>OU611809.1:0-5000000 GCA_914767695.1 Ptilodon capucinus
AACCTAACCTAACCTAACCTAACCTAACCTAACCTAACCTAACCTAACCTAACCTAACCTTTTTTTTTTTTTTTTTTTTTTTTTTAGTAGGAAAATGCAATTACGCATCCCCCGCCGTCTTGGGGAAGTCGACGGGGGTATGTGGGACTCCCGGCAGAGTGCCGTATACCCACTAAAAACCTACTGTTATACTTCACGGTCGCATTGTGTCGGGGTCACGGGAACGCAGATGCATACTTCCGCAACCCCGACGCGACTGCGGCCTCTTAGGCCTCCTCGTTTGAGTGCGCCATGTAAAAAGTGGCGCACCCGATCCGGCTATATGGTGCTGTGCCGATACAGGGGCACAGCACCACCTCACGAGCCCCTTGATGGAACGACAGGTACCCCTTTCCCTACCGACCCAGGACTCTTGTTGTGGGGAGGAGACTCTGCCAAGATGGCTAGCCCCCTACAACCCAGCCTTGTGATGGCGTTATTGTGTGGCCATCTCCACCTCAGTAGTGCCCCCCGCCACAGGGCGAGCCGGTTGTGACTGGGCTTTGGCTCCAGTTCTTCCCCTTTTCTGGCGCGACTTAGCCGGCTTTGAGCCGATGCACACCTTACCTCCCAACTTATGTCCAGCAGGTTTGCTCAACGCAGCGCATACTAGACAGTATGGTGTTGCGGAGCACCCGCTGGACTTATGTCCTACCTGGCCGCACCTAAAACAGGCGCTTCCCCGGTCTGCCTCTGCGGTGCATTGCTCCCGGACGTGCCCTATCTCAAGGCACCGGTAGCACCGCAGAGGTCGCGGCTGCAGAAGTTTGGCCCGAACCGACGACCACCCAACTAGGAGGCGGTCGGTCCTGGCCACCTTATTGGCAGCCGCCACAGGGCAGCTGATAATTACTGCGCCAAGGCCTGTTTGGCCCCGACGAATTTCTCCCACCTTAATTGAGGCAACAGTGCACTCACCGGCTTTTGCGATTACCGCAGCCACCTCTTCTTTATCGACGGAGTCGTCCAGGCCTGCCAAGCGCAAGTCTGCGCACTTAACAGGCCTGGTTACTACCACGTCGGCCTCGCTCAGGACCTCTCGCAACTCCGCAGCAAGTAGGTCCGCCTTATCCCCGCTTTCGGGTCCCGACACCTCAAGGATCCGCGCCCCTGTCGCGGCCTTTCTAAATCCCAAAGCCATAATTCCCAGTTTAGCCAGGTCTATGGTACTCTTGGCCTTAAGCAAGAGTCCGGCATAAGTGAACCCCCGGGTCACAGCGTCTGGCTGCAGCTTTAAAACCACTGCCGACGCGCGGGGGGGGTCGCAGCTTAGGTGGACGCTGCCTCCGCTTGTTGGGCTGGGCGATCGGTTCAGAGGCCGCGCCAGCCTTGGCTTTACGCCGGGACACGACCGACCAGCCCTCAGTATTGAGCGCACCAGATGTTTGCGGTGTGCCACTACTACCCGCTTGTGTAGGACCAGTTGTTGCGGTCCGCTTACTCCTTTTCTTCTTTGTTTTCACCCTCTCGCCTCCCCGAGAAGCAGAAGGTGCAGAAGAAGCAGCTGGCCCATCCAGCATCTCCAACGAAGTCGTTTCCGCCGGGGGGGCCTCTTGCGCAGTCTTGGCGGCCACCTTCGGCACAGGCCGGGAACGGGAGGCCACACTGGCAAAGTCCATGGCCAGGGGTGGACGGAGGCGCTCCTCTGGCAGCAGTCTGCCCTCGAGCGCATCCAGCCTGGCATTCACCATTGTCCCCACCTCCTCAATTATCGAGCGCTTCAACGTCTCGGGCTCATACAAAGCACTTGGAGGAGGTGGGGGACTTGTCTTGTCCGGGTTTTGCTGGCTCCGCAGCAAGTCAGCCCGCAAAGAAGACAATTCGCCACGGAGCTCCGCAACTTCCGCCTTAAGGCGGGCATTATCCGAGGACAGTTTCCTCGTTTCAGCAGATGTTGTGCTTCGACTGAGTCCCTCTACGGCGTCCGTGATCACCAGAGCCGCGTCCTTGAGGGTCCTTACAAAAGTTCCCTTAAGGTTCGAAGATTTCGAAGCGACTTTGGTGATCAAGCCCACATGTTGCAGGACCCGTTCCCGCAGGTCGCATGCCGACGGTTCGCCAACTGCGGAAGTCTCGGAGAGACGCTCCGACCGCAGCAAGTAAACCCTGCGCGCTGCCTCCGCCACCTCTTTTTCGGCCTGGAGCTCCATAGCCTCTCGCTCCTGGGCTATGAGGTCAGCCTTGGCCTTGGCCAAGCCAACATATGCTCCTGTTGTAGGAGGCCTACCTCTACCCCGAGGGGCTTCATCGCCACCTTTTCGAACGGGCGAGTCCGTTCGCTGCAGAAAGCGCCCAGACTCGTCCCTCCGCTGTTCGGGGGAGCTCTTACCAGCCCGCACTTTATGCGCTGGGCGGTCTTTCCCGCAACTCGAGGAACGGCGACTCGGACTCGAGTCGTCGTCTGAGTCGCGCCGAGGACGCTTGCGGTGGCCCCTGTACACCCTGCAGGGACCGCCATCAGCTGTCCGACTGGGCAGCCTATCAAAAACGGAGTCGTCGGTGTCAGACATCAGCGACTCCACGTCTGAAGGTACATCCACCACCTTATCTTCAGCGGCAAGCCGCTCCAACAATACTCTTGCGGACGCAGCCTTTTTCAAGTCCACGCCCGCACCAGTCAACATAACCGATCCAGAAGGAGAATCCGGTCCTTTATTCAAGCCAAGGTCAATCGTTTTGCGCGTATCCGTCGAAAATTTTAATTTTAGTTTATGTTTATCCATCATTAATCCCACGAGTTAGTTGGGAAAGCAAAGTCCACCGGGTCTCCCTCCCCCGGTAACCCTATATACACCTGGGTGACGGGCGGTTCCCAGGGTTGGTCGCTAAGACTGGTTTATCGATCCAGCCGCTCTTTCGAGCCTTCGACGCCACGGACCGCAGCGCCGAACTCCTCGGATTTTTATTGAGGTTTACTCCTCTCGGTCCGGCCGGTAAAGGCAAGACCCCCGGTTCCACTGTAGGCCGTGAGACATGTCCACGACACCTACAGGGAATAACGGGATCGCCCGGTGGCGGCAAGCCGCGTGCGCCTGGCAGACACACCGCGCGAATCATACTGCCTCCTCTCGGCGGCTTCCTTTCATACATCACGCATTCGCGGTTCATCCATCACCTTCGGCAAAGACCTTAAAGACTACCCCCAACCCCTTATCCCCAAAACCCCTTACCCCCCACAACCCCTTATCCCAACCCCTAACCCCCCCACCCCGTGTCGGACCATTCGCCATCGCCGACAATCAAACCCCCGCAAAGGAGAATGATTGTCGACGATGCCCAGGGTGCACCGTCCCGCACCCATTGTCACACCATAAACGGATGTGGCAATGGGTGCGAGCACTCGAGGAGGTTGTCCGACCTGGCACCCCACCTAACCTAACCTAACCTAACCTAACCTAACCTAACCTAACCTAACCTAACCTAACCTAACCTAACCTAACCTAACCTAACCTAACCTAACCTAACCTTTTTTTTTTTTTTTTTTTTTTTTTTTTTTGAAGTGGGAAAATGCAATTACGCATCCCCCGCCAACTCGGGGGAGTCGACGGGGGTATGTGGGACTCCCGGCAGAGTGCCGTATACCCACTAAAAACCCACTATATGCCACACAGGTCGCAAAGTGTCGGGGTCGCGGGAACGCATTAAGCAATCTTCCGTAACCCCGACGCGACTGCGGCCTTTTCAGGCCTCCGCGTTTGGGGCGCCATGTAAAAAGTGGCGCACCCGATCCAGCCGTTTGGTGCTGTGCCGGTAAAGCGAGCACAGCACCACCTCTCGAGCCCCTTAATGGGCGACAGGCACCCCCGTGCCTGCCGGCTCAAGGCATTTGTTTGGGGAGGAGGCTTCACCGTTCATCAGCTGTCCTCCTACGACCCAAGTCCTGCGATGGCCATGATGTTAGGTGGCCATCTGTTCGTCTGCCCCTGGGTTGTTGGTCCCAAGGCGGGCTGGCTGCGACGGGGCCTTAGCTCCAGCCGCACCCCTCCTTTGCCGCTGTGTCTTGGCCGCCTTTGGGGCGGCGCAGGCCTTACTTCCGAGCCTGTGGTCGGCGGGCTTGCTCAACGCGGCGCATACCAAACAGTACGGCGCCGCGGAGCAGTCTTTGGACTTATGTCCCAACTGGCCGCACCGGAAACAGGTGCTCCCTCTGTCGTCCGCTGCGGTGCATCGCTCTCGGACGTGTCCCGCCTCGAGGCATCTGTAGCACCGCAGCTGACGCGGCTGCAGCAGTTCGACCCTGACCTCAGACCACCCTATAAGAAAGGGGTCAGCCTTGGCCACCCTGCTCGCAGCCGCTACTGGACAGCTGATTAAGGCTGTCCCAACGCCGGACTTCACTCGGCGGATTTCGCCAACCTTTATTGAGGCCCCGGGGCACTCACCTACTCTCGCAATCACTGCGGTAACCTCCCCTTGTGTGACGGAATCATCCAGACCAGAGATGCGCAAATCTGCGCATTTCTCCGGCCTGGAGACTACAACGTCTGCCTCCTCGAGGACCTCCCGCAGCTTCGCCGCCAATGAATTGGCTTGCTCGCTGCTATCAGCCCCGGGAACCTCCAAGATTCGGGCTCCCGTCATCGCCTGCCTGTATTTCAGGGACTGTATTCCCAGACTGGCCAGGTCTATAGAGCCCCTGGCTTTCAGCAGCAAGTCGGCGTATGTGACCCCCTTGGTCGTTGCGGCCGGCTGCAGTTTTAACACCACAGCAGACGACCGGGGGGCTCGCAACTTTGGTCTCTTCTTTTTCGGCTTGGCGGTTGGAGCCGGAGTTGGGGCTGTGGCAGACCTCGCCTTACGCCGAGACACGACTGTCCACTCCTCACCGCCGGGCGCACCAGATGGTGGTGGTGCGCCACTGCTCCCTTCATGCGCAGTCTTAGCCGTAGCAGCCCGCGCCTTCTTTCTTTTCGCCTTGCTCTTGGCCTTCTTGCCCCCATGGGGAACAGAAGGCGGGGGAAGAACAGGCTCTTCCAACGCTTCCGGCGGGGCCTCCACCACAGGAGGGGCCGCTGGAGCAGCCTCTGTGGCCACCTTCGACACAGGCCGAGGAGCAGCAGCCACACTGGCAAAATCCGCTGCGAGGGGAGGCCGAAGGTGCGGTTCCGGCAGGAGTCTGTCCTCCAGCGCTATGAACCTGCGGTCCACCAACCTCTCCACCGCCCCAATTATCGAGCGCTTCCACGACTCGGGCTCAAACGGAGCACTTGGAGGCGGTGGGGCACTCGTCACGTCCGGGATTTTCTTGTTCCGCAGCAAATCAGCCCGCAATGAGGCCACTTCGCCGCGGAGCTCGTCAACTTCCGCCTTAAGGCGGGCATTGTTCGACGCCAGTTTTTTGGTCTCAGCCGATGATGACGTTCTGCTGAGACCCTCAACAGCTTTTTCAATTGCCGTGGCCGCGTCCTTAAGGGCCCTTACGAAAGTTCCCTTAAGGTTCGAGGATTTGGCGGCCACTTGGTTGATAAGGGTCAGCTGACGTAGCGCCTCCTCCTTTAGTACAGCTGCCGGAGGGTCATCTTCTGAGGGCTCAGGAAGGCGTTCCGGCCGCAAGTTGTAAACTCTACGAGCCTCCTCCGCCACCTCCTTTTCAGCCTGGAGCTCCATGGCCTCCCGCTCCTTGGCTATTAGGTCCGCTTTGGCCTTGGCCAAGCCGACGTACTCCCCGGTCGTCGGCGGCCTTCCCCTGCCGCGGGGTTCTTTGGGGTCGGTGGGGTTAGTGGGAGAGGGCACCCTTCCCTCATCCTTTGACCCTGCGACCGAGACCGAACCCGTTACCGAAGCCGGCCGCTTCGAGAAGCGGCCGAACTCATCCCTCTCTGAGGCCGAAGATTTTTTCGTCCCCTTAACTTTCACCTTTGGCGCCGGATGCTCCTCGTCGCTCGTCTGCCGATCCTGGCTCGAGTCGACATCCGACTTGCGAGAGTCGCGAGAGCGCTTCCGGTAACTCTCCCTATCGACATACACTTTAGGGTAGTCGTCCTCAGGCAGCTTAGGTAGCCTGTCTCGTCTGGCGTTGTTGTCGCCAGGCACCAGCGACTCCAACTCCAGCCTCTTCCTCTCTCTCCTAGCGGCGCGCCGCTCCTCCTTATCGCGTAAGGCCTGGGACATGTCCAGGTCCGCGTCACAGCCATACAGCTCGTCCATCCTCTTGTCGCTATGCAAATCCGTTCCAGTGTGCTTGCCAGGGTCATTCGTTTTATGCTTGTCCGTCCTTATTTTTAATGTGAAAGATTTATCCATTTGATTCCCACGAGTAAGTTGGGTGTAAATCGTCCGCCGGGTCTCCCTCCCCCGGTAACCCTATTTACGCCTGGAGGTCGGGATGTTTCCAGGGTGGGCCACTAAAGGCTGGTTTGTCGGCCCAGCCGCTCTTTCGAGCCCCTGACGTCGCGAACCGCAACGCCAGATGTTCACGGATTTTTTAGAGAGGTTGACTCCTCGCAGCCCTGCCGGTTAAAGCAGGACCCCCGGCTCCACTGTAGGTCGCGAGACATGTCCACGACACCTACAGCAGTCTTACGGGATCGCCCGGTGGCGGCAAGCCGCGTGCGCCTGGCAGACACACCGCGCGAATCACACTGCCTCCTCTCGGCGGCTTCCTATCATACATCACGCATTCGCGGTTCATCCATCACCTTTGGCAAAGACCTTATAGACTACCCGAACCCCTTATCCCCAAACCCCTTATCCCAACCCCTTACCCCCCCACCCCGTGTCGGACCATTCGCCACCGCCGACAATCAAACCCCCGCGAAGGAGAATGATTGTCGACGATGCCCAGGGTGCACCGTCCCGCACCCATTGTCACACCATAAACGGATGTGGCAATGGGTGCGAGCACTCGAGGAGGTTGTCCGACCTGGCACCCCAACCTAACCTAACCTAACCTAACCTAACCTAACCTAACCTAACCTAACCTAACCTAACCTAACCTAACCTAACCTAACCTAACCTAACCTAACCTAACCTAACCTAAGCTAACCTTATCTTTATTTATTTATTTATATTATTTTAATTTATTTATTGATTTTATTTACTTTATCTATTCTACTTTATCATATTTACTTTAATTTTATTTAAATTAAATTTACTCTATTTTATTTTATTTTATTTATTTATATTATTATAATTTATTTATTGATTTTATTTACTTTATCTATTCTACTTCATCTTATTTACTTTGATTTTATTTAAATTAAATTTACTCTATTTTATTTTAATTTATTTATTTATATTATTTTAATTTATTTATTGATTTATTTACTTTATCTATTCTACTTTATCATAATTACTTTAATTTTATTTAAATTAAATTTACTCTATTTTATTTTATTTTATTTATTTATATTATTTTAATTTATTTATTGATTTTATTTACCTTATCTATTCTACTTTATCATATTTACTTTAATTTTATTTAAATTAAATTTATTCTATTTTATTTTATTTTATTTATTTATATTATTAATTTATTTATTAATTTTATTTACTTTATCTATTCTACTTCATCTTAATTACTTTGATTTTAATTAAATTAAATTTACCCTATTTTATTTTAATTTATTTTATTTATATTATTAATTTATTATTGATTTTAATTTGCTTATCTATCTATTCTACTTTATCTTATTTACTAAAGTAAATTTAAAGTAAATTTACTCAATTTAATTTATTTTATTTATATTACTTTAATTTATTTATTGATTTTAATTTGCTTTATCTTATTTACTTTAATTTTATTTTATTTTATTCCATTCCATTTATTTTATTTTACTTTTATTTATTTATTCTATTTTAATTTAATTCGTTATATCCTAATTTATTTATTACTTTATCTTATTCTACTCTACTTTGTTTCACTCAAATTTATTTAATTTGTTTTATTTATTTTATTCTATTGTATTTATATTATTTTAATTAATTTATCTGATTTTAATTTGCGTTATTTATTTATTCTACTTTATCTTATTTACTTTAATTTAATTATATTCAATTTTATTTTATTTTATTTCACTTTACTTTGCATAATAATATAATACCATTATACAATAGCAATTTATATAATAATATACCATCAGATATCGAGACACTCAGCGCGGGTGACATCACAATATTTTCATTTAATATTAGTTAAGCTGTCGGGCACGGGTGGCACCACCATAGAATCCAAAAGGTTCGATATAACTTGGTAACCAACCAAAAGTGTACGCCACCCAGCGGGCGCTGGACGAACTACTGGTGGCGAGTGGCGAGACTGCTTGGTCAGGTGAATAACCGAGGAAACCGGGTACCACCTGTCCAAATAGTTCCAAAAACCGCCACAGGTGACACTACCTGTACGATAGCTTTTATTAAATTATAATAGTTCCGTTTTTCGACACCAGTGGCGCTGCCTGTATGATTAATTTTGAATAAAATTTTAAACATAGTTTTTTGACACGGTTAGCTCCAAGCATAGTTTTGTTATAAATTCCTACTCTTGGACACAGATGGCATCACGTGTACGATTATTTTAAGTCCTGTTTTTGACATAGGTGGTTTCACGTGGAAAACAATATTATACAAGTATACTATTTAAGTCACACGACACAGGTGGCAGCACCTGTAGAACAATTAAGACAAATTATCAGTTATTGCTGTAATTGCTATACTTTGCTAGTACTTGGACACATTGTGCAAATAGAGCCACACCTTCGACTACTTACTGTTTTTATTCTGTGTTCGTTCTTAATTTGTTCTAACTTAAGATACCCATTAGGGTTTCTTGCCAACTAATTTTAGATACCTATAACAGTGACCCTAGGCAGAGCCTAATTAGTATATAAGGACAATCTCTAAGTAGAGCTTAGAGAATATTTATTGAAGTATATTGCTATATTTTTGCTTGCTATCTAAAGCTATTGACGTTTTGATAAGTATAATTTGACGTTACCTCGGCCCTATTGGTCGAGTAACAAGCGACTTCACATACGGTGCGTAAAAAAAAATTTTCTTCGAACGTATTCCTTACTTTATCTGGGTGACACCTGCGGACCTAAAACACCAACCTGAAATTAAAGTAGAGTCAAAAGAAAAGAGACGTGGACAAATTAATACTCACCTCCTACTTACCGACCACCCTGCTCTGCTCTCCGCTGCTTCTTTGCGCCCGAAGGAACCTGAAAAGAAAATTTACTTATTAATATATACAACTTATTTACAACCCATTTACATTTTACACTCTTAATTTTATTTTACACTTTACAATTTTACATATTTAATTAAATCAATCGGATTACCGATACTAATACCGCGAGACCTCAGGATGTTTGCGGCCCACCGCACCCCCGTCAAAAGAGGCAATACTCCCATTTCTCCAGAAAAAACCGAAAAGACTGTACAGGCCCCGGCCTTGAACGTCCGACGAAGCATTGGAGAATGGGAAACAGCCAAAAAGGACACCGAGATAAACCCCACATCTTCCGGAGCAAGCACCTCGACGGCCCTCACAAAACCAAAGACCAAGACGGCGCTCCCCCAAGATGGTAGACTACTACTCGGGAAACCGTCACCGGCGGAGGCCTCGAGGAGCCCCCCAACAAAGGAAACCTATAGGAATAGAGTCGATGAGGCAAAAGCATGCCTGACTAAAGCCAAGACGCACCTTAGCGTCTCAAGAAACCTTAAGACAGATATTAAGAATGAGGTAACTTCGGCAATCGAGCGCCTCTACCAACTGGTTAAGGAAGGCGAAACAGAAAAGGAAAAGACCAAGGGAAAAAGCTCCAAGGAAGAGGAACAAAGGGATAAAATCAACCAACAAGAACGGGAAGAAGAAAAGGAATTAAAGGAAAAGGACAAGGACACAGCAAACAAACTCTCCGAGATGTTCTCGACTCTGGAGGAGCAAACTCGGATAGTCAAAGAGAATAACGAGAGGATAAAAGAGCTACAGATAGCAATCGAAACCCTGGAGAAGACAACCTACGCGGGAGCAGTGGCGGGAACCAACGGGAAGAAATCCCCGGAGCCAACAGCACTGCACTCGGTGGTTGTCACCTCCAAGGATGAGAACGAAACAGGAGAAGAAGTCCTACAGGAAATAAGGAAAACGGTGGACGCAAAGGAAGGATGGATCACAATAGAAAAGGTTAGGAAAGTGAAGGATAGAAAAATTATAATGAGCTGTGGGAGCGAAGAGGATAGGAACAAACTGAAGGAAAGAATAACAAAGGGAGGGGGAAAACTCAACGTGGAAGACATAAAAAACAAGGATCCTTTACTGATCCTCAAGAGCGTGTACACAATTAACACAAACGACGATGTCATCCGAGCCTTGAGGAACCAAAATAAAAGACTTTTTGCGGACCTAAACAAAAACGACGACAGAATAGAAATAAAATATAGGAAGAACACCAGAAACCCCCACACTAACCACATTATAATAAAAGTCTCCCCAAAGCTGTGGAATCGAATGGTAGAGGCCGAAACCGTATTAATAGACCTCCAAAGAATTCATGTAGCAGACCAGTCACCGCTTGTGCAGTGCTCATTATGCCTGGGTTACGGACATAGCAGACGCTTCTGTACCCAGACCATAGAGAAATGTAGCCACTGCGCAGGCCCGCATAAGAGGTCGGACTGCCCTGACTGGCTCGCTGGTGTGGCGCCGCAATGCTGTAACTGCAGGCACGCAAAACTGGAGCAGGCAGAACATAGCGCCTTCAGCCAAGACTGCCCAGTTAGGCAAAAATGGGACACATTAGCCAGGGCAGCAATTTCGTACTGCTAAGGTGGTCCCAGGCACTACACAGATCCCACAAATCCCCACCAACAAAATAGCATACCGCATAGGCCAAGCAAACCTCCAAAGGAAAGAACTGGCTACCCAGGAGCTAATGATGGAGGCTGAAAAAAGGAAAATAGCTATAGCGATGATCCAGGAGCCATACGTGGGAGGGCGTAGAGAGATGAAGGCATACGGAACGGCGAGGATCTACCAGAACACTGATCAGCAAGAGGGCACCGTCAAGGCATCGATAGTCGTCTTCGACCAGACTCTCGATGTCTTGCGATGCCCAGACCTTACCACAAACAACATCGTAGTGGTAAAGGTGCGAACCAGTGCCTGGGAGATCCTCGTCGTCTCGTATTACTTCGAGCCCGATCAACCCATAGAGCCATACCTGGAACACCTAAGCGCCATAAAAAGAACACACGGGAGCCACAAGATCATCCTAGGAGGCGACGCAAATGCTAAAAGCACCTGGTGGGGAAGCACCATAAATGACACCAGAGGGGAAGAAATGCTGGGTACTCTAATAGAACTAGGCCTTCAGGTACTTAACGTCGGCGACATCCCTACCTTTGACACCATACGCGGAGGAAGACGCTTCACCAGCTTCGTTGACATCACAGCCTGCTCTGAGGATCTCCTCTCCCTGGTGGAAGACTGGAAGGTAGCCGAAGATCTGACAAGCTCGGACCACAACGGCATCATTTTTAAAATTAATTTGCGCAAGGCAAATGGCATTAATATAAGCAGAACAACAAGAAAATACAATACAAGAAAGGCTAACTGGTCCCAATTTCATGCGAAATTGGAACAGTTAAAAACCGTAAATAACATAAATAAAACAAAAATACAGGAAATCAAAAGCAAAGAAGAGCTAGAAAAACAAATAGAAAGCCTAACGCAAATAACCACAGAAACATGCACACAAACACTACCTAAAAATAAAATGAAACAAAAACTTACCATGCCGTGGTGGACCGAAGATCTGGAGAAGATGAAGCACGAAGTCGCCACCAGGAAGAGAAGAATCCGATGTGCAGCGCCGATCCGAAGACCCGCGGTTGTAGAGCAGTACCTGGAAGCAAAACAAAAATATGAAGAAGAAGCAAAAAAGGCACAAATTAAAAGTTGGAAAGGATTTTGTGAAAAGCAGGACAAGGAGGGAGTATGGGAAGGGATATACAGAGTAATAAAAAATACAACCAAGAGACAAGAAGACCTACCACTGGTAAGGAACGGAGAACAATTGGGGCAACTAGAATCAGCCAAACTGCTAGCGGACACTTTTTACCCCGGTGACCTTGACGAGGAAGACAACTCAGACCACCAGCAGACTAGAGTACTGGCAAGCCGCGTAAACGACCGGATCGATGATGAAACCCATGACCCGCCATTTACAGCGGTAGAACTCCAAGTCGCGGCGGAGAGCTTCAGTCACAAAAAGGCACCTGGCGGGGACGGATTTACCGCAGATATCTGCTGCCAGGTAATCAAAAAAGACCCAGAACTCTACCTGGCCATAATGAACAAGAGCCTAGAACTGAGCCTGTTCCCCAAACAGTGGAAGGAGGCGGTGGTGGTGGTATTGCGCAAGCCCGGGAAAGACACATACACAAACCCAAAGTCCTACAGACCTATTGGACTGCTGCCGGTCATGGGGAAGATCCTAGAGAAAATGGTAGTCAATAGAATCAAGTGGCATCTGGTCCCCAGGATCAGTCGACGCCAGTATGGCTTCATGCCGCAAAGGAGCACCGAAGACTCCCTCTATGACCTGATACAGCACATACGCGGCAAAATACAACAACGCAAAATCGTGACCGTAGTATCCTTGGACATAGAGGGAGCCTTCGACAGCGCCTGGTGGCCGGCCATACGGGTAAGACTGGCGGAAGAAGAGTGCCCGGTAAACCTCCGGCGAATCATAGACAGTTACCTCCAGGACCGAGAGGTACGAGTCAGATACGCCGGAGAGGAATACAGAAAGGGCACTCAAAAAGGATGCGTGCAGGGTTCTATTGGCGGACCAATCCTCTGGAACCTTCTCCTCGACCCGCTGCTTAAAGGGCTGGAGAATGGGGGGGACTACGTGCAAGCCTTTGCTGACGACGTAGTACTTGTCTTCGACGGCGACACGGCGCTCGAGATTCAAAGACGTGCCAACGCCGCTCTCGCCTATGTCCGGGGGTGGGGCATCAAAAACAAGCTGAAATTCGCACCTCAGAAAACCAACGCTATGGTGGTGACCCGGAAGCTTGTTTACGATACCCCACACCTGACCATGGGAGGGACCAGCATTGGCATGTCAAATGAAATTAAAATCCTTGGTCTCACTATAGACAGTAAACTGACTTTTAACACCCATAGCGCAAACGTCTGCAGGAAAGCGCTAAACGTCTTTAAGCAACTGTCTAAAGCAGCCAAGACCAGCTGGGGCCTCCACCCTGAAGTTATCCGGGTAATCTACACCGCCACTATAGAGCCCATCATAATGTATGCAGCCAGCGCCTGGTCGTCGTCAACAAGAAAAATATGCGTTCGAAAGCAACTCAACGTAGTACAAAGAGGCTTTCTGCAAAAAATGTGTAAGGCGTACAAAACAGTGTCTCTAAACGCAACCCTGGCTTTGACCGGGATACTCCCTCTCGACATCCGAGTCCGGGAAGCAGCCTCACTTTATGAGGCTAAGAGGGGCGTATCTCGGTCCGACATGGTTGACTCAGAAATAGAAGGCAGACTGGAGTTCACAAGCAGACCACATCCGGCAGAACATATAAGCCTGGAGTTCCGAAACCTGATGGACCAACAAGATGTACAAAACCACGTACAAGAAGCAGTTAAGATCTACACGGACGGCAGCAGGATTGAGGACAAAGTCGGAGCTGCGTTATCCATATGGGATGGCGCAGCCGAGACCAAGTCCATCAAACTGAAACTGTCGTCCCACTGCACGGTGTATCAGGCGGAACTCCTAGCTATATGTCAAGCAACACGCCATGTGATAGATAGCAGGAACTCCAGTTTCGCCATATTAAGCGACTCGAGATCAGCACTGGAAACACTGACCAGCACCGCATCCAATCATCCCCTGGCAACCGAGGCACAAAAGAACATAGCCAAGAGCCGACTCCAAAACAAGGTTATATCCTTGTATTGGATCAAAGCGCATGCAGGATTGTCCGGCAATGAGAGAGCCGACGAGTTGGCAAAGCACGCAGCACTACACATCAAAACTAGGCCGAAATACGACAAATGCCCGGTCTCATTCGTCAAGCGACAGATCCGCAAGGAGTCGCTTGACGAATGGAATCACAGGTACGTCACGGAAACCACCGCCTCCACCACCAAATTGTTCCTCCCCGATGTTCTAGAGTCTTACAGAATAATAAGGGAAATCAGGCCCACAGGGATAGTCACTCAGATAATGACAGGGCATGGTGGGTTCTCCGAGTACCTGCACCGGTTCAAGTGCAAGGAGGACCCATCATGCATCTGTGAGCCCGGCACACCGGAGACCGTCTCCCATATTATATGTGAATGCCCTGTATACCTCCTCAAAAGGCAGGAGGCAGAACATACGCTCAACACCAGAATAACTAAAGAAAACATAGCAAAAATTATAAACAATAAAAACTTGAGAAATATATTTTTAGATTTTTGTAATGAAATAGCAAAAAAGGTAATAAGTAGAAATAAATGAATAGAGTAAGAAATTATGATATTTATATATTATGTTAATATACAATCATATCATAAGCAAAATGTAAAAACCGATATCGAAAATTAAACTGTATAAAAAAATAAAATAGAAATAAGACATAAATGTAATAATAATTAAGACATAAAATAAGTAAACAATGTAAATAACAAGTAAGTAAACAGAGAAATAAAAATTGTATACCCTTTCTACAAATAAACCCTAGATGACTAAAAATAGGCTAAATGTAACGTAACTATAAAAACAGAAAATTGTAAACAAAAATAAAAAAGTAGAAATTAAGAATAGGAAATAAGGAAAATTTAGTATACCCCTAGAACTAATAAAGAAGTAGATAACCCCCCCAATCCTAGAGTAGCAATAAAGATAAAATCCTGACACGCATCCCCACCCATAGAAAATAAGTACTCTGACCACCATGTTAGAGGTTTAGCTCGCGGGCCGGGCCATCAAAGCGCCCGGACAGGATAAAAAAAAAAAAAAAAAAAAAAAAACCTAAGCTAACCTAACCTAACCTAACCTAACCTAACCTAACCTAACCTAACCTAACCTAACCTAACCTAACCTAACCTAACCTAACCTAACCTAACCTAACCTAACCTAACCTAACCTAACCTAACCTAACCTAACCTAACCTAACCTAACCTAACCTAACCTAACCTAACCTAACCTAACCTAACCTAACCTAACCTAACCTAACCTAACCTAACCTAACCTAACCTAACCTAACCTAACCTAACCTAACCTAACCTAACCTAACCTAACCTAACCTAACCTAACCTAACCTAACCTAACCTAACCTAACCTAACCTAACCTAACCTAACCTAACCTAACCTAACCTAACCTAACCTAACCTAACCTAACCTAACCTAACCTAACCTAACCTAACCTAACCTAACCTAACCTAACCTAACCTAACCTAACCTAACCTAACCTAACCTAACCTAACCTAACCTAACCTAACCTAACCTAACCTAACCTAACCTAACCTAACCTAACCTAACCTAACCTAACCTAACCTAACCTAACCTAACCTAACCTAACCTAACCTAACCTAACCTAACCTAACCTAACCTAACCTAACCTAACCTAACCTTTTTTTTTTTTTTTGTTTGCGCTGGGAAATGCATTTACGCATACCGCCCAAGCCCGGGGGAACTTGGACGGTTATGTGGGACTCCCGGTCAGTGTGACCGGACTACCCACTAAAACCCAGCGGTCTGCCTTCCACGCCTTAAGTGAGACGCCACAGGATCGCTAAAAGCATGCAACTGTGGCGCCTCGGCGGACGGCCAGAGGCCCAGACTTCAGAAAGGGAGGGTTGCTCCCCCCTTCCCCCCAATTGCCCAGACATGTGAGGACCCCCGGCCCCACATATGGGTTAACCTCCCCGGGTGGAGAAGGACAACTATGTGTTCGCCTCCTCCATTGCGACCACCGGGGGTTGGACCCCGGTCTTACCCCTCGAGGATGGGGGATTGCATAGCGCTCCCCCCATACGATGCCCCGAAGGCCGGCCCGCATCCGCGCATACCGCGCATCTCAGGGCTGCTGTACATCCCGCAGCCCTATGCCCTACAATGCCACAGCGGAAACAGAGTCCGCTGCGGTCCACTCCTGATGGGCACATTGCCCACGTATGCCCAGCCCCCATGCACTTGTAGCAGCGCATGGGGCGCTGTTTCAGCACCTCGACTCTTGCTGTGCTCCAGCCCACCTTGATTTCCCCGGCCTCCGCCAGGCTCTTTGCCGCCGCCACCGGGCACTCCACCACCACTGTACCCATCCCATCTTGGCCAGGCCGAATCTCTTTCGCCCTGACCAAGTCTGCAGCACAGCCACCAAACTGAGCCACTGCTGCGGCCACCTTCTCCTTGGTGGCTGTGTCGTCCAACCCCGAGATGCGTATGTCTACACACCTCGTGGGCCGGACAACTTTTGCCACACCCGCCAAGGCAGCGCGGAGCTTATCTGCCAACTCGTCCGCCTTCTCTACCGTCTGGCCCTTCGGGAGCTCCAACAGTCTGCCCCCGGTGGCTGTCTGGCGGAACTTGAGGGACTCAATCCCGAGCTCCGACAGATTCACCCTCCCCTCCGCTCTCTCCAACACCTGGAGGTACGACACCCCTTTGGAGGCCGCTTCCTCCGTCAACGTGATCACCACAGCTGACGTGCGGGGGGGAACAAGCCTTGGCTTGGCCCCAGAACCCCCAGCACGATCAGCAACCACCTTTGCCGCCACCACCACAGGTGCCGCCTTCTTTGGGGCCTTTTTGGGCTTCCCGACCAGGGTGAACCCTTCGTTCTCCCCATCCATGGCAGCCGGGGGAGCAGTGGGCTCTGGCGCCCCAGAACCCGCCGGCTTCCCTGGCTTCTTCTTCCCCTTGACCTTGACCACAGAGGGTCCCGGCCGAGCCCTAACCGGCTCCTCCACCTCTAACACCTGGTCCACCGCCTGCCGCCTTCCGTCAGCTGCCAACGGTGGCCGATCGGAGACGGCAGGAAGCAGGCGCTCCTCTATCCCGGCAAATCGGGCGTCCAACATCTCCCCAACTGAGGAGACGACGGCACGCCTGACTCCCTCCAGAACCTCTTCCTCCAGCACAAGTGGAGGAGGTAGAGGTGTTGCCACCCTCGAGGCCGCCGATGACGCCCTCAAAGCATCAAGCTCCCGTCTGTGCGCGTCAAGCTCTTCCTTCTGGGACTCGACCTCCCGTCGGAGGAGGCGGTTTTCCCGTCGGACGCGACTCGTCTCAGCCGCCTCCGGCCTTTCCACCAGCACATCCACGATCGTCTGAAGCCGCCCTGCTGCATCCTTCAACCTCTTTACCATTGACCCCTGGAGGTGGCCCGACTTTTTTGCCACCTCCAGAATGGACGCCGTATTACGCCCCGCCAAAGCCCTTAGAGTCTCCGACGAGAAGTCCTCCACAAACTCCGTTTCCTCCAGCTCCAACTCCACCGGATCCAACACCGGATCCACCGCCTTCTTACGGGGAGCCTTCGCTCTCCGCTCCTCCTGACCATCCCTCTCTTCCTCCACCGAAGGCACAGGCTCCGTCTCAATCACCCTCCGTCCTCTCTTTCCCCCCCCCCTTATAACGCTGTTATCAGATTCCATCGCTTCAAATACCGACCGCAGGATAGTTGTTGGTTCGTGGGTAGGTCCGGAACTCCGTTACGGTTCGTTAGACCTACACCACTTAACAGGGGACACCACGAGAAGGTCACTATCCACCGCCCCCCAAAGGGAAGATCTTCCTGCCAGGCGGGTGGTATGCCTGGCGGGGTCCGCTACGCCACAAAAATACATTTATTGTGGTAGGATACGAACGCCGGACCCTGACGATTTATCCAACCGCTTAGCCCACTAGGCTATGCTAACAGATAAATTATTGCATCCCTAGTGGGGATCGAACCCACGACCTTTGGATTAGAAGTCCAACGCGCTATCCTCTGCGCCACAGGGACGGTCAACCTAACCTAACCTAACCTAACCTAACCTAACCTAACCTAACCTAACCTAACCTAACCTAACCTAACCTAACCTAACCTAACCTAACCTAACCTAACCTAACCTAACCTAACCTAACCTAACCTAACCTAACCTAACCTAACCTAACCTAACCTAACCTAACCTAACCTAACCTAACCTAACCTAACCTAACCTAACCTAACCTAACCTAACCTAACCTAACCTAACCTAACCTAACCTAACCTAACCTAACCTAACCTAACCTAACCTAACCTAACCTAACCTAACCTAACCTAACCTAACCTAACCTAACCTAACCTAACCTAACCTAACCTAACCTAACCTAACCTAACCTAACCTAACCTAACCTAACCTAACCTAACCTAACCTAACCTAACCTAACCTAACCTAACCTAACCTAACCTAACCTAACCTAACCTAACCTAACCTAACCTAACCTAACCTAACCTAACCTAACCTAACCTAACCTAACCTAACCTAACCTAACCTAACCTAACCTAACCTAACCTAACCTAACCTAACCTAACCTAACCTAACCTAACCAGTCTGGGCCATCTATACTCAGCCCTATGTAACCTAATCCAACCTTGTCGACCCATGTCAGAATTATTTTATACCGTACATATTAAGTCAGGCAATATTTGTTATTTATTTAGCGAAAAAAAAATTTTTTTTTTTGTTTTTTTTTTTTTTGGGTTTTTTTTCGGATAATTTTTTTTTTTTGGGTTTATTTTTTTTTTTTCCGGATATTTTTTTTTTTTTGGGTTTTTTTTTTCGGATAAAAATTTTTTTTTTTTGGGTATTTTTTTTTTGTCGGATAATAATTTTTTTTTTTTTTTTTTTGGGTTTTTTTTTTTTTTTTTTTCGGATAATTATGATATTTTTTTTTTATTTTATTTTTTTTTATTTTATTTTTTATTTTTTTTTTTTATGTCAGAAAATTTTATATACGAAGGGATTTTCTTTCGGATATTTAATTGTTTCGGTTATTTTATCAGATATCCGACAATTCCGGATATGTTATTCGAATAATATTTTTCAGATATCCGATATACTTTCAGATATGTTTTGCAGATATCTGATAGTTTCGGATATATTTATTTTCCTCCGATATCCTATAGTTGCGGTTTCTGGTTTTTTTTTTTCTGGTATAGTTAAGGATTTTTTTTTTCTCGGATATTCAATAGTTTCGAATATTTTTCGGATATACGATAATTCCAGATATATTATTCGGAAAATATTTTTCATATATCTGATAGTTTCGGATATCTGATAATTTCGGATTTTTTTTTTTTTGTCTTTTTACGGATATCCTATATTTACGGATTATTTATTTTCGAATATAGTTAGGGATATTTTTTTCGGATATCCGATAGTTCCAGACATGTTATTCGGATAGTATGATTTTTTTCGGATATAGTTAGTGATGATAGGTTGCCGTTAAAGGTGAAAGGAAAAATTTACAAATCAGTCATCAGACCAGTAATTATGTACGGCTGCTGGGCGGCTAAAGTGCGTGAAGAGAAACGTCTCCACTCTGCCGAGATGCGAATGTTGAGATGGATGTGTGGAGTGACGCGAATGGATAAGGTGAGGAATGTACATATTAGAGGTAGTATAAAAGTAGCGCCCATAACAGAAAAAGTGAGAAGTAAGAGACTAGAATGGTTTGGGCATGTGATGAGAAGAGATGAGAAGCATGTGACTAAAAGAGTGATGAGTATGAATGTTGATGGATACAGAGCGAGAGGAAGACCAAAGAAAAGATGGATGGAGTGTGTAAAAAGTGATATGATTGAGATCGGAGTCGATGTTGGTATGACGGAAAAGCGAGACGAATGGAAGAAAAGGACATACTGCGCCGACCCCAAATAATGGGATAAGGTAAGGCAAATGATGATGATAGTTAGTGATGATATTTTTTACGAATATTTAATAGTTTCGGATATTATGTCAGATATCCGATAATTCCGGATATGTTATTCGGATAATATTCTTCAGATATCCGATTGTTTCGGATATCTTTTAGTTTCGGATATTTTTTTTTTTTCTTGGATATCCTTTATTTACAGATTACTTATTTTTCGGATATAGTTAGGGATTTTTTTTTTTCGGATATTCAATAGTTACGGATAACTTTTCGGATATCCGATAATTCCGGATATGTTATTCGGATAATATTTTTCTGATATCCGATAGTTTCAGATATTTTTGTCGGATATCCGATAGTTAAGTAATTAAGTGATACTGAGTCTGTGAGTGAGTAGGTATGTATGCAGGCGAGTGATTTATTTAGTTAGATAATGAAAGAGTATGTTTGTGATTAAATTAAGGAGTTTTTTTTTTTGTGATTTATGTGTGTGAATTGAGTAAGAGATTAAGTGTGTGGGTGATAGTGTAGTGTGAGTTGACGCATTGAGTGGCAATTTCGAAACTTGAGCCTCGTTTTGAGAAACTGTGCTCAGAAAAACAAGCACATACTTCTCATTAATACCAATCGAAAAGAGATAAAAAAGGGTGTGTTGCTTTTTATCTTTTTTGTTTACTTTCATTTTTAGGGTTCCCTACCCAAAGGGTAAAACGGGATCCCTATTACTGAGACTTCGCTGTCCGTCCGTCCGTCCGTCTGTCACCAGGCTGTATCTCATGAACCGTGATAGTTAGAGAGTTGAAATTTGCACAGATTATGTATTTCTGTGGCCGCTATAACAACAAATACTAAAACACAGAATACGATAAATATTTAAGGGGGCTCCCATACAACAAACGTGATTTTTTTGCCGTTTTTAAAGATAATGGTACGGAACCCTTCGTGCGCGAGTCCGACTCGCACTTGGCCGGTTTTGTTTTTATGTTTCGTTCTATATTTTCTAATAAAAAAATTTGATGCTATTTGGAGTTTTTCTAACAAATTGGTATTAGGCTAGATCTACAACTAGTAGGTAAGAATAAGAAGGCCAGGGCTTCGCAAGAATATGGCAACTTCACAAGGGCGTCACAGTTAAAATAAGTTTGGGAAGCCCTGGGCTATGTGCGAAGCCGGCACGAGCCGCTAGTATTTGTATAAATAGATAGATTATTTGCCCGCTGGTATATTCTCTTTGCAAACGTCTCGCGCGCCCGCAGTTGTCAAATGTTTTTCTTTACATATATTGTCTGTGCCTCTGTCCAGTCTGTTTGATAAACTAATCAAATTAAATCATCATAATTCCATCCATTTGGTAAAAAAAGAAGAAGAATATCAAACACTTGTGCTAGGGAGATTTAGTAGAATATTATGATGAGTTTATCACCTAAAAAGTACGCGTCACATTATACGAGCACCGGCGTACACAGTGGGGTGGAGGTGAAGGAGGCGGACGCGGCCGAGTCCCGCCGCCCGCGCCCGCTCCCGGACTCGCTCAGTTAGTAGCGGTATACTCTGCCCAATTACTACACCTCATATAGGTCGCTGGTTAAGTACCTACATTGTTATCTATGGGCCAGTATGGACTAGGAGATTTTGAGGCGTCTTTCCATTGATATAAGTTTTTAACAATTATCTTCTCCGATATTTCGCATCCTAACGTGGTAACGCATGGAAATCTTCCTACACTTATTTGCTAAATAAATTGGATTGACGTGATGATTAATAAAATAGTGTGTATTTTGGTATTTGGTAGCGCTGGAGGCCTCCAGCTCGAGCCAGCTGATGGCGCCCGCCGACGAGACAGGCTCGTATCTCCAGGTGCGTCTCGTCATGTTTTCAATAAACACTACGCTCCTTGAAGGTCACAAGTGCATTTGTGAATAAGTGTTGATATTTAGGTTAATGTTTTTTAGCTTCCAGATACATATTATTATAATGGTTAATAGTGAATAGATACCGGCCCTAAAATACTATGTCAGCCCCTATGCACGATATTAACTGTCCCATTTTTAGTCCTAGACTATTATAATACGGGGTAAGGTTTTTTTAAAATAGTTTTTGTCTCCAAAACTTTGGGATATACAGGCTGTTTCAGAAGTCCGAAATAATACTTGGCCGCGTGCACAAGCTAAAATGGTATTAAATTTTTATCGAAATTAGAACATGATTTTTCAAATTTTCTTCGTCGACAATTAAAATAAACCCGGCCAAGTGCGAGCTTGTGGACTCGCGCACCGAGGCGTACTTGTACGGAAGCCTCGGTGCGAAAGCTCCGACCATTACTCTAACGAATAGATAAACTGGATAGAGAGACAAACTTAACTTTGCAGTTGGTATACTGGTGTGCCGATACAAAGTAACTACAAAATAAGTTTGTAATCGAAAAAAAAACATTTGCTAACAAAAAAATTACAGTTTTCGGATTTTTTCTTTTATTTGTCCTATAAGACTTTGCTTCTTGCCCAATGTCATGATTCTAAGTCAACGGGAAGTACCCTATAGGTTTTTTATTCCCGTGCAAATGTACCTACTGAAAATGCAACATAAACCGCCGTATCTTCTGATTGTGTTAACCTAGAAGTTTTATTTTTTAGGGCACCAATTGACCGCAGACTTAAGTCTCTGTTATAAATTTCAACTTGATACCTTCACGCGTTTCTTCACAGATAGACAGACGGACAACAAAGTGATCCTACGGAACCCTAAGATTGGGTAGCAATGTTAACTATTAATCTCCATGGCACCTTTATGTTGCAAACATTTATCGTAGTGAGTTAGGTACCATACCAATATTATATAACTCAAAGGTCTTCTTTATAATGAGATCAATGACAAATCTTTGTGATAAGCTTATTAAACATTAATTATAGGAAGTTTTTATAAAATTGTTTAGATCCGTATCCGGATCCGTAACCGCGGATATACATTTTTAACGATCCGGCACACCACTAATATAGGGTGATTGGTAATTAGACGTATTCCCGTTAGGAGGTGATAGGGGTGACTATTTGCGATAATTTTAATTCCCATATGCATTATGCAAAAGTGAACCATTTTCGAGTTCTCATGTTTTTTAGCTTTTTTCAAAATAAGTCAAAAATCCAACTTAAAATAATTATTAAAAAAAAAGTATCAATCTAAATCTTATTTTTTCTTCTGATTTATAAAAATGATTAAACACTGGTTATTTAACAATATTAAAACAACCATAATCTGTCCAATTTAAAAAATGCGAGACGAAAAACGATATTATTTCAATATTTGTTTGAGATTTGTTTCCACTAAAATGCCTTTAAAACAAAAAAAACGCTATGAAACTTGGCTTGCAGATTATTTTAAAAACATAACCGTTTTCTTAGCTTTCCAAAAATGCATAACAACTAGGAACTTATTTCTAAGAAACTGAAAGAAAAATGATTTCAAAGGAAGCAGGCGGAAATTCGTATTCGAACTAAACTTAAGGTCGTTCTTTAAAATTTCCATAAAAGTCAATCCCAATGACAGACCCAATGTAAATAAAACAAAAATACAAATTTAAAATAAAATTAAAAACCAGTAACATTATGCATTTTTGGAAAGCTAAGAAAACGGTTATGTTTTTAAAATAATCTGCAAGCCAAGTTTCATAGCGTTTTTTTTTTGTTTTTAAGGCATTTTAGTGGAAACAAATCTCAAAAAAATATTGATATAATATCGTTTATCGTCTCACATTTTTTAAATTGGACAGATTATGGTTGTTTTAATATTGATAAATAACCAGTGTTTAATCATTTTTATAAATCAGAAGAAAAAATAAGATTTAGATTGATACTTTTTTTTCAATAATTATTTTAAGTTGGATTTTTGACTTATTTTGAAAAAAGCTAAAAAACATGAGAACTCGAAAATGGTTCACTTTTGCATAATGCATATGGGAATTAAAATTATCGCAAATAGTCACCCCTATCACCTCCTAACGGGAATACGTCGAATTACCAATCACCCTGTATATACCTATGCATTGTAAAGTTATTTATATAATAAGGTAACATAGGTAGTGGTGGAGAAGCATCGGCGAAAGCGTTCGGCCGCCGCCGCCGCCGGCGCCGGGCCCGCGCCGAGGACGTCCCCGCGGCTGCCCGCCGCCTCCAGTCCTCTGCCCGCCGAACAGGTACGCAACCCTTATTACCATTTTTAGGGTTCCGTACCTAAAAAGTAACCCTCATAGGATCACTTTATTGTCCGTCTGTCTGTCTGTCGAAACCTTTATTTTCAGGAACGCGTGGAGGTATCCAGTTGAAATTAATAGGTACCAACAAAGACACAAGTCTGCAATACCTTGGAGCTGTAAAAAAAATCTAACTTCTTAGTTAACACAATCAAGGCAATTTATGTGCCTTATTTAGTACATTTGCAAAATAATCAAAAACCTATAGGGTATATCTCGTTGGCCTTTATTCATGAAATTTAGCAAAAAAATATTTTATAGCACAATACAAGGGAAAGATCTTTTTTTTTTATCCGGTTTTTTTTTAAATATGGAAGCCAACCCCTCACAGGGGTGGAAAGGGGGAGAGCTGTGTTTTTTTTTGCTGTAAATATTTCCTTTTTTAGAGACATGTATTGGTTAGGGTATAACCTCGAAGTTGGTCCCGTATAAATTAGGAAGAAAAAATCCTACCCTAAGGGTGGGAAAATAGGGAGAGATTTATGGTTCATTCCCAGATTTGAATGCTGAGTTGTGTATTACAAAATAAATAAGTATGTAGTAAGTAGTTGATTTTAGCCACAAAAAAATATAAAATAAAAACTTTTTAACAAAAAATTAAACCAACGAAAATATTAAAAAGCAAAAAATAATATACTTTTTTTATTTTACCTTAATAACAAAGTTCTTAAACTAATGTAAGTATACCTAAGTCATTTTGAGTCGGCGCCAAACAATCAATGAACTATAAATTTAAAGAAATAACCAAATGAAATTAACAATGCAACGTGAAATCTTCAGCCACAAACATTAACATTCCAAAAAATGTGCTCTCGGAACGACCACTCGCACAATGTGTGCACTCATGTATGTGCCCGCACGAGTTGCTGTCTCGATGACATTAACTTCGTAAACGCTCGGCATTTTCCGGCGAAGGGGCGTGTCGCGCCGCGCCGCCGTGCATCACACTTTAGCTTTACTTATTAATTAATTTGCTAGTTTGGCACCGACTCAAAATGACTTAGGTATACTTACACTAGTTTAAGAACTTTGTTATTAAGGTAAAATAAAAAAAGTATATTATTTTTTGCTTTTTAATATTTTCGTTGGTTTAATTTTTTGTTAAAAAGTTTTTTTAGTTTAACTGTAATTGTTCCCAATTACAGGGTACCTGTTCACTCACTCAACTTATCGACAATATCGACTATGTGGGTTTACTAGCTGCACTAATGGTCTCCGCTCGCTCCGTGCAGTACTAACAATAACTGATAACGCGAGCTCAAGGGTTTTATTGCCCTAGTCGTCTTTTGGGTTGAGGTCGAGTATAGTACTTGGATATTTTCAACGATGATTTATACAAAAAATCGTGAAAAAAAAAATACAAAAATACCTTGCTCAAAAACCTACTTATTTGCGGTTGGTAAACCTATCTCGATGTATGGGTGGGGACAACAGGGGCCTTATCATCACCTCTTACTAAAATTACTACTAATAATTAACTTTATTTGCAGTAGGCGGCAACGTGTACCTAGTTCTGACGTGCTCTTGACTTCAGTCAACATGACTAAATTTAGCAATTTGTATTGTATTGTATTTTTATTATACTTAATAAGGGTACCCACGCGTGCGCGGGTGGTGGCGGGGGCGGCGTGTACGTGGTACAGCCGCCGATGCTGCTGGCGTGCGCGGCCGGCGCGCCGCTCTGTCCCGCGCTCGCCTATTACCAGTCAGTTGAAACTCTCTCTTCCCGGACCCGACCACCGACCGACTGACGAAGGGGGATATAAGCTATGAGTTGCCGTTCGTCTCGTAATATTTCGAATATTTCCCATGTCTGCCTATACGGTCACTCGTCATCGGTCTGACTGTCTAGAGGGGTTTTCTTTAGTCATGTAGATGGGTTAAGTTATATCGAAGTTTAGATTATTTATTCCAAGTGAATGTTTATGCGGTGTTGTGGGTGCGGGGCAGGCGGCAGGGCGCCGTCGAGGCGGGCGAGGCGGGCGCGGCGTGCGGGGCGGCGGGCGCGGGCGCGTCGCGCGCTCTGCACGCGCCCGGCGCCGGGGACGGTCACGCCGCGTGCCCGTCCGCCGCCGGACGACACCAACCGGACGTAGGTTTATACGAATATTTTTTATAAGCAATAGTTTCAAACTACTTCGTAGTTAGGTAATGCGAATAATACCTAATTTCTTCGATTGATTTGATATATAATTTTGGTGCGCATAAAGTTCTTTTCCCCGCAGTGGGACATTATAGACTCATAATGATAATAAAGTTCCGATAGTGTCGCATTATTTGTTTTCAGAAGAAAAGTAAACCATGGAAATTATTTGGAGATGCGGGAGTCGACGAATCGTGCGACGACGGTGAGTTTCGCGAGTGCCGGGCTCGCGCGCTCCTTGTTCGACCGGCGCGCGCCCGGTACCTACTTCGGTGCGTATCGTGTATACTACTGCTGCTGCAACAGTGGTAGAGCGTAAACGACGCGTCTCCGACACGAGCCGCATTCGCGTGCCGGCATCAATATTATGCATGCACCGCGCGGCAGGTCCCGAGTGCGTGGAGGTGTACTACTTCGAGCGCGGTAGTGGCGAGTTCCTGGCGACGCGCGCGGCCGCGCGGCCCACCGCGTGCGAGCGCGTCGGCGGCCGCGGCGCGCGCCTGGCCTCAGCGCTGCTGGCGGAGCTGCTGGCCGCGCCGCGCCTGCTGCTCGCGCTGCCCGTCGCGCTGCTGCTGCACGTGGAGAGGTGAGCCGTGAGCCGCACGGGCCGCGCATCGACATGTAGTACCAACAGTGGAGTACCGTAGTGTGGGACCGGCGGCAGGTGCGCGTTGATGTCGGTGCGGAACGCGGTGACGGGCGCGGTGCAGACGGCGTCCGACTACCTGCTGAAGCCGGCCCTGGCGCTGGCCTTCAACGCGGTGTGCGCGCCGCTGCTGGTGTGCTGCGGGCAGACGGCGCGCGGCGTGCGCGACGCGCTGACGCCGCTGGCGCAGGCGCTGGACGCGCTGGCCGAGCCGCCGGCGCGGCTGCTGCGCGCGCTGCGGCTGGTGGAGGTGCGCCTGCACTGCCCGCACCGCGCCCCGCCCTGACCTCCGCGACCCACTGCTCAGTCTTACCGACATAATATCCTATCCACTATATACATTGTATACTTACATAATTAATATTAAGTCAATAATTATTGTGAACACGACGAATAAAAGATACTTATTCCCTGATTAACGTACGATCCATTTACACTGACAACTATAGGTATTTGACAGCACTAAAATATTGTCTCGGTCAAAAGATGTACCTACTATGCGATTCAAATGAGTTTAGGATCGACTTTGCGCCATATTGTGACGACATAGCTGTCAATTCTAACCAGTTAGGTAGGGTGAGCAAAACAATATATTTCTTAAATAAAATTTATTAGCAAAAAAAATCACTCAATCGCACGACGAAGCACACTAACAACGACAAAATGGCCACTGACGTCCTTATTTTCTTTTCTTTAATAATTTTAACATGGCTTCTGGGCCTTTGCGCCAAAAATGAAAATAAAAAAGGTTATGGTAAAGTTTTAAAAAACAAATTATGACTTTAAATAATTAAATATTATATTAAGCCGTTTTTAACCAATTTCCAAAAAGGAGGAGGTTCTCAATTCGGCCGGTATGTTTTTTTTTCTTTTTTTATGTATGTACACTGATTACGCTGCGAGTTATGATCCGATTTACGTGATTCTTTTTAGGGTTCCGTACCCAAAGGGTAAAACGGGAACCCTATTACTGAGACTTCGCTGTCCGTCCGTCCGTCTGTCACCAGGCTGTATCTCATGAACCGTGATAGTTAGAGAGTTGAAATTTCCACAGATTATGTATTTCTGTGGCCGCTATAACAACAAATACTAAAAAATAGAATAAAATAATTATTTAAGGGGGCTCCCATACAACAAACGTGATTTTTTTGCTGTTTTTTATAGATAATGGTACGGAACCCTTCGTGCGCAAGTCCGACTCGCACTTGGCCGGATTTTTGTTTGATGCGGAATAAATGCCATTTGGTCCCATAAAAATTTAAAATTGTACGGCCAAGCAGTTTTCATTTTATGAACACTTTTATGTTTATTATAATCATTATTTACGTGGATGATGTAGTTGTATACGGCTATTTAAGGTTCTAGTTTTTGTTTAATACGGATTGTTTACAAACATCGAAACTTACCCCCAAAGGAGTGGAAAGGGGACCCCCCCTTTCCACTCTTTTTTTTTTTTTAATCAAAAATCATTTATTTATAGCCACTTTTCAATATTACATAGAAAACTTTAAAAACTTAAATATCCTTATGATAGGCAAGTTATATTATTACTATTTAGTGCCATCAGACAGCGCCCAGACCCCGAACTAGGATTGAACCTGTTTGTACGGATAGTGCTGGTAGCAGTCAGGCTGGCACGAAGGATACACAGGGCTGGTATGAGTATAAACAGTGGAGTTCCGAGTCCCGAACTAGTTAAACTGTGATAATCGGGATTCGGAGAGATGATAATTACTTGCTAATTAACATAATCATTAGAATACAAACTTGGGCGAGAAAAGTAATAAAAATGAGACAAAGAGCTACTTAAATGTAGCATGCAGGTGTATGTTTGTATTCATGAGTGTGTATGCGCGCGTGTGTGTGTGTTTGTGTGTGTGTGAGGGAGAGAGTGTGTGTAATGGTGGCAAAGTGTGTGTGTGTTCATGTGTATAGAGAGAGGGAATAAGAAATCAGTATACCTTGGGTCAGTTGTACAGACATCATACAAGTTGTATTTTAATATAGGAGTTGCTCCGTATCGTCATAATCGAGGGAATGCAACCAGGCTGTGAGTCGCTTCCTTACTTCATATTTTGGTAGAGGATAAATGTTTAATTCTTTATTGATTTTGTTATAAATGAATCCACCTAGAGCATAATAGTTGCGTTTGGCTAGTTTTGTCCTGCATGACTGCTGGGCAGACAATATCGTGTCTACGTTTGCGCCTATATATAGTGGGATCATACTTTATTAGTGAGTGTGTTTTTAGAACAACGTTCAGAATAAATAATTTCCTGACAGATAGTATTGAGGTTTCTGTATAAAGTTGAATTGTGGGGTAGCGGAAGCGTCGTTTTTTCATCACTTTTAGGACTGCTCTTTGGGATCTTTATAATTTTAAGAGAAGTGTCTTTGTAGCCGCACCCCAAGTTATATTACAGTATGTTAACAAGGACTCACAAAGAGTGTTTGCGACATGTTTCAGATTTTTAAAGACATATATCAATTTTCTAAGGCATTTACATGGGGTTCCCACTTGAGAGTCTGGTCTATAATTACTCCAAGGTATTTTACATGTGTAGCTCTGTTGATAAACTGGCACGAGCAGTTCAGCGTTGGATTATGGCAGTCATGGGCCTTAATGAAAAGGTAGTTTGGTGGGGGTAGTGAACTAGATATAAATGACAATGGGACAAATAAAGTTTTAGATAGGTTCAGTGTTAGGAAGTTAGACGAGAGCCACCGCTTTACCATAGAAATAGCATATTCAGCGAAAGTTTTTGTCTCGTCCCAGGTTGAGCCATGAATCAGTAGTGCAGTATCATCGGCGTATGTGAAAATCTTGCAATTTGGGAGTTTTAGGTTGCACAATTCGTTAATATAAACTGTTAATGGGGGTCCAATCCGGATTACAGCATATCTCCGGCGTTAGTGAACCGATTTCGAAAAATCTTTTTTTGTTTGATACGGATTGATAACAAAAACTGAAACCCACCCCAAAGGGGTGGAAAAGGGGGCTAAGGAGGGGATGTTTTTTTTGGCTGTAAATATTTACTTTTTTAGGGTTGTTATGAGGCGGTAATAATTGCATATTTTCAACGATTATTGACACTAAAAAGCGTGAAAAAAAATATTTTTTTAACAAAAACCGACTTCAAAAACATTTGAAGACATTTGAAGTCGGTGCCAATTCATGTGTGTATTTGCCTAGTCTGACGTAGATTGGCACCTACTCCAAATGTCTTCAAATTATAAGGTTATTTCTAGCTTTTTAGTGCACCTAGGTTTTTGTTTTTTGTTAAAAATTTTACTACTAATGTAACCTTTTTATTAAATTTATTATTATAAAGCTATTATTAATAATATGCAAATAAGTTTTTTGCAAACCATGCTTTTCAAGTCACATTTGACAGATAGAGGTTATTGACATTCCCATTCTTATTTGGACCGCATAGCAGGTAGGTGAACACAATAGGTAAGAATTTTTAAAAGTAGGTAGTTATATACATATAAGATACCTACCGGTTACACGCAGTAGTGTAGGTACGTTGCAGGTGTGTGCGATAATTACTATAGGTGAGAATCAGCTCGACCTCTGCACGGGGTAGTGTCCTCCGCCAGCTCGTTCTAGTTCTCTACTTTCCTAATGAAATTTTGTTTATTCGGTATCTTCATAGACTTAGGAGTCTTTGTATATTTCAGATGTTTGTGTGTATCAAACGTAAAAAGAAAAAAAAGCACGGTTGAATTGAAATACTCCAGTTTTTTTAAGTCTGTCCAAAACCAATAGAAAAGTTGTTGGCTTGTGATGTTATGTACTATAATGACAGTATTCAGGGTTGAATACATCAGCGAAACGTGGTGTCCGGCGGACGGTCCATTTTGGGCCGTAGCCATCGAGACAGAGATAACAGCCGAAGCTGATTAATCGGCTATCGCCATACCCATGACTCTCGGCCGTAGTCGAAGCCGAAGGTTTAATAATAACCCAGAGAAATCCAGTACGAGATTGGTAAAAAATGTTTTTAACAAAAACGAAAACCGACCAAGGTGCACTAAAAGCTACAAATAATCTTTTAATTCAGTAGGTCTACATTTATCATTCATACTTCATGTATCTACATTTGGAGTAGGTGCCAATCTACGTCAGACTAGGCAACTACACATATTAATTGGCACCGACTACAAATGTACTGAATTATAAGGTTATTAGTAGCTTGCAACTAGGTGTTTGAAGATGGCTTTTGTTGATTTTTGTAAAAAAAAAAAATTCACGATTTTTAGTGTCAATAATCGTCGAAAATATACATGTATTATCACCTCTTAACAGCACTAAAAATGTAAATATTTACAGCCAAAAAATACACGCACTAACTAACGAAATGTCAGAATTTTAGGTCTTCGACTCGGTACGGGCACTCGAAGCTAATAACGGTCGTCGCTCACTCCGGCGATAAGGAATGACATGTGATTTTAATTAGTAAGGGACAGGAGATAGACGAAGGACAACAATGTAAATAAAAGTCGCGCACGAGTTCAGACAACATTTATTACTACTGTCTCGCGTCCGGCGCACGCGGCGGACGCTCTGCGGGCTGCGGCTGCGCGGGCGGCGCCAGGTGCGCGACCACGACTTGCGCGTGCGGCCCGTGCGCGTGCGAGTGCGCGCCCTGCGTGCCGGGCGGCGCGTGCGGCGCGTGCGGGCGGGCCAGCAGGCGCGGCGCGCCCGCCGGGGCCGCGCGGCGCAGCGCCAGCTGCTGCAGCTGCAGCTTGCGCAGCGCCGGGCCCGCCTCGCCGCTCCCCGCCGCCGCCGTCACCGGAGCACCGCCCTGCGAACGTCGTCCGACGGCACCGTTAGCGAGTCGAGGAAGAAACGAAATAAAATAAATAAAATGTTGGACGGCGTATCCGTCACATAGACAAAGTGATGGAGTCGGCCAAACTACATGTACTTAAAAAAACAAAAACAAATGTAGATTATTAGATTATTGCCTTCCACCCTCGATAGACTAACAGAAGCGAATCGGGCGGGCCCTACGTACCTGCGCCTGGGCGTGCGCCGCCGTCGTCTGATGGAGGATCTTGAGGTGTCTCGCGGGGAAGGCCTGCTGCCGGTAGAGCAGCTGCGCGGCCTGCGCGGGCTGCGCGGGCGGGCGCGGCGCGTCGGCCGACGGGCCGGCGGGGCGCGGGCGGCGCGCAGGCTCGGGCTTGGCGGCGGGCGCGGGCGCGGGCGGCGGCGGGCGCTGGGCGGCGGCCGGCGGCGCGGCGGGCGGCGCGGCGGCGGCGCCCGCCTTCTGCTTCTCCTTGGCTATTCGGTCGGCGCGTCGCGCGGCCACCTCCATGGGCGTGGGCGGCGCGTCGTAGTCGACCGCGTGGTCGACGAGCAGCGCCGCGTGCTTGGGGTTGCGGTGGGGCGGGTCGTCGCGGCGGCGGCGCGGCGTCGCGCGGCGGCGCTCGGCGGCGTCGCGCATGGCCTCGTGGCGGTGCAGCGGCGGGCGCGGCGCGTCGTCGTCGAGGCGGCGGCGCGCGGCGGGCGGGCGGCGGTGGTGGCGGCGGCGCGCGCGCTCGGGGTCGGCGAGCGCGTCGTGGCGGTCGCGGCAGGCGCGCGGCGAGCGGTAGGCGCGCGCCGCGTCCGCCACGAGCTCGGCGGCCCAGTCCCAGTTGGGCGCGCGCGCGGCGGGCGGGTCGGCGGGCAGGCGCTGCAGACGGAGCGCGCGGCGCAGCGCGGCGTCCTCGCAGGCGGCCCAGTCGGGCTGCGGCGCGTGCTGGTGCTGGTGCGGCGGCTGGCGGGCGCGCGCGCGCGGGCGGGCGGCGGCGGCGGGCCCGGCGCGCTCGAAGAGCGAGGCGGGCGCGTGCGGCGGGCGCGGCGGGTTGCGCGCCCGTCGCGGCTCGCGCGCGGCGCGCGGCTCGCGGCGGTGCACGGCCGGCAGCAGCGCGTCGGCGGCGGCGCCGGGCCGGTAGAGCGCGCGCGCCCAGCTCTCGCAGTACACGTCGCCGTCGCCGGAGGGCGGCGTGGGCGGGCACCACATCTGCGGGCGGGGGCGGCGGGTGAGAGCGAGCGGGGGCGGTGGAGGGGGGGAGGGAGAGGGGGATGGGAGAGACACTCACCGGCATATGTTCCGGAGTCCCGGCGCCGTTCACCCAGACCTGTAAAAGACGATCGTATACGAGATGAAGTTTGATTTGTTCGATCGAGGGCGGGCCGGTGTGACGCAACGTGAATATTCATTAACAGTTAAATACTTTACATATAGTTTGCTCTATGCCCCGGGTAGGGTTGCCAACTATTTTTTTCGAAAATATAGTATTTTCCAGCCAGAGTTGTAAAATATATAGTACATTCACAACAATCCTACAAAAACGTGTCAGTTAGTCCAAAAACTCTTTCACTTGACAGTGACAGTTTCGTTTAGTTGTCGTTCCGTTCCGAAACACGCTAATAGTATACGCGCATCTTTATCACTGTCATTATCCATTTTTATTTATAATGTGTATTTATTGAATTTCTCCTTGCTATTAATTACTTGACATTGGCGAAATACCCGCGCTAGTCGCAGGTGATGCCATTCCTCATCTTATTCCATTAAATATCATCATTTCGCTCATTTCGTTAAAAAAAAATAGTATACGCGCAATTCTCCATGCCAGGCAAAAATAAATATAAGGATGCATATTTTTTTAAAGAGATGTTGCTATTTTAAAAAAACTAGTATTTGTTGTTATAGCGGCAACAGAAATACATTATGTGTGAAAATTTCAACTCTCTAACTATCACGGTTCATGAGCCTGGTGACAGTCGGACGGACGGACGGACGGACAGCTAAGTCTCAGTAATAGGGTTCCCGTTTTACCCTTTGGGTACGGAACCCTAAAAACAAAATAAATGCGGATATGTTGAACAAAATTTACAAAAATATAGTACTTTTGCGTACTATTTTTTTTTTCAACAGTATATAGTACGTAGAACTTTATCACTGTCTGTTCTGTGATTTCGGCGGTGTCTCCAGTGCGGTGCCCATAACGATAGATAACAACGTAATACCAGCTTGCTCAGACTTCAAGTACCTCGGTTCGTTACTCCAACATGACGGAGAGGTAGATCGGGATGTAAAGCGACGAATAAATGCAGGATGGCAGAAGTGGAGACAGGTTACCAGCACTACTTGTGATCCAAAAATGCCGTTAAAAGTAAAAGGCCGAATCTACAAATCGGTTATAAGACCGGTGATTATGTACGGCTCAGAATGCTGGGCGGCTAAAGTGCGTGAAGAGAAACGTCTCCACTCTGCCGAGATGCGAATGTTGAGATGGATGTGTGGAGTGACGCGAATGGATAAGGTGAGAAATGTGTATATCAGAGGTAGTATAAAAGTGGTGCCCATAACAGAAAAAGTAAGAAGTAGGAGATTAGAATGGTTTGGACATGTGATGAGAAGAGATGAGAATCATGTGACTAAAAGAGTTATGAGTATAAATGTGGACGGATATAGAGCGAGAGGAAGACCCAAGAAAAGATGGATGGACTGTATAAAGAGCGATATGAATGAGATCGGAGTGGATGTCAGTATGACGGAAAAGCGAGATGAATGGAAGAAAAAGACATACTGCGCCGACCACAAATAATGGGACAAGGTAAGGCAAATGATGATGATAGTACGTAGAACTAAAATATAGTACAATGCTATAGTTATAGTACGGTTCGCAACCCTAGCCCTGGGGCACAGGGCATAGAGCCAGTGGTTCCGGAGATGACGCCCCGAAGTCATCTTACAAGTTTACCTTTTTATATTATGAAGATTTGTGCGGTTATTGTGTTTCATGTAATGTAGTTAGTTTGTAGTAAGAAGAACAACTGATTAGACCTTAATTTTTGGTTTTGTATCGCAAAATGAAACGCCTTTTTTATGTCTTTCTAATGCGCGAATCCTGGCTCAAGTGATGGATACTGTGCTCTTAGCACGCATGGCAAGACAAGATCTCTGTTACGGTTTGGCTCGGTCGCTCTCTGTCTTACTTCATACGAGAGAAAGATATATAGGTAATCAACATATTCTGTGACATAAGTCTAGTCTTGGCGCTCATGCTACAACTGCTGATGTGAAATCGGTGTACTATGTGTATATTCTATTTATGTGCCCTACCGATATCAGAATGCGGTGCAGGGCGCGCGCGCTCTCCAGGTCGCAGCCAATGTGTTCCACAAATTTTGGCGAGTTTTTATAACCGCTACCTGGCTTTAACATTCCCAGTGACCGGCCGACCCTTGTATTCTAGTATAGACTGCGATTACTACTGCCGTCCATTTTGGTTATAAGCTGGAAACCACTTCCGGTCCCTACGAATATTGAGTCGTCTACTGTCCGAGTAAGGCGGCGGATACTTTATTGATCTACCGCGCAATAATTAAATGGCCATGGTGAACCCACCATTTGGTGTTGACCCATAACCTATTGGTCAACACCAAATTGACAATATCGCTTTTCCATGTTTCACCAACACATCCAAAGACTAATAATACTATTACTCTTGGCCAAAAAAAGGTTCGTTCATCGTTACCACGATGGGTCGTCGCGACACACGTGGGGGTGATGGGGTTACGGGTGGGGGTAGCGGCGGTACGCGGGACGGGGCGGCTCGGTTTCGCCCGTAAATGCTTGCGCGCCGTACATCCCTGACGTTCGGATCGGTGCCGCGGCCGCCGGGGCGCGCGCCCGGCCCGCGTCGGCTCAAGCATTTACGGACGAACGTCGAGCGGCACCGAAACGCGGAACGTCAGGAACATAAAACGCACGAGCGGTATATTCAAATCATTTATTATCGGTATCTCTCCGCGAGCGAGCGGGCGCGTTCGCGAGCCACGCGTCCAGCGTGCCGTCGCGCAGCGCGCGCCTCCGCCCCGCCGCCGCCGACACCGCGCCGCCGCCGCCGCCGCCGCCGCCGCGCTCGTCCAGCGTCCACAGGTTGATCTGCACCGTGCCACGCGACCGCGTCGCCGGCGCGGGCTGCGCGGGCGGCGCGGGCGGCGAGGGCGGCGGCGAGGGCGGAGGCGGCGGGGCGGGCGGTGACGGGGCGGGCGGCGCGCGCCGCCGGCGAGGCCGCACCTTGCACTTCGCGTCCTCGCGCGAGTACGTGAGCTCGGGGTCGGGCTCGGGGTCGGGGCCGGGGTCGGGGCCGGGGTCGGTGGCGGGCGGCGGCGTGGCGGCGCGCAGACGGCGGCGCGCCTCCTCCCACTCGCGCAGCTGGCGCCGCATCTCGCCGAGCGCGGCGCTCTCGGCGGCGGCGGCCGTCTCGCTCCTCTCCACGAGCCGCATGGCGTACTTCTCGATCGGCGTCAGCTGCGGGAGGGGCGAGCGGACGGTGAGTGTGTGCTCGCGCGAGATGGGGGATGGGGGGCGGCGGGCGGGCCCGAAGCCACTCACCTGCGACATGAGCGCGGCGAGGTCGTCGCGCGGCGCGCGCGCGTCCGCCCGCTCGCGCTCGTCGTCGAGCGGCAGGGTCTCGTCGAACTCTGCGAGGTCGCCCTGAGCCTCGGCGCGCGCGGCCTGCGCGGCGGCGGCGTCGGCCTCGTCCTCGGCGGCCGCGAGCGCGGACTCGAGCTCGCCGCCGCCGCCGGACTCGCCGGGGGCCGCGTCCGTCTCCGCGCCGCATTCGGCCGCGCTCTCGGCCTCGGCGCCGAACAGCTCCTTGATGTTAGCCTGGGGACGGGACGGGCGCGGTTAAAGCGGGGGCCGAAGCGTCGAGGCGGTCGAGGCGGACGAGGCGGCGGCGGGGCACTGACCCCGCGCAGGTAGGAGGTGGTGAAGTGGCCGTCCTCGATGGCGAGGTGGCCGAGCGCGCGCTTCTGCTCGGCCTTGCGCAGGATGTTCTCCTCGACGGTGGCGGCGGTGACGAGGCGGTAAACGTGCACGTCGCGCGTCTGGCCGATGCGGTGGCAGCGGTCCTGCGCCTGCGCGTCCATGGTGGGGTTCCAGTCCGAGTCGTAGAAGACGACGGCGTCGGCGCCCGTGAGGTTGAGGCCGACGCCACCGCTGCGCGTGGACAGGATGAAGGCGAACACGCGCGCGTCCGCGTTGAACCGGTCGACGAGCGGCTGGCGGCGGTCCACGCGCGTGGCGCCGTCCAGCCGCAGGTAGGCGTGGCCGTGCATCGACAGGAAGGCCTCCAGCACGTCCAGCACGCGCGTCATCTGCGTGAATATGAGCACGCGATGCCCGCCCGCCTTCAGCCGCCGCAGCAGCCCGTCGAGCGTTTGCAACTTGCCTGCGCATACCGATAACTATAATGACACTATACTAACACAAACGGCGATATGGCGCGGCGGGCCACGTCCCGTGACTCACCGCAGTCGTACTGCAGCAGCTCGGGATGCGGGAAGGCCACGGCCTGGCGCGAGGCGGGCCCGTGCAGCAGCCGCAGCAGCGCCCGCGCCGGGCCGGCCGCCGCCGCCTCGACCCGCGCGCGCCGCCGCCGCCAGCCGCGCGCGCCCGCCCCCGCGCCCGCCGCCAGCTCCGGCGCCGCCGCGCGCGCGCTCGCCCAGCACACGCAGAACCTGCGCCGAACGGGGTTCGGTATACTGTACTATACCATACCATGGTGGCCGGCCCCGCGCGCGATATACCGACCTGTCGATGAGGTCGCGCACGTCGGTGAGCGCGGCCGCCAAGTCGCGCGGCGGGCGCGGCGGCGGGCCGGCGTGCACGGCGGCGCGCAGGTCGGCCCCGTACAGCGGCAGCCGCCAGCAGCGGCGCTCGTTGGCGCCCGCCAGCCGCCGCAAGCTCGCGCGCCGCCGAGCCTCCAGCCGCGCCGCGCCGCCCGCCGAGCTCGCGCCGCCCACCTCGCCCGCCTTCTAGTATTCCAAACAAACAGACTTTATTATCTCCGTTTTAAGGATGAAATCGCGAGGCTCACCATAAGGCGTCGCGAAGTTCTCTATAATGCGTCGCGACGCCCACGATAAGTCGTCGCGACGCTCACTAAAAGGCGTCGCTCACTAACTTTAATTTTCTAACAATTTTATTTGTATTTTATGTTAAACACAAGAGACAGTAGTAAAACTGCCATTGGTTAATCGAGAGTGGACAGTGCATTTATCCAGAACAGCAGTGTCAGTACGCATGCCAAGATGTTTTCTCACGAGTCCCTAAAACATCTTGTCAACTTACGTTCCCGTATCTTATTTGCTAACATGGCTTCCAAGATGTTTAAAATTAGACAGCTGGATAAAATTTTCTCACAGTTTAAGATCGTTCGTTCATTCGTTCATTGAAATGACAAATAGAGCGAGACGGAGCTTTACAAAGAAATAAGATGTCGCATCCACATCATAGAATATGTTAGATTGTTTATGCACAGTTTTTTTTTTTTTTTTTTTTTATAGTGACCTGCGATCAGTCTCACAACTATAATCAGGTTGGTTGGAGTAGTAGGGGTTTTCAGAGAGATAGAGCCACTGCCCCAACTCTCTTCAATCATCCAGCACATTGGCTCTTTTTAGGCGATTAATGGTGTTTCCTTGAAGCAGTGCATTCGTCAGAGGGTTGGGGTGATTCTTCAGGCGGGCTGAGTATTTATTTGTGTACTGTTTTGCCTCTTCTGTTACAGTTCTCATACCCAAGTACTCATGGATTTCTGAGTTACGGGTAAACCAGGCTGCACCACTGATGGTCCTTAGGACATTATTTTGTGCTCTTTGGAGGCACAATATGTTCGATTTACTGGCTGTAGACCAGAGTTGAATTCCATACGTCCAGATGGGCTTTATTACTGAGCAGTAAACTCTTAATTTGTTTTTAAGTGATAATGTTGACTGTTTACCGAGCAGCCACAGAAGGTTCCTGAATCGGTTATTTACTTCGTCGCGTTTTTTTTTTATATGGACTTTCCATGTCATACGTTGGTCCAGGTGAAATCCCAGGTATTTCACACACTTAGATTGCGGCAGTGGATCCTGGCCGAGATTAACTGTTGGACATAGCTTTTTCCTAAGGGTAAAGGTTGTATGGTGTGATTTGGGGGCACTTGCTCTGACGCGCCATTTCATCAACCAGTCATTGGTTAAGTTTAGTTGAGTTTGTAAGATGCAACTGGCTATGTCAGGATCAGCGTTGGACGATAGGAAGGCGGCATCGTCAGCGAAGGTCGCAACTGTTACATTAGGAGCCAGAGGTAGGTCATGAGTGAATATGTTGTACAACACAGGTCCAAGGACTGAACCCTGTGGCACTCCAGCATAGCAGGTGTGAATTGAGGATCGTGAGCTTCGTTGTTTGACTTGGAACATCCTGTCTTTTAGATAGGAGGCCAACAGGATGTAGAAAGAGTGCGGGAGCGTCTTTTTGATTTTGCACAATAGGCCCTTGTGCCACACCCGGTCAAACGCCTGCTGGACATCCAAGAATGCTGCGGAGCAATACTCTTTTTTTTCAAAGGATTCTCTTATAGTGTGGTAAACTCTATGCACTTGTTCAATAGTAGAGTGGTTTTTGCGGAATCCAAATTGGTGGTTGGGTATGATGTCTCTTTCAGCGAGGTGCGGTGTGAGCTTAGTTAAGAGGATTCTATCCCAGATCCTGGACAGTAGGGGTGTAAGGCTGATGGGTCGGTATGACGTCACTTCATTGTTGGGTTTTCCGGGTTTGTGTATCATAACTATTTGTGACATTTTCCAGAGGGACGGGAAGTAGCAAACTCTTAGGATGGAGTTGTATAGGCTTGCGAGAAAGACGATGCCCTTTCTGGGCAGCTCCTTCAGGACTCTCGGGGTGATAAGGTCAAATCCAGGGCCGTTATTTGTTTTTAGGTTGGATATTTCCCTGGCTATTTCTCTTGGGGACGTTGGACGAAATGGAGGACTTAGCTGGAAGTCCTGATTAAGGATGGAATCTATGTCGGGGCCATCGTTGGGGTTTGGTTTGAAAACGTCCGCTAGGTGAGCTGCAAAGGCCTCAGACTTTTCCAGGTCAGTGCGTGCCCAAGAATTACCAGACCTAATGGGATGGAAGCATTGTTGTGGTTGGCCCGTTGACTTGGTGACCTTCCAAAGGGAGTGGTGACCGCTCGAGTTAGGAGACATCATTTCCAGTCTCCGTTTGAAGGTTTCATTGGCTAACTCTGTCAGGGTAACTTTTAGTTCTGTAATCGCACGGTTGAGGCGAGTTTTATCGTCCTTGTTGCGAGAGAGCTGCCATACTCTACGTAGTCTGCGCTTTCCTGATATCTTTTCCCGAATAGCAATAGGAATCGGAACGCTCCGGGTAGGTACGTCTAGTACTGGGGTATTAGTCCAAGCAGCAACCTGGATTAGGTTTGTGATGCGTTATCGATGTCCGCATTAGATTTTAGGGGGTGATTGAGATTAATAGTGGACTCGAGATAAGATCGAAAGCTAGCCCAATCAGTTTTAGCGTTGTATAGGTTATTGTTTGTCTCGGTCGATATGATCATAGCGCTTAACGTCAGCGTAACCAGGGTGTGGTCTGAGGAACCGTCAACGCTTGTTTTTATGTCGGCGTACAGGTGGCTTGTGTTTTTTGTAATGAAGAAGTCAAGAAGATCAGGGGTCTTGTGATTGTTCGTGGGCCAGTACGTCGGTTCTCCAGTCGATAGAGGCAGTAGCTTAAGGAAGTCGACGCTTTTTTTTAGTTCGCGACCTCTTGTCACGGTGGTCCTAGCTCCCCAGAAGGTGTGCTTAGCATTCCAATCCCCACCGGCTATGAATCGAGGACCTAGTGATTGAAAGAACTCCGTGAACATGGCTTCTTTGATGGAATACCGTGGTGGGCAGTATACTGCCGAGAGGTCGATGTACCCAGAACGGTCCTCTATTCTCACTGTGGTGGCTTGTAGGTAAGTCGTAGTAAATGGTTGCAGTAGGTAATGTCTGATATTGGTTTTAATAACAATAGCGGAACCGGCATGTGCGCCACCGTCTGGGTGTGAGTTGAAGTATACGCTGTATCCCGGGATGCATATTCGACTTCTTGAGGTTGTATGTGCTTCAGATATTACGCATGCATCCAGTTTGTTGTATTTGAGAAATGTTTCTAGTTCGTAAGCATTGGGTGCAAGACCGTTAATGTTCCAGGTAGCAATGTGGAGAGAGGTTATTTTGGTAGCTTAGAGACGAGTGATGTTATAAGACCCAGCATGGAGCTTATTTGTTGAATTAAGAGGTCGATCTTCTCGCTTTGTTTAAGGAGTATTTTTTCAAGGGAGAAACTTGGTTGGTTGTGGTTGCAATATGCGGAGCTTTGGGTTGCAGTGTTGTCGTTACCGATGACTAAAGCACGTGCGTAGGTCTTGTGAGGGGATCCATTGCTTTGAGAAGTTAAGGGAGGTGGAATAAGAGTGGCGGCTGAAGTGGTTGGTGTCGGACTTTGAGCATTATTGCGGGGCAGGTTAGCAGCACGTTCTTTGGGTTTTGATTGAGAATGCTTTGGGGCAATGAGTTCTTTGTAGACTTGGCAGCCTTTATAATTTGCTGGGTGGTCGCATGTACATAGAGCACATTTGGCGGGTGTGTTTCTATCTTTTTTGTTGCAATCGCTGGATTTGTGTTTCTCGCCGCATTTGACACACCTAAAGGGTCTCATGCAGTTGTTCTTTGAATGTCCATAATCTTGGCAGCGCTGACATTGGACAATGGTTTTTGATTTGCGGGGGTCTTCTATTTTAACTTTTTGGTTGTAAATATACGTTATATTTTTTGCTGCGGGATTGATTGGTATTGTTATTGCTTGGGTCGAGATTAACAAAGAATGTAGAGGTGGGTATCTTCTCAGATATGCACAGATATGCACAGATAAAAAATATATTTGTGCATTGCTTCTTTTTTATTATGTCGGAAGCTTTACGTATTATCATTTGGTCGGTGATATTATACTTAAAATTAATTTCTTGGGCACTATACTATTTTTTATTTGCCAATTGAAATAACTTTACATTGTAAACCGGCAAAAAGCACGCAAAGTATGATGCCAAACAAAACCTAACCTCTAACCTACAGATTTTATGTATAAAATGGATTTTAAATCATGAAGAAAAGGATTATGGGGATTTTCGAAAGAAAATAAAACAGATAGAAATATCTCAACACTTTTTTGTTGTTGTTTGTCGAACACGAAAATAAATTTACGTATTCGTTTTCGGCAGAATTTTGCATGTAGTCCGCTGGATATTGGCGAAGGATGGGGTAAAATAAGTATTATTCGTAATAACAGTGTATAAAATGCTATATATATGTACTTCTTACAGCCTAATTATTTTCTCATCACCGGCCTTCAACCGCGACAAATTTCTTTACGTTGACCTGTCAAATTCGTGTCTCTATGGTACATTTTGGTAACCCATGCTAGCACTTAAGAGAAAACGTCTTATCCATACGTCAACCGCGTTGTATTTAACTGTCAAACCAATTTTATATTTTTATCCGGCACGCCATGCTAGCTAATAAGACGTAACGATTTTGCCACAAAAATGACGTCACGATCCGTGAGAAAATGTTTTATCTTGGCAGGCGTACTGAGACCGCAGCTGCAGTGTCAGTAACGATTTTGCCACAAAAATGACGTCACGATCCGTGAGAAAATGTCTTATCTTGGTAGGCGTACTGAGACCGCTGTCATAGTCAAACTCACTTCAAGTATACAAAAAGGATATATAATTTTTTGAATTACATTTTTCAAAATCTACGTTTTGTTTACCTGTAAACATCGTATTATTAGGGGGTTATTAGGCTTAGCTAAAGGTATCTTTCTGTCTTTGACAGAGCATCTACTACAGACTAGAAAAGAAAAGTAAAAACAAAAACTTGAAAAATAGCGACAGATTCGTAAATATCCCCTTTTATAAAAAACGTAAAATATGCGCCCAAAGTTGCTTCAAAAGCCTATTATGAATTAAACTATCATTTGTAGGCGTTTTTAATATAATTTTGTTTCCCTGTTGCAGAGGGGTCATTTCACGTGAAGCGGACATCAAAAAAGAGTGAGGTTCTGAAATTTGTTTTTGTTTGTACTTCTAGGGGAAATGAATGTTTACGAAATACTTTTTTATTTCGTCTATTTTTTAAAATATGGGGTTCTAAAAGTTTACCTAATTGAGGAAAGGGCTTTTTTAAAATGTATACTTATATATGTTAAAAATATTTACTTAAATGAGAATGTTAACAATTAATTGAGTTGGCAAAATGGCTACGACTCGACGATAACAATAAAAGTACTGACCGTTCGCACCGGCCGAGGCGGGACGGACGAATGCGGGGCGGCGGAGAGCGGGGCGGCGGCGGCGCGGGGGGGCGGCGCGCGCGGGGCGGACGACGCGCCCGGCGCGGCGCGCCCCACCAGCCGCAGGTGCAGGCGCAGCGAGGCCGGCGGCGGCCGCCGAGCCGCCTCGCCCGCCTCGCCCGCCGCGCCGCACCACTCCTCCACGAGGCGGCGAGGCGGCGCCAGGTGGCGCGCGCGGTGCGCGGCGAACGCGCCCGCGCCGCGCACCTCCAGCGAGGCGAGGTCGCCGCCGAGCCGCGCCGCCAGCTCCACGCGCTCGGCCACGCCGCCCGCCAGCGCGAGCGCGGGCGCCGCGAGCCGCAGCGCCGCCAGCTGCAGCGGCGACTGCACCGGCCGCGGCTCGAACAGGTCGGGGTGGTTGCACACCTTGCGCAGCTGCATCAGCACGTTGATCACGCTGAGCAGGTTGCCGGACGAGAGGCTCTCCCTGGTCCTGCGAGGAGACGGCGGCCGGTGAGCGGCCGAGTCCCGAGCGGAGGGCGGCGCCGTCGGCTCGGGACTCGGCGGACACTCACTTGGCTCGCGCCATGAAGTCGTCGTAGAGGAAGCGCTGCCGCTTGGAGAGGCGGCACATCAGCACGTGCTCGTACTTGCGCGGCATCTGGCGCTCCACGTCCGCCTTGAGCCGGCGCAGCAGGAAGGGGCGCAGCACCTCGTGCAGCCGCCGCAGCAGAGCCTCGTTGTGCGCGGCGCCGGCGGCGATGCCGGCCACCTCGCCGAACCACTCGCGGAACTCCGAGTGCGAGGCGAACACGTCGGGCATGAGGAAGTGCATCAGCGACCAAAGCTCGAGCAGGCTGTTCTGCAGCGGCGTGCCCGTCAGTAACAACCGCCGCTCCGTCTGGAAGTTGAGCAGCGTCTGCCAGCGCTGCGATTTGAAGTTCTTGATGTTCTGCGCCTCGTCGAGCACGAGGTACTTCCAGCGCTTGCGGCGAAAGCTCTGGTGGTCCTGGACCACCAGCTTGTACGAGGTGATGCACACGTGGAACGAGTTGGCCTTCGTCCAGCCCACGCGCTTCGCCTTGCGCTCGCGGATGGTGCCGTAGTAGGTGAGGATCTTGAAGGCGGGACACCACTTCTTGAACTCCATCTCCCAGTTGAGCACCACGGAGGTGGGCGCCACCACCAGATGCGGGCCCCAGTCGCGGCGCTCGAGCGCCAGATGCGCGAGCAGCGCGATGGTCTGCACCGTCTTGCCCAGCCCCATCTCGTCGGCCAGCACGCCGTTGAGGCCGCGCGCGTACATAGTGGCGAGCCAGTGCAGGCCCACGTGCTGGTACTCGCGCAGCGCGTGCCGCAGCAGGCGCGGCACCGGCGTGCCCACCGCGGTCTCGGACAGCGTGTTGCCGGTGGGCTGCAGCGAGGCCGCCAGCGTGGCCGCCTCCTCCACGCGCCGCTCGCCCTCCGCCGCCTCGCCCGCCTCGCGAGCCTCGCCCGCCGCATCGCCCCGAACCTCGATGAGCGCCTCGAGCGCCGCGGACGACGCCGTGGAGTCGCTGGCGTCCGACTCCTCGCCGTCCACGTCCGCGTCTTTCCCGGAGTCCGAGCCGGTGTCGTCGTCGAGGCCGTGATCGTCTTCTTCGGGAACATCGGCGGCGTCTTGCGGCGCGTACCGTCCGACGAGCTCGTCGAGGTCTAGATCGGCGTCGGCCCGCAGCGCGGCCAGCTCGGCGGCGGCGTCGCGGCCGCGCTCGGCGCGCTCCTGAGCGGCGATGGTGCGCTCGTCGTCGGCGGAGTCGGAGTCGGCGCCGTAGTCGGAGGGCGGCGGCGAGTGGTGCTCGTGGTGTTCGTGGTGTTCGTGGTGTTCGCGGCGCTCGCGTTGCGGGTAGCCGGGCGGCAGCAGGTCGGCCAGCTCGAGCCGCGAGTCGCGGCGCAGCGCGTCCAGCTCGGCGCGGTGGTCGGCGGCGTCGTGCTCGGCCTCGCGCTCGGCCGCGGCGATGGTCTCCTCGTCGTCGTCGGAAGCGCCGCGCGGCTGGAACTCGTCGTCGGAGGGCGGCGTGTCGGGCGCGTCGGGCGGCGCGTGCAGGTTGGCGGCCAGCTGCCGCGAGTAGCGCTCCGTGCGGTCCACGATGTAGCTCAGTTGCTCGTCCAGAGCCTCCTTGCGAGCGCGCTCCACGCGGCGCACTCTCTTCCACTCCACGAGCTGTCATCATACAATATTATCGCGATCATGGATTAAATGTCGAACACTCGAATGTACATTATTTATTCGACAGTGCGTGTTGGAGCGCGTAGATAACGTTGTATCGATCGGGTGGTAGTTAAAAAAATATTTTAAACAACAAACAGAAACCGTGTTCAAATACCTAGGTGCACTAAAAAGCTACAAATAACCAATTCATGTGTGTATTTGCCTAGTCTGACATAGATTGGCACCTACTCCAAATGTAATGAATTATAAGGTTATTTGTAGCTTTTAGGTTGTTGAAGTTGGTTTTTGTTTTTTGTTAAAAATATTTTTTTTTCATGATTTTTAGTGTCAATAATCATTGAAAACACGCAAGTATTATAACCTCATAACAAACTTAAAAGTCTTAAATTAGTAAATAATTACAACCATAAACAAAATATTATATACTACAGTACTACCTTTCTTTTTTTCAAAATTCCTAAAACTAGTATTTCCTTATTTTGTATGTCAAATACATATACAAAGTTTCAAGTCTATCAAAAATAATTTTGAAATTATGTGATCTTCAACCCCCCATTTTAACCCCCAAGGGGGTCCATTTCTGATAATATTTTGAAAATGGGACCAACATTGAATTCCCTAGAGTCTAGGGAATTCTTAGTCTAGGCCCTAGACGAAGAATTCCCAAAAAAAAAATTCAAAAAATAATTTAGAAATCGGTCGACCGACGCCGGAGATATGCGATAACTAAAATCATAAATGTGATTGCTTAGCGAAGACAGATTTTACGTAACTATCATTGTGCAGTGCCCTGCTTGTCCCGTACACGCATCTTGTTACTTGGTTTGCTTGTTTGTGGAATGAAACTCACATAAAGTATATTGAGCAAGTTAACCAATGGGTTTGATGGTCGTGATAAGTGAGCACGCACGGTTTCCTTGCTAATCGTTCGCGAACTGGTCTGTATTGTAATTGATACCGCTCGAGTCACGGAAAATGCTGAGTTGTCACAGGTACATCCATAACCCTATTCAGCAGAGTAAACTACACTTATGAGGGGCGACTACCAATATTCACAAAACAGAACATGCAAATTTTACATAGGATTCGAGATATTACGAGTTATCGGAATTGATGACCAAAGTAAAGTTGAAAAGTTGATCGAATATAGATTTTTTTTATACCAGTCAGTTGTATACCCAATACTTCAAAGTATTACAGAATCAGAATTTTTTTATTCATGTAAACCAATACAGGCACTTATGAATCGTCAGTAAAAAATAAATAATATTAATAGTATCTCTACCACCACTATTAGTTCGGACTGAAACGACTGTGAAACCCGGATACAATACATGCCGTGCCGACTCACACAGACAGTTAGGAATAGGGGCAGCACCTAACAAATATTTAACGAATTGATGTACCTTTTCTACATTAGACCAAAATATCTTTATTTCTTTGGCCGCGAAAGCAGCAATTTTTCTCAACTGTAATTCTTGAGCTTTCTCCGCCTTCTGTGCCGCCACAGCCTTGTCCTGGAAGTATTTTTGTACCGCTCGCGCGCACTGTAACGAAACGGGAAAGTTAGTATCGCGCGGATCGCGAGGGCGACGAGGCCGACGATGACCATCACTGTACCTTCTTGGCGGCCTGCTTCTTCCATTTGCGTTCGTGCGCGAAGTCCTGCGCGAGCCAGGCCATCTCCTCGAGCAGGTAGTCCCAGTGCGTCTTGGCGCGCGGCGGCTCCATGACGCGCGGCAGGCGGCGCTCGGCCCACAGCCCGGCGCGCGCCAGCTCGGCAACGCGCGACGCCACGTACGCCTCCTGCTTCGCCTTCTCCACCATCTCGTCGGCGGGCGAGGGCGCGATGGCGGACACGGGGGTGGGGGCGGGCGCGGGGGCGGCGGCCGGGAGGGGCGGCGGCGAGGGCGGCGAGGGCGGCGGCGGCGCGCTCACCGCGGGCGGCCGCCGCGCCTCCAGGAACGCGGCCAGCTGCGGCTCCACCGGCCGCTTGCGCCACACGGCGTAATCCATCATGTTGCCGCCCGTCTGGAGAAAGTACATCTCGCTCAGATGCTCCGTGATTCTGCAACAGAGCGCACCGATGATAAACGCATGCGATCCCTTTTAGGAGAGTGAATGATTGGAGTGGAATATTATAACGACGGCATATTTCATACAGTGATTTTATAAACTATGTATTTGGTTAACTTTATAATTCATCTTATACCGTGGCAGGTATGGTTAGATAATTTTTCCAATTTTGCAATTCGTTCACAGATAATTTTATTCCATTAAACACAAAACACATAGTACGCTAGTAAAACTATGGGATGCACTAGTAATAAAATTGAGTTGAGTATTGCCGTTCGCCGGGGTGCCTGTACCTGTCACGCAGCGTCCTCAAACGCAGCAGCTCGCACTCGAGGATCTTGCGGCGCAGCGCGGGCGCGTCGTCGGGCATCTTGGCGCGCTTGCGCGGCGGCTCGTCGACGCGCTCGACCGGCGCCGCCGCGCCCGCGCCCGCGCCCGCCGCGCCGCCATTGAGCGCGCTCGCGCCCGCGCGCTCCACACCCTACGGAACCGGTATGATTTCAGATCCACGTGATACACTATTAATAAACCCTGTCTTTCTAGAATAAATATGTATAAATAATAGATAACTACCTACTATTTCATTATAATAATAATAATAAAAGCCTTTATTCTTGAAGTATGATACAGAAACAGAAATTAAATATTTACAATACAGCTTATACATTATATATTTTAATTAGAATCAGTAATTGTTCCGTAATGTCTCCTAGCTTGACCTAAGACAAAGGCCTCCTCCAGAGTCTTCCAGTGTGTTCTATCTTTAGCAAGTCTGGTCCAGAGTGTGCCGGCTACTGCTTTTATATTGGTAACCCAGCGTTTCACAGGTCTGCCCCATTTCCTTTTTCCTGTTCTAGGATACCAATCTGTAACAGTAGCTGTCCACTTCTGTGATCTATCACATATGATATGTCCTGCCCATGACCACTTAAGTTTCTTTACTGTGTTTATTACATTTCGAAATTTGGTTTTTTCATCTATGTCTATTATTTTTACTTTGTCTTTCACTTTTATTCCCAATATACTTCTTTCTATACTGTTCTGACAGACTTTCAACTTGTTAATACTTTTTTCAGTCAAAGGCCATGTCTGGCATCCATATGTTCAAATACTATTTTTTTCTCCTTCATTGGTATTTTTATATTTTTCATAATTTATTTTAATGACCAATATCTTTACCATGTGTTGGCGATCCCTCTATCAATCTCTTTATTAGTGTCTTCTACATCTGAAATTATCTGAGCAAGGTAAATATATTCATTTACATAATCAATAGGTGTTCCATCGAGTATTATGTTTACACATCTACTGTTTGTAAGAGCATTGGTCTTTGAAATATTAACGGATAACCCTGATCTCTTGCTTACATCAGCTAGTTCTTGAAGCATGTTTTGTAGGTCTTCCGGATTGTTAGCAAGCAGTACCATATCATCAGCAAATCGCAGATGTGTTAGTTGCTCTCCATTTATGGTTAGCCCATACTTAGTCCAGTCCATTTGACGAAATATTTGTTCTAATACTGCATTGAACAGTTTTGGGGTGGTAGGATCCCCCTGTCTAACGCCTCTCCGTACTGCGAATGATTCTCCAGTTCTCTCAAGTTTAACTTTTGCTGAGCTTTGAGAATAGATATTTCAGAGTATTCTTATATATTTCTTATCGATACCTTGGGTCAGTAACGCTTGCCATATAGACGCATGTTCTAGAGAGTCAAAAGCTTTACAATAGTCTACAAAACAGAAGTAATAGATTTGATTATACTCCTTGTATTTTTCTATTATTTGTTTTATTACATGGATCTTGATCATATAATCAAGAGTACAATAATTACTTCTGAACCCAGCTTGTTCTTTAGGCTGATTTTCGTCTAATATTCTAGTCATATGATTTAGGAGCACTTTGGAGGTAAAGGGAGGATCCTCCGACCAGACGGGTGTTGTGTCTGGTGGGCTACTGCCCGACGGTTGTTGTCGGGTTCTTGTATATATGTGCAATCGCTCGGATCGCTTTAATATCGCGATGCGGATTTAGTTCGTATGTGGCTAAATAGATGTCGCTACAGCACCTTAGAAAATACTTTTGCTACTTACTATTTCATTATTTTTCTAAAATAAAACTTCTTAATGACTTCTTAAACCTAAGTGCACTGAAAAGCTACAAATAACCTTACAATTCATTACATTTGGAGTTGGTGCACACATGAATTGCAACAAATTGGATACGTCAAATCATCTTGACGTGCAAAGTACAAACATAATTTATAACATTTAAATTGTTCCATTCCTTTACTAAATATTTGATATTGACCTTAAGATATGTAGTTGAAGAGCTTTTTGCTTGGCCTAAATATATTGGATTTATTACTAATACGGCTCTATTCTTATTTTATACACCTTAACAAAATTTTAAACCATTCTTAACACCCTGTCGATACTTTTCAAGTCCATTCAAGAAATTGTGATCGAAAATAGCTTTTTTGATAAAAATCAACATTTTGGTGATATTTTTAATAGAGATTAAAAAATAGAGATACTCGAATCAACATCTATCTCTATCAAACGAAAATCGGGACCTAGATCCAACCAAACCATTAGTTCAGTCTAAAATACCAACTATACTGAATATTTTCAGAAAAAACAGACTTTTCTGACTACTGTTTCAACCCCAGAACCAATTTTAAGAACTGGAGTGCATTGTAATGTTACAAATAGCTTAGTAACTTGTAGCATAAACAAAAACTTGTAACATAAACGTAACAGCACTGACCCTACAAAATAAATTATTACTTATTTCAAGCTTGTCTGTCACTGGAAACCTTCAAATGTTTTATTTTGTTTTTAGTTATTTTTCCAAATGTATACAAAATAGAAAAATGCCAGATCCTGTTGGCTTTCTTCATTCTACCAGGATTTTGTACATCCAGTTTGTATTCATTAGGTTTGGTATAAAGAAGATATCATTATTATTTTATTAATAAAGAAAACATTAAAATCATGTCCACATGACTTATTGTTAAAAAGAATGTAAATATTAAAAATAATGCCAATATTTGAAAAAAACTTACTACAACAAGTAGGTATTGTTAAGACTAGGAAGGTAACCTTGGGAGCTTTTTGCCCTTTTCAACATAAATCCATTTATAACGAGGTCTTGAATTGTCGCACATTTTATGATGATTCATGATAACATAATGGTTCGTAGGAAGGTATGGTTAACTTAATACTAAAATGCTGAACCGAATTCTGTTTGTTACTATTCGTCAATAGCAAAAATATTGAGTGTTGTGTTATCACACTTACTTAAGCTGATAGTAGTCGTAAATATGAAGCGGCAGCGACGTCTCAAATCAGCGATTGTTAATAAAAGTTGGTGCTTACCATGAGTAGTACGGAAGTACCGAGTGCAGGCGGCGCGGCGAGCTCATCGCGTCGGTTCATGTTGCGACATCGCGAGCCAAAACATTAACAAAGCATACTCTTTGATAACAAACATATACTGCACACAGTAGCACTGAATCTTGACCACCAAATGTAATCTTCACGAGAGCACTTTTCTGAAATGTTAAGGGTTTTGTTTGACGAACCGCCGAATCGACACACCATAATATAAGAAAAAAAACACGCCTTTTTATTTAACTACTCGGAAGATTCCTGAATCACAGTCTATATTTTTTTTGTATTTCGCTAGCACCACAGTAAATAACAGACAGATCAATTTTAGGAAGCGCCATATTGAACGACCTGTTTCGTTCCTGACGCTTACGAAAACAATCACAATATATCTTAAAACTGAGAATACATCATTAATCGGAGTACCTAATAGTAACTTATTAGTCACTTTTACAACTCCACTGGAGCAGTATTTTTGTTTTCGAAATAGATTCAATTTATTGATATCCGGCTTAGCTATTCATTCATATTTATTTAGTGTTACCAGAACGAAGTCAAACGCAAGTTAATTTAGTGATTTATGGCAAAGATTCCAACCAAAACAAAAACCGAACATTGCTTATTGAATTACGCTTGATGTTGAGTTTCGAAGACATTCTATGTGCTGTACAATGAATGTTTTATACCTTGTAGCATAATATTACTATACTCTTTGCCTTGTATCATTTTGAGAAACAAAGTCATTTTAGATTAAATATCTGTGAAAATACAGAGCTATAAAACTAAATTAGCATCACAGATTAGTTCGCATCGAGAGAACATACAATAGAGATGTAAGAAATACATTTTTTTACTTAACTTCTGAAATAGTTCCGTAACTGAACCCAAAACATTCAGTCTAATAACGAAGCGAATTTAATTAGTTATTCTGAGCTGGTAACACTAAGATAATTTTTCTTCTTTACGAAATGAGTAAAATCATGATATTTTAATGGAATAAGATGAGGAATGGCTCCACCTGCGTTTAGCGTGTATTTCAGCCAGTGTCAAGTAATTAATAGCAAGGGCAAATTCAATAAATACCCATTATAAATAAATATGGGTGATGAACGTGATAAAGATGGTGGATGAACACCTTTCTAAAATCCTATCCTTCTTTATTCCTTGAAGTCAGTTCTTGTTTTTTAGGGTTCCGTACCCAAAGGGTAAAACGGGAACCCTATTAATGAGACTTCGCTGTCCATCCGTCCGTCCGTCCGTCCGTCCGTCTGTCACCATGCTGTATCTCATGAACCGTGATAGTTAGAGAGTTGAAATTTTCACAGATGATGTATTGCTCTTTACACTGGTCGTGCTAATATTTCTCGGGCAAACGTCGATGAGTGTCGGAACAAACTTGTGTCTGAAGTCGAGGCTTCTCTACATCTAGTCTCGAACTGGGGCAAACTGAACTTAGTGCAATTCAACCCAACAAATAAGACACAAATTTGTGCGTTCACCGCCAAAAAGAACCCCTTTGTCGCATCTCCTCGCTTCGAAGACACTCCCCTTAATGCCAAGCCAAGTATCGGGATCCTTGGAGTCGACACATCGAACGACGTGCAATTCCGCGGTCATCTGGAAAGTAAGGCCAAGTTGGCCTCCAAAAAGCTGGGTGTGCTCGGTAGGCGGTATTTCACTGCGGCTCATCGCCTGCAACTTTACAAGGCGCAAGTCCGTCCGCACATGGAATACTGCTCTCACCTTTGGGCCGGTGCACCACAGTACCAACTTCTTCCTTTTGACCGCCTGCAACGAAGGGCAGTTCGAATTGTCGATGACAAAAAGCTTACCGATCGGCTAGACCCTCTGGCGTTGCGTAGAGATGTAGGCTCTCTCTGCATTTTCTACCGCCTCTATCATGGAGAGTGTTCCGAGGAATTGTTCGGTATTATACCTGCCGCTGAATTCCACCATCGCACGGCTCGCCACAGACTGCATTACCGTCCTCACCATCTGGATGAATGGCGTTCCAATACTGTGCGATTTACCAGGAATTTTCTTCCTCGCACCACCAAACTGTGGAATGAACTTCCTGCAGCGGTGTTCCCGGACCGATACGACAAAGGTACCTTCAAGAAACGAGCATACTCATTCCATAAAGGCCGGCAACGCACTTGCGATGCCCCTGGTGTTGCACGTGTCCATGGGCGGCGTTGATCATTTACCATCAGGTGAAACGTCTGCTCGTTTGCCTCCCTATCACATAAAAAAAAAAAAAAAATTGTTGCCGCTATAACAACAAATCTAAAAATCAAAATAAAATAAACATTTAAGGGGGCTCCCATACAACAAACGTGTTTTTTGGCCGTATTTATAGATAATGGTACGGAGCCCTTCGTGCGTGAGTCCGACTCGCACTTGGCCGGTTTTTTGAATTTGACAAGAGTCACTGCCAACGATGATGTAACTTTACTCGTTATCTCTATCTCGATTCTTTACTCTATGAATTATAGTTTGCTTTAGTTTTTGGTACCTATACAGCAGTCTGTGGGATGGGATGATCCAGATGAAGTCGATTCCTCTGTATAGTACCTACTATTGCTATTTATGCTACTGTCTAAATTTGTCTGCCTGTCTAATATGTACAGCAGTTTTGTTAAAATAAATTAAATTAATACCTTATCAAAATTATAATTTACCTGTTGGTTGAAATAGTTAAATAATGTTGATAATATATTTTTAAATAATTAACGTGAGAGTGAGTGCCTATAATAATAGTTAATGTACGTATTGTTTTGTTCATTTAATTTCTGGTATGGGCAACCGGACCTAGCTCTCCACCTGGAGCCCAACGAGCTCCATTTTCTTTATATTTTGTGCAAACAGATGTGTTGGCACAAGTAGGTAACTGTTTCTTTTGTTGACATAGGCAGTTATACAGTACATGCCTACGACAATATTAGGAGAGAAGCGATAATGGCACTAGTCGCATACTAGTCGTCGACTAAGGTAAGCCAATCAGTCATATTACATATTTGTAGTTCAGTAAGTGAACAAGCAATTCAAGCGGTGGCTACTGAAAGCCGACGCAAGCTATTGTGCTATTGGTGTGTACACTTTCTGCATATCGTTGATAGTCGTCTGAAACCCGCCGGCTGCGCTGTGACATCGGCGGTGAGCAGTGAATCACTGAATACCTCATCGCATTACCGCGCGCGGTGTATAGGCGCGGTAAAAACTGATAACATGTTTTATGACTGTGTGTTTTATGGATCCAATAGTTTTCATATAACAACAGTAGAGCGTTTCGGCGGCGGCGGCTCAGCTCGCGCCGCCCGTCCACAGTCCACTGCCTACCGTTCACTGGCCCTTTCCACTCAAATTGTGATGTTGCAACAAACATTTTCTCCAGTAAATTGTTTCAGAATCTGTGTAAACGTCATAAACGGAAACTAGACAGAAATTGTAAGTCAAGTCGCTATCCCACGTATGTATCAGTTAAATCTCTTCTTCATAATACATAAATCAAATCCAATATGTACGTTGGATTCTTTTTTTTTTAAACCTGCAAGTATCAGTGGTACATCTGCCCACAACAGTGACCTATAAACACACAATATGCTTGAGAAGTTAGAGGGCACTTTGTATTTTATTTGAATTAAATAATTTTCTAGTTTGTTACTATCTTTGTAGAAGGTATTGTAATATAGGGAGCATGATTGTTTCAACTGTCAGTTTTGTTAATCAAATGAGTGAACACGTAACTATGTGTGGTTGAAGAAGCCCCATGTGTCATTTGCTCAACAAGTGTAACGGTTCGAAATAGATAACATTGATGTGTCTGTGGACTCTGTGGTGTGCAGCTGATGCTGAGCCTGCTGCTACTGACTTTTCTAAAAAATTATGTATCTTGTATCACTTGTATTTACCTACTTGTGTGTCTGGAAAAGAAATGCTTTGTTATAAATATTTAATTTATCCTTAAATTTATAGAAATTACTATCCATTTAAATTAGCATTACAAAGCACGTAGTCCTAAAAAACACATTATATCTATATCTATAGTAAATTATAAAAATGAAAGATTTGTATTTTTTCGAAAATCTTTATTTTCAAAAATAAAGGAATGTTTTCTTGGAATACTATTTTCTATCTACTGTATTAATAGTACTTTCTCTTCAGGTGGCATTACAAAATTCCACCCTGTATATATATTAATATTATAAAGCTGAAGAGATTGTTTGTTTGGTTGAACGTGCTAATGTCAGGAAGTACTGGTTTGAATAGAAGAATTATATTTATGTTGAATAGTCCATTTATCGAGGAAGGATATAGGCTCATATAAATATATCATCACGCTACGACCAATAGGAGCGAAGCAGCAATGAATAATGTGGCAAGAATGGGAAAAAAATATTCTTTTTGTGAGCTTCTGCTGCGTGCGCTGCCTAGACGGTTAAAGTTACGCAAAAAATAATAATAATAACACTTTAAAAGTCAAAAAAAAAGTCCGCGACAGCATATATCTTTTAAGGATAACTCCCTATGCCTAATCTTTTTAATGGTAATCAAACTTGTTCTAAAATAATGCAATATTTGCGAAGGTGTTTTTATAAACATGATATGAATCCTTATCAAAATAAATACAACGTTCGTTGTACGTTACTCATCATAAGTATTTAATTTTGAACAAAATGGTCCTTGGAATTATTTGATTTTAACGAATATCTTAGGAGATATCATCGTTTTAATAAAGTACCATGCGCAAATTGACGATGTGCAAGGCACGCGCTGGCCGGCCGCCGCCGCGCCGCGCCGCGGCCGCGCCGCGGCCGCGCCCGCCCCGCCATTAGCTCAGAGCTCTGCGAGCCAGATACCATGCCGCGTGGCTCGGACGCGTGGTCGGCTCCCTACGGGACGGTTGTGTCCTGCAAACTGCTTTTTAATATACGTTTTTGCGATATCTAATCGTATATATGCTATAAAAACATATTACATATTATTAATTAATATTATAAAGTTGAAGAGTTCGTATGTTTGGTTAAACGCAGTAAGCTCTGGAACTACCCGTCCGATATCAAAAAATATTTTTGACCTTTATAGCCTATTTGTTGAGTAAGGTTATAGACTTTATAACATCATGCTACTACACAGTAACAATAAGCGCGGGTCAAACCGCGGGCACAGCTAGTTATAACATGGATAAATTAAGAGTAAATTTGGATGGTAACATAACAAGGTTTCCTCAAGTTGATAATAAATATATATATTTTAGTTAAACAATAATCAAAAAAAAAACCGGTCAAGTGCGAGTCGGACTCGCGCACGAAGGGTTCCGTACCATTATCAATAAAAACGGCAAAACAATCACGTTTATTGTATGGGAGCCCCCTTAAATATTTATTTTATTCTGCTTCTTAGTATTTGTTGTAATAGCGGCAACAGAAATACATCATCGGTGAAAATTTCAAGTCTCTAGCTATCACGGTTCATGAGATATAGCCTGGTGACAGACGGACGGACGGACGGACAGCGAAGTCTCAGTAATAGGGTTCCCGTTTTACCCTTTGGGTACAGAACCCTAAAAAGGCCAAGTAACTACCCACCAAATAGCCTCGCAAAATTGCCGTTACAAAATTGATAGCCATTATCCTTATAGTTCCATACTGAAATAATGGTCGCGTGGAGGGACCCGTTTAAAAATAAATTATCTACAATACAATACAGGAAAACAACACGAGCGACCAACACTCGGCACGGTGTTTACCTGACCGGGCAGTAGTGCGCGTCCACTCTGACTGATTATTTTAATTCTTAAAAATGCATACACTGCATCTATACAAGTGAGATTAAAGTAAGCATCTATAAATACATATAGGTAGGTATTAAAGTTGTTCTCTCTTCATCAAATTTCACGTACGAATACGTGCGTGCGTGCGATAGCAGCCGCGACCGCCACTGTAAATATAGTCAGCGATAAAAGGTTTCACGCTTACAAATTCATTACAGCGTAGCGCCTCTCGTAAGTCGGCACATTGATTCAATTTGTCGCTAGCCTTTAATATTTTATTAAGCAAAATCCTAAGCGAGCGGGCGTGAACTTGCGGTACGCGTCCGTCTCGAATAGCGCCGTGCGTCGCGATCCCAAATCCGCTATAGGTCTCCCCCGCCACGTATCGTTATACATCTCGACGATAACGTCGCGCGGGCGGCACTGGGCTCGGATCCTGGCGGCGACGCTAACGAGCGGCGACCGGTGTGCGCGCAGAGACGGTCGGCGGCTGCGGCGGCGGCGGCGGCGGCATGGTGCGCGGCGCGCGATGGCGCGTGTTGGCGTCGCTGGCGGTGGGCGCGCTGCTGCTGTGGGCGTGGTGCGGCGGCGGGCGCGCGGGCGCGCAGCGACGCCGCGAGGCGGACGCGCCGGTGGAGGGCCGCGAGCTGCCGCTCATCTTTATCGGCGGCGTGCCGCGCTCGGGCACCACGCTCATGCGCGCCATGCTGGACGCGCACCCGGACGTGCGCTGCGGCCAAGAGACGCGCGTCGTGCCGCGCATCCTGCAGATGCGCCAGCACTGGATGCGCTCGCAGAAGGAGAGCGTACGGCTCGAGCAGGCTGGCGTGTCCAAGGCGGTGCTGGACAACGCCATCGCCGCCTTCTGTCTGGAGGTGATCGTGCGGCACGGCGAGAGCGCGCCGCGGCTCTGCAACAAGGATCCGCTCGTGCTCAAGATGGGCACGTACGTGCTCGAGCTGTTCCCTAACGCCAAGTTCTTGTTCATGGTGCGCGACGGCCGCGCCACCGTGCACTCCATCATCACGCGCAAGGTGAGTCACCACTCCCCACTCCCCACGTCCACCGCTACCGCTACACCACCGCCCTATATGAAATCTTTGAGCAATATGAAATCATTCCCTCACTTGTACCGGGCAGAGTAATGGCGTAAAGTCCGCTATGTGCTGCCAGCCTATTTATAGTATTCATGTTAGGTCGAACATTATTATCAAAGTGTTGATAAATGTGCGCGTATTCATTCTGATGGTCGATCTGTAGAGGCGTGTTCGAGTAAAAAGTAGAACGCAAGCGCAGCAAATAAGCGACTATGCGGTTGTGAGCAGTATAAATAAACCACACGGCTTTATAATGTTGGACGAGATAAATCCAATGGGCATGTAGCATATAATAAGTAATAAAAAATCTTAGGTAGGTACTTAGATATGCATGTCTCGCGCCGTGTATTGTCTTGTGATTCCGACATTCGACCTCGTTCCGAAATAAGTTAGGGACCGATGAATATGCATCACGCCGCGTTACGGCGGCCGGCGGCGGCTCCGCTGTATCATTGCTAACCTTGTGCCGCAGGTGACTATAACCGGCTTCGATCTGACGAGCTACCGGCAGTGCCTGAGCAAGTGGAACCATGCGGTGGAGCTGATGTACCAGCAGTGCAAGACACTGGGTCCGGAGCGGTGCCTGCTGGTGCGCTACGAGGCGCTGGTGCTGCGGCCGGCCGAGACCATGCGCAGCGTGCTCGCCTTCCTGGGCCTGCCCTGGCACGACGCCGTGCTGCACCACGAGCGCTACATCAACCAACCCAACGGCGTCGCGCTCTCCAAGTGCGTACACGGACCCTCCGTCCTACCTCATCACACATTTATATCGGTCGTCGGCGTGGTGGAGTGACTCCACCGATTTATCGGTCGATTACGATTGGAGGAAATAATACTTCGAACCGTTTTCAGCGTGGAGCGGTCGTCGGACCAGGTGGTGCGGCCGGTGAACCTGGACGCGCTGAAGAAGTGGGTGGGGCAGATCCCGGCGGACGTGCGCGCCGACATGGCGGAGCTGGCGCCCATGCTGTCGGTGCTGGGCTACGACCCGTGGGCCAACCCGCCGCACTACGAGGCCACGGCCGAGGCCGCCGGCGCCACCGACGCGCCTGCGCCCGCGCCGCCCGACGCGCGCCCGCCATAGTTACACAATAAATTAATGCGACACTCGCGTGCATTTTATTATTAGTTATCAAAACCCACGCCACTCAATACCGTCGTAAGACAACAGTTGAAAACAAAAAGTAGCCAAGTTATTCCTTACACCGACAGACGGACCGAATGCGTATTGCGAATTTTATACCTTCGTTACTTTTGTTTGATGGCAGTACATCACTCAGTCCTTCCGGCTTCCCTATATTAGGCGCAATAGAAGAAGAATTAGAAGCAATAATTAGGTTACTATTTTTTATGATGACGATGTTGATGTGCTTCAAAGCTAAAACGATAATAACTACTTCCAGTATGAGCACTAGTGAGCACTGAAAATATAAACACACATATCGAGGGGTGGAAGGCTATTTGACTCAAGCGACATTTTGTTAACTTTACAAGAGACCATACTCATTCAGCACAATAAAGTCTAGGTCATATAGCCCAAAATAGGTCAATATAGCCCAGTAAAGCCTTGCACCCCTCGATATTAGCGTTGGCAAATTTGACAACGCCTCTACCGGCCATACTAAACAATAACGATAAGCAAGCTAGCACGCTATATTGACCGCACACACTATAGAGACACTAGTGCACCGTCTCCGCTGGACGTGTTAACTCTTGGCAGAGCAACAGATGGCGCTATTTTATGTTTTCAGTAACCCGTGCACGATCCCGTTCGTGATATTTTTAACCGACTTCCAAAAGGAGGAGGATCTCAATTCGATTGGTATTTTTTTATTTTACCCGACTGCCCAATAAAGAAGGCTATGTTTATACATAGTATGTTTGTATTATATACGTTGATTTCTTGAGCACGTTCTGTAGACTAAACGGAATAATGGATATTTATTAGTAAAAACGACACAACATCATGAAGGAAGAAAGGGAAAAAGCTATTGACACAGAAAAATTATAAAGCTCCAGGGATAAGCAATGAAATACTAAGGCCGGACTGAAGCTAAACCCGGAAAAAACAAAAATCATGACCAACGGCAACAAAGAACCTATAACAGTGGATCAGAATCAAATCTCCTATGTTGAAGAGTACATAATACCTCGGTCAACTGATGTCTCCAGAGGACAATGCAAACAAAGAAGCCGAAAGAAGAGTTGCGAACAGCTGGAAAAAATATTGGGGCCTTAAAGAAGTAATGAAAGACAAGAACCTACACATCTCAATGAAAGGCAAATTATTTAACACATGCATCCTACCTGTGTTGACATATGGGAGCGAAACATGGGCTTTAACAAAAAACGTAACAAATAAACTCTCCGTATGCCAACATACCATGGAAAGGAGTATGACTGGGATTAAAAGAAAAGACAGAGTTAAAAGCACCATTACAAGCAAGACTAAGGTCCAGGACATAACTCTGAAAATAAAGAGACAAAAGTGGAAATGGGCAGGCCACATGATCAGCGGAAAGGATAAATGGAGTAAAATAACCACACAATGGTACCCAAGAGATGGAAAGAGGAAGAGAGGTAGACCACAAGGAAGATTGGACGATGACATTAGACAAGTAGCGGGAATACCATGGGGAAGAGTGGCCATAGAAATGCCTTGTCTGACGTTGATAGGCACCTACTCCAAATTTAATGAAATAAGGTTATTTGTAGCTTTTTAGTGCACCTAGGTTTTTGAAGTCGGTTTTATAATAGTTTTATAATATGAAAACTGCTTGGCCAAATTTTATTCCGCATCTATTCCGCACTTCGATCAAAAATAGGAGTAGATCAAAAATTGCTATTTTTGATCGCAGATTTCCGCATCAAAATAAAGAAGAATCTCGTAAATGGGATCATAAATGTCAGCGTAATCGATGTACATACATGAAAAACAATCGAATTGAGAACCTTCACCTTTTGGAAGTTGGCTAAAAAATGACTCCTCATGCATCGCGCTATGGACCTTCTGTCGACCCAATTCATATATCGGTCGTGCAGATCAAGTAGTCATTTAAATGTAATAATGAATGCTTTCTTCTTGAATTAATTCGTTGTTCAGGTATGTTTGGGAATATTTATTACCTTACCACAAGGCTAGACGCCCGCACCTTCTCGTCAATCCCTTAATAATTAATTCGTTTCCACGTATTATAGTTGCACACGGATGGTCTTTGTTCAATCAATGCCACCTTTATTGTCACTGATTATATGATAGGCATGTGTCTGTTTAATGTAGGTACATATTCGGCATTTTCCGCGGTTCGTCCCCTGTCTGTCAGTCCCCTCTATCATTTGCATGGTACCCGTACTACGATCTTTGCTTACTTTAATACTCTAGGTACATACTATACACCAGCTGGTTCCTAATATGTTGATGCTTTGTGAAGGTAGACTATACCTAACTATCATAGTTTCTGAGCTACAGACCCTTGAGTATTTGTCACAAGTATAACGTTGTGTCCTTAGGACACACGCATAATTATCTACATCTACAAGGGGTGAGTACAAATATTGACTAAACATAACTTAAAAAAATAACATAGTTGGCTCCCGATATATGCATAACAATTTTTAAAATTGGCGTTGAAAAAATATTAAGGAAGTATGTTTGAATTTTTTTTTATATACCATTCAGTAGACACTAAACACATGCAACGTAAAAGTATTACTTATGTACTTCCGATTTCTGATACAGGTGTATCATATGTGAATGTATCTAACTGTATCTAACTACTGAGTCGAATGTAATAACTAACTACATAATAATATACACTTGAAAGATATAACTGACTAGCTGTGGTTTATGGTTACTATGTCGTAGCGTGATGTTACAGTTATACAGTGCTTAAAGAATTTTTGAAATGTTACTGATAGTTCCAGACTCCAGGTCCCGTATTTAATAGTGAGGTACCTAATCTTAAAAGATAGACATGCCGTCGCAGACTTTTTTTAGAACCCAAAAAGGGAAACAATTCCATCTTAAATGATTTTTGCGTAACTTAAACCGTTTGCCCAGTGCACGCAATGGAAGTTCTCAAAAGGAATATATTTTTCCCGGTTTGCCACATTTTTTATTGCTGCTCCGCTTATTGGTCGAAGCGTAATATTATATAGCCTTCCTCGATAGATAAATGAAACCAGCGTTCAACCAAACAAACTCTTCAGCTTTATAAATACCTATAGTATAGTAAAGATATTTTTAGGGTTCCGTACCCAAAGGGTAAAACGGGAACCCTATTACTGAGACTTCGCTGTCCGTCCGTCCGTCCGTCCGTCCGTCTGTCACCAGGCTGTATCTTATGAACCGTGATAGTTAGAGCGTTGAAATTTTCATAGATTATGTATATCTGTTGCCGCTATAACAAAAAAACTAAAAAACAGATTAATATGAAAATTTAAGGGGGCTCCCATACAACAAACGTGATTTTTTGGCAATTTTTTAGATAATGGTACGGAACCCTTCGTGCGCGAGTCCAACTCGCACTAGGCCGGTTTTTATAGATAATGGTACGGAACCCTCCGTGCGCGAGTCCGAGTCGCACTTGGCCGGTTTTTTAATTTTATTTGTTGGTATATGCTAAAAAGTACGGTGTAACACTAGACATCCTACGATACGCACTTGGCCGGTCCCGTGTTCTTGGAGGACTTCGAGAGGTTTTCTCTGACTGCGTGTTGTTCAAGCTAAACACGCCGCCCGCCAATCTGCAGGACTGTAGCCGCAGCCGTGCGCAGAGGGCGAATGCCCCGCGCGCCGCCGCCGCCGCCGCCGCGGAGCAGTCAGCTGGCCGCGGAGGCGGCGGGGCGCTTGGCCGCTCGCTCTGGCCAACCGCCAGTCTAGCGACAACTCTCGAAGTGGAAGGTCGCGTCGACCGTCTTCCGAAGTTCTGCGCACGTGTTTAATTCCGCGATCGCGATCTCATCCGGGCCGGTGGAATATGTTACCTCTACGCATTCATCACAGCAAATATTGAGTGCTCCCAGTGAATCGTTCGAAACCACCGAGTGACTCGAGTGATACGAACCCGCGGCTCGCCTCCAGGCGGCCGCACAGGATGCAGCGCCGGGCGCGAAACTACCACCGGTGAACCGCCGACATGTATTACACTGGGATCCTCGCGTGGAGTCTCTGCTGGGCGGCGGCGGGTGGCGTCAAGCCCGCGCCGCTCGCCGTGCCGCGTTGCTGCCCCACCGGCCAGCAGCTAGACGACGACGCGCTGCGGGTTTCCGAGCTGTCGGCGGCCGACGCCGCCGCCGCTTGCCGCGCCGTTGCAGAGCCGACTCCGTGGGAGCCGCGAATTTATGCACCCGCACGTGGCACTTTCCTAGAGGCCGGGCGGCTGCCTGGCCACTGGCGATTAGCGGATGCAGCTCCACCGGCCTGCGAGCCGCTGCGAGTGCTGCCGGAGCACGCGGCGCCGTACGCTCTACTCGCCAACAACGGATCTATGTTGCTGCGCGGCGCGTCGATCACGCTGCCGCCGGCGCGCTATTGCGCGGACGCCGTCGCCGCGCTCGTGTGCGCCGAGGACGCGGCGTGGGCGCCCTCCAAGTGCTGCGCCGAGGGCTGGGCTTTCGACGGCGAGCGTTGCGTGGAGGACCGCGAGCGCGCCGCCGAAGCCGCGCTGGAGCTGCGAGCGCTCACCAACGGCAGTGCAGTGGGAGCCGGGTGGCCGGTGTGTCCGGAAGGCTCGCGCTATTCAGTGGCGGGCGTGCTGCGCGGCGCGCGGCTCGGCGCGGACGGTGCGCTGGAGCTGGTGACGGCGGGCGGCGGCGGCGAGCGGCTAGTGGCGGGCGCGTGGTGCGCGGAAGCGGTGGCGGGTGAAGTGGGCGCGCGCGTGCTGGCGTGCGAGAGGGCGGCGCGCTCGCAGCGGCCGGCGCAGGCGACGCGACACGCGCTGTACGGTGCGGGGCTGGCGGTGGGCGCGGCGTTCTTGGCCGCTACGCTAGCGGCGGGCTTCGCGCTGCCGGCAGCGCACCACGCGCTGCACTGGCGGTGCCAGACGCACTACGTGGCGGCGTTGATGCTGGGCGACGTGCTGCTGGCCGCCACGCAGCTGGCCGCGGACCGCGTGCCGCCCGGCCTGTGCAGCGCTCTCGGTGAGGCTCTGCGCCGCGGGGAGAGCGTGTCTCGTGTGCTCGTGTCGTCATTTAGTTAACCGTGATTCGTTTGTTGCATGTTGGGTTCAGCTGTGTGTATGCACTTCCTGTTCCTGTCGGCGTTCTTTTGGCTCAACACGATGTGTTTCAATATCTGGTGGACTTTCCGGTGAGTTTTAATTTATATTTTGGGATGTACTTAGTTACTGGGTCGGAACGAAGACTTCGTGTCTTCGTTCCGACCCAGTAACACTATCGCTTTGAAATGACAAAGACTGACTGTTTACCTAGTTTTAGGGTTCCGTACCTTAAAAGGAATAAATTAACTCTAAAAGGAGTACTTTGTTGTCCATCTGTCGGTCAATACTCTTTTTCTTAGAAACGCGTAGTGGTGTAAAGTTGAAAATATTGACATTAATAACAAATTATCTGGTCCTCCATCCCCTGGAGCTGTAAAATATCAACTTTTAAGTTAACACAATAATACGGCCGTTTATGCTGTATAGTTTAATCAAACCTCCCGGTTATGACGGCGGCCCGTCTAACCACCAGCCTATTGCCATTACATTTTGTTTGGTTGAGAATGAATTGAGCGGTGTTTCTACACCGCCTGCCAGGTCTTTTTGGACCGGTCTTGTCTTCAAATAATTGTTGACTGGCTTGCATTACTTCGTGCGTGCGTGAGTGTGTGGCACATTTCCGCGCGGGGGCGTGCTCGTTGTTAGATAGTTGTTTGACGCGTGTGGTGATCGGGTCGCGCAGGGACTTCCGGCCGACGAGTCTGGAGCGCGGGCAGGAGGCGTGGCGGCTGCGCGTGTACATGGTTTACGCGTGGGGCGGGCCGCTGCTGGTGGCGGGCGCGGCGGCGCTGCTGGACCGGCTGCCGCCCGCTGCCACCGCGTCCTTCCTGCGCCCACGCTTCGCCGTGCAGCGCTGCTGGTTCTACGGCGACATGGAGATCCTCGTGTACTTCTTCGGGCCGGTGGGCGTACTGCTGCTTGTCAACCTGGCGCTGTTCGTCTCGACGACGCGCCAGCTCACCTGCGGCCTCTGGCGGCGGGACGAGGTCAAGTCCACCTCTGAAAGGTGAGCGGCGTCGCGATACACGGGACGCGGACGACCGATCGTCGCCCGCCCCAAATATCGCAATATCAACGAACAGTCCTCTTCGCAGGGCGGCCTTGGGGCGCGTGTGCGCCAAGCTGGTGGTGGTGATGGGAGTGACGTGGGGCGCGGACGTGGTGTCGTGGGCGGCGGGCGGGCCGGACTACGTATGGTACGCGACAGACCTGTTGAACGCGCTGCAGGGCGTGTTCATTTTCCTGGTGGTGGGATGCCAGCCGCATGCATGGGCGGCGTTAAAGCGTGCGGCGGCGGCGTGCTGCGCGCGGTCCGGAGCGGACGCGGGAGGCGCTAGCGCGCGCGCCACGCACTCCTCCACGCACCTGCCCTCGTGCGGCGAGTCGCTGACGCACACGACGCCGGCCGCCCCCGCCCCCGCCGCCGCAGCCGCCGCACCCGCGGCACCCACGCCGCCGCGCATCCCCATGGAGACCGTGTGCTGAGTGCACGCCGCGATCTGACTCGCGATTCGAGCTTTAATGGACAGACCTCTAGTGTTAGTGAATATTTATTCTCCAGTATTATTTTGTATTCTCTTAACGATTACGATCGATGTTTTCGTATGATCGTGCCTCATGCGTATGGTATACGCGTTAGTGACGAACGTATTATTATGTACAGTGTACGTACCGAGTGACGCTCGGTGGCCTGCGGTATGACTGAAATCTTGCCCTGTTAGAATGATTGGTAGTTGAACGAAAATTAAATGTGGAACTTTGTAACCTGGTTTTAATCATGATTAAGTAATTGTTTTTCCTCGAAGCGGTGTCGGTGCGCGCGTTTATATCTTTTGTTCGCGCGCGGCACTATCGTTGGTCACATGCATGAGTTTATGCTCGGAGCATTGAGTTTATTTTTTACATAATTAATGTATTAACGTAGAATGGAAGTAAGTGCAATAACGGTATATCCGAGAGCCACCTGCCTATGTTACCAGCGTATTCTAGCACTTACATTCGAATTCGTAGAAACGTTATGGCTGCCATTAAATTGTTAATTTTCTTTCTGATTATTTAAACAATAAATTAAAATATCGATAGCGGCATCGTAACTTCTAGGTGTATTTATATATTGATACTACTACTAGATACGTGTCAAGTGGGTTAATGACGATTATAAATAAATTTAATGTCGCGTCGGAGCATTGCGCCCTGCTAGAGATAAAGGACTACGCTGGCGCGCGTTAGCACCGCGCCGCCCCCGCCACCCTCCGCCACCCCCCGCCACACTCCGCCACACTCCGCCGCGAGCGGGTTATCGTCAGGTGACCTAGACCCTCCCTGGTTTACATGTTGCCTGTATCTTAAATAGTTGCTAACAGATTTTAAAGATGTATTTCTTTATCAGTTTAGTCGACGTTCTATAACGATCTATGATCGAATCCTCGTTCGACTGGCTTGCTCTCTCGGCGCTGGACGTATGTTTGCGAGTGACATCAGACACACTTACACCAGCCCGTATCCGCCGTTTCCTAGCTTAAAATATCCGCCGCAGAGGAATTGCGACTAAGCTTTAGAAAGTAGCCGGCGGCGGCGGCGTAGAGTGGCGATATTACGCCGTGATTACGAAACTTGCATAACGCATGGTACCTCCTTACATACATGTCAATGTACAAAAACTTTCACCATTCGCCGCCGCTCCGCGCCGCCACGAGGCGGACTCTGCTGTTGAACAATTGGCGGCACGCCGACGGTGATATTACATTATCTTCATACCAACGCTACTTCATAAGCCGCTTGAGCATTCTACTAGTCCTTGCCGTGAGTTAGAGATGAGTGCTGGTACGATAGTACGGAGTGTCCATCTCTTATCCTCACCCTCATTAGCATTGCAGTTTGTTTGAAATATTCCCAGTCAGAATATTACATTGCGAGGTGAGCGGAGTGCGCGGGGCGGGGCGGGGCGGTAGTGCGGGGCTAGAGGTGTGCGGCATGCGCGCGCGTTGCTTTCTCCGATGGCACGGTTTGCAGGCGCGGCGCGGTTGATACTTACTAAATTACTTGCACCGAGTAGCCGGTTCAATCGCGCATGTGGCTTGAGAAAAACATCAGCGAGACTAGCCGCAGGAGGTACTTAATTTACAAAACAAAGATGGCAACGGAATGGCTGCCAAATATTGTTCATGACCTGTAACAAGATATTTTTGCTGTACATGACACGCAGGCAGCACTGCATTCATGGGACCATTGTTTTGGGAAAGTTTCACAGAACGTTCTCGCTCTTAGGTAGTTGGTAAGTTGGCGGAAGATAAATAAAACACTTTCTTAATAGATAACTACTTATTTGTAAAGTTCCTGGTAGTATTATCAAGGTAGCATGCCGACAGCAATTGACAGCATTGGTTAGGCGACGGATTCCTTGAAACCATAATCCTATTCAAGGAATGACTGCCTGGCTGGCTAGCTTATCTATGTGCTGGGGCACCGATGACATCATCACGGGGGCTGTGCGATCCCAGGCCCTGTCGGACAGGCCCTGTCTTTCCCGACAAACACATATATCGCCGGAGATAAAGAATAAATAAAAGGGCTCAGCAGTCACATTTTGAACGTTGACAAATGTACCGGTTGAGCATTGTAGCTTATGATTACCTATATAATTATTGATTAGACAATTTAAAACAGAATACGTGTCTTTACAATAACTGTTTTAGTATGCTGTGAATTTTCTTTGAATTCACAGGATTTGACATTATAGAAAAATCCAGCAAAAGCTCTCATTATATTGTAAAAAAATATTATAATAGTGCACGTACATATGGCCTACCTACTTGACAGCCGTGATAGGCGTACTCTGGACAGTTAAGACCACTATTGGTAGCCTTTTGAGTCTACGTGTTAGGCGTAGGGTTCGCTCGCTCCCAGCTAAACCTCAATACAAATATTGACGATGGATAGTAGTAAGTAAGTAGGTAACAAGAAAGCATCGTTACGTAGCTATACGAGTTGTGGTGTATCCCGGATACGGATACAGTATCCGTGGAGGGGAGACGGGAGGGCGCGGACGCAGAGCGCAGGTGTATTTGCAGTTTGTACGACTTATTCGTGCATGTAATTGCGGACGAGGTCGTCGCGGGTGGTGCGGGGCGGACCGAATGTACTGCATCTCATGCTCAAATTACGCGGTGCGCCCGCGCCGGACTACCATCTATCGTGTCATCGTCCGTCCTTCGGGCAGCGCACGTTTTCGGAACTACCCCCGGTATATTGTAAGGATGTCCATGCACAGATGCGGGCTGCCTAAAATGTAGATTGTGGCTTTTAATTTACCTTATTATAGGTATGTTTTCGGAAACCTAGATTTATTTTTTAGGGTCATGAAAATCTGAAATAAAAAAGGTGTTTATTATATTCATGGTATGTCTCTCGTAGGGAACTTGAACATTAAACTTTAGTCTACTAACTAACTAACTACAGCCCATTTAACGTCCCACTGCTGGGCACGGACCTCCCCTCAATGCGAGGGGGATTCAGGCCATAGTCCACCACGCTGGCCCAGTGCGGGTTGGCAGACTTCACACATCTATCGAGAACTAGACAAGTCCCCTCAGACGTGCAGGTTTCCTCACGATGTTTTCCTTCACCGTTTCATAGCAAGTGATAATCTCGGATGCAAATGAGATTCCCACATAAATCCCAGAGGTGCGAGCCGGGGTTTAAACCTGCACACTTTGATTTGCAAGGCGTGCGTTCGACCACTCGGCTACCACTGCTATAAACTTTAGTCTATCTAAGAATAATTAACTCGCAAGGAGTTAAGCCTTAGGCGAGTCGGGTAGCGCGCGAATCGTGATCACTGACCCGCTGGCGTGCAGGCCCAGGCGGGTATATAGAAAAGGCAATAGGTAATAAGATAAAGAGATATTTACATCAGTTGACTTGCCTTGAGTTTACAAACTTCCATCTACGAACGCAACACCGAGTAACACGTTAACAAAAGGCGCGTCGACATTCCTTATTGAGCTCCATTCAATTTAATCCGACCTTATCCGTGAGGCACACACACACACACCCTGTAACAATAATAACCACTCATCCTTACACCTACATACACAAAAATTCACATTATTTATTAGTCCTTATCCTTAGCACATGTAGAGCTGACTCAGTGCATACAGCTGTTACCTATTGACATTACGGGACAGGATTAGAAAATGAAATAAGACATTAATATGAAACTGTTCGAAACCATTTCGTCTGGGCAAGTAAATACATAGTAGATACAGACTAATCAAAACAAACTAATTTAATTATACATAAGTAAGTACCTGCTCGTAACACCAATTATTGACGGTATGCATGCCCGCTTTGAGACACGGAGTTTTAACAATAAAAAATATTTTTTTAACAAAAAACAAAAACCGACTTCAATTTAAATTTTTTTTTTCACGCTTTTTAGTGTCGATAATCGTTGAAAATATGCAATTATTATCACCTCATAACAACCCTAAAAAAGTAAATATTTGGGGGTAAGTTTCGATGTTTGTTAACAATCCGTATTAAACAAAAACTAATAATCAACCTAAATGAAAACTCCTTAAAAAGCCGTATACAACTACATCATCCACGTAAATAATGATCATAATAAACATAAAAATGTTCATAAAATGAAAACTGCTTGGCCATACAATTTTAATTTTTTATGGGACCAAATGGCATCTATTCCGCAACAAACAAAAAAAGAATCCCGTAAATCGGATCATAACTCGTAGCGTAATCGGTGTACATACATAAAAAAAAACATACCGATCGAATTGAGAACCTCCTCCTTTTTGGAAGTCGGTTGAAAAGTAAGATAAGTCTGTTGTATTAATTTGCAAATATTTTTCCATATTAGTAAAAATGTGTAGTGAATAGGTATCTACAATGCACAAAGCCATTAGATGTCGCACGGTTACATAGGTACTTGTTTATTTTTTCCGCATTGTAGCTGACGGAAATCATGCGGATTGCGGGCATACCTACCGTATCTGTATCGATTATACATAGGTATGATCTATCTATAAAGAGGTTTGTTTACGGTGTAGGTAGACGCACGCACGATACTAATCAGCAGCCTCGCCGTGTTTTTAACTTCAAAAAAGGAGGAGATTCTCAATTCGACCAGTATGTTTTTTTTTATGTATGTTACCGCATATCTCCGGTGTCTGTCGACCGATTTCGAATTTTTTTTTGAGGTTTGCTAGGGAATTCTTCAAGGTTGGTCCCATTTCCAAAATATTATCAGAAATCTAAACCCTTGGGGGTGAAATGGGTCACATATTTTCAACAATATGTATATGTATCTGAAACTTTGTATATGTATTTTGCATACAAAATAAAGAAACACATCTTTCAGGAATTTTGAAAGAAAAAATATGTAGGGGGCGAAATGGGGGTCCAATCCGGACTACAGCATATCTCCGGCGTTAGTGAACCGATTTCGAAAATCTTTTTTGTTTAATACGGATTGTTAACAAAAAACGAAACCCAACCCCAAAGGGGTGGAAAGGGGGGTGATTTTTTTTTTGGCTGTAAATTTTTCCTTTTTAGGGCTGTTATAAGGTGATAATATTTGCAAATTTTCAACGATTATTGACACTAAAACTCGTGAAAAAAAATTTATTTAAACAAAAACCGACTTCAAAAACCTAGGTGCACTAAAAAGCTACAAATAACTTTATATTTCATTACATTTGGAGTCGGTGCCAATTCATGTGTGTACTTGCCTTGTCTGACGTTGATAGGTACCTACTCCAAATGTAATGAATTGTAAGGTTATTTGTAGCTTTTTAGTGCATCTAGGTTTTTGAAGTCGGTTTTTGTTTCTTGTTAAAAATATTGTTTATTGTTGTTCCTAGACCAGCCGTTTTCAAAATGTTTAGTTACGGATCCCTTTGGAATTCCTACTTGCCCCTAAATTGAAATACACCTACAAATATCGATAACGCCATTTTTACTTCAAAAGTTTCACAATGTATCTAAAATAGAACATACATTCATAACGTTCTATGTGAGTAAACTTGAGGGTCAATGTATGTATGCAGTCCCAAAATAAGCATGCTTAGCATAACCTATAAGTGCCTGTCACCAGTACCTAGGCCCTTGTTCCTGTATCTGTTCCATCTACTCCTCTTACACCGTGCTTTAAGTTTGCAACGAAAAATACGTATGTATATTGCCAGTGAACAGACTTGTACCATCTCCAGAAGGCGACGTCGAAGTAAGTGCAGGACGAGCGTACGTGATGATAACACGTGCATGTCCACTGCAGTGCGTGTTATCAAGTAGGTTAAGTGGTGTGAGAGTGGTGAGCGCGGGCCGCAGCTCATTAGTCGTGCTCTGCGGCTATCTGCGGGGCTGCGCGGGCGCATGTACCGAGGCGCCGCGGCCGCGACGCGCCGGCGGTGTCGTCATGCACATGTCAACGTCACTCGGGAGCGAGCCGTCGACGATAACAAACAAACCCTATTGATAAACTTCGTGATATGACATTCCTAATCGGACGCTAGAAATAAACCTGATCAAGCGAGCCTCAAGTTCGTTTGAATATCTTTTTGGACCCTTCTTACGGCACGAGGAGATGGTCGCGAGTGGTGTCGCCGCGGGCCTGGCCAGTGAGCCTGCCGCCCGGACCTGTACAGCCACCGCGGGCCTGGCCGGCGGGCCTGCCGCTCAGACCTGTACAGCAGCCACGGGCCTGGCCGGCGAGCCTGCCGCCGGACCTGTAGGACAGCCACTCGCTAATTGGATCCCATCACCGGCAGCGGACGCGCGCTTCCTGCTCGTAATCGCTGGACATTACCTGATAGCATCACCCGATTAACTTGATTCATACTAAGGGCTACTTCTACGCTCTAATTAGCGACAGATCCAATCTGTAGCCATTCTTCCGCTGGATTAAATTAAACATAATAATTGAGGCGGGCGCCGAGGAAGACTAGACTCAAAGATTTTGGCCTCTTTGTTTGGTTGGAGCCATACGTTTCTGTAGTCTGTAGGCAAGTTTTAAGATATGCAACTGAAGCTGTTAGAAGCGGCGGCGTGTAGATAATTATTTAACAATCGGTCGATGTGTGAGGGCAAACGTGCCGGTACGCATAGTGTCCCGCGGGGTGCGCTTGCATGATGTGCATTGTGCGCGCTGGGACCGGCCAAGTTGAACGGCCCATTTATTGCGCACTACAATGGATCGCTTGAGCCGCCTGCACATGGCTGCCGCCCGCGCCACGTGCCGCCCGCCGGTCGCTGGCCGCTCACCAATGAGACTAGCATATCACCATGATGTTGGTATTTATTTATTCAGAATCTGTATTCAGATTACTCGTATATTACATAAATAGTTTGATTTTTTTGATTCTTTGACTCAATTAGAACTAGTTAGTAAGTAAGAGACAAGGCAACACGTTCAGAGCGACTTGTCCGTACTCTTATTGGTGTATCTCCTAAACTGATTGAGATCACATTGCCATTTTACGTCATAATTTATGGTAGTTAAGATTTAATTTGAGATAAAAAAAACAACATGGTTGATGCTATTAAAAATATTTGAATTATTCACTTCCGGTTTAACACTAGAAAAATATTACTTTGGAATCTTATTTAAAAATGAAAGAGAACAGTAATTTTTTCATATAAAACACTAAAATTGTTAATTTATTATAAGTTACTTCTATATGAAAATAACATTAATAAATTAATGGTAAAAAACCTTTTTAAAAACAATCTTTTATTAACTTGCCCTTAATTTTCGTGTTCTATCCCCTAGAACCAACATGCCCAAGATGCACAAATTTCAGAACCTCACTTTTCTGACGCTGTCCGTTTCACGTGAAATGCCCCTGTTGTTTGTCGTAGGTACATTATAATTAATGCGCATTTATAACTGTATCAGTAGTTAGTTTTAAAGCGGTGTATGGGGAATTAAATCAAAATCATTTTTTTTTTATTCGTGTATGCCAAAAAGCACTTACAAATAGTCAGATTCTACCACCGGTTTGGAAAGCTGCTTCCACTGAGAAGAGCCGGTAAGAAACTCAATGGTTACTCTTTTCAAAATTATAATTGCGAGTAATACATTATCAGGAGCAGCAATGCCATGAGAGCAGACAGCACCTTTGCCACAATACTAGAGAAGAATTATACTCACGGCAGTCTAATATTAAATACAAATATAGTCTTTACGCTTAGGAAGCTAGTACAGTAAGGTGCGTCTACTCCCATTTACAATGAAGGGATTATTCTAAACTACAGATGGTTATAGAAATAATTGCTTTGGTATGATGCCTTCAACGCAGTATGGGAGAGTAGATGATAAGTCATTAAGAGGAAAATGGAAAATGGTTGGTCCAGTCCAGTCCTCGCAAGTAGCACCCGTACACGAGCATGACTTGAGGAGCAGCCATCACTATCTTCAACCATATTCGAGGGAAGAGGGTGACCCGCCTTCCAGAGCCACCACAGGCGAGAACATTTAGGTGAGCATGACCAATCCATCACCGTAAGAGGGAAAAAAAAGAACAAACGTATCAACTAAGCGCAGGCAAGGCAAGTTCCGCCGCAATTATCCCGTTTAGTTAGTACTTAGGGTACCGTTTAGTTAGTACTTAGAGTTCGTGTCGGTTAATATTGTATCGAGCAGCTAACTAGGTAAACACAGTTTTATCATTTAAAAAATCCTCAATGGTATAGTAACCCTTCATCAACAAAGTGTTTTTAATATGAGATTTAAATTTGGTCAAGGGAAGTTCCATTATATATTTAGGAATCTTATTACAGAAGCGAATCCCGACACCCATAAAAGAGTTAAATACTTTATTGAGTGTAAAATGAATGATTGGAGCAAGTAAAAAGCTAACCTCCGGTGTTGTTGTACAACTTTAATAAATCAAACCTGAATAAAAACACGTCTTCATCAAGCGTGAGCGGTGTCGTCGTAAAGAGAAACAGAATAATACTACTCGTAGATCTTCTATAAAATTAGGATTTTAATACTAATAATAATTATTATGTTTCGATGATAGTATATCGTTAATTGCTGAGGTGATTTGCTCCCATCTATTTACACGTAACCTTAATGACTCTTAGAAATTACAGAATGAGTTTCCTAGAACTATGTCAGATGTAAAGAATAGTTTTTAGACCAGAAAATATTGGAATATGACAGACTATGGCCAGTGGGCAGCGTAATATGCATATGTACGTACATATGTATGTACCCGGTAAATTGCGATTGCAAACGGTAAATATTGCAGGGCGCACTTTCGTTCCGTGCACGACTTGGTGTTCATGATGATGAGAGACAATACTTCGTTTAAAATAACTGACGGTAATTGCAATTGGTCGAATGATTGTTAAAACGATGAATGCTATATATATTGTGTTAAAGTAGGTCCCAGTAAACTGGATACATAAAATAGGGCTTTTGCAAAACAAAAACACTTCACCCATATCTAAGTTCGCTAGAGTACGTCGCGTCGCCCCGAACGACTCGTCCAGAGGGATCACCCGTAATAAGTTTAGCTCTCGGCTTTATACAGTTTGGACTCAATAGCTTATTTTAATTATTCTGGCACGCAATCCATACCTACTGGGTTTAATGTTAGAAGTGTCGGTGATTTCTAGCTTCCCGCCATCGCGGCCGCCATCTGGCGCTGTTGCGCTCGTAAATCCCGCCAACTTCACTAAATATTTATATAGTCGGTCGAGGGTATCCCGAATCCCTGTGCAGTTTTCACTTTTGTTATTGCAAAATATAGACAGTAAAACTAACTACAGAATTTTTAAAACAGCTCGCGGTACCTCAGGTCGCAACATGTTACATTACATCGGATCATTCGACGAACTGTCGGCGACGAGTTCCCTCTCCCATGGCGTCACCCTCCCATGGAGCCACGTATTTTCACAAATCTGATGAGATTTATGAAAAGTGCCATTTGAATAGCGTCGTCGCTAGCGAAGCGCGGAGAGACGTAAGGGATAAATTAGATTGGGGAAACCTATACGAGATTACAGAGATTTTGTCCGGTACCTGTCGTATAACGCGAATATAGACCCTAACACATCAATATCATCTAGAATAATGGGGCTAGCGAGTACGCCTGTGGAGTGTACGTAATTTGACATCAGCAAATTACCGGCGCGTAGGTTGCACAATGCGTTGCCATTTCCATGTAGGTCATCGCCAACGGCTACGGTGGCAAGCACGTTATGTAAACAAAGATCCGTCCATGATTCACACATACAACCTTCGTTATTTAGTTCGACTTTTGGAGAATGTGGACGATAGCAAAATACCAATTAATGATACATATCGCGACATTGATCGTGATGATCAATGGTCGATGGAATGGAATGATGGTCGATTTGCGAGTGACCGCGTGCGAGTGAGCGAGCGACCGCGATGCTTCAATATTTGCGACGCTTTAAAACAAATAATATTTAGGTAAATATTTATTTATTTATAGTGTTGTAGTGAGCTCTGGCTATGCGTTAGTATATATTTCAAAAACACTGGAAACACCAACATATATTTTAGGAAGTATCAGAATGTTAAGGCCGCGGTGCTCAATAACACCTATAGCTGCAAACCAGTTTGTCGGTGACCAGCCCTAGCGACACAATTATTGACCTATCGTGTTATTTCGTCGAGAGCCCACATAGTGCAGTGGGTAGTATTATAGTATGGCGTTACCTATTACCCATTACCTACTAATTTGTCTGCGACATTATATCAGTAGCACCATATCAATAGTATTAGTCAGTACATCCCACACTATATTCATTCGTCAAGTAAACCTAACAAATAAAGAGATAGTTTTCTCTGAAACATTGCGAAAGCGGCATTTGTGATGGTCGTGACTGTTGCGTCATAAATGTAAAAGGCAATAGGACGTGCGATGCCGCGGTGTCGCGGCTGCGTTGTTTACATATCCTTAACCTGAACTGGATAAGAATGTGCTGCGTAGAGCGATGTTGGAGGCGCCGGCGCATCCTGGTCCGGCGCGGCTTCGGTAGATACACCAGTGACGGTGGTGATGCGTCCCTCCACATATCCGCGTCGGTGCTAGGTATGACGCGCACACCTCATTGCGGTTGCCTTTCACGTTTTCTTTATAGAATTTCTCATTTCGTAATATAAAAAGTGTGTAGCAGCTTGCCGCTGCGCCGAGGCAGTAGCGGTGATGGCGCGTGGCGCGCAGTGGTGCAGCTGCTAGTGCTACAAGCTTAATTCGTATGCGCCGGCAATCACAAATAGTCACACGTAACTGTCCGTATGTCCGTGTGCGCTTATCTTATACGGCGCAGCACGGAGCCGTCCAATACGTGGCACGCAACTCCGTGCCTTATACCGCGCATGCGCAGGGCAATGGGAGGGACCCAACTATATGAGTGGAATATTCCTCATAATTATGCAAATTACATTGGCACTGATACCTATATGTTGCACGAGCTGGACATTCCGCGCTGCGGATGCATGCCAGTAATAATCAAACTATTTAGGCAATAATTAAATTAAATTAAAATAATGTTAAGTTGCGCTGTTTATAAACCACTGAGCTGAATAGTTCATCAAAATATTACTATACCTAACGTAAGTTGATTAGCTGACAAATCGCTCGACCCTGACGAGCGCGGATTATGAATGAAACTCGAGGCAGAGTTGTTAGTCTAATACCTAAAAAAAAATAAAAAAAAATCCCAAAAAACAAAAACCTAGGTGCACTAAAAAGCTAGAAATAACCTTATAATTCATTACATTTGAAGTCGGTGCCAATTCATGTGTGTATTTGCCTAGTCTGACATAGATTGGCACCTACTCCAAATGTAATGAATTATAAGGTTATTTATAGCTTTTTAGTGCACCTAGGTTTTTGAAGTCGGTTTTAGTTTTTTGTTCAAATTTTTTTTTTCACGCTTTTTTGTGTCAATAATCGTTGAAAATATGCAATTATTACCACCTCATAACAACCCTAAAAAAGTAAATATTAACAGCCAAAACAAAATATCCCCCCTCACCCCCTTTGATTTTTGTTAACAATCCGTATTAAACAAAAAAAGATTTTTTGGAGTCGGTTCACTAACGCCGGAGATATGCTGTAGTCCGGATTGGACCACCATTGACAGAGTGGAAAGGGGGGGGTCCCCTTTCCACTCCTTTGGGGGTGAGTTTCGATGTTTGTAAACAATCCGTATTAAACAAAAACTAATAATCAACCTAAATGAAAACTCCTTAAAAAGCCGTATACAACTACATCATCCACGTAAATAATGATCATAATAAACATAAAAATGTTCATAAAATGAAAACTGCTTGGCCGTACGATTTTAAATTTTTATGGGACCAAATGGCATCTATTCCGCATCAAACAAAAAAAGAATCACGTAAATCGGATCATAACTCGCAGCGTAATCGGTGTACATACATAAAAAACAAAAAAACCGGCCGAATTGAGAACCTCCTCCTTTTTGGAAGTAGGTTAATAACGTAAAAGTTACAATACGTTTTAGTGGACAGCTAACCCATAACCGTGATGTCTACTCATCTCCCTGTTTAATAATTGTCAGTCAGTCAGTGTTCCGTAATAGGTCTGGTGGCATGCGGGGTCAGAGGTCAGAGGTCAGACAGAGGTGCAGAACAGTATCGTTACACGCTAGCGACTATAACATTAACCCTCGTTGTAACTAATGCAAAGTGTTTTAAAATAGCAAATGTTTATCATTGATTTACTATCTATCTACCTACTAAGTGTACATGTCGTCTACGACATGACTGTACGTATTGGACAGTAGGTAAGTACTGTCCGACTTCTTGGTAGTAGGTATTCGGAGTTGTCGGTCTTCGGTCTCGGTCCAATTGCCGGGACGGGGCCAGCGCGACCGAGGCTGTGGCGGGGCGGGCGGCGCGGGCGCGACGCGGGCGCGGCTCTGCGTGATCTCGACAATTCTTCAATCGGTTCCGTTGGATCGCAGCATTCGCAGCTGCGTTCGTTTCCGACCTATGCAGTATTAATATTGTTATGTATATTATGTAGGTACTTTATTTTATACAGTCTACAGATTAATAAAGGCTGTAGGTAGGTACAGTTCTCGAGATGTACCAGGTGGCGATGGCATGCGTGGGCCATATCCATATCCCGTCCATATCCCGTACGTAGATTCTATAACAATAGAACATATTTGAATATCTAATTTTGTACTTTTCAGGTATTCATAGTGTTCTAGAATATAGTTATTGTTCGATGACTCACTAGAAGCGTAAGAATAATAAGATGATTACATCTAGGAAACGGACGGAAATGAAAACTCAAGTTTTTTATTATTATTAATTAGGATCCACAGACCACATGACCTGGTCTGTGTTAGGACCCAACCAATGTTTGGTAATTAATGCATTTTTATTTTTAATTATAGGACGGAGGGTAAAAACGTTTTGTTTTGCCTTAATGTTCGGATTCAATCGAAATAGTTGGTAAAAAGGTATATAGTACATACATACATACAAAAGGCATATTAAGTAGGTACCTAGGTAGGTAGGTCATTTGAGCGGTAACCGTGCACGTGTAGAGGGAGGTCATTGTCGTGGCGCTGGCGTGCATCCTCTACTTCTGTTCGTCTCGGCACGAACTGTCGACACGGGGCAACGCGATCATATTAACCGTGCAGCCGCCTCCAGGAAAACGTTTCATTAGCTAAAAGATGAATTCGAAACAAAACATTATTTCAATAATTGATTTTTATGAACCCTGATTGCCGAGTGTTGCTATTTATGTCGCTTACCTACCGAATCACTACCACATACATTGTAGTTCTACCACGATGAGTTGTACGCGCTCTTAAATAATTGTATGATACATTGTGGATGGGAGAGCTTAAAATAGGCCATATTAATATTTTTCATAGGCACTGGCGACTAACAATTTACAAACGTATATCTTCGTGCTAGAGTTATAAAAGAGAACATCGAGCGACATTATAATATAGTTAAGGATTTCTCGGCGGGTGCATTGGGGCAGCGGAGGGCGGCGCGGGGCGGGGCGGGGTGGTTCGTTGGCACTTTTTGTTCCACTATCGATAATGGGAATGGTGATTAAAGTTTATTTTTTATCGACATCAGCGCCGTACGTTGGTGCTGCGGGGCAAAAAATCTTGTGTTATGTAAAGCGGGTGTCGTTTGTCGTGGTGTCGTTTTGAATCATTGGAACCCTTAAATTCACGTCTAACGATGCAATGTTTTGCGGTCTCCCTTGACGGCTATCGACCTATTTCCAATACAACCGCTTCTATGAAACAGTTAGCAGCCCTGGCGGTGAGCACTGAGAGCTGATCGGCGGCGTCGACCAGCATAGAAACAGGTTTAATAGGGACCGCCTCAGCTCGAGTTATGTAAGACCATCTGTACAAATTGAAACCGATGACAGGCCACTCCGCGTCTTCGTTGGAATAGTTGTCTCAATTGATAATTGTATAGACAATAACATTGGATTGTCTGTTATTGGATAATAGGCATTATCTAATAGTTTGTTGATATATTGAGGAACCTAAGAGCATAATAATCGTCAGCGTCACCAAGAATAATAATAACGTGAGTGGCAAACTATATTGGTGGCCCTTCATGTCGTAATACTTTATAGTTTTGGTTCATAAAATAATTACATATATAATGGATCTAGCTAGAGTGCTTTAATGCAGAGAGGGCAAAAGACTACTTATTAACTCGTTATTAAGTTATTTGAACGGTCCTAACTGGCGCTTCCTCCTGCTTGGTCGATAAGCCGATGACACATGGAAAAACATTAAGACCTTACTGGAAATAATGGCGATTTGAGAGCAAAAATAACAATAATGCGTAGTATCAGTTTACAGTAGCTCTGCTTTGAATTTATACCTTTGATACGTAAGATATTTACTTGCGGACAATTTACAGTTTTCTGGAGATCGACTGGAAGAACCGTAAAATTTGCGATTTAAGTTTTGTCAAACTCGTTGATACTACCTACTGTACATTTTGAGCTCTTTTTTTGTGTCGGCTTGTGAGGATACCAGTCTCATACACCTAGTATATGTCGTGGCCTAGTGGCTGTGTTACTCCTGGGGACCGGCGGGTTGATCACCACCGTGTTGGTATTTAGCGCCGCCAACCGAGGGGGTGCGGGGTTCGCATTCCGCAGGTACCGTGTGTCTATCATGAGCCGTCGAGCGCGACATTATTGGTGTAAATTTAACTTATTCGTACACCGCAATTCTGCGGCTCACCGCAGCGGGGATGCTGGCTGTGTTACACGGCACTGGACCCAAACAATTCCTAAAATAATCGGTTAAACGCTAATTCTGGCCTCAATCACAATAAAAGAGCAGCGAATAAACTTGTGGCTTTATGTTTAATTATTACCTACTTGTTCAGAGGCAGAAATATGACGCGATATCAAGTATTTTGCCTATTTGGGTTTTTGAATTTAATATGTTCTCTCTCCAATGAATTTTGCTGGTGGGTAGCTCAGTATTTTATGACGATGACGCATGGAGCTCTGGTGGAATTTAACCATTAGATTGATGGGCTTATAATTGATACCCCTTGAGATTAGCTGAGGGATGTAAGAGTCTGTCAGACTGAAGACTGATGAGTGTAACTAACCTCTTTAACCGAGGGACTGTCTGCGAGCATCACCAGCGCGACAGCCGGGGGATGTTGTGATCTGTCAGGGGTGAGATTGGGGTTTACACATTTCACTTTGGTTACTAAGAAGTTATCTCGATCACACGAGAAAATCACAGTTATGTATTTTATCATCATTAACATAATATCATTATTTTGTTTTAAAAACTATAAGATAACTAAGCTATACTGAGATGAGGTTCACGTCAGTTCAAGTCTATGAAAGGTGCATGGTCTGTATAGACGTGTATGGGCTAGATATTAAGTAGAACGTATATTTTAGTATAATACGTGACAAAGAATAACAAATAAAGCCTAAATCATGGATATCATCATGAAACACCCCTCACAGTATTCATGACAGTAATCGTTAGGGGAGGCGTCTAGGGGTGCTTATGATATAAGCTATGAAAATAATTTAATGCAACCCAATTGTATATTGTCTTAATACTGATCAAACTTTTCATATTGCGAAGTGAATCTTAAGATAAGCACTTGACTATAGAGCTGTGGGTGGGATCGCTTGATGACGAGCGCACAGCTTAACACCCGATGCACTGTAATAAGATTACAACATTCCTTTGTTCGGTAGATATCTCCACAGAGTACTCCTTTGTTGTATATTGTCCACAATAATGACCTTTGTGACATTCTTCGCTTATCATCGGCGTGAGACACTAACATAACAGCGCTATTTACCACACTAATGACTAAACGAAGTTACTATTATTATAATACTACTGCACTGATAACACTGTACAGTTTGGTGATTAATCATAGAAATGACAAGTGAGGGATGTACCTACGGCATCGATAATATACCACTATGAAAAAGTGCTAGAGACTTTTCAACTAAAATACTGGTAGCTCTACCGTGAGTCACGCTCGCTAACCGCTAGCGAATAGTAGCGAACGTGTTAACTGATGCAGGAATTTTGAGTTTTCGCTTTATTTATATATAAGTTTCATCTTATTGCTAAATAAGTAAAAAGTTTGTATATATATACCAAATAAATGATAGAGCCCTAGTTAAGTGCGTGGGTCGCGGAATGATTGATGGTTCCACGCAGAGCTTGTCCGCTCCAGCCGGCCGGGCCCTACGATGCCGGCGCCGCCGCGCCGCGACGCGACGCGACGTTGGACGTAGCTAGTTATTGATATTTTTACTGACCTTCTATATTTTAATTTTAAATCTTCAAATTTATAAAATGACTTTCCTAGTGTTCAACAAGTAAGTGTAACCGCGAGAAGAGAGGCCGTAACGGTCACGAACGAATTGACACCACTACACCATCTGCCATCGAGCAGAGAAACACCACCGCAAAGAGAGAATATACCACTATAACAATTTCCTGTACAAACAATATTTCAATGTATTGTTTGCACAGGAAATAGTAAAAAGTACCCATACACGGTATTCTCTGAAACATAAAAATTTACTACCACATATTCGATCGAATTTATCCTTTCCGCTTATTAAAGACATCCAGATATAGGTAAGTACTTACTTCGATTGATAAAACTAATTCGACCATTGAAATAAAAAATGTTTTTTACGACTTTATTGACTGTATCAAATCGCTTTGACTATGTAAATAAGTTTGTACACATTAATTTTTTTTACAAAAGGAACTCTAAGAGTGAAGACTTTATATACGTAGCGGGATTTGTTCTCCTCCGGTAAAGCTGTAAAGGCCACCTCAAGGCCAACAGTGTAAGTCCTTCAAAAAAAAATGCGGGATTTGTTCTCGAGCGTGTAATTATAAAGTCTGTTGTAAAAGTTTATCCCATTAAAAACATATTTTTTTTTTGTTTTCCTTTATTTCTCATTTTTAACCGACGAAAAAAAAAATAGGAGGAGGTTCTCAATTCGACGCGTATATTTTTTTTTTTTTTTTTTTTTTTTTTATGATCACGCATATCTCCGGCGTCACTAAACCGATTTCGAATTTTTTTATGACGTTTGCTAAGGAATTCTTCGAGGGTGGTCCCATTTTCAAAATATTATCAGAAATTAACCCCCTTGGGGGTGAAATGAGGGGTTGAAGGTCACACAATTTAAAAATTATTTTTTGATCGACTTGAAACTTTGTATATGTATTTTACATATAAAATCAAGAAATACGTGTTTTAGGAATTTTGAAAAAAAAAATGAGTAGGGTGTGAAATGGGGTGATAAAGTTTGCATTCTTTTTTATGTATGATCACGCGTATCTCCGGCGTCAGTAGACCGATTGTGCGAGTGTGCGAGTGGTCGTTCCGAGAGCACATTTTTTGGAATGTTAATGTTTGTGGCTGAAGATTTCACGTTGCATTGTTAATTTCATTTGGTTATTTCTTTAAATTTATTGTTCATTGATTGTTTGGCGCCGACTCAAAATGACTTAGGTATACTTACATTAGTTTAAGAACTTTGTTATTAAGGTAAAATAAAAAAAGTATATTATTTTTTGCTTTTTAATATTTTCGGCGGTTTAATTTTTTGTTAAAAAGTTTTTATTTTATTCTTATTTAGTACATTTTTAAATATAAATATAAAAAATACATTTAAAAATATAAAAAAACAGTTCCCCACCGGCATCTGGAACAGGGTCCTAGTTACCAGTGGTTAGGGCTCCAGAGAGAGAAACTTCCTCACAATGCGCGCCGTCTCCAGAAGTACCGCCTTCTGAATCTGTCCCTTGATCCAGCTGCCTAACGCGAGCCTCTTTAGGTGTTTGTCGAGGCTCTTGGCTAATAAGCCATGGGCGGAAACGACTATCGGTACAATGATTGCCGCATCAATGTCTCACATGTCGACGACCTCGTGAGCCAGATCAAGATACTTGCTTTCTTTATTATTTTGTTTATTATTATATTATATTGATAATGATATACGCCTTGGTTGTTGACTTCAACGACAAATAAAATGTGAGATCTAAATGGGTGCCAAGTGGTCAGTCCTGAAATTTATTTATAACAACATAAAATATAATTTCTTCTTATAATTTAGGATAATATATTGAAGCGTAAGGTCTGACTTGGCTAGTTCTTTTATACGAATTATATTTTAGCCTTCGCAATTTCTAAAGTTGTAAGTTCTTATTTTATTCTTCCGAAAATCTGGCTTGCTGGTAGAAACTAGCCATCGAACATCTAATAGGGCTCTTCCAGGACTGTTTAAGTAGGTATTTAATAATAATTCGTATATTAGAACTATAGCCAAGTTAGACCTTAGGCTTGGCCATAGATACTTGGGCCATAGTCCACCACGCTGGCCCAGTGCGGGTTGGTGATCTTCACATGCTTTTCTATGGACGTGCAGGTTTCCCCACGATGTTTTCCTTCACCGTTCAGCAAGTGGTAATCATTGTTGAAGATGACATTCGCACATGAAAATTATCTCAGAGGTGCGGGCCTGGGATTTGAACTTGCACCCCTTACGTTCAAGGCGGGCGTTCTTGCCCACGAGGCTACCACTGCTTCAATGATTTTTATTTAAAATAATAAAACACAAATTTACATGACTTACAAATAACACAAAACAAATTAATAAAAGTCCTATTCAGTTTTGATTACTTAACGTCAACCAAATATATTTACAATGAAACTAAACTACTAAATATAAGAAAGTTATATGTTTTTAATACGTGCATGCTAATTAAAAAAATACTTACCAAAACTACGCACACACAAATTACATTTAAATATAAAACCCACCGGTATCGCACTAGAAATAAAGATAACTTAGAACTACCAATGATCAGAACCCTAAACTATGGCAAGAAAAACATACAGTATGAAGGAGCTCAGCTATATAATATGTTACCTAAAACTGTCAAAGAATCTACTTCGACTACTATGTTTAAGAATAAACTGAAGATGTACCTATTAAGTAAAGAAGACTAATGTAAGGTATTTATTAATAAGTAATACAAACAAATTGGCCTGCTTCATGACTAAACATTATAAGCCTACTTCATTATGTTTCTGAAGTGTATCCGGCAAGTCAAACTATACCTACCTACTAATGAAAATGTATATATATTTTTAAGTTTCTCATATCTTAAGTGAACTATGTAAGTTCTTTTTTGAGAAAATAAAATTCTTTAAACCGAAAATATTACTAGCTTCAGATTTTTTCTTTTGTATTTACCCAATTACCTATCTGGATGCCAAATTTGAACTTTCTAGGAGGTCTGGAAGTTGGTTAGAGTTTTGATAGGTCAGTCAGTGATAAAAATGTCGATTTTTGGACTTTAATATCTAAAGAACGGTTTGAGTTATGTTTATGAAATTTGGAGCACGTATCACGGAAGTCTCAATATATGTACCAAATTTGACATGTTTATGTAAAATAGTTTTTGTGTTATGAAGGGGTCAAAAGTCGCTCCAAATAGTTCGTGTAATATTACACACGGTGCTGCTCGCCAGCTTGATTTGGCTTAGACACGCGGCCGCGTGTCTAGATTAGAATGCAAAATCGAATTAGAAAGTGGTCAAGAGCTGACATCGTGCTCATCCAAAGAGATAGCCGTCGAATGGATTCAAGAGAGCTACATCACGGACACAGGGAATTGCATGATACATCCATCATAGTGTTATCTCAAATCGCTCAATATGTAAAACAACAACATTGAGGTTATTTGTTTCAATATAAGCACGCCTTTAATTAAAATTATTGACATACGGCTGTTGAAGAGGTTTGCGTATGTTAGAGCAATATAGCGAACATAATTTAAATTAGAGGTTTAAATCCCTAAATTATATAATAAAGATATATTCCAATTAGATTGGGTTTGCTTAACACGTTTATTCAGAAAAAAATAGATCGTTCAAAGTTTGTAGAGGGATTAGAAGTTCTATACATATTGGGGATACTGTTGATGACCAATATCCTATATTGAAAGTTGTATCTTTACACAATCGCACACTAATCTGCACGGCATTTAATGTTGGCCTTAAATTAAATGCCGTGCAGAACCGTTGGTGCGCGAGCAGCCATCAGGCTATGCGTTACTTTGATTGTCGACAATCAAGACAAAACTGCATAAAGGTCGTTTTGATTAGACGGTTACTAACACGCATATACAAATGCAGCGCGGTAAGCTGACACGGGTCTTTCGCACTGTAATTGAAGCAAATTAGTAACGATGTCAACAGTTTCAATGTCAACTGGAATTCTTATCGACGCACTTAGCATTTGTTTAGTGTTAACTTGCTCATTTGCATAGCCTGATAGGTATGTCACCACGAACAATGATCAGGTCATCGAACGAGTCTTCAATTCATTGGGTTATTATTAAGTTTGGCAACGTTGAGGAGTGAGGGCGGCGCGCGGCGCCAATCAGTGGTGGTAGATTGCAAAATACATTCCTACTTGAACTTGATACTGTTTTATCTAAATAGAAGTAAGCAGCTTAAAAAAAAACATAATATTTCGCAACTATTGGGAACCGATGTTTTGAAGTTTTAGACTTTTGTTACTAAAATACTAGGTTTGTGTTTCGCGGCAATCAGGCCGCAATTCCGATTGGCAAACCAGTTTCCGGTGCGAGTCCTCGTTTCCGTGCATTGGCTTGGCGGCTCGCGGCGGCTCAAGGTCGCCGCTGGCTCGGTGAGCGTGGAATCCTCTTGAGCCGCGCCGCTCGGGGCGGGCGTCCGAGTCGCCGCTACGAGTCACGAGCACCATCGGTGCTCGGAGTTGTCTTAATATCAAAATTTAGTTGAAGAGTATCTTAGTATCTGATCACGAAATGGCTATTTACACAGCTTTCCCCGTTAGCTGGCGTTGTTGCATAATTATGTACCTATGATGAGCATGAGCAAACTAGCATGTTTGCATGGCCTGTGTTCTCTGGCAAATTGGCTCAGGTGGTCGAGCAAAGCGAGCGGTGCCCCGCGCGACTGCGGCGGCGCTGGCTGTGCTGTGCGCGAACATTGCGGAATACCGCGGGTGGTAAAATGTTGATAGTTAACTTATTCTCAAACTTTTATCATTTTAGTTATTCATTAGCACTTATAACAGAAAACTCTGATTCAAGTCTATACTCCATCAGAACAGAACTAAATTCTTCTCACTTATAAACTCTAGCTAGAACCAGGTAGGACATAATATGTCATGAGTTGATTTATCGCGCGCGTGCTATCTACTGTAACATTTTAGGATTTATCTTTTGAACAGATATCAAACTAGACGTGCATAACGATTCATAGATTTAGTTTGATAGCAGATATCGACGTTTTCAATAATTTATATGAGTTGGAGCACGTGTGCCCGTGCACGTGTCGTGCGCGGGCGCCGTATTCAACACAAAAAGCGCAACCGCGGTGTCGGGTTGCATCGCACGACGAATCGAGGCGCCCGCGCCGCGCCGCGGGCGATGGAGGCGGCGAGACACATGTGGCTGCAGCATGCCTATGGGATGATGTTCCGCCATCTCGTACGTACTTCAGGAAAATTAATGATAACACATCTCCATGAGTAATGGATAAAAGTAACTGAACTCACTCCAGTTACTAACTATAGTGTAGCTGATCGACGACTTCAAGTTTAAGGACTACAATGATGTTACATATAAATAAAAGAAGTTGGCTAAGCATGAATTGGACCGGTAATGGAGAGAGGTTCTGACATTGGACAAGTGTATTATTTTTTAAATCATGTTGGAAGATCCTTGTGAAGGCTCTAATAGCGCCGGAAAATATGAAGGCCATAGAATAGCCAGTGTCCGGCAATCATATTATATGTACCTGTATAAGTAGGAATGTGGAATGTGTGCTAGTGGAACAAATTAACGCCCTGCTAAATATTTATGTACCTAACTTTTTGTCTCGAACTCGTGTCTGTAAACAATTGTAATGTTTCAGGCACCAATTTAAAATAGTGACATGTAAACTTTTTTAAGTTTTGTCTGCTCTATATCACTAACTTTGTTATTTGTGTAATGTGTACGACAGTAGTGGCGAGTTCCTCCCTGCGTAGTGGGGTAGTGGGGTGGCAGAATAGACTCGCTTAGCTTTTAAGCGACGCCATTCAAATATTTTGCATTATTACTTGGACTTCTCGCGCTACAAACAAGAAAATAATGGCATGGAATATAATGGCAAACAAGAAAATAATGGCATGGAATATAATGGCAAACAAGAAAATAATGGCATGGAATATTGGTAAAACCTTATTTTCCGTTTGTTATAATTGTCCGTCTACCGATTGGCGCAACACTACTATATATTGCACATCACTCTTTTAGTAATTGAATTGTCTATGATATAACCAATAAAGCAAGTTCCGACAAGGACGACGCGACGTTGTAAAAGTAATTTTTCTTTTATTTTGAAATCTCGACACATCTGAGCCATAAGACGACCTATATAACAATAGAGGACCTTCGCCAAATATAATGGCAATCAAGAAAATAATGGCATGGAATATAATGGCAAAGTAGCATGGAATAGGGTTGTCGGTTGGCGGCACTACGAGTGACAGTTACCGATTGAGTCGTCGCCGCGGAGGCGGGGGTTCGGATCTAATTAAACGAATCGTGCATCGGGGCTGGTCGATCATTCGTGCACAATTACAATGGAATGTACAGAGGCCGGAGTGATACCTACATAAGACAAAATATTTACATAACAATTGTTTCAATGATTAGGAAAAATATAACAGGATAATTGATTTTAATTTTTAGAGATTTCTAGCAAGTGGAAAAATATAGAATTATTGTAGAATAGTATTTGAGAATACAAATCAGTTCTTATTTGGAATTCCAAGTCCAGTGGCAGTCTCTCGCGGGGCGCCGTCGAAGGACGGAAGAGCAATTTATTGACAGGCGACCACGGACCGCGTCGAGGGATTAGAAGCTGTGCTACCGGTTCTGTACGGTGCGGAACGTAGCCCGCCCTGCATTCAGAGTGGTCCCTGAACACACAATCGGTATTCACTTGTATAGTAATTCAAGTACAAATTTGTGGTATACAAATACAAAACTATAGCCCACGGAGGTAGTGTCCGCAGCTCTCTCCCCATTTCCCACTTAACCGGTTAATCGTACTGAGATAACCAATATTGCTGTCTCGGCTCCATGGGTGTACGGTAATATTAATGAATCGGTCCTGGGGCCCGGGCCGAGTGGACACTCTCCAGACCACCATCAATACGTGGCCGTTGTCCGTTGAAGTGGTCACACGAGACTGGCAATTTGTTTGGGTAATTACTTCTCAATGTATAAGACTCCTTTTTCTAGTATAAATAAAATATAGTGTTTCATTAATGAAGTACAAAGAAAAGCCGCGGAAGATGAATAAGTAATAGTAGAGCTTAGTACGCATCCAGTGCAAGTATATTTGTATCTGCTTGTAAATAACTTAAATGCTTCCACACACTCAAATTACATAATACTAAAAGTCAGTACGGTATGTAATTATCTTTAGAAGTTATTTCAGTAAATCGCCGACCGAGGCGAGTGGACTAATCAATGTGACGGGAAAGTGAGTTCGATTCCCGGCGGCGGCGGCCCCGTGCCGTGCGGCTTTCTATGTGGAGAAGAAAATTAAAATTCCTTTCCACCCCCTCCCGCCTAGGAGGAGGTGGAGCTATGCGGCGTATGCGTGGCACCTGAGGCGTTTCGCTGATAAAGTGCGGTCGAGTGTGGACCCCGTGCAGCCCTCAGGCACTAGTCAATTATAGAAAACTCTGCGGAGCGATGCATTCTATTGATGATATCGTATTAAGAAAATAAAAAATAAAAGACTCACCTAAGGCATTTTGTTTTGTGTTAGATTATTTTGATTGAATCTCTTGAAGCAAAGGCTTAGCTTTCTCACTAAATATTACTATGTAATTACGAGCACCTTAAAAAGCCGCAATACTCCTTAAAGTATACACTTATTTAAATAGTCGTAAAGTAACGCCGAGCGGGTGTGAAGTGCAGCTGAGCAATAAACTCAGGCCAAGGTTTCGCTGTTGAACTGCCTCGCTCAGGCGAGCTCGCTGCGCCTCGAGCCACGACCACGCACGAGACTTTCGCGTGACCCAGCCATCGTAACTGACACATCATTATCGGGCCCTTTAAGACCTTCAATTGTCTATTTATTTTTATGTATACGTTATTAATGTGTAGGAGTTAAAAAATAAGGTAAAGGATATTCTTTAAAGCTTTGTCTAAACGTATCTATTTAAACTATCTTAATTAATCTCGGATTACAAGAAGTTATTATAGGTTTAATAAAATTATGCCAAATAATGTGTGTACGAATTCAGTGCACTTATTACGTTTTGAACATATGTGCAGTAGATAACAGTTATAAGGTTTTTAAAGAAAAATTAAAATTGCGAGGGATTAAACAATAATGTGTAAACTGCAACGTACCTGTTATATAGTTACGTTGCAGTTTTGGCGATGTGAATATGAAAGCCGTCAATACCTAGCAGACTCTGAGCGGAGTCACGCGGCCACTTGTACTATAGACGCCGCATCCACGTCCCGTAGAACTACCATTTGTTAATACGTTGGCCGGCAGTCCCGAGCCGCTAGTGTTCACGTAAAATATTTGTATACCAATTGGTAGGTGAAGTAACTAACCATTGCTTTACTAATATATATCGTGGACTCTAGCGGCAAGCGAATATAACACTGATGATAGATCTACAGTTCCGCGCCGTTCACCCCGGTAGCGTCGTCGCTATGAAGAACGTATTGTGCTCGAAATAGCGTCCCAATTGACGAACAATATGATGATCGAATATAATACAAATATGTATTGAGGCCGACATTCTCTGCTCTACAGGAAGACTGATAACTCTGTAAGTACTCTATGTTTTCTTGGTGAACAATCAATAGTAATATTATAAATAACGATATTCATGTAGCAATGTAACTTTAAATCATGAAAAATAATTTATTTTGTCTAAGAAGACCTGCAAGGCTCCGACTCTCATCTGACGGTAATTTACGTTATACTTGGCATAGACTGTATGTAGTAGCTAGCTACTGAACGGGACGTTTCATAGATCAATCTTCCCACTTTTCAATTTTACAGCATGTACGTATAATAAAATGATTGCTTTTCCCAGGAACCGGCTTCTGAACTCGAAGAGAAGCGGTTTGCAATATTCACAGACTGAGCTCCGTTTAAGCCAATGAGTAGAGTACAGAGCGGCGCGCCATTTTATGAAAGTGGGGTCAAGTGGATGTACTCATTACTCGCCCCGCATCCCGCGTCAGCTAGCTAGTCTTTGTTAGACACGAGAAGACAAGTTGGAAAACACAATATGGCACTTTTTAAATTCTTTCGAATTATAGATTCGATTTAAATATAAGCACTAAGTTCATTAACAGTTTTGATTTTGTTGATACCTTAATACATTAATGAAACGAGAAATAAACTTAATCTCAAGGTATAGCCGATAGTAACATACATTGTTGCCACATCCAGTTTGCAGGCGTCCGGTCCGCACGTTAATTATGTCTCACCTGTTCGCGAATTCTCACTGTACGGTACCTAAACATTGGTTACCGGTAAACAGCTATTAAAGAGAAAACCTTAATTTGTCGCTAAACGAAACGAATGACATTTTACAGAGTCGTGCGAAGTCATTTAAGGCCTCGAGGGGTGAGAGGTGAGGCGGCCGCGGCGGCCGTGGTGCGTCTTTTACGGTTTTATTAAATCCTTATGTACGGGGACGGGTGTCGCCGACGTGTCTACAATAAGCATGATGCAACAGGTGTCACGCGCGCGTCTCGCGTGTCTCGCGGGGCATGATGTGCTGTGAAGCGTCGATACCGTTGACCTTGAGCGAAGCAGAGCGTGGTGTCGCGCGAAGTCCCCGCAGCGACGTCGCGCGTCGCTTTGTCAACGAACAGTTAGCCCACTAGTGCAGGGCTGTCCAAACTTCATACCTTAGCGGGCTAATTCGTTTTACTACAAAAGCTGGAGGGCCACAGAAAAAAATATTTTCAGTTTTCAAGTAAAAAAAAATTTTTTTTTTTTTTTTTACCTATATTGTCCCACTGCTGGGCAAAGGTCTCCCCCATTTTTCGCCACGCTTCTCCATCTCCTGCCAGATCAGTCCATCTCTCCAGATAACGGTCCAAGTCATCGCACCACCTTTTCGTGGGTAATACGTGCTTTATGTCGTGCGGTATGTGCGTCAAGTGAAACCGGTAGGTCAGGCGTTTCACCGAGATGTTATTGCTATCGATTTTACGAAGCCAAGGTCACACGTTTTCTCAAAGCTTCGCTTACGCACGTAATTATCATGTGTCTTTATAATAGAGGACGAATTCGCGAATTACTCGTCTTTTGTAGAGTCCTAGATTTAACTATACTTTATTATGCAGGAAATATCCCGCGCGGCCACCTGAGGATTCATAAATTGCCAGATATGTATATAAATGTTTATTTTAAAATATTTATTCAATCTAGATATTTTAGCGAACGGAAGAGCTACTAATTTTGGTTATGAAAAGGGCTAGTTATCGCGACCGCGGCCTTGCCTTACTTGACCCTGCTTAAAGTGACCCGTCTTGGCCTGGCTCCCGTCTTCGCGCCGCCCGCGCCGACCGCGCCGTGCCGCAATCACCCTTACGCGTGAACGGTCTAATTGCTGCGGATTGTCCAGTTAATTCAGATTAGAAATATAAGCCCGTTTAATGACCTACACGTTGTTCCCGCTGCCAAATATTTGAGCGTTGGGCCGTGACACCGTGACATCGCTATAGCCCACAAAAAATGATTTGTAGTAGAATATCTGCGAGATATATTTCGGCTTGAAGATGTTCAATAAGTTTATGAATGGCCGATCCTGACGGAATTATAGTGTCTTTATTTTACTTTTCATAAATAAAAGTAATTTATTGGTGCCGGCGACGAGACGTTGTTAACTTATGGTATAATTTTTATAGCCTATTTTGTGTCCCACTCCTGAGCAAAGGCCTCCCCTCTCTCCCTCCACCGATCCCGATCCTGAGCCATTTCCGGCCACGTCTTCTCCGCAAAGATGTCTAGATCATCGCGCCACCGTTTCCTTGGTCTTCCACGGCGTCTTGTACCTGCGGGACTCCATTTGGTACTTATGTTGGCCCACCTCTGCGGGTCCATACGAACGACGTGGCCTGCCCACTGGGCCGTATAATTATATGACGTTTTATTATACGTGTAAATATCAGTTCTTTTGGAACGAGAATAATTAAGTTCTTGCGTCTTGAGTGCCTATTTCTGTAATAATTTGTCATAATCGATTTTCAGACACGAGTAAATTGTTGCTAAATTTTACGTCACTACAGTAGGTACCTACCAAAAGGAAATGTTTCCTTGTATTTTGTTTCCTTGTATTTTTCATAAAGTTACCCAATATGTCGTGTATCTTAAGGGCCAACCATGTATTGCACAATGTTACTCACTGACTTTCATTTTACTGTAGGTACCGTAGAAAGTGAGTCCTGCCTGACTCTGGCCTCTGCCGGATCGTATGGATGACTGCCCGGTCAACTGCGCGCACCCCCCCACATGTCGTCTCTATGTCGTTTCTTCACCACTACTCCGCCCAGATTAACAGGAGATAAATTTTCAAAGTATATTAGTAGGAGATAAATTTTATACACATGTAGCACTAGGCTGCGCCGGCACCGATGTAGAACGCGATCCATGCCGACTAGACGTTATATTTTTTATATAATACGACAAATAGTTGAAGTGTTGTTTAAATATAAACAGGGATATTTGTAAATGTTCGCCGATTCCAGGAAACTGCGATGTTTTGAAAGATCGTTTCATCGCTACAGAGTTTATTTTTTGTAAGAAAAAGTTTATTCAAATTGGAATGATTGTTGGTCTGGAATGTCAAAATGAAGGTCGATAACAAACCGGCGTATGTGACTCTACATGTTAAGTTAGGATAGATCCCGTACATTTTAGGCTCGTAGCATTGTTTTAGTACATACTTTGCTACTCATATGACGCTATATCTTTCGTAGTAACGACTATTAAAAGCCATTCTCAAAGGGAATAATCGTCAATTTGTTTGATAAACAAGGCGGCGACACTTAGGGCGAGCCTAGAGGCTTCTGATACTGTATAGTAATGGGGCGAGAGGCAGGGTGCGTGCCTCGCCTCGCGGCCTCCGGCTTTGCCGAGTGTGCCGGCTAGTCGTCACGACACGATGACGTCACCGCGCCCGCGCCCGCGCCGGGCTGGCGATGGCGGTCAGGGTCGCGACAATAGCTTCGTTGTTGTGTTTTAAAGAAAGCAAAGCTATCTCTCTAGGTAGTTCTCTAGAGTCTGAAATAAGGATCATTTTTTATCCATTACCAGTAGGTAGATCTTTAGATGTTAATCGGACAACCTGCAATAAAAAGTTTTCATGTATGGAGACTATGGGTTTCAACCTTAACTGAAGTGAGATGCAAATGATTTAACTGTGTGAGAAACTCATGAAAATATAATATAACAGGTCTATACTCTACAAATGAAACAGCGAAAATTTTAAATTGTTGGATGCTGCAATGCTGTATTTTTTAGCCACCACAAAAACTTTCCTGTTTTGTCATGTCCTGTGTGGCATTACGCGTTGCACCGTGCTGTTTAGTTGTTTGCAAGCCGTATCTTTATTTGCGCACTCGCGACTCCCCGCTCCGCACGTCGCGCCTGGCGCCTCGCGGTAGAGCTCCACTGTGTGAGCGGTGCTGGGGTATTTGCACAGGAGTTTGTTGCCATTGTTTGGTCTGAATAATGTTTGATACGTGTAATCTACAGTGGTGCAAGACGTCACTACATTATCGTGTAGGTGTAGGGAATCAACAGTTTTAAGAGCCAAGCTAAAAATTATAATCAAATTGAGTTCAAGTTTGTTGTATTTTTCTATGGATTACATTTAGGTTTTTCTATTACCGAATCATAGTTTCCGATATCTTACTTATCTTACATAGGTTTACGATACGATGTCTTCATTTATTATACAGGATCAAAGTGCTCCTATTAAGGATCACTATAAATATCCGTATAAATTCGTTGAATCATTCGAAGCTTCATTATACAATTTATCTCAATAGAGACCGTGATTCGACAAAAATCTGTATTTTTATTGCGAGCCATCGCGTCCTTGAGGCGCGTTACATAGCCGCGCGCGGCGCGATGGTCCGCGGTCCAAGGTTGATACCCTGCGGTCTATTATCCACGCAACTGGAAATACCAGCACCGCACATATTTCATCGCGATATCAACACGATGCATATTAATAGCGAGTACTATACGTAGTGTGGATGCACTGCAACGAGTAAAATGACCAGCTATCCATGATTCGTCTTGATATTCGCACAGGTTGTACATTGGGTAGAAAATTTATAAGTAAGTACGAACGACAGTTACGTTTACCTGTACGCATTCAAGACACATATGAGCACGAAACACATGAAACTGTGTGTACGAAATAAGAATGCAAATCCGTAAAAAACTAAAAACAAGCTTATTTACCCACAATTTTCTAGAGTCACGATATTTAGATTAAATGAAGACTAACGACCTGACCACCAATTATCCCCACTAGCGATTCAGAATAGAGACCGTGTCATTTACTCCACCGCCGTAAACTGGAATCGAGGTACATTGGGTTGGTAAGGCTATTATCTTCACCGGTCGGTTCCGAGGCTATCGAAACCAGTTACTGGGACTACAGGTAACGGTATCAAAGCCTCTTTTTGGAAGCGTAGCATGGAGCCAACATAATCTGGTCTCCGGGAAGAAAGTTTATATGATACTAGTGGCCCGTCCCGGCTTCGCACGGGTTTATGATGTAGCCTATGTTACTCAGTGATAATGTAGCTTTCTAACGGTGAAAGAATTTTTGAAATCGGTCCAGTAGTTTTTACGTTAATTCCTTACATACAAAATTATAAATCTTTCCTCTTTATATAATATTATATAATATGCCCACGGTTTCACCCGCGCTAATAGTTACTTTGGGGTAGAGTGATGTTATAAAGTCTATGACCTTCCTCAATAAATGCAAACTTTAACCGTTTAGGCAGCGTACGCAACGGAAGCTTTCAAAAGGAATATTCTTTTTCCGTTTATGCCACATTATTCGTTGCTGCTCCGCTCCTTTTCGTTGTAGCGTGATGATATATAACTTATAACCTTCCTCGATAAATGAACTATTTAACACAAAAAGAATTATTCAATTCGGACCAGTAGTTCCTGAGATTAGCGCGTTCAACCAAAAAAACAAAGAACTCTTTAGTTTTATAATATTATTATAATATAGTATAGATTATAGATTAATATAATATAATATAATATAATATAATATAATATAATATAATATAATATAATATAATATAATATAATATAATATAATATAATATAATATAATATAATATAATATAATATAATATAATATAATATAATATAATATAATATAATATAATATAATATAATATAATATAATATAATATAATATAATATAATATAATATAATATAATATAATATAATATAATATAATATAATATAATATAATATAATATAATATAATATAATATAATATAATATAATATAATATAATATAATATAATATAATATAATATAATATAATATAATATAATATAATATAATATAATATAATATAATATAATATAATATAATATAATATAATATAATATAATATAATATAATATAATATAATATAATATAATATAATATAATATAATATAATATAATATAATATAATATAATATAATATAATATAATATAATATAATATAATATAATATAATATAATATAATATAATATAATATAATATAATATAATATAATATAATATAATATAATATAATATAATATAATATAATATAATATAATATAATATAATATAATATAATATAATATAATATAATATAATATAATATAATATAATATAATTTAATATAAATATTGTTTAATTGTTTTATTAAATATTATTATTGATTTCATAAATAGTTAATTAGTGCGGTCGAAGTGTATTACCTGTTTGTTTGTGGAGTTTAGATCATGGGGATGGCCGAGCCACAAGCGGAAGGTTCGACCATTTCATTTATACATGAATCAAGATGTTTTATCGACATGCATAATATTGACCTTTAAGTATTTCAGTTGGGAATTTTGCGATTATAGAGGAATCGATTGGTAAAATCTTAATAAGGGAGGTACTGCGGGGCGGGCTGCAAGTCTGCTGTATTAATCATAGCGGCGGCTCCGATAAAAGTTCTCGAGCTTTAGTTAGAGTTTTAGTTTACCGCAAATAGTTAGAGGGTAACGGATGCCACGTGCGACAGGCGCTACATCTGCCCTATATCACATTTTCAACAGCGGGAACACTGGAGTGCCCAAGACATGGGGTTGACATGGGGTAGACAATTATCAAATTAATATAAAAGTTTGATGTTATTTCTTATAGTTAGATGAGATGTATATGTTCTCCCTAATGATTTACCAACAGTATTGTTAAGCAAGGACAATAATATGTTTATGTATGAGCTTGTCATAGTTGGCGCCTGTTTCAGTGGGCCATGTGGCAAAGCAGTGGTGAATACATTGTCCGGCGGGGCTTTGCATCTAGAGTAGATAGTGGCGGGCGGGAGTGGACGGATGGGTCGCGTGGGTCGGCGGCCGCTTTGATCCGCCACGAGATTGACGATGTATTGCTGACCGGTGGCGCCGCGTCACACACACTAATAACATAGTTATAATACCAACAGCAAGATACCTTCGTACATTTTAAAATTGTAATCAAAGGTTCGTGGACATGAAGTTACTTTGTAAGGGACAAACGGGAACAACAAAGGGTCCCATTTTTAAATACATTGGTATTGTTGAAATGTACTCAATTTATTTGCACTAATTATTCATCAAATAAAAACAAGCTACGAAAAAATAGAGAAATAGAGTCACTAATGATTTGAACTTGTAAATATAACCTACTGTTATTATTGTACTGGGTCGTTGGCGATCTCGTGCTCTAATTACCCTGGCGCTCGTATATTTAGCAGACACATACACACTTGCCTGCGCAGTGTGTCCGCGCAGGCAGCGGGAGTCGTTAACCCACCAACGAGTTGTTATTGAAGTGCGTCGCACTAAATCATTATTATTCACCCCGATGCACCTACTCGCACTTATGGGTAGTAAATTATACCTCGAATTATTACCGCATGAAGCCGATTGGCGGCGTGCGGGTGCGCAGGGTACGTGGCACCATTCTACATGGTTATAATTTTAATAAGCAACACAATAGGTCGTCGATTGTGGTCAGGTTGTATGGGAATTGACACCCGTTGATGTCTTCTTTTGACTACTACATTACAATGTCGAGGATGCATCAATCGTTTGCAATCATATTATAAGTGTTCCCGCATTGTGAGTCTGTTTGCAGCTGGGGTGCTTGAAACTTGAAAGAGCTGCACTGTAGCAGTCGCGGCGAGTGCAGGAGCTCGTCGCGCTCAACGCTATGACAGCGTGGGACACACGCAAATAAAACATGACGTATTGAATGCGCTCACCAGCCACCGCTACCTGTAGTGAGGGCTACCGCACACAACCCTGGATAATTAATAGGAATGTAAAATGCATTGACTATCAATAAGCTGATTGTTAGAAATAATGATGATGATGAAAGTATTTCCGAATAGATCTCGTTAATTAAATAATCGCAAGAAGCATTGGTTTTCGTGGTTTATTAAAACTTTGACTATACATTTATTTTTAAATATAAAACTGTTAAATACAGATTATAATGTCAGATTTGGCTATTAAGCATGTGCAGCAGCTCGGTTATCAGGCGCACGCCACGACCGCGCCCGCCACTTGATGCGACTTTCGTCGTATCGTATCATGTCGTGTCGCGATGCTTGTGATAGGTCAGTGAACCACCGCGGTGCACGCTCTCGCTGCATTCCCCGATTGCATCTTCTCAATCTCGACATACATTATTTGATTGACTGTGATATTTGGCCGTGATCAATTAGAAATAAAAAATATACATAATGAACACGATACCGGAGAATTATATCGTATTAAGATTTTCACAAAGTGAGTACGCTTTCACTGTTTTTTTCATAGTTCGTATTGAAATGAAATTAACTTTATGACTAATTTATTTCTAACTGTTAGTTTGGATACATCGATCAAAGTAGATTAGATGTTAGATGAGAGATTAGCTGCTTGTTTCGACTCGTCTTCATCTTGAGCACATCTTGTCTATCTATGATTGGATTCGGCGACTGGCCCTCGGTCTTCTTGTAAAAAACAAAATTATTTCGATACCACATGTCACAAAAATACCCATGTGGATGGAGTTTGTTAAATAAGAAAACAAAGAGTAAGCGTCAGTATCCGCGCTCGGTAGCATTTTGATGTAGAATTCCACCGCCATCAGATTATACAAGTTCCTTCATCTGTGTGATTAGTTGGTATACTACGGTTGCAGGAGAGTTTGATTTGTTGATGTATGTATTGGTCGACGGCCGGTTCGGGCGTTATTTGCGCGGCCGGCCGCCTCACCCGCGCCGCCGCCGCCGCCGCCGGGGGCTAGACATGAGTTGTGACTTTGGCACACAAACTGCGAACGAACGACGTCTGCTAACAAGTAATGATATCCCTATTTGATTAAGTACGTGCACTACCAAAAATAATAATAATAGTTTCCTGCAAATATACGACATATCCACCTAAACGCATTACATACATGATACAATATTTTCCTGAACTCTACACATACGTTCTTGCGTTGAGGATATGCTTAGAGCATGACAGTTGATATAAGACGACAAACAGAGAAATGATGAAACAGCGAGTTTAGAGCTGTTGTCTATGGAGGAGGTCGTTCACCCCGCCACGCGATCGCGCTCAAGAATGAGAAGTCTGTCGCTAAAATTCCGCATCCCGCAACTTGACATCGCCGTGACGTGAACACTTGCTTTGTTTACTTATGAAATACTTTGGAACACCCCAAAGTATTTAATAATAGTAGTATAGTGTATAGTAGTATAGTAATAATACAATATTTACTTAAGCAACAGCTTAAGTAAATATTATATTATTACTATACTACTTAGGAATTATTTATTATTAATTATGTTCTACATTGTTACGAAAAACAATGTAGAACATTCACAATATAAGTAATACATGTTTAATTGTGTTCCACCAGTTCACATGTGAACCGAGGCGCGGCTCGGGATTTGTGTGCGAGATTCATCTCGAAACGAAACGTCAAATCGTATTTTTTTTAAAATTTGTTTCGACATATCTCGAATCGAGATGAATGTCGATCGCACGAAAATCGGGCCCCAGCTAATACCAGGGAGCTGTGTTCCGTACGAACACGCCATTATTTACTGTGACACAACTTATATGTTACACAGAGTTGTAAGTATGGACTTAAAGAACTTACAGAAAACAATAGGCACGAGTATATATCGAGTGTGACTATAGGGTGCTGTTGATTCGTCGAAGCTTGTTCTCGATTACGCGAAACTTGCTTGCGGCTGGCACGCATTGTCTTTATGTTTAATATCATTAATATAATAGACTAATCTAACTTTTATTAATTAACCCTAGCAAGTCATTATTTACGATCACTAAGTTTAAAATTGTTCCGGGCAAGACTGTGCATAAATATATCGCGGGGCTCGTTTAAGCTTAGCGCGTCATTGTGCGAACAATTTCTATGGTAATGTTGTGTAAACCGTTCCGTCCGTCTGACTGCTGCTACGCGCATCAATTATATTTATGTAACGCGTTTCTCGGACAAAATATGCTCTGAAACGTGTCATACGATGGCTTACGAAATCCAAATCCTGCTTAGTTGCGGGTCGTGACGGACTTTGGCACGGTACCTACCTTCGACGATGTGCGATTTCGTTCGAGGCATTGTTGGTTATCTTCACATAAATAACCTCACAACATTTAATTAATTAACAGCATACACACTGCTCGTGTAACCACTTAACATGAATTGCTTTATTTAACCTTGATTCACGAGAATACCACCCATTAATAAAAGCATAATGGGAACTGCAGCTCTACCGTGAGTTTGAAGACAGTTTTACAATCGCTTCTCGCTAGCGACTACGTAACATAATGTGTATTACAAATCTACCCACATTGGCCACCAATAACTAACAGATTGCCATACAAATATTGTATGTATTCTAGTAGTGAGCGTAACTCGTCGCCAAACTCGAGATATATGAATTATTAGTGACGTTGCACTCCGCACCGGTGATTGCATCGGTCGCCGCTGTGTCTGCTGGAGAACGCCCGCGCCCGGTCGCCCGCCCCGCGCCCGCGCTGCGCAGAGGAGCGCAGCATTCAACCGAAATTACCGAATGACTCTCATGTATATTGATGAGATGGCCTCCTGTGTCAACGGCGCGAGTTACGGCCATGTGCGTCTTGTAAACGATATATGACAATGAGAGAGAAACTCTACTTGTAGGCAATACTCGATTATTGTAAATTATTTGATGAAATACATGTATAAAAAGTAGTTATAATACGTTTACATGAATAATAATCGGACACGTGCATGCATATTTATTAATTTATGAGCTGACGAAAAAGATCGTCTCATAGTGGAACTTACTTCGACCAGTTGCTTGGTTATTTAACCAAAAAATATTATTGTTACTTCAAGTTTAATCTTTATACATTTAAAATCAAATATTTGTAATGGGATTTCAGATGTTCGAGCTCGTGGTAATCATAAATGGAAGCTTGACTTTGAATATTGATACCATTGAACTTGAATGTTGATATCAATAATAAGCGGGATAAGCAAAAAAAGTAGGCGAGAGTACATTGACGAACCACTCCGGAGAGAGTTACAATTTTGTAAAAACCTCCTCCTTTTGGAAGTTTTTAAAAAATGAAAAGAAAAGTAAGAGAAAATGACTTTGAATCCCACTAAATCTGAAGGAGTCGCTGCTCTACTATGTAACATTTAGCAAAACGGTCGTCGCGTGCTCCACGAATAGCTCAGGAAGTGTCTGCACTGCAGGCAACGTTGCCGCTCCATCTCGACCCGCCACGCCTCGTCTGCGAAACTGAATTTAAAGTTAAAAACTGCAGTTTCCGCACATGGGAGATGCCAAGTTTACAATTATTACCCATCTCAAGACTATACACATTTTTCATAGGTACGCAGAGATAATAAAACGAACGAAAAAGTTGTTACGCAGAACTTCATCAGGAATTCCCTAAGTTACTCATTTTTGTTGCATAATAATAGAAGATAGAGAAATAAATATTTTAATCATAAAAAATACATGAGACGTCAAATTTAACTTATGCTAAAGAAATGAATGTGGAGAGGTTGGCAACACTGTCTGTAGAGATACAGATAGCTGCATTCGAAAAGTGCTCGTGACTTCTTCATCGCAATATCCGTTTCCGTATTTCCGGAGCAAACAACCACTAAAAATCGTCTTATTGGCTTTATATATACATATATAAAAATCGTACGAGAACGTCGTTATGCAGAATATGATGCAAATGTAGTGAACAGACTCGAGACAGCACAAATAACTAGTGGTTCGAGGACAGCTGGCACCTGCGTCGCCCGCGCCGCGCCGCCCGCGCTGCGCCGCGCCCCCGCCGGCCGGCTGTTCTAGCTGTTCCTACATCACGCTAATGAGCGGACGCTACACATATTATTTTAGAATCTGCGAGACAGCATGTTCGTGTCTACTATGTAGGTAACTTTATACACAATATACTTATATATTTTCAATCAATTTATGTAGATGATAAAGTATTTTAGTCTTTGTCCTGCTTATAAAGACAGAGTTATATATGAAGTGACCAGCCAACTATTGCCATCATTACATAACTTATATTTTGTTAAGCCATGAAAAAATTGTCATAACGACCTGTCGGGAGTATCACAACACAATGCCCAGTAAATAACTGTTGGTCGTCGGTGGGTGAGTCAGTGCACGGGTGAGGGGGGGGGGGGGGGGGACCGGCAACCGCACGTTTGTGCGCGGCAAGGACGGGTTACATCACACTCTCTGTCGCGCTTCTACAGCTTTTATTATGTCACCTGGAGTTGCGAATAACGTATTGGGCACTCGAAAAAGTTATTTTTATGGGGTCGTACCGGTTACGGAAGTTACTTCCTACTTTAATTTGTTTAGAAATTGCTATTACAATATTTCCAGGTGTACAACAATGCTCTACTAAATTCTTTGACGTCTGCGACGGCTATTTTCATCCGTTCTCGCCACGCAAGCGACGTTTTATCAGTCGAGCAAATGCGTGCAGTGGCATGCATGACGTCATACCACTGTGCGTCCGTGCCATGTAACAAAGCAAAGCAAGCGCAAAGCCTCGAGTCTTCCGAGCAGTTGTTACAAGAAGCTGTCAATCATTTGGAAGCTACGGTGGTTACTACTACCACTTTGTGGCAAATTCTGATTAAAGCAGATGTGGATTGAGATGAGATGAGATTAAAGCAAATGTGGATTAAAGCAGAGCTTTATTTTTTTAAAGATACCTTCTCCATACGGCCAGAGCAACTGATTAAAAGTTTAGTTCAAGACCAAATAAAATTAAACGTCATTTGTCCCATTTGTCTCGACCCTCAGCCAATCTGGTTATCCATTTATCACAATATACTTACATTGGTGAATTAATGAAAAACTGCCACCTAAAGTTCATCGGCCACTGGCCATCAAGTGAGTGCCGCAGAGCGAGACGCTGCGAGGAGTTTTAGTTCTACGATCTTACTTTACCTCGTTATGCTCAGTTTATAGTTAAACTAGGCACAATACAGTGGAGTAAATTAGGTAACATTAATTTAATCTTTAGCAAAGGAAATTAACACTGGCTTAGGAATTGTGAAATACTTTATTAAACCAAAGGGCAATAACGTCACTTATGCGTGGTACCTGTCTATAGTGGATTGTGATTATGACAATTTAGAAATATGGCGCTCTGATCTAACGGCTGCGGGTAATCAAAGTGAACGAAAATAACCTCGAAGTGAAATGAAATTAAGTACCGTGGAGTACCTCACTGAACTTTGTACCTATTTGCGTAGTGACATTATAGGTTTTGTCAAAAAAAAGTAACGGTAGGCAGCTAATAATGAGATATAGAAGAAATAAAAAAAGAGATTTTATTAAATTATCTAGATATAAAAATATTGAAAAGTGTTTCTGATTTCTCCGAATCTCGAAAATATCTTTAAATTAACAGTGATTCTCCTACTCAAGATTAACAGTCAAATAATACGTTTTCGTTAGTATGAAGGTGTAGCGATCGAAGTATCGGAAAATAGAGCTCTACATTGTTTGCTAGTGTCATTTTTAAACGCAACATTGAGACGAAAATATAAAAAGCGCCGTTGAAGTCAACGTCTCTAACAATAGGAAGACAATAATATCGAACCTTTGACCCGCGGGACCCTTCACTTAACAACCGAAGGAAAAGCGATTGACACCGTAAAAGTACCGCCAAATATGTACGACCAACATTTAAAAAGATTTGTATAAAAAAAGTGTGTGTCAATTTTAAGCAGAATTTTAGATGATGAACCTGAATATCGGGGTTATGTGCAAGTTAGCGAAACCCGTAAATTTATTATGCTGCGTACCTACTTGTTATGTTTAAGTATAGGTAGGCACTTAGCTATGTCTGGATCGAGTGGTAGTGACGGTTTAAAGACGCCGTTACGGTGGTCGTTACGTAGGGGAAGGAGTTCCTGAGCGGGAGCCGCACCAGCCGGTTGCTGATGAGCTTGTGATCAACTGAATCAGAGGTGCATTGCGTTTTAATGTGTAGAGCGCGGGGACCTTCCGGTTCTGGTAGTAAAATGAATCCCACTCCTTACTACAGAAGGTTGAAATATTTAAGCATCAAGATTTTTAGGATCTTAAATAGACAAAATATACATAATTTAAAGATCTATATAAAATAAAATAATAAACTTAGAGATGGCTGTTAAGAAAGTAATTTCATTACAATGGTAAGAAAAAAATAATAAAAAAAATATTTCACCGTTTTAATGAGATAAAATGACGGTATTGTGTAGTAGATACACGACTCTTAACAGCGTTATAAACAATATTTTATATGCAGATAGGAACAAATTGTGACGAATTATTGACCATTTGTATGCCATACAAACATTTTTTTTGTCTATACCTAACTTTTTTTGTCTATACGACCTAATGTTGTGGCGTAGAGTGGCTGAATATTATTAATAGTTGCTACATACATACTTGGAGCGAGAATACAGGTCACAATAATTTTGATAATATTCTAGTTATTGCTAGATAGAGCAGGCATACAAGAGCGTCTCTACCAAGTGTCTGTATCATTAGGGCCTAGTCATATTCCGTTACACATTTTCATTACAGCCCTCCAGGGATTATGTGAGCGCGATGTTATTATTGCGTAAATGTCAACCCTCAGCTCGAGATAGTGTTACAATGTATACTTGGTTTCACCGAACCGAGTATGTATCATCACTTTTAATACATGTTTAATATTTCGAGACATCGCGGATTTTGATAAATATTTCTTGCGGTCAAATAATTTAATCATAGCATGACTTTTCGAGATTATTTCAACACCTCGGGCATAGACATAGCCGTAAATAGGTGCTTAAAACAGACAACCCTCAAAAAAGGCATCTACAAACAAATACTGCTCCTTACAGCAATTGAAATTGTAGCGAGCGAATTATGGGTTTGTATTAAAACTAGCCTCCACATTGCTACTTCTCGTCAGAGTACCAATTTTAAAAATAAATTCCTACTATTCGATAAGTATTTGCTGAGCACTTCCCCTATGTTGTCGCCACACAAATAACCCGCGGATCCGCTTCGGGTGCAGCTATTAATCAAAACTAACTAAATATATTGTAACGAGTGCAGAGTCTGTTGGCAGCGGCTCTGAGGATATTTCAATATTTTTAATAAAAAGCGACGTCGGCATCGGCGATCCCGAGTCTCCGCGACTCACCGCGGCCCGATGCGGCGCGGCGGCAGGTATTTATCGCGCGGCGGCTATTTGCGCCGCGCTGGGGAACAAACGCAAGTGCCGATGACATGGGGTTACACATTGGCATGAATGGCAACATTTTGTTTGCGTAGGTTACATTATTACTGGGCAACCGATCGCAACCTGAAGGTTTTTCTCTTGATATCGTCAATGTGATATGGGGGAGCGGGGGTGAGACCTAAGTATAACATAACAGCAGCACTCTTCAGCAAGCAATTCTTTGTTGAAGGTGTTACGTTATACACTGTCACTCGTGGTGCCTAAAACTGGATTGTTGAAATAATAAATTATCGTACCAGGTTTATGAGTTTTGGCACAAAAAATATACTAATTCTAATAAATTTTATTGTTTTTGATGGCGAGCAGTCGTAACCGGATGATGGATGGCGGAGGAAACCGTGCAACACGGGAATCTCATGTCGCGACACGGGGCCGCATCCACAGCGTGGGCGATATATGTCTGTCCTCGCCCGCCCCCGCCCCCTCCCCCCGCTGCGCCCTTGACTCTTATGAATATTACGTTCGATTCTATTTCTGGAGTTCCAGTCTTTAGACGTTTCACAAGCATACTTGTTGTTTTAGTACAGTGTCATCATTATGTCGACAATCTTTAACTTCTACACATATATTGGGTTTTCACCCATATTTTCATATTGCCTGATTATTACAAATACTCTCATTAATAGATCTCATCTTCAGTATTATGAGTGACTTTATACGGATGAAACAGGAGGACGCCGCTTGTCTCTGGATCTCTTGGCTTGATATGATACTGAGATTGCTTCTTAGATTTTAACGTAAAGTTTCTAAAAGCATTTTTTTGTTAGAAATTTACTCTACCTGTCCGCAGAGCGCTTTACTTTACATTTGCATCTGGACTTCACTCAAGAACTCATATATTGGTATTCAATTTACCGAACTATGTAATTACAGGTAAAACGCTTGTCTATCGTCCGCCCATGTCGCGTCGTCTCTCGTCGTAACTCGTGGAATGTAGTATCTAAATGGTATTTTAATAAACGCATTCCTCCCCTCGCTGCTGTTCGTATTGCGTTACTCGATCTCGCTATGACGTTAGGAACTTAGGGTTGACCTACCACTGGTGTTTTGTTATAGCTTTATTATTATTAATAAAATTTGACTTGGAAATCCTATTCCTGTGTGCTCTGTGTGTGCAACCGTCCATTCGACCAAAAATAATCTCCAAATTAGATAGTTGGTTGTTTTAGGTAAGATCATTTTAGAGCTTCGGTTATTTCTTCTATCTGACCACAAGTATCTAAGGTGGTTTGCTTGCATACCAAATATACATTCATGTCAACATAAGTTAAATACCTAAAGATTTATTTGTAGATTTAAGATGGTCATGCAGAAGCCTAAATAAGTTTCAAACACACTTGGCTCGTGAGAGAAGTGCAACTGTGAGCTGCATGTGCGCTGCTCTGTCTGGGAATGTCTCAATCAAATAACGTTCCCAAATTGGTTTGAATACACGCTTCATCTAATCTCTCCAAACTTTAATTGTTATAAAAGGAATGCTCTTTAAACGTACATTATAGCATTCTGTCGATATTGTCATGATTAGATGTTGGAGATAGTGGGAGATGTATTTTTTGTATTATAATTGTAGTTGTTATTTTAGTCTCTTGTGTCTTGAACTTATTACAATTTCTAGAGTATTTTGAAATAAAACATTGCTAAGTATAAACAAAATTTATCTATGGCAATATTTGATTTAATCAGGAATGGCGATCCATCTGTCGTAACCGATAACCCGGATGAGGTCAGATATAACAAATCGGCAATCCAAATGTATTCAGAACTGGGTCGTGATATAAATAGCAGCATTAGGCTGACTGTATCGGTATTCATCAAAATTAGCGGGTCATCGCATCCCAGTCCGCGACCACGCCGCTTCAGTAACAAATGTACCGACTCGAATAACAGAGCGGACAATCCAACGTTATGAATGGACGGTCATCGCACGCCATAACTCAACTCAACGGTTTCATCAGTGTTAGGTTCTATTGACAGGAGACGAGGCTAGCGCCGTAATATTACGATGAATGGCACTCAGGTAATTAAAAACATTTCACGTATACTATACTAACAACCTTTGAGTAGCTCCACTGAAATTGTGTCTTTTAATTAATCAAAAAGCCGCGTACACGGTGGCTGAGTCCAAATATCAGTTATGTTGTTAACAAGCACGGATAATGTGTCTGTATGCTACCCTGTCAAAAATGTTTTGCCTGAACGTTATGGTTAGATAGTGCGTCAATAGGCGACACTAGGCCATTCGCCCATATATAAAATGAGTATTATTATTATGCGATTACTACATAAACTCATCGCCATCCGCAATCACGCCGCCATAGCATCGGCCGGCCGCCGGCCGACGGGGGCGGTATGAAAGGTCCTCGCCGTGCGGCGAGCGGGTAGGGGCCGACGTACTTTAAAATATATTCAATAGGAAACAGAGATAAGGCATGACACAACTCCACACGAGACTAATATACACCCACTATTTATGGCTTTATGTAACAATTATAGCGCGTGACGTAATCGGCTCAACCCAAATATCAATCGATTTATTTATGAAAGAGATGTAAGATATTTCTGAAAGCTGTCGTATTTGTGGTGATCATTTACATACAAGAGAGTAGTTGCCAGGTATACACACTATCTGAGAAGATGTGTACGTTTAAATGTCGTAAAAATAAATGTGTTATTCATAATTATACATTAGTTACAACATCTTCAAACTATTATCATACTTACGAGTATTTGTGAAAACAAAATACCACTTACGAAATATATACATTTGTATAAATATGCAAGTCGGAGGTGCGAGCGTGCTCCGCGGAGTGGGTACTCCACTGACGCACTTCAATTTAAATGCATCAATGCAGAAACCCGTGCAGGTCATTAATAATTTTAACGACTAAACAATACGTAATTCTAGGGCCACAGCCACGTTAGATGCAGACAGTTGGTGTCATGCAGCCCATGTGCACCCCGTGCTGACGGCCGCCGCCCCTCCACACCCCACTGCATTGCGGCGACACTACACCGCGCCCCGTCCGGTCCTGCAGCCGGTATACAGCGTGTGCGAATATGGTAACCAATTTATTAGTAGGCACGCGCGGATCATATTTTTTTTGTTTGTAAACTTTGAGAGAAGAGAGCTTTTAGAGTACTCTTAAAAGCTATTTGGTTTAATATAAATGAAATAAACAAGTTGAGTACGTAATTAGGATAGTGCATGCTACGTTGTTATCTTTTATTTACACCATATTTCAAGTTGGAAAGTTTTTTTGAACTTCCGACAATAATCCTTGGCGGGTACTTCAATATCTGGAAAAATGAATGTATCTTAAAACGTACTTACAACAAACATACAAACCAACCAATCCAAACATTATACATCCTTCAAACACTTACAACGTAAGTTCGTTTTATATTACATTTTTCAATCCTTCTTAGGCTTTTCACTAAGCAAATATCAAACATATTTTTCCTTTGAATATTTTGTACGAAAACGTGGCACCAAGTTCCGCGGTGAGGTCGCTTCACAATGGGTTTAAAAGCTTCTCAAACGCAGTAAATGCTAGGGGGGTGGAACCACTTCCGGAGGAGACACGTAGCTATGGTCGCCCTTACAACGCAACGCATTGCGGGTTGCTTTTAGACTGAGACAGGATATGCACACGATTTTGAAAATGCGAGTACCTACAGACGCTTTGGGACAATGCTATGTAGACACTGTTCATATCACATAATTACAGCAAATAAACGAAGTAAAATTAAAAGCATTTAACTAACAAAATCGTCGAGTAACTAGCATAACAATCTGCTCTTACATTATAATTAAAGAAGGAATTTGGTTATTCCTGGTGCCAAAATAAGTCCAACCTTTGGCCTCTCGCCGCGTGTACGGGAGGCTCGCCGCACATTGTGTTGCTACAAGCGCGCGCGTCTACACCTTCGAGTAGGTTGTATTTGTTTTCGTAAGCATACGAGTATGATTATTAATTTTTTCTCAATTGCCAAAAATCGTTGCCCTACCATCTGCCGGCGCGCCAGATGGCCGGGCGGGCCGAGCTCCTACTAAAGTAAACACACTGGATTGCGGTCCTGCCCGTCGGAAACTACGCTCGCACCGCACACCGTACAGTAAGCTGTGTTCCATAGAGGCACATGTAAAGCGCTTTCCATAACAGCTCTAGACTTGAAGCATATTTGAATAGCTTACACCGTCAACATTGCAAGGAATGTGACGTCATAAAAGCTCTCTCCATTAATTGTATTTTAAAAAGCCAGCCATATGCAAGTTTGGCTAATTAATGTGAGTAAAGTGACCACATGCTGTCGAGAGCAGTGGAGTATGGCTATATCGATGCGCTTGCGCAGCGGCGGCGCCGCCTCGTACCATCAATCACTGACGGATTAGAGACACATCAGTGCACGCAGGCAAGCACTGCACTCTCCTGATAATATTAAGTTCACTTCAGTACTCGGTACCATCAACATATCGCTCGGTGCTCACGTGTGTAAGAGCCAGTTCAAAAGTATCCGTCCGTCATGTGGCGCGGTTATGAGCGTGTGTTTTATATCTGTATGACGGTAACACTTTTATTTATTGGGCAAGCGGCAGGATGCAATGTTTGAAATGATGTATGATAATGATACGACTGTAATCTCTGTTTTGACCAGATTTTTCACAAAAAAGTGATGGTCCATGAAATTGAATGATTTTATAAATGTAGACTCAGCTACCAAGAACAGCTATTGGGCTAAGGAGGCTTTGTCATATACAAAGACCGCGTCCAAATAATCAAGATCGAGTTTGAGGTTTTAACGTGCCTATAGGAAACACAAAGAAAAATATTTGAAGATCGGTTTTAAGCAAAATTTGTCAGCCAAGTTTATGTAAACGATCATTTAAAAGACGAAATGATTATTTGTCAACTGTAACTTGTGATCGCTATAAAGTTGTTTGATTTCACAGAACACGTGGCGTGGGGAACAATGAGTTTACTACAATGTTGTAACATAATATCTGAAGTTCTGGGAAGGAGCCGCCCGCGCCCGCTGCCGCCCCGCCCGTACCTACAGTTCCAAGGAAAGTCAACTTTTTGCAGCGTAAAGATGTTGCCGTGTTTTGTATGCGAGTGAACAAGGGCGCAAAGGGACTTCGTCTTCTTCGAGTTTGTTACGTTTTGTTTGGCTTTATGTCGTATTGGTATATTATTGATATACTGTTATAATTTTTGCGTAAGTCATCACTAACATCGATAATTGAAATAAAATTCAGCATTTTACAGCAGTATAAGTGTACAAACTGTTTACAGGTTAAGCTGAAAAAATACAGTTTTCAGGAGCGAAGTATACAACTGAACGCTAAGCGGTAAGTGATGGCGGTGAACTGAATCGCTTATTAACAACTACAACTGTGGATATGGAGCAGTTCGCTACCTCCACTCGTTTGGTTTATATCGATAAGTTTACCCCAAGAGAACGTCTTTAAAGATAAGGGTCGCGTCATAGTAACAGAACTTAGCGAGAAAAACTCAAGTTATAAACACAACGTGAGCATCACTATTATGTTGCAGTTTACTTTTAAAAAATGCACATGACACCACACCTGGCAACGCGCTTGGAAAGCTTGTAAGCAACATTTGTTCTCGGAAACACCACTCTAATTTCATCAAGTTAATATTTCTAGATACAATTGATTAGCAAACAGCTGGGTGCTGTGTGCGGCTTCAGTTAGATAATGGATAGGGATATAATGGATAGCAATTTTCAAACATGTTTTATTATAAGTTGTCCGCTTGTCGCTCGGCCAGCCGACGACGGGCGCCGGCGTGTAGTTCTCTCGGTCTCAGTCGGTCATCGTAAAAGATTAACAGCGAGCATAAACGCGAGTGCTCGTAATCCCTCCCCCCACTCCCAGCTAACCACTTTTTACCACTCCGCCGGCAAGCTGCGCCATGGCTGACTGCTGTACTAGTACAATGCTTTGCTTTGATTATTTTTTCAATACACAATTCCGGTTCATAACTTTCCGTGTTCCTGCACCAGTTAGATACAGCAAGACACACATCTCAGATCCTTTTTAAAGCAAGCTTAACTTCATCGACTTCGAATAGATTACCGTGTGTTTGTCAAGTGAAAAATCATTATTCATAATATCAACTGGAGTGATTCGTTATCGAATTCATAGAGCACATTTTTAATAAAGAAATAAGAAAGTAGATAAAAAAACTTATTAGAACATAGATTAGAACCTCACCATTGTCTCACCACATACTATAAGCGAAGCCTGACGCAGCATCCCGCGGCTTTGATCTTGTGCTACCGACAATCGCGCGCACAAACAAACACATTGCTCGCTGATTAGTACACAATAAAACGGATTTAACGGCCGCGGTTCCTGGAAATGGCGGATTCGAATAGAGACTTTAAATTGGTTTATGATGAAATTCGGTGTTTATGCTGAGTGCTGCACTGGCTTGATGCCAGGCTCCGGGGCCGCACCCCACCCTGGTCACACCCATTATTATCAAGAACTGCCATCACCTGGGCTCAAAAATATACTTTATGCTTATTTAATGGCTTCACTTTTGATTACAAGTATCTTCTGTTACGATGAATAGAGTATTGTATGTAGCTCTGCCATAAGTTTTATATTGTCGAGTCGCTAGCTGCTACTACGTACAAACTCATAGTGCGCCATTCACCTACACCGTTAACGAACGAATAATTTAGTAATCATATTCAGCCATGTGATGCAGTGTCTCCATCTTTATCAAATGTTAATGTCCACACATTTATATCCTTCGCTGTAATGATTCCTATCCCCGTCCGCGGCATCTGCCAACTCTCATAAATCATTCGGCTTGTTTGTACAATGTTGATTGTCACGCGCGCAGATAGCGAGTGCTCCCTGACAGTCGTGTGTGCCACTCGCCAGCCGAGAAGATACAGTCAGTTATGTGGCGCGTGCGCACACTCCACATACAGTAAGTACCTATATGTATAACACCAAATTTATAAAAAGAATTTCATTAACAAATTACATATTATTAATAAAATTATACATTTTTAAATCCATGAGCTCTACCACGCCACTATATAAGTTACGCTACTTACAAAAGATTGAGTCAAACAGTGTATTTTTTAAAACGCCTTACCTGAGACTACTTTATAATTAGATAGTCGCAAGTACTGAGTGCAATAGAGTTCGCATTTCACCCAGAGGATTACATTTATCTTGCTTTTTACGTGAATAGTGGAGCATTCATTCAAAGAGCAATTATCATTATCTTACATGAACTTCGGAGTGAGGAGAGAGGTATGCAATGATAAAAGCTTGGATAAACAAAAATGTTAACATCCGCTTGCATTCCAGTCCGATTAGCGAGACCACTGACTGACGCTACAATAGTCTACAGAACTTACAATATGTTCACTAGTACCACGCGCGCTGGCCCATGTAACATGGTAAACGGGGAAATGTTTCGTTAGAGCGTAGAAACAAACCGCTCCTTCGTTCCTTAGAAATATGGTGTCAATAGATTTTTAGAGTAACGAGTCCTAAATATATCTTTGCCTTGCAGTTGTGTTTCTGTGTTGGAAATAACAAGTCTCTCTAGAACATCTATGTCTTTAAAATGAAAGGAATGCTTAACAACTTCGAAATAATTAGTAGGTATCTACCAATAAGCATCCCTCCAGACGCAAAATTTCATTGTATTGTAGTAGTTATGTTAACTGGGTTGAATTCGAAAGGGGATGCAGCTGGGTTGAATTCGCTTTGGTGAACAGAACCGGAATCGCTTGGTTATTGCAAATAGCGTTATTAATAAAGTATCTAATTAAACTATTTCATGCACTTATAACTTTATTGTGGAAGAATCTAGAAATAATTTTCGAAGTTTAGATTTCGTAAATTCATTCCTAGTACCCTGTCGTTGTTTCTAGCTAGTAATTAATATTCAAAAATCAAATTGTTTCAAAAGAGAGTGGAAGTCGAGATGTTTGGCCGGGCGGGCGGGCGGCGGGCGGCCCACCTCGCCGTCTCGCTGCGGACGGATATGTTGTGATCACGGATCGGTATTAACCTACCTGATGGGTACAGTACAGACTGACACCTGTGTCGGTCTTGGTAAAATTGAACTCGGTTATATATCAACTTAAACTAATATATACGGCTGCACGTTCTGTATTGCTAATACAATACTGTTTTTTATTATACATATAGTATTTAATATTTTATGGCCATTTTAAAAAAACTTTTTAAGACGATTGGTGCTCATAACTATATGGCAGGGAAAACAAGCTGTACCTACATGAATGTGACCTGCTTACGTAGTACACGAGACACCGAGGTTATCGGGAGGCTGCATCTCACGCATGCCTTGCGGCGGCGAAAGCCTGGCTTACACTGGAATATTTTAGTTCAAAAAGAAACAAGATGTTATCCAGTTGTTTTACTGTTAAAACTTTGAGGTCGCGTAAGAAGGTTTCAAATGGTTTCAAGTGTGGTGTGTTTCAAAACCCGTTAAAATATGTGTGCACGTTATATTGTCAAGTTCTTCGTCTAGATGCCTCTAGTAAGCAATATTATCAAACGTATAAAATGTTAAATCGCAAGCTAAAACATGTCCTTATAAGCGCAGTATATTCCACCGTTAAGGGCAACCATCCATTCCCCGCTTTGAATGCGAACTCTCCATCGGTGAAGGCAGTTACTCGGTTACGTCCCACCGTAGTGGGCCAGTTCTACTGAGGCGAGCCACTCGCCCAATTACATTGAGAAGTGGACCTTTGATTTGAGCTTTGATGAAAGTAGTTTGACGTCAATACGAAAGGCCGGGACGCTGTCGAGCGGAAATATTGAAACTAATGATACTATACGGTTTTGGCTTTTGCATATTATTTGCCAAATTAGTGAAAAACTTACAGCGAGTGAAATTACCGAGGACGGCTATTCCACAAATACGTCGACGTCTTAGCAACTCGGTCGACTTTATCTATCAAAATGAACCGTCCGTCCGTTTGATTGACTGGTGCCGATATGATCGAGCCGTTGGCCGACAGAGCCGTCTCGGTCTAAGAGATAATGCCCTCAGTATCAGTCGGTGCCCCGATGTGGCGGACAATGTACCAATCATTTATATACTAAACTAATAGTTGTATAAAATACAGACTAATAATAATATAATACAAAGAGAATCGATTTATTATCACTTGAAACTGCTGATAAATTTTGCGACTCTGTAACACCTAAGTAATACACTTTTGACAGGTTATTGTATAAGTTAGATTATTTTAGTATCCAACACTGAGAGTTTACATAGAAACAAAGACTCTAAAAGTATTCCACCTTATGGATGTTGTGTAGACGTTTTGTTGCAACTATGAAAGTGAACAAAAGCACGCACGTTTTACGCTATTATTGTAGAAAGCTGGTCGCGGTCGGCGCTGCACCGTGCCGCTCATTTACTCTACACCACTTTACCAACCTACTACTATGTACTCAACACGTTTAGGAGCGTGTAACTTGGCTGACCTATATGCGCATGCGGCGGCGTGTTCCTGTCACCGGCTGGCTTTCTCAGTAACTCGGACACATAAGCTATTAATATTGGTAAGCAGGAAAAATACATTTCTCAATAGACTATATTTAAGTCTGCACATTCTGATGATTACCGCTATGTTTGTCTGCAAACTATCGATGATTACATAAAAAGAAAAAGAGAATAGAAGATGTACCTATTATATAATTAGTTACACAAAGCTTTACAAAGATGGCACAGAGCGATAAATGGAACACCTCGCTATCTACAAACTCACACTAGGTACTAAACTTATAATTTGTATCGTACATATTGAATTCTTATTTAAGAATTCAAATACCTACAACAAGTCGTTACGACTTGTGTCATAATAGATAAATGTAGTTGTTACGCTGCAGGTGTAGACATCGAGTAACCTTCGCGATAATATTGGATCACCAAGAAAAACATAATTTGTAACAACGCTCAAAAAGTAACACGCTGTGTAAAAAACGTGGACTTTTCGTCGGATGATGTTGAGAGCCGGCGCGCCGGGGGCGTCCAGTCGCATTACATAATGTTGAGAGCCGGCGCGCCGGGGGCGTCCAGTCGCATTACATAATGTTGAGAGCCGGCGCGCCGGGGGCGTCCAGTCGCATTACATAATGTATAACAAGTCAAACTAAACATAGTTAGTTAAATAGTAGGAAAATTAATGAGGGAACTCAAAAATGACGTTCTTTTATTGCGCTTAATAGGAGAGTATATAAAAAAAAAAATACATCATCACGCCTGTATTCCCCGAAGGGGTAGGCAGAGGTGCACTGCATTGCGCCCACACTTCGCCGATGTATTTTGGTCCCAATGTAATAGGGGGCGAGCCTATTGCCATTATACCGAGTATAACATCTATAATTTGTGAAATCAAGAAAATTCTCTGTCACGAGACTAATACTACCCACATCTAAGTTTCGTAATTTACGACAACTCAAACTACAATATTATTTTAATTAACATTGTATTGTACTCTATAGAGCTGACAGACGCCCTACTTTCGGTACATCTAAATGAGTTAATACGAGACGGATCGATCCGTTGATTGATAGCGGCGCGGGCGCAGCGGCCGGCCTCCCCCACGCCGCTCGTCCGACCTGCGCTGGCCGCTGGCCGCTGCGCCGGAGGCGACCCATTGTGTGTCATTATACTGAGTGAATGGATCGCTTTTACAGTTAATTGATGCACTAATGAAAGTTTAACTGAGATTACAACCAATTGATATGAAATATGGACCATATACTATAATTAATGTGCACTTATATTGTATCTTAACTTTAATAAATTAATCAGATAATTGATCTTCTTGGATGTAGCATACAATAGGTAGATCGTAAATTCACTTGTAAATATTAGTTTTAGTCACAAATACTATCCATTTTAACTGCGTTTTATTTTGTATGTTGTTTTTCGTTTATCCTACTTCCTACTAATATTATAAATGTGGACTAACTTTCAATTCAAAGTAATTCTTTAAAAGGTTCATTATGAATGCATAACAGAAACGCAAACACTACGCAATAACACAATAAATTAATCTAAGTTACCCCCTGGTCCCGCGGCTGGGCGCCGGGGCGCGCGGTGGTGTGTTGCACGCACCCCACAAGCTCTCCCCACTTCGCAGGGCTGTGTGAAAATAATTAATAAGGGGTGTCGCGCACAATGGCGCGTCTGGGGGTTGCTGAACAATGTTAATATTAAAGATTATAATTACGAGTGGAGAGCAGGGGAGAGTTGTAGTTTGTAAATCAAGTCAGTCCACTATAATACAATATATAATTAATATTAACAATGTTAAGATGATTATTATTTAGGTGCAATGAGCGGGCTAGGGTATTGTGCGTGCAAGATGTATTTAATATTTCTACCGTAATTAAGCCCAACTTGCATAATAATGGATATATACATACCTTGGACCTACAAAGGATGCAGGTTTTTGCGTTTATAGTAGATACATATCTCTATACGAGTTATACGTCTACTACCAGATAGCTTCTACGAACTGTATTTATTTCGCAAATGACACGAAAGGTATATTATTTAAACATAGAAACAATTTCAGTCGTGGCAAGTAGAATTTTATTTATTTATCATTTTTAAATAATGACAAAATAAACTTTAAGAGGGTTACGCGTAATGTGTGAGAGTTATGTATTTACAGCTAATTTGGGACGGCAAAGTTACTCGCTATCTGCGGATTGCAGCGAAATGCTCAACCATTCCAGTCGTCGGCGGTGGCACTGGAAGGGTCCGCAAGGCGCGCGGGACGTTGCGAGATTATTTCAATCTATTGCGGACACGCGCTAGCTCGAGGCGGTCCCTATATTCTGCCTGTACTTACTGTAGTTGCCAGAAAAAATATCGTAGCACGTAATCACCACGTGACTATATAAAAATCAATAGTCTGATCAAGCATGCCGCTTATCAAGTACAATCACCGGCCATAGATATTACTAGCAGAATTGTGTTTGAAAAATACAACTCAGCCGTACTTAATATTTAAAATCTGGAGCCTCAAAGAAAAACGAAAATAGAGAAAAACGGAAAGATAAAAAGGGACCAAATTGGCACCCGAATTATACCCAGGTCTAAAATACCATCTATTTTTGTAATCGCATCAATGTAATCTTCGTCCCGTAATAAGCTTCTGTCATGAATATAAAATATTAAAGCTGTTTCATTACATATATAACTGGCTATGTAGATGTAGGGGAGCTGACAAGTAGTTTGCGAAGAGCATCGTTCGCTGCTCATTGCGTGTCCCCTCGACCTCGTGTGGAGCGCGTCCCTGATCTGCGGGCGCGTGGTGAGTAGGCGCCAGTGCTAAGCGACCGGTGTGTCAGTAACTCTATTTCTCAGTACAAACTTAAGTGCAGCTTACACACTGTGAAAAGGACGGGCACTCCGCTCAAGTCAATACACTTGAGTAGATAAACTTAAATTAGCGTTACCTAAAGGAGCAACAGTTTATTTTTAAATCCAATAAACTGCGTATAATGAGTTCGCACTCCCGTTTAAACAAGAAAAAGTTTTTGAATATTCATCTTTTTGTGGAAAACATCCTTCTTTCAATGATCTGTGTGCCATAAGACCCATGGGAAAAAAAAATGGTCCCATGACTAAGTTATATAATAATGTTCATGTTCAGGGCGATATGTATAGTACACCAGAACTTGCTGCTTGCTTGCTTGTAGTGTGGCGAATCTGGCACTTACGCACACAAAATACCAAACACAAGTGATGCGTTTCCCCACAAATGTTGAATACGCAATTACAATACGGTGCGAGTACTTCTTTTTTGACCTATGCATTCGATCAGGTTATAGTACACTACAGTAATAGGTAGGTATGTACCATCACGATTTGGTACGCAGTTTTTAGGGTGCTGTCTGCAAATCATAGACGTTGGTAAGCTTGCAACACGGTCTTAAGGATTTAAAATGATAATATCGTATTTGGAGCTTTAAAAGAGTATTTGAAATAAATACAATATGATGAAATTGTTCTGTAGCTACATGTGGATGGGCTGCCATTTTGTGAACCTATTTGGAGCAATATCGGAATTGCGAGCGATGTCAGCACTTCAAAGGGGACGTTGTAAGTACAGCTCGTAGAGATAAAAGCTTCGTAGCGACGCTTAGATTGCATTCTGAATTGAATGAGGAAGTAATGCAGCGCGCTTTGTGCAGCGCCACCAGGGACTACTCCTCTACACGGGATTTCTGAATCTTGTTCCGGGGTCATGATTTATTTACAATATTTATTTGAAGTTGTACATCAACGATACTTGTCGAGACAGCATTTCTGCGCCGTATTTTTCTTGTACTACTCTTATACGAGTACATCTTAATTATGTATACGATCGCTTCTTTTGTATTTTACTTTCACAGTGGTATACTAACTGTATGCTTCATACTATATTTATTTATACAGTCTACATTTAAATCCAAAATGGCTACCTAAAACAATTGAGTTAAACACGTTTGATTGTCGGATAGTGGCGTCATCGGAAAGCATTACTGCCGAAATATATCATGACCGTTTAGCAGTTTAGCTGATCAATTGATCAGCGAACTAAGATGGACAGCGGTTCGCGTTAGAATTGATCTATGCTGATAAGCAATGTTCGCATAAGTATATTATTATATTTTAGATCGAGAATTTAATGTTATTATTTTAGCACTTATTAATGGTACAAGATATGAGTGATGAGAGAAGTAGCTGTAATGATAAGACGGGCTATGAGTACTCCTTTGGAAGCATTTCAAACGTAATACATAGTTTAACACCTCTTAAGGTCCGGTCACAAGTGTCGAGACAGTGCTAGGGCCCCATATAGATGTAATAACACGAAGCAGCTTATGGAGATGTGGCTTGGAACATGTTTCTTGCAACTATGTTAATGTAATTGTGTTTACTCTATATCCCTCTGATATCTATTTAAAATACACGTATGTGGTAAAACGTGTGCGATCGGTTGATGTATTTATGTAAATGATGGTTCGATGGAGGTGTTAGTTACGAGTATGTTCTGTCGGCGCACGAGGCCGGCGGAATGCGAGGCCGCCGACCGCCAGCCCTAACTCACCTCATATGTTCAAACCACAGCAAGTAATATTTACATAGAGAAACATTAAACCTAAAATGTAAACTTTGCGTTTAACTCTACATCCTTACTCAAACTTGTGACAAAGCGAGTCCTAAACAAACTAATGTATAAGATACCGAACGATACTGTTGGTATATTTCAGTGACGGTTCCCTAAAGATTCGAAGAAACCTTTAACATTAATAACATCTTTAATATTTGTTATTTCCTGGTATAGAGTCTGTCCTTAAAAAAAATTGTGAAATTTGTTTCGAAGCAGTGTTAATAGAGGTCAATCCTGGGATCTAACCAAGTCTGGAGTTGGGTCGGCGAGGCCGCCTCAGACCATACTGGTACTGGGTTCATATAAAAGCTGGCACTAAATTGGATTATTGAATAATGTGATGTTTTTATAAAATGTTAATGTCTTGGTGATGTCATATTATGTTTGGTACTATTTTGTTTTTTTTTTTTTGCATCAAATTTTATTTCGTGCAAGTCTGCGGCCAAATATTATTGAATATTGCGTTTTAAAATTGAAAAGATAGATAATACTTACTCAAATTAAGTGAGATAAAAAGTATTTACATCAAAGCGGTGTCAGAGCATACCCAATGTCAATAATTACATTAAGTAGGTACCTCAAAAATAAAATAATTATTTGTTTTGGTAATTGGTGGCGAACAGCCAGCTAATAAATTAGGACGGACTCGTTGCGCGCATAGCACAGATACACATAACGACGGAATAACAAACTGTATGCCATTAATTTACCAACAGCAAAGCTGCCTCCGAGCGGTTTATTAGGTAATTTTGACAATTCATATGTCTGGTATGGTGTGTAATGCTGAGAATATGATTTTTGTCATACTTGACGACGTTGATGACTTCGTAGTTGAAGAAAAAAATGTGGAAAACTCGATACCTATGCGAATTATAACACTGCAATGTGGTAAGTGTATGTGTTTAAAATAAAATGGCTAAACAATAACAAGCTACGCGAAGCATGTAATTCAGTGAGGGAGTGTGTGCCGGGCGCTGCGCCGGCGCGCGGCGCGCGGCGCCGGTTGCATGTTTACGCTAACGGAACTGCGTGAATATGTACCAGTTAGCAGTAAGCTTTACATATTACATAATGCGCACGCGATTCACTATTTATGTACCGTTACACTGTTTAACCTGGCTTTATATAGACTTACAATGTAACAATGACGTCAATACTGATTGGAGCTCAAGGACTGCCAGTAGTTATCTTAAGATGGTTAAAGTTCAGTAGCTCTACTAAGAATTTGTACGTTTGCTCGGAGTCACTATATCCTCGATCACGTATCGACCATATAATTATAAGTGTTCGGGATACGTGGTAGAGCTCAAAATAATAGAAAAACTTATAAATATATAAATATTTGTATCATATAATTGACATATGTATATAGGTACCTACACTCATAATAATACAAAATACATTTAAGGCGTGGCTATGAGTGATTGTGTTTTAAATGGGTAATTAAAGTTAGACTAAGTTTATTTATCTTGAGCCGTGTGTCATATAAAACTAACAATATGGCATGATAATAAATATTCATTCATTCTCCCGTGATTTGCTGGGGTCATCGACCTATTAATCTTATTATATTTTAGCGGCATGATTTAAATGGGTATTATAAATTAAAATGTGCATTAATTAACGTCTAAGGTTTAAATATTGTGTATAAACTGCATTACAATTAAAACATGTATCTCAACAGACCGGCTCTATCTATTTATTAAATAACTTACCTGTTTAAAGCTTTTCTTCACAGTAATAATTTTTCAGTGCAAATACTCCGGGCATTAATCTCGTAGTGTATCGCTCGCTGGCGCTGGCAGTCAGACACTATGCAAATAGAGTATCTGGAGGTAAACATCTCAACTGATGAGCCGTTGATTTCCTCTTAGCACCTGCATCCCGCCCGGGAAAACATCATGGCGATTACACTAATATTGAAAAACGTATCTCCGTTTTAATTTAATTTTATCTAGAGTGTATAAGTTTATAGAAATGGTTGAAGTGAATTTGCGAATGAAACGATCTCTGTATTCTCAGTAGGCCGCATCCGGGGCGGGCGGGCCATGTGGCAGGCGCGAGGCCTCGGCGGCGACGGCGGCGGCCCGCTCTGAGACTTATTAATTGCAGCACTCGTTGTCTAGTTGGACGCGAGATATATAGCTGTTATCTGTTAGCTAATGTACTCGAAAATGTTTCAATTTGCTCTAGTATTTTTTTGTTTGAATTTGCTAAGAAACTTTTTGGAGCACGCGAGTACGCAACGTTCTGGCTGGCATTCCATCACTATTACCTATTGGCTCCCGATGAGTACATAATCATGCATCAGGGTATGGTTCTGGCTGTAAATATTTACTTTTTTAGGGTTGTTATGAGGTGACAATAATTGCATATTTTCAACGATGATTGACACTAAAAAGCGTGAAAAAAAAATATTTTTAACAAAAAACTAATGAATTATAAGGTTATTTCTAGCTTTTTAGTGCACCTAGGTTTTGAAGTCGGTTTTAGTTTTTTGTTAAAAATTTATATATCAATAACTGGTTTGTAAATTATCTTCGATATTGTGTGTAGGTTCATGGAGATGATACAACGTCATGCACGATGAGAGACCGCATCAAACTCATTCTGTTTGGTATTGACAGTTATGACGACATTCATTGATTCGTATCTAATGTTTGGACCAACAAGTCCATAGAAGAAATTGTCAAGCAAGTTATACAATTTCTAAAAGACAATTATTAGTATTATTGTGGAAGTATTGTAACTCTGGCGTTCCGTGCCGGTCGTGGCGTGAGTGACGGCACTTGCTCGCGCCATAGCCGGCCCGGTACCGCCGGCCCGGCCGGTGGCGGCCGCGCGGCAAGGTCGCGGCTCAATAACGGCTCCTTTAATGGAATCACGTACCGAGGCATTATTGAACGCTGCTGAATTGATTCGCTAGTACCGACGACACTGCCACTGTCAGCAAAAAAAACATTTGTAACTTTTAAATATGGCTTTACCCCTTCCTAAGCTGTATAGGTTATCCCGATAAGTATAAGAATCTAGAGATTTTGTTTTCGGACAACTTATGAAATAACACTGATTGGTATTGTCCTTATTCAACTTTTTTCAAGTGTGCTTGACTCGCTTATAACTTTTTGTTTATTTTATAACCTGTTGATAGGTATTGAAATTGCTGGTCGTTGCTGTCCGTCCGTAACTAGTGCCATGTGATAATGTCCAGTCACCCAGTGTCCGCGGGTTGGAGTAACTTGGATGATTTTGTTGGACGATTGCATGTTTATTTGAAACGAGGGTACCTCACATCTGACAGTTAATCAAGATCCAGATGAATAGTTAATTGTCAATTCGTTGAATAAAAGAACCGTTACAAAAGGATTCTCATTATCACGCACTTCAACATGTTAAGTAGGAAAGCGATTACGCTTACGGGACGGGACGAAAACGGAAATCGAAAACGGGACTTAATCTCCTTGGAGTGTTTTATTAAAAACACTCCAAGGAGATTAAGTCCCGTTTTCGATTTTCATAACATATCGCTTCCCTAGTAAGGTAAACAAACTCAGATCGAACAAGATATTGAAGCATTGGAGCGGTGGGTATTATTCGAGGAGCAAGAGGCAACAAGGCCGCGGATCCCGCGGGATTCAGCTAAGTGCTCACAGCTTGTGGAGAGTACTTACGAGGCGCCTCGCGAGCGTAAACATAGTTCCTAATTGACGCGATGTGTGGTCCCGTGTTTATTTCTAAGGATCACAGTGTGGATTATTAAATTATGTAGATATAAATAATGACTATGGTTACATTTTAGATAATAGGTTAGTTCTGTAATTAGTTATCCAAGTTTTTTATGGTAGAGATACTATTAGTATTATTTATTGACGATTCATAAGTGCCTGTATTGGTTTACATGAATACAAAAATCTGATTCTGATTCTATGCTGTGTCATTTAGATGGTGTTTATACTAAATATAATTATGAATATATTTTTAATAACCAAGGAAACATATAAGATATCCAGAAAAATCTAAGTTGTTTTTCTATAGACTTTCAAAATACTACCAAAAGCTGTGAGGTTCGCCTGACCGGCCACTGTCAATGTTAAATACACACAATTTTAATAACACATTGAAATCGACTCCAAACATGCTTCGACGTTCTTAAACAGACGCATCGTAAAGAGACTTTCTAATGTTACTGTTTGCCAAATATCGTCTGCATGTGTTTAATAAACACGTTGCACAGACGTGCCTGCCTTGCTCCGCGGTTAACACGCCGTGAAGTAGGATGGGAGCCGAAGCGCGCGCTAGGTTCACAAAGGTTCGCTGGCGCAGAGAGCTGGTAAAAGTTTAATTCAATTGTTTGTCTTTGAGTGTATCTTTATTTAATAATGTTTTCAATTACAAGAAATATGAATGCTCTCGTGCCGTTAGCCCCTTCAACTCACTTGAAAGCTTGTGGCAAGCACACTTCAACTTCAATAGTTTATCTGCATCCCCGCTAAGTCTAATAAATAATTTTCACACAAAACCATAACACATTTCACCGTATTGAAACATTAACATAATAAAGTCGTCAGATAACATCGTCAGTGTAGCGGTGCATACTAAATTGGGCCGCCAGGGGCCGTGACGTCATGATACACCCCTCCACCCGGCACGGAGGCCGCGGCCTTGAACCGTCACAGGGACCACCAAGTCCAAGGCCACTAGATGGCAGTGATGGCGGTGGAGCATTTGAAATTGACCAAAATAAGCAGAATGAGAGTGTGCAAATAAGCAACAATGTATGGTACACACAATACAAGCGTTGTTTTAGTTCGTTTTGGAGGTTGTAGTTTGATTCACTGTACAAATTATAAAAAGTAGTAAGGTATTTACGAAATTATAAAAAAAGCTTGCTAACGTTCTGTAATGTTGGTTTTACAATAGGATTGTAATTCTGAACTGGGCAATCCTGATCCCTCTCGGCATTTGATCCACGCCACTTTAATGTCCATTTCGATCAGTCTGTCTTTATTAATTCACTCGCAATACATTGCGATGACAAGTAATTACAGCTAGTTTGATAGAAATGTTGTTGTTATGCCCTGCTGGCTAGTTGTCCACTATGAGCTTACAAACTAGAGTTAATTTTGCTTAACGCTTAATATTCAAAATTTTCTTAATTGTCTTTTCTAGCTTAACCTGCATTGTTCTACAGCCACTGTAAAGTCACCTCCATACTCGAGACTTGTGTGAACTCTATATAGTATCTAGTATACCCTACATAAATCATAACATGCGTAACGCTATATTAATCACATTTTTCTCCATATATTTGCTCACTTTCTCTGTTGACTGTTTCTCTATCAATTTGTAGCAACCAAATACCTTTTATCAATTATGGAGCGGCTCTTGTGTTTGCCTACATATAGCGAACACTCAAAAAGTGGAGAAAAATCAGCGCAAAAAGAAAGATCAAAGAAAATGTGCTACATATTAAGTTTAAGAGACTCGAGCATGTACCTAAATGTAGAGAAAATATAATATATGTCTGTCAATTTGTATATAATTTGCTCCTGTACAAAATCTATGGGAAAATGTAAGCCATTGTCAAATCAGTGAAACCAGTTCAATCGGCCATTGGTCAAATAGAAAATCAAACCGATGAGTTATAAATATGAACTTCAAGCATCTTGTTTTAGTTCAGCTGTTATAATAACGACTGTTGGCTGGTTAAAACCTAACCAATTTATGTTGGGCTCCCATTGCTTGGCGCTGCCTGTAGACAGCAGGTTATACAAGTTGGGCGGTCTGCAGTAATTTCTGTCCCCAGACCTTGACCCTTAACACACGCACAACACGAGTCCTCGTAACTGCAACACAGTTTACATGCTCAATTATATAGAAGTGGACTCTGATTGTCAAACAGTTGGATGTACTAACTAGCTTTTTTTAAACTTACTGCATTCGTAGTACGACTTGTACTGGACTTCAAGATAAATTGTGAGATCCTCCTTCTCATGAATTCCGATAGTCTTGGCATGCGTGCTAGCCCTGCAGATAGACACGACGCGTTCACACAATTGAGAGTTTGATCAAAATGAAAATATTGCGGTTTTCATTTCAAATCCTTGGGATGTTACATTCGAGCGTTACAAATGTGAGATTCTTCAACTAGTGAGGTCATTAAAATGTAATTGTTATATTATACTTGTTAAGCCAAGAATAGTACAATCAATTTATCGACACGATATAGTTGTATCTATATCACATTATATAGGTAGAAAAGGTAAACTTTATTGAAGTTTGAGCAACGCTTCGCAAATAAAGCGAATAATAAAATAATAACTAGTGCACGCTACGATGCTCGGCTACAAAGCCTTGCTCGAGTAAACAAGCCTTTACGAGCTGTTTTATTGCGCACCACTCACAAGTACTTATTTAACCTTTTGCTTTTCAAACACCTATTGGGGTTATCGATTTATGATAATATTAGCTTAGCAATAAATGAAGAGATCTCTTCATAAAAGGGAAACCATGAGGTTGTTTAAAGTACCAACTTGCATATTTCTAGCCCTTTGCACGAAAAGACCTGCATACTGATATTAATAATATCGTGGGAGGTGCCTGCGGGCAGAACTTGTTGGTATCGAGCGAGGTAAAAGCAATGTGGAATGCAGTGAAAGTGCGCAGTTGCGGTTTCCCTGAGCGCGCGCTGTGCACCACTTGCGCCATGCTATTTTGTCAGTAATCAGTGAAAATATCGATAGTTGTACCTGTATAATTTATAAGCTGGAATGTAGACTAATAACTCATCTATAGGTAAAACTTAAAGCTTTTCCACGTTGGAGTGCATAATCTGGTTTCGTGCCAAACTGTGAGCGCTACGGACTGAAACCCACTAGATTATCTCGTGAAAGTGACTACTCGGAGGGAAAGTTGGGAGTTCTTGCTATGGGCTTGGTAATCTTTGATCAAAATTGAATGGTGTTGACAGGCCTTGAGACTATGAATAAATGTAAATGTACTGCCCTCGGTGTTGGAAGCGGTATCTTGAAATATGAATTCGAAGATAACATCGTAGGAGGATAACTAGCTTTATAAAATATAGTATACAATTAAAAGTGATATGTTGAAGTTACTTTTTAATAGGTAATTTTTTTATTTGACTACTTCTAGCATAGCTTCTTCCAAATTTAAACAAATTATTATCCATCTTCCCACCACCACCACCACCAACAGCTGCCCATAATTAATTAAGTATAGTTTTCTCGTCCAAACTGGTTGTCTGGAAGAAATAGCTTTTAGCGATAAGACCGCCCAATGGTACATAACTTCTGTATTTAGAACTAAGAATGTTGTATTATTTTTCTTTGTTTGATGTGTGCAATAAAGAGTACTCTATATATCTACATTTCCAATTATCTTATTTTAAAAACGCTATCAATAAACTCAATTATTAACGAAATATACGTCAGTCGTGTCATCTAGTTAGCAGGCGGCTGGCAGCCGGCAGGAGGCAGTCTGCAGTGATGGCGCCCGCTGTCTGCCTCAGCGGCCCTCACTAATGGCACTCGCCATAACTTTGGAGCCATATCGGTATTAACAGACGATTCTATAAATCAATTAGTGAAGGAAATGATTGAAGAAATAATTGGGCTTTCAATTATACGAAAGTTTTGTAAGGTTTCAGACGATCAGCATTATATGTTTATTCCAAAAATTACAGAGGAGAGAGGAAAATTGTTAAAGAAGTTTTATTATAATAACGTTATATGACGACGACGATGTTGAGATGTAGCATAAACTATAATTTGTAATGGATCTTCTACCTTCCTTTATGTTATTATTTAGTATATTTTATCTATGTTATTTTAACACACTCCCAATCTATATCTCGGAACATCTACAGAATGTCACAAATACTTTTTCAAAGCCAGGTTATCAGAAGCTATTAAATAAACAGCTCGAAATGGCAAACAATTTAATTATTATTTCAAAAGGACTACCTGTTAGACTTATATATGTATAAGATACATATATTTCACATCTATATCTTCGAATAAAGTGACTCATATAATACTGATCGAACTTCACTAGAAGTTCGTTTGATCTTGTATAATAATACAGTTACACTCGCCCCTCATTACGCTTTCATCGTATAAATACAACAGCCGGCTGGCGATCGCGACCAAGAAAAAGTTATGTACATTCTAATTTAGAAGTGGAGTTTAGTGTTATGAATTTCGGCCGTAACGGCAGTTACATAAAATATCCAAAACGGGCTCGCGCTCCGAATATAATGCATTGCATTACTGAGGAGAGCTATGTTATTAGCCTACCAAATAACTTGGAACTGTTGTTGTTGTGGAACGGCAACCCACTACTTAGAAACAAGATAAGCGGGAATCCTGATACAATAAGAACATTACTTCAAAGTTGTTTGTTACTGCAACGTTCTACCCACATGACTCGCTCGCTAATTAAGAGATCTAACGGTGACGTAACGCGTCAGTTACGGTGGTGCTCATTAGCGGTAATCGCTCAATCGTTGTGCAACTATTGTTGATTGCAACTTGCACAAACTAACTAGTAGTAGGTATGGAATTATCAAATGCAACAACAATAGCCACTCCCTGCCGCCGGACGTAAAGTAAGGAATGAATCGAATTCGGAGAGAATCTTATTCAAGACTAGCTGTGCCCGCGACTTCGCCCGCGTGCAATTTAGGGAGATTACCCGGAAATATGGGTATTATGTTTTTCCCGCGGAACCCTAATGCTTTTTCTAAAATTAAAGTAGCCTATGTTACGCCTTGGAACGTCAGCTATCTGTCAGTGAAAATCCCACTGAAATCGGTTCAGCCGTTTAGAAGTTTACCTCAAACAAACAGACAGACAGACAAAAAATTTTAAAATTGCGTTTTCGTTATAGGTATCGTATATACTTTCATACGCATTTGGTGAAAAAGTGTTATTTTGATATTACAAACAGACACTCCAATTTTATTTATTTGTATGTATGTATGTATGTATGTATGTATATATGTATGTATATATGTATATGTATATATAGAAGTGACTAATCTCAACATGTTAGACGAGGCCTAATTTAATGGAATACTTGACTAAAACACGCGTATGCAGTTTCAAATAGTATTATAATAATTAAATACAATCAATTACACAATGCTCAACGAGTACATTTGTCAACGTTCAAAATGCGACTGCTTAACACGGGTCCTAACGTTATTTTTTGTTTACTCTTCAACTCCGACCAAGTACGCCTCTCAAGTGTTTAGGATCAATGGTCCGATTCATACAGCGCCGCCGCGATAATGTCATCCATCGTTGCTAGGCCGCTGCATAGTGATCGCCAACAAACAGTAATTTTCTAGTTACCTGCCGATCAAAATCAGACTAAGTACGTATATGAGTCAGTTTTATAAACCGAGTGTCTACACAGAGCCTGTGAATGAACGACTTAAGTAAATAACGATATTAAGTTAAACGTTAACATAGCAGATATCTTTAAACTGACCTGACATAATATTGAATTGCTGACTAATCGTCGAAATATTTATACGGCGTTTTTAAAACAGTTTCTGTAGTACTTGGAACGACACCGCACAATGGGCATAGTCGACATGGGCGGCTTAAACAAAGGTAAGTGAATCAGTGATGGTTCCCACGACCACGACAGGCGCGGGCGCAGCGCGGGGCGGCGTGTCGGCGGCCGCGAGTCAGTGTGTCAGGCGAGTCGGGGATATACTACTATAGGTACTCATTGAGTCGGGCACGGCGCAGCGGCCAACAATTTGTGTAGTATGTACGGGGTGGTTTGTCGCCACTTGTTGCACCCAATATAAAGATGGCTCCTAGCAGTAAGTAATTATAAAACTTACTAAAATATGTTTCACTTATATTTGCAGCTGAAAAATAAACCGTTAGTCTACTTAGTCCTGAAGTAGATTTTTTTAAGGTGGATAATAAGTTGATCGTCGCTTATTTTACATACTAGATTATTTTCCTGCCACAAAACACCGCATTCTTGGAGCAGCAGCTTCCCGATTCAATAAATACTGATTGCACGTCAGTTTAATTAATCCGCGATATTTGTTTACGCGTCCGCGGTTCGCTTTGTGACTCACGCACACTATCTATCCCGCCTGCGCTGCGCCCGCGGTACTAATGTGTTGCGCAACATACACTGTAACATGTTATGTCATGTTGATTGAGTTGCTGTCAGTGCCCAATTGATTTCTGTATTTGACAGAGTGCTGAATCATTTAGGTGGGTGTAAGAATGTTCTGTAGGTCTTTGGTTTCGTTACGTAATATCGAGAGAAATCGTTACTGTAGGATTTATTAATAAGCTTTATAGTAACACAATTATAGTTAGATTATTATAATAAGCGTCTTATCTACAATATCATGTTTTTCAAACCTATTTTCGTATCACGAGTAGTTAAAAATAATAGTTTTGAAAAACTTAAAACATGAATAAAGAAATCGAGTAAATAAGTCGGCCAGCTCTACCATGGCACGGATGGTAGAGCTCAGTGATGTACGAATAGGAAACACATAATTGAATGCAAAGAATGCACTCAAGTGTGAATGGAGAGATAGCAGGATGCACACATTGCGAAATGTTTTAGAAATAGATGAAGTATTCTTATGATTGCGAAGTGATATGGTAATGTTAGATTTCTTATGCCCCAAGCTAAAAAAATTCACGGAATCGTACATACTTCGGATGCAAGCAGTATAAATAGCACGGCGATGTCCTTAGCAGTGACCTTGCCTGAACGAGCGCGCGGAGGCTGGCAATAACACCGCCAATAAACTGGCATTTATAAACTGGCTTCAATTTGTAAGTACAATTAATGTTGTTGCGTTGATATTACGTTTGATTCGTACGAACCGTGCTCGGGTTGATGGAAACAAAACATTCCGAGAAAACTATCCATTTGTATCGATTTACTTCTCGCCTCTCGGTGTTTAACATTATGTTTATACATGAAATATCGGCAAATAATGAACGCGTTATCTTATTTTTGATCTTCAAATAAATTTGGCAAATAATCCCAAGAAGTTTCAGTTTAGTATACAATCATTCAATCAATTTATCAGATAAATCAAATCGCTGTTTGAGTAGGCAGATAGTTTCACAATAATTAACAAATCTATATTGGTGATCTATATAATGAGTAGTCTTGCGTGTTTCAATGTCGCACCCGCGTTAATACTATCAAGAATAATTTCCTGTTACACTTGTATGTTCCCTAGAAACATAAAAATGGTCTCAGTATTGAGTAAAGTGTTCCCGCTGGACGCTAATAGACGATTGTGGTGGAATCGCTGCACTCCACATGAAAACAATTCTAGACTAAACATTGTTAACTATGTTTACAACGTAACAAATTGCACTAAAATATTTAACCGCATTTCTCGACGTTCACTTCACGGTGTTGTAGTTTGCCGGAGAAGTATTCTTTTTATAAAATAACAACAGTACTTTTTTGAATTCAAGGTGTTCTCATATTAAATTTTTGTGTTAAATCAAAATGAATATATTGTTTATTATACAATGACTATCAATGTTTCACAGTTGGGCCTACGCAAAGAAAAGCAGGCAAGCATGGTCTGACAGGGTAGGCAGGCAGGCTCTGAGCATGATGCAAGATTTTGTACACAAGAAGAAAATAATACTCGAGCGATGTCGTAGTCCTAGTAGGGCTGGAGGCTGGCCACCTCGCGGGTGGTAGCTTTAAGCTTTGGTCAATTCGTGTGTTCGTTGACCGTGGTTATCAGTGTTTGTGGATTAGGCGCACGTCACGTGTCATCCCGCTCTACGCCCGCCCGCCATACGCCACTCTAAGCCAGGGATTATCCCGATAACGAGGAGGGCTAGACATTGAAATTCTGTTACCAGATTTAGGAACAATCCGCTCAAGATTTATTTATAGATTTTTTTAAATGCTCGAAGTTCCGAGAATGTCCTATCGAGGAGTTACAGGGTATAGAAAATCGTCAGGCAGTAAACTATAGTACTTATGCATTTGTTTTTTATGTGCATCAGTTCTAATCAAAGCAAAAAAGGAGTTTGTTCATGTATAAAAATATTAGGGGTTTCATATATGAGTGTAGTGTCGTTAACGGGCCCACGTGGGGGTCCCATCAAGCATATAATCACACTCTTTACGACACCATAAACCACGTCCCGGCGACACATTCCACGCCAGAGCCCTTATGTATCAAGGATAATCCGAGGACTGTTACCGGCTTATATCCTAATCAATTTGTTTGGACTAAATGATGAGGATACGATAACACCTAATAATGATAAAGCAAGGTGCTATGAGATGTCTTTGGATGCCAACTCGACTACCAGATGCAACCTGTTCAAATATCTTGTTGGGTATAGTCCCATTGTATACTAATAAGCCTGATCTTTAGCATTTCGTCTCTAGTCACTACCACCAATCGTAGCCCCACGTCGCTAAATGCCTCTATACATTCGCCGCGGGGCGCGGTATTCGACTGCCGCTAATACATGTAAACCTATTAATGTTATGTTAATACGGCTATAAGTTATCCTCCGACATTAGTGGCAATAACTTCATCCATATTCTGCGGCATTAATCACGACGCCCACACCCCTGGGACAGATAAGCACTACCTATTAGTAATAGTTGTCGTAAACACGTGTGGGTTTGATATTACAACGTTACGATATTATTCCTATTCCTTATGGTTTAATGTTGTTGTTGGGATGGTGGATGTGAACTGTTTGGGATATACTAGGTTGAAATATACCCCGTGTATTTGGTGTTTGTGTAGGTTTAAACACTTGTATTAAAACTATTTTGTAATGCTTTCGTTAATTGGTTTGTAGGTGTATTTTGTCCTATTGAATGATGGTAGTTTCTGGTCTATATCTATATCTTTCTATATCTTTCTAGGTATGAGTACTTATAATCGCTTTGTTATAAAGCTACATGAATAAACATATTGTGATTTAAATTTGTAAAATTAAATTTAACATCATATATTTAGCTCATATACACCACTGGATATGCTTGAGATACGATTACCAGTATTATCGTATAAATACTAACGTGAAAATAAAGTGTAGTAACGAATAGCTGCAATTTAACATACAAGAAAATGAAATCTACAACTAGTGATACAGTATGTTAACAAACCTTGAGCTCAACACCCCTGATTATAGCCTACGGGCTGATCACAGTTAGATAATAAGGTATAGGTATAGATAAGTTGCATTTGCAACATAAATATTTATCAACTTAACTTTATTTTCTCTTTCTAACTGTGATCAGCCCGTAGGCTACAACCGTATACCTGAATATTATGTAGGTATCTACATAATATTTATGAATACGGTTCATATATTTAATGTGAAAGTAATATTATTGGCACTCGGCGCATTAATAGGGAAGTGAAAGTAGTAAGGAAGCAGGGTAATAAAATGGCAATAAGCCTTCGGTAGGCACCAATACCGACCGAAATATCATTAAGCAGTTTCAGTTCCGGGTGCGGGCAGAAATGCCAGCAACAAGGCCGGTCGCATGCCTCGCATTACAAGAGCCGACTTCGGCCTGAGCAAGTTACTTAGTTTACTCTACATATTTGCACCAAAACCATAGCTCCAATGTAAATCTCACATTACGGTACGGTGATACGGCATGAATTGTTCTGTTATGTTGCCATGTTAAAGAATGCTCTCATATGCGAGCGCCAACAAAATTTAGCTTGGTTATAACATTCTCTCAACACATACCATTCGATTATTGCTTTTGCCAGCGAAATTTTAATTTGTTTTGGATGGGTCGCTGTGAACTTTGGACCTAATAAGATACTATGGAAAATTCTAATGTCATTCAACTGGTATCATTTTCTTATTTGCTAAGATGAATACATAATAATCAATGTACCTGTATATGATAATTAATTAATTCCAGTACATTTGAACCAACGGTAAACCAATGATGACTTTAAAACTTTACATGTTTTTCCTGAATTATTTTTATAAATTTAGGAGTTTTTGTTTTGATGTTTCAGCATGAAAGAGTACACTACAATGTACACAGATGGTTATCAAGTTAAACTAACTAGTTTAGTGTTGAGTACCACCGGGGACGGGGACGGGGACGGGGACGGGGACGGGGACGGGGACGGGGACGGGGACGGGGACGGGGACGGGGACGGGGACGGGGACGGGGACGGGGACGGGGACGGGGACGGGGACGGGGACGGGGACGGGGACGGGGACGGGGACGGGGACGGGGACGGGTCCCGTGATAAAGCGCGGACATGTATACAACGCTACGCAACTAGTGATGGCTACTTCTTATCTGCAGAGAGAACTTTACGATATCTGTTGTTGAAAGAGGGAGTTGCATTGTTCTAATATTCAATGTTGGCATGGATTATTGGACCTCCGTGCATCCATGGAGCGTAAACTAGACGTACGAGAGTTAGTTCGTAGAAATATTACATCCTACAATATAGAGCGGAGTATATCATTACCGTATCAAATTTGTATAAACTGTACATTACATTAGCGCTCTTTTATGTGAGGTGATTTTGTTTGTCCGGCGAGCGGAATTGGCCGCGTAATGATATCCCGCGACCCACGATCATTACTACAGATCATACCGTTATCTATACCGTATATTATGTTGTCTATTATATTATGTTATCTATACCGATTGATGTTAAAGTAAATACATTTAACTCAAGTGCATTGATGATGATGTGCATTGCAATGATTGATGCATGAACCCACTTAATTTGTTTTTTTTTTCCTCTCTCTACATCACTCTAAGGTTGGCTGGTAGAAAATGCCCACGGCATTAAGCTTACCTTTGTACATTTTTTTTACTTATGTAGAATTGTGCAAATAAATAAAAAAAATAATGATATATGTATACGTTAAAATAGTGTTACATTTACATTACCGTTAATTTCTGTGTCCCCTCCAAAATGTACGTTTGAAGTTGTAATAAATATCAGTGGATATCGAAATAGACTTTATGGTAGTAGTGATTTACTTAATAATCGTTTCGCAGTACGTAGGTAGGCACAGCCCCGCTACTCGGAGTAACGGCGTCCCCAGCGCAGCGCGCGCGCAGTGACAATAAATCGCAGCGATTAGTCGCGGTTGCGACTACGACTCACTCCACCTGCCGCACACTGAGTCGAGTGCCAACTCGTCTCTCCATTATGTGGCACACTCGTGTGAAATTGGACGTTTCTGGTGCAGATAACATCGCCGTTATGTTTCGTAGAGCTGACGAGAAAAATATAGAGACATCAATTTCACAGGAAATTTCGTGTTATTAAGTGCAACGAACTGGTGATGACGGGGATATAATTTACAGGCACAATAACCGTGATCATCACAAGAGACTTTAAGATGGGTACACACAATGTTGTTTACATATTTGTAACCACTTCTACGATGCAGGGTTACGTACCTATGTTTCACAAAAGTAGAACAGTGTTACGAACTCCAAGAAAGCTACTGTTCAGTCCATCCTCGCGATCCGGTAACTCCAAAAATGTGTGTTTACAAAAAAATCATGTTTGTAAGAGCAATACATGCAACAATACTAGCGGATGTTTACAGAATTATGAATATTTAAAAGAGAAAACAGTAGCTCAACTTTATAGCTTATTATCTAAATATAATAAAGTTGTTACAATGCTTTATCTGTATTATATGTTTTTTAAGTAAGGTTTTAAAATTAGTTATTCTATTCAATATTCGTAAATAGCCCTTGCCACACTGTCGGTCTTGTAGAAGTTTCTTGGCCTTATTTTATAGTAATAATACAATAAACTCGTGAACATGTCTAGTAGGCATTCACTTTACTGTAGTACCCCCGGTTAATAATTGTGTACAGTTATAGAGCCAATATAAACATTATTATACGTATATTAACCTAATCTATAATACTCCGAATTTTAAAGGTGCTTTCAAAATATAAAACGTCGATTACTGTAACCGGTAAAGCTAGAACAAATTAACTTTATCCCCGTAAGTACCTACTCTTGAACTGTTTCAGTGTTTATTAAAGACTGCACAGTGTATATTGGAAGCGATTGCATAATACTACAAACACTAGATAGATGTTTGTGCAGCGAACAACGCAAAGCTTAATGACGGTCATCAAAACTAGGATGAAACGAAAATTAAAAACGCACAGGAAAGTGTTAAAAGTAAACAAAAGTGCAGATGTTGCTCGTCCGTCTGTGATATCAAAGTTCCCGGCTTCTATTCTGTGTAAACACGGTATGTAAGGAGCGCGTGACTACGATTTGTAGGTAATGGGCGGCGTAATATAATGGTTGAGATGGATCTTATGTTTCGCTTCAAAGTAATGTGCAAGTGTCGGCGAGGAGAACAAAATGTTACGATAACATTGGGCAGCACGTGATCGCGAGTATGTTATTAAATTTGTTCATTTTGAGCCGCGAATAAACGGAGTGTGTGGTGTTGTAACCTTTTTTTGTTTAAGGATTATATTTTAGCGTGTTACGAAATATTCAATACATCGAAATCATGTCAGTATAAATACCGGGACTTATGAGAAACTGGCTCTTCGTTATGAGGAGGAGGAAGGAGGTTTAGGAGTAGGTCCGCAGTTACTAAGTATCTCTTGATTTCTTCTGCGAGAATATCGACCTTGTCTGTATTATTAATCATACTGATTGACTATCTTGTTCTGCAGTTCAGAATAATAGTGATCCAGAGTCGGGTCTCTAGCGGTGGCCGGCAACACGACGAATTACATGAACGTTGCAGATAATTGGATCACTCGCAGACGATGTTTATCTTTTTCGTTGAAAATCTCTAAAGTAATAATGTTAAAGTTTCATTTTTCAATTAGTCAATCATTCAACTGATTCGCATCCCTAGTCCGTTCCTTTTTCCCCTCACTATTGAAAGCTCCGAGCAATGGCGTCGGTGTGAAAAAACAAGTGTGTGACGCTCGAAAAAGCCGAACTATAAGTCAACGCACGCGCAACAAATCAACATCATTTTGCCGGCCGGCAATCACCAAGACATTTTCATCAATCGTGTGTGATATATGTGTGGGTGAAAACAAATTTCAACAAAGCAGAATAACATTTGCCGGTGAGTTCCATCATTCCATAAATCCTATACAGTCCACTAATCTCCTATCATATTCTCCCTTTAAAATCAAAATCATCACCATTTTGGTCCTTACGGAACCGAATTCCTAAAATTTGTACCAGTTTTGGACATATCGTGGCGTCATTGGCCTCCATTTTTTTCATTACAACCATCGGCTACTTTCATTGAAAAACATCATTTTACCTACCTATATATCATTATTCCATCATATTCTTAGTGTATCAATCATTTATTCATATCATTTTATCATATTTTAGTGAAATACAGTGTTTTCATATCATAATTTAATGTTCCAAGGTAGGTAGGTACATCATAGTTTCGCCTGGTCGGTCGGTTGATTTCACTTATTTGTGATATTTCGCGTTGTGTTGGACGAGTTGGCTTAGTGTATCAAACAAGCAAGCATCGTGCAGTTTATATATCATATAATATAAATCTCGCGGTGTGTGGATGGTGTTATATAACAAATATCATTTCGTGTGTTGATTGTGTCATCATATCAAACGTTTTAGGTGTAACATATAGCGCCTATAAACACTCCGTTGTCAAATGTAACATGAAACATTGTCAACAAACATATTCTATCATCTAAAACACAATCATATCAGGCAGGTAGGTAGGTACCTCATCTGCCAAACATTATCAAACATTCAAAGCATCATACATTACACCATCCTATCATATCATATTTCGATCATTTTATCATTTCTATCACTCGAGTCGTCTATCAATCAAACATAGTGTTCCTACTTAATTTTCTAGCAAACAAAGCATCAACATCAAACATAAAATTCATCGTAGGTAGGTACGCAAACATATCATAAACTTAAGCAAATTTTCGTTCCTAATTCAATTCAAACATTTAGTTCGATTTGAACCAAGTTTCATTCGTTCTAAAACCAAAGGCTTAAGTCATTCAAGCTTCTTGGTTTTAACAAACATTCATTCTTTAGGTCCCAACATATTTTGACCATAAACAAAAAATCAATCATTCATTCATACCAGTGATACCGTAGCAAGATTTTTCTACCAAAGTGGTAGAATTTGTCGTAAAATTTTTGTAGTAGAATTTTCGATTATCATTATCATTTAACATTTTTTCTGAGTTTATAGCGTATCTCAACGATGTTTTAGCGTATCAAAAAACATTTAATTATCATTTAATTTTACCAAAATGAGTGAGTCCATGTTAGCACATTTTGAGTCAAAGCGCAGCATTGCGCTCAAGCGTTTTTCGGATGCTGTTACTTGTGCGCGAGGGTGTGCTAAGAACCTCGCTCTTATTTCGCGGCTCGAAACATTGTGTTCGCGGCTTGAACAAATCATGGAGTCATTTAATGAGTCACATGTCAACGTCTTAAGTGAACTCATCAAATTAAAAATGTCTGAGGATAAAATCAAGCAACAAGATGCATGTCAAGAGCAAGCAGATGACATGTATTTTGAAATTTTAGAAGCAAAGCGAACATATGTACCAAAAGAAACACCTCAGGACATTAAACCCAATGAATCCTCATCAGCGAACAAACTTAAAACAAAATTACCACCTATTACACTTCCCAAATTTTCGGGGCAGTTGAAAGATTTCCCAGGATTCATTGACCTTTTTAACACAATGGTTCATAAGCGTACAGATTTATCAAACGTTGAGAAATTTCAATATCTTAGTACATCACTTTCAGGGGACCCAATCAATGTCATTCGTGCTTTTCCAATTTCTGACGCAAATTACAACAGTGCTTATGAAGCTCTCGTAAATAGATACAGCAACAAGAGGTATCTTGCATTTGTGTGTTGGGAACAAATCATTAATTCAAAACAAATGAACGCGGGTTCGGTGCAGAATCTTCGCGGTCTATTGGACATTTATAACGAAAATTTGTCTATTCTTCGTACCTTAGGGTTACCAACTGATAATTGGGACTTCGTATTATTTCATTCTTTGTTAACAAAATTAGATAAAAATTCTCGTGAAGCATTTGAACTTTCTAGTAAAGGGAGTGATTTTCCTACTTTCACAACATTAAAAACATTTTTATTAGAGAGGTGCAACGCGCTTGAGCGCTCATCTTTGTCGAACTTAGATTCTAGTACTTCAATTAATTCAACCAATAATAAAAAAAGTAACAATTTTAATCAACAACAATCTCGAGGTCAACAACCTAAAAATCCCACCATGCTTTTAAATCGAACATATTCTACCAAGTGTTACTTGTGTGAAGAGAATCATCCTCTTTATGCTTGTCCCAATTTCATATCAAAATCTCCTCATGAACGTTCTCAAGTTGTTAAACAACATAAATTATGCTTCAACTGTCTGCGTTCAAATCATGAAACATCAAATTGTCTTTCCACACACACTTGCAAAACATGCAACAAGCGTCATAATACTCTTCTTCATTTCCCCTCGAAGCAATCATCATCAAGCGATCATAACAAACAAGTTCAAGTTCATGTGGCCACTAATTCATCATCATATCATTCATCAGATGATCCTAGCGAAAATACCATTATACCAGTAACATCATTATCAAACACAGCTCAAGGCAATCCAGCCACATCATTCATTCTTCTTGCTACAGCGGAAGTAGAAGTCAAGGACAATCGTGGCAATTATCAAAAGGCCCGTATTTTACTTGACCCAGGTAGTCAGAGTCATATCATGTCTGACTCTTGTGTTCGTCGTTTAGGATTATCAAGATATCGTAGCAACACACCCATGTCGGGTATAGGTGGCACATCAGCTCATTCAACAAGCAAGGTATTTTTCGAAATTCGTCCTTTGGGAAAATCAGAACCAATATTCGCAACAGAGGCTATCACTCTAAACAAAATTTGCGGTGATATGCCTACTCATCAAATTAACATGAATCATTATCAACATATAGCAAATATCAAACTTGCTGAAGAACATTTCAATTCTTCTCGTCCCATCGACATTTTAATCGGTGGTGAGATCTTTCCTCATATTTTGCTACCAGGCAAAATAGAGGGGGGGATGCGTGCCGCAACGGCCATTAATACAATTTTCGGTTTCATTCTCATGGGTAAGACTGCAACAACAAGTGATTCTGCAGCTTCTACTCCACCATCAATCAATCATTTATCAATTCAACAAACATTAGATGCTAATCTCGATGTCGCAATTCAAAAATTTTGGGAATCGGATAGCATTCCAATGAAGTCTCTGCAGTCGGCAGATGATATTCAATGTGAAAACATTTATCAATCAACACATCAACGTGATGCTGACGGTCGTTACATCGTTCAGCTACCATTTAAAGATTTGGAACCGACATTCAGTGATTCGTATTCAGTAGCGCTTCGGCGTTTTAATCAACTTGAAAAGCGTCTTAATCAGAACCCCTCTTTTGGTGATCAATACAAATCTCACATGATGGAGTATGTATCAAGCAATCATATGGAAGCCGTTCCATCAGAGCAGCATAAGACTTCGTCTGCCTACTATATCCCGCATCATGCTGTCTTAAAACCAAGCAGCTTATCAACCAAAATGCGAGTCGTCTATGACGCATCTGCCAAAGACAAAAAGGGAGTGTCCTTGAACGATACGTTGTTGACCGGGAGAAAGTTACAGGCTGATATCAATAACATCATTCTTCGTTTTCGGCTCCATTCCATCGTGCTTTCAGCTGACGTTCGTCAGATGTATCGACAAATCATTATTAAACAAGAACATACGGATTATCAACGCATCTTATTTCGCTTCTCGCCTGAAGAACCTATTCAAGAGTACCGTCTCAAACGTGTAACATTCGGAGTATCATCAGCTCCATTTCTAGCCATCCGTACTATGCAACAGCTAGCTCAGGATGAAAAGGAATCATTTCCAGCTGCAGCTGACGTGTTGCAAACTGACCTCTATGTCGATGACGTCGTCACCGGCTGTGAAAGCATAGAGCAAGCCCTTAACATGCAAAGGGAGCTTATCGGAATCATGTCAGCTGGAGGTTTCGAGTTACGTAAGTGGTCGAGTAATCATGCGGCTTTACTACTTAACGTACCTGACGATCATAGAGCGGTGCCCGATTTAACATTCGATAGTGATACCAATATTGTGAAGGTTCTCGGTTTAGCTTGGAATGCTAAATATGACATATTTAATTATCAAGTCAATCAAATTCCTCGTGAATGTACCAAACGTACCATGCTCTCTGAGCTGGCACGAATTTACGATCCCATTGGATTATTAACACCATTAACATTTCTAGCAAAGTTTTTGATTCAACGTCTTTGGCTTCTTGGTACTCCTTGGGATGAGCCTGTGCCAGAAGATATCAATCAAATCTGGACAAGGTATACACAGCAATTATCAAATCTATCACATCTACATATTCCCCGACGCATCACTCGTGATGACACAGCATCATATCAGTTGCACGGATTTTGTGACGCTAGCGAAGCAGGATATGCAGCTGCTGTCTACCTTCGTTCTACTAACAATCATAATCAGCATCATGTCGCGCTTATCAGCGCTAGATCACGGGTTTCCCCAACCAAGCGTCGTACCTTACCGAGGCTTGAGTTGTGTGGTGCTTCGTTGTTAGCAGATCTCTTACACTATATCATTAACATATATTCTAACATAATTAACATTGAGAGCATATATACCTGGAGTGACTCTATGATCACTCTAGCCTGGATCAAATCTAAATCAACAAGTTTCAAAGCATATGTTGGTAATCGTGTTGCTAACATTCAACGTAAAATTCCTACTGCAGCCTGGAAGCATGTGCCTGGTACTAGTAACCCAGCTGATTGCGCAAGTCGCGGGTTGACCCCAGATGACCTTATCAACCATAACCTTTGGTGGTCAGGACCTGAGTGGTTGGCTCTTGATGATCAACACTGGCCTTCCACGACTAATATCTCTTGTGAAGCACCTCCTGAGGTTACCTGTGAATTGCGGAGTACAGTATTGACAACCATCATAGATATCAACACCATAGATATACTTATCAATAAGTTTTCATCATTACGTAAAATTCAGCGTGTAATATCATATTGTAAGAGATTCATTAATCGTAAACATACTCATCAATCATTTCATTTCACAGAACATGAACTTCACGAAGCTCTCATGGTTATTGTAAAGCATGTCCAGCGATCTGAATTCGCTAATGAGATCAAAGCATTATCATCAGGCAAGGTCTTACATAAGTCTTTTAGAAAGCTTAATCCTTTTCTTGATGAATCAGGTGTTTTACGCGTTGGAGGACGCTTAGCACGTTCCGACCTTGATTTTAATACTAAACATCCAGCGTTACTCCCACGTAAACATCGTCTAACAGAACTCATCATTCAATGCGTACACAACGAACATCTTCATCCTGGTTTACAAACCATGCAATATTTATTACTTCAAAATTTTTGGATATTATCATCAAAACGGGCTATACGCCACGTACTATCAAATTGCTTTCGTTGTTTTCGCATTAAACCAATCACTCTTGAGCCTAAAATGGCAGATTTACCAAAAGCACGTATTACACAACTTAAAGCATTTCAATCTGTAGGTTGCGATTACGCAGGTCCTTTTAATATAACATTTCAGCGTCATCGCGGAGCACGTACCACGAAAGCATACTTGTGTTTGTTTGTGTGCTTTACAACAAAAGCACTTCACTTAGAGCTCGCCTCTGATTTATCAACAGAAGCATTTTTAGCAGCCTTACGTAGATTCGTTGCACGCCGTGGTAGGTGTAACACAATTCATTCAGACTGTGGTACCAATTTCAAGGGTGCACAAACTCAATTAAAAGACATCATGCGATCAGCTTGCGAGTCTGAACGCATTGAATTTAAGTTTAATCCTCCTGGAGCACCACATTTCGGAGGACTTTGGGAATCTGGGGTTAAGTCAGTAAAAACACATTTATATCGTGTAATCGGAACACAAACATTAACATACGAAGAACTTAATACCCTTTTGATACAAGTCGAGTCTATACTCAACTCAAGACCGTTGTACTCAATCAGCTCAGATCCTAACGATTTATCAGTACTTACACCAGGTCATTTCTTGACTTTAGCTCCTTTAACAGCTGTACCAACACCAAAATACACTGAAATTAAAACAAATAGACTAACACGTTGGCAACTCTTGCAACGGTTACATCAAGACTTTTGGTCACGATGGCATCACGAATATTTAACCACTTTATCACAACGTTTGAAATGGACTCAATCAACACGCGACGTTCATATAAATCAGGTGGTCATCATCAAAGATGAATCATGTCATCCACTACGCTGGCGATATGGTCGTATCATGGAATTATTCCCAGGACGCGATGGTATACCTCGTTCAGCCTCAGTTAGAACTGCACAAGGTGTAATCAGCCGGCCCCTCGTGAAGTTATGTCCCATACCCCACGGATGTGACTAGCTTATATTCATTTTATCTTACACACAACCATCATTATCATTAATTAAATCATATCAATCATTATACTATCATGTATCTATCAAAACTTAACTTCACTCTATCACAATCATCATTCATCAATATCATACAAAGTAGTTGAAGGTTGTCATGAACAATTATAGAGTGTTGTATCCTTTCTGGCTCGTTCTGCCAGCGGGGGGGGAGAATGTTAAAGTTTCATTTTTCAATTAGTCAATCATTCAACTGATTCGCATCCCTAGTCCGTTCCTTTTTCCCCTCACTATTGAAAGCTCCGAGCAATGGCGTCGGTGTGAAAAAACAAGTGTGTGACGCTCGAAAAAGCCGAACTATAAGTCAACGCACGCGCAACAAATCAACATCATTTTGCCGGCCGGCAATCACCAAGACATTTTCATCAATCGTGTGTGATATATGTGTGGGTGAAAACAAATTTCAACAAAGCAGAATAACATTTGCCGGTGAGTTCCATCATTCCATAAATCCTATACAGTCCACTAATCTCCTATCATATTCTCCCTTTAAAATCAAAATCATCACCAAATAATCTGAAACAGACCCACCAGTTCTGATTAGCTGTTGTTTGTTTCTTTGATTGGACGAAGCTATCTGAAAACTCTAGACGGTTGCTTGCCTTACCTTCCATCGGGTCAACATAATGTTGTAATGTTTTCTAAAACCCGATAGTCTAGTCACACCAGTCTAGATTTATCTTAATGTTTATAAAAGTTTCAATCGTTCTACAAACCATTTGTGGTGGCATTTTCTGTCCAAAAGTATTCTACAATGCCGCTGTAAATGGATTAGAACTTTCTATAAGGAGGCAATAAATAACAAAAGATTATTCAGAGTTGTTTGATTCGATGAAGTTGTTGACAAGTTGTGAAGCGGCTGACGTCTGAGAGTGTTCCACTTTGAAAATGAGAGCAGCGCCTCCCTGCGGGCACGCCGCGCAACGCGGCTTATAAAATGGGATGAAGTCAACGACAGGTTGTAGAGACGAATATAATTGTTATGGGACTTTCATAAAGTTGCATAATTAATCAAAGGCGGGAATTTAAAAAATGCAAAACAAAAAGCTGGAAACATGATTTGTTTTGTTCCTGTAAAGTATATTAACATTTAAATATTTCAGAATCTATTCACCCAACGCGGATTACGCGGATACGGCAGAAAAAGTAAGGCTTTTTTAAAAAGATGGTGACGACCATAAGTAGTAACGATAAGGTTTCGAAGCCCGGATAACCCTACGGAGTTGCCATACTGATTAATAATACTTAGCAGTTAAGTAAGTATAACTTAAGTTCACAACTGTAGGCAAATCAAACATATATAGTTTCCTAAGCTCCGTAGGCTTATATTATTACTCCCAACTCATTTGCACGTATCTTACCCGTTGAGGCCGAATAACTAGATGTTGCGGTTTTCTCACCGTCGCAAGGGACCTTGGTACGAGGTACCAGGAGGCTCATTCAGTACCTACACTGCATAACAAAGTTGCTTAGTTGTCTACAAACTGTGTAGTTTCGGTTTCACGGAGTTAGATTACGGCAATCAGTGGGCACTTATCAAATTGTCGGTTTAACGACTCTACACAAACTTAACTTAGGATTAACTTGTGCACTGTGACTTGTGACACTGTTCTACCTACTAGCATCTAGCTAGCTCATCTAGTTAATCCGTGGCTGAGACATCTGGCTGTGATTCAGAGTGACCTCAGGATTGCGGTCGCATTCTTGGCCATGGGCAACCTGTTATCTTGTATCGGGCGTGTATATGACAAGTCACTAATATGTTCACGTTGTAAACATACATGTCGGAATATACGGATCCTTGTTAACTCTCAGCGGTCCTTATCCTTGGCCGAGTTGGCAAAACTTCAAGTAGCACATGGATCTCGTATTTACATAAAGGTTGGTGTATATTTAGGACTGAAGGGATATTAACGACCTGAGACGTATCACAAATTACGCATAGGTACTTACATTATGTACAGATCCGTTTCTTCAAAATATTTCTCGAATTGCGGAAGTCATTTCCATGACAAATATCTGCAATGTACTGAATAAAATAGATAATGCAAGTCAAAGCTCCGCGAAGCAATGAGATGATATGCCAGATTGGTCTCATTAGCTCCCCTCGACGTATAAAGCAGAGGAATTATGCAGTCTAAACAAAGGGCCAGTGTTGTGCTTTTGAATACTGATTCTATGAGTGAATACCGATGACTAGGGATTTGTATTACAGAAAGTAAATTTTCTTTATCGATAAAAAATAATGCTTAATAATTTGTGTTCATGCTACATGCATAGATAACATACATATTTATTGATATATCTTGACAGACCCGTCGTGGCTTCTGTGCGGGTTCAACTTAACCTGATTTCTTGTCTTTATTTACAAATCTCGCCACCTCTTACTTAGCATGCCGCATTATGGTGATAGAGTCAGTATACCAGTTTTTTATTGTGCTACGGTCGACTATAAGATGCTATCGATAATATCGATGTCAACGTTGTTCTCGTACATCTGTACACTACAAGTGCATGCATATTAAAACATTATGCAGTTATCGAGCGGGCCGCTTCTTCCCGCCTGCACCGCATACATCACGCGTGCCGCCCCACATACACCCCGTATTATTAATTTAACAGCCAGGCGAGGACAGATCCACGGGGAACAGAAATCTTAATACAATTTCTGGTTCTATATCATTTCTTTAGAATATAAGAGAAAAATATTAAGTTTATTACAGTTACTTACGATACATTTCTTGCAAGTGATCTTTGTTTAAGATGCGAGTTAGGTTTTTCTCCCATTAGAACCTACATAGAAGTTTTATTCGAGAAAGTTAACAAACCTAAATATAGACAGTGCTCACCTCGACACATCCACGTCACACAGCTTCTGATCACAGTGACTGGCTGTACACATGGAGAATTGTTCCGGGAATAAGAGCCATTTTCAGATTAGATATTGATTATCTTTAGGTATTTACATTCTGTAGAATAACATTTGGATATCATGACGTCGCGCATTTCAAAAAACCCTACAAAACAAAGACTTTTTTTTGTTAAATACATATTTTACCACTTGCTCAATAAACACATATGTATATTATTATAACAAATTAATGTTGACTCCCAAACAAGGCCTTTGTATTTAGGTTAGTATTATCAGCCGTGTCATCCCTTACAGTTGAACATAGAATTGGTCTCACTCAACATCATAAGACTATCATTGTGTTATCTATATTATTTAAGTTCGATGTAGTTACTTATTGTATTAAACAAAGAAATCGCATAACACTTGGTGTTGACTCAAGTTGCCATATCAGGCAGCACAAGGCGTCGTTACTGCTACGATTATCATGTCCAGGCCTGGTACGTGACTATGTGGCTCTATCGTGGGTTTTTACGTTTAATGGGCATCAATACTCGACGGCGACTTCGTGGTGCAAAAGGGTAACACTGTACATTTGGTATACAAATATGTATCGTATACTCTAACGACTAACGAAGCGTTAATCTCATGGTAGGCCTACACGATGTGTGTAACGTAGCCGTCACTGATGGGATCGGCTGATAAATTACGCCTACGACCAAGGGCATCAATTCAATTTGATTTGAGTAGGCAGGACGGGAGTATCCAATAGATGGTCCATGTTGATTAGTACCTACGCGCAGACGAGATGATGTTTTTATAATCAGATGCAACCGCTTTGGTGGGTCTGGCTGGAATCAATCATTCCACTTATGATAAGTTTTTTAAAATCTAGCACGTAAACCTATTTTTTTTAGATACGTACTTAGTATTCTCGACAAGCCTATTCAGATAAAACCACTCCTAATAAATGTATATTTAGATAGTTTTGGTGGGTTACGAGTTACCAATTTCAATGAGTACTTGAAACGTGAGGTTTTCTGCAAAAAAATATAGTATACAATAAACCTAAATTCTTTAAAATACAGATGGAAATAAATAAAATATAAACTTCAAAAATATTTTAAGAACCTGGTCTTTTAAACAACAGAAACATAAAATACTCACTCAAAGGAAAGCCGGATTAACCCTCATTGTTGTTTCCCACGCGGTGTTTTAAACTAAACATGCGCACGCGCAGCGCCGCGCGCCGCGACCCATTTTCCAGCAAATCCTTTTGTCCGCCTTCCGGGATATTCCCAAATTGGCTGACGAATGAGAAAGAGACACTAATGTGCAAGAGTTACGATGTTCGGCGTGAGAATATGTGTTCCGGGTTCGTGTTGACGTTAGACTTACATGGCTTCAGACATACTAAATATTCATTCAGACTTAGTTTTAATTTTAGTCTTGATTTGTCAAAGCTTCCAATTGAAAGTTAGTTAATGCAGCGAAGACTTGAGACGAATTATATGTTATATGGAAGAAAAGACACACACGATACCCGATGAGACCTCATTATGGAACGTACATCGAGTACATCGAGTTATATGCAGAAGTCATTGGCCCTAGTGTTCGTAGCGCACTATACACTGAAGATATGTGTCTATATGTACTGAGAGTCCATTGAATGCGGCGACGACGACTACGCGTCCGGGTCTTTGTGCTATCGTTGAATGGAGGCTGGCGGAGCTGGCGTGCTGCACCCGCCGTACACCGAGCGGTCTATAACTCGGTACAGGCAGCTGCCTCCGCTCTTCCTACTGTTTTGATTAAACATATCTAGGTGCACGGTGTATCTGTGTAACTTTACTGCACCTACAAGTTGTTCTACAAAATAGGATCGAGGAAGTGAACGCTCCTTACTTCCTAATTGACCATATTAGAAATAAGGGGATATATTACATAAAACGTATGTAACATCTTAGTTATTTGTAAGTTACATTCTCTGAGAGACTTGTTAACAAAAACATTACCAATAAGGTAAAATTGGGACAACTACATCACAATTTGGGATATAACCATGTCGGTCCATCCTCAGCAAATACGATACCAATTTCGTACTTACTCTATCTTATTGATCAAATAAGCAAAACTTTTACATCTCAAATCATTTGGAATAGTGAACAAATACATAGTTTCTTTCTAACATTTACTTTCAGTCATTATGATCATAGAATGTTTTTGAGAGTTTTTGTTAGAATTGGAACCACGACTTTTTTGTACTTAATTATTAGAATTGGACTTGGGCGACTGTGAATCCTATAAATTCGTTGTTTAAATTAAATTGGAAAGTGTACCGGATGTAAAATTCGATAAAATAATAAGGTATTCGAAATGAGTATGACATTAAGAAACGGAAATTAACGAGTCCTAAAGCACACCGGAAATACAATAAATAGTTAACAAGTCGCCATGTTGTTTTCACAAACCGGTCTATATCGGTCCAGCCCGTGTGAATGGTGGGATTTGATTGGAGGATGATTTATGGATCAGTGTTTCCGCTCCAAATAATTAATATTGAAAAACACTGTTCACATTAATATAATATACGAAATGTTTTATTACTATCTCATTGCAGGCAGGGCTGTCACGGAACCGAAAATTAATTAAACCTGTTAGTTGGTATTTTGTGTTGTAAGATGAGTTATAAGATGTGGTCTACTATACCATATAAAGGCTTTACTGTAAGACCTAGAGTACATGGTAAAATATAACATAGTTGTAAACTGCCAAAGAATTACACACAGAGGGAGCAATCTATTGTTTAATCATGAGCTTGGGCCTCAGCGGAGCTATCATACATTACATTTTTCATCAACGGCTGGATATTTCTAGTGATGTGCCTTTCGGGAATTTCTTACCTGATATATCTGTCTTAGTCAATGTATACAATATTGTCGTGAACGGTACATCACTATTGTTACTATTCCATATCCACTCCTGTCTTGCATATATATCTACATCTGTTGTAACCCTAACAGACATTTAAGATTTGTTGTTGTTGTATAAATAAAAATGATCAAGTATACTAAGCCCTAATGTGGTGTTACCACTAGAGGCGCATGCGTCACGTCTCGGCGCCGGCGTCGCAGTGCTGTTGCGCGGGCGCCGAAAGATGCTCGATCGCGCCGCATTATAGGCCGAGTATCGCGTTCACTGGCTGTTGACCTCCTTGCCAGCATTACACGTAGCTACATCATAATCCAGACTTTAATAATTCCGTTGCTACAAATAACTCTATCAAATAATCAAATAGTGTCACTGAACGATTCCTCATTACCAGATTTTTGTGCAAAACCACACCCGTTTAGTGTGAGTGGTCTGCGTTCAATTGATAAAAGTGCTAAATATGAGCCTAAAGTCCCTCATAACAATGCCATGTCAATGCATATTCCTCTGGCATGATGTCGCGTGTCCCCGCTGCTGGAGTCGTGACCTCTGCGGGTTGTTGCGTCTCTTCATTATTCTTAATGTCGAAGCGTTACTTCAAACAAGGTGTAATTGTACCCTTTCAAATTTTAAATTATGTTTACCTCAACGATTGATCGCGGCGCATATTTCATGTTTTGTATCGTTAAAATAATTATCTTTACGCTTCTTTACGCGCTATACTTATTATAAAGAGTTTATTTATGAGCGCAAAATTGAGTCGACATCAAAGTATGATCATTCTTGTGTACTAAAATATAGAAATGTAATCTGTAATGTACGTGCGGGATTATCCCACATCTTTTATTCTGCTTGAAATAAATAAGGCGTGGGCGATGATAACTAATGGCCGATGCGTACGCTCCCGATAGCCCATATTACTGCGAATACCTCGTAACATTATTTCCACTAGTTCCTCGAACTGATAGAATGAGGTGCGAAAGTTCGCCATCATCGAACACATGGGACTCCTGTTTGTCTAGTCCATCTAGATACCATGTCATAACAGTTGGATTTCTCCTAATATTTATTGGAACGTAGTTCCTTATGGTGCGTTGCGAAAGGGGGCTAGACGGAAAAAATTAAGACTAAAAGTGTCGACCGACACTTTTGTAAATGTGTGTGTGAGAGTAAAAGTTGTAACGACACTTTTGTAAATTTGTGTGTGATTTCGATTCCGATTTCGATTTCGATGTGTGTGTGTGTGTGTGTGTGTGTGTGTGTGTGTATATGTATTTTTTTTTTGCTTTTTTATTTATTTCGAAAGGAACTTCGTTCCATCCGGGTGTCCCTTGACACCTCTCAAGTTTTTCTATGAAGGTCGCGCTCACGAGCGATAGATGGACAAGTCACATGTTATTATTTGATTCCTAATATACCAAGCTCCCGAAGGCGTCCTCTGTAAAATATGATCAAAACGCTTCTTATTGCTTGCCTAGTATAAAGCTGTAGGGCCTACACCCATGCCTAGGTGCTGTTAGTGGCAAGCTCCATTTTTAGGGTTCCGTACCCAAAGGGTAAAACGGGAACCCTATTACTGAGACTTCACTGTCCGTCCGCCCGTCCGTCTGTCACCAGGCTGTATCTCATGAACCGTGATAGTTAGACAGTTGAAATTTTCACAGATTATGAATTTCTGTTGCCGTTATAACAACAAATACTAAAATACAGAATATAATAAATATTTAAGGGGGCTCCCATACAACAAACGTGCCTTTTTTTGCTCGTTTTTATAGATAATGGTACGGAACCCTTCGTGTGCGAGTCTGACTCGCACTTGGCCGGTTTTTTAAATTAGAAAAAGTTTGGAGCAGTTTTTGTGGCTTTACTATACTCTTATGTACTAGTCGCATACTTGTTATTTATTTCAATCAGAATAAAATATGTGTGATAATTCAGTACACATATTACAGGTGAATTGAAATGTTAAGGTAAATATCATTTCATTTGAAATATACCTAGGTACTGTAAATACTTAAATTTGGCGAGTTACATTTTAATGGGTATACAAACAAAAAAAAAAAAAATTGTTTACCTTCTTTCAATTCATTCGGAAAATTATCTCCATGACTACTCATTTTAAAAATAAAAACTTTTAAGTGTTTTACGATAATTCAGTCTATATAATATAATACATAATGTACGTTGAACGTCCTTGTAGGTACTATATTGTATTTTTACTTGCGTACGCATCGCTATTGGGGTCAACGATATCGAATTGTGTTCGTGACTCATCCTCGCCTCGTTGCAAAACCTTTGTCATAAGACACCCACAGCACAACGCGCGCGCTGCCTACTCACTGCTCTACACGTTGCCGTCGGAACCGTTTTGTTTGCTGCCGATTGGATTCAACATAATTTTGTAGTAGGTATACCGATTAATATTAATTATCCACGAGCAGAACGATTAACTGTAGATACTTATTTTTGTTGATAAAGTCATGGCGAGAATCCCCTTATTGCTGCATCATGATGGTAAACAAAAATGATTTCCAAACAAATATATCAATACCTTTTTTTATCACACAAATCAGAACAAACTGCAAAATGTTTAAATAGAAGAAAACCTGCAATCAGCAGCCATTCCAAGAAATTAATTAGTAACTTAACTATTTATTTAACATGTTTAAAGTAAACCGTATAATTATTCAAAACTCACATTTGACATTGCAATCTCAGGCGATACCAAAAAAGTGCTATTTGTGACACACATTAAACAGTAATTTTAATTTCCGTATTTGTGTGTGCGTTGTATGAGGTAAATTGCTATTTAAATACCTAAACAGAGGGCACATCACACATTTACGGAATACTAACTAGTGATGTCCAATTTGCGTGGGACGGGGCCGCGGGACTCGGCCGGAACACCGGGACAGACGGACCCCCGGCCTCGGCCTTGGCGGCACGCGCACCCAATCACATCCGCTGGAGGCACAGCGTCTGAATAAACAATCGTGGAACAGGTAAAATAGAGCGAGTCCAACCTTCACGAACTAAATGAATCGGTGAGAGATTTAACATTATTATTACTATCTATCATGCGAACGCTGAGGAATAATTTTATGCATGATTAATTTCCGACTGTTTCAATATAAAATAATCGTTTATTGGTCACTAGCCGAGTCTACTTGTAAGTATTTTCTACAAGTCATTCGTGTCAGAGAAACAAGGAGACCGCGGAATTGAGGGACGCCGTAAGGGCAGGAGCCAATCAACTGAAGCCGCGCAAATCTCGGGAACTTTGCTAATTATTGACGTCCGCTTGCTTCATTGCTGATTCTGACTAGCTTGAATCCCGCAACTGCGGCTGACTATTGTAGCATCAGAACAGAAGCATTAGAGGTGAGTCAGTCAAGTAATAATTTGAATATTTATATCTATCACATAATATATCTCGTCCTCATCTACTACATATTATGATAACGGTTTAAAATTAAATAGTTGTATCCCGTTATAAATGTTTTTCATTTAAAATTATTTGTCAATTATTTGTAAACAAGCTAGAACTCCCATTTTTGTAGTACGATGTGAGCTCGACATTAATTGGCACACTGTTTTTTGCACCGAGCGACTTGCTTCCACTAACTTTAATTATGTTTTTGGTTTCCTTTACTTAATAAATTTTAAATGAATAAATTAAAAGACAGTAGTGATTTTTTATGTATTTTATCCATTTATTGTTCCTTAATAAGAAAGAAGCCAGAAGCAAAATCAAAACGATCGAAAGTATTTACATATCTGAAATGTATATATGATAGCTGTTTCAATACATAACCAAGTACGTATTAGATGAATATTTGTAGATATGTCACGAAGCTAAATATGGAGCTAGTAATTTGTTAGGTGCAAATATAGTTTATGAAACTAGCCCCGGCGGCAGACGAACTTTTATAACGCTGATTGAGTTTGGTTCCCAGGAGTATTCAATAGGAATCATTTTCTAAAGTCCTTCCTAGAAAATATATGTATTGAACGTAGAAGATACATATAGTAGTAGGCAGGTCAGTTTGAAGTCTATTATTCTGGGTGATGACTTTGGTTTATACTAAAGTTGTGTTCACACCATGTCATTATCCCGCAGCTGGTCGGTTTCGTGCATGTTACAGTACTCTAAACGACAAACCTTATGCAATCTACTACACCATATCGTTACTACACCATACTACACGTTAATCACTTTAATCACCATGTTCTTCCCATACTAGTGCACATGTCTGATCACGCATCGAACCTGGACCTCGCGCAAAAAACTCGTTACGCACTGCAGTGACCCGATACCAGCAAAAAGCTTAAAGCCGGTTCTAGTATGTACGCTACAAATAGGAAAACATTGGTTCAAGTGTGTTATCATCTGATAATTTTATGGTTCTACAATAATATTGTTTATCGAAAAAACTCTTGAGATGGTCATGTAATGAAGTTGTTCATTTACTTTGTTAATATTTTAAAGGATCCCGGGCAGGTAAATTCACAGATTAATAGAGAGAGAGATAGCGAGATTGATAGAGAGAGAAGACATAGCTTACGACACCGCACATGACGAGGAACCAATAACTAACCCTATTAACCACAATATATTTAGTACAGAACGCAACTTATTTTTACGGAACTCTACTTAGACCCGCGGTAGTACATTCCGTGTAATAGGTGGACACAAATGGGGATGGACCGTTACGCTCTGTGGGAACACAGACCGGCCTGCGCCCGCGCATCGCCGGCCGGTGCGACTAGTTCCTGATAGAGTCGCTTTAGGACGACGACGTTGAGATAAGGTAATATTTAATTATGAAGGTAAAGTAGCATACAATTTGAAACAAGTCTATATTCTCCATGTTCACAAATAATCCATTTCACGCTAATAAGATTATTAGTAGGTAACTCCGGTTGGCATGTTAGCTTAATCTTAGTGCCAGGATAGGAATCGAACCTCATATCATTTAATTAAGAAGGCGGCTGCTTGAATCTCTGGGCTATCGACTTATGGAAGAGTTTAGGAAACTGTAGGAACTGGCATCATTTCCTGTAACATCATCAATAAACTCTATCTCATATCGAATGCAACACATTGGGTCATAAACATCTCATCTCATCGTTTATTGATTAATTATGTAGATGGGAGCCCAAGTGCAGCATCCCTAATGATACAACGGCACTTGTGATAGCATCTCACGCAGGGAGTGCTTCCGGCTGCGTTCGCGCACCGGCCATGTAGTACCAGCGATAGCTTCATATTGCGAGTAATTTATAAATGTAATTTTTAGATTTTTTACATTTGCAAAGCCTTAAAAACGGTATTTTGAATTAGAGCTGTTAATAACAGCAGTTTTTAATACAAGTTAGTAAAATTAAACAAGCCTATAAAGTACTGGCTTTTTATCCTCGTAAAAAGATATTTACAGAAATAAGTAGTAGTTAATTGGTATAAACCAACGCCGGCCTTCCGAGCCTGACTAAATAATTCATAGAGCGAGTGGTCTACTGAAATAGTGAGATCAATACTTAGTTGAGGCCGCTACGCGGTGCTGCCCTTAAAAGTTCCGATTTGTGTACCGCGAGATACAATTAGATTAATATATTGGACGTTTGGAATTTTGTTCGAAAACTTTATGTTCTACATAATTCAATTTAATTTTAAATAAAGTACTTACTACATATGTCGTTTATTTATACTCTAAAACGAGGTAAAATTTTCCAAAAGAAAACTATTATTATGTACTCACCTACAAAGTAGAAGAAATTATCGTACATTTACATTCCGATCTTGGCCTCGTCTCCATTCGAAAACATTTCAAAATAGCGTCCGAACGCTATTTTCAAAAAGCCGCGTCGCATTTAAACTCCCTAATTGTCGCCGCCGGCAATTATGAGCCAAACCCCGCGCACACAACAGCACAACGCCGCCGTCCACGGCATGTGTTGATAGATCCTCCTGACACGATCACCGCCCTCCTCGACCCGGGCGTCGAGAGGGCCCCCAACACACCTACACCAGCCTCAAACAGACACCGACCTCGCCGGCGAGGTCGAGGAACCCCCTCTTCTGCTCGTAGGTGCATCTTTGCACCTAGGAGCGTAGTCATTACCTCTCCCCTCACGGCAACTGCCCAAGCCGAGGTCGTGCCCCATGTGGCGCCCTTGAGCTAGTTGCCCTCCTCTTCCGCCCTTAAGGCTTTGGCTGGAGTCGCACTCTGCACTCGCCACTCCTCCGGTAAAGCTGTAAAGGCCAACTCACGGCCAACAGCGTAGTCCATTCAAAAAAAAAGAAGAAAGTTATGACCAATTTACAGTAGCATTGAAGTATATTTTAAGTTGTTCTAGGATCTCCTCCGGTAAAGCTGTAAAGGCCACCTCACGGCCAACAGTGTAAGTCATTGAAAAATAAAAAGTTGTTCTAGGGTTATGATTTCTATAAAATGGGTATGAATGTAAGTGGAACAACTGTATATTTAATGTAACTATAGTGTGTCACGTGACTTAAAAATTTCGAAAAACGGACTTTCCCGGAGTAAGAACAATCCTCTCCATATAAGGTGAACAAACAAAGTGTCGGTGTCAAGTTTTTGTGCATACAATCACGGAATCTGTTAAGGTAATCGCGAAAGCTACATTACAATTCCATGCGCGTGCGCCGTTCGCCTCGTTGACATGCACGCAGGTCCGCGGGCGCGGTTATTTTGCAAGTTTATAGTGCAATGCAATGTGTCGGACGATGTACGTACATAGGTGATGTATATATTAGCATGGGTAATTAATTACAAAGCAGCGGATCAGAAATAGACTTCCGGTGCAACATAACAACAACAATCTAGTTAAATATGCAGCGCGTTGTGTTATTATATACAGCTACAATGTTAATTATTATATTTTGTGTCAATAATACAGTTGGCACACATTTATTTAAACAAGAAATTTGATCTAAAAATGTAGGTTCTGCGCTGGTGAATGTTAAATAAATTACAACTTGTGTGTAAATGGTAGAGTCATTAGAATTACTTCGAGTTGACTCGAACAATCAGAAATGTATTACCCTTTTGCAGTGTTTAATTAGTAAATTATAATACGCATTACTAAATACCAAAGATCGTCAACAGCAAGAGCGTCCTGACCGGCCGGTAGAGCCCGTCGGCGGCATCACACCGAGCTCTGTGTAATTACCGGAATGGGGTAAACACAGCCTCGGACCCAATTCACTTAAACAACAAATTCTCATCTCGATCCTGATAAACGAATCCCAGTGTAGGGTTGTCGTGGTGGGTGATATTATTGTAATACTATTGATTAAGAGAAAGATAATTAAAGAATATATTTATGGTAGGAGTACCGAATAATTACAAAGGAATTAGTTAATTTTCTCTTTTAGTAGAAATTCATAAGTAGTTATTTACTTTTAAGCAATTCCTTTGTTAGTTTCTACCCGACTGCCCCAGAAAGGGCATTATTTGAATTAGTTTTGTATATCTAGCTGAGACTAGTGACAGCCCTATTAAATGTTTGAGTTGTAGTATCGTGATAAAAGGAAAACAAATTCAACGTTTGATGTAAAATTAGTTTACATTTCAACGAAAATGAATTTTCGAGAATTGTTAAATGAGGTTGAAAGTCGTAAATTGAAATTCAATAATTAATTACTTCCTAAGAATCTAAGTACAAACACTTATAAACTCAATATTAGTATTTGATGACTGAATTTGTGGTGCTACTTTAGTTTCTGCGTGTTTATGGTCAATGAATTACACATACTCTTATTATAAATTACATATCTGTTCCACAAAGGGCCCACAGAGTTGCATTGCCGTGCATCGACATTTTGCTAATATATTTTGGTCTTTGGTAAATGTAACGAGGGGCTAACCTACTGTCATTATAGCGAGTACAATATGAAAACAAGAATGCTCTTATTCTGTGCTGGACCTAGACTCCTGCAATTCGAGGGTGTTTCGTCCCGTTGCCGTTGTCCCAAAAGCCACGTGCAAATTATCGAATTTCACAAATGTGTTTCTACAATTAGTTTGTAATTTGTTACAAATTTCAGAATCGTTTTCCGAAATGCAAAATAATTACAAAAAGTTTTCGTGTTATTCATGCTCAAAGAGTATTATCAAACGGTATGTGTGGACGCGTGTAGGTAGTTGAACCGAGATCGGCAATAGGCTAGGATGAGGAGCGAGGGAGCTGCCAACAACTCGAAATATTAAAGTCATTACACCAATGTGTTTATTTATGCAATTTTCTTGGATTAGGTGCTTTTTAGGGTTCCGTACCCAAAGGGTAAAACGGGAACCCTATTACTAAGACTTCGCTGTCCATCTATCACCAGGCTGTATCTCATGAACCGTGATAGTTAGAGAGTTGAAATTTTCACAGATGATGTATTTCTGTTGCCACTATAACAACAAATACTAAAAAACAGAATAAAATAAATATTTAAGAGGGCCTCCATACAACTTACGTGATTTTTTGCTGTTTTTATAGATAATCGTACGGAACCCTTCGAGCGCTTGTCCGACTCGCACTTGGCCAGTTTTTTTTCATTACTTCTGATGCTGTAATCTGCTTACGGCGTGTCTTACAGATATTTTATTACCTTATGAGATATGCAACACTACCGTCTGACTTTCTGTGAGACATAAAGTAATAGTTTAGATAAATACGCTCCGTAAGTTGTTTACTCAACAATATTATTCGCTTGAACCTGTTTGAGAGGCACAACTACGCCATTTCCTATTCCCAGTAGCGCACATTGTACGGCGGGCACAGTACGCGGAATATTAATAAATGTCTCTACCGGGAAAACGTTTTGTTTAGAACTTGATTTTGTAATATTGTGGAGTCCCACTCCTACTGAAGGAACGGACTATTCACTGAGATTATCTTTTGATAATACAGTTACTAATTTATACCAAGAAATGGGACACTAACTTTTACATTTATAGGAATTTTAATTCATTCTTAAAACTTCGACAATAGATACTTTTTTCATAGTTCTCCCTAATTTAAGAAATACGAGATTTTTTAAGTATTTCATTCTGTAATCACGTTTATCTGCCGGGAACCCATCGTATTGGAGAAACTTAGCTTTATGAGCACACTTCACTGGCCGTCAGCCAGCCGGCCGAGGAGCCTTAAGGATGAATGAACAAAGTAGTAATTTTCAAAGATAGAAGCACTATATTCGTGTACTAGCAGTCCGTCCCGGCTTCGCACGGGTTTATAATATAGCCTCATTTTGAAATCGGTCCAGTACATTTTAAGTTAATTCGTTACATACAAAAATAAAAAAAAAAGTACAACACTTGTAGTAACTAGGAATAATTCTAAGGACCTTTTTGCACAGCGACCTTTTGTCATGCGATGGTGCGTTGACAGCGCTGGAAACTGCGCTACAGACGGCCTATTGGGGGTTATGTAGCGTTGCAGTTGCTTACATGAGTCGTGTGTGTGCAAATCATTCGCTATGTGAAAAGAACGTTAGTATAGGATACTATGCCCTTGAAGAAGGTAACAGAAACATTTGAGACAAGACGCGAGTGAGCCACAACAACTTACACTCATTCGAAAATTGGGTCTTTTCAAATTATATTGTAAAACGAGAATCATTTAAAAAAAAATCTTCTTACGTAGACGATACGGACACAGTGTTAGACATACATTAATGTTTTCAATATTTCATCAGCGTCTGTTTACTTTAGCGAGCGGGTAATGGGTACAAAACAGGCATTAGTTACCGTTGATCTACGATCTACGGCGTTGCTTTCCCAGTTTCTCTCATGCATACAAAAACTTTGAATTTGGATATTGGATCAGAGTGAGAGATTAAAAAACAGGTTTATGATGACCATTGCTGGATCTACAATATTATTCAGCGATTTAGCTGTTGGGTCCTGGATACTTTAGATTATTGTTTTAGAGATAATGTTTTGGAGTATTCCCAGCTAAGAATTTTCCTAACGTCTTTATCTAGAAAACTCTACCTATGACGAGGACCACCAAAAGGATTCGAAGTTATCATTAGTGCTGTACGCACATTATAACCGTAAAGTTGCGTGAGAGATCCAAAATAGTCACGCCGCTTAGAATTTGTCAGAATTTAAAGACTACTTCATTCTAGATTAAATAAAATCTGTAATCCGTATTAGCGAAACGAATCGTCACTGGTAAGTGCTTGGGAGGATTAACTGTTTGGCCTTAAGTCTTATAGAAAATATTACGGTGTGTAGCCGAAATGGGACGTTTCTCCCAAATAAGAATAGGACATCGCTCGGTGTTTTGCCAACAACGAGTTGTAGAAATAAATTGACTAGTTGTTAGAATTGCATGGTACAGGTTATAACAAACCTATATGTTTGAGATACAGCAACAAGTAACGCCGTGTTTAACACTATAAGCAATAAGTTTAGACGCGGTCAGGTTGATACAATGTTACTTCACGTATGGCTGATACAATACTTCTCGCTTTTGTAGATACAAAGAATCAGCAACTGGTATAATGCGTGATCTTGTAAACCTCTTAAATATATTGTATTTTTAATATACCTATTACAGAAAAGAAAACTGCATTCCAAGTGTGTGGTAAAATTCTGCCTCTGATTATTTGATTCAAATTATTAATTAATAAAGTAGTTTTCATAATACTACTTCTTTGGATTGCAATTGTAGATCGATTAAAAAATTGTATATGATTTCAAGGTAAACAAGGCAACGCTACGTACATATGGATACCTATATACGGATCTTCTGATTCACATTCAAAATGGTTAAGGTTTTATAGTGATTTTATTTATGACAGTATTTAGCTAATTACGCTTTCCAGTGTACATAATCTGTGTTATTATAACCTATTGTGTGGTGTTGATGTAACGTGTGACGTGCCAGTAAGGTGGCGGGCTCGCCGCACCACAGTGGAAGCAGTAAATCAACACAACGCGGGCGCCACAAATACAAGACTATTCTGAGAGAGATATATTTATTTCATTAACTTTTATTTCTAGCTTCGGAACCGGTTGGCATGTCGCGTGTCGAGATTTGGTTCGCGCATATTTGTTGTAAATATCCTAATGATGACATTATGACTTGTAAAATGTCTATTTTAATTTGCGATGAGTATCTTTAGGTAAGTAGGTACTTGTACTTACTTATTAAAATTTGATCTATGATCTGAATTAAGTAGAAATTGAAATTTGTATAACTAGGATTGTAATAAAACAGGTACAGTGTCGTCAATGTTAACTATAATAATATTTGTTGTGGCGAGTGATAGCTCTCTGCCGAACCGCATCTCAGTCAGAGCGTGAAGGTATCTCAACTGTAACATTCCTGGTTTGAACTGTTGTATAGGGACAAAATTGTAGGTTAGTCACCTCAAATGACTGGGGAACTTGATCATTATAATGTTAACTTATATCAGGTAGGAATTCAGAAAGTGAATAGAATAGTAGTTAGGAACACAATATCCAGTTATTATCGTCGGATAAACTGTTGACTGTCCTGTATCTGGGTCGCGCCCCGTTCCACAATAACCCATTTTCTTCTGTTCACTACTAATTACATAGCCACTTTGGTGTCTCCAGTGAGGTGGACACTGTGTAGTGGTTACAATATTATACTTCACCTGCTTCTATATTTATATTTCATATTGAAGGAGTTAGTCTACATATCATCAAGGAACAAGAGATGGTTTGACGGACTGTCGGAACAAGAGATGGTTTGACGGACTGTCGGAAATTAATAATTATGAACTTTAAAAAAATTACAAAACTCTAAAAAATAATTACAAACAAGTAATAATATTAGTTTTACAAGGTTATTTTTCTATAGGTATGGCCTTAAGGTTATTTTTCTATAGGCCTTTCATATGCGATTTGATTTGGTTTCCATGTTCAGCGAGCCGTCATCGCACCCCGAAGGTAATTCGTCCATGGCGTAACCTCGGATAACCTTGACCCAATTGCCGGGCCCTGGAGCCAGGCTCCATGGGGACCTTGCGTCCAACCCTGATTTGTGATTATGATTGAGTGTTATTGCGACCATTATTCAAGGAAAGTGACGTAAATTACGGCCGCCATATTTATATTAACGCGCGGAGGAAATTAGGAGGAGGGAAATTATGTTATGTTGCAAACGTTATAACTTTTTATTGTGTGGTAAAGTCCCCACGCCTTTCCTGCGGTCAGTTCGAATGCTGTTTTAGCTATTATTATTCAAGGAATATTGTATATATACTTTAATATCAATCACTTATAAGAAAAAAAAACCATCTTGCCCATTCCTATCTACATGCATTCCGAATGGGTGGTAGATATACTATTATTATTTTCACGTGCCTGTACCTATTGGTTTACATGAATAAATAAAATCTCTGTTTCTTATTCTTAAAAGTGATGTTATGTTTTTATGACGTTTTGTTGTATTACTGTATTTGTACGTGTATTTAACTCCCCAGAAACTTGAGTCAGTACCGACGCGATATACGGGCTAAGCTTAACTTTATCAACGGATATCGGCTTAACTCTATCAAATCAACGCGACATTTCGACACTTCACGCCCTTCTCATGACTATACATATTTCCCAGATTGCATTTACACCATTTCCGAGAGATGTATTACGTAGAGACGCAAAAATAATTGCAGATTAGATTCCTTTTGTTTGTGTGTTCGCTTGAAAAAGACGACTATTGGTTACTACAGTCGTCTTGATCTAAAAGGCTAGTTTTCACAGCTAGTTATGATAATACAATGTAACTTAACATGTCAAGTTAAGAAAATAACTATTTGATTATCTTTTCGGGTTAAAAAAACACATATACTATTCACGCGCATAATAACATGTGTGAACGTATTTCAAGACAACGGCAGGTGTTAAAACGGGCGTCAGTGGCACCAAGAGCAGCTTTATTTCCCCAAACGGGTAGGCAGGCATGCATTGTACTGTATCAGGTGCCTTACAACTATTGTTTTAATGTTACTTAGTAACTTTTTTTTACTGTTCAAACGGTACAATAACGTCCGAAAACAATATTGCTAAAACAATTTACAAAGTTTTTTAAAGAAATATGAAAATTTATTTTATTTTATGATACAAATACAATATGTCGTGATGGGATCTATAGCCGTGTTCACGACAGGACAGACTTAAAAGAGACGGAAGCACCAAATAATGGCTGGCACTATTCAAGGAACTTCATTTACAAGTAATAAACTAGTGGCGTAACCATCTATAGTAACGTTGATAACAAGATTACAAAAATTATTGGTACCAAATTGTTTTAAAATACCTTACCATAGCCAGTCTAATCCCAAGGGGTATCACAATACCACTGTCACTGTACCTATCATTACTTTAAATACACTGTAAGTATCTGTGAACTGATATTAGACATGACACGCCATTTGGGAGTGTGGGTACTTGTTTATTTGATTTATCGTAAGCCAGCGTCAGAAGTCAGCTCATAACACGATATTATTTTGAGTTCAACGTTTCCACTCAAGTGTTAAATTATTTGTAATTAGTATTAGGAAAGCCATCAGAAGTGGATGGATTAAATGTAAAAGTAGGTACCCACCGAAAAATACTAGTATTGAGTAATTTCAACACATAGGTACGTTCTTTTATCAATCGCAAGATAAACGTGGCAGCTGAAGATTTAAAACTGAGATGGTCCCGTGAATATGGGATATTCCAATGACCAAATGTTAAAAAACAACGAAATGACTACAAATCCTCGAAGTTTATGGGATATGCCTTTCCAAAATTAGTGCGCGTCACATAAAACTATCATGTTACATTTGTTGTGAACTGTATCCAATGGTCAAATGTTAAACCGATTTTTGTTAAATAATAAATAGTGAAAAGTGCTCACCTGATTAGTTAATATGTAAAAGTGTCTACACCTCCGATTGAATAAGATTATTTTGATCCATTTTCAGTGAGTTTAATCTTAACAGCTTCAGTCCCATTTTAAACCAACACTTTATAATCCTGATAAGATAAACCGATACACACACCGTACACACGCCTTATCTATACGTTGTGTTCACAGCAGAGGAACTATCAAACGCAGTACTCGTCCAAACCGGCATGAACATGGTACAAAATAAAACGGTCTAAATACGGTCTTTTGACATATAAAAGTAACATTTACTTATAGTAAGACCTATAGTAATAGATCTAGATATCATTTTCCATCGAAATGTCGTGTAAATACCTAGCCGTGCTGTGTGTGATGCTGCAAGTCTGCTCGAGTAGTCGGGTGCTGGTCATGTTCCCGATGGCCAGTCGGAGCCACACAATCCTCGGAGACTCCATAGTGAGGACTTTGGTTGACGCGGGACACGAGGTACTCGCTATTATATGTTGATTTAACATGTGTGACAAGAAGAATGTTAGTGTGTCATCGAAAAGGCGGTTAAATTGTAACTGGTTGCAGGTGACGTATATATCTACGTTCACTAAAGAGAAGGAGAGAGATAGACTGAGGCTCGTCAACATCAGCTCAGTTAACAGCGAAGTTACAGGTTTGTATTAATTCATCACTCGCCTTATTCAAACATCACCGATCATTTTATGAACTTAATTTTATTATAAGTTATTTTAAAATTAATCAGTATATAATTTTTAAACCTTAATTCTTTTTTGATTATTTTAGGCTTTACTAACTTCTACTTTACACCGATATTAATTACAAATTTGTTTATATCCAAAGAAAGGGAGCGCCTGAATCTTCTTGAGTTAGTACGCAACCCTCGACCCTCGTACTTTATCCAAAAGGTGGGCTCCAACTTTGCGCGACGAGCTTTGCAGCACCCCGCCACTCAGGAGTTGCTGCAGAATCCTAATGAACACTTCGATGCCGTGGTGGCGCAGTGGTTCTATAGCGGACTTCTGGCACCGTGAGTTTAGCTTTATTAGAATGGCATACATTCAATTCAGGGGAAACTATATTTTTAGTAGTATGTTAAATATGTTTTTATAGAGGTGTAATATTATTACTTGTTCAAAAATAAAGAAAAAATCTCCCCAGTCTAGCGGCAGTATACGACTGCCCACTGATATGGTACAGTACAGAAGACGTGTCATGGATGAACCTACGGTTGGTTCACGGGCAGACCAACCCAGCGTACAGCGTCAGCCTGCAGGCCACGAAGATGGCCTCCGTGCCTTCCACCGTGTGGGAGAGAGCGAACAGGATCTGGCAACAGGCCTACCTCTCGGGATGGGTATAGTAAGTACATATACAGACTTTATAGCGACCCATAAGTGAAAATACATTAAAATTTAAATGCTCTTGCGCGCATGGCGATTAAGGTCATACGTCAGATACGCTCAATAAGCATTGTAGGGTAAAATAACTGGTGGAAAAACATAGCCGTTCTCTAGCAAATGTGACAATAGAAAATTACTATTGTTATTTACAATAGATTTCAGCAATATTACACCTGATTCCATCAATTATGTGACAATAGACGCAATGCAATCTAATTCTTGAAAAAATTTACAGTTACATGACCAACTACGTAGAAACGCCATCTTACCGCGAGATCTACGAGTCTCCCCTGCAGGTGCGTGGGCGTGGTCTCCCAGACTATGAGACCCTCGTTTACAACGGCTCCCTGCTGCTGGTAAACTCGCAGCCACTGCTCGGCCAGCTGCTGCCGGTGCCACCGAACGTCAAATATGTAGGAGGACATCATATTGACGTACCTACCAAGCCTTTACCCCAGGTAGAACTTAGTATTATTACATTTATAGTACCCAAAAATGGCATGTTATCGTGCCAAATCTGGCACGCTTGAAAACTTTGCAATTACTCTGCTATTTTGAGTAGTTTTATTTTATCGATTGAATCTTACATCTGTAGCGATGACGTACTATATCTGAGAGACATTGGAGGTTAACATGATAAATTTAATTTCCACGCGGTCAAGAGTTGCTTACGTCACAATTTTTATGACGGGACATTACGGTTCTATTACGATCTATCAGACCGAACTCTTATCTAACCCTGGATTCATTTTTATTGCAGATCTGCTTAAACATCGATTACCACCAATTCAGTTTACGTATTTTAGTTTAATGTTTAAAAATAGAGTCGGTTTGTCGATAACTCGCGGCCCCAATCCAAGTTCTGATACAGAAGCGCGGCTTAATGGAACAGTGGCCGGTTCGCTAACTGGCTCGTAAAATTATATTACTAACGTTTAGCCCATGAACAGATGTATTTTGCGGTTTTATTTTGGAAGAGGCTGCGTCATTCACTATGTACCTATTTCCTCTATTTTTAAAACATCTTACTTCTTCCTTATAAATTAAAGTGAATGTTTGTACTCTATGCGTGCCTAAAATATTGATCAGATTATAATAAAATTTTGGTAATTGACCAAAAAAAAATTTATTTATACTTTATGTGACATTTCAACGCATGCCAGGTATAGCTAGTAGATTATAAAACTTCTAGATTGTTTAGCAGGTTTGAACAAAAAAGTTGTCTCCTTATCATTCGACCTTTTCTTAAACCTCAGAATTTACAAGAACTTCTAGACAAGTCCAAGAACGGCGTGATCTTCTTCAGTTTGGGCTCCAATATCAACAGCAAGGAGTTCCCGGAGGGCGTGAAGCGAGGGCTGGTGGACGTGCTCGGGCAGTTGGAGCAGACAGTGCTCTGGAAGATTGGGGAGGAGCTGGAGGACTTGCCGGGAAATGTACATATTGTAGACTGGGCACCGCAACATAGTATCCTAAGTAAGATAACTAAGTTAGTTAGAAATAATAAAATCCCAATTAGGATCAAGTCCTCTAAACTAGATTGCGATAGTGCAGAGTTCCATAGAAAATGATTTCGTAGGCAACTTTAAACACTAGATTAAAATGCAGGGCACAAAAAAAATTACCTACATATTTTGCGGAAACCGCTATACATGTAAATGATGTTTACAGATCATTCGAACACGGCGATGATGATTACCCACGGCGGATTCCTCTCGTACATGGAAGCAATGTTCTACGGGGTACCCATCATCGGGATTCCGTTCTTCGGAGATCAGTTCCTGACGATGGACATCGCCGCAGCGAGGGGACGCGGCGTTGCTGTCAAGTTCAGTGACGACCTGCCAGTGAAGCTTAAGGAGGCTACCGATGAGATCCTTGGGAATTATAGGCAAGTTATATAAAAATTGTTCCCAGTTTTTTTATGAACAAGATATTTGGGTTAGTAGTAGTAATATTATAATTATAATCGTGGGATTTATGTAGTAAACTCATAAAAACCACTCTCATTAATGTTATTGTAAAAGCACCCAATAAGATAGCAACTGTCTACAGAGTATGTTTTATTATATCTGTCGTATCAATATACTGATACCGGCTGACTTATATTCAAACATCTTATGGTGACTCGTATTAAGTGTCTCATCATTATACTCGTACTTAGGTCAACCTTCAATAACTAATACATATTTATATGAAATCTTTGAAAATGATTTCGGAAGCGGAGTCTATTTTCTGATGTATGTGTAAAAATAGAATGAAAAGAAATGGTAGATTATTAAATGTGAAGACATTGATTCTTATTATTCCAGCTACCGCATTAACGCGAAGCAAGCATCAGTCATCTTCCAGAATCACCTGGTGCCCCCCACCCAGGAGATCCTGTACTGGATCGAGCTTGTGATAAGCAGCGGCGGCGCCCCCCACCTGCGCTCCCCCGCCGTCGAGCTCACTACTGTCGAGAGACTCCATTTGGATGTGGTAATGACGGGGCTGATGATACTGTGGTTTCTGTCCAAAGTGCTCAAAGTGTGGAGGGCGCATAGTCATGGGCCAGATGAGAACGAGGATGATAAGAAAACTCAGTGAGGAGTTAGTTTAAGACACGCGAAGCAATTTAATTGTTTAAATAATAACAAGAAGAGAAAGTGGACACAAATGTACGCTCATGCCGCTGGAGTATTAAAAAAAAATAAAAGATGTTGTAAAATTTTCTTTTCTTTCATGTAACAATAACCTGATATCATCTTATTTGTATCTTCATACGATGCGGAACTAACTACAGGTAAACTTACTGTACAATCTGCTTACAATATATTCTCAACTTGGCAACGCTTCGAGGAGGAAATAGAAGCCTTCAAAAGACATGCATTAATTGCAATAGTGACAACGGTATGCAAACAAACTTGGAAATAAAAAGTCATGGTCGAATCACCTGACATTTCATTTATTTATCACTTAATAGCAATAAAATAAATCATCCTCAGACAGTAGAATACTCCTCGGAATAAGAAAGCATAATATTAACCTTTAATAGAATGCCAGTCCAAAATTAGCTATTATATTAGAATGGGAAAGATGATGGCTGGGCACGGAGGCGCGGGCGCGTCCCGTGGGAGAGGCGCTGTGCACGCTTCCTCACTGCTCGGGAAGCATACTGTGTATCTGTCTGTATCATGAATATGTATGGTAATATCATACAATAAGGTGCTACCTGTGCACGCTGGTCCGGTATTTAATTAAACGCACACATTTGAGTTCAGTGGACTGTATTTAGGAATTAATTAATAAAAAGTAAACTACAATGATAAACGCGTGGTGAACGATGCTACGATGTAAATGCGACTAACCAGAGAGCCTTAATGATGACTAGCCTGACTAGTGATGAGCTACAAAATATAGATTAAGAAACAAACTATTTATTTGGCAAAAAAGACTACCACTTAATTTATTACAAAATAAAAGTCAATAAACAATGCTGTTTTTAAAAGTGTAACCGAATTAAGATAAAAACGACACATTTGCCTATTGCTGTTATTCCTTTGCACTGAAAATCTTTAAATTTAAAATCATATATTATAATAATAATATAATAATTGTGCAGCCGGTTTCCCTGTTCGTAATTGGTAAGGCAATTCGCACCATGTAAGTATATCTTGAATGGATGCATGCATTGTGAACGCGGCAGCATGCAGCTGCATTTATGATGGGTGGGTGACCACATTGCGCGCTGCGAATACTTCATTAGCGCGGGTTCACTCTGCTGGGAACAAATTGCTACGTTATGCTAATGCATGGTATTATTTTTGCTATCATTTACGTTTCATACTTTACGACAAGATGTGTAGCGAGCAAATTCTTAAAAACTTGAAATCCCATTATCGAGTTTCAGAGGTGTATGCAATAAGATGCGATAAATACAGTAGGCGTGAAGAGATATCTACCGTAGTAAATAAATATTAGGTCCTATGAGTAGACATTTCAAGTCTTTTGGATGGGAATATGATATATAGTTTATTGTGTAGAGTCCCCAACAACGATAATAAAATATAAACACCACATCATCGAGTTACGAAGCTTTCAAATCAAGATTTATTTGATTAAGTGAAGCAAAGGGCTTCATTTCACCAATTAACTGATGAAAGGAGGACATTTCAAGTGACCAATTAATATTTATTGGCCTGTAGAGTCAACGAGATGGTACATTTATGCGCAATAACTATATTATTTTGTTATTTACGGTGGGTTTAGTGGATCACGTTTGTAATTTATTAACTGTATGCTAACACATTAGACCACTTTAAATTCAGCAATTAAATAAATGTGCAAAGTAATAAATAAAATATTATAAAAACGATAAAATATAATCCTTTTCTAATTATGCATCTTCGTAATATTATAATTGTATTAACAAGCATCGGTTCAAGTTTTGAAGACTAAGGGGTGAAAACTAGGAACACTTATGTTACCTATGCACTTGTAATCAAAACCACTAGCTGTTCATGTGAAGGACCGCAGCCGCGGACACGCCCCGTCCACGTAAAAGCGATTAATGGACCCGTATGACTGTCGTGCAGTCTGATACTTTCTTGTACTAACTCCACATGCAACATTCAACTTTACAGTCCCGGCAATAATAGTGTAATTCCTGTACAGGGTTAAAATTTTAGTGCGCACATAAAAATGTTATTAATCCGTGAATGTCATTCACCGGATGCTTGTCCTCTCGGCAAATTACCCAGAGAGGTCTCGGAAGACAAGGCAGGGACTAAGTTCATCTATTTGAATTAAGTGGTAGCACATAATTATGTTGGCGTAAACTTATTTGTCAGGATTAAGGACGTTAATGATTTATTAGTAGAAGACGGATAGTAGATTAACCTACGAACAATGAACTCACTCCTAAGACACAATCACTTGTAACTGCGTATGCAAGATAGAATTGGGGTAGGTACCTATCAATTATTTTTTTAAATTATTTTATTTTACTTTATAACAATGTCTCTTTCATATAATCTTCCTGACATGTAAAAGTGAAATGCGTGTGGGTACAGTAGCCCACATGTCCGCTGGCCCGTGGCCCGCGCGGCTGGTGTCACGCTGCCTGCCATGGGCCCTGTCGACCGTGATGGGCACCGTTATTTGACCTTATCATCACTCATACAATTAGTAGCCGTGAAATCTGTATTGAATCTGACAAACATTCACTGTACCAAAGAACTTAACTAATTAATGGTAAAAAAAACTTTTTAATAACAAGCTCTTATTTAATTGCCCTTAGTTTTCGTGTTATACTCAGCAAGTCCTTTCATTTGATACCCATACTGTGGTAGTGCAGAAAAAATAACTATTCCGCCATCTTGGATTTAGAATGACGTCAAATAGCTAAGCATGCATTGTCATCAAAAAGCGTGTAAACCAAATTTCAGCTCGATGGGTTAAAGATAACTGATTTATTTAAAATTCAGTTGCAGGTTTCCACCCGGACATACATACATTGCAAGTTATTATAAAGCTTGTAAAAAGATGAGCATCAGTAACGTACTGTTTGTATCTGCGGGAGATGCATCGTGTCCAGCACTCCCCGGTGTGATGATAGACGAGACAAATGGGAGATATTTGTATTTCGACTCTTTCTCTCATATGCACAAAGAAAGTGAGAGAGTACTTTGGTCTAGATAACCATGTCATAAGTCATAATATCGTTGCGAGTGCAACGTCTGGTGGAAATAAAATCTGTTAGACCAATATTCAGACTTATCTCACCGTGAATTTTTGTGTGTACTTACGCAAAGTTAATCTTAATGTGTGCATCTTATTGTCATTGTTAGAAGACCATTTGATTTAAACAACGCTCTTACCGTGACCTCCCAATAGTGGCAAGTTCAAGGTCCCGCCCACGAGGTCACGAGGCCGCGAGCTGGTGAGGCGCCTCGTAAATCACCCACCTCGACGCGCCTCGATCGGCTGCTGTGACATACGTAATCGAGATTTATAGCTGACGGGATAAATAAGAAGTTTACAAAGAAAATTAGGAATAGGTTACAAATTTTATGGTATATGTTTCTTTGTTTTATGGTATATAATCGTTTGTTTATTGATGTTTTGTTTGTCCTGTGGGGTATTGGTGAAGTGAAAGATAGGTATGTAGATGGAAATCTTCGAATACAGATTTGTAAACAACCTTTAAAAAGGAAGGAAGATTATTTTCGTGAAATGGTGAAACAAAACTACTTATTTATATCGTATTTATATACAAATCGTATCGTATTTATATCTATACTATTATACTATACTATATATTATATATATATAATATTATATATATTAATATTATACAGCTAAAGAGTTTGTTTGTTTGTTTGGTTGAACGCGCTAATCTCAGAAACTACTGGTCCGAATTGAATAATTCTTTTTGTGTTAAATAGTTCATTTATCGAGGTAGGTTATAAGCTATATATCATCACGCTTCGACCAGTAGGAGCGGAGCAGCAACGAATAACGTGGCAAAAACGGGAATATTCCCGAACATGAATCGGGTATTATAGACTTATATATAATCATAGACTTTATAACATTACTCTACGCCAAAGTAACTATTAGCGCGGGCACAGCTAGTCGTATATATAAACTCTATTGCCACTGCAGAATCTGAATGATTGCTGTGCAAAGCAGCGGAAGCCACGGATTACGAGCAACGTGCAAGCCGCCGTCGCCGCCGCCGCCGCGCGCTGCTCGTAAACAATAGTACCTACAGCTAGCAGTGTGCCACATGTGGGCCTTTGTTGGACTGAGTTCAAGGAATAAGAGAAAACTAGACTAAGTCTGCAACAATAAACAACAGTGGAATATTTAATTTGTAAAACACCTCTTCATATATCAGGGAGTAGTGCTAAAAGCTAATAAGTATAAAATTGTTACTTCCGCAATATCTAATACTTAAGTTTTAAGGACCAAATATTATTTTTCAAATAATATCGTTATTATAAGTTTTTTGTGGGTGGTAAAAGTGGATTACACCACTGAAAAGAACATCAAAAATGCACTAAGATGGACCGAAAAAAGGATTTTGGATTTTTTGTCACTTATTGGGTTTTAACACTATGCCTACCCTCGGTATACATAAACAGGTAATGTGACCAAAAAGATGTACAGCATATCGACAATGCACTCTGTAAGGTGTAGAACGCATCGCTCAGTACATGATCTCGGGCCGCAACTCAGCATCCATTGACGTGGAAACCTTGCATCCAGCTGCTTTAGTAAATTGGATCCACAGCTTCCACGGAGCGCAGTAGGTACTCGGATTACGGGCTGCAGACGCCGGACGGATGGGTGGGCTTTCTGAAATCTTATATGTTTATGTGTTTGGCAACAGAACGCACGCGTGTCTCGGCTTTACTCGGATTTCTCAACGATTAAGTTATATATTTTGTTCTATATCAATTGAAAGTACATTTTATGGGATATGTAGGTACCTATATCATTATCGCAAAGGATTTTAGTTGGCTTTGTTTGAAAGTGTGTAGTTTATTTGTTAAGGCTAAATTTGCCGTTTCTGCTAATATTGAAAACAGCACATTTCTAATTGAATGACTCACTAATAAGTCGGTATTTGTTGCCGTAAGCTTAGTCTAATATTTTAGAAGCGTGAATGCAAATCAAATAATATATTGTGATGATTATCAGCCAACTGAACTATCACCATCATTAAAAGTCTTCACTAAACGCTAAATAGTTACAATAACTAATGGAGCCAGCGTGGCGGGATTTATTTGCTATTCATTTACCGCTTTGCATTTAACTGCGCACTCCCCAGGACGAGTTATGCGCCATTTTATTGCCTATAATCGTAAACATACTAATGGTAGTAGTGACGCGTGACTGGCTTGTATCTTGATCCTTCAAATAATTAGGTCAACAGCAGAGTTGTGAGTTAACTATTATAACCCGAACACTTCCACTGTCGTTACTCCAAATACCCAAATGCCTTAACAATGGAACTCTTCGATAGTGTTATCTTGATCTAGGTCTACTATAGTCCGGCAATGGTTCCGTAGCGTCAGACACTCTCACTTTTGAATGTTGGCCGCAATGCCGCGCCACTGTGAACCGTGTGAACCGAAGACAGCCTCATTCAATCGAATTTTAGTGAGAGGACGTGTCGATAAATTTCTTCAAGTCGTAAAATGACACGCCGCTGTCAGCTGCTCCTATAGTATGACGAAATTGTTTTTTGGACATCAAAGCGTCTCACACACTGGGGCGTTGATGCTCGCACGTAAATTGTTTTGTCATATATTTTGGTTATGGCTAAAATTTTACGCGCGATCGTCTACACCCCAGTGAGTGGGAGGCTTTATTTTATGGAGCACGAGAACGCAACCCCTTCATCTAATAGTAAACCTTAGTGAGATAAAAATTGCCTTAACTTGTTGTTAAAAGTGCAAAGTATGTGTTGGAGGCGTATGTTTATAAACATAGGCGATAAAAATTATTACTTTTCTTCAATTGGATAATTTATGGCAATTTTGATGTGACTTAATTCTCCACTGCTATGCAGTACAGAATGTATCGATAACATGTGGGTAACAGCACCTCCTTGCGGTAGGTAAGTAGGTATATCAAATCGTGAATGAGTCGTCCTTGATCCAGTCATTAACACGGTCTGCTATCCGGTATTTAATGCTCCACCGCAGATCTCTGACGAGAGCAGGCCCGTTTGTTACTGCTGCTGTGGTCCAGACTAACTTTATAACTTAAACATCGGATCTTCATTAAAATTGATCAACAATATAAACAATTTCTAATAAGAATTGTAGTACTTAAAAATGTTAAATATGTAATAAATATAGTAAAAACATAAAACATATCGCTAGACAACACATACTCATCGTATGACTTCAAACTAAGCAAAGCTTGTAATATACAGTTGACTGGGAGCGACCCCAGTTACACCCAGACCATGGCAAATTCCGAAAAGTCCATTTCCGAAATTCGACCCTGGCGGGAATCGAACCCGCAACCACCTGGTTCAGTGAGTCAAGGGTAGGCCCTTAAACCACTAGACTGTGGCGCACCCTATATCTCGCCACGAAACACAACTACCGCCAGTCGCTACTAGATGGCGCGACTGTAGACACATCGCAATTCTACGCGTTCAAGAAATTATCCGCCATACAAAGTACTATGAAAATCCCAGCTCGCGGTACTGGTGTGTTCAACGATCTGAACTATATATACAAATTTCCCGACAATATCATCGGTATGTAGCGGACCCCGCCAGGCATACCACCCGCCTGGCAGGAAGATTTTCCCTTTTCCGCCAAAAGACCAAACCGTCGCTAATAATAGTTAAAGAGTCAAAAGTAAGAATTAGAACGTTGAATCATTATGTGGTTGGCGCATAATTAGATTAGTCAGATCACTTAAAATAAACTCTCGAATCTCTTAGATTAAATCCCAGGAGACACAGCTTGTTTAACGTTACATTTTCCACTCTAACAAGCCACAAAACAAAGGTTGTTAGCAAACTATTTACGAATGTTAAACAATGCTGCGGTTAAGATAGGGGCTTAAAATATACGCCTTGTTGCCGCGGCGCGCGGCGCTAGGCTCACAGTACTCAAACCACTTCAAAGGATCTAGGTTAAAACACTTAACGGCTCTTGTGTTTTTATGGTTTCCATTTCATTAGGAATTGAATGAGTCACTGGAAGTTCTCACAATCGACTACTCGAACTTGAAAATGATTCAAGAATTTTCTTCGAAACGAAAGTGTTTGCTCATTGTTTAGGCTATTGGAGTCCGTTTTGAAGTTATCGACATCTTTTGACATTTAACTTTTCTTTTAGTAGTACTTAGTTGCTGAAAATATAAAGAGTTGTATAAGTTAACTATAAAATACAGACTTGCTTAGTCGCCGCCTCACGCCAGCAGACTTAGCTTAGTTACTGCCACAACTTTCTTCGTTCACTAACAATGATGAAAACCATTTCATAAGTAACATATTATTACAGGCTCATTGCCGTCGTCACTTATACTATGTGTATGTTTATAAATAGGGAGCTGTGTAAATAAATTGGGTAACGTGTACTGGTATGAGTCTAATTGGATGTCCGTAGTTTTTACCCGCGACGACTGACGTGCGCGCCCCGCTCGGATCGAATGGCCGCGATGAAAGCTCTTCCTGGCATCTTTGTTTTACATAGACGAACCACCAAATACTCATTGCAAATTGTGCCATAAATAAAATATTAAGATCTCCTTTAAAATAATAAGCTGATGATGATTCTGCCACTCCTGGGTTATGAAGTGCATTTGTACAGTCTTCCGAAGTTTAAAATTGGGGTATAAGGAAAAATAAGGTCATCTCTTTTATTTGATGGAATACTGTAGCAACAAATAAAGTCCAGCGCAATATACGTAGAATAAGCAGGATTTTTTTTATTTTCTGTTCACCAGTCGAATTGTTCCATAGGTGGATTAAAAAAATATATAATGGCCGGTCCTTCCTGTCCGTACATTACAGCTAACAATAGTACTGTAGCCCGTCTGCATCATAAAAGTGTGTGATCGCCAGTCTCCGGCACATGCGCGTGTTATTATAATAATGTTAATTTTATCTCTCGCTGGCACACTGCGGTGCGTATGCGTGAATTAATTACTCGCGTTCCTTAATACGCTCTTGTTCATTATGTAGTTGCGGAAGGATAGATGGAGGTATCCGGAAACAAAGGAAGATGTTCTTGGTACTTATATCGGGGTATCGTCAAAGCGTGTAAAGCGGGCGACCGACTTGCCTCCTGTAATAACAATTTGTAGAGACCCTATGGCTCCACCGACTTGTCTACATTTGAATCTTTTTTTAATTTGGAGTGTTTTGTCGTAAGGTTTATTCTTGGGAGAAGATACAAACATTGATACATAATAACTATTTATTATACATAATTCATGTTTCAATATAAGCGAAAGTTTTAAATATAACGATAGTGATGACTAGCTAGAGTGGCTGCTCTTAGACTATATAAAGTCACTTCAGTTTTGAGAGCTAGCTCTATCAGCTTTCTAATTGCTACTTTAGCGTTTTTATTCAACGAAAGTTTTTGGTAGCAATTAAATTATGTACAATATTTCCGGTTGCTAATTGGAGTACCTAATAGTAATACAAATTAAATTTAAAACATCCGTGTTGTGTGCAAGCGCACGAAAACATTTACATTCGCTTGAGGATGTGGTTGCACTGTGGACGTAATGAAGGTGCGTGGTTCCCATAATAATTTTGTCGCTTGCGTAGTCTGGGGAACGTAAGCATGCATGTCCTCCTTTTTAAATATTAACCAAACATAATTTTGCGATACAATATCCATAAACTCCCCAAGTCGACAATTCGTGTTGGTGTTAACAAGCCGGTGACTTTAACTAATGCACCCCTAATTAATGCTTGTTTTTTAGATACATACATACATATACTCACGCCTGTATCCCATGGAGGTAGGCAGAGACTACCGTTTGCCACACACTACGATCCTGACATACCTCTTTCGCTTCATCCACAGTCATACATCTTTTCATGCACTTCCGTCGGTTAAGGGTGCTACGGACTTGACCTTTCTGGAAGAGACCGTTAATCTGGTCGTGAAAGGTCCTCCTTGTTTTATAATTAATCTATTTTATAACGATTTTATTTAGTAAGTTACAAACAAACAGAAATACAAGCAAATGAGTAAGCTTTAGGTTTAAAATATACTATAATATCCTAGGTGGGTTAGGAGGTAGAGTAAATGGGAAGTAGATAGAGCATTAGATGTTTGTAAGAAACCTTTGATCTAGTAGCGATTGTGCCATAATGCCAATGTCCTAACAGACACATACTTGATGACAAAGAATACGGATCCATATAAGTTAACTAAAGTTGTAGGTGAGAAATTACGGTTTTTTCAGATTATTTGTAAGTACCCACAGCTGGAGAGATATTTATTAGATTATAAATAATGTTCATTATCAGTGTTTGACAAGTAATTCGCTCTATAAAATTATTCCAAGCCAACAACAATATTTAAATAAATAATATATTAAACGATAATTACCCTTTGAAAGGCTCGACGTAACCACGTTGTAATTTAGGAATGTTACGTCTCATTTGCCAATACCAAATCCAAGAAGCCTCTCAAAAGCCGTTATAAGCAGCTCTGCGAAATACTCCGCGGGGCTGACGTCAGAGGCGGGGAACTAAACAATCAGTTGATCGATGATTATACAAACACCGTATTTGTTTGTGCTGCCTTTCAAACACAAACGTTTTTCAATCATTAATTTCGATAGCATAGAAACATTTACTTGAAAGATGTATCTTTCTCTACCATGTTTTTCACGCTCGCTATAGGCGCTTGCGTCTGCGTTAATACATCAGTATGACAAATTGTACCGCAACCATCTAAGGTAATTACAATTTTTTATACCAATGTTGTATGTACACGCTCGCCGTGATTCCTTGCACCGTATAGCTTCACAGGAGAGCTTACGAACAGTTATTTCCTTCCCATTTGACTCATGCCTTATTTATGAATGCAGCGTGAAGGTCACGCGTTATCTTTCACGGTCATGACATTATGTGCCTTTGTAGGCTGTAAAATACCTATAAGAAGGCAAATTGTACGCCATTCTTAGCTTTTCATATTGAGGAGTAGCCATATTTCAGTTTTTGCAAAAGATTTGATAATAACATGCACATAATGAACTTGTAGTCAATTGCTCCGTTGTAAAGACAATCTCGATATTTTGACGTAATTACGTAAATTAATAATATTGATGTAATTCAAACATATGTCATAATTGAATAGACAGTACCGCATGACCCCGCCCGTCGCTACTCTTATTGTTCGTACGTGTGTCTGTTTGTAAACATTCTCGAGTTACACAGTCACCTCTGTGGTCGGATGGTACCAGGATTACCAGCTCGGGTGACGCACAGCTTTGTTTAATTTCCGAGGTTTCAACATAATTCGCTGGCAATTTCAATAGCTTTACATTCCGAGAATCATTCAATTTCTTACATGATTGAGTGCACCGTATTTTTAACTAGTACAAATAAATGATGAGATAAACATTAATGTTTCCCGAAACACTCACTCCTACCATAACGGCGATAATTTAATTGTCGAATAGCTAATAGTCCGTACATCGGATTACACGGATATTTCCATAGCGCGTCTCGCAATACTCCGGTAGTGGTAATTAACCGCGTTAAACGCCGCTAACTGCCGTAATCGCGTTAACCGCCGCGGCAGTCGCCCACGCTGCCATACGTCCCGCCGGATGACGTGGGTCAAATGCCGCGCTCTGGCAAATGCACTGAATTGGGTTAAAATTGATTATAATCTACTACGGGACTGACATAATATAGGTACCTACTGTAAATAATCTGAGCGATTAACGAGTGCAAATATTTTGTAATCAGAACATTTAAACTCTTGAAAGTATCTAGTACTTAATTTTTAATTTAAAATTTAGTAACGTGGCTTAACTGATAATTAATTTCTCATTCACTCCCGCAGCTTTTCCTGTGTTTACATTCATCAGGGACCCATGTTTATTTGTACAGAACGCTATTCGCCCCACAGGAATATTCCACGAAGCAACATGAAAACATACAGCACGTCGCCAGTGTCCGCCATTTTTAAAACTCTCCAGATGTAAGGTGACGTTTCCGAAACGCGATTGAAATAAAACGATAAAAATATTGTATACGGGGATAAAATATTAGCCAGACGCCGCCCGCCGCTGGCGGAGATATATTTCAATCAAAATGTTGCTTTTATGTTCCTGGTATACCTCCGTCTGTCCGTACCTGCTTACCGTGCGCCTGCCAGTGGGCTGTCCGAATATTGCAAACATTGGGTGGTATTTTACTTTATTGTTCCATTGATAGTAATTTAATATATTTTCGTTATCCATTCTGCATTGTAGCCCTAAAAATAAATTATGTTTCTATCAGATGCATAGTGCTTTCAGTCTGGGTCACCTCTGGGAAACCACATCTCAGCCCGGAGCTCTATCTTAGTAGCATACTACTAAAACCATTAATTATCAATGTTTACGTCTTGGACAGAAACCAGTACAGCACCCGTCATGGAAACTGGGCGAATCCAATGTTCTAAATTATCTCTTCATTATTTGACTATTGTAAGTAAATATATTATCACGAGTGTTTATCCCAATGTTGTCGAAGTATATAGTAAAATCTAGTTCCGTGAGTTTCAACGGACCATAAGTAGTTGATAAGCTGAAAATCTTGAAATTGGAACTCGTAAGAGGATAGAGAACTTTATAAAGGACGATGGCACACTTTATTAACTGTCCCCAAACGAAAAGTTTAAGAACTCTCACAGTTCGCTACTTTAAACACGAGATAAGTTGTCCAAAAGTTAAACTTTTGCGAAATTATACTAGGTATATAAAAACCTGCCCACCCCCTTACCTGGGTATCTGGAAAGTATTTGTACCAATCAATAATTTACCTGCTTTAATGCCTTTGAAAATGTCAGTTGTCGTACTCCGTTCCCTGAGTATTAGTTTAATATTCATTAGTCATTTCTACAAAATAGTTCAGAAATACTACTTAGACTAGCTTTGTCGAGCTCGGCATTCGAAATATTCTTTGAATTTAAAGCAAAAATATATTAAAGTACAATGGGCTGACCACAATATCGGCCAACAATAGATACATACAATGTGTATTGGATTGTGAAGGGACTGCAGACGAGGCGATTAGCGACGAGATGGGGCATTGTGTGCGCCGCCGAAGCGTTCCCATCCGATATTAGGTACGTATTTTAAGGGTTATATATTGAAAAACAGCTCTTGAAAAACAAACAATTTAGTAATGTACTTAGGTAAATATACCGTCGTATACCCCGATTGAATAAATATGCGTACCTATCTAAATATGCTATTAGATCTACATCTCGTCAGTGACACCTATGGAGGTACCTATTGTGCTATTATACTTAGTAATTACAATAGGAAATTTTAGGGTGATTAGATTTGCAGTTGGGAGAGTTAAATATCTAAACTAAAATAAACACGTAATAAGTTGTAACCTGTTTCCCTCGTAAGATAAAGATAAAAAAATAGGTAGGTCCATAAATATGGAAAAAAAAAAAAAATTTTCGGAAGCTTCAGTTGGATTTTGTTATTTTAGTTAACCAGGACCTACCGGAAATTATAGAAATGTTTGATGTCGGTAGCTAAATCAACCGCCCATCGGTTCGTTTTAATTAAAAAATACATCATCATCACGCCTGTATTCCCCGAAGGGGTAGGCAGAGGTGCACTGCAGTGCGCCCACGCTTCACCGATGTATTTTGGTCCCAATGTAATAGGGGGCGAGCCTATTGCCATTTAATCGTCATCGTTTTAATTAATTTGAAATAAAAGTGTTATTGTTGTATTCACGAACCAATTTGTTCATAATTGGAGCGAATTGGACTTTTAATTACCCACTCACTCCGGTTATATAAAGGGTCAAAAGTCGCTCCAAACGGTTCGTGTTATATTACACACGGTGCTGCAGCCAGCTTTCATTGGCTGGGCGCACTCCCGTGCGCCTTGATCAAACAGAAAAACAATATTTTTATAGTGGAATAAAAATATACGTAATTATACCAATGCCTTAAAGTGTACCAAATTATCTGAAAACATGATTTGTTATTGTTAGCTTTCTCTAGATTCCCTAAAGTAATATAAAAAAGTTCTTCAACGTTTACATTTTATGCTACTATTGCCCTCTAGTAGATTAATTCAAAACGATTATTGAACTAAAATATACCAACTTCTATAGCCTCACAACAGCGCCATCTATTAATCATTTTATACACTAACTGTGAGATTGCCAAAACCCCAGCACCAACAAGCGACCTGTTGGCGAGATAGCTTGCACTATATGATGCGGTACATATATGCAAAACTAGATGGCGCTACTAACAATTTAATTCGTAATCGCAGAAAAACATTTTCTAACAATATATTTACAGTTTTCGGATTTTATCCGTTACTTGTGCTTTAAGACCTCGCTTCTTGCCAAATTCCATGATTCTAGGTTTACGGGAAGTACCCTATAGGTTTTTGATTCTCGTGCAAATGTACTGAAAATACTACATAAACCGCCGTATCCTTTGATTGCGTTTCTAGAAGTTTGATTTTTAGGGCACCGCAGACATAAGTCTCTGTTATAAAATTTAAATTGCTAAAAAAACCTAATTAATATTAATGGTACGCACATACTAATAACGGCAAAAAATAAAAAAAAGTTATGGATTATTGTATCGCAGACATGTTTTGCAATGCCACTCAGCCTTGACCGAGTGCAGCAAAGGAGCGCCTCTTGTCTGGCACGCATGATTATTATAATACAGAGGTAACAATCTTTAGGGTTTGGCACCTACGTGTACAAAAGTAAAGTGGTACCTATAGATATATCATTTTTTAGATTAAGTGCCATAGTCAGTAGCCTGCCCTCATGCATTAGTAGCCTGTGGTAATAACATAACAAGATAATATTTCATGTTATACCTATATTGAACTGTATTGAATCATTCCAGTCTTGATCTCAAACAGAAATTGTTCTCGATGGATTTATTCAATCAAAGTTGTTAGCCAGCAATCTTGTACATCATTGTTAAAAGGTGAAAATAGGCATTTTATGATACTACGATGTCAGAATCCCGAAAGTTAATTTCTTTACCTAATTAACCATCTATGAAACATTATCTCTGCCCGACTGCATGGTCGGCATGACAACCCGCGCCAACATTCCGGCCGTTGACCCGCGTCATTTCCGCGCTGTGCGCCGCCCAGCGCGCCGTCCGCCCGACGCGCTGCGCCGCCCTACGCTATATTTGTAAACAATAGTTTGCCAAAACATTGGTTATTGATACCCGGAGTGCGGACCAGTCCGCGTGCTATGTGGGATAAAGGGGGGCGAGTCAAGGTGTGTTTTATAGCAGTGTTAAGTGATAGCCTGTTAGGCGGATAAGGTAATTGATATTTATTTATTTCATTGTGTCGCCGTTCTTATTTCATGATTTATATCTTTACAAAAGCGTAATAATTAAAGTAATCTTTGGTGTTAAGTTTATTTATCTTCCGCATCAGATGCTGCAGACGAAAATAACTAGATTGAGATACCAACACGCGCGCCTGAACCACTAAAATTAGACATTTTGATGTAAATGAATACCTACCTGCTATTTATAACTAATGCCCACTCCTTACATGAATATAGTATGTAATATGTTTATATTATCACCTACTTATTTTTAGAATCATTTATAGGTTCTTATCTAAAAACCTAATCTGATTCGCTCTAAATACACATTTATACGCGCTACTTTAAATGGAGTTAGATTATGTGGAGCCAATATGGAGCGTGCACACATGTATTCGGGTAAGCGGCATGCTATGTGTTACATATCTATCTTGTATTGTTTATAGCTGTGACCGGCGGTATATAATCACGACAAGGCTGCGCCCCGTCTGCACACGCTACATGGGGTTTTAAGCACTCTGACAGTCGAGGTGGTGAAGTAATTAAACCCATGAGAAAGCGTCATAGTTTTAATTATTTTGATAACGGAAACCTAATATCAAACATCCCACGCTAAGCTTACGCATGGATTTCAATATGGATAAAACATAATTATGCCGATACTCAGTATAGATAGGTATCTAGATATTGGGTTATACCCACTAAATACGACATCGTGCTCTATTACAATGGTTTATTAAGGAAACATTACATTATATTTCTCCCATAAATAGGCGCGCAGTAAATTAGCCATAAATCAAGGGGTTTTTTACATTTGAAATCACAGCTGCTCCGTTCGGGTCAATACTATACGATTTTTGCTATTGCTCGAACTCTACATTGAGAAATTCTAAGAATCCCCAATTTATATAAACTCGAAGAGCTTGCAACTCTTATTTGGGAATAAATCGTGGCTGAAATAGAGTTCTTGTTCCAAAATTATCTACATTTTATGCGATGTTACTACCGCCACCAATTCGTGTTGTGCTTGTGTTACCAGCACTTTACCGCCAAAGTAACCACTTTGGCGGTAAAGGGAAGATCTTCCTGCCAGGCGGGTGGTATTGTCTGGCGGGGTCCACTACGCCCCATTGATGTTGTCGGGGAATTTGTATATATAGTTCGATCGTCGAACACACCAGTACCGCGAGCTAGGATTTTCATTGTACTTTGTATGGCGGATAATTTCTTGAACGCGTAGAATTGCGATGTGCCTACAGTCGCGCCATCTAGTAGCGACTGGCGGTAGTTGTGTTTTCGTGGCGAGATATAGGATACCTACGCCACAGGACTCCCCTCCGAGACCAGAGGTCGAATTTCATGATGTTGAAGCCGGAATGATGCTTGTGTCTACGGTGAGTCGAGACTGAGTACGGTTCCGTGAAGTCTGCGTGAGTCTGCAGTAAGCCGAGACTGTATGCGCAGATGTGCGACGTGTATGGCAGGATCAGGAAGCGCGGTGAGTCGGCTTGTGGTGATCCGTTCAGATACACGTCGGTGATTGCTCGGCTGGATGATGTGTGGCTCTCGGTTGATAGTGACGCTCTGGTGGTGGTACTAGTGGAAGGGTGATGATGTTTGATGCTGGTGGTCCTGGACGTTGTAGCTGCAGAAGGTGTTGTTGCTTCGGTGTTCACGTCGGGGTCACCACTTTGGCGGTAAAGGGAAGATCTTCCTGCCAGGCGGGTGGTATGTCTGGCGGGGTCCGCTACGCCCCATTGATGTTGTCGGGGAATTTGTATATATAGTTCAGATCGTCGAACACACCAGTACCGCGAGCTAGGATTTTCATAGTACTTTGTATGGCGGATAATTTCTTGAACGCGTAGAATTGCGATGTGTCTACAGTCGCGCTATCTAGTAGCGACTGGCGGTAGTTGTGTTTTCGTGGCGAGATATAGGGTACGCCACATTATGTTAATTTATCCCATTTACTTGCTGCCTATTCTCTTTCAACGTATGAATACTTAGAGACTGTAAAAAGAAAACTACTTCACTCAAGTGTTCAATTATTATGACCATAAGCATACTCTAATTTATAACTTCATCGTTATTGGGTGTACAAAGTCTGCAAAATAATATACAAGCATAAAAAAATAATGCAAACAGTTCTTATTAATTAATAGGTAACTCAAGTTGTTTATCTTTCTAAACTAGTTCATTAACACACCGCAATTATCAGTTTAATGTACCTATGTTGCATATTATGTGGGTTGCTCCTACATTAGCGCTGTAACTGGCGTCGTCGGTCAAGTTCACCAGTTTATCAGCTCGTAGTCTGCTGTAGAGTCTCTACGATGTCCCGCGTCCTCATGCTATGTTTGCTTATACGGGGACGTTAAATGTGGGGATTTTGTCAATTATTACACCTATTTGGGTTTGGGTTCAATTTGGTACGGTACATAATAATTCAGCAGACGAGTGCATGACAAGTTATCGCGTTGTAGAGTAACCTTAGCGGTAACCTACACTGTCAACTTTAGCAGTTTGTTACACCCTCAATATAATTACGAGTGAATTCACTTGACTGTAACAGATATCATTTTTACAAGCTTTATATTAACTCGTAATCAAGTGAAATTTGGTACACACGCTTATTTTGCATGACAATACAAACTAATTCCAATATATGGCGGATCATCCAAGATAGTAATTTTTTCTGCACTACCACAGTATGGGTATCAAATAAAAGGTCTTGCTGAGGAAAACACGAAAATTAAGGGCAATGAAATAAAAGCTTGTTTAAAAAAATACCATTAATTTATTTTGCTAAAGGAGAAGCTCGTTGACATTTCGTTTAAAAATGTGCTTCTTCTGTGAGCCAATATAGTTGGTTTTGAAATGGCAAAAAGTTTGTCGTGCGCGTTTTCTCGTGTACTTGCGCTGGGATTATAGCTATTATTCAGCAATAAAATGTTTATTGTAGTGGTAGGGGGGGTGGTAGGGGGGGTAGGGGGGTTAGGTAGATAAAAAGACATTAGATCAACAAGTACCAATGACCCGAAGGATAATCGAGAGAATTAACTTAATATTATATTATGTACCTATAGTCAGGTAAATATCGCAGTATATTCAAATCAGTTCTGCGGTTTCACCCTGACAGTAATGATGGACAAGTTGTACAATCACGTTTGATGAGGAAAGTATTTATTGTGTTTATGGTGCAACAATAGCTTGCGTGTTATCACAATCATTATATTAATTAGGAATATAAATAACAATTATAATGACAAAAAAACAATTAAAAGTATATAAAACAATTAATGATACGTCTGTAAACAAACATACAATCGCCATGGACTGTCCTCGGACCATGGTCTTTGTGTTTATCTGTTAGACAATGTTATTTAAAATGGGTAGGTACACTAACTTTAATAGATAGGTTAAAATATGTGAAATGAGAATATATTTAATTATCGTTTCAATAAGAGTTTTGACATGTAGAGTTTTCCTTAAAATTCGTCGCGAAACTGCTCTAGAATATGCTGTAACTTTTAAGTTCCCTATGATCTAAAGATTAACACATCTGATGGTACAACCGATCAAACTGCCCATGCTTAGGCATGTCAATGCATATAAATTGTGTTTTAATTTTGTGAAAGAAAATAAAATTAAGTCAAATAAATATTCTTAAAGTAATAGGATTTCACATAGTGTGCACGAGCCAGGGTTGTACATGTAAATCTGGTAAACCCATTTTGAATCATATTGTTTACATTAAAGCCTCCCACATACCGGAGCGTCGACCCTCACACGTCAAAATTTTTGTCAAAATATTAAAACGAACTCTGTGACAATCTGCATAAAGATTGAATTTCTGTGGAACAAGGCACGCCCCCACGCGTCAAAAATCGCTCGCGCTGTCAGTGTCATTTAGTTGAAGAATTAACTTTTTCTATGAGTCAATACAGTTTGTTTTATTCTAGCAATAAAGTTGACGCGCGGGGGTTGACGCACCTGTGTGTTGGAGGCTTTATACTGTAATATATGTTTCACACGAGGTGCCAATCGTTTCAAAAAAAAAGAACAAGTGTTCATTCCGAGTATTCTGCTACTCAAACAAATATCACACGGATGATGAGTACTATGTTAAGATGAAATAAATAATATTTTAACGTATGTGTGCAAAATGGGTCGTAGCCTGTCCTAATTTATTGAGCTCTTTGATGTATTTACGCTATTATCATAAATCCTTTTACTGCTAGAATGGTAGATAGTGTTTGTAAAGGAATGAAAGAAGAATGTCTGTTACCTTTTCAGTAGCATAACATTATAATGATATTGGCTGATACAAGGCAAAACGAAACCTAATAACCTGCCACTGTCCTGCTCCGGCGTGCATTTGTTTGTTGCGGTTTTCTACGTACATAATCCGCTTGTACCTACATTGTGGAAACTCATGGGTTAGTGGCACCGCGATTCAATTTAGATAAATACTTATTTATAAACACAATCTCTGAAAGGGTAATTAATGTCATACTAATTCACTTGAATGTTATGTAGGTAGGTGGGTTCATCAAAATATAATAAAATTACACAATATTTACAATAAACCTGTCGCACGCAACTAGTTCTGCAGCTGCATATTTGGGGCTTAGCTATAGGTAGATAATACTTTAACTCTATTGCCTACTCTCATCTGATTGGAATTTAGGTAAGCTGGTCAGCAAAACCGTCTTGCAAGTATGTTCCCATAAGTTGCCACTTTAGATTTCTCGTTAGATGTGTGAAATCTGCCAACCCGCACCGGGCCAGCGTGGTGGACTATGGCCTGAATCCCCCTCGCATTGAGGGGAGGCCCGTGCCCAGCAGTGGGACGTTAAAAGGGCTGTAGTAGTAGTAGTACTGAATAGTCATGATATAAATAATGTTTAACTTGTTCGAGGATAAAAAGCTAATTCTTTGTAATTCCCTGAAAAATATTACATTTAATTATTATATTATATTCCCTGAATAATATTCATATTAGTGCTACCAATCTAGAACTCAATGTTCAAATTTTAATTTGTCTACCTGTCTCAATGTAGTGCGGTAGGTTACTGGTTCACGTAACTTATACCATGCTTACCTCTTTCACGTTTACCTTCTACCTTTCCTACTAAGGTGTTCACAAACAATACTATGATGCCCGGGTCAACGCTTTCTGTTATCAAAATATTGTCGAGGTGTATACAAAAATACGTCCAAGAGGTCGTGACTCTCACTTCTCTCGGTATTGTAACGATTAGCGATAAAAGACGGTAAGTTGGGTCGCTAAGATACGTGAACCAACTAATAAAACAAGCCAAGATAGTAGCTACTAACGAAGTACCTATCATACGGCGTACCAACAGCTGTTGCGTGGAATGACTGCGAGCGACTTGGTGGTGACGGCGGCACTCGGCTGTGTCTTATCACGGCGGGCAGACGTCCGGGGCTCGCTGGTGATATCACCCATGTTCGGCAGTGCTTGCGGTCGCGACCACGCGCACGGCGGGTTTATACCAGGTAAATGTTTAACAATATTATGATTTTAGTTTACCTGTTTTTATTTATTGTTTACATTGCGGATAAAACCACACCTTTCACCTTCTGGCAAAATGTATTGTTATGTTGAGAATATAATAGTACCTACCTAAATAATATACAGTTTTTATAGGTAGAAAAGATGTTTTTCATAAAATTTATCTATACAAATAAACTATATATACATATACATATATATATTATATATATATACATATATATACATACAAATAAATAAAATTGGAGTGTCTGTTTGTAATATCAAAATAACACTTTTTCACCAAATGCGTATGAAAGTATATACGATACCTATAACGAAAACGCAATTTTAAAATGTTTTCTGTCTGTCTGTCTGTCTGTTTGTTTGAGGTAAACTTCTAAACGGCTGAACCGATTTCAATGGGACTTTCACTGACAGATAGCTGACGTTCCAAGGCGTAACTTAGGCTACTTTAATTTTAGAAAAAGCATTAGGGTTCCGCGGGATAAACATAATACCCATATTTCCGGGTAATCTCCATAAAGTCCACGCGGGCGAAGTCGCGGGCACAGCTAGTGAACAATAACAATCAATAAATATTATTTATCTGATGAGCGATTAGAATAAGTAAACACATCGTGGTAGATAAGAATTGTTTTGCAAAGGAGCGAAGGTTTTACACGCCACGCAATAAATGACAATATATCCCCTTTATTATTTATTTACGACCTAGCGTCATGACGCCTACATGAACGGTACCGTGACGCCCATTTATCTGGCGTCACACCATCCCTATGACTTGTGACGCGATACTCATAACCGGCGGCGCGAAGCCCTTAAAATCAGGGTTGTGCGTCTTTAATTATGACTGGCGTCATGGCGCCCTTATGGCTGGCGTCATAACGTACGTACCTATATCAAGCGCCGCAATGCTCTCTTTACCAGCGTCAAGACTAGTACGAGTATAGTAGTGATCTGTGGTCAAGACTTCTTTATAACCTGCATCGTACCGCTTTGCGCCTCTAGCCATATTTATTTATATATAATATCTTGATTACCTATTTATTTGGTGTCAGATTGCAAAAATTGTTTTACTAATTCGTAATATCGTGGGGTCATTATTTTATAATTACTTATACCTATAAATATTAAGATTTTATGTAAACCACAAATATTTACAAATCAAAGTAAAATTAAAAATAAGATAAAACTAATAAGAAAAAAATTATAAAACATGTAAAAAGGTTGGCCTATGCGGAAGCGTACTCCAAGACGCTGGCTGGATTCTCTCGCCGCTGAATCGTTGAGCGCAGAAATGGCTAAAATAAATTAATATAAATACTATTAAGTAAGATGGTAAACCAATTTCGATGTATATACAGGTGCGTGGCCTATATATTAATAGTCCAAACGTAGTCGGCCCACGTGTTGCTCGAGCTCGCGACACTGCGTGACCCGATAATAACCAGGTAATGGAGCGACCCCTAGCGGCGGTATCGACCACTATTTGATCGCTGGTGACAATTGAACTGGCGCAATGACCCTTGTATTAACAATGTTTATTGTTCTTCGCTTGCAAACTAGATATAAACTAATACACATTGTTATATTAATTACGTCCTAGCTAAGTACAAGCCGCATATACCCGATAGTATGATTTACAAAAATAACTGGAAGCACTCCAAAATCATTGTTAACTACAGTTATCAACTTGATAAATTATAACATATATATTTATAACTACTTTCAAGCCCGCTGAATGTCGAGGTTGAATTTCTTATGGACGTCGTCCTAACCAAAGTCAATGGCTTGACTTTGACTGAAGGTAATACTCTATTTATTCCCAATCAAACTTCTAATGATTAGTGTTACAACAACATGATAACTGCGAATGGATTATGAATTTTCCTTGTTGAGATACTAGGTAGGTACATACAATACAAATTAGGGAAAATGGTCACAATCAAATATAATAAACGAGGTCGCGTGATGTGGTTCTCAGAGGATCGCGTGTTCTCCAACACGCGAGCTCGCCGGCCAACCAGAGAACATATTGATTTAAAAGGATTCGCGGATATTAATGTCAACTGTTAACATCTCACTCCTTCCTCTACTTCTCTCGGTCAAAGCGTATGGTGCGTCATGGATTTCTGTGATAGAGAAATTATCCAAATTCTTGAAATATTAATTATGTATGTGTACTTAATAAGTAAGCTTTGCTTGCGCTAGCTCAGTCAGGCTACAAATCGCACAACATATTAAACATCAAATATTTTGCAATTTAAAGTGTTCAATTGGTCCCCAGTGCCCACCGAGTATATTTGTTAGTTTAGTTGGACGGTGGAAAATACGCACTTATGTGATTGTTAAACGATGACGCACACGTGGTTCAACAACTTGTGGCGTTATGCACAGCTAGGGGTGGCGGGGTGTAATATCATCGTGGCCACAGACAGGGCAGTGGCAACTGGGTGTGTCGATTAGTACAAGTGGTTCAATTAACTGCTACTGCATCCATCGAATTTCTTCGGGAATTCAGCCAATTCTTTACAATCTTGAAAAAAAAAACAAATCAAATCAACGATTAAAATGAAAATAAAGCTCGCCAAACAAAGCACTACGCAACGTTCATATAACGGGACGATACAGTGCACTCGGGGCGTTATTACAAAAGTCTCTTAAAAATGTACCCCGACGGAAATCGAACCCACAGCGTTATAGTGTCCCAAGTTGCCTTCGCTCAATCAAGCGCTTAATATTTCGCTCAATCAAGCGTTTAATATTTAGGGCATTAATGTCATCCCTAATTGAACTACGCGTGTATGTACACCTTACACTGTACTCGTGTCTGGTGCAACACGCTAATGGAATTACAAGCCCCACATTAAGCCACATAAAAGGTAAGTAATTAGCTATTTCTGGGCCACCTTCAACTGATAAGCCGATTATATGAGTGTACAAATAAATGTTCCAAAAACTCTGCAATAGGTATGCGTGGTCCGCCATTTAGTAATTTAAATCAATTGACCATTGTTTGATGTTTTCTTTGTTTGTAAAAATAAGAATTGTTTTGAATTTAGCAAAGTACCTATACCGTTTCTTATTGTGCAGTAACTGACGTAGAAGTTATGTTAAATACGGAATATATTTGAGGTTATGAGTTTGTAATGATTAATTTTGGTAAAGTCTATGAGTATGGAAATGCTATTGCCGAAATTCCAGTTTAGGTGTTATGGGCGGCTACTAGTTTTTTCCTATAACTAATTAAAGACAATGCTTAGTTAGGAATTCCGAGGTTCGATGATGTGGACCATAATAATTAGCACGTTTTGTCTGACAATATTTTTGAACGTTTGAATTATTAACTATTCACAATCTTATGAAGTAGAGTTCTTTATCAATAATGAGACGATCGATTTTGAAGCCAAATTGGCTCGAGGCATAAACATTTCAATAGTAATATTTTTACACATGTGAAGTGGTGAGGATCGGGGCTGCCAACATCACGGCGCCACCGCCCGCCCCGCGCCGCCAGGGTCACCGATGCGGATGTAGAGTTTTAAATTGGATTTACACTACGATGTATTCGGCGACAGCCTATACCTACTGAATTGAAGCCGTAATCAATTTTCCCTTGTATAAGAAGGGCAGTGCGAAAGTAATGGCGGCAAGTTGGCCAGCGAGTCACGGGCCCACTCGGTCAAGAGTGTTAGGACGAAGAGAACATTGTAAAGTAACAGTCCTACAATTCTATCTTCGATACTAGTATTGTGGCATTGTCAATAAAAGGTGACACTGTATAAGTACTTGGATTTTCTATCCACAATTACAATTAAAACAAAAACCATTCAGAATCAATTTAAATCAAATTAATGTTGGCTGCTTGCAACAGGTCTCACGATCTCTACAGTAACTAACGTCAGCTTAAAGTGTATAGTAATTAATGCGTTAATTAATTACCGTGCCCGGCGATAGAGGTGCGGTTTTGATAACCAAACCGCAAACTGCGTCGAGAGTGAGATATAACCTTCAGCAAACTCGGTAATGACATAAATTGGGCAGAGAGACGTTGACAATTCATCTCATTGCTTAAAAACTCCTGAATACACCCAAAATTTGTTAAAACTTAATTTTCTTTGAGTGATTTCACGGCGATATTACAAAGTATCTGAAAATACCTGATAAAATTATGTAACTAGGTACAGTACATTAATTATTTTATAGATTTTTTTAAGTTTTAAACTTGGGTCTTCAATTAAAAGTAGGTAACTACGTCATGAAACTTAAAAGGTCTGATGATGATTATAGGATTATATTAACCTACAAAACACGTGTTCCAAAACCCGGTTAAAGTTGTTATAAAATACGAAAAAATAGTTTACGAATTAGTCAGGGTCTCGTCGTGTATAAGTAGGTCAGTACGTAGATCCAATTAGCACCAAATAAACTGATAGGTAGAGTATTTCCCGCTTACACTATGTTTTCCTGCTCCGCCACATACATACAGACTTATAGGAACTTAATACCAGTATTGTTTATTAATTTAGCCTATTTGCGACATTGTTTGTTTCTGGGAACTTTATCTGTAACAAAACACGACAATGTTTCGAAGAAATACTACGATACGGATACCAGACTGTTGCTCCAATTATTTTGAATTGCGATCAAATACATGTGTTCTAATAAAGTGCATCATAGCTAGTACATAAATACTTCTATATAGTATTTATTTATATTCTTATTTATTTCCGAAGGTATAAACAGAGGTGTACTTACTAAATTAATATGTACATAGTCAATATTTACTCTTATTCAATTCATCTCTGTAAAAGCCCCCACCACGCCAAGTTACTTTATTGCACCCAAAAACGCTACAGGTGTACAGGGTGCGCGGGCGCAGGATTTTTTAGGCTGCTTTTGTTGTTAGTTATGCATTGATCATTCAGGATTTAGTCGCGCGTCAGTTTGGACTAGCGATGGAGTGTTACAAAAAAATTCGTTAATTCGTTCTATTGTTAGTTATGTGAAATGTGCGTTCGTTTACATTTTGTTAATAATTATTTCTACAAACACGTATTGCCTTCTCTTAATAATTTAATACAGCGTGGTTCCTATCATGTGTAACATTTTCCCGAATTCACTTAAATTACAGCTAAATACGGAATAACTTGATTGGTGAGATATTTTACTTTTATCTAAATATTTCTAAAGGGCTTAATGAATATAGGCTTATCCTTAAATATTAATTACATTCACAAACATACTTGACAGTATCATCCTAGCCTATCGTGGGGAGCTACATATATAGGAAGACATACTGACAGGTTGAGCTAACTCAAGGCTGAGCTGCAAGAGGCTACAAGGCCAGCACCATAACCGCAGTATTGGCAGACAGACAGACAGACTGTGACATCCCGATGGCATCTCTGATAGACAAGCTTATAAATATCTATGCTAACATTGTGTGATAGTCTCATTGGTCGATTCCCTTATACAGTAACATGATTGTCTATACTATACCTACTAAACTTAACTTTAATTTACTCCATACAAGCTCTCTTGTTTATATAGACAGATACAATCCATTGAGAGCGGGGCTACAAATCTCTTCTAAAGTGTCATAGTAATAATAATGTTTGGTTTGTCTGATGCTCATAAATTTTCTTTTATATGTTGTGTTCCCACTTGGGTAAGATCATTTCAAAACTGTTGTTTAGGTATGTGCATTGACGTATAGAATACTGTGACATACACCGCGATGTGAAGAATCGGCCGTACATGACGCACGACGCATACGAACTTGCGTTTATTATAAATAATCGACTAAATATCCTGTTGGGCGACCATGTCAATACACATCATTATACTTCAATGGTCAGTTAAACCTTCCGCAGCGGGTGATCGGTTGTCGCGGTGTTTATAGATTTAGGCACACTCAGCCGTCATGACGCACGCGTCTATTTTTTTGCCAATAAAATATTAAATATTTGCCATCTTTATCACTGTCATCATCAATTTTTTATTTATAATGTGCATTTATTGAATTTGCCCTTGCTATTCATTCCTTGACTGACACTCGCTGAAATACCCGCTAAACGCAGGTGGAGCCATTCCTCATCTTATTCCATTAAAATATGATCATTTCACTCATTTCGTAAAAAAAGCAGAAGAATATAAAATTGACTCTAAGAAAAAGATCTTCTTTCTTTCTTTTTTACGTAAAGAATGAAATGATGATGTTTTAATGGAATAAGATAAGGAATGGGTCCACCTGCGTTTAGCGGGTTTCTCTCAGTCTTCAATGGAATGACATTGACAGCGCGAGCAAATTTTGACACGCGGGAGCATGGCTTTCACTACTGAAATTTTATATTTATGCATATTGACACAGAGTTTGTTTTGGTATTGGCAAACATTTAGACGCGGGAGCGTTGACGCCCGGTAAAATACCACGAGGGAGTTTCAGAATGTTTTTGCAGTTCTCTTTCTCATAGTTGGTATTCATATTCGTGCCGAAGCCCCTTCGCTTTATTATTGTCTTAAACTTTCTTTGATTTTATTACCATCTTTGCAAGAATTAAAATAAAATATACTAAGCAACTTACAACCTCATTGTCTTCGTCATAATATTATGCTAAATAGTATTAAGTCTCTACATTACTTTCCTACCTGCACTGCGTTCTTGGAATGAGGGCTTTTGTTTTATAATCTTAAACAGCAAATGGGAACTGTTATTTAACTGTTGATAACACTAATCCGTAGCTCTACCATGGGGGCTCGGTGGTCACTAGCGTCTACGTTTTATACCTGAAAGCCACCGGCCAACCAAAACTACGAAATTTTGCCATAAAAACATTTTTCAGTAGCCAACAGCTAGTCGCTCCTCACTAGCCTGAAAAATCATGATAGAGCTAAATGTAGCGTGGTTGCTAGCAACCTAGTATTCGGCACCTAACCTAGCTCAGGCTCCAGCCCTGACTATTAAACAATAGATGATCATGTATCATGAGTTATGATACATGGTAGATAAATTAATTACACTTCATTGTATTACTTGCTGTATTTAATTCGGTCGCTATTAATGCCTAATTCATATCATTTTAGGTCACGTTCAAATACGTAAACATAATTAAAATCGATAAACAAATATTAATTACTGACTATAATTAATTTGGTAGGATGTAGGTCATAGTTTAGATGTATGCACATTGTGTTTTATTCAATAGGTACCGTTTTGTAACTTACGCATGATCAAGATATCCGTAAAGCACCCAGCCAGCCGGGGCGATTTTCGTGGGAACGACATCATCTCTATTCGAGATATGTCGATACAAAATGTCAAATTGGTCGTATTTTTGCCGTTTTTTATCGACTTATCGCGAATAGAGATTATATCGATCAAGGGAAAATCAGGATCCTGCTCAATGTATCAAACATGGAGGTAAAAACAACGTGCACTTTCGATCTGCTCAAATATAGCCACAGATAAAATAAATACTGCTATTATCTAAGAGCAAAATGTAATATTTAAATAGATTGATAAATACCCTGAAATACGAGTACATAGCTGAAAAACAATATCTTTCAATGTAGAAAAAACTATTTATATGTTTCTTGGTCGGTATATAGAAGATTGTTTCGTTTTTTATGATCCTTAATTCCAAACTCTCTTTGATTTTTATTTAGCTTTTGTCATTAACGTCATCATTGACGTTGGTAATAAAACTCTCCAAAAACATGTTTATTACACGGGTACCGGAGTGCATGCCAAAAAGCATTTTACAAAAAACCAAAATAATAAATTCCAGATATGTATTATCTCGTTTAAATTCAATTTGTGAAAAGAAACAGAATAAGATTGTCTCTAGACTGTAATTTTATTATTCATAATACTTAATTTATGATCTTATTATACTGAAATCGTATTAGTTTTACTCAACTGCCTATTTAACTATGTACAATACTAACAAATCTGTACATATCGGTTAAATTATGAAGTCAACATCGTCAAGGAACATCGCGTAAATAAAAGTAATGTAATCTCATGCAAACATGTTAACAAAATAAACGTGTCTGAAACTCTGTAAGGGCTTTTTAAAAATCTGTAGGGTAGAGGTCCAAGTCTTAAAAAAAACTAGATACCGTGAATCATCCTAAAATTCGCTCGCTACAGTCTATGGTGAATACAATGTTGATCTAAAAATAGAAAAGAGTCGCGTGTAAGATTACATGTTTGTGTCCGGTTAAATCTATTATTAAATTATTATGTGAAGCTATATTATCCCTCCTCGCAATTGTAAAGCCACTGTTATGCTACGGTGAATTAATAAAACTACGGTGAATTAATTTGAAGTAAGTAATTATGTAGATACTAGAGTTTTATTATTATATAATTTTGCGCACTAGCACAAAATACTACTCTATTTATTACGACGTTGTAACAATGTCAATTCTCCTATCCATTCATGTGAAGTTTTGCGTAGAATTTAAACAATACTTCAGTTCAATAGGTAAGGTAAATTCCATAGTAGGTAGGTAGGTACGTTTTGTATTCTTCGGTATAATTATATGTGTAATGACAGTGTAAGGTCATTTATTAGACTCTTTGTTTCTGAAGGCCACTCACTACCTGAAGTTTATTATGCCTATCTTTTTTATGCGACCGGAGAATCTAACAGACATGTGTCAGTAACGGTCGGCAGGCGGAGGCCGCGCTTGCGACGACGACCCAGAGTGTTGCACTATTTACAATAAAAAAACCACAAAAATTACAGACATCCATGTGAATTGACCCCTTTTATAAATCAATCCACTTCCTCTTACCGTGGAATTCCTAATTAATTAATTAAACTAGGTTTTCCTCCTGTACATGCTATAAATTTAGGAGCTCTCAGTATAATGATTTTATTCGCTTTGCAGACTCGACGGGAAACACCGTCGAGTGATGACGAGAGGTTTGTGACATAACAAACGATCGCAATGGCTCCGGATGAGACAGACTGCGAGACCGCGGGGCTGGAGGTGAAGATGGTGCACCCGGGGAGTCGGGTCTTGCCCGAAGACAGGGCACCTGCTAGGGCGTGGGCGGAAAACGAGGAGGAAAGACGGAGAGATACCGGCCCCGGAGAGACCAGCCCCGGAGAGAGCAAGCGGCTGCTGCTCCCCGCCCCACACAAAAAGTCTCGTCTTCAGGCCGGCGTGACGCTGGGGGTTCCTACGCACACCAAGTATACAAAATGTCCCCAATTTAAGAAGCACCAAGTGGAGACTAAGCTGCAATACTTCCAGAAAAAAAAACAAAAGCTCATAGCGTTATTGAAGCCGCCGTACTTCATACTCACCATGATTATGATACTAGTAAGTTCAAATACCTATTACATTTCATTTCAGTTCATTTATTTATGACATGATGGTGACTCCTAAACCCGTCACTTGTAAGGACATTCTGAAAGCTTAGTGCTGGGTAAACTGTTTAAAATGTTGGAATAGTTAACCTACCTCATACTGTTTCTATTGTAGTTGTAACGAATACGAAAGAATCTTGTTTGTTTTGTGGGATGTTCAATTTTATGATGTGTGGCACATATTGGTATAGATAGCCTATCTTTTTCACGATGAACCTCCCCACTGTGTGGTTACGCACGTACGCACAGTATTGTGTAAACACTACCTACGGCGACAGATCATAACAATATATTACATTATTTAACGAGAATTTCCTGATACCATACTGTTTCTAAATACGCAGGATTTAAATGAGTCTGGAAAACCCTATATGTAAATATTGCGCACTGAAATAAGTTATTACGATAGAACTGATGCTTTATCGTAATAACCGATCTTGATTTGATGATTCAAATAAGGTTTGGGAGTTTAGGCTTATTATCTTCCGTTCTTGAAATGCTACGTTGTAATAATCTTTCTTTTAAAAATCGTTGCATTAATAAATCTTCGTTTCACTAAGTGTCAGTTCGTAAAACGGCTTAAGTGGTAATGCATCTTATGCATGTGAGTCTTAAATGTGATTTTGTTTGGCAGGTATGCATTCACTTGTGGGACTCGGACTATATTCGGAAGCACCTCGAGTGGTCTCCGGCCGTGTGGTGGCAGGAGCCCTGGAGGCTGTTCACGTACGGCTTCGTGCACGCCAACATCCTGCATTTAGCCATGAACTCTTTGGTCGCATTAGCTGTAAGTATCTAATTTAGAGTTGCCAGCCATTTGGATTTCCTCTCTGGTCCCCAAAAAGTCTTAGGACTCCTCCATTAATGTCTAACTGTTAGAGTGATTACTGCCCTGATAACTTGGGAGTTCATTTAACGACCACGGTGACAACGGGTTTAACTGAAAAGATGAATTTAGTTATCATATTCATTTTGTACCATTTTTTCCAATTTATATTATTTATATTATATATTGTGAAATTGTATGGTGGTCGATAGGTGGGCTGGATGCTGGAGCGCGAACAGGGATGGTGGCGCGTGGCCACGATGTGGTGCGGCGGGCTGGCGGCCGGCGCGCTGGGTTCCGGGGTGCTCCAGCCCCGCGTGCCGGTCGTCGGCGCATCCGGCGCCGTGTACGCAGTACTCACCGCGCACATTGCTAATGTTTGCCTCAGGTATGTATTTAACTACTATAAACACAAAAGTACTAGCGGTGTACCTAGCGCTTAAAACATAATGTTAACTTTACGAATTATTTTAATTTATAGATTCGGTCACATCCCGCTTTGGTGGTTCCGTCCGCTGAGCGTGCTGGTGTTGGGCGCGTCGGAGGTTTGTTGGGCGCTGGCGCGCACGTCGCCGTTGCTGTCATCTCCCACGGCTGCGCACGCACAGCCCGCTACTCATGACCACGTCGCGTGGGCTGCTCACGCGCTCGGCGCGGCCGTGGGAGTGCCTCTTGCTTTTATCGTTTTTACCGGTGAGTGTTATTTCTTTACTCGTAACATATCTCTCAACACCTGAAAGTCACTAGAGCAGTTTTTAATTTAGCTGCTGGCTTTACTTTGAAGGCATTCTATTTAGGTATGCCAGATACTATATATCTTAGTGGCTCTGTTTGAACACTAAAAAAAGGAGCCACTATTCATTCATTTCATTTAGTCTCCAATAATTTGTGACTAGTACCTAGTAAAGAATTTACAAAATATTGAGTCTTCTTTGTTCCAGGCGAGAACAAGAGTAAACGCTACATCCTCGTATGCCGCGTAGTCTCTGGCTTCCTCCTGACAGCTGGAGTAATCCTGGCGGGCGTCGACTATGCCTAGCTGGCGACATCTGCTGGACTTGACTGTCCCCACACCCGGGGAGATGTGCCTTGTCTACACAAGTGTAATGGCGTTTGCACATACTTATGTGGAGGTATCAGTTACCATGAAACGTTACTATATATCTATACATATATCTAACGGGTTTAGCTGCTAAGAAGCCACACGAGTATCGTGAAATGAATAGCTCATGTGGTGCAGTGTAAATCGACAAATTACAAACGTCCATGTCCAATCTTTGATAGATTTGTAAGTTTTCATCGAGCCCTGGTATTCTAATCTCAAAAATGCAATTCGTACCTACAGATCCGTCCGTTATTTGTAGCTTAGAATAAGCTTTTGATGAGATTTTACACCGCGTGATCAATAGGGAAAGCAGATAGTTTAAAATGACCTGTTGACATTTTAGATATAAGAGTTATTGTATGAAAGTGTAAAGGATTAAATTCTAAATTTCGTATCCGCCTATTAATTTGTGCGCTAAGGAATAGTAGCCAGTACGAACGCTAGTAAGGTCTCACAGCAGTGTACCCGCGCCGCGCCTGTACTCCAAACTTGGCCGAGATACTGCCGTGTGTTTATATTTAAGATAACGAAAGCACTTTGATTAAGAATGTGACTGTTCAAGAAGACACCTCTGTCTCTCCTTCAGTGGTACATGTAATTTTATGATTTCTGTGAAATCGCACTTCAACTGTTTTGCATCAAAACATTGGCTAGTGATATATTAATAAACTCACTCCTTATAGACGTAAGTTATTTTAAGCGGTACGTGTTATTAAAAGTGCAATGGTAATTAAGTAATATCTTGTAACAAACGGCATAAGATGAGTTGTTTTTCTTATTTTGTATAATGAAAGGTTAAATAAACATTTTAACTAATTGGGTAGATACTGATTATGGCGATCATTGTTAAATGAAACAAAATCTATCGCTCCGTTTCCAGTCGTGACCCAACAAGTATAAGTTTATCATGGAAATGATAACTAAAGAGATTATAGCTGTGTTCTAGTCGATACAAGCGTAAAGTTGCTTGTAATTACACGATAATGTGCTTAATAATATTTTATATTCATTTACTTTATACTTTTTTAGAAGGTTTGATCTGATTATCGCTTCGTGCGAATTAATTGTGATCGTTAATAAAAGTCATAATTTATTGTTCCTACATCGACTGTATTATTTTTGAAACCCTTTACGGTGCTTAGTAAGCGATTTTTTCAAGCTGCAATGATTATTGCCATGCTTTGTGTCAGTTGACCGCTCTGTTCACCACAGATAAAACACCGCCGGGGCGCGGGGAAAGTTTTGGTGAACTCATGAATAGCCTCTATATAGCGGCGAGTTCGTAAACTACGAGAAATTGGTACTTCGGCCTTAGTTTCCGAACGTTGATATCATGCAAATAACTTCGATCTCGACTCAGGAACGTATCAGTAGGTATTTCAGCGATGGATACAAGAATAACGATTAACCAAACCGTTTCTAAAATAATTTAGTTAACTTAAAAAAATTGTAAGGGACCACGCATGAGAAGAATAAAAAGCGTAGGCTAGGAATAGCCTCAAAAAGCAGATTTATAAATTTAAGAAATTGAGTATATAGAAATGACACTAAGGATTCACAGATTTTAAAGCTAGTGTTGACAAGTACAGCTAGGATGAGCACTACAATTGTCTTGGGCTGGATTAGGTTTGGAATAGGCCTTTTATTAGCAAATCAATAGAGAAATAGGCTTCATTTAGCCTCAAATAAATGCAGTTAAAATCATAATCATAATTTAATATCTAGAATAATACTTATATTCACTTAACTATGTAATAAATCTAAATTCTTATCGAAATAGATACATTGAGGCATTGAGGAGAGGCAGGTGTCTTCTTATTTCTAATAAATGCAATACGTTTTAATAAGAGTCAGACCACTTGTAGATTTGTACTTACAACAGATAGACAATGAGAAAATGGTAAAAAAATATGTAAAATAATTTTACATATTATAATTCAATAGCACGATGTGAGACCACAAACAGGACAAGAGTAAGTAAAAACAAATTATTTATAACCACAAGTGTTGTTACATGTAAACGCTAACATGCCCTACGCAGAAGCGAAATTAATGATGTCTCTCGTTTCTTACAACAAATATTAAATGGACGCTTGCTTGATATTACTCTCTCTACTGCGGCGAGAATAAAACTAGAGTTTTGAGTCTAAACGACGACAGTCTGAGTTCCACGCGACGTGAACTATTAATGACTATCGACGAATGTATTAAAAAAGAAATAAAACTGGATGCATAAGACGCGGCCTATATTATAATATAATACTGTAATGTTGAGCCCTTTTTTCGTGACACTGGAAGCACAATTGAACACATAATTTCAATCTAAATGGTCGGTACATTGTTCTATGCGATATGAGATCAACGGCGGCCGTTTATATAAATAAATATTTTAACTAACACTCGCTCTGGTATTTACAGTCACTACAGGACTCAGCGGGAACTCTTAAAATGTTTCAGCTTATAGTTGAAATGAAAATACAAATAATTCAACTTATCAACACTCTCTCATTCCATAAGATACATATCCAGTCCCGTAATCAACGTAAATTCCTAGTGAAGCAATACATTCACTCGATCACATACAAGAGTGGTAACTACGAAATGTATTATACGCCTTGTCATCTTATGTAAGATGAGGACACCGTTACTGAAAGAGGACAGTCGTATAATAAATTTCGTTTAACCATGTAACCCTCAACAGCCCAGCGGCTTGCACTGGACCCCGAGCTCCGTGCACCAGCACTCCTGGCAAGGGGTGGACAGCTCCGCGATGATCCTGCCCACCCTGTACATCCTCCCGTAGATGTTACAACCGGCGAGCTTCAAGAGGCCAGAGCCCACTCCTCCCGACAGACCGAGGTTGGGAGCCCTCGGCCCTTCGCTAGTGGGCGAGTGAGCCTCCTCCCCGCTCGGCCGGGTGGGCTTGTGAACCGGTCTCGCGGTGGTCGTCGGTCGTGTTGTTGTCTTTTTAATGGCCGTCGCTTCCCCTAACACGAGATGGTCTATTCTGTTGACGGTGGTGGGAGATTTTTTTGGAGGGATGTAAGGACGAGGTGGCAGTGGAATGAAAGGGGCTACGGTAGACGGTCGTTTGGTTTGGAAAAGAGTTGGGACGGTAGTGGCCGTAGTCGTAGGTTTAATTGTGGGTTTTTTGTTCGTCGAAGTAGTTGTAGTTTCATAGTTATCGCTTAGTAATAATTGTAGTACGCTACCGAAGGAGAACCCCTCATCGTCGTCATCTTCATACTCCTGAGAGCTCGTGTCGTTAACATCCGTGTTAAAAATGGGTATCGCGGTTCCTTTGTCCGTAGAAGTGGTTACCGTCGCGACCGTCTCAACGGTTGGAGGTCGATTTGTTGAGTTATAATTTTTAATCGATTCAGTCGCGGTCGGGGTGATTTCATTTGCCGGTTGAGGTCGAGCGGTGGGTGGAATTTTCGATGGCGCATCCGTGCCATTTACTGTTTTAATTTTGGTTTCGTTTAAATGGCCGTATGTTGGTGTGGAAATAGTACTTGTTTGGTTACCTGTAACAAAAAACATTGCTCACATGGTTTCTATTTTTAACAGACTTCAAAAAGGAGGAGGTTCTCCGTTCGACCCATTTTTTTAATTGTATGGTACCGCATATCTACTGCGTCTTTTTTTGGCTGTATATATTTATGTTTTAGGGCTGTTATGAGGTGACAGTACTTGCACATTCTCAACGATTATTGACACAAAAAATTGTGACAAAAAATATTAAAATATTTGTAACAAAAAACAAAAACCAACTTCAAACACCTAGTTGCATTAAAAACTAGGTGTACGGAACCCTGAAATGGTACCTTGACACACGAGGTCCCCGCAGCAAGGGTCGGCGGCGCCGGGGCCGGGCGCGGCGCGCGCGCAGTGCGGCGGCGTGCGGCAGGCGCGCGGCGCGCACTGCAGGCGGCCGCGCGCGCAGCGGCACGCGCCGCACGCCGCCGACACCACGCCGCCCGGGGGCACGCGCTGCCCTTCCGCCGACACGCACTCGTCTAACGATTAAAACAAAGCGTACGAGTCCTTACTCAATCTTGTGCAGTTAATTTTTAGACAAATCATTAACGCTTGCAGTACAATATTTGTATGAAACGTTGTTCAGGGCGACCCTTTTCGATCCCCCACGGAACCGACGAGTTACCCGTCTCGTGCCCGTTAACATCCCAGGTACTGCCGACCTTAGGTCTCGTTCGTTATTCCACCTTACCTTTGGCGATGTCCAGCCGCATGACGGTGGTGTGGTGCGGCGCGGACGTGCTCGGGTACAGCGCGTAGTACTCGTCGATGAGTCCCGGACCTTTCGGAATGAAGCCACCTGTAATACGAGCACGTTGTAGTTTGTTCAAAATCGTAAACTAACTACATACTAAACTCTTCTTTTCGAATCGTCTCGATATGATTAGGGCCACCTATGGGCCGGTTCATGCAAAGGATAATAAATGTATAGTCTCACCTTCGGTCTCAACGGGCGGCGAAAACAAATTCACAGCGGGCGCGTTCAACTCGAATGTGGAACTCGACATGGGGACCTTGGTGACCGTATTCGCGTTACTTCCGTGGCTGCCCAGTGACGTCGGCACGGTCAGCTCAAGCACGGACCCCGTATCACTGTTGTACTTGCTGGTGAAATCCACATCGTGGGTCAGGGCTGGGTACACGGACTCCTTATCCGATACGAACACTGGGTACTGTGTCGGGTACGTGTCCTCCCGCCTGGTGGCAAAGGCCGCTTCCTTCTCGACGTGCGGGTAATACACCGGGAACTTGTCTTCTCGCTCCAACACTGGGTAAGAGAGAGCGTCTTCGGACTTGTCATCGTCAACGACAGCGTCTGCTGCTACGAATGGTATAATTCTGGAATGTTTATAAACATAAGGTTTAACATAAAGAATGGTTTGTAAAGGAAGTGTTTTGAAATTCTAAATACTCACTTCAAATTCGGCAAGGAAGGCGGCAGAGTTGGTTCAGTATAATCGTAATCATAGTCTCCCTTAGTCTTTTTAGAGATATTCAGGGCATCCGCTAGACCTATTTTCACAGGGATGTTAGATGTAGTTGCCACAGGTCTGACCGTGGAATGACTAGTATTCGTATTTAATGAACTAGTCACGTTTATTGTGAACGTTTCGTTTTCATCGAAGTCACCGTATGCATTTCGTTCAGTGATTATATCGTTAGGTGAATATGTCTGGGCTTCAATTTCGGTATTAATAATTGGAATTCTCGGCAAAGCTTCCAGTTTTATTCTCTCTGTATCATTGACACTCATGTTTAACGGTAAGGACGTAGACGACAGTTCTGCAGTACAATTTATAGTACCGTTGATTACAATTTTCACAGTACCGTCTGGTTGCTTGGTGACACTTTCAGTAACTATCTCTGTAGAAGTTTCCGCACCTACAAGTTTCGCTTCATTGGGTTTTACACCTTCAGTAGTAAAAGTTACAGTAACATTTTCAACAACTCGGATGGAACTCTCAGGAAGCTTATCGTTGGTTTTCCGCTTCACTTTAGTGGTAGTAACTAGGTGATTTTTGACGGTGGAAGCGATGGGCGTATTCTTTAGAATAAACATGCTGGTTTGGATTTTCTTGGTACTGCTCTCCAGTCTACTGGATTTAGAAGAGTGAAAGGATCTGTCATCGCTTTTCATAGATGCCAATGCATTGTTCGATATTTCCGAAAATTGTGATACGAGTGGTACTGAAAAAAGAAACAAAAATACTTTATTACTATACTATTGTGGTGCAGGGATTCTTTGCGACTACGTCACGTGACGTGATACTATACGTTTCACAACAATCTGTAGGAGGCACCCTTGCGGTTAAGATATAAATACTGACCGTGTTGGTCATGATGACACTTGTACTGGTGCGCGCAGCACTCGCCAGCGCGCAGCAGCGGAGTGCAGCCCAGCAGCGGCGGCGCGCACGCCGGTGGCTGGCAGCGCACCTCGCCGCGCAGGCAGAAGCATGCCGTGCAGCTGCCATTGCTTTGATTCACTCGCTCACCCTCTTGGATCCATTTGCCATCAACTTCGCAATCTAGAAAAGCAGTTACTGTCAATTAAAAACCCACGAGATACCGTCATACCGAAAGTGACAAACTGAATTGGAGATTGCTTGACCATTTCTGAGATCTGAAGTTGAAGTAAGGAGTGAAATCAATCAAAATGCTGACCATGTTGACGTTGTCGTCGTGGCGGGTCGGTGGTGTCGTGGTCGCAGTAGTACCGCTGCGGGCAGCAGGCGCCGGGCGCGGGGCGCGGCGAGCAGGCGCGCGGCGGCGGCAGGCAGCGCGGGCGCACGCAGCGGCGAGCACCGCGCAAGCAGAAGCACTGCTCGCACGCCACGCGCGACCCCATCGCCGAGCCCGCCGCGTACACCGTGCCGCCCTCCGTGCACGCTGGGAACACTCCGGTACCATCAGATGTTACCCGTTACCGTTAACGACATGTTATACAAAGAATGAGATGATTCGGTAAGCGGCTGCACCCTTGGAAGTTGAGAAATAAATTACGACTGAAACGCAACCGCCTCAGCGTATATTTGGATAAGAGTAGGTAACCTACCCCAGAAGATATAACTGCATACTTTCTGAATATTTATGGTATCTTATTGTATGACACAAGTATGAGGTACCGCTAGTAGTTATTGGAAGTAAAATAATGATATTATAATATACCTACCTAACAAGTAGGTCTTAAAAAGTATGTGTTAAATGAAAGACACGACATGTAACTTACCATGTGCGATGGAAGAGGGTGTAGCGATGTCGGCGAGATCATCGTTCTCGAAGCGCGCGGCCGCGCCGTGTTCCATGACTGTGACACCATCTGCAATAACAACTACCTTAAGCACTGCCGCTTAATCGACGATACAGTGAATAAGTTGATATTATAGTTCACTTAATTTACTGGTACATAACCTATCAACCCATGTCGACATCATACCAGCAGTGATACGAGCCGAAACTTCGTGACATACTGACCATATTCGCAGCCTAGCTCGCTACAAATTGGTTTTATCTAGAGCCCTTTAATTTATTTACTTGGACAGTGGAGTTCGGGACAGCATGCCTCCCGTCGATGCAGGACGTGACATCGCTTCGGCGGCGGGTCGGGCAGGGGAGCGCAGGCCCGCCGCCGGCAGGACAGGGCTCCGCGCCCGCACACGCAGATCAGGCACGCCTCGCGCGTCGTCACCGCCGAGCCCTCCTTGTGCCACTGACCCTCGTAAAGACACCCATGGGCTAGCTCTGTATCTAACGTCAGCGTTAAATAAGTGTCCAAATTCATAAACAAATTATTAAATTACACAAAATGGAGTTCATCACATACTACATACCAAAGACTCTATGGCTGCGATTAATATTGGTTGATGCTTCATCATTTTGTGATCCTGAAATGGAATGATATCGTAAAATCGTCGTTTTATAAACTCATAACACACAATATTACATAGCAAAACTATTGACGAACTCCCAGTGATACGAACTCAATATTTTCTAGGATCCAGCTAATTTTAGATCAAGATAATGTCATATCATACTCTCGTTGTATCGTGTATGGACGCTAAAGCTTAACTATTAGTTCGCGTGAATTAAACATGAACTCTACATAAAATTTCCTATGTTCGCGCTGGCGATGCACAAGCGCATCGCAATAAAAACCCAGTCCGGAGCCAGTATTACCCATGCCACTTAGAACTATTATGGGTAGATATATCGTGTTCATTCATGTATGATATCATTCATTTTATATTATTTTGCAGTAATGAAATATAAGCTGTAGCACGTCGGAAAGTAGATTAGTAATAATGACGGATTATAAACTGATTATTATCGATGGAATTTGAACGGCCGTTGGCCGGCGTAGTGGTCCGAGCGGCCGCGGCCAGCGCTGACCCCGCTAGGCCAAGAGGTCGTCATATTGCGATACAATTGTGATTGTGAACAGGAAAACCACGCGCGCGGGGTGCGCAGCCGCAGCGTGCGTGGGAACGCCCGGCCTGAATGAGCAATCCACAGCCACGGCCACGGACAGCGGTGCAATATATTTACTTTACTATAGGTACTATATCTTGCTATACGCTATACTCTTCTAACGCGAGAGGTTCTTTAACTCTTGTAAACAATTTTACAAGCTTTGAAAAGTCTAAAAGCCTGAGTCACCGGTGCGTGGGTGGTCTCTTGACCTCATCGAGCACTGGTGGATAAGCGCACCGCACCTTTAGATACTTTTATTAATGGTTTTGCGGTCACTTGCGCTTTGTATTAAATAAAATGTTATTTCTTAATATTCGCGTTGATTTAGGAAATGTCCCTTTATTTGGTTGAATCAAAGTGTGCCTAAAAATATTGGGGTCGAAGATGACTTCTTGGATTGTTATATCAAACTAAACGTTCGACAGCAACGCAACATTGTAAATACAATGTCATGAGTGTAAAGTTAAATTATTTAGAAGCTAAGATTCATTAACAAATAATATATGAATAAGCTCAAACACGACCTACAAGTCACTGTATTTACCGAACGTTGATCAAACAACCAAAATTCAGACTGACAAACAATCCTAGAGAATTCATAACAAAACTAGAGCGTGCGAGATAACTCTGTTTAATTGTGAATGTATCATTGTACCATTTCTCAAGAAATTTTGGCACTTTCTCATGATCATTTAAAATTGTATGAATATTTTTCCGAGTGAAACGTCCCACGGCCCGTCTCCTTGTAAAACGATACCAAAAAAAGTTACGAGGTGGCTAAGGCCAACCGGGTATCGGGTTCAGTGCGAACCGAGATGTCTTGTAAAAATGCAGCCTATAATATTTCAGTTTGGATTATTAGGAAAATTGTAATTTGTAGCGATTAAACCTAATATGCAAATATTTTAAATCAAATCCCTCTATAAAACATGTTATATACCGGTTAGCAGACAATGGGAGTTCCCATAGTTCTGATGGGAACTGGCGGCCAGACGTTTCCGCTCCACGAGCCAGCACGAGTACCTACTGCTGTAGGGCTGGACATCATCGTTTATGGTAATAGAATAAAAATTACATATAAGATTATCACGGAAATTCCTTGTAATCTTAAGAAAAAACTGTTTTGACTCTACAATAATTAAACGTTTCATATTCTTACAAAATGACTAAAGCGAATATAAGCTTGATGTAAGCACAGCCCTGGCGGATGAACCATCGAGTCAGACGTTTGACCATTGTCTCAAACCAGGTCCTTATCGGCTCGGAGATCTGAAGATGCCAACAATTGCTAACTGTACTCGGTTTTTATACCATTCATTAAGTATATTGGTGTAGTGAACATAAAAATTATGAGTTTGCTGCTAGTATCGAGTTTTTTATGTTCTATAATATAATGATTAATGTCTGCGGAAGTTGCAACTGAATCAGATGAATTATTGTGCCTAAACGACTATCTTGAGCTAACTATGTCTATTAAAGATCACTGAAAGACCGCTTAGAAGTGCAGGTTCTGAGGTGGCACTCAGGGCCTGAGTGTTCGGTGGGTACTGGGTGACCAGAGCACTGAAATACATATATTATTAATTTGTTTGTGTAGTAATTTATTCTCAAGTAAATATTATTCTTGGTGTATTTTTATATGGAGGCGACGAACAGTCTCGAGTAGTTGGGTTTTCCCTCGCTATGGCGAAAAGATTTTAAGTGGTGACAAGAAAATTACAGTTACCACATTGCTTACAAAGGCATCAGAATCTGAAATACCTGGTGTAGTTAAAATTAATGACAAAGCTCTTACGACTATAGGAATATTGAAATTGTTCCTGAGAACCATAAAAAAGGAATAGCAGTTTTAAATAAGGACAAAGTTAGACTCATTCTTTCTAATCTTGCTAAAGAGTATACTTTCTTTAAAAAAAGCTTATTATATTTGTTTTGATATATATTCAAATGGACTATTCGTAAGTACACCTGTACTGCGCTACGGTATTTTTCTAATTGTGTACTATGGCCAAATAAAGTGTTTGCGTTTGTAAAGCAAACGGCACTCGGCTCGCATATTACATTAAGTATTCCGGTTGTAGCTGCGCCCGCGCAGACCAGTCCACGTTCAACATTTGTATAGGCGCTCATTCATTGCCTATACTGGTATACCACTGGTTCACTATAGGCTGACAAACTCACCAAACAAGCCATAGTGCTTATTTCGGTTTAATAGGGGCCAATGTTGATCGATAAATGTGTTTCATATACTTCATATGAATGTTGGAATAATGTAGCGGGCCTCGCATTTGCATAGATCATAGCTATAGAAGGTAATTTATGAATGGTGATGTTTACGACAAAACGCCGCAACATTTTCACTACAACCTACGTGAGAATATTGATGCTACTGATATTCAATATGAGCCTTTAAGTCTAACTTACTTGTAACATAATGAAAACGTAAAAATAACGTAACCATTCGTAAAACTCCCAATTGCAAGTAAAATACTCCTCGTAGTTGCTGATTATAAAACAGCAGCCTCACGGAATTCATAACTGCGTTAATATTTTGATCAATCTACATTGGCTGTACAAAGCGTTTAAAAAATCTTGCACAATAAATCGATTTGATGTTTTTGATAAAAACTCTTAACTCTTAAAAACTATTATTTTATGTTATGTAATGTAAATCCCAGTTATTCTATTTCAAGTTTGCAGCTAGATGGTAACTGTCTAACACAGAGCGGAGGTAACATGGTATTGTTGAATGGTGTCTTTCACATGCAAATGAGGAGTCCTGCCCATTGTGCCTGCTCCAGTGACACAGTGCTGGACGAAAGTGACGTGCAAGACGCATTGCGTGGACCATGGACAACTGAATCAGATCATAATAATGAGTGGAAGATTTTACTAACTAAAAAATAATTTAATCATTCAAATTAAATTATTGATGATTAAGACACATGCTTATAACAATATATGTACATGTATATCCTGGTAAAATATCGCTCCAGAACATACATAAATAAATCCATATACCCAAAGAGGATCTATTACAGCAACACATATTGATTTTAAAACACTATGTGGAAATTAAAAAGCTCATGAGATTAAGTTGCGCGTTGAACTCTAATGTGGGAATCATTTCTTATTCGCAGAGCTTCGAATTGAAAGGCAGAATCAAGTTAAATCACTATTAATACGACTAGATAAAACGATTCTTTTATATCCAAAGTAAATAGTATATGACACTAATATACATCAATCTTTAAGAATTGCAAATACATACATCCGAACCTTAGTTTATTATACCGAACATAATGAACACATAAAACTTGAACTCAACGGACAACGGTAATCATAATATATCTCAATCAATCATTTGTATCGAAATGCACCAGAAAAATAATAAAATTAAAAAATTGCCGTATTAATAAAACGTCTAATTAGCCAGATCCCAAGAAGGCAATAAAACCGAAACTGGACTGTTAAAAGAGTATCCTTCGCATATATCACTGGGGGTCGTCGACCGGCGTATTTGCATGGCGGCGACAAAGGACCTGCGCGAGCGCAGACGAGCACCGCGGCGAGCGCGAGCAGCGCGGGAGACATGGCGCGAGCGACCACAGCCAGGGGCGACACTGCACTGAAATGACGGCCGGCCGCGCGCTACACGACCATGTGCACACCACATACACCATACACCATCATCATTACAATTGGACTTGGACAGGTAAGGAATCGGAAAGATGTCGAGAAGCCTGCTTTAACAGTAAAACTATTTCGTTGTTAAAGAATAGAGATCTTCCATAGAGACATGTGCCATTGAACTCTTACATGATGTACACCTCGAACTTTGTTAGTTGAGGAGCGCAAAAACATTTATAATTATTCTTCAAATATACCTCTACTAAAAATCTATCAGTTGGACAATGACCCCATCAATGTAAATTAAAGGTAAAAAAACTCATAAGTAAGTAACTTATACATTATTATTTATTAAAATAAGTTGGAAATGATTTTGCGAAATATGACGCGGATATGGTAGCTCTACGAGATCTTAGTCTGTCGCGCCCAAATTGCCCTCGCCGCCACCGCCGCCCCGCCGCCGCAGCCGCGGGGTGCGCGCGCGCCTGATTAACGACGCATCCTCGCGGTGGCTGCGATTCATTGTTTTATCCGAAGACCGGTATGCAACGCATACTGCAGGCATGGCGGTCATTTCCAAAAATATTGTCCGTGGGTGCCGGTTTAAAGCCCTGGTATTATGAACTGTGTTGCGGTATCATATTTATTTGCAAATTGTGATGCTATTCTATACTAATATTATAAAGAGGAAAGATTTGTATTTTTGTATGTAACGAATATACTCAAAAACTACTGGACCGATTTCAAAAATTATTTTACCGTTAGAAAGCTACATTATCACTGAGTAACATAGGCTATATTTATTACTAGAAAAAAATAGAGATCCTTAGAAATCTTTACTAAAACCAACCCAAGGTGTAAAAAATTTAGCCGTAAAATGTCTTTCATCGCATGCGCTGACCATATGTCCAACTATTGTAGTTATGTCACTATAACAACTTTTTTACATTTTAAAAGTTGATAGAAAGGCTGATCAAAATCAGGCCATGTTATCTATGCCTTTATATTAATTCTTATCCAAATAAATATAAAATATTTCGTATTCAGGACTGTTTCAATACCTGTTGATTACTTTTTAAATGATTGAAATCGGACATTCCATTCAAAAGATATTACGAAATTAAAAATGTCAATATAAACAAAAATACACGCCGACGACGCGGACGCACCGGTAGCTCGACGCAGCGCTGGGAGCAACGCGGCGAGAGAGCGGGCACCAAAGTGCGGGAGAGGGGTGTGGTGCGTAAGGAAAGTAGTGTAATAGTGTAAAAATATTACAAAATAAAAATGTCCACCCGTGCGAAGCTGGGACGGGCCGCTAGTATTTAATAAATTACAACAGAATGTGAACTGTATCAATTTTGGCTTCAATTAAAATATATAAAAAATACATCATCACGCCTGTATTCCCCGAAGGGGTAGGCAGAGGTGCACTGTAGTGCATCCACACTTCGCCGATGTATTTTGGTCCCAATGTAATAGGGGGCGAGCCTATTGCCATTATACCGGGCACATTCCCCCTCAATAAGGAGATTTGGGCCATAGTCCACCACGCTGGCTCAGTGCGGGTTGGTGAACTTCACACGCCTTTCTACAGACGTGCAGGTTTCCTCACGATGTTTTCCTTCACCGTTCAGCAAGTGGTAATCATTGTTGAAAATGACATTCGCACATGAAAATTATCTCAGAGGTGCGGGCCTGGGATTTGAACTTGCACCCCTTACGTTCAAGGCGGGCGTTCTTGCCCACGAGGCTACCACTGCATCTGGCTTCAATTAGTAAAGCTACATTATCCTAAATTGGTGTCAAATGATCGCCAATCTGCCGAAACATGACCAGCTCAATTAGCCCTCGTACCCTGCATAGGTTAGTGTCAACGACCCATCTGCCGGCGACCAGCCAGCTATCAGTGACCGATGCCGCAGCTGGTCGCCGCGGTCGCTAGATAATCCGCTTTACTTTCCGCGTTTTTGCCGCACCTCGGTATGCTGCATGCTTACGCGTATGTTGCGCACATACAATTTTGACTTGGGCAAATTCATAAAAGCCAGATTAATAATTGGATAAAGTCAAGTGATTGGTATTACCCTTGATTATACAAGTAAGGGTATACTCAAATTGGTAGTTTTAACTAAATCGCTTAGTTGTGGAGATCCAAATCACTTATTACAAAATACACTGTCTTAAAAAATCTACGTGTGTACGGTTGGTACGGACAACTGCTACAAACATTTGTCCGTACTAACAAATTTAAATAAGTCCTCTCTGTACACACGTGAACGGTTGGAAACCACGGCGTGAATATTTTTTATTGAAAACAGTTCAACAACAAACTTTAGAACTGGCATGGGACCAACGTTTTGAATCATTTGTATCTAATAAATACCGCTTTTTGGGGATTTCCAAATAATACTCTTACATGTGCATTACTAGGGGATACGTAACTGACTGGCCAAAATCCTGTATAAAATGGTAAATAGTGGCCAAGTCCCCAGACGTGGGGGTCGTCGAGGAGCGGCACCATGAGTATAATTAAGTATGTGTCGGTAATTAGCTTATTTCCAGGGAGGTTACGTGCGCGCGCGCGGCCGCGCTCATGTCGCGACAAAAAGCGCGTGCTCCCATCGACGCGCGGGCCTGGATGGACGGTGAGATTACGTTACGCCACTACACGAACTAGAAGTTACCTTAGTAGGCTACCTAGTAGACTACCGCCGTAGGCTGTACGTCCGTACTTGATCCAAGCGGTAAGCTTATCAACGATTCAATGGTCGTATAATATATTGAAAGACTGTAGGTTTAATGAAAGATAAATATATCAATATAATGACGGTCCCATGCCAATATATCTACGAGAATACCATGTACGTAAGGAAAAATTTACATCTGTTTCGAAAAGTAGGTGATGGCCATCGTTTTAACACTAGAAATAAAGATAAATTAGATCAACCACACTTTCGACTGGCGAAAATTCACACATCTTTTATGGGGTACTGTGTCAAATTTTCGATTTTCGAAAATTCGCTTGCCACACCCGGGAATCGAACCGACTAAAATCTGTGAAAATAACACCCTATACTTTTATTGCATCGATCGTTATGATCAATCATAAGGATGAAATCTCTCTAACAAACTTGGTAAATTATAGAGTTCTATGCGATTTTATTAAAAAAAAGGTTGAACTCACTTAAAAACATAAGCAAATACTCTTTTAAATTGGAATGTCTCGAAAGTCACCGTACTATATTAGTACCTCATTTGAAGGTTTCTAAGCTTAAAGAGGTTATGCACTTTTAGGACACGGCCTCATGGGGATGTAGAAATTTGAAATGGTAAGGAATTTTCATGTTTAATTAACCTTTAAAGCCCTACACTATAAATCCCTACGTGTATACATAAGATGATTCTCGAAATTAAATTGTGTACAAAAAAAATTGAAGGGAGAACAACATACTTCTCATCCAAACTTCACTTCGAAATTAATTATTCCGAAACACGTAACTTCCACATCGTGTCGCACCATCTATACAGCTGCAGTATTTACATGCAACTTTGTAACAATACAATGAAATTGGAAGCAATCATTGCAAAAACAAGAACTGAACCTGAATCCGACGGCTATTCACTCATTCCTGTTGCGTAAAAACGGGTAAAGCATTTTATTTTATACAAGTGGACAAGTACAACGTGTCCTGGCATGATTAATGTTTGTATCAAGCTCCTTTATGTCTTCTGAGGCTTTTTTTGGAGTAAAGGAAAGCTTTACCTTCAATAGTTTGGATAATTTAAAATTTAGAATGAAACACGCAAGACCGGTGACTGAAATGAAATTTTGGTATATTTTATTTGTATAGTTAAAGCGGTGTAGGTATATTTATCTAATCTAAAAGCAATGTAACGAGGGTGAAAGCGCAGTTATTACTGCTTAAACTGTTGCTTATCTGTATGCGGGTAGCAATTACGAGGTATTTGCATAATATTTCTGATATACGCGTGCAGTACTTTGTTGAGCTTCGTATAAGCAAACAAAAACATCAAAGTAACTTGATTGTAATCTCAGTTTTTGGACAAAATTTACATAATTTAGCTCTGTCTCGCCTCGCCACGACTTTTTTACATGATTAAATAATTGTTAATGACCAAATACCAATGGTTGTATCTTTACAAGCAGACCAGTGTACGAGTACAAAGATCCCCGCCATGTCCGTCTATCTAAATGGAAACAATTAAAAAGATTTTTTTGTATTAATTAAAGCGCATTACGCTCGGCGGCTCTGGACACACACCGCGCCGCCGCCCGCCCCGCCCGCGCCGCCCGCCCCCGCCGCGCGCCGTTACTTCCCGCGACGGGGCCGCGATGCGCGACATTCTAACCAGCAATTAAGATCACCTTTGCCGCAAAAAGTCCGTTGAAAAATTTCACTCGCAAACTGTAATCTTATACTTTGTAGTCGGCCTATTAACTGTCGCATGTTAGGGATGATTTCTAGAAGTGGTTATCTGTAAATAGTCGCAGTTTCTTTGACGGACGATGATGGCGAATAGCTCTGTAATTTCAATTAACCTATAGGTACTAAGCAGATGCCTATGTACATTTAATTGTTGCTTTTTTCTTCATCGTCGTTGGGCAACTGTTATAAACAATTTTTTTTTTTTTTTGGATACATAATGACTGGACCGTCTGGGCCCCAAGTCCCCTAACACTATCGTTGGGGAGTTGCTACGACTAATTTTTTTAAGGCATGAAAACGACATAATTTATCAATGGTAGCTAGAATATGGCCAGTGTAGACATTAGATATTGTCACCTTGAAGACACTAGACTAGTTATATTCTTGCTACCATTGATAAAAGATGTAGTTTTCAATCTTTGGGCCCAGGTGGCTAGGATAACTTGGGGCCCAGGTGGCTAGGATAATAAACCGCACCACCGATATTATAAATAATGTAGGTAGGCAAAAAGATATACCTAATTAGCTTAATTTAACTTATTAATACGTGGCCATGTGCAGAACATCCCCATGTCGAATAGAACGACTCTAAAATACCAGACATATTAAACAGTTAAACTACACACCTAGTAGATAGGTATCTAGCTCCCGCATATCGCACAGCCCCGCCGTCGCAGTGTCACTTCAATTAAAACAACAGTTACCCACACGAGTGATGTGCCCCGCACTGTGAGTAGGTACACAAGAACAAAGGTGTAATGTCAAGATAATTACGTGCTAAAGTGCTTAACGGATCAGGACGCAATTAACAGTGTATCTAAGACAGGAAGTATCAGAGGTCCGAAATAATATTATGGGTACATATACGGTAGCTCATATGTGGATGCTTAGTGAAGACAGATTAGACCTAACTATCATAGTTTCCGAGTTATGGACCTTTTAATATTTGTCACAAGTATCGTGTTCTGGCCTTTGGGTACATCCATGATCCTATTAAGCAGTGTAAATTTACGATTGGCGGCTACCAATATTCACAACACAGACTATGAAAATTGTACATGGTACTTGAGATATTGCACGGTATAGAAATCGGCGACAAAAAAAAGTTGAAAAAACGTTCTGTTGTGTACCCGATACTCATGCAAACGTCAAAGTATTATTTCGGACTTCTTAAACACCCTATATAGTATTCAGGGACGCATAGCACGCTACTGGCACTCTTAGATTACACGTTACGGGTCCGGTATAAGCGGCGAGGGAGCTGGAGGGGTGAGGGTCGGCGTAGGCGGAGTTCGCTCGGGTGTCGTCGCTGCTATGGGGTCACCGGGGAGACCGAAGCGTTCCCGAGACCACCACATGTTAGGAGCAGGTTGACCATGGGGTTTTCACTATCTGACACCGTCGATCGATGGTAGCCACGTGTAGGTAATAGTCGAAAGTTATTTTTAATTTCCAATTTGTATTACGGTTCGTTTTCAGTCAGCCACTTCTTAGGGTCTAATATAATACCTGATTGTAGAGATGAAGGCGTAAAACCGGCCAAGTGCGAGTCGGACTCGCGCACCATTTTCTATAAACCGGCCAAGTGCGAGTCGGACTCGCGCACGAAGGGTTCTCTACCATTATCTATAAAAACGGCAAAAAAATCACGTTTGTTGTATGGGATCCCCCTTAAATGTTTATTTTACTCTGTTTTTCAGTATTTGTTGTTATAGCGGCAGCAGAAATACGTCATCTGTGAAAATTCCAACTCTCTAACTATCACGGTTCATGAGATACAGCCTGGTGACAGACGGACGGACGGACGGACGGACGGACAGACAGCGAAGTCTTAGTAATAGGGTTCCCGTTTTACCCTTTGGGTACGGAACCCTAAAAAACGGCTAAAAAATGACGTTTGTTGTAAGCGGGGGCAATTTTATTTTAATCTCATTATTTATTTTTAAAGTGAATAATATAACTCAATATTCTGTGAATATTTCAAGCGTCTACCTGTTCCCGTTATCAATATCGAGTAAAACAATGCGTGTTTTGTATGGGAGCCCCCTTAAATGTTTATTTTATTAAATTTTTTTAGTATTTGTTATTATAGCGGCAACAGAAATACATCATCTGTGAAAATTTCAGCCGTTTAACTATCACGGTTTATTAGATACAGCCTGGTGACACGGACAGCGGAGTCTTAGTAATAGGGTCCCGTTTTGCTCTTTGGGTACGGAACTCTAAAAATTACACATTTCACATTTTCCCGGGCGTAGGGCGGGCCTACGGAGCTAAGGTACCTACCCTGATTTCCCGATTATTGGGATGAAGTGCTGTATTGAATGGCTACTGTTTTGCTGTTGATCAAAAGTGATGTTGGTGGAAAGGTCATAACTTTAGCAGTTATCAATATCTGTGTCGCAGAAAGGTACCTAAGTAGGTAAGTCTAGGTACTGATTTGTCTAATACAAGAGACGGCTCATCCGGACTCGCCGGATAGAGGCTCGATAATGCCGGGTGTGAATGAGTATCTCGGCGTATGTACCACTATTTTAAACGCGAAATAAGTTAATATTTATGAACCACTTACCAGCTTTCTTCGTGCACAGATGGACACCCTCTACATAAAACTGATGTTAACTGAAGCTAAGTGCTCATTGTTCACAATAATCAATTAAAGTAGCTTACTACTGAGAAGGTGCTTCTTATATAGTTTGAGAACAAGCTGGTTTAATTTATGGCGACCGGCGCGACTGACGATAACTGGCGCGGCAGTCCCGGCACTCCGAGCATACAACGGCGGCGGCGGCGGCGCCGGCGGCGTCTGTGAAAATTTTAAATTTAGAATACTATGATTTAGAAGATTATGATTTCTTTTTTACTTTTTTTGTGGCAATTTTACATACGGCCAGTGTTTTTTTTTTAATTTAGACAGATAACTTGAATTTTAAAATTAACTACGTCTTAAATATTATCTATTTCCCAGATTATTAAAATTTATTATTTTCATGTATTTTTTAAACATTCTAGTGCCATCTGTGACAAATTGGCGACATCATCTGTATCAAATATTATCTGTGTGTGTTACTCAGTTAGTAATATAGATGGCGCTAGCGTTGGCAGTATTTTAAGATTTAATTTTGCTATTAAACATTTTCAGGCGGTTTATTGTAGTTACATGCGAAAGATAATATTTGGATAATCGAGAGACAAATATAACCAAAATACCAAGATACTATAGGGCATTGTGTTCAGAATTATTACATAACGATTTGGTGGATTCATCTGTACCTATAGGTAAGTACTTACGTAATTATTAGAGGCTCGCATTACTTTCTCTGCCATTGCATGCGATGCGACGCACCGTAAATCAATTGCTATTCTAAGACTAGCTTGGCCCAGTAGTTTTCATTCTAGGAACATTTTTATGTTTATAATGATCATTTTTATTTACGTGGATGATGTAATTGTATACGGCTTTTTTAGAAGAATCAGAATCAGAATCAGAATTTTTTTTTTATTCATGTAAACCAATACAGGCACTTATGAATCGTCAGTAAAAAATAAATAGTAATAATAAGTATCTCTACCAGTTAATTTATAATTTATTAATAGACGACTGGTAGAGACACTTATTTATTAATAAGTATCTCTACCAGTTAGTATCAGTTTTCATTTAGGCTGAATAATAGTTTTTGTTTAATACGGATTGTTAACAAACATCGAAACTTACCCCCAAAGGATGTTGTGGGGGGGGTAATTTTTTTTAGGCTGTAAATTTTTACTTTTTTAGGGTTGTTATGAGGTGATAATAATTGCATTTTTTCAACGATTATTGACACTAAAAAGCGTGAAAAAAAAAATAACAAAAAAGAAAAACCTAGGTGCACTAAAAAGCTAAAAATAACCTTATAATTCATTACATTTGAAGTCGGTGCCAATTCATGTGTGTATTTGCCTAGTCTGACGTAAATTCGCATCTACTCCAAATGTAATGAATTATAAGGTTATTTTTAACTTTTTAGTGCACCTAGGTTTTTGAAGTCGGTTTTTGTTAAAAAATTATTTTTGGTGTTGTTGAATAATGTTACAAGGGAATATTTTGTCGCCTATCCTACAAATAAATAAATATAAGGTAGGTAGGTGTGACGGGTGACATCGTGGACGACTACTGTGAGTGGTCTACGGGTACATTATAAAACCTATCAGTGTTTAAACGAATAAGCAAAAGAACTTACGATACATAATGAAATTATCAATAAACTTGTATGATGTAAAGGTGAATGTGACCTGTGAAGTGATTAAGTGTCGGGCTGTCAGTGGAGCGAGCCGAGATGATGCACTTACAATGTAAGTACTTTTCATATATATACAAATAAATAAAATTGGAGTGTCTGTTTGTAATATCAAACTAGCATTATTTTAACAAATGCATATGAAAGTATACACGATACCTATTACGAAAATGCAATTTTTAAAATTTTTGTCTGGCTGTCTGCTTGTCTGTTTGTGCCGGGTAAACCTCCAAACGGCTGAACAGATTTCTAAGGGACTTTCAGTGGCAGATAGCTGAAGTTCCAAGGCGTAACTTAGGCTACTTTTATTTTAGAAAAAGCATTAGGGTTCCGCGGGATAAACATAAAACCATTATTTCCGGGTAATCTCCCTAAAGTCCACGCGGGCGAAGTCGCGGTCACAGCTAGTCTAAACTATATTTCAATGACTGTCTGCTCCTGTAGGTATTTATGCCATAGATGGGCCCAGTCTTTATTATAGATTTATATGTTGACATATTATAAGCAAAGGTTTTTACAGTCGAAAGTTCAAAGCTCACTTAATTATTTTAAAATGGCCATATTCTCTTATTATATTGTCTAGTTATACCGGTATAGTCAGTTAAGGCAATTTTTCATTGATAATCTGGTTTCCACGACTCCACGAATGACTACATCGATACTCTACAAATGAGTTCTTTGAACTCTTGCTTGGTTACGTTAAACCATAAGTACCTACCTAGTTTGTTTAATAATGTTTATTCTAAACGTGATGGGTTTTTGTTTATTGGCTTTAGAAAATGCCATTAACACCATTTGTAATAGGTAGGCTGTTCTCTAGAGACCATGCCCTCTATATTTGTCATTTGGACCTCTGTGATAAAAATAAGTAGTTTTACTTATAACGCAAGCTGAAATCTTTTATGGGACGTAGATAATTCTGGACGAAACACTCAATTTAACATAAAACATTTTTGTTCTGTAACTTTGATAATAATTTAGTATTAAACTAATGGTTATAGAATATTTTAACCTATTCTGAAAAAATAATTCATTCATCTTGTGAAATATTTAAAGATTTAGATTAAAGACGAATCTTTATAATTAGGAAGAGCATTGTGCTACTGAGTTAACGGTTAGGTACCACTCACATAGCCTCTCTGCCGCAACTTTAAGCTTACTTTCAATTCCGTGAAAGGGTGTTGGCTAACAGCCGTGTGGTGTGAGTACCTGCGTGGTGGTTACTAAGTTGAACGACTAAAGCATCCAAATTGGTATGAACTAAGCCTTATCCATTATTGGAACGAATTTAGGCTTTTACAGTGAGTTTTATACAATATTAACGACAGGATAATATTTATGATCATGCAAAATCACTCCAAATTTAGGCACTCATAATTTAAGGTTAGAAACCACAAAACAAGTGGCGGATATTTCATATATTTTGCCAGTCGTTTTGACAGAAGGTAATTGAAATGGATTTCGAATAGTGTTAGGTAATCATTCCGCTTAAAAAGGTTATATTTTTTTAGATAATGCTGCTTTTAATCGATAAAAACCTTGCTATAAATAAGTGTAAGTATAACCGATTGGTACAGGGCTCTTCGCTATCGTAAAATTTGAACAATTCACGTACTTTGAGTTAGATAGGTAGTGTGGACGTTTAATTATTTCCTTTCCTATAGCTACGGTGTCACCGTTGAGCAATAGAGACTGGCTATTTAATGACTGTCCAGTTGCCGAATATGTAATTTTTTTGCCGATCGATTAGGAGACCGGCAAGGTGCCGCGTGCGCAGAAATGTCCTCATGAGACATTTCTATAAAAATAAGGGCTAGGATTTGAATTTTTTATTAATAACAGCCTTTAGTTACGAAACATTTTTATGAATCTCATTTTCGTCCGAGATTATCACTTGCTATGAAACGGTGAAGGAAAACATTGTGAGGAAACCTGCACGTCTGAGGGAACTTGACTAGTTCTGGATGTGTGAAGTCAGCCAACCCGCACTGGGCCAGCGTGGTGGGCTATAGACAAAGTTACTAATGTCTCGTTAAAATTTGTACGATTCGTTAGGACATTTTATAAAAACCGAATAAGGTAGTACAAATAGTAAAATGCCTTAGTAGATATATGTAGATTCATTTATAAGAATTTAGGAGCGACGCAGCCAAACAGCATTTCTAGCAATCTTAGTTGAATCCTAGAAACTGTATGGAAAATGACGTTAAACTTTGAGCACTTAGTATAATAAAGCATGTACTTTATAATGTTAACTAATATTCTCTGACATAATTTTATAATGTAGCCTCGCGACTATTACTCAACTGTAGCATGACGTGGTCTCTCTCTTTTGTTTCACAAATGACACAACATTAAACTTGTTCTCGAAACATTAACCTAGCTCTTGGCGAACGAGCTTTATTCTACATCGACGTAGGGGTACTTACGCCCAATCCATGAGATTTTATTAACTTTTATCGTATTTGTTTGTTACGTAAAGAATAATTTACAGTTGCAATCACTGTTTTAAAATAACAATACTGTTGGTGTAACTCAAGGCTATTTTGGGATCATGACTTTTATGATTGACTGACGACTAAAGTTGAATGATTATTATGAAGAATCGATGAATTCTTGCATGATCATTAAGTTTTTTGTTAATCATAGATGTTTAATTTGTGTTTTGCTAATAAGATCTCCCGAGGTTTGCATCCAAGTCAATATACCCATTTGTGCCCATGTTGCCGAATATATTTCAAGGTTTGAATAAACTGACACGCAAGTCCCATTAATATTTATATCTGTTCTGAGATTCAACAAATTAAATATCCATAATGACCACCGCCCTGACGTTAGTGGACGAGCATCTAGCTCCGTATATGTGCTTACCTATAACTAATCCTGCATATTTTATCATTGATATTAGCGACTCTTAATCATTGCCGATGTCATCATTTTATGTATTTGTCTCGCCTAGATGAAAGGCTATGAATATTCAGTTCAAGTTGTTATGTTATGCAGCGGCATAATCCGGCAGATGAGCGCCACGCGATCCCCTGCCTTGCGCGGTCGCGTCACGGACCACATTCGCCCGCCATTGTCCCGGGTTACGTAAAACAAACCAGCTCGATGGGCATCACGACCAATTTATTCTTTAACATTATTTATATATACAAAAACTTATAAAACCTTGTGATGAAATATCACATTCGCCATCTCGTACTCGACTTGCGTCACCAATAAATTAAGTATAACCCGACGGTGTCTTCACTTTATTGGGAGTCAGTAGCGGTTGCGACAGCCAAGGGTGCGCCTGCGCAAGCGGGCTGACCTCACACTCCGCGCCCGCCGCCAGATTTGGCAGCGGGCTGCTACCAAATCGAAATAACTACATAATGATTATCATTTTGCAACCGGCGTCCTGCTATTCAAACGATCGGCGAGGCAACCGCTACTGCACCGCTCACACTATTCCTTATTATAGTTATATGGTTATTGACGACCGATCTGATCGATCTGACCCTGCAGGTTGTTGATCACCTCGGAGGGCACCTGGTCCCCAAGGATCTCGAACAAGTTGATCCGCTGGTTCAGGGGGATGGACTCGTACGCCGCCAACTCGATACCTTCCTGTACCTGCTCAACAACAATTAATTTTAGATTAAGATTGAGAATGCACACCTCAACCACAACCTCCTCAACGACACAACTACATGCCAGCTTGTAAATAGACGAAGTCCAAAGATATCCTTCGTGTAGTATACTGCTTACAACCTCTGTGAGTATTGATATTTGCTCATCATATCCGTTTTTGAAGCTAGATCTATTAACAACTTTAGCAATGGCTAGGAGGACTCTTTCGAACGTCAATGTGGTGGAATAAGCTCTATTTATATGACTAAGACATAAAGCATACACGATCCTTCACAAATAATTGATTTATTGACACAATAGGAAGTTAAGTAACAGTCAGTACAGTCGTTGAGAGAATGCGGTGTGCTGCTGCTGTGAATGAATTGTTTACAATCGTGTTTATGCACGAGTGGCTTCACGTTGCCGCCGCTTTGAATACTTAAGTTCAAGTCGTTAGAACAACAAAAGTTTCTTGAGAATCTTTTGAGTCATTAGTTTCTTCCAATAAATATCATATGATAATAGCGGCTTTTTTAAGATTATTTATCTTATTTGCTGTGACTTTCTTTCAGAGATTACGATTGATAATATTAAATAAAGCAGGTTAATGATTTTTTATCCAAATTGATAGGCTTGTAATTTTTCACCCTCAAACGATATCGTTTCAGTATCCAATAATAAGCGATGAAAACCTACAATTTGTTAATTTCATTATATATCTGAACATGCTCACCTTCTGGATCTCGGCGTCCTTGGGGATGAGGTGTGTGTTCTGTGCCTGCTTGATGGCCTCGTTGGTGTAGGCGGCTCCCTCACGCTGGGGCGCGGCTGCGGCCACCGCCGCCAGGACCAGGAGGCAGAACACGGAGTACTTCATTATGTGAGGTTCGGACGGGTGTGCCACGGTACGAACTGCGGAAATTAAATTATTGGGTTTGGAGATTTGACAGCACAAATTTATAATACAGCGCTGGAAATTAGGAATATTACGGTAATAACGCGCGCGTACTTTGTATCTGCCTCTGATAAGTAAACATTAGATCGTGGACTCTTCAAACGCCTTGAGCTGATGAAGCTTTAATACTATACTTGTCAATATCATTGACAATTTGATGGCGAAGTTCATAAAGTTATCTAACTACGAGATACTTTTAGAAGCACTCATCCTTGTGAGACCATCAAACCAAACCATAGTTACATAAAGCGCGGCCGAGATGTGCAGGTAGGTACGAAGATACGCGCGAAAGTCTACTCTAATCAAATGCACACACACTGTTAGCACTTTTTAACACATTTTCACTTATAGGGGTTTGTTTGTGTCCTATTTAGCGAACAATGTGAGTGTCTCACCTGTAAGATTGACGAGTGGTGCGCGCGTGCGCTGGCCCGTCTGATATAGGCTCCCCCTCCCCCGCGCACAACTTTCACTGCGAGGACCGCCTGCGCAACTGTCCTGACGATCCACGCGGGGCCACGACGCGTGCTCATCACTCATTGATTTATTGTATTAGCGGCTCATTGTTTGTTGATACAATTATCTAGTCACCTTGAGCGGTTCAGTTCGGTGTATGTTAGGATGTTTCTCCGTCTCGATGGCCCTAAATTTCAATCAAAATCAAAATCTACGATTTTTTTAAACAAAACATCTATAGGTACTATCTATACTGATATTATAAAGAGGAAAGATTTGTATTTTTTATGTAACGAATAAACTTAAAAACTACTGGATCAACTTATTTTGCCGTTAGAAAGCTACATTATCACTCAGTAACAAGCCTATATGTATTGATCCCTAAATGATAAAAATAATGTCCACCCGTGCGAAGCCGAGACGGGCCGCTAGTAACTAGTTTATAATTTTAAAAATGCCTAGTCAACTAGTCAGTTCGGCATACTGCTTTTACTGACAAAGGTGTCTCGTTTCAAAGTACGAATATCCATTGGAACTTTCCACACAGCTTGTGTTACAGCCAGCATCACCGTAGCTCGCTCGCGGATTTCCTAGCTCCAATATCTCGTAGGATTAAAGCCAATAGCGATCGAAATTGATGTGAAAAACAACAACCGTAAGATCACATCCGGATCACGAGCTGCCCGCCGCTTGCTGCCACTCTACCAAACGCTTCTCAGATCTGAGTGCATTAAGGATTACATTACGGTTGAGTTGGAGATATAATGATAAGCTTAAACTTGGAATAATACAAATCTATTAAGTTTCTACTTAAATTTTGTGAATATGTTGTGATTTGTACCAGATTGTGCCGGATGTACTTGTCTTGTCGACTATACATATAAAAACAATGTTTGTGGCTCACCGCTGCGCCCTGAATAACGCATGGGTGAAAGAATTCGCATCTTCATGATTTCCACAGTGGAGATCTCCTTTTCTTGGGTAGGTATACATTCAACAGGTCAATCGTTATAAACAGTGTTACATTTTTATATAAATATATTATTTGTATTTAATTGTATTGTATCTATCAGAAGGATCTCTATTCATAATAAACATAAAACTTTCGGATACTGTTTTTAAACCGACGATACCTATGCAAATTGTGAGTAGTGTCGATTTCACGAAATTCACCTTCCGCCTTCGCTCGTCAATCAGGTTTAGTCTAGTCTATTATTTAAAGCTTAACGAATTTAAATTTGTGAAACGAAATCTAGAAAAAATATAAAGGTGATGAGAAACCGAAGCCAATTAATATTTTAGGAGAAATGTCTGAAAAACAGTTTCTGTTTGTTTTTTTGATTCTGCTTATTCTCCGCCACCAACTACTGAGACCAAGGCGTCAGTCTTAATAACTACTGGGAACTTTCTTGTTGCAATAAGTCTGTTCTGCCGCATGACAATGACTGCTTCCTTACTTGTACCACTTAGTTATCTCTTTATATCAGTTCTGTACTGTGACACCGACAATCATAGTATATGCCCATGCGAAAATCATAGCGCATGCGAAAGTATCTAATATATTCTGGTTGTTATGCAGCAGAACGAAAAGCAAGCCTTACTTATCCTTAGTCCTTAGATCTATTCCCTTATCAAACTTCTCAATACCCGTACCCTCAAATCAGATAATCGTCCTATTATCTAATCGCTATCTCGTTCGCCATGTTACATGCTATAACTTGTTTCAGCTACAAACTAGTAAGCAGTCGGAAACTATCGTGTATCGAGATTGTATCTCGGATATTATATCATTCGATGCACGGGTAATGTTGTCCCGTTCCAAATTTTTAGAGTGGAGACTGCCATCTATTTCGAATGTGCCCGATATAATGGCCCCCTATTCCATTGTGACAAAAATACATCGGCTTAGTTTCGGTGCGTTGCGGTGTCCCTCTGCTTACCACTTCGGGGAATACAGGCGTGTTGATGTATTGTATAAACATTTGTAACAAACAACAAAGTTAAACTAAGAGTGGTCCAGTCAATTGTATTGGACACGATCATGTAGTCCGGCGCATGGTTGTTACAATATTACTCGAACCATCTCATCGTTAAGTCACTCTGGCAGAGTCAGTTGATAGCTCCGTCTCTGCTCCCGCGCGTTAAAACGCCAGCGTCCAATTTTGTGCCATTACCAAATCGAACTCTATTAACTCAGACCAGAAGTACATTTTTCTACGAAAAGTCATCGTAGACGCGAGCGAATTTTGACGCATACTCGTGTGGCTTTTACCACATAAATTAAATCTGGATCATATATAATAAAATGTTTCTTATAAATCAATTATCTCGCCTCCGTGGCTGCAGGCCTTTACTTCCTTATCGGAAAACAGCCGTGACCAGTTTCCCTAGCACCTGTCCCTTTATAACAACTACTAGATTAGGTGAAATTAAAGTTCCAAAATCCAGACGCTTGTCTGGGAAACAGGTTTGCGTTAGTCGATAACACTACTTTTTCTGTTGCGTAATAAAACTAACATTTAGGCGTTCGGAATAATTCAGAGAATCGTGAAGCTCAGCGATTCGTCGCACGTAACCATACGAAGTGCGATGAATGTTATATGCTGCTATTTTATTTTATTGTTACGTTGTTGTTTTGTGATTATCACGCTGTTAGTGGGCAGCTAAAGCCTTATATCACAAACAGGTGATCTTATGATGTAGAAGTTCATATCCGTGTTAAGAACACGCGTAAACTGTATAAAGCTTAAGCTTAAATCACTTTTGTCGTGAAAGTAGAGCTTAACGTAAGTGAAATACGAGAGCGTCTTGATAACCGCTCCAAATTAAGATTTTACTGTAGCAATGTATGTTGAAAGTTTACCATGATGCGGAAACATCGTCGGCATCCAAAATATAAAGTTTTTATGGCATATATCAAGTTCCGTTTTGCAGCTGTATTAGTGTGTGAATTGTCTCGGCGTGTCTTCTCGCGTCACGAATAGAAAAGACACATTCGTAGCAAGTAAACATGCCTCGTCACTATCGACATTCACTTCTCATCGGATTGCCAACATCATGTCTGCTTAAAGCCGATTACCGAATCATCTAATGACCATTCAATATGTTGGATTACCAAGTTATTAAATTATTATCAATCACCTCGTAATAATCTTTCTTCCCACTCTCCTAACAATAAAGGAAAACGCATGAAATGTATTCAAGTATATTTTTAAATGATGATGTAACTACTGAGATATCTTATTTCAACAACTAATCAGATCCTGCCCGTCAAGCCGATCTGCAAATGATTCCACAAATCGTAACGCTACTACAAAATAAACATGTTATTACAGTATTATGTCAGGGTCACATCTAAACTAATCCAAATTCTTTGCGACGGCTTTGCTTCGGTCAGTGAGACGGGAACTTGCTCTAGTATAACGATTTGTTGAAAACGTTGAAGGTACCCCTTAGCTCTATAATTCTCTCAGTCAACCTTTAATCCCCGAAGATGTTAACACCGGCGGTACACAATGTTGAAAAGTGTCACAATACTGCATGCTCTAAGTGCAGCATTCGCAACGGCAGTGTTGCGCACTGCGCGCGCGCATCGTACTAATTTTATGAGAGCATCATCATTTGTAATAATTGCGCTTCGCAGTTTCCGCAATAGTATTATGTACATGAGAGAGCTCCTTAATTAATAAAAGCCAACGACATACTTAGTGAAGTATATTACTTGAGTCCTTATATGATCCAAATCTCAGTTTTTATTCTCATCAGGTTCCTGATGTCTCTTTGACCCTTCTTCAGAATATTAAATTTTTATTATCGCTCGAAGTGTAGCTTCATCTCGAAACAACGCTGTGGTCCGTTAATTCTTTGAGGTCAACATCATACCATAAATGTGTTTTCAACTGACTCATTATTTCCTCATAAAATAGGTTGTAAATTGCAAGATTTCATCCATCTTACACCTAATACCAAACTATTTGTTTGTGCCCATCAACAAACCACCTTCCATAGCGATTTTAAGTTAAATATGTTTTACACTGCCATAGTCAATGAATCATAACTTGCGAAACATTGTAGAAGACTGGCAGGTACGGAGCGTAGAGCCATGGATAAGCAAATGTGATGGTAGTAGTTCGTCGCTGACGGCAGCGAGCGCGGTTGAGGGCGCAGGTCGTGTGCGCATACGCAACTCTACTTTAGCGGTTGCCTCATCCCGTCCTCTTCACTCGTGGAGAAACGAATTGACCTGCGTAGAGGCTGGAGCTAGAGTTCGAGCAAATCGTAAAACTATATAACGTAATTTTTGTTAGAAGTGCTTTCTTAGGGTATTTTATAAGCGTAATTAATTTAATTGTAGTAGGTACATATTGTCTATGCAATTTATAGTAAGTTGTTAACGTTATGCAGTGACCTTGTAGAGCCCTTTTACTATGCAGAAATGTCACTGTGAGTGGATTGTAGATAGATTGAAATTACTTTTAATTTCGGGGCTACATAATTGATGCGTATGAAGATAGAACCTGACTTTTTCAAATGAACCTTTGCATAGTTGGCTTATCTATATCTATACTAATATTATAAAGAAGAAAGATTTGTATTTTTGTATGTTACGAATAAACTTAAAAACTACTGAATTGATTTCTAAAATATTTTTACCGTTAGAAAGCTACATTATCACTGAGTAACATAGGCTATATTTATTACTAGAAAAAATTAGAGATCCTTAGAAATCTTTACTAAGCCAACCCAAGGTGTAAAAAACTTAGCCGTAAAATGTCTTTCATCGCATACTCTGCGGAAAGTATTGATGATACAACAAAATAATATTCTACAATATTATAGAACACATCAATATCTACAAAAAAGTCAGCAAATCTATATGTCCAACTTTTGTAGTTTTGTCACTATAACTACTTTTTTACATTTTAAAAGTTGACAGAAATGCCATTCAAAATCAGACCGTGTTATCCATACCTTTGTATTAATTCTTATCCAAATAAATTATTTCGTATTCAAGACTGTTTCAATACCTGTCGATTACTTTTTAAATCGGTCAATCCATTCAAAAGATATTACGAAATTAAAAATGTCAATATAAACAAAAAAACGTTTTAACAAAAAATTAAACCGCCGAAAATTTTAAAAAGCAAAAAATAATATACCTTTTTTATTTTACCTTAATAACAAAGTTCTTAAACTAATGTAAGTATACCTAAGTCATTTTGAGTCGGCGCCAAACAAGCAAATTAATTAGTTTAGTAAAGTGTGATGTACGGCGGCGGCGGCGCGGCGCGACACGCCCCTTCGCCGGAAAATGCCGAGCGTTCACGAAGTTAATGTCAGCGAGACAGCAATACACAGCGAGATAGCGAGACACAATGTGTGCACTCACGTATGTGCCCATACGTGAGTGCACACATTGTGCGAGTGGTCGTACGGAGAGCAAATTTTTTGAAATGTTAATGTTTGTCGCTGAAGATTTCACGTTGCATTGTTAATTTCATTTGGTTATTTCTTTAAATTTATCGTTCATTAATTGTTTGGCGCCGATTCAAAATGACTTAGGTATACTTACGTTAGTTTAAGAACTTTGTTATTAAGGTAAAATAAAAAAGGTATATTATTTTTTGCTTTTTAAAATTTTCGGCGGTTTAATTTTTTGTTAAAAAGTTTTTATTTTATAATTTTTTGTGGCTAAAATCTACTACTTAATCTGAATCTACTGCTTATTTTTTTTGTAATACACAACTCAGCATTAAAATTTGGGAATGAACAATAAATCTCTCCCTATTTTCCCACCTTTCGGGTAGGATTTTTGTTCCTAATTTACATAGGACCAACTTCGAAGTTATACCCTAACCAATACGTGTCTACCAATAAAGTCCATGCGGGCGTATGTATATCATGGTGTAGGTGCCAATCTACATCATACTAGGCAAATACACACATGAATTAGCACCGACTACAAATGTAATGAATTATAAGCTTATTTGTAACTTTTTAGTGTACCTAGGTTTTTGAAGGCGAATTTAGTATCTATTTTGTGAAAAGATGCAAGTATTAGCACCTCATAACAGCCCAAAAAAGGAATTCACCCCTCACCACCCTTTCCATCCCATCGTTTCGATATTTGTTAACTATCCGTATTAAACAAAAAAAGATTTTTCAAAATCGGCTCACTAACGCCAAAGATATGCTATAGTCAAGAATGCAAACTTTATCACCCCATTTCACACCCTATACATTTTTTTTTCAAAATTCCTAAAACACGTATTTCTTTATTTTATATGTAAAATACATATACAAAGTTTCAAGTCGATCAAAAAATAATTTTTAAATTGTGTGACCTTCAACCCCTCATTTCACCCCCAAGGGGGTTGATTTCTGATAATATTTTGAAAATGGGACCACTCTCGAAGAATTCCTTAGCAAACGTCATAAAAAAAATCGAAATCGGTTTAGTGACGCCGGAGATATGCGTGATCATACATAAAAAAAAAATAAAAAAAAATATACGCGTCGAATTGAGAACCTCCTCCTTTTTTTTTCGTCGGTTAAAAATTAACGCCGCCGCGGACGACGCGCCAGAAGGTCCACGAAGCGCAGCGAACAACGCGGCGACAGAGCGGGCACCGAAGTGCGGGAGAGGGTTTTGCGTAAGGAAAGAGTGCTTTTCTCATGGGCAATTGTATGGTGCTCTTTCTCGAGTAGGATCTCCTGAAAATCAATATGGTTTTGCTGCCACCTACAAATACAACTGACAACATAGTTAAAGTGAAGCTTTAAGGTAAAAATATGACAAAATAAAAATGTCCACCCGTGCGAAGCCGGGACGGGCCGCTAGTAGACAATAAGCTAACTATTCAAAGGTTTATTTGAAAATGATGAATGATTTGATTTTGGTAGCTTTTACTGACTAGGACACAGGCATTATAGTGAGTCCACTGTAGCTTTTATAGTGTGTTGCAGTGAACTTGTAGTCATTATGTTATATGTTATGCTCTACCTCTATGTTAACGTGTCTTTGATAAGAATGAACTTTTAACTCTTGGAAAAGCGATCTCTTTGATTATTTTTCTACCTTATGTTGCTTAACTTATCGCCATTCGCATAATAAAAGCTATTTACTGCCTATTGTACTGGGACTCAACGTTTTAATCAAGGTTTATAAGTTTAGAAGCATCGTGTAATTATACATTTGTATTTGATCGTTTATAAATGGATTGTTATATTAACGAGCATAGATTCTCATCTATGCTCGTTAATATAACAATCAATATAAAATGTATCTTCATCTTCTCAGATGAAGATACATTTTATACAAGTAGTTTCTTCTCCAATATTTTAATACTCAATTGTGGTATTTTTTAACTAATATTTGAGGCCCCATTCGCTAACACCAATGTTTGAATTTGCTAAGCAAGCATACGGTTTGCTTGAAGTCAATAACAAGTAGTACAGTCTTATGAAGTATCTAACAGGATATTGTTAATTATGCTCATTACTGCTGCAGTATATGCTAACTAATATTTCTATTTAAACTATGGAATTTAAACACACTCTGCTCGTGTGTACCATACAAGTTTTAGATAAAACATACATACATACATACATCATCATGCCTGTATTCCCCGAAGGGGTAGGCAGAGGTGCACTGTAGTACGCCCACACTTCGCCAAAATATTTTGGTCCCAATGTAATAGGGGGCGAGCCTATTGCCATTATACAGGGCACATTGCCCCTCAATTCGAGGGAGATTTGGGCCATAGTCCACCACGCTAGCCCAGTCCGGGTTGGCGAACTTCACACGCCTTTCTATAAACGTGCAGGTTTCCTCACGATGTTTTCCTTTACCGTTCAGCAAGTGGTAATCATTGTTGGAAATGACATTCGCACATGAAAATTATCTCAGAGGTGCTAGTTCTGGGATTTGAACTTGCACCCCTTACGTTCAAGGCGGGCGTTCTTGCCCACGATGGGATTTATATATACCATGAGTTATACTACACTTGCACTAGATATACGCGTATCATGAAGCACTCACCATACAAGCAGACTGCATTGATTACCAATGTTCTTGCTGCATGGCCTTCGCTAGTTGAGCGATGAACTAACGTTTAGGTAGGTACTATTGTAATTAGTTACCGAGCGATGTCCGCAAGTGGGTCAGCTGGGTCCCAACAAGGCTCGATGACTGAGACGAGGGAAGGTGCGACAGCCTTCGACCACTGACTGTGTGTGGAGCGACTCACCTTATTCGAAAGTCTGCGTTGTAGCCGACTGTATTGGATATGTGAAGATGATTTACTTATAAAGTTCCCTTTTGAATTAATATCTACCTATACCCTCATGCTACATCATGGCTCTATTGGCAACTACAAGAACTAATATTTGACATAGTCGCTACGTGAAATATTAGTTCGTTGAATAGTGTAGGGTACGCTTACGGTCCGATATGTAAAGGATATGGTATTGAGAAATAATACAAACAATGTTTATATCAGTCTAGGTTTCTTTTATTTGTAAAAAAAACAATAATCATTAATTAAATAATACAGTGAGCACGTGCGCTTATTGCCCGGGAAAAGGCACAGTCTTCCGGAGCAAGAAGCCGCACTCGTACCGGGGCGGGCGGGCGGCGCCCCATCCGCCCCCCATCCGCCCCCGCACTTACAATAAATGAACCGACTGCAGCAGACAGAACTGAATAAAAAGTAATGTTCAAATTCCAATCATATATCAAGGTAGATATAATAGACAAAACTTACGCTACGCTTGAGCCATCCGGTAATATCCCTCCGATCCCTGCAACTAGGTGCATTAATAATTGTACGTGCGAACACATATACCTAACTACTTCTATTCCCATCCTTTAATAAGGTTCATCATTTTCAATTTGTACCAATTTAGTTGACGATAAGTTCGCGTGTTATGCTACAGTTAGTTGACACAAAAACTGATACACGCGGCTTTCGTCGATGTCTGCTCGTCATGTTCCGGTTAAATAGCTAGCAGTAATGGCAACGTGGCGTCGAGCTGCGCGGACGGCGCGCGGCGCGCGGCGGCGGCGCCCGCCTGCACTGTCACATGTTGACTAGCTTGGTTGCTTATATCGATCACTACATTCACGAATCTCTCACTAAAATAAATAACTTATCTAACACGAAAGACTACCTACCGACTTAATTCACTTCGTAATTTGACACATAGCGGGCGGCGCGCGCGCCGACTCTCGCCTTCTAACCGCTAGGGTATTATAAATAATTTGTCCAGCTACACATTAATTCGATCCGCTCGATCGATTATCTACTTAAAATAGAAAATTATAAATATTCCGATGACGGAGATCGCCTGACCCCTTCGATCGAAACCTGGATCGCCTAACCTAATAGTCTCTACGTTAACTTACAGTTTCAAGAACGAAACTTATTCTCTATAAAATGCTGATTAGCTGAGTTTCCATCGACAAGAGCGGCGGGATGCTCACTGCGCGGAGCTCAAGGTGCCATCGACGACTGGTTCTATCCTCGCAGCCTGCACCTCAGTAGGCGAGCTCACGTCGCCGTCTGTCGTCAGAGCTATTTCGCTAGAGACACCGCTCTCGGTGGTCGACTCCGCCGATGCGGATACAGGTGCGTCCTCGACAGGCGTCTCCTCAGACATCGGTGCCTTCATGATGACCTTAGTCGGTCGCCTGTTGATAGTCGGCACGTACGACTGCGTGATAATTTCAATATCTTTTTTATCCGTCTTATTCCCGGGCTGGTCTCCCGCTGTCACGTTGTCGATGAGGGGTCTTCGCGTCGTCGGTTCCACTTTGTCGTTGGGCGGCGGCGAGTCGGTCACGCCCTCGGAGTCATCGTCTTCAATTTCCACGACCTTTTGCTTGACCGGTTGCTTGCTCTTGATTGGAATCTCGGTTATAGAATTCTGGTTGAAGTTATTATTTTTGCTCTTGTATCCGCCGTTAACTGGTATTAATTCCTCTGAATCGGAAATAATGGGAGCGATAGTGGTGATACGTTGACCAATTTCAGGTACTTCGGTGTGATCGCTAAGTGAAGCTACATCACTTCCTAAATTAATAAGTTCGTTCAGAACGTTTTCCATGCTAAGGCCAGATGATTCGATTAAAGCGGCACTTTTTTCGGGTTCTGCAGATATTTTAATTAGTTCGACAGCATCTGTAGCGGTTTCTGCCGAACCATATGACGTCAAGATAAATTCTGTGGTTTCCATATTTTCAAAACCATTATTTTCATCAGAGCCAGCCCTCCCTACAGTAATTATTTCAGAACTTATGGGCGGTATTTCAGAACTTGTAATTTCAGTTTCAGTTGTTGAAGCAGTTTCAGCTGTTTTATCTTTTGTGGAAACTTCTGGTGGGTTTCGATCACTTGTTTCAATCGGTAACGAGCTCAATTCAGTCTGTGAAGTTATTTCTGTAGCAACGTTAGACTTTGATATAGAGGTAGTCGACTGTTCTTGTATCTTTAAGCTAGTTACTAACCCTTTTGTGCTAGTTTCTAACTCCGATTCAATAATTTCATCAGTAGAGGTCTTAATTTCAGGCCCTTCGGTAGATATTTCTGTTGAAATTGAAACTTTGTCGTGTGCGGATATTTCAGATTTTTCAGTGGAGCTTTCTTCCAATTTCTTGGGCTTTACAGTTGTAACAAAAGTAACTTTTGGTATATTTTCATCAGCAACCGGCGTCGTCTCGTTTTGTTCCCCCGTTATTTCCTCTGGTACTAATGAGGGTGAATTAAGTATTTCTGTTGGAATGGCAGATCTTAGATTAAGCATAGAACTTTCTTTTATATTGAATTCAGTAGTAACTATGTTTTCTGCTTTAATAGTAGTTACTTCAGTAGTCGTTTTCGGTTTCTCCGTGGTGGTAACAATAGTCGTATCTGGTAGATCTTTAGATGTGGTCGTTAGTGGTTCTTTGACTTCGGCTTCAGTAGATGGCGATCCGCTCCCTACGACAATATCGTGGCTGGGAACGTGCTCGTTGTCCACCACAACCTCGGGTACTATTTCATCTTCGTGATTTCTTAGCACGGTTAAGTCCTCGGGTATCGGAGGGAATGCGGGATTGTGATCGAACGTGTCCTCCTCTTCAATGATCGGAGCCTTTGTGGTGGCGACCAGCAAAGGCTCTGGAGTCACCGGCACGCCTCCCATAGTTGCCACGATTGGGCCTATTGAAGGGTAGATATCGCTGTTTATTGAATCCTGTGTGGAGAAACTGATTTTGGAAGGAGTTGCATCGGCCTCTTTAATTTCGGTCACAACGAGCTTAGTCGCTTCTGGCGATGAAATGACAATCGGTGACGAAGCGTGTACTTCCGTCACTGTAGGAGCCTCCGTTTTGGAGTCAAATTCTCTAATGTTCTTCTCTGAAGTCGCTTCCCGTGTGATCAGAGGCGATTTGGACGATGCATACTCGGCGACCTCAATACTCGGTGAGGGTAGTATCTCTTTGATTTTAACTTCAGTGATGACCGGGATCTCGGAGACTGGGGTGATCTCCTTGATGGTAATCTCTTGTTTGATATTCTCTTTGGCTGGAGCGGGTGGACTCTCAACATTCTCAATGGTTGCGACTATCGGAATGGGCGATGATACACCGGGCAGGGATGTGACGCCTGAAAAAGAAGTGGAGTAATGATTTATTCAAACAACTTCATCTTCATGACGTTTAAACGGTATGGACGATAAATATCTTCAGAGAGGTATAGTGCAGTAAGTATGCGAGTGACGTACCTCGTAGCGGACAGTTGTCATACTCGGGGCAGCAGCGGCCTGGCACCAGCCGGGGCGTGCAGTCGTCGCGCACGAAGCAGGCGATGCGCCTGCACACCACCTCCCCGCCCTGGCAGTAGCACACGCGGCACGGATCCACGGGGTCCACCAGCTTCTCACCGTTACCGTACACGCGGCCTTCTTGCTCGCATTCTGTAATACAGATTAAACAAATGGTTAGTTTGATTTGTTTGCTTAAAACTATTTTGTATTTTTCTACTTATATGGCTGGATTATTATTATAAGAAAATTTTAATTAATCTAGACTGCTAGTCACTCTCTCTCAATTTTTTATACAGTCTTATCATGTCGGATCTTTATTTTAATCGATCTAGGCGTTTTATTTATAATTATTTCGTGTATACAGCGCCTCTAGTGACCACCAGAAGAAATAAAATAAGTTACCTAGTCATACAAATAGAGAGCGACTTCAAACAGCAACACGAGTGATTCAAAAGGAAAACCAAACGTAACGTTACAAAGTAACAAAACTTTACTAATAGATGGCGTTGCTAGTGGCTACCAAGTAAATTAATAAATAAACAAATACACCATTACGCCTGTGGCCCATAAAGGGTAGGCAGAATTGTTCCCATATTTTATCCGATATATACAGGATGTTTCAGAAGTCCGAAATAATACTTTGACGTTTGCATTAGCTGAAAAGTATAAAAAAATTATCGAAATTCAATTTCAATAACTTGTAATATCTCGAGTTCTACGTAAATTTTGTGTGTTCTGTTTTGTGAATATTCATAGCCACCTCTCAAAAGTGTAGTTTACACTGCTGAATAGGGTTGTGGATTTACCCAAATTCCAGAACACGATACCTGTGACAAATATTCATAGGCCTATAACTCAGAAACTATGATAGTTAGGTATAATCTGTCTTCACTAAACATTTACATATGAGCTACCGTATACGTACCCAAAATATTATTTCGGACTTCTGATACATCCTGTATATTCGGCAAGCAGGAACAATACTAAAAGCGGATTTTTCTTCCACCAAACGAGATGTCAAATAACTATCTAGCGAATAGATTTAATTGGTTGTTTATCTATGTGGTAGTAGTCGAGTTATTCGTCCAATAATGCCTATATCTGACGATTGTAAAAATCTGTTGTTTGCTTTTTGTCGAATAAACGATTCAAGTAAATTAATCTGATGATTTAAAAATCAGCACTAAGATGATAATAAAACCAGACTATCTAATTAATTATTAGTTCGCATCGGTTGGTTTAACCGTTACTGTGAAGGTGATTGAGTGCAACCTCGTATTTAAAATTATAGAATCGATCGCATACAGCATGGTAATCGGTGGTTATTGATAGAAGTAATGGTCCGATCACTGACCGCACTGGTAGGTAGGGCAGCAGTGGTCTGGTCGGTGCAGCGCCTTGCAGCCGGGGCGCGGCTCGCACTCCTGCCGCGCGCAGCGCACGCCGCCCGCCGCGCACGAGCAGCGCTCGCACGGGCCCGACCCCGGGAACTCCTCCCCCGCCTTGTACACCACGTCACCGAGTGCACACCCACCTGGAATGAATTCGGACAAGACTTTTGTAAAAGACTATTTATGGATGAAAGTTTCCTACTAATACAATCTCTTTAATATAGCATCTTTGTTAGAATCAGGACAACTTAGATATCGGGGCTATGAGGTTTTCTAAACTTAATACTATGAAACTATCCCAGCTCTCTACTTGAGACGTCTTTGTCGACATAATAGAATTATTTTCTCAAGTTCGATCTCAGATTTAACATGCATGTCCCCGAATGGTCTTAGTATATAATTTACAAAATTACATTTCAAAATTAAACTAGTGTGATCCAGTCTCTAAATTAAGATGTGTTCTTTAATGCCGTTCTTTTATTTTAAAAAAAGTATTATCAATATTTGTACACCCACGTCTTGTCTAAGCAGCATCACGTTTATATCTACTACAAAGTGCAACTCTACCTTAATACAGACACACACACTACATTATTTACGTCACTACGTACATATGTTTTAAAATATATTTTGATAACTATTACAATATTTACACGAAGACAAAACAATGGTTTAATTATTTACTTTGTAGCGACAACCACTTATATGCGCTTCTGCGAAATGAAATAGGTCATTGCAAGTCCATGTTTTAACAAGTGTGCGACTCGCATGAGTTTGCGCAGTGTGCAATGGCTGAGGCCATCATTTTGGTCTCCAAAATCGTAGTAAAAAGCAAAACACAGAATCATCGATCTAAATACTGCTGCCCCTGAAAAGTCGTAAGACTCATCTCTTCTCAAAAGATTAGTATATTTAGGAGCTAAAATAATTCGATACTACATATATTTAAAACTGTGCATAAAATAATGTCGATAACTAACGGTCCCATACTTTTTCCATATATTTATCAGAATTAAAATAAAACTCCCAAAGACGACCTCACTCAACCAAACATTGTCTTAATTTTTCTGATACTAATAAGCAAAACATAACCACATCATATGTATTTGTCTTTTACGATAGAACGGTAGTTCACGTAGGTACCTATGTAATAAAATCTTACCTTCTATAAAACCCACATCAACGCTCGTCACATTCGGCAGAGGCCCCAACGGACCTGAAACAAAAAGAAACCAACAAAATTCAATAACTCTCACGGAATCTAATTTTCCAACATTATTCTGCTTAATGAGGGTAGCGTAGGCTTTGCGCGTTAATTTATATCAAGTTGGCTCGCCAGCCAGGACTTGGCTAATTAATTAGAAAACTGAAGTTGGTAACATTAATTTACATTGATTTTTTATACCTTTCGCCCTTAACGTAGGTCCCTAGTCAGGTATTATGTTGGGATGTTTCCAATGTAACTAAACTGAATAGGAAAATGACAGAAGGTACAGTGAGTATTAAATTGGAGACTGAGGCTTAGTGGAGTAATAATATCAGAGTTTTTTTTTTTATAAAAAAGTCAAACTTTTTGGTGTCATATTTCATCGCCATCTTGACCTCTCCCCTCTTAACTTGGCCCCTCTTCCCGAGAGTCACTTTAGTGTTCCGCTAACTCCTTATCGATGGTACTAATTACTCTTTACTCTGGAATATTTTTTTAAATAAAATAGTCGCCGTTCGTAAATTAAGTACCTACTTAGATATTTATTTAAAAATAAGGACGTCAAACCGTCGTCAAAATATGGACTGTCAACAAGGTTCCTAACCAGTGTTATAAAAGCTGGTATTATATAGCTTTCAGAAGAACCTAAAGGTCAACGTTTAAAAGTTCACATGAGTTAGTGTTGTGACCTACTCAATCCAAGGTGTTTCTAGCCCTAGCATTGTTCAAGACTCAAAATAACGCTTTAACATATTCTAGAGTGTAATGTTTTCTCACGTTCTAATTAATTTATGAATTGTGAAACCTGCTAATAAGTGATATTAAGTGTCTATCTTCTCACCCCTAGTGCATTCGGCATGACCCCCTCCCCGAGCCGTGATTTATACACCATCCTCCAATCTTTCCTCTCAAGTTTTATTTCCCTGTTCCTCTAGTTTCAAAAAGTCTGCCAGATAATTGCTGGCTTTTTTTAAGATGTGCAATAGAAACTTTTGAAACAGAAATCAGTGATATTGTTTTACGTTAATTTGCTTGCATTGTGTGATGTGTTTGTTTTCCATAATATTATAACAAGAAAGTTATCTTGAACACGTAGTATGTCTTTACTAGTTTTTTTATGAATTAGGTATATAATTATTAAACAGGTAATGATCCTGAAAAAACATTGATAAAATCTTTCAGTTTCACTATTACGCAAACAGCGATAAGTATTACAATCAGCCATTTCAGACTGATGACGACAGCGATTTTAAAATTATTTATTTTTTAAAATGCACCTGAAAAACAACATTCATTAATTGAAGTAGACATTATTTTAATAGTTTAACAAACACAAATGTCGAATAAGCAAAAAAATCTATTTGAATATCACTAATTTAAATTAAACTATTTTACGGATTTTATCGCGTTTATTTACTATTTTTTACCACCTGTCAAGTGTCACATTCCTCTACAAGATGCAGGGGTATACAAACTCGATTGTGAATGTGGGCTCTCTTACATAGGACAAACTAAAAGATCAATAAAAACCCGCGTAAAAGAACATATAGCTGACGTGAAACACCGACGCTCCACGAAGTCTGCAATCTGTGAACATGTACAGGACCGCACCCGCCATTATATCAGATTTGATAAACCGCATATCCTCGCAAAAGAACACCGACTCCGACCAAGGATGATACGTGAGGCCATTGAAATTAAAAAACATCCTAATTTCAATAGGGAAGATGGCTGGGTGCTACCACCAACTTGGGATCCAGTAATCAATATGATTAAATCCAAAACCAAGTGTACCATTGCAAGACCTCAGGACACCGTAAGCACTTTCTGCGTGGATCGGACCGCAAACAACAACTAAATATGAGGGTACCCAGTTATTAACTATGACATCAGGACGTCTAACACCTCAGTCCCCCCGTGACCATGGTTGCTGTAAAGCAGCCGAAACGTCGGGAAAATAAAATAGTAAATAAACGCGATAAAATCCGTAAAATAGTTTAATTTCAATGTATAGTATTCGCGTAAATATAAGAAAACAATATGTGAATATCACTAATTAAAAATTTCAAATACAGCAGTTTTTCTGCAAAATTAATTAATTGGAAAAGTCAAAAGAGGTATAGTTTTATATTTATAGTTTTAAAGTTATACCTTGAGGTATTCATTTTGAATTCTATAATTGTATTTCTGTAGGTACCATTTATAATTAAATTACGGTATTTAATTATATTTATAGATTTCGTAAAATAAGAAGAGACGAAATTATTTTTAAAGAAAGGAAACCATTCCACAGTTCCAACGACATGAACTACTAGATCGGTAGGTACTTTCTATCATTTTGTTTTGTGTCGTTCCAATTTGCGCGCACAGTGGTTGCAAAATACGTTCGTGTGTTTAATTTATAAGTGTTATATTGGTATATCACAGAGTCGCGCAATGAACGCTGCGATCGACGGATACTTCCCCAATCAGAGGTACCTATATATTGCAGTTCACCTCTTATTTAGCCACTTTAAATACATTGACGGTAAATCATTTGCCTTCAAGTAGGTATATATTAAATTCAATATTCGTCGATGTCGATGAGTTACGACTTAAATAAGACGTATAATCTCTTTAAATTTATTAAATTATTCATTTATTCAACGCTGAATAAATTGTTGCTTAAATTATTTAGTTAAATCGCGTTATGTCATAAATAAAATTATTACGTATTGATTATAATTATTGTCATCACACAGACGGGATACGAATTTAGATAAGTGCATTTTTAATATTTATAATCCACTAAATAAATCCCAGAACTCCAAAGTCGTGTTTGCAATATTGCATATCATCGAATCTCCACATACAACAGAGTTTAATTTAAAATAAATCGTAGCTAATCAAAAATAAATCCAATTGGAAACCGTCGATTTAACAAGTAGTGTCGCCGCGGCACGCGCGCAGTAAACATCGTAATAATAACAAATTGAGTTCTCGTAACACCGCACACAACATTGTACAGTTCAATGCGGGCGTGTAATTCGCGATCTGAAGCGTGCCACACACGTGCGCGCGCGCCTGTCCACCGACCGGCCACTACACACCGTTGCATACCGTGACGCGGCCTGACATGGCCTAGTCAGATATAGGTGCCACCTATACGTACCTACTAAATACGATTTTTGGCTGTCTGTTGCCTACTTTACCATGTCAAAACCCATAGTCATTTTGTATTTATATAAAGAACTATTGGATTGCTCTAACAATTATTATCCGAGTGTTAATTTTGAATTATAAGCTTAACGTAAAACACCAAATCACATAATCAAGATAATCAGTTACATAATAGGGTGACCTATATCTCTAGTAGTAACCCTACCTATAGGTTTTCTAGTATGTAGATACTAACTACAAAAGGCTAACTATATCCCTTTATTTTTGAGATCGTATCTATACTTATACAAAAGTAATGATACGTAAAATAAATGTGTACTGTCTTCATGTCCTCATAGAAGGCTGTCCCGCCGCCGGGGCGCGTCAGTGGCGAAGCCGAGGTCGCGGCGAAGGGCGGGCGGGTGACCCCAATGTAGGGCGCCGATCAGGAACTGGGCCTGTCGATACGCCAGGGCCCAGGGCAATCTCGTAACCGACTATTGACGGTAACGCATGGGACGAGAGCTTGGAGATTTTTGTAGGGATGTAAAGATACGTTGACAAAGGAAATTGAAATACGTGTGAAAATATACCTTCCGATTACAAATTATAGCTAACTAAATACATATTTATTCAAGTACCTTGTTTACACTTATTTGTTCTGTAGAGGGAGACCGCAACTTTAATTTACTTTTATAGGTAAAACAATGTTCGTAAATTAAAACAACAACCATTTGTTTTGATATAGGTAAGTAGTATAATATTTTACTAAGGCTGGTGGTGGCTCATTATTTTTGCTTGGAGAGTGAATAAAAGATGACCTCTAGATCCCCGGGGATCTCTCCGGAGAGACGTGAAATATATGCCTTTCGCATGGCAACCTATGTATTAAGTATATTATACACACGCACACCACTGGGATATGTGACCTATTTTATGTGAGAGTCTCCTCATGACTTTTCGCAGTAATTAAATATTTTCTAACGACTAAACATTTTTAAGATAGATAATTATGTTAGACTAAAATATAGTTGTCTATAGATAAGTATATCGTCTAGATTCTATCTACAAAGTACATAACCGAAGTCACAATTTTGTTAATATTCCTCTATACTGTCGTCATACCAACTTATACCCTACTGCCTCTGATCCCACCTTCACCCCCTCTTCCCCTTTCATTACCACCCCTAGTCCCGCTTAATTAAAACACATGCCGGCGCGGACGGCCCGAGAACCACTCATGGAGGTTTTTCTTTGAGCCGGATTGTTAATTAATCTTTCTATTTGCTACCAACCTTGCCGCTTTTCACTCGGTATGAATAAGTCAGTATAACTAAGTATACATTGTACTTCGTATGTCAAGGTTTTCAAGGAAATCACAGTAGTGTCATGATTTTTAATAAATTTCAAAACGATTTCAAATGTATCGGTATTTCGATAAATACTCGTTGGTATCGATATTATGCTATTTTAAATTGGCAACACTATCGTGACACGTCGTGTCAAGGAGGGGGAAAGTGCCGAAGGAGCGCCAGACAGTCAGTCGGATCGGCATTCGAGAACGAGACTTTGAGGTGGAAGCATCACCATTTATTAAGTGTACCTAACCTACTTGTATTATAATCTAAAAATAAGATATCTATGCCAATGGATGTTTAAGTAAAATAAGTGAATATCTGCAGTTGTTTTAAACAAAAAAACGTAAAAGTATGTACTATTATTTATATAACTTCACTAATATATACCTATTAAAACGTTATTAGCTAGCTTCTTTGGAAAACTCCCTTCTCACATGTTAAATCCCAAAAAAATAATTGAAATAAGTACCTGATCTGAATGCAAATAATACACGAGAAATGTAGATCCTACCAAATACCAATGCACTCTACTTATCGTCAAGGTTGACGCCTACCATCAGCTGGCACGGTTTCCAAAAGGCTGATTATTTCCTTAAACATATTGTACTCAAGGCTACCAGTAGTCCGATTTTCTGAACATATAAATCAGAGTTGGATAATAATTTCAAGAACAATAAAAAACTATTTACTATGTAATTTTTTGTCTCGAAAAGGGAAGGTAGATTTGTGCACTACAAATATCCTTTTTATAAACGGATCCTTTGATGATGTATCGTGAGTAGGGCGCAGGACGGACTTATCGATCGCAGCCGTAATGCTTAGTATCTAGTCCCTAGCCTCTACCTCGACGGCGCGGCAGCGGCGGGACCCGAATAAAATCGATCCGTATATATGGAGGCTTTAGTTAGGGATCGATGTAAGATGATGAAGGTCGACGCAGTAATGGAAATGTTGGATTGCGGAAATGCGGTTCGTAAGGTGTGCTTGATACTGCAGTGTATCGTGTCTGCATTGATAAAATTATTCATTTATCTTAGGAAGTCGACTTTTCGCATGAATAAAAGCATACTCACTCTACCATTAAGTACCTTCTTAACTTGCGTCACGTTAAGTACTCAAGTAAGTTGAGTTTCAAAATGTTGCAGTTTTTTGTATTAATTCCCTCTGAGCATAAAGAACCCGCGACCACTTCGGCATTAAAATAACGTCAACAAAAGGATTTCTCGTTTTCCTCAATTGAAGGTTCCTAATTTATATTACACTGTCTCAATTCAGAAAATTGCAATATGATGATTCTCTGGACGAAGCGACGGCCGGGCGGCCCATTAAGTAAAATGACACGCTCGTCAGGAGGACCATTTCGTTAATTGGTGGGGGCGGACCTTACAAGTTGGAGCTTGTGTTGTGATTGTTCACGAGCCTCTTAATGTTGTATAATAACAGTAATGGTACACCTCTCACTGGAGGCTGCTTGTGTTTACGGAAAATGTAGCTGCTTGTCCTCCTATAACTGCTATGATTAAGATACTAGGCTGAGTTTACCGACCATTGACACATATCCTAACCTACATCTTGAACTATCATTATTATGTAAAAACATATTAATTCTGCCTTACCACGTTAAGACACTATCTTGTTAAGAACGCACAAAGGTTGAGCAATGCCAAGGGATCCTTGTCACCCGTAGCCAATACCTTTATCCATCCATCTATTCACCCTATTGTTATTGTTTAGCAAGAAAGGGTGGTTCCACCCATTTCATTAGGACTTTAAAAAAAAAAAATTCAAACTACACTATTGTAGTAATACACCTGGGATACTAGCTGTACGTGATGAAATAATAAATAAAATAATAATCTGGTCTTACTAAAAAAACAATAAATAGGCAATGCTTCCATAATGATCTAACTAAAACGAATATTTAGTAGTAGTACTAAGTACACTGTTACAACTCGTCAAAGTGGTACATGCAGTGTTCATTGTGTCTTTATTACGTTTATTTTTGCTTAAATACGTGATAATAGATCGTTTAAGTCTCTTACGAGACTATTTCGAGAACAGAGATCGATAACATGATCGGACATCAGTAGTCAGCCAGTATCTTCCCGTATAACATGAAATGGGATTGCCAGATCCCATTGAGGAAGAGGTCTACACTAATACCTCCACTTTCCTTACACCTACCTGGGTTTATTTAGGTCGCATCGGTATTAGATTGTTTATTAAGGTTTACTAATGGAAGAGTAGTAACCCCAATTAGTTAAGAATTAACAAAATAATACTAAAATATTTCACATCTTGCGTGACGGACAGCGAAACGGAATAAATTACGAAAGGTAATACACGCTTACTTTAGTTTAGATTGGTTCCAACAAAATCAGCTCCACTATTTACTTTATGTTATGTAGAATAATAAGTATTAATGGGCATGTCAATTTTAATAATGGATTTTGTTGACAGAACTTTAGTACGATATTTCTATGATCATGGTTCCTGCTGCCTCTACCACCTGTGCCGATGTCCTTATAAAGGCCCTTTGACGAGAAAAATAACTGTACTCAAATATTCGTATTGTTGCTATTTATCCGCGAAAAAGGTACCTAAGTATATTTTCTTTGCGAACTACAAAGGATGTTTATTTATTATTAGAGTTCTCGTGAGGCTTTTCCAGAACTTTCCATCAGTTACTGACAAAAACAATGTGAATTTTTCGTTATTTTCCGCTGGGTTATTCTGTTGACGTTGTCGGGCCTGCCTTTTGCGTTGTTATTAAAACATTTTCGGTTGCTTTACTATAAATAAATGTATAATACTATAGGTATGTAGCAAATTGTATTATGTAATTTGTTAAATTAAAATTATGTAGATTTATTAGTATTTTTTGTTTTATGGATACTTCATAACACTCTGTTTTAATAATCACTTTCTTCTAAGTCTTTTTCTTAGGTAAGAATTAGTAGGTATATAGGTACATAATTTGGATTGAGACACAGTTACGTATACACTACCTGACACCGAACTTTTTAGTACATAGTCCCACCGCACGCGCAGGTGCCACCGCATTATCTTAATCAATATGCAAACTTAATTGAGGGAACTCCAAGATTAAAATCCCAGTTAATCAGTGGTGTTCATACTTTAGGAGCCTAGATAATCTGGAGACTAGATAATCAGGTCAACATAAGGGTTCGAATTCAGATATTAGATTTCCCTGTTTAATGTTTAGGCTACTGAACACGTCTGTAGCACCTCCTGAACATCCTTCTTAAATCTCCAATTGGAAACTCGAAATAACCCCGGCGAACTAAGAGGAGCTCTTCGCTATGTGAGCTATGCAATTCCCATGGCTGCTAGACACTGGTCCAGTGGCTGAGAGGGGGGGCTGACGATGGGGGTGTGGGGGGGGACGCAGCCGGACGGACGGCATTCCGCGCGTGACTCAGCCGGACGCAAGGATGTAAGACACCACATCACGCCAAACGGCCAAAGAGGTGTCATCTTTGCAGAATTTAGGAGGAGGATGTTGTCATTTGAAATTTAATTTGTAGAGTGCTTGTCCGCATGCTGACTGTGGCTGGCTATTTGTGTTTTACAGTCACTATGAAGCATATATTTTGGTTTTGATGTATTCTACGTAACGTATTTATTTGTACCTACATATATTGTACCACAACTTATCAAAAATCGATCCATGATACATAATCATGAATCGATTTTTGGTAAGTAGTGAAATAAATCTACTTTAGTAATTTATTTTTAAGTGCCAGATTGGAAGGAAGTTTAATAAATCAATAATATTATAATGTTTGCCACAGCTGGCGGCTACATACACAGCAGCATCCGTGCGGTTTGTAATAACAGCGCATCTCGCTATCTCTCGCCGCGAGCCTTATCGATTTGAATATATCGATTTTGACACAATCCACATCCTCAGCTTAACCGTGGTGCCCACCAGAAAAGGTTTAGCAAAATAATATTTCAGGATACACTAGGTTTGCCTTCTTAGAATCTTCATACGTACTACGTCATGCTTTAATAAATACATCATCATCACGCCTGTATTCCCCGAAGGGGTAGGCAGAGGTGCACTGCAGTGCGCCCACACTTCGCCGATGTATTTTGGTCCCAATGTAATAGGGGGCGAGCCTATTGCCATTATACCGGGCACACAGGTTTCCTCACGATGTTTTCCGTCACCGTTTCTTAGCAAGTGATAATCTCAGATGTAAATGAGATTCGCACATGGAACCCAGAGGTACGAGCCGGGGATAGAACCTGCGCACTTTGATTGCAAAGCGTGCGTTCGACCACTCGGCTACCACTCGGCTACCACTGCTAATATGTCATGCTTTAAATATATATATTCAAGAAATAGCATGGATATGATTTCAGTAATTTAAAATCTTTTAAGATATGTAGTACAGCTCCGATGTATAATATAAAATGTAGAGTTAAAGCAACAAACTAACATAACCTGAATCTTTATCATCATCATTAGCACGAATGATAATAAAATCATGAGGACCCAAATAAACACACGCAATTTTTGTGAACGGTCATTCTCATATCGAGACCGTTAGCCATTCGCGGGCATGCATCTATTAACATACATTAATACACACATATTTATTAGCCGACGACGAGCCTGTGAGGCGATCGAGACAGGTATCCCGCAACCAAGAAAAAGCGAAATTGTTATCGTAAAACATAAATTACTGTTATGTTAGCACGTATTTGTATTTGCGCTGTCTTAAACGACTAGGGTGTGACAAATTATGGCGTAAGATAAAGTGCGCAGTAAATAATAGTCTAAAACATAGATAGTCTATGTATATTCCAGTCTGATAACGAAGTGGAGAGATATCTGCCTGAGATTCAGGTAATTACAAATAACACAGCTTTTATGTAAAACGGTACATATATAAGTTAGTGCCGTGAATAATAGGTACTTTAATTATGTTTCCATGTTTTCTGAAGTCGTTGGTAACAGGATAAATAAACATTCTCGAGACTTTCTCGGGGAAAACCGTATCGCGGCATGGCTTAGATTTCGACCTCCTCGCTCTCGACGCGCGGTGATTCAGGGGCGCTTAACTTCGGTTGTCCTTTTTGGAAATACCGAAGCGATGATTTGGATGCCACGACACAAAATACCTACTTCATTTCAAGACTGATCACTAGTTAGGTAAATACATACATTGAGAACGTCTTGGCGATTGCTACTTACCTTTTTTTGTAGAATGACATGAGTTGAGATTTATACTATACAATTTGTTATTACTCCTTAAATTGATATACACTTTGATATCGACTGTTACTGTTTGATAACTTGCAGGAATAAATTTCCCACTATTAATAATATATTATTATATTGCTACTAGTACTTCCAGTGAAAGTGAATAACATAAGCTGTACCTAATAATATAACCATTGTTTAATTGGACAGGTTTTATTTTTTTGTGAATAATCGGCCATTGAGCTACACATAGTATTTGGGGTATTTGCGTTATAGCATTTCCTAGACCAATGATTCAATTCAACTCTATTAAGATTACGGAGAGGTATGGAGGCAATGTGAGATACATTCTTAATTCGCAGACATGCTTACAGACGTTATGTAAATACAATTTCTGTGTTTACCTAATATCGCCTCATAATTTATTGACAACTGGAGCATTGCTAAATAGATATTGCAATGTTATCGTTGTTTATCTTAAACTAATGTGGATATGAACGGACCCTACACATGTGATATGAATTTAAAGTACCTATCAATTTTATGATTAGAATCACTGAAATAATGTAACACAGATACCTAATACCGACAATTTGCAGAAATTAAATATTCCATGTTGAATAAAAATATTCCATATTTTGTATCGGAGTAAGTGTAGTTGGAATGAGAACTTTGTTTAACCCCGTTACCAGTAGCTTGGTATGAACTGTTAATGAGGAACTTTATAATAATTATCTACGTCACGTCGCACCTACCTCCGACTCTACCAGGCACAGGTGTGCATCATGAGTCAGAGTATACATTTTTCCGATCTAACACGCAAATCCGTCTAAAAACGCGAAGATAATATTTAACGTATCCTGATTAGTAGACACAGTATGACGTCACTGCAATGGCCGCGACCTTCGCCCCGGGCCGTGACTCACCTGGACAAACAAAAAACCGACACACAGACACCGCCTGCTTGTTTTAAGGAAAAACAAACAGACGCCGACACTTTACATCTGTTCAATTGTCGATATTCTAATTTCATTGGTTTTTGACTATTTTTGAGAGCTTTAAGGAGACCATTACGCTGCAAGGTCCCGGTCTGACGGCGCTGTTCGGAGTTATTGTCATGTAGAGTAGGTCGTAAAATATTTACTGTTCGAGCACAATGACATTTGAATCTCCTTATTAGCACAACCATAGACTTTATGCTATTTTACTACATACCTATGTATAAACTCATAATTTATGATATCTTTAGCTCAACCATAAGACCTCGATGTGTATATCACTCTCTAGCTCGTCTACGTAAATTATTTACACAGCATTTTGTACATTTTCAGCGACTCGAAGAACTAATAGTTTCCTAGGCAAACATTGTACGTGACCCTGATCGTAAGGTACCTACTTATTGTAGAGCTGCAGCTTCAATTACGGTATACTCTCGCCAAACTGACCCTAGCCGAGAATTCTATTTGGCAATTATAGATTAGCATCGGACTAGTCGTTCATGCTAGAGGAACTACATTTAATGTTAATGTTAAAGTTAATGTTTCCAGATTTTAAAAAGTAAATGGATACGATAAGGTAAAGCCCAGCGCACACCGAGGCATCCAGACGTCAGAATTTTATCAATAAATATTGCCAGACTACACATACTCATGGAATGGTCCCAAACTAAGCAAAGCTTGTACTATGGGTACCATACAATGGACTGGGGGCGAATAGGCCATTTCCGAAATTTGCCACTGGTGGGGATCTAATCCACAAGCAGTCGGTGCTGTGGTCCGAGAGGCCTGTGCTCAGAACACTAGACTATATCGTCTTCAACTATCAACACTAAAACGAACTGTATTGATTCATAGAAAAAGGTAATTTTTCAACGAAATGACAATGACAGCGCGACAAACTTTGACGGTTGACTTTTGCCACAGAAATCGAAGCTTTGTTTATATTTACACATATTTTATTTTAGTATGGCAAAATTGACGCGCGTGTTTTGTCGCCCCAGTATGCGGGGCTTAAAGCGCCCGTTATCAGCGTCACTCAGCTTGCTTACATTAGAGAACACGTTCATCTCTAACAGTTATCGTAATTGACGCTTACATTCTTGCTATCAATACTTTCTTATCAAATTTAGCAATACCGTTTTTAAACATTAGTAAAGTAACGAAAAGGACACGTCTTATTTTTTTAAATATCATCAACAATCCCGCTAAGAGGGTTGCGTCCTGACTGAGCTCCCGTATGTATTTTCTATACATGCATAGACACATCCTTACTTCACATCTGTCAATTTGTTAAAATCCCACGCTCACTATTCGACCTTACCCCCCGGTAAGGTCGAATAGTAGGCGTAGGATTTTTGTGTAATATAAAATTATCGCGTAGTTTGTAGACTCCGTGATGATATTATAAAGTAATTAGGACCCTACTAAGGTAGACCCTGATTAAAGGTTCTATAACAATTGCTTCGCAGTATTAAGATCACAGTTATTATCTGTTATTTTCCACTTATACGTCTATGTTTATTTGCCTCCCTAAAGAAACTTACCAGCTAAGCATGAAGCGAATAGGTTGAGCGCTGCGAGTTGCAGGAGCGACCGTCTGGCCGACGCCATACCCGGCGACCTGAAATAAAAAAATACAAATAATGTAAATTCCGTTTGGTAATGGGTGCTGCGAGGGCAATGACATTTAAAATTGAAGCATACCTACACAATTTGATAGGGTCAACGCGACCAGAAAAACAATACCCACAGTATAAAGGCGCTATGCACACGGTCCAACCGGCTAGGCTGCCCGATAATTACAACTTGAATGAGAAAGGATTTGCAGTAGCAAACATTCTCTAGTAAATTGTTCACCCAAGCTGACGGATTTCAATGCTCCCGTGAACTGACAGCTCGTGTGAACGCTTCCACGCAAACCTAATATTGCGTACCCGTAATATACCTGAAATAGTCGATCTGTATAAACCGTAACAATAGATTCCGTTACACATGCAGCTATGTTATGTGCACATGCACGCCCAACCTTTACATTATTACAAAACTTTCGCATAACATTCGTATGTTTTAACGCTCGGATCGGCCGATTTACGACGCAATCGTGCGGCGGGCGGGGCACTGCGCCCGCGCACAGAAATGCATATCAGGCGCATCGCAAAAAGGCAGCGCGTGGTGCGCGTGCGCCTCGGACGATGACCCCATTCCCGCGCAATCACATCCCCTAGATCACGCCTAACATTATACTTGGCGATAAAAAAGCCAGTTCTGTTCGTATTTTATTTTAAAACTAGTTTCTTCTCTTAGTTATGTAGAGATTTTGTATTAAGGTATGTCAGCAATATAAATTGGCATTCCTATATTTAAGAATTTTGTAATTTAACAGTAAACTTGTCATATTATATTATAATTGAGATGAATTTTACCCAAAATAATATTAAAAAATGGCATTTATAACATTGCTAGCGTAGCGAAGTTGACTACATGAGAACCTATTGTTGTTATATATATACGATACACTTATTGATATACCCTAAAGCGTACACATTAACAATAAATTAATTAAGAATATTACAATGTGGACATTCTGTACTTGCGCCGTTATACGAAGACATTTTTTGTTAGAATTGAACTCGGCAGGTCGCGTTCAAGGCATTTGACATTTATAAGGAAAATATTTAGAAACTATAGACTCATTTCCTCACTGTAGGACGTTGCATCTTGCATCGTTTTAATTTTATGGTCAATCGTTGTAATTCAAGCATTCATGGACCGAGTGGTCGATTTAGGCCGTTTAGCATGCGATTTCTCGGCAACAGAGAGTGTGGCGCAAGTCGCGACATAGCCGCTCAACTGCATGAAACATGAAAGTAACTGTAATGTAGACAGTCGCTCTACCACGGTGCAGTGCGCTCTATATGAGTCTTTAGACTTAGGTTTATACATATCTTACAGTAGAGCTAGATGCAGTAGTTACACATCAAACCATGCTTCAAGCATTAATATTATACGCCAGCGACTTTTGAGCATAAAACTCGTGGTGGAGAAGTAACAATATGACTATAACTGCTTAAGTATCGTAACTTATTTATGGAGAAATTGTGTATTTAATCTCACAGTGGCCCTTTATCCCTATTGATATTTATGGAATACAAGTAAAATAAGTTGAATTTACACACCAATACGTACATTACGGTAAACCTTTTTATTCTTCAAAAAAGGAGCTAAGAATTTGTCCTTAAATAAAGGCTCCTAGTTCACAAACGATAGAAGCAGCTCAATATATAAAGAGTGGAGACATACACGTCCTCAATTGGTGCCGGTGTCCCGTCCACAGTAATAAGTGAGTGTAAATGTGTCCCATATGAGAATCGTGTCACAAACGCCGCGCGCCCGTTACTAGGCACGAAATTGCAATTGCTGTCGGAACACTGTACTTGACGAGATTAATATACCTTTTATTTATTTATCTATATACCACATTTTTAACCATATCTCCTTACACAAAGGATCTTCTACCCTTGTCTCAACACTCTACGGTCGAATTTTATAAAGTATTTTGTGAACTTTAACTTGGAATTTATTTTATTGTCTTGGTATCTGTTTTGTGCAAAACTCGAATTTTCCATTACAGTGGCCTATTGCTACACATCAAATTCTTTGCTTAACTGTAAGTATTTGATTTAAAAAGGTTACATACATAAGGTTTGTAACTTGTTTAACAACAGAGGACATTTTGAGTAATTTGTTCAGACTTAGGATTTTTGCGCTTTATCCTCATCGTATAGCCTTTATAACGTCCATGCTATAATTAGGTCATATTTTCTAATAATTCTTAATATCATGAAAACAACTAAGCCCGATTTCAGCAACTCTGATCTGCTACAATTTTGAAAGAATTTATTTATTTTAAGCAGCACTGTCTAAGCCCAAACTCCTCAATAATAGTCCCCGGATGGTCGACCCGCGCCGGCACTCTCTTATTTACCAATCGCAGCTACTCTCAATGGGATAATGGCTACATTGACCAGCATCTCCCGGTCCCGGCTGCCGCGGTGCCGTGTGAAAGTGGGGGCATTACCACTCACTTGGACCTAATAAAGAGGACGTTACATGTGTGTTGACCCCATTAGTTCAGGGACGTAATCACTTCCTCGTGGTCTCATGTCTACCTAATAGACCGGGCTCAGTTAAAGATTCGAAGATGGGTCCCATTTTTACGTACAGTGTAGTCAAAGTTTGTGACCAATGAAATTGGGTTCAGTGTTTCTCGAACTAATCAAATATAGTGAAATGAAAAGTCTATTAAACGGACTATTAAATAATATACCTAATTAGGATGTATTTATGGTAAAATTTGTGTGAATTGGTTAACCGGAGCATGACGCGATTATCTCATTCGGCAGCTGTGCTAATAGGCCATTACCCGCCCAGCGCCGTTGACACAGCTTGCAGCCGCACTAGCGGCTTTTGTGCCGTGCTTTACATCTGTCAAAGCGTGAAGGTTTATTCATGCCGATGCCGATACGAGCAAAGTTAGTTTTTTTTATGACATAATTACTAAAAGTATTTAATTACGGAAGAAAAATTATTGCCCAAACGCCCTGACTCGTCAATAACTATACAAAAAAAAAAATATAGGTCGCCAAATTTATATAAATTACACTTTTATCTACAAATCACGGTAATGTCAATGTTCAATACAAAAGTTTTCTACAATTCCCAAGTGTGTTGATCATCATTTCATTTTGGTTATTTAGCACAAGTAGGTAGATAATTACATTAAATTTGTAATATGGTTCATGAAGTATTGATTCACGAATTGGTATTATTTTAACATGGAGTGGTCCTGTCAATCCTGTGATCGGCGGCGCGGGCGCACCGCATCAAGTAAACCTGTCACTCATTACCGCCACTTGAGTCGCTCGTTATTAAAACTAACATCGTGAAGTTAATTCCGCGAAGCGCTATGCGAGTCATTACGTGACCGGTTATCCTTGTGTACAGTCAGAAAAACTAAACTAAATTTGGAACTCAATCATATTTTTAAAATAAAGAAGCGTCTTCCATGAGTTTTACGTTACTATTCGCTATCGTCTGTAAAATATTTTTAGCAACCGCATCGACCATTTGAGGAACTAATAATTAACCTAACTTATAAACTCGTGGTAGCCTTCTATCAATATTGAAGATTCGCATATAGCCCTACAGTTGTTTATATCCGCAATAAAGTCATAGCTTGAAACACTCGCAGATAGAGCTGCTTTCTCTAAGTAAAATAATGTTATTAGAAATAGATTATTACTTACATACATACTCTCTTGCTTAATATTAATACAAAAAGTGTAAAATTTACAAATAAATTTTTTTTAGCTTATTTTGTTGTTGACTGTACCTACAATACCGTTTACATCATACCATACCATTCACTGTCACAATGATGCCTAAGGATGCCACTAAGGTGACCCGCTGGCCGATTATGTAACTTGTATTGCTATTGTTTTACGATGGAAACCAAAAAATCGTGAAATTTTGGCGGAAGGCGATTGAAACAGGTATGAAACAGAATACCTAATCGCACGGTGATGAAACAATATTAACCTTTTTTGTTCAACTTCGCTTATGGGATGTCGATAATCTATAATAATCTGTTACGTCTGTGTGCCTTGATATTCTCAGAGCACACTTATGAATCACCATCTCAAATACTCATATAGCTATAAATATGTATGATAGTTATAAATGACAAACACGAAAGTGGCGCCTCTCCCTTCACTGAGCTTTCGTAAGCTAACGAGAAAGTGAGGAATTATGACCAAAACAGAATTTATCGTTAACCTTTATTACTAGTTTCCAGACATGTTAAACCACTTCCTGATGCATCAAATACTTTGAACGTCAAGTTGTACGTTCATAACGCGCGTACTAAAATATTAAATGTGTCGTGTATCGCTCCACGTAACAACTAATTACACAGTGAAGATAAACATGAAAGGTTACGACAGTGGCTGCTCGACACTTCTGCTTAGCATTCATTGATTAAAATTAATTTTATGTCCCCAAATATCGGTTTGAACTTTTGGCGTTTGTTATCTAAATTATTATCCATTTACTGTGACACTTCAGAACACGTTTGTACTGGAAAAAGCCAATGTAAGTGGTTTGTAGAACTGGAGCATTCACACCCTCTCCTAAATAATGTATGGCGCTTGATCATCGCCTATTAAAAATGTATAGAATGGAATCAACGTTGACATAATTATCATATGGCAGCCCTATCGCTCGTTGGAAATGTCGACTCGACGCTACCGGACACCGGACACCGGACACGAAAGTCAAAACCTAGTGATTACCGCTCGACTGTGATCCGCGTGGCGAGGTGATCGCGGATATTGGCAGCCAATCTGACAAAATGTATGGCAATTCCTTTGAATGTAAGCAATGCTTTCCTTTGAAATGTAAGCACGAGTCTTCTCTGCTGCTTACATTTAGTCAGTTAACCAGTCCAAGAAGGTTACAAGATCTGTTTTAAATTAATTTAATTTACTTAGATATATCAATTTGCGTGTATCAGCAGAATGTGGATGTACATTACTGACACAATGTAACGGAACATCTTTGGCCTGACTTCATTAAACTTTAATCTCTCTTTTTACCATAGACAAAAACAAATGGCACACAAAACTATATATAAACTATAACGTAAAACCTGTATCATCACAAGATACATTTTAAGAACTTGACAAGTAGAAGGTCGAGCCATTATTATTACCCTACAATACCTGTGTTGTTCCGCCAGCTCGCGCCGTCTAGCTCGGTAAATGGGAGATGTACAATCATGCATACTTGCAACCTTACCTCAGTTAAATGTCACTTCCACAAAAAATCTACGACATTGAGACAAACTAAGTTACTTGTTGAATAGTGATCTCTACAGCTCTAGCTGCTGTCATTTATGCAATTGTTAATCCTCTATTGATGCACTAAATACACTAAATATATAAAGTTGGAAAACAAATGTGGCTCATGTCCGATACTCGACTGTGCATCGAGGCCATGCAAATGTTTACAAGGATTGGATTAGGTAGAGAAATTTCATTTTCCTGAAATTAATTTGTGATATTATATCCGTGAAACTACTAATGTTGTTTCAATAGTAACTGTCAATGTTTGACAGATTATTTACTGAGTTAACTGTCAAAAACTGAAAGTAATATTAAGAACATTGCTGCCCGACGGGTGGTGGTAAGGGGGCTTATGTGCGTTGTATTACGTACATACTACGAATAAAAATTAATGGAAAAAAACTTTATCAAAACAAGCTTTTATTTAATTGCCCTTAGTTTTCGTGTTCTTCTCAGCGAGCCCTTTCATTTGTTACCCATACTGTTGTAGTGCAGCAAAAATTACTATTCCACCACATTGGAATTAGAATGACGTCATAAAGCTAAGCATCCAAAGTAAGCGTGTATACCAAATTTCAGCTCAATCGGTTAAAGATTTAAAATTCAGTTGCAAGATTCCACCCGGACATACATACGTTGCAAGCTAATATAAAGCTTGTAATATATAAAATTTGTGTAATTTAGTATTTATCCAAAGAATCTATTTCAGTTTCTAGCTGGATATATTAGGCCTAATCAACACTTAGTGTTAGTTACAGGGATAGGTGAGCTTAAAAAAGTACGCATTTTAGTGGCAATCTAAAATACATTACTAAGTACATTGACAAACACTCAAATGATTTTTCAGACGATTTCCAAGACGCGCTGAGCTTCCTACATATCATTTTGTCGCAAAATACCGCAGAGGTCTGAACGAGGTTTATAAATCATCGACTAGCGACGCAGGCGCCACCGTGTAATCGAGAATCATATGATGCCGCCCTCAATCGAGTTTTTATCGATTCCCGACTCGGATTTTCGATTAGAAATTGCGGTTAAATTTTTTGTCATGTGGCGCGGTGTTATGATTTGTTGTAAGTGTATCGACATGAGACGTAATAAGAATTTTAGAGTGCATTGTTCTGTATTATTTTTTTCAAACAGAACACCGCCTTCAAGTTTAAAATACATTTGCAAAATAAGTATCAGTAGATACTGTTCCATTGTTTCATTTAAAAAGTTTAAATTGCCATTTTAGTGCCATTGCACATCAAAGGTTTTTTTGGGTTTGGTTTTTGGAACCTACTTATGATAGATGCTTTGCGCATACACGCGTTATTGATCTTAGATCAATAAGTACCTACTATTCATATTATAAAAGCCTCAGATCATCGAAATGTCGCGTGTGCTTGAGAGTCTCTCAGTACGAGTCCACGATCGTAAAATATTGATTTCTCTGGCGAGACATACTCGTGTGACTCTACAAAAGTACCACAAACTGGTACCACAGGAACGTCTTTTAAATTCAAAATAAATTTACTGCAACATATAGTTGTTACCTACTTATAACCATTGACGTGTTCGTTAATATGTTGTGGAATCGTGACGAATCCATCGATTCTGCGTATGTTTCACAAATTGCACTAATGTTTTTTTTAATGAATTTATTGCAATTTACTTTCTTCCATAAAGTAATCGTTCCTTTTTCGTCCGAAGGATGGTAAAGTTTTATGACATTCATTATACGTAGGTATTTTGTTTTGGATACAGCCCGGTCCACATTAGTTAGCTATTTTCTTTTTCTTACAAACTTAACCAGAATGGCATTAACATTTTTTAAATCGTAATGTAAACATGGGTATTCGTTTAATGCTAATATTATGGAGCCATTAGAACTAATCTTTGATAACGGTAAACAGCGGGCGACACGATTTGTATGCCTGTCGGGCGGCGCGCGCCCGCGGCCGGCCGCGGCCTGTCGCTAATCCTACGAGAAATGCCATTAATTACAGTAATGAGGTATTGTCCATGGTTGTCATATTATGCAGAGTCATATGACTGAATTTCAAAAATCTATCGATTATTGTGCTAGAAATTTAAACATCTAGGCTCAATAGGTATGTATAAGTTCACAGTACCAGTGTTTTAATGCGCCACGCGACTGAACATACCTACCACACTTTGCTCGTTACAGTAAAGCCTCACATTTAAAAAACCACTACTACTCACTATTGAGATAATATTCTAAATAGTCGATAAACTCAAAAATAAAGTATGTAAACCAAATGCACTGTTTACTGTTTACTGGTATATTAAAAAAAGACATTATCCAACAAAATCAACTATTTTGGACATCGATTGAAAATGGCATTTTATAAGTAAAACAAAACATGAAATATTATGAGGTATAATAAATAAGCCAGTGACACCGCGGCCGCGGCGCGGGCGAGGCGTCATTTTCCCACGATGTTACCTATTAACAAATGCTTAGCTTGTTCCAGACATTGTGGAGAAAATATTACCCCAAATGACGATAGGACGTAACTTTTCACAAAACAATTTAAAAATATTTGTTTACTCACTCTACTTTACTCATCGCCTAGTAATTTTACTGAAACGATACGCAGGCCGAACATGCATCATGATTTCATTAGTGAATTAGAACATAATTGTAATTTATTTCAATGGAAAGGTATACCCCATCAAAATACCGCCATTGGCTTAGGCTCTGCTTTAAATATGACGACTGTTGGTAGCTTTAATACGTAAATAAGCCACACCCATTTGACATTTGAATAAACATAAAACTGCATTATTTTCGCAAGATTTATTTTATTACTTTATCAATATCAAAATAAATAAACGAACACACGAAGTTCGCTTACAAAAAAATATAAATATCATCATCTCTGCAAAGTTGTAAGGGATAAAAAATATATTAGATCATCCTAGATGATTACGCAATAATCTAAAGTCTTGACCAAAAACATCTAGGTATCACTAGCTCTTATACTTTGCTGGGTATATTATGCTCGTTGCAGGTCGCGGCTTTATAAAATAATGTTACAACACCCTTATATCGCTATTTGATTTCACCGGTCTTTATTTTGTCATCAAGGAACAAGCTTTATTTTACCATGATACAGATGCTCTATTAAAGACTAAGTCAAGGATGCAACTCCGAAAAAGCCAAATTCAGCATAAAGTGTAAGTGTATGTTGGGTATAATTATAGTCACAAAAACATATTATTTATGTCTGAAAAACAAACACCAGTTTTAACGATATCATTTATGGAACCATCCGCCAGAACTTATCTTCATTTGTATGCATTAGCTTCACTCGTTTTATTCATACGGCTAATAATCTTCTCCGGGCCCAACTTCACCATTCGTTACCATATGCCGTGTAATATCCCGACATTATGCAAATTGGTGGGTTTCCCAGGGCGAGAGCGAAAAGGTACGGACCTCATGAATGGAGGGTACGAATAGCTAATGTAGTACTTGACTTAAGGGAGATGTTTTATATTGTATGTAATTTGTTTACATTATTTATCTTTTTGCCGCAATGCTGTATATAAATATCAAGACAACCGTGTTTCTTGTAGGGCTAGCCAGAGGCTTATTGTTTACTCGCGAATGGTCTCGGATTTTCTCACCGCTACCTACCTATTTGAATTAATCACCTAAAAATACACCAATACCTACTAACGATCTACAGATCTAATTTCAGAGCAAAAGCTCTTTTAACCATTCGTTTTAATTATAAACCATTCAAATATGAAATAAGCTACAAAATATGTAAAAACAATTGGCCGCCACAGCCATAGGTACGGCAGATTTATCTCTTCAATCATAATTTCCCGTGACGTAATGAAGTTTTCTCCTTCCACGCTTTGTGTACCCGATGTTCTTGTCATTTTCAATCAATTTGTCGGATATTTTGTTTACTGGTAGTCAACGAATTGTGGTTAAATTTGATTATACTTGACTTTAGGGGCGTGTTTTAGAATGTGTATTGTTTTGAGCAAAAAAACGGACCAAAAAAACGAGCAACAAAAATAGGCTTATTTTCATGATGAACGTTTCCGTATTTTTTATATTGAGTTCCCGTATCGTGTGTCTGTAATAATGATTGCACCCAACTTGAGTGCCCCCATCCTGGTCTCTCCTGCATGGTGAGTGGCCCCAGACAGAGTGACGATTGGCTCCATTGCCGATAACACAAGCTTCGAGTGCTATAGACATCCGAGAATGCATGAACTCGATTGTTACAACAGCTCGACTATTACACAATGTTTCATTGCTACTTTAAAATTAAATTTTAATCTATAACATCGCGCGTAAGAGGCCCAGCGAGATTTCCTCATTACCTCACATATTACCACACTCGGTATCATCTCAAAATAGCTATAATGGATCCTGTTTGAGGCGCCCGCCGCCTCGGCAGCGCCTTTTTCTGCCTTTTGCCTAGCACAAGTCAAACTAGTTCCAAGACGTTCGCCACCCTTACATGGTGCTCTTGAAGTGTAAGGGCTAATCGAAGGGAACGTTGCACCCGAGCGTAGGGTCACCACTGAGAAGGCTCTCACGGTATAATGATATTTTCTTAGTATTTCAATGTTCATCCTAGTTTGGGAGCGAAACCATTTTGACCTGCCCTCTACCCTAACCATCTATCTAACCATTCTCGGATCCTATTGAGCTACTGTGATCTTTTGAAGCTTATCTAATGAAAAAAATACTCTTTATTTCGTGTGGTACTTTAAAAAGTGTGATGCGGTTGTTAGTATAGTGACAGCCCTGAGCTTGTAGTCATCGTTTTTTATAGGATATTTGCACAGAGCAGATTGACGGCGAGTAATGACAGATTGAGGAGGAAAGATCACATATTGTACGGAATTCTCAAGACAACCGTAACGTAGCTTATCTTTGGTAAACATTTTTAAATGAATATTTGTTAGAGTTAATAACAAAAGAGAAAGCTATGACACGTATATAATGACTCTTTGCGAAGCCCACCTAACACCATCATAATATACTTAACATATCATCTCTACCATTGTAGGTAATATAAAAGTGCCTATGTAGCAGTATGTTATTTTCATTATAACAACTAATATTAGAAGCCTATGCGCTGATGATGCGCATATTTTGCAAGTGCGCGCAGGCTGTGCATGCGTTGTCAATGACCCAGTTAGGTGCGCCCGCGCACCACACATGCGGGCACCGGCGTTGCCTGCTCATTGATGATTGTGGACAATTAATGTATATTACTTATCGTTGTTGTCGGGCTATTTGACTAGAATCATTAATGAACATCAGGGACCATCATCAGGGACCATCATCCCGAATAAATACTTGTTTTAAAGAGTGTGTTAAGTAACTGGTTATGTAGAGTCAATAGTATTGCAATCCAGGCAGGTTCTATTTGAGAGCCCAGTCCCGGTCTATTTTTACACGCGTCCTTTCCCACGGAGCGCAGCGGCGCGGGCGCAGGCGCGTAATGTTACGGCGTCGGATCATCCGCGCGTAACCACTCCTGTGCAATGATCGCGATAATGTGAATACCGAAGACCTGTTCTCTGTGCAACGCGGTTGGTTCCCTGATTGGCTTGTCTGAAGAAGACAATAACTGGAAGTGTGGAATAAGGTCCAACACAAAGCGAGTCGTGTTGTAGATCGAATTCAATCGATTTTCTGATATTTGAAACCGATTTTCTTTTAAATGCCATATATTGCTGAGACAACTTCGTAAATGTTATTACTACTTAATACTCTTACTTAATACTTAAAACTCTTACTTAATGCTCTCCTATATTTTGATCAATTCACATTTGTATAATAAAACATGTTTTTTGTCTATTATCGTATCTAGAAATCTGTCTTCAAAGAATTTAAAAATTATTTTTTCTATAAACGATCTGCACAGGCATTCCACCAGACATTCGTATCAACTACAAATACATACATTTAAGTAACAAAATCCACAGAACGAATTGTTGCATATTAATGGAGTGCTTTTGTGGATTTATTGTATATATTTTTGTTCTTGTATAGTTATAGGAACGATTAAATATTCCGCAGCTGTTCAAAGGCATTTTTGTAGGTGTAATCATCTTTATTTTGGATTTTCCAGGCGCGGTGATGGCTTTAAAACCAGTTAATATAATCATTTCCATATCTTCCTATGACCTGTGTCGTGCGTTCAAAACAATTCACAACAATGTTTATGGAATGCGGATATAGAATTCTAAATACAATTAATATTATTAATTGATTTTGAAGCTTTAGATTTTATTAATAAATTGCATCTAAGTGTCTGAAACATCAAACAACAAACCGCTGTTCATTGATAACCTCGTCGGTATTCACATTTATGTTTATTTCACTGTTTAATTTATGCTAAAATACAGTCTTCACAGCTTATGCCTACAACACATCGGCTTACAATAGTAAGGGGATCGCATAACGCAAACGCAGCATCTGCATAGCGTCGGAACTGGCCATCGCTGTATTATGTCACCGCGAGCACGCTGCCATGCCGCTGGTATTTCAAACTGTTTAGGTTACATTACATATATCTCGTTGAGACTAATACGGCATTAGTCATGCTGTAACTAATATTATGATCTTCTGTTAGTATTTTTATTATTCAGCAGCTATGAATCTTAAACAAATTAGCTATAGGGGATTTTAGGGGAAAAAGTATGTCGTGACTAAACACATCAGCATGTTGGTGCGCGGAGACGGACGATGGTTAAAACACGCCACCATTGACAATACAAACCTTATATCTACTGTGTCTCAAATTTGAATATGCCATTTTTTTACTCTAAATCTACCTTGTGTAATTCTAATAATAAACGATGATTTTATAAAAGCCTATATATAAAAACAATGTTTCTTTCGTAGACAACCTTCGCTAGCAGCTGCCCTTGCAGGCGAGCTGTCGCGCCGGAACTCGTCATCGCAAGATGCTACCTAATGACCTGTAACTGTGAATAATGATGTCAACAGTTCATTATAACGAATTTAATAGTACTTCATCTATGTTACTTTTATGTTTAAGTCACTACTCTATCGTATTAGGTGGCATGTAAAGATAGTAGTAAGTTATGATGCTATAAATAAATAAAATAAAATATTTTATATAGGTAATTCATGTATAGAATATATTGTTTTGCAGCTGTTAAATCTAATAATTTACTCTTAAAAAAGCTTATTCTACAATACCAATAAGTAAGATATAGGAACATTGCCAGGTACTTATTTCAAACACGATGTAGGAAACTTCCTGAAGACTCGCTGACCACGGAAAAGGAAAACGATCGCTCAGCACGTACTACATATGTAATGTATAATATACATAATATCGCCTAGAGCCTGTCACCGAACCTCCGCCACGACCTTCGTGCGCAGACGCTCAATGAATAACAAACTGACCGAAAATACGCACGTTGTTTTTCCTGTGTGATACAAAACGACGGTAATATCATCCATCTATCAAATAGTATTGTATTATCTCTAAACACATTTTAAGAGGCCAGGCCTCTGCCTTGCTCTCGGAGAAGGCAGTACGCCTTCTGCGAGCTGGGTATGAGTGCCTTTATATATACTCTTGACTTAAACTGATAGAGAAAAGTATGAAGAGGTCTACAAACGTTACGATATTTTAACTTTCATCGGAAAAGACGATAGGTCATTTACAAGTTTTTGTGCCAATAAGCGAGTTAGCCGCCGCGAGTAAGAACTTTACAGGTCAACTCTACGCACGCATATTTCTTAGAACATAGGTACATTTAGATTTTTATAATATTTTCTCGGTATTATTTGTGCTTACTAATGATGTAATAATACTAGGAATATATGTGCCGAATAGTCAATAAAACGGTACATTAACTACCTATGATTGGTGACGATAGCTTCTCAGAAATTCTTGTCTGCACATTGAATTTTATGTTGCCTCTACTTTTTTTCGCTAAGGATTCGACCACTGAATTCACACATCATTTTACCAAAATTATGTTGTCTCACGGGACAAGCTACATCAACTTATCTGAGCCTAGAAACTGACTCCGCTCTTTGTACCAAGACTGTACAATGTTATTTCATGCTAAAAAGTTAAACATAAAATCAAGTAAATAAAAGCTTAAAATCACACATATATTTAAATATCCATTTTTCTCGTCACTATACCGTAGCCGTTTGCTAGATAGTTTGATAAACTGCAGTATAATGACCCTACGTACAGGTTTAATAGTGAAATATATCGGGCGGCGACGACGAAACCATTTGTACACATAACAGCGTTAAACGACAATGTTTACTCACACTATAGTATATAATATTCTGCCCTACTATATTCTCTTTGTTCGCTCGAAGCATAGAAATCGTGGCTCGCCAAACAATGACCATTCTAGACTTACGATTGTCGCGCGTGTGAGCGGAATAGCAACGCTAGCCTCACACACATCACACATAACACATCACACATAACACATCACATAACACATCATTGGGACCCCGCCGCTACATGCCACTGGGTTACCTAAGCGTGTTATGTACAATTGGACTTTTGGACGATTTAAACTATACCTTATTTATATTAAGTATATTAACGTAGTCATTACGTATGTACCCACAATGATCTGGTGGAATGCATAACGTATACGCAACCAACTCAAGTTTAGTTAAAAATTCATAATTCTACAGAGCCAAACTAAACCACAGATAAGTGTAAACTGCTAAGTATGTACAAACCAAACCTAACAGATTGCTATTTCTAATAATGCTCCATGTATATAAGTAACTACATCAAATGAGTAATTTACCTATTTAATTATGTACGAGGACCGCGACATTGGATCATCAGAGGCCGGCCGGAGCGTCGCTAACAACGTGCTAAGGAAAACCCTGCCTTAGTCACACGAGCCGCAGCTTCCTACCGACGTGACCCACATAATATCAATCATCTGACAACCTTTACAGACTACGGAATACCTCGTACCACCTTCGCTTGCTTTACCTACGTGCTATTCCGAGAAATCATTAATATATTATTCCAATAAAAAAAAAACATTATCAGAGGGTATTTTCCCCAAGGAAGTCGATTAGGTCCCATCAGATTTAAAACTCTTATTTCTTAAGCCACGAACTCTCGCAGGCTTAAGGGATTTCATGAGCTTTGTGTTCAGCAATAAATAATCTTGAATCTCGAAATGTTGAAACACGATTTAAACGAAATAAATGTGATTGTGATTTATTTTTAAAGTAAACGACAGTTTGGGATTATTCACAATATTCGATTTTAGATTTTTCGAACGAACTGAATACAATATTACAAGATTATATTGAAACTAGTCAAATCAACTGAATACGACGGTGGTGGTTATTTATTGGCCCACTCGGCCCTAGAGTCTAAATAAGTTTGGAAATTAAGGGCTCTAAACGTACTAATAGTGTCCTTGTTAGTGTGTCGAGAATAACAGTATTAACACTTGCATCAGGTCGCCGTAACTCTAGGTATAACGATGCTAATAGTTTTGTCAAAATAAACCGTCGGCATTGAATCTGTCACCTTGTTCTGAGGTTGATGAGGTGTGATGCTCCAGCGCTGCTCGTAATTCACATTTAGTTATCGATGGAGTTTTAATTTGTCCTCAGTTACGTATGTTATATAATGTTAGTAATATAACTTCATACAGAGACAAAAGGTGTGAAATCAATGACGCAAATGTCATGGTTAAATGAACTCTATTTGCATTGTGCCTTACTGTTAATTATTATGACATCGGCTGACATGCACATAATACTTAATATAAGCATGTGATATTTCTATTCATTTATAAACAGTTAGATATGAGGTTATGATTAGGGTACAATAAGTACTATTTCTATAGAAATTTTGACAAGATGACATCTAAGTAGGTAATATTAAATTAGTTCTAGAACTAATCAACAATATATAAAGTGCCATTTTATTTTTTATATATTATACTAAATCAAAAGCAAAAGTGTGTTGCATACAAGTACAACGCATTAAGTTGATAGCTACCGGCTATTTGTGCTATCTGATATTTCTATGGCCCCTTTTTTGTCACGAACTGTATTTTTTGTTCACACAAAAAAATTAGAGTGTGCCATTTAGATACGATTTGTATTTGTTTTACAAACGAAAGACGGGGAGAGACGACCCACGCGAAAGTCCCGTACACTTTCACCCGGCGCGGGGCGCGGGCGGCGCGCGGCGAGTGCTGCGACCGACGTCAATCAAACGCGGCCTCCTTCCTTGCGCCCGCGCAACCCGATCTAGAGCACAGATTGACGCGTTACATCTAGACTTAGAGCATAGATCTATAACTGGGGCTCGTGACTCACGGCTATCAGCCTCAACTCGCGTCGCTAGTACAGTTATGGCAATTACGATGGAGCCGATAATGACTACGATATATTGTTTTCGAAACTATTTGCCCATTCTCAGCTACAGACGGTAAATACTCCCTAAAGTACAGTAACGTAGGTATCATTAACCTCTGGTAGCACACTCGTACCCAGTTGACATAACTGATCAAGGTTTAAAGTCATCGTATAGACCGTTTACCTCGCTTATTTTTCTTTAAGTATGTTTGGTGGTCGCAGGTAAACCACCAGAGTTACGGAGTACATAATAATTTGAAAAAGATGCACTTAAGTTTTTATTTTGACACAAAGCAGTTATTTGTTACGACTTTTAAACAATAGGTGTATCTACTACAAATACTTTAAAGTGTTTTGGTCTAACGAAGGTACATTAATATCTATAGTTTGATGTATTTGTTTGATTATTCGACAACTGAATAATCTTATAGAAAACTTAATATGACGGCAACGTTATTTACTTGAGCAACTAAATAAGGTGTTATGAACTCATTCATATGTTGTCTCAAAACAGGTGTTTATAATAATACAATTGTTTGTTTTAAATTATAGCTATTAGTGTAATGATAGTGCAAGGGGATTGTCTCTTAGAGGCAGGTGCGCAAGCTCGTCTGACGGACGGGCGGCGTGACCCACTCAAGTCGCATAAAAGGCGAGCTCTAATGTTCACCGTAAAGTCAAGTTCATGAAGAAAGAAACACATTTTAGCAATATGAAGGTGTTAGACTTATTAGTTCAACATAACATAATATTATATCCCAGTCCCGTTCGGCAATGGAACTTACAAGAATACTGGCTGGACCACAGGGACAGCGATCAAACTGCTGCAGTTAAGAACCATTGTTTTAAATACCTACTACTGGCATGGTTTTCACATGACTAGTTGGCTCGTTAACACCTCCTAATCTAATTACTGAGCTAGGAGTGAGCTCACGTCAATAGTTTGACGGTCAGAACGGGGATCAAGTTCGGGAGCTCTCAATTACCAAGGTGGCCCGTCTAATCACTAAGCTATCGACGCTCAACAACAGTTGTTGAAGAAAATAATGTAGTCAGTAAACTTTTCGTAACAAAACAGAGGTAATTTAGCACAAAGGACCTCCTTCATGCTGTGCTTATTAATTACAACACGACAATGATTGTACTGTAATAAGTTTACTACTAATGCGCCTGCGCCGTAATCAGAGCATGAACCGTGTGTGCTCACCAGCTGGATATTCACCATTTTAATTAATAAGTTGTGCCACTTAGTCTAATAAGTAGAACGTCACTACACTGGTAGAATGTATGTATTGTCTGTATCAGAAAAAAATATTTATTTATGAACACAAACAAGGTGAAATGAGGTATGTATTTGGAACGGCCGGCGGTAATACACTTTGCTAACAAAACACTTCTAACCGCTCTAGACCCTAACACGCTCCAAATTTACCTTCAGGCAAACAAATGTATTATTATCTATGTTGTAATTGTGGCATTTGTGTAAGTGACATTTTCGTACTAAGAAAAGCGGTGCTACCTTTATGGTTAGGTGAAGTGAAGAAAGAATACCCCCAAAATGATAGAACGTTATGAGCCATTTACAATGACATTTAACTAGGTTAAAGAGGCATTGGAATTCCAATAAATTTGGGAGTAAGACACTGCTAGCCTGATATACCAAATCAAAAGACGTATGAAGCTGACTAATATTCGCAATAAGTAGAGCTTTACAATTGTTATTAAGCGATTTTTTAATGGCAAATTGTAAGATCGCACTTACAAATGTTTCTCGTGAACTCTAGCAAGGTAGCGAGCGTGAAACTCGTGGTAGAGCTACAGAACGTTAGTACTACTTAGTATTGTAACGCTGAATGAAGCTTGTTACCCGGAACGAGGGTGCTGTACGAGTTCAACAGATAAACCACTCAATTAGTTAATGCGATTACTGTGACAGGTAAAAGTATGCCATAATGATTCAGTGGTGAGTCAGTGGCTAACGGGCATGCGCGGGCGCCGGTAGCACTCGGATATTATCAAATACGCCACACAATAGCCGCCAGTGGAATTCCTTAGAAGAAACAAGATAAGAACAGTAATAACTGAAGTATGTTTTTGAATTGCGGTCACGTCCATGCTGCAAGCCGGGCTGGTGGGCATTCCATATCACTTCAATTCAAAGTTATTTATTACACCAAACTCACTGTCACATTACAAATTTCTTCCTTCTGGAGCGAAACCTCCTTTGATAGTGGTAAAGCATGTCATATTAAAGTTATCTCAATACTAAGCGCTTAAAGTATTATTAAATAAAACACAATTTATTCGCTTTAGACGCAACTTTACAAAGTTTGACCTTAATCGAAGGAAACAACAAATCTTCAAGTATTAAATCTGTGTCCATCAACGATTAGAGGGGATTAACTTAACGGTAACCGTCGCCCCATCAGACCGCCACCGGCCGCTCCGCAAATAACGAGCCGATACCATCTGCAGAGGCGCCCGCGCCACTACGACCAGCCGAGCTGCCTGTTATTAATCATTCTAATCGCTTGAAGCCAAATCAGACTCTTCATCATGTTAAACGTGTCAAGTTATGACGATGCCATTTAAACCTAGTTTTAAGACTAATGTAAAAATATTATTCTTCACACTGACCTTAGATACCTCTAAATAAGAATAATAAATTGATTATCAAACTGTTTATGATTCCGAGAATAATCACATAAATTACCCATGGTTTTTAAAGAAATTGTCTATGGTTTATAAAAAAAATATGGTTTTCTGTAAAATTTTATGATTAGAAATACGGTAACGCGTACCCAGGTCTGCAGAACACAGATGATAATAAATCTTGGTTAAATGAAGTTTAAACGTAGTTTCAAATCTTCAAATCAAGCCACATTAACTTGACATTTCATAATGAACCACTAGAGCGGCGTCCCGACAATGCACAATGATAATTGTTCATTTGCAAACATACCAAACGCGATACGCATCTAATTACGCTGCCGATAAAACAAACGATGATCAGGAAGCGAGCCAGCGCCCCACCGCCCGCCGCGCCGCGAGCCGCCTATCCTCTGGTAACTATTACTAAACGCAGTTGCGCTTGCAATACAACAAATTGCAGTGTTGCTTCCAGAGCTCGTTCTGAGTCGAGCTGTATTAATTTGCGCCGAGGTCGTTTGCATTGCGTTCGAATAACAACAATGGTGTGGTTAAATGTTACCGTGGCGACCCTGAATTCGATTGAAATGGTGTGTAGAAGATGGCGGAAGGGCAAGTCAGGCATCCACAACGTTTACTTAAAATACGGTGACAGGCGGTGAGCAAGTAAATAATTATATGCAATACGATGGTCCTTCACTCTTACAACACAGAAATGACGTTAATAATCTAGAATTGGGACCTCTGTTTAGAATTTAAAATAACACTAAATAAAGACTACTAGAAAGTACGCACGATTGCAAATCCTTTATTCATAAAACAATATTATTTTACAAGCAACTGTTAGCCAAAATTACCGAAACTGTTGCCACTAATGAGTTCGGCGAGTACAAAACAATTTACTACAACGTACAACCAAGACTAATCCATCTACACATACCAAAATATGAGGTGTCAAAAGAATGCGGGCTTGTTAGCTGCGGGTGTGCGCGGCGCGGCGGCGGCCGCGTGTGCCGACCGGGAGGTATCCGTCCATTGTCGGAGGAAGCGCTCCGTCTGGCTGGACCCATTGTCCACTAGTGAAAGTGGACGACGGGGACGTTGCGTCACATTCTAACGACAACTTTTTACTATTTGCCGATTGAATATTGTGGTAGAAATTACAATTTTTTGAGAACTGACATCATTACAAGTTGGACAAGCAATACTTGGCGTCGAATCTTAATTTCACTACCTACTGTTATCACTTGGTTGTCGCTTAGTTCAATATAATAACTTTGACTGTGTAGATAGCTACATGAACTGTAACGACCCTACAGGATAAAAACAGGATATTCTTCAAGATTCGCACTTCTATTCCACTTCGTTCCCGTCGACCTGGAGCCGGGAAAACACGCCAAACGCTCAGAGCTAGGCGACAGTAAGTATACTCCATAAGACAATTTCCACTTTCGACTTGAACACTCGATTTGAATAACGAAGCTGAATGATCTTAATGTATGCGCGGGCGCGTGCTCGCCTCTTGTGAATACGAATGTAGTGTTAGAATCGTGCATACATTACAGCTCAAGTACTGGCACCGGCCTTAGGACTTGGAAAGCGCTTCCTATAATACCAGCGAGGAATTTTAACATCGCAAACTATGCTCGGCATTAGTAAACCAACTCACTCAATTTGTTTAACTCCAGGAATCGCTGGCGTTACCCGTTTGAGAACTTCTGAGTTTGTTGCTATGTTTCAGCTTTTAGATTGCGTTCTATAGATGCATTATTTTTCATGCAGAATACTTCTATTCTATTTATGTATGTAAACCTTCATCTGTTTTCATGTCGATTAAACAATGACAACGAATCGATAGAATATGCAATATTCTAATAAAATTGCGACAAAAGTGATCACTCGATTTAAGTGTTCGAAACTTAAGTCACTCATGGAAAAATAACTACATAACGATCCAAACGGTAGGTAGTTAATTATTTATTAACATTTTCCACGAATATGAAAACTTCGGCAACATCTTGAGCATGCAGTGAAAGTATTCATAGAATGGTTGTGCACAGGGTTTGTTGTGGTTTCGCCAATAATGCCAGATCTAATCTCTGTACTTGCTCACTTGCGAATGAACACGCTTTCACATGCCAATTATATTATGTGTCTGATGTCTCGTAATATACATAGCTCGCGCAGTAGTTGTGGACTTATAGAGCACCCACAAAACCAGACATGACGTAGCTACGTCATGTCTGGTCTGTGTGGTATGTAGCTACATACTGGTAAAAAATATGTTCCTAATTACTACACTAATATTTAATTAAATGTCGTCGGTTAGATGAAACGCAGATTATTAATTACTAGCTGTGCCTGCGGTTTCACCCGCGTTTTTGGTTACTGTGTTGTAGCGTGATATTATAAAGTCTAAAACCAGAGTAGTTCCAGAGCTTAATGAATTTTACCAAACAAACTCTTCAGCTTTATAATATTCGTATAGATAAGGTTTTCAAACGCTTGTAACAAACAAGAAAGGATTTAATTTTAAGTAGATTTATTGGACTTAGACAGTTGTCAAAAGTATCGAAATACAAGAAATGATTATATTTTATAATGCATCAATAATTTGAGTGACATAACAGTGTTGTATGGCGGGCAGCGCTATCTTCCAATCGAACTGGACGGCTCATAAAAAAGTTAATTGATTTTCGCATTCCTGTGTCGAAATATTCGGACAGGTAACGCGATGGGTGTGATACCATCGTCGTCATTCACATGGAATCGCCGGAATTACTTCTTACAACACACCATAATAAAGTGCAATTGTGGTTTCAGAGTTTCAGATAGGTTAGAATAGAAAATAGGATAGAAAAACAAATCACAAACAAATAACTATGCGTATAAGTAAGAAAAAAAAACCGGCCAAGTGCGAGCTGGACTCACGCATCGAAGCTTCCGTACCTAAACTGTGAAAGTACCGAGACAAACTTAACTTTGCCATTGGTATACTGGTGTCCCGATACAAAATAACTACAAAATAAGTTTGTAATCGCAAAAAAAATATTTTCTAACAATAAATTAACGGTTTTTAGATTTCCTCGCTTCTTGCTTAATTTCATGATCCTAGGATCAACGGGATGTAGGTTTTTGATTACTGTGCGTATCAATATTTGAATCGATGTCGCATTCATGGTTATTTGATTTGAGTCACAATACCTACTCTGAAAAAAAATCTTTCGTTATCCCGGCTACAATACACGGAACGGTATCTCGGCTGCAACGAGCGCAAACTCCGTTATATTCTCAAATCGATTTGGTCCGAGTTATATTAACGCTGGAAAGAGTCACGACTCGCAACATCCGCAAGGATTTGTACATGAAGCACATATTTTTTTATATCATGTCTCGAGATCTGTCTCCCTGTCGGGTTTAATCACCGCCGCCCCGTGCAGCGCACCGTCACATCCAAACGGAACGAAATTTAAATACCCTCAATTTAAAATTTGTACGCTTTAAATATTACCTAACTATAATTTTGTGTAGCCTTCATCTGAGCGTCGACTCGCGAAGACTTTAAAATTGCAATATATATTTTGTGCTGCTAGTAAATAATGGTAGTGAACGCTATAACAGGCGTCTCGCACAACGCGGCATGTCAATTGTTATCTCTGTCTCGATGGTTTCAATATTTTTATTACTTTAATCATGTTTAAACACTTGCATTAAGACGATGGCGTAAAAATAGTAGCATTCTAGTTTTTCGCCGTAAAAAGACGCGCTCCTAACTATTGAACTAAGTTGTATGTAAATAAGGGAGATGGTATCGTGTTCCGATCGTGTCCGGTGCATTGTTGCTATGCGTCGGATCACACATCACGACTAATTGCGATTCTGCGCAGTCGGCGGCGGCGGTGGCGCGGCGCTGCGGCGAGGCAGCGCGGCGTGCCGGCCCGGGGCAAGCGCCGCTTGCGACACCGCGATGCCGGGCGACGACGACGCTCACAATATCAAACAAGAGAATTATCAACATGGATTATTCGCCATTCACGAGGCGCACTGACGATTACATTGCGCAAGTATCCGCGTTCGACTACGAAACGTTGATATTCGCCACGCGCCTCGCTGGGGTTGCTAGTCGCTACTAGGTATAATACATTCGGCAGTTTTAATTGCATAAGACGCGTGCTACGGGCGGCTCATCGTGTGACTTTTATTTTCATAAACCAACTATTTATTCACCGAGGGTTCCACTCATCTGCATACAATCGAAGGATCAAGAACATGTGTCCGTCGGCCGGTGCTTTGTGACTAAACAGTCACTCATAATCGTAACCTACATTCTTCGGGCACACTGGTTTTGCTCGAGGAGCGAGTGACCCGCGGGCACAATGCTGCAATGTACCGGTATTCGCGTGCGCCCCTCGCTCGACGCCTAGTTTCGTCTACGAGGACCTGATATTGTCTCTCGGAGCTCGATCTTCAAGGAAAACCGGACTGACTCACGTTTGCCCCGATGATGATACAACAGGTTATTGCATTGTTTTTCAGCATTATGCAAAAAAATTAAAGCAGCAACGGTCATTGCGTCCGTAATTAAAATTCCTTGTGCGAAATGGTGTCGCTCAGCCTTCGGCGGCGGTCATAGATCGACGTGGATGATGAGGAGTCTAATTGCAGGCCCGGCGGCCTCCAGCCCAGCGGAGGCGGTGGCGGTGACGGCAGCACCCGTCGGCGAGCACCGTCTGCCGATGCGCGATAAATACTCTAGTATGTACTCTAGTATGGTGACATACTAGATATACTCTAGAGATACGTGGTAGATACTCTAGTATCGTGACTTCGTCGCTGTCGTTTTTGTGACACAAAGGCATGCTTACAGTCTACAAAACTGTAAGCAAAAAAGTCGACCTTACTGCGAACGGATTATTACTGATAACGGCCAACCAAAATAATTGAAATCTAGTTTCAGTAAATTTTTTTTCGTGACCGGTTGTGCCATGCCTTAAAATAATAAATCAGCACCCTTCGTAAAATTCCCGATAGAAAGAAACCACGATGAGTCAGTGTTGAATCACGTCGCTCGCCTGTTATTGTAGTTTCGTGACCTTTCATTTGTGTCTGTATTGGGATGTTAAAACAAAAACCATATTTATACAACAGAAACGCGTTTCACCAGCGCTGCGCGGCCAATTAACGTACGCGCGTAACGCAAGTGTTCACCGAATACGCGAAAAATTAAATCTGCGATATACACAGGACGAGGTACCAATTTTCCGGAGGGAAAACACCGGGGGGACCCGGCTAAGGATTTGAGCGTGAAAAGCGATGTAGGTATCGCGATTATAGGAAGGTACTCACCTTATCATATTGTGGATGCGGCAAACCACCCGGCGAGACACAGGATTGATGAACCGAGTGTTATGTTACACAGCACAGACACGTATTCTGAATGGCATTTAGCGCACGACCGCCATGCCGTCCGTCCGCGGCGAGGGTTGGGACGCGAGTGACGAGCGGGCCGACGGGCGGGCGGGCGGCACCGGCCGTGCCGCCGCCGCCGCCGTGCCGCGCCCTCAGCTACGCCGCACCGCACCGCACAGCACCGCGCCAGTATCTGCACGCTGACATAGCTCATACAGTAAATCTCTACGATACATTAGTACATGACATTTATATCTGCAAACGATATACTGCAGACCAAGTCAACAAAATTTGTTTAATCTGCATTGTCCCGCTATTCGATGTTGCCGCTTCCATATTCCCATACCCTTTCTAGCATTTTCTAGGACTTCTATGCCTGGTCGAGCCTGAAATTGTCTCAGCAAACGTATTATTCGTTTTAAGCGATGGCTTGCCTGTTTTACATTACAGGTATTGCATAACAGATTTATAAACTATACAACAATATCGTTTTACGAATAATAGATACTATATCGAGGTAAATTGAAACTTTCTGTTAAAAGTACAAAAAACTCAGCGGACAAAAGACAATGACCGATTTGGTTTTGCAGAAATAATCTACAATTTCATTTTACGAAACCGCCGACGATACCACTTTTTTTAAAATAAGGAAAGTCATTTATGGTCGTTTGTAGAGCTTCAGAAAGAGCTCCTTAGATTTATTTTAATACTATATAATGGATGTACCTCAAGAGGGAAGAAATGGATGATGTAGCGCTCCAGTTTTTTATACCTCTTCCTTTATGTCTTTCAGTTGTAGAGACTCCGGACTTTCAAAGTAAGGTGAGATGTTTTCTTTTTTTTTTTTTTACAAAACAATATTCTAGATCTTTCAAAACTTATGGTTGAATTCCCCTATTACGTGATAATGAGACAGCACATTTCCGTCTAATAGTTTAAAGTAGATCACTGGATTTCTGCAAATCCCTATTCATTGCTTCAAGTCAATATTATAGTCTATAGCAGTTGCCAGTGCCCAGCCGTGACGCCCCCAACACACAGCGGCGAGTGAAGGTACTTTAATTTTTTTTAAATATTGCAATTTCTGTGATAAAATCACGCGACAATTTGTTGAGAAGTAAGGGCAGAAATATTGTTCGCACGCGTTTTGCCGTAGCTATTTGCGCAGGGCTTGAAGCTGTGACGCTCGGGGCGCTCGAGCGTGCCACCCAATCGCTCAGAACGGCTGCGCGCGCATTGATCACGTACTAGTGTTGCGTTCATTTATTTTAATTATCCAAAAAGCTGTCCATTGAAACTGATATGTCAGCCGCAGTGTCCCATAGGGATGACCAATCATTAAGTTTCCAGACAGTTGTTCCCTACACAAAATACATTCCAAATGGGAAATAGTGAAGTCATTTTTGACAATACAAAATAACTGCAATGCTATTGAAAAATATTAATGTTTTCTATTTATTGTCAACGTCAACTTTTTCTAGTTAGGGTACGCCGTAATTACAGAGAGAAAGTATGCCTATTTGTAGCTAGACTGAGTTTGACGGGTGCTTTATGTTTGCTAGTCGTTACCGACTACGTAAATAATAATAATCATTCGATGAAGTAACAATTTCCGAAATATTATACGTACATACAAGACTGCGGCTACTGACTATCCATAGAGTTATCCTTTCTGAGCTCAAGTAATTGATAGGATAATGTAACAATCGTTACACGGACGGAGGGGGAGACCCAGTGTCATCTAAAATAATTACACCATCTATTGATTAAAACATTTATTACTTTCATAAACAACATATAGGTATTTCCACCACGTATGTTATGGTAGCATTTATGTTTTGTCATCGTCGGCTAGTGCGGGTCGCGTGCGATGTCCCGCCGGCCGGGGCCCTTGCGCACGCGACGGACGCGCTCGACGTGTACCAACGTATTACAGCATATTATCACATTACTTTTTGAATAATTAAATTTTAATGCAAGGTTTTTATTTAGTATAATTATTTTATTGATTGTTGCTTTCATTATAAGCTAGCATCTTACAGTCCGTAATGTTAAGAAATCGTACATTTATTTTCAAATTAGGTACATAAATTACACATAAATTTGAGCCATTTACGCCACCCAGTCATAGCGTGTTTAACTTGTTTTCCTTTAAAACAATTAAGAAAGATTTTCTTCTAACATTAGTAATATGTAAGAACTGTAACCACCAATTAAGTTTAATCATGGAGGTAATTACAAGGCGACGATTGGCACACAATTGCCCCTACAAGTGTCTCGGACAAATTGCCCTGTCCGCGAGTATCTACCTGTCTTTATGCAATCGTAAACGTAGTGAAAACGCACGTTTGAAATTAAATCTATAAATAGAATGGAAAAGTTAAGAATACAATCATCGTGTTCACGGCGCGGCGATGGGTGGGTAATGTCACTCCTGATTTGAATCGATATTAGATCGAACTAAACATAAGGAAATTTACGCTAACATTCTCATAAAACGTTTGTAACGACTTCGATTATATTATGTTTCTTATCTCGTACACATATTTATATACGGAGCACTTAATCAAAGTACAAATAGTATAGTTTGAAGGAATAAGGTCCATTCTCCACTCACAAATGAGGTCGTGCGTACGTACATAAGAGCTTGTGACTGGACTTTTACCCGAGAACTTTTTATTTGTAGTCCACGCGAAAATGAACTCTTAAAACATGAGTACCACCATATATATGTATATAAATCATGTATTTTCCACTTGTCACATTCGCCGCGCAAAGTGTAAAACGAAAGCAAACACTTGTAGGCGCTCCCTTTGAGCAAGGGTGACTTTGCAGGTCAATTGTTTGAGTGAAGCCTGAGATCTTTTCCCTTTAAGAAAGTAACGGCGAATTTTGTTATATATTTCTTATAACAAGCGTATTTTTTTTTGTATTTTTGCCCCTTCATATGAGGTAGTTTTTGCTTTGAACTCTACCAATATATAAATTTCATGAATGCCATATTTGTATAAAGTTATCATTTGCAATGGCATCATCAATAGACATTATTAACAAATTCTGCTATCTGCTAAGTACCACCCGTTAGGGGCGAAATTCTCCGGTAGGAGCCAGTTTTGCCCTTGTTCAATACCACTAGGCGATGCTTTGACGTGATGCCTAAATATGAAGCAGTTGCCAGTTGTAGTGTGTTAATACTTAGGCGTGTCCTAATATTAGTGAAACTGGGCATAAGCCGTTCCTTGGCAATGCGGTGTGGGAGGCTGAGTGCTCGGTAACGCACCGTGCCCGACTCCGCTTGTTGGCCGCACTGACTCACCTTATCAATACCCAGTGCAGTAACTATCAGTAATCACATGAATCATGAAATAAAAAGTAAGTCAATATTTTTTTACCGTGCTATGCTTCATCATTTATTTTTACCTAGTGTAGTCGTTCGAACGTAAGCCGATCTGCTCACTGTACCGGGTTCGATTCCCTGTCGCAGAATATTTTGGAAATTACGTTCTCAAAATTTACCTCAGTCCGAGTGTAACTGGGTTCACCCCCGGCCCGTCGTATGACGCCGATAGTTCAAGATTTGCTAAATTTGAAATCATACGATGACCATCTGTTGTTTGGCGATTTATTAGGATTAAATTAGTGTGGTTTTTAAGCATTTCCAATGATATTTTATGCGGTAATCGAGTGTACTCAATACAGCTGTTAATAATATTAAAAAGCTTAAATAGTATCGCAAGTTGTTGTGTCCAATCGGAACGTGAGTGCTCACGACACTCGCACTGTGTCAATTCCTTCAATGTGCATGAAGCCGATGGTTTCACGGCTAATCCGCGTTAGTTCAGCGTTGCGATCGCTAATCGCACTTGATTAGGAATTTGTTTTTTATTTTTATTGTGATTATCTTACCTAACGTTGTATTTTTATTGTGATTTCTATAAATCAATGATGGGCTAGCGAATGAATATCAATTAAATAAAACAATTGAACTACTTTTTTGACAGTTTATTACTTTTGTTTCGTGACAGTTAAGTTAGCTTTCACAAATAGACCAAAGAGGTGGGGGTGAAGAACAAAATACACTAAGTATTAAATACAGCCTTGAAGGCAGCGTATTTACAGGACCAATTTATAAACCCTTTTATTAACAAAGCCAGTAATATTTATGAATCATAGCTAACATTGTATATTCTTGACATAGAACGATTTCTCATTAGATGTTAGTACGAGACGTAAAAACTGTAGAGGATGTGGTTAGTCATACGAACGTAATGCTCCGCTCACCTTCAGACGACACTCTACTAGATCTGTTGAACTTACATAATATTATTCTGTGTAATGTCACTTATTATATTAGTGAAAGGGTAGCGTGCGTGTAGGAGGGAGTAGCACAAAACATCTTTGCCATTTTTACAGGTTTCGTGTATGTAGGTTCGATAAGGATACAACCAAGGTTGTAAACTTTCGTTCAACTTTCGTAAAATTTTGCGCTATAACTGTTTTGTAAAGCAAGCAAGCTCAAAAACACCATCATTCTTTTGTCTGGATGACCATTGTTCTCGAGTTTCACGCCCATTCCTCGCTATAGTAACTACAATAAGAATGGGTGATAGAATACTATGACAAGTTTAACAATTCATGTTTTTTCTTACAGTAATAGGAAAAATATGTTTTCTGTTTCTATATTGACTCGACCTGCGTAAATTTTTGTTAGATTGACCCTTCCTCGTTAAATAAAAAATAAGATAAATAAAATAATGTTACCCTCAGATAGTTAGAATATGTTTTAAAAAAACTTATTCCTGAAAATCAGTATCCCGATACATTACGGTCGAGGACGCAAACGCTTCACGGTCGCCGCCCGCCTAACGCGGCTAGAGCATCCGCCCGACTGGACCGACCCTGTACCTACCTGCCCGCCCCACCTATGAGACCTTCAAAGCTGCTAATTTTATACTTTACCCTCCCGTATTAACAACGCAGTAGAGACCTCGAGCCTACTAATTATGTACTTAAGGATAGGAATTATTTTCTAGAGCCGCTGTAAAAGTTGAGCTAGCTGTTGAAATGTTATTTGTCATGAGACTAAGAGCCAAATTACTCTCGTAAGGGTCTTAAGAGCAAATCAAATATTATTTATTTGCGACAGAGTGCGTATTGATCTAGCTTTTCATCCGACCGTAAAACCAAAACAGACAATACATTAATATTTCGTAAATATCCGTAGAAGATAAATGTCTTTATAAATAATCATACCATTTGAATACTACAAAAAATTAATAATTTCTTTTATATTCCGCAAATAGAGTTGACTACACGTGTAATAATTATGTAGAGTCAAAGAGAAATTAGGGTGATAGTGTCATATTACTTGCAGTCAGGTGCGCTCGGTGGCGTGACTCGGATATTGTGGGGTCAGCAGACATGACGCTGCGCTGGTGATTGGTTATGTGATGTCTATGTTAAAGATATTTAATTAATCGTATTATAATTTGAAAAAAGTCGTGTTGCAAAAAAATGTTTCAATTACTCAGAATAAAATTAGTCGATAATCTGATTCGTAATATCATAGAATATTGGGGATTCTTTATTTAACTTAAAAAATATATCGAATAAAAAAACAAAGTATTTTCCTTCGTCGATACAATTAACGAAGTATATGTTCTCGATTGTCAGCACGTGCTGTGGGACTGCTGTCGCTGACTGATGACGTTGGCGAAGAGATTACATCGCACTACCTACCCGGTGCATGGCGGGCGTGATGCTATGTCAGTCAGGTATGCGTTAGCATTGCACCACCCGCGGCGCCTAATCAATGTATAAAAGCTGTATAAAGCGCGGGCACGACCTATGCAGGTGTGATCATAATTAATATCGATTATACTCATTACATCTATTGTTTAGATCCATAATGGATCTATTGAGAATTATTTTTCTAGTTGGAACTGATTTAATATACATAGAGAACAGATTTACTGTAAGGAAAGGTCTTTGTGTTTTTTCTTGTAATTAAACGAACTCAGTCTAAACTGTCATCCTTATCATTGATCGCGTGAAATTAGGTAGAAAATTATGTTTAATCTTATACGCTTATAGCATAATGTACCATTGTACTTACAGCATAATGTAGGTACATAATGTACTTATAGCTTGTTACATGGACGTTATCAACTAACGACTCCTGGGAGCCTTTAAACTCATGGTAGGGTCCAACCTGAGTCAGAAGTCAAATGTTTCCTTGATGACACAATGCAGCGTGTCGTTCAGTTGACGCACTGGCAACAATGGAAGGATGCAGGCTGGCGCGGGCGGTGTGCGCTCGCGCACGCCCGTGACGTCAAAGCACGCAGATGATACGCATGCGCGATTATCTTATTAATTATGTAGAGATTTTTGACATGAACCTATACAAATAGAAGTCGCACACCATCATATTTAACTTTTTGAGCCACTACACGCAATAGAGAATTCTTGATCGAAGGATTTATATATCGTGTCCTAATTAGTATCTGATCATCTATCTATATTAAAATAGTAATAGTTACTTTTAACAAATAATGTATGGTTTTTTTTCAAAGTGATGTATTCTAGGTACTCGCATACGACGTAGGCTGTAATCTCAGGCTGGCTAGCCCCTGGGGAGAGGCTCGCTGGCGCGTGACACGTCCTCGTTAGATCCAATTATAGCCACTCCCGACACTCCCGGCCTCCCACCCTCCAGCCTCTAAAATAGCTCTACTTACGGTCAGCCAAAACCTGAAAACGTAATTAAAACACAGATACTAAATACCGATTTGATGTGTTAAATTCACGAGATAGCTTTAATCTTTCTAATATTTCAATACACGACCATATTCTAGCAATCAGCCGTAAAAATACTGACGTGAAACTATATGTTATTAACTAGGATAGCAAGATCGGCAGTGGTAGCCGAGTGGTCGAAAGCACGCCTTCTAAATCAAAGTGTGCAGGTTCAAACCCGGCTCGCACCTCTGGGATTTATGTGCGAATCTCATTATCATCCGAGATTATCACTTGCTATGAAACGGTGAAGGAAAACATCGTGAGGAAACCTGCACGTCTAGTCTCTTTGTCACTTGTCTAGTTCTCGATAGATGTGCCAACCCGCACTGGGCCAGCGTGGTGGACTATGGCCTGAATCCCCCTCGCATAGAGGGGAGGCCCGTGCCCAGCAGTGGGACGTTAAAAGGGCTGTAGTAGTAGTAGTAGTAGCAAGTAAAATAATGTAAAACAACCGTAGAACGACATAAAGTGTTATGTTTAAATTTAAATCCAAACTGATTTTGTACGCCATATACTAACTAATACATAAACATGCACTACCTATAACATGGAACGAAGTTCGATAACTCGAATGAAATAAACAAAACATAGAACATAATTATGGTATCTGATCTGTCAATGTCCCTTATTATATTAATTCTTACAAGGTTGTTACCCTCGGTCCTGTAACCTGTCGTAAGCCTACAATAAGAGCGGGTAAAGGGAAGTGAGTGAGTGATCTGCGGGCAGGCGCCAGCGCCGGCCGCCCGGCGCCGGACAGACCCGGCCTCACGAGTAGGGTTATCGACTCTACGCGCAGGGTACCTACTGCCTTTTGACCATAATCTTAATTACCCTATGAATATGTAAGGCGATTGCTAAAAAATATTCTAGGTTCTTCAATCAAAGTTCGAGCAAAATAAGTAGGAAATGTAAACAAATCTCAATCCATCTACGAATTTCCTACAGCCCCATTTTGGGCTATACGAGTGATCTACAATTTAGTATTGTACATATTTCATATAACTCTTCTTATATTTAGGGTTAAAATTATATGTAAATGTTCAATGGGTGTTTGAAGTGCTACATTAATTGCATGGCGCAATGAAATAAAAATATAAGAATCGCATACTTTCAATATCATTAAAAAGTATGTGAAAATCTTTTTAAAGAAATTCCAGAGACCAAATTTGGGACAAAATACAAATTTATTTTGTGTTTTCTTATAATGAAATGAGTAACTGGTCTAATTAGGTTGCGCACGATAGCCTCACAGGCGAGCGGTAATCCACTTATTTTACGACATTAACACTCGATAAATGCAGTGTGAAAAGTTCCATATAACTGAGGCTTTTCAATATATAACATAAGCCTTATCAGCCTCTTACTGTCGACTCTTTTGCAGTATTCTTTGAATGGGTATTCATGCATTTTTTACAATTAATTCAGTACAAAAGGCTGTGAATAAAATATATATAAACGAGTAAAGACGTATTTTCATTTTAAGAGTTACATTATTATATGTTATTTCGAAGAATTAAATAACAAGATTTATTTATACTGAAGAAGGATTTTATTTACTACAACATTTCCGCCACAAGTATAAATTATTATAACTTCACCCACAATGCTAAATAAAAATTAAATTAAGTATAATGTGATATTTCCCCGAAAACCAGCTAATGTTCTATATTAACACTCGACAGGCTAAATTGCCATGCCGTAATAAGTCGGTACAATTGTCCTCAACAAATTAAATTTATCAGGGAATTCTTTCAATATATTATGTTCGTATTTAATTATAGGACGTATTTAATGCATATAAATTAGTATTGGACTCGTCAACTGCGCCATTAACGTTGCCCTAACGTACCTCATGCCATCGTAAACCCTCCATGCCTTAATTGCTTTATTTTTAAGGTCTCGGCTCCCGCAGTCTTGGCGCGCGCAACGGTACTTTTACACCTCGACTGACATATTGCAGATTTAATCACACTCTAATTAAAAGGATAGATCTTTGGAATTATGCTAAAACAACACAGGCTCCGACCCTGTAATAAGAAAAGCATAGACAATATTAGGTTTATTATTGTAGTATGTATACAAATAACAATTTTCATAGCGAAAGCCGTGATCATAAACCGCCAATAAACCGCAGGTCAACTTCTTACCGTTGCTCATTTTGCACTAAATTGAAAGGTCCCCCAAAGCTGAGTTAGTTCTCCCAAACCTCATCAACAAAATCCAAGCACCATGGTCCTTGGCCACCGCGAATGGTCAATGATCTCACTACATGTGTTGCATATTTACGTGGTTAAGAAACCGTGATGTAACGCGAGTCGCCCGGATAACCTATAAACTGATGGAAATTAGCGACATTACGTAACTAACCCAGTGAGGTCGCAATTACATAACCAGTTCATGGAATAAGGATTAGAAGTGGCTGATGTGATCGTCGTGTGCGCAACGTGGTCGTGAACGCGAAGCCACTGATAACCCACAGATAGACAATCCAACGAAACATTAATTCATACAAAATCCATAATCTTTACACATAAGTTATATTCCAAGTAAAACACGTAGTATATTTCAGTGCAATAGAAACATACTGTTGCAATACCTAGTTCATGATATTTTATTTAAAAATTAAATATTCGTACACCTTCTGCATAAAATTTTACTAGGACAGTGTCAGTTCGCAAACTACTATCGATCCGCCCAACATCCGCCCGCCCCACGCGCGATCACCGGAAATGTTCACCAAAACTTTACGAAACTGAATTTAGTTACTAATTCAGTAGTCATTTTAATATAACAATTGAAATATATACTCTCAATATTATTTAGAGTTTCCAAGAATTCTCTACAGGCCAATTTATAAGGTAGGAATTGGTTCCTCGAATAGTACCTATTCATTAATTATTTGATTGATGATTCAAGACGAACGTCAGTTCTCAAATTATTATGGCCAATGGACACTTCGTAGACCGCCACTTTGTGACAAATTCAGCAAATTACCGAGCACGTATGCTACCTACGCAGAATCGCTTACTCAGATATTTTTGGGTGTTCCCCTGTAAGTGCGTACTGCGTTCGTAGTCGAATGAGCGTCGTTCGCCTAATATTATTTTGTTACTACGCAACGAAATTATTTTTTTAATCAATGTTGGTTATATTTCAAACAATAGTCTTAACTCTGCTGGGTAAGGCCCGTCTCTCCCATCGGCCCGAAGTTGGTAAGAACTTTTTTGTCTTGTTTGTTATATATTTCGCGCCTAGCACAAATCATATAGCAAACATGGTCTATTAACTATGGTCTACTAATTACTATAATATTTTATTTGTATGGGAATTTCACAAGGTTGGTCGATCTCGTCATATAAAAATAATTTCATAAACCACCCCACGAGGGTGGACTCATTCGTTTAGGGTTAGGGGTGAAATTAATGAGATATGTAACTTTGTATTTGTAATAAGATTTGGAGATTTAAAAAAATGATCAGCCCACTGAGTTTCTTGCCAGATCTTCTCAGTTGGGGTCGCGTTTCGATCCGGTGGTAGTATAGTAGGTATATAAGAAAAAAAATGTAAACTTGAAAATTTGTAAGTGCCCCCATAGACCTATATAGAATAAATGATTTGAATTTGACTAGATAATTTACAACGATGTCAGTACGAAAGTACTTTTCACTAACAAAATCGTGAAAAATATGTAAAACTGATTTGAAATTCCTAAACGCTTTCTTATTTTACCTTTTCGGAACTAGTTCTAACCTAGGTGTATCTGGAATCGCCCCCAGTCTATTCTATGGTACCCATAGTGCCATAGCTTTACTCAGTTTGATGAGTATGTGTTGTCAGGCAATATTTATTTACTTATTACTTACCTACGTCATAATATACTTACGTTGATCTCAACGCTGTGTAGTCTCGTGGAACCGTGAAAATAATACTTGTGCTTAACCCACTTCCTATATCTTACAATGAAATTATGTACTTTCAACTATATTATTAAGATATTATAGAGTCCAAATTGCAGTGAAAATGGTAAGCTTTTATATGTTTATACATGAAAACGGACTTAGTTCATTCAGAATAGAGTTCATTTCTGAATACCAGCAATAATAATTTCTACGTTTCCTTTTCAAGCGAATCCCGAGTTTTCGAGGTCAACAACCCTGGAATGGGAACAGTGTGTTTGGCGACGTTTTTTCGTGAAGTCACTGAAACTGAAAAGATATCGCCTTATTTGGTGAATAAAAAGCTAAATGCAAATATTTATTAAGATTAGTAAAACCATCAAATCTATCTAAAATGTATATAATCAGCTACAAATCACACTAATGCAATTTAAATCTGATTTATCTATAAAAACAAAGAAAGCAGTCACTTCTTCAAAAAAATCGCTGAGGACAGGATTCGAACCTGCGCGGGTAGAACCCATTGGATTTCAAGTCCAACTCCTTAACCACTCGGACACCTCAGCCATACACAGAGTTGCTAAATTAAGTACCAATACCTAAATAAAACAAACTACAGATTTTGTGACGTAGGTTTACATAGTTAGGCTGTATTAAGCCCTATTTACAATTCGACACTAGTGGCGTGAAAGTAGTTTCGTGACATTAGTTTCATCAACAGTTTCACAGTGTAAACGTCAAGTTTCACAATGCATGCATCGATGAATGCATGACACTTGACGTTTACACTGTGAAACTGTTGATCAAACTAATGTCACGAAACTACTTTCACGCCACTAGTGTCGCAATGTAAATAGGGCTTTACTGTTAGGCTTTTGGTGATTGTAATATAACCACATATGAATTAAGGTATGAATAAATGATATTTAAACTCGATTTCACAATAAACAGTTGTAATTGACATTACTTACATTCTAAGGTGGGAGGGTACGTTCATAATTCAGAACATATTTAATTACACAATACTTTAATCTTAAATAACTTAGATCATCGGAAGCTGCGAGAGAACATTATTTTGCTTCGATTTTATTACTAGGCGCTACGGAGAAGTATCCTTTGAAACTCGATGCCGATTGTTTTGCCTTTGAAATTGGATAAATCCATTTTTTTCGAGACAGAGATTTAGGGGAGGCATACTTATCAGGCAAATTTCCTTGGATTAATAGTACAAGTAGGTACCTAGTCAAGTTAATTACCTAAACCTAGGTACCTACTTATCATTTTCTTCAAATATGTATCATGTTATGATAGCGATAATATGTTTCCGTGGTGACGTCAATTAGGTTTATTTGGTATGTTGTGTCAACAGTGTCAATAGCAACTTCGATTTACGTGTTACTCGGCCAGCCCGCCCCAGCGCGGGCGGTTCAAACAACAACAACTCATAAGTTTAGAACACTTGAATAAATTAATTTCACGTCATGACCACACCACATACAACGCACGTAATGTACTTACAGCACTTTGTTGCCAATATCATCCAGATCGCGGAAAATGTTGAAACCATCATAAAGTTGTAATTGAATTACCGTAATTCTTAATAAAGCCGAGTGGTCTCCCCTGTGTCCTAATTCTTACTACGTAGGTACATTCTTGGATATCTCCGTAAAGGAGAAAGGCCCCAATTCTACGAACACAATCGTTGTAGTATGATCATAGCTGCATTTTTTAGGCATTTAAAAATATATTTTGTTAATGGTTACTGGCAAGAATCTGATTCTTCTGGTCGTATTCCAAATGTCAGTGCTAACTTGTCTTTTTGCGCGTCATTTGCCATTGTCATTCTACAACAATAATGTTAGTTGACTTGAGGCCCAGATTGTGTATTTTTTAAAACGCCATGGATATAATACAATGTCTCAAACTTCCATACAGTAGGTATGCCATTGAACAAAGTCCATGAACTGGGGTACAAACCTACAGACAGGTATGCCAAACAGTTCGAATATATTTTTAAGTTATATTGGCTCTACCTGGGTAGAGCTACTACTAGAGGTACTACTGGTAGTGAGATTGTGTGATTCTTCCTAACATTACCATATTTCTGTGTTTTGAGAATTTATATAGCCTTATTAATTGTAAACTTTATAATGTTAATTAAGAAAAAAAAATGAAAAATTAATTTAAAATAGAAAAAACACATATTTTTTAAATCCTTAATGGAAAAAAGTAAGTCTTCTCCATTGGAAACGCATTCCGAATGGGTGGAAGAAATTCTATTATTACCTTTTGTATATTGACGAATAATAAGTGCAGTGCACTGTATTAATTTATTTGAATAAGACTTTTCTGATTCTGATTCCGATTCATTGATATACTATAGGATTCTCATCCCTTAAAAAACTAGCTGTTACACATTTTGAAGACATTGTGTTATTGCGCCCTGTCGGTGTAATACATGTCCCAAGTGATGGTGTGCCCTGGTTGAACTATGCACAGCGTAGCCCCGAGTGCTCTCGGATATGCATTTGCTTGATGTGACACAATACAAAGCGCCGAGCCTCGCTCTGCCCGCCTCCGACTCTACCGGTTACTCATTAAACTCACTGCGTACGCGCCATGATATTTGAACATGAGAAATCTTACAAGCAAAAAACTAATATTTTGGTATGAATAAATCAACCTGACTCAAAAAAAAATTGCAGTCTATAATTATGGCTGTCCAGCTCGTACATTACTACCATAAGGACGGCAACACGTTTACTACATAATAACTGATGCCGCTTGCCAACACGTATCGTAATCGAAAAAGTATCGGGTCATATTGTACATAGCTAGTGAGACCTAATTTACACAATATGAGAATGTTATATTTTTGTTTGTTTGTTATTTTTCATATTTTTCCCCCTCTCGCTATATGGTGTACAATAAAGAGTACTCTATCTTTCTATATCTACATTCACCCTTGCACCTGCCGACTGCCGCTTCGATAGGTACGGGAGTAGCCGACTTTGTTTAGTGGCATTAAGACCATCATCAGTTTCTGCTCAAAATGAGTAATCTTAGTACCCACCCTGGTCGTCCGCGAGCTTCGTTCGACATGCTGCACTCATGTTTGTGTCACATTTCACACGTTTTAGCTTTGAATGACAAATTGTGCACACATTAGTCGACTCTCTTCGCTAGGTAAATGCGCGCCTTTGAACCAGTGTTTTTACGGAAGGTATTAGTGAAATGATCATTGTTCATAACACTTGAATAATTAATAACTATACTCCATTGTTAACGGGTACATTAATTATTTGACGCACAGCCTACGGAGCTGAGGTGTCCGAGTGGTTAAGGAGTTGGACTTGAAATCCAATGGGTTCTACCCGCGCAGGTTCGAATCCTGTCCTCAGCGACTCTTTTTAACATTCTGTAAACGGGGATTACGTCCATAATCCTACACGCTTCAATTACGAGTACAGTAAATCATCTTCTTATGGCTATTCGGTACACAAATATGTTACCATTGTCTTAAAGTTTTCAGTTGCGTTTGGTTTCGGTATGAATTAAATATTCCTAAAACAGAACTTGAAAATTACGCTAGAGGCCCAGATATAGGTAGCAAGATTTCAAAATTGGGGGCAGAAAAAGAAAACATGTTTGCATTTCGATATTTTTTTATATAGGTCATTCAATTGTACGCCTACTCGATGCACACGGTAAACAATCATTGCGGACTTTTGATATGTATAAAGGACTTTTTCTCTGTATACCTAAATACCTGAGGGCATCTGCTAGTATTCAAACATGCACATTAAGTTAAGGCATGCGTTCTAGCTCTACGAATTTTGTTAAGAATAAATAACTAAGAATCTTGCAATGACTTCAATTATGTTGTAGGTACACAAACTACGATACGACTAAAAAAAGACAACAAATATGGCTCTCTTACTTCTACGTAATGATTATGAGAAGGATGGCGACACGTTTAATAAATAAGAATTGCATCTGCTTGCTAACACGTATCGTAATCGAAAAAGTAACTGAAGGGCTATATCCACAGTCTACACCCTTGCCACCCTAGACTGCCGCTTCAATAGGCAGGTATAACACCATCATTAATATCTGCTCAAAATGAGTAATCGTAGTACCGACCCTGGTCATCGGTAATTTTCGTTTGACATAATGCACTTATGTAGTTCTTAACGACAAATTGTGTTAGTCAACTCTCTTCGCTAGGTAAATGTGAGCCTTTGAACCAGTGTTTTACAGAAGGTAATATAAAATAAAAATAATAGTAAAATGATAATTGTTCTTAACACTTGAATAAATAATAACGGGCACATTAATTTATTTGACGCACAGCCTACGGAGCTGAGGTGTCCGAGTGGTTAAGGAGTTGGACTTGAAATCCAATGGGTTCTACCCGCGCAGGTTCGAATCCTGTCCTCAGCGACTCTTTTTAACATTCTGTAAGCGGGGATTAGGGCATATCTTACAGATTTCTATTGAGAGCACACTCAAATATGTTGCCATCGCATTTAGGCCTCCCGCACACTGCTGCGTCAACCCTCGCGCGACAATTTTCTTGGCATAGCAAAACGAACTGTATTGACACATGGAAAAAGTTAATTTTACAACGTAATGACACTGACAGCGCGAGCGAATTTTACCGCGCGGCGGCGTGGCTTTTGCGACAGCAATTTAATCTTTATGTATATTGACACAGAGTCCGTTTGGTATTGGCAAATATTTTGACGTACGAAGCCTTTACGTTTTCGGCTTTCGTTTGTTTTTACTATACTCGTAAATAAAATATTTCCAAAACACCATCTTGAAAATTTTGCATGGCGCTTGATCTCAAAATTGGCCGCAGATATTTTATAAGAATCATGTTGGAATTTTCATCAACTCTGTATACAATTCAGTTGTATACCCGCCCGATACTCGTGCAAACGGTAAACTATCATTTCGGGCTTTGGATACAATATAAGTATAAAGTCCCGAGGGCACCTACTGGAAGTCAGAAATGCGCATTAAGTAAAGGCATGCGTGCTCTACATTTTTTTAGAATAAATAAGTAAGAAACGAGCAATGACTTCAACTTCAAACCAATCCCCAGGGTATAGTATTAGGGGTATCAGACCGGAATAACTTTTAAAAAATATTAGAAATATGGCTCGCATACTCATACATTATATGGGCATGAGAAGGACGGAAACGCGTTTAATACTCGTAAATAAATATTGCTTCTGCTTGCCAACACCTATATAAGTACCGTATCTGAAGTGTCAAGGGTGTGGATTACTACACCCTTGACCTTAGACAGCCGGCGACCGCCACCCCGCTCCGCTGCGATGGGCATGTGAGTAGCCGACTTTGTTCAGTTGTACTAAAACCATCATCAATATCTGTTCACGTGCCCACTGCCGTGCTCACACAGGTTCTGACGGGGCACGGTGGGTTCTCTGGGTACTTGAACCGTTTCAAGCGCAAGGAGGACCCATCGTGCATCTGCGAACCGGGTGTCAGCGAGACAGTGGAGCACATCTTGCTTCATTGCCCTGTGTTTGCGCGCCGAAGGCATGATGTTGAGATGACCTTAGGCGTAGCCTTAGTTTTATCCAGCCTAAGTAAGCTCGTCATGGACAAGGATAGACGTGATACCCTACTAGGCTATTGCGTGGAGGTGGCGACCAGAGTCATTGATAGAAATAAGACCTAAGCAGAAAGAGGGCAGCTGCCAACTTATTTGTCAATAAGCGACCACCAGCCGCCTACACTACACTGCGCATCAATGGCTCTGGTTGCCGGATCCGCGCAATGGATAGTAGGGAAACTCTGTTATTTTGTTATTTTATTTTTATCATGTTTTATATGCTGTTTATTATCCTTGTCCATAGCCTTTTGCTATTTTATTGTCTTTTTATATTGTTAATTTTAAGACGAGTTTACTTGTTTTTTTTTTGGCATCATGTGTTTTAACTGACTTTTTAAATAAATTTTGTTGACTTTTTATTTATTTTCAATAAAAATAATCCAGGCTGGAGAAATTATTTTACACACATTAAACTTAAGGCTAATTTTAAGAACTCTGACCCCCACATCAGAGGTGAGCACGCGGGCCGGGCCGATAGAGGTCCGGATAAAAAAAAAAAAAAAATATCTGTTCACAATGAGTAATCGTAGAACCCTGGTCATCCGCGAGCTTCGTTTACATGCTGCACTCACTCGTTTGGTTCACAATACAAATTGTGCTCACAATATTGGACCACTCTGCTTGGTAAATGCGCGCCTTTGAACCAGTGTTTTTACGGAAGGTACTAATGAAATGATCATTGTTCATAACACGTGAATAAATATTAACTACTTCATTGATAACTGGCACATTATTTATTTGACGCACAACCTGTAGAGCTGAGGTGTCCGAGTGGTTAAGGAGTTGGACTTGAAATCCAATGGGTTCTACCCGCGCAGGTTCGAATCCTGTCCTCAGCGACTCTTTTTAACATTTTGTAGACTAGGATTAAGTCCATAATCCTACACGCTTCAATTGCGAGCACAGTAAATCATCTCATAAATCATAATATGAAACTATTCTGTACACAAATATGTTACCATTGCATGAGCCTTAACATTCTCATTTGCGTTTATTTTTTGCTATAAATTAAATAATAAATTTGACCATGTTACTCTGAAATACAACATATTCTATATACTGGTAAAATAGCATCTTTTTTTTTTTTTTTTTTTTTTTTTATTATTATTATTGGCCTCTTTCCATTGAGTTAGGCCCAATGTGATTCTGCCAATGTCAACGTAGTGGCGAAGACACGACGGAGATTGATTAATCGGTAATATTACTGCAGCTGTTTTTTGTTGAGATTGACCGGTTAGTGAGTGAGGTACCTAAAACAACACAATACAAAACGAACACATGAATAACATCACGAACAAACAAACATATTTAGTTACACAGAGGGAGGCTAATACTACACAAGAAAAGGTTATAATTTTATGTTGTTGGAAGTTACATATTTAATTAGTATGTTAACAAAAGGAGTATCAACAAGCATGAGGAGGGAGAGGAAGTTACATGGACGGGGAATTTCGGGAGGGAGCATATCGTAAAGTGAGACAGGATATTTAGGGCAAGAGAAGAATATGTGGTCGGTAGAACCTTCATCATAACCGCACTCACAAAGTGAGTGATCTCTCACTCTTATCTTGTTTAAAATAGCATCTTGTCGAAGCCATTTTGCTAAATGGTTAAAGTATGACAGCATAATGTCAGGTTATCATGACATCTGTCATGTGCCAAACAATCTGTCATTCAACTCTGCCATTGTCTGTCTTGTCGGTAATCGTCATTGAATGAAATGGTGTTTTGATTTTTTTTTATTATATTTAATTAAATACCTGTAAAAGTGATAAAAAAGTAAATATGGTATAAACCAAATATAAATAGAGCATTGTTGTGTAACGGCAACAGCTCGAGTGTTGTGCGCTTGAGGGAATAGAGGCGGTGCAGTACAGTGCGCGTAGTAATGATAGTTGATCGGAGTTCGCGAAGATGCATTGCGATAGTTGTTCGATACAGTTTAGCGTGTTCAAGCGCAAGCGCACGTGCAGCGAGTGCGAGCGGTGGTACTGCAGCGCGTGCCTGCGGCGCGGCGGCGGCAGCATGTGCGCGCCCTGCCGGCTGCTCTCCACGCGCCCGCTGCTCTACAGGGACATCGAGGAACAGCATCTGAAGGTGCGCGACATGCAGTGCTTCCTGCAGCGACAGAACATCTCCACCAGGGGATGTGTTGGTAAGGGAAATGTGAACAACAAAATAAGTACTGGGTAAGAATATCATTGCATTTTGATGTAAAGATTCAGGTAAAACCAGCCAATGTTAGGGTATACATCTGTTAACTGAATTCTATAATGAATTGATGACCTAGCGAAAGATCTTATTAAGTATTCTAGAACAGTCTAGTTTTTGAAAGTATGCCGATACAGATATCTACATATTTTCATTACTCATATAATCTATAATAGATATGTATAGCTGTTTGTGACAATGGATTATTTAGCAAGAAACTTTCCTGTCCACTTCCTTATCTACTATATCAAAAGGTAATAATTAATTTATCATTCTGAAGTGCAGGATAACAACAGTTTCACATTTAAAACGAACATGTTCTATTAAGCAGTAGAGTTGCACTAACTGCACTACTGACTCACAATAGTTTGGTACACATTATAATTAAAACTGTTCCAGAGAAGAAAGAGCTGGTGAGTCTGTGTGTGGCTCATGTGAACAGTGCGGCGTACCGCAGGCGCGGGGCTCGTGGCCCGGCCGGGCCCTTCAGCTCTCTCAAGGGGTTCACCACAAACATAAACAAGTTCATCAACTCGGCCCTGGACCGCACCCCGGCTCCACCCCCACCCTCAAGTATGTCAACCTCAACTAGTTATCTAATAAAAAACACTACACATAATGAATAGCGAAATTCAACTTATTTGTGATTTTTTTTTATCAATAGTCATTTGGAAGTATAAATTACAGAATTACCAATATAATCTGCTAAAGAGATGCTCGCCTTGGCGGGAGCACAGCCATGCCTCCAGTTATTGGCAATGCAGCATTTTAAAACTTTTACTGTAGTTTAATTTCAGACCTAATAACTCTAGGAACTAGGAATATTCAGAGAAAAGTACTGACAATGATATAGCCTATAGAATCTTCCTCATTTATAACATGTCCCTTATCTTTCAACTTTGTGGATAATAAAGTAAATGTGGAGTATTTAAGATAACTCCTCTTCTGAGGAGTAGCAACACAATAAAGATTATCTGCAATATAAAATAAACTGTATTCCAAGTGATTGAGTCTTATCATAACATGGAGGTATTTAGTTTCAACTACCTAAGGTTTTGCTAATCTTAGCATTTGTTGAGAGGTCATAAAGACAGGATTGGAAAACTAAATGATATGAAAATAAACATTTAGTTTATAAACATTTGCTGTGGTAAAACCCCATAATGTTAATTAGTACTTTTCCTCTTAGTGGTGGTAAATATTGGTATTACCAAATTGATGGTTTATCCAGGAGGTAACATAATATTAAATGTTATCATGCCTATATTCCTGTAGTTCCTGTATTTAGTGTAACACATGTATTGGATTATAGAAAAACAAATTATCAATTGGTATTGTTTGCATCAAGATAAATATGAATGAGTAAAGTATTCGTTTGTAGGGACACATAAGTTATGTATAAATTAACCTATGTCGGCGAAATAATGGAAGCGCCCGACTGGCCAGTATGTTACGCCAGTCGTCGCCCACCATCTGCGTTGTGTGTAGTGTATACCAACACAAAATAAGTAATATGTTTGTTTGTTTACTTAGGTAATTGTTACAATTCAGCGCACACGCACGCGCACGCGCACGCGACCCCACCCAACAATGCTCCTTCGGCGGCCACATCGCGACCACATCCAGAGAGGTTCACCACAACTCCAGGTATGTACCGGTACATAGGTAGATCTGCACGTGTTGCAGTAGTCATATAATCGTTGGCACGGCACCGCTAAGTGAGCATCGGCTGCCCCTGGCGATATCTTATAGAGTTAGTAAAAGTATTTGCATATAAAAGGTGGTGAAGCCCAAATCGAGGTGCCAGTTCCGGAGGCGAGCGGGTCGGTGTCGCGCAGCACGTCCGCGGAGAGCGCGCGCGTCGACACCGCCGACTGCTACGAGATCGAGGACCTGGACGACGCCGGCTGGGAGCTGCTCAACCCGCCCGCCGACCCGCTGCCCAACGGTACTCATACGGACACTCGTCTCACATACCAAATAGATACATCTCAATGCACAGAGTAGAGTAGAATTACTTAGTTTTCCGTCAGCCCGGTCGGTGCCTATTGCCACCTACCGAAGCAGGTGAAATTAAGGTATTCAAATGAAATGGGGTGTCCGCATAGACTCGGACGTGTTGCTGAGCACGAGTGAGGGTGCGGCGGCGCGGCGGGCCCGTTCGCCGGGCCAGGAGCCAGCCCGCGGGCCGAGCCAGGTGCCAGCCCGCGGGCCGAACCAGGTGCCAGCCCGCGGGCCGAGCCAGGTGCCAGCCCGCGGGCCGCTCCCCTCCCTGGGCGAGGAGTTGGCCCCCTCGGCGGCGCGAGCGGGTCGGTCCGCGGGCCCGGGCCTGTCGCCGTCGCAGCGCGCCGCCTCCGAGCTGGAGCTGCGGCGGCCCGACACCGCCGCCGACGACGACGCCGACTCCGCCAGCCTGCGCGACGAGCCGCTCGGACCGGAAACACCCGGTGAGTGTGAGAAAAGTTAGCGACTCCCCCCTAGCTTTAAAAACATTAAAGCCTCACGATTTTTTTTATATCCACACTCGTTGTTTTATCATCTAGATAATGTCAATTCAAAAGTCATCGAATAAAACTGAACGAACATGTAAACTACAAAAATTCTCGTCATCCGATAGACGCACCCCTACCGTAAAACAAACCTTAAGCAAAGGGATCGCATGGCAGTAAGTTTACAAGTATTTCAATGATTTTGCAAGCCCGAGGACGGGAAGCGATTGTGACGTGCCCTTAACAGTTGCAGCGCGCGCGGCGGCGCCGGACACGCCGAAGCACATAAGCGTGGAGCAGTTCAAGTCGGCCGACGAGCTGGAGGCGCTGAGCGTGCGGCAGCTGAAGGAGCTGCTGGCGCGCAGCCGCGTGGAGTACCGCGGCTGTCTGGAGCGCGCTGACCTGCTGGACCGCGCACAGACGCTGTGGCGGAACCACGCCGAGTTCAAGGGCGGTCAGTACACTATACAGGCAGCGGTCATTTATTATATAACTGCAATAATAGAGATATAAGATGATGTGTGTGTGTGTGCAGACGTGGACTCCCTGCCTATCGAGGAGTGCTGCAAGATCTGCATGGCGGCGCCGCTGGAGTGCGTGCTGCTGGAGTGCGGCCACATCGCCACCTGCACGCCGTGCGCCGCGCAGCTCAGCGAGTGCCCCATCTGCCGCCGCTACGTGGTGCGCGCCGTGCGCTTCTTCCGCTCCTGAACACTGCACACTCTCCACATCGCCACCTGCACGCCGTGCGCCGCGCAGCTCAGCGAGTGCCCCATCTGCCGCCGCTACGTGGTGCGCGCCGTGCGCTTCTTCCGCTCCTGAACACTGCACACTCTCCACATCGCCACCTGCACGCCGTGCGCCGCGCAGCTCAGCGAGTGCCCCATCTGCCGCCGCTACGTGGTGCGCGCCGTGCGCTTCTTCCGCTCCTGAACACTGCACACTCTCCACATCGCCACCTGCACGCCGTGCGCCGCGCAGCTCAGCGAGTGCCCCATCTGCCGCCGCTACGTGGTGCGCGCCGTGCGCTTCTTCCGCTCCTGAACACTGCACACTCTCCACATCGCCACCTGCACGCCGTGCGCCGCGCAGCTCAGCGAGTGCCCCATCTGCCGCCGCTACGTGGTGCGCGCCGTGCGCTTCTTCCGCTCCTGAACACTGCACACTCTCCACATCGCCACCTGCACGCCGTGCGCCGCGCAGCTCAGCGAGTGCCCCATCTGCCGCCGCTACGTGGTGCGCGCCGTGCGCTTCTTCCGCTCCTGAACACTGCACACTCTCCACATCGCCACCTGCACGCCGTGCGCCGCGCAGCTCAGCGAGTGCCCCATCTGCCGCCGCTACGTGGTGCGCGCCGTGCGCTTCTTCCGCTCCTGAACACCGCACACTCCGCGCTGTTGATACCTGCGCTCTTGGACCCAGGTAATAGGTGTCAATTCCTGTAGGGGTCACTGTGGACGGCACGTAGTACCCGCCATTCGGCTATTGAACTTTAAAATGGATTATGATGCAAACATAAAAATAAAAGACGCCTAATCAAAAAATATACTTACCATATGAGCGTAATCTTACTAATAACTTTGTGTCTATGGTATTAACTTTTTAATTATTTTTTTTTTATTGAATTGAAATTGAAAAAAAAAAAAGAATGAAAAAGTTCAACTAAAATACTACATAGTTATGTAGGTGTGGTGATCAATGTGGAAACTAACATTTTCACTGAATACTACTGTTGTCACTGAGATATGTTTCGCTAATATAGTTCCTAGTTAGCACAGAAATGATCCCAACGAATACTGCGAAACAGCCACTAGATAAAATGGTGTGCCATGCAACGACAGTCTATAAAGGGAGCTGCCCACTGCGCGATTCCACAATCATAGAATCATAGCCGTGCCTTACGTGACTGATAAGTCTATAGCACGGTTCACTTCATAAACCTCAATAATATATTTGAATGACTCGCAATTCCGACAATACACCATAGTGATATCCGCGCGCCGTCATTGCCAAAAGTACAGAACTGATCTTTTAAATTATATTGTAATACATTTATAATGTATTTATATTGGTTTGATATGAATTATTAATGTATTGTCGTTACTGTTTTGTCAGGTCACTGTTCATGGTGTCTACGTGTATTGAACACGACATTTTGTACGATTCATAACTTCGAAGACTGCGGGGGCGCTAGGACCCTGCCTCCTCCCTCCACCACCCTTGACACACATTATTAACCGACTTCTAAAAAGAGGAGGTTCTCAATTCGACACGTCTGTTTTTTAACAAAAAAAACATTTTTAAGGAGTTCGCGTACAAACGAAAGCTCCACCAAGACAAAGTAAAGCATTGAAATATTTGCTCTATATCTTGGATATCTAACACACATTTCAGAGATACTTTGAGCCAGTCTGCTATTAGTTGATAACTCTTCAGTGCCCCCACAGTCGGTAATTAGGTCATGAGCGTATAATCAAGGGTGGGTCGGAACCTCGCTATACAATATGTGAAGCAATATGTGTTAACAGTGAATCGATGCGGCACGCATTAGTTGGTATGTTATAATTCATGCACACATAGATCGATACGATGGTTCACTTTTTTTTTCGTGCGAAAATCCTTTATGGATCCCCATCCAACCTCGGGGGAGGAGGAAGGGGTATGTGGGAGTCCCCGGCATAGTGCCGGTATACCCACTAAAAACCCACGGTGTACCACCCGCCGCTATGGAGGGATGCCACGGGATCGCCAAGGCATGCACCGCGACCACGATGGTTCACTTGCTGTGTGAGCGGCGTGGAGTCCTACTTTTTTATACGTTCATGTGTTAGTTGTATAAAAAAAATATAAATTTATTAGAATTAGCCCAATTGTTATCTTGGATCATTTGGTACAGTTGGCCACATGAGTATGAGGTGTTGTAGTCAACTGTGCTTTGTGTGAAAATTAATATTTAAAATAGATGTAATTAGTATGCTAGCTAGAACGCGGGCTGTGTAATGCTTATACAAGATTATTGACGGCGTGTCATAATGGCGGTAGCTTAGTCTGGCCATACATATATGTAGATTGATGCTGGATTTACAAAAGAACAAAAAAGAATTACTAGGTTTATTATTATAGTGTAATTTTTATATTTTAATTAAATCGCAAATAAATATCAATTGACAAGAATTTATGTAGCTATTGTTGTTAAATTTAGATATACACATTGGATGTTTGTTTATTTGTAAAAAAAAGAAGTACATGATACTAAAATGTGTTGAAATGTCACATAATTGATGCTTGTTAATGATCTTTCTATTGATATTGTGGGTATTTATCATGTATTTTTATACTTGTAAATTGTTCCCGTCTTTATTATTATACATATTCCTCTCACGCGTTGCCCAACACGTTGGCCAACTATCCATGCAACAAGTATCGTACCTCTTGTCATTTAATATCTATACACTGGCTCGTAACCGTAGTTTTATTATTATTATATTGAATGTTGCTATAGGGGGATAATCCTTAAGGGAAGGAGAGTATGTACACAGGTTAGCGCGCTCGGCCGCATTGTATATATAAATTTTATTTTTTTATGTAGATACTAGACATTTTATGTGTATCGAATGATATGAAATCATTGATAACGTCATGTGACGCGCACTAGCGTAGCAACATCAGTTCATATTCTCTAAGATACACCCGTAGAGCAATTAAGACTACATTCTCAAGAATATAATTAATTTATAGTTTTTTTTTTTTACTTTATTTAACTGTGACTAATAGATCGATTTCTATTAGAGCCGAGACGAGCGTAATGTCTGACGATGGTCGACTGATATTACTTGCCACAGTAAAGCACAAGCGACCGAGTTACCAGACGTATCGCTAATTAGAAACAAGCCGGAGTTACCGATCGAAAATGTTTTAATGCATAATGTTATGCTATAGGAACGCAGTGTACGCAGCTAAGTGCGCGTTACGTATCGTAATCGAATGTTCGTGCCGTCGCCCACTCGGCATGTTAAATGTAAATAGAACGTAATTGTTCCAATCAATATTGTAACCACATAAATAAGACAAATACACGATAAAACAAATATTGTATTTTATTTACTCAACGTCGACTTCGTGGAGAGAAAATATATAAAAAATATTAATAAAGAGAGCCAACTTTATTGATAGAATCGACATTCGCTTTAACTTGTGGACCTTGTGGTACATAAAATATCTCTTAAGGCCTGGTGTTCTAGTCTCGGCCGACTGCGTGCGTGACGGCGGGCGGGTCGACCCTGATGACGGAGGAGGCCAGTGCGAAGTACCCCTCGTACTCGGCGGTGTCTGGCGTCGTGTCGTAGTGGTAGTGGCCGCCGTCGCCGTGCGAGCTGAACCCGTGGAAGTGCTGCACGCGCAGGTCCAGACCCTGGGAACAAACGCTTTTAAGTCTGGCGACGTGAAGCAGCCCACCGCTATATGAGCAACAAGGCTGCAACGTCACATCAATGTTCACTACATTAAGATCACCAAAACGGCTTCAGCTGACGTTCTTATTATTTTATAGTGGCGTCGCGACGCTCACCATATTTTTAAAGTCGCGTCGCGATGCTTTTATATTCTTACAGTGGCGTCGCGACTATTTTGTTATTTTTATAGTGGTGTTGCGACGCTTTAATTATTTTTATAGTGGTGTCGCGACGATTTTATGATTTTTATAGTAGCGTCGCGACGCACTTCATAATTTTATAATGGCGTCGCGACGCTCTTGTGATTTTTAAAGTGGCGTCAAGACGCTCTTAATAATTTAATAGTGGCAGTGCAAGGCTTTAATTAGTTTTATAGCGGCGTCGCGACGATTTAATAGTAGCGTCGTGACGCTCTTAATAATTTTATAATGGCGTCGCGACGCTCTTGTGATTTTTAAAGTGGCGTCGAGACGCTCTAAATATTTTAATAGTGGCATTGCGACGCTTTAAATAGTTTTATAGCGGTCTCGCGACGATTTAATAGTAGCGTCGTGACGCTCTTAATATTTTTATAACGACGTCGCGACGGTTTTATTATATTTTTAGTGGCGCCGCAACGATGTTATTGTTTTTATAATGGCGTCGTGCCATTATATTGATATTTGTAAAGTGGCGTAACAAAGGATTTATTATATTAATAGTGGCGTCGCGACGCTCTTAATATTGTTTTGCCGTCTACCTATTTCGTTAAAAACAAGCACTATAGTAGTTGGTATACTAACTAGGTCGCCGGTGACGAGCGTGCCCACGTGTATGATGGGCGCGCGCATCTCGAAGTAGTGCAACCACGAGTCCACGTCCGAGTCCGTGCAGAGCGGGGCGCTCGAGAAGTCTGGCATCACGTGGAATTTGACGGAACCCGCCCGCAGCAGGAACGCGCCGCCCAGACCTATCATAATTATCACATTTATTGTTGATCTGTACCCAATATTGGCCAAATTTCCATATACGTACCCTCTAACGGTACCGTATTATTTTTATTAAATTGGCAAATCGACGATGCTTCACTATTTCAGTGACGCTACTAGTGATGTGCCGGATCATTAAAAACTTATATCCGCCGATACGCATCCGAATACGAATATTTGGTGTCAAGATCCGCAGGTACGGATACGGATCTTAAGAATTTATAAAAACTTGTTGTTGATCTAATTATAAAGATTTAGTACCTTTGTGTTATATAATGTTGGTTTGGTAACTCACTACGATAAATGTTTGACATATAAAAGTGCCATGTTAAGAAATAAATTTAATCTGAATGGAGTTTAAAAGGGTTTCATTGCTACCTAATCAAATAATAACCTACAAGTATATACAATTTCTTATATCTGTTATGAATTAATAAGGTAAAAGATCCGCCGAAAAAGTAACGGAAACAGTTAAGGATATCGGGCACATCACTAGTCGCTACTAGCAACAGTCACCAATATGCCGTGATCTTTAAAATGCTAAGACGAAATGGAATTGCTTACCAACAACTTTATCGCCATAGTGATTTTTTAGTGTTTCTCTGATGGCTGTAATGAAGTTTGATGGTCCAATACGCTTCTTAGCCACTACTTTGATTACCTGGGGAATAGGACACGGAATATTATAACAATTTCTGATATGGTAGCTAGACTATTCTGAAATCTACAAAACAAAACGTTAAACACCTATCGAATGAACGATTGATGGCTGAACTTGGATTTTCAGTGTGTTCACTGATGATAAGTTAGTTATGAATGTGTGTGAACCTGTCCAGGCTTGCCCTCGCTGAGCAGGTAGTTTCCGAGCAGTGCGGTGCGTGTCTCGGAGTCGGGCAGCGTCTGCTGCTTGTAGCCGCTGCTGCCCTTGGCGGCGCCCACCGGCTCCACCGACACGATGCGCGTGCCCTGCTGCACCGACCCGTCGCGGATGCTCAGGTTTATTATACCCTGCGCAACGACAACTCATGACTCAATAATGCTCCCGAAAACGAACGGGAATATGGCAGACGAGTACATAGTCATATTATTCTTCTTTTAAGAAACTAATTAAATTAAGAAAATCAGTGGAATATGATGAGAGATGGCTGCACCTTCCAAGTTATTAATAGTTAGAACAATAAATACAGATGTAACGTATAACCAAGTAGCCTGGCATCAGCCAAAGTTAAACTTGAGTTTTGAACTTTGGTCTAGTTAGATAGATTTGGACAATTATCTACTTAATTCCTTGAACTCTTTTGTAAGGTGCCATAGACAAAGGGATTAAATATACTTATAAGTGGTTACCTCACAGTTAACGCTGATGTAGGGCCAGGGCCCCGCCCCGGCACCGGCGATGAAGGCAGGGTTCCTGTCCAGATGTTTGGCGAGCGCAGCCAGGTCGTACACCTTGTCGCGGTGCACCAGCGGCACCAGGAATGGGGGGCCGCCGATCTCGATCAGTTTCGCATTACCCGTCAATCCTGGAATACACGGTCTAGGCTTATTTAAAGCTAGTATAGGTTTAAACGGAAGATCGCACTATTGTATCTACAAATAGCCGATAAAAGCTTAGTAATTAGAGTTGACTGCCTTCGAACCAGCATTACCTCTCTATAGTATATAGGTATATGATATTATATAAGTACCGATATTGTTTTAACTTTAACAAGTAGTTTACCTACTAGCCGAGTACTTAGGTAAGTAGTAGCAAGTTGATGTTCATTAAACACTGACAGCATATCATTTGACCATGTTAACAGCTTGCTTAGGATTTAAACTAGTTTAAGATCTCGAATTCGCTTGATGGTGTTATTTTTTGTCACAAATCTACAACCTATGGAAATATAACTACCGACCGTGACCACATATTTTCTTGTGAAAGGGTCAATTAGATCAATATTTCTGTTTAATTATTTTTTATTTCACGTCCTCATAATATTAGTAGGTAACATAGTTATATAAACAAAATAATATAATCATCACATATTTATTTTTAGATAGCGTGTTTTTTCTACTTATTATTACAATTTGATATCATTTACCATATTATATAATTATACACAATTATTATTGATCTGCGTACCGACTGTATAGGTACCTACTTTATTTTCCCTTTTAAGTGGCACTTAAGATAATATTTATTGCTTTAGTACTTAGTAGCCTAGCCGTGTTCTCGTGCTCAGCGAAGTCAGTGGCCAGGCACCGTCATTACCTCTTGCTTACAACGATTAGTAAATATCTTACATACCTGGCGATGTGAGGTTGTAGGGCGCCTGCGTTAGATCCGGGCTGTCCGCCACCGACACGCTCACTGTCTCAAAGGTACTGGCGAGGCCTCGGGACAGTACTTGAAAAATAAAACATTTTTTCAGAAAATGATATCCTATGACAAGCTCATTAAATAGGTACTATCGCAATGCATTTTTAAAACACCTCGCGCCAACTTTCGATATAAGCATTAAGCCTGTTAAACTTCAGGGTCTCGATGACTATATAAAGTGTGGTGACGCCAGTTATAAGAGCGCCGCGACGTGTATTATAAGAGCGTCACAAAGCCTACCACAAGCGTTTCGACATCCGCTAAAAGCCACGTGACGTTTGTTAAAATATACAAGTCGATCTAGATTCTAGATGATTCTATCAGCAGGTACTCACCATCCACGAGCTCCTGCAGCGGCGGCTGGTACAGCTCCTTCTCCTTGATGGACACCTGCTTGTAGTCCACGGACGCCATGCTGCAAACCAACGTTTGAACGTATCCATACATAATATTCTGCCACTACACATCCGTTAAACCCGTAATTATCACCAATAAACCTGACTTGGGCAGCCGCCTTTATCGCGTGATTAGTGCCTGAGGCACCATGAACACGGCACGGTATAATTGCATTATTGAATGAACAAATTAACCATTTAATTAGGTAAGTTGGTACATTGACATATTTCCCAGTTACGACAGCTACGATCACCGTCAATAAATTCCTCTGTTACCCTCTGAATATATTTAACTTGAGGTTAGTTACATGGTCACAAAGTAGTAATAACCGATTAAGCAGATAAGTTTTACACTATTAGTAAAAATATAAAGCCGTACTTACCTTAGTTTCGTTATATATATACACAAACAAACAAAACAGCAAATAACGCTACTGTCACTCACCTCGGGACGCTCAAGGTCGCCGCGTCCGCCGCCGCGAGAAACGCAGCCACAACCAATAACCTCATTATTAAACAAAAAATATACGTACGCTGTGTCAATGTGCCCTCGAGTAACTAAAGTAGCTCCTATAAGTCGACCTCTCGTGATATATCTCCGTGGTTGGTTGTTGCGCCCGCGCAGTCCCGCCGACTGAATCTCAGCGTGTGTTTTCTCGTGCCGATTGCGCGGTTATCGGACACTATCATTGTTTAAGAGCCACCAGCGTCAATGGCAAGGTCAATGAGACGTTACATTTAAGTAGTTAACTTGTAATATTTTAATAACTGAAATAAAACTACCTACGTCTAAACTCGTAAATAAGAATCTCTCATACTCTCCTAATATATTACTATACTATTTGTCTCCTACTCTCCTACCTACTTATATGGTCATCAATACCTATGTTGACCGTGGTGGGTACTGCAGCTGTTGGAGTCAATGTTTTAAACTTCTTACCTGCATGTTTCTTTTCAGTAGGCTATACTAAACCCAAGAGTAGCATGCGCATACTCTGTCACGTTTTTATTATGTTTAAAATAAAGTTATAAATGTGTCGAGTGTTTTTGAAAAGCTAGATTTGGTATTGCAAATTACAATAGACTTGAGACTTGAAGCATTGGTTTCTAAGTTTTATAGTAGAACTCTCAAATCTAGTTATCCCAATGGCTGTCCATTTAACAGTTTTTGTATAAAATTAAACTGTTTATAAATTACCAGGAAAAATAACACAACATAACATTTGGAATTACTCATTTATTGCTAGTGTCGAAGAAAATAACAAAGCTATGAGGCGTGAGCGACCGCGCCGCGACTACAGTACCTACACAATAACATAAATAAATAAATAGCTAAAACATCCACTTATATATAACAGCTATAAACCACTTTGGTGACGGAAACTAAAGGCTAAAGCTACGCTTGACCACTCTCTCAGTAATACGCTAACCAGTTACTTAGAGGGAACATTAACAAATACTATTTGTTTCTCAAGAAACCCATACTATTCCCGAAACATTCATACATAATTCAATTTGAACTCTTCCGTACAAGAAATAAAGTCTCATTTACCACGATAACAAATCACATGGTTAGCATATTATTGCACAAGTTTAAAATTATAAAAATACATAATCAATTAAGCAATATCAAATAAGATTCGTGTCATACAAATATTCGATTCGGCATTAGAACATAACCAATCGGATGTACCTATATTTTAATATCGCCGCCCGCGCCCGCCCGCCGGCACTAACACATGGGTACATAACACGCCTTATCATATATAATCATTACGCAACTCATAAGTCAGAATAATTAAACATTCACTACGCTTCACGTGTGATAACTGGGGATTCGTTGCTGAAGCATTTCACTGCTTGTAACTCCTGCCAATCACAGCGTAATGTCTAAAAAATGCCACTTGGTAAAAACAAGCCTCCTGAATGAAGGCCTGTAAATATAGTAGATTTCCCCATTTAGGCCACACCGCAAGCTAAAGACAAATCTTTACTGATAACACTGAGATGAATTTAGAAATACTTAAAGTTAAAATGACCTACTACTGAGTATAATGTAGGCTTGATGGAGGCCGATGCAGCGTAGAACTAGCAATGGAATACACAACAACATAGCCCCAACTATCAACTGTCATAATATCACAGCCTGGATTTATTTAGCACATTTCCAACTCAACTATACTCGCAGGTACACAAAATATATTAATTTGATGTTAACACACGATTTTACACAGTAAATACAACAATTACATTTATAGTAGAAGGAGTTTGGGATAACAAATTGTAAAAACATTAATAATCAAAGAATTTTGTTCTGTTGTCAGTTATATTTTGTCAGTCATAAGCTCCATTCAAACTTGGGGTATTATTGCCACATAATCAATGTCGCCATCGAGGACATATACCGCCGCAGGTTAAACAAAGCTTTATTGACATTGAAGTTAAGTTGATAACAGTATAGAGGTAGATCTGATCCCGGGGAGCAGCGTCGCCCCGAGACATTGGTTTACAGTAATTAACAGGCACACTAACAGGAAGTACATATACAATAACTTAGTTTTAGTTACAGTCTCTTACTAACCGTGTCTCTCTCTTGATATTTGAAACCACTGGGCATATATTATATTATTTAAAAAAATGTCTTTTTCTAGTAATACTTATCTACACATAAATAGTCCTCAGTAGAGACAGTCGGCAAGTTTAATATAATACAGACTAGGTACAAAAGTCAAAGCTTCTTTTGTGGATAGGTACGTAGAAAATTATTACTATATCTCCTAAGTCTACCACGTTTGTGATTAGTTAAATATTTAAATACCTTGTCATAAATTTTAGTCAAAATGTGGAATATAATTTAGTCTTTTCGATTCATATTTGTTTATATAGGGAACACCCCTATGTATGTCATCATAATTATGTGTTTAACTCATACGAGTAGAATTAGAGTACCACGATCTTTAAAGAGTCGATATCGAGTTAAAACCTATTAAAATCAAAACCTCGCTTCGGTTAACACAACATAAGTTTGTAGAACTCCTATATTTCCAGTCATCAAGTCACAAGTATGCGTAAGTAGCGAATGTCTACGTCAAGTCATAAGAACAGATAATACTGTCTCACAGTAGAATAAAAAAATCATAGAAACATAGCTAGAACAATTGGTCGAAACATTATGTAGAAATAACATTCACATCTATAGATTTTATAAAATGCGACACAGTTACGTACATGCGAGCGGGTCGTCTGGTGCAGTTAGAGGTCCGTGTGCGGGTGCAGCGTGTGCACGTGCTCGTGGTAGAGCTGGCGCGCGTAGGCGGCGTGCGTGGCGACCCACGCGGCCAGCTCCAGCGAGTCGCACTGCACGCGCGGCCGCCGCACCGCGTCCGCCGCCCCCCCGCCGCCGCCCCCGCCGCCGGCCCCGCCCCCGCCCCCGCCCCCGCCCGCGCCCCCGCCCCGCACCACCAGCTCCACAAAGTGCGCGCCCTCCATCGACACCACCGAGCACGACACCAGGTTGCTGGGAGGGAAACGATCGCCGTCATACAAAAATATATTCGCTGCGACTATTGTATTGCTCGCACGTTAAATTCACAGTGAGACAATAGTGTACATGTATACCTGAGATGCGTCTCCATGACGACGTGGGGCGCGGCGTGCTTGCAGGTGATGATGCGCAGGTAGGTGTCGGAGAGCAGCGCGCGGATGTCGTGCGGCGCGTCGCGCACGGCGCGCACGGCCAGGAAGTGCTCGGCGTAGTCGGCGCGGTTGAGCGCGTACAGCAGCGCCGCGCCGCCCGCCTGCGCGCCGCAGTAGCGCGGCAGCAGCCCGCCCGCGCCCGCCACGCAGCGCGGCCCGCGCACGCGCACCGGCACCCACCGGTCGGACCTGCGACACCCCACACCGCTACCGACTGTCCACTCTCACACAATACGCTTCAAAATATTCTCAGGCCTCCGACGAAAAAAAATGACAGAAAAATATTGCCGCAACCACTGGAATATTGTTGGCTTTTCTTTATGTTCAATTCGTAAGAAATTAGAACATGATATAATATAATTAGCATAGAGTCTAAAAGATGTACGATGAGTAGTAATAACATCACTCTTTCCCGCTAGCGGAGTGTGATATTTGCGTTCAATATTAATAATAGCTCAGTAAATGATGCAAGTAGTTGGTCCTCTGCGATGCACACAGTAGTGGTGTTGGTCTCACCGCCTGCTGGTGTCGCGGAGCGCGGAGGCGGTCTCCGCGGCGAGGTCGAGCACGCCGATGACGGGCTTGGTGACGGTGCCCACCAGCCCCTTGCCCACGCCCGCCAGGAACCCGCCCAGACCCTCCTGCGTCGCGCCCTCGTAGCTGTGCTTCACCAGCGACGTCATACCGCCTTCCGACACACAATATTAAAGAAATACCGACACAAAAATAGATGAGAATATTAACGATGTCGTTTTTGACAAAGCCACATAAGGATGTATGAGAGAAGAGGTCGAAAGAAGTAAGATAAATGCCCGTTTTCACTAACGACAAGCGAAGCGACGCGACACCAAATTGAGCAATGTCAAATATAAGGCGTCGTCTAAAGAATCAGTTTTTACTAGGCGACTCTTATTGATAGTTCTTATAGTTCTGTAGTCAACTTGCGTTATCGTTTTCGCGTTTTCTCGGCAACTCGGCCGACAATCGCCCGTGTCAAAATGACAAAGCTAACTCGACGCCGAATCTGTGTCGAACTTTAGGCGAATCGAGGATCCTTAGTTAGCCGTCGACCAACGGCTGACAAAACAATAGTTGTTTAAATATAGGGGTGTATCATGACTCATGGCGCTGTGAGGTGTGAGGTAGAGTCGCGCACGCACCGAGTATGCCGAGGCCGAGGCCGCGCAGGCCGGCGGCGAGGTGCGCGCCGGCGGCGGCCGAGCGGATGCGGCGCCGCGTCTCCTCGTGCGCCTCGTCGCCCACCACGCGCTCCAGCCCGTCGCCCAGGGACTCTGGCGTCACAACCATCAACCGCGTCAAACATAACCTGCTAATGTGCGTCTAATACTGCTGTCATTACTGCTAAATGTTATCGACAATTCATAGGTACTTGTGAGGTATATAAATAGCTGTCTAATGCCAGATAAGCTGATCACATACCCGAGACCTTGGCCGCCGAGTTGGAGATGCCGTGGGTGACGTTCTTGAACAGCGCGCCCACGTTGCCCTCCAGCAGCAGCCCCGACACTCCCTCCGATACGTCCGCCACGAACCCCAGCGGGTTGCCCAGGAAGTCCACGGAGCCCAGGATCTTGGCCGCCTGCCATTTCAGCTCCTGCGAGACGGTGAGCGAGGTCGTAGAACAAAATTAACAAGAAACTTTTTACCGGACTACGAAAAATTCAAAGAGTTATTTAAAAAAAATCTGTTACTTTTTTAAATATATGACGTAGATAAAAAATATATAAGTCCTTTCCGTTCAATGCTATTCATTCCAAATCATACTAATCCACTGATAGATAAAGGTTTTGCCCATGCAGCGCCAGACGCGCAGCTAGGTTACCTCTCCCTCAAAACGACACAGATTGTCTCTCCAACATTTGAAGAAATACTTTAATCTTCTTGGTACATCTGCATCTAAACATCCCGTTATAACAAACATATAAGAATCTATTCAATAAAGATGATGATGTATCAATAAAGAAAGTTATAAGATAAAATACCGTTGCAAAAAAGAGATTTCACAAAGTAAATGTCATAAAAGCGACCATATCATACTGACATCCTTGAAATGCGCGAGCATCTGTCTGCCGAGGAAGGAGGCAGTGTCGAACACGTGCGCGCGCACGAACGGCTCCAGCTCCACCGCGGCGTCCTCGAACTTGATGAAGGTCAGCCCCAGCCGCCGCTTCAGCGCGCTCAGCGACCCCTCCAGCTTGTTGGCCGTGCACATCGACAGCCGGACCTGACAACACCGCGCGACCTTCAACTACGTGCCAAGGGACTCCCGCCATCACCACACTCCAACCACATTCTAAATACATATAATACGTAGAGGACCGAGGATTATAAACCAATATAAGAATGGCGGGGCACACGTAGCGATAGGAATAGCGGACACGGTCCTGACCTGGTTGCCCTTCGGAAGCTGAGCGCAGTGGAAACAAAACAGAATATTATTAAGCTTTTATGGCGGAAGCGGCAGCAATCGCTACTATTTCTCTATTTAGATTATAAAATAAACGAATGTAGAATAATTTGGAAAGTACGGTTACAGACCTGGCTGGGTATGATCTTGATGAGCGCGAAGTAGTATCTGGTGGCGTGCAGCGCGGTGAGCTCGTCCAGCATGCGGCGCGTCTCGTAGTCCGCCTCGTCCGGCTGCTCGCGCGCGGGCTCCAGCTCGCCGCTGCTCGCCCACGACCACAGCTGCAGGATCAGCCTGCACGCGCAACACACGGCTTACACGTCGCGCCCGAGCCGGGACCGGGGGCAAACCTTCGGCAGGGCACCGACCTCTCCTCGAGGCGGACGGCGAGCGGGCGCAGCGCCACCACCAGGTGCCGGAAGAAGTACGCGTTGTAGCGCCGCGCCGGCGCCTGCTGCAGCTCCAGCGCCGCGTGCAGCGCCGGCAGCTGGGCGCCGCCGCGCTCCGGCAGGCAGTACAGCAGCACCGGGCTGGGCGTGCCCAGCAACTGGCCCCGAGACGTCACGTTACATTTTTACTCCAACACGAATCGTTTTATTTCGTTTTAACGAATTCTATTCATAGACAGACGACTGAGAAACTTGTCCATCTGACTTTTAAGAATATTGTATGACATAGAATATTATAAAGAGCGCAAACGGTCGTGCGCGCCCACCTGGTTGTCCCACTGCATGTGCGCCACGCAGAGCGCCAGCGCGAGCGTGCGCGGGCCCAGCGCCAGCTCCAGCAGCGCGCCCTCGAACAGCGCGTGCACCAGCTCGGCGGGCGGCGCGCGCGACACCAGCGACACGGACAGCCCGCGCAGCGACACGCGCACGCCCCACTCGCGCCGCCGCCCGCCCGACGCCTCCGCCTCCGCCCGCTCCTCCTCCGATGAGCCCTCGATCCATCCCGACTCCTGGTTCACACCCACCGAACATGACATTAACCGCACGCGATCACACGCATGGTGGGTTCCACCGTGGACTCAACCGAACCGCCAGTCGGTCGAAGGTAGGATAAGTGACGGAAAAAATATGAATATCGGACTCGATGTAGCGAGTCTCAATGTACTGGAAAGCAGTAATCCGTACGCACCGGCGCTTGGTGATCGTGGATGCGCACGAGTCGGGTGGGGCCGTCGGCGCTGAGCGTGACGTCGAGCCGGCCCGAGCCGGGCCGCAGCGTGTGCCACGACACCGCCTGCTCGGCCGGCACCGCGCCCGCGCCCAGCGCCCGCCCGCCCGCCGGCAGACCCAGCACCACACGGGTGCCTGCACACCCGCCCACCGAATCACGTTACATATGCAATATTTCCAGACGTTTACGCCAACAGATAAAAAACTTAAATAGTGTCTATGGGTAACAAATATGTTGTTTTTGTGTACAATTAGTAGTAATTATTGAGAACAAAGTTGACTCTGAATCATTACTTGAAAAGACTACACTTAATATCCCCAGAATTTCCTCACGTTCAAAATGTACCTTTCGTATTTTACTTTGCACTACAAAGTACGCTAGAAATTCCTACTTGGGACGCTCTTGTAGATATTATAATAAATAATAAGCTCGAAGATGTTGATATTTTCAATGAAACCTTAGATAACTCCAAAAAGAAAGTGGCTGAAATTGTTGACAAGAGACTAAATAATGAGTGTATGTTACAATGTTAAATCGATTATGAATTACTCGTCATTATTTTGATTTGATTGACTTGATCTTAATAAGTTGGGGTTTAGTTTAGTTTAGATGTAGTAATTTGTCTAGTACCTGGTTTTTGTTTTATTTTTGGTTTTCGGGTAAATCTAGGTATCCTAGTTTTTAGTATAGCTCAATAATGTGTATGATTGTTTATAAGTAATGGAACAATTTTGATCTATTTGTGTATATTGTGTATGTAACTAGAGTAGTAAAAGAGTGTATGTTTCTTAAATAAATAAAAAATAAAAAGTATGTGGTGTCATAGTGACCCGGCGTGAGCGCCATGAAGGTGAGTCCGTCGGGCTGCACGCAGAGGTTGGCGTGCGCGCAGAACATGCGGCCGGGCGCGCGCAGCCGCCACGCCTGCGTGGAGGCGCGGCGCGGGTCGGCGCGCCGCAGCTGCAGCGCCGCCGGCCGCCCCGGCCGCGGGGCCGCGTCCTCGATGTCCAGCACCTGACACAGCCCACCCTCACTAACGACCTCTCACTCACAATATCACAGTATTTATTTATTTATTTATTTTTAAGAAAGACTAACAGCTAAACAGATACAATAGGAAAAATTATAATAAAGAAACAAAGCCATTTAGAAGTCTCCACAGATAGTAAAATGATAAATTGAAAAGAAAGGAAAACAAGTGTACCAATCCCACCACCATTACGACTATGCTTATCAACTTAAACTCTAAGTCTAAGGTATACAGAAGTATAAAAAGATACCGAAAAAGAAAATAAAGGAAACGAGCACAAATGTACATTCATGTAATATTCTAAATTTAAAAAAAAAAGTATATACAAATAAATTATAAAACCATGCAAAGAATAAAGAACAGCCCACACCATACTTATTGCATTTAGCTCACATTTCCAAAGAAATGTGAATTGAGTTGACATCTCATTTTGGATAGGCAACAACCGGAAATGTCTAGATCGACATCTAACGACAATTTATTGTACTTGGCACAAGCGCGACACATGAAGCTATTTTGACGATAGTTAGTACCTACCAAGGGTGTGAAAAAGAAAGGATTTCGCCGCAGCCCACGCTTAGGAGTGTTGATACTAATTTTCTCAAGTAGGGCTGGGCAGTCGACGGATGTCGAGGACACTAATCGTGACAGCAACATTAGGTCAGCGATATCACGCCGCTGGTGTAATTGGAGGAAATGGTGCTTACGACACGAAATTCCGTAGTCCAATACAGAGGAATTAGTTCGGTAATTTAGGTGCTTAATAAACTTCCTTTGGATCCTCTCTATCCGACTAACATACACCTCATATCGGGGATTCCAAATCTGCGACGCATATTCCAGGTGACAGCGCACATACGAAGAATAGAGTACCTTAAGGGTTTTAGCTTGCTTGAAATCCTTAGAGGAGCGCATAATAAAGCCTAGTGCTTTGGAGGCTTTGTTAACAATGGATGTTATATGGCTATCAAATAATAACTTAGAATCATGGAGGACACCAAGATCCCTGACTTCGTTCACTGATTGAAGTTTACAGCCCTTAAGAGAATAATTATTTAAAATAACCTGCTTTTTCCTGCTAAAAGTAATGGCTGAGCATTTACTGGCGTTAAGGTCGGGCCTATTTCTGGCACAATATGCGTCTAGTCGTATAAGGTCGTCCTGGAGAGCCTTAGTATCCTCTTTGCTTGAGATGGCTTTGAAAATTTTCATATCATCCGCAAAGTTTAGTATGGAAGAGTTATAAAAGCATCTCTCAATGTCAGAAATAAAAATAAGAAACAGAAGTGGTCCTAGTAATGAACCCTGAGGAACGCCACTCGGCATATTCATCCAACCAGACGAGTAATTCCCTAGTAAGACTACCTGACTTCTGTTGTGTATGTAAGAGCTAAACCATCGTAATAAGTTACCCCTAATGCCAGCACTTTCAAGCTTATGCATTAGAATAACATGATTTATTCGGTCGAAGGCCTTGCTGTAATCCGTGTAAACCACATCTACTTGCTGCCCACCATCCATCGCATTGGTTAGAAAGTCATTAAATATGACAAGGTTAGTCACGGTAGATCTACCTTTAATAAAGCCATGTTGAGATAAGGGTAGGTACTTTTCAATGAGGCAAACAACTGAATGTATACTATTTTCTCAAATACTTTAGCAATAACACACAATTTAGAGATGGGGCGGTAATTGGAAATGAGATGTTTGGGCCCTTTCTTATGAATTGGCGATATAAAGGCGGATTTCCAGATACTAGGCATATAACCATTACGCAATGATTCTTGCATCAAGTACGACAGTGGATATGATAGACTATCAGCGCAATTAATAAAAAATATGGGTGGATAACCGTCTGGACCAGCTGACTTACTTGCGTCTAGTTTAACTAACATGTCTTTAACGAGGGTTCCCGTTATTTCTATGGATGTTAAGTTAGCGTCTAAATCAGTATTAAACGTGTGGTTATGTAGATCAGAGGAAGAGACTTGAGATTGAAGGAAGTTTGAATGAAAGTATTCCGCAAAAATATTACAGATATCATGCCCGTCCGATGCTTCTTTGTCGCCATAAGTCATACTATTCGGATACGAGGTTGAGCTGGACAAAGATTTAAGATGAGATCAGAATAATCTCGAGTTTCGCGATATAGAAGATTCCACCTTAGCTATATAAACTCTATAACAATCCTCCTCCAGTCTCTTGGCCCTCTTCTTAAGCAGGCTTGACGAATGGGCATCGGAGAGCATACCATATGTTTTGAACTTCTTTAGGTATTTGAACTTTTCCTTTAAGACTTTCTTGAGCGCGGATGAATACCACTGTGGGAACGATTTAGTTCTGAAAGTCTTTTTAGGCACGTGTCTATCACGAATACAGTTTAAACAGCTATAGAAAAATTCAATAGCTTCTTCAACAGATTTCGCATTAAATTTATCAGCCAACGAAATTTTAGCAAGATCTGCAATAATATCATTGTAATTGGCATTCCGAAAGCAGTATTTCACACGAGAAGCAGGTTTCAACAGTGGCACGCACATAAATTTAATTATGATATGGAGTGCATTGTGATGGGGATCCAGAGGCACTAGAGGGTCGGTAATATCAGCGACAGTTACATCGCTGTTCGCGAGGACTATGTCGAGTAACCTACCGTGGCGGTTCGGTATATTATTGTACTGGTGCAAGTCATCCACTGCAAGCTCGTCAATAAGGTCAAGTTCATTACTACCTGTCACACAGCACGCTTCAAGATAACCTTCGTCATCATTAAAAACCCACTGAATGGAACTCATATTAAAATCCCCCACTACTAAGAACTTGTCAGTCGGATGTGAGTTGATAATTTGCCGGAGATTAGAAAGAAAATTTGCAAGTTGCTCGGAGAACGATAAGCCATTATGTTGATTACATAAGTATATAGTACAGATATGCAGTTGCAAGTCTGAACTGTTGGATTTAACTGAGACCCAAAGATCCTCAGCCGACGAACACCAGTCACTACGCACTGAAACAGACATATGCTTCCGTATTGCGATAAGTACCCCGCCACCCATCGACTGATCGGTTAGATCATAGCACCGGTCGCGCTTCCATACAAGATACCTATCATCAAATAGCTCACTATTCATTATACTGTCCAATAACCATGTCTCGGTTAATATAACGACACTAAAGTCATTCAATACGATATTGCGTCTGAATACAGATGTTTTAGTTCGCAGCCCACGAACATTTTGATAATGTAATGACGATAACCCCATAATTTTGTATTATACCGTTTCTGGTAAAAAGTTAAATCGGGTGGACACAGTTAGAGACCTTGGTGTAATACTAGATACAAAATTACAATTTAATTTGCATATTGATTATGTTATCTCAAGACCTTATAAACAGCTTGGCATGATACTTCGCCTAGCTAAACCATTTAAGCAAGCATCTACATATAAGATACTATACTATTCATTTGTTCGCAGCATTTTAGAGTTTGCCAGTGTTGTCTGGAATCCTCAATATGCTGTTCATATTGATCGCCTAGAGAAAATACAAAACAAGTTCCTGAAATCGTTAGAATATCGCACAAGGCACATTTTTATTGACTACGAGACTGCTCGTCACACACACAAAATTGACTCTCTTGCAAAAAGACGCACTTACTTAGACGAAGTTTTCCTTTACAAAATTATAAACAACAAAGTTGACTCTGAATTAAAAAATTACTCGAAAAGATTACTATCCCCAGAATCTCCTCACGTTCAAAATGTACCTTTCGTATCTTACCTTGCACTACAAAGTACGCTAGAAATTCCTACTTGAGACGCTCTTGTAGATATTATAACAATAAGCTCGAAGATGTGGACATTTTTTATGAAACCTTAGATAGCTTCAAAAAGAAAGTGGCTGAAATAGTTTATAAATGATTGGCAATAGACTAAATAAATAATGAGCGTATGTTATAATGTTAAATGTATTATGAATTACTTACTTTTGATTATGATTTGATTCACTTGATCTTTATGAGTTGTTTAGATTAGATGTAGTAATTTGTGTAGTACCTCTGATTTTGTTTTGGTTCTGGTTGTTGTGTATATGTAGATATCCTAGTTCTTAGTATAGCTCATAATTGTATGTTTGTTTATAAGTAATGGAACAATTTGGTCTATTTGTGTATATTGTGTATGTAACTAGAGTAGTAAAAGACTATATGTTTCCTAAATAAATAAATTAAAAAAAAAAACTCACCATGGCGTGCGGTGAGAGCGGCGCGTCCTCGGAGAGCAGAGCATCGGTGGGCTGCGGCGGGGAGCTGCCCTCGTGGATCAGCTGGTCGCCGGGCCCGCGCCGCCACAGCTGCGACCTGGACAATCACCGTTACCGTACTGGAGCGTTTCTCGACCGTTCCATCGTTAACTTTCTTTTTAGAATACAAACTGCATTAAACGACAGCTAAACAGTTGATATTGTAGTGTGTCAGTCTCACCTGTCCCCGTACCGCTTCCTGCCGAGCACGACGCGCGTGGAGCCGAGCGGCACCTCCAGCACCAGCACGTTGTCGTCGTTCGCGCTCGACGCCGAACTCTGCTTACCCGCGTTCGATACATTCGTTTCTCTGATTAATAAAGGTGTAGTTTATTCGTCCGTGTATGGGCGTGATGTGCCGCGTAGAGCCGCGCGTACCTGCCCTGCGTGGCGGTGAAGGCGACGTAGATGAAGTTCTGGTAGAGCAGCGTGTGCGCGGCGGGCAGGCGGTCCAGCGCGAGCTGCGTGCGCGGGCCGCCGGGCGCGCGCAGCGCCAGCGCGGCGGCGCCCTCCGGCTCGGGCGGCGCCCAGCGCGCCCGCGCGTGCGCGCCCACCGCGCACTCCTCGCCGCACCCCACCTGCACCACGCCCGACACCGTTACAATCCCTAAACCTGAATTTACATTACGACACTAAGTTTCATGGATGATGAAATTAGTGTCACGACATTACTTCCACTATTAGTGAAACTAGTTTCATCGAAAATAATAGTGTCGTGACATCCACAGTATGTCTGTGTTCATGGCCCCGTCAACATCAGAGCTATTTTGTATAAAATTAAGAAAAGTTGTCTCAAAAGTTGATTCGAGGATGGATTGATAAATTTTATATGTTTATCAGTTGGTTTGACATTTGTAATATTGTAGTCGACTGATACCTGGTGGAACATGATGGAGACGGGCGAGTAGTTGTCGATGCGGATCGGCGGCGGCGCGCAGTCCGCGTCCGTGAGCACCACGAACATGGTGGCGCCCTGCGACACCACCTCCACCCGCAGCAGCTGGTAGCCGCCGCCGTGCTCCCTGCCGACCACATATACCCGCTTCTACACCACTTCTAACTCAGTTTCGTTAAAATTTTACGCAAACAAATATTTGTCAGTAATAAACTGAACTGTATTAACTCAAATAAAAAGCACAGTTTTCAACGAAATGTCATCGATGACTCGAGCGAATTTAATCGAAGGTATGCGTGACTTTTGTCATACTATTTTTTTTTTCATTTATATTACTTTATTTAAAACTAATGCATTCATCCGCTCACCATTATCCTTAGGGCGTAATATGAGATGGATATCTCGAAAGTAAATGAATTTTTAAAACAATTTATGAACGTAATGTTGATAAATAGGTATAAATATTGGCCTACAATAGCTATATCAAGGAGTCCTAAAGCTTAAGGCAGTAGAAACGGAGGCGTCCGTCTCGAAGTATTTACTCGCACACCGGTGAGTGGTGCTGTTCACCTGCAGGCGATGTGCAGCGAGCGCGGGGAGTCGACGCGCAGGCCGCCCGACCAGGCCGTCAGCCCGCCGGCGGCCGGGTCTGCGGCGGCCAGGATGCGCACGCACAGCAGCTGCGGCCGCTCCCAGCGCGCCCAGTGCCACGGCAGGTAGCAGCCCGACACCGCCGACACGTGCGTCGCCATCGCGCCGGGGTCGTTCTGCATAACACGACTAAACTCGATAACACGCTCCCATAGGTGCGGTATTTATTATGGTCGCACTCACGAGTGTGGTGGCGGTGCACTTCTGCGCGAACTGCAGATGGCGCGAGGTGTTGTTGTGCAGCTGGTAGCGCGGCGTGAAGGTGGCGATGTTGGTGTGCCGGTACCGGCCGCGGCCGCAGCGCACGCGCAGCCCCACCGCCAGCACGCGCTCGCAGCCGCCGCCGCCCTCGCCCTCGCCGCGCACCTCCAGCTTCTTCACCGCCACGCCCACGCCCAAGCCGAACGGGGAACACCACTGGGGGACGCGACCGCTCGTTCGTAAGATCGCCTAAATGGTAATAGTGAGTGAGGTTCGCGGCGGGTACCTCCGGGTTGCCGGGCAGGCCGCGGCCGACGCGCGCCGAGAGCGTGGGGTGCGCGTCGGCGTCGGCGAAGGAGAAGAGCAGCGGCGCCACCATGCGCGCCACCTCGTGCTCCGCGAACTGCCCCGCCGCCTCCGCCGCGCCGCCCTCCGCGCGGAACACCAGCGGCAGCCCCGTGCGGTTCACCAGCCAGTACGCCGCCGACACGCACACCTGCCGCCACATAGCCGCACTCAGTACCGGCGACGACACCGAAACGTATCGACCGAAAACTGGGAAGATCTACGCGAACCTTGATCCCGTCGGTCTTCTTGATGTTGACCCTGGCGTTGAGATACAGCCTCCTGGTCCGGGAGTCCCGCAGCTTGAGCCTGGCGCCGAAGGAGCCGCCGCCGCTGCCGCCCACGGCCGCGCCGCCGCCGCCGCCGCCGGACGCGCACACGCTCAGCGCGGTGGACCAGCCGAACCCCTCCAACTTCACACTCAGCTCCACCCCCTCCTCCACGTCCACCTGTACGCGTGATATGGAACTCACTGTATTATTGCGTATCATAGTACCACACATGTACTATGCTATTCAAATAAGAATAAGAATGTCAATAACCTCTATCTGTCAAATGTCACTTGAAAAGTATGGTTTGCAAAAAAACTTATTTAATATACTTAACTTAAAAAAACTTACTTACATCAATAATAATAGTCTTACATCAAATTTAAATAAAAAGTTTAAATTAGTAGTAAATTGTCTTAATATAATATTTAATTGTTTAAAGTCATAATTCGTTTTTTAAAACCATACCATAAGCTTTTTTATTTTTGGCGCAAAGGCCCAGAAGCCATTATTATAGAAAAGAAAATAAGGACGCCAGTTGCCATATTGTCAATGTTAGTGTGCTTCGTCGTGCGACTGAGTGCATTTTTCACTCAAACTTTGCAAATAAATTTTATTTAAAAAATATCTTGTTTTGCTCACCCTACCTAACTGGTTAGAATCGACAGCTATGACGTTACAATATGGCGCAAAGTCGACCATATTATTCCAATTTGAATCTCATAGTAAGGCTGGCGATCGAGGACGGTGATTTTTTTATTTCGAAAACATACAATCTTTTATTACTTGATGATGACCATTGACCATGACTACTATGAATGTACAAAAAGCTTATTTCTTTGCGAGCTGATTTCTGGAAGAGAAAAAGGTTAGACATTTTATTACGATAATAAACAGTGCCATAGTGCTTTTAAGGTCAAATATGTGTATGGAGAATTTGGAAAATTCTTTAACATAATTTTGTCCAAGTTATATTTTATTTTATATATTATAAAGCGTTCTCCTCGCCTCGTGGAAGGGCATCGTGTCTCCGGGCGGCACGGTGCCGGTGGCGCAGACGGTCCCGGTGGCGGCGGTGGCGCGGTACTGCAGCTCCAGCGGCAGCAGGTTCTCCAGCCGCAGCGCCGGCACCAGCGTCAGCGTGTGACCGGCGATGCCCGCGCCGCGGTCCGCCGGGAACCGCTCGCGGACTATGACGCAGCAGAACCTGGACGACAACCGCTCCAGTGAGGTAGTTTGCGGCTGGGGGCGCGTCAAGCGCGAGCCGCAGTGCAAGGTACCTGTAGATGTGGTCCGGCGGCGCCCGGCAGGCGTAGTGCAGGCGCGCCTTGCCGGCGGGCGCGGCGCGCCAGTCGATGGGCGCGGGCGCGGGCGGCGGCGCGGCGGGCGCGGGCGCGCGCAGCAGCGGGCGCGTCCACAGCGCGCCGGCGTGCGCGGCCAGCGGCGCCGCCCACGAGCTGCCCGCGCCCACCTGCGCGCTGCGCGGCCCGCCGCCCGAGCTGCTCCACTGGGCTGCAGGACACGATCACATTAACGTTTACAGTTCTTTGCACAGCCCGCTTCACTAGCCGATGATGCATTAGCGGTGCACAAATCCAAATGCCCAATACCGAACCTTTCAAATCTTGAAGAAAAAAAAAAGTCAATATAGCTTAAAACGGTAAACGAGTAACGACTTTTTACATTGCATTATTGTTCGCTAAAAATGTAAAGACAACAACGATTCGAACTCAAACGACTGCTACAAATTTTTTGCTAAGCTATAATTAAAGCGCTCTCTGGAATTCAAATCTACGTGAAACAAGAATACTTTAAAATGAATGAAGGCTTTAAAAGTCGAGGTCCGACTAAATACGGTAGGGATCAGTGGGGTCGGGTACCGCAGTTGACAAGGATAGGGTGCAGCGGGCAGGGCGGCGGCGGCGGCGCGGCGAGCGGCGCGCGCAGCCGCTGCAGCGCGGCGCACGCGGCGCGCACACGCCACGCCGCCGACGCGTGCGCGTACGCACACTCTGGCGCCGGCAACGGATTATAATTTACATTTTTGTGTTCACGGAAAGATTATGTTGTCCAAACTCATAAATACTATTTTAAAATGAAATATGTCTTTAGACCGCACGGTGCGGCTCTTTCAGACCCATCGCCAGTAGTTACGTGCGTAATGTCACTTTTTCAAATTGTAAAAGAACACCAACTCCCGAGCAAGAACTGTAAACTCGGTATGACAGCTTTTTTTAAATTCTGCACCCTATCATTGTGAACTGCGGTCACCTTAACTAGATAACAAGGAGGTCAGCTTAGAAGATGTTTAGCGATTGTAAAAAAACCACATGACAAGTGTGTGGTAGTGCAAACAGTGACCATGATGATTATATTTCGCAAAATAATCAGAATCTATGAATGAGGATGTATAAAGTTGGTGTAGTGCTCACCGGCCGAAGGCGCGTGGTCGACCCTGACCTCGACGGCGTGCGGCAGCTTGTTGACCAGCTGCAGCGCCGAGCGCACCGTCACCAGCTTGCGGGCCGACCCCTCCAGCGACACCTCGAACACTACACGAGCCTCTGCGCCCGTTTTCTAAGTACATATTCACATTATAGCCAAGCATTTCATCGACAACACCAATAAATATATCGATTTTGATAATAATTTCATATAATAATACTTACTTAAACTACCTATATTAGGTAGGAGTTATACATCTTCCCACATCCTTAAATATTACATTATCTTGCCCAAAATGTCGTTCATGTTACGTTATAGTACCTTAACTTAAGGTATCGAATTAGGTCTCAATAAATGATAATGCACACATATGGAAACGGCATAACAGAATAAAATGTATCAAGTTTGAAACGTATAGTATACTAACGACGTGAGTGAGATTCCTGAAGAATACTCCGACCCTGTCTACGCAGACGGGGTCCGGCGGCGCCCAGCCGTCCAGCCGCAGCGCCAGCTGGTGCAGCACGGCGGGCTGGCCGGCGGCGGGCAGGTGCAGCACGGCGGGCTGGCCGGCGGCGGGCTGGTCGCGCGCGCGCCGCCGCCCGCGCCGCAGCCCGAACGAGAAGGGCTCCGTGTCGCCCGCGCGCACCATCATCCACGAGTCGTCCGGCCCCGACCAGCTGCTCTGCTCTTGCAGTCTGCAGTGCGACACTTTACACCATCACTACCCATTGCCCACACTGAGCCCACACATATTACGACCGGTCTGTATGTGAATGTGTTCTGCTCGAGTTCGCTCAATGCTTTGCGCATAGTAAACTATCACAAATCTATTATCTATCTTCCCTATTTTTGCATCCCAACATTTCATGCAAACCAAGGATGGGGCCAACGGAAAAATCACTTATCTCAATCAAAAATACTGGTTTGGTCAGCAATCAAATAACCGATGTGACGCTAAGAATTGCGAAGTTGTTATGGCTGAGGGCAAGATGTGAGTCAAGGCAGCCTAATAACTACACACGACACGAGAGACAAGTGGTAGAGAATGGAGAAATTACTAATAATAAGAATTGGGGGAAATGAATAAGTATCAGAAAATAGAGATATGTGTGTAAAATAACACAGGCGACAAAAATAAGTGTGCATGAGTTCCCCGTAGCCACAGCACTCACACGTCAGCAGTGGCGAGCAGCGTGGTGAACCAGAGGCGGTGGCCGGTGTGGTTGCGCAGCGCGTACGGCACGAAGGGCGAGCGCCGCCGGTGGCCCGCCGGGCTGCCCTTGGGGGACTGCTCCGACGCACCCGACGACTGGTACACACAACATTATACTGTCACATACTAATGGCCAAACTCAAACAAATATTGCTGTAAAATATGATACAGAATGGGTAATTATTTTATGAACACAGAATGTTGTTAGCATTTCTTTTCTGCTACAAAATTCAGAAATAATTTTATTTCTATGCTTTGACAATCCTAGACACGTCAGTGTATCGCTTATATCTTTGGCTGTGTTCATTTTTAGATCAAAGTAAGAGCTAATCTTAGATATGTTTTGCGTACAGCGAATTTTAAGGAAAACTCGACTCGTGGAAAGTCTTATTAAAAACGATAATCAAACATTTCTGATTTCATTTCAATTCATTTAGAATAAATACGCTAGAGGCCTATGACCTAACCTAGAGACCTATTTTCGATTTCGCTGGTTTAAAAAAGATGGTGGTATATAACCTGCGGTGCGTAATAGTCCGCGGTCCAGTTGGCGCGCACGAGCTGGCAGAGCTCAATGAGCGATGACGTCACGTTGGTGTTGAGCATCTCCGATGACGTCACGTCCATCTGCACGCGCCCCAGCGACAGCTCGCTCGTCAGCGTGTACTCCCAACTCGTTTCGAATCTAACATACACTTCCTTCGATCAGATGCTACCCTGGTATTATGAGATTCCCGAACAAAGTTTCTAGTGTAAGTAGTATTTAGTACATGACATATTTTGCGGTAATGTCACTACAATCTTATTTATCGCTTTTTCGCTTTTAATTAGCGCTATAGTGTTTATTACCTAAAAATCTCATCCCGTTTTAAAAAAACGAATCCATAGATCTCCTGACTACGAAACTGTTTAACTTTGTACATATAAAACGAAGTCAGTGTGCGTAGTGGTGATTCTAAAAGTGGTCGAGATACTAGTAATGGCGTATTGTATGGTGTCAGTGTTACCGCCAAGGCTCGACAACGGGCTCCCATCCAGATAGGGTCCTGTTGTAATAGTCTACGGTGAGCAGCCCCGCCAGCCTCCCCCCACCCGCGCCCGCCGAGCGCGGCCACGGCACCGCCCCGCCCGCCGCACCCGCGACACCCGCGACACCCGCGGGCGTCGCCGGCGTCGACACCAGCCTCGGATCCTCGAACACTTCCTCCACCTTCCTCAGGTCCTGCTCGGACACGGACGAGATGCTATAATGACCCAACAACCAGTTTTATACAATACTTGTTCAGAGACGGAGGATACACTCACTTGTTCCACCTGCAGTTCAGCCAGTGACACCTCCAGCAGCGGTACGTCCGAGTCCAGACAGTCGTCGATCACGCACAAAGTGATGCAATCGGCCGACACCTAACGCGCAAACAGCACTCTTACACTAAATATTTCGGTCAATAAATTTTGTTACTATAAAATTAAGAGGTGGAATTAATATTGTACGAATGAATATGCTACGAAATGTTATTTAGGTACCTTTACAGCTTTCAGCGGCCAAATGGTGTTTGCCGGCGGCGGTAGGGGCGGGGGCGGCGCGGGCGGCGGCGCGGCGCGCAGCCAGCGCGGCCGGCACATCCAGCCCGGCCCGCCGCCCGCCCCCGCCCCCGCCCCCGCCCCCGCCTCGCCGCCAACCGTCCCCGTCTCCGCCCACGCCCCCGCCCCGGCTCGCATGTGCACGCTGTTAGCGGGCGCGTCCTCCGTACTATCCGGCATTAGGGATTTACCTGTGTTTAAAACGTTCAAACTTATTCATCGATTCCTCTTACAGGTAAATCTCAATACGTGGGTTATGCGAGCTCACCGGACAGTGCCGCCCTCGCCTGCACGGGCAGCGACTGCAGCATCGCCGCGAACATCTTCATGTCGTGGTACGATAGTCGCAAATTCAGCGTACTCATCGCGATCTGCATTGGAAACGATAAAATAAATAATTGTCGTAATAACGTTGTAGCGAGTCGCGAGGATAGTGGCGTGTGGAGTACGCACGTGCAGCACGGTGTCGGCGTCGAGCGCGACGTGCAGCGCGCACGGCTCCACGATGGAGAGCGCGGTCTCCTCCTCCAGGCCCAGCACGCACGAGAACACCTCCAGCTCGTTCAGCTCGCACGACACCGGCTTGTGCGCGTCCGCACCCCGGTACGTTATCACCGTCGTACTCTGCAACAATGCACACACACTCAATTGTATGTGACAATAAAAACATATACGACCAGAATAGTCGAACGAGCTAACTGAGCTATCAGCCTCGCCTTCACATTGTTAATAATAGTTAAGAAGAAAAAGACGAGCGTACTACAATACGACTAAAATAGCTTCAGTAGAATGTGGTTACGTTACAGTTCACGCCTGCCTACCATATCAGGAAACAGATGCGTATTGGGGGCGTAAGGTGTGATAGTTACCCTGAGTATAACGGCGTTGGTGTCCCATACGGAGGGGTCCTCGACGAGCACGAGCTGCGAGTCGGTGATGTTCAGCTTGAGCTCCACGTGCGGCTCTTGCTGGAGTCGCGCGCCCGCCCCGCCCGCCCCACCCGCCGGGCTGGCGGCCCGTCGTGCTGCACTCAGCGCCTCCTCCCTGCACGACCAACAACTCTTCTGAGACTCTTTACGACGCAATGATAGTATATAATACACTTCTCATCAAAAAAAATCGAAACACCTCGCAGTTTATGATTTGATAAGGATTATCAGAAAAATGTGTATATTTAGGAATAAATGTAAAATGTCATTTAATAGTGAGTAGTATGAGGTTTATAAATCCTAATGTTAATGTTCTAAATTCAAATTAAGTCTTCATAGGTTTCGTATTTTGTATGATGAGTAATTTTAAAAATTAGGACAAAAACAATAAAAACGAAAGTGTTTCGATTTTTTTGATGAGAAGTGTATATTGTAGTATAGTCACACTTCAATGCTACACTTTCGGTCGGGTTAAATGCGATGGTTGACGATGTTAATGTTAAATAAACGATGTTTAAGATAATACTTTACTGCTAGAGTTTATGACAAGCCCATTTAAATAAATCTTACCCTTGGAACCTATATTGACGTACATTATTTTTTATCTGAACACAAATTAATACGACTGACATTTGAATGATAATACATGTTGCCCAACAGCCCCAACACGATGGTTATGTCTTTCATGTAAAAACAATCGAAAGGATAATCAATTATAACCAAATAGAAAGACACATCTGGGTGGGTAGGCAGGTAGATACGTATATGGTGTGTATGGTGTGAGTGACGCACAGATGCGCCTGGTCGGGGTCGGCGGGCGGCGGCGGCGGCTGCATGATGAACTGGTTGGCGGCCTCCCACCAGTCCAGCACGGCCATCAGCCGCATGTTGTTCACCAGGATCGTGTACGCGCTCGAGTCGCCGCGCTTCCTACAACATACCACACTCACCAAACACTGACACCCATTTCAGCAAACAATCTAATCCCTACTAAGGAACCCACTTTTTTGTGCGATCTATAGGGTATTTCACGAGTTCGAATTAATACTTTAACGTTAGCATGTGTATCAACTACAAAACTGAATGAATATAAATTTAATCAAAATTGAAACTATTTATTCGTCGCCAATTTTTTAAAGTTAATATTTCTAGATTCATTGTACTACACTCAGAACCTACTATAAAGTGTGCTTTCACCAAGAATCTACATAACCTACTGTAGATAAAATAGTAACCTACTATAGATAAAGTAAATAAAATAGACCTAAAATAGTATTTTGAACTTCCGATACATTTTGCAAACCCGAAAATTTATAAAATCATTTTATTCTTTCATTTATAGAGTTGTCTAGACGACGATAGAGGTGTGTTCGGTATCAGTGTGGGCTTACCTGGCGTGCACCTCCGCCTGCACGCTGTGTCGCTGCTCCTGCATGGGCTGCACGATGTGGCTGAACACGTTGCCGCGCCGGTTGGCCGGCTCGCGCGAGTACCGCGTGTCGCTCACCAGGATCTCCTACACGATCACAACATACTCGGATTATTGCTCAACAGAGAATCTACATACATATACTCACGCGAGTACCCCACGGGGGGTAGACAGAGACTACCGTTTGCCACATACTACGATCCTGACACACCTCCGTCGCTTCATACACATTCAAACATCTTTACATCCACTTCCGTAACGATATGCTGACTACCCAAATTCATATCGAGGGATGAAAGGCTATTGTGTCTTCTGTTATTAGTAATAAAGAAGTCAGGTCATCGTTGCAAGAATACAAGGAATACATCATTGAAGATAGTTTTATGTTTGATTAAGTGTAAAATGGAACCGCACGCTAATACCTAAGTGGAACATCCAAAAATAAACAACCGAAGTGTGAAAATAGGATGTAATTCACACATTTAATATTAAGGCGAGATACACTTTACTATTCTTGAAAATGTTCTCTGTACCAATACATGTAGAGAAGATTGAAGGTACAATTTGCGCAACCATGCGAATAAATTTGTTCTTTTCATCAATGAAATTTCGATGAGAAACGTGTTTCAAGAGTTCCTACAATGTTTTTATACTGGCCAAAAATTGGTCGCATATTCAAGCGGCTATTGTTGATGTGGTGTGTACGTGCCTGCGACACGAGGTCGATGTCCTGGCTGAGGTCGGAGTAGGTCTCGATGACGAGCCGCGACTTGATGAAGTTGATGCAGGCCAGCGAGCTGGCACCCGCCGCGGGCTCCAGCCGCACCGTCACGTCCTGCAGGTCCAGCTTCAGCGAGCTGCTCGTCCACACCTACACACACATCATAAATATATCAGCACGCCCTACTCCCCCAAAGGAGAGGCGGAGTCACACAGCGCCGATGTATTTTGGACCCAATATAATTGGGAGGCTAGCCGACTGCCATTATTACGGGCACGGTCCGGGTCGATGAACTTTATACGCCTTTTTATAATAGCGCACGTTTTCTCACGATGTTTGCTATCAGCGTTCAGCAAGTAGTAATCATTATTTAAAATTACATCAGCAGAATAGTTTTAACTGCAGGTTTGTATTGATTGTACGTTCTTAAAATTGAGTATTGTAGAAGATTGATGTAGTGCGATAATGAAGGCCGAAAGCCCAAGACAGTATGTCGTTACTGAGGTACCTGTTCGTGCGAGTGGTGTCGTGCGTGCGCGTGGTCGTGCGGGCGGCGCGGCTCGGGCGGCTCGGGCGGCTCGGGCGGCGGCAGCAGGTCGTCCACGCACTCGGCCAGGTTGTGCGCCAGCACGCCGCGCACCAGCCGGTACTGCGCCGGCGTCAGCGTCGCCTGCAGCGTGCTCAGCGCGCCCGACACGCTCAGCTCCGGCACTGCCGCCACACAACCACGTCACTCACTCACTACGTATGGTGCAACGTTACAAAGCAAGGGGCTGGTAGCATCGCTTGCGAATTTACGTACGCCGATAATTTAATAATGCATGCGATATTATGTATAGTATGATATGTGTGTAGTGCGTAGAGTGAAGTGAGACCTGCGCGCGCGTGTTGCGGGTCCATGTTGATGGCGAGCGTGAGCGCGAGGTCGGCGGGCGCGTGCAGCAGCGGCGCGCCCAGCCGGCGCAGGCGCAGGCCCGGCCCGCGCCCGCCGCGCGCGCCCCACAGCGCCAGCCCCTCCAGCACCACGCGGCGCAGCTCCACCAACACTGTGGCGCCGCCCTCTGCTACACAAACCCACATAACGCAACTATGCCTCTTGGGTTTACTATCGTAACGTACCCTCGCTATAATCAATGTATAAGTTTACGAGTCGAATTTGTAACGACTGAGATATTGACCGTCGGTGCCGGAGGCGTCGCCGTCCCCGCCGACGCGTTCGAAGCAGTTGTCGAGATGCAGCGTGCGCAGCTGCGCGGCGAGCGCGTCGCGCGCTCGGCCCGACACGGGCAGCACGATGACCGGCGCCGCCGCCACCACGCGCAGCCGCATGCGCTGCGCCAGCGCGCCCGCCGCGCCGCCCGCGCCCACCGACACCTGCCACCACAATGCGCACGTATCGAACCAACCCAATAGACACTACTAGGCTATTGCGTGGAGGTGGCGACCAGAGTCATTGATAGAAATAAGACCTAAGCAGAAAGAGGCCAGCTGCCAACTTATTTGGTAATGAGCGCCCAACAGCCGCCTACACCACACTGCGCATCAATGGCTCTGGTTGCCGGATTCGCGCAATGTAGGGAAACTCTGGCATTTTCATTTTTATCATGTTTTATATGCTGGCTATTATCCTTATGCATAGCCTTTTGCCATTTTATTGCCTTTTTTACATTGTTATTTTTTAGACGGGTTTACTTTCTTATTATGTATTTATTTTGACCTTTACAAATTTTTAATAAAATTTATTTGACTTTTATTTTTAATAAAACAATCCAGGCTGGAAAAAATATTTTACACACATTAAACTTAAGGCTAATTTTAAGTACTCTGACCCCCACATCAGAGGTGAGCACGCGGGCCGGGTCGATAGAGGCACGGATAAAAAAAAAAAAAAAACCTAATAGATACACTTACACCTAAGTAACTGCGAGTGGCATCAAATGCATGCAGATGTCCTCACCTTGAGCCTCGCTTGCAGTATGACGCGCCTGAGCAGGCTGAAGTCCCTCGCGAAGGCCTGCAGCTCCATCACGAACCTCTTGGTGTGCACGTACGTCACCGGCCCCATGTCGATGCTCAGGCTGGTCTCGTGGCCCGCCGCCGCCGCCTCCGCCGCGCTCAGCCTGAGATCATCGTCAAACTGGGTTCAGTGTCGCGTTCATCGGCGGCATAAGGGTAAATAAAGGTGGTGGGTTGGGACCTGTGATACTGGAAGGTGAGCGCCTGGTCGCCGTGCGTGCGGAAGCGGTCGCGCCAGAGCGCGGAGTGCGGCGTGAGGTCGGTGAGCGCGAGCGCGCCCAGGCGGCCGGAGATGCTGCGCGTGCGGCTGCGCGCGTCCGCGCGCGCCACCGTCAGCACACGCGACACGAGCGCGCGGCACGTCTCCCCGCGCGGGCCCACCACCACCACCGACAGCGAGCGCACCGACATCTCCGTCTGCGTCACGCCGCCCGCGTCTCCGCCCGCCGACCACTCTGCCGAGGGCGGGTACAGTGTACGCCTACATCTCTACGTGGTACGGCTACAGATACGTGTGTTCTTTCCAATATTGACATCAGCGAAAAGGCGAACTAACCCGGTTCGGTCGTAGTACCATTCGCACAAAAGACAAGTACCGCTCCTTACGGTTCAAGTAATACTCTATCTGGCTACGAGTAAAGTGACCGATGTTAAGCCTAAGTTTTATTAAGATGAAACAACTGATAACAGAATATAAATTGACGGAATTCTGACATTTGCTGTTCCTACTCGCATCCGGCGACTTCCTAAGAGAGGCGGAGGACGTGATAGACTAGTGATGTAATGCAATGTTAAGTCTGGTTACCGGTGTGCTGCGGCTCGGGCCCGTGCTCGGTCTGCGGCGGCTCGTCCCCGGCCACGCCGAAGAAGTCCAGCACCGCCACCCAGCTGTCGATACTCACCACCAGGTTCAGGCAGTTGAAGTCCACCTTCGTCAGCTTGGAAACCTGACACCAAAGAAACGCTTATCACTCTTACTCTGTACGAGTGGTGACACCTTAAGCCTCCCGCATACTGGGGCGCAAAAAGCTGCGTGTCAAATTTTTTGCAACTACCAAAACGGACTCGCATACATAAACATAGAATTTATGTGGTAAAAGGTACGCCCCCACGTGACAAAATTCGCTCACGCTGACGATGACGTTTCTTTCAGGAATGAACTTTTTCTGAGTCAATACAGGTCATTTTGGTATGTACGAAAATGCTGACGCGAAACGCTGAAATGGTGGTGTGCAGGCGGTACCTTGTCATACTTGTCGTGGAAGTGCGGATGGTTGGGGTGTCGGCTGTGCACCGACAGCCACACCAGGTTATCGGCGGGCGGCGACCCGCCCCCCTCTTCACCCTCACCTTCACCCTCCTCCCCGCCGGGTACCGTCTCCGGCGAGCAGGGCGGCGTCACGCAGGACTTCCTGTCGTGTTTGTTTTTACGCTCCTTCGGCTAGTGTAAATAAACACCACACATTAATACAGGTAACTTTTCTATCAAAGAGTTGCGTTGAAAATGCAGGACCGACCTCCTTGGCCGCGACATTGAGCTGGCCGGGCAGCGAGCTGCAGTAGTACTTGGTGTACTGCAGCGAGCTGACGCCGGACTGGTCGTCCGCGCCGTACTCCGTCACGAAGTCCGGACACGACTTGGACACGAACACCGCCTTGGGCGGCACTTGCGGGGTGTGTGACACCATCAGCATGCGGTGCTTGGAATCCGGCGGCTGGGTCAGGTCTTCCATCGTGATGGAGTGGAGGGACACCTGCCGAATAGATAACGATAAAATAACCGGGCCAGGTATCACATAATATTTGTGACTGCATTTTTTGAAGAAATATTGTACTCGTTGAAGAAATGGTGGTACAGTATAGTACCTGCAGCGTGGTGGCGTAGGGCTCGGCGCGGCGGTAGTGCAGCCGGAACTCGCGGAAGGCCAGCTCCACCAGGCTGCGCTCGCCGCCGCCCAGGTCCGCGCGCAGCTCCACGCTGAACGTCGCCAGCTCGAACGATACTGTCCACGTACATTTACACAACACTATTACTATCACTCAAAAGCAGTCGCCATACAAAACATCATCGAATGGAAAAAGAAAAGGTAATCAATATTTCTGAAATAAAATGTCGAATGTTAAGGAAGACAATCTTCTTTAATATCTATAATTATTAGGGTTACCAAAAATAATACTTACTTAATAACATACAAATAAAGTCAGGATGATAAGAATCTTCTAGACGTTAGTTTTATTACTAAAGTCGCGCGCACATATAGGAGGATACGTCTGTGGACGACCACGACCTCCATACGTATCACCATGGATATAGTGGTGATGGCGTACCGGTGATGGGCATGAAGTCGGTGGGCGCGGGCAGCGGCGGCGGCACGGCCAGCACGGCCGCGCGCACCGCCGGGTCCAGCCGCAGCGTCGGCACCGCGCCATCCACCAGCTCCGCGCCGCCCGCACCGCCCACACCGCCCACTCCGCCCACACCGCCCACACCGCCCACACCCGTCTGCATCGTATATCACATTTTTAATCTAGTTCAAATACATCCAAGAGATCCATGATTAATATTTTGTTATATAATATAATATTTTGTCTATGAATATCACTTACAAAAGTATATTTTAGAAATATAAATAAATACCGCCAGACAACACATACTCATCGTATGATCTCAATCTGAGCAGTGCTTATACTATGAGTACCATACAATGGAGTGGGAGCGAGCCCAGATACACCCAGATCAGAGCACATTCCGAAAAGGCCATTTCCGAAAGTTGCCGCATGCGGGAATCAAACCCGCGACGACACGGTGCAGTGAGCCGGCCTACGCTCAGACTCCTAGACCAAGCGGACGTCGTAATCACACATATCACATTAAAATTTAATTTATTTCATAAGATAAGACATTTTCTCACGGATCGTGACGTCATTTTTGTGATCAAATCGTGACGTCTTATTAGCTAGCATGGCGTGGTATGATAAAAATAGAAAATTGGTTTGACAGTTACATACAACGCGGTTGACGTATGGATAAGATGTTTTATCTTAAGTGCTAGCATGGGTTTCCAAAATGTACCACAAAGACACGAATTTGACAGTTCAACGTAAAGTAATTTTTCAGTGTAAAAGTACATAAATATAGCATTTTATACATTATTATAACAAATAATACATAGTTTACTTGATCCTTCGTCAATATCAAGGGGACTACATGTGAAAAATGTGCAGAAACCGAGCAGCATCTTATTTTTTTGTAAAGCACCGTCTTCCTCATTTGTCATTTCAATGAACGAACGAACTTAAACTGTGAGAAAATTTTATCAGGCTGTATAATTTTAAACATCTTGGAAGCCATGTTAGCAAATAAGATATGGGAACGCAAGTTGATAAATGTTTTAGGGACTCGTGATAAAACATGTTAGCAGGCGTGCTGACACTACTGGTGTTGAAGTAAGTGATACATCCTATCGAGGTGTGTGACCTGCGCGTGGTGGTGGTGGTGGTGGTGGTGGTGGTGTTGGTCGGGATGGGGCGCGGTGACGGAGCGCAGCGTGTCCAGCAGCTGCTCGTACTGCTCGCGGCGCGCAGACACCTGCAGCCCGCCCACCACCGCGCCGCTCACCTCGCACTGCACACACAACCGTATAACTATTACATATCATTTTCTAATTAGCCCGTAGTTGTAGCATGAGGGTTAAGACTACACTTATGTAACGGAATAAGTCGATTTGGCTCTTTCTCTCTTATGAAATAGGGCAGAGAGCGAGCGAGCGAGCGAATCCGTGACCGAGGTCTAGTCTTGAAATGCGTGCTAAGCCCACTGATGTCTGTTGGTCACAGTCTACTGCACATTCATAGTGAGAAGCTGCTTATACATTGTTATTCAGAACGGGTATATCAAGCCTGCAACCGTTTGTTGAGTCCAGAATATCACTGTATATAGACGGAATATTGATAACTATTTTTTGTTTCTCACACTAAATTAAATTGTCAATTTATTTCTATGAATCGACAACACTAGCAGCGGCAGCCTCAGGGGGAGGCGAACAGGGCGATCGCCCGGGGCCTCGCTCTTGATAGTGAAAAAAAAGCCGGATACTTAATTACTATCCGGCCGGATAGTGAAAACAAGGCCGGATACTGAATTACTATCCGGTATCCGGCCGGATACTGAATAACTATCCGGCCGGATAGTGAAAAAAAGGCCGGATACTGAATTACTATCCGGCCAGATAGGAAAAACAAGGCCGGATACTGAACTACTATCCGGCCGGATAGTGAAAACAAGGCCGAATACTGAATATCCGGTATCCGGCCGGATAGTAAAAAAGGCCTGATAGGCCGGATACCGGATAGTTACCGGATATCTGTTTCATCTCTAGTTTCAAGTATCCGCTCGCTCGCCGAGGGAGGGCGGGGGTCATACAAAAACGATCACCGAAAGGACAAAGGGCCTCGCAAAGACCTGCCGCCCGGAGCCTCGCAAGGCCGCCGCTGAACACTAGGCATGGTCAGTTAGGTCACTTGTCCCTTCTGTTGTGTTTATCTTTAGAAAGAAATTAGCAGCTGATTTTAGAGCTGTTTGTGGGACAAGTTTTAAGGAAAACATCAAATATTTTATTAAAAGTGATAATATCATATTGCTGACTTCACATATTCGCTTAGAATAAGCGTTTATTGTGAATCTCGTTTAAGAAGTCTAAAACATGATATTCAATAATGTTTACTCCTTAGTATAAAGAGACGATTTAGTTGGTCGTGTGAACCTGATAGGCAGCGTCGGTGTCGGGGTCTCCCTCGCGGTAGTTGACGGTGAACTGCAGCGCCGTGTCGTGCAGCACGGGCTTGCCGGCCGACACGTCGTAAATCTCCTGCATGTTCTCCGCGGACAGCTGCTGGACCTTCAGCTTGTCGGCCACGTCCAACTGCACCCAGAATCACGCCAATTAATAATATCACGTGTTAATCTGGTACTCATTAGAGTAGTTATAGAGTAGTTACATATTTATCAGTGATAGAAGTGAAGTGGTAGAAGTGCATAAGTCATTTTTAAAAATGATTACCACTTGCCGAACGGTGAAGGAAAACGTTTCGAAGAAACTTGCATGTCTATAAAAAGTGCGCGCTAGGTTCATCAACTGACTTCCTAGCATTGAAGGGCAACATGCCAGGAATAATGGCAATAGGATCGCTCCACATTACAAAACACATGGCGGAAGTGTAGGTGTGTATACCGACCGAGGCGAGCGAGATGTCGCGCACGCGCACCCTGTAGAGCGTGAGATGCGGCGGGCCGGGCCGGTTGGTCAGGCTCATGCGGCCCAGGTGCGCCACCACCACCTGCGTGCTCTGCGCCAGCCGCGGCACCACCACCACCGGCGACTCCAGCGAGATCTGCACGCTGCACATCACACCCCCATCACATCACATCACTCACTGACTTCATCATTTCCATACCTCATTCATTGCCCCTTATTTAGCTAAGGTCACAATCGACAACAGTTTCTACAAAACATATGACTTGAGCTGTCAATAAGTAGATTGATGTGATTAATCATATTTATACAGGGTGTATCAGAAGTCCGAAATAATACTTTGGTTACATATACGGTAACTCATATGGGGATGCTTAGTAAAGACGGTTTTTACCTAACTATCATAGTTTCTAAGTTATGGACCTTTGAATATTTGTCACAGGTATCGTGTACTGGCCATTGGGTACATCCATAACGCTATTCATCAGTGTAAACTACACATATGAGGGGCGACTAGCAATATTCACAAAGCAGAACACGAAAATTTTACATAGGACTCGATATATTACGAGTTATAGAAATTGACGACGAAGAAAAAGTTGGAAAAACATGGTCGAATTTCGATTAAATTTTTATACTATTCAGTTCTATACCCGATACTGATGCAGAGGTCAAAGTATTATTTCTGACTTCTGAAACACCCTGTATGTATGCGGCGGAAGGATTTGTAAAAACGCTTCTAGATTGTTATCCCGGTTGGATCGAAACGCAACCAAGATTCGGCAAACTGAGAAGACAGATTTTTAGTTATACAAGTAATTATTTAACACTGATTAATCAAACGCAAAACAAAATAGTACTTAAAACTCAGAGCAACAATCAAATCGAAAGAAAGAGTAGTATAAATTTTGTTCTGACATTGGTAATTTGAAAGTTGTACTGTGAATAACGTAGATAATTCTATGAATCATATTCAAAACGAATAGAGTTAGAATGTGCGTTACCTGAGCACGATGTTGTCGGAGGTGAGGTCTGCGGGCTCGTCCAGGGACGCGGCCAGGCTGGTCGTGCGGCGCCGCGGGGACACGCCCTCCGCGGACTGGGACAGCTTCGGGTTCGCGTACAAGGACTCGCCTCTACGATACATACATTACCAACCTTGTGGTTTACAAAAATGCTTTAAGCGGAGAGTTATAAAGAGACAGGCGATGGAGCGGTTAAAGTCACTGGGGTGTCACTATGTTTTCCAGTACTAAATCGAGCTGTATTGACTCATGGAAAAAGTTCATTCTACAACGAAATGGAGTGCCATTGTAGAGGAGGACATGGAGGGAGTCAGTGGACTGTGCGAGTAATTTTGACGCGTGGGAGCGTGACTTTTAAGACTGAAATTCAATCTTTATGCATATGCATATCGAGGGGTAAAGGGCGAAACGGCTCAAGCGCCATGTAGGGCGAAATTGAGTTATATATATCTCATTGGAATCAGCAGATTTTTGTCTGTCTTTTGAGCTGGGTTTCATGCAACGTTACCAAAATGGCCCTCGAGTCAATTCGCCTTTTAACCGTCTATATGATACAGAGTTCGTTTAAGGCTTAAGGGTGTCGTAAGGGTGTGGTGTGGCGCTGAGACCTGGGATGCACGAGGCCGATGGCCATGTCTGCGGCGGCGGCGCGGATGGAGCGCGCTAGGTTGGCCAGGTACTGCTTGAACTCCGTGAGGCAGGAGCGCAGCTCGCGCAGCAGCGGCGCCGAGTGCGTGTACCACACGCTCGCCACGTGCAGCGTCACCGCGGCCTCCACCACTAACACCAAATTACTATATTTACTATAATTTAAAATCGATCCCAATTTGGTCTAACATAAACGGGGTGTCCATTATAAATGGCAAAACAAAATCCCTGGCCAACACTACTAAATCTCCTCGACCAATAATAGGTACCTTTTCTAAAGAAAAAATATACTACTACTACAGCCCTTTTAACGTCCCACTGCTGGGCACGGGCCTCCCTTCAAAGCGAAGGGGATTCAGGCCATAGTCCACCACGCTGGCCCAGTGCGGGTTGGCAGACTTCACACATCTATCGAGAACTAGACAAGTTCCCTCAGACGTGCAGGTTTCCTCACGATGTTTTCCTTCACCGTTTCATAGCAAGTGATAATCTAGGATGAAAATGAGATTCGCACATAAATCCCAGAGGTGCGAGCCGGGGTTTGAACCTGCACACTTTGATTTGCAAGGCGTGCGTTCGACCACTTGGCTACCACTGCTGGCAAAGAAAAATTATGTTTTTGCTTATTTTAAACTAGGTTATGGAAATAACGTAGGAAACAACATAGGGAACAAGCTTTGGGTTTGGCTTCTGGCGATAGTAGATAGTTAAAGATCTTCAATAATCAAATGTATTAATGTGATAATATAACAAGCGCAAATCTTGAAATAAAAATTTGGGACTGCTCTGTAAAATTAAAATGATTTAAAAAAAATGTCAGCTTTACCTTGCCTTTTCGACCTGACAATTTCCCCGGATGATCCTTGATTATCCCTGACTACGTTTTGCTTCCCTGACTTTCCCTAACTTTCCAGAAAGTGGACACCTTAATAAGAACGGATGTTATTTTATTTATGTTTTATTTTTACTTTTTCAGTATTCAAATTTTAAATTTTAGCTTTAAATTTAATTTTTAGTTTAGTTTCAACTTTATTTGTTTCTTTTTTTTAAATGTTTAAGTCTCACGTCGGTGAAAGTTGTACACACCTGTCATTGGTGTACCTATCAGACCAGTTTTTATTTAATATTTTATTTACCCAATTGTTTAATAGGTATACTGTTGGTGTGTCGTTCTTAAATAAATAAATAAATAAAGAACGGAGAGGAAATATGTATATTTACCGGGCGCGGAGCCGTCAGCGGGCGTGGTCAGCTTCCTGTGGATGGTGAAGAGCAGCGCCTTCTCGTCGTCCTCGAGCGGCAGCTGGTGCTGGTGCTGGTGCTGGTGGTGGTGGTGGTGCGGGGCGGGCGGGCGGCCGGCGCGCAGCACGCGCGTGTGCGGCCCGCCGCCCTCACACAGCGACACCACCTGCACGCCGCCCAGAGACCCGCCCACCTCCACCGCGCGCCCGTCTGCGCATCCACAACATTGCTACATCACAGAGTCATTCTTGCCAATATGCAGGTTACAAGTATCAAAGGGTTTGGTGCTGACCGAGGGTGGCCTGTATCTTGGCCTCGCTGACGGTGGCGGTGGCGATCTTCTTGGCGACCACGGTGCCCTCGTGCACGGCGGCGCGCAGCAGCAGCACGCCCAGCCGGTGGAAGTCGAACGTGATCTCGGTGCGGACCTCGCGCTGAACACCATAATCAAACCACATACATGTATCGTCTACTGTATAAGAACTTGGAACATTATTTACCGGTCTTCTGATAAAACCTGTATATCTAATTGTTCCATTGTATACGGACCTTGTGTTCTATGTCTGGGGGCGCGTGGTGTGCGGCGGGCTGGTGGGCGGGCGGCGGCTGGGCGGCGCGCGTCGGGCCCAGCACGCGCGACGTGAACCCTATCAGCTCCACTATCGTCTCCTGGTTCGCTGCAATTACACTGTTATCTAGCGTTCGTCTTACCAAACATTTACAACAGGTTTTACTTTCATCTTTATTGTTTTAATAGCACACAATAAAAACACATAAATCGCACGAATGTATGCGACGCTGCCCGCTACAATGTAGTACTACGAGTGATACAACAATAGCAATACCGGCGACTCACCGATAATATCCAAATTGTTAAAGAGTATGTTAGCGATCCTCAAGTCCTCGGAGTCCCCGTCGCCCTGCACCAAGCACAGGTCGAGAGCGATGAGCGCCTCCGAGTCCACCAGCCCCGCGGCGCCCCAGCCGCCCAGCGGCGGGCCCCCGCCCCACACACCCCCACCACTCCCGCCCATCACCCAGCTGGGCGCCGGGCTGCTGCGGTCCACTTCCGAAGGATCTGCATGGACGATACAAATAGTAGATCGAATCGCGTTAAAACAAAACCTCTCAAACACGTGTCAAAAAAGGGGTTCAGTTGCCTTTCATAGAATACACTTCCACGCTTTAACCCGGTTTAGGAATGATGTCTGGAATAAAAATATGAATGTTAATGTATTAGACTTACTTTTACTAGAAATCCCGTAGTGCAGCGAGTTGAGCGCTTGATGCAGCGCGTGCGGGTGCGCCAGCGCGGACGGCGAGCGCGCCGCGGGGGACGCGGGGGACGTGGGGGACGTTGGAGATGTGGGGGACGTGGGGGACGTGGGCGACGTCGGCTCCGAGCCGCGGATGCTGCCCGATACCGTGTCCATGCTGCGCAGTATTATCAAACACGTTACGTTCTTTACGTCCCCGAAATTGACGACTTACCAGCCATAATAAAAACTAGAATATCAGCGAACCCTACAATACTCACTATAACTGGGCCGTCGTAAAGTGAAAAGCAGTAAGTTAGCAACGGGGACCATCTGACACAAACTGTCACAGTCATCTGTGACGTAATTTAAAGGAAGCGATTTGTGCAATAGATATTGTACGCGCCGAGTGAACGATATAGTGTCAACCAGCTCATCGAAGATTACGGTAGTCGAGTGGATGCATCATGGGTGTGTGTGTCAGGTCTGTGTGCGACTCACCCGACGTGCTTGTGGCTGGCGACGAGCAGCTCGAAGTCGGCGCCGTAGGTCTGCAGCGCGTCCACCAGCAGCAGCGAGTGCACGGACAGCGAGAGCGAGAGGTCCCGCGGGCGCGCCGTCAGCGCCGCCTTCACGCCGCACACCTGCACCTCCGCTATGCTGCGCCCCATCGACTGCACCTGACGCACCATCACCACCACCGGTATTACACATCCAGCGGGCTCAGCATGACCCACAACACACCACTTTTATCAATTCTAATTGTCAAAATTGAGGACATTACGTCACATGATCACATTTCTGCTAGACATCGATGTGACATCATTTGCTCGATAAATCTAACATTTAAAAGAGATACAGTTTTTGTGTAGGCGGTCGTGGTGAGCTTGCAGCTTTAGAAAGGTATAATCGGTTAACGAGCTACATTTAATGAAGCTTTAAAAGCCCCGTATCGATGAAAAGACAGCGATAAAGTATGACTAGACCTTGGCCGTTTAGCGAGGCCGGGTCCGCCTTCCGCAAAGTGGATTCAAAGCTCGGTTATGAGCGTACACCAATAGGATTTGCAAAGATCTGCCTTTATTTCCTCATAGAAGTACTAGGTATACTTGATAATAATCTTATATTATTTCCAATAGGTACTGAGAACGCAGTACGTTACAGAAGTACCTCTAGGGAGAGTTGTTCGATGGCAAACTGCAGCATGAAGAGCGTGGAGTTGTGGTGCAGCTCGGAGCGCTCCGTGTCCGAGCTGGAGCTGCTGGGCTCCTCCTCCGGCCGCGGCTGCGGCGGGCTGGCCGGCTCGCGCCCACTGCACGGGGATACATTACACTCACCGACCATTCCTTACCGCGCTATATACGATGGTCTCATGCGAAATTACACAGTTATTATAAAGATTCCAAGTATTCGATGCTGTAATAAAATACATATGTATAATTGCACCATTCTATTATGATTGCAGTAGTAGAGCGCGGATTAATGTTTTATTTTGATTTTATATGAATGTTTGTAGGTATCAATCTATCTATACAAATAAACAAAATTGATGTGTCTGTAATGTCAAAATAACCGCCTTTTAATAAATGCATATGAAACGCTACTTATTTTTAACAACAAAACATATTTTTATGTGTTTTTGTATGTCTGTCTGTTCTTTTTACTTATAAAAAGTTACTAAGTAAACTTAGTAACTTTTTATTTATTTTACCCAAAAACAAAAAACGAGGACGAAGCCTGCGACTTCAGCTATGTTTTGAATATATTCGATAAAAATCTGATTTCAAACTGGAAAAAGCACGCGATCCAGTCATCGGGTATACATAATAAAGTGTTAATAAATATTGACCGGTGCGTGTCTATGGGCAGGTCGGCGAGCACGGCGCGCACGGCGGCCAGCTTGTGCTCGCTGAGATGCGCGACCAGCGCGGGCAGCGAGCCGCACACCGTGGCCGTCGGGTACTGCGGGTCGCTGGTCGCCACCACGCGCCGCTCCGCCTGCACGACCGTCACATACCATAGAGTTCATACACGACACTTATCATGAAACATACACGCGTGCTAGCCCCGCTGGAGTATTTACACTAACAGAAATAAATTAAGGAAGTCAATAGTACACATCGCATATATCGTGTGCCGCACAGACCTGCAGCAGGATGCTGAACCGGTCGAGCAGATGCAGCGAGGAGGTGGTCCTGGTGTGCGCGTACTTCCAGTTGTCGCGCGCGCGCCCCACCAGGATCTGCAGGTCGCTCAGCTCTATCTTGTATCTACAGTAACAGCCGCACACGTCTCGTACTACACCAAACTACTATGACATTTTTGTTTACACCGACACTAGGCGACGCCTAAACATCACAAATGTTAATACACAAGGCAACTCCTAGAGTATGTGTGAAAAGGAATCAAGTCGGTATTAAGCCAAGACGGATGCGACTAAAGTTTGCAAATACCCAAACGAACTCTGTAGCAATACACATAAAGATTGAATTTCTGTGGTCAACGCTACGCGACCTTGCGTCACAATTCGCTCGCGGTGTCAATTACATTTCATTGTAGAATGAGCTTTTTCTATGAGTCAATACAGTTCATGGATCCGTTTTCGACGTTCATTCATTTCGCAGACTAGACTGCCAAGTGAGCAGTGAATAGTAATGGCAACCCTCTCAGTGTTCACCTATCGTATAGTCTGTTGTGCAGGTTGGCTGCGTCGAGTGCGGGCTGGGCGGGCTGGGCGGGCTGGGCGGGCTGGGCGGGCTGGGCGGGCTGGGCGGGCTGGGCGGGCTGGGCGGGCTGGAGCGGCGGCTCGGGCGGCTCGGGCGAGCCCGGCGACAGCAGGCTGCCCGGCGGCGTCGAGCACGGCGTCATGAACATCTCTGACAACACGTTCCATATTACGCTACACGCTGCACTCTTCACACACTATGTGGTAGCGAAACAATATTACATGATGACGAATGCGGGAGCGAGTGGGTGAGAGGAGGGAGGGGCAAGATAAGTAAGTCAAGTGTGCGTACCTTCGTCGTCGGTGAGCGGGTGTGGCGCGTATTCTACGAGGTTCGCGTTGGCGAGCCTCAGCCGGCCGAAGTCCACCACCAGCACGGCGGAGTCCCGCGAGCACAGCTGCTCCACCAGCAGGATCTGCGGCGCGGAGATGTCCAGCTCCACGTGCCACGTGCGCCGCTCGCCCTGGGGACACACCGTCACATTGCACGCACGGCGGCCCACAGTTGAGTGGGATCGACCCCAGTGGCAGGGCAGCGCAGTACGTACGGGGTGCGCGTGCAGCATGTGCTCCCAGTGCGTGCGCAGCGTGGCGCGCGTGGAGTCGCGCACGTGCGCGTAGGCCGGCACGCGCGCGGCGCCCCACGGCGCGCACGCGAACCGCTGCGCCCAGCGCGCCACCGCCGCGCTGTACACCACCTCCAGGGACGCGCACTTCACCCACAACCTGACGACACGCACCATCGTACTAATATTCTTAGCGAAACCAAACGATCAATCGTCGGCAGTAGTTACTGACTTGTAATCGCAGTTGATGCCGAAGGGCTTCTTCTCGTAGGTGAGCTCGAAGAGCGGGTTCTGGTGCGCGGGCCGGTCGTGCTGCGCGTGCTGCGCGTGCGGCGCGGCGTGCGCGCGGCTCCACGCGGCCGCCGCCCCCGCCGCGCTGAGCGCGCCCAGCCCCTCGCGGATCACGCCCTGCACACGCGCACGCGCATCACCACTAGTCAACATATCACGACTCATCGGGGAGGTGCGTTAGGGAGGTTTACGACTTCGATTTTCATACACAGTTGTGAGGTCATACGACGCAAAGTATGACTAGATATAAAAATAAAAATAAGGCAATACCTACGACTCACTTAGAATAAAAATAATTTAACTTTTTAAATGAAGAACACAGGCAAATAACAGGGAATGTCCTAATTAATGAATTTTTAGGAAAACTATTTTAAAGTTTCAAAATATATTTATTTATTAAAACATCTCCCTTACGACTATTATAACAGGTACTATACCTAATGCGATAGTGAGGCTTATTTTCTAATTTTATATATTTGCATTTAATTAAGCATGAAATAATAATACCTAATAAATATAATAAAACAATAGCTATTATATTATTTTTATTGAGATCAATGCATCCAATAACTTTTGCTTAGTACTGATGTCATGGACATTACCAGTTCTTTTCGTTTTGGCCATAAACAAAACTTCATTTTTGGCGTCATCTGTTAACTGACTAAAATTCAAAATACCATAGACAAAGATATGATTCAATAAAAAAATAAAATATATTAAAATTTGTGACATTCCCCGTTATTAGTCTGTGTCTTTCAAATGGAAATCGATAAACGATCGAATTAACAGATGTATCGTAAGGTCTCGCGTGACCCTACGAGACGGTCGGGGGCGTACCTGTGGCGCGATGAGGATGGGGAAGAGCGTGTCGGGCGTGATGCGCTCGCGCAGACACACGGCGCCGAGCGACACGTGCAGCGCGTGCGAGGCGGCGCGCGGCCGCGACTCGATGCCCACGCGCACGCGCGAGAACTGCAGCTCCACCGCCGCCTCGCGCGTTCCACCGCCGCCGCCACCGCTCTCCTCACGAGCCGAGGGCGCTTTATTACTGCGAATTACATAGTATGCCTTGGGCTTACCGATCTATTTACTCGATCGATTATATTTGTCGGCAATCGGGTATCTGTAATCTATAGGTTACCTGTTGTCATCGCCGTCGCCGTCCATGCACAGATTCAGCGATCCCTTGTTCAATATGAACTCGAACTTGCCGAACACGGTGTCCCTCTTCAGCAGCGTGTTGTTGTCCAGGGAGTCGGCGAGGACGTCCAGGATCTCCTCCTCCAGGTCGGCGGGGGCGGGGGCGGGGGCGGAGTGGGGCGCGGCGGGGGCGGGCGGGCCGCCGTACCAGCCCCACCACTGCGGGAACCACTGCACCAGCATGCTGCGCCCGGAGCTCGCCGGCTTGTCCGGACGAGACGACGGAAACACTTTTGGCACTTTACGCATTGCGATCTGAAAAAATACGGGAATCGTGATATTTAAACTTTCATGATGTTAGAGTTAGTTAGTCGTATATGTATTGCGTCGCGCGTTACCTCCCTGAGCGGCTTGAGTATGTGGAGCGGCGTCCGCCACTCGTACTCGTCCTTGGCGGCCTGGCGCTCGGCGGGCAGCGTGGCGGCGGGCTGGCTGAGCGTGTCCAGGCACGCCGCCACGTACTGCCGCGCCCCGCGCGCGCTCTGCTCGCACCGCTCCCACGTCGGCCGCGCCTCCGTGTCTGAACACACGGACCACTATCGTCACTCCGCCGGTGCCAAAACCACCACCAACACATCCACGACGCTGACCACTGACTACTCACACTTGTGGTCGGGTATGTGGCAGGCGAGCGCGTAGATCCACCAGAGCTTGGCGTGGCCGCGCACGGGCACGGCGGGGCGGCGCGCGCGGAACTCGCGCACGCGCGCCAGCCGCTCCAGCCCCGCGCCGCATCCCACCGCCTCGTTGTACTGCCGCTGCACACAATCACACCTCGCATCCCACTCAACGAACCTAATACAAGATACTCTACCTGCCATGTTCTAAAGGGTTTTCCAACAAGAACTTTGTTTTCTAAAACAAAGAATTTAGATAAAGATTATTAAAATTTTTATTGTATTACGAAGATAACAGTTTGGCAATTATGAATGAAACATGATATCTGACAAATGTCCACCACGACCACGCTGACAGATGTCAATTCTTTCATCAAAGTTTCGAAATAAAAACGGGCCCAATCACGACGCCAGACCACATAGCACACCATACAGTGACACGTTGAGCATGCAAAGGCTTCTCAATAATAGCTCTAGGATTTTCAGTACCCTGACAAGTGAAAATGGGCTTCGTTTGGAAAAATGTTTTTTTTTTTCAAAAAAACCCGCGGGTTGTTCCTGAATGAATTGAGCAAATCTACGGCGATGTTTAATTCGAGTTTTAAATATTTTAATTCGATTTTCGAGCGAAATTGAATTCATTGTAACAATTGCCAAAGCATCTACTACGAATACGTCAAAAAACTAAATGTCAAAACTGTCATGTTGTTGGTGTTGCCCCAATTAAAAAAATCAAAGTTCTTTTTGAAAAACCCTTTATTTCCTAGGACCCGTTATAATCGTCGTTGTGATTGATTGGGTGATCGCAAGTACTTACAGAGGTCAGGTTGAGCAGCACGGAGTCGAGCGTGAGGTTGCAGGTAAGCCGCGGGCGCGTGCGCGAGCGCAGCGGCTGCGCGGTCCGCTCGCGGCGCACGCGCGCCCCGGCCGACGCCGGCGCCACCAGGTACCTGTGCGACGCCTTCCATGTCTGCGACATGCGCTCCTGGAAACGGTTCCTGAACTGATTTATGTATTACTCATAAACCTAAGCATAAATCCGTGCCAAATATAATCATTTAAAAAGCTGTTGCCACGATTTAGTATCGAGTCACTGAAAACTAAGATTATTATAAAATAACTCTTATAGCCCTTAGCTTACCTATCACCCTGAACGGTCTGATATTTAACGCCATTTCGGCTACAGCAGGAACTATGGACAGCCGGTCGAATCTCTATTAACGAATAGTCACTTACCGTCAATTCGGATATGTTGCAGTTGGCTAGCATGCCACCGGGCACGTGCATGGGGTCCCAGTACACGGCGAGGTTGTGCAGCTCGAGCAGCTTGTAGGAGCAGCCGTCGGGGTCGGCCAGCAGCGTGAAGCCGCGCCGCCACTCGCTGTCGCAGGACTCCGCCGCGAGCGACTCCACCGTCAGCCCGCACGCGAACGCCTCGCCCGGACATGTTATCGCGTCTTCGTACCGGATGTGCACGTCGTTTAGTTTCAACTGTTACATTATCGCGACAGATATAGATCATGTTACTGAATATTTTATTGCAGTTTCTAGTACAGAAATAAATTAATACAAAATCTGATACATGCATAAAAAATATTATTTTTAATTATTTTATTTATCAATGTCAGTCCTTTCAACTAAATTTTGTGTATCATTAGAACAAGATTCACGAAACTCCGTTTAGTGTTCTCTACGTAATTAATTCACCTCGAGGAACTAGTAGGAAAAAAGTTGTGAATTATGTTGAGAGATAATGTATTGTAACTTCATCTAAGTGTGAGGGTCGATGTACCTGTAGATTCTCGACGATGTTGGCGAGCAGGCCGGTGCCGTAGTTGAGCCAGGTGGAGTAGGAGGCGGCGTAGTAGCCGGCGTCGGCGGTGGCCGCCTCCAGCGAGGCGCGCCACTGGGCCTCCAGCGCGTCCAGCAGCGCCACCTTGCGCTCGTGCGCTATCGCCGCCTCCACACCACTGTCCCACTGTCCAATGGAAGTACACATCATTTATTTCGTCGAAAAAAAGTCTAATAGTTATTTCAGTTCATTTTGGTATGGACATAAAATAGGTTGTGCATTTCCGCATGCCTATTTGTGTGGGATTTTTGTAGTGCAGCCGGTTTTAGAAACATTTAGTTTGGGTCATTCTCTCTTATGAATTAAAGAATTGAGTGTGATGCAGTTCGGCATATCTGTGACATAATTCAAAGTTGTTGTTTTTTTTCATATCAACCTAAGCTTTTTATTAGAAAGTTCTAGAATCGATAAAGAATACAACATCATAAATCTCTCCCTTATCACATCATATCATCTGACAAATATCTTGTTATCAAATGCAAAATTTTTATGTTGATAAATATTAATATAATATGCCCTTGACATTCAACTTCGTTAACAATAACTAGAGTGGTATCAAGTGGTATTGGTTTATTCTGTAAACACCAAATACATTTTTCTTCTTTCAATTGCGATATAATTAACATATCTGATATCTTAAGGCTCTGTAAAATTATTGGCTTACCTCATCCAAATTGACAGGTGCTGCAACTAGATATAATTTCTCGATGGCAATGAGCCAGGGTGCTGATCTGATCTGGCGCACCGGCACATGCAGCTGCACCTTTCCGATGAAGCCAGCCTTAACCTCCACCGGCAACCCCAAGTGGCGGAGAGCATCCTTCTTTAACGGGAGATTCTCGAGTTCTACCTTCCCTAGGGGACAGAAATAAGAGGAGAGTGGCAAATCAGTCACATAAATGGCATGCCCACCACTTAATGATACTAGATGTACATGTTTGACCTACTAATATTATTAATGTGAAAGTTTGTGAGGTTAGATGTTTATTACTCTTTCATGCAAAAATTATGGAATGGATTTTGATGAAATTATACATTATTATTGTTTATACATGAGAGTAACATATAGGCTATAATTTATAACAATATTGAATATTCAAAGTCTGCACGGTGGAAGTGGCGGGTAGAAGCTAGTAATGTCTAAGCACGAAAACAATCTTTATTGTTCTATATAATTTAGGCTAGTCATAGTTTATGTACAACTAGGGCCATTGCCTTGGTAAGGAATCTAATGTAATATAACTGATATAAATATCCTTATACCCTATCAGTTATCTTATCTGCTACAGACAGTCAGAGAATATTTTGATATAATTCTCTACTAAGTGTAAGATGGGTGTTGGCAATAAATCCATGTTAGTAAACAAAGGTGGAAATCCTATTTACGCAATTGAACTAATTAATATGGAATGTTACCTGACAGCAGCGCGACGCTCAGCTGGTCGGTGTTTAAATTCTCCACGTACTTGCCGAGGTAGTTGTTTAAAACCCAAGCCACAAGTCCCTCCAACATGGTGCATTGTGGCCTCGCCGGTTCACTGTACTATCACGATCCTCGTCCGCGACACCCTATCACCTGTAAACACACATCGAACCGCTACAGCGAGCCGTTTGTCATTGACCCAACGCCGTGTTATTGTTATTTCCACACGGTTATGTCATTCTACACGGCCCGCTTGGACTTTGCCTGGCATTGGTAAGCTGTTACGCAATTGACTCACACATTTATGATGTTGAAATTCAAATATTTTGTGCACCACAATGATTTCGGGAAATCGAAAATCCACGAAAATCGGATAGCAGTCTACAGCACGGCCAGCTGATGACACTATTTTCATTCACGATTAGTCGCAGGTGACAGTCGCATGCGTGACGGTAAGGTGACAGAAGCGAAAGAATTGGGGCTGCGGGCTGCCGTGTCAGTGATTGAAATCTCCCCCACCTTATATTTTTTGAGTTCAAGCATTCATACAAAGTAGATAGAAATGGGAGCAATGTAAAATCATGAAGGAGACTTTAAAAAATTTTTAATGCAAGTTTATTCTTGAAGGATGTGTATAAATATGTGTGTTGTGTATCTTAACACTCAGAATCATTTGCTTGGGGCTGATGAAGAGGATTACTTGGAAACGGGTTAATGTTCAAAACACTGCTATCTGCAAAGAAGATTAATTTTATCGGTAATCAATATAAAAGAAAAAGCTCAACTTAGGGTAAAGTGGACTAGATGGCAACATTAATTTGACATACTAAATACTAATGATGACAGTTTTCTGTCAGTCATTTGCAAGGTTTAATGTCAGAGGCAGTTTAAAATTGTAATACAAAATACAATCCTTTCCACGCACTTTTGGACTGTTTGATTGGAGATTTAATTAACAAAAGTTTCAACCTATAAATCGAAATAATGCATTTTCGATACATAAAATGATATCAACACTCTTTATTGTATATTTTTTAATTTAACCAATGCTTTTAAAGTAAAAGGATATTCGTTGATTTGCTACGTGCGGTACGTGCAAATGATACGTGTAAATCGTGGAATGGAACGTAACATAAAATCTCCAATCAGCCCAATCAGCCGATGGATATCATTTCACCTATTTGTTTACTTTAAAACATTAGAAGACCTTACTATAAAATCGGTGCGAAAATGAAAGCGGCACAAGCTTTAAGAAGGTTGCATGGACCTCCTTTATTTAAGTTTAATTTAGGTTTTACCTATAACTCAACTAAGTTACAAGTCCGGCATAGTGTCACTGTAGGAAATTCTAAGTTCACATTATTCGCACCTATAACTGTGAAAATAAGGAATTTAGGGGTGGGGCCAACGTCTAAGGATTTCGAGGAGCCGACACAGTTATCAGGACCAATAACGAAGTTACATGCCACGGAGTTAGTGCTCCATCTCACCAACGAAGAAAGGAAAGTGTTGTTCAATGCATTGCAGGAATACGAATCTAATAAGATTAAAGAGGAGTTTGAAGGTAAGGTGTTTTACCTACATAAAGAGAATAATATAAACATCACTAGTAAAATTCAAAGTGCATTTATTTTCTAGATAAATTAGCTGGTCAAAGATGGAGGAGTAAGTTAGGCAGGCCAAGCAAAGTGCCCACTCTGGGTGATGTCGACCCCACAGGTTCATACTGCCCAGTGCCTGAAGATTGGCTCAAAAAAAAGTATGGTGAGTTAGAAATTCAATTTTAGAACTAAACCTCTCCAAACCAGTTGCCAAGATGATGTCATATCATACTCTTGTTTTATAATGTTTACAGTTTACATAAGATGACTCGGATGTAGATGTAGCTATGAGGTGCATGTTTCATTGATCAGCTTTTATTCTTATCTATGATAAGAGGAATACCCTCAGCTGATTTATTGCTTTACTACAATAAAGATTGTAGTATTACTGTAATTAAACATAGGCATTCTTATATAACTAAAATGACTGTTCCAGTTTAATGGTACTATGTAAAGAGATTTATAGTATACTAGCTGTGCCCGCGGTTTCACCCGCGCTAATGGTTACTTTGGCGTAGAGTGATGTTATAAAGTCTATGATTATAAGTCTATAATACCCGATTCATGTTCGGGAATTTTCCCGTTTTTGCCACATTATTCGTTGCTGCTCCGCTCCTATTGGTCGTAGCGTGATGATATATAGCTTATAACCTTCCTCGATAAATGAACTATTAAACACAAAAATAATTATTCAATTCGGACCAGTAGTTCCTGAGATTAGCGCGTTCAACCAAACAAACAAACAAACTCTTTAGCTTTATAATATTAGTATAGATTTCAATTCTCTTCTATGATAAGTGTATTTATTTTTAAATTTCCCAATTTCAGCTGCAACAGTGCCAAAGCCAACAACTAAGGAGTTATTTCATTGTAAGTTCTTACCACTGTTGTATGACTAGGATCTACTTAGCTAGCTATTATCCTGGTAAAACTAGATGTTAGTAATGTTTTTGGGCACAGACCATCAGACCCAATTCTGCACAATAAAGTTGGCCTAATTTTTGTGCATTGGTCTGAATGTAACTGAGATCTCTAACAGTCCATATGGGTACCACCTAGTACAAGCTTTGCTTTATTTTTGATCCTACAATGAGCATGTGTTGCTAAGCGACATTCCTTTATTTATATATTTTATCTAAATTTTGAGTTACTTTAAAGAGCTTGTCTCTCATAGTGATATGTAATGTATCTACCCACATTCTCCTCCACAGTGTCACTAGCAAATTCAATCCCCTTCATTGGTTTTGGGTTCCTGGACAACTTCATTATGATAATTGCTGTGAGTATTATACAGTTCTGATCAAACTTTTATTTTAGGAGGTGACCAGTAATGTTAGATTTGTGAATCATCAATAAACAGGATTTGGATCAGTACACGACAAGCATCTTTTCATGTTTGATTTATGGTGATCTCATCAATGACTAATAAAATTATTTCAATTTGCAAATCTCGGATTTCTCGAAATGAAATATTGTATAAGTAGGTAGTACCTATTTTAGTTAATTGCAGTAGTAATATTCCATTCTAACATAATTATTCCCGTACGAGCAGGGTGACCACATAGAGAGCGGCATGAGCGCGTACATAACGCTGTCGACGATGGCGGCGGCCGCGCTCGGCAACACCTTCAGCGACGTCATCGGTATCGGCTCCTCCTACTACGTGGAGCGCGCCGCCGCCATGGTCGGGCTCGGCGCGCCCGCGCTCTCCCCCGTGCAGCTAGACATGCCTATATCCAGACGATTCGCAAATATGGTATGTGTGATATTTAACTTTTTTAACGATTACTACCATTGTCCTTGTTATGAAATAAAATAATAGTAATGTAATAACCTTACAAAAAGCTGTATATAACTAGTAGTGTATATGACGACAGTGGCGATCAAAAAATCAAAAATATATAAGACGGATATACAATATTTAACATGGGCTGCATCCTCAGGGCCGTGTGCTTGGCATCACTCTGGGCTGCTTCCTCGGCATGACGCCGCTGCTCTTCAAAGACGACGAGAAGAAATCCGAACCTAAGTGAACACTAAGAAGATATACCCCACTACTAGTTTTAAGGTAACAGCTTACTTGTCTACTTAGTAGATTGAATGAATTTCATTAAAAGATCACTAAGTCTTACATTATAAGGGAGATGCTACATTATTAGTAAAGTAATAATAATTCTTGTACTTATACTATGAATATAATATATAACAATGGTTATAATTACCTTCGTATAAAGCACTTTGTAGAGTATAATAATATGTAGAGCTTGTTAGTGCTCGCGCAGCCGCGACTCTGATCTGTGGGGTCATAAAACAGAATGGCCACAAGAAACTAATTAAGTCAATAAATAGTACAACATTGTATACGTATCATATAGCTTTTATTGGAATACTTGACTAATCACATAAAATAAAGTGTTCATAATATTGTATTTTAACTCCCATATAATGTATTTTAATCAGTAATATTTGACTGAGACAGAATATTGATACAAATAAAATGTGTTCTACGGAAGTGAATATCATCATGTATGTATTGTAATGAGTGTAAAAATGTACCTGTAGATAATTGTAGTTAAATACATGTATAAAAAGAAGACATAATAATGACCGCTCACGTAGAGAGTGAGACACCAACCAATGCGTAACTACAGCGATCGACTTACTATGGATGCTTCACTTATTGTTTAGTGAGATTGTCCGATCTTTTTTTTATACATATAGTCATTGTAAAATATTTTGAGTGACTGATTATTAATTTGATTTGCTTTACTAGATTTCCCGAAATGAATCTTGCCACAGGCAGCTTCCTGGTAATTATAACTCATAGAAGGAAAAGCTTGCAATAACATGAAACCCCTTAGTCCTAAGTAAATGCTCTAAGTCCTAAGTAAATGAAAATAAGGAAGCCAGACTTAAAATAACTAACTGACTATGCTATTTAGTACTTTAATCAAATGTATAAATGGTCAAGTACGGACGTGGTCAAGTATGAACGTTAATCAGTGACACGTTTGGTCACGACGTTTAGTCGACGAATTACCTTCCTATAACAAAAATCACACTGCCATCTTAATATTTACGCAAAAATGGTTCCTTGTGCTATTTTAAACGCACATAGCAATTGCAAAAGTATTATATGTAGACAATATTATATTATAATCACAAAATTTTATTAAATTCTCGTAGGAAAATACATTATCAAATATTTTAAGTGAAATGTAAATTTTATGAAATGTTGAGTTACGTATTCTAATGTTGTTTTATATATTTATAGTAAGAAATAATTGTATGTTTTGTAATTACTTATTATTTTTTCGTGTGATTGTTTTTTTATGACATTGCGATTCCTGTTTGGAATTATTAAATTTTTTAAACAGACTCAGAATCGGGTTTTTTTTTCATTGAAACCATTATAAGGCACATAAGAACCTTCAAACATATAAAACACAATTTTATAGGACTCAACAACAAACTATGCATACTCAGTATTTTGGTTACTAAGTAGACTACCTGGGTCATTATTAAAAACCTCCTAGCATATTGTTAATAAAACCAAAGTATTTCGTTTAAATAATTGTTTAATAAATAATTATCACTTGTCGACAAAGATATGCGCATGTCAAAGCTTTAAAAGGACGTGCATTTGTTGTAGAGCTTGGTAGTGAGATGCAATGTATCATTACAGTTTACTTGCTAGCACGATATATACAGATATACACGCGGTAATACCCTATCTTTACAAGAACCCCATTAGACGCAGGTTAGAAAGCGAAGCTCCCTTCGCGAGGTCGGAAATATTCTCTTCTACATCGAAACAGTTGTAGTTCAGTGACGGGATAAAACACCCATACATTAATTTGTTCACTCAGTGTAACAACCGCGGCGTCCAAACGAAACTCGCCTGTTGCGAGTTTACTATGCCTAATATACAATCGTATTTTTATTATTTAAATAGTCAAATTATTATTTATTATTATAAATAGGAACATAGTGTATTATTTATAGGTAGTTTTGTATATAAATTATGATAAATAAATGGACTGGGGAAACAAATAACTGTAGGACCAGTTGAGCAAAAAACTTATGAGGCGCGATGTATTCAAGAGGCATAGCTCGCAAAAGCCGGTTTTCCAACATTTTTACAATTACATATATCGAAACAGTGCAACGTAATGATAGAAAATACTCCGCTTTGCAACAACAACCCGAATTTACAATTAATTACTTAATTGTAGTGCCATCAGTATCTTAAAGTTGACCGCATTTATATAAAAAAACCTAATTGATATAATATCACAACATTGTGATACAATTTTGCCCAAACATTTGGTCCGATATAACAAAACAACTTTATTACCTCACTTATTCTAATTAATTTTAACTTACTATGCAACTAATTCAAACCGTTTGATCAGGTTTTATAGACTTTAGTTTTTTGTTTAGGACAGGTGTGTTTTGTTAGTAAATACAAAAAGAAGAACTTTCTGAGACAATATAAAATGTTTTTCATAATACAAATTAAGTATGCTTATTTATATTGACGGACATTTATATTGAAATGTTCAACGTTTCTATTAACGACTAGACACTGTACTCTTCGCATATATGACATACAACAATACATGCGAATTATCAAAAGGGCCCTAACATTGTGTATACAGGAATATACTATAAGAGCGCACTGGGGGAGTACCAGCCTACTAGCTAGTATACCATACCTTTTTTTAAGTGTCATTCTGGCAAACAAAACATTTAGTTAACAGGAAGTGCTCATTACGGCTCATCAAGATTTTAGAACATAAAGCAAAAAATAACTAATAGCCAAAATATCGCCACTGGCTACTGTCACCTAATTCAATCACAACTCGATTTAAATTTTGGTACAACCGTGGTCTCACCTCACCTCACTTCACCTCACCCAAACACTTCAGAAGATCGAATGATTTCGGTCTCAGCAATAGGACTGGCTGTCAACATACCAAAATGGAGGGTAGTTCAATTAAACTATTATTACGCAGTACTTTTTAACTCCATTCGAGGCGAGCTCAACTATTTGTAATTAAATTATTCTGATGTTTTATACATTTCCAAATTCCGGATATCACATACTTATGAAATTAACTTACAAAAAAGTATAATATTTATCACTAAGTATTTTATTCAAATTCTATTTTTTTTTTTGTTCCTACTTAAAATGACTAATAGTAATTCAGTTTTTTTCCTTACTTCGCGAACATGTTTGCCCAAAAACAATAAATGATCAATTGTTTCACATAGAATGCTCAGCCCAATCGTGTGCCGCTGTTTAGAGGCTATAGGGAATTGAATTATATTGGTCTGGTTACATTACCTCTTAATTTTAAATGTATTAAGTAGCAAAGAGATCCTTAGTTAATATTACATTACAAAAGAACAATCATATCCAAAGTGTGCTTAGACCTTATTATAGAAGTATTATCCCGTAATTACTATCCGATTCGACCATTGTGAAATAACACATCGTGTCGCGTCTTTCCGTGTCTATTTATTTACACACATACACATGTATGTGTGTGAAATAATAGTAATATTGCTTTTTGCATTGCAAATTAAATTGACCGAAAGTGCTTTAAAGAATTCATATTAAAAATATTATATTCCAACGCATAACTTAAAGTAATAAACTTCAATAAAAATATCTTATTATCTACGTATAAAACGACTATTAACTAGTGAGTATCGCTGCAGCGTAGCCGCTCATAAAGATAGCAATAATATTCTAATAATTAAAGTCACAACAATTCTCTCGCCTCTCGCCAGTGGGGAAAGCAAATAAGAGGTAGTGGGTCCGAGACCGTTTAACGCTTGGCACCTCATCTCGGTACGGTAATATTATGCATTATACTACATTATATATTTTAAGAGTGGTTCGACGGTGGCAAGACTTGCAAAATACATTCTGTCTGAGCCATTTAAAAGACACTGGTAAATAACTTAATTTACATATATTATTACTAAAGCACTCATTTGGGTTTTTGACATTATATATTGGTTATATACTTGAGCCGAGATTCGGTGTTCATTCATTTAATTTGTACTCATATATGAAGTTTTATTCTAGAATGAGTATGGTGTGGTCATTTAATAATCGCTCAAGATAATTTAACTATTTATAGGTATGTTATTGGATGTTTTGGTATAAGTTATCATTCACTCACTTGCAATCTCATCATATTATTAACCTTTTTAAGGTTCACTCTCATAAACTAGTCAAATAGCTACTGCTAATAAGCTGTTAAATTTAAAATTTAGCTGCCACATTATACGAAATTGACAGTATTACACCAACAACACGCTAACGTATCTATACCAACTGGGTCTTAGGTGCTTTCATGGAGTTTATTATTTATTTATGTAACTAGGTGTCGCTACGCTAATGATACATGAAGATTTTAATAAAAATGGACCTATTATCAATAAATAATAAATGTATATACTAATTGAGTGGACTCGGCCAGATCATGAGATTGGTTTGGCTAACTATCAACATCCCCAACATTTTTCAAAAGATCCAGTCTACTAGATTTGTGGATTACATGTCACACACATACTTGTACTAGATGTAATATGATTGTTATGTGTACGACTCTAGGACTCTATCAACTCAATGTGAACGACCCTATGACTCTATCAACTCAATGTGTACGACTCTAGGACTCTATCAACTCAATGTGTACGACTCTAGGACGCTATCAACTCAATATGAACGACCCTATCACTGTATCAACTCAATGTGTACGACTCTAGGACTCTATCAACTCAATGTGAACGACCCTATGACTCTATCAACTCAATGTGTACGACTCTAGGACTCTATCAACTCAATGTGAACGACCCTATGACTCTATCAACTCAATGTGAACGACCCTATGACTATCAACTCAATGTAAACGACACTATGACTCTATCAACTCAATGTGAACGACACTATGACTCTATCAACTCAATGTGAACGACCCTATGACTCTATCAACTCAATGTGAACGAACCTATGACTCTATCAACTCAATGTGAACGACTCTAGTACTCTATCACGCTTTTTGCGCTCTTTACGCGCTTCTAGCGTACCAATAATGGAATGAAATTTCATTATGTGAATGTCACTATCAAAATTCGCCGTAAACCGTCCCGCCCCGACGGTCATTGATGCTGCGAACATGCGGCCGCCCACGGCCACCTATGCATAGCAATTGTAACAACTATGTCAGCTACATCATTGCGTCTTACGAATTCACCAACATGTTTTAATAATGGGAATGTCGGTAGGTACGTTTAATAAACATAGTGTGACGGCGGCGAAAATTAATTACAAATCGCGCGTGACGACCCAATCTCTTACTCGCAGAGGTCACGCTCGACATTATCCACGTAGATAAAGACGGTAAACGATTCGTTTTGTTAGCTTGATTCCGTTTCATACGGTGACTAAGTGCATACATCACCCATCGGTGATTGCCGCCTAAGTGCGCGTGGATGTAACGGCGTGCGGCGGGAGGTCTTCGGACCGCTCGGGGTCGGTGGCGTTGGGCGGCGGCGCGGGCGCGGCCAGAGCGGCCAGCGCGGCGCGCGCGGCCGCGTCCGGCACCCGCCGCCAGCGCCCGCGCTGCGTCCGCACCGCGTACACGCTCTCCTCGAACCCGGAGCGCAGCCCCAGCACGATGCTGAGCGCGGACGCGTCCCGGCCGTGGCACCCGGAGTACCGATACTGAGGCTTCTTGTCGAACCTGCACCCCACCGACTGCGCGCCTGTTGAGACGAGATATCAAATAATACAAAATAATGTGTGCGAATTTCGACCACCGATTTCGTGGTCACGGGTTATTTAGAATTATTTACAAAAGGTCAGACGCTCACCGATCGGCATGATGCAGTCGAGCGTCAACGCGCACCGTATCCAGGGCCGCATCACCTCCGCGACAGGCGGCTTGTTGACGACGATGAGCCGCGTCACGTCCACCATTTGCACGAAGAGGAAGTCGTCGACGTTCGCGTGCAGGTAGTGGAACATGCGCGGGTGTGTGAGCGAGGTGACGGCCGCGCGGCGCGGGTAGGCAAGCACGCCGGCGCCGGCGGCCGCGCGCGCCCACAGCGCCTGCAGCTCGCCGCTCGTGCCCGTCCACCGCTGCGACGCGTCGCAGAAGATCACGCCCCCGACGCGGCTGAGAGCGTGCTGCAACACACACCACATACATGAGCCTGGCACACATCATTAGTATCTAGGGTGAGGTCGCATATAACACATGCAGGTAATAACACTCATTCCTATCGATCGGCGCTTCTGGGCATAAAAGTCTTAGATATAAAATTTCTAAAACGATAATTTCCGAGAACGTTGTGAATAAGGATAGGAGTGTCTGTAATGACATAAATGAAAGTTATTTATAGCAGGATAATCGTCGATGTACGATGTAGGGGTCGGTCGTGCGTGAGTACTGGCGATATATTTACGCAATATATCAATAATAGCGGCCCGTCTCGGCTTCGCACGGGTGGACATTTTTATTTTGTCATATTTTTACCTTAAAGCTTCACTTTAAACTATGTTGGCAGTTGTATTTGTAGGTGGCAGCAAAACCATATTGACTTTCAGGGAGATCCTACTCGAGAAAGAGCAACATACAATTGCCCATGAGAAAAGCACTCTTTCTTTACGCAATACCCTCTCCCGCTCTGTCGCCGCGTTGCTCGCTGCGCTTCGTGGACCTTCTGGCGCGTCGTCCGCGACGGCGTGTATTTCTTTTGTTTATATTGACATTTTTAATTTCGTAATATCTTTTGAATGGAATGACCGATTTCAATAATTCAAAAAGTAATCGACAGGTATTGAAACAGTCTTGAATACGAAATTTATTTGGATAAGAATTAATACAAAGGTATGGTAACATGGTCTGATAATGTAGCTTTCTAACGGTAAAATTTTTTTAGAAATCGGTTCAGTAGTTTTAAGTTTATTCGTAACATACAAAAATACAAATCTTTCCTCTTTATAATATTAGTATAGATAGTATAGATAAGCGCTATTTGCGGTTAATGCGATGCTGTTTATGACCATGGGAGATCGATCGAGTGACAACATATTATTATATTTTAATTTGCATAAGTAAAAATAAATTCTTAACCAAATTCCTTGATGTTATTTATACAATGTGTTATAATTATAATAAAAGTATCCGCATTCCCGCGCGGCTGTCATCGCAAATCATTTTAGACTATTGACGTGCACGCTAATGATGGCAGCGGCTGGGAAGTTGTGATCGGTGCCTACTCCAATTTTATAGCTAAAGCTATATAGTAGTATAGGCATAATATAGTAGTGTAGTGCAGTAGATAGTCCATTTTCGTGATGGGTTCCCAACAGTCGCTGGCGTCAAGAATTCCATTTTTTATTTTAGTTTAAGTATTAATAAAACTATATCAGGCCCTGCAGCATATGACCGCGTAGATATGTTTTAACTTTTTCAACTGTCGTCGTCGAGAAGATGACGTCACACTGAGCCATGTCCAGTACACACAGCTCGAAGTGACGTCATTTCCTGACAAATCTGACAGTTGAAAGAGATACAACTTATGTCTACACGGTCATGCTAAGGGTGCAGTTTATTTATTTATAATCCCTATATTTGAAAAATAGAGTTTTTCTGAGAATAACACAAAGTGTTTAATGAAATGACTCTAAAATGGACTAAAGTCTCATTTTACATTGAGGAAATCCGATAAAGATACCCCGAGGTTGATGCAACGAATGTCTAGGAATTATGATTAGTACCGTTTAACGTCGGCGCGGGCGGGCGGGCGGCGCCTCGACCTCGCCATTGGCACTGAACTAGCAACACTTTATTAAATCGAGAACTTCGCTAAATTAATATTACAGCTGCTCACTGTCCTACGTATATCGCCCAGCTATTCTCCCTCGCGTGCGCATATCTAGAAAGCCGTCCCTCAAGTTTTATTTTTAGTAGTCGTCTTACCTACCGGCCTACTTGACATCGAGCCATTCCTATAGACAGCCGGGAAAGTTAATAAGAGTTATTACATTACATTTATATAGAGCCGAGACCTACAACATTGATCCGTTTTAGTTTCTTCATATATTACCCACAGCTTGTTGCCACCTATTCAATAACTTGTAATTCCGCATAATCGATTTGGCGGCGCGATATTAGAACATTTTAGCGGAGTAGAGTGCCGGCAGCGTGGCGCGGCGCGGCCAGGTATGTCAACCTCGTTATCGGACTCTACATTCGCAATGAATCACAGCCGATAAAGGCAGACAACACAAACATAATAAAGATAACACCGATAAGGAATATGTGTGTGAATAATTTAATGTGGCGTTTACCTATATGATACGAGTATAAAGGCTACCAATTATATAGAAATTTCTAGGTTGCTGTAGGGCGAACACAACACAAGCTATCAACTGGTTGCCTATGTTATAATCATAGAGTAATTATGTCACTCGTGCTGCTAAACCGAGGTTCGCTCAGATCTATGAAGCTATCTTATCACCTTGTACTGTGTTAGCACAGCTCATGTCAACACAGCCACGCCCCGCAATATCCACCTGGGTACAATGTTAATAAAGGAAATGTAGCCGGAATACCTACTAAAAATGCTAGGATTATTATAAGGTTCCTATCTGCTGTCAGGAATATACGAACACATTCAAGAAAGATAACACTTTGTTTATGGGTGTATCGTCAACATCTGACCAAAGGAAGCGGATAAACGTATTCCAACGAAGTATTCCCATCCTATCTTCGTTGAAATGCGTACCTGTTCAATGACAATGTAGTCTCCTAACACTGATCGAGGGTTGAACAATGGCGTCTTAGTGGATTGATGTAGATTTTGTATTATAGGAGCAACAGTAGTACATAGTAAGTAGCATAGGTGAACGTGAATCATACAATTAAACCAATTAATTCGCATATTCAATATCATAGGATTGATTACTGTCGATACAATATCACTCGAAATACAATTTGTGATAGATAACTACGATTTGTTTACTACTAATGAGTTTATGAGCTTATCATGTCCTACCAAACTTCACCTAATTAGCTATTCTTGAAACAGCAGAATAATGTCAAACTTCACTATACAAAAGACCCCTTTCCACTGTGACTAAAACTTTCGCATACAGTACTTAGGACACATGGTTGTTTAACGCGTTTTCTATAGTTTAACCCTTTTAGATGTTATCACTATCTCGATGCTTTATAGAATAGAATAGCGTTATGCCGTCGGCTGCGGCATAAGGACAGTAATCTAAGTATTAATATATTACCCTCATCCATCTTTGACTTACAGACAGTAGTTACAGACAGACGAGAACAGCAGAACATAGCTAAACCTAGTAGGTAGGTATTTTCAGTGCCGCATGTAAATGTACATGTGCTTGGAAGGATTCAAAGGTTAATTGCGTCAGTCATTGTCCCAATCGTCGTATTAAGAGCGATCGTACTCAGGAATTAAAACATCTAATTAAATAGACCACATCATGTAGATCGCACTCGGGGTCTGCCAGAGGGCAATGGAGCGCAGCATTCTTGGAGTTAAGCTTAGAGACCGTGTAAGAAACCCGACACTGCGCTCCAAAACAAGAATTGCTGACGTAGGCCACTCAGCTGCTAAACTTAAGTGGAACTGGGCAGGTCACATCTGCCGCATGCCGGATAAGCTTTGGGAAAAATCAACCACGCAATGGCTCCCCAACCACGGGAAACGGCAACGCGGCAGGCCCAAAAAGAGATGGCAGGATGAGCTAGACTCTTACTTACCGGAGTGGCCCCGGTTGGGTATGGACCGCAACAAGTGGAAAAAGGAAGGGGAGGCCTTTGCCCTGCAGTGGGACAGCCAAGGCTTGATATGATATGATATGTAGATGTAACTATTATTTATCCCAGAATGACCAAACTACATCCATCACCCAACTACAACTTACGCCTTGAATCCACTGGGGCGAGCGACATAACTAGACTTGTTTTAAAACGTACGGAATTTCAATAGAAAAGAAAAGCGACGCCGAGTAAAAATCTGCGATGGCATTTTGATGAAAAATGTGCTTTTTCTATGAGTTAATACGGTTGGTTTTGGTTTTAGCAAAAAATTTTTCGCACGCGTTTCAAAGCACCTGTCCGCGCAGGGGTTTAGTGTAAGAAGAAGAACCACAGGAAATACATTGTCTTATGTTTAACCAACTACCGTTCCATCCAGGCTCGCTCACGTACTCAGGAATAATTGTTACCTCACGCCTTAATGTAAGCCTAATCGCATTCCGCTTGTATAACAATGGGCCCACCAGAGCGCGCTAACTTAAGTCAAGGACACAGGTATTAGGTAACTGAGGATATTGTACCTTATCGTATAGATAAGTGGAAACTTAACTTAATATACTTAACAAATCTGTGTTTTGGTGAAGACAAACAAGTTATATTATTCTGCGGTTAACATTTGAGAGACGCGTGAAAAGTCGACAAATTATTATTTCGATTACCCATTACTATTGTTGGAACAATTCCAAGCCTTACGAAGGATATGAGAACGAGAGCTCGGTCGCTTACTAATCGACAGACTTTCTATAAACACTTAAAATGTTTGTCTCAGGCAATGTGGTTACTGGCGTGATAGTAGTGTGAGTGGTACCTGTATGATGAGCGGCCGGTACGCGTTGATGCTCTCGTCGCTCACGTGCGAAGGGAACACATCCAGGTCAAAGTCTATGATCGCGCACTTCGAAGAGTTGCAGTAGTTGGACACCTGCAATAATGTGCTCAGTGGTAGCTGCGAACGCACGCCTTGCAATCAAAGTGTGCAGGTTCTAACCCCGGCTCGCACCTCTGGGTTTTATGTGCGAATCTCATTTTCATCCGAGATTATCACTTGCTATGAAACGGTGAAGGAAAACATCATGAGGAAACCTGCACGTCTGAGGGAACTTGACTAGTTCTCGATAGATGTGTGAAGTCTGCCAACCCGCACTGGGCCAGTGTGGTGGACTATGGCCCAAATCCCCCTCGCATTGAGGGGAGGCCGTGCCCAGCAGTGGGACGTTAAAAGGGCTATAGTAGTAGTAGTAGTGATAATGTGCTCCATTTATCTCTCTAATATATGCTACTCATTGCACCAAATGACAGCGAATCATGACTATGTGTGGAAGGTACACCTAAACATAGCACTGCACAGTGCACCCCCTCTTCCCCCTCTGAGATATATACTGAGGGGGAAGAATATAGACCATGATTATTTATATGTATAAACAATTTCCACACTTGCTCCAGATGACTTTGAATGAAAACATAAAAGCTGTACATGAAACCTATGTTGTAGGGATGTACTCACAATACTCAAAGAGTATGGCTTCAGACCCAGGTTATAGAGCAGCACGGTGTACGGTAGCCGCGCGGCCGCGCGCACGAAGCTGACGGCGAGTGCGTGCGAGTCGGCACTCGCGTGTGTCACGAGCACGGGCAGCGTGGTGTTGTGCCATGTCTCCGTGTGCCCATCCAACCCCAGCAACCTCGAGTATGGCTCCTCCTGCACCAGGTGGTTTTCCTCCACATCGCGGAGGTTTTCCTGAATAAATTTAAATGTGCCACTGAGACAAAACTATTTTTATTAGTTTATTGTTAATTTTGCTTATTACTCACATATTTAAATATACATGATATAAAAAAATTACAAATACAAAAACTATTTCACCACCAGTATCAGGAATAGGGTCCTGGTTACTAACGGTCAAAGCTTCAGAGAGAGAAACTTCTTCACTATACATGCAATCTTCCAAAGTACGGTCTTCTGAATCTATAGTATACTGATCTAGGTACCTAACGCACGCAAAGAGCGTTAAGAGACGACTCTAAAAGCATACATAACAACAATAAATAAATAAATAAATAAATCTGTCAAGGCTCTTGGCTACTAATGCTTGTTGCGTCAATATCCCTGACAACCTCATGAGCTATTATAGAGATTATGTCTATTATTATGATTGAAGTAATTCTAGATTAGCCTGCATCTTTGGAGTCTAGTTTGTTTGATCAGACAGATTAAGCTAAAAATATATAAAGCACTAAGAAAACCTAATCAAGGGAACCACTCCACATAGATTTCTCTATTCTGGGGTATTTGGGGTGCAAGAAATATTTTTATCAGCATCTATAAATTATGCAACCCATAAGTAAATGCAGCAATTATTTGGCAGGCTACCCGGCCAGTCACCTTATCACACATTGCAGTACCAGCGATTCCAGCAAATGTTAATACTAGAGCTTCATAAAATAAAGTGAGTTTCTTGAATATTTCAAGATGACAAACTCACCTGAAAATCTTTGATGTGCTGATGTGTTTGCGTCACGATACTCTGGATAGACTGCGGTGGTTGCGAGTGGAATACTATCAGAAATATGCTTATAGCGAACACAGACGTGGAGAACAGCAAGAAACTCTTCGTTTTCATCTTGAATGAACATTATCACTTCACTCCAAGCATTGCGTCCACCGAGCAGTCGGTCACACTACAAGATCCCTGTCAGTCACCAGAACTTCAGCGTTCTCACAAAAAAAATAATCGATATGAATGACATGGACCACCGCCGATGGCCCACGCGCACCGGACTCGGTTTTAACACATTTACACAATAAAAAACTTCTCGACACGATACATACAGTTATAACATTTTGATGTTGGTATAATTCTTAATTATTCAAACATACAAATAAATAAAAATATAGCAAGTATATAATACTGCTAAAACTAGAACTCCCACCAATCACCAACAACACCTAAACACCAAATATTCCAAAGAGTATGTATGTATAGGAATAAATATTCCTTTAGGAGCAACCAAGAGCACAGATCACTCAACCAAGTAACCACTACACAGATGAGATCACAGATACATTGCTCTTCACTCTTTGGATTTTTTTTCCTTCTTTTATCTGTGCTCCCTATATGGTGCTCCCACTTCCAAAATGCGGAACACTACTACATATTTTTCTAGTAAAACTTCTATTACATCTACGATTTTAGACAAATTTAACAAAAAATATTTTAATTTTAGTAAATTTCCTTTTATATTTATTGGAACGAAGTTCCTTACGGCAGGCTTGGAGGGAATAGGGATTTTGCTAGGCGACCGAACTGAAAAAAATGTGATAGTAAAACCGTAAGAAAAAATCCGTGGAAAAAAAACGGTTGGGGTGTATCCTTGGGGGCTCTATGGAGTTAGGTTAGGTTAGGTTAGGGTTATTTTTTTTTTTTTTGTTTGCGCTGGGAATGCATTTCCCAGCGCAAACAAAAAAAAAAAAAGGTTAGGTTAGGTTAGGTTAGCGCCCCCAAGGGTACACACTGACCAAAAAAACCATTAAATGAGACGTCTCTTTATTTGTGTCGTTTGATGGATGGATGGATGGATGGATGGATGGATGGATGGACGGACGGACGGACGGACGGACGGATGGACGGACGGACGAACGGACGGATGGACGGATGGATGGATGGACGGATGGATGGATGGATGGATGGATGGATGGATGGATAGATTGATGGATGGATAGAACGAAGTCTGCGTGGACGAAGTCGCGGGTAGAAGCTGGTATTTTAAATGACCTATCATATATGTCTACTTCGAAGGAACTTCGTTCCTACCTGGTGTCCCTCGACACCATATAGTTTTTTCTTTGCTTCAGCCTAGATAACAGCGTAGAATTTCAAGCTTTGCAAGAAGCACTATGTTTTGGTAGAAAATAAATATAATATATAATTGATATTTTTTTAACGCCAGACATCATATTATACTCATTGCATAATCCCAAAGTGTGTACTATGGATGGGCACCATATATGACCTGGAGGAGGATGAGGATGATCCCAGTTAAATCCAGACCAAGGCAATTTCTAAAAAGGCAATTTCTGAAATCAAACCCGCAACTATCCTTTGTAGGGAGCAAGCGGCCTACGCACAAACCACTTCAAATTCAAATAATTAATTCAAATTCAATTACTTGCCTGTTTTCTTTAAAGTTTGTAAAAATGTTATCATATATTTTCATGAAAAACGGCCTTTAATTCTGAGAGCCTCTCAATCAATAAATAAAACAAATATATTTAAATGTGATTAGTAGTGATGAAAAACTACTAAAAAAGTAACAATCTTCTAAAGTGACCACCACTCTATTCCCAAAAAAGAGTTGACATACTCTGTGGAAATTGGTCTTAGATGAACGAAGCCAACAAGTAGATGGAGTGTTAGCAACGCGTACATGACTTTCTGTCTAAAATATAGCTTTTGTAATCCTTATAGGAAATGGGATGTTTTAATTTTTAATGACTGCTACATAATTCTACGGTTTGTATATACATCAATTCATGACCAAAAGTTTTCGTTGTGATTTGTATAATTAACTTTAAACAATCATGTTTTTTTTTTACTAGCCTAGTATATATCCCACTGCTGGGCAAAGGCCTCCCCCTTTCGTCTCCACATGTCCCTATCCTGGGCCTGTTATGGCCACGTTTCTCCCGCAAAGGTGACCAAATCGACGCACCATCTTCTCCTTGGTCTGCCACGACGCCGGCAACCGCCTTCGGGCATCCAGGTGTTGACACGATTGGACGAACGAAGATGGACCCGCAAAGGTGGACAACCTTTGCGGGTCCATCCGTGCTACGTGACTGGCCCACTCCCACTTCAGCTTTGCCGTCTTCCCACTCACGTCAGTAATACGAGTAATGGAGCGTAGGGTGGTGTTTCTGACGAGGTCCCTCCGTTTAAAACCTAATATGCTACGCTCCATTGCACGTTGGCAAACCTTGAGTTTGGATTTCTATAGCTCAGTTAGTGACCAGGTTTGAGCACCGTAGATTAGGACAGGCAGGATACACGTGTCGACGAGTCTGCGTTTAAGGCATACAGGAATGATCAATTATGTAAATCAATCAAAACAATAATGTAAGCGTTTTAATTTTACTCTATGATTTTAATACATATACTATGCGTTTCAAATGAGAATAGGAATGTCAATAACCTCTATCTGTCAAATGTCACTTTAAGAGTATGGTTTGCCAAAAAATTGTCTTAATATTAAATTAAGAAGTCTTAATCTTAAAACGAATTATGACTTTAGATAATTAAATATTATATAATATTTGTAATAATATACGAAACCAATGAGAACATTTGGTTTTAATCAACTAAAAACATTACATATTGGAAAATAACAGAATTAAATTATTAACAATTAATTCTTAACAGAAGTGACAAGCCGTCACAAATATAAATATTAAAATAGTCTATGATCGGGAAAAGAGGTTTACACCACATTCACCCCTCCCGCCTTTATTGCGTAACATAATCTTGAAGGTAGGCAGGAGGGTGTCTCTCTCTTCCAGAACGTCGAGGCTCCTGGACAGGACGTTCGTTATCCTCAACAGGCTCATCTCTCGCATCTTCGTATACTTCATTGTCGCTTACAGATGAGCCAGGATTATGAATTTGCGAGTCGGACTCTAATAGCTGAGGAAGGGGAGCCAATTGTCTATTGGAAACTGTAGGGTAATATAACAAATGAATAAGTAGGATTCGCTTGTAGAAGCTCCAATTCATCTACAAGAGGATCGTATTTAGAACTACGATGGTTTCTCTTCATCATGACTTGTCCTGGCGTCATGAGCCAAGAAGGTAATGAGTCTCCATATGCCGTACGACGTGGGTGATTGAACATTCTTTCATGTGGCGTCGTATTAATAGAAGTGCATAAAAGGGACCGAATAGCATGCAGAGAATCTGGCAGCACTTCTTCCCATCTCTCTGTAGGAAGATTCCTAGAACGCAAACATAGTTGTGTTGTCCTCCACAAAGTTCCGTTAAGGCGTTCCACTTGCCCATTTCCTTAGGGATTATATGGAGTAGTTCTACTAGAGGCTATGCCTAAACTTAGTAGGAATTCTCTTAATTCTTGAGATAAAAATGTAGCACCTCTGTCAGAATGTATGTACAGCGGTGTTCCAAAAATAAAAAATACATCTTTGAGGCATTTTATAACAGTTTGCGCAGTTAAATCTCTGGATGGATAGGCAAATGGAAATCTGGAATATTCATCTATTATGGTCAGTATATATCTGTTTTGAGTACTCGATGGCAATGGTCCTTTAAAATCGATGTTGAGTCTTTCTAGAGGAGCAGTAACCTTTATCAGCTGACCTTTAGTTTTAGCAAATCTAGGTTTAATTTCTGCGCAAATCGGGCACGTAGCAATCATATTTTTAATACCTTCAACAGAATATGGTAAGTTTTTGGAGTTGACCCAATGCGTCATTCTAACTATCCCAGGATGGCCAAGGTTATTATGTATCTGGTACAGCTGGTCAGTAGAAATAGAGCACGCGTTTATGCGTGAAAGTGTATCAGCCGTGACATTATCTTTCCCTGGCCGATATATTATATCATATTTATAGTTGGATAGTTCCATCCTCCACCTCTCTATTTTCTCGTTTTTAATTTTGCTACTATGTTTTTGATCCAACATAAATGCAACCGATTGTTGATCAGTAATTAGCATGAAAAATCTTCCTAATAAATAGTGGCGCCATTTTCGTAACGCTTCCACTATAGCCGTAGCTTCTTTCTCCACTGATGAATGTCGTCTTTCTGAATCATTTAGTGTTCGTGAAAAAAATGCAACCGGTCTACCTCGCTGAGTTAGCGATGCTGCTACAGCGTATTCAGAGGCATCCGTCTCGACCGTAAATATTTCATCATCTTGAATGGCTGATAAAGCAGATATACTTATATCTGATTTAATCGACTCAAAACAGTCAATTTCATTTTTATTAAGTGGAAATCGCATTACTTTGTTCAAAAGTGTAATCTTGTCTGAAAAATTTTTGATCCACTTTGAATAATGGGCAAACATACCCAATACTCTTTTTAATGAGGATGCATCATTCGGTACAGGAATACTAAGTAAAGGATTAAGACGATCCTTGTCAGGCTTTATAACATTATTTTCTATTGTGTTTTTGTACATTTTTGTTCATTAAGTGTAAGTTTATATTTCTTAACTGCTTCCATAAATCGAGCTAAGTTTCGATCATGGTCGTCTTTATCTTTGCCGCAAACAGTGACGTCATCTAAATAAGCAAACGTACCAGTAAGATTCTCAGTCGATATTATATGATGTAAAGTTCTCTGAAAAGCGGCTACCCCGTTGGTGACACCAAACGGTATTCGTGTAAATTGATACAAATTCCCGCATGCTTCAAAGGCTGTATAAATTCTCTCTTCGGGAATGATCGGGACCTGATGATAGGCGCTCTTAAGGTCAATTTGACTGAACAACTTGTACTTGGCGACTTTCGCAACCATGGCTTCTATATTTGGAATCGGGTACGCGTCTAAATTTGTGAATTTATTAATAGTCAAAGAATAATCAATCACTAAACGTTTGCGATGAGTAGTACTTCTCGTAACTAGAACTTGAGCTCGCCATGGAGAATTACTTGGTTCAATAACACCATCGTTCAGAAGTTGTTTTATTTCATCTTTTATAAATTGAATATCGGTGTCATTGTATTTACGAGATTTGATTGCAATTGGCCGAATATTCAGTGACAAGTTTGAAAATAATGATACTGCAGGTACCAATGCTTCCATCACGTTGCATACAATTAATGGTTCCTTGGAACCCCCAAATTTAATTTCAAGTGACGAATGGTCCTCCAGGATGTCATGGCCAATAATAACATCCGCAAGATAGGTTTCTCTTTATAAGTATTTATGTTAATTTTTATAATAGGATAGCAAATGCCCTTTACTTTTGAAGTATGAATTTTTGAAGCCAACGTTACAGATTCGTTCGATGAACGTATATTTAATCCAATTGATCCAGCAAATTTGCTATCTATGAAACTGTTTGAACTCCCACTATCTATTAGCGCATCTGCAGCAGCTTCATTTACTAAAACTCTTACTATAGACTTCTTTAACGTGGAAGGTGCAGCAGCAGATATCATAGTATTCAATTGGACCATAGCATTAACAGGATCGTAAGACTTTGATGCTTTCCTGAGACGGCAAACATTTGCAAAATGTCCTTTCCTCGAACAAATCTGGCAGACAGCATTATAAGCGGGACATTTTGGCCGTTGATGTAAGTTTCCTCCACAAAAGTAACAACGTTTTCGTGTAGTAGCTTCTGCGAGGTTTGCACTATCATTTATACCAGAAGCTTGAGATGAATGTCCCATGTCCACTGCATTAACGTGTGATGCTGTGTTTGTTGAAAATGATTGAGCTTGTTTTTCCGCAGATTCCATACAACTTGCTTGATTAATGGCATCTTCCAATTTGAGGACTAAATTTTCAAGAAGTCTCTGGCGAATTCTTTGAGAAGAAATGCCAGCAATTAATGCATCTCGAACAAACTGGTTTTTGTGCTCATCTGCCGATACTGCTTTAAAGTTACAGTCTTGAGCAAGTTGATTTAGGTTACGGTCATACTCTTTAATCGACTCTTCAGGCCTTTGCTTTCTAGATGCTAAAATATGTCTAGCATAAATCTCGTTTTTAGGCTTTATATAGATTTTTTCTAAGACCTCCACCGCGTCATCATATGTTCGAGATTCTTTTATATGGCAGAAAATATTCGGTGAAAGGTAATTTATTGAGATATTAAATTTAGCTTTATCCGCTAAGATACCGACTGAACCTTGGTCCGAGATGAAGTTCAAGAACGTGGTCTTCCAATGAGTCCATTTGATGCTCGCGTCCGCAGAGCTTGGATCGACATCGAATCGCTCCGGGCGAAGTAATCGATTGAGATTCGATATTTGAACTTGCTGTAATCGAACCGCTTCAGGCTCCATATTTAATTAGTTGATTAAATTGTAATAATATACGAAACCAATGAGAACATTTGGTTTTAATCAACTAAAAACATTACATATTGGAAAATAACAGAATTTAATTATTAACAATTAATTCTTAACAGAAGTGACAAGCCGTCACAAATATAAATAGTAAAATAGTCTATGATCGGGAAAAGAGGTTTACACCACATTATTTAATTATTTAAAGTCATAATTCGTTTTTTAAAACCATACCATAGCCTTTTTGATTTTCATTTTTGGCGCAAAAGCCCAGAAGCCATGCCAAAATTATTAAAGAAAAGAAAATGAGGACGCCAGTCGCCATTTTGTCGTTGTTAGTGTGCTTCGTCGTGCGTCTGAGTTCATTTTTCACTCAACCTTTGCAAATAAATTTTATTTATTAAAAATATCTTGTTTTGCTCACCCTACCTAACTGGTTAGAATTTACAGCTATGACGTCACAATATGGCGCAAAGTCGATCCTATTATCTTTTGAATTGCTTAAAGGCTATTATTTTTAACTAGACGTGTGTCGTTATGTCATTTTCACGAAACGCCATGAAACCAGTTACTTGGTCGGCGTCACCCATCTCAAAACAGGTGATTTTTGTAACTAGTTATTTTTATTTAGATCCAGTGATTGTTTGCATAAATAACTCCACCAACTATGCAGTTACACACGAAACGAAAATAAATTAAATAACTATCTAAGTGTTTTTAGCTATACAGTTAAATCAATCAATTAACTTCCCTGCATACTTTATTCACGCTTAGGACTGACTGCATTAAATGTATTTATGATTGATTTGTGTTTTCTATGAAACTATGATTTTAATAAAATTATTAATGCAGGCTTATTTAAAAGTCAATTTGATCGTTTATATTTATCGTTTATACAATGATGATTGATATTTACATTATTTACATAACAACCATTTTTCAACAACATTATTTTTGAGTTAGGTCTCCATACTTTTAAAGGTGCGAAATATGTAAACAAATTCAAAGTGACGCTCGCTCGCTTCCCGCCTCGCAAGCCGTTGAAATTATCTACAAACAAACAGAGATCACGATCACTCTATCTTATTTTCTATGTCTATAGAGTTACGTATAAAAATTAAACTTATTGACTGTTACGCTGTTTCGTTTTCTGTTGTATACCAGTACCACGGCACATGTGCGTTCGGATTACTTCGGTTTTATTCGTGTCACCCGTTCTCGCTTACTCAGCCGGCCGGTAGGCGCGATGCGAAAGAAATGTAACGCGCCCCACCGAACCGAACCGAGACACCGACCGACTGACGAGTGACGGCGACGTGACGTTTCTCGCTCACAGTTAACAGAAATAACACGTTACAGAAATCTCTACTTGTGATTTGACTTGAAACAAGTGACTCGTTTACATGCCGCGAATCTAGTTAATGTAACCAGTGACGTGAAATAACGCCCACGTCTATTTTGAACACCTGGCCATGTACAGTATCCAGTTCTAAGACTCCATCTATTTAAGGCTTCGTTCATCTAAGGCTAATCCACAGATAGACAAGAGATGGTGAGACCAAGAACATAAAAAGTGCAAAAAACATTCTCGGCGGAATCCCGTAATATTTTGTAAATTGGCATTATAATAATTGTATCTGATAAGGGCCCGACCCTCACCCATACCGGGGTGATTATGTCGAATGTATCAAAGCGGAGGAAAGATGGATCGAGGACTAAGATCAAGGTATGAAAAGAGGTCACATAAATCATAATCGTGGCCCACTCGACCAAATTTAGGGGGCACTTGATATCTGAATTTACTTTGATACCCGCTGCTGGTGTAAAGATTGGTGTTAATGTTAGTATGTAGCTATTAGCCGGCCAGCTGATTAGCACCAGTACCACACGAGGAGTCACTTTGAGCAAAGCATGTCAAATCATTTAGCAACTTTAATAAATAAACAAAGAGATCACATCATCGCCACATGATCACAAACCTATTACGATTCCCTGCTTAAAAAGCCCTGTAAAGCAGTTAAAAAACTGTATTGTACATAATGTTGAGATTTAGATAATGTACCTATGTATCACATTGGCATGCACTTGAATGTATGAGGTCATTGTCATGTCACACAGATAAGAACCAATTCTATCAATACATTATTAATATATTGTTAGTGTAAAAAAATACCTCTATCAATGTTATTCAATTATGAGTATATCAACAGTAAGCCTATAATCATGTTCTTTTAAACAAGAATATAAAATTGTTTTTTTTTTAATGTTTGACATTTGGGATCTTAAACTGGGGTTTGCACTGGCTAGGAGGAATAACTGTATAAGTCGCGTGACACATGTGATAATAGTGATATTCTTGTGTGAGCCACACTCAGGGACAATATTTGTTATTACAGTATAAAAGTTAGATACAATGCACTCAACATACCTACCATCTGTGTAAACTAAATAGGTAGATATAGCATATATATTATGTTATTGATATACTTGTACCATAGTATATATCTAAGACATTGTTCTAGGTAATTTTATACGCCAGCTAGAATGAGATGACCCAAATGTGTCATCTACATTTTTCTTTTTAAATGACTCCAGTATTATTGCCAACATAAAAAAATTAAAATCTTTCAGTCAAGCCATTCTTGATATTTAGTGAGACTAACAAACAGGAATTGATTTTCATAATAATAAAAGATAGATTTAATATTTCAGCATCCATAGGTCTGCCGCTAATAAGGTACATGCCTTGGGACCAGAATACATCAGCAGTATGTGGGCATTTGCAATGCACCTTTGCATACCCTTTTGAGGAAAACTATGATCATAATTGAGGCTGTCAGCGCAAAAGTGGCCTAACCCACAATTTTTCATATTCTTACTTTACTACGAAAATATGTCTCAAACCTAAATTTTCATACTGCCTAAGCTTAGGCTCCTTTGCGCTGATGGCCTCAATTATAATATATACCATCTAAAATTATATATGTCTAAAATTAAACTAACATTTTTCACATTAGAGTATGGGTGACCACAAGGAGTTTTTAAGACGCATCACCAGGACCTTGTACTACGGGCAACTGCCGACACTGCCCTGTCTCAGCCTGCCCCTCACTGGTATGAACATCCAGTTTGAGTTGAATTATACTTCCTATGTGCACTAGATATTATGTATGGAGTGTCTACCTCATTAATTTTATAAGTTTATTACACCATCATATTGTTTAGTGGTTCATAAAATTTTCTTTTTGCCAATTGTCCTCAGAGTTAAATGTGTAAAACATACGCATGGGCACCAGTAGACAAAAATTATAAAATTATAAGGGTTCCATTTTTGCGATTTGGCTATGCATCCCTAAATAAATCAATTTAGGGCGAACATTCATAAAAGCCAAAACGCTAAAGATAGTAGGGATGTGAACATTTGGTGCGTGTTAGTTGGGATTGCTGTCTGTACAAATGAATGCCACTATACCCGTTTGTATTGATGGTGGTGCAGAAATATCGTGCGAGCTTTGGTCGGTGTCTCAGCGCGGGCGCTCGCTGCGGCGGCTGCACGCGGACGCCGCGGCGGGCATCGCGCGCTCCGCGTGCGTGTCGCCGTGCGCGCTCGTGCTCGCCATCCTCTATCTCGAGCGACTCAACTCCTGCAACCCCGACTACCTCGCCGCCGCGACACCCGCAGACCTCTTCCTAGTCTCACTGGTATTATACTTTACCGTTATCTTACTCCTAAATCTGTATTTATTCGTCTATATTTATCCGTGGATTTGCATAATCATGCATTTGTTGCAGATGGTAGGCAACAAGTTCTTACAAGACGACGGTGAAGACGACGACGTGCTGTGCTCCGAGTGGGCCACGTCCGGCGGCCTCGAGCTCGACCATCTGAAGAAGCTTGAAGTAGAATTCCTCAATGCTATAGTTAGTATGCATCTATAACGATTGATCGTAAATTTTCTTTGTGTGAAGTATATTATTGATAGCGTGCCACTTGTATCATCTCAGGAATGGAACATATTCGTCAGTGACAAATCGTTCGAAGCCGGATTGGTATGGCTGGAGCGGCAGGTGGCGCTGCGTCAGGCGCGGCTGCGCGGTTTCTTCACATACGGCGACCTGGCGGCGGCGGCGGGGGCGGGGGCGGCGGGCGCGAGCGAGCTGCGCGCGGCGGCGGCCGCCTGGCTGTCGCTGGCGCTGGGCTACGTGACGGGGCTGGCCGCGGTGCTCACCTCCGCGCTGGTGGTGTCGCACGCCTGGCTGCCCGCTCTCGGCTACGTCGCCGCCCGGACCTCCCTCGCTTCCCTCGATACAAATATTACAACGCACAGTTTAAGACCCGAAGTACCCTACGAAAACAACGTCACGTCGCAGCCGGAGTCCCTCGAGCCGGTCGATGTAACCGGCACGGTCGGTGAAGATCTCAGATGTTGTACCGAATGGGCGAAGTACCGGGACAACACGGCGGAGACCGAGAGGAGTTGGTACGATTCGATCGTCGTGTACGACTGGAAGTCCTTCGATCCCTGGTGGTCGAAGACGTCCGTCCTGAACTGGTTGTATCAGAGCTCCCTAGTGGATCCCATGCAGAGATGGTTGGAGAAGGTGAACGAGTATGCGGACTTCTTCGCTCTTGATTTCGGCGGCTCCGGGTTCGATGAGAAATGCAATGGGTACATTAAGAGTGGCGTCCACCAGCGGTGCGTCCGGCAGTGGTTGAACTTGAGCAAGCTGAGCGCGCTAGTGGCGACCGTTAGCGATCGGTAGACGGTTGTTAAGCACAAATGATGAACAAGGCTGATCGATTTGGAAAACGAGCAATGCCATGCTCACGAGGCAGTTTACAACACATATACCTGGTAGATATAGTATTTTGTGATACACAAGTGAGTGAAATGGCGTTGTACTTACTGTGAACAATGTGATGTTGCATAATATAAAGGATTACATATCTTCACTTAACAATGTATTTACAACAGACAAGTTAGTTACAACAGGTTAGTTACATTTATTTTGCTATGGTGTTGTAAAATGCCTTGTTGGGCAACATTTATCTGTAATATTTATTCAATTTCAACAATATTTTAATTTTTTACCATAGCCTAACTAATATTTAACCTCGCGCTAGTTTACCTACTCTGCCTGCAAGAGAGTGTCTAATATATTTTAAGTCTTAATGCTCAAAAACCCTGAAACACACCTCTCAATACATACAATCGTTTGGAATTTAAACAACTTCATCAAATTAAAGTGTTTTTTTCTGAATTCCTTTAAGCATAATATACAATGCAAAATTATTTTGGAGATAAATACATATTTGTTTTTAAGGCTCCCACAAGTACTTCCAATACAACCTCACTAGGGACGACGCAAAAACTCTGATAAGTAACGTTATTTATTTAGCATTTCAATTTTGGCCACAATTTTAATAACATTAAACCACTACTATGATATATGTATATTTTCTTACTGTCTGTGGAAATATTGTATATTTTGTTTCCAATAAGTTGCCGCCATTTGTTGGGAACAATGGGTTGATGAAATGTACCACTCTCACACGCAGAGAGTATTTCAATAAACCTATACACAATCACGATATTTCTATCTATTTTTGTATGTGACAAGACGAAATAAAACCTTATGCAATGAAATATAAATGTTTTACTTGTATAAAAAATATAATTATTACTTAACTTTAATTAATGGGTTGTTCAAAGATCAGGTAGTACATTGGCTATATACCTATCACAATTCGTTACTATAATTATTTACCTAGGTTGGTTTAGTGAGAATAATGAATACACATTTTATTTTTAAACCTAAACATTCTGGTAAGATAAGGAGGAATAACTTGACTTAAGATATAATAAAAAAGAATTAGTTAATGGTGGAAAAGATCTGAATACACTCTTAAAATCTTCTCAGTACTAGTCCCGCATAGAACGACGATAAAATATATAAAGGTAATAGGAATAAACTGCATAGACGTGTCGCGTCGTATTAGCTCAGCTAGACACATAGGCCAACATGTAATTGCAGTAACGACACTCTTTTTCAATATAATAATATGTAGAACATAACACATCCATTATAAAATGCAGCTTGGTACTAATAAGTGTATGTAGAAATATAGTGTGTGTATAGTATCGCCGCGACGACGTCCACACAGCATCGAACGCTACATAACTCAGACTATTATGATTCCACATACCCACTGTCATGATTTTAATTTAAAAAAACATACGCCGACACTCACTCATTTTGTAGTAATTTCATATATATATAAATTATATCAATACGCTCGATAGGCAACTATTTAAATATTTAATAATAATAAATTAAATAATTAAGGTAATTATAATAATTCAACAGATAAGATATGTAAAGTATGCTTATCATTTTCTTATACAAAATGCTCAGTTTCGTGTCAAGCCCCGGGCGCACAGGGACGGACGCGCTGCTTCATTTAGCCCAATACCAAAACAGACTATCAAGTTATGAAAAAAGTTCATTCTTCGAAACGTCGAACATGACAAGAGCTAATTTTGTGGCGTGTTCGTGCGGCTTTACCACAGAAATTTAATCTTTCTATATATTGACACAGAGTGTATTTTGGTATTGGTAAAATATATTTAGAGCGAGTCTTGAGCCCCCGTGCGCCCGGGGCTTCATTCGACCAGTTGAGAGTAATAAAATATCTCACCATTGATAAACGTACATATACTAATCGCGACACGTCTCATCGGAACAGGCCCGGGTGTAGATACAACAGTTTGTTGAAGCCCCACTTGTCAATGGAGGAGGTCTGGACCTTGAACCGCTCCTGCAGCCTCCTATCGACGAGCGTGAGCAACTTCTCCACGTGGCAGTCGTGCGCGCGCGCCGCGAACACCTCGCACATCACCTGAATGTACCAGGAGCCCAGCGCGGGGTCGCGGTGCGACACGAAACCTGAACCGAAGCGTCACTTTACGAACTCACCCTTCATACGTCAACTGCACGTCGACGAAAGTTCTCTGCCAATTATAATATAACTAACCCGGTAATGTGGAGTGAGCGATGAGTATGTCGGAGAATATGGCGCCCTTCTCGCTGGGGAGGCGGGCGGCGGCGCCGGCGGGGGCGGCGGCCGCGGCCGTCGGCGTGCCGTCCAGCGCCGCGCCGCCGTCCCCGCCCCCGCCCCCGCCCCCGCCCCCGCCGGCGCGCGGCATGGCCATGTGCGGCGGCGCCAGAGACGCTCGCCAGATGTAGTCCAGAGTCTGCCCTCTGTGAACACGAAACATTCATCATGTAGAGCGGTGTCTTTCAACCTGTGGGTCGCCCTGAGGGGTCGCGAAGCCTCTTTAGGGGGGTCGAGAAGCTTCTATAGGGGCATTGCAAAAGGTTGGGGAAGCTACTGCAGTAAAAAAGAAAACAATAATTTATTTAATAAACTCGATTGTGAATGTGGGCTCTCTTACATAGGACAAACTAAAAGATCAATAAAAACCCGCGTAAAAGAACACATAGCTGACGTGAAACACCGACGCTCCACGAAGTCTGCAATCTGTGAACATGTACAGGACCGCACCCGCCATTATATCAGATTTGATAAACCGCATATCCTCGCAAAAGAACACCGACTCCGACCAAGGATGATATGTGAGGCCATTGAAATTAAAAAACATCCTAATTTCAATAGGGAAGATGGCTGGGTGCTACCACCAACTTGGGATCCAGTAATTAATATGATCAAATCCAAAACCAAGCGTACCATTGCAAGACCTCAAGACACTGTGAGCACTTTCTGCATGGATCGGACCGCAAACAACAACTAAATATGAGGGTACCCATACGAAACGTCGGGAAAATAAAATAGTAAATAAACGCGATAAAATCCGTAAAATAGTTTTATTTCAATGAGGGTACCCAGTTATTAACTATGACATCAGGAAGTCTAACGCCTCAGTCCCCCCATGACCATGGTTGCTGTAAAGCAGCCGAAACGTCGGGAAAATAAAATAGTAAATAAACGTATTGTTTTCTTATATTTACGCATACTATACATTGAAATAAAACTATTTTACGGATTTTATCGCGTTTAAATAAACTACTATTAGTAGTTGTAGTATTAGTCACAAAATATAATGATGAAAAAAAGCAACAGGTAGGGGGGTCGCGAAATATTTCTTCATACTAAAGGGGCCGTAACATGAAAAAGATTGAAAAATACTGATATAGAGAATCTAGAGTCTGGATTCCAGACTAGTGACCAGTCAACGGCTGGTCACTACCACCACTATAAAAGTTTCCATTGAGAGCCTACGATAATCATATGCAATTTAAAGCTGAGCACTCACCTGCAACTCTGAAATATGAAGACCTTGGGCACGCCGCGCAGTGCTGGCATGTTCTTGTTGTTGAAATGCTCAATGATGTCGTAGGTGCTGATGAGCTGGCCGTCACTGCAGCGGATGTGCGTGTCGGAGCCGCGCGTCTCGTAACCGTGCGACGACACCACCACGAACACGCTCTCCACGCCCGCCGGCATCTCCCGCAGCGAGCCGAGCACCTGCAGCGTGTTCTGTAATACGGCACGGACAGGTTCGAGAGCGGGATGCCGCTGTGAGCCGTACCGGAAACGGATATGAGCGCTCTGACCTCCTTAGTGTAGTCCTGACTCAGCATCACTTTGAAGCCCATCTGCGAGAAGAGGTACTTGAGGTTGTGGTTGTCAACGTCGACGCCGTGGCGCACCTCCTCGATGTCGTTGTCGAACAGCATGTAGCTGAAGATGAGCGCCAAACCGCGCCGCGCGCCGCCCGTGCTGTACAGCTTCAGATCTACACACAATCATCCATTGGCACTAGTAACACCAAAAAGTATCCAACCCAAATATTTATGTTGTCCTGCACATTATTGACATGCGTCGCGACGCCAATTAGGATAAGAGTGGTGACGCCAGTTCTGATAAGTGTCGCAACCAAAGAAATTGGAATGCTGTTAGTGACTTCATTATTGCAAGGCTCAACATCAGCTAGTCAATGTTACATTATCAAGTCAAGACACCATCTATAATTAGATTTTTTAGAAGTGACCGTCACTTTTCTTAGCATTTTTTAATTGAATACAGAACCCTTTCAGTGCTACCCAAAACACGAACACACACTTATGTATATTTCTTTAGCAACCAACCTTTAGAATCATCTTCTTCAATAAATCTAGTACTCTTGATCACCTCAAATTTGGAATCAACAGGGTCTGTGTTGGTGGGTTTCTCTGGCTGTGGCGGTAGCTGTGGTGGTAGCTGTGGCTGTGGCTGCGGCGGCTGCTGCAGTGCGCTGTTGTCTGATATCACATACATAACACAAGTAAGGGATACAGTTTCATACAATTCAAAACATTCAAAAGATTTTAGTACATTCTGACTAATATTATCTATACTAATATTATAAAGAGGAAAGATTTGTATTTTTGTATGTTACGAATAAACTTAAAAACTACTGGACCGATTTCAAAAATTCTTTTACCATTAGTAAGCTACATTATCACTGAGTAACATAGGCTATATTTATTACTAGAAAAAATTAGAGATCCTTAGAAATCTTTACTAAACCAACCCAAGGTGTAAAAAAAATTAGCCGTAAAATGTCTTTCATTACATACGCTGCGGAAAGCATTGATGATAGAACAAAAAAATGTTCTACAATATTATAGAACACATCAAAATCTACAAAAAAGTCTGCGAGACCATATGTCCAACTTCTGTAGTTTTGTCACTATAACTACTTTTTTACATTTTAAAAGTTTACAGAAATGCCGATCAAAATCAGACTGTGTTATCCATACCTTTATATTAATTCTTATCGAAATAAATTTCGTATTCAATACCTGTCGATTACTTTTTGAAATCGGTCATTCCATTCAAAAGATATTACGAAATTAAAAATATCAATATAAACAAAAAATACACGCCGCCGCGGACGACGCGCCAGAAGGTCCACGAAACGCAGCGAGCAACGCGGCGAGAGAGCGGGCACCGAAGTGCGGGAGAGGGTTTTGCGTAAGGAAAGAGTGCTTTTCTCATGGGCAATTGTATGGTGCTCTTTCTCGAGTAGGATCTCCTGAAAATCAATATGGTTTTGCTGCCACCTACAAATAAAACTGCCAGCATAGTGTAAAGTGAAGCTTTAAGGTAAAAATATGACTAAATAAAAATGTCCACCCATGCCAAGCCGGGACGGGCCGCTAGTGAATAAATAATTTAACTTATAATTCCACTTTTTAAGAAAGTAAGCTACCGGAAACTCTATACTAGACTGGGCAGTAGGAACTGCCTGTGTCAGTATACTGCACACATTAAGCACAAGTACAGGAAGCAATTTAAGAGCATATTTAATACTATTAATAAATATTATTATAGATGTAGTACTCTTTTGCATTTCATTCTTGGTCTTGTGTTTCTCAGTGCTGATGCTGACATAGTTATCAGTGACCCGCGGTTGAGAGCTCGATGCTTGATGCCCATTCCGACGGAATGGGCTGTTGGGGTCCATGTCGCGCACAATGTCCCAGTGCCCAGTTTCTGAGAGAACCTCCAAGAGATGTCTAAATGCATCGGGCCCTCTTCTGGTTATATCCCTGTATAGTTTTGTTTTGCGGTCCCTTTGAGCTATACTAGTGTCCTGGAAATATAAAATCCAAATATAAAATTGCTGATTCTGCTGTTACAGATACTTATCAAGATAGCAATACTGTTATATATAAAATATTGCTTTGTTGTAGTTTAGGAACCAGTAACTAGCCGTCACGTTTAGCAATACTTTTGAAATAAGGATAGTGTCAGGCTGAAGTCAAATAATCGTCTATCAGGATGCCATGTGTCACCACTTCCAGCCCATTTGTAGAAGTTCATTCACTTTTATTGCTTGCTAGAAACCTTTGACAAAGGTGGCTTACGCCTCAGCCTACTTGGTGTAATCCTGCAGACCACCATAATATTTTTTTAACCCAAATTTCATGACTGACACATCAATGGCTTAACTATAAATCAGACATGCGATCAACTGGCACATGGCCAACACTGAGTCTAGGTATACAGTGTCTATGTGGACTATAGATATTTCAATTTTGATATTTGGTGCCTTTCCTTATAGTATCATTCGGATTGATATACTTTAATATGAGTGCCGTCCATGAGTCATGGCAATAGATCCGCGACCAACACATGTTGTCGACTTACCTTAAACGGTTCTATCATTTCTTCCGAGAACACCCCTCTCTCGTACAGCGCTGCAACCATTGAGTTAAGGTCTGTCCGCTCCACCAACGAGCTGAAGTTGTTCTGTATGGCATCCTTGTGCTGCTGCTGCATTCCACACACTGGAGGATACTGGCGCATCTCTATTGGACTTGTAATAGATTATGTGATTGCTGCTATCCAAAGTAGAATTTTAATAAAATTACTTGTAAAGAAACAACCCAAAAAGTATTAAGATTAAGCCCTACACCTCACACGCAATAACAAAAATAATAAACACAGTTAATAAATAAGTGACAGTTAGTGACAGATGGACAGCACAGATTAGGTACTAACTATAACTTTAAAGATGAATCAGTAAGGAATCAATAAAATAATTTTAAAGGATTCATCCGCCATCTTTATCACTGTCATCATCCATTTTTATTTATAATATGTATGTGTATTTTTTTTATTTATTTTATGAGATAGGGAGACAAACGAGCAGACGTTTCACCTGATGGTAAGTGATCAACGCCGCCCATGGACACCTGCAAGACCAGGGGCATCGCAAGTGCGTTGCCGGCCTTTAAGGAATGAGTATGCTCGTTTTTTTTTTATTTAGTAATATTGAATTTGCCCTTGCTATTATTTATGGATACAGGCTGAAATACCCGCTAAACGCAGGTGGAGCCATTCCTCATCTTATTCCATTAAATATCATCATTTCATTCATTTCGTAAAAAAGAAGAAGTTGAATCATTGTTGTGTAAAACCATACAAATTTTGGGCTCAAAAACCAAAAAGTATAGTAATATAAATAGTTTAATATCGTAGAGTTCTATTCTCATTGATATTTATCACAGAGATATATAATGCCGTCTCCACACGCTTGATGTAGGCTCTATCTACATTTTCTACCGCTTCTATCATGGAGAGTGTTCCGAGGAATTGTTCGGTATTATACCTGCCGCTGAATTCCACCATCGCACGGCTCGCCACAGACTGCATAACCATCCTCACCATCTGGATGAATGGCGTTCCAGTACAGTGCGATTTACCATGAATTTTCTCCCTCGCACCACCAAATTGTGGAATGAACTTCCTGCAGCGGTGTTCCCGGACCGATGCGACAAAGGTATCTTCAAGAAACGAGCCTACTCATTCCTTAAAGGCCGGCAACGCACTTGCGAAGCCCCTGGTGTTGCAGGTGTCCATGGGCGGCGTTGATCACTTACCATCAGGTGAAACGTCTGCACGTTTGCCTCCCTATCTCATAAAAAAACAAGTCGTCCTCACGCTTGGCGAACATGTCAGTTCAGTTGTCAGTATTTTATGAATCGGCAAACATGGCGGACGACGAGCTTGTAGCAGCTATTACTTTCGGGTTGACCTATTTTTATTTTAAATATAAAAAAATCAACTCAAAAGAAGAAGACAAAGGCGATGGTGGATGATAAAAAATCTCAAAAAAATCTGCCTATTTCTATGGTTAGGGTCTTTTGAATTCCAAAGCATGGCTCATTTTAATACGCTTTTTAAAAATCAAAGAGTTGTCTTCCGACCAATCATCCATGATTACGTGCGAAAACCTATTACATTAAAGTCTTTGGCTCCAAAAACGATTTACCGACGCGGCGCACGCGACGTCCACCGCACGTAAGCTCGCGCGCAATACTGATTACTGATGTATAGCAACCGTGTGGAAACATCGCAAACTGTTTGCCAAACAGCCTTTGATCTGTGCCAAAAAACCGACACCGACGCCGAACAGTGGCGAACACAAACAAGAACAGGCAAACACATACAACACCCATCCACATGTTCGTGTTTGCTGTTTGCCATTGTTTGCCAAGCGTCTGGAAGCGGCATAATATATATGACAAAGATTCTCATAAAGATCACCAGTGTAGGGATGTGACTTCCTACATAAAAAATCGATTATTAATTAATCGATTTTTATTTTAGCATGAAAAATCGATTTATTAATAATCGATTTTTCTTTAAAAATAATAGATTTTTTTTATATTAATCGATTTTTTCCTAATTTTTTCAATAATTTTCCAAAATAAATGTTATAATCACCGTTTTATTAATCAAAAATTGTTCCTTTGGTTTTAAAACCCTTTTAGTCGTTGACATTTCTTCGCCAGACTCTTCACAAGACTTAATAAAAACACAACACTTTAGTCACGAAAAACTTTCAAAATAAAATTGTCGTTAGGAGAAAAATGAAGGGAGGGGATTTGGCAAAAATCACGAAATATCACAAGGAGTAAAGGGGAGTGTGTGTAGTAAGATAACACGGGTATTTAAAAATGCTTATAAAACCATCACGTGATTAATAGACGGCCCCTATATTGTTTTAAAATCACAAAAGAGATTTCATCGTAGTAGACGCCCTGACGCACAGGTGGCGTTAATGTACTTAATAGTAATACGCACTCCGGCAGGACTTAAATGTCGGGGTGTGGCAAATGAAAAATCGATTTTAAATAATCGATTATATGTAAATGAAAAATCGCTTATAAAAATCGATTTTTATCAAAAAAAAATGATTACTAATCAATTTTATAAAAGAATCGATTATTTTTTACATCCCTACACCCGTGTATAAAGTTATTCTGTTCTGTGGTGTAGACTGTAGATCATTCATCAATATAGCGTCGTCGGTGAATTGAGTTCGGTGTTGGACGTGGATGCACGCGTAATCTCACGATGAAGCTGATATTACTTACAATTTGTGTGATCTTAGCCACAGCGGCGGCATACCAGTCGTCGGACATTGTCTCTGCCAGAATTGAAGTTGGTTTTCTTCATAACCTAAATATGTGATAGTCATATGTGGTAATTCCTTGCTGATGGTTTTTTTTTATAGAGTTGCAGAGGATGTGCTTTGAACCGTCTCCCCGAGGTGAAAAGGTTCGTGTTTGATGACGCCATGAAATACGAAAAGTTGGAAGTGAAGTTCATCTCGGGCGCTCCGCCGGAGCTGGTGCTGATGGGCGAGGGCGACAGGGAGCTGGAGCGTCTCCCGCTCTCGGAGCTCACCCGGGATGAGTGCAATGAACTCTTACAAAGCAGAGGTTTTACTAGGAAAAACATTGAAAACAAGGAACTATGATTTTAAATACAATAGAATTGTCGCGGCGCCTGTGGTTCTATAATCAGCATAATAATATAACGTCACCAATTCATCATCATGGAAACTGTGCGACTGACTCTCTTTACTGTTTTTACTTATTTAATCTCGTGTACCACTAAAAGGAGCCCAAGTTAATGGGTACAGATCCCAACCCTACGGTCGTTCACTGTTTTGCTACTCCACTCATATGTTAAGGAGCCCAAGTTAATGGGTACAGTTTCCAACCCTCTGGTCTTCCACTGTTTTGGCCCTCCATAACATGACCTGAACACCACTGCGGCCCATCCGGACCCGCAGCTGAGCCTCCACACACTCCCCTACAGCTCTACCCTGCCACCAGGTACTACTTGGGTGTTCATGCCCATAGGTACTGTGCCCCGTTCGTATACTAGCTACGAAGGCGGCTGCCCCTTGCGCATACTCGCTACGCAAGGCGGCCTACTCAAATCTCTAACCATAGCCCCTCTAGAAAAGACTATAGCTCGAGTACAAACTCAATCGCACATTTACCGTAATGACGAGTCCGTGCTCGTATTACTAATTAATAATCTCGAATAATCTTTGTCGTAATAATAGTAATGGGACTCACCCCGATACTCTACGTAGCATTGCCTCGTGCATCGTGACTCCACGCCTTGCACGCAATTATTTACTTTGTACTTACACGCTCTCTGTACCTACTGCATTACTACCTCCATCGTAGCAATGCATAACTTACAACCATTTGTCGGTCTTCACTCCATGAAGACTACACTCGGTTTTCTTGTTAACCACTGTAGGTAGATGTGGAACCATTTTACCACGCTTTGCTCTTAATACAACCACCCACATATCGTAGCGTTCCCACGCCTACGCCCTTTTTTCTATATAAACGCGCTCGCGCACTGTCAAAAACTAATGACATTGACACTCACCTTGACACATGACAATAACAGATAATAAATCGCGATGAAATCCGCGACACTCCCCAACCACAGGAGAAGTCACAGAAGCATCAGCAGGTGTCTACTCAGTAATTTCTGTCTGGCTACGGAGCAGGCCATCTCAAACATTCTTTGTGCACCATTTCACATGAACTTACATCTGCTTCTACTTCAACTGAATCTTTCAGACTTTCACCTAAAGTTAGATAGTTACTGTCTGGACCAATCAGACCTGCTATCACTCTGAGGAATAACCTCTTTATGTCGGCTCTCTCCATCTCTAAACAATAAAGATATCTTACCGAACATTTAATTCTGTCTCATCTGCTTTCAATAATGATACACGATATGCACCATCAGCTCCATTCACCAATCTTAGCAAGTTTTCACTTATTTCTGCTCTTAGTGTCACACTTTCTTTATATTACTCACATCACCAACATTTGGCAATCCTCATATGGCAAAGCCTATAACTGTAACTCTGAAACTTTACACATCAAAATAATAAACATTATTTAAAAATTATTCATTAGGTATACATACCTACTACATATACATACACTTTACCAGCTTTTTAAGAACTTTTCTGTTTAAATTTTAATTCTGCTAGGTGATCATGCTCTATTAAGTCTGGACTGTCCGTCATGACATCCTGACCCTCCTCAATCAAACAGAAAGTCTTGCTTCGCATATCTAAGTGGGCAAATTTTCTTCCAAATTAAAATCAAAATAAAATTGGGCTATCAAATCAAAGATGTGGATCCCACTGTCATATCCTGCCCGAGCATGTACCTACTGTTGTCTCGGGTCTGTCACCCGAAGGTATACTTCAATCGCCATATGCATTTTTCCACAGCATCAACAAAATAATGCAATACATACCCCCCTGACATGTCCAGCCGGTAGCGTTTACTGTTGTCTCGGGTCTGTCACCCGAAGGTATACTTCAGCGCCATATGCATTTTTCCGCAGCATCAACAAAATAATCCAATACATACTCCCCCAGACAATATTGCCCATGCTGCGGCATCTCTAGTACTTCTGCAGTCAGAAAATCGCATTTGTAACTTCAGCTTCTGGACTTATCAATTCTTGTCCATTAAATTTCAACTGCTATTAATAAAAAAAATATTTTGTACCTGAAAAATTCTCATATAAGCAATTTAAAAATGATCAATACTTATTTAGACCAGTCATTAATTCCTTTCTGCCATGGAATCACTTTATACTGGGCACCGGTGTGGTACACACAACATTAGCATGAATATCCCATAAGACATCTAAAAAAGAACAGGGATTCGAGTTTCCTTGTAGCTCCCTCTGGACCAAAGGAAAATATTATAACTCTTCATTATATAGATCATATCATTACATCGGCGAAGTGTGGGCACACTACAGTGCACCTCTGCCTACCCCTTCGGGGAATACAGGCGTGATGATGATGATGTATTATTAAGGTACCTACTAACTCATGTACTTTAGCCTTTTTAAAACATAAACCACTAGGTAGGTAACTATTAACATAGTATAGCTGGGTTGGCAACCACTATAAAGCAAGAGTCTAAATTTCCTCATTGTCCTTTACTTTAATATCAATGAAAACACAGTTGTCTTTATCTGCAAATTCCTTGGGACACAACACTATTATGATTGCCCTTGCAATGATATCATTCCTCTGTAGCTAGAAATTTCTAAAATACTGCATAGATGTCATCTTGCTCCCAGTTAATTATTTCTCGTATTTAGTCAGATATTTTATATGATCTTTATAATTATACATAGTCCTTCACAAAACAGGCAACTAGATAGGTACCTTCTTCAGTGTTTACAACCTCTTTTAAGTGTTTTATAATCAAGCTTTAAACTTCTTGCATACTTTAATTTCTTGGCCTAACCGATGTTTTCATTTACACATAACATCAGAAGTAGATACTTCATTAAACTATTTTAGTGAATAAATCCTCTAAAATAAACACATTCTGTGACACCTCCATTCATAGCTGCTATGATCAGTTTTTCTGCAATAGCCCCAACTGAAGCAATATATTATTATTTCTAAATTGACCTTCCGTCCACAACAATTTTGTAGTTTTGTGCAATAGTGCCCAAGCCACGGACAACCTCTTGCGCAGCGTCTTGCAGGGATAATATAAGATATGCAAGCCTATCATCTCTTGGTAGGGCTTGCTTGCTCACACTTGCTTCTAACTGCCACTATAATATGTTCCCATTAAATGTGGGAAGGACAGCTAAGGCAACTTTGTATGGATATTGTCACAACCAGAATTAGCAATAATTTACTGTCAAGGTTGATAATTACGACTTCCACCTCAAACTGAAAGTTCGTACTCTCCTTCACTATATCTTGAGACCACTCAGGGCCTTGTTGGCCAGGGCCATGTATACATATATATTCCTTCTTGCAAGCTCTTCGTACAAATGTTTAATTGCCCATTGTTCGCATTAAATCCTCTGAAGCCATGCTCTGGCATGGCTTGGCTCAGTTATATCTGTACAACTCGCTCAAATAATTCTGCAATTAACCGCATCATTAAGTCTTGTCAAAAGATGCCTTGTTCATCGTCATCCTGGAACTTTCAGAATACGCTTGTACCCAGTTATCTACCTAAAACTATTTATACTACTGGTTGACATACGAGGTACCTACTTATTATAAGGTATCATTAACAATGAGCTCTTACATTATGAGCTACTAGCATGTAGCACTGACCGACTTATTTCTTAGTGACATGGATAAATTTACTTGTTCCATGTTCCATACTCAATACACTAGAACATAATTTCCTTCACCATTCTGTGAATACGTTTGTATATGTATACTTTTAAACAATACACTTTACACCACTTTCAACACAGACCATGCTGTTTGATAATAATATGCCTTCATAGCACCTTATAATTACGCAAAGTAAGACGCTTTTGAAAAAGTAACTTCAAAATAGTAAACATTACAGAATGACACCATTTCGAAACGTAAACAATAATCATAACATTTCATACTTGTCGCAGTACTCTTTAACATGGCAGCCTAATACCATTGCAGCCAACACAACAAATGACAGGCAGTGATGGTAACGAGTAAGGAGTAACACACTTTAAGACGAACATAGACATTAAAAATACATCACATGGGTTTCTCTTTCCAGGGAAACCATAGATATTATCATTACTAAATAAATATTCGGATACCTCTGGATTAAATTAAATAGATGCTTAAAACATAAGGCACCCATTCACGGTACCTAAAACACAAAGAGAAGTTTACCAAATAAAAACCATAGATTATACACGTTTAGTTATAGTACAAACAAATGTAAAAATATGGAGGTAAAATAAAACAAACAATTTATTTAATCATAAGTTTATAAATAAAACCACAAATGTTGTAAATACGTTTATTTTGCCGAAAACTTATATACAAGAGGTTTTCGATGTAGGACAAATCATTGTCCCATGAATACTCATGATGTTGAATCACATCCTCTAAAAGATGTATGATTAGAATAAATAGTTCTAACCAACTTGTCTATATAAGAAAGCATAGGTCATAGCCACCCCAGGTCATCCCTTACTAGTAAAACAACTTACAACAGGTTCTCCCAACGGATTGGGACCAACCTCCTTTATAGTCTCTAATAGTGGCACTCTTTGCTTGTCTGCACTTAGGAACCAGCCTCCCTGAACGAATCGGGGCCAGACTGTCCACAACCCTATATAGCACTCTGTCCCACAGACAGAGTCATCAATTTCTGTACCTCTGTACCTCTCTATTGCCACTCTGCCAATCTATATAACTTGACTACAGCCTCCCTGAACGGATCGGGGCCAGACTGTTTACTGCTCTACAACAACTTTGTCTATCAGACAGACTTACCAGTAAGCTCTGTCTATGAAGGGACCCTGAGATAGCAGACCTCCCGAACTTAAAGAAAAAAAAAGAAAAAAAAAGTTGTACCCGGACGGTCACATATTAAAAAATGAAAATAAGTATACTAAATGAATCTCATCTTATACTGCTCAAAACTCATTATCTGATTAGACCGAGCACCTCCACCATAATGTCGCGGCGCCTGTGGTTCTATAATCAGCATAATAATATAACGTCACCAATTCATCATCATGGAAACTGTGCGACTGACTCTCTTTACTGTTTTTACTTATTTAATCTCGTGTACCACTAAAAGGAGCCCAAGTTAATGGGTACAGATCCCAACCCTACGGTCGTTCACTGTTTTGCTACTCCACTCATATGTTAAGGAGCCCAAGTTAATGGGTACAGTTTCCAACCCTCTGGTCTTCCACTGTTTTGGCCCTCCATAACATGACCTGAACACCACTGCGGCCCATCCGGACCCGCAGCTGAGCCTCCACACACTCCCCTACAGCTCTACCCTGCCACCAGGTACTACTTGGGTGTTCATGCCCATAGGTACTGTGCCCCGTTCGTATACTAGCTACGAAGGCGGCTGCCCCTTGCGCATACTCGCTACGCAAGGCGGCCTACTCAAATCTCTAACCATAGCCCCTCTAGAAAAGACTATAGCTCGAGTACAAACTCAATCGCACATTTACCGTAATGACGAGTCCGTGCTCGTATTACTAATTAATAATCTCGAATAATCTTTGTCGTAATAATAGTAATGGGACTCACCCCGATACTCTACGTAGCATTGCCTCGTGCATCGTGACTCCACGCCTTGCACGCAATTATTTACTTTGTACTTACACGCTCTCTGTACCTACTGCATTACTACCTCCATCGTAGCAATGCATAACTTACAACCATTTGTCGGTCTTCACTCCATGAAGACTACACTCGGTTTTCTTGTTAACCACTGTAGGTAGATGTGGAACCATTTTACCACGCTTTGCTCTTAATACAACCACCCACATATCGTAGCGTTCCCACGCCTACGCCCTTTTTTCTATATAAACGCGCTCGCGCACTGTCAAAAACTAATGACATTGACACTCACCTTGACACATGACAATAACAGATAATAAATCGCGATGAAATCCGCGACAAGAATGGTATTATTTTTAAATGTATGTACCTATCATTCCATGATTATGTTCTTATATAATTATTTAGTAAGGAAATCATGTTCTATATTTAATTTTGTTTACAAATTTACATTATACTCATATCTGTAAGTGAAACATGCCTGCATCAAATACCTTGTTGATAAACATACCTTGGATGTGTCATGTAACATTCCTTATAATGCGTAACTATTTAGTTATTGTGTACATTATTTAGTATTTATTATTTTGTGCTGACCTGAATACACAATACAACTATAAATAACAGATTTTACATTCTTTTTCAAAAATGGTTTTTTGATTGGCTGATTTTTCATAAATGTTTTTATTTGGTAGAATGCGTAGGCTAGGTGTGAAAGTCCAAATCTTGAGCCTGCACCTCTGGGATCTCCACACTTGTGCCAATGTCATTTTCAATAATGATTAACACCCGCTGAATGGTGAAGGCAAACATTGTAAGGAAACCTCGTAAGTCTGTAGAAAGGTATGTGAAGTTCATCAACCCACATGGGGCCAGTGCAGAGGACTATGGCCCAAATCCTCTTTTATTGAGGAGGAATGTGCCCAGTATAATAGTAATAGGCAAACAGTGGATGCACTGCAGTGTACCTCTGCCTACCCCTTCGGGGAATACGGGCGTGGTGAATTACTTTGCATATGGCATTACAATAATAAAACACGAAATTAAAACTTAAAAAGTGTATTTAAAAATAGCGTTAAGTTTTCTTAGTGACGTAGTTGCTCAGGTGAGCAGAGTGCAGTCGAGGTCTTCGTCCCGGCCGTCGGCGTGTTGCCGGCGCAGCACGCGCGCCACCACGTCGCCCAGAGCCTCGCGCGCGCCCACCTCCAGCAGCGCCATGCATTGCTGAGTGACGACAAATATCATATTAGCTGAAGTACCCACTTATACAATGGATGATTGGTTGACATTATAATAAAAATCTGTACTTCTACAAGCTAATTTAAAAAAAAAAATTCCTAGTCGCCTTTGTAAGCTTCAGTCAATTGCTTTTGGTTAGTTTTCCTCTACAAAAATGATATTTCACCAAATTGTAACAATGTGTTATTGCTGAAAGGATTAGTATCGGCATATGGCTAACAATGTGAGACTTAAGCCATAGTAATAAACTCAGGCACATACAGGGTGTTTCAGAAGTCCGAAATAATACTTTGACGTTTGCATCAGTATTGGGTATACAACTGAATGGTATAAAAATTTGATTTAAATTCGACCATGTTTTTCTCACTTTTTTTCGTCGCCAATTTCTAGAACTCGTAATATCTCGAGACCTATGTTAAATTTTCATGATCTGTTATGTGAATATTGGTAGTCGCCCCTCATAAGTGTAGTTTACACTGCTGAATAGGGTTATGGATGTACCTAAAGGCCAGAACACGATACCTGTGACAAATATTCAAAGGACTTTATCTGGGAAACTATGATAGTTAGGTATAAACTATCTTCACTAAACATCCACATATGAGCTACCGTATGTGTACCCAAAGTATTATTTCGGACTTCTGATACACCCAGTATATCACGGTTACTTTATCTGTTCAATAACAGTCTGGCGTGTAATAGCACACTAATTAACGCCCACTTATGTTTGCCCTCATCATGAGAGATAATGAATGATATGTTTTAAATAACTCATGACGAAATTCTTTTATCATGAGTAGGTATCGGATGAAAGTGTGGTTATCGGTAGGAAGTACAGATTGTTGTATGAATTGAACATATCAATATTTTCGTTTAGTTATTCTAATTTAAATTTCAGTAAACAAATTATAGTTGATAGACATACATTATTTTATATTTGTGCATTAACAAATAATGCCAAATGATCGCTTTACAATCTACATATCTCCTTGATTAACTCATAATGATCAATGATGATTATACATTTGTTTACTAATTACTGTGTAAAGAATAGACTTTTCAAACCTTGAAGAAAAAAATACTAGTTTAGAATGCAATCTACCAAGATTGTGAGATAAGATAATTATTAGTTTCGGATGGACGTAGGCAATGGTATAAAAATGGGTAACTGTGACATTGGAACTGTGACATTGGAACTCTACATAGGTACTACTTACATCATGGTTTCGAAGGATTGTTGCTAAGATCAAAAATGTACATGGTATCGTGGTTATCCAATACCTGGTGGAATTGTTCGTCCTGCGGCAGGCGCAGCACGGACCGCAGCGCGATCTCCGCATTGGCGCGCACGTAGGTATTCTTCTCCTTGGTGCCGTTGACGAGCGCCGGCAGCAGCGCGCGCAGCAGCTCGGCCGAGGCGGGCACGCTCACTGACAGCGGAGCCTCGCGCCCGAGCATCGAGCTCGCGCGAGCCATCAGCTGCTTCACCTCGTTGCTCGCATGGTTCATACTCTGCACAACGAACGGTAACCATTCCCATATAAGGACCAAAGGCGAATTTTGGAACTACCATGTTACGTACATTTGAAAGATGAGTCTACTATAAAAAATATCAATTATTATACATGTCCCAAATCTCGATCAAAATAGTTGACAACTGTAATGAGCTATGGTCTTTACCAATATATTGGTTTTTGAGGATAACATTGCTACATACAAAATATATAAAACTCACTCTGACGAACTGCGAGAGTACATTGTGCGGCACCGAGCGGTCGTTCTGCAGCAGATGGCGCATCAGGTAGCCGATGCCGCGGATGCCGTTGCACACGATGGGGATCTTCTCGACAGCCAGGTAGCCCAGCAGCGTGCGCTCCACCTTCTCCTGGAACTCGTCCCGGTACACGCAGTCGGGAGTCTCCTTCAGCGCTACGAATAGCGCGCACGACCGCCCGTGCAGGACGTTCCTGGTACGAGAAACCATTAGAGTTGATATGTATGACCATCAACGAAAACATTAATGAAATAGAGACATCAAAGCAATATGAAACAAGTACCAGTCGGTTTCAGTGGTAGCGGCGGGCGCGTTGACTGCGAGCACGTGGTGCAGCAGCGCGGCGTCTTGATGCGCGTCGGGTAGGCAGTGCAGCAGCGCGCCCAGACAGCCGCCCACGGCGCTGCGCAGCGTCTCGTCCGCGCCGCCCAGCTGCGGCGGCGCGGTCAGCGTGCCGAGGATGGTGAGCGCGAGCTGCTCGGACATCTTGTCGCCGCCGCCGGTGATGATGCACCGCAGCGCTTGCATCGTGGTCTCCTTGATGGCGGGGTCCTCGGTGTTCTTGAACCCGCTGTGCATATCCATGAACAACGGATCGGCGCGAATGTGGATCAGCACCAAGTGGGAGAGCGCGTGCCCGGCCTTGATGCGCACGGGCCGGTTGGAGTCGACCAGCGCTTTCAGGAACGTCGTTTGCAGTTGCGGTAGAAATTGTTTTAGCATCACGCCCACCTCGAGAAAAAAGATAAGATTAATATACACGCAAGTTAACTACACTTAATGAAGTATATTGCCGTCCTTTTTACGGCCGAAATGTATGAGCGCATTGGCAATTTTATTTATCGTGCTGTCAAATATAGTTTCGTTGTAGTTCGTGTACAACTATGTATTGTGTGAATGCAGATATAGAGCACGGAGTTTAGGTCCGCGATACCTTGGCGAGCAGCGTGGCGAGCGTCTCGAGCACGGCCGCCTTCACGTTGGCGTTGAACCGGTCGCCGAGGATGCGGATGAGCGGGCCGGTGATGTGCACCACGGACGGCTGGATGGCGGCGGCCGTGGTCAGCTTGATCACCTCGCCCAGCATCAGCGCCGCGTTCTCTTTGTCCTCGGGGAGGCCGTTCAGGATGGATTCGCGGAACAGCGGCAGGATCGGCGTTAACCCCTGATGGAGACCGACAGGTTCGTTATTGTACAGCGTTAATCCTATCGCGTGAACGCGACGAGCGAAAGACGGAGTTTGATCTTCTACGACCACTGGTAAGTTTTACACGGCAATTTTAAACAAATTCTCGAAAAGAACCGTTATACTAACTCGAAAATACGGAGTTGTTACGTTTTTTAAACTAAACGGCTATGGATGAGTATCTAACCTTCGGCAAACAGAAGCCTGCGAGCGGCTCGCCCTTGAGGTCGGCGGCGGCGTAGCGCACGGCCTGCCGGACGTCGGCGACGTGCAGGATCTGGTGCTCCGCGTCCAGCGTCTTGGTGAGCGCGGTGAGCGCCTCCCAGGACATGAGCTGCACGTCGCGGTCGGGGTCGGCGAACAGCAGGATGAGCCCGCGGATGAGCTGCGGCACGTGCACGGCCAGGTCGGCGCGCGAGTGCGACACGAACGCGCACAGCAGCGCCGCGGCCGCGCGCCGCTTGTCGCCCTCGTTGGTGCGCACGCTCTCCAGCAGCGTGTCGATGATGCTGCGGGCGAGAGACCGATCACGAAACGAAAACATCGGGCGAGCGCGCGGCGACATGCGCGTGCGTCGCGGTCTCACCATCTGACGCCGGCCGGGTCCTGCACGGGCAGCAGCGCGTCGCGGCAGTGCTCCAGCTCGCGGGCCTCCCCGGGCGAGCGCGCGGCGGCCAGCAGCGCGGCCAGCAGCGCGGGCAGCACGCGCGGCAGGTGGCGGGCCAGCGCGTCGCCCGCCGCCGCCGCCAGCGCCGACAGCGCGCGCGTGTCCACGGCGCCGCCGTTCGACGCCGTCAGCACCGGCACCAGGTACGGCAGCACCGCTCGGGACTTTATCGCCATTATCTGCGAACGGAACGAGACGCCGTCGATCACCGTGAGCGCTCGATCGAAACGAAAGATATCGTCGCACAGCAGACTGCGCCATGTGACCGACCGGCGGACGATGCATAGCGAAGGAATCTATAGGGCTATGTCACTAGAGACGAGACTGAGCAAAGTGGGAACAAAAGCACACGGATGGACCTGCTTGAGTCCGTCGAGCGTGGCGTCGGCGAGGTCGGCGTCGGGGCTGTTGAGCCCCTCCAGCATCTGCGGCAGGATGTCGTCCAGCGCCTTGTTGCCGATGGTGGCGTGCAGGCTGTCGAAGGTGCGCGCGGCCGCCATGCGCACCTCCGGCAGCGGGTCGCACAGGGCCGTGCGGACCGTCGGCACCTGCACGACACACATAAACATAACTGTGAAAACGACTTAGAAAACTGTGTATTTAAGGATGTTCCTTTAGCTAGTTTAAATAATGAACTCGTAACTCACGGTATCGAGTCAGTCACGAGTCAACAAACTATCGATTAATTCGACAGTATCTCGATGTCGAGTATGAGTATCGACATGGTGGTGCCGTAAGCGTGAGTGCACTGACCAGGCCGTCGGCGAAGCTCAGCACGGCGTCGCGCGAGGTGGAGGCGAGTATCTCCCCGAGCCCGATGCAGACGCCCTGGCGCTGGTCGGCGCGCTCCGAGCGCAGCCCGCCCTCCAGGATCGGCACTATCTCCGGCAGCACGCGCTCGCCCAACTGCAACGACACTGTCACACTACACACAGCCCTGACAACTTATATTAACGCTTAAACTGGAATCCACAAGAAATAACAAAAATACTGTTTTCGGGTATTTCCACTTGTGCTATAGGACAAAGTTCTATGTCAAAGAGAGGTCTTATAGGCTTTTGATTCTCTTGCAAATACACAAAAAAAAATGTAGCATAAACCGCCGTATTTACGTTTTTACTTACGCCGTTTTTACTTATGTAGAATTGTGCAAATAAATAAACATCTTTTGATTGCGTTAACTTAGAAGTTTCATTTCTTAACAACTCCAAGGGATTTCAGATTTTAGTCCTCATTATTAATTTCAACGTGATACCTCCACGCGTTCCTGAGAAAAAGTTTCTTGACAGACAGACAGATGGACAACAAAGTGATCCTATAAAGGTTCCTTTTTAGGAACGGAACCCTAAATGATATGTTGCAAATAATATTTTAATTACTTTTATTTATAATCGAATTACTTTAATAAAATAAACTAAAGGGTTCAATACGTAGTGGTGCGCTGCGTTTCAAATCGCGAAATGCACTTGCGTTGCTACAAATAGAAATCTTAACTACACCACGAGAAGGACCAATATAGTCTGGCAGTGTTCGGTGCTGACCTTCCGCACTAGGTCGCCGAGCGTGCGCGCGGCCACCTGCCGCTTGTCGTAGCTGGTGGACGCGAGGCAGCCCAGCAGCAGCCTGAACAGCGTCGGCAGGATCTCGCGCAGGGTCTTCGGCGTGTTCGTCACTACCACCTGAGATACAACATCACATACAACTGCGACGATCATCTTCCGCGGCCGTGTATGTACAATATATTGACGTTGCAAATGTTCAGTTCAAAAGGCCCTTTTCAGTTATACATTTAACTACTCAACTCATCGAATGAACGTCAAAGAGCATAAGATACTTTAAAGCCCTTTACATAATGATTAGCCCACTGAGTTTCTTGCCGAATCTTCTCAGTTGAGGTCGCGGGCCGGAAGTAGCATATAATAAAAAAAAAAAAAAACTTTCAATATGTAAGTGCCCCATAGGCCTACACAAATAATTGATTTGACTTTACCAGATTAAGAAATAATATTAGCATGAGATTCATACGACGGATTATGCAAACGCATAATCAAAAAGACACAAACGCTACAAATACCCACAAATTCGATCCGGCGCAATTGTTCAGTGATAATAATACGAGGTTACCTTCCAGACGTGCAGCGCCGCCTGGCGCACCATGAGCGAGACGTCGCTCCTGCCCATGTACAGTCCGGCCAGCACCTGGTTGCGCCGCTCCTCGCCCAAGATGTTGATGATCGCTTTGTGCGAGTGCTCCGTGCCGAAGTTGTCGTCCTCCGACGCCGTCTCCGTACTCATCTTGCCGGACACGCCCGAGATGCGGTACAGCAAGTCGCCCAGCAACTGTACCGAGCTGAATCTAATACGCCAGTTGTCATCGAATAATCCCCTTTCCAACTCTGGCAGCAGCAGCGTGATGGCGGACTCGGCGTACAGGTTCACGATCCTCTGGCCGGCCTTCAGGGCGGTCTCTCGGACGTATTCGTTCTCGTCTGCGAGGGCTTTCAGTATGGGGTTGATTATCTGACCGATGTACGGCAGGAACTCGTCGGTGAACGCGCCCGGCATGTATATGAACATCATGATGTACCCGTCCTTGACGTGCGGCGCGATGTCCGTGCGTTCCGCCGTCGCGATTATATCTGGGAGATACGAGGTGGAATGTCATGAATAAGGGATCATCTTTGTTTAGTACGGACTCGTCGTACACGCACGGAATTCAATCTAAGGCCGCGTTCACAATCGTAAGTGGTGTTCGACAATTTATATTTTTAATTTTGCACATCGTTAGGCTACTGCGAGTTTCGTGTCGATGGCATGTGGTTATTATATACATCGTCATAGTATAAATCACTAGAATTTAGTGTTACGAACTCCAGTCGAAAGTGACCATCAATAATTGCAGATTAGGTGGCAAATAATGGGTAATTAGGCCGGCTATAGTGTCCCGACCTGGCATGATCTTGTGCAGCTTCTGCTCGCCGAGGCTGGCCACGACCTCGGACAGGCCCTGCGCGGCGCCGGAGCGGTCGACGCTGCTGGTCTCGCTGGTGAGCGTGTGCATGAGCCACGGCAGCAGCTCCTCGAAGCTGGTCTCGCCCATGCCGCGCACCATCGCGCCCAGCGCGCGCGCGGACACCGAGCGCACCTACCACGCGCCACACACCATATTAATATACCAGCGTCCGGTGCGATCTCCTATTACTAAATAAAATGTCGATATGTTTCGCTGCTGTGTGTACGATATCACATTTTATAAAATGTAAATAAATATAAAGTATTGACAACATTACGGAGTTGTCGAATCGATACACAAAAAAAGTTAAAACATTAATTTCGTGTGTCGCTGGCGGACGTTTCTTATGGTCTCCAGGCCCTTGTATATCTCCATTACATTCAGATCAATATACCAAATTAGTTGCATAGCAGTCTAGCTGTGCTTACCAGGGGGTCTAAGGGTAGACGGAATGGTATATAAACAAGATACCCTACAAAAACAAGATCAGGAAAATACAGTTAGATTTATCCATACTAATAATGTAAGTTGTGTAGGTGATCTCGAGACTTACAGAATCGATTTTGACAATTATTTCGATGATAAAGCTTTCACCTCAGAGTACAAAGTGCCTACAGAAATAGTAATTTAAAAGTCACCTCCGGCACGGGGTCGAGCAGCGATCTCTTCAATCCGGGCATAATATTGGGTAGATAGGGCATGAGGTCCTTCTGGTCGGTGAGCGAGTACATGTTGCCGATGATCTGCGCGGCCATCTTGCGCGTCTCGGTGCTGCGGTCGAGGAAGGCGCGCTGCACGACCGGCATGATGAGCGCCAGCGACGGCGCGTCTATGAAGTGCACGAACTTGGTGTCCAGCAGCGTCTGCAGGCACGCCGACGTCTTGTTGGACGGGTCCTGCAGGGCCAGCAGCAGTACCGGAACGATCGCTGTTACGAGAAATCGCGAGTTTAATTATATTATACAAATTGGAAATATTTTTTTTAATTAGCGTGTAAACAAAAATAGGCCTTACAATGTGGGATATATAATTTGACGCAAATGTAATAGCCCCTGTGGCCTAATGGATAAGGCATCGGCCTCCTAAGCCGGGGATTGTGGGTTCGAGTGGGTTCGAGTTCGATGTAGTGTGTGGGAGTGCACCTTGAATCTCGGGGTTCCTGATGACGGAGCCGATGACCTTGAGCGCGAGCGCGCCGGCGTCCTGCACGCGCATGTGCGAGTCGCTGAGCACCTCGATCAGCTTGGGCACGATGGACGGCAGGCAGGACGACAGCTGCTTGGGCGCGCAGTACGCCATCGTGCCCAGTAACTCGATGGAACCTTGCCGTACGGAACATAACTGTACTCTACATCGTCGGATTAGTACGCGCATTTTATCATTTAATACAATTATTATTTTTCAAGTACAGTATAGCCACTCTACAATTGGATAAAGGAACATTTTTGTTTAAACATTTGTTTGGTGAATTACTGCAAACGAGCGGCAATTTTTTTTTTATGAATTAGATGCCCTTATTACATTTGTACTAAATTGATTATGTCATTTACTGCAAAGCTCGAAGAATCACTCCACTTAAAATCAGACAGCAAACGTTGCTTCTAGCTACACTATCTATACACGGTCTGACCCGACGTTAGTCAGAGGTGGAACTGACCGGCCTTAGTCCTCCAGTTATCGTCCTGCAGCGCTTGCAGCAGCGAGGGCAGCACCAGCTTGACACCGTGCGCGCTCAGCTTGCCCATGATGAGCTTGGCGGTGTCGTCGGCGGCGGCGCGCACGTACTGCGAGCTGTCGCCGAAGCACATCAGCAAGTGCGGCAGCACGTGCACGATGTACGGCTCGAACAGGCGGCCCAGCTTCTGGCACAGCATCTCGAACCCGAACAGCGCGCCTGCCGGACCGACCGGATACAGTATCTGTCGCGCTTGCGCAACGATAACAGACAACTGGATGTCTACTATGTACACGCATACCTACTTGTTTTATTTATTTAATAGGGTACGAACGGCGGGCGCGTGAGGCTTGGCCGCCGCCGCGCAGCTATTATACATGCAGCTCTGTAGATATAAACTTGTTGTGGGGTTAACACGCATGCCAAGACTAGACCTCTGTCACGGATTCGCTCCCTCGTCCTCTGTCTTATTTCATAGGGAGAGAAAGAGACATCAACATATTCCGAGACGTAGGTTTAGTCTTGGCGCACATGTTACAACTACTGACTTCACTGTTTGGTATGTAACTGCAGTGCAACAACGCCGTCAGAGCAACGAGAGGGTTAGTAAAAAAAAAACCAAGCATTCTGCTCTTCCATAATAACACCTTGACCTGCAAGTGGTTAGGTTAGGTTAGAGACTGATTAGACCTAACTGATTAGTCCAAAGTGTATACAAAATGCATGAAAAAGGATGGGAGAGTGGTTACGCAAAACATTTGTGTAAGATATTAAAAGCACGCTCACCCTCCCGATATTTGTAGTTCTTCTTCTCTTGTATGGCCTCGATCAGTTTGCCCATCACGTCCAGCTGTTTCAGCGAGAGGATGCCGAGCCCCTTGATGATGCCGGCGATGCCGTATGCGGCGCCCTGAACACACATTCATTATTATAAAGATCTCCGTGGGGCCGATCACTTCACACGTGTTGCTGAAAGATTAATGCGTACTTACCTTCCTGTCTCCGTACTTCTCGGCGGTGAGCAGTTGCTTCATGAGCTTGTTCACGAGGACGGGGACCTCGTCCACCAGCGCCGGCGAGCGCACGAGGTGCGGCAGGCAGTTGCTCACGGCCTCTTGGACCTGCACACCACAATACAACGATGAGATGACGCTCGCGGGCGGAACACTAGACTATTGCAAAGTTAATTTAACAATCGTTTGTTTCATAATTTAGAATGATAGTCTATGGTGGGCACTGGCCTGCTGGCTGGGCGTGGAGAGCGCGGCGCAGAGCCGCAGCGCGATGGGCTTGATGCGCGCGTCGTCCGGCTCCAGGTAGCGCGCCAGCGCGCCCATCAGCAGCACCACGCACTGCCGCACCGCGTCGAACCCGCCCGACTTGGGCGCCCGGTCCAGGAAGTCCTCGAACACGGGCAGCTGGCTGCTCAGGGTCTCCTGGACATCATCGTTGGGACTTTGTGAGTAAGGAACGTAACGGAAACGCATCGGACGAGTCGATTTAATCGGAGAGGGATATAGACGGCGCGGAGAACTCGATCCGACGAGTGACAAAGGGATACGAGTCGAGTGCTATCCATATATAGGAAGTGCCCTTCAGAGTTTCGAGGAGTGACAACGGATTACGGAATCCAGCGTGACCGATGCGTACCTTTCCGTGCAGGTCGACGACGGCCATGGCGGCGTTGAGCATCTCGCCGCGCACGAGGTCGTGGCGGTCGGCAAGCGCGCGGCCCACGAAGAAGCGCATGGCGACGGGCACGTCGTCCGGCTCGAGGCGCGGCGCCAGCGCCACCAGCCCCAGCGCCGCGCCGCGCCGCGCGCCCCACTCGTCCAGCGCCGGCTCCACCACGTGCCCGAACTGGTCCAGCCGCGCCGGGATCATCTGACGACAACACGACACACATCACTAAATAGTGATGATGGAATGTACTAAATTGTCAGTGTGTCATTTTAGAGTTAATTTATTCAAAATATGCGTAATCGAATAGTGAGCGGTGTGTGGACAGACCGGCAGCTTTTCGAAGTAGATGTTGTGCAGACGGGCGAGCACGACGCCGGGCTCGGCGGGCACGAGCGACACGAGATGCGCGAGCGCGGCGGCGGCGGCGCGCTGCACGGGCTCGGCGGGGTGCAGCAGCTCGGCCAGCACGGGCTCCACCAGCTCCGGCGAGCGGCCCCACTGCTGCGCCAGGGGCAGCTTGCTCCACAGATCCTCCGCTAGCTTTCTGACATTACGGGGATAAGTAACGTCATGTCAATATAGTCACCGATAATATCGGGGAACTTTTGCTTCTACTGTGGGGCTAGCACGCACGTCAAGATTAGTCGTCTTTCACGGATTCGCTCGCTCACTCTCTGTCTGCGTGATTATGCGTTATTGCTACATTTACATGCTACAATTACTGGATCGAGAGGAGACTCGTACAAATAATATCGTAGCAGCGAGTCGTCCTCTCTCTATTTAAAAAAAAACTAAATCAATCACATTAAAATACTGTATAGTCCTGACCGACCCCAATCTTTAGTATGAGGTGCGATGTAAATGGGAACTTACTTGTTGTCCTCGGATACGTCAAAAGTGGCGAGAAGGAGTCGTTTGGAGAGTGTGGGCGCGTATTCCGGGTCCTCGAGCATCGGCGTTAGATGTTCCACCACGCACAGTAAAGCGCGGAGCGCGGCGTCGCGAACCACCTGGTACAATGACACGACGAGTCAATTCCTTTGAAATCAGTTCCTTCGCAGAGTCCAGTCTGAATGGCAAAAATAATCCCTGACCACTTTACAAAATTCCATCAACCTATAAATATATTTTCTGGAGAAAAAAAAAGTTTTTTATTTTTAACTAGATTATGGCAACAGCATAAGAAAATATGTTAAACAAATTAATTTATTAATGTGTGATTATAACAAGCGCATATTAAACATAAAATGGGCCGACTATTAGATATTTCAACGATTTTCAATAATATTGGGTATATATTACTGACAATATTTTGCTTCCCTGACTTTCCAGAATGTTCGATCTGTATAGAAGATAGCGGGATCATCTTCCTGCAATCAACTTGACCAATAACAAAACATAATATGCCACCGTTCTTTGAAATGGTTTGACAAGTAAACATATGTATGTTAAGATAAGACCACCTAATTTTACGATATAGACCTAATTTAGACCTACTAACTACAGCCCTTTTAACATCCCACTGCAGGGCATGGGCCTCCCCTCAATGCGAGGGGGATTCAGGCCATAGTCCACCACGCTGGCCCCGTGCGGGTTGGCAGACTAATAATTTAGACCTAAAAAAGTTATATTTTTTGGTTTTTTTTTCTCTGACTCTCTATTTGGTGTGCAATGAAGAGGGCTCTATCTATGTATGTTGTGAGTGGACCTCCATGGGGTCCTGCAGGCCGGCCAGCAGGCAGGTGACGTCGTCGGGCGTGACGCCGCCGCGCGCCGCGCACTGCGCCGTCTCCAGCAGCGCGAACGTGCACGCCGCCTGCACGCGCCCGCTCGTGCTACCTGCAAGACCAACACTCACACTCACCCGAACATGACTCACTATCGATCAATCACAAGATATCTGCACACATCAAATTGAATTGATGTGTCAGTTTTTTTTTTTTTTGAGGTAAACTCCCACACGGCTGAAACGATTTTGAAGGGACTTACACCCTTATGCTAAGACGCTACTTCGAAACTTCCCTTGAAGGACTTAAGGATTTTCTCAAGGAATCCTCGAAATCGGTATGGCTTCTAGTATTCTAGAAGTATTAGTATTTTGCGGTAAAAGATAAAAACCCATTGGTGGAACCAATGGGTTTTTAACCTTTATATAATTAGGGATAAACCTAAACCTTTATATAATTAGGGATATTACATTCCGCGCGTATGTAGTTGCAGGCTCAACTAATATACAAATAAATAAATACCTTCTCATCGTACGATCCCAAACTAAGCTAAGCTAGTACTATGTTACACCCAGACCAGGGCAAATTCTGAAAACTACATTGCAAAAATGTGCCGCTGCCGGGAATCGAACCGGGAGCAACCACACGGTGCAGAGCCGAGCGGTCTACATATAGTTCACTACACCAAGCCATTCCCCAGGGTTTCTTAAAAGATTTTATTCGACAAAATTTCTATTACATAGGAACATAGACGAGTTAATTAGAACAATGTGACAAGTACGTACTGATAAGGTCAATGAGTAGTCGGAACATGTGGTCGATGGGGAAGAGAGTGGGATGCAGCAGGTCGGGCCCGCCGCCGGCCCGCCCGCCGCCAGCAGCGCCCGCACCGCCCGCACCGCCAGCGGCAGCGCCGGCCGCCGCGTGGTGCGCGATCACGCCCAGCCCGTTCAGCATCATAGCCTCGTCCGTGCGACACGACGACCGCGTCATACCTGACCACCGTACAAATACCAATTACTTCATTCCTCTCTTGAGGACATCGAAGATAATTTAACAATCGATAATTCCCATGGGCCGCTTACGTGGTGAATAATACGTCACCTTGTTTCAAGAGCGGGAACACGTAACAGAATCCCGGCGCCGTGAAGCACTCGGGCTTGAGAGCGGCCGGCTCCAGCTCGTCGCCGACCGGCTGCGGCTTGACCCCGGCCGTGGCGGCGTGCACCTGCTTGATGGTGCGGACCGTGGCCGCGTCCAGGTCCTCCTCCTCCCAGCTCGGCTCCAGGTCGCATTGGGGCTTGTGTAACCTGGGGGAGAGGATTTTGATACTTCGGGATATATTATCATCACGCAGGGCGGGCTGCGCAGCGCGGCCGGCCCGGTGTCGGAGCGTTACCTGACGGTGACCCTGGCGACCCCGTCCCCGAGAGCGGCGTGATGCGGCAGCAGCGCGGGGCGAAGGCGCGCGTGCGCCCGCGCAGCCAGCGCCGCGCAGAGCGGGCTGCGCAGCGCGCCCAGCACGCCGCACACCACGCGCCGCGCGTGCGTCATCATCGCCACCGGGGACCCGCGCTGCACCGCCTCCAGCAGGCTCACCGCGATCACCACGCGACTGTTTAGCTACGGAATATTTATATATTCTCAGTATAATATACTATTATCTTCACCTGGAGTCTCCAAGGACACTGCCGGTTGCGGTCGCTACGGTTATAAGGCTGGTTCAACATTTTTGCGCAATCACTTAACGCCACTTCGAACCGCTTGGTGTGATTTTATTTTGTTATACCAATATAAGCCAAATGTAGATTAAGCTGAATTTCAATAAAATTGTAATCGAATTAGACAAGTCTGCTTAGGTGAACAACATTAAAACTAAAACTAATGATGTGGCAAGATGCATAATACTATCTCATAAAATTCAGATACATAAATAACAAAATAAATCCTCCAAGTATGGTTATAATGACTCACCGCACTTAGCCTTTGTCGGATGGCGCTCTCCTTCGCCGTTTGCGTTTTGATTGCTTCCTTCTGTTTCGCTGATAACTGCACCTGAACGCAAACCCAAAGTCATTGCTTAGGAATAATATTACGTCACCATTTTGGTAAGAGTTCTGAAATTCAAGGTTTAAATTGGAAAGTTCAAAATAATAGTTACCTCTTTGATTTTGCCCTCCCGCCGTTTCTTGTCCTCGAGCTCCCGCCGCAGCTGCAACTCCTCGAGCTGCTCCTTGTAACTGTACGCTTTGCTTTCACGCTTTAGATTCATTTCCTTGCTATCATCATTGCTACAAATAATAATGAGGTTATCACATACTGCTGCCGAAATGTTCAAAATCATTTTTTTATTCGTGTAGGCCAAAAAGCACTTACAAATAGTCAGATTCTACAACCGGTTCGGAATGCTGCTTCCACTGAGAAGAGCCGGTAAGAAACTCAATGGTTATTTTTTTCAAAATGATAATTTTAATACATTCTCAGGAGCAGCAATGCCATGAGAGCAGTGAAAAGTCACAATACTAGAGAAGAATTATACTCACAGCAGTCTAATATTAATATAGTCTTTACGATTAGGAAGCTAGTACAGTAAGGTGCGTCTACTCCCATTTACAATGAAGGGATTATTCTAAACCACAGTTCAGGTTCAGGCCACATAGAAGAAAGATCGCGGTAAACGTAATTACCCCGGCACGGAGCTCTTGTCGTACAGCTCGTTCTCGGGCGTGAGGTAGGTGAAGTACTCGTCCCTGGTGACGCGCAGCAGCTCGGGGTCGAGCAGCGTGTCCAGCGCGCACTGCACCGCGCTGCCGGCGATCACGTCACTGTTGGTGGCCACCAGGGTCGCTACTATATCCGACGACGTCTAAGTGGGACAAGTGTAACAAATATAAAAAGATCCCATCAACCATTCCAAATGTAAGTTACCTAACTTGGTCAGCTCTGAATTCGATACAGCCAGTTATCTTATCGTTATAATGGAAGGAATTCTCGATAACCAAAACTTTAGTCTCACTCTCTGGGTACGCAGTTAGGTTACCAACGGTAGTCTTCTAGAACTAGAAGTAAACCATACGCTTAGCATGATACAGATTTTATCAATAGCATTAGATGACTAATGCGCTGGTGGTAAGGCCGGTAGACGTCATTTGCTCGATAAATCTGACAGTCGGAAGTACAACTTTCGTTTATGGGGTCAGGCTGAGTCCGCCGAAGTGTGAAAGCAAGGAAGATGTTGCCGAGAAACGTAATGTACCTGAGTGGGCGTGTATCCGTGCACGTACAAGTCGATGAGCTGCTGCGCGTGCAGCGCGACGAGCGCGGCGGGGTCGTGGCGCAGGCGGCGCGCCAGGCGGGCCCACGCGCCGGGCCGCGCGCCGCCCGCCAGCGCCGCCAGCCCCGCCAGCGCCAGCTGCTCCGACTCCGCCACCGGGTACTCTGACACACGTCCAGACACCATCTTATAGCTTTAGCACAATACAAGGTTGACCCTAAACGAGCTCGTATGAAGATGTACGACTTTTCTATGATAGTATCGACGTAGGAAAATCTCTTCGGGAGACTGAGCATGCTGAAAATCCGTCCCGACTCACCTCTGTACGAGCACAGCGCCTGAATACAGTCGATGATCATCTTGCCGGTCACCTCGCCTCCCTTCTCCTCCGGCGGGCTCTTCTCCTTGCCCACGAACACCTTCCCCTCCTCCAGCACTCGGTTCATTTTCAACGCCAAGTATATCGCCATTTGGCCTCTGTCCTCCTTGGCGAGAAGGGATTTCACTTCCTCTATGGCGGTACTCCTCACGGCTTTGCTGGGTGACAGTAGGATCAGTATGAACGCGCGGTAAACCGGGGAGTTCTGATCGCTGGCGACACTCGGGTAGGTCTCTAAGACCGCTCTGCATAGCAAGCCCGCCTGTATTAGGACTGTAAAGAAGTAAATTTTACTATTATAATATTACATTTTTTTATATATCGGGCTCAGTGGCGCATATTGGGAGAGGCCTACGTCCAGCAGTGGACTGACACCGGCTGATGATGATGATGATGATGATGTCTGTAGCAGTCGGTAGGCACATAGCTCATAGAACGAACAGTGGTCGGGGCAAAAATATTGTAGAATGGCGATTGCGAGACAGAGCTACTGACGACATCATATCGTCTGTCGCATGAACTTGGTGGGTACGAGAGGCGGAGAAATGTCACTTGAAGTAATCTGGGGAAGTCCACGTTTAGCAGTGGGGGGAGGTACGAAAAGGTTAAAGAGATGTGATTCACCATCGTCGGTGGCTGCGGCGAGTATCCGGTCGTGCAGTAGCACGTGTTTGTCGGGGTGCGCCAGCGCCGCCCAGGCCGCGCCGCGCCCGTCCAGCTCGCGCTCCGCGTCCAGCAGCACCAGCCCCAGCATCGCGCAGATGCCCTCGCCCACCACCGGGTGCTGTCGGGGAGAGACCATCTTTCTTAACATTCAGCACCGTTTTGCAGATTTAGCAACAAATCCAAGCCCGAACCGAGGGTGAGCGAATCGAAGGAAACGGACATGATGCGGTTCGAAAGTGCCCAATATTGGACTTAAGGTAAGAAAGAGGCCTTCGCCGAGCGGTTGGAGCTAGTATGGGCCCCAACAGTAGTGTACCTGCAGGGGCTGCTGCGCGGCGCGCTCGACGGCGCGCAGCAGGTCGGGGCGCAGCGCGGCGGCTTGCTGCGGCGTGGCGCCGCGCGCGCGCACGCACGCGCACAACATGCTCAGGTACGCCTGCCGCACCACCGGACTCGTGCTCTTGCCAGATAAGCTTTTCTGAAAAAAATACACATAAATGCGTTCACTAATTATGTCCCTCCCGCAGATTTCCTACCGAAGCTTGGAAATCGTCGCGGCTATCTTGGTTCTAGAGATGGTCGCCCCGAATGGGGATCTGCCGATCGGTCTGAACTATACTTGAGGGTATTTCGGAAAACCAGTAGGTTATTATGATAAAACATTTTGTGGGGGCATTATTTTTGAATTGAGAGTTTTTATAGTACTGCGGTAAAGAGTATTAGATAGATAATGTAACATCATCTCACCTTAAATATGTTGTATACGGTATCGGGCATGGTGGTGTCGAGCAGGCACGCCCAGCGCTGCAGCGCGACGAGCGCCACACCCAGCGTGCGCTCGTGCGACTCGGTATCCAGCACACGCGCCAGCTGCGCCGCCGCCGTGACGAACAGCGCGGCTAGCTCCGCGCTCGGCACGGCCAGCGCGCTCAGCTCCGCCACACCCTAATCAACGTAACGTATTTAGCGACGCATTCGAACTATTCGCAAGACACCGACGACGAAAGTCTGTAGTCACAAAAGTATTATTTTCACAGCATCGAATGTGCCATCGGGGATTTAATGTACTTGGCAAAATTGCACAAGACTTATAGGTGCTGCAATCACAGATGGACGTCTGGTAATACTGACGTTGAGCACGGCGATCTTCTCCTCGCTGGAGGAGAGCTTCCCGCCGGCGCCGTTGTACTCGGCGAAGGCGTGGTCCAGCAGCGCGCGCGCGGCCGGCAGGTGCTGGCAGCGCGCCGCCAACCGCCGCAGAGCGACCGTGGCCGCGCCGCGCACCCACTCGTCCTTAGAGTGCAGGTTCACTGCGGGGAGTGCGGACGTATTTTAGGGCTCTCGAGAGGCATGGCGAAGTGAACATACCCAGCGGCACAGAAGCATTATCTAAATGAATGGCGCAAGTACCAGATTCTTGGCAGTTTAACTCACCAATTAAACCCTTTCCAATATCGATCGCCAACCCATCTAAGTAGAGGTCCAAGTTGTCCACCACTTCCCCGACGGCCTCGATGATGGTCTCGGGGCTGCGCAGCATGGCCTTGTGCAGCGCGGGCAGCAGCGCGCCCTGTACCTCGCCCGCGTCCAGCAGCTGCAGCAGCTCGCGGCATCCCTTTATGTAGTTCGCGTTCGGCCGGGACTTCACGCTGATTACGCTTTTTATGAAGCTTTCCAGCATTTTCGCCTATGGGGAAAACGGATTAATTAAATAACAATAAAATATATGCTACGAAAAATCAGTGTCAGTGTGACCAGGCGATTTTATAAACTTAAGGCCTCTTATATTAAGCAAGGAGCAAGGAGAGGATTGTAGATATCCAGAATAGGTAAATAAAATATTTATTGTTACAAGGTCGATTACGGTTGACATCATCAAATAAGTTGAAAAAGAACACGTTTACATAACCATTACGAATTTCGACAATGCCAACCCAATTAGTGTCGGTATCCATGTCACGAATTCATCTGAGGATCCAATTCACGTTGACATTAGATTGTCACAAATGTCAATGATAAAATATAATAACCCTTAACGATGATTATTAGGATGATAATGTGGTGTACCTTATGTAGTGCGAGTGTGGCATGGTCGCCGGTGTGGTCGAGGTGCCGGCAGAGCGCGGCGAAGGCGACACAGACATGCGGGCCCGAGTCCGGCGGCTGCGCGAGCAGCACCTCCAGCCACTTGCCGACCTTGTCGCGCCCGATGACCAGCCACGACGCGTGGAGCTGAACAGAACAGATGTTACACTCATTAGGGAACTGTCTACTAACTGCTTTATCAGGGGATGAACACAGTGTTTAGGATCTAGGTATCTGTAAGTCTGCAATTGCTATTTTAAAGTCCCACTATTGGGGACCTCTAGCATGTCGAGTCTTTATAACCAGCGGCCTCAGTACGCCTGCCAAGATGTTTTCTCACAAGTCCCTAAAACATCTTGTCAACTTGCGTTCCCGTATCTTATTTGCTAATATGGCTTCCAAGATGTTTAAAATTAGACAGCCTGCTAAAATTTTCTCACAGTTTACGATCTTTCGTTCATTCGTTCATTGAAATGACAAATAGAGCGAGACGGAGCTTTACAAAGAAAAAAGATGCTGCATACACATCATAGAATATATTAGATTATTTATGCACAGATTAAAAATATCTTTGGGCATAGCTTCTTTTTTATTATGCCGGAAGCTTTACGTATTATCATTTGGTCGGTGGTATTATGCTTAAAATTTATTTCTTGGGCACTATACTATTTTTATTTGCCAATTTAAAGAACTTTACATTGTAAAACGGCAAAAAGCACGCAAAGTATGATGCCAAACAAAATCTAACCTCAAACCTACAGATTTTTTGTAAAATATGGATTTTAAATCACGTGGAATAGGATTATGGGGATTTTCGGAAGAAAATAAAACAGATAGAAATGTCTCTACACTTTTTTGTTGTTGTTTGTCGAACACGAAAATAAACTTACGTGTTCGTTTTCGGAAGAATTTTGCATGTAGTCCGCTTGATATTAGCGAAGGATGGAGTAAAATAAGTATTATTTGTTATAATAGTGTATAAAATGCTATATTTATGTACTTCTTACAGCCTAATTATTTTCTCATCACCGGCCTTTGACCGTGAGAAATTTCTTTACGTTGACCTGTCAAATTCGTGTCTCTATGGTACATTTTGGTAACCCATGCTAGCACTTAAAATATAACATCTTATCCATACGTCAAACACGTTGTATTTAACTGTCAAACCCGTTTTATATTTACGCCATGCTAGCAAATAAGACGTAACGATTTTGCCACAAAAATGACGTCACGATCCGTGAGAAAATGTCTTATCTTGGCAGGCGTACTGAGACCGCAGGTGTGTATAGTTTAACACACAAGTTATTATATAAAAAAATACATTGAATACAACTCTTAAAACTGTTATGGTGAAGCAGGAGTTGTAGCACATGCACCAAGACTAGACTTATGTCACAGAATATGTTAATTTAATCTATTGCTCTTATATGAAATAAGTCCGGGTGTAAAGTAAATCCGTGACAGTTTTAGTCTTGCCATGCATGCTAAACCAACAGGTAGATATTAATTTTGTAACGAAAAAAATATTGTCGGTAAACTATAAATAATACATCATCACGCCTGTATTCCCCGAAGGGGTAGGCAGAGGTGCACTGTAGTGCGCCCACTCTTCGCCGACGTATTTTGGTCCCAATGTAATAGGGGGCGAGCCTATTGCCATTTTACCGGGCACATTCCCCCTCAATACGAGGGAGATTTGGGCCATAGTCCACCACGCTGGCCCAGTGCGGGTTGATGAACTTCACACGCCTAGACGTGCAGGTTTCCTCACGATGTTTTCCTTCACCGTTCAGCAAGTGGTAATCATTGTTGAAAATGACATTCGCACATGAAAATTGCCTCAGAGGTGCGGGCCCGGGATTTGAACTTGCACCCCTTACGTTCAAGGCGGGCGTTCTTGCCCACGAGGCTACCACTGCTTCTTTCTGTCGGTAAACTAACACCTATTAAATGTGTATTATTATCTTACCACAGAATAAGCTTTTTTATTCCTCCCCTTATCGCCATATGCGGTGACGACGGCGAGCAGGTTCGCCTGGGATAACACCAGGGTATTGTAGTCCACATCTTCATCAGATGTCTTCAAACTTCCCTCCACGAGGATGGCAGACCAGCGGAGTGCATACAGCCCGCTCTGGCATATGCTTTTACTGTACAGATTAAATAAATATCATAGGCAAAAGTACAACCAATCTAACATTTAAGCCCTGGGGCGTTAAAATTCGCACGGATTTCTTTTATTTCTAATTCCAAAACGAACAGTGTGTATACACAAAGTAAATACAACATTCTATGTTAAAGACCTTGTCCAGAAGGGGTGAATTCGCCGCGAAACGTTTCGCGCGAATTCATACGCGCGTTGTCGAAGTACTAGACATCAATACATCGCGTTCACAAGCATCGCGCGAATTCAAAATACGCGCGTAAATCGTGTGCACTACGCCAGACTCTGGACTCGCGCGTGATTCGCGCGAGTCCAGATACTAGGGACGCCTTGTTGCGTCCACTTTAACGCGCGAATTTTATTTAATTTTTCAAATTTGTCCCCAAATGCTCGCGCGTTGGTACGCTCCTTCTGGGCGCAACGGTCGCGCGTAATACGCGCGAGAGAATCGCGGCGAATTCGCCCTTTCTGGACAAGCTCAAAGACCACGCCCCCGCGCGTTAAACGTCGCGTGCGCTGTCAATGTAATTGAAATGAAGAATATTTTCTCCAAGTATTGAACTGTGTTGAACATTTCGTTTTATTATTGGCATACACGAGTTTTGATGTGTGCGCGGAACTTTATTTTACAATTACTCAGTTGTTTCAATAAGACATCCAATGCAAAACATTATAAAAACTGTCCTGAAATTTAATTACCATTTATCTAGTGTAGACTAATAACTACCTACAATATAATGCATTTGTGAAATTTTATGATTACTTCCCATTTAGTCTAATAAATATACAGTGAGCACTAACGATGTGGCAGTATTCTTCAGCTGCTCTGATATCTCCAGCAGCACGGGCAGCAGACTCTTCAGAGCCCACTTGCGGTGGTTGGCGGCGAGGTATGCCACTAGGCTTTTCACATAGGACTGTGACTTAGAATCTCGGTATCGATGCAGTGTGAGCACCAGGAGACGGCAAACAAATCGTACTGCAGGTTCAGTGATTCCTGATATTTCAAATTAATAAACTATAATTGTATCACTCAACGCACTATACTGTGCCCATATAGTGTGTAGAACACAGTAGTTGTTCTCGGGTGCAAATTAAACCAACTTTTTATCACTTTTCACTTATATTTTTACATTAAAAGCATACAGTAGTTGCACTTCCACCTTTCGGTGAGTGTGGTGAGAGAGAGAGAGAGAGAGAGAGCTATAAAAAGTGTTGTAACATCAAATATAAATTTTATTACCATTGGTGGCAATGTTGCCAACAACTATGACACAGTTATGTGCCTATCTCTGGCCCAACTAGGACAGGTGGAAGGAAGAAGAGTGATCATTCAACAAAGCTGCGTGATTGTAATCATTTATGTCAAATAAAATAATAAATTATTTTAACTCCTAACCATACACCAATGTTATACACAAGATTTATTTGTAATTTTTTAACATTACACAACAACTACAACCAGCAGCTAAATTATTTTTATTAATTTATAGAAAACCATTACCGATCTCACATAAATTTCCACCATCATCATACAGATGTGCAAAACTAGATTATACAAGAGTGTGTAACATTCATTGTTACATTATCATAACAGCAGCCTCATGACCATTGTATATGTAAGCACAGGTTACTATATATTAGTCAGTATCCAAGTAAACTGGCAATACCGGAACTGAGTATAAAGTTAGTAGGATGTATTGGTGAGCTAGCTTAGTCTGGGATACATTCCTGAAATGAGTTGCATTTCAAGATATCAATAAATTATATATATTAGAATGCATTAGTGCATTGTCGCATGCGCAGGTCCGCCGGGCCCAGATTCGTACATCAAGTACTCCTCCCAGACATCCAGAGGTCTGTGGATCAATACAGCTGGGGTAGGCAACCTATAAATATTCTAGCCTAACTATTAATATACATTTATTTAGCGGTTTACACGAAATTTAGATATATTAAAGCTCTGCTTCAACTTACCGGGCATGGACAGGACAGTTGTTATGTCCTGTACAACCCCACGTCTACCCCGTAGACTTGAGGTTTGAATTTGGAATGGTATATCTTTTAATTTCTTGAATACCTGTTGGTAGAATTATTGGTCGTGAATCACATTGTGAATTCGCAATCTCACTTAGTTATATTGAATCGAAATTACCTCGGTATCAGCCATTTTCGTCAGATATTCGGACACATTATTAATGAAAAAGCACACACGATAACCCTTCGCCGCAAAGAGAATCTTCCAGTCAGAGGCTGCCTGTGTTGCCAGTATGACCAGACAAGTAATAAATATGCCCACACGCAGTCAGAAATTACCCGAAGTAATTTAGGGTAATTTCACTTCGTTTAAAAATAACACTTGAAATGTTAAATAAACGTGCCTTTTTTCGGAATCTAATCATATAACTTTCAAGTCTTCCAAAAATAATAAGGTCTCTCTGCTCGAAAATGATCTTTACACACTTTTATTAGAGCTATATTTTTGTGCAAGAGCATAAAATTGCGCGAATTTCAATAAATTTGGTAGGGACAGCAACGTTACTCGTAATTTTAAACGAAACGAAATCCCCGATTACCCGACTATTAAATTCTTCGTAATTGCTATATTATGTTGAGATACGTAATTAAGATACACTAATAGTACGTAGGCAGAGAAATTAAGTAGTAAAAGCTAAGACTTTGCATTTAAGCGCTGTAGTGAAAGTTTATACTTAATAATTTTCACTCCAGCGCGTAAGTATCTCTTTTTCATACGTTGTTTTTCACACACAATAATAAGCGGCACATTCCATGGCAGATTTTAATTCCGTGTCTATCAAGAAAATGGTTTGGTTTTTAATTAAGTTATTGTCCAAGATCATCGGTCCGGCCGGCAGTCATTGGTATCTGCCATTAACACTTTTGAAGTCTTAATTACCTGAAATCGGGTAAAAAATACCCGCGCCGGCGACACTGAAATCTTCGCCGAGTACTCTATGCGGAATACAGATTAGAAAATAACCTTTTTTGTATGAGCTGTCAAAATTTGTGTTGCCATCATAAGATTTCTCAGGAAATGGGATTTTATTAAAAAATATTAAAGGTGGAGCCAAAGAGCATGGAGCCATTCCTCATCTTATCCCATGAAGTTACATAATTTCATTCATTTCGTAAAAAAAGAAGTAAGTAGTAAATTCATAGATTAATTTAGGTACTTAAACTTACATTAACCTAATGTCACACTTTTTTGCGATATTTAAGGATTTTTAGGATTCATCCGCCATCTTTATCACTGTCATCATCCATTTTTATTTATAATGTGTATTTATTGAATTTGTCTTTGCTATACTTACTAGACATTGCCATAAATACCGCATATTGCAGGTGCAGGCATTCCTCATCTTATTCCATAATGCCAATTCATGTGTGTATTTGCCTTGTCCGACGTTGATTGGCACCTACTCCAAATGTAATGAATTGTAAGGTTATTTGTAGCTTTTTAGTGCACCTAGGTTTTTGGAGTCGGTTTTTGTTTTTTGTTAAAAATAATTTTTTTTCACGATTTTTAGTGTCAATAATCGTTGAAAATTTGCAAATATTATCACCTTATAACAGCCCTAAAAAAATAAAAATTTACAGCCAAAAAAAAAATCACCCCCCCCTCACCCCCCCTTTCCACCCCTTTGGGGGTGGGTTTCGATCTTTGTTAACAATCCGTATTAAACAAAAAAAGATTTTTCGAAATCGGTTCACTAACGCCGGAGATATGCTGTATTCCGGATTGGACCCCCATTTCACCCCCTACATATTTTTTCTTTCAAAATTCCTGAAAGACGTGTTTTTTTATTTTGTATGTTAAATATATATACACAGTTTCAAGTCGTTCAAAAAATATTTTTGAAATTATGTGACCTTCAACCTCCCATTTCACCCCCAAGGGGTTAGATTTCTGATAATATTTTGAAAATGGGACCAACCTTGAAGAATTCCCTAGCAAACCTAAAAAAAAATTTCGAAATCGGTCGACAGACGCCGGAGATATGCGGTAACATACATAAAAAAATAAAAAAAATAAAAAAAAAAACATACGGGTCGAATTGAGAACCTCCTCCTTTTTGAAGTCGGTTAAAAATATCATCATTTCACTCATTTCGTAAAAGAAGAAGAAGAAGAAGGATTTTTAAGTATTTTTTTCGTAATCTGTAACTCGATGGAAGAAAAGGCCATAGAGGAAAATAATACAGTAGTGAGGTATGATCTGTGATTATTATCAGTTACTCTAAATACATACTCACTCTTTGATTATTATTACTGTGATTATACTGATTATTTACTGAAGAAAGCAAGAAAGCAATTCGTGTTTATAATGGATAAAAGGGAAAAATATTTAATTCATTTAAAATCATACACTGAAGTGATTGATAACGAGTTAACCATGATATTACAGAGTTTACAATGGGATCGGAATCATTTGATAAAGGTTAATCTATTTTTTATTCCATTATCATCATAATGTTGTTGTTAGCTGAAAGGGCCCCTAGGTTTACTAGCCGTTTGGTCTCAGCTGGACTTCTGCTCTAGGACCCCACTTCTTCACTAAATAAGACTTAGGTGCTCTATTTCCGATTGAAATCAAAACAATGACAATGAAAAGCCTCTATAATACATTATTCATTGCAGGGTACTTCCATGGCAATTTGCAAATATGATCAGAGTCACAGACTACCATTAGGTTTAAAGGAAGAACATGAAAATACTTGCTTCTATAAGCAGCAGGGGTACAGCAGTAATGATATGATGCTTCCGGATCCTTTGGACAACAATTCCAGCACCCTCGTTAAACTAAGTATGTACTTGTTCACCTACCCACACAAGTGGTTTAGTTCATCAGCCATCACCTTACAAGTTAACTTTTTCAGAGAATGAAGATATCACTCAGATATTAGAAGCTGCCTCTAAACTGGACTCATCATTTAAAAAAGGTATTTTATAAAACATAATTTGTTTGCTCCCATTTTGTTTGTTTTCAGTAATTAATGAATGAATCCTTTATTTTTGCAGTGTTCATTTGTGTGACTATGTACAACTATATCCTTTTTGTTGTATCCTTTGAAATTATATTTATTGCTCATCTATACAGTATAGTTGAATACAAATAAATAAAATCCAAACGTCTGTTTGTAATGTCAAAAGAACAGCTTTTTACTCATTGCATATAACAGATTACACTAACCTATAATGAAAACACATTTTTTCAATTTTAGTCTGTTCCGGGTAATCCCCACAAGGGCTAGACCGATTTTGACAGGACTTTAACTGGGAAATAGATTATTTTATAAAGAGTAACTTGAATTCCCTGTGTATGGAGTTGAGTTGCAGTCTCAGCTAGTAGTAAATAAAATTATAATTATTACCATCACAGGATCCATAAAGATGTTTCAAATAGGCTCATTTATTGGCCCAGTCTTGAAAATTCAATCCTCAGCAAATGCTGAGGTGAATTATAACAACATAAAGTTGAATATGTTATGATAACATTACATAGAGATATGGGTCTGTTGGGATAGGCATATTGCTATTTGCGAGAATAGCTTTGACTGCTTTTAATGCACATAGCAATTCAAGATTTGTATCAATATGTTGACACATTGTATGACGTAGAAGTAGGTATATGTACTGATAGAAACTAACATGCCAAGTTTCCTTAACAAGGCGTGTGTAGTCGCGGCCCGGAGCCGGCGTCCCTGTCTCGCCTGCAGGCCGCGTACTCGGCGGACGAGCGCCGCGCGATACACGACGCCGTCGTCAGCGCGGTGCCATCCTGCCATGATCTGGCGGACTTGGCTTTGTTGAGGTAAACACGCCCGAACAAATTCTATGTGGCTTAAAGCCTCCCACTGTACAAAATCGCTCCAAATTTTTTTGCCATACCAAACCAGACTATTGACTCATAGAAAAACTTATTTTTTTTCAACTAAATGACACTGACAGTCCGACCGAATTTTGACGCGTGGGGGCGTGGCTTTTACGAAATAAATTCAATCCTTATGCATATTGACTTAGAGAACTTAAGTAATTGACGCCCCAGTGTCTGGGCCTTTAACACTCTGCTTTCAATTGAGGTGTATACACAATGTGTCGATGAATAGTAATTTTGGTTACGAATGGTCTTCATACGCAGTGCCAATGGCGAAGAGCAGCAGGGTGGTAAGAGCAAGTCTCGCGTGGAGATCTTGGCGGAGCTGCGCGACATGCGACGGCGGCGCGCCAAGTACCGCGGCGCCGCCAAGACTCGCAACTACTCCGACATACTGCGGGGCCTTATCAAGACACAGGTAATCTATCCCAACTCGATATAGGCCGAACCTGCAAAACTGCATCATGTTTACAAGTCCTTTTAAAACTAAACAAATAATTATATCGACAGATGGAATTTTACACTGACGCACAGTCGAGTGCCTCCATAGCGACGCCGGAAGAAAACATGGCGATAAACAAACATATGGACAATAGTAAACAAAATGAACACAACAATGATAAACAAAAACGCCAAACAGACTACCATAGGGCCACAGACTACAGACACGCTTTTCAAGATAGAGATACCAGATGGAGCTCTAAACAAAGACATGAGGGTAGTAACGAAAGCGAACGGTATATATCGAGATCTAGAGATAAGAGACATGATGGCAGAGAAGAATTCACTAAAAGAAAATATGAAGGTAGAGACAACTTTAAAGAGAGTTATAATTGTAAAGATGAGGGTAAATCTGATAGAAATAGAAATAAAGATAGCTCCAGAGATAGAGGATACGATATTAGTATTGGATCTATTAAAACAGAAGTCGAAGAAAGGCATAGTGGAAGTTCTCAACATAGAGATGGCAGAAGTCATAGAACAGATGAAGGAAAACATAGATCCAAACGAAAGTATGAAAGTAGAGAATCTGTAACAAGGGAGGACGGAAGTAAATATGACAAATACAAATCTAGATATAGCAAGAGACGGTACGACATAAACGAGCGAACGAGTAGCTATGGCAGGCGAAAAGGGATTGAAGGGGGTCCACCACAAGAAGATGAGAAATACACAAGATATTATGATGTTTCAAACCATAACTATCACAATAAGATAATAAAATCAGAAAAATAAAGTTGCATTAATATAACCTTGTTTCATTGTTTATTTTTCTAATCAACGGTTTTACTGGTCTAATAAATGTTGTTTAAAGTTGAAAGCCCTAACAAGGTAATATAGTTAACATGTTATATAATGTCTAATAACAAGGCCGTTGCCCTGAAGCCCTCAATAATTACAGCGAGTTATAATTCGGCGCGGAGAGATCTTGTCTCTGCGCGGTGCAACGAACCAGAATTGGCAAATATAATAAACGTAAATTGTGCGCAACGGCACGTATGATAAAGCACGTCTTGAAATTATTCACATTGTGAATCTTATGGCCGCCGGACCGTGATGAAAGTTATATACGATAGTTCCATTCAGTTGATGCTTGACGAGGTAGTTCCTCCCAGTGGCGCGCACCTGACATTGCTGACCGGCCCTGTTGCTTGAGTTACGGTTTTGTCATTGACCTTGGATCCTAGGATTCCATTCCATGATATATCCGTTATCATGCTTGATGTTTACGGTCTGAGTCTGCGCAGATGCTTTATCTAATTGATGATAAAGTATTTATGCATACTTAGTCATACAATTTAAATAAGATTTCTAATGCTGTAGGTATTAGTTACCTATAAAAAACTTAATAAGTACTTCCTGGAACCGTAAGGCGTCAAGGTGCGCGCGCGCCGCTTCGTTAAGATCATCGCTCTAACATTACCTACCTACCATAGTTATTTCACGGATCGCCTGCGCATAATCGCGTTAGTGTGAATCATTCTCGAGTAAGAGTTATGTTAATTATCTGAGGCTATAACCCAATACCAACTCTATCTTCTATATCTTCTATGTAGGTATTAAGTGGGAGATATTACGCTTATAATAATAAAATTAATCCATCTTTTTAAAATCAACTAGGTAAATCGGATAGTCTACCTAAAGCACGTACAATATGCACATGAAAGTTAAACAATGCAGAAATGTAATGTTTTGTGATCGATATCTGATTAATATTGATCGATTCTCGGCATTCTGCAATTATTAACATCGATTGAAATTGATTCATTTATAAGACGGATATAATAGGTATCTCAATATTACAAGTTACAGAGGGAAACAGTCATGTAAATTCTTTTTGTTCGTTTATCTGAGAAACGCTTCGTTTTCCTACAAACGTATATAGAATTCTATATCACTTTTAAAACAATTTCTACCAAGTGTCGTGTAGTTGTAATGGAATGGGTGCGCGTGCGCAATGGGAGTGTGACGATGCGCGCCCGCGCCGCGCCGCGCTCTCACACAAGCACCTATCATGTTTCTTGGACGAATGCGACCGGATTGGGATATAGAACGGTTGGTGACCTTAGTAAGATACCTTGCGAGAATATCTATGAAAGGTAGTCCTTTGATAGGTATTCTCCAGGTATATTATAATGATATGTGTGTCCCGAATCTGTCCGTTCTATGGGAGTCCGGTCGTAATTTAACAAAAAGTTTCAAATCAGATTGCGATCAAAGTGGTAGGAGTAATTCTTTATATAAGCACTAAATTTTATGTTAATTAATTACGTTGACAGATAGTTGAACTTTACATTGGGCGAAGAAGGTTAATTACTACATTTGTTGCGAAATGCGTTCTTGTTCAACCCTCAATTATCTGACAGTCGGCTTTACAGTGTAAAGAGAGCCTAAGGCGTGGAGGCAGCTCTATAATGACTATTCTTGTAATTTCCTAATCGAACATGTTCATGCAATGATTGAAACTTATTCGCGATGCATTAAAAGGTTAATTATCTAATTAAAAGGATTAAGATATTATCTTGTCATTGCAATAAACTGATAGACAGACAAACGGACACGCGAACTTAGTGTTACTAAGAGATTTACTATTCGTACCTATTAGTTAGTTTTAGGCTCTACCATTTGGTCCTGTATAGTTTGGGTTAAATGCAATTGGACCAATTTAGACTGTATTAAATAATGCTATGCTACGTGCTATTAAGTAACTGTACCTACCTCAAGTGTTGTTTTGTGAAGATCACTGTGCGTGCAGTCTGTTTTATTGCGATGTAACCATAAATATTTCCAGTTAATTGGTATGTATGTATGTATTTTCTATTGATAATTGGCGACAGTTGGATCTAATGTCAATGTCAAAGTCAAATTATTTATTTTGTATAGGCCTATGGGGGCACTTACAAATTGTCAAGTTTTCATTTTTTTTCTTATATACTACTATACTACCACCGGATCAAATGGTTCAAGTTTGGGCCGATCGGCTTTCCGGGCGGCTGCTGGTTTGATATACGTCAGGTCAAATTTATTGATTTGCTAATGTGTCTGTGTAATTAAGATCGCCGCAGTAAATAATATAGTACCAATAATATAAACAAGTACTGCCTATTGGTTTGGGACCATTAGACACTATAGGGGACCCCATGGTGATGTGCTAACTACTGCCAAGTGACTGCCTGCTCTCCGCGGCAATGGCGGCAGTCCATTCGCGATCTCGCGGCGGCACGGTCGTGTCCAAAGCGTTCCAGTATCAACTTTGCCGCACATTCGCGTCAACGAACATAAGAACTGACTAGATATTATACCCAACAGTGTATTGTGTATGTGACAATGTGTTTGTTTAAGTTCTGTGTTTGCACTGAGTACAGAGGATTTTAACTTTCAGTCCTTAGTAAGTTTGAAATTATTATAATATTTGTTTTTATGTAATCCAAAAAAAACAAAGATTTGTTTTGATTAATTTTGAAAGTATAAAAACATACTTATACTTATTTATTTACATTTGATTTAGACGTGAATCGATATTTTGGATAATGTTATTGTAACTATCGGTTATCCAACTAAAAGTAAGTAAGTTATATAATTTTGTAAAACATGCGTGCATATAAGTTATTGAAAATGTGCAATAACCTCTATGTATTCGTACAAAATTGTTTCGAACAACTCCGAACATAGCGGTCCATGGCGATAAAAAATAATTTGATACGAGTTCGAGTTATCTAGTCATCATCACTTATGAGGTACCTATCCCAAACCATTTTTGTGTTATAAAAATTCAAACAAAACTATTAGTGATGAGTTAAATTGCAGTACTTATAAGTATTACTTAAATTTTATTTTTTAACAAAATCCTGCCAGCTATTTACCTGCATGAGTTCAGACCAAAAACAAAAACAGAAAATGCATTGTCGAACATAATTTAAGATGAATAATCTTTAGATATGAATACTGAGGCATCACACCGACATGTCGGATAAGATGCTGGCTTGTGTCGGCAACGACCAGCTACAGTTAAGCACATCTAATTGGAAAGCGTCAAAACCGGGCCTACATTTCACACCTAGTACCTAACAAACATAATTTAACTTGATAACAATAAACTTACACATAATAAGTAAACAAATACCCACTGAAGTCATAACAGCCTTATTAGATTATCCATGTTAATGGTAATGATCAACTCTACCTTAACACTTAACAATAGACCAAAGCTTTTAGATGAATGTTTCAAACTATAACACTATAGGCAAAAGATCTATGAGAATTAGAATTAGAATTATTTATTTGTCAAACATAGGTACTATATTACAATATGTATTGTATGATCTTAAATATGGCGTCTTTTGGTCTACTATGTTTTGCTATTAAAGCATACAAATCATATACATACTAGGTCATCTTACAACCTTTGTACATCATACAACGTCGGGGATGTGTTTTATATACCTACATATTTGTACATGTATACAATATTTTTCTTCATTCAGCTCGTAAGATTAATCCCACAGCCATAGATCGATATGTTCCTCAGCAGTGTATATTTAACGCGAAGTGCTGTTGATAGGATGGCCATATACAAAAACGCTTCATAATGAGAAAAAGATAAAAACACCCCTAGAAACGTCCTCAGTCACACTGATTCTTTATTTCGACGCTTGTGGCTGCTGCAGTGTTTTGTTTATCTAAAAACTTATAAAACAACACGACAGAACACATATTCCCACAATTAACCTCATTCTTAACTCAACACAACTCTTCCCAATTAAATACATGTTTAGTTCACACTTGTACACACAGGTGGATGGTGCAACACGGAAGAACACCATTATTATGCTAATATCAAGCGGGTATCCACCTACCACCTCGGCCACGGTCGACGCCCAGATCAAACCTGCGATAACTCAAATTGAAAATATCCAGTTAATTAAGTCGTGCTCTTAAAATTCTACGTCTTGTTTAGCGGTATACGTTATATGACATAATCTTCATAAGATCGGACTCCTCGAATCACAATGAAGGCCATTCGGGCTAACGAACTTCGCCGTCGACAATATTATCTCTACGTTTGAGCTTCACTGCGACGAACAAAATAGATTTTGAGTAACAGTACCGCTGCAGCTGGTTGATGACATGAAATGGAACAAACTGAAAGGATTACCCACCGACAATGCACATGACGTAAAAATAGGTAATTAACTCTACGTACATTATTTAAATAGAAGTAGGCATAATGACGATTATTAGAAAATACAAGCAACAGAAGCATATCGTTACGCACAGTAAAAAATTCAACAAGACGCTGGCTACCCTCCCGGTGCACGTTACGGCCCGTTACTGGGTCCCTCAATCTTTTTATAATTGTTTTCACTGATAATGATTCAATTTTATAGGAATTAGTGTTAGTTATGGTCTCCATCATTAAACAAGCACATAAAGCGATCAAAACCTCTTAATATTCGTGTTCACTAGATACACATTTATTGAATTGCATAAAGTGCAGATTTATTTAAAATAGCACAAATAATTTCTATCTTCGTTATTTAATTGCGAATAACATCTTCATGCGTCGTTTGAGTGAAACTGTAGGCGCTATAATTAAGCAGATTAAAGATAAACACGGGTATTCAAATGAGAGCGGGGGAAAGTGGCGCGGCCGCAGACGCGCCGAGCCTGACCACTGAGCAATAACCATTGAGTACCTACGGCGATACCATAATTAGATTTTAAGTAACCATCTTGTCTTGTGGTGACGGCGAGTCACTCTGAAAATAGACTGCACAAACAAGAGTGGGACAGCAGTGGTTTGACTCCCGAAGGAAAAGAAAAAACATTTCGAAAGTTACACCCTACAACCACTGAGGCGAGCGAAATAACAATACTTATTTGTATGTACTTTGTGCCAATATATCTACATGCACGACGCGACGTTGAAAAATGTGCTTAATCTAAGAATTAATAAAATTTGTTTTGGTATTAGCAAAAAATGTTTGCGCACGATTTGACACGTCTGGGCATGCTGGGCTTAATGCGCTTGTACAGGGCAGGTATGATATTGATAGAATAACAGTGTTCAATATTACTCTATTTCAGTTTACTTTAAATCTCACAACAATGTTTGAACTTGAACCAGAGGGCACTGGGCCGGAGTGTGTGTACACAATATCGGCGGCGCTCTATGTTTAATACCTAATATAGGGAATTAAGTCTAAAAATGATTAAATAGTAGAGATATTGAATAAGATCGCTGCAACTCGATTATTTGTGATGTCACTAGAACTACTACGAGTTTTACGCGTGACTTATGATCTACATAAAATATTTGTATTGCAATAGTCGTAAGCGTATCTATTAGTCACTCGAAATACTACATATTTGCCGTTAATGCCAAATTTACTAAATTTCCCGGCTTCGCACGGGTTTATAATATAGCCTATGTTACTCAGTGATAATATAGCTTTCTAACGGCAAAAGAATTCTTGAAAACGGTCCAATAGATTTTAGGTGAATTCGTTACATACAAAAAGACAAGTCTTTCCTTTTTATAATATTAGTTTAGATTCGGAATCTGCAAATTTTTCTGCGTCAAATGAGTATGCTCTCTTGTAAAGTAAAAAAATGTCGCTTAATTCAAATGGCCTTTCACACCTCGATATGGATCCATGGTAGAGCATAGAAAAGTAAAGATTACAAAATCCCCGTTCACATAATAAATATGATAACTCCCATAAAATCATCCGCCTTCACGTTACATTATCTAATTACCTAACTCAGATTCCATCTCCAATCAATCTAATCGAGATAATTAATTAAACAAAAAATTCATCTTCATTCCTCATCGAGGAAGAGGCAAAAAGAAAGAAAGAAAGAGACGCCAACGTATAATTAATAATGAGACTTGGTTAGAAAAATAAAGCTTGTTATTGTAATTAATAGGACAATTATTTCTATCACTTCCTAGTTGGGTATTGCAGGGCTTAAGTTTTATTACTGATTCTACATAGGCTCTAGGGTGATAGGTAAACAAGGACGACGTGTGCGACCAGCCTTAACATTACGGTAAAAAATCAATTAGTTTGGCATCGAATTTGCGCTACGAGTATTTTTTTGTATGGGAACAGCATTTTGTTCTATTGTTTGGTTGCAAATCAAACAATTGTTTGTTCGGCTCGAACAATCGGCGGTAGTTATGTTTAGATCGAAATGTGATTGTTTTGTTAATAGCTTTCTATTCAGTTTCAGATGACTAGTATTTTTTAGTGTTGTTTGTAAGAAGTTAGTAATTGAATTGTGTACGCGGTAAACTGCTTAGAGGTTGCACAAGTACAAAAATAAGTATATATTTGATTAACATTGTAGTCTCAAACTTGTAAGAAATGATTTGGTACATGTGAAAATAATCTCGTAGGATGTTGATGTGTGCGAGTTTGCGCGTTGAAGTCTTTTGCTCTATGCACAAAATGTTCAAATGCGTACGTTGTATTTACTCTAAGACGCAAAACAGTTATCTAAAGTTCCTTTATAAGTACTATTTAATCCGAACAACTTATGGAGAACAATATAAAAAAACATTACAAGTATATAAAAGTAAGGTTGTAAGGATCTTTGATCTAATATTGTAATTCCAACAAAAATGCAAATACCTTCCAACCACCAACAGAGGCGTGCACAAAAACGACCCCTAATATCCTGCCCTCAACCCGTAATTATAATTCCGGGCCCTTCGTAACGGATGCACCCCGAAACTGTTGATTATATCACAGAAGAATACGATCATTTTTTTTTTGATGTTAAAGAATTGCCCTTCGGGTATATTTATCGAGAATGAGATCTAATAGCACGTGATATAGTTTAATTTCGTGTGGCATTCGGAGGTAATGTCTTGGAAATTTTTGCTTTAATTTCGAGATATATCGCCTGAGGGTTAGCGGTGTCGTGTTACGAGTAATTTCAGTGTATCACTATTCAATGTGTTATGTTACTCACAAAAAGTGTACGTAATTAGATAGTGTAGGTCGTTCGTTTTTGTAACATTACAAAAGTAACTCTACTATATAGTGACTATATGTTGTCGTCGCTAGCTGGCTCACTAGCACGCGTGTCATATTATGTCGTGAATTATAGCGCGCTGGCGCTAGGAGAGCACTTTGAGCATTTATAGTTCGTATTGTACTCTATACGGTAGATATGAAACCAACTTCTGGATAACTTAAGTATTATACCTACTACTGATTCTGGAAAAACGGCTCTGTAAGGTTCGCTATCGGAAATCAATTGGTGAAGTAGAATTGGCTGGGTCTTTATTTCGTAGATTTGCAAATATAGATACTTCGAGGGAAACTATTAAACACGGAATAAAGAAACAATATTTTATTTGCTGTGATAGCTACGAAAGTTTACCGTTAAAGTTACCTTTTAAAGATTTTGCAATAATAATGTTCATTTAGGTATCTCGTCTTACCTTAAACCTGAATCCAATTGTATTGTGGGTGAGTGTAGAGCCGTCGCCGTCGTTTTACTGCCTCTAGTGGCGGCCTCTGGCGGACAATGGCGCGTGCTAATGGTGCGCCAGAGCGCCGCGGTAGCCGGTAGCACGGTGCGCAGGCGCTGAAACAATGCTTTAGGATTAATAAAAATGTTTATTCATTGGCCTCACATTGAGGGGGAGCGGGCCTGGTATAATGGTATTTTATTTTATTGAGCCCAAAATACAATACACGAAAGTTGGGTCCCCAAATTGGGAACTTGCCGTAGTTTTGCTTCAAATAAAATAGGCACTTTTTAGTACGATACGGAGGCTTTTTAGTAAAATATTCAAACAAACATTACTTCCGACCAAACTTCTTATACATATTCACAGGCTATTACGCCACAATCATAATTATGATACCTAGGTGCATCTAATTAACACGGTTAATCCCGGTACATCTTCGTAATACCCTTAGTGACCCCGGCCATGGTAAATCACTATTGATTCACAATGAGCCCGTCATCCGGCGCGCGCGCAGCCTGTTTACACAAGATCCGATTACGTCCGTCCGATTTCCGCGATTCGGTTTGTTTGTTTGTTTACACAATGGGATCGATGATTATGACTACAATAGCTAATTTTACTTTTGAGTGAATTCGTGAAATAAATACTTGCCATTATCTGGGGTATTGTGTAGCGGGTCGATTACGGTCTTAACTATGTTACTGCGTTTATTCTTAAAGCTAGAGATCCATGATTTAATTAATTATTAATGGATTCGCTTTTATCATAGAGCAGAGTCTATTTGGTTTTAACTTCATTAGGTTTTATTCTTTTAAATCAATCAAGGATTAGTTGAGTGAATTCATGAATGAATACAACTGTTTTTCTGATGGTGTAATAAATTGATAATCACGCGCAACCATTTTTGAATAAAAAAAACATAAATCAACGCGCGCATTGCCCGCCCGCCTGCGCCGTAACAAATTTAGAACAATTATTTGTTATGGTGGATTAATAAATGTTAAAAACAATATATCTTATTTTAAAATCCAGTGAGATAATCGTAATTATGAGTGTACATAGTCTATGACCTTGTAGTAATCAAGCCTAGGTTTGAGTTCATCCTAGTCAGTGATTGCTTGGTATACCCAAAAGGCAAGTTTTTTTTTTAGATCAGGTGATAACTACTCTTAAACCTAAAAATATGGTCATAGTCATCACCGTTAACTCAGCAAGTAAATACATTCAGCAATATACCCATAAAAAACGATAAAACCCGTGGTTACATAGTATAAAATACGACATACATTAGGTATCTCATTCGTGTTATACATTATCATACACTATCGCGCGTAATTACGCATAATTTGCCGACGCGCTATAGAGTTACCTATCAAGTGATTAGGATGTTATACCTTTTTTTTAACTACTACTACTATTATTACAGCCCTTTTTAACGTCCCACTGCTGGGCACGGGCCTCCCCTCAATGCGAGGGGGATTCAGGCCATAGTCCACCACGCTGGCCCAGTGCGGGTTGGTGAAGTTCACACGCCTTTCTATAGACGTGCAGGTTTCCTCACGATGTTTTCCTTCACCGTTTCTTAGCAAGTGATAATCTGGAATGAAAATGAGATTCGCACATGAAACCCAGAGGTGCGAGCCGGGGTTTGAACCTGCGCACTTTGAATGCAAAGCGTGCGTTCGACCACTCGGCTACCACTGCTTTTTTAAGCTTTCATGTATATATCCTCATATACCAACCCTTGTTACAAAGAATTCAAAAACACAAGATACATTGTATAAGGTTTGAAGTGCTTACTCACATCGATAGCCATAACAATAGTTCGCAACATATACATTTTCCGATTATAATACACGGTCGCTCGTAAAACGTAGCAATAATTTGGCGACAAAAACGTGCGCTCGTCCCGCGACAATCGCATCAAATTGACGTTTACTGCGCGATCTAATACAACGGAAATAATGTATTGTCTGACTACAGTGCCGGGTGCGGTCCAATGGTGAAAAAAAAGCGATTTTGTTGATTAATACTGTACACAAATACATACTTTTTAATAAGGACACCTGGGTGTTAAATAGGTGCCGCTTATTAAAAGATAGGCATCTAGATAAGTAATCACTAGTAGCATTTACTACTTAACGCATCCGTTTGTGCTTCAGAAGGTACGATATGTTGGTCCTGTCTATTTTAGTAATAAGGCTATGTGGGAGACCGTGCGGAGAGGCACTTGTAACATTGTCATGTACTAAATCTAAAACGGATACACAAAAATCATCAACAGCGTTTGTTATCTATATATCAGCCTCTCGCTTTTCTAATACATTACACCACACATCTTTATTTCCACTTCGATGCTCCACAATTTATTTGTGCATTGATCTCTACATGTGTTATTGCAACCTATAGCCGTGGGGTCCTATTTGCAAGTGCTCTGACAATAGGTCCCAGAGAGAGCTATTGGGACCCCATCACCATGGGGACATTAAGTTATGGTCTGCTTTGCTATAGATCATGGAATCAAGGGTGCGAGTATTGTTAGAACGTATTGTGTTTGAAGTGATGGTAAAGTTTAATAGCCTGAAATAAATTCTGTACGTCACCCTAATATCAATACGTGTCTATATTGTACGATTATTCTTAGGCTGGACGAATGTTAAGGGTTGAAATTATTTGTATAATGTGAGATAAAGAAGTCTTAACTTTATTTTACAATCCACGCCAAACCAAACTAAGGTAAATTGTTAGTTAGTTACATTACACCTGCACGTATTGTAACATTTGGTAATCGGTTTAACGGTCTGTCCGCCGCAAAATTTTTGATTTCAATTATAATCATAATACTCTCCCGTTTCTCGACATGGAAAAATTACATCACATTAATAACAACGGTATTCCGTTGAATAATATTACATTTCAAATGAATACAAAACAGGTTTGTGACAAAGTCAGGCGCCTACCGGCTCGAACCCGCACTCATTTATCTAATGCACCAACAATGGAAGGGGGGTAGGCAGACGGAATGTATTCAAAAACAACCTTTTGTGTTTATTTTTCTAATTTATTCGTGTATACATCGGTAGGGTTGCGCAACTCGATATTTTAATGCGAGTCATTTATTTGCGACAAATCTTTTTTACAACATAATATTGACAGTTTTTATTAATGTTTGTACCAGCCTTTATGTGTAAAGGCGTGAATATTTAATAAATTAGAGAATATAACTAGTTACGAGTTGTATACAAATCTAGATATTTTTTTACAGGCGTGATGATTAATTTATTTCTTTATTCAAGTACAACTTATCGATTCTTAAATCCCCGAAAAAGCATGCACTCGATTATATATTCGTCAGAACGACAGAAACAGATTTTAACTTATATCACTTATCTAAAACGATGCATTAATAACTATGCGAATACGCACTCTAGCATTGAGATGTGCGAACGCGCAGAGCGGCACGACGCGCCATCACACGCTCATTAGCCGCCTCGTCACGTAACATCTCGCTGCCTCACCGGGTATCAGTTTTTGCCCCATTCCATCTGTTCCGGACCCTTATTAATGATAATATAACTGAGAACCCGCCATGGAGTCTGCTTGCTTCATACGGGTCCCTAAAGGTCCTTGTCTAAAGTACTACAAAAATGTATGAGTGATGACTTTTTCACAGAAAAGACTGAATATGTCGAATAATATCATTTTTTGTTAATCAGTCGCTAAGTATCAAGAAATAGTGGCAAATTATTGCGTTCGATCTCACTGGAGCGGTTGATGGCGGCAGGTGGGAGGTGGTAGAGTAGCAGTAGGTAGGTAATCGATGCGAGCGAAAGTTTTATCAGACTCCTTGCGTTTAGCAATGCCAGAACTCTTCAAGAATCCGTGATAACCCATTTGTTTTGCAAGATGTTATAAATCTCGTTAGTAGGTACGCCGATTGCGCTAAATGTTGTGTAAAGTAATTAACTAAACAGTGCATTCAATTAAAGTTGCGCTATTATGCAATAACAAAAAATAAGCAATTTTTCTATTCTTATATTTTTCTTCGGAGCACACCGTGGGAGCGCACCCAGCAATAACTCGCCAGGGCCGTGCCCTCCGGCCTGCGCCCCGCCGGCGCACCTGCTCGCCACGCTCCGCCGCCCGACGCACTTGACCGGTGCCATGTGGGGAAATGAGCTTTCCAATAAGTGCAATGACTTTGTCAACCCTAAGATATTTGAAGAATCATGCGGTATATGATTCGGTTGCGTTGACAAGTCTTTGCTGAAAGAAAAACAGATTCCAAATCTCAACTCTACTTTTTCCCAAAATGTTAAGGATTTACAGTTTACGAAAATCATTAAATTTGTGTTTTCTTGGTAACACTTGTAAATGATAGATCGTAACGATTTGCTAAATTGTGAGAACATAAGGTTCTAAAGCAATGCTATATATATCTGAATCTCCTGCGGATATCAAACTATTCTATTGCGGAATCTTAAACACTTCCATGGTACTTAATGATCCTCGAAGGGTACCAATAATTGGCGAGATCTGACCGGACACACGGCCATAGAGAAAATAGAGTTAGATGAAAACTATCAGGAACTGGAAAAAAACTTGCTCATTTATACTACCTACACAAATAGGATAAAGCAGTTAATTGCAGCGATCTTATTTCACAATTTCATTGTTCTGAGATCCTTGGAATAATTATTAACTAAGTGTTGATCCGATTAAACTAAGGATGCTACGAATAAAATGATGATGACACTTACTAACGTACTAATCAGCAAACAAGAAAATGTATTTTATTTCTTAAATCAGCAGTTCGGATACAGATACCTATAATAAGTGTAATACAGACTGCTAGTAAATTGTGGGTAGGTTCTATTATTTTATGATACTCCGTTGTGGGCTGTGTACGCCCATGGAGTCCGACAGTCTACTGTAGTGAAGCGTCTAAAGGGCGGTGTACAATATTGTCGGCGTCTTTGCATACAATGTTGATGTTGGCGGACAGTTTTAACAAATTGCGTGATATGCGGCGGCGCGGGTGGTCCGTGTAGGGAACTGATACTGAGGGCATATGCTACTAACCCTTTTATTAGCAGTGAAGCGTAATTACTTTATTTCAAGACTAGAAATCAAATAAACCAGAAAGACTGAATGTTCTTATAAAAACACGTACATAGTAAATGTACCCCTCGATTTATTCCAATGCAGTCCAACGAATACAATGTGTTTTTATTTGAAGCTTACAATTGGTACCTAGGTACTATTCTTATAAAAAGTTGTTCTGCAAAGCCATGTTAAATGGTTTGTAGATGGGTTAGATATTCTATATGGGAAGGTAGTCTTGTTTCTTACAAACGATATTTATGCCTGCCTCAGGTGATAATATCCTAACTTTTTTAAGGTTGCACCAATAAAATGACAATGATTTATTTAACAGCTACTTCAAAATGTGTTTATTGTGCTGTTATCTTCCAATAAAGTAACGTGTGCATAAATCAGCGGCGTATGATAACCGGCATCGTAAACCTGTTGCGATCCAAATTGCTAATTACGCGAGCGCACCGTTTCCTTACTGCCTATTGTTTAGATCCTACACATTTTGCGCCGCGTCTTATGGGAAGTAAGATACGAGTTGTTTTATTGTGGGACTCGAAGCTATAAGCGCTGCTGGTCTGTACATTGTTTGTTAAAGTTCAATGTGAGAGTTGACGATACATCCTAGGGATTATGGAACTATGGTCTTGTAACGGATCAAGATCACCTGGAGTCCCTTTATAAAGAATACTGTACTACGCCTGTACCATGAGTTTGACGGATATTTTATAAACGCAAGTCGACTACCATGTAAAATAGTCATATAGCTAAACATGCGTTCCTCGGGAGGCCGGGATCCGCTACACAATTTGCCACAGAAAAATTTATCATAGACACTAACAAGATAATTTTAAGCGTAATTTCTTCTCATTCGTTTCGCTCTTGACAGAGCGGTCGTGGTCACGTCGAGGCATCCACGTCGGTGGCGGGGGAGGACACAGCTCTCCGAACGATCTCACGCCATCGCTGTTTGTTTGCAGACTGCCTCGCGCAGTCAGACACACGGTTGCCCACTGCGGACTTCACTTGGTCAGTCCAGCGCATAGGTGACCTGCCGCGCGATCTGGTTCCTTCTACCTTTCCCTGTACTACCGCTCTATGGAGTCACCATCTCGTCTAGAGACATGCCCAAAGTATCGTAGCATGCGCGATTTTACTACAGCCGACAGACGCTGCGTGATGCCGAGCTCTCGGAGTATGGACACGTTGGTGCGGAATTCCGTCCACGATATTCTGAGCATCTTCCTCCAGCACCACATCTCCAGAGCATCTATCTTCCGCTTTTCTGATTCCCGTACCGTCCACGTCAGCGTAATTAGCAGTAGGTATATCGCATAGTAGTAACATACTACTATGTTAATGATTCAGAATATATTAGTAAGTATCATGAATATCGTGACATTAATTCAGCTACCAGAAATGACAAAAGAAACGTGGAAAGTAAGTGAATAGTCAGCAGTGGCACCCGGGGCACAGTACCTGCAGGTCCGGCGACGTCGCGCCTCGTTCGCCACACTAATTAAACAGCCAGACAATCCATTTGTGGTCATTCCGCATCGTATATATGTTTCCGACTTCCTTTATTCATCAAGTTTAATAACTTAGATTTGGTTTAGTTTAGTGACAAATACAATCGTTGGGGATTTCGAAATCAGTTGTGTCGTCTCTTAAATAAATTTTGGTTCTATAAATGCGCATGGAATTCTTATAAATAAAGCAATTAAACCTGTATCAGTCAACCAACGGTTAATTTAAGGATTGTATTTTATTTTTGCAGTTGGTATCGCAAGCAATAAACCTTTATTTAACTTTTGGGTTGTGCAGATAATTTAAATGCAAATAAGTACTTCTACTATCGGAATACTGTAAGAGGTCTGGGTAGGTTGACTTCATTAACATTGTAACATTGTTTTTGCATTTCCAATTCAAAGAAATTTAAAAAAATAAAAAGTTGGTACTAAATATAATATAATCTGGATTTCTTTCAGAAGTTATAAACTGCTGTAAATTTCATGACAATGCGATAATCTGCCCAAACCAATGATTAAATAGTGTGTTTCTCATCTAGGGGCTTCCGTTTAGTCACTGTCATCAATGTCGTATATTAAGTACCTTGTCGGTATTGAAATATTAGAAAATTGTGGACATACCAAACAGCTGTATTAAAAACTGTATTGCAGTTATCAGCACATTTCCATTTCAGAGCCACCCCGGTTGGATACACACGAATTATTCATGAGCCATGAAACCGGGTAATTAAATTCAGTTTGAGATAGCACGGGTACAAAGGGGTGTTTTACCGTTAGCCACGCGAGTATATAGGCTGTGCATCGACGACTAAAATATACCTATGTCCTATGCCAGTGTAGTCTTCGCTCACGCGGCGAAGACACACCTCAACCGCCTGCAAGTAGTGCAGTCCCGGTTTCTCCGTAGGGCCGTAGGTGCCCCGTGGTACATACGGAACGTAGATCTCCACTCCGACCTTGACCTCTTCTCCATTCAAAAACACTTCAAAATAGCGTCCGAACGCTATTTTAAAAAAGCCGCGTCGCATTCAAATCCTCTAATTGTCGCCGCCGGCAATTACGAGTCAGACCCCGCGCACACATCATCAACACGACGCCGCCGTCCGCGGCACGTGTTGATTGATCCTCCTGACACCATCACTGCTCTCCTCGACCCGGGCGTCGAGAGGGCCACTCACACACAGACATCAGCCTCAAATAGACACCGACCTCGCCGGCGAGGTCGAGGAACCCCCTCTAATGACTGCGCTCGTATGTGCATCTTTGCACCTACGAGCGCAGTCATTTCTTCTCCCCTCACGGTAACTGCCCAAGCCGAGGTCGTGCCCCATGTGGCACCCTTGAGCTAGTTGCCCTCCTCTTCCGCCCTTAAGGCTTTGGCTGGAGTCGCACTCTGCACTCGCCACTCCTCCGGTGAAGCTGTAAAGGCCAACTCACGGCCAACAGCGTAGTCCAAAAAAAAAAAAAAACAAACACCGTTGCGCGTTGTTAGCGACAACGGCTTGGTTTTGTGGTTCGAGTGTGGGCCGCTCTTACCAGTTGGTTGCGGGTTCGATTCCCCTCAGGCGGTAGGTTTCGGTAATGGCCTTTGTAAAATTTGCCCTGGTCTGTGTGTAACTAAAATCACCCCCAGTGTATTTATTGTAGTATCCATAGTACAAGCTATGCTTAGTTTGGGATCATACGATAAATATGACTTGGCTGGCGATATTTACTGTAAAATTAAATAGGTTATACACATATTTAATTTATGAAGTGACGGTTGTTTAGATATTCGTGAGTAAATGGAAATGACTCGCAGTCCATAACGGATTGCTTTAAGACACGTATTAATGGATCTTAAAAAGAAAATCCCAGTTGTCATAAGATTATTTTAACCACCGACCCAAGTTGCTTATTACTGAATCAGCTAAGCATTTATTAGCTTGTGAAATTGAAATTCCACCCTCCGACACTGGGCCCCAGTTCACAAAAACGTAAAAAGCAACATAGTCGGCCGCTTTGGCGGGACCGGTTTGCGGGCGAGGAGGACGCGGCGCGGGGCGGCTGCGCGGCCGCAGTTTTGAATAATTTCTCTTGATACCAATGTTATTTCGATAGTTCGTAAGCTTATCTGGAGCGAAGCTGCCCGGAATGTAGCTCGCCCAGCTGGCGTTAAAATCTTTTAAGTTGTTGACACTTATTGGTAAAGTGTCTCTTAACGAAGACTTATACATTAATAATAAAACAATATTATTACTTAGTAACTAAAAGTAGGAGTTATTTAGAAGCAAATTATTTCTTATAACCGTTCTTACAGCTATCGAAAACGCACCTAAAATAATTTGAATGCAATTACTTGTAAGTAATAACGGGTAATAACTATAACTTAATTGCCACTTGATTTATGCGGATCATGTAGGTATTTGCGGTAATGCGAGTAGCAAATTGATTTAAAAAAAATGATGTTTTAATCTAGCATGACTGTAATATGCCGTTTATTTTCATGTTCGTTCATATAGTCAGTATGACTTCGCATGCGATTTTACATGAATTATAAACTATACTTAAACTATACGTGCAATATATATATATACCTAAATATACAAGGTAGATATATTAATCAGCTTACATATAATATATAGGTACATATCCATTGTTCGTGGTCATAGCTGGATATGCGCATGGTAGGAACAAGGCTGAGACAGGACGTGAACTTTCACATCATCTGAATAGGTCGATTAGCACCACGATATAAAAAGAAGAGGATTTCCGAATCATAGATCAGCTTAGCTATCATCTTAATTTAATTATCATCACCATAAATCAAACACTCTGACAAGAAGTCATAATAAAAATACCTTATAAGGCATTGGCTACTTACAGTCAAGAAATTTACAATTCTGTAGTAGCTTTCCATAAAAGGCAATGTTTGATTTGACCCAACATGTTGGCCCGTTCAATATGCAAATCCTACGATAATTCACTAGACATAGATAGTAGAGCTTTGCCACAGATTATTTATGGAAGAGGCGATGATTGTTATTTATTAAGAAATATAAACGAGCGAAGAGTGAATCCGAATTCTTTGATATAAATAAACATTGGTAAAACATAAAGATAAACTAACTACACAAACATAAACTTAACAAAAAACTAACTACACAAATACAAACTAACATAAACTAACATAAAGATAAAATTACAAGCCTAAGTAACTTATTTAAGCAAGTCCTCTAGATACTAGGTGTTCTTTAGAAAACACAAAATGATTACATCTTGGAATAAATAAATCTTGTTCAATTTCTGGCATCTATAGTTTTTGCTTCAACCAGAAAATTCCTACGTCGCTGTCTAGCTGTGGCTTATTGATGCGGCTGCGTTGTGATTGCGCGCGCGCAGTCTTGCGTCATGGCAGTAAATCATGGCGGCAGCTCGCCATGCATATTGCATGGGAGGCTGTGTAAGTAAGGGATTAGTGCCTACTTGTGTCATCGATAGCTATCCTCACTTTGTTGAAATCTGTACAGCTGTCCTTATGTCTGTACAACTTATGATGTACAATAGTGGTGTGACAGGGTTCGTCAGTTTCCAAATTGTACAATGTTACATTAAATTGACCACAGTATTTTCAAAAGGCAATGTTTTGTTTAGTAAAACTATCGCACAAACGTTGAACAAACTGAAGTAACTATTACTAAGCAAATATGTGGTCCCCGATGAACTTCAATGGATACTATTTTCGGTTAACGATATCAGTTTCATTCGTGCGTAGTATTAATACCTTCTTCAAGCCCTCGGCCTCATGTTGCCTGCCATTAGACCCTATTATTAACAGAGATACCGCGTCATCTGCCAACAGTTACACAACTAGGGTTGCTATGATCCCCTTTTTTTACAAATATAATTTATTTTTTTGATTTTGTTTAATATAAATAATTTTTAAGGTTCATCAGTTTAATTAACGATAGTGGATTTTATTCCCCCGGTGACCTGTTCAAGATTCAGTCTCAGACATAAGTGCACAAGTACAAATCCCATCTTATTTAAGGAATAGGCTTGCGGCACACATCGTTACTACTGTGCACCAGACTGTACAGCGGTACCTAATGAAGCTGCAGAGTTTTGAGCATTAGCGAAACCAACATGAATTTAATAGAATGGAATCGTAGTAAGAGAAAAAATATCCTTTGTTAAAATTATTGCTAATTTGAAGGAACTAAAAACGTTTTGATGACAACCCTAAAATCGGCGTATATTATAGCGTCGTCGGCGCAGGGTGGGCACGGCCCTGTCATCAATCCGCCGGTATCTGTCCGCACATGACGCGATTACTTGCAATTTCTTTGTAAAATGTGAGATCTCTTTATAGCTGTTTAGGTACCATGACCCCTTAAATGTTGATATTGCGTTATGTTCGCTACTCAATAACGACTACGTAAATTATTTGTACGACTAATTTGTAATTCTTCGAGTGGATGATGGGGTCGCTGTGCCACGAGCTTAAAACACTCGTCAAACTCATAGCACGATGCGAAATTGCTCTAAATGAACGTATTTGACATTTGTGCGTGGATGGGTTACTATGGCAGTAAGGGTTGTCATAAGTGGCACTGTAACATGTTAGCTGCGGCGTTTGTTTCAAATTGGGACTCGTAGTTTGTTGTATTGCCATTTATTGGTAATGGTAAATATGGATAGTAATTTCAACTTTAGTCTCTTCTTGAAGATATCTCAGTACGTTCACCTGTATGCGCATAACTTCTAGTTATTCTCAGTAAATGTAGTTACATATACGCTAAACAATTTAATCAAGCGACATCCTAAGGATTAAGTACTTTAGTAACTCGAACGTAATAATATAGATACATCCGTCGGCCCTAGTACCCGCGAAGTTGTGCAAAACGTTCAATTTAACCCTGTTTATTATAAAATACAGCTTTTTATGGCTTAATCTGAATTGCTTCGATCCCAGCGAGGCTATCATAGTAATTACAGCACATTTACTACGACAGCGGGCACATTGAAATAAAGAAATGTAAGTAAGGACGGTGGATACGGTACAGTTGTTAATATTCAAGTTTAGAAAAGTATCGGAATCGCGATGGAATGCTATTACAAGTGGTTAATATGCTGCAGTAAGGTTTTGTAATTATATTCGGATAGGCTGTTGGTAATCTTGGTATAATTTTGTTTTATTAACACCGTTATTGTTAAACTTCAAAAAGTATCGTCTCAAAAGAATTAGTCTGAATGCCTGACATTGAAACGTTTTTCTTAAAGATGACTCGACGACAGACAGAATAACAGATCCTGTTAAATTCGAAATGTACGCTTTTGGAAAATAGTAACTAACCCTATAGTTACTCTACCCTATGGTCTAGATTCAGATCTAGATTATGGTCTAGAAACTGCTAGTTTCTAGATTCTTATGCATTGCATAGGAAATGCGTTTGAGGTATAGATTCTTATTTTATGAATAATTTTCATGAATTTAAAAATAATCTGATTTCTGAGGGCTTCTAGAATGCTTATGCATTATTTTACATTTTACGTCCAATTTCATTGCACCATCCATGGTGGAGTAACCTGGAGGGTTCCAAGCTATCTTCGTCATTTCAACCTTGGCAGGCTCTACTAATCGTAGTTATTCCGTCACGAGCCGTGCGCCGTAGAGCCGCCCTCGGCATGGTAATGACTGAAGGACAGTAATGACGGCCGCGGTTCGCGGGCGCTGCGATGATTGCGGCCAACCGAGACTCAGTGTGAGCCACATTCAATCATACGGTTGTTTATCTACGTTTATCGTGACGTCACCCAGAGGTATAAAATATGTAGTCTTCAAAATAAAAATTCTACCATTGAAATTATAAGTAACCGTTTTTGGAAAATTTAACAGATGTTAAAAAGTGAAGAGTTTTTACCTTGGTAGGTATCCCTTTTTAACCGACTTCGAAAAAAGGAGGAGGTTGTCAATTTATACCTATTTTCTTTTTGTACGTTACCGTACCAAATGTTCGACGTTGGTGAAACGTTTTTGATTTTTTTATCAGCACATCATTACAGACGGAATCTTATAAAGATTAAGTCTCAGGGCGTTATCTAGATGTAGAAGGATAATTTTCTTAATGTCAGTAGGACTAAAGACTAGAAAACATCGTAAATTCTTCATTGTGCGGCCGGTGCCGTACCCACAGCTTCGTTCTCCACCATAAACTGACCGAATTCAATAGATGTTTTTTTGAGGTGGGTCTTCCCATTCGTCTTCCCATTCCAAGCTGAGCCTATAAACAGTATGAGAAACACATTAGCCCAGTTAAGCCTCGTTTGTAGTCGGGCGAGCTAGCAGCGCCCGCGCTGGTAACAAAACTCGATGTGTACGTTTTCACAAATATTATAAAATACATGGTTGGTACTCTGACTTCACCTACGTTCATTTATTACAACTTATACCATTTATTTGATACCGAAACCAAGATAATATTTCCTTGTAATAAATGAAATCCTTTTTAGGGTTCCGTACCCAAAGGGTAAAACGGGAACACTATTACTGAGACTTCGCTGTCCGTCCGTCCGTCCGTCAGTCACCAGGCTGTATCTCATGAACCATGATAGTTAGAGAGTTCAAATTTTCACAGATGATGTATTCCTGTTGCCGTTATAACAACAAATACTAAAAAACAGAATAAATTAAATATTTAAGGGGGCTCCCATACAACAAACGTGATTTTATTGCCGTTTTTATACATAATGGTACGGAACCCTTCGTGCGCGAGTCCGACTCGCACTTGGCTGGTTTTAGAGTCACATTACTATAAAGCAGGTTATTGCCAGCAAGGAATAGGTATGTTCAAATAGATGGAGTAACGGACACTTAATAAATCTTAATAAAATCGAATAGATATTTGACACCTACGAGTATATACCTAAATGCCTATCTTGAAGTCAGATATTTTAAAGTCTTTTCTAGACACGTCTATTTTATTTACCTTCGTAGAAAACGGCACTGTGGATAAATAGGCTATTAAAATTCCAAATAAAAGATGCGCATACTCAGTTAAGACTGTTGACACCGAGCTCAATGACGCTATTAACATATTTAAGTGATATTTAGCGTATTTTATCTTTTCATCTCAGAAGTAGGTATACTATGTTGCGACGGGGAACTTTATAAACAGCTATTATACCTCAAGCGAGCTGTGGACATTTCCCACATGTTTCTTAACAACGAGTGTAATGCTATAGTAAGATAATCTGAATCCTTATTTCTACAATATACCTAACAATTAATTGACTTATAAGGAAAATCATATCATTAATATACTCGCTTTCAGTTCTTCGCGAACTATTTTATAATTATCAGGGTGAATGTTCTAACTAACAAAAAATGGTATAGGTAGGTACAATAATTTGTAACCGTGACAAGCGATCCATTAAAATTATTTAACATTATTTAACAAAAAATCCGCTTACAAATGATACAATACGTCAGCCGTCGTAACCAACTTAATTACGGGCGCACGCCCGGGCCCTGGTAAAAACTAAAATCTAATCTTTGTAGCCATAAAGAAGAATTAAGTGTTCGCCAATTTATTTGCTATTACGTGGACGCTAGCTACTATAGATCAAGTGTACATACGAAACTCACGGTAGTGCTACTAGGTATAATTTGAGGTCCGTAGATGCTGAAACCTTATTGTAATTCATTTGGGAAATAAGTCTTATTTTATAAGCATTTTATTTATTGAAATAAAACTATTTTACAGATTTTATCGCGTTTATTTACTATTTTATTTTCCCGACGTTTCGGCTGCTTTACAGCAACCATGGTCACGGGGGGACTGAGGTGTTAGACGTCCTGATGTCATAGTTAATAACTGGGTACCCTCATATTTAGTTGTTGTTTGCGGTCTGATCCACGCAGAAAGTGCTCACAGTGTCTTGAGGTCTTGCAATGGTACGCTTGGTTTTGGATTTAATCATATTAATTACTGGATCCAAAGTCAAAGTCAAGTCAAATCATTTATTCTGTATAGGCCTATGGGGGCACTTACAAATTGTCAAGTTTACATCTTTTTTCTTATATTCTACTATGCTACCACCGGATCCCAAGTTGGTGGTAGCACCCAGCCATCTTCCCTATTGAAATTAGGATGTTTTTTTAATTTCAATGGCCTCACGTATCATCCTTGGTCGGAGTCGGTGTTCTTTTGCGAGGATGTGCGGTTTATCAAATCTCATATAATGGCGGGTGCGGTCCTGTACATGTTCACAGATTGCAGACTTCGTGGAGCGTCGGTGTTTCACGTCAGCTATGTGTTCTTTTACGCGGGTTTTTATTGATCTTTTAGTTTGTCCTATGTAAGAGAGCCCACATTCACAATCGAGTTTGTATACCCCTGCATCTTGTAGAGGAATGTGACACTTGACATGTGGTAAAAACTGACTAATCTTTTTCGGTGGCTTGAAGTAAGTTTTGATTGAAGCCCGTTTCAAGATGTAGCCAATCTTGTCTGTGACACTTCTTATGTATGGTAGTACAGCAGGTAGACGCTCGACTGTGGCTGGTTTCACTCGGTCACTGTGATGGCGGCGTGGGACCCGAAGCTTGTTGTCATGCAATACTTGCTTGACGTGATGGATCTCGGCAGCCAGGTGTTGCTCATCACAGATCCCTTGTCCTCTCTGAAACAACTTAATAGTTTTTTTTCAATGTATAGTATTCGCGTAAATATAAGAAAGCAATAAGCATTTTATTTATTCATTCCCGCGTATCAAAAGATTTTTCTAATTTTTCTATAACATAAAAGTACTCGCTGTTGGATAAATAAAAATGATATAATTAATTACCTTATTGGAAGCTGTATTTCATGACTTGATGATCTGTTATTCCTGTAGATCGCATGGTGTGTGAGCGGGTGGGCGGGCGCCATGTCGGCGGTGATGAGCACGCTGTCCATGATCAGCGGTGGGCGGCGCGCGCACCGGAAACTAGCGTGCAGGTGAGGAACTACCGCTTCAACTGCTCTACCCTCAGATTACACGCTCGTGTAACATATTTGTAATAAGTACCTAATAGCCAATTGTTATTTGTTGAGGAGGCCGCGTCGGGAACTGTATAGTTACTATTCCCTCTCCCTAGTAGTTCTGTCATCTTGGAATGTGTATGTATCTACTGTCCAGTGTCAGCGCGTGGGCGACTACTGCCAAGTCCATGGCGACCACGTACTCGTCACGAACGAGTATGTCCCATAAACATCTATAACGTGGCTAGTGGATTATTTATAAATATTTTGTTCTTGATGCCTAAAATATTTTCCAATATGGCATTGTCATGGAATTGGAATCTGCTCTTCTATTTATGTTATTGGGTTGAGTACCTAACTATTGAGTTACCTAACTAGCTACCTAATTATGAGTCGGACAGATCGCAATACGCAGCTTAAAACTATGTGCATAGAACTGGAACAACACGCTCAGAAATTCGAGAGTAGAGATCTTCACATAAAAATAAGAACAATTACGAGACAATTCAAACCAAAGTCCTGGGCTCTTGAAAACTCTGCTGGTAGTACTGTTACAGAAATTAAGCTGATTGTTAAAGTGTGGGAAGACTATTGCAAGTCCTTGTTTCTGGATAATCATATATCACTGGCCCCTGAATGTGCAATGCCCGCGGAACAAGAACCTTCTATATTGAGGGCAGAAGTAGAGGCCGCCGTAAGACGCCTAAAGTGCGGCAAGGCTACAGGTACTGACGAAATTCCCATAGAAATATTTAAGATCATGGGGGATGTCGGTGTAGAGATGTTACACTCCATCTGTGTGCAAATATGGAATACGGGAGAGTGGCCTAAGGACTGGTCGCATTCCGTATTTGTGCCGATACACAAAAAAGGCTCCACAAAAAAGTGTAACAATTTCCGCTTAATATCCTTGATATCCCATGCTAGCAAGGTCTTTCTACATATATTGAATACGAGACTACAGGCATGTATGGGCAGAGAGATTGCTCAAGAACAAGCTGGGTTTGTGAAAGGGAAGGGTACACGCGAACAGATTCTCAATCTAAGGCAAATCATAGAAAAAGCACGTGAGTTTAATAACCCACTATTTATCTGCTTTGTGGACTTTCGTAAAGCTTTTGACACCGTTAAGTGGTGGAAGCTATGGGACGTACTATTAATAATGGGTGTACCACGACATCTAGTTTATCTCATCAGGGGACTTTACGAGGACGGTACAGCTGCTGTTTGCGTGGACGGTAACAATTCCGGGATCTTCAAAACTCAAGCTGGTGTCCGGCAAGGATGTATTCTTTCCCCTCTCTTATTTAATATCTATACCGAACACATAATGCGTATGGTTTTAGAAAACTGGGACAAAGGTGTGTCAATTGGGGGTCGCTTGATATCAAACCTCAGATATGCAGATGATACTACTCTTCTTGCGACTTCAGAAGTAGACATAGAACGGTTTCTCTCACTTCTGGAAATAACCAGCTTCGATTTCGGCCTCACCATAAACCGCGAAAAAACCAAAATGATGGTGGTAGATCGTAAGACTAACAATCGACTTGACATTGTTGAAATAGCTAATTGCGAAGTTGTTCAGAGTTACATCTACTTGGGATCTACCATCACAAATACTGGAAGTTGCGAGGCGGAAATAAAAAGACGTTGTGCCGTAACACGATCGGCCGTGGAAAAGCTCACCAAGATATGGAAAGATCGCCGCATAACTAAAAACACCAAGGTTCGATTAATGAGATGCTTAATATTTCCTATCTTCCTGTATGGAGCTGAAACATGGACGATCCATCAAAAATATCGTCATAAGATAGACGCCCTTGAGATGTGGTGCTGGAGGCGTTTACTACGAATAAAATGGACTGCTCACCGCACTAACGTTTCCATCCTGAAAGAGCTCCGCATCAAACAAAGACTTTCGTCGATTGTGCAAGCGCGAATCTTTAAGATGTTTGGTCATATCATTCGTAACGAAGACTCATTGGAACGACTAATGATACAAGGAAGAGTAGAGGGTCAACGCTCCCGCGGCAGATCACCAACAAGATGGACAGACCTCATCAAGTCCTCGACGAAGTGTACCCTTAATGAATGTGCACGTAATGCTACTGACAGAGAGAGATGGAGAAGTCTCACAAAAACCGCAACCAACCAACTAGACAATCCATGACCACGACCACTCCGCCAGGAGTGTACGACTAAGAAGAAGACCTAACTATTGTCACAGACACATTTAGACTTTGGCAAGTATTTTAATTATAAACGATGATCTTGCGATGACAATAACCTACCGTTTAACGTAGATAGGACTTAAAGACTCGGGTATTTTCTCAGGCTATCGTCATTGTTTTTTGTTGATAAAGAAATAATGCTTGTGTGAGAATAATGCTGTAAAAACGTTAAATAACATGTACATACAATATTCCTTATTTACATATAAGTAAGTATATAATAGTAATAGGTGCAATTACTGAACATTACGTGAAGGTACATAATAAATTATAACGATCAAAATGTATTAGTTTAGTGATTGCGCAGCCGATGCGGATGTGTGTACAACATAATTGTATCATTGCAATTACTGCGTCTGTTATGACTTGTTTAGGAAACAGCCAAAATGCCGTCTGATTGGATAATTGTATGCAAGAAATCGATACGCTAGCAGTGAGCGCAGACGGGCTGCACGCCGCGCAGGGCGCGCAGGGGAGCTGCACAAATGCAGTTCAACTGTAGTCAACCTTTGACTGATCAAGCACGCAACCTACTTGTGAAATACGTGAAATATTTCCATGTAAAGTTGTTAGTATCTAGGAAAGGATTGCGGATAGAACTTGCTCTTTTGATTATTGAAGTAAACAGCTGTTGGCGAAACAAAAATCTCAACCCCCAATTATTTTTACTATAATTTATATAAGCTCTCGAAAGTAAAAATGTGTTTCCCTTAGTGTTTGAAATTCTAGTAACGAAATTACCATTCAACATTCAAATACGAGTTCAGTTGAACACTTTAGATTTTACTGATAACAATGACAGACATAATTAAGTTTTTACTTAGAATTTACTCCAAACTAGTTTTATGAAATATGAATCCAAGGTTCAACTGAGAACAATTATTTCCTCGTAATATGTATATGTGTCATTTAACTTAGCACAGTCATGTAATGAGATACCGACATTGTTCTTGCTGACATTCATCTTAATTATTACCTGTTGTTTGAAGGTAATGACATTATAAACCTACATATAAATTAATATGCGACTGATTGTTTTACAAACTCTATTATCTTTATGGAGCTTAACTTAAACTTTGGACGTTCTTATGTGACTTCGATATCTCCAGAGCTCCCCCCCCCCCCCTAGCTCTTACCAGCAACAAACAACCGTTCTCAATATAAATTTCAGTGTAAAAATACAAATAATGTGGTTCCATTCAATATTAGTAGTATTCGAGTAAGCCTGTCTAACGAAGCTAGCTATCTACCTAAAGAGGGACATTCACTACTGAAAATGGTAAACTATTATTGGCTTGGCAACATCAAAATGAATTCATAGAATATAAGATGGGAATTTGCGTTCTGTTTTGTTTTAAATGTATATTGTTTGTCAACAGCAATCGCAAGTCGGGCCAGTATTCGGACGCGGGAGAAGACCGCAGTCGTAGCCAGCATGACCTCAACAAGACACAACGATCCGCGTCACTGGTGAGTGGTCATGCCTGCACTATATTAGGTTTAGGTAACATACTAAACACCTCCCATCTAGGAATTTAAAAAAAGTTAAAACAGTTATCTTTGTTGGTTAATTCTTGAGACCCTAAACACAATATCTTTCAACTCAAAGACTACACTCTCTAAACAATGCCTATTCTGCTTTAATAATCTATAATATTGAACAGCTTTTATTTATATCCAAACGTCCGGGGCGCGTGGGCGCTCCGCCCTCGTGGTAACAATCCTCGTGGCTTCCCCGCCATAATTGACGTCCTACGGCCCGCCAGCCACATCCGACATTTGCATGCGAATTATTATTATATTATGTTGTTTGCTTGCAAGAAATAACAACATCGGTTCGGGATCGGTGGAGGAGGACCTATCGTCGATTGCACATGACCACGACTGCTCTGCCAAGAGTACATCGACCCAGAAGAGAGCGACCACAAAATATGGTTACTAATGGAATGTCGAAACATTCAAATAGACAATTCAAACCTATTAATTTATCTTATATTTACCACGATGGATCGGAACGCAACCTCAACCTATATCTAATTTAGTATAAGGTAATCTGTGACCTCGACTAAAATGATCTGACAAAAACCTCTGCGAGCTTTTCTTTTTTTTAATTTAAATTATTTTAAATACGTACATAGGTAACTTAACTCTTTGAAAATTCCAGTAACTCCACTAACTACTGGACCCACAACAGTCAATACATAGAAATTAGTACAATGTACTCCCCAAGCACTAACATAGTGTTGCCAAACGCTATTATTATTAATGGCATGTTCGACGGGTTGCATTAATGACCCAAGCGAGTAGAGCTACTACCGAATGGTGTAACGAATACGTTATTGCTATTTTCGTAATCGTCTCATGTCATTGTTACGCGTTGGTGAGGTGTTTTTATGTAAGAAAAATATAAATTAACATCATCCGCCACGATGTTCTTGGAAATAAAAACAGATCGGCGCTTCAATAATACCTACTCTATCCAAGTACATTGCCTAGATTAAAATCAAAATCATTTTTTTTTTATTCGTGTAGGCCAAAAAGAACTTACAAATAGTCAGATTCAACACCGGTTCGGAATTCTGCTTCCACTGAGAAGAGCCGGTAAGAAACTCAATGGTTACTCTTTTCAAAATGATAATTGAGAGTAATACATTCTCAGGAGCAGCAATGCCTTGAGAGCAGACAGCACCTTTGCCACTATACTAGAGAAGAATTATACTCACGGCAGTCTAATATTAAATACAAATATAGTCTTACTTCAGGTAAGTAACCACTTACCTATGCAAATGAACGTAAGTAAAAAATATAGAACGTACCGGTTGCTTAATTTCCCGTTAAGTCGTAATGTGTGGAAATCATTGTATGGGAAATGGTTTTGGAGTGTGAATATCGGACAATGGTGTGTGTTTGTACTTCGAATTCCAATTGATAAACATTAAGATTACTAACATTTTAGAGAAATAATTATTGCTGTTGTGTTAAGATCTCGTATGTGTACTGGTATATTAGTTACTGCAGCAATCTGCAATAAATCAACGCACAGAACAATGGAGTACACGCTATTGTGACATGACTGTAACTGAAAGTAAAAGTGTACAAACATACACACACAAGGTGCAGAGTCATCGTGTTTGGTCGTCAGCGGGCTGTCTGTCAACACGTCGTTGAGGCTATTATAGTAAGGTTATACATCATGACAACTCGGTGATATGTCCAATTATGTGTGTGTTTGACAAGTAAATCGTGTGTACGCAGGAGCACCCGATAATTGAATTGAATTTGCCTGAAATCAACTAAAAATAAATTACAATTTTATTAACTTTTCGAACTTACTTCAAAAAATTCGAACCTAAATATTATAAAAACAAGCTCCATTAAATAAATTTCTCATCCTGCTTTTAGAAGTGCCACTCTTATAGAAAACTACTTCACTTATAGACAATCACAATGATGAAGATACGCTTTAACATTATTAGTCAGTTCATAACAAAATTATTAGGTGCATTAAAATGGTGATAATGACTACAGATCTGGGCGTCTAATGTCTCCGATGTCCAATATATCATCAAGTCTCTACTAGGTATGCGTATAAAATACCGGCAGCTAATACATACGGGAGCCACAATGACACGCTATCGCTCTAATTAGAGTTATCGGCCTTCGGCCAACAATAGCGGCTTGCCAGCGCTAATAGATTGTTTACGCCGAGTAATCGGTACCTCACCGAGGCTGCGGTCAGGGCTAGCAATTAGCAAGCTATGTAGATTCCCTAGGACACAGCGAGACCGCGGTTCCATAGTGATTAGAAAAGCGTACACATGTACATAGATACATATACAGCTAGAATCGAAAAGGATCAGCATACTTATGTAATAAGGGCGTATTTGCAATTTTTATCTGTAAGTAAGTAGCCTCGTAGTAGTAGTGGTAGCCTCGCGGGCAAGAACGCCCGCCTTGAACGTAAGGGGTGCAAGTTCAAATCCCAGGCCCGCACCTCTGAGATAATTTTCATGTGCGAATGTCATTTTCAACAATGATTACCACTTGCTGAACGGTGAAGGAAAACATCGTGAGGAAACCTGCACGTCTGTAGAAAGGCGTGTGAAGTTGACCAACACTGGGCCAGCGTGGTTGACTATGGCCCAAATCTCCCTCGTATTGAGGGGGAATGTGCCCGGTATAATGGCAATAGGCTCGCCCCCTATTACATTGGGACCAAAATACATCGGCGAAGTGTGGGTGCATTACAGTGCACCTCTGCCTACCCCTTCGGGGAATACAGCCGTGATGATGTATGATGATGTATTAAGTAGGCTTCTTGATAAGTAAGAATATTGCTAAATGTATTGCAGATGTGAGCAGGAACCCTGATGCAGAAGGTGCGTACGCTCGTGTACTGATATCAACACGATGCGCAACTATACTATTGTTATAAATCGTGTCAAGTTCATACTAACCACACTAAATGCATGCCTACAGTTTACTAGTTTGTTCAAAATAATAAAAACTAGGTAATAAATCAGTGCTAAAATCCACGCTTTGTGTCAGCTTTTGACTCATTCAACGGGAACTTTTGCGACACATCATTTCTTCGCTAATGAATATGAAATATCCTTTTTGTATCGCTTCTCTAATTACGGCTGTGCCCTCCGGGGATCTAGGATTGATTATAATACGTTTAACCTTGATGTAACTAATCCCGGGGCGTGTTGCTTGATCATTATGCGTCGTTATACTCCGACATTTCAAGAGTATCTGTACTTATTTAACTTGAGTTGCTTAATGTAAGGTATTGAGATAGGTGTTATTGACAGCGAGGGCGGGATTGATTGACGACCGATCATTGTAATTGAGGATGGAGGAAACCTAACAAAAAATATTACAACATCAGGTAAAATTATCTAGGTTCAAAACTCTACCGAAAACGAAATTTTGGCAGGTGGGTCAGGTACACTTTTATGTACATCTATCGGCGTGTAAAATATGGAAATAATGACATAGTACATACAGGTCTGCTATGTGATAGATAGTTCTTAATACGTTAGTTTTTATGAGTGCTTGGGAATGTTAATTGGCCACTCCTGCGCAGCTATGCAGTTTCCCCAGCGCTGGTATCGACATATTTGAGGAATCGTATAGCTTCCTCACGTCGTGGCAGTTACGCCGAGAACTCTTTCCTTAATTACTGTTTTTTTAGAAATTGAAATATCTTTAAATACTACAGTGAAATCGAATGCAATTCAATGGCTCAGGTACTTTGGTAATAATGTATTTTTAGAAAAGTATGGGAATTGTAGCACTTAACAATTATAACGAAAAAACATTTTTAAATATCTTCCACCCACCTTATACCTCTCACACTCTAAAACGAATTACTAGTATAGATTCCAAAGAACTCACTATTACAACAGGTAATTTATCAAATATATTTTCCATCGCACCGGCCCGATGCATTGAAAGCCCCCAGCTGCGCTATAGACGCTCGCAATTATCGACAAAATGTGTTAATTGCAACAACTGTAACGTGAAATTAGATGAAACGCGTTGCGCTCTAAAACTTAGCGCCATAAATACTGTGAATAGTTTGGTAGTGATTGTAAATAAGCATGGGTACGATTGTGTACATATACTTGTATCAAAATATATAAGGTATTATGATTTTTATTAGGTAGGAAGAATACTTTATGCCACGTAAATCAACATTAAACTTTTTTATTGCAACGATAATGTTCCTTACGTTCAAAGTCAAACTCTATATTTATTTTGTTGAACCCTTAGGGGAATTAAGACTGTTTACTTATTCCACCTTCATCTTAGTTCATTCATTATATTTCCGATTCAGTGACTTCTTTGCAAAAAGAGTATGTATTCACCAAGTAAGCACGATTACAATTCAAACTTGTTATAATGATGGACTTTCATCGCCATAACATAAATATGAATCTGAGCTATAGCTAATTAAACAGTGAAAGTTTTTGTGCTTATATTAACCTCGAAAACTACTCGACCAATATGAATAATTCTTTTATTAAAGTAAATACCTGTTGGTGTTATTATCTCCCTAAAAAGCAGATGGACTATACAATGTGTTTACTCTAAGTTAGAGACTTTTTTTGTTTCAGAACTTTGTCAAGTGATTCTTGGTAACATCGCTGTAATTATAATAATCTGAACAACAACAGCCTCACTCCGTTAACAAAAAAATGGATACGGTTTACACGCGTTGCCGTGTTCAACTCCAATATATCTTCGATACATGACAGGAAAGTAGAGTTTTCGCTAACTTGAGATGAAACAGGGTCTTCGGTTTCAAACAATAGGGCATGGGCTGTTTATAGTGCAAAATGTTCGCAATGTACTGTAGAAAGCGCCGAGCGTGCGCACGCGTAGCGGAGTTATTCCATCGGCGATGGTTCCTATGCAAGCGAGGAGTATAGAATCGCCCAATTATGATAGTTGAAATGTATGATGAAATAGTTATTCAACTGTTGGCAAACGTAGTGTTCATATGACTTTGTAGACGTATTTTGAATCGATGTTTTACTTTGAAGGAATATTTGAGATGTACTTAGAAGCGAGTAAAATGTTAAACCAAATAGTAACATGTAACTGACAAAACATCGAAACGATCCTAAATAAAAATAAATCATCTGATTGAATTACTGTTTAAAAACAAAAAACTTACAAATCACTTATAAATATTATAATTTATACATAATTTTCGTTCCGAAGAAAATCATTATGTAAAATAGATTACAGATTCTTGATCGCTTTCCACTAGCAACATACCCATAGCCGTTTGGACGCCGACAGGCGCGGGTTGATAATCTTCATAATGAGACTTGTGCGCAATCCACTGTGTTTCACACCACTCCGTTTATGGACTTAAAGGAGTGATAATTATATTAACTATTGTTAGAGAAACAGTGACGAGATAGACGGCTGAGCGAGTTACTAATGAAGCTAAGATGATCTCCCTGATAAGTGCTGGGCTAAGAGAACTAGGCTGGGGTGGACTGTGTTTATAAAAAAAAAAAAACCAAATAGGGTCAGATCAAATAGACATCGAGTATTTGCACGGTAACAGAGCGAAGACATTCACACCGCACCAGGTCGAGCGGATCCAACGCATTTTTCGGAAGTTGACATAAATCGTAGGACATAAAGTAATCATGTAACTGGGATCTCTGAAACAAACCTGTATTTTATTATGCAGTAACATACGGCGTCGTGAGACGCTGGGCGGCCGGCATGCATATCAGTGCCGTTATGGACACGTGCGCGTGCGCATCGACGCCTTCACAGGATCACTCCTTTCGCGATGATCCCGAGATAGGAGATATTTCATATGCAAGTCAAAATCACGATGTTGGATAATTTTACAATGTACTTTGGTAGACACCTTGCTACAGTCTTGTCTTAGGAGCATTAATGTTTAAGGTCAATTTTCAGGACAGTCGTAAAGATTGTATTTATATCCACTAAGTTATCTATCACCATTCATTTAGATACTTACTACCATATTAGTAATGCGTTGGATTATTTAAGACAGAGATAAATGTATTATATTTATACGTCAAATGTACTAATACAATGTATATGATAAGTAAGATTATGTAAAGTGGATTGTAACAATAAGGTCATTGTTTCAGCAAACCCTGGAGGCGGGTGGCGGAGGGGGCGGGGTCGTCAACCTCGAGACCCTGGAGGCCAAGGTCAGTGACTGCACCATAATAAGTGCTAGCCTATGGTCTGCACACGCTTTTATTTGGAAAGTATGTATGAGTATTTATGAACAGAACATATTATTCAATGAAATTATAGTTATTTTGAAACGTTTATATGTTTTCTTTAAGCTATAATATACTTCTAATCAAATGAAACACACGTTACATGGAGCCATTCATTCAATTCGTAACGTTCCTTAACTACCTATTTTTATGTAAGCAATACAAAACACAATAAACGCGTACCGTCGTCTTTCCAATGAGGAAATATAAATTATAGAGATTATAATATAAACCATAAACATATTATGTAGCCGGAGGTCTTGTTTTGACTCTTGAATTCATAAAACAATAAGATTCTTAATGCATCGCTTACAGGTAGCTACGTTTAACGGCTTGTAATTATACTATAGATAAAATATATTGAATGCAGGACCATCTGTTTAATCTATAGTCACGCCACGAGGCAGAGTAGTGGGTAGGTAGAGATAAATCACTGTTCTTTGCAGAATTTGTATTCGTCAACGTATATAATGCACTGGTAGAACTACAGTATAGCTAATATAAAATTAATACCATTTCCTTTAAACTGGATATACATGCCTACATATCGTATGCGGTATCTCGCCACGACAAATTGCGCGCGACAACGCGCCGCTGTACAGAGATTTATTGGAACAGGCTGGTCCATTCAATGTATGTATGCTTCATTTAAAAATAAATTACCTTATAACCATCGATAAGAAATACTGATCAAGTGTTCATTCGTTCGATACTTTGTATTATGTGTATAGCTCTTAAATTTAATTGATATATTCGTGATTTATTTTTAACACTCTGTAGCGCAAGGTATGGGTGTCGTACCCCAAGATTCCGAACTCAACAACCAGATACTTGATGGTCACATGACTATATCATTCATACTTCGAGATAGTGTACGTATCGCGCGCGATCTCGCTAATTATTGGGGTGGGAAGACACAGCTCGGGGCTCGCAATTATTCTTGAATTGCTATAAATCGCGACATCGCATGAGCTAGCGAATTGTCACGAATATTTTTTTATTATCTCGGGAAATTCCAATCGGTTTTTTAATATTACCGATATTAATATGTATACGACGATTATGCATTAGATATTTTAAAAAATATAATCTTGGAACCTATAAATACTAAAAAGCTGGAAGGGGAATAATGTCGGGAAGCTTGAACGCGTAAGTGATTGAATGAAATAACTTATTTCTAGTCACATTTTATATAAAACCTCTAGAAATAGCAATAGGAACAAGCCGCGAATTCATAAAAAGTACAGAAACATGTGTCTATCTACATTTCTTACCATGATCCAATCGAATAGTTTATCCCTACAGGGCGCATGGATTATTATGCAGTCAAATCGCCGCATATGCAATTACTTGCTGATTTATCGCGTGCTTTGCGCTTTATACCGCATCTGTGCGTGACACCGCGATTTATCTTGATATATTCGTCCCACTCGCACCTTTTGAAACAAGTGAAACAACGAGAGGGAGAGGTGTAGGGGCGTCAAGTTTGTTGCAGTTTGAAATTACACCCAAGAATGTTTGAGAAAGTAATACTAATTGTTAGGTAAAGTTAATTGAAACTATACCATTTGTACAAATATATAATTTGTAAAAAAGTGGCAGAGATACTATTATTGTTATTTATTTTTTACTGACGATTCATAAGTGCATGTATTGGTTTACATGAATAAAAAAAACTGATTCTGAAAAAGTTCTGTTGATAATCTAAACCCACAATTGTAGATAGGAATTCATTAATAATTTAGGTTATAGTAATATCCAACAATGAAATTCTTGTATGAAATTCAATTGAATGTTAGGAGACTTCATTTAAAAAATACTTGTAAACATATCGCCAGACTACTTATAATTTTACACATTTCAGATGATCAAAAAGTTCGATTACTCGTATCACTTGCACAGTGGCTGCGATCGTAGGAGGTCCATTTCAATTATACAATTTGTTATGCGCTCGCGCAGACGCGCCATGCCGGCTTTTTGCACTAAATCGATAATATGCGATTAATAATATTGAAATATCGATTTCTTGCTTAAGATACAAACAAATCATTGTTTATGCTATATGTCATTGAATTTGTAATGTACGAGGAATTATATGACTCGCAAACGAAAAATTATCAACCAGGCACGTGATCTACTTATAATAAATAATAATAAAATTGATTTATTTTTCCACACTAGGTTTTGCACATTTTTTATCTATTACATTGATTAAGTAAGCTGAAGGTATAATTATTTTATCAAGGTTTACAGGTACATTTGAAGTTGGTTATAGGGCACTCCCTATAACCAACTGACTGGAGCCTAAACTAGGGCAACCCTGTATTTCAGGGCTCCAGGACTTATGGATAACTAATGTTTATGCATATACAATATTAGCGTAATCTTTTGTAAAATCTCTTGGCAATTGCGTTGGTGGGCTGTAATTCAATTCAATTCAAATTTCTTTATTTCAGACCAAAGATCCATATGTATGTTAGTAGAAACGCCTTAATCTATTGTTAGTGGGTAAATTAAATGTACGTACTTAAAACTAATTGGTGACATATACGTCAAAGCGTACATGTCTACTGGCCCAGTGCTTAACAAAAGGACCATCAATTTTGTCCGCCAGTGTAGCTAGTATATTGTAATATGACGATTAGTTAACCTATTTCAGAAGAGGTATAACATTCAACTGATAGCCAGTTCCTCATCAGAAAGTATCATAATATATAACTGTCAGATAATTGGTGAGAATATAAGGGCGTTAATACAAATTGCGGGATACAACACAATTGTGGGAACTTGCACCGGACAGATTGTACTGGAACAGGCGCGGGCGCAGTACTGAACTTCACACGTGAACTGCCACAGTACCTACTAAAAGTATGTTTTAGCGACTTACTTAAGCTACAAATAAAAAGATTGCACTGCACAACTCCCGAAAGTAGAATGAGTAAATATTGGAAATATAACTTTTATATTCATTTCTGGTTACACTATCAAATCATAATTTGGTAGAGCTTTTCGGTAATGAAATGTTTCAATGCAATAAAATAGGAAATCAAGTAGAGTTTTCATTAAACTCTGCTGCAATGTTTTAGTGCAATCAAACATTATCATACAAATCAAAATCATCAATTATCATTATTTACTGCAAACAGCTGTTAATATAATAGGTTCGACAAAACTCCGTTGAGAAGCATTAAACACTTTTCTAATACATGCTTGTACCGGTATTAAGTAGGTACTTAAAACAGAAAGACGAGTCATAAACAATAGTCTTTGTTTTAATGCAATACGAAATATAGCCTCCCGACCACGTTTCCTTGAGCAGCTCTATCGTGTGGAACGAGGCGTGCGCGGGCGCAGGAAGCCGCGCGCGGGAACAAACGACATCAACGCGATCACTTAATTAGGTGTTATTACGTTCCGAGCAAAAACGTACAAATCAAATGATTTAAATTCATCAATTAATTTAATTAGTACTGTAATGCTTTAATTTATATATAAAATGTTGTATTTACTGGTGTATCTGTATATTTCATTAAAACTAAAACGAGAAGGAAGGCATAAAGTTTGTTGCTTGCATGCTTGTTTTATTTAGAGTTTGTACTCTTTCAGCAAGTAATGTTTTCCTTTAGAATAACCGCTGTGCAATCATTTAAACTACTAATTAAGTCAGCGAACGTTGAACGATACGAAATAATGGGGCTGGTAGGGCGCGGTTGTGGCCGCCGAGAAATGAATGGTGACATTTATAGATGCAGACAGTTCACGGAGTTATCTATAGGTCTGAGTGAGTTACAGGAAAACGACAAACGTTGGTACTAAATCCATGCTCAGTATTTAATAAACCAAAATATATATTTTTAAATACGTTATTTTTACTTACGTATTAGAATCTTGAAAATCACCATCGTTGAATAGTGGGTGCACTGTAGCGTACCTCCACTCACCTGTCCCCCACCTGAGAATAGTGGGTGCACTGTAGCGTACCTCCACTCACCTGTCCCCCACCTGAGAATACAGGTGATACTATATGAAACAATTAATTTGAGTTAACGGGCTCACTATTATTTAAAATTAATGAGCCTATTAATAAGGGATGCACGGCACTGTTTGCGACCCTTTGTTATCATCAGGAAACCCACCATAGGTCCCGAAACTGAGCGCAGTTAATGGATTCCTGTTATTTAGGTACTTGACATCTAATTATCATTGATTGCTCTTAAAGATTACAATGTTTGAATTCACATAAAATACATTAAAAATCTCCCCACCGGCATCTGGAACCTGGAGTCCTAGTTACCAATGGTAATGATCCAGCAAGAGGAACTTCCTCACTATGCGTGCCGGTTCCAGAAACCTTCTGAATCTGTCCCTTGATCCAGCTGCCCGACGCTAGCCTCTTTAGGTGTTTGTCGAGATTCTCATCTAATTATTTTGACAACCCTTTGACAGTGTATTCAGATACTTGATCAGTTAAGTAAGTATATGATTGTATGCGCAGATGGCGAGTATCGAAGTGTCACTGGGCGGGACGCGGCGGCGCAGCGCGGGCGCACGGGACGCGACGCGAGAATTGGACACTCTGCGCACCGCACTCACCGACAAAGACACGCTTATACAGAGGTTAGAACCAATTCTTACTCTATTAAAAGGGTTTGAAAGTCGATATCACTTTTAAGTTACACATTAAATTATAGTGATATAGTTAACTAACAGTCATTAACTAAAAGTCATATCAAAGCTTTTGCCGAGCCTAAGTTCCTACTTTGGACTTATAAGTAGTAGACTAAGTCTTGCTGCTTTATGTGATTAATTTTCGCAAAAGCAGCTAAATTCGTGATAACAAGAGATTAACAGGACAACTGACCTTAAAAAATGTTTTTTAGATCATAGTGTACTAATCTTTAGATAGAGCGCGCACCGAGATTCATATCAATTTCGTCACTCTTAAATCATTTATTACAGAGGTTTTTATATGTGTGCCTCCGTTATCACGACGAAACAGACACAGTTTCAATAAACACCAAATTTGAATCTACAATAAGGTATTAAAACAGTAATTTTACCTGTTTATTTCTATGATGGCAGCCTCAAGAAGCAGCTAAGCGCCTCGCTAAGTGCCGCACGGCTGGCAGCCCAGGCGGCCTCACCCACCGCCTCGCGCGCCAGCTCCCACGAGGAGTGCGCCGCCCTCTCGGCTGACGAGCGCAGGGCGCTAGAGGAGCGAGCCGCCGCGGTTAGGAGCGACCTGGATACGAGGAAGGCCAACATACAGGATCTGAGGAGACGACTGGATAAGACCCATGTTACCGAGTAAGTGTCATTAACAAAAGACTTACAAAGAACAGCCACTATTTCCTATTACTTCAAGCCACGCTTTGGTACATATACTCGTATGACACGTGTGCAAGTAAGAAAATTAAATATCTACCTAACCTACCTACCTACTAGATTAGTGATACATACATGTTAGTTGCTATTAAAGGCATGCATTTCGTTCTGTTTTATATTACTGATTAAATGTGTGAACCAAAAATATTTTTTCTTACTGTTTAGACGTTAGTACCTTGACTACAGTTATGTAAGGTATTAGTGAGAATCTCTCCTTTTAGTACTGTGCTCTACCACTAAGTTGATAGAAATTACTGATGTAAAAGTTACGTTGATGTGTATCAAATGTAGAGTTGTGATTGTTTGTCCGTGCAGTAACATCGACACGCGCATTCAGCAGGCAGAGCTGCAGTACAAGTTGGGCCGCGAGGAGCTAGAGCTGCTCACGCTGGGCGAGCAGGCGCGTGCGCTCGCGCAGCTTATCGAGCAAGCCGACGCTGCCGCGCAGCGGAACCACCGCGCAACTTTATACAGGTAACACTGAACATCTAGTTCTGACAGTGTACTTACTATAACCAAATATGAGCATTATGTTTATAGATATTAATGTTTATTATAATCAAAAGTTGTGTTTCTGGTGGTCTTTAAGGTTATTTAGATAGGCAAGCATTGATGCTCTTTTAAAAAGTGCTGCTAGTTCCATCACTCCAATTCTTTAATAGTGCTGACCGACATTATTTTTTTTAATAAATAAATAAATAAATTTACCAAAAATGTAAGAAAACGCTAACCTCCCTTTCTCGAGGAGTAAAACAGATCCGTGAGGTAAAAAATATAAAAAAATACGCCATCTATTAAACGTAGACAATTCGAAGACAATGAAGCATTTAATAAAATGTGTTTTAATGACAATGGGAACTTCGCACCAGTAAATAATGCATTTTAACAGCTTTTTCTTACGGCTCTATTCAATTTGAAGTGTATTGAATTTGTGACGGATCGGCGCCATCACTCATCACCGACGAAAGGTATCAGGGACGTGTAAATGGTGCCGCCGGTAATACGCTGCAGCTGAATTAAATGTATGGAAACACACGGGGATCATACAAGCGAACAGCATACGCCTTTCGTCTCATTATACAAATAGTTGTGTACAAATAGTAAATATATTTTAAAGATATGTCATCGTAATGCAATAGATGGCAATCATTTTAAGTCCTCCTTGCAGTGTGCGTTTCTTTTGGATGTTCTTTAAAATTAGCCGAAGTTGAAGTAAAATAATATTCCCTATTTTTACGACAAAGTGCTGTTAGCTACAACTCTGTCTTCTAACAATTGAACCCATAACATCGTCCTAACGTGCACGTACATTCAAGACTCCCCTGTATTCCCTCGCTAAACAGAAAATCGCGAAGATCTGAGATAGCATCCTCAAATGGTCGGAAATTGTTGCGTTTTGTTACGCCATCCATTGTGCGTGGGGCGTGCCCCGCGCCGGCACACTTTCACGATAATGCTCCAGCTCTTGTGGGAAACAGCCGAATCGCAAGCCACTGGGAAAGTGGCCGGACGTGCCAATTTGGACATGAGTGTGATACAAAAGAGAGTTTGAAATTTCATTGTTAATATTTTTAAATCGGTTTTACTAATATGGGCGACTATTTAACTTACAAACATACCTTATATGTACGCGTGTTAATTCGTTAAAGTGAGTGAGGTAACGTTCACAAGGTCAAACACTGTAAATTTTGTCCTGCTGACTCCTGCGTACTCCTATGGCACAGGTGAACACTTTTAAAATGAAGTTTAGACTGTAAATGACGGAACATATTAAAGATATGGAATGTATACATCGAAGAATTCACCTTTGAGTTAAGATAACTTGTGTACCTATTCCAGTGTGTTCAAGGCCACAATAACAATCAACACTACAGGAGGCTCTCATCAGAACTTCACACCTCCATAATTTAATGTTGACAGTGGCAGTGGCATAGTTAAAACATCACAAAAATATAATGGAGCTCCCACGGCTAGTCGCATCGAACAATTCTCTTACACGATCATACGTGAAATATTATTATTTTCTTGTGTCTGAGATAGAAAACACAATGTATATAGTTCTAATCCCCTACACCATGTATCTTGTTTGATATTTTATAGAGTAGGCGAATAGAGAGAGTATATAGACCTTTTAGATAGTTTTGTGCAAAAACCGTAAATTTTGAATCGATGGTTAACAAAAGTGACCTCTATTACTTACAGGAGGCCTAACGTTACTCTATCGGCTATTGGATCTCAGCAAACCTTTCCTCATAACCGCAGCCTGCTGGTGTATCAAGCTTACAGTCGGAAATAAACCTCCCACGGGTGTTTCCCGCTCGAGTCGCCACAAACAATGCTCTATTAGTAGATAATCGTACGTGAGGTATTGGTATTGGTTTCCCACGGCGGTGGTTGTCTTTGCGGTTGCGCGGTTGGTGCGGTCGGTGGCTTCACTGCGCCCGCCTATCCTGGAGTGTGAGACACTGACCCAGATAACCAGTACTACGCATCTACCTATATACGGTATCTGTAATCTGAATATACTAGTGAAAAAACTGCAGGTTTATTTTTTTTTATAAAGAGTGACTTACATAGTGCAGTTAGTCAGTGCACAATAACTCTCGAATTCTGGACCTCGAAATGACTTGCACTAAGAAAGGGATAGCTAGACAAAAATAATATTAGTAGATGAAGCCCTTTTCATGCGCAGATCTTAATATCCAAAGTAGTTGGTACTTACGTCACTACTAAAACTACTACTACGTACTATAAAACGAAGGAGTTACTGAAATTGCGTACTTCCTAACTATTTCTAGGCACGTAACAAACATAAAACTCTACCTTTTACAGGAAAGCTTCTTGCGCTATAAAATAAAAATCTTGTTATAAATACGCCACCGGGAATGGATGTGAGCGCGACTAGCGGTCTCCATGAGAAAGCTGAGGTGCATAGCTCATATAAAATATGTGACTCTACATGGTTTAATTGCTTAATCGTCGGTGTAATAACGACAAGAGGATAGTGTGGCGCTTTTGAAAATGTGTATTTATTTCAGGTTTCGTTTTAAGAGGATTTATATGAATTTTGATTAAGAAGCATTTATATGAATTTCGCCACCTCTAGGTTATTAATATTCTACCTAATTATATCGATCCCACTGTCACGAGTGTAGGAACTGGGTTTAATTATAGTAAAATGGAAGGTATTTTAACGCACCTTACAAAAATTAACTGTTTCACTTATTTATATTTTCATCAAAACACTTTCACAAAAATAATTAACTTGTACACACATGTCAGCTCGTTCTATCGGTGTATAGATCAGCCAAAATCTCCCATAATCATAATGAATGAAAGCAAGAACCGAGCCATCCATCATGACCTAAGAAAGCGAGTCTTTGACATAATAAACGTAATGATTAAACAACAATGGCTTACCGTAACAAGCAAGTAACAAGGCGATTATTGTTCGGTATTTTGACAAGAATTTCACAATTCGTGGGAAGAACCTGCCTTCTGGGAAACTTAGGATAATTTATGGGCAGCTAAAATAACATTACTGTGAAAGTGGCTAATGCGGCTGAAGCGACACCTATTTAGCAGAACAATTTTGTAGTAAACATTACTAAAATCGTTTGCTTGACCAATGATTAATGAACTTTTATTCAGTACTCACTTTCCCAATATCAAAGAAAGTTAATGTAAAGTATAGCAAGATACTTATTTAATTAAAAACATACTTAATTATTGGCGTTACAACGATAATGTAAAATAGCTCCACATCTTCTACGAAATCATCGATTATCTACCCCCTTAATACAACAGCCCTTTTTTTTTTTCTTGGGAAAATCCTTTATGGATCCCCTTCCAGTCTCGGGGGAGGAGGAAGGGGTATGTGGGAGTCCCCGGCATAGTGCCGGTATACCCACTAAAAACCCACGGTGTACCACCCGCCGCTATGGAGGGATGCCACGGGATCGCCGAGGCATGCACCGCGACACCCCAGCGAACCCCCTTAATACAACAGCCCTAACAATGTTAGATTAAATCACTATATAGATACCTTTACAATATTATGTTCCTGTAATACCATAAATGCCTCGTATGAAAGGTTCTATAATTTGTAGTTCAGATCACGTGCTACCGTGGACCATGTGGGAGATAATATGTTTTATTTATTTATCCGCTCCTAATATGTCGGATAATCTTACGCTTACCGCTTCTGGGTAGCGGTGCGGTAGGTTATAAATATTATAGCATGTATCAACATGAATATCGTTGCAATCAAGTAATTGATTAAATATATTCAGGCATGCCGATAAATATAATAAACGCACGTATGGGGGGATTCATGGTATAATTTCCAAAGCTAGCTAGGTTCAACATGGCCGGACGGATCATGGGCCATTATTGTTAAATCAAAGGCCATCTTCAAAAATATATTTACCATCTATATTCTCTTTTTATCATAAAATCTGTTCGCGTGGCTGCGCCGGCGCATCCGATCATTACCACATTAGTGCGCGTTCGCGTCGCGTGTCCAACAATCCACGTCACCGCTCCGCCCGCGACGGATAACGACAGATGCTATCAGACTAATAACGGGTTATTATACTACTTTTCAAATTATACCTATAATTTTAAAGTCCTATCTTTTGGAATTAGCATCCCAAATAAGCTAAGTGGAATTCCTTAGTTTTTAAAAATAATGAAACAATACTCAAGTGTCTGACATGCGAATTTGTGGGTTTTACAATACAATGTAGTATCCACTAATAACAATAATTTGACAACAAAAGCTCCAATCAGCGGTGACATTGTCATAGAAACTACCTTATAGGTACGTATACTTCTCAGAGTAGATAGAGAACCCCTAAGGACCCCACTCTTCGTAATGTTCTGCGGCGATTTTTTTAAAGATTGACAATAATGGTTTATATGATATCCGCCATCTTAGTCTTAAGATCAAGTAAGTACGTAAGTGTCAAACAATATAAACAATCAAAACTAATATGGCGGATAATTTACCACAGCGCGTGCTTCATATGCTCCTTATTACTATACTACCTCCATGGTATACTTCCATTATTATTTTTACGTAGTTCGACTTCATAGCTTTTATGTTCATAGCAACACAGTAAGTACTCGTATAGTGTCAGGGTAAGAAAGTTCATAATGTCAGGTCAGGTACTTTGCTTTCCCACGCTCGTTGCGAAACGTGAAGCCACCAGAGCTAACCAGAATTATAGTGGAAATTATACCCTTCATATACGGGGTAGTACCTATGCATTGGCGCACGAGCTAGCCCTTGGCTGGCCGGCTTCAATAATCATGTAAGTATTTATCTAAACACACTCTTACATAGCTTATGGTCCCAAAACACATTCACACATATAAAGTTGATATAATAACAATATACTTACTTAGTTTTTTTGTAACATAAAAGCTGTTAAAAATGTCAGTAATAATAAAATAATACTGCTAAAGCGGTATAACTATATGGAAGATGTTCATTCTACCACCTTGTATACGAAACAAATAAGTTACTTGCGCACGCGCACTGTGTAGGCGTCGCAACCGAAGGTCTTCGACATAGGGGAGCTTTCTTGGGATTATTATTCTGATGACCCCAGTATGTATAGTATAAGTATGATAATATAGAATTACTAAACTGTAATAAACTGCATACCATGTCATTTACAGCGTGAGAACGAAAATAATCAGGACTCCCTAAATATCATGGACTTTTTAGATTGCGTTTGTTACATGATACAAACTTATAGTACCTTTAGTCTTAACGGCACGCTAATTTAGTGAGCAGAAAAATAGTTAGGTACCTCTACGGCAAACGTCTCAAAATATGGGAACAGCGAGGCGGTCAGACGGCGCGGTCAGCGCACCGACGACTGCTTAACCTCGCTGCCGGCGCCCGCGCCTCGGGCATCCACATAACACAACCTTCTCTATCTATACTACCAATGTCTCTAATAGCCCGTTGAAAACAGAAGCCTTTCAGGTTCTTTTGTTAACATAATCTATCATAATATTTTACAACAATGTGTGCGAGCTACTGAATTATCGTCAGTCCATTATAAGATAGTACCGTATAAATAAGTTGGTACAGTTTCTACAGCTTTTATTAATGACAAATTAAGTACTAAAATCAAGAAACACTCAGTTTCGCTTAGGGACCTTTAAATTCAACGAGACGTTAGTCCAAAATACTATAACGATGGCCGGGCACTCATTACCGATAACGTTTGCGATACGCTTACGACAGAAACCCAGTATGAGTAGATCATCTATTAGTACATTTTACAAACAACTTCACTACAGTTCAATATCTAGCTTAAATTATGTTACGTAAGTAGGCACACAGAGTTCCTACTTACCCTCCGTGGCCGGTCACGCGTGACGCGCGAGCCGTGAGCGAACAGCATAGTTTTTTTGCAACCTGTCCGGCGAGTCTGGGGTTTTATGGGTTTCATATTTCACCTCTATGCACCTTGCATGCCTTGCCACAAAAAGGTACATTGCAGCCAGATTCTATCTAGACTGTACATTTCCAGGTATTTTTATATGATGTATCAAATACCTACTAGTAAATCTAGCGAAAAATCATAACCTTCTTTTGAACCGACTTCAAAAAGGAGGAGGTTCTCAATTCGACACGTATGTTTTTTTTTTTTCTGTATGTTACCGCATATCTCCGGCGTCTGTCGACCGATTTCGAAAATTTTTTTAAGGTTTGCTAGGGAATTCTTCAAGGTTGGTCCCATTTTCAAAATATTATCAGAAATCTAACCCCTTGGGGGTGAAATGGGGGGTTGGAGGTCACATAATTTCAAAAATATTTTTTGATCGACTTGAAACTTTGTATATGTATTTTACGTAAACAAAGAAAGAAAGAAACACGTCTTTCAGGAATTTTGAAAGAAAAAATACGTTGAGGGTGAAATGGGGGTCCAATCCGGACTACAGCATATCTACGGCGTTAGTGAACCGATTTCGAAAAATCTTTTTTTTTTTAATACGGATTGTTAACAAAAATCGAAACCCACCCCCAAAGGGGTGGAAAGGGGGGGGGGGGGTGACGGGGGGTGTTTTTTTTTGCTGTAAATTTTTACTTTTTTAGGGCTGTTATAAGGTGATAATATTTGCAAATTTCCAACGATTATTGACACTAAAAATCGTGAAAAAAATTATTTTTAACAAAAAACAAAAACCGACAAAAACTAAAAATGTAATGAATTGTAAGGTTATTTGTAGCTTTTTAGTGCACCTAGGTTTTTGCAGTCGGTTTTTGTTTTTTTTTTTTTTTTTTTTTAAAAATAATTTTTGTTTATCTGTAGGATTATTACGTAATTTTATTGCGAACCTATTTCAATCACTGTCACAACAGTTGTCAAAATGTATGGAAAAGTCGCCATGTTTTGTGGTCTCAAACGAAAAATGTTTACATTTAAAGTTACATAATCGCCTGGCTTGATTTATCGACTGTTTTTAACTGTCTGCAGTGCGGTTGGCGAGTGCGGTGGCTACGCGTCCCTAGTGGTCGCGGAAACTCGGGAAGGCTCGTGGGGCGCAGCGCCCCGGGGCTCCGGCATGACTGTTGAGAGGCCAGGAGAAAACACAACTTTGAGAGCTGGAGACAGGTCAGTGTAAATTTAAGCTTGTAGGTACTTAAAGGCTTAATATGGGTCAGTCTGGACAGAAAACTCTCCCTGACATATACTCTTGAACTTATCCCCAGTCTTATGCTTGCATTTGTTTTCACGGAGCTAATGTAAAGCACGTCGGAACACGTAGCTTATGCATATAGGTCGGTATACTTTTTAAGATTTTACATGGTCTTTCAAACGCGTTATTTTAATAATTGCCATTAAGCAAGACTACAATTAAAATACCACACAGATTGCCTTCGCTACGTTATCAGTCCCGCCAAGCTTCATTCAGTGCTCAATTAACAGCTTTTAACATTTTATAGTTGATGATTTCCATAAATCGCCTGCGCGCACATCCACGCGTGCGCGTCAGGTCAGGGGCCGACAATCGTGGACCGCGACCGCTGTTGGAATACTGTCAGCTTGGTTTTACATCACTGTTAATAAACCTAAGTAACTATTTAAGACATTCTGCACCTAGCTATTTGCTTGGTGTAATATATATTATAGTGTAGGTTTTCTAATTTGGATTTACTCATTTAAATATCAAGTGCTCTAAATTTTAGCTATGTTTAAAAAATTTAATATATATTATAGTATTATTTTTTTTGGTTCCAACATTTCATAGAGTTCACATTGAATTTTATTTAACCAAACTAGGTATTAATTTCTTTATTCCTTTCATTTCTTAAATAAATAAAATAAAATTTCATTTCTTACTTAGATACAAAACTATAAATTGTGGAGTGTTTTACGACTACAATCTTGTTTATGAGTTATATCCTAGTTTACCGGCCACAAGTGGGCATCTATCGAGGAGCAATTACATATTTTCTGTTGCACTGCGTGACATATAAGGACATGATAGATTACTTTGCACTATTTTATCTTTCCTAACGTGATCCTAACAACCAAGTAAGAGGAACACTCGTTTGTCAAAACGACGGAAAGGCAATTGCGTATCCGATTATAGCCTTTTGGAATTTGGGTTGGGGTGTATCCTTGGGGGCTCTATGGAGTTAAGTTAGGTTAGGTTAGGGATGTTGGGGTGTCGCGGTGCATGCGTTAGCGATCCCGTGGCATCCCTCCATAGCGGCGGGTGGTACACCGTGGGTTTTTAGTGGGTATACCGGCACGCTGCCGGGGAGTCCCACATACCCTCGTCGACTCCCCCGAGTCGTCGGGGGATGCGTAATGCATTTTCCCACGTATAAAAAAAAAAAAAAAAAAAAGGTTAGGTTAGGTTAGCGCCCCCAAGGGTACACACTGACCGGAATTTGTCTTTTGAGGCGGCATGGCGACAGTTTAGCGAGAAATAGATGATTTAGTTTGTAATTATACTAACATCTACCTTAAGCCATCAAAATTTCACATACAATCGCACTACACTACATTACAATTGCACAAGGTCAAGGAAAGTGACAAATTCGTTTTAAAAATAATTAACTTTGCTAGTAATCTACGTAGGCCTTCCTACCTACACTTTTTTTTAACGTCGGAAAATCCTCTGGATACCGGGGAAAGTAGCAAGTATATGTGGGACTCCCGGCAGAAGGCCGTATACCCACTTAAAACCGACGGTGTACCATCCTCCGCTTGTATACGGGCGCCACGGGATCGCTTTGGCATGCACCGCGAGTCGCGACGCACCAGCGGACCTACCTTAGGTAGGCCTACCTTGTGACCAATTCTATTCATAAAAACACGCCCCAATTCGCTAACGGAGTATAGGTATACGAGTATAAATAGGTAGGTCTAATGCTGGTGGAACGATAGGTAGATAGGGTTATCTGGATCACGTTTGGCCTGGCTATATTGGAGGGAGAGCCGCTAAAGAGGATGGTTAAAGCATCTATGTAGGTATTCGACCTAGTAACCACAACTATTCTATGGGGCGTGAGACACGCACGAACAATACTTACCCTGGTTCCATGACTTCTACAATCCACCGTTTGGCAACCGGCAGGACCACCGTGGGAATTGCCTCCGAGCCACCGAGGTGTCTTCACCAACACTCGCGGGCTACGCGCAATAATCTCGAAAATTCAGTCAAAATATTACAAAGCACGCAAACAATTACGAAAACGAAATGTACGACCGACAATGATGAATCGCGACTGTGCGATGCACGAATGTCTTTAAAATATCAACAAAACGATGGGTAAATTAATGAAATAAATAAATGATTCCACCGTCAACGTAACAATATTAAGACTGTCAAATTTGTTCCACCGCAAGGTTTCACAAATTAGGTAAATACAATTAGGTACGACTCGTTATTCGTTCGTCTAAAAGATAATCTTTACTCTTGCTGATAATGATTGCCTTACATGGGAACCCACTATTAGTAAATATACCTACACTCTTCAATCTCCCAATAATTTGTATCACGGACATACCTACCTACTAAAATTCTCAGCGAAATATCTTATTAGCACTAAACATACCCGCACATAACTACTCACAACCATTACATCAAATCAAACGCATAAAATTCATTTGGTACAATTCTCGATACAGTTATCATGAAAGTGTTTCTTGGAACCCGTGATGGGGCGCGGGCGTGCGTGTTATCCGTCGAAACCACTGCTTTTATTTAACTGCACTCCGCGTTCTTGGAGCTGATAAAATTACTTAATTTGTTTTCAACTAAAAACACTTAAATGGGAGTTTAATTAACGTCTGAATCGCTTCTGTGTAAATGCAACATAGGTATATCGGCTGTTTTATTATATTTATTAGTTGTTCCCACATTTGTAGTTGTTCCCACATTGTTTTTGCTTCGACTTCAGGTAGAGCCCATAAAATATATTTAATTTATTTTCAGATTAGTTGAAGTGAACGGCTCATCAGTGATCGCATGCCGGAGCCCGGAGGAGTTGCAGCGCGCCACCAGCCTCGCCAGCCCGGCACGACTAGTGCTGCTCCGTGGACAGACACCACAACAGGCGGCGCACGCGCAACCGCCCCCGTCTAAATTCACACAGGTTTCGTACATTTAGATAAAACCTCATGTAATTTTCTCTTAATTCGGTAACTGCTTTAGATAAAAGGTTCATGTTGTAAAGCCTACTTTTAATATAATAATCGGCGCAACTTTTATAGATTATTAAACATCGATAGTGTGTTTCATCTTCTGCATAATTTGAATTCAAAAGTATTTTTATGTCCTTATCAGAATGAAGCACCGTCGCTAAGAGAAGAGCTGGACGCGCTACGGACAGCAGCAGAAGCCGCAGAGAAGGCGAAGGAGAGTCTCCGCAACGATAACACCAGGCTCACGCACCGCATCTCCTACCTCGAGGAGCAGGTCTCTGAACTGCTGCAGAGGCATACGCAGGTAAATCTGACAGAGACGCAAATTTAGAATTATCCTATTTCTAATAGCGACATAATGTAAATAATTTTCTCTATTCCAGTTGCATTCAGTAAGCAGTAGCGATAGTTGCGTTACCGTCAACAAAACAAAGAAGAACGTAACCAATATCAATATTACCACGGAGCCGTCGCGGAAATCGAGCTCGAAATCTGAAGTCCAGGTATTCCAGAAGGGACCCGACATCACCGCTATAGTCGCCAAATTACCGGGTCTGGACGGCGCCGAGAGCAATTTGCCCATAATGAGACCGAGATCTAACGCTTCCGGGGCATCCTCTAGAGCAGCCATATCCCCGAGAGCATCTCCACCCTTAAACCACAGATCACACAGCTCTCACAGCCTGGAGCACAAAGCGGAACGGATGCGGCATTCCCTGTCCCACCACTGCATACACGAAGCCATAGACTACAGCGCCGAAACGGACGCCGCGATCCGCATGATCGAGAGGAACCAAAGACACATAGAAAAACAACGCTTGAAGAATGAAAGACTGAGCAGATCTAAATGCGAAGACTACTTTAGATCGGACAGTGATTTAGACATTCGAGACAATCATTCGACTGTGAGCGTTGATCCCAGGCACTACGGGATAAAGAAGGCTGCGGACAAGATAGAAGAAAGCATTAAGAAAACAAACTGGGCAGAGAGGAAAACATTATCAATCATTGAACAGCTCAAACGATCACAGCGTTTACGCAAAATGAAGAAGAATGAGAGTTCCGAAGACATTCAAGTGGACTCCGAAAAGCATTATATGTATAACAGGATAGACGGCAAAGTCTTAGAGAATGCGCACAAGTCCAGCCGTAGGACCTCCAAACTGCACACTCGGAGTGCCAAGTCCTCAGAATTCGAATCGGAATCCGACTTCCCTAACGACATCTACAGCAGCTCGCCAAGAATAGACTATGCTTCAGAATCTTGCTCAAGGATGAGTCATTACAAGAAGAATGAAGACCGAAAAGACGAAGTAAGGTCACGACCGACACCTCCTAGGAAGCCTTTACGGCTATCCCTGCACAAAGCTAGAAGCGCGCACTCTTTATTAAACGGCAGTGAATCTGAAACGCCGAGTAGACCGGCTTCGGAGGCCATGACTACCGATGCGGAGTCATGCAGCAAGAGACCCGTGAAGAGAACCCACGCGGCTGATAAATGGGCCAGGGAGAGAATCAGAGACGCCGGACGCGCTACGCCGAGGCCTACGAGGAAGCTCGTCAATGGACTGAGCGCGTGCGAGACCCCGGCGGCTGACGACCTGTACCCTGAGAACACGCACCTCCCTGTGAGGGTGAATGGGTCGAGGCAAGCTGGGAAATGGTGCTAGCAAAGCTTGTGGAACACTACTTTTAGGAAAAACATTCAGACTGCAGTGTATTTCCCAAACACAAAATTTCATTAGGGGCAATTTGTCTCGTTCTAGAGCATGTGTTTGGAACGAATTGAAGATGCAGTTGAAACTACGAAATTGTTACATTTCCAAGATAACCGTTCAACCTTGACCATATAACTAAATGACTATAAACATATAATGTAGACGATAATGTAAATAATCGATAAGCAGTAAGCACCCACCGCGTAATACTCACCTGCGTTTTATGAAACGCATTTACAATTAATAGGATATTATTTTATTATACCTAAGATTGCATAGTTCGTGTAAATGACAATAAAATATTTTTTATCTCGTCAACTTGTATTATTCAAACATTAATTAATCTTTTTTTTTTTTTTTTTTTTTTTTTCTTTTTTTATACCGGACCTCTATCGGCCCGGCCCGCGTGCTCACCTCTGATATGGGGGTCAGAGTTCTTAAAATTAACCTTAAGTTTAGTGTGTAAAATAATTTTTCCAGCCTGGATTATATTTTAGCATTAATTAATCAGAAGAGCGCCTAACCATCACTGATTTACTTATAGTGTAAATTAATATAAATAGTACGTAAGGTGAATAAAAATCCACTATTCATAATAAAATCATTATATTATAATCATTACTAGCAACAAAAAACAAATTATAGTATTATGTACATCAATCATGATCATTTAATATCGTATAAACACTTCTAATGTAACCTCCATAAAGCTGGGTGCTCATTACTATGTGATACACAATCGTATCTCTATTGATAATGCACATACACTGCCGCTAACAGGGGTTTACTACCACCTCATAAAGTATAATTGTTTCCATACTATCTGTCAATTTTTGACAGATTTCTGTACTAAGTTACCTGTCAAAAATTGAAAGTAATATTACAAACATTGCTGCACATGTGTTAAGTTATTTTTATGTAACGGATATGTGATCCGCATTGGTCACACAGTCATGTACACCCAACTTTATCTACATAAATAAATCAACTTTGGTTCCTTAATACAAATTATATTTTGTAAGTCTTATCATTGTTCTCTTTCCGACAAAATGTATTATTCGCGTACAAAATCAACAACCATTCCTTAAGCAGGTATGCCGAAACATGCCTTTTAATATATTTTAACGACACAATATTGTAATAACAACAAATGCAGCGATACCTAGAATGAAAAAATATCCCTAAGTTCTCGCTATTAAGTATTAGTAAACCAAAGTTAGAATATTTATTATGACACAAGTATTGTGCGTTGTCACGTTAAAATTCCGCTGCTGGTGAGACTAGATGCCCGACAACTGGATTACCCATCAAACATAGAATGTATAGGCAGTAGCAGTCCAATATCAATACTATGTAGGTACTGCCATCGAGGCCTTTCGGGCTGCTCAAAATCTCTGGGACTTTAAAATGGCACTTAAACAATTCCTATAACACTTTATTCCTTTTTTAGATTTTTTTATAATGATACTGCATATGATATCTCTGATGAAAAGAGAATCTATGACTGAATTGCGCAAATGATAGACTATTTAAATAAAATAGCTGTATTGCTACGGTCCCGCAAATTTTGAAAAAAATTTAAGAGAAATTGATCAATGACGATTTAAAATACCAGAGTTGCCACAAGCACGTAGGAACAAAAGCATAACAGAACAATGATGCCGATTTTGTTGGGACCAAACTAAACTGTATCACCGGGATACTCTTCAGTTTAGTTTATTCATAGTGTGCTACCAAATTAATCACCGGCAATATTTAGTTTATTACGACGACAGCCTTTTGCGCAATTAATCTAACGTGACATCACACCGGCAGTCTTATTATAACAATCTTGGCAATAAAATTACTACATCCCACAACAGCGGCGACACTCGCCCGTGTGCCGCACAAAACATATTCTCAAGTGGTACGCCATTTATTAATCGAGTTATTGCGTCCTGGACGCATCTGACGACTCGCAGGCGGCCATGTGGCGTCTCCACGAACGAATGGGTGACAATACTCAGATCTTACTATACCAAGCCTATCCTACAATAAAAACTATTTACAATTAAGATGCTGTATCCGTCAAGTGCGCTCACTTGCGAGCCTTTGGTGGGCACGCCGCTACAAAACGAGGTAACTCGAACCTCACAGCTCCTGCCTGTTTCGACCTCCTGCATCTAACATTAAGTTCAATCTAGTTCATTTAAGATATACTTTATAACTACATTACACGGTTATGTTTAGTAATTACGAGATAAAGTTATGTATTGATTATGTGACTTGATACTGTCGCAGTATTAAAAGGTTGTAGGTGCTAGAGGCTATTGCCATTTGGATGGGTGGTGCCCTTTTTGATTACTACAGTAGTTTAATAATTCTTTACAAACATTATGCATACGAAAACTATCGATAAAAATACAGCGACTCATGTAAACAATAATAACTTTCCAACTAAAATAAACTTTATTCTTTACACCGTACAAATATCAAAGCTGGAATCACATTATCATGTTATGTCGTAACGTTATAATTCGCGTGAAGTCTGGGTGTGTATAATATAACTCCCATGGAAATCATCACATTTGTGCTGGAAGAGAGAGTAGTGAGTTAAATACATTTAAACCGTCACGACAAATCAGAACACGGTAATCCAATTCTAGATTCATTCACCTTCAAAACTGGAAGATCACTTATAGCGAGATGAAACACAGTTTTAAATTAAAAGTATAAAAACGAATGAAACTCCGCACAAGTAACACCCGGCGCAGGCGAAGTCACGTGCGCCGGCGCACTGTGTCCGGCGCCCTGCACCAGCTCCGTTCCCGCCACTCTCTCGCACACTCGCATTCGAATTGGAATAGGTGTCCTCTTCAGCTTTGGCGAATGTGCACCGAGCCGGGCGGGAGAGAGCGGGATAACGCGACGGCGCGGCGGGTGCACACGCACGTGTCGTCGCGTCTCGTTCACTGCGCCGCCGTGTCACACGCATACACAGAACCACTAACGCGTCATGTACGGCCGCGGCCGACCGGTCGCTCCGCACCCGAGAGTCGTCGATCTAAGCGGTGGCAGATATTACGAAGCTGCGACCGAGGTTGACGTACATCTTGAGAGCATATGGCAGCGGCAGATCCTTTACCGCCAGCTTCATCAGGACGGAGAGGCGCGCACGACGCGCGTCCGACAGAGCTTCGCGCGTGTTGCGCGTGTCGCGCGGAGTGCGCGTGACGCGCGCCAGGGGCAGGTCGCTGGCGCGGACGCGGCGCTTGCGGCGGCGGCTCGTCGTGCCGCTGCCGCCCGCGCCCTCCGCGCCCTCCCCGCCCGCCCCGCCGCTGCCCTCGCACTCCGTGGAGGAGGAGGACTGCGGGCCCAGGACGCAGTACGAACGCTTCGCGAGCCGCCGTCGCCCTGGATGATGAACGGTTATATAAAAAAAAATGACAAAAAACAAAAACTTAGGTGCACTAAGAAGCTAAAAATCACACAGATTTTTTTTCACGCTTTTATTGTCAAAATATGCAAGTATTATCACCTAATAACAACCCTAAAAAAGTAAATATTTTAGCTAAAAACAAATGACTAAACCTAGAAAAACACCTAAACCTAAACCTCAATAAAACTAAAACCCGAATTCACTCTCACTGAGGAATTATATACTTATAGTGTAGTAGACCCACCTCCGACATTCTCTTCGACGTGGTCGGTCACGTTCCCGGACGTGTTCGAGCGCACCACGTCCGCTTCAGACTCGTCGCTCTTCGGCTCGGTCTTCACCGGGGACGAACCACTCGAAGTTTCACCCTCGCCTGTTAACCAAATACATTTGACCGATTGGATATATCCCGAGTACAACGTTTTGGAGTCGAGAACGAATCGTCATTCCAACCGAGATCCTCACCTATGCCACTGTCCAACTTCTGCCTCTTTTGATCCTGCGAAGTCTCCGTCGTCTCCTCTTCGCTGGAAGATCCCAGGATCGCGTCGAATCCTTCCCAGTCCATCGATCCTGAGGTTCCAGCGACCTCCTTGCCCAAGTAGATCTCCACCTCAGTGGGCATGCCGCGCAGGCCGAGGCGGTCCCGCGGCGCGCCCGGCGGCGGCGGGGTGCGGCCGCCGTCGCTGGCCGGACTCGGCGCGTCCTCGTGCCCGAACTCGAAGGTGATGGAGCGCGTGGGGCGGCGCGGGGGGTCGTCGCTGATGGAGGGGGGCGCGGCGTCATCCGGGGGGTCCTCGCGGACGGAGGGGGGCGCGGCACCGTTTGGGGGGTCATCGCGGATGGAGGGGGGCGCGACGTCATTCGCAGGGACGTCGCGGATGTTGCGAGGGGCGGCGTCATTCACAGGGACGTCGCGGATGTTGCGAGGGGCGGCGTCATTCGCAGGGACGTCGCGGATGTTGCGAGGGGCGGCGTCATCCGCAGGGACGTCGCGGATGGAGCGCGGCGCGGCGCCATCCGGGGGGTCGTCGCCGTCGTTACCGTCGTCGCCGTTATCGCCGCCGGCCCCATTTGCCTCCTCGTCCTCGGAGGTGGACGAGGAGTGGGAGTCGACGGAGTCGAAGCGCAGCGCGCCCGCAACGCGGTTGTGGCCCATGGACAGGACGAGACTGAGCAGGGCGTTCATCTCGTTCGCGCCGCTGGCTTGGCCCTCCAAGTCGTGGAGCGCGTTCAGCCCCTCTGGAGAAAAAGCTAGTAAGTTTTTTTTGCCCATCTGCGCCCCAAATAGGTAGTATGCCATTTGTGCATACAATTTTGAAGATGTTTTATTCTGTTGGCATCAATCTATGACTAAACGAAATGTGGCAGCACTCAAAACATGATCATCTCCATCCAACATTATGGCCATGACAGGGACGGGAATGCACTTAGTTTAGTGTATTTGAAATTGGTGTCAAAACAATCAATAGTTATATGTACATGTTGGTTCTTTTTATATTTGTAATATGTAAGTTTGTGTCGTAATTTGTGATGGTCGCTGGTAGAACTAGTGTATGTGAAGGTCCAGGTTAGGTATAGACCATAGCGAGTGGAAAAAGGGAGGGGAGGCCTTAGCCCTACAGTACGACAGTCACGGCTAGAGATGGTGATGGTGTTCTCACCGACGTCGCTGTCCTCCTCGATGGGTATGCTGATGCGGCGCGGGCAGGAGTTGCGCGGGCGCGGCGGCACGGGCGGTGGCTCGCGCAGGTGCGGGTTGCGCGCCAGCACCGACGCGCGCATGCTGCGCCGCACCGACAGCCGGCACAGCACTTGCAGCCGCGGCGGGCAATGCTCGTCTGACACACCGTCCAACCATTTACAATTTTGTCCACATCAAGATATGACAGCAGCGTAAGTTCCGTAGGAATAACATTACCGTCCTCATGATATTCAGCCATTACTATTTTATTACTGTTCGTCCCCATTCTACTATTATATTATATTCTAGACCATGACCTAAACTAATTAGCTCATGGTATGTATTTATAATTTGAGTGGTCACCTAGTCTGAGCAGGTCCTTGGTCTCGTCCTTAGTGGGCACCCGGAGCGTGGCAAAAGACACGTTGAGCAGGTTACGGGAGGCCCACAGGTCGTCGCCGGTGCGTCGCATCTGCACCAGGCTGTCGTTGAGCGGCATCACCAGCACGCCGCCCACCTTACCGACCATACAACACAACAATGTCACTTACTACAGACATTAAAAAAAAATATATTGCACTCGGAAAACAGAAGGCAAGACAAATTTTGCTTCTTGAAAATTTGTTAGCCAATAAATGGCAATTCCCCAAGCCGGTCGGTCCCCGTGGGGAATTAGACCAACCCCCCCCAGACAAAGGTCAACTACAAGCGAACAAGCAAATCATTATTGCTACACTAAATGCACGTACATTAAGAACTGAAGACAACTTACTTGAACTAACAATGGCATTAGAAAACATAAACTGGAGTATTGTAGGAATCAGCGAAGTTAGACGCATGGGTGACCAAATAGAAGAGTACGACAGCTTTATACTCTACCACAAAGGAGATACACCAGGCCAATATGGCGTCGGATTCATTATAAACAAGGAGCTGAAAAACAACATCATTGAAGTATACGGAGTCTCAGAAAGAATTGCAGTCCTCAAAATCCTCCTTCCACCTTATACAACCGAGTGGACAATAATACAAATATACTCACCAACAGAACAATCAACACATGAAGTAATTGAAGCCTTCTATAACAAACTAAATGAGGAGATAATAAAACTAAGCCCGGAAAACCTCATTCTAATGGGAGACTTCAATGCCCAAATTGGGGGAAGAAAGGAGGGCGAAGAGAACATTCTCGGTTCACACTGCCATGGGAAAAGAACTAGAAATGGAGGGAAGCTGGTCAACTTAGCCCTGGAACATCAATTGGTTATTTTGAACTCAAAATATAAAAAGAAACAGAACAATCGTTGGACGTGGATATCACCAGATGGGAATTATAAAAATGAAATCGACTACATTTTGACTAACAGAAGCAAGTTATTCGACGATTGCAACATAGTTAAAAGACTGAACTTCAACACAAACCATAGAATGGTCAGAGCTAAACTAAAACCAGTTCTACCAAAACCATCTAGAAAACATGTTACAAAGCAGCACAGAGAGTCAATCAAACAGGGGCCAACGATATGTGCCAAAGACCTAGTACGAGAAATCGAATACATTAGAGCAAACCTGACAGAATATAATATAATAGATACCTACGATAAATTAACTAATGTATTAAAAAGATGTAGGAAAAGAAAAGACCCAATCAAAAAAGGTAGAGAGATACTGTCAGGAAAGACTATACAACTACTAGAAAACAGAGCGACGCTAATTCAAGAGCCACACAAAACATCAGAATTAAGAAAGAAAATATCACAACTAAGCAAATTAGCAAGAACAAGCATGAGAAAAGACAGGGAAGATCACAGGAAAGAAGTTATCCATACTTTAATTGAAAAAACAGGCGGAACAAAAAAGGCAATGAAAATTCTACAGGAAAAGAAAGAATGGATTCCTAAACTAAAATGTCAGGTCAATCTTTGCAAAACTAAACGAACGGATATTATTCAGGTGGCCACAAAATACTACAAAGAACTATACTCGAATCATGAAACAGGTGAAAATATCCCACTCCCCGAAGATACACCGGTACCCAGCATATTACCACGGGAAGTAGAGGCAGCATTATCAACACAAAAAAGAGACAAAGCTGCAGGCCCAGATAACATTCCAAATGAAACATTATTTGAAGTTAAAGAGGACATAATAGCGACGTTAACGAAATTATTCAACACCATATTAGAAACTGAAGAAATACCAGAGCAATGGAAACAGTCATCTATCATACTGATACACAAAAAAGGCAGCAAAAGCGATATCAGCAACTATAGACCAATAAATCTATTACCAAATCTATATAAAATCTTTTCAAAGATCATTCTAAGTCGCATCACGCAAGCTCTAGACGAAAACCAACCGAGAGAACAGGCGGGATTCAGGAGCAATTACTCAACGGTTGATCATATTCATGTAGTCAAACAAATAATAGAAAAAAGTAAAGAATATAACAGAACTTTCTTTTGTTGCTTCGTAGACTACTGCAAGGCATTCGATTCACTGAAACATAAGAAAATCTGGGAAGCACTAAGCAGCCAGCGTATTGATCACAAATACATAAGAATAATTAAAAACATCTACACTGGTGCTACGGCTAAGATAAAGCTCGAGAGAGAAGGAGAGGCCATAAAAATACAAAGAGGAGTAAGACAGGGCGACCCCCTGTCACCAAAACTGTTTTCAGCTGTTCTTGAAGAGGTTTTCCGAAAACTACAGTGGGATCAACTAGGCCTTAACATCAACGGAGAAAAGCTCTCACACCTCAGATTTGCGGATGACCTTGTGATATTGGCCACGTCTGCAACAGACCTGCAAAAAATGCTGATAGATCTAGACAAGGCAAGCAGAGATGTTGGCCTTACGATGAACATCCAAAAAACCAAGGCCATGACAAACGGAGCTACTAATGAGTTAATTAAGGTCGATAACAACATAATAGAGTACGTATCAGAATACTTATACTTAGGCCAAAGCATCTCTACCCAGGACTTGACAACTAAAGAAATTGACAGAAGAATAGGTAATACATGGAAAATTTATTGGTCAGTCAAAGAAGTCATGAAAGACAAGAACACAAACATAGCATTAAAAAGCAAATTGTTTAACATATGCATCTTACCAATATTGTGTTATGGTTGTCAAACATGGGCACTCACAAAGACACACAGAATGAAACTCGAGATTTGCCAAAGGGCCATAGAAAGAAGTATGATTGGGAAGAGGAGAATAGACAAAATAAGAAACGAAGACTTGAGAAACAAAACAAGGGTAACCGATGTTACCTCCAAAATCAAACATCTGAAATGGAAGTGGGCCGGGCAAATCATAAGGGGTCCAGACAAATGGAGCAAAATTATCACCACATGGTACCCAAGAGATGGGAATAGAAAAAGAGGAAGACAATTTCGACGCTGGGAAGATGAAATTGTGGGAATGGCTGGCAGAACCTGGACAAGGGTGGCTGCAATTGAGAGAGAATGGAGAAGACTGGGGGAGGCCTTTGCCAAAAGGCACACAGATGCAGAAACTTAAAATTACTGATGTTTTTATCTACCACTAACATTATATAGCATCTGACTAATCTAAGGCTAATAATAAATAAATAAATAAATAAAAATGGCAAATGGATAGGAGTGCATTAGATCTCACCTTTATAAGTTGTTTGAAGTAGTTCTTGTACTCAGGCGGGCAGCCCGCACCGCAGTACACCCGGTCGTATGGCGCTTGAAGCGGCGCCAAGCACAGCCCGTTACCTGACAATGTCATACCAACAACTTTGTTAGCTTTTATTTTAACAATTCTTCATTTTTCAATATAAAAGGCAATCAGGCATTTGCTACTCTGCAACCTACTGATGAAAACCATAATTAGGGGTGGGGAATCTCAATGTCACCCAGATAAAGGGAAAAGTACATTTTAGGGGTTGCAAGGTGAAGACACAAGTGGAAATAACAAAACTGTAGCACTCAGTAAGAAGTGGAACTTTGGTTAAATTTGGTGCCTGGTTAGTAAGATGAGCCGTATACTTTATGCATTTGGATTATTACAGTTCTGACTGCAGGCAATATTGGATACTATAAAAAACTTCTAAAATCCTGATTTCTCAACTACATCAGGGATAGTCAACAAAACATCTGTTCAGGGTGGCAATTCTTGCATGATCCACATTATATTGTATTTGACATATGTCAAAACAAGATGACCAAAGTTGTTTTGTTTCGACATAAGTTGAATTAGAGATGATCTTCATCACTGTCATCATTCATTTTTATTTATAATGTGTATTTATTGTATTTGCCCTTGCTATTAATTATTTGCAACTGGCTGAAATACACGCTAAACGTAGGTGGAGCCATTCGTCATCTTATTCCATATCATCATTTCAAAAAAAGGAAGAAGAATTAGAGATCATGCGAAAATTGCCCCCCTGATGATATGTACTTCTATCTAACTACTCACCACAATAAAACTTTGGTTCGCAAAAGTCAAACTCATCCAATGTTGGTGAATTCTCAATGAACTGTCCCAGCTTCTTGGTGGCATACTCCACAACATAGGATTGGATTTCCACACCGTGATTTATGCCCCCGGGGCCAAGAATCAACCCTACTAGGGTGCTGAAGTAGCCGGTGCCGGAGCCTATGTTCAGGAAAGACATGCCTGGCTTCAGGTCTAAACCTTCAAGCACCTCACTGGATGGAGCAATAGGATAATAGTCTGTTAGTTTTATTGGTGACAAATTTGTTAAAGGAATTTTAAATGTATAAAGCATAGGCATGGCCGAGTCTGTTATTTTGAACTTATTACTTTTGCTTGCAAGTGTAATCTACCTGCAACTAGCACTTAAATATAAATTTACCATTTCAATATTATTTGTGATTGCATACAATTAGATATACCTCTAGTTAGAAACCTACATTGTATTTATCTAGTTCTGAATGGCATATCTACATTTTAAATTCAGGTGAATCATTTTATTGATTCTGAATTCTGCTAAACAGTCTCTTTATCTGAGCTCTAAATGTATGCTAGCCTCAATTATGTCTTTATTAGTTCATGTCTTAGGATTGCATTGGGAAGCTTGTTCTTTTATATTGTCAAAGTATAAATATTGTAAAAATTCACATTATCAAAGTACACAAGAAATAATAAATATATGTGGGTACTTTAAATTATAGGTAAGTACATAGCATAATGAACTACCTTCAAATGGGTGCATACCTATAGATGCAGGGCGCGGACATGTGCAGCGGCCCATTCCGCCAGGCCTGGTCGGTGTACGCGTGGTCGCGCGTGTCCGGTGTCATGTATTCCGCCCGGTCCAGTACGCGGAACACACGCTCCACCGTACGCGTCCGGATGTAATTCCCGCTCATCAGGTTGTCCACCAGTTCGTCGTTATCCCGTCCGGAGCTCACTGCGCCTCCCATCTTGTTTGTTTTGTCGTGCCTTATCGTGTCCGACAGTCCCCAGACCCCACACTCCTCAGCTGATTGCGTTTGTGACGTCACAAATGTTTTTTAGCATATTTTTCGGTTCAGCACTTCTGATCAACACTTTTAATAAAAATAGATCGAAGCCCACGAATACAACGCCTTATAAGTTTAACTAATAATCACATTAAGAGACTAAATAGTAGTGAAAATTCTACAAAAATATTCACAAGACGTCCACTCGTTTACTTCTTGACGTTTGTTTTCACTTCTTTGTCTTTTAAGGCTGTGTGTAAAAATAATACAGTACGTAGATACTCGTTAATGATATACTCGAATATACTGAATTTGTGCGTACTGCGTACCTCCTGTAAATGGTATAAATTAAACCAAACAATAAGAATTAATTTTGATTTCTTTTTTTATTATAGTCAACATACATTGCGTATTTAATATATATTAATAATAATATAGACAGTTAAAATGTTTGAATACGGTATTAATGATACTTTTTAACATAATTATTCGACAAAAAATCGAATTACAATTCATTATACTTCATTCATGACCACATACTGGGACTGTATTGTATAATAAGGTCTGAAGGTGCAAATATATGGTCATAGGAATGTGTGAAATAAAATTTACTTACTTCATGAAGGGAGAAAACCGAATACTTTTTCGAAAAAGTTTATATTATAAATGTATAAAGTATGTAGGTTTATGACTAATACGGAAAATTTATCTCTTCTTTGTAATCTTTAAATCAAAATCAAATCAAGTCAGCCAGTCTACACTTATGATCTCAAACAGTATTAATCCTACTACACTTCTCATCAAAAAAATCGAAACACTTTCGTTTTTATTGTTTTTGTCCTAATTTTTAAAATTACTCATCATACAAAATACGAAACCTATGAAGACTTAATTTGAATTTAAAACATTAACATTAGGATTTATAAACCTCATACTACTCACTATTAAATGACATTTTACATTTATTCCTAAATATACACATTTTTCTGATAATCCTTATCAAATCATAAACTGCGTGGTGTTTCGATTTTTTTGATGAGAAGTGTATATACAAAATCTGTGGTATTAGCTGTACTCAGAAGCTGATAAAATACATATCGAGTATATTATACGAGTATCAAATATGATATATTTTCTACAGCCCTGTCTTCGTTTATCGACTGCGTAAACTGCAATTTTATTTTTATATAAACCATAGATTTTTCTAGTTTTCATAGCCATGTTTATAAGCATCGAGGTTTCGTGACAACTTACGGACCTTTTGCCAAAACATAAACGTACTCTAAAATTCTTGATGCAAGCCACTATAATAACGACCAAGACTCTTTATATTACCTTTATATCTAAGATTATGAATTTTACAGATCTTGGCGAATATCCCGAAACTAAAAAAGCAGCGTGTGTTTGACAGTTGTCTTGTAATTATTGTTCATTGATTGATTGTCTGTGCTATGCCAAAAAAATGACAGGTCATCAAACCACGGGATTGGGGATGTGTATTTATTTTTCATAATTTTCTGTGTGAAGTTAATTACCGTTGCAAATTAAAGAGTGTGAGGTGATTTCCTTATTGTTATAGTTTAGAACATTGGACTGGATCCTTGTGTGTCGATTTAGGTAAAGTTTTTTCGTGTCAAAGTGGGACTGGGATCGTCAATGCGGTGATTGGTTTTTAAGAGTGATTGAGTATATAAAGGAGTTTTGGTATTGTCGGGCAGAGCGATGGCGGAGACCAGCGAGGCGCGGGCGACCGCGACGCCTCCGGGTGGCGACGCTGGGGGCGAGGAGGACAAGCACGACGAGCGTATGTTGGAGTGCAACATCTGCTTGGACACTGCGCGTGACGCCGTCGTCAGCATGTGCGGACACCTATTCTGGTACGTCACAGTCGAATAATCTACTAGATAAACGACCTCTAACCCACTACCTAAACATGAAAATCTTGAGAGCCCTCGCACAAATTTATGTTAATTTAGTTCTGAATTGCTAATGATACTAAACTGGACACTTGAAATGCCAAATTGTATAGTTTTTGCTTCACATTATTATCAAGAAATGAATGCAGCATACATGTAATATTTTCTTTACTACCTATTTTTTCAATTATGTTTGTGCATGGTTGTAGTTAACTAGCAATAGTGCAAAACATCCTGATATCCACAAACAACACTTTAACTTGTATACTTTATGGTTGCAGCTCTCCTTCACTCTAAAAATTACTGTATTCAGGTATAACATTCAGGGAGGGTGGTTCAAGGACTATTTTAATGCAAATTTACAGTAGTTAGGTGTTTATATGAATGTGTTGAAACTTATAAAGGAATTTGCTTGTTGTATAGTATACAACTAAAAACTTATGTAACTATATTTGTTTATTACACAATAGTTTATTAGGTTGAGCCCTGAATGTGACTTATAAGAATAGAAAATCAATTGTTTCAAATACCTACACCTCAAATGGTGATGAGTGACACCTTAACTGTAATCTTTATAAGGTTTTATGTCAAATTATTATGTTTATCTTGTTTAGGCATTTGGCATTTTTAAATATAATGTTTTTTTCTATATTCTGCTACCAAATCTGAGTGCCTGTCAACACCCTGCGTATAATGTGGTATCTTCTTTTCGAAAGCCATTGTGTAATTATTAACCTGCCGAAAATTTTAAACACCAAAAAATAATATAATGTTAAGAACTTTGTTATTAAGGTTAAATAAAAAAGGTATATATTTTTTGCTTTTTAAAATTTTCGCCGGTTTAATTTTTTGTTAAAAAGTTTTAATAAAAAATCAATAAAAAGCTAAAATCTACTAGGTACCTACTACATGCTCATATTTTTTTGTAATACACAACTCAGCATTAAAATCTGTGAATGAACAATAAATCACTTCCTATTTTTCCACCCTTAGGGTAGGATTTTTTCTTCATAATTTATATGGGACCAACTTCGAGGTTTATACTATCCAATACGTGTTGAATTGTAAACCTCTTCCGTTTTCTTTGTTGGTTCAAAATGGGTATTATTCCAAGTCCGCGGGCGTAGGTATGTCATGGAGTAGGTGCCAATCCACATCAGACTAGGCAAATACACAAATTTTTGGCACCAACTACAAATGTAATGAATTATAAGGTTAAATAATCGTTGAAAAGATGCAAGTATTAGCACCTTATAACAGTCCAAAAAAGGAATTCACCCCTCCACCCCCCCTTTCCACCCCATCATTTTGATATTTTTTAACAATTTGTATTAATCAAATAAGATTTTTTGAAATCGGCTCACTAGCGCCAAAGATATGCTATAGACCAGTGGTGTTAGCACGCATGTCAAGACAAGATCTTTGTCACCGATTTGCTTGTTCGCTCTCTGTCTAATTTCATACGAGAGAAAGAGACGACGTCAAGATATTCCGTGACATACGTCTAGTCTTGGCGCACATGCTACAACTACAGAATGCAAACTTGTTGATACAAGTTTTTGATTTCACCATTTCACCCCGTACATTTTTTTTTTTTCAAATTTCCTAAAACACGTGTTTCTCTATTTTGTATGTAAAATACTAATACAAAGTTTCAGGTTGATCAAAATGTAAGTATGAAATTGTGTGACCTTCAACCCCCCATTTCACCCCCAAGGGGGTTGATTTCTGATAATATTTTGAAAATGGGACGACTCTTGAAGAATTCCCTAGCAAACTTATATATTTTTTTGCAATCGGTCGAATGACGCCGGAGATATGCGTGATCATACATAAAAAAAAAACAAATATATATAAAAAGGTTTTGAAATGAAACACTTTGTCATTTGGTGTATAACCTTGCTGATTGATCTACACATGATTATTAAAAATAACATATCTGCTCAGCTGGCCTTGCCTGCACCAGTGGCTGGAGACGCGGCCCAGTCGCCAGGTGTGTCCGGTGTGCAAGGCTGCTATCAGCCGCGACAAAGTGATTCCCCTGTATGGACGAGGGAACACCAAACAGGAAGACCCCAGAAATAAGGTGTGTACTCATTAAACTGTTTTGAAACATTGGCAAAATGCATAGCATGTTGATTGATTACTTTAATTACAAACAAATGATCATATCTATTTAAAGCCTCATTACAGAGATTCTAGTGGAGCCACAAATCTGAGGTATATCCAGTACTTAGCAAGTTGTGAAATGCATCTTAATATTAAAAAAAAACTCTTTAATTTAATAATTTCAGTGATTAATTTTTATAAAAAGTATTTACATCATTTACCCTTGCGGTTAAATAATTAAATTACAGTGATTTAAAAACGTGCCATGTGCGAATTGCGATCCCATCACACCATGAACACCCTGTACTGTGTTGCAATTTCAGCTGCTATGACTGACTGCTATGATGAGAGAATTTGCAGTTGTCATAGTACAACAACCCCTCGTAGAGATGCATATCAACGATTTAGGTAGCTATACGAACTTAATTTTAAAATATCAATATATTGGATGTACTATCATATAATGTCAAAATATTTATAAAGAAAACGTGTTTTTGGTTACATACACAAAATGAAATCAATACTTTTACAGTACAGTTATGTAACTCATTTTGCAGATGTGGAAGTAAAAAAATATTTTCTCATTAGATTGAATACCTACCACTCAATAGCATGATTGCAACTACAATTATTTTTATTTCATTTGTATTAAAGTGACACATAATAATAACTTAATTATATTTTAATATTTTGGTAATTCACTCAAAATATCGACTAAAATGTTTCTCAATTTACATGTTATTAAAAATCTAGATTACTCGTTATTGATTTCTCCAAGAGGTCGCGGCATTGGGGCGCAATCTCGATAACACAGTGGCATTAATATTATAATAATGACTTATTTGGGTATTGGTAAATATTATGTTCAGAAAATCTATACTTTTATATTTTGTTATATTATAAAGCTGAAGAGTTTCTTTGTTTGGTTGAACGCATTAAGCTCTGGAACTACCAATCCGAATTCAAAAATTATTTTTTCACTGTATAGCTAATTTATCGAGGTAGGTTTATAGACTTTATAACGTCACGCTACGACACAGCACAGTAACCATAACGCGGGTAACCGCGGGCACAGCTAGTAATTGATATAGGAACTTACTGACTTCAAAGTTACCAACCTTATAATTCTAGGTACATAATATGTAACCTGTATGAACGGCTAGAATTATGTATTAATTATAAACAGATGACGTCATCTAATTGGGGCGATTGAAACTGGCAACAATCTTTAAAATTGAAAACTTTCGAACCTTTCGTAAAGTTGATCAGTGTGGCCTATATTGTGTGTTATCGATTGTAACCCACAGTCATATCTAAAGGTCGCGAGTTCGTGTAATGTTGTTGCACCGTTGACATTTTGCCTACATCGTCACTGACTTAATTATATCGGTCCAGCTTTTAATTTAAACTGGTCAGAAGATTTCAAAGTCAAAGTCAAAGTCAAATCATTTATTCTGTATAGGCCTATGGGGGCACTTACAAATTGTCAAGTTTACATTTTTTTTCTTATATTCTACTATGCTACCACCGGATCGGAACGCGACCTCAACTGAGAAGATCCGGCAAGAAACTCAGTGGGCTGATCATTTTTTAAATCGCCAAAACTTATTACAAATACATAGGTACATATAGCTCCAGTGTGTTGCCTTAGAGCTGTTTTTAATAATAAAGATAAGATAATAATACGTTAGTAAGGCAACACACGCTACACTTTGACATGACGGGCAATATTTTTATTTTTGATTTGAACCTGAGCTGTACAATCCCAAGCTGATTTATCTTCCAAATAATCCGAGATTTTGTAATAGCCCTTTTGATACAATTTCCATTTTATTGCAGTTTTAAATTTATTAATGGGCAAATCTCTGATTTCTTTTGGAAGTTTATTGAAAAAGCGTATACTTTGCCCCATGAAAGAGTTATTTATTCTGTGGAGACGAGTAACGTGTACGGATAGCATATGCTTATTCCGTGTATTTAATGAGTAAACATCGCTTCTTTTTTCAAAATTGCTTATATTTTTCTTAACATACATTAAATTTTCAAATATGAATTGGGATATGACAGTTAGAATATTTATCTCCTTAAACTTTTCTCTAAGGGAATCTCTCGGAGCCAGGTTGTAAATGGCTCGTATGGCCCTCTTCTGTAGTACGAAAATAGAATTAAGGTCAACAGAGCATCCCCAGAGCAATATGCCATAAGACATAACGCTATGGAAATAACTGAAATAAACTATTCTAGCTGTTTCCACATCAGTTAAGAATCTAATTCTTTTAACAGCAAAAGCCGCCGAACTGAGCCTACCCGACAATTTTTTAATGTGGGGACCCCATTGTAATTTGGAATCTATTGTGATACCTAAAAAGACAGTTGACTCCACAGGGTCCAACCCCGTTCCATTTAGTTGAAGACTGATCCCTATTTCTCGCACGTTTGGTGTCGAGAACTTTATGCATTTAGTTTTTTGCTCGTTCAAAAGCAGGTTGTTCTTATTGAACCAATCAACAACTTTAGCAAGAGCGTTGTTTACATCGTCATAAAGCAAAAGCTGTCGTTTAATTTTAAATAATAGCGAAGTATCATCTGCAAACAACACAATCTCGTGATGATTACCCACGTAGAAGGGTAAGTCATTAATATAAACTAAAAACAAGAATGGTCCTAGTATCGAACCCTGTGGAACGCCCATCGAGACTACAGAACCGGGCGGTATCTTACCATTAATATCAACCTTCTGAATTCTATTGTTTAAATAGGAAGTCAAAAGATTGAGAGCCATGTCCCTAATACCATAGTGGTGTAATTTCCTGATGAGTATTTTATGGTGGACGCAGTCGAAGGCCTTGGACAAGTCGCAAAATACACCCAAAGCATCCTGCGAATTCTCCCAGGCACTGAAAACATTTTTAATTAACTCAATACCAGCGTCTACAGTAGTATTTAAATTCCCACACAGATTTATTAAATTAGCATTTGCGAATTTTCACATTTGGGTATTGTTATTAAAAAAAAATTAAATGAAATAATAGACAGAAGAATTGCTAGAGTAGCCATTTTAGCTCCTCAGTTCAAAGCCGGAGCTGTGGGGACAGTGGACAATAGTTCAGTACTTTTATATTGTGTCGGCTGTCGGCAGGTGCCACCACGGCCCGCCGGCCAGCGTACGGAGCCGGAGAACACCAGCGGTTTCCCCGGGTTCGGGTTCGGCGAGGGCTTCCACATGTCCTTCGGCATCGGCGCCTTCCCGTTCGGAGTTTTCACCTCCACTTTCAACTTCGGTGACCCGAGGCCTAGCGCTGGTGAGTAACTGCAAACCTAAGGCCTACACAACACCTATTACTAGTCAAGTGTGAAAAATATTATTTTAGCGTGCTTAGCGGACTGTCTGGAAACGAAATGCATTGCGAGAATTTTTTTTTGCTTTATGTGCTCTAATATCATATGATCTAGAGTGTCCGACTGTGGCAAGAGAAGAATTACCATTTTGTATCATTTTTCTCTTGAAAGAAGTCAGTGTGATTCCAGATTAGTCTTAGCTCGCGTGCTAGTCGCCCCACCAGCACTATTCTCACTCTAATTTAATATTACACCTACTTTCGCACTTCGTATCGTCTTGGTATCTCGGTGTCAATCTAAATACTAATGCTTTCGTATCAATAGTGATAAACTAAAATAACACAAACATTAAGTATTATTGTTATGGTTTATTATTTTACACAAAGTTAGTATTTACTTTTCTCTCTATGCCGCTTTGGCTATAATATATCCAAAATAATAAGGATATAGGTCATAGTCTGGCCAACGAAAGCTGACCATTAAAATGGCGGCAATTTTTAAAAATCTGAAGCTGTCAACACTGGCTATACTCCGCATAAATCGATTTGATACTAAGTAAGTTATGATTTTAAAAAAAACACATTAATAAATAGGATTCAAGTGAAATAAAAAACTGTGCTTCTTTGTTTTACTATATTTCTGTAAGAAAAGTATGTCTCAGTCATTTTCCAAAATACGGTTCTTTGATTTTCCACATTAAGAACATGATCAACGTATTTCTTCAGCGTATAGGACAGTTTTGACAATCAAGAATAGTTACCATGCTGAAGTTTTAAAAAAAATCGTGCACAGCTTTCGTTGGCCAAACTCTACTATTCCTATATTGGTAGGCTGATTACAGTAGCAGTGTACCTATAATACTTTGGTCCCAATGCGAGGAGTGAGCCTATTATTATTATATGGGGCCAACTGTTTTTAATGCGAGAGGAATGAATGATATTCAATAAGTGCGTATTGGTCCCCAGCGCCTCGCGGCACAGCTCAATACGAGGAAGAGCAGTTTCTATCCAAGATATTCCTATGGGTAGCTATCCTGTTCGTGCTGTGGCTAGTGTTCGCATGACCGCACGACGTGCACGCCGATCTGGAGGCGATGGCGCTGCCCGGGTTCTATTTCAGACTTGCCTGCATCATCACTCAACGACACGCTGGCTGTTGGTATGGTTGCGTAATAAATATTATTTGTGTATGGTTTACAGGATGTGGATTTATATTGTGTGTTTAATTAGATCTGCAATAAACAAAAAATACAGTTATAATGTGGACTAGAAAAAAAAACCATGCCATGATTCTGTCTGAGTATGTTATGCCTAGTCGGTTAGAACGCTGTGTTAAATCTCCCAGAAAATTAAATACTTCTAGACTGACATAATTAAAAACAATTCATCTTCTATTGTTTTAGGACATATAATGTAGCCTGGTCAGGCTTAACGTTTGTTAAATGACTGTGATGTTGTAATGTATGTACTATTCTATTATCTGAAACGAATGATTACTGTGCTGGTCAAATAATTAACATTTGCAATTACTTTAGCTGGAAAAAGAAATCGCATCCGTTGCTCCAACATTGTTGCAAGAGGACCAGCCTTACCTTGATTGCAAACATACTAACACAACGAGCTGTAACTGCCACATTTGAGAGGTTTCCGCCCATATTATTGGAATGGATAAATAACTAATAAACAATCAGCTTTATCAGGAGGCACTACACAAATGTGCTCCATCCATTCATATAGAAAGACCATAATTACTGAATTGAATATATATATATATATATTAGTTTTATTAGTTATTTACAAATTGTGCAGCTAGGAACCCAAAATTAGTACGACTTTAGTAGCTCACTACACTGAACTGAAACATTAGAATTCTGTTCTGTGAAAAGTGAAAAATATATGCGCTAACAAAAGGCATTTACAAACAACTCGGGCAGTATTTTAGCCGAATTATGTTTAGCTTCTAGGTTTTCTTAAAATCATTCCCCAGAAAAAAAAACGGTATATTGGTGTGTAATAAAATCATAAATAGATTTAATGAGTCGATAAAATTCATATTGTCATATATTTATCGACGTTAATAAGTAGAGATGAAACGGATATCCGTTATCCGGACTTGTGTTCACTATCCGGCCGGATACCGGATAGTAAAATGTAACAAATTCTAAGTACCTTACCTGCTGAAAGATAAATCAAACCTTGTCAACTGCGGTACCGGATGCAAATTAACTGACCACTGATCGATCGACTCGAGATGTCTCTAAGAAGCGTCATGTAACACGATAAGGGGCCGAATATCCGGCGCTCCGGCCTGGTAGCTTGCCGAATAATCGGTATCCGGCCAAACCACTATCCGTTTCATCTCTATTAATAAGTAGTAGATATAATAAGTGCATTTGAAACATTTTTTGATTTTGTTAAAAGTACGACCATATTCATATTCCTCGATTGTGTTTTAGACTTGAGTTTCTGTATCTACATCCGTCTACATTCACGGAATATTATTTAGAGAAAGCTACTTTATAAATAGATCCCGTGTCAACTTGATAAGAGCATTCAATTTTATTTTAAACTCACTGAGCCCACGACTTCGAACGCGCGGATTCGTGATTATTTTCCCAAAATTCAAGTAGCTTAAGTTACTCCTTGTAGCATCTGCTAGTGAGCGTCCCGTCAAAATCGGTCTAAACGTTTGGGAGATTGTTACGTGTAGGAAAAAAAGTCTTGGCTAGTATTATTTGTTCATTGCATTTGATTGCGTCTCAATGTGTGTGCTCCGTATAAAACGACTCAATATACCTATAGGTGTACTAAGTTTGAATGTACTTTCTAAATTGCAAATAGTCTACAAGAATCCTTTGTAAAAATATAGACTTAAATAAATGAAGTAATGCAGATAGATAGATATAAGTATGAAGTCACCAGCGGCGTGGTTAACTAATTCGAGTCCATATATTACTATTTGGTAGGTACGCATGTACTCAATACATATGAAATTGTTTTACAAAGTTATGCTTACATTTACTTTGGATAACACATTGCTGTCTGTATGCAAATAAAGTTTGGAAGATCGTTAAATTATATTTTATTATTAGAGTGGAGGTGTTGCATAACGTATGGTAGTCGATGCAGACTTCGCGGATACATTATCGTTGGAAAGTCGTATATTTAATGAGTTGGTAGTTTTTTATGTTAATATTCCTGTAATAATAAGTGTATATATATATATTAATTATTGTGTATTAAAATAACTACGTTGTGATGGGAGGGTTTGTTTTAATTGTAAATTTGGAAATAAATATTCATGATGCTGCGTGATGTGTTTCATTTCATAGTAGCACATAGGTGCCGGCAGGGGTACCTACCTCGTCAATACTTTGAGTACACCATTTTAGAGGTAAGTATACCTACAATGTATATTGAACAGCGAGAACAACCCTTCGAATATCATGCATACATTTTTAGTATTCATTTCTACCGAATAAAATTCCTTGTATAAAATTAATTTTCTTTATTATTTAAAGAAATGATGGTACTTTAATACATTATTATTTCCTAGGTGTATCCAAATGAAAATATTAAACTCCGCGCGTACTGGGGCATTAAAACGCGCGCGCAATTTTCTCCAACACCAATAAGAACTGTACTGACTCGTAAAAAACGTTAAATTCTTCAACGAAATGACGTTGATGGCGCGACGCTACTTGCCTTTTACCACAGAAATTCATCTTTATATATGTATATTGAAACAAAGTTAGTTTTGATACTGGTAAACCTTTTTCAGCGCGACTTACGACGCCCCAGTGTGCTCGCGGCTTATAACCTATGTAACTCACTTTAAGTAATATGCTTACAAACGAAATATTACTTTAGTTAAATTACAAAATAAACCATATAAACTTAATCAAACAGGTCTTTCATTCTTCTTGAAAAAAATAGGCTCATTTCATGGTACCAAGGGGGGTCTAGTAGTAACATTGTAGCATGGTTAGTGATAGGCTCTTACAAAACTATTTTCTTGGCCAATTTATTATGAAGCCGAAATTTAACTTATGTGAAACTACCCCCCTTGGCAAATAAGATTAGTAGCCTGACTTTAAATACTAGAATTCAGAGTTTTATTGATTTTAAATCTACCTACCTTCTATGTATACCAACATACAACCCAACGGTAACACCAATAGACTGCCAGGTTGCCACCTTTAAGCTAATCAAATTCCGGAGCACGCATTCCTTACTCTAAATATTCTTCAAGTCATTTTCTTATTTCTGTGTGGGTCAGCGCTTAGTCATAACTTACTCTAAATATAATTAAAAAAGTAAAGACTAGTTCTACTCTAAGCCATAGAGCTTCAGCGTCCTGTCCATACTTGTAGACGCGATGTACTGCGCGTTCTTGCCAAAGCGCACGCCCGTTGCCGACGCCGTGTGGTCGTTGAAAACCTTGAGCTCCTGCCACTGTCTGCACAGGTATATCCTAACGTCCGTACCGGCGATGGCCAGGTACGTGCCGCTCTGGTCGAAGCACAGCTCCTTGATAGCGTACCCCTCCTCCAGCTGAATGGTCTTGAAGTTTTTCAGCTTCCTCAAGTCCCATAACTTGACGCACGCGTCCTCGGCCGCCGTCGCGAGATAGTAACCGTTCTCGGAGAACGAGATTGATGTAACCGGGCCGACGTGCCCCGGGAAGTTGGCAACGTTGCTTTGTTCCTTCAAATCCCAGATCTTGACTTGGGAGTTTTCTGTGCCTGTGCCGAAGATGAGACCGTCGGGATGGAACTGAGCTGTGGTGAGGCTAACTCCAGTGAAGTCGCTCACCTTGGTGAGCAGCGTACCGGTGCGGATATCGGAGAACGCCCAGTGTTGATCAGTAGACGTGGAGAGCACGTAGTCGCCAGTTGGGTGAAGGGAGAGACCAGTAACCGGCCCGTCGTGAGAGCGGAGAATCACCGACGTCTGAGACCTGGAGGCCAAAATAATAACATCCAAATTATACATTTTATGAGTGATGCATGAGACACTTACCCTAGGCTCTAATTCTATATTAAAAAGTCAGCCGATCCCCCAACTCACGTTTTATCGCACAAGTGACGCACGTAGCCACACCGTAATGGTACGTGAACATTGATTATAAAATGCCCATTACTGCAGACCAGCATATAATTACAATCTGTTACTTACGTGGGCACATTCCAGACGCGTATAGTATGATCCGGCGACGCAGTGATGACGGTGTCCTCGTCGGGGTGGTATATGACCCGCGTCACCTTCTTGGTGTGACCCTTCAGGATGGCCACCACCTGCTCCGTGTCCTTGTTGAATACGGTAGCGTTGCGGTCGTTTCCGCCCGTCAGCAGCTTGCTGTGGTCCGACGGGTTGATGTCCAGGGAGAGAATGCCAGGCACACTGGCCGAGTGGAGACCCTGAAAACATGTATACTGGTAAGTTTTCAAGGCTTAAATCTTGCTTTTGTTAATGACGTGAATTAGGTGCAATTAAATCTTCAGAATTGATTTTGTGAGTTAAGTTGTGTTTTAATCTTATTGTAAAAATATAAAAATACAATGAGGTCTAAATCAAATAAACGATCAATGCGCCAAAGTCCCTCGAAAATCACAGATAATTTAGTTAAAAGAAAGCGGGTGCCAAAGGGTGTTTTAGTATCGAAGGTGAATACTGACAGGATGCGAGGCGAGCGTGACCGCAGCCCGGATCTGGTCGGGGCCGAGCAGGCCCTCGGGCACGGTGCGGCCGCGGCGCTTGCGCTCCTGCGTCAGCGCCGTGGCGCGCTCCTGCAGCCGCGCCACCACCTCCGCCGACATGCCCACGGCCGCCGCGCCGCCGCTGCCGCCCGCAGCCGCCTCCACCTGTTGCAGATGCACATGTTATCATTTGCTTTGCTAAAATAAGTTAATTAAATATTATGCCATAAATTTAAAGTAATTTCAATTCATCTACAATTCTCCAATCAGTCTTCTAAAATGCGACTTAAGAAGGATCTTAACTATCTACTAATTTGGGAGTAAATATACAATCTGCCATTTCCATAACAATACTATTTGAGCTTGTTTGTGAAATATATTGAGAATTGTATAAATCTTCAAGATAGTAAGTTTGACAGCAAGAATTTGCTTTTTTTTATTCTCTTACTGCTCAAAGCAAATAGCTGTATTTGTTTTGAGCAGTACAACAATAAAAGATAGAGGCACATACCTGGTGCGTGGGTTGTGGCGCGACTATGCCCGCTTGCGGCTTGAGCGTGGCGAGGGCCTCGCGCGCCGCAGTCACTTCCTTGGTGAGACGCGCGATCACGCGGCACGCCGCGTCATGCTGGTACAGCGCGTGACTTAGCTCCTGAACATATTACATACCGCTGACTGTTGTAATCCATTTACTATAAGATTACAGAACATATAAACTTGATTGGGTAGCATTTGTGCCAAGCCTATAATTATGCTGTGGAACATGTTGATTATGTTTATTTCTCATGTGATAGTGTGACTTGGTACTACACAGTCATGGCATGCATACTAGCCCTACTGGATACATCATGTCCAGATGACTTGCCTGCCTAGCAGTCTGCAGTTGCTGCCTCTGAGTGAATGCATGCAGCATCAGTGCATCCCATTCGTCCTGCATGCTCTTCAATGTGGCCGGAATAGATGTAGCACTTGGTGGCTTCGGTTTCACTATTGCAGGAGCTATGAATACAAATTTATAATAAAGAAATTTCTCCAAACAACAGTTTTTAGGTTGCAAACTAAAAAACACCTGAAGTTTGAATACCGTTATATGGACTAAGTAACACCTCATCCAAGGCTAGTTACGAAAAGCCTAATCCTGAAATGCAACCTAATGGGAATGGAAACAACATACAACCAATTCTAAACTGATCATAGCATACATAATTTTCCCTCGAATACCCCACCCTCTACACCCTCTTCCCTCAAATATGGTTGAGGAGAGTGATGGCTGCTCCTCAAGTCATGCTTGTGTAAGGGTGCTACTTGCGAGGACTGGTCCAACCATTTTCCTCTTAATGACTTACCATCTACTCTCCCATACTGCGTTGAAGGCATCATACCAAAGCAATTATTTCTATAACCATCTGTGGTTCAGAATAATCCCTTCATTGTAAATGGGAGTAAATGCACCTTCCAATCGCAGCTTCCTATGCATAAAGACTATATTTGTATTTAATATTAGACTGCCGTGAGTATAATTCTTTTCTAGTATTGTGGCAAACGTGCGGTCTGCTCTCATGGCATTGCTGCTCCTGAGAATGTATTACTCTCAATTATCATTTTGTAAAGAGTTACCATTGAGTTTCTTACCGTGCGAGCTCTTACCGGCTCGGTGGAAGCACCATTCCAAACCGGTGGTAGAATCTGACTATTTGTAAGTGCTTTTTGGCCTACTTGAATTTTTTTTTTTTTTGGATTTTTAAGTATTTGTTTAATAAAATTATTTTTAACAAAAAACAAAAACCGACTTCAAAAACCTAGGTGCACTAAAAAGCTACAAATAACCTTACAATTCATTACATTTGGAGTAGGTGCCAATCAACGTCGGACAAGGCAAATACACACATGAATTGGCACCGACTCCAAATGTAATGAATTGTAAGGTTATTTGTAGCTTTTTAGTGCACCTAGGTTTTTGAAGTCGGTTTTTGTTTTTTGTTAAAAATAATTTTTTTTCACGATTTTTAGTGTCAATAATCGTTGAAAATTTGCAAATATTATCACCTTATAACAGCCCTAAAAAAGTAAAAATTTACAGCCAAAAAAAAAATCACCCCCCCCTCACCCCCCCTTTCCACCCCTTTGGGGGTGGGTTTCGATCTTTGTTAACAATCTGTATTAAACAAAAAAAGATTTTTCGAAATCGGTTCACTAACGCCGGAGATATGCTGTAGTCCGGATTGGACCCCCATTTCACCCCCTACATATTTTTTCTTTCAAAATTCCTGTAAGACGTGTTTTTTTATTTTGTATGTTAAATATATATACAAAGTTTCAAAATATTTTTGAAATTATGTGACCTTCAACCCCCCATTTCACCCCCAAGGGGTTAAATTTCTGATAATATTTTGGAAATGGGACCAACCTTGAAGAATTCCCTAGCAAACCTAAAAAAAAATTTCGAAATCGGTCGACAGACGCCGGAGATATGCGGTAACATACATAAAATAAAAAAAAAAACCATACGGGTCGAATTGAGAACCTCCTCCTTTTTGAAGTCGGTTAAAAATGTCAAACTATAACTGGAAAGTAAATTGTTTTCATTATGCAGAGCTCAAATAGTTTTGTCACATCGGAACAGACACAATATTCAGAATTAATTCATGGATATAATAGCAGTTAATTAAAAAAAAAAATCTGTTGGTGTTTGTGAATTATGGTCTCTGCCAACTACCTTCTTCGTAATTGTGTCAGCCCATGCAGAAAATATTTTTTGTATAAAATTCAATAAACAAGCCCACTATACTATTCTGTCACCAACCACCACTGCCATGCCCGGCCTGACAGTCAATTCAGTGATAGTATATGTAACAATACATTGTAGTAGGGTCTGCCGTATTAAGTACATGTCCGTTCATAGTATGGATCGGGGTAGTGAGCTAAGGGTTATAGGTATCACTTACTCTTTATTTCAATCAGGTCCTCAATCCTCAACTCCTTGCCGCTAATAGGGTCCACCCCATTCTCAATAATGTATTTCTCAATAACCCGCTTCTCGAATACTGCTCCCGATAAGGGTGACACCACTGGAGCTTCAGGCACCTCATTAGATACTACAATGAAAAAAGTAAGGTTATACAAATAGTAGGGGTCTAGTACATACATAATCGACATGAGCCTAGCTGAAACGTGATTATCGTTAATGGGATACCAAACAAAAACATTTTGTTACAGGTGAAACACAAGCTTTGCAAAATTGCAAGAACCCAAACCCGGTGAATGCGCGCCATGGGGAAAGTTCGCAGGTTTATTTATAAAAGACAGAATATTGTCATTTTGAACTCACTTGCACAATACAGAGCCATTTTAGATGTTGATTTTGTCTAAAACTCTCATAAACACTCGAAAAACTACTGAAAACCTAACAAACAACCAAACAAAATTGTGTCCAAAGAGCACAAAGCAAAAACCATAGACAACAATAGATTGATTGAAGTCTCCGATTGAAACAGAAAAACTGTCAAAAAATATTAAATCATTTTTCTGTGATTCAAAGTACAACCTTAATAAATTACTATACTATACTCTTTGGTACAGCCTCACCCATAGTTTAGTACTCATGGAGATATTTAGTACTATACCCTTATATAGTGATCTGTGCTTTGGCCTCACCTCAAATGGCTCTTATAGAACGTGATTGATTAAATATTCTATCTCGATGTAATCCATTTGCGAGCCCTTGTAATTTAACTGTGCAGCTTCAGTGTGCACTTTGAAACTTTAGAGATGGATTATTACTAAATAAAAGGACTATAAACTTTCTTCACAATTTTTATTAAATTACAGAGTAACAAGAAAAAATGTAGTGCCGATGAAAAATGGCTCAACCAGTCGTGTAAAAACCTTAATTATTGTAAGTTGATACAGCATTATGTGCACTAGCTCACAGATCTACACTTCGTCTGTAACTGTGCAACACAACCTGTACAACCACTGTTGGAACGAAAGCCTGATAAAAACCAGTTCAGCTATATATTATATATATATATAGGGTTCACAAAATAAGAAACATTCTTTATATAAAATTATTTCTAAAGAGAAAACACTAATAGCTAATTACTGTAGCAGTAAAATATAAAACTATCTAATCTTCCTATATTTAATAAAGTACATAGGTACCTAGTTTCAAAAATTTACATGAATCTAGAATAGCAAATAAATATATTTCGGCATTTATTTTGAGCCAAACTAATAAAAAAATTGTCCAGGAAGAATACTTAAAATAATAAAATTCTATTCTCAAAGTAATCTAAAATTCTCATCTACACACAAGTAGTAAATCCATAAGACGAAGATAATAAATGAATGAAAGTAATATTTCATATTATGCCTAAATGTTTTATCACTCAACTGTTGAAATAAAATAGAAATGAAATACAATTTCCTATTTGTAAAATAAAATAAAAACAATGTTCATTTCAAAAGTAAAGTGACAAACATTTACTAGATTGCACATAGACCATACATCATGTTCAAAGGTAATTATTTACAGTTCTATTTACAAAGGTAACAATTATTTATTTTAACTATGATGAACTATGATTGTACAAAAAGGAACAAATCTTCTTGGCTGTGATTCAAACAAAGTACATTATTCTGATTTAACTCCATTGTGCTTTGCAACTTGAATCTGCTAAAAACAGTTTATAGTTTAGGTGGCTCATAATTTCACTGATAAATTTACAAACTAGTGAAATTCTAATCAATAATTTCAGAAAATCCTTTGCAATTATGATTTAATAAAACTTTTTGAATACATTTTACATGTAAATAACATTCCAAACTGATAAGGAATTGAAAGTTTAGTTTTTATAACATTATATTTTTTAAGACAACTTTACGAGACAATGATTGTTATCACAACCGCAGTATTAAAGCAATTAAGTGAAATTTGTGCTCAAACATCATATTATAATCCATATAAGAAGTCGCATTTTTTTCCATAAAAGTCGGTTACGACAAGAAAAATGTGTGATATTATGTCAGTTTATCTCTTCGTTCTCTTATGAAATACAAAAGTGAAAGAGTGCCCTAGCCTGGCCTAATCTGTCCCATAAGTGTAGCCTTGACGAATCAAATGTGTTAGCTGTGCAGTTATGGAATAACTTGAGTAGAACAATACTTTTCAACATAAAAAAAATCTTAAAGAAAACAAGCATAAACAAGCCTCCCTAATTGCAAACAATTTATTGACTACTAAACTAAACCCGAAAAAGGTCGAATAAATAAAATCCTAAATGAAACCACGAGTCTACTTCAGAACAAAATAAAGTCCACCGTTCTTTCATGTTTGTACTAATAAAAACAAAGAATTACTGATTTTGCACCTGAAGTTACTTCATGTCAAGTTCACATCGAAAATCCACAATAGTACCCACAAAACAAATGTAACACGAGTATTTTGTATACTGTCAATAACACAAACTTGTGTCATCACTATGCACTATTGGCTCCGATATTTACAAGTCACAAGAGTACAGAGATGGCGTGTGAGCGCAGCGCGTGCGCACGCGCCTTCGATCACGTGAAGGCTTCGCGTAACTGTCGTACGGCCGTGTACACCTGGAATTAGATTATCATCACCAGATTATTATTAGAGGTCATTGATTACTAGGATTCAAAGTTTTGCTATAGAAATGACATATTTTTACCTTGATGGCGGGTCCGAGTCGCAAGCGCAGGCAGTGGACGAGCTCGTCGCGCGACGCCATTAGCAGCTCGGCGCCTGATAGCCGCGCCGCCGCCGCCGCCGCCCCCGCCGCCGCGCCAGCCACTCGCGACACCAGGCTTGCCACGTCACTCTGTTAGCGTTGACAACAACTTTTATTCAATTGTTTTAGGGTGTTGTACTATAGTGAAAGGGCATTCAAACATCACGATAAACACAGGTGTTATGCAAATCTCGTAACACGTATCAGACTGGAGGGGAATTCTGAATTGCAACAATCAACAGAAACCTTCTATAGACATGTCATTAATTACAAAAATGAGCATAGTAAAAGTTGGTTGCAAACATTTTTATTTAACAGGTTCATACCTGCGTCCAGTGCACGGGGTCGTGCGGCAGCGCCAGGTCGGCGAGGTGGCGGGCGACGTGCGCGCGCGCGGGCGGCTCGGCGGCGGGCTCGACGTCGGTGGGCGCGGCCGACACGCGAGAGTAGGTGCGCGGCGCCGCCGACACCGAGCGGCAACTGCGCCACCGCTTGCCGCCGCAACTCGACATCGAATCATCGTCCGAAACCTGGATGTACATTCATTGTTAGATGGACTATACTATATTCATTACAAGAGTAATCAGAATTGCAAATGTTATGGTACCTGATCAGTTTTGACAACCTCTTCGACCCTCTTGTGTTTAGGTGGTCTGCCTCGTTGTGGTCTGCGAACAAATGTGATGTGAATATAAATCACAGTTATTGAAATGTAATATTCATTCTTGGGACATTAATTACCTTTCTTTAACAGTGTCGCTGGTGGGCGTACTCGTATGAGTCGCTTTGGGCTGTTTGCTAAGCACTCTGAAATAGAAAATTCATGCTTAAATTGCGTGTGCCATGATTGATAGCGCAGTGCAATAAGTAAAGGTACGGTGGCATCGGGGACAGTACAGTAGGTATTGAGTGAAGTACCTGCGTTCCCGGGGCAGCGCGCGCTCGGCCTCCCGGTCGGTGTTGGGCGCGAGGCGGTCGGGCGGGCGCTGGGGCGGCGCGCGGTAGGGGCAGGCGGAGGCGGCGGCGTGGTGCTTGTGCGCGCCGCCCCGCGCCGAGCCCAGCCCGCGGCACCCGCCCACGCCGCACGGGCCCGCCGTGCCCAGCTCCTCCGCCGCTGCACATACACACGCACGCTCGCGCTCAGTAACAAACAAATAGAGAAGTGCTTCGAAAATAAAAGAAAACGTAGCAAAATATGATCTAGGGCATTTGCAATATATTCATAACCATTTTAGATAAATAATAACAAAGACTGAGAAAAAAACGAGTTAATAGAGAAAGTAGGCACTATGTTCGAGTTTATTGTGACAGATTTATTTCGTAGCAGTGGTAGCCTCGCGGGCAAGAACGCCCGCCTTGAACGTAAGGGGTGCAAGTTCAAATCCCAGGCCCGCACCTCTGAGATAATTTTCATGTGCGAATGTCATTTTCAACAATGATTACCACTTGCTGAACGGTGAAGGAAAACATCGTGAGGAAACCTGCACGTCTGTAAAAAGGCGTGTGAAGTTCACCAACCCGCACTGGGCCAGCGTGGTGGACTATGGCCCAAATCTCCCTCGTATTGAGGGGGAATGTGCCCGGTATAATGGCAATAGGCTCGCCCCCTATTACATTGGGACCAAAATACATCGGCGAAGTGTGGGTGAACTACAGTGCACCTCTGCCTACCCCTTCGGGGAATACAGGCGTGATGATGATGATGATGTATTATTTATTTCGTCTTATGTCTTCCACTTTTGATGGAAATTATTATCTTGCAAAGCATACCAATTTTGTTTCTACATAAACATGATAACAACGGCGTTCTCTTGAAATATGATAGGACTAGAATAAAATAAAATATGACTTACTCAGTGGCGGTTCCAAAGGGTGTCCCGTCTTGAGGCACCATCCGACAGGATGCAGGTCGGGCGAGTCGTCGTCGAGCCAGCACGACAGGTCCTCCGGCCACCCATCGAACGATACGCGCACCTGGTGCTCCTTCACTGCCGTGATGGTAGCCACGCGAATCAGGAATGGCACCTGAGTTACGCATTACACATTAAAACTTTATAGTTGGCAATGTCTTTTGCAGGTCCTCGGGTTGACTTGATTATAATTTATTTAGCACCAAAAAGTACTTGCAAGGAATGAGCGCATACTGTTGGTCTTGTGCCGGAGACTTGCAATGAATCTTCACACAAAAAGTAGCATTGTCACATTTCAGTGACTTGATACATATGGTAATAGTAAAGTATAAAATATAGATGTCTGACCCTCTTGTCAACGACTTCCAGTTTCATGCCAGCTTTGAAGCCCTGCGGAGCGCGCGGCTTGAAGGCCCGCGGCGGGGCCGACGACGCCCCCGTCTCCGTCAAGTAGTTCTCCCAGGAGAACGTGTCTGGGTCCTTGTAGACTGAAGACAAGCGCACACCAATCTTTATTACTCATTGTAGACATGGTTTAGTCCCTACGATATGCTCTGTTAAGTATATAACGGCTACAAAAGCCACTAATTAATATAAGCGTTTTAACGATGTCCATGACTGCCTGTATTCCAAAACAAAACAATTCAATTACACTAGAAACAAATTGCGGTCACCATTTAGATAAATTGATAATAATTTTTAAATACATCGAATTATTATAAAGATCTCTTAATGCATCTAACTAAAACATATCTCAAACTGATTACTTACCTACATTCACAGACAACATAGAATGGTCACGCATATACTCGTATTAAATTATAAACAAAATTATGTTGCGCCTAATTAATATGAGTTCATAAATTATTTATATTTTTAATTGCCGAAATTGCGACAACTACGTAAAGGTTCCAAAACAGGACTGAACCGTGTGCAGCCAATAGCTCGCGGGAGATAAGGGTGACGTCACGCCACTACCGGTTATCCTCGTTTTGATAATATGTATAAATATTAATTACTAAGTGTAATAGATTCGAATTCGGAATTAGTTTACCTAATAATAATAAGGAACCATATGAGAAATGCAATACATTTCGGATACAAATTCGTTAACTAAGGCAGTACTTACTACTAATATTTATATTGATAGGACTACTAAAATGATTGTGGCCCTACTATGTCTGTTTCAGAAACGACAAGACTGTATATCAGGATTGTCGCATGTGGCAATCTATGATGTCTGCTTATGCCAATGGGGGACAGGCTTGAGTATAATGCCACTCGCCACTCGCCACTCGCGCGTGCTCGTTACTGTCTACTTGGACGAGCATAATGAGGTTTAAATTTTTTAAAACATTGATGAAAGTATAATAATTACTTACAATTAGGCGGCGTCAAGGGTATGCAGTTTTCCTCCGCCCACCCCACCGGGTGTATGTACGGCGAGGTCGGGTCCACCCAAAAGTCGTACATCTCGTCCCAGCTGTCGAAATTGATCAGCATCCGGTTGTCCAGGGTGTCGGCGATAGTCGCCACGCACACCAGATCGTTCTTGCGGTCCTCGGCCTCCAGCTTCATACCCATGCGGAAACAGTTCGGCTTGAATACCTGGGGGGTACAAAAGCAAAAATATTTTAGTGTTTATACATTCTGGATCAGTCAAGTAAGTTAACAGTTAAGTCAGTTTTAAACTTTTGCGCAGTTAAATTCAAACTTGAAAACATTTGACATGAAGGTTAATGTGAAGTGTCTTACTTTAAATTTGAAAATAGGTTTTTAACTCACCGCAGCAGTAACATGTGGGAACAAGTTTCGTGGAGCGGCGACCGCCCTCATCTGCTTCAAGTACATGGGCCACGAGAAGTTCGAGTGCGTGAAGTTGGCGGGCGGCTTCAAACGCCTGCCGTTCTTCTCGCACCAGCCCGGTGGGAAGATGTCTACAGAGTCTGCGTTCACCCAGTAGTCGTAGATGTCAGGGTGCTCGTCGAAGTGCAACCTCATACGGTACCCCTGCACCTCGGCGACAGAAACAACACAGAATAAAGAAGGGTGTTGGGGATCGATCGCCTCCAAACGCATGCCCACTTTGAACGCGTTCCGGTTGTAAGGAAAGGGGTTCTTAAACAGCTTGACTGGCGCAGCCTTAGCTTTGCAAATGTCTAAGTACCGCATCCATGAGAACCCATTCTTTCCGCACATCCACGGGTACTTCTCGTTCTCGCTCAAATCCTCTGTCATTTTCAGTAGCGCCGCATCGGGTAGCTGACTTTCTGTCGGCATTGAATCGAAGTGTTTAAGCGCAACTTTGTCATCTTTACTTTCCGATATAATATCAGATTCTGACAACTGTTTTCGCATCAATAACTTCTTGATTCTATTCTTCTTTTTGACCAACTCAAAGCGTTCTTTGTCCTTCTTTTTCTGTAACACCTTTTTAACTTCGGTTTGACATGTGGAACTGCAAAAATTGGGAGTAATAAACTCAGCTGCCATACCATGACAGCCACATCCGTCACATCTGTACAGATCCTCAGGGGATGTCGGTTTCTTTTCTCTGTTATTTCGATCTACACGTTCTTTCAACGGCGTCTGATATTTAGCATTAGGGGTAATTAGCAGTTCTTCTTGATCACTGTTGTCAATCAAGTCAATAAGACCAAACTCATTAGTCTGAAACTGTAGGATGCTGCCTTGAAGTCTGGCGACTCCATTGTCCCATGTAAGACCTGGCGGATTCTCTTCCAACATAGCTTCTATGTTGTCCTTTTTGACAGTAATATTTTTTAAGTTATCAAACTCGGAATAGTAGATCTCGTGTGAACTTTTCTCGACCAATTCAGAGTTACTGTCTTTATAGTCTTCCGGATCAGAGTCGAGTTGTTTAGCCTCCAAATCTTTGTCTAATTTCTCATCACAGAATAAAGATGGTACGCGGTGGTCGTCGTTATTGTCCACCTCGTGTGTTTCCTCAGGTTTCTCTAGCTTCGGGGGCAGCGACAATTTCATATTCTTGGACATGTTCTCCGTACATAATGAAATACGTCTTTTCATATTGGCGTTCATTGTTTTCCGCTCGCTGTTGTCTGAGTTAGAGCGTCGAAGGATGGCGGGCGCGGCGACCGCCATCGACATGAACTCGGATCTATCTATTGTATTCCTATTCAATAAGCTTTTCCCTTTCTCGGGTATGGCCAAGGTGAAGGATTTTTCCCTCGTCTGACCTCCGTCGTCGTCCGCTATAGAGACTGTATAAATATCGTCATTCATCGACGCGTTTGTTTCCGGTATAGAGAGTGTGTACTCTCCTTGCTCGCCGGTGGGTTCGGCTCGCGACCCGGGAATGGAAAAAGTGAACGTTTTGTCATTCTTTGGACTGAGAGGCATCTCTTTTCCGTTCATGGCGAGGACTTTAGCTAAGGGTTGTAGAGGCGGTATGTCCGTGCCTTCCAACGGCGCGGTGTCTCTCATCACTGTGATATTGCCTTGAGGGTCGTTCTGAATCTGACCGTTAGCAATCTGCAAATTGATTATGGGTCCCTTGGATGCCATGGTAGCCGGTAAAGTAACGGGCAGAATAAATTTTGTATTTTGAATTTTAGGCATGTTCATCGGAGTTATAAACAGTTTCTGATTGTTGGTGTTTACGTTTGGTTGGTTGTTTGATATGAGTATAGATTGATTTTCTGTCAATGCTTTTGTGTTAGGTTTCTTGACTGACCCCAAATACGCTATGGCCTGTTTGCCAGGGGTCCCGGGGGCGATGCTGACCGGCACCATCATTTTATCGTTGGTTTTTGGCTTCTGAATGACTATAGGCTGACTAGCATTTACTGGAGCAAGTATGGAAGACTTGTTTTGCATGGGAACCTTCGGTGCTATGTTAGGTTTGTTTGGCATGTTCGAAATTAAGTGGATGTTTGAATTGCTGGTTACCTGTAACAAGAATTTAAAATAGATTAGCTAATTTATATAAGCTGATAACTGGAATATTTCCACACATCCATAAAAAAGGGGTAAGTATGAGACAAGCTTGTGTCATAAAGATTTTCTAGAGGCTTCCTATTAAAATACAAGCAGATATTCACATGTTTTTACTTTAATATGGAATCTTTAGACCTGCAGTGTAACTTTCTTTTTAACCGACTTCAAAAAGGAGGAGGTTCTCAATTCGATGGGTATTTTTGACTTCAAAAACCTAGTGTAAACTTCGAATCGTGTGAACTTCAAAAACCCAATTCATGTGTGTATTTGGCTAGTCTGACGTAGATTGGCACCTACTCCAAATGTAATGAATTATATAGTTATTTTTAGCTTTTTAGTGTACCTAGGTTTTTGAAGTCGGTTTTTGTTTTTTGTTAAAAAAATATTTTTTGCTTCTTTTTTCCCAATAAATGTAACCTTAATATTTATTATTTATGATTTTTATTAGTCATTACGCACAGTGCTTAAATTACCTGCTGTTCTCCTTTAATCATTAAGTTAATACTCATATCCTAAAAGAATTTGGAATGTCATCTACAATGGTATTTTTCAGTACGAAAGTGTTCTACAATTAGTATCAGTTATTTCCAACTTAATACTACGAATCATTGTTTGTGTGCGAACCAAACTAGACTCAGGGTCTGTATCTTGGTGCTCTTATTACATACTTACAATGCCACTGTAAATGGATAAAAACTATCTATAAATTGGGCAGTACCTAGCATTGGGTTCATCCATTAAACTGTTATAATAACATACCTATTTTAATATTAACCACCAGCCACTATAAAGTTCTACAAAATAACTTTTATTAAAAAAAAACAGACACCTAAGAATAAAGTAGCACACACGCCATATTTTATAAAAACTATCTTAAAATTGTCTTGTCAATAATAAAGAAAATTTGAATAGTTAGTTTTTGTGCCGAGTAGCCTAGTTATAAGTGATCAGTATAAAATAAACTGGCCAAGTGTGAGTCGGACTCACGCACCAAGGGTTCCGTACCATTATCTATAAGAACGGCAATAAAATCACGTTTGTTGTATGGGAGCCCACTTAAATAATTATTTTATTGTTTTTTTAGTATTTGTTGTTATAGCGGCAACAGAAATACATCATCTGTGAAAATTTCAACTCTCTAGCTATCACGGTTCATGAGATACAGCCTGGTGACAGACGGACGGACGGACAGCGAAGTCTCAGTAATAGGGTTCCCGTTTTACCCTTTGGGTACAGCACCCTAAAAAGCTACAGCCATGAATTAGAAGGTGCATTTTTCGATTCAAACAAAATTAAATAAGTTGCATAGTTGATGATGTCTTGCCCACAGCTTCTTGGTAAATCAATTTGTCCAATAGCATTAAGTATTTCAGAACCAGCTCTTTGTGATACCATTATTAGTTGATTATAATTTTCTATACATCACAGGATTATGTGGCAGATTTATCAACAATCATTGTAATTAAAATATTAGTCATTGAGTTGACTGTCTTGTTCTTATTTCCTTTGCTACTTAAATTAACAATTCGATTTTATTTTAACCACTGTTTGATTAAAATCTCATGTATAATAATTATTGTCATGGTTTTAATCTAATCTATTCTTGCTGGACCACTTGATTTAGTATGGAGATAAACTAAATAATTGAAAGCTATAAAGGTATGGATGAAATGTTTATGGTGGTGATTCACTTACAGGCCTTCTTACTATGATTTGTGGTGGGTTCCCACTGGTGCTGGCTTGAGTGATGACATCAGTACTTGTCACCGGCTTCAGGCCCGTCGGCGTCTGTATGTACACCACATGAGGCACTGTCCTTGTTGCCCCGCGTAGTTGTATGGAGTTGTTGGAGGAACTAGGTATTTGAACTACAGTAGAGTTTGAACCCACTTGCACTTGTGAGATAGAGGTTGAGTTATAATTTTTCACTCCTGAAGAATCAGGCAGTTGTAACTGAGATGAATTTGATAGAGACATATCTAAATTACCATCCATGGTAGAAGGTCTAGGGTTGGATCCCATGTGAACGTGAAAAATTGAACTATGAATAGGCTGATTAGCGTTCTGGAATGCCGGCGCTGTTAAATGTATACTCTGACTAGCAGTGGGAATCTGTAGTGGCACATTTATAGTTTCACCAGCTGGTAACTGGACAGGCACGCTTGTTGTTCCCGACACTTGTATTGGCAGACTAACGGGGGCTATCTGGAGGGGCACTGTGCTTGTTGCACTGGACAACTGGACGGGGACATTTATATTGGAAGTAGAGCCTGGAATTTGCACAGGCACATGCACAGTGGATAATTGGAGAGGGTAAGAATTATTAGTGTGAATCTTCACAGGTGCTAGAGAGTGGGTAACTAGATTGTGGGTGATTGTTGGCAAGGTCTGCTGGGCCTGCATCGACGACACGATCATGCTGCTCGATATTGGCGCCTGGAATATGACAAATCGTGTCAATGAGGTCAAACATAAACCACATCTCTAAATAAATATTAGGTACCAATGTTAGCCACTCACACGCAATGTATTCAGTAGCACATTATGTTGCGAGCTATTATGCGTTAGATTGCTACTGATTGACGTGTTCGATGATTTTAATAATCTCTTTTTTAAAATTTCTGTTTTATGCTCATCAAAGTTTTGAAGTGAATTACACTGCTGTCTCTCCATTTCTCGGCACCGAGAACGTAAGCGAGCTCATTACAGACGCTCGGTTATCTTTTACAATCCATTATTGATGACCTGCAACGTATTTTAAAAATAAAATATCGCGAAATGAAAAATCATTCTAACGCACTACTCGCACACTAACATACGTACGTGCTGATCAAAGTTTTAGCTCAAATGTACCAAGAATATCGCAGATACGTACGACATGAATTATTAATTAATATTTACAAAATACGTTGAACACATTTTTCTTTCCCGAGTATCGCACTCTATCAAATACTGCAGCTACTTTTACAGAACCCCAACCTTCGACCAAAAAGTTCAGGAAACAGTGAAACCGTAACTTATTACTTACATTTCAATCTTCCGACAGAGAGGCGAGTTCTTCGTTTATAATTCCAAGGATTACAACATCGTTATTGTGTTGAAAACCATAGAAAAATAAAATATATTTATTACAGCGACGATATTTACCTGCCTAGCACAACTGGTAATAAATCTGACAACTTTGCCAAAACGTTGTAGCTGTATTTCTTAAGTTGGTACTTTCTGGACATTTTCGACCAATCACGCAAATGTATATTCATGACGAAGCTTTCGCGCCGGATTATTCCACTAAAAAAGTTATATTTATACTGTTTGATATGCAACTATAAACAATGGCTTTGTGATCTTAGAGTAAGTATATCAATAATTTAAAACAAAAATAACAATTTTATCTTACTTTGACAGAGAATGTAGCGTGAATTTAGGTACCTACGTCTATTGTCGTTTATTTATTAACGCTCATAACAAAATTGTAGCTTATTGACCTTAATAATAAAATTTGGTACCATAATAATAGTTTATTGATAACTTTATATTTTAGAGATGTATTAAATAATGTTTAAAATTATAAAAACCGGAAACGGATAGAAGATTTTCACTTCCCTCGCTTGCATAATAATTTTCTTTTTTTATGATTTGTTTGTGGCGGGCATGATGGCGGGCGAACCATAGTAAGTAGGTACACACGCACGTACGGTCATATTACATTCAACCCACGCACGAACACTGAAGTTTGTTACTTACAAAGATTTTTGGATGTTAATTGGTGATGTACATAACGAATATTTACATCTGATAAAAGTTCATGCAAATGTTGGAAAGACAAACGGGCAACTTGAGGTTTTATTTTCTTTTGTTGGAACGAAACAAAATCAAAACATTTTTCTTAAACAAACATCCACCAGTCACCCAAATCAGTTCTTAGAAGTAGATTGCTGCGGCACGTTACCGGCGATAACCAATTAAATCGCGAACGTATGTTACAAAAGATCCTGGTTTATGAACCCAGGGTTATTGTAAAACCCCAATATCTGCTATAGCATCGGACTAGACCCCGTGGATGTGTGGGAATAGGCTACGCGACGGAAGCTCCTGTTAACTAGCCGATCATCACTTAAAACCCAGGATAGACGGTACGGCAGGTAAGACCAGATATATTCGTCTTCCACGCGAGGTGAAGAAAATTAATATCAATATCGGCATTTCGTAACTTCTCCCAACACTATTGGTTGTGCTGTCATTATGGAGGGTAGAATTAAAGGAGTGCAATCTCCTATGGGATTTTTTTTTAAAGTGTCCGTCGATATGATATCAGTTTATTCCCAGGGGGTGTCGATATATGCCCATGCCGACACCAGCGAAATTATGAATTGTTTTTTAACTATTATTTAATGCATTTCGACGGCCATTTGGCAATACACAGATGACACTCCTTTAATTCTACCTTCCATAATAGTGATGCGACTCGGGGAGGATTTTGTGAGTCGAGTCATTTGATTAATTTTATTACGTCACTTGAGTTGTACTCGAGTTTTCGAGTCACTTGAGTAAACTACTTACACTCCATAGAACTTGAGTGAGAATTTGATACTCGAGCTGAGTTTCAATTAGTTTCAATTAAGAATTTTCTAATACCTTTATTAAATTAGTTATATTTGGTAGTACGAAATAAAATACAAAACATTATTTACCTCATTTATGTCAAGAAAAATAAAATTACTTTATACGACTAATTAGTTGCCATGTTAAAATGAATTTAAATTGCAAATAAGAAGTTAAATTCAAAATTAAATTTAGCTTTTGATAGTTGAGTATCAATAATTAGATAACAATCAGGCTTCTGTTAGACCTTACAACTAAATATTCCTTATAATTACATTAATTTATCCTTATCCATATTACTGGAATTAGATTTAATCAATAATTAAAATTCACGAAATAACAGTATTTTAAACTTTAAAATTACATTAGAGATGATTTTGAACTTGTAACGTCCCTACGTTAATAGAGACGAAGTGACATATAGCGCTCACCGAATCAACTAGGCGCGCTAAGTTGACACGGTAACTCGAGTGCAAACGAACTCGAGTCAAATTTATTTTCACTCGAATACGAGTTTTACAAATTCACTCGAGTCCTATCACTACTCCTTAGCTGTCATATCAGTATAGCTGTCAAGATGACAGTAAGTCTCAAGTCAAAAAAAAAAAACAAAACTGACAAATATAATTTCTCCGACTTTCATCATAATTGTTTAGATAGTGATATGTTTTTAGTGGAATAAAATAATTGAATTGCTAGAAGTTGGAAATCTGGACTAGAAATATTGGCATTATTTTGCTGTCTCAATATGTATGTATCGTGCTAGCATGCGTGATTTTAACAGGAAGGCTACTAACATGTACTACCTACTTGTAGTAGGTACACTATTTATGTGTATTAAAAACATTTGTTTTTTATTTTCTGATCAAATGTTTTGCAATGTAATTTATTTAAATCACCCGACTGGCTGAGATTTTACATTAATACGTACGTGTACAGTTTTAGATATGCCTTTGTGTCGTACATTGATGCAAAAATCAATTTCATAATTTTAGTTTTGCTTTTGCGGACGTATCACACTTGACACACGTTGTTGTGGCACTCAGATCTTGGTATTTATTCGAGGAGTGCATTGTAAAAAAAGAAACAATTTAACTAAGTACCTATACTATACCTAGTTTAATAAAAAATATTTCTAACAAAAAACAAAAATCAACTAAAATCGACTACTATTAAAGTGTGTAATATTTTATGTTGACAGTGTTCTTGATGTGAGGGGTGCAAGATGAGTAGCCAGCATCAGTACATGAGTGTGAACAACACACCCAGCACACGCGTCGGAGACATTGAACACATTAGTAAGAGTCCATTATTGACTATACACAACTTTTTGCATGTTTTGCTACATTCATGTGAAACATCTAATGGCGCGCTTGGCGAGTGAGAGCAACTGTTGATGCCGCGATACCGTGATGCGAAAACTTCGAGTAGCTCCGTGGCTCCTTGGTTCCTTCCGCCACTGCGGCTTAGACTCCGTCCACTGGCTGACTCCGCTCACTCGCCGCTACGACGCTTCTCTCTCTACTCTAAATAACATAATGTTTCACATCTGCCAGGCGTCCCGCGACGGTTACTCCTTTTATTATATTTTAATGACATTATGTTTTATGTGTAATGTATAGTCAACATCTATTTACATACATACATACATATACTCACGCCTATATCCCATGGGGGTAGGCAGAAACTACCGTTTGCCACACATCTATTTACTATGGAAATATATATTTTTTTAAGTACTCTTATGAAGATATGAGGATATTTTTTTTTAACAATTTTGTGAGTTGTGTTTATTTTTTAAATTCATATAAACATTTGTGAAAAAAGGGAATCCCACAGTCTTACTATTCTATTTCTCTAGTCACATTTTTTTTTTTACCAAAGAATCCAAGTGGGCCCAGTACTGGGTTGCAATATGGCTAATGGAAACACTGCACTAGAAAATTACATGATTCAATAACTGTACGATATTAACCCCCAAATGTGTAGAAATTTGAATCCAATTATAGCTGGTATTTATCAAAACAAAAGTGAACCAGAAAGTTTTCAATTCAATGCACTTTTTATTTTAATTTATAATTAGGATAGGTAACCTGTGGTAGGGAACTTTAGTGTCCCATTCTTAATTAAAGTTTTGTTAGAAAATATACCATAAATTGTCATTCTTGCAGGTCATCTCTCAGAACATATAGGTTCCCTGTGCCTCTCGTCCGAGTACTCGGATGTGACGCTGATCGTGGAGGGCCAGCGGATCCCCGCGCACAAGGTGATCCTGGCCGCCAGCAGCGACTACTTCAGAGCCCTACTCTATGGCGGCATGAGAGAAGCCAATCAGGTGATTATCATGAGTCTATTGCAGAACATCTAGTTGTTATTGAGGCGTACTGCTATAGCATGCTATACAGAACATGCTCTTCTTTATCAATATTAATATGATTGATGTACCTTATAGTTACTATATATTATCAGGATTTTTATGGAAGATTATCGCATTTTGTTTGAATTTGTAAAAAATGTATTAAAAATTTACTTAGTATGCATTCCATGTTGTTAACAGGCGGAGGTGGAGTTGCAAGCACCTTTGCAAGCATTCAAGGCTCTTTTAAGATATGTATACTCAGGTAATAATACACTAAACTTATTGCATAATACTTTACTACAAACCTCTTCTCAAAGATTTAATCTAGATTGATTAAATCTTTAGATATAGACGCAGCATCTAAACAAAACTTATATAAAATATCAAGTCAGTAATGGGCGCTATGGAGTATGGTGGTATCACCCGCCTGCGAGGGTTAATATTATGGTAGGTGGTTGTTCCAGGCGCCATCTTTAGGACCCGACCTCTTAAGCCTCTTAAGTCTATTAAAATATCCTGTTAGTGCACAAAAAAATTGCATCAATGTGTTTGATTGTCTCAATTATGATTTTGATTATAACGATATAATTCAATGTAAATGTTTCGGTAGTACCTACTTCATTGTTATATTGAGTGTACCCAGGTCACATGGGCCTCTCCCTGCTGCGGGAGGACACGGTGTTGGACATGCTGGGTCTCGCGCACCAGTTCAACTTCCAGGAGCTGGAGACCGCCATATCTGACTACCTGCGGCAGGTGCTTGCCTTGAGGAACGTGTGCGCCGTCCTGGACGCCGCCCGGTAGGTGGATCCCAAGGTCTTTTCAAGTCTGTTTTTATCAAGATACTTGGCTTTAACTATGGCAACAAAAGTCAAGACCTCAGGTACTCATACTGCACAATCGTCTTAGAATTTTATATCAACAGTTTCAGTTATTACACTAATTAAACTTGACCAAATTAAATTCATCGTCGTCCTCTTCATAACTGTCATGTTTGAGCAAGATTATGTTAAATAAATATTACATGCTAAGCTGTGAAAGTAGTCATTGTCAGGGAATGTACGTAAAAGACCCTAACGAATTTACGCAGGTTGTATGGGCTGAAGGCGTTGATGGACTATTGCTACAACTTCCTGGACAGGAACGCAACAGAAGTGTTGCAGCATGACTCCTTCCTTCAGCTCTCTGTGGTAAGTTCTACCTATTTACCCTCTGTACGAATTGGGTAATTAATGTTGGCTATGCTTAGATCAAGACTGGGATTTTGGACGGCACCACGGCACGGATGTAATAAATGACACCTTTTTAGGGTTCCGTACCCAAAGGGTAAAACAGGAAACCCTATTACTAAGACTTCGCTGTCCGTCCGTCCGTCCATCCGTCCGTCCGTCCGTCCGTCTGTCACCAGGCTGTATCTCATGAACCGTGATAGCTAGAGAGTTAAAATTTTCACAGATGATGTATTTCTGTTGCTGCTATAACAACAAATACTAAAAAACAGAATAAAATAAATATTTAAGGGGGCTCCCATACAACAAACGTGATTTTTTTGCCGTTTTTACAGATAATGGTACGGAACCCTTCGTGTGCGAGTCCGACTCGCACTTGGCGGGTTTTTTCTATAAATTTGAGATAAGAGTTAAGTTGTTTTGTATAATGCCATTTTGTTTAGCACACTATATTTATAAAAACACCCACACACAGACTGTACAAGATTAAAGTATGCTTGTTTAGGATAGTATTATTAGTTCAAAGGAACAAGGAGAACGCACAAAACAATGTTAATTGTTATACTGTATCTTAGGAAGCCTTGCAAGGTCTTCTCGAACGCGACTCTTTCTTCGCGCCCGAAGCGGACATCTTCAAGGCGGTCTGCAATTGGTTCAACGCCAATCAGCTGTGGGTCAAATCGGAAGGAGGACAGGCGCAAGTGGTAAGAATTCTACAGATTGGATATGCAATACTTACCAAATAGAATTAATAGACTAATAACGATGACAATGGACGAATGTCTTTCTTGTTGCAAATTTAAATTTCGAATGCCAGTTTCAATAATGATTACTACTTGCTGAATGGTGTACTATGCGATTGAAATAAGAATAGGATCGACTCTGCGCCATATTGTGACGAACGAAAACGAATTATGACTTTAAATAATTAAATATTATAATATTTATATTAATATTTGATGTAAGTTATGCAAATATTATTGATATGCAAATAAGTTTTTTGCAGACCATATTTTTCAAGTGACATTTGACAGATATAGGTTATTTGACACTCCTATTCTTATTTGGATCGCACTGTGTACAACAGTGAAGTGTGGGTACAATGCAGTGTCATTCTACCTACCCCTTCGGAAAATACATGCGTGATGATTATGTATTATTAACTTTTATTATTCCGCTTGTTCAGGAGAAGATTTTGAAATGCGTCCGTTTAACGTTAATGAACCTGGAGGAACTGCTGACTGTGGTGCGTCCGTTCTCCCTCGTCACCCCCGATATGCTGCTCGACGCGATACAGGAGAAGACGCAGACTAAGAGCACCGACCTGCGCCACAGGGGCCTGCTGTGTGAGTCACCATCACGATAATCTATAAAGAAATAAGACTGCTTCAACTAGATATATTGCTATCCCTCTCATGACCGTATTGTATGAGCTAGAAAGGTATCTTCAAAGCTGTCGAATTTACTTAGCTAATTTGAAGACGTCTAAACATAGTTTGTATGCTACACAATTTGGTTTTGGAATAATGTAGTGCTGTAGGAATAGTGGAGTTATTTAGGTACTCATTTGAAAGACATGCCTGACTTTTGACTTCCCCTTTTTCGTAGAGAGTTTAAAAGCCCTCAGTTTTCATAAGTTTGGAGTGATTGCTTGTTGCTTTAATGTTAACATCATTATTACTAAATTGATAGCAAGTTATAATTAATTTTAAACTGGCATTAAATAATACATTTGCGCTAAAAATATTTATCGACAGTTAAAAGGTGAAGTGGCTTAATTTGGGCCATTAACGCCATTTGGGTGATACATATCAGCGAATTTTTCTCCTTCTTTTGAGCTGGGTTTCGTGCAAAGTTACCAAAATGGCTCTCGAGTCAATTCCCCTGTTAACCATCGATACAGTATACACGGTGTTTCAGAAGTCAGCAATAATACTTGGCCGCATGAGTATCGAGTATACAACCGAATGGTATAAAATTTTTGTTGAAATTTGATTATGGTTTTTCAACTTTTTTTTCGTCGTCTTTTTCTATAACTTGTAATATATCGAGTTCTATGTAAAATTTTCATAATCTGTTTTGTGAATATTGGTAGCCGCCCTTCGTAAATATAGTTTACACTTATTGTTTTCTTATATTTACGCGAATACTATACATTGAAATAAAACTATTTTACGGATTTTATCGCGTGTATTTACTATTTTATACTGGGTACTGGGTACCCAGTTATTAACTATGACATCAGGACGTCTAACACCTCAGTCCCCCCGTGACCATAGTTTGCTAGCCGAAACGTCGGGAAAATAAAATAGTAAATACACGCGATAAAATCCGTAAAATAGTTTTATTTCAATATAGTTTACACTGCTTGATAGGATCGTGGTTGTACCCAAAGGCCAGAACACGATACCTGTGACAAATAGTCAATGGTCAATAACTCTGAAACTATGTTAGTTAGGTATAATCTGTCTTCACTAAGCATCCACATATGAGATACTGTATTATGTACCTAAAATATTATTTCGGACTCCTGATACACCCTGTATTAGTTTCAAATTGTGGTTAATGTTATTTTTGGTTAAGTGCCGGAAGAGAACGTGGCGACCCCGAAGCGCGGCGCGCGCGTGATATCCGGCGACATGCGGTCGGCGCTGCTGGACGGCGACACGGACAACTACGACATGGAGCGCGGCTACACGCGACACACCATCAACGACGCGCCCGACAACCCCGGCATCATCGTGCGGCTCGCCACCTCCACCATCATCAACCACATCCGGCTGCTGCTGTGGGACAGGGACAACAGGCACGCTACACTACTCTACTCTCTCCCGTCATCGCCATTTTGAAATCTATTTCTCGCATTTTATTACGAACAAAAACATGGTTGAAACGGAAAAAAAGATTTTTTTTTTATGTACAATCGATTAGAAATTTGATTGAATCATTTTGTTGCAAAATCAAATTTCACCCTGCTTTGCTGACTGTAGAGTTTATAGAAATTTTAATTAATCAACCAACTTTCATTTTAACATTTTATGAATTTGCTCTAAAACCTACAGGCATTTATCAGACTCCTAATCTCCAGTCCAATGGTAGAAAGCATGCTCGTTAAGCGACTTTAAACCTTCTTACTTTACTGGTACATCATACATCATCCCGCCTGTATTCCCCGAAGGGGTAGGCAGAGGTGCACTGCAGTGCGCCCACACTTCGCCGATGTATTTTGGTCCCAATGTAATAGGGGGCGAGCCTATTACCATTATACCGGGCACACAGGTTTCCTCACGATGTTTTCCGTCACCGTTTCTTAGCAAGTGATAATCTCAGATGAAAATGAGATTCGCACATGGAACCCAGAGGTGCGAGCCGGGGATAGAACCTGCGCACTTTGATTGCAAAGCGTGCGTTCGACCACTCGGCTACCACTGCTACTTTACTGGTGTTATTGTAGATCTTACGCATACTTCATCGAAGTATCAGTGGACCAGAAGGACTGGGTGCGCGTGATCGACCACAGCGAGTACTTCTGCCGGTCGTGGCAGAACCTCTACTTCGAGCCCAGGGTCGTGCAGTACATCAAGCTGGTCGGCACCAGTAACACTGTCAATAAGGTAAAACACCCTACTTGCCCGTGCGTGCCCAGTATTATAGTTATAGCAATAAACTCGCCTCCTATTACACTGAGACCGAATTTCATCCTAAAATACGCGACCTCAACTGAGAAGATCCGGCAAGAGTCCGTCTCTAATCATCTTTTAAAATATTTTTTTTAAATCTCAAAAACTTACTTCAAATACATTCTTAATTAGGTAAATATAGGTCCAGTGTGTGGCCTTAAGAGCTGCTTTTAATAATAATACGTGTTATTTAGGCAACACACGCTGCTGTGACACTACAGTTTGGCATGACAGAACATAATATTTTTATTTTCGTTTTGTACTTGAGTTGTACAGTTCCCAGGTGATTTATCATCTAAATATTCAGGGATTGATGATTTTGTAATAGCCCTTTTGAGATAATTAGGTTTTAAATGTATTAATCGGCAAGAGCAATAATATCGATTTCTACATGTCACATCGATCTATACGATATGTCATTACGGCCGACCTTGGTGTGTGAGCGTGGTGCGGTTGTGTTGTCCAGGTGTTCCACGCGGTGGCGCTGGAAGCGCTGCACACGAGCCGCGTGCCGCCGCTGCGCGACGGGCTGGTGGAGCCTGCACACAACGTCGCCACCGTCGACCTCTCCGCCGTTGTTATCGAAGGCATCAGGTACTCACCAGTGGAAACATGCAGCTACTTGAAAACAATATGAGGCTTCATTATAAGTCTCTCTGTTTTCTTTGTGGGGTTTTCAATAGGGTTGGGAGACACAGGCTAGGTTTGTAATTTTGTATGTCTCTGAGAAACTTGAAATACAACAACACAGTACAAACATTAATTTTGTATAGGCCTACGAGGGCACTTACAAATTTTCATTTATTTTCTTATATGCTACTACCGGATCGAAGCGCGACCTCAAGTGAGAACATCTGGCAAGCAACTGAGAGCACTATTCGTTTTTTTTGTAATGATCTATGTTATATGTTCAGTCGTTCCCGCAACGCGCTGCTGAACGGAGACACCGAGCACTACGACTGGGACCAGGGCTACACGTGCCACCAGCTCGGCTCGGGCGCCATCGTGGTGCAGCTGGCGCAGCCCTACCTGCTCTCCTCCATCCGCATCCTGCTCTGGGACTGCGACTACAGGCACTACAGCTACTACGTCGAGACCTCCCTCAACTACTGGGACTGGGAGATGGTCTGTGATCGTACCAGGGAAGCTTGCAGGTGACTTTTACATTATACAAATGATCACATGTCTTAAGATGTGTGTGATTAAAAAAAAAAAATACTTTAGATATGCAATATTACAGGATGTTATTTGAGTGATTATATTTTTCTAAATCCATGGACTCCATTAGTGGTTAAAGAATTTTTTTTACCCACGAGGAAGCTTTGAACATGTGTTGCCGTTTCCAATTGGGCCACCCACACTATCTTGAAAGTCTGCATAAATTCCCAGGTCTTGGCAGGTCATCTACTTCAAGCCTCGTCCGGTCTCCATCATTCGCATCGTCGGAACCAATAACTCAGTTAATGAGGTAATGTATATAAACGCACGTTAAAAAATACAATATTTAAATAATATTGTCTGCATTGTATTAGACACTAGAATGTTTAATATCATAGTAATATATTGTCGGTGATGGTAGGTGTTCCACCTGGTGCACCTGGAGTGCCCGGCGCAGGTGGAGGACGACCCGGCCGCCAAGAAGCTGCGGCCCTCGCCCCACGACAACCGGCTCAACCCCAGCCCCGGCCTCGGCGCGCCCGCCGGTCAGATCATCGCCACTTCCCTTTAATATTGACACTGGACCATTTAAATACTTGACGCTATTATGTCGCTATCAATTTTCGTTACAAACTAAACAATTTAACAGCTGTCTTGTCAGTAGATGATTAAAATTTGTTTACAATTTAATTACGTAACTCACACTCACCTTGCTGTACTTCTCTACTACTGGAATATGCCCAGTTTAGCTAAGTCAACGTACATCCCTTCAGGTCAGTCCGGATTCATCGGCATGCTCAAAGTAGTATTAAATCTCACTGCGGTCAAGCCTAATCTGTTCGAGCTGTGTCAGTAAAGTCGTGCTCCCGGCAGGCCCCGCGCCGGATGGAGCGCAGTGCCCGGGCGCGGACACGCCGCCGCCGGCCGCCAGCCCGCCCGCCCCGCCCGCGCCGCCCGCCCAGCCCGCCCAGCCCGCGCCCGCGCAGCCTGAAGGACTCTCCGCCCCGCGCAGCCGCTGCCTGCCGCCCGCCGAGACGGCCACCGAAGCCGAAGAACGCTACGAAGACTGACCCGATCACCGCAGCCGGTTAAACGACTAGTGCGGCTAGTGGTGGAAGATCCGCTGTTATCGACGATTTTTCGATGATACCGTTCACGAGGGTATGATGTTCTTGTATGTTATATTCTTATTAACTTGTTTGTACACTAATCTTGTCAAGTGCGTATTGTCTGCCATACCAATCAACGAATTGAATCCATTTTCATTAACATATAAATTAGATTTAAGCCGCGTGCACATGCACTAATTGTAAAACGACAATTCCTGCAAAATGTTATCATAGTGCAACGAAAGTAGTAGGTATTCGCCGGTTTGAGCTCACGCCAAAAAAAAAAAAAAAAAAAGCTCATTCGTCGCGTCGGCCATCGTCGCATAAAAAAAAAAAAAAAAAGTTTGGTATCGTTTTGGGGGTTTTCAGACATGCCCGATCGATCTGTGCAATCCCCGTTTTGATATCTCTTACGGTTCCCGAGATAGGTTTCAGGATTAGCGCTCATTAGATAACGTAATTACATCACGCTCGGCGCTAATGAGGGTTTGTCATTGTTGTTAATGAGGGTCTCTTGTTCCTAACAATGCATCTGTTTGAAATGATAAATCTTGGTTATTTTATAAATCTTTATTAATCAAAAAAAGCATTTAAACATATCATGAAGTAATATATCATTGTACAGTGTATTAGTATCGAATATTCGTATAAAATCAGACATTTTATTACCATTGAATTTATAGTACAGATACAACAAACAATATTCACCGCATACGGATGTTAAATCATTTTGTAACCTATCGCTATTAAATTGCCATTGTCGGGAATTCCTCTTTAAAAATGATCTGTGGTAACCTGTTGGCGGTCGACCATAAGAATCAAAATATTGCCCAACCCCGCTGTCATCAATGTGTATTGCTATCCAATGAGATCCAGGCTTTGTATCAGGGTCTAAATTGCTTATTATGTATGTTGGAGTATGACTGTATATTGGCAATCGGTTGGCAGCATACACATTAAATTGTAAGCTTGGATGAATTTTGCACAAATGTTTCTGGATATCTATTGTGTTCATAATGGTCACTGAATCGTCCGCCGCATCGCTAACTGTTAACTATCCAACTTATCAGATGCAAGTGTATAATTTAAGGTATTGACTTGGTATTTCAAGTCTGCTGAGGTCATGGAATAAATACAAGGATATGCTGAAAATTATGGGTTTATTCAATTAAAAAGCTTAAAACTATTACAATGAATACTTAAAACAACAACATAACCATAACAATGAAAACTTAAAACTATAATAATAAAATACTAACCTAACCTAACATACACTTAACGCGATAGTCAACGAAATTGATGTTTTAGCTACTATAGTCTACTGTAACATTACGGTTTTTATCAATTTCAATAACATTATCGAACTCAGCATAAACAATACAGTTGATGGTTTGCGAAAGTGCTGATTCAAAACGAACTTCCAATCTCACGCTTCCATGTTTTATAAGATTCCAATGGCCTGATGAGCTAGCTGATAGATCGGGTGTTAAGTCAAAAGCTAATAGACAATAACCTTGTGCATATTGTTCCCTAGATATGCCATTACCTTCGTTAAGGAAATGTATACCCGTTCCAGAGAATAATGTGTGATAAGCTGAAGTGTAAATATTATTCTCGAATGATGGTTGTAAAGCTTTGGAAGGTATTTGTTGTCCATCAATATATAAAGAAAATGTATTAAAATTGTGATTTTCAAAATTAAATGGATTTTTTGTGAGTTTGCCATTAAAGGCTGCGTTATTAACAAATCCTATTATGCATCTTTTAGGTACTTGTCCTAGAAAAATGTTATCTAGTGTTTTTCCCTGAACTCCCGATGGAATTGTCAAAACTTTAACTTCAGCACGCGTAATAGGATATTTAGCTGTAGTAGAGGCTAAGACTTTTTGATGTGCAAGTAAAACTGTTGGATTGATTCGTGCTCTACGGACAATAAGCGTTGCATCAGTAATACACACTTTCAATTTTAAATCATCTGAAGAAGCCATTAAGTTGAATGTTTCTCTGGAACGAACTAATTTAACAGACATCTCAACACCATTAATTAAAAACTTTTCTTGGTTGAATATATCACCATGCAGATGCCCAATCATTTCAATTTCTTTACTTTCGGCTGTTAATTCATGTCTTTTAGTGAACCCTTCATTTTTCTCATCGGTTGAGTCCATTTTCCCAGCTGTATCTTCATACCAAAGACTGCATGTTAGATGAGATTCTTTTGATGCAGGAGCATAATTCAACAATGTTTCCATGTAAGCACGATAGGCGTATGTATTATTTGGTGGAGACACAAGTTTTTGATTCAAATAAACATCGAGCTGACTAAATAATGAATGTAACCAATTGTTTATTGGTGCTGCTGTCGTTGTAGCTATCAGTTTTGTTGAGTCTTGGTTTAGTATCTTTGCTTTAATATGAATCAAAGTATGAGACAAATCTATGTAGTCATCACCGGTTCCTGGTACTTGAAATTCGATGGGGCCATCATCGGCGAGAGATGAAATAGGTTTGTAATGTATCCTTAATCAAACAATTTAAATACACACATATTATTATCAATGAACCATTTCTTCAGTAAAATGACATTTCTTAATGCACAATGGTTTTCATGGTACAAACAATTTGATGCACTTCTGTCATTATAATACAGTTTATATAATCGTAATAAATTGGGGCAACCTTTTTCACCAACATCTATCACACTGCAGTTATTACAAACACTTTGTAGCCACTTTATTTTTTCCCTACCTTTAACTAAAATTTTTTTATTTGTTAAAATTGGTATAATCACTCGTTTAAACTCACGATAGTCAATGAAACCGGAACTCCAATAATATCCATGTCGTCTTTCTAGGAAAGAAACGTTTTTCTTTTCTGCGTCTGTCAAATTGCCATATGGGTATGGCGGTTTTATCAAGAACACTTGGGTGTAATCTTCTGTAGCTAGTGCAAACTCCTTTATCACGAACACATTTTGTGAAACTTTAAATCCTTGTAAATCTACAATCATGTAGTCTGGATTCATGATTATTTTCTTAACGAACGTCCACTCAACTGGCCAATGTCAACGCAACTACCATAGTTATCTATGTTCGCCTTTGCTCACAGATAACATCACAGCGTACAAGTTCAGACATGACTTTATCTTTATGAAACGAAAGTGACGAATTCCATTAACAAAGAATTTGAGTAATCGACATCCGCCCCTTTCTGCACAAAAAACCACTTAACGTGATAGTAAATGAAACCTTTTATTCACAGATAACATAAAGTTGAGACAAGCTTTTATCGGACGAATTCCATTGTCAAAGAATTTGAATTATCAACTTCCGTCCTTTCTGTAAAGAAAAAAACACTTAACTATAACAGACGGTGACGGTGGGGGGCTACTATTTGGGTATAAAAGTGAACAATAAGAACTTGGAAGCTACAGTATTCATTAGTTTGTGAACTCAGTTTCATATAGAGTGTTGTGAAAGTGATCTAAAATCTTCAATCTTCAGAACTGCACAATGGAGGTAAGTTTACGGTTTTATTTAATCAATTCATTAGATGGTCACAGTTTTTTATATTTTTTTATTTCATCAATTCATTAGTTGGCTCCTATACAACTTTAATGTAAATTGTTACAGAACTCATTCGATGTCGAAGAAAATACATACAAACATTATTATTACCCACTCACCCCACCGGATGATGACCTAACCATCAAAGAAACACCTAAAAAAGAAATGAAAAGAAAGACAATGACCACATCATCGGATAATTTGGATGAGCTCTTTGAAAATCCATCACCGATAAAGAAGAAAAAGCAATCGTCCACAGTTGCTAGGTCTAATGCAGAGGGGGGAATAACATATATATCAACAAATGCTGATGATAATATTAATTCAAGCCATCTAATAAAAATTGAAATTTATGATCTAAAAAAGTTGTCGAAAATTCCTCAACAACAACACTGGAAATATGCTGATGTCAAAGTAAAATACTACACAGACATAAAAAATAATAACTTTGTTGATAGTAAAAATGTTATCTATCAAATAACGAAAGAAATTTCAGAAACGGACAGTTGTAGGAAATATTCATTTACTAATAACTAAAAATAATTTGTTAATTGTAATCCATTGTTCGCTGTACTTACTAATTTACTAATAACTAAAAAGAATTTGTTAATTGTATTCCATTGTTCGCTGTAGTTACTAAGATACTAAACCATTTTTTAACTAGTTAGGCTCCATATAAATATGTAGTGTAAATTTCAAAGGCGCATCATTTCGAAACGTGGAACCATCGATGTTAGATCTACCGTCTGTTTCCTCAAACAACATGGAACAAAGTGGCGAAGTTTGCATCAGCACTTTCTTCAATTCGGCACTCAATGAAGATGTTGATATTATTATGTACGAGCTTTGTGAAGAGATAGAAAAAAGATGTGAATTGAGTAATTCATATTACGATGCGGAGCTCTATAAAATCTGTGCTGAGGTTGAAATTACCTTAAAGTAAGTTGCATGAACATTTAATTTACCATATATAAAATAAACATATATCTGTAGGATTTATTTTAAACATATTTTATTTTTTTATTACAGTCAATCAACACATCAGATTGGTGGTGGTCTCAAAAGAGCTCGGAGTATTCAAGTATCAGAAACAACACCTACGAAGAGACCAAGAATTGAAGAAGGACCTTCAACTTCATCATCTAGACCCTCCGCTAGTGATAAGGTAAATTGTAGCACATGTCAGATGTTAGTTAGTAGGAGATATTTCTCAAATCATTTAAAAAGTAACATACATAAAAATAATCTTTTCAAATTACACAACTCTTTGCCAAATGTTTCCGTTGTTGAAACTGCTTTTGGACAAAGAATCATAACATATAAAATTAATAGTAAAAGGGATCCCTCATCAGAATTGGTATTTGAAACACCAGAATTATTTTTGAATTCCATAAAAAATGATATATTACTTTTGATTGAAGAATCCATTAATAAACACAAAATTTTTAAAACAAATTTTATTTTGAATGCCGATTTTGTACAACAAACTAAAAATATTACAAATTCATTTGATTTTCAAACCAGTAATTATATAATTTTTCAAGGAGACGACTTAAATATATTCTTTTCATCTTTATGTGACACTCTAACAAATAAAATTAGTGCTTTCGAGAAAAAAGATAGTGGCTGGAGTCTCAAACAAATCAAATGTATCGATATGAATGTAAACAAATTTAACCCCCTACGGGGATCTTCATATATTGATTTACCCCCTGACATTAAAGTTAAAAAAGCCATAATTAATGTAAAAAATAAAGATAATTTATGTTTTAAATGGGCATTACTCTCAGCGTTATATCCCGTAACTAAAAACGCAGATCGTGTATCATCTTACAGCATACATTTCAATAACCTTAAATTCAACGGCGTATCTTTCCCAGTTAAATTGAGTGACATACCGAAAGTTGAAAAGTTAAACAATATCAGTATAAATGTCTTTGGTTTGGAATTAAACAAAGAAACAAAAGCACATAATGTGGTGGGCCCACTGTTTATGACGAAATCTCGTAAAAGCAAACACATAAATCTATTGTGCATACACAATGGTGCAAATAACCATTATTGTTTTATTAAAAACTTGGCACGCTTAGTCGGAAAACAAATTTCAAATCACGATCATAAAATTAATATCTGTGATGGATGTTTACTTCACTTTCCCACAGAAGAGAGGTTGGCTAACCACCAACAACATGATTGCTCTCACATATCTACTGAACTTCCAAGTGATCTAAAAACATCGAAAGATTGGTTTGGACAGTCGGTATCTAACGATAAATTAAAATTTGATAAATTTCAAAGAAAGTTAAAAATACCTTTTGTTGTGTATGCTGATTTTGAAGCATTCTTAAACCCGATAAAATCATGTCCTAATGACCCGTCTAAGTCGTATACTAACAACGTTAATAAACATGAAGTTTATAGCTTTGGTTATTACATAAAATGTTCCTTTGATGATAGCTTATCAAAATATGAAACGTACAGTGGGCCGGACTGCGCACAAGTTTTTATGAAACGTTTATATGAAGATTTAAAAAATATATATTGTAAAAATAGCTTTCAAAATCTACCCAAACCACTATCAACTAAAGATGAGAATAAAATTAACAATTCAAAAAAATGTTACATTTGTGAGACCGATTTGAAAGAGGAAAACGTTCACTATTTTGATTGGTACACGGGTGATTTCAAAGGAGTTGCACATGAAGTATGTGTGACTAAATTTCAAACACCACAATACATTCCAGTATTCCTTCATAATCTCAGTCACTATGATGCACATTTCATTGTTCATGCATTAAATTTTGTAGATGGTAATGTGGAAGTAATTCCCCAAAACAAAGAAAGATACATATCCTTTTCAAAGATATTAACCATAAACAACCGGAGAGTCAATTTAAGATTTGTAGATTCTTTTAAATTCCTACCATGCAGTCTTGATCAATTAGCTAAGAATCTCAATGATGAACAATTCCACACACTTAAAAGAAATTTCCCTAGGGATGAAGACTTTATTCGTCTTAGAAAGAAGGGCATATACCCTTACGAATTTATGACATCATATGACTGTTTAAAATTAACAACTCTCCCCAGCAAAGATCAGTTTTACAGTTCACTAACCGATTCAAGTGTTTCTGTTGATGATTATCATCGTGCTCAGGATGTTTGGCAACATTTTAACTGTCGCGAAATGTCGAATTACTCTGACTTATACCTAAAAACTGATGTTTTGCTCCTGACTGATGTGTTTGAAAACTTTAGAGATATTTGTATTACAACTTATGATTTAGATCCTGCTCACTATTATACAGCACCGGGATTGAGTTGGGACGCTATGTTGAAATACACAAAAATTGAACTAGAACTATTAACAGACTTTGATAAAGTAGCTTTTATTAAGGCAGGTATAAGGGGAGGTGTATCTCAATGTAGCAATCGATATGCCAAGGCAAATAATGAATTCTTGGAAGATTTTGATGAGAAAAAACCTAGGTCATATCTTGCATATTTTGATGCTAACAATCTTTATGGTTGGGCTATGTCTCAATTTCTTCCAGAAGGTAGTTTTGAGTGGGTTAGCACGGATACAAATTTTGATGTGTCAGATACATCTGAATGTGGTTTCATTTTAGAAGTCGATTTAGAGTACCCCATGGAACTTCACGATTTACATTCGGACTTGCCACTGTGTCCAGAAAATATATTAATAGGTAATTCTAAAGAAAAAAAACTAATTCCAAATCTGAATGAAAAAATCAAATATAAAATTCATTACAGAAATCTCAAACAATGTCTTGAAATGGGTATGAAATTGGTTAAAATTCATAGGATTTTAAAGTTTCGTCAAAGTCCTTGGTTAGAAAGATATATAGATCTGAATACGAAATTAAGAACAAAGGCAACATCAGATTTTGAGAAAGATTTTTATAAATTAATGAACAACGCCGTATTCGGTAAAACAATGGAGAACATTGAAAAACGAGTTAATGTTAAATTATTAACGCACTGGGAAAATCGAGGTAAAACTTTAGGCGTGCAAGACTTAATTGCAAAGCCAGAATTTCACAGTTTATCAATTTTTTCCGAAAACTTAGTTGCAGTACAGTTACAAAAAACAAAATTGATTTATAACAAACCTATTTACTTAGGATTTTGTATATTAGATATTTCAAAAACTCTGATGTATGATTTTCATTACAACTACATGTTAAACAAATTCAACAATAAAACAAAATTATTATACACCGACACTGACAGTTTAATATATCAAATTTTTACAGCCAATTTTTATGAAGATATTAAACCAGACCTTGCTACACGATTTGATACATCTGATTATGCTTCTGATAATATATTTTGTTTTCCAAGACTAAATAAAAAAAAGATAGGTTTCTTTAAAGATGAAAATAATGGCAGAATTATGAAAGAATTTGTAGGACTTCGATCGAAAATGTATGCGTTTGAGGTGGAAAATAAATTGATAGCCAAAGCAAAAGGTGTAAATAAAAGTGTTACCAAAACAATGAACATTGAAAATTACAAGTCATGTCTCTTTGAAAAGAAAAATCTATTTTGTAGTATGTACAGATTTAAATCGATTAAACACACAATCTTTACTCAACAAATAAACAAAACCTGTTTGTCCTATAATGATACAAAGCGACATATTTTGCCAAATCAAGTTGACACATTAGCGTGGGGTCATTATAAGTTAAGTTAAGGAATACCTACACTTTCAATTGTAATAAATTTTGTAATAGTAATACCTAGAAAATAAATAAAATTGTTGTTTTATAATTTTAAGATTTTAAATATTTTGTGATAGTAATACCATGTAAATTTAAATAAAATTGTTTTTATATAATTTTAAGATTTTCAATATTTTGTGATAATTATACCATGTAATATAAATAAAATTTCTGTAAAAAAAAAAAAAATGTTTTCACCATATTATATAAGATTATTTTATTAATCCAAATATAAATGTATGTGTTTCGAACAATATGTCTTATTCATTTCAATACCCTCTAAGAATCTACACGTGTATTAAAAATGTTCCAATTTATTCATCCGTTTACAGCGATAGTTGCAGGTCCAAGTGGTTGTGGCAAATCTATATTCGTTACAAAGTTTATTCAACATATTAAAGAGATATGCAACAAAGAGTTTAGTCAAATTACTTGGTGCTTCGATGAAATGCAGCCTTTATACAATTTACCAAACGTAAACTATTATCAAGGTATACCGGATCTAAGTATGTTTGATGGAAAGGAGGCAAACCTTGTAATTATCGATGATCTTATGAGAGAATCTGATGGTAGAATTGTTGATATTTTTACTAAAGGTAGCCATCATAGAAACTTAAGTGTATTCTACATTACACAAAATTTATTCCACCAAGGTAAAGGTCAAAGAGACATTTCTTTGAATTCAAACTATATTATTTATTTCAAAAACCCTCGTGATAAAACACAAATTCGATACTTAGCGCGTCAAGTATCACCAGAAAATTCAAAATTCATTGAAGATGCATACAATGACGCTACCAAAGAAGCACATGGATATTTAATGGTTGATCTTAAACAAAGCACCAATGATACATGTCGCATTAAAACGAAGATATTCCCCTCAGATGGATATTGCACAGTGTATGTCCCCACAAAAGGGTTTAAATATGCCAAGAACCAACAAATTCCCATCATTTACAAATAATGTCTCAGAGTATCCAGACGCACAAGAATTTACTAAGTGCACTACACACTCTTAAACCGAAATATCAACGAGCTCTATTAAAAACGTGTGATGAGAAAGAAATAAACTGCATTTGTGAATGTATTTATAACGTTCTCCAGGGTAAGGTGCCGCTTAAAGATAAAGAAAAGAAAAAACTTGGTAAATTTAAAAGTATACTTCGCAAGTTGGTACGTAAAGGAACAAATAAAATAAGAAAGAGAATAATAGTTCAAAAAGGTGGTGCATTCCTACCAATTATATTGGGTTCCATTTTGAGTGTATTAGTTAATTCACTTATTTAAAATGGAACATGCCAAAAAAATGTTACTTGTTGATCCAAGTTTATTAGAGAAATTAAATCAAAACGACAATGAACACAAAATTGAAAATTCTACCTCAAGGTTAGACGTTGAAATGCAAAAGATTTTGAATAGTAATATGGACGACAGAAAAAAATGGATTTTATATCAACAAATTTTACAAAGATATCTACACTTCACCGAAGTAGATCGCCGACCTTTAGAATTACCACTAATTACTTCCAATATCGATGTTGTCGGAGACACTGCAAACAACCAAGATTCTAATATAAAAGCTGAAATCGACGATAAAGATTTAGTTGCGAGTCAGACATCAAAAGACGAAGCGAAACAAAAACAACAAGAAAGTCATATATACACACCTAGACAAATTCTAAGTTTAATACCAAAAACATACATAAAAAAGGGTGAGTTATTACTTAATACAATATCATTGAGTGAAAACAAAATTCACTGGAACGACAGCGGTACAGTCACTATAGATAACAAACAAATTCCTGGAAGTAATATCATAGATTTGGTAAACGACTTCCTTAGACCATTGAAAAAAAGTAATCCGAAAGGTTGGGAAGATTTTGCTAAAGCATTGAAAGACATTAAAATACCATTAGCTTACATTGGAAATCCTAACAGAAGTGAATACATAAATAAACTCCAATCGAATGATCATCCACAACACTCTGTGGATGAGGAAATCTATGCTACACCAACAAGTGCTGATCAAAAGTATCAAAGAAAACTAAAGAAAAAGATTGATTGGGAAAAATGGACTCCTTACTAGAAATCAATAAAATATATTATGATGCATCACATCCTGCCGGATATGGTAGTATCACCAAACTAGTAACAGCTATGAAAGGTAAAATGACTAGAGGTGACATCAAGAAATGGTTGCAAGCTCAAGAAACTTACACACTTCATAAGCCAGTGCACAGACGATTCCCTCGGAATAAATACATTTTATCTAATCTAAATGAACTTTGGCAGGCTGATTTAAGTGATATGAGAACTTATTCTAAATATAATGATGGTTATAATTACATTCTTTGTGTTATTGATGTATTTACTAAATATGCTTATGCTATGTCCATGAAAAATAAAAATTCTGAAACTATTAAAAAATGTTTTGAACACATATTTAATGAGGCCGGTACCACTCCAACACATATACAATCGGATAAAGGAACTGAATTTGTTTCAAAAGATGTACAAAAGTATTTTAGGAGTAAAAATATAAACTATTATACAACAAATAATCCTGATATTAAAGCAAGCATTGTGGAAAGATTTCAAAGAACACTCAAGATGAAAATGTGGCGTTATTTTACTCATAAAAATACATATAGGTATATAGATATTTTACAAGACTTGTTATATGCATATAATCATGGTTACCATTCCAATATTAAAATGAGTCCTTGTGATGTAAATTCAAACAATATAATGACTGTTTGGAATAATTTATATGAAAAGGGTAGTACAAAACAAGCTTCCGATATTACACCACCACCAAAATTTCATGTTGGTGATCATGTAAGAATTACAAAATTTAAACATATATTTCAAAAGGGTTATGAATCCAATTGGAGTGACGAAATTTTTATGGTATCTTCAATAATAGATACGTCACCCTGGATAGTATATACACTGAAAGATTTACTAAATGAAGCGATAGTAGGTACTTTTTATGAAAGAGAATTGCAAAAAATAGATTATAGCCCCACTTCCAAGTATAAAATAGATAAAATAATTAGCACTCGCTACTCTGGCAACAGAAAGCAACTGTTAGTGAAGTGGAAAGGTTATCCAGATAAATTTAACTCTTGGATTTTGGCTTCTAGTTTAGAAACGCTACAATGAAAGAAAGTTTTTATTTAACCTTACTTAGTAATAGTTCTATGGAATACTTTCCAGAAAACTCAACAACTCTTTTTTCAACAAAATTACCTAAACCAATCATATTGGAAGGATCGTGGTCGGTTGGTGTGGTTGAATTCCAGTATCCATGTACGATGTTTACTGTTCAAGAACATGAAAACGTTGTTTACATTAGGAAATGGATGAAAATACCCGATAATACCGGCACTCCTGGCAACTCCCTAGCATACTACAAATCTCATATACCAGCCACAAACTATGATAATATTGAACAAATTATGGTGGTACTAAACAGTTTGAAGGAGAAAGTGAAGTTTCGCTATGATGAGATATCAAAGTTTGTATTTGTTACTGTAAATGATGAGTCAATAAAATCAATAATGTTATCGCCGAATTTGTCTCTTCAACTAGGATTTGAACCTAATAAAAACATTGTTTCTAAGAGGCTTGGAAAGTGTCCAGCGAATTTACATTTAGGGTTGCCATCTCAGTTATTTGTTTATTGTGATATAATCGAGCCTCAGATCGTTGGAGATGTAATGACGCCTCTTCTCAGAATAATACCTTTAGACCCTTCAAAATATATTTACGGTGCTAATAAAATGCATGTTTTCTCACCACCTCACTACTTGTCTGTCATGCGTAGAGAGTTTGATACCATTGAAATAGATATAAGATCAAGCACAGGACATAAAATACCATTCCAGTTCGGAACTGTGGCTATTAAACTACATTTTAAAAAATTATAATGCACCTACAACGTAATAATACAAGTTGTCCCTACGAACATTACTATTCACATCAAGCTGGATCAGGTATTGGAGTAATTTATAGAGGAGCACCATATCAACGCGGTCATGGAATCGGTAGCTTTCTAGGAGGCTTATTCAGATCAGTTTTACCATTGCTCTCTAGTGGAGCTCGAGCGATCGGTAAAGAGGTTTTAAATGCAGGTGTGGGACTTTTATCGGATATGGTTAGTGCACGTCCTATGGAAGATTCTATTAAAACTCGATTGAAAGAGGCTGGATCAAACTTAAAAAGAAAAGCCGATGAGAAAATTGATCGAATTAATATGTCTGGATCAGGATATATAACTAAGAAAAAACGTCTGGCTTCATTCATTCCACCGCTACGTGCTAAAGTGAAAGGTGCTAACAAAAACACAAAGTTGACACATAATAATATCAAAGATATATTTTCTTAAATAATAATAAAATGTCTTTTTTACACAATCATTCTTGTGAGTGCATTAAGTCTGAGCTAGATTTATTTGCTTTACCATCTACACAAACAAGTATAGAAAATGGAATGTGGATACATTACAAACCTATTTCATCTCTCGCCGATGATGGCCCCATCGAATTTCAAGTACCAGGAACCGGTGATGACTACATAGATTTGTCTCATACTTTGATTCATATTAAAGCAAAGATACTAAACCAAGACTCAACAAAACTGATAGCTACAACGACAGCAGCACCAATAAACAATTGGTTACATTCATTATTTAGTCAGCTCGATGTTTATTTGAATCAAAAACTTGTGTCTCCACCAAATAATACATACGCCTATCGTGCTTACATGGAAACATTGTTGAATTATGCTCCTGCATCAAAAGAATCTCATCTAACATGCAGTCTTTGGTATGAAGATACAGCTGGGAAAATGGACTCAACCGATGAGAAAAATGAAGGGTTCACTAAAAGACATGAATTAACAGCCGAAAGTAAAGAAATTGAAATGATTGGGCATCTGCATGGTGATATATTCAACCAAGAAAAGTTTTTAATTAATGGTGTTGAGATGTCTGTTAAATTAGTTCGTTCCAGAGAAACATTCAACTTAATGGCTTCTTCAGATGATTTAAAATTGAAAGTGTGTATTACTGATGCAACGCTTATTGTCCGTAGAGCACGAATCAATCCAACAGTTTTACTTGCACATCAAAAAGTCTTAGCCTCTACTACAGCTAAATATCCTATTACGCGTGCTGAAGTTAAAGTTTTGACAATTCCATCGGGAGTTCAGGGAAAAACACTAGATAACATTTTTCTAGGACAAGTACCTAAAAGATGCATAATAGGATTTGTTAATAACGCAGCCTTTAATGGCAAACTCACAAAAAATCCATTTAATTTTGAAAATCACAATTTTAATACATTTTCTTTATATATTGATGGACAACAAATACCTTCCAAAGCTTTACAACCATCATTCGAGAATAATATTTACACTTCAGCTTATCACACATTATTCTCTGGAACGGGTATACATTTCCTTAACGAAGGTAATGGCATATCTAGGGAACAATATGCACAAGGTTATTGTCTATTAGCTTTTGACTTAACACCCGATCTATCAGCTAGCTCATCAGGCCATTGGAATCTTATAAAACATGGAAGCGTGAGATTGGAAGTTCGTTTTGAATCAGCACTTTCGCAAACCATCAACTGTATTGTTTATGCTGAGTTCGATAATGTTATTGAAATTGATAAAAACCGTAATGTTACAGTAGACTATAGTAGCTAAAACATCAATTTCGTTGACTATCGCGTTAAGTGTATGTTAGGTTAGGTTAGTATTTTATTATTATAGTTTTAAGTTTTCATTGTTATGGTTATGTTGTTGTTTTAAGTATTCATTGTAATAGTTTTAAGCTTTTTAATTGAATAAACCCATAATTTTCAGCATATCCTTGTATTTATTCCATGACCTCAGCAGACTTGAAATACCAAGTCAATACCTTAAATTATACACTTGCATCTGATAAGTTGGATAGTTAACAGTTAGCGATGCGGCGGACGATTCAGTGACCATTATGAACACAATAGATATCCAGAAACATTTGTGCAAAATTCATCCAAGCTTACAATTTAATGTGTATGCTGCCAACCGATTGCCAATATACAGTCATACTCCAACATACATAATAAGCAATTTAGACCCTGATACAAAGCCTGGATCTCATTGGATAGCAATACACATTGATGACAGCGGGGTTGGGCAATATTTTGATTCTTATGGTCGACCGCCAACAGGTTACCACAGATCATTTTTAAAGAGGAATTCCCGACAATGGCAATTTAATAGCGATAGGTTACAAAATGATTTAACATCCGTATGCGGTGAATATTGTTTGTTGTATCTGTACTATAAATTCAATGGTAATAAAATGTCTGATTTTATACGAATATTCGATACTAATACACTGTACAATGATATATTACTTCATGATATGTTTAAATGCTTTTTTTGATTAATAAAGATTTATAAAATAACCAAGATTTATCATTTCAAACAGATGCATTGTTAGGAACAAGAGACCCTCATTAACAACAATGACAAACCCTCATTAGCGCCGAGCGTGATGTAATTACGTTATCTAATGAGCGCTAATCCTGAAACCTATCTCGGGAACCGTAAGAGATATCAAAACGGGGATTGCACAGATCGATCGGGCATGTCTGAAAACCCCCAAAACGATACCAAACTTTTTTTTTTTTTTTTTATGCGACGATGGCCGACGCGACGAATGAGCTTTTTTTTTTTTTTTTTTTGGCGTGAGCTCAAACCGGCGAATACCTACTACTAACGAACATTATTGGAATTTGCAGTGATTTGTAATTATTCCGTAGATGTCCGAGTAACTAATGGATTGATTGCAAATATTTTATGCATCTGTAAATTGATTGCGGTGTTATTGCATAACATAGTTCTTATTTTAATTATGTATTCTGATTATGAAGATTATATTTACAGTCAACGATTAATTAGATAAGTTGGCCGTGGCCGAATGAAATAGTTTTCGGTTTTTAATTTTTTTTCTTACTTAAATAGATTTTAAGTATGCAAATTTAAATACTATCATTAGTAGGCACTCACAAAAGGACCTGCTCTTAGTTATTTAGTCTGTAAGCTATTGTTTTCTAGTCTGTCGGCGTTTTGTCGTATATATTTTACTAATAAATCCACTATTCCATGCGCCCGCGCACGTTTAATACAATTATCGATGACACTGCGTATCAGTATAGATCAAAAAGTAATAGTCAATCGAACAAATGATGCCGATCGTTAATTTTAAGGGTCCCTTACGAAAATGTAAGCATCCGTGGATGTGAAGACACCCAATCTTAGAAGCCGAAAATTCTTACATAGTAGGAGTAGATGGTAAAATTACTCCCTGAATAAAAATACGTCAGTTGAACGACGCAGTTATTTCTATCTCACTTAGATAAGTGATAAATGAGCAAGATGCTCATAATCTTGTGGCATGTGTCATAAATTATTTCTATTCACTTTAAAATATACTTCTAACTCAATTGTACATAATATACTTTTCACTAATATAATATTATGTTTATGCTCACACTATATTTTTCAAGTGTAACATATTTTGAATTCCAACGATTTTATTCAGTAGTTGTGATTAATAATGATTATGGATCGAAATTAATTATTTTTATTTTAGCTCGTAATATTAAAGCTGACTGCTAACTAAAAGGTTGAGAGCACACAGAGCCTTCTTTTGTTAGGCATCAACTGAGCCTTGAGACATTTAATACAAGTACTTTAAAATTAACTATGGCCTTAGCATAGGTTTGAACTCTGAACCTTATTTGTCTTATAGAAAGGTACAGGGGCTTTTCCACCTGCCCTTTTTGTTGTTTTGTGCCCATTGTTATTTTAATAGAAATTATCAAAAACTGAAAAAAATATTGCTGCAGTAGAGGTTAGGTGCAGAACCTCTTAGTTTGCAGTCTGCCGATAAATGATTTATTTTATTATCTGTTAGTAGTTATGCATGCAAGGGTTGTGTATGACAAGGATGGATATTGCGGGTTGCTGTCTACTGCTGTGGGAATAAAGTAAAAGCTGGAGAAATTCATCTCTCTGCTATGTGCCTTGTAATAACAAGAAAGTACTACAATATCCAATATCTAGTAGTAATTTCTCATCAGTAGCTAGCTGCCATCGAGTTCTGTGATAAAGGTACCTATGGGTTTGAGACATGTAGACTAAGCAGGTTATTTGTGTATATCAGTAACACTAGTGTGGTATTGTAGTTATAAGCCAATCAACATAATGGAGCTTTGAATATGTTTTAATAAAACCATTGAAATTATTAGTGTTTAATTAAGGTTGATTAAATGAGAAGTATGTGGACACCCTATCTTAATATCTTCCCTTGAAACTGAAATAAGTTACAAAAATATCTGCAAGCACTTGAATTTAGTTTTCAGAGTTACATCAGGGATTGAGATGTGTAAGTATTCAAGTAAGTTCTCCAGTGAGGATAGAATTGAAGAAAAGTTTATAGATAGATCCTATTTGCCATAAGTAAAAAAGTTCACATTATCACAGGTTTTTATTTTTGCAATAAAATCTAACATTAGTACTAACTATTCTTCACTCAAGTGACTTTTGGACCTCTTTCTTTGACTATAGCCCTTGACTGCCTTAACAGTGTGCCAGATTCCACAATATTTTGGTCATTTTCCTCAGCATACTCGTCTAATCTTTTCCGGAGTAAAACTTTCAACTGTTCTATACTTTTATTATTATTCAGTGCAGATATACCAATTATATCCTTGAAGGAAATTACATTTTCTGGTCTCACTTCTTCAGGGATTGTGTCTATAACCTTGGTAATATCTCTGTAAGCTTCTTTTATATTGTTGAATATGTCTTCAGCATCAGGCAGATCCATTTTATTAACAGCCAGTATTGCAGGTTTCTGCAGTAGCTCTTCATCATAAAGCTCCAGTTCCTTATTCAAAAGCAATATTGTTTCTAAACATGATCTCATTTGATGTTTTGGACTCAACCGGAAGCCTGAGACATCAGCAATAAAAAGTAAAAGCTTTGTTCTTTCAACATGCTTTAGAAAACTGTGACCGAGGCCAACATTGATATGCGCTCCCTCAATCAGTCCAGGAAGGTCTGCTATTGAGATTTGACGGAGATCACTGTATGAAATTACACCTTTGTTGGGTTTTATTGTTGTAAATGGGTAATTGGCAATTTTAGGTTTAGCTCGAGAAATAGACTTTAATAGTGAACTTTTGCCGGCGTTCGGGAAACCAACCAGACCGATATCGGCAATCAGTTTCAGGTCCAAACGAATGTGATGCACTTGACCAAACCGGCCTAGAAAGTCTGTTTCAGGAGTTCCGCCTGGTCCACCTCTAGCTATAATAACAGTGTCTCCTTCTTGGTCGATTGATCCTAACATTTTCCCGTCATCTCTGTACACCGAAACGCCTAGAGGAACCTCGAGTTTTACGTCTGATCCTGGGTTACCCACTATCTTGGTTTTTCGGCTATCTTCACCATGACCAGCACTGATAGTCTTGCTCCGATACTTGCCCATAATAGTCCTGAGATTTGAGTCATCCTTGCCGACGCAATACACGCAGCCTCCTTGTCCTCCCAAGCCCCCAAATTTGGGTAGACCTGTGCCTCCGGTACCACCTTTGACGTGAAGACGTACGGAATCGATAAATTTACTGCGAAGATAGCTCCGAGGTCGCTTTACTTCCTTGGCAGCAAATAAAGTTCTCAATATGAATACCATTGTAGATATCTATAATGCCTTTACTAATGAAACCAGAAAATAAACATTGTAGACTTTTTGTAGGTTATTCTTTTTCTCTTTCTTGCAAATTTTTTCTTTTTCTATCTCTCACTTTTTCTCATAGATAAATATATCGAGTAAAAGAACAACAATGCTATCATCAATGCTATGCATGTACTCTTTCTTACTCCAAAACTGGTAAAATCATGGAGGTATCACTCATCGGTAAAACCTGACAGCTAGAAATTGTACGGAAAATTTCAATTTCAACAGCTAACTGTGACAGCTAACTAACACCGCACGAGGCCGGGATAAGATATTAAATCTATCGATATCGATGATCGTAATTACACCCTGTTGTAACTCCACAATAATCGTTTAGACTGTTCTTTAACTCGATGGTTTATTAGACTTTATTATAGTAGTGATCTGTGGACTTATTTAATTGTTTTCATACTAGTAGGGAGTCAAAAAACTTTGTGAGACATTTTGACATTGATCTTGATACAATATATTACCATACTCTTTGATCTTGATTTCACACGCGAAAATCTAAACAGTATGTCAGTGAGTGAAACAGTCCATCCCATTGCGAGCGATATCGACACAGTTTTATCGATTCCATTATTTACAACACTATCAACACTTTCATACAAAACACAGGTCACAGATCCTGTGCACAGATCACATACAAAACTTCTTGATGAAATGAAACGAAGTTAACGAAGTAATAAATATCTCCCTAAGTTAAGGTTATGTATAGAAAAACTGCTTTATTGTAAATGGCACACAAATAAAATTTAACTGTTCCTGAGTACTTGACAATTAAAATGAAGTTTATCTTATTTAATACACTATGTCTACTAATATTTTGCGAGAGATTTGTACCAATATCTTCCAGCTACGGGGACCGATCTATTGTGTATATGAACTGTTTGAATCTTTGTCTACTCGATAATTGTACTAATGGTATGTATAAAATTAAAATATTGATATGCAAACTATAATAATACTACAATCGACTTGGACCAAACGTTACTACTTGCTGAGGACTTGTTGTAGATGGTGAACAGTTCAAATCGGCAGCCGCTGCTCAGCAGCAGGATACCTGGTGCCGGCTCCTCAGATGGAGCTGCCGGGAGGAATGCCGCTACCAATGCATGTGGTACACTGTGCACAAGTTCACAATAGGTGGTGAGAGCATGCCCAAGTTTCATGGCAGGGTAAGTAATTAAATAATAAAAGAATGTCTCCTTTATTACTGACTCCCGCCGCAGTCCAGTTCATAAAGATAATAAAACCTAAACCTATATGGTCAATTTATACCACATACACAATCTGTTTTTTTTATTCATGTAAACTAATACAGGCACTTATAATAATATAATAATAATAACTACAGCCCTTTTTAATGTCCCACTGCTGGGCACGGGCCTCCCCTCAATGCGAGGGGGATTCAGGCCATAGTCCACCACGCTGGCCCGGTGCGGGTTGGCAGACTTCACACATCTATCGAGAACTAGTCAAGTTCCCTCAGACGTGCAGGTTTCCTCACGATGTTTTCCTTCACCGTTTCATAGCAAGTGGTAATCTCGGATGAAATGAGATTCGCACATGAAACCCAGAGGTGCGAGCCGGGGTTTGAACCTGCACACTTTGATTTGCAAGGCGTGCGTTCGACCACTCGGCTACCACTGCTTACCACTGCTACAGGCACTTAAGAATCGTCAATAAAAAATTAATAATAATAATAGTATCTCTACCCTACACATTGTATGATCCCAAACTAAGCAAAGCTTGCACTACTATACCCGGCCGCTGTTGTTTGTGTTGAATAGTTTCAGTTTGCAAACTCCTTTAGGGTTGTATGGTTTGAGGATAACTCTAAACCTTCATAAAAATATCAATGACAGGGAGGTCATTGATATTCTTTTTCATTCTCAACATCAATAGAGATTCAAAAAAAATCTGAATTGAATACTATAAACAATATCTCAGAATATTTTTTTTTTTTTAAACGAAATGAGCGAAATGTTGATATTTAATGGAATAAGATGAGGAATGGCTTCACCTACGACTAGCGCGGGTATTTCGCCAATGTCAAGTAATTAATAGCAAGGACAAATTCAATAAATACACATTATAAATAAAAATGAATGATGACAGTGATAAAGATGGCGGATCATCTCAGAATATTATGATTACATATGATAGAAAAATGATATGCCAACTTTAAATTGACATGCTCTTGACTTACTTGTAAAAGTAGCCATATAATTTCTGGAACTATTAATTCAATTTTAAAACATTTTTTAGTGAAAGAAGGCCAAATTTCATAGAGTATGATTTTACTTTGTTATTATTTAGAATCATAGAAGAGTATTGTAATAGTTATAGTGATGTATTAGTAGTTGGAGACTTTAATTTTTACTCATGAACTTGTTACCGTGTATAGTGTAAGGATTGTGTACAGTGGCCGTTTATGCGGGTGCTGGGAATGCAGGAGCCGGCGGCGGTGTTTGCGTCGGCGCTCAACTTCGCCGCGAACCTCCACATGTACGGGAGGATACGTCGGGAGTTCCCCCTGTCGCAGCCTCACACCATGCCCATTGTCATGTTCTGGCATGCTTTCGCGTTTGTACGTCACATTATAAACATAGGGCAAGCATTTTGACATTATAAGCCTAAGAAAACTTACACTCTTAATATGATATGGTGTGTCAAAAGTCCGAAATATTTTATTATTGTTTGCATGGTTATCTATCTGGTTTAATCTGGTAGCATGCGATGGTATCAGGTACATAGTGCCATAGATAATACTGGGCGTCCGTCGCGTTCCTTACGTGCGTCCACATCACACAGCTAAGACCTTTGTAAATAAACTATTTGAATTCTATAGAAGTTTAGTAGCTGACATTCTATAATATTCCCCCACAACAGGTGTGTATGAACGCGTGGGTGTGGTCCACTATATTCCACATGCGGGACAATCCGTTCACAGAGTTCATGGACTATGCGTGCGCCTTGTCTATGGTCATGGGCCTGTTCGTCGCTGCTATTGTCAGGTAACTATTACTACGTAATTTATTGCAGACCTGTTTCAATCGCTTTCTATTAGAATAGCTGTCAAAATGTTTGTTATTAACTTATTTAGTATCAAATTGCAATATTTTTAGTTTCCATCAGAAAATGACAGCAATCGATGGATTCTTTCAATCCCGCTTCTCATTTCAACATCAATAGATAATGGACCTTATTTTGTTGTCACCAGAGTGTTTTATAGAAGAGCAAAATTGACCATGTGTCTACTGCTGGTGCCGTTCTTCTACTTTGTGACGCACGTGCGCTATCTGTACTTGGGCGTCATCGACTATGACTACAATATTCGACTCAATGCCTTCTTTGGTAAGTGTTAATTTTCTTTACTATACTGCCATTCTATGTTGACCTCCCAAAGCTGAGATTAAGTGAAGTTGTTTTACTATTCTAGGTAATAGGTAGCTTAAAGAATGTGTAGAGATTAGAATCCAACTACAAAACCAATTACACTGGTATTTGAGTATTATAATTATTTTATTGAACGACGGCTAAAGCTCCCGAGGGCACAGGGTCGTCAAGAGGCACGCTTAAAGTATTTTTCCAAACTAAAACCGACTGTATTGAATCATAGAAAAAGTTCATTCTTGAATGTTATCTCATAAATCATCGAATTTTGCAGCGTGATCGCGTGGCTTTCTCTACAGTAATCCAGGCTTTATGTATATTGACATAGATTTCGTTTTGGTATTGGCAAACATATTGCAGCGCGCTTCTGATAAAAAGAACATTAGTAGATCCCTACATAAAGGATACAGGATAAAATAAAACAAAATAAGACTATGAGGGATTTTATTATCGTCCGTAATTAATCTACACAACTGGTGTATAATCCTTGACGATGGTTGAACAACAGCGCTGTTGTTCCAGGCGTGTTGGGTTCATTGATCTGGGTGTGGGTGTCGTGGCGGCAGCGGCGGCGCGGGCGGACGTACGCGTGGCGCATGGCCGCCTTCACCGCGCTGTCGGGCGCGGCGCTGGCGCTGGAGCTGCTCGACTTCCCGCCGCGGCTCCTCCTCTGGGACGCGCACGCGCTCTGGCATCTCGCCACTGCACCGCTGCCGCTGCTCTTTTACAAGTGAGCTGCCCACTTACCAACCACCACGTGTCTTGCAGCAATGTTAATATTAATGTCATGTTTTGACAGTTCATTCAGTACAACTTCTGTCAAAAATTTACAGTTACTATTGAAACAACAATACGGGATTCATCCGCCATCTTTATCACTGTCAACATCCATTTTTATTTATAATGTGTATTTATTGAATTTGTCCTTGCTATAATTACTCGACATTGCCATAAATACCGCATATCGCAGGTGCAGGCATTCCTCATCTTATTCCATCAAAATGTCATCATTTCACTCATTTCGTAAAAAAGAAGAAGAAACAACAATACTAAGGTAGTGGTAATAGGTAGTGGTCATAGGTAGTGGTAATAGGTAGTGGTAATAGGTAGTGGTAATAGGTAGTGGTAATAGGTAGTGGTAAGGCCTCTGTTAATACAGTACTTTATGTATTCTTACGAAAATATCTTCGCTAAAGGCAATTTGGACAATGTTGGAATCAGATAATTTCGACCGACTATCATATTTGTTAATGTACTGTCGCAAAACTATACAGGATGCATCAGAAGTCCGAAATTATATTTTATTTACATGTAGATGCTTAGTGAAGGCATACTTTACCTAAACATCATGATTTCTGAGTAACCGACCTTTGAGTATTGTGTTGTGACCTTAAAGCTCATCCGTAACCCTATTACACAATCTAGACGCCAACTAATTTCACAATTTGTAAAATCAACGGCGAGAAAACAGTTGAAAAACAGTTCGAATTTCGGTATTATTTTAAAACCATTCTGTTGGATATCATGCAAACATTAAAATATTATTTTGTAATTCTGAAACGACCTGTATACGAGACAAAATCGCGTGGTAGGTATGAGATTTTAAAGTATTATATTGGCTATGTAACATAGTATCTATATTCATGTTATTAATTCCAGGTACGTGATCGACGATCTCCGTTATCTTCAATCGAGAGAGCTACAGAGGTTTGCATTCAAGTTAACATGAGTCATTTTGCTTCTTCTGTATAGAAATCTTATACTGATGTCGAGGTACAAATGACGCCACGGGTTCGTAGGACACGAGTCTTACACGTCGGGACACGTTTTTTTATCGTAGATTTCGCTAGTGTTATCAAAATATACGCTGTCCAAAATTATAACACCAGGTAAGTGAGAAGCGAATCTTTAAACGTTGTATAAATACGGCCCACGTTGTTGATCTATGTTACTTATCTTGTTTATTTTGGAAATAATGTCATAAGATTTAATTGCATTATGTTCAAGCCAATAACTTAAGGTTACCACGGTAGTTCTTACATTCCTACTTATTGTGTTATTTTACTAATATAAGACTGATTTGTCTTAATATTTCCCTTATGAAGTAATAATGTGTAGCTAGGATATTCAGCGTAATTACAGCCTTTTATCAAAGATCATTACGTCTAAAGTGTTAAGTTTTGTTTAATTCTTTGTACAATGATATTATTATAATGTAAGTTTTTATCTAAAATAATGAGAGCTAAATAAAAATATTATTCAAGACTGAAATTTTTATTAGACATGTTTCATCACAAACAATTTCGCGGACGCGGCACCAAAACATTGCAATCTCAACATGCACAACACAATCAAGACCAACACTCAGCCTTCAAGTATCAACTTCTTCCATTGTTCACCACAATGTATTCCCATTTTATGTTTCTTCAGCCAGGCCAAACCTTTACCTCCCTTTGACCCTAATTTACCTTCGACAGGGCAACAATTCCGGCTATTATCTTTTCCACAATATGGCCGTTCAGTAACCTTCCTACTTAAACAGGGTTTGCCAGTATCTCGGGTACTATCTTTTGGGTAATATGTTTCTCTAGGTTCAACAACAGCGTTCCTAGTATCATAGTTCCGAAAATAAACCGTATTTTTAGGGGTCGTGTTTTTAGAGACGGGTCTTTCAGTGGAATATATCTTCCCTTGTTTGTCGAACGTCAGTCTCTCGTTCCAGTGTCGCCTATACTCTTGCTCCATGTACGGAGACCTGCGTAATCTTTCCGGGCTTCGTTCGCGATACATTTGTTTGGAGTTTGATATTTTCGAGTGTGTTTTATGTTTAGTTAAGTTGACTGCCCTCGTGTGATACTTGGGTGTTTCAACCTTTTGGCTGTATATAGTTTGGTAGTCGTCGGAATCGCTTGAAGACTCTGACTCTGATTCAACTTTTGGTTCCCTATTTTTGGGCTTATCTTTACTCTTGAATACCGACTTGAACATCTTCCTAAAAATACTGTTTTTCTCTTGTTTCTGTACCTGTTTAAAATATGTCAGGGTAAACATTATGAAAACGATTGACTGGAGCACATCTAGTTCGTGTCTTCATCACAGTCCACGCTAGAAAATAAAATAAATATTAGCAACTAACAACTTTTTCTTACCTTTGGAACCTTATTTACTTTTTCTGGCACATAAGTGGCATCACTCTCAACATCACTGCTAGAAGATTCAGACTCAGCAGTCATAACATCCAAATTTTCTTCGGTAGGAGTCCTGTTTTCCACTGCAGTACTCATGGACACGGTTTCTTTTATTTTGCTCTGCGCATATCGTGTATCATTCTCGTTTGTGTTCCCAGTGTAAGTACTGACAGACTGCGATTTCGTACTAACAGTATTTGATGTAAATTTGCTAGATGTGTTTTGTTCTGAGCTACCTTTTATTTTATTCTTTATAAACACTTCCGAAATCGCTCGCCCAACATTTCTAGGTAATTTTACTTCTGCCTCTTGCATCGTTTCATTTTCAAACTTATGAATAGACTTTAAGTTTTCATATTCACTATAAGATTCATCTCTGGTCAGTAGATCTGCGTTTAAAGCCATGGATTTGTATATCTCTTTAATTAATTTCTCAGTTTCTTTACTGCGTTCTTCTTTTACCTCATCTGTGTTGGTTGAAGTGGTTGTTGCTTGTTTTGGGCACATAGATTTTAAGTAAGTGTTGTTCTTAAAGCAACCATTGCACATGTGACGGCCTGATTGTATAATTAGAGGAAAGTTTTGTAGACACTTCATGTTTTGTGGGTAACAGAAGTGACTAGAATTCATTTGTTGGGATCTTGATGCTATGTACGAGTTCATATTGTAAGGGCTATATGTAAAACTATTTAAGAATGTGGATCCTTGTAAATTGGTTTGTGATACTCCTTTTTGAACGACGGCGTCTCGTTTTGGCTTATCCTCTGAAGTACTTTTTATTTGATTAGTGGTTTTGACTTCCGTAAGCACGGATTGGAGTATACTCTTAATTTGATTCAGAGTTGCTTCAGTTTTGCCATCAGTTTTCTTCACTTCTGCAGCACTCGCCACGGTTTGACATTCAGTATTATTAATGACAGTAGTCAAACATGCAGCATTCTTACGCTGCGGTTGAGGCTCGCCTAAAACTCTTACAGTTTTTAGTTTTTTACTCTTCTTTTTAGCGTAAACATTCCCAAACTCAACGCAACAGCTTTTTGATGTTATTATATCTAGCTGTTGACCAAAATTCGTCGCCTTCTTTCGTTTTGATTCAAGTTTTTCAGTAATCGCATCTTTTCCTATCTGATTTCTGGGGATACTCTTTAAGTAATCGTTTCTGGCAGTGCGGTCTGTTCTGGTAGTGTAATAGTTCACAATATATGGATGAAAAGGAGGTATTATACTACGAGGTTCCTCAGGCCAGCATGTAACATCTACATGAGGCTTGGTTTCTTTTTTTATAGCCATCTTTACTTTTACAGGTTTTTCCTTTACGGGAACTAAATCGTAAAGACTAGAATCGTAATAAGAACTTCTAGTGTTCGGCTCATGGGGGTATATCGAATTGTTGAGCGGCTCTCTTGTTCGTCGATTGTCAATATTATGGAACTGCCCACGACAACACGAACATACATCAGATTCGTATGGGCAAACTCCACAGCCCTGAGGATTATCTCTACAACACGGCGATGAGTACTTACTTATGTCTGAGATATTACATCCAAGGTTGTTAGGTCGATACTGCTTACGGACCATATCGGCCAGATAAGACCTAGTCATGACTCCACCCTTGTTCGTCTCCATCTCATCTAGAACGTTCCACTTGTCAGTGTCTCTGAAAGGCGAGTTACTCGTTTGAGCGTAATAAACAAATTGCGTCTTCACTTTTTTCTTCTTAGGCAACTTCTTCTTTTTTCTAAAGAAATTCCTGCGTTTTGCCTTCTGTGGTTCGCAGATTATGAGAGGTTGGCTTTGGTAGTTGGATATCTGTCGCAATGATGTGTCGGAGTTGCAGTAGCAATTGCCGGTGCTCGGGCCTGCGAGAAAGGAATCTGTAGAATCGTTTCGTGCTGATGGTCGGAAACTTAGGTTACTGGCCCCTTCGAGTGGGCTTGTGCCTTTCGGGCAGTCGAGCACGTTGCAAGTCTGACCGTTGTTGGTAACTCCCCGATAGTTGGTAGCGTAGAGTGCCGCGGCGCATGAGGTATTGTTCTCGGCGACGGCTTGTCCTCTGCCCACTGTCGTCTCGTTTAGTTGCTTCTCTAGATTCAAGATCTTTTGCTGCAAATCTGACACGTCTATTGGGATACAGGATATAATTTTTACTTCGGTTTGGGACGGCGAATTGCCTGGAAGATACATTTTGAATGTGAAGCAGATAGATCATTTAATACCAGTTAATGTTCCGGATTTAAAGATGTTGTGTTATATTCGTTTATACTTACCTAAATTAAAAGCGACTCTCCTTAGGAAATTCTCAATACCTTTAAAACGTTGCTTACAGTGGGGGGATAAGTCTTCTTTGCTCATATTGCCAGTTATCTGTAACCACAATAATAATATGAAATAAGTTTTAAATAAGTACGTACCTAATGTTCATAAAGCTCCCGTATATAAGATTTATTTCAATGCTGGGACATCAGGCTGGTACACTTCCACATACTCTGCTGAGGATGGATATGTTCACATTTTATCGATGTAGGTCTCTTAACAAAATGTTTTGTTGAGGTTTACATTTGAAAAGGGGCTGTTCCTTAGTCTGCCAACTGATTTTTTTCCTATTTAAAACTAGACAATATCATTTTGAAGGATTCTGTGTGTAAAAATAAGATAATTTAATAAATAAATACGAAGATGAAACGGTCACATTTGGCTTCATGGGCGATTGCACGGCGTTTGTCAAAGTGCGTATCAGTCATGTATAACTCTGTGATTATGTATCTGTGCGTATTAAAGACAAAATCAATGACTAAAGAAAGAGGACAAGGTGCAAATATTAAACATATTAACTTTTTAGTGTCAATAATCGTTGAAAATATGCAATTATTATCACCTCATAACAACCCTTAAAAAGTAAATATTTACAGCCAAAAAAAATAATCCCCCCCACACCCCCCCTTTCCACTCCTTTGGGGGTAAGTTTCGATGTTTGTTAACAATCCGTATTAAACAAAAACTAATAATCAACCTAAATGAAAACTCCTAAAAAAGCGGTATACAATTACATCATCCACGTATATAAAATTATCATAATAGACATTAAAATTATCATAAAATGAAAACTACTGGGCCAGTTAAATTAACTATGTTAAATTTTTATGTGACCAAATGGCATCTATTCCGCATCAAAAAAAAAAGAATAACGTAAATCGGATCATAAATCGCAGCGTAATCGATGTACATACATAAAAAAAAAAACAAAAAACCCATCGAATTGAGAACCACCACCTTTTGAAGTCGGTTAAAAATAATAATATATTATAATAAACTTCTCTTCCGCCATTTTATCACGTTCACCACTCATTTTAATTTATAACGTGTATATGAGAACTAACTAGAGCTCCAAGCCTGGTGCGAAGATCTAGAATATTTTTAGAGTACAATCCAAGAAATTGATCTTTAGCCGTCCAATATATGAACAAAACATAATTTATTCAAATAAAAAAAGTTTCACAATACACAATACAACACAATATACAAAACAGACAGTGCACAGCACTTTAAATATGGTGTAATTGAGTGGCCCTTAAGAGAAGTTGCAAGTCTGCGCCCTCATGAGGGCCCTTCGTTCCGCCACCTTCATCTTGTCGAGGACGTCCTGCATCTCCGGCCAGGGCTCGTAGCGCTGGTTGATGATGATGACCTTGTGGACGCTGGGGTTGCGCAGATCCATGGTGCGGGAGATGTTGGCGCGGCTGTGCGTTGAGAACACCACGTCCACCTGATAACAATCAACATAGCTCTGTCGATAATTTATTATAGTTTGACAGGTACCGCTGTACGGCGTGTTAGGTTATGCACGGCGAGACGAGGAGCAACGCAGCTGTCAGTCCCTTTCCTTCCCTTCAGTCCGTCCCGTGTCAGTCTCTTTTCTTCCCGCCCCCCGCCTTATCGCGCCTTCTGAAGGTGCAGTATAGCGGTTTGGTATGCAGGTATATATCCAGTAGGCAATGAAAGTTGCAAGCGGTTAGTTCACTCGAGTTTATTCACATACACACAAGAATCAGCTATACAGTTAATCAGAAAGTATAAGCACACGAAATAGTTAAGTTTAAGCAGTTTTAAGTCTAGCACGGCAGAATAGTACAGTGCTTGCGTCCGGGACCGTAAGCGTACTGGCGCGGGCGGCCGGCCGGCCGGCTCGCGTCGGTTAGCGGGGTGCGGTGCGCGGGAGGCGGCACCGCTTAGGACAATGGAACTCGGGCGCAGGGCGGAGCTCCGTTCGCTACTAATAAAAACGGTTTGCGTGTCCTGTACTGTTGAGCGTTATTTGCATAAAATATGTTTTTACATTTTTATTTTCAATTAATATACAATACAATTAGGTACTATATAATATAAAATGTAGGTGCATACGCTACAGCACCCCCCTCCAGAGACCATCCTATGGGCGATAATAGTTAGGGAAATGAACTTTACGACCTGATCTCGTTGTCCTGACATTGTCCCTTGCAGTTTCAGGTGATTTGGACGTAAGTATAGGTTTTGGTGTGGTAGTGTGTGTAGTAGTGAGTGAGTTCGTTTTTGTGTTATTGTTAGTAAGAGTGTTGTGTGAGTCATGTAGTATGTAGGCTGGTTTTAGTCGGTCCACGGTTACTGTGACTGCCTTCCCATTCAGGAAGATTTTAAAAATTTTGTCATCCCGTTCCAGGACTTCGTGTGGTCCAGTGTAGGCTGGTTTGAGGGATCCTGACGTTTCGTCTCTCAAAAATACGTGGCTAGACGAGCTTAGGTCCTTAAACACGAAGGTAGGTTTGCTGCCGTGACGTGATGCGGGTGTTGGTTGTAACCTTTTAGCGAATATCCGTAAGCGTGTTGTATAATCGGTCATATCGACGGTATCGTCCACACGGGGATGGAATAATTCGCCGGGCAGCCTGAGTGTTTCGCCATATAGTAGTTCAGCTGACGTGCTCTTCAGGTCGTCTTTGTATGCGTTCCTGATGCCCAATAAAACAAGTGGGAGAGATTCGACCCAATTCTCTTTTGCGTGACAGACGATTGCGGTTTTTAGCTGTCGGTGGAACCTTTCAATCAGCCCGTTGCAGGAAGGGTGATAGGCGGTAGTGCGCCTATGTTGGAATCCGACGATATCAGACAAGTTCTTGAAGAGCTTCGATTCGAATTGCCTTCCTCGGTCTGTAACTATGTCCCTTGGACATCCAAAACGGGAGATCCATCCACTGACAAGGGCTTTGGCCACTGTCTCAGCTGTAATGTCATGAATAGGTATTACCTCAGGCCAACGCGTAAATCGGTCGATGGCAGTGAGGCAATAGCGAAATCCTTGAGACAATGGTAAAGGTCCTATGAGATCGATGTGGATGAACATAAATCTAGCCTTTGGTAGTTTGAATGTTCCCAGTGGTGAAGAAACATGCCGTGTTATTTTGGCTCGTTGACAAGCTAAGCATGAGCGTGTCCATTCCTTGCAGTCTTTCTTCACTCCAGGCCAAACGTAGCGCTCAGAAATTAGCTTTGCCGATGCGTTGGCACCAGGATGGCTTAGGGAGTGCAAGCTGTGGAACACATGATAGCGATGCTCTTTTGTGACATATGGCCTAGCGGTGTTATTTCTCTCGTCGCAGTACAGTTCGACATTCGATCCCGGCATCATGATTTTCTTTAGACATAGGGACGTGTTGCTGTCCAATAGTGAACGAAGTTCTGGATCGTGCATCTGAGATTCGCTTAGCTTGTTCCAATCTACAGGTTGCGCTACTGCTTCGATCCGTGATAGACTGTCAGCAACGACGTTGTCTTTACCCGAAATGTGTCTGATGTCAGTTGTAAATTGCGAGATGTAATCCAGATGTCGAAACTGTCTTGGTGAACAGTTGTCTTTTCGCGAATGGAATGCGAAGCATATAGGTTTGTGATCTGTGTAAATTATAAAATTTCGAGCTTCTACCATATGTCTAAAATATTTTATCGCTTCGTAAATAGCGAGTAACTCTCTGTCATATGGAGAGTATTTTTGTTGTGAAGAGCATAATTTTCGTGAGAAAAATGCTAGAGGTTGCCATGGTTCTCCATCTTTGCTCTGTTGCAGCACTGCTCCCATTGCGGTGTCAGAGGCATCGGTAACTAGCGCGAGTTGCGCTTCGCAGTCAGGGTGCGCCAAAATTGCGCTGTTGCAGAGGCCCTCTTTAGTGGCGTTGAAGGCGTCCATCTCTGTTGATGTGAAATTAACAGGATGTGAACCCTTAACGGAACCTGTAAGCAGCGCATGTAGTGGCGCTTGATGCTGAGCTGCGTCCGGGATGAAACGTCTGAAAAAATTGATCATGCCCAGAAACCTACGTAATTCACGTACAGTTTTCGGTGCAGGGAATTTTTTGATAGCCTCTACTTTCTCGGGTAATGGTCTCGTACCGTTGGCAGAAATATGATAGCCCAAGAAGTTAGTTTCAGATGCTCCAAAGACACATTTATTTGTATTGATGACCATACCGTATTCATGTAGTCTGCTGAAAATTTTGTGTAGGTGGTCTTCGTGGGTCTTCTGGTCTTTTGAGAAGACCAAAAAATCGTCGAGAAAAGCATAACAGAAATCCAGTCCCCGTAGCATCTCATCCACAAACCGTTGGAAGGTTTGTCCAGCATTACGAAGTCCAAACGTCATGTATGGAAATTCGTAAAGCCCAAACGGTGTAGTAATCGCAGTTTTGGGAATATCCTCTGGACTAACAGGGATTTGGTTGTACGCCTTGGTAAGGTCTATGGTTGAAAATATAGTGCACCCAGAGAGGCTGTGAGCAAAGTCATGTATGTGTTTGATGGGGTACCTATCTGGGACTGTCCTGGCGTTGAGCATTCGGTAGTCGCCACAGGGGCGCCATCCGTCTGACTTCTTTGGTGCGAGGTGCAATGGAGACGACCAAGGCGATTTTGACGGTCTCGCAGTACCGTTTTTTAACATCGCCTCAAATTCGTCCTTGGCAATTTTCAGTTTGTCTGGAGCCAGCCTGCGTGGTGTACCTGAAATGGGTGGGCCTGGAATGGTGTGTATATGATGTACCGTGTTGTGCGATGGTGTTCTGTGTATACCAGCTGGGCGAGTGATGTCGGGGTAATTTCGTAGTATGTTGTGATATATCGAGTCACCCATAATCACTTTAACCGAAGAGACGATGTCAGACCGACGAGCAGGTGAAGCCGGGGAGGCGAGCGTTGTATTATTGTCAATAAGGCGTTGGTTTCTGCAATCAACAACTAAATTATAATATGACAAAAAATCGACGCCTATTATTGCCCTAGTAACGTCGGCTACAATAAATTGCCAGGTAAAGTCGCGGCGCAAGCCTAAATCTAAATTTACATTAACACTACCGTACGTATTGATAGGAGTGCCGTTGGCAGCGCATAACTGGTAATTTGCCATCGGTCGTCGTCCCGGTGCGCTGGATCTCGGGAAGACGCAGAGGTCGCTGCCTGTGTCGACCAGGAACTGCATCTTCGTCTTGCGATCGGTAACAAACAGGCGACCGGTACTCGGGCAGTCGTTTGCCGCCATTATCGACTGCCTTATTCGTTTCCCGTCGCTGTATAATCGCACGGCTTGATACATTTACGTGCCCGATCACCGAACTTAGCGTGATACCAGCACTGTGGGTGCCTTCCGTAGCTGGATTGCGATCGAGTGGAGCTGGAACGCTGGCGGAAGCCGTTACCGGATCTTCTCGGTGATCGTGACATCCGGTCCATTTTGTCCGTCAGTTTTTCCACTTGCTTCGTCAGGGCCGCAATTTGGAGGGTCAGGATGTTGCTGTTTTTGGCTTCGTCTGAGCTGTGAGTAACAGCTGACGTTGACGCTACGTGGGGGCTTACAACATCGTTTATTCGGTCCGCTAACTCTGCTAGCTCATCTAAATTTGCCTTCATTTGCGATGCGAGAATAGTTTGTGTACCGTTAGGTAGGCGGCTCGTCCATATGGTGCGCAAAAATTCTTCCGGGACACCCGGTCCGGCTAGATTGAGCAGGTGGCGGTAGAATTGCGATGGCTTTCTATCGCCTAGTTCTTCGTGCATTAGTAATTGTTTGACTTTCTTTTCGCGCGATGCCGATAGCCGTTTAATTAACTCGGCTTTAATCTTTTCATATTTGTTGCTCGCTGGCGGTGAGGTAATTATATCTTCAACCTCGTCGGCGTACTGTGCTTCGAGGTTGCCAATGGTGTGATAAAATTTCGTCGCGTCGGCTGTGATGTTCGCCAAAGCGAATTGCGCCTCCAGCTGTGCGAACCACAAAGAAGGTTTCTCGGCGTAAAAAGGTGGTATTCTGATGCCTACGCGGAATGCTTCTGGCCATCCGGGGGTAGTGACCTGCTCGGCGCCATCTTGGGTCGTTTTTTCGGACGTGCCGGCAGCTCGCCTGTTTTCGGCCATCTTATTTGCGTTGCGCTGCAGAAGGTGCTGGACTTCTAGTGTTCAGTGTAGGGGTCACCAGTTTGGTATGCAGGTATATATCCAGTAGGCAATGAAAGTTGCAAGCGGTTAGTTCACTCGAGTTTATTCACATACACACAAGAATCAGCTATACAGTTAATCAGAAAGTATAAGCACACGAAATAGTTAAGTTTAAGCAGTTTTAAGTCTAGCACGGCAGAATAGTACAGTGCTTGCGTCCGGGACCGTAAGCGTACTGGCGCGGGCGGCCGGCCGGCCGGCTCGCGTCGGTTAGCGGGGTGCGGTGCGCGGGAGGCGGCACCGCTTAGGACAATGGAACTCGGGCGCAGGGCGGAGCTCCGTTCGCTACTAATAAAAACGGTTTGCGTGTCCTGTACTGTTGAGCGTTATTTGCATAAAATATGTTTTTACATTTTTATTTTCAATTAATATACAATACAATTAGGTACTATATAATATAAAATGTAGGTGCATACGCTACAGCGGTTACGGTCAAACTAAAGCCCTAATTTCTCGTCCACAAACTTCGAATAACTAAATTTGACAGCACTGTAAATATCACTGTCTGGGTCATGAATAGGACATCATCCACATCATCATCCATATATGACATTGATTAAGTTAAGGAACGTTGGGTAAGTAACAAAGGCACGGCTGTTTAAGCTGGCAGGAATCAGGATTCATTTAATATGATGCTGTTACATTATATCCTCTCCCTCACAACTTTAGGGGTTTCTCCCCCGCTTTTAGCATTATTGAGGCCGGTTCTATACATGCAGATAAAATAAATACATCATCATCACGCCTGTATTCTCCGAAGGGGTAGGCTAGGTGCGCTTCTGTGCGCCAACACTTCGCCAATGTATTTTAGTCCTAATGTAATAGGGGGCGAGCCTATTGCCATTATACCGGGCACATTCCCCCTCAATACAAGGGAGATTTGGGCCATAGTCCACCACGCTGGCCCAGTGCGGGTTGGTAAACTTCATACGTCTTTTCTATAAACGTGCACGTTTCCTCACGATATTTTTCCTTCACCGTTCAGGAAGTGTTAATCATTATTGAAAATTACATTCACACATGATAAATAATCTCAGATGTGCGGGCCCGGGATTTGAACTTGCACCCCTTACGTTCAAGGCGGGCGCTCTTGCCCACGAGGCTCCCAATGCTTGTTTGTGGCACGAGGCCACTTGCAGATATAATATAATTGATAAATAAGTTTCTCAGTGCTAAAGGGACTACTAAACTAGACTTTCACTGAAAGTCGGTAGCATCAACATAAATTATTCAGTTCTTGCAATGATGGATTCGCCTACTAGTAATGTAAAACTCAGGAAAGCTCCGAACAGGGCTACTAGAATGATTATAAAAATGCGTAATGGAATAGGTACCTTATTCCTGCACGCGTAAAATATTGCGGAAGCTAAAAGCGATAAGCTCACGAACGTGGTGAAGAACAACGGGATAGTCTCCCAGTATACCCTCACGACGTATCCCAACTTCAACTTGTTTGGAATAGGGATGTCGTACTGGGACGGTGGGAAGAATGTGGAACGCACGTGGGTGATCTTAGGTGCCACCTTTCTGGCTAATAACAAAAGATGTGGCTTATAAGTAACGCGTAAAAATTTCGAAAACATTTCGATGAGTGAATTGATAAAAGATTTTATTTCTATTGCAAATTATTCAAAACTATTAGCATAATTAATGACAATACAAATTTAAAATTGTGTTTATGCTTATTCAGTGCGACAGTCTCAAAAAGTTCCTATATAGTAAAACAACTAATTTCACTACAATGAAGGTCTTTTTGCTATGAACGTAAGTTACTGGCAATCAATAATATTAGTAGCTATATCAAAACCTAAAAAGTATCTCGCAAGTTAGACGAAATTCAAAAGTCAAACGTATTTTTACTTATCACTATTAAATTTAACAATAAGCGTAATAATTATTATATTTGGTATTTATTCGTTTTAATATGGACAAATTATACAATGGAAGCATTACGATTTATTAAATTGTTCAGTGAAAAAAAAGTTTGCAGGTCTATAAAATAATTTTGAATTTGTCTTTTATTTATGTATTGGTCGTAGGTACACGTGCTTGACTATGATTTTGGATTGTTTGCAGACGTGGTCAAGGTGAGGGTCGGTAATGACCCTGCGCACTCCGCGTCGTAGGATATCACCCCGTACCAAACACAGGTACCGGGCCATTCGGGAGTTTTTTCGGCGAGCTATAGGTAACGAAACCACTTAATCCTCATGGTATAATTTTTCAATTTACACAGGGTTACCTTAGAAATGGATAGAGCTGTGAACCATCTCACAGTAATTATACCATGAGCCGGTTAATAATATCTGGATATTTTCCAGGAAGCTCTTCTCACCCGGACATCAAAATTAATTCTAGCATCGCTCTCAACGTCACCGATCTCAAACGCAAGATCGTAGGTCTCGAAGAACAATTAGATCAAGTGAGCAAACACTGTCAAGACGTGGTCCGCCTTCAGAATAACTCCAGATCAGAGAGTCCTTACCAGTCGGACGTGACTCAGAACATAGAGGTAATTAAGGAACAAACTGAGGCATCTAGTGATAGAATATCTAAATCGAACGGCACTGAAACCAAAGTTCTTTATAAAACTTCAAATTGCAACTACAAGAGATCCGATGAAAGCGATAATGAACAGCGACACAATGCCTGTCGCTATGTAGATGTTAATAATAAAATGAAAAACGAATACAATGACCACGATAAAGTTGATAAAGAGAGGAAGAAATTGGACAAGATAAACGAATACAACTCGAAGCTACATAAGCACAAGACGCACTCTGCTTATGAGAACTTCAGTACAGCTTACTCCACGAGCAGCTTTCATTCGTTAACCAACCCGAGGAATGCGCATTCCCACGCAGATTACACTGGCCATAACAATGAGAGGAAACACTATAAACCTCAATACCGGTCCGTATCCCCGAATCAACTTAAAGATAAAAAACGCAAGGACCACATGAAAAGAAGTAACATGGAGAATTATACGATATACGAAGATAAACCTATAAAAAGTCGCAAAAAAAAACATGAACATCGTAAATTGGATCAAGATTTCATAGCAGATATCATAAGAAGACAGTATCAGCCGGTGAACATGTTTGGTAAACGGGAATCAGATATAAGTCAGTTCTCTGCCCCTATATGTCGAGATCAAGAGTTTTCACTCAATGAAAACTTACAAGAAGGTTCGGAACTGTGCTCTTGTTGTTACGATGGAAAGGGGGTGAAGCACAGGCGCAACGAATTGAGCGATATGAGAAGTATTTGTGACACCCGTTTATACAGCTCCAAAAGACATTTACGACCGCAACATCGCAGGGTCGTCGATGTCTACAATAATTCTGAGCTCTACGACCTCATTCCGGTTAAAGAGAAAACTAGTCCTAAATCTCGTAGAAAATTCGTTGAAGACAATCTAATGCCGTATGGCTACTACAGAGAAGTACCACCATCTCCGAGAACATTAAGACCCCGGTTGAATTTAAAATCACAATATTGCACCGAATTCGATAGTTATATGGGGCGAAAACCGAGGAAAGGCTCACCCAATAGACCAAGAAGACGTCAGGAGTACGTAGAAGCTTTTGAAAGTGATATTAATGCAGATGCTATGCAGGAGAGAAACGAAAGACAATCACGAGGTATACACAAACAAACCAATATGCACGAACAACAAGTGCATAATGCGGGTACCATGAGCAGCTTACAATACCCCGCGTACGAACAAACACACGCCGTGGGCAACACCACGCTAAATAAAACTCAGGAAACAGATCTCTCTGTCGACAAAACAGATAAGGCGTTGTGCGAAATCAAAGACATACTGCAGAGCTTTTTGCAAGAAATCAAGAAAGAGACATCGCAGTGCGATAAATCGGACAGTACGTCAAAAATTGGAGAAAATGACGTAAGCATACTCCAACAAAATAGCGCTAAAAATCAGGGCAGTGGTAAAATGCCGAATAGTGGGCATAGTTTTAATAACTATAGCGTAGGACAATGCGGCATACCTCCGTTTGCAAACGGCGGTATATATCCGCCGTTTGCAAACCCTTGCTGCTATCCAGTGATGTGCCCTATGAATTGCATGCAGGGCGGTTACGTCATGCCTACTCCTAGTTTCACGTGTGCGAATTGTGCGACCACCTCTAAGGAGCCATCTCGCGACGATAGTCAGTGCAATAAAACCAAAAACACTGCAAATGAATCGTTTAACACTGAAACTGAGGAATTAATCAAAGAAATATACAAATTCGTTGCACAAGCACCAGTGCGGAAAAGTGAATGTGACAGAGGTAGGCAAAAAGAAGGTGATGCAAAAATACTGACGTCACGAAGTGTCGGGGACAGTCATATGGCATCTAAGCACGACGCGAAAGTTGGTACACCAAAATTGAAATATGCTTCAAAGAGTTGTGAAGCCATAGGATCGAATGTTGTTTCGGACACGTACTACAGCACCAATCAGAGTTACTCTGATACGATACTGGAGAGGCTAAGCTTGGAAGTCACGCAGTCTGATACTGATGTCAGTACGGAATCTACTGAAGTGGAAAAGGTAAATAACGAAATCTAGTTTGTACCTAGTTTCGTGCTTAACGAAGTAATACGTGCACAGTCATTTGTTGAGAGGTATTTAATAATAGTGTCATTTCAGGGCAAAGGAAACAAATTTTCAAAGGTTTTACGTTCATTCGGACTCTTTAAGAAGAAGAAGAACAAAGATGTAATAGAAGAGCTAAGCGAGAGTGAGAGTGCGATAGACGTAGAGGTTAAAGCGAAACCCAAGCCACCGTTTAGACAAGAGATGACCAATTACATGATGTACGGCCAGGAGTACTACAACCCACCCCCGATGGCGATGCGGCCGCCGTGTCATGAGCCAACCGAATATCACCCTGATTATCATCCACCTTACAACATGAGAGTACCTGACTACCCGCAACCACCTGTCCAGAACCTTTACACCAACAAACAACAGCCAATACCCGAGCGCAGCAGAGGTCCATTCCGTCCTTCGCAGCGACCTACCGCCCCTCCTTACAGCCCGTACGACAATAGGTATAATCCACAGCAACCCCAAGTACCCCTCTGCTTGAAGGAGATCGAGGTAAAGAGTATAGGGACACAAAGCGAGAGAAAGATGTCCCTATTCAAAAAGATCCAAAAGAAAATACAGCCGCCCACGCCATCGCAAATGAACGATCCGCAAAGAAACTTTGCGACTCAAACGGCTGTGGACAATAAGCCTACCTGGTTTAAAAACCTCCAAACGAAAGCTATGCAGGACAAAATGGATCCAATGAAATATTCAATGAAAACACAGAAACAACTTGCTGAAGGCGACATGAAGATGAGGAATGCGATGCTGAAGAAAATGTTTTATAAGAAGAATCCTTTCTCTCCGAGGAATTTGATCGTGAGGACATTGCTAGGTAAGGACAAGTCGAGCTACGGAGAGCCGCAGGTTTCGTTCAGGCCCCGGATGTTCTTCTAACAGTGCGAGTTTGTGCGTTAAGAAAATAGTTTAAAAAATTGTTGATTTGTATTGTAACTTTGTTATTAAGATTGTGTTTGAAAAGATCTGTGTTGTTTTATTTAAATGCATCTGGAATATATGTAAGGAACCTAGGAATGGTCATGCAAACGTCAACAATCAGTTAATAGTGATCATTATTATTCAAGTATTCAAGAGGCTTGTAACTCTCCACTGAGGAACAATGAAAGCGAAAAAGGAAGAATACGACGCACGCGGGGCCTTAATTACCCGAGCAGCTAAGTACAGGTACTTACCTGCTCGGGTAAAATAAACTAGCTATTACAGAAATTACAGAAATCTAACATTTTTGTAATTGACTAATAATTCAAGTTAACTTAAAAAGGGTTGTAAAAATGAAACCAACTGAAAAATCGTTTCCAATATTTTTATTTTTAAATTAGTGGCAGTGAAGTTTTGTCGGGTAAGTGTTGTGTGAACATAAGCCGGTGACTGCCAACCGTTCCAAATTTACAAAAATAACTCGGTTAACGCAATAACGTTGTCGTCGTGATTCCGGTGCGGTGGTTGCGACTTGGATTTCGGTAAACTCTGCTCTGAAATCTTTAATTAAGGTACTTATAACGTGAAATTGTGCGTTTGTTGAACCGTATTTCTATAGGTTTACTTTCAGTCTAGTGGAATATAGTGTCAAACTCTTTATTCGATACCTTCTATAACTCCGAACGTTTATTTAAGCCATGATCATTTAGACCCTAATCTACACCTTTTAAAAATAGCAATTGATAGAAACTGCCGTCCAAAATGCATTTAGGCAAAAGATCTGATTTGGATTTGGTGATGAAGTCGCGAGTATAAGAAATCAAAGCAGAGTTGTTTATTTGTAAAAAATCAAATCTCGTACGTGCCATGCTTAACTTAGCTAAGTCTTACAACTCATAACTTGGCACTTAAATTATTTCCACGTGTGGCACAAAAACATTACGTAAATGCAACTTTAATACAGCTGCCAGATACAAATTTGAAACAATGAGACGCATACTTTTCATGACGATTTATTTTCTTAAAGTATTTTTGGCAACACCCTTCACATTAGAAAATTACTGTCTCAATGAACTTTGCATTTGCGTCATTGAACATTGGTTTTTGTATTTGTAGAAAAGGTTTTTCTTTGAAGAGCCTTTGTACAGACTCACATTGATAAATGTAGAGCTATTAAAATTATAGGGTTAGAATCAAAACTTTGTACTTTAAGTACAAAAGACCTTTTAACTCCAAACATTTTTATATCAATACAAAGAAATTCTTTGTAAAGCCATTATTTTTATTTATATGTAAGTAGGCAGGATACTTTAATAATACCTAAATCAGTAGGTATAAAATCTTTAAACTTAAGGTTATGATAATAAATTAATAAAACTATTTGAGTTATTTAATCTATTGAGCATAAGGATATTGTTGCCAGAAATAGAATCACATAGCCTGGGGGGACAGACAAAATCATCTAGTTATTTTCGCGCCAAAACTGTTTTTAATCTACCTCTAATTTATCAATATGGTGGCAAAGTCTTGCGAGTTGGACATAACGATTATTATAAAATTATGAATTTGGCACGTTAAGTTAAAATTAATAGCCTAGGTACTAACGTATGGTTAGGTATCTAACATTCTGTATCTAGTTTACGTATTTGCAACGCGGCTGCTCACTGCATGTTCGATTGTGTCATGAATTGTAGCAATTGCTGGTAAGGCCTACCGCTGAGTTCAACACAAAAATCAATTTACCGGTTCGGTTTTAATTGGGTGAATTTGGCCTCATAACAATCCAAAATCAATCGTTGTAAGTTTATTAAACGGATACTAATGAATCTCGTCACCTTTTTCTGTAACAAAAAGGGATTCACTGTTTAAACTTATTAAATTTTGACTTTAAAGACCTATCGCTGGCTTGGTTTATCGTGAGGCATTTACAAGCAAATGCTTCGATTCGAAATGTTATCTTAAATAACTAATAAAAACAATGACGTCACTATTCAAAAGTATTCGCCTATAAAAACGAGGTTTGAAAACGAAAGTGTTTTCCTAAAAACCTGTGTTATCGTTTACATATTTATTAGTTATCTAATCGTTATGTAGGTATGTATTAATTTCGAATCAATTACGAATATTTGAGTACGTGTGACTGCGGAGTGAAGGAGGATTACCTACTTCGTAGTAACACCTACAACCTTGTTTTAATTGAGCAATAGCAGGCAGTGGCACCTACTAGGATTGGGTGAAAGCCAAATCCACAATGACGAGAGGCAAGTAAATAGGTCCGATGATATAGTTCCATGATTTGTTTTGAGGATGAGGGACTCCTCCCTACCTCCCAGTCACAATATTGTTACGGCTGCGTTCAACAGTGAAGATGATACCTTAACATTATTTCAGTCATGGAACTATTACGTGCATCACGAGGCAACAAGTGTTTCAGGCGTTCCGAATCACATTTATAATTTTATAATTCAAGATTTTAAATATACTTAAACAAAAATAAACTTAAATTATAGGTCTATAACGACGCGACATCAAGCAAAATTCCAACCTTTCAAGTTTGATTGCACTACTTTATTGTAGCTTTGAACTTTTCCACAATTACTGGTGATAATCTAAAATCAAATTATAAATGTTCGAAACGCCACTGTTGACTGGACAGTGCAACAATATCATTGTACACAATACTGAGGACTCAAACGACATAACCGAAGTCTGTACGTTTATTCACATACAAAAAACCTCTGCTCACCCTGTAAGTTTAACCTTGATGACACGTTGTCCAGTTGTGTCGTTTGATCCCTCAGCCCAAGCCGCGGTTCCCACAGCGTCACAAACAATTTTTTTACAAATACCTCATTACTCCTATACACGTAAAAATATTAAAACGGAACGTTTTTTTAACTAGATAGGTATCATATAATGTGCGTAACGGACCGTAACACCATAGACTCACAAATAACTGTACAAAACGAACTCCACAAAATTTTAACAAATTGCGTATCTAGGAGTTGCAAAGATTAGGTTGACTTCATGGAAAATCGGGTGACTAAAAGCACTAATTTTAAAATAAAATCAGTGTTACATACATTTTAAAGGAGTCTTACAATGGTAGTCCACCTAAACATTGACTATTTCATATCATCTTATCGTCCATGCGGGGAAATTGCAGTCATTTAACATGCAGACTTAACTTTCAGTATCTCTTATCTTACAAAAACTTCGAAAGATTACCTACATTCAGAATAAATTCTCAGGACACTTTGTAGTACACGTATCTTTAGTAATCTAAGCGTGTCTAGTTAAAAATGGCACTCAACGTCGAAGTTAAGAACGTGTTCTGCAAAGTGTCTCAGAAAACAGCCATGCGATTCTAGAATATCCCTAGTCTTTATTCTGTGTCACTCATTCGCGTTAACTCGAAACGGTATCCTGCATTGTGGTATTCTTAACAAAAAAAGAACAGCTTAATTATAATAGCGATAGTAAATTGATAATTAGGTAACATTAGGACACGTCACAATATCAAACCTTAAAAATCATACGTAATTATTATTCGAAATGTATCAAAACATCAAAATTTTGGACAAAAGGTAGAACATCGTTATAAAAATACAGTTTGAAACGTTTGAAGGAAGAGCATAATATTTTAACATAGTGTTGTGATCCGCGTAAAATAAACAAAATTCAATAAGTCCCTGAGGTTAAAAGATTTCCATGAACATATTGTAATATCCATAATATATTACTCCAGGGTCATTATAGATGCCGTATGAGGTAAGTAGCATTGTGCTCACAAGTATGCCAATTATGCCTCCAGCAGTAGACAGGAAGGTTTTAAATATACGCAGCCGAATGGATGCTTCGGCTAGCGCATTTTCTTCTTTATGTTATAGGTGACGCGCTCTTTCCTGTAATATGTACCACAACAATAAAGAACTGGACATGGATTAGCTTTATAATCTATTTGATGGCGGTAAATGAAATAAGAAATTCTTATGTAGTCCTTTTATAATTCATGTCAGTGATTGGAGATATTACAAAATGCTCAAGCGTAACCCCAAGGCGACATCAATAAGGCCGAACGAATCATGCCTCGCCTCTCTCGGAACATATCGAAACCTTGTCACAAACAAGTGCAGGTAACCACGCATTCTCATATTTATTCAATAATAATAATCGTTAATATTACATAATACACCTTAAATAACTTTACACTTTAAGTGGGGCTGTAAAACTTATACAGTTTGTTGTGTTGGTTTTATCATACATTAATGCGTGTTCACCACGTATTCCCGTTACTATACAAAAATTAAAAACATTATATTATTAATACTACGATACCATAATAGCTAATAAATACAAGAATCAACTTACAGACTACCAATACCCATTTTTTAGCACGATGTGATGCAGAGGTGGTATATTCGTATGTTTAGTTACAACCTTTTTTATAACATTCATGTTTTTTTATTAATTATAGTAATTTTATTATATCTATTATGTTACGTGCTCTCTCTGAAACTTCGTCACAGCATGGTACAAGCCCTCGGCCCTCCCTCCGACTGCGCCGCGATCAAGTGTCGTTGGTAGAGTCGCGTCACTCTCGTTTCCCAGTCCCAACGACGACGGCGCCCATCATGCCCCGTCGTACCTCACTAATCTCCCGATACATTATGTACTTTAACCGTATATTATGAGCAAAGTATTTGTCTCGTTTCCGCATAAAGACGTCCGTACGTTACGGGCCGACTACAGTATTTTATTTATTTTATTTATTGATTTTTTACCCATAATTCACTGTTTTTATATTTGTTTGACTTTGTCGACTAACGAACTAATTATGTTGTGTATGGAAACTTATGAATTAGGCCAACTGTGAACGTTATGGTTATGGGCGGGTTCGGGCGCGCACGAGCTGGCCGCGGGCGGGGCAGCGGCGGCGGCGCGCGCCCCGTCCGGCGTTGCCGCGCGTGTTTCATAATCTCAGAACATTGACAAATTGTAATCTCGATGATAAAATATTTGTGCTCTCGCGTTTCGGTGACGTAGGTATATACACATAGTGCCGCGCGGGCGGCGGGGCTGCAGCCCGCCGATCGCGACCGGCTCGTACTTAAACCACCTTAGAAATCGATAGGAAGTCAGTTTTACTTACAATAATTCCGCTATTATTAACTAGAGTACGGTGCCTCGCGCTCCGACGACGCTGGGTCGCCGGCGCTAGGCGGTTCCGCGACAATTTCATATTAAGTCTCTAAATTTTCACTTCGACGGGCGCACCGTTGCGGGCCTTCGTCGTATGGCCTCGCGACGGTGGGTCGCGCGGGTCCGTGCAGGTCTGCGGCGAACCCTAGGTGTATCGGTCGGGGAGGCGGGAGGTGCGGCGCGCGGCCGGTCAGCGCGCGGCGATGCGGCACAGCGCGTGGCGCACGGCGGCGGCGGCGGCCGGCACGGCGGCGCCGCACAGGCCCGATCAGAGCCGGTCCTCCTCTTCCTCCTCCTCGCCCTCGTCACCCGCCTCCTCATTCTCCTCCCGATAGCCTGGGTGCTCGCTGATCGCGTAGTAGTTACCGTTGTAGATCACACCTAACTCGCGCAGCGCGTCGCCTCTGATGGTCGCCTTTATCGTCCAGTTGTAGCAGTCGTCCGATTCAGACTCGCGGTCGAGCCGCTCCACGTCGAGGATCTTCGAGCTGAGCCGTTCGAGGATGATGCCGATGTCCTTGATGGTGAGGTGCCGCTTCTGGTCGACGCTGAGCTGGTCGATGAGCAGCAAAAACTTTTCCGATGTGACGGCCTCGTCCTCGACGAGTGTGTTCTCGGTCTCGCTCTCGGAGGAGTCGCGGTCGCCGCGACGCGCGGACTCCGCGTCGAGGAAGCGGACGTGGCCCTTGGGCCGGCCCTGCGGTGAGGAGCGCGGCTGCGCATCCTGAATTGGCGAAGTGGCGACGCTCTTGTGTACGGCGATGCGCCGGCCCTCTTCATGCAATGCGCAGCAGTGGAAATCGCACTCATCGGGAGGTGGGCGCGTGAGCGGCGCCGGCGAGGAGGCCGTAGCGCGGCACTCGGCGGTGTGCACGTGCACGCTGCCCGCCGGCTGCTCGAGAGAGCCGGGCGCGCGCGCCAGCCGCGAGCGCGGTGCCGGTCCCGGCTCGTCGTGGTTTACGACAGTGATGTGCGGTGGCGGCGGCTGCGGCCGATCCAGAGACGTCTGGATAACGAGCGAGGGCCGCCGGTCTGGTTTCGCTTGACGGGAGGGCGAGCGCGCGGCCGGCGACACTTGCGGTCGCTGGTCCCAGTGCAGCACCACCGTGACGCGCCCCTTGTTGTCCATGATCTTCCATGAAGGCGTCTCATCGTGCAACTCGAGCGCGTGTATCGTCTCGCATACTATTTTGGGGATCGCCGATATCGCTATAAAAAATAACGATTTTAAACTTGATTAATTTGGAACAAATGCTCAAAATATCAAAAGACATGACGATTCGTCGGTCGTCATGTTCTATCAGTGAGGAGCGCCGGGAGAGGTGGCACCTACCAGCCTTGATGACGTCGACTCCGGTGGGGTACCATCGCTCGCCGGGGCGCAATAGCAGCAGAACGGTGTTGGGCGGGAGCGTGCGCCAGTACTCGCCGTCCTCCACCTGCGTGCCGTCGGTCTCGAGCACCAGCCGGACCGGTTCGCCCGCCGCTACTGATAACTTCTCTTTTCCTAATGAGTAGGTAATTATTAGTCTTAATATTTATTGCCTACATCAACTTTATGTTGAAGAAATCTAATTTCCGTTCATGGTGTTAAGTCCCATATAATAATAAGTAATGTATCTATTTACATTTTCTTTTGAAAATGGCAAACACAGGTGTATGAACACTTGTAACTTCTCGTCTTAGAGAAATCAAACCCTAAACCTCGAGATTAGTAGTCGTGCTTGCGACCGTTACATTGTATTATTAGATAATCTTCGATTAATTTTTGCTTGACAATCGTCCCAATTCGTCACCCGTAAACCACAATCGATACACCCGTCCTACTTAACTAGATATTTTTAGCGGATTAACTTTTAGCATATGAATTTAGAATTGAATGTGGTAAATTTTATAATAAACAATAAAATAATACATCATTTCGCTAGACCACTAGTTGGATTAGTGAAAACAGTGAGCAGGAAGACGACTGGATCGAAAAAAAAACACATTCCGCGGAAATAAAATTTTAAAAAACTCAACTAAGCTGTATGGTACTAGCAAAAGATTCTGAAAATATGTTGCCCATAGACTATCCGATAAGCCTGGAAACAGGTCAGCGGGGCCCAGCCGCGCGAGCAACCTAGTTGACTTGCTACATGTGCTGTACGCTCGATAATTTTCTCCAGGAACGGCCGTGTTCTTGGAACACAACACTCGCACTACAAAAGCTTTACCGATTCATTCGGGAATCACGAGGAAGCGATCTGATATTTGTATCATGTTTTTGTGATGGGCTAATATATAAGTAGGTTAATACACACAAAGGATGCTCTAGATAGAGTAAGTGTTGGGAGCTGGATCAGCTTCATTGATCGGGATTCCATAACTTGTTCAAAAATATAGCTGCTAATGATAATAAAATAATTAATTATAGTGATACCCATCTTGGCTTAGGCCCCGGTCTTGTCCAAGAGCGTCACTAGATCCTTCACCCATGGTCTTGCTATAGTGAGGTACGATAACCCTCATTTGGGCAACGCTAATAAAAAAGTAGCAAACGATTTGTGATATTTGTAACGACCCCACAGACGGTGCAGGCAATTGAATGGATTTATTCCGCTTCTGAGAAGTAACTTATTGAGCCTAAAACTATAGCTTCACCTAGCCTAAAAATAACTGCCATAATGCCGATGACACAGATCAGTAGGCCCTCAAGTACTAGTACAAGTACAAGTACTCATATGGGATATATAAAATTATAACGAATGGAGACTTATCATTACTAATGATAGTCTCATTGACAATGTGTAGAAAATTATCAACCGAAAATGGTCTTTTTCGGTACTATGCACACATTCATGTGAGGAATCAATCTAAAATCATGTACTTAATCATTTCAAAAGGAGCAGTTAGCCTGGGCTGAGAACCGATATGAAGTAGGTGCCAGCGGAAAAATTATAATTAGCTCTACTAAACAAAACACCTCTGCTTATCTCTTCAAGAAAAACAGCTGATTACTAATCAGCGATTAGTTTATTACGAAACGTTCAAATATGTACTTACCTCTATGTATCAACTCCTCAAAACTAGTGACCACCAGGCCCTTCCTCACGTTCCGCGAACTGTCCCATATCTTGAAAGGCCTCTTTCCTCTAACCTCCTGCAATAATAATAACAGGATAAGTACGTGGCTATAACCTGTGCCAGTTTAATATATTTTGTTAAACTTAAAAATACGCTCTGGTAAATCAGAAAAGCAGTAACGAGATAGACACTTTATTTATTTATGTGTATTATCCATGTACTAAGAGATAATAGAAGGTGCATGTTAGATTCGAGCTATTATTAAAAAAAAATGATCTCTATTCTGTGGGATAATTTGACCACTTATGATACATACCATGTAAGCTCATCATTTTAAATGAAGTATAAATGAATAATAAGTTATAAATGACTCTGTCTCAAACTCAATACAAATACAATTTATAATTAACGAGTGTACATCAATCGAACTCGATATATGTATCATACTACATGCACCGCTCACTGCTACGGGGTAGCAGTGCTACGATCTCGTAGCGCGTAGCGGGCGCCCCTCGCCGTAGCCTGCACTGGCTGCAGCAGTGCAACGCCCTGCGACCTCGGCCCCCACCCCGCGCCCTCGGCGGCGCCCGCCCGCCCTCCGCGCACCCCCGCACGCAACGTGCGTCGACCCACTGACATAGTCGTCCTGTACGATCTTTAATCTAGGCTGTCACTTAACTTTGGAGCCATTGAAACTTACGCCGTTATTTATAGCCTTCGAATGGCTAGTTACAAAGCCCAATATGTCCATTAGACATACACGGCCGGTAGATCACGCGATTTGAAAACCGTTAAAAACTCTAATTACAGGAAAATGTATAGTTCTAAGATGTAAAGTCTGCTCTCCAGCTCCAATACTTAAATCCATAGGCAAATTTTCGCCACGCAAAAATAGCATGAAAAGAAGCTAAGGTGTCCTCTACAAAGTGCCCTATTATCAAAACGCGTCGGCGATAAATTCGCGATCGCTCGCTCCGTCCGGTGCCACGTCCTATCGTCATATTTCGGGCCATAAAAAATCCATTACAAGACGTGTAGGTATTGAGATACGATCCCCAATTTACGAGATACGCCATCCGATGATACGACCTACACTGATAAGTCGAACGTACCTACCTCCTGAATTTCGACTATCATTTTCTCGGCACACACACACACACACGTGTCGAATAAAATAAGGTTAGTAAACACTGTAAAGTATAATTTAGAAAATATATTATTTGTGATCACTCGAGTGCCCTTATTCGCTCGGTGCGAATAGAGGTTATATTGGGTTATGTATGGTTGAGCGGGCGGCGCTTAGCGCCGGCGAGCGCCGCGGCGGCACTGGGCGCGAGTGGTGACCGGGTCGCGCCCGCCCGCCCGCGCCGCCGCCCCGCGCCGCCTCCACCCCCGCCCCGCACTCGCCCGGGCCCCGCACTGCAGCGCGAGCCTGTAATCTCTTGATGCCGTAAGATCTTCAAATTAGCGATCCCAATGTTGCACTTATGTTAGGTACGACGACGAGAAAAACTGTATTTCTTCATGTATGTTGAAATGGAACGAAAATTTGAAAAATAATAATAATAATTTTCTGTTACAAGTCTATGCTGTTATCAATTTATGAGCTATAAACTCTTGTTTCTTATCGCAACAATCAAGTAACATCTGCTAGTTACCTGGCACACGTTCAGCCAAATACAAAAAGTCTTTATAACACATCGGACCAAATATTTAATATTCCCACAATTTCTCAGTCTCATTTGGCTACAGAAGTGCTACGGCGCTACGTCAATGTGTTGTAGCACCGTAGCATTCGTAGTCGTATCGTAGCAATTTTAATGGTTAGGTAGTGGTGTAGAAACAAATGGTTATTCTGTTATTGAGTTATACATTTATATTTTTTATTAAGTATGTGTATCTTTCCTACCATACATATAAAAAAATCACGAAATAGATATTATTATTATGAAAAGGGTAAAAGTATTATCCGTTACCAAAGTTTGCTACTTTGGACCAACAGTAATTACGTGCAAGTAACGTTACGTCCCACGTAACGTGTCACTTTTAATGGACTTTCATACTGTGACTTCTAATTCTAAAAAAGGCATGAAGAGTTTATTTGTTTGTGTGTGGGCAGCATTCGAAATATATACTTAATTGATAAGTTTTATTTATGATACTAATGAATAAACCAGTGTTTAGCAGTTTACGAGTAATAACTATTGGACCAAACCAACGACCCAAAGCACTAGTGTAGCTTAGATTGGAATCATAGACTTAAATGATTTTTGTTTCGCCGGTAAGCTACGAGTCAAAAGTTAAACGGTAAGCAGCGTGTTTTCGCTAATTCCATGTGTGGGCTGTCGCTACTTACAGACTGCCTACTCAAATCTACATAGAGCACCCCTAAGCCTAGCTTCCTGTGTCACACCTCCACTGTTTCAATACGATTTATTAGCTTTTGTTAAGTGAGGATGCAGTGAGATTTTCGACACCCACACGTCTGTCGTCTTTTGATACCTAATTTGAGAAGGAGTTTGTGCTTATGTTATAAACAAAAATGATTACAATAATTTCAACATTTTTTTTATGCGATATCTATATATACCTACACAATTTTTTTATAAAATTTAAAATATATGGTAGTTACAATTTAAAATTGTCTTGCCATAAAATATATACATCCATGCCCTCATTTGTCCTGATTTCTTTTGTAATTAGATAAATTAGTTACAGTAGCAAGAGCGCGAGGGAGGGATGACATAAACTGCAACAGTTTATGCCTTTTACACCTCTCTACCTCCCCCTCACGAGGAGTGGGAGGTTTGGGAGGAAAACAAATGAGTAGGAGGTGTGAACGTAAAAGTGGAGTATGTAAGCAGTTTGTTTTTACAAGATCAGACTTTATTGAACGCCCAGCGTCTGGAATGACGTGGCGGTATGTCGGCAGCTTGCTGTACATACCTTCCTTTATAAACGAGTACCAAGTACCCAGGTCTTGTCCTGTGTGGGTGGGTGGTAGAGATACTATTAATACTATTTATTTTTTACTGACGATTCATAAGTGCCTGTATTGGTTTACATGCATAAAAAATTCTGATTCTGATTCTGTGAAGGCAGAAAAGTCGGTGATATCACTTGTTTTTAGGGTTCCCAAAGGGTAAAACGGGAACCCTATTACCCCCATTACTTCGCTGTCCGTCCGTCCATCCGTCCGTCCGTCTGTCACTAGGCTGTATCTCATGAACTGTGATAGCTAGAGAGTTGAAATTTTCACAGATGATGTATTTCTGTTGCCGCTATAACAACAAATACTAAAAAACAGAATAAAATAAATATTTAAGGGGGCTCACATACAACAAACGTGATTTTTTTGCTCGTTTTTATAGATAATGGTACGGAACCCTTCGTGCGCGATTCCGACTCGCACTTGGCAGGTTTTCATTTTGTACTGACGTTTACGTATTAATTAAGAATAGACTGATAAAAAAGCGCTATCGTATTTATTATGATTTTTAGACACATTATTAAGTGTCTTTTCTGGATTTCAAAATAGCATGACAACTTATTTTATAAATTAGGTAATTAGGGAATATTTCATACAAGAAATTATGTAGTAAAGGTAGGAAATTATGTTATTAAGTCCGTGTAAAGTTTTACTCATACACCCTTCTGCCTAATTACCTGAGTCATCCTACCTAAAATGAAGTATAAACATAAAATTACTACTTTATTATCTAGCATAACTCCTTTTAGTTGTTACAGGGAAAACATTACTAGTCTAGTGTTATGGACACGAAAACGTTACTACACATTTTAAAATCGGCTTTCCCAAGTGATCGTACCTATGACGGACACAGAGTTTCAAATTGAAATACTTTCAGGAGATTCCTTTAATAAACGTAGTGATTCGCTGACACAAAATGGATTATAATCATCGATTTCCCATAACGTGATAGCGAGGGCGTTTGGCGAGTCACTGTGACCTCTGTCCTCCTCAAAAATCCACCGGGAGGGACTTTACGAGGATCGTTATGAGGAGATTAATGCTTAAACGAAGGAATTAAAAGAGATCTCCCGTGAGCCGCGCGCCGTGGGGATCAATAGTAGGATTTTCTGAATGATTCCCTCTTAGTGTACAATTTGAATATCAAACATTTCATGTACTTGGTAGGTACACACAATAAGTAACTTCTTTCCTATTTAAGAAGGTTTGATTAAATTAATTAGTAGTTTTACTTTCAATAATGAAAGTAAAGGTAAGTTATGTTAAGCACTTTCAACCAACGCATGGTTGCTGTTTAAATGTGACACATACAATTTTTTTTCCAAACCTCTGCACTTAGTGAGCTAGTGGCGAGGACGAATTTACACAAATTTGATCCTTTGTCGCGCACCATTCGGCTCATTAATGTAATTGCTATCGATATTGACATATATAACGGTGGCCTGCCGAAATTTATAGAGACTGCGCAAAGGTGTATTGTAAACAGACCTAATGTGTAAAATCTATTATTATTGATTTTTATTAAAAAAAAATTTCTCTCTTCTGTTTCTTCGTGTTTAAGGGGTACCTAAATAATATTTATATTGTTACATTAATAATCATTTTGCTTGCAATATCGCATTGGATTTATCTGTAAGGATATTGCAAATGAGTTTTGATTAAATAAATAAAAGATTATATTGTTTGTTTGTAATGGATTCCATCGAAAACTACTGAACCGATTTTAAAAATTCTTCCACCTATATAAGGTTGGGTTAGGTTAGGCTAGGCTATATTTTATTTAAAAAAAAACCAAACCGAAATCTTTGCGAAAACCGTTATAATGTAACACAAGGTGTCAAAAATTTGCTTAAAAATGTCATTATTTGGCGTGCGCTGCGAAAACTATTCACGATACATTAAATATTAGTACGGATTCATCCGCCATCTTTATCACTATCATTATCAATTTTTATTTATAATGTGTATTTATTGAATTTGTCCTTGCTATTAATTACTTGACATTGGCGAAATACCCGGGCTAGTCGCAGGTGAAGCCATTCCTCATCTTATTCCATTAAATTTCAACATTTCACTCATTTCGTAAAAAAAAAAAATATATTAGTACATGTTTGCGATACACATAATTACCTATAAAAAGTCTGCGAGACCATTTGTCTGACTTGGTATTATAGTTGAGGAATAATTTTTTTTTTTTTAATTAGTCCGTTAAAACACAAGTACGATAAAAAAAATTGACTTTCATATCATGATTATGAATCTTTAGCCAATTAATAATTTTTATAATAATTACTGATTATATACCTGTAAATTCAACTTTTTTTTCGAATCGGATCTTTCGTTTAGAAGTTACAAGAGGTTTGTTAATGCTAAAACTTCAAAAATCCTGCGGTTTCGCAGGAAGAACATAAATATTAATTGGTTAAGGGTAATCTCCCAAACAGCTGAACCGATTTCGACGGGATTTTGACTGGCAAATAGCTGATGTTATAATAAGTAACTTAGCGTATTTATTTTTGGGAACATAATTAGGGTTCATAAATTATGCGCAGGCGATGTCGCGGGGTGCGGCTAGTAATTAAATATACTGTAAACAGGTATCTACTCGAAAATGGAGTAATGCAAAAGGATTTATGACCTTTCCATGTTTAAATTTTGCATGATATTTAGGTAGATTAAATTTAGAAGAATACCTATGACGATTACGTACCTAACTATAAAATGTGGTGGTGATCGTAAACGCTTGAATATCGCTCCGACCTTGCTCATTTTATGATATCCACTTTATGTACACATGGACAGACAGATAGGCAATATATAAATGTGGTAATTTGAATTTATGTAATTTGCGCGATCGTTAAAGTGTTCACTGGGCAATGGATGTTGGGAAACAAGTTGATCAACCTGTTTGGAATATAATCTATCGTTTACTGAACTTAATATTTATTTTTCAAACAGACTATCATCCTATTGACTGAAAAAATCGAAAAGACGTAAGAGGCCCATCTAGTTTACTGGTAATACAATCCATATTTAAAAATGTTATTTTCTCAAATCAGGAAATAAGATTTCACTGTAAATTTTCATTGCAGTTGTAACTAGAGTTTAATCTGAGATTATTTAAAGCCTAATTACCTTTAGACAGTAGCATAAACGTAATTAGGTAGTAATTATTTGCTTGTTACAAATAGGTACAGCAGAATACACAACTACATAAAAATAGTTGGACTATGATTTTCGCGTTGTAAAACCGGAATCGAATCTTCCCAAAGGGCTAGGTAAGTCGCTGGCCCCACTAACAATCAACTACCTAGCTATTAAGCTTCTCATAATATACCTACTTAATACAACTGATTCTCAAAGTAAGCTGTTCAAACGTTTTATAAAGTTTCTGGGCTCAATAATCGGTATATTGGATAAATATTGTTATGGAAAATAAGCGATAAATTATCATTTAGGGTAGATCCTGATAAGCGGGATTAAATCCCTCTCGGCCCGTCTCCGCGCCGGATAAATGGACTCCGGCGCTATTCTTGATGCTGCCACATTGCGGTTTATATCACTTTAGTATAATAATCTTATTCATTTGCGAGTAGTATTATGTTCGTGAGGGTTGTATTTATTTGTACACGTGCACGATTAAATAAGGCAATCTTCTTTCGGTAATGCATACAAGTATCTACACATATGCACATTATAATGTAGTAGGTACAAATTAAACTATTGCGTTACCGATAGGATCTTTTTAAGTGATAGATATATAAAATATGTATGTATGTTATGTTAGTTGTATAATAGTAATTGTACCCCGCTGTTTAACCCGGGTGAAGTAGCTATAACACCCGGAGATACACTATACGACTGTGAAAAAAATCTAAAAAGATAGTATTTGAGATAAATCATATAAAAAACTTCTGTAATATATTAGATGTATAACTGTTGTTTACCAGACTTTCATTATCTCACGAAGACTGAAATTTGGAGTTGGATACACTTATAAAATTATAAGTATATCCATATTAATAACTCGAGTATTTGTATTAACTAAATAATAAATTCGTGTGGCTTCACAAAGGTTCAATGATATAATATCTGAAATTGACCTAGCGGTTACCGACCCCACAACCTTCGTTTCTACGGGGTGACATTCAAGCCGCTGAGCTAGTCACCTTAAAATGTACGTGAGCATTATACCTACCTATACTCCGTGAACCCAATTATGTATTAAAAGTGTTTCATTACGGTTTTATTAATTGATGGATGAGCAGAATATTGATTAGGAATACGTTTATTTAGGTATAATATAGGAAGTATGGTGATTAATATTTTCTTTTTCTAATAAGTATCCAAAACACAACAAGCGCTTTTTCGTTGAATTTCAGAATGGACATACCTTTATTAAAAATAGATAAACAGCATAGCCGCGATCCCTCGTAGTATATCATTATATTAAATCATTTCACGATTCGGTTCAATGCCATGAATATGATAATTAAAAATATATGTTGTAACATGCGTGATTCTAGGCGTTGGATAAAAAAATAACCTTATATTTCAGCATACCACACCGCTGCTGTACGGAATACGGATCAAGACTACGTGCTACGCAATGCTACAGTAGTTTGCTACGGAACCGCTACGAAGCTACGGCCTACGGGTACGGGATGCTACGTATGTGCCTGCTCTATTATTTTCTTGTGGGTTTGATTTTACAATTCTTATTTTGAAATTCATTGTATAATATTAGTTACTTAATATGTTGTCGTAATATAACCAGCATTCTGTAAACATATATCGTATCCGGTATCAATAACTTATTGATTTCCTGAAAATACTTGAATAAAGACACCATGTAACTTAGCACAGATTTTGAATAATGCAGCTTGCATGTGCAGCGGTACGGCAGAGCGAGCGAGACGTACGATACGATGCACGGCGAGTGCGATAAAGACGCAGGTTCCGGCATCACCGACCCAGGCAGGAATGGGCGATCACCGGTACACACAATCATCACCACCACTATCACTATGCTACGGGGCGTCTAGAAGCGGGCTCGAGGGTCGGATAGTAACCATATCTCCGGGCGTGTCAGGTAACCGGTTACGTAAAGGGGCGGTGGCGTCGGTGGGGCGCCTCGCGTCGCGGTTACCTCTCTGGCCATCGCGGCATGTCCGCCGGTGGCCGCTGGCGGCGCGCGTTCACGCCGCCATCGCTGAGGGCCAAGCCCGGGACTCACGACGCGACTCGCGGAGGACTTAGCGGCGGTCGGCCGCGTGGGCGGCGATCGATGCCGATGCCGCGCATGCGCCGCCGAGCGCGCCCGAGCGCCACCGAGCGCCGCCGAGCGCGCCCGCGGTCCTGCATCCGCCCTGACCCATTTGCCGCGTGCACACTGACCTCCTTCTGTTCGAGATCGAGTTGCCAGTTCTAATTGATAGAATCAGTTGCTTATAATCCAATATTGTCGGTTTGCAGCCTGCACTATATATTTAATGAAAAACGGAAACGCTTTGAAATTTGTGTTAATAAACACGCTATTTGCGGTTTATGCAAGTAAATCACAGTAGATAGATTTTGCTGCGGTCTTATGAACAATTATTTGGTCCCGCTAGCCAATTCCAAAATTCTGCAGTCAGGCCTCCGCCGCTGCTGCAGTAGTACCTACCCGAGATTTGCATCGACCTATTCTAACTTGTTCGTATCAATTACTATTTCATATAGGTACCTACTCTGTACAAATGTAATTAAGTATTCTGTAACCGTACTCTAACATGAGTTAAAATTATCGTTAGTCGCGTCAACGTAAAATTGGCCAAAGCTTGTCATACAGATCAAATAAAGTATCAATTAAGTAGAACTAAAAATTACATCTGCTAAACTAGCGTGGAACGTTGGCAACCCACTCGGAGCCAATGTCCTGAGTTAGCGATCGCCCGGATGCGACCTGCCTGTGATACCTATAAGGTACCTACATAACTACATAGTGCACTGATTGCAATGTTTAGATAGCCGCAGATACCCTGGGTTACATAAAACCCATCTTTGCACTGTACCTGAGGTAACGTAGCGTAAAATGAAATTGAAATAAGTAGGTAGATACTAAGAGACCACGAAATGATTGGATGTAAGTTTCTCACATTGTAACTGCGAGCTATTTTAAGTAGTAATAATGATAGAGTAGCTTCCCAATCACGGAGTCATTTAGTTAATTATTTAATGACATTTTAGCTAAGTTCACAAATTCTTTTAAATGGTACATTTTAGATAGAGTGACTGCAGTAGGCCCTAGCAAGCCTAGATAGCAGGCAATCGCCTATTAGGTAGATAGCTAGTCACGCGATGCCGATAATCCGATTGAGTGGGTCGTTCTAGCCAGCGCTGGAATCGGGTTAGAGATAAACCTATTTGTCGTCCGTCAGAAGCCGTGTTAGTGTCCTGAAACTTTGGAATGTATGTTTGGCGGAAGAGTCTACTGTGTCTGATTAATAATATTGAAACAATAACTAGTTTATACATTGTTCTACTTTCAGGTTTGTTATCTATTTTGTGTTTTATCATTTTTATTGTGTTTCATGATAGCATAATAATTATATGACCATGATCATAGTAGGCAGTCAGGCTGCGAAAAACTTATCACTGCGCTATGAGAGAAAGACTAAACTTTTATTAGGATTTACTTTAAGAAACCCTTCCTTAATTAAAAAAACAGTTCCCAGACAAGTAATAAAATTAATAGTAACAATGTGGAGAATGGAACGTAACATTTGTCGGTTGTAAATTCTGTCTGTCAATGTCACACTAAAAGTCAGTGTCAGTCTGGCGTCAGCTGCAATCGCAGGCGATTTCGGTCGGTCGATTTATTACTTTCTCAAATTATAAAAAACATTGTAAATGTTTAAATAAGTTTATTACTTATTGTTATAATTTTGTTCTAAGTGTAATTATATGCGATGTGATATCTCTCATGAGAAACGTACGCATAATACACATTAAACATTCAGAAGACGGATGGAATGTTACTTCTGTTTACAAAGTGAGGTATTATACATTCTTTGTGAATTCGCCTAATCCTATACTGCAATTTTAAAAAAGCAGGCATAGTAGTTGTGACGATAATGAGGAATACACGTATGTTTTGAAGTGTTTCAAGACTTGTACACCTACGCGAATTGCGGTACCTATGTAGGGCCGGTGCCCTGTATATTACGAGTTATATTTAGAACAATGTCATATTTTTTTTAACTGAATTTATTTATCTATTTGATTATATTTCGTGTAAATACCCGATACTATAGTAATATATAAACACAGTTGACTAAAATACACACCTGTAAACAAATCAGGTTCCTATGTACACACAAAGCAGCACACACATTAGTTTGGCACACTATAAAATTTAACCACATTTCGCCAGAGGGGTGCCATGGGGCATAAATCATGGATAATTTGTCTGTGGTAAATATTTTAATAAATGGATGTATGTGCAGGTGGCAGCTATGATGTTGGTACGCATAAATATGCGCATGGCGTTGGGTGCCCTCTGTGCCGCTGTGTTTGTGCTCATCCTGTTGTGGGGACACTGCGGGGACCTTGCTCCCAGGCCCAGTAAGTATACTAATTTAATTAGTCAATTTTGTTGAAGCCTCTCCACACTCCTTAATTATAATTTTTTTATTATATTCTTCAACTATATTGATATACTACTTAAACTGAGAAGTTCTGGCAAGAAATGCAGGCTTGTCTATGTTGGTTAAAATAAATTTAATACCAAGTGTACCTACCTACATATTATTTTACTACATGAAAATAAAAGACAATCATTCATAAAAAATACCAATTCTAAGTAAATGTACCTTAATTAGTATCCAAGAGTTTTATTGAAATACAGTAAAAATTACATGTGTACCTCTTCACCCCAGTAGGGTCTGTGCTGTCGGAGAGGCGTGGTGTAGGTGAGGATATCGAGTGTGTCATTAATGGCGAGTACTCAGTGTCATGTCGAAGAGATGTGGCTCATGACGAGGTGTATGTGCCCTTCACCCTCATACACAAGTACTTTGAGGTATGCAGTTCCATATCCATTAGAAACTCTATGAATTGTCTATTCTTGTTATGTTATATACAAGCTGCCCATATTTTCGAATATCTCTGTTGCCCTTTACCAAGTCGATAGATTTGCAGGTATATTAGTAGATTTTTTTTACGAAACTTAAATGTATTAAATGAAATATTACAAAACAAGTCAAGCTTCTGCAAAGACAGCATAGCATAGAATAATTGTAAGATTAATGTCCATTGAGTCCAAATATAATTATTAAATAAAAGAAGTATTTGTGTATTTGTTATCCACAGATCTACGGCAAGATAGCAACACAGGACGGCGTCGATAAGTTTGAATGGTCTCACAGTTACGGTAAAATCTACCATCCCAAGAAACTGTACGACCCTCGTGGTACTTTCACTACCTTCGAGAATTATAATGTCGAGGTGCGTGACCGAGTCAAATGCATCAGCGGAATAGAGGGGGTCCCAGTCAGCACCCAGTGGGAGCCCCGTGGGTTCTATTACCCTACACAGATAGCTCAATTTGGCTTGGCACATTATAGCAAGCATATGACAGAGGGTGAACCGAAGAGGAGAATAATAGATGATGGGGAGAAACACTTGGAGAATTGGATTGTTAGTAAAGATGCTTACATGGTGAGAGAGTATGACAGTACTGTGAAGTCGAATGTTTTGAGGTTTTCTACATCGGAGCATGCGGCCAGTCAGGTGTGGCTCAAGGTGAACATTACACAGGACTTTGTGCTGACCATGGATGTGCAGTTGAAACCCAACTCCTCGATAACTGTTGTGCTGCAAAACAAGGATAAGAAGGAGACGGTGTATCTGCACTATGTTACCAGTATGCAGTTGATTACAGCACAGGTGAGTCTTCACTCCACGCCTATATCTATTACTACTTAAGATTACTTGTCCAATGTGTGTTGTATTTGATTCATAGGAGGACCACATATACTATGGGCTAGGTGTGGAGCAACAATGGCGTCGGATCACGAGGGATCTCATCATCGACATGCAGAAGGGCTGGGCGCTGCAGGACAGACCCAAGCGACGATCACCCAGGAATAAATTCAAGGTATAATGAATGTATTAATTATGCAATTTCAGGTCGATTAATATTTGCACATGGTTAAATGGTTAAAGCTTGTTAAACACTGCGGGGTCAACGTTCGCGAGTCAAAATGTTTGACAATATCAAAACGAACTCGTATGTTGGTATACATAAAGACCAAATTTCTGTCGTAAAAGCCACGCCCCTGCGCGTCAATATTTGCCTTATGATGAGCGTCGCGACGCCTTATAGTGAGCGTAGCAACGCCGTTTAGCGCGCGTCGCGACGCCTTATAATGACCGTCGCGACGCCATGCCGTGGGTGCAGCGATGCCGTGTACCCAAACTGATAGTTGTCTTCAAAATTATATTTGGACGATTGCTCCACCAGCCCTTTCCTTGGTAAATAGTAAACTTACATGAATGTCGGGAAACATTGAGTAGACACTAACAGACAATTTGAACCTATAAGTCAAGTGGGTCTTCGGTGTCCGTTGTGTAGATATCGAGTATAATACTGAGCGGCGTGGGGTCCGTGGACAATGCGACGGTGTCGGTGAGCGAGCACATGGCGCAGTTCTACGCGGCGGCGGCGTGGTTGGTGCGGGCGCAGCGCGCGCGCGCCGGCGGCTGGCCCATCCCCGTGCGCCGGCGCATCGCCGCCGGAGTCGCCGAACTCCGCCCCGGCTGGTCAGTACACACCGCCATACACTAATAATGACACTGCAAACACAATGTATAATGTGTATATGTACAGCCATGGAGATATTATAACGGAGATGGCATTTCGAGCCCGCGCTCTGCGGTAATTTTTTCTGGTTTATCTGACTCCGCCATCTTTGTTTCCCCATATAGTGGCCGTACGTTATCTCATGATAACAAAAATGGCGGAAAAATCTTCGCAGAGCTATACGAAGAGTGGAGTCGTTGTGGGTACTCTAGATACTCTATGATGCGATAACACTTGTCACAAAGCATTCTGATCCGCTTTAAAAAAAAAATTCTCCAAACAATACTCATTGTATGTTCCCAAATTAAGCGATGCTTCTATAATGTTAGACTGGGGGCGACCACAGCTTCATCCAGACTATTTCCGAAATTTGCCGTTGACGGGATTCGAACCCGCAACCACCAGTGACCCGATGCAGTGCGCCGAGTGCGTTCACGCTCGAAGTACTAAACCAAACTGTCGTGAAATCGTTTGCGTGTAGGTATAGTCGTAGTTTAAACTAAGCCAGTACTTGCTGTTAAAAAAATAAAATAATACATAAAGATGAAATTTCTATAGCAAAAGCTGAATAAATTCGTTGCGTTGAAAAATATGCTTCTTCTAGGAGTTCATAAAGTTCACTTTGGTATTGGCATCAAAAAAAATCACGCGTGTTTTAAAGGACGCAGGCCTTTACCAGCTTTCAAATACTTGTAGGCACTCGGCGATGAGTCAGGGGCACGCGATCTCGCTGCTGTCGCGGGCGTACTACGAGAGTGGCGACCCCTCCTACCTGCAGGCCGCCAAGCGCGCGCTCTACCTGCTGGACGTGCCGAGCAACGCCGGCGGCGTCAAGGCTCTGTGGATGGACAAGTATGTGTGGTGAGTACACAATAGCCAAACTCAAATCATTTATTTTGTAAAACCTATGGGGGCACTTACAAATTGTCAAGTTTAATTTTTTTTCACATATAAGAGTCCGAAATAATATTTTAGGCACATATACGGTAGCTCATATATGGATGCTTAGTGAACACAGATTGTACCTAACTAACATAGTTTCCGAGTTATAGCCCGTTGAATGTTTGTCACAATTATCGTGTTCTGGCCTTTGGGTATATCCATGATCGTATCAAGCAGTGTAAACTACATTTACGAAGGGCGGGTACCAATATTCACAAAACAGATCATGAAAATTGTATAGAACTCGAGATATTGCAAGTTATTGAAATTGACGACGAAAAAAAAGTTGAAAAAACATGATAGAATTTAAACAAATAAATTATACCATTCGGTTATATACCCGATACTCATGCAAACGGTCAAGTAATATTTCCGACTTCTGAAACACCCTGTATACTACTACCGGATCGAAACGCGACCTCAACTGAGAAGATCCGGGAAGAAACTCATTGGGCTGTTTTTTTTTTTTAAATCGCCATATAATATAATCGCAATACTGTTCAAACTATAGTTAACAGCAATAATACTGTTGCCTCCATTATTCCACCATCCAATTATATTTGGAAATGCAGTATAAATTGTGTCAAAAAGATGTCCCATAAAATTGGACCAGAATTGGTCTCGTTAATGCCACTGCTGTATTTTTTTTTTATTCGTCTTGACATAGATAATATGATGTAAGTAGACGAAAAAGTCACTTAAAATTGGATGTTGAATCTGTTAATTGTTAGGAAAATCTCCCTCTTTGGTATAATAACTCGTTGCTTTCATCGTACACGACTACTAACAAGTACTTACATTGAAACTATTTTTGCAACTACTTTCATATCAATGTAGTTTCAGTGATAATACACTTCTCATCAAAAAAATCGAAACACTTTCGTTTTTATTGTTTTTGTCCTAATTTTTAAAATTACTCATCATACAAAATACGAAACCTATGAAGACTTAATTTGAATTTAGAACATTAACATTAGGATTTATAAACCTCATACTACTCACTATTAAATGACATTTTACATTTATTCCTAAATATACACATTTTTCTGATAATCCTTATCAAATCATAAACTGCGAGGTGTTTCAATTTTTTTGATGAGAAGTGTATTATTATTGTAATAATACTTATTTCAACACATAACAACTATGAAATTGATTTTTACTAAAATACAAAAGCAATCGCGACTTTTTATCAAAATACTTAAAGAGATACGCCTAAGAATTGGCAGTCCAGTCGTTAATCAGTCTGAGTATGATCCAGGTACGAAGAATACCCGACCAGGCCGCCTTTATTCGTCCTCAACGGTTTCATATACACGCTACTCGGTCTCTTCGACCTGCACGTGATCGAAGGCGAGAACTCCATATCACTGGCCAAGAAGATGTTCGACGACGGTATGACGTCACTCAAGACCCTACTGCCGCTCTTCGACACCGGCAGCGGGAGCTTCTACGACCTCCGACACTTCACGCTGGGAGTCAGCCCCAACATAGCCAGGTGGGACTACCATGCTACTCACGTTAACCAATTGTACCTGCTAGCGGGCATCGACAATGATCCCATATTGATTACTACAGCTAAAAGGTGGGAAGGATACATGCAAGGGAAGCGGGCCGCTCATAATTGAGAGACAATGGAACTGCTTTGTGATACTCCTGCGTAGAACTTGGATGTGATATTATGAAATGCGACTAGACGTATGTCACGGCATATCTTGATGTTGTCTCTTTCTCTCGTATGAAATTAGACAGAGAGCGAACGAGCAAATCCGTGACAAACGTCTTGTCTTGACCTGCGTGCTACCCCCACTGGCTAGTCATATTGAAAGGCGTCGCATAAATCAATAAGTATTGATTGTGGGCTGATCGAAACCAATATTTTGATTTGATAAAAATGATTTCATTGGTGTGGAAATCATTTTGACGGTTCAGTATTTGAATGGGTTGTTCGAATTGCATTGGGCCATTACGAATTTAGTCGATATTCAGTGGATGCACTATCATGAGGACTGATTGGGTTTGAGACTGAGCCGGGTATGTAGTTGGAATGTCCGGAATATGTATACAATGAGAGCATAGTTCGAAATTAATTAATTTCAAATACGCCACGATCATCATTTGCCATTTGAGTTTGGACCTTGTACTACAAAATTTGAAGGGTCGTATTGCCACAGACGAATAAATAAATTCGTCTCTAAAAGTACTGAGTTTGTTTAATAATTGTATATAGGTTACCGTAAATTAAAAGTCTTTGGGGCAATATAAATATTATTTTTCTACGTAGATGTAGATACAATAATTATAACCCAAAGTACTCGTAGAGTAGTTGATTGTAACTTAAAAAGTACATAAACTTCTTTGTATAAGCGTTTTAATTAATTTACTTGTCAAATTATTTATTTCAATAGGTGTACCGTACATATCACTTTTAATATAGGTAAATGCAATCTCACGATGTCTCGCTCTATCTTACGACTCATCATTGAGAGGTAATGAGAGGAGGAATGTCCGCAATACAGACATGCTTATAATTTTATGAATTATAATTACTTAAATCTATTTTATGTAAAAAATGTTAAAGACTGACTCAAAACCAATTAAGAAATTAGTTATAATTAAGTGCGTTAATTCAAATTGATTGATATAATTCCGCAGTATTTTTATTACATCACCATTAATAATATGTCACGTTAAAAGATGCGAGCAGCGCTATTTTAACTTAACTTAAGTAATTTATTATTTTCTTGTCGTTAAGTTTATAAAACAGAACAAAGGATATGGAGTATAATATTATTTTTAATATTTTATTGTTTGTGTGATTTCATTTCTTGCCATGTAAAGTTATTTATAAATGTTTAATTTATGAATCTTTTTGGATAATATCCGGGATAGGCGTGGGCTTGACGGAAACGGATGGATTTGAAAAGTGTCCATAAACCTCAAATCAATTTTCGAAGTATTTTGACGGATATCTTCTTCAGCTACAGGCTCGCAGAAACGTGTTTCGTGTGACGGAAACTGCTAAATACTGTTAGAAAATCTGTCGAACTTAATATAAAATCGACACTGGCTCGATACGAAAACGTTCCGTCAAACGTGAATGCCCCTAAGATGTGTTGTGATGTCAGCTACACACCTAGTAATTTTCTTTCGCAATCAATCATTTTTAGTACTTTTAAAAGAAGTATTTGACACTAATTCAATTATAATATAAACATTATACATTTCGAAGTTCAATAATTGCTTATGAATGTATGTATTTTATAACGAATGACAAATAACGGATATAATGATAACAATAAAATATAATCGAGTGTGACTGAACTCTGTAGGTATGTAATCGTCCTTGCACTGGCGGTAATAAGCGAGCTGTCCTGGACCCCAATTTTCGCTTGATAGTCATCAATCTCTATTCGAGATATGTCGGAACACAACGTCAAACTGGTCGTAATTTTTCGGGAAAATTGGGCCATGGTCGGTTCTCCCGTCAGTCAAAACAACCATAATAACCAAGTTATTGTTGCTGATTCTATTGACACTTCACTAAATTTCAGCACAAAAATACTGCCATCTCGCTCGTACTTTACGGCAGTGAGAAAGACGGCAATACGCTTATGATTAGAGATGAGACGGATATCCCGTATCCGGCCTGTCCGGCCGGATAGTGAAAACGATACCGGATAGTAATCCAGTATCCGGCCGGATACCGGATAGTAAAATTTAAAAAACCTCAATATTTATTTTTATGATCACACGTCAAAAATATTTGTTGTGAATCAATACCAAATTTTCGGCATCTTAGTATGCCAGACCAGCTTCTGAAAATAGCATTACGCTGTAAACGCTACAGCCAGGTGCTGAAAAACTATATGTATGATGCAAATTAATTGACCACCATATGGGTCGTGATTGTGATCGATTTGAGATGTCTTTCAGAAGTACCATGTAACGTGATAAAGGGCCGAATATCCGGTAGCCGGATATCCGGCGCTCCGGCCTGGTAGCTTGCCGAATATCCGGTATCCGGCCAAACCACTATCCGTTTCATCTCTACTTATTATAAAGTTTAGTTTGGTGCCGATAGATTCAACAACATTATGTACTTATAATTTTATTTACATTAACTAAAGTAAGGAAACTAGGTAAGTAATTGTTGTCTACACAAACACTACATATCTGATATATTTGTAAATATAGTGAACTTTTTGTGTCGTCATATTGCAATTTATCACAAGAGTCACAGAACGAAGGTTGAGTGGAAACGGCCGTCTAGGGTTAAGTTTATCTTGTGTTTTATTAGTTACATGTCGTCTTTATGCACTTGAAATGGTTGAGAAACGATAACCTCCTTAAATAGTATTAAAATATAGTACCCAATTAGTATCTAATATTCCCATTCTATAATAGTGTATACATTCTTGTAGGTTGTCGACCGGCTGTGATCAGAAGCACAAATTTTTGTACGCACTATTTGGTAAATTTGTAACAAAATTAATATAGTAAGAATCTAAACCTCCTCCTTTTTTAAATTTGTTTTTTTGTTAATAATAACATAATTTTATTGTAATAACATTATGTTGGGTTGCGAACACCCGTCTGCCTTGACTCACCTACGATTGTGTTTGATAGGCAAATGACGAAAAATACACGCGTAAAGGGGGTGATCCATTGGCGAGCCGACGAGCTAACGGTCTAACGGCGAGCTAACGGTTGGCTCGTTGGCTCGCTCGTCGACTCGCGTTCGTGATCCATTACCGTACGAAACAGTCATCTCTCATAATTAGCGAGGTCATGGCGGTTTTTTGCACCGCGGACATAAAATTTCAAGCATGCACAAAGAGCCAGCGAGCAAGTCCGCCGGTTTTTAAGTCCGCAGACTTTTAAGTGCTCCATTGGCGGTTTAGACCTTTGGCTCGCGAGTTCGCTGGCGAACCGGCGGTCTTACTCGCAAATGGATCACCCCATTATGTTGACTCTGAATGAATTGTAAAGCCACTACACACTGGGGCGTCTACCCTCGCGCCTCTAATTTTTGCCAATACCAAAACGAACTCTGTGTCAATATGCATCAAGATTGAATTTCTGCGATGAAAGCCACGCCCCTACGCTTCAACATTCGCTCACTCTGTCAGTGTCATTTAGTTGAAGGATGAACAATGAGGCAATACAGATTGTTTTGGTATGGCAAAAAAAATTCGCGCGAGCGTAGACGCCCCAGCGGGAGGGTTAACAATGGAACTAATAGCCAATAATGTATTTCAAAATATAATATGAAATATTTAGTCATATTTGCTACGACCCACGACTGTGGTGACGCTATGCCTGTACCGCCAACCTATCTGCTTTTATTGAATGAATGCCCATACATTCCACTATGAATGAGCTTATTATACTTTAGTAGGTAATTCCTGTAAATATTGTTTTAAATATCTATTTTATGTTGAGTTGTTTTGTGTGAAAATGTTATACTTATGTGTGCTTTTTAGTTTAACGTCAACCAATAATGTTTTAATTTATATAATAGCCTAACTAGATACTTATAACGCGAAGAGATCGACATCATCTCGAATTCGACATATTATGTCGAAACAAAACGAAAAATACGATCAAATTGATGTTCGCGTCATTGTCGCGTCAAAATTCGCGCACCCTATTTTTTGCTCATACCAAAACGACCTGTAATAACTGACAGAATAAGCTCACTCTCCAACTATATGTATGTACCCTAGAAATGCTGTATTTATGTATACATACAGGTATAACGTCAGTCTTTGATACCGACTAATATAGAATTTGGTATTAACAAAAAATTGGCGACTTAAGGTGCTTCACTTCACTCTCAATTTTCAGGCTTTTTCTACGTTTCGTTACGTTTTACGTTATTTGTGAGTTGTTTATGTGACTTATAGCGGTAGTGGTATATTGCATCAACATAGTCCTATGTTAATTGTGTAGTAGGGGTACAGTCGCCGCGCGAGTTGAATGCAAAGTTCAGGAGTGCGGTAGTCTAATATCGCTGCCGTATCAAAAAACCATTAGTAGTTTTTAGAGATAAAACGGATCTATCCGGCCTTGTTTTCAGTATCCGGCCGGATACCGGATCGTAAAATTTGAAAAAATCTCATTATTTTATACAAGGCAAATCATACAACAAAAGGTTATGGACACTGTTTATTTTTAAAATCGCACGTCCAAAATATTTGTTTAGTACTCAAAATTAACAATTGGCAATTTGTGGTGAATGAATACAAAATTTTCCGCATTTGTTGGTAAGAAGTCAAAGTCAAATCATTTATTCTGTATAGGCTCTACAAATTGTCAAGCTTACATTTTTTTTTCTTATATTCTACGTACTACCACCGGATCGAAACGCGACCTCAACTGAGAAGAACCGGCAAGAAACTCAGTGGGCTGATCATTTTTTTAAATCGCCAAAGAACGTTATGTAACGCGATAAAGGGCCGGACATACGGCGCTCCGGCCTGGTAGCTTGCCGAATTTCCGGTATCCGGCCAAACCACTATCCGTTTCATCTCTAGTAGTATTTTGATTATTTTGTTCCTTAAAAATGTTTGTGATATCTATGAATTCTTGTAACTTGTTAAGAATAATTGTGTAGGTACTGTCATTAGATTGTAGCTTCTACTTAGTGTATGCACTTTGTGAATGACAATAAAGCATCTCAAACCACATTTTATTTTATTTATGCACCTATATTCTTCGAAATCAACTTGTACCTACATCATCATGCCTGCATTTACGTAAAGTGGGATCTTTTAGAGGAAACTATGTAATTCCTACTTACTTACCGAATTGGTAGATAGGTCCCTACCTACTTCTCTGTAAGATGCTTAAAGCATCAATGACTCCCATGGAAATGGATGTTTAAGAAAAAGACACTCATCAGTAAGTATATGTGTTACAGATACTCAGTAGTCTCTTAAATGGTCAATAATAATCTCGCATTTCAAGAAAAATAACATTTCGACAACCCACAGATCACTACTATATTACTTATACCCACCGACGCGACGCGGACCTAAGTATTTTTTACCATCCCCTTCCCGAAAAAAGCTACACCTATATTTTGTGTAACATCGTTATCCACAGTCTTTGAGTCAGATACGCACCCACCGGGAACTTTTCCAGAGAATATTGCAACGATTGATAGTCTCTGTCTACGCGCGTCGGAGATTTGAGATTCACCATTTTCACTATTTTTATAAGCTTCTCGGTTGACATAACAATATGACAGTAAGATATGTCATTTGAGATGACATCACAGGTGACATTTAGTGCGAAAAAGAAATATGTCTGATCTGCGCCTTTCATTGTACGTGATGTGATGCTTTGTGGAATTTTGAAGTTTTTTGTTTTATATTTTCCTAAGACTAGAAACGGGTTCCGTAATATATATAGGCAAGTGTTTGAAGGGAGTGAATGAAGGTGGAATAATGCTATTGCACTGACGAACCTAAACATGGACGAATATGCCGATGTTAAGGGCATTCCCTTGTCAGCGCTCCCAACGTCAACGAGAAAACTGCTAACATGTTTGATGGATACGCCGAAAATATTACCAAGCGATGGACCTGTCGTGCTGCCAAGGTAATCACAATATTTACATTTACATAACGATATACGTATCATCAATAAAGTTGAAACAGGTAAACAGTAGTAAGTTCCCCGCGAGAAAGTTCTGCTGAATGACAATAATCAATTATATTTTGGGACTAACCCGTGACTAATAATGCACGGGAAATTAATTTATTAGGGAATGGTGATATCTAATATTTCAGTTTATGTTTCTGACCTATTCCAATATCTCTGAGTTGGTGTTAGTTTAAAACCTCAAATATAACAATAATAACAGTGGAAGTGACCAATGATGTGACCAGTATGGAGTAGGTACATATAACTTGTTGTAAACATAATGAATTATTACTTATAAGTAATCAGAGTTTCAATATAATTTATCATTGAACTGTCTAAAACAGATAGGATGGATATAAAAATAGAACATCTTATGCTTTAATACCTGCTATCTGTATCATCAACTCAGTAAACATGCCTTTTTTATCATAATAATTATGATAGCCCATTAGTGGAAGGAGGTGGTGGTGGAGGGGAGAGTAACATGGTCAAGTAGATAAAATCTGTTCATAACTAAACATCACCTAAGTGTGAATAAAAATAATTTAATAATAATTAAAATTACAGTATAAACTGTTGTCTGTAATATAAATACAAATACATCATCCTTGTATGTACTGAAGCAGTAAGCAGAGGTGCACCGCAGTGCACCAACACTTAGTGATGTATTTAGGTCTCAATGTAATAGGTGGTCCTTTATTATACTGGGCAACATCCCCCTCTTTTACAAGGGTAATTCGGGCCATAGTCCACCATTCTTGCCCGGTGCGGGTAGTGAACTTCTCACAGTTTGTTTTAAAGGTGTAGGTTTCCTCACAATGTTTGCCTTCACTGTTCAGCAAGTAGTAATCATTATTGAATATTACATTTGCAGATGTTATTTTAAAATCTCAGATGTTCAAGAATGGCAATCTACCAACTAGTCTACCACTGGTTTTTCACTGTTATTTCTGTAGATTTTTTTTTTCATTGAAACTAATATACTATGTTTTCTGAATGGATTCATTCCTCACTATTACTCATGTGCATACTTGTTTGATGATACATAATAAGAATAAATAAATAAGACTTGTGAGTAGTCAACATTCTTATGGTATCTCCCCAAGACTTTCATTTTGCTACACTTAAACTCCTATTACATGTAAATGTATGAAGCTGCTAATATATAATTTAAAATGTATGTAGGTCTGTTCTGTAGTTAAACTGGTATACTGTTACCCAAAATTTACACATACATATCCCAGGGGTCAAAACTAGTCAGTATAGTCTGTTAAAGTCAGTAACAGTGAAATGAGTCAGTAATGTCAGTAACTCGGAACAACGGAACAACGCCTTATAATGAGCGTAACGACGCCGTGTATAGTCACGGAACGGAACAACGAAAAAACGCCTTATAATGGGCGTCGCGACGCCTTATGGTCACACAGAGCGATATTGACACAGAATTTGTTGTGGTATTGGCAAAACAAATTACGCGTGTCTTGACGCTCCAGTGTGAAGCGGCATTATATATAGGACACTTTATTTTACTAAAATATATCTGTTAAGAATTTGGGGAAGGGTTTAAAGTTTTGAAAATTTTGGGGTTTCCCTTTAAAGTTAGGTCAGTAAAGTCAGTATTTTCGAGTCTCACATTTTTGACCATACAATCTGCTTCGACCCCTGGTATTCATCCAAACAGCATATAATGCTATTATTTATTACATATATCTTGTCTGTTTTGTTCTTTATGTAACCTCAGTAACCTCCACTATCTGCGGTGAATGAATGGGTTTTTTTTGTCAGATGACTTTAGAAACGTTGCATTGAAATTTGGTACCAATATGGATATTTAAGATAAAAAATATTATGACAGTGAAGTCAACAACATCATAAGCTTTAACCAAACAATACTGTTGCAAAGTAACCTTATCCTCAATTACCCCATTACTAGAAAAATTCGCCCATTACAAAGCTCTTTTTCGAAATAAAAGTGTTTTCATATGCTTTTGTGAATCTACAACTATTTATACTATATTATTTAATATTATAAAGCCGAAGTATTGGTTCCAATTTTTTTTTGTGTTGCGTTGTCCATTAAACTAGGAAGGCTATATAACATCACGCTACGAACAATAGGAGCGGAGGGAGCAGCAATGAAAAATGTGTCAAAAATGGGGAAAAAATATTAGTTTTGTCTGATGTCGTGCCCTCTGTGGCGCCCTTGAGCTAGTTGCCACCCTTTTCCGCCCTTAAGGCCTTGGTTGGAGTGCACTCTGCGCTCGCCACTCCTCTGGTAAAGCCGTAAAGGCCACCTCACGGCCAACAGCGTAGTCCATAAAAAAAAAAATACGCAAAAACTATGTAGGTGTGGCGGAATTGGTCCCATATAAAAGTAAAAAAAATAATCCGCGACAAAAAAAGACATATTCTTTCTTTAATTAATCATAGATTATTATAAATAAACATCATCTATTTATTATAAATAAACATCTCACTATAATTTTTTTTTATGGCAATCGAATTTGTTCCAAATAATCACTATTTGGTGTTTTTTAGTATTAGTGATCTGTGGTGTTTTTATAAACATGACATTAATCCTTATCCAAATAAATAAATACGTTATTCATCATAAGTATTTAATTTTGAACGAAATTGCTCTTAACATACCATGATTTCAATAAATATCTTAGGAGTTACCATAGTATGATTATAGTAACACGCGCACATTCCTGATGTGCAGCGCACGCGCTGGCCGGCCGCCCCCGCGCCGCCAGTAGCGCTGAGAGGTACCATGCCGCGCGACTCGGACGCGGTCGGCTTCCTACGGAACAGTTGTGTCCTGAAACTGCTTTTTATTATATGTTTTGCGATATCTCATCTATAATAATACTTTTTTACATAAATATGAAAATCCTTTTTGCACTGTATAATATACGCTACGCTACGACACAGTAAGCATAAACGCGGGTGAAACCGCGGGCATAGCTATTATAAGCTTATTTAAATTTTGATGGCAAAAGTAAAATCCAGAAATTAACTGTAAAAATACATATTTTTGTCCGACAGGGATTGGCGAGGGCTGGCATGTCGAGTGAACATCTCAGCCGAGTTGGCGGCGAGCATCCAACAGTTCGACGACAAGACTGGCCGCGTGCTGGACATATGGCTCCGCGACCCCTTCGTAACCGTCGGTCACCTCCTGGAGCAACTTGCACTTTTGGACCGGTACGATGTGATCGATGACGTCTGTGCTGATCTCAGAGATATTGTTAGTAAAGGCGAATCTTTACGTAAGTCATCAAGTTTTTAATTTATGCATGTATACATTTTTTAAACACAATGAGTTCTTCTAATTGTGTCTAAATTTTTGTGTCTTCACCTTATTCTGTAAGAATTTGGCCACATGAATTGGGCTAGAAGTAGCCTCATGCATATCCTACCTCATTCACAATCAGTTTAACTCCTCCAAAGCTGAATGAAAGTCTTGAGTCCTGAATATAATGATTATTATACACCTTCAGGATTTATAAGTGTTGGTCATTTGGTCATTGTGTACTAATGCTAGGTATGGGTACAAACCCAAACCAACTTTTAACTTCCTCACAAGTATTAAAGTTCCATTATGTTTGCAGCAAATCATCAAAACCAGTTATACCTGAACGATGAGACTTCGCCAGCGGACGCAGACCAGGGCGAGGAGACCAAGATCATAACGTATGACGACAGGCCCGGGTACGAGCACCAGTACCACGCGTTCGTGCTGCACGCCGTCGAGGACCAGGAGTTTGTCGACGAACTGGTCATGCGACTTGGAAGCGAGGGCTTTCAGGTGATTTTACACTCCAATTCTTTGAATAAACACTAGCACATACACCACTATTGCCTACAGCATACTTACCTAATATTTATTTTTAATTATTTCTAACTTAGTATACAGGATGTATCAGAAGTCCGAAATAATACTTTGGGTACATATACAGTAGCTCATATGTGGATGCTTAGTGAAGACAGTTTATACCTAACTATCATATTTACTGAGTTATAGGCCTTTGAATATTTGTCACAGGTATCGTGTTCTGGCTCTTGGGTACATCCATAACTCTATTCAGCAGTGTAAACTACACTTATAAGGGGCGACTGCCAATATTCACAAAACAGAACACGCAAATTTCACGTAGGACTCGAGGTATTACGAGTTATAGAAATTGACGACGAAAAAAAAGTTGGAAAAACATGGCCGAATTTCGATCCAATTTTTATACCATTCAGCTGTATACCCGATACTGATGCAAACGTCAAAGTATTATTTTGGACTTCTGAAACATTCTGTATAAGATTTTAAATGTGTGTAGTAGTACATTGTTAAAAAGGCTTATAAAATTGTGGGTATGTTTGTGTAGGGTAATATCTGTAAATAATGATGCGATTCAAATTCATTGATTAATAAGTTAAGTACGTAATCCCTAAGTGGGACTACAAATCTTACACAAGTGAAATTGCGAAGCACCACTCTAGTATAATTAAAAAAAAAACTCATATAAATAAGTCCCACTACTAAGCTCAGGAAGCGAGAGGGATTCAGTTCTTTTAATCATACTAATATTAAATGTGAAAGTTTGTGAGGATGGATGGATGAATAGATAGTTTGTCGCTTTTCAACGAACCGATTTTGATGAAACTTTACTATTGTTTGTACATCATAATAACATATAGGCTATAGTTTATAATGATACTGAATCATCTAAGTCTGAGCGGACGAAGTCGTGGGTAGAAGGTAGTAATGAAATAATGTCCTGCAGATATGCACGGTGGACCGGCTGCACGCGGGCCACATCACGCAGTACAAGCCGGTCGCGAAGCTGATCTCGCAGCGCTGCAAGCGCATCATACTCGTGTACTCGCCCGACTTCCTCACCAGCCCCTCCAACACGTTCTACAGCACGTACGCGCAAGCCGTCAGTATCGGTGAGCGAGCTGGCCTGCAACCTACTAACACTATCTTTGTTGTCTGACAATGGTTACTTTAAAACCCAGCTAGCAAAAATGTTAGTTGATATTAAACGTTGTCACCTTGAAGTCATTACACTAGCTATATTGTTGCTACCATTGATAAAAGAAGTTCTGTTCATGTCTTAAAAAATGTAACCATAAACATACTACAACACACAATCACTCCGAATTTGCACTGCTAATATTGGCACCACACATTGGTCATTGCTATCCATCTCATGGCAGGGTTTCTGAACACCCATTATGTAAAAGAAAATACTTTTCCAATCATGTTCACACTAATTGTTTACTCTTGACTTGAGTATTAAGCCGCAGTTTGCCAAAAAAAATTGCCATACCGAAACAATCTGTATTGACTCGTACAAAAAGTTAATTCTTCAACTAAATGACGCTGACGAAATTAAACGCGTGGGGGCGTTGTTCGGAGGCTTCATGACAATAGTCTCGCCCTTTATTGCGTTAGGACCTAAATACACCTCTGAAATGTGAAATTACTGCATCTGTTCTTACTAATTACCCTTCTTGATAAGCGATAAGACCGCCCAATTGTACATAGCTACTGTATTTAGAACTAAGAATGTTGTATTATTTTCTTTGTTTGGTGTGTGCAATAAAGAGTACTCTATATATCTATCTATCTAATATAGGTGTGTTGATGTATAATTATGATTTGTTTTATTATCTTGTTGCAGAGTCGAAATTAAAGATAATACCGATAATGTATCGAGAATGCCAGCTGCCGCCGCACCTCGCCTACTACCACCGGCTGTACTACAGCAACGCGGAGAGTCGCGTCATGTACAACTTCTGGCAGAAACTCATGCAGACCCTCGCCTTCGCTGACCCTCAGCACAGGTTGTTATCCCAACTTCAGATAGGTACACACCATTCTATACACACCCATCGAACCCGCCTTATGCCACTCGCATTGAAGAGTGCGACGTCGATATTGTCTTTAAGAACGAATTTTTGTCCACCGCTAACAAAATCGCCTCGAAATATTACTTACACTGAGAAGCAGAGACGATGTGTACCTTGAATGTTCAGCAAGTTTTAATCATTATTGAAAATCACATTTGCATATTAAATCCGAAATTCTCAATTTAAACCTGCACTTCCTTGCACCCAAGGCGAGCGTTCGAACACTGTCATTACTTACATATTTGTATTTTACAGGATCAACGGGAGACGAATAAATATTCCTCGTATAAATATTAATATACCGATTATGAACCTACCGTCGTCGGCTCATACACCACTTAAAATAACCGATATGTCTGTCAACGCCGAGGTGGACAACTACATGAAACAGAAGCTGTTCCTGGACAACACCCCGCGGCACCACTCCATGAACGACCTGGACTCGATCGCGTCCAGCCACGCCACCGACGACTCCACCTCCCTCAGTAACATCAGCCAGTTAAGCGAGGCCAGCGATGGAGGCAGGAAGAAAAAGGGCACGATGCGTAAAATATTCAACAAGTCAATATTCAACACTTTTAAAGGGAAAAAAAATAAGAAAGCTATTATGGTCGCTGATTAGTTTATGTAAGGTTGGTAGTAAGAAAAAAATGTTGAGGAGAATTTGGCATGTCTGATTGAAAATCTTTTGTCGCCATCGATTCCGTTCGCCAAGTCTGTTTGTTCAATTAGCTTACGAGTGCAAACATACCTCCGTGTTAATTGAAAGTTACAAATGGTTTGTAAGCATTTTAAATGACGAATATTTCGGATAATATTTTTTTAGAGTGTAAAGTATCCCCATAATGAAAGTAATGCTCTGACGCGACACATACCATGAGCGAGAGATTATAAGGATCAATGCATTTGGTACTACTTGGTACATTTTATAATGATTGAGACTGTGAGTTCTTATAAACCTAGTTAACGATACCTCAGAAAACATTACTTGCCTACCTCAAAATTATTATCACGAAATCATATGGTTTCGTGATTAAATTTAGACATTTTTTGAACAATTGAAATTGAACAATATTTTTTTTACTCTGCGCACATGAATTTAAACCGTATAGCTATATATTTGTATAGCATTAGAACATTTTAGACTTAAGATACTATACATTAAATGTTAGATATAATATCAAATTGTGATCACAAATTCAGTCTATATTTTTTAATAATTTAAGTATTGTGTAATGTTATTGATTTAAATATATTGATAAATAATTGAGCTATGCGGAATTTATTTTTGGATTATTCATTTTTTGTGATTGTTTGCGATGTGCCTACAACAACTTTTGTATGTTCTGTGACAGGTTTTAATACAGATAATGAAGTTATAATTTCAACTTACTTGTGTTCTCATGTCAGATTTGGAGGTGACCGTGCGGCCACACTATAAATATGAGTAACATTTTGTAATACTTATATATAAATATATACATTTGTATAGACATATTAAATATAATGTTTATGGATCCCAAATATTTAAATTTGAAGATACTATAGTGCCTTCATAATGGAGTAACAAGGACAGGGTAATCGCTTGGTGTGTAAATATTGATTATCAATAAAATTAGGGTGGACTGAAAGTCGACCCCAATGAAATTGAAATAAAAAATTCATTATGTTTATAATCTATACTAATATTTCTGTAAATATATTAAATTTATAATCTAGTAGTTCTATGGATATTTTATTTAGAAACAGTTCCTATTGTCGACATTCAGTTTTAATTATTCTAGCAACCATTTAGATTGTGGGCATATAATATATTATTATTTTTTACGAAATGAGCGAAATGATGATATTTAATGGAATAAGATGAGGAATGGCATCACCTGCGACTAGCGCGAGTATTTCGCCAATGTCAAGTAATTAATAGCAAGGACAAATTCAATAAATACACATTATAAATAAAAATGGATAATGACAGTGATAAAGATGGCGGATGACTCCGCATATAATATAAGCGTAACCCGAGTATTAAATAGCGCATTACTCATTGCGCATTAATCCCGTATACGTCAAATAATATTTGCATCAAAAAGAACCATTTCGAATAATTGACTCTTCCTTTAGTGTTATTACCTAGTATTAGTAAAACGAAATGTAACAATAATAACTTTATTATCACGAGATTATAACGCTGTATATTCTGACGAGGTGGTCCGCTCCGCAGCTGGCCAACAGCAACCTGTCCTCGCCCGCCGCTCGCGGCTTGAATGTCAATCTCTTTACAGTGAGGTGGTGCGCGGCGCTGCGAAACAAAATTGTTGAATAGCGTCACGGATTATGCCACACCATCTCACTTCCACATTCGTAATTCATACTATAGATTAAATTAAATATAAAATTACCTTATATCAAATTATGAGTGTTTGGTCACACCTAATTGAACATGATATTGCTCATTTGGCATTTACTTTGAGGAAGGAAGAGCTTAAATGGTGTCGCTAAGCGCTCAATTTAGTTAAAAAATAGAAAATATATTATTGGTCGAGGAAATTCAGCAAAGTGGCAACGGAAATCTTAAATGTAAGTCGGCACAAAACACTCACCTATTATCAAATTCATGTAACAAACTCCACTGTATATCGTCATAACTGTATATCCTGACCGCTCCAGACTCGAACCCGGCTGCTATTATTCTCGTGTCTCCAGTGTGGGGTGCGAAGGCGAGCGCTGTGACCGAGGTGTTGGCCAACTCGAGCGGCTTACCCTGCAGACTGTACTCTTTGAGCGAAGACTGTGACGTGTCTTGCGTTTTTGACCATATGCACACCTGGGAATTTTAAAAGTAATATTTATTTTTCAATAATCGGCTGTCTTTTATTTGAGCATCTAATCAGTTGTTAAAAACTATTCTTGTGCAGAATTCATTTTGAGGAAGACGCAATGAACATTGCAAGTAGGCAAAAACTAGCGTAGACTGCGCACGATCTATGATTGAATGAAATTGAACAATCAACTTTACATTCATCTGTTTTAAATACAAAATAGCATGACCACCGATCAAATACTTTCAAACTATTACCCAATGTAAAATAAATTAAATACTGTGTGCTTTAAAGTATTTTAAAATTCTTCACGCGCTATACAGCCTTAAAGAACATGTAACATTATACAATCGTATGGTCAATGCTACCCATATAACTAACTAACTACAGCCTTTTTTAATATCCCACTGCTGGGCACGGGCCTCCCCTCAATGCGAGGGGGATTCAGGCCATAGTCCACCACGCTGGCTCGTTGTGGGTTGACAGACTTCACACATCTATCGAGAACTAGTCAAGTTCCCTCAAACGGGCAGGTTTCCTCACGATGTTTTCCTTCACCGTTTCATAGCTAGTGGTAATCTCGGATGTAAATGAGATTCGCACATGAAACCCAGAGGTGCGAGCCGGGGTTTGAACCTGCACACTTTGATTTGCAAGGCGTGCGTTCGACCACTCGGCTACCACTGCTATACTGCTACCCATATAGCTTTTTATAAAGAGGTATATCTATAGACATTAATATATTTTTTTAAATATTGTATTGATGTCTCACCTTCCCGTCTCTAGAGCCCGTGCCGAAAACTCTCCCATCTGGTGCCCAAGCACAACACCATATTATCCTAGTGTGAACCCCGTTAGTCTTGTCCGTGCACGCGGTGATATCGAACTGATTTGTGCCTTCTCGCCTTCGAAATAAGGTCCACCTTCGGTCGCGCGATACGGATAGTAGGTGTTGAGAGTCCGGTGAGAATGCTAGTTGCGTGATTGTCAGTTGGTGTGAGACGAGCTTTTGTATTTGTTGCCAGTTTGTTGTTTCCCTAAAAAAATATGCATATTGGACTGCCAACCTCGTTTACGAGTTGAAATAATGTAAAGAAAGCCCGCTGAATTCCAAATATCGACTATACGACGAGTGTCATACGGTCTATATTTGGTATTAAGAAATATGGCGGTTAATATGCACATAACTCCCTAATTTATCGAAATCTTTCTGCAATATGTTATTAGTAAAAAAATGTTCTACAATATCACTGACAATAGATTATTACTTTCTATAGATTTGAAAAGGGTTCGTTTAAAGCAATCTCATTCTAATGGTCCACAGATAAAATATAATTTCAATCCATTGCATGGTACCGATGGTGGAAGCTTTGCTTAGTTTGGGATCATATAATGAGCATGTTTTTGAAGATTATTTATTAATGAATTCCCGGTAGTTTATATCGAGAGGCTAGCGTAGTGGTGGTACCACAGCAGCGCGGCGGCGTGGTCAGCATGCGCGGCGCGGCAGGCGGAGGCGAGCAGCGCGCCGTCGGGGCTGGCGGCGAGCGCGAACACCTCGTACCCGTGCCCGTACAGCTTCTGCAGCTCCGGCCACAGGCTGTGCTGCAGCAGCGTCTCCTCCGTGGGCGGCTCTGGGGTGGGGCGGGAGACTATATTTCAGCCGCGGGCAGATACCCCGACGCGTGCGATAATTTTTTTGCCAAAAGCAAAACGAACTGAATTAACTCTTAGAAGAAGCAGAAATTTTAAAATTCGTGAGACGAGCGATTTGATTCGCGTGGCTTTTGACAAAGACATTCACAATAACACAATAGGCGTGTGTGAGACACGGTAGCACTTACGTAGCGTAACTCCATGTAAGAAATCATGATCTAAATCCGTTAGTCATTCAATCATAATAATATATTTATTTATTTTTGCACAACTAAACAGAAGTAAAAAATGTACAAGGTAAGCTTAATTCCTCAGGCATTTTCTACCAGCCAACCTTAGAGATATGAAGCGAGAGAGAAAAAAAACAAATAAAGTGGGTGCACGAAATAAAAAAAAAGTCGCGAATGAAAAACATAGAAGAGAAGTCGAGAAAAAAAGAATAAGAAAAATACTTACTTACATAAACGAAGAAAATTATGATTAAATCCAATAATATTGTAACAATTTGTAGTATATTTTGTTGTAATATATTCATTTCAATTATAATATATTACCTGTCATGTCCACCGGTACGAAGTAACCGTCATTCTCGTCGGTGTCGGGCTGGTCCTCGTCTCCGACAAACACCGCCTTATTGGAGAGACCAAGCGACGGCACTAAAGCCCCTTCCGGACCTGATACAGAACATAAGATTAGTAGACCATCCACATACCGTCAGTGCTGCTTAAGCATTGCGTTAAGCTTATTCTTTATATTAGAATATGGTAAATGGACGTCAGTATCCCGTACTCACCCCCGATATCCCCCTCTAGGACCTCGCCCACGATATTCTTGAAGTTATTGACAAAGTTGTGCGGCGCGCGGAACACCCTGATGACTTTCTCTTCAGCGGCTGAAGCGAAGGTCGTGCTGTTAACCAGCGCCAGCGACGCCATGTCGTACCCGTGGACCTGGGGGCGAGCTATCTCGTGCCATTCTGACCCTAGAGAGAGCGAGAGAGAATATATTGCTCTCTCATACCATTGAAAATACTTTTGTGTCGTTCGAAAATAAAACATAGATTAACGGTCTCCTCCAGGCCCCGTAGCATGACCGCGTAGACATAAGTTTTATCTATTTCAACTGTCGAGAAAATGACGTCACTTCTAACAGTTTGTACTGAACATGGCTCGGTGACGTCATTTTCTCGACAGTTGAAATAGATATAACTTATGTCTACGCGGTCATGCTACGGGGGCAGAAAGGTCAAGTCCGTAGCACCCTTGTTACCGTTGTAGCTGGGTTTGCGTGGAGTGGTGTAGCAAGTTAAAGAAGCACAATGATGAAAATTACTTTTATTGCAAATCTAAGCGGCAGACATTCTTGATATAGATTCGAAGTGAAGTAAAAAACAGTGTTGCATATATTGATATTTAAAAAAAGAGTTGCATTAAAAAAAAACATATTAAAAAAAAACTAAGTTGTAGGTGCCATAGACACGTCGTCTACAACCCTCAACCGACGGAAGTGCATGAAAAAATGTATGACAGTCATACATTTTTTCATGCACTTCCGTCGGATGAAGCGAAAGAGGTATGTCAGGATCGTAGCATGTGGCAAATGGTAGCTATACTATGACTAGTCTAATGGATTTAAGATGACAATGTCTAATGTCTAGATTGGTCATATTTTAGTTACCATTGATAAATGTGTTGTTTCCATGCCTTAAAAAAATAAGTCAAAGCAACTCTTCACAAAAATAGTGTTAGACTTGGGGCCCTGGTGTATTGCTTACAAATTAGAAGGTAATTGTTTCTATAGCCAAGTTTAGAATGTCGGCAAAAGGAATCGGAACTAATCTCGCAAGTCTTAAGGTCTATGTTACCTTGGGCAGTATTCCAGGGCGCGTGAACCCTGGTGGTCTGGTCTATGGACACGCTCATCAGGTAGCGGCCGTGCTTCGGCTCCCACCTCACGTCTTCCACTGAGTTGAAGTGGCCGCCACACACCACCGCTGGCTGCCACTGGGAGGTCTCCTTAAAATACAAGGTATAAAGCGGTCCTCGATGTTTGACTCCAAATTTATATTTATTTAAAAACAAAATTGTTTTGTAATCGTTTACAATGGATAATCCAATTTTATATTTTAAACGGTACCTACCCTAACGATAGAATCAGAATCAGAATATTTTTTATTCATATAAACCAAGGCACTTATGAATCGTCAATAAATAGTAAAAATAGTAGCTCTACCACCCATTCGGAATGCATTTCCTATGGAGAAGAATGGGCAAACTCCATGGTTGCTTTTTTCATATTGTGTCATTCCAAAGTTTTATAATGATAATCAACCATTAAAACATTGATCCCAATTTTTTTAATTGCTTCATACAAAAAGTTGTTGTGTTCTAATATTACGACCCTGAGGACTGCAAAAAATGATTTCATGACATTTGAGAAGGGTTTCCTACCCTGCAATGCTAAATATCAGCCAATGTGTTCACGAGTGTTACCTTGCAATAATTCCAAATATGAAAAGACCCATTGTACCCGTGGCCCATGAACGAAGTCCCACCCGGCCCAAACCGGCTGCCGTAGAAGCCCAGCCCGTTGCCGCCCACTTCGCCAACCCGCACGCGCTCCACCCACGCACCCTCGCCCTCCCCCCTGCTGGGGGAGGCTTCCGGCTCCCAGATGATGAGCGTTTTGTCAAGAGATGAGGATAAGAGACGGTACATTGGAGGATTGTTTGTTTTGACTGTAAATAAAAAAGAGTAAATATTTTTAAACCGCCTCTATAACAAACAGCAATAGTAATTTGGCAACTTAGGGTCCTATTGCCACATCCACACAATTATTTTTTTCACCTAATAATTTTCAGTCAAATTTAACAATAAATGACAGCTGTCAAAACGGGCCCTTTAGATCTTGACGACTTTCGTTTTTAGAAAACAACTTGGAACAAGATACATTAGTCAAGATATATAAGTTTTAACTAAATTGGAGTGCTCTGGCCATCCTTGCTGCAAAAAGAGTAGAAAATGTTAGCAGATTGATTGCATTACCAACTTCTTTTATTTCCTTAAATCTCAACAGCCTTGGCAAATAGTCTACTCACCACCAATCTCTGCTGGCTGCCACTGAACCCCATAAACCCACCCCTCATGTCCAGCGAGCACCGCCTCTAGTTTGACCGCCCACTGCTGGCCATACGCTGGAAACACTTTCTGTTCCACCTTGATGCCATGTGTTGTTTCGATGTCCACATGCCTCTCGATACGCCAGAGTCGTATATAAGTGTCTTGTGACGCGGACGCTACCAAAATCGTGGACTGATCTACAAAGAGTAAATTTTACATGTGATTCGGTTGTCTTACTTAATGTGAATGGTTTAAAATGAAAAAATAATATATCATCAGGCATGTATACCCCGAAGGAGTAGGCAGAGGTACACTGTAGTGCACCATATATCCTCAATGTATCTTGGTCTTACTTTCATAGGGTTGAGCTTTTTGCCATTGTACTTGGCACATTGGTCCTCAATAGTCCACCTTGGTGGCTCAATGGTTGGTAAACTTATAAAACATTCAACTTTTAAATCAAATGCAATCCATTCATAAATAATGTTCTATATTGATTTTGTTTCAATCTTAGGAGTATATGGGTTCCACTCTGTTGAGGCATGTGGGTGGCTACCTTGCAAGCCTAAACCAATAGGTATTACATCATTATTTCTCAAGATTGGCATCACTTTTGATTTCAAGGAAATTATAAGTTAGATCCTGCAGAATATTTATCTAGACTAAAGCACAGCCTAGTGGAGTTTTTTACTCTATATTACTCTTCTTACCAATATTCTGGACGTCCAACCCTCTCACCCAGTCTTCATGGCCAGCTAATGTGTGTACCTTATGATACTCATCCCCAACAAACACATGTATCTTATGATCATCTAATGCACAGAATAGTACAGGCTTGCCCACTGCTGGGAGTATGTGGGCATGGAGGGTGAGGCAGAGTCCCGAGTTGAGATTGATCGTTTGTTTACATGTTACTGCACCTAAAATACCAATTAAAATGTGTACAACTTATTTATCTATCTAATGTTAGCCATTTGAAATTAGGAGGCAATTTAACATTATTTTCTTCCATATATAACCATCATATTCCATTAAATGTCATCATTTCATTCATTTTGTAAAAAAAGAAGAAGAGCTATGTCTATGAGTAGAAAAAGTTTGAAATGACATAATTTGCTTGACAAATCTGACAGTTGCAACAGATAATATTTGTCTATGCAGTCATGTTGAGCCTGCAGAATAACATATAACTGCCATGGCGCTAATCTTAAACATCTGAAATATAAGTAACTCACCATCCTTCCTCAGCCAGACTTTAACAGTGGAATCTATTGATGCAGTATATACTATCAGATCATCCCCATTATAAACCCCATGGACACAGGACACGCCATTGTTGTGACCACTCAATGTATTTGTAACCTTCCATATCCCATCCAAGGTCCATATTGCAGCGGTCTTGTCCGCTGAGCAGGATACCAGTTCCGTGCATGTGTTGTCTGGTTTCCGAACCCATTTAACAGAGTTTACGATTGACCGGTGGTGACTAAGCACCTTCAGGGGATCTTTGCCTTTTTCTTTCTGCAAAGAATTGATTATACTGGTGTTGTAAGTTTTTTTTGACTAAGAAGTCTGTGGTATTAAAAGTTGTATTTTATTCGATTTCTATCTAAAAGTCCCATCTAGAGCTCGACCAAAAAAACCTGTATAAGTAAGTATTACCTACTTTTTATTAAACACACAACATATTTATTGGCAAATTTTAATACATTTTGAGTTTAGTAGAATAGACAGGCACAACTTTATAAACAGTATGTCCATGGACACAGAGTTAAGTCTTTGGGGGTTAATACAATAAAAGTAAAGCAAGAATTCTACATGAATAATAATTAAATATATAAATAATTAAAATTGTTTAATGGCATATTTTACCGTGTTGTAAATAACAACAGCATTTGTGGCACCGAAACAAATTATCCCCTCGCTGTTCCAGTCCACTATTTCTGGGGTACGATTGCACGCAACCGACGTGTATACTTGGTCAACTTGAATTTTCATCCTTAATCTAGTAAATTTTTATTTAAACTCTTTCTTTACTTCATAAGAAATTGAGGTTATGTATGTTTCTAAAAGGTTCTTTTTTTTTTTATTAATATTTGTTTTGCAAGGCAGCACAGAGTATTATAATATATGGGAAAGCAGGCAGCGATTTGACACTGACACATTACTTCGAGACAAATAATTTTTAATCTTCTTGTTTAATCGCTTCTTGTTTAATGGCTCAAAATTTTATACGAATAGAATGAACGCATCCAAATATAAGAGTACTCTATTATTTATTTCGATGAAGAAAATATCATTATCATTGTATCATTTTTTTTTTGTTGTAGCAACACATATTCTCTATGCTACATAGTGAGACTTTTTGGCGGGAAGTCAAACGTAGCGGCAAGTTTAATTTTTGCTAAAATTTATTTAATTTGTATATTGCATAATTCTGTATAGTTTCATTAATAGTTTAACTTATTTTATTCTGGGACTCTAGTAGAGTCCAAAATGGGTCCTCACAGCGATGGGGAGGACCCAACTGGAGCAAGAATTAAAAAAAGGAAACATCAAACTATTGATTCTGGCGGCAATCCAACAGACATTGATAAGTATAAAACATACACCAAACTCAACTACAAAAGATTATTTTTTGAAAACGGAAGCAGCGAATTCGTAGTGTTTGTAGAATCTACAGAAAATGATAAATTAGGGAATAAAAACCCTATAACCCTGACTAAGTTGTTTACCGAAAATGTCAAAGGAATTGCAGGCGTACACAGGATTAATGCCAACAAAATTGGAATTACTTTTAAGAAGGCAGCAGCTGCTAACAACTTTTTAAAAATGGAAGAATTTTTATTAAAACATAAAATGAAAGCGTTCATCCCTTCTTATTTAACGGAAAAGATTGGAGTTATAAGATTCGTTCCTAAGGACTTATCAAATGAAGAAATCTACAAAAATATCTCTTGTGACGCTGAGGTCATTTCTATAAAAAGGTTTATGAGAAAGGTCGAAGGAAAACTTGTCCCACTAGGCACAATCACTGTGACATTCGCCTCTACTGCTTTACCGCAGTATGCATACATCCAATTATTTAGATATGAAGTCCATACTTATATTCCACCTCTGTTGCAGTGCTACAAATGTTTAAAATTCAATCACTCAGCTAAGATTTGCAGGGGTGAACAAAGTTGTTCATCGTGTGCCGGCCGACATTCATATAAAGACTGTGATGTAGAAGAAATAACGTGTATCAACTGCGGGGGCAACCACTTAGCCGTGTCGAGGGATTGTCCTATTAAAAAACAAAAAATGGAAGATAAGAAGAAGAGGTATCTACAATCATCATATGCCACTGTTGTGAGTACACCCCCAACTCTTAATGAAAAATCATTTCCTAGCTTAACTAAGCAACCAGTTAAAATGACCGACAATTTTAGTATTAAACAAATAGCTGACAATGATATCATCCTGAATGCGATTGTTAAATCTTTAGTAGCCCTTGGCAACATGACAGATGGTCCTCTTACTACTAAGAAAATAAAGGAAATATTTCTATCAAACTTAATTTAATGGATAATTATTTAAATATACTACAGTACAATATACAAAGTTTACAGAGCAAGAAAGCCTTATTACAAAACTTATTAATGGAAAAAAAAATTGACATTTGCTTACTAAATGAAACTTGGCTTAAATCTACTTCTGTTATTCCACATTTTCCTCAATATAATTTTGTATATAAAAATTCTATTAATTCTCATAACGGTGTAGGTGTTTTGATCAATCAAAATCTTAAATACTCTATTATCTCCACAAATTTCTATGAGTCTGTTCAAAACATATGTATCTCAATACAAACATCATCTGGCCCACTGAGTGTACTTTGTGTATACTGCCCTCCCAACAATAAATTTGATACAGTAAAATTAAAAACTATTATAAATACTATACCAAAGCCATGTGTTATCATGGGTGACTTTAATGCTCATCATTTAGCTTTTGGATGTCATAGTGATAATGGCAGAGGCAGAAGTTTATATAATATCATTGACCAGAATGATTTCTGCATTTTAAATGATGGTACGCCAACAACTGTTCCATATCCTACTAGGCGAGCTTCAGCTATAGATGTTACTCTTGTCAGTTCATCTATTGCCCATCTGTGTAATTGGTATGTACATGATGATCCCATGGGTAGCTATCATTTGCCAACAGTGCTTGAGGTGAATGTTTCTCCAAACATATATGATGCATCTTCTGAAATTAAAGAAAAATTTATTTATAATAAAGCTGACTGGAATAAATATTATTCTCTCTCTGAAACTTGTTTTTCAAACCTTGATTTAAATTCTACTAACCCTATTAGTTTGTATAATAACTTTATAAGTATATTGAATGATTTAAGAGACAAAACAATACCTAAACAAAATATAAAGTCCAAGACATCTCTTTTTAGAAAACCAGTTCCATGGTGGAATCAGATTTGTTCTGATGCTGTTAAAAAATCAAAGGATGCATTAAAAGAATATTTCTCTTTACCTACAATAGAAAATTGGATAAAATATAAAAAGTTAGATGCCCTTAAAAAGAGAATATTAAAAGAACAAAATACTACTTCTTGGCATAACTTATGCAGTAGTTTTAATAGAATGACACCAGTCTCAAGAATTTGGAATTATATCAAGAAATTTAAAAGAATAGGCAGTCATACACAAAACAAAAATATGAATGATGAATGGGTTCCAAATTTTTTAAGTAATTTAGCAGATTCAACTCAGATTAATCAAGATAAACTTTCTTATTTGTTTCAAAATGCTACAGAAACTGATATGAACTGTTTTCTCAATGATAATTTTACCCTAGATGAGCTAACAGTTTCTTTGAAAAGTAGAAGAGATACTACACCAGGGTTGGATAACATACCTTACATATTAATTAAAAAATTACATTTGAATGCACAAATCATTTTGCTCAATATATATAATAGGTTATGGAAAGAACTTTTAATTCCTGAATCCTGGAAAACTCAATGTGTCATTCCAATTTTAAAGCCAAACAAACCCGTTAATATTAGTACTTCATATAGACCTATTTCACTATCATCTTGTTTGGGTAAACTTTTTGAGAACATGTTAAAGCTGCGATTAGATTTTTTTGTTGAATCAAATAAGATAATACCTCATGTACAGTCTGGCTTTAGAAAAGGTAAAAGCTGCTCTGAAAGCTTTGTATCATTAATAGCTGATATAAAAAATGTTAAGCTAAGTCATTCCAATATGATTTGTGTATTTTTAGATGTGAAAGGTGCTTTTGATAATGTTAACATTGAGGAACTTATTCAAGTGCTTTATGATATTAGCATACCTAGTAATATTTTACAATGGATTTACTCTTTTCTTAGCAATAGGACTGTCTTTGTTAAATATAATAATCAGTTACATGGACCCGAGTCTGTAAATAAAGGTACCATGCAAGGAGCAACTCTATCACCCCTGTTGTATAATTTGTATACTTCAGAAATACTCAAATATGTAGATACATCTAATATTAATATTTTACAGTTTGCTGATGACTTACTTTTGTATAGCATTGATCAAAACATAGAAAAAGCAGTTGATAATATAAATGCTGCTCTAATTCAATTATATGGCTATTATCACAATAAACTCAAATTGGATATTACTCCAGAAAAAAGTGCTGTTCTGATTTTCAGCAGAAATTGTACTATTCATACAAATGTTAAAATTTGTTACAATAATGTTCAGATCCCTATAGTAATGCAACACAAATTTCTTGGAGTTATCATTGATAATAAGTTAAAATTTGATGAACACATCAAGCACATTAGTAAAAATGCATTAAAAGGTATTAATATATTGAGACATCTGGCAGGAACTTTTTGGGGATCTGATCCCAAAACTATGAGCATGCTCTACAAAAGTATAGTGAGAAGTCACTTTGATTACAGCAGTTTAGCATATATGAATGCCAATAGCATCCTCCTTAAAAAATTAGATGTTATACAAAACATGGGTTTAAGACTTATCTGTGGAGCAATGCGCTCCACCCCCATTAATTCAATGGAAATTGAAACTTGCATACCTCCTCTGGCGTTACGCAGGTTACAGTTGGCTGAGAGATTTTATCTAAAGGTTCTCTCATTGAATAGCAGTCCTCTGCATTCTAAATTTATTTTACATCCAGAAGTCTCTCAGTCAATTCCATCTAGTGTCTCTGCTTCTTCAATTATAAATGGAACATTGCCTGAAATGTTAACCATATCCACATATGTTAAAAACATTACAGAAAATATCAAAAGGCATGATATTTGGCCATTATACCTTTGTTCATACCCAGGATTAATTCATAGTTCAAGCCTATTCTATTTAGATAGTGTACATAATAAAATTGAATTTTTACAATTTAGAGAGAACAAAAGCAATTTTCATTTTATTTACACAGATGGTTCTAAAACTAATGAACAAGTTACAGTGGCATACTATGATCCACAGATTAATCATAGCATATGTTTAAAGATAAACCCGTTATGTAGTATTTTCACAGCTGAAAGCTATGCCATCTACTGTGCATTAGTCCATGTAAATAATAATGTAATTAATGAACAAAATGTTTTAATAGTATCTGATTCTAAGAGTGTTCTTTCTGCTTTGTCAAATGTGAATATTTCTTTTAAGGTAAATTATCTAATTTTTAATATAAGACATATGTTATGGCAGCTATTTGTTAAGGGTATAAATGTTGAATTTTTATGGGTCCCTTCACACAGTGACATTGATGGAAACGAAATTGTAGATAAAGTAACTCATATGGAGCACAATGAAGATCATACGGAAATATTAAAAGTGCCATTTACCGATTACTACAGCTACTTTAAGGTTACGAATAAGCATATATGGAAACAATGCTGGGACATTACCCTAAAGACAAAAGGCGGATGGTATGTGGGGATCCAAGCAGAGATTCCAATATCACCATGGTACAGCAAATTCAACTACACAGATAGGAAGTTCATCACAACAATAACCCGTATGAGATTAGGACATTGTTCCACACCTGCCCACTTGAATAGACTAAACATAATAAACAATAGCCGCTGTTCCCACTGCACGCAAGACAACGCTAATTTGGATCATATAATTTTAAAATGTCCTGCCTTCAACATTCAACGGTTGATTTTTTTTTTTTTTTTTTTTTTTTTTTAACGAAATGAGCGAAATGATGATATTTAATGGAATAAGATGAGGAATGGCATCACCTGCGACTAGCGCGAGTATTTCGCCAATGTCAAGTAATTAATAGCAAGGACAAATTCAATAAATACACATATAAATAAAAATTGATAATGACAGTGATAAAGATGGCGGATGAATTTTTCACGGTTGATTTTAATAAGTTCAATTTGTGACATTAATGACAGTGACAGTGATGGAAGTGTTCCCCGCCGTGTTCAGGACATATTGGCAAATGCTGACTATTATATCCCATTATATAAGTTTATTTGTAATACTATCGAGAAAATATGATATCTATATTTTGTTTTACAGTAGGTCTATTACTATTATAATTTGTAAACTAAACTGTACTTGTTGAAAATGTTTTGTATATATATAATGTATCCGACTGAAGGACTCGCATCCATGGTCATGAATAAAGATTAAAAAAAAAAAAAAAATGCTACATAGTATTTATTATAAATACAGTCTGTGTTTTGGTTTTGGCGGCAAAGATGTGAGATGAGATCAGATGACATTTCATTCCTATTGTAAAAAAAGAAACAATCATTGTAAATACCAGACTATAGTATAATTTAATAAAAAAAATAACCAAAAGATCGTAATAACATGCCTGAAGTTATGATATGTGGAATTCCAGTCAACTTTCCTTTCGAACCCTACGATGTTCAGAAGGCCTACATGGAGCGTGTAATTGAAAGCCTCCAAAACAATACAAATGCTCTATTGGAGTCGCCCACAGGTACCGGAAAGACTTTAAGCTTACTGTGTTCTTCACTAGCCTGGCTATTAGTAAAAAAGGCACAATTACAAATGAATGCCCAAGTAGGAAATTTTTCGGAACATAGCAGTACATTGAGAGACAGTTTAAAATCAGGAGCAGGCAAATCCAAGGATAATACTTCGTGGGGAATGCCAAAAATAATATATTCCTCCAGAACTCACTCGCAATTAACTCAGGCTATGCAAGAGTTGAAGAGATCAAGTTACAGACATGTCAAAGCGAGTGTGTTAGGTTCTAGAGATCAAATGTGCATACACCCAGAAGTCTCTAAAGAAACTAATAATATGAATAAAGTGCACATGTGTCAATTAAGGGTAAAATCGAGGACTTGTCATTTTTTTAACAATGTAGAGTCTAAGAAAGACGACAGGTCAGTGAAAGGTGATGAAATTTTGGATATAGAGGATCTAGTTACTGTTGGCAAGAAGCTAAAATGTTGCCCTTATTATTTATCAAAAGAATTAAAGCAAGAAGCAGATATAATTTTTATGCCTTATAATTACTTGCTAGATCCAAAAGCAAGGAAAGCAAACGGAGTCGAACTTTTAAACAATATAATTATTTTAGATGAGGCACACAATGTTGAGAAAATGTGTGAGGAGTCTGCATCGTTGCAGATTCGTACAACAGATATTGCTTTATGTATTGATGAGATTACTCATGTTATGAAGTCTTTCAGTGAAGGAGGTGAGGAACAAATGGAAGCAATGGCTGATAACAGCCAGCCTAAAGATTTTACATGTGATGATCTTTGTGTACTAAAAGAAATTATGTTAGCATTAGAGAAAGCTGTTGATGAAGTTAAAGTAGGGAATGAGGGCAGTACATATCCTGGTGGTTTTATATTTGAATTACTTGCTAAGGCTGAGATTAAAGACAACAATCAAATGGCAGTGATAACTTTAATTGAGAATCTTATACAATTCTTGTCAACTGCAAGTGCATCACCATTTCAGCGAAAAGGGGTAGGGTTACAAAAGATAGTTGACTTACTGAATATTGTATTCAGTGGAACTACACATGCTTATAAAGAGAGAGTGAAATTATGTTATAAAGTCCATGTACAAATTGAAGATAAAAAAAATAAAAAAACAGACAGTTGGGGTGCTCTAAAGACTACTAGCTCTAAAACTGCAGAAAGGGTTCTTAGCTACTGGTGCTTCAGTCCTGGATTTGGTATGAAACAATTACTGGAACAAAATGTTAGAAGCATAATATTGACCAGTGGAACACTTGCCCCTTTAAAACCTTTAATTTCTGAACTAGGTATTCCTATTGGGCTCCAACTAGAAAACCCTCATATTGTCAAATCTAACCAGATATGTGTCAAAATAATAGGTAGAGGACCTGATGGTGAGCAATTGAATTCTAATTACCAGAACAGAGATAATCCAAAATATATTTCATCTTTGGGAAGGACTATTTTGAGTTTTAGCCGTGTAGTACCTGATGGTCTACTAGTGTTTTTTCCCTCATACCCTATAATGTCTAAATGTCAAGAAATGTGGCAATCGGAAGGTATTTGGTCAAGTATAAATAGTATAAAGCCTATATTTGTTGAGCCCCAAAGGAAAGATACTTTTAATGCAGTAATAAGTGAATACTATAGTAAAATTAGTGATCCTAGTACTAGAGGAGCATGTTTCATGGCTGTATGCCGAGGCAAGGTATCTGAAGGTTTAGATTTTGCTGACATGAATGGGAGAGCTGTAATCATAACTGGATTGCCTTTTCCACCATTAAAGGATCCTAGAATTGTATTAAAAAAGAAGTATTTAGAAGAACTGAGAAGTAATAATAAAGAATTCTTATCAGGTGATGAATGGTACTCTTTAGAAGCTACAAGAGCTGTAAATCAAGCTATAGGTAGAGTTATAAGACATCAGAATGATTATGGTGCTATCTTACTTTGTGATACTAGATTCAGTAATCCTAAATTGAAGGGTCAGCTGTCTGCTTGGCTTAGAGATCATATTAAAGTGTCAGATAAATTTGGAGAAAGTGTCAGTGAAATATGCAGATTCTTTAAGAATGCAGGAATTTCATTACCCCCACCTAGACTCAAGCCATTACTTCCCAACGAGTCTAATAGTAAAGATACTAATTCTATTAATATCAGTGGTGTTACATTCCCTACTACAAATTCTAGGCTGGTTTCTAAATCAAGCAGAAAGTCTGTTAGCCAATATCCTAATTCAAATGAAGTCTATGCTGATTTCTCAATGGATTTTTACAAAAGCGCACAAACATCTACATATGTAAATGAGTTTAAGCCTAATACTGCAAAAGACCTATTTAGTGCAATAGAGAATGATCAAACACAGTCGGCATCACAACCCTTAGTTGCTATTCATAAGAGAAGTGCGGAGGAAGTAAGTGTTAATATTTATACTAAAAAGAAGAAATTAAAGATTAAACCTTTTGGTTTTGAAGAAAACTTAAATAGTTACAAAGTAAGTGATGATAGCCCAAAGCAAGAAGAAAAAGTGCCTCCAACATCTTTAATAGATTTTGTGAAGGAAATAAAAGTGCTATTGCAAGTAGAAGAATATAAGGAATTTCAGGGGGCAATCACTGCTTACAAAAAAGGGGGAGATTATGACGATTTTGCAAGAATTTTGTCAAAGTTACTGGAAAATACTAAAATGTTTTATTTATTTAAAGGCATGAAGAGGTTTATGAAAGACGAACACAAAGTTACTTTTCAAGAATACTGTGATAATGTCCAGTTCAATTGATAATATTGTAATTAATAGATACAATAATATAATATGTAATACTCACTTTGATAATTGTAATATATGGACCTATTTATTACTAAAGGTTTAATTGTATGTCCTTAACCTACTTATTTGTATTTCTAAAGTTCCAAGTAAAGCTGAGTGGAGGTTAATAATTATAAATTATAATCAAATTCAACATATCTACATTACTCAACTAAAATTTATTACCAACTTATAATACATAATTAGAACACATTTGAAGGTGCTTCATTGATCTTACTACCTATTTCAACAGAATTGATTCTAAGCATTGTCTGCTGCGCTCTCTGGAAATTAATTCTCATGTACTGCTTCCTCCTCTTCTTTTTAAAATGAGTTCTTGTGTGTGAAAGTCCTTTGGAGATAACTGTAGCTGTGACGGTGACCAACCCTGGCTGTACAAGTGGTCTTCCAACAAGGGAAAAGTCTTTAGTCCCGGCTAGGAGTACTTTGTCCAAATTTAGCTTGTCTCCAATGTTTGGTGGCCAGTATCCTTCGACTACGAGCAGGTCTCCGTCCGTGACCCGCCACTGCTTACCGAGTAAGTGAACAATAGCGAAGTTCCTTGAAGCATTTTGTGTGATCAGTTTGTTGCATTCTGCTATCACATTTTTAGTAGTTTCGGAAACAGATTTGTTCTCTATAGGAGCTAAATTTGTTGCAAATCTGGACAATAAGCCCGCTGTGAAAGAAGAGTATAAACATAAATACCAATCAAAATTCAGCTATAGGCCAAATTCAATAATTAATATTGTACGTACCTTGAGCTCCCGTGAAAATATTAGTAAGCCTTTGTAAGCCAGATCTGATCATAGCCATATTTTGCAGTTTGTTTTTATTCCTTAAAAAAGTTTTAATTTACGTTCCACATTAGCATTCCACAGTATATTAGTGAGTGAGTGATCTATATGATTCCACCTACAAGTATGACTTAACCTAAAATGTTTATTGACAGACAAAAATTTGTTTGACTATGAAATGATGGAGTTATCTTCGTTCGGAAGCAAGTTCTAGAACTTTATTAACATACAAAGTGGCAAGAAAGGAAGAAAATACATGTCTAATCTAAAAGGAGATTTATGAAAAAGCTAATTTTTTTTTTTTTTTTTTTTTTTATATATATAGTGACCTGCGATCAGTCTCACAACTATAATCAGGTTGGTTGGAGTAGTAGGGGTTTTCAGAGAGATAGAGCCACTGCCCCAACTCTCTTCAATCATCCAGCACATTGGCTCTTTTTAGGCGATGAATGGTGTTTCCTTGAAGCAGTGCATTCGTCAGAGGGTTGGGGTGATTCTTCAGGCGGGCTGAGTATTTATTTGTGTACTGTTTTGCCTCTTCTGTTACAGTTCTCATATCCAAGTACTCATGGATTTCTGAGTTACGGGTAAACCAGGCTGCACCACTGATGGTCCTTAGGACATTATTTTGTGCTCTTTGGAGGCATAATATGTTCGATTTACTGGCTGTAGACCAGAGTTGAATTCCATACGTCCAGATGGGCTTTATTACCGAGCAGTAAACTCTTAATTTGTTTTTGAGTGATAATGTTGACTGTTTACCGAGCAGCCACAGAAGGTTCCTGAATCGGTTATTTACTTCGTCGCGTTTTTTTTTTATATGGACTTTCCATGTCATACGTTGGTCCAGGTGAAATCCCAGGTATTTCACACACTTAGATTGCGGCAGTGGATCCTGGCCGAGATTAACTGTTGGACATAGCTTTTTCCTAAGGGTAAAGGTTGTATGGTGTGATTTGGGGGCACTTGCTCTGACGCGCCATTTCATCAACCAGTCATTGGTTAAGTTTAGTTGAGTTTGTAAGATGCAACTGGCTATGTCAGGATCAGAGTTGGACGATAGGAAGGCGGCATCGTCAGCGAAGGTCGCAACAGTTACATTAGGAGCCAGAGGTAGGTCATGAGTGAATATGTTGTACAACACAGGTCCAAGGACTGAACCCTGTGGCACTCCAGCATAGCAGGTGTGAATTGAGGATCGTGAGCTTCGTTGTTTGACTTGGAACATCCTGTCTTTTAGATAGGAGGCCAACAGGATGTAGAAAGAGTGCGGGAGCGTCTTTTTGATTTTGCACAATAGGCCCTTGTGCCACACCCGGTCAAACGCCTGCTGGACATCCAAGAATGCTGCGGAGCAATACTCTTTTTTTTCAAAGCATTCTCTTATAGTGTGGTAAACTCTATGCACTTGTTCAATAGTAGAGTGGTTTTTGCGGAATCCAAATTGGTGGTTGGGTATGATGTCTCTTTCAGCGAGGTGCGGTGTGAGCCTAGTTAAGAGGATTCTTTCCCAGATCCTGGACAGTAGGGGTGTAAGGCTGATGGGTCGGTATGACGACACTTCATTGTTGGGTTTTCCGGGTTTGTGTATCATAACTATTTGTGACATTTTCCAGAGGGACGGGAAGTAGCAAACTCTTAGGATGGCGTTGTATAGGCTTGCGAGAAAGACGATGCCCTTTCTGGGCAGCTCCTTCAGGACTCTCGGGGTGATAAGGTCAAATCCAGGGCCTTTATTAGTTTTTAGGTTAGATATTTCCCTGGCTATTTCTCTTGGGGACGTTGGACGAAATGGAGGACTTAGCTGGAAGTCCTGATTAAGGATGGAATCTATTTCGGGATCGTCGGGGCCATCGTTGGGGTTTGGTTTGAAAACGTCCGCTAGGTGAGCTGCAAAGGCCTCAGACTTTTCCAGGTCAGTGCGTGCCCAAGAATTACCAGACCTAATGGGATGGAAGCATTTTTGTGGTTGGCCCGTTGACTTGGTGACCTTCCAAAGGGAGTGGTGGCCACTCGAGTTAGGAGACATCATTTCCAGTCTCCGTTTGAAGGTTTCATTGGCTAACTCTGTCAGGGTAACTTTTAGTTCTGTAATCGCACGGTTGAGGCGAGTTTTATCGTCCTTGTTGCGAGAGAGCTGCCATACTCTACGTAGTCTGCGCTTTTCTGATATCTTTTCCCGAATTTTAATTTAAAACACTTTTTTTTGTTCGTCGGACTTCCTCGGCCTTTTTTACTTAACTATCCATTTTATTTGTAATGTGTATTGAATTTATTAATTGAATAATGCCTCGACGAACTAAGAGAAACTTCCTTATAATGTCGTCGTCGCTAAATCGAAAGTCAAAGGTTCCACAAAATAACGTCAGATGTCGCTGAGGGCCCGCGATAGTGCAATGCAAAGAGTATAGTAATATAAGCAATGCATGGAGTTTGGCAGATGCAGTTGCAGCTGGCATAATATGCGGCATCATAAAGGAATGCGGAATCAGAAAATTATTTTAACAAAATGAATGAAATAATGTATCTATTATGATTTTTTGTTTAATTTATTATTTTGTTCTTATCAGCCTGTGCACTTTCTGGAAAGTCAGGAAAACAAAAGGTGGGCAGAGACAGTAGAGGATTATGAGGGAAAACGCCAGGTCAGTCGAGAAGGCAGGGAAATTTGAAATTTTTGAATATCATTTTTATTTTAAGAGTACTAAGTAGGCCTATATTATTTTTCGAAATTAGCGCTGGTTATAATCCCACATTATTTTTTTTTACTTTTGAAGTTATTTTCTTATGTTAGTAGGTAGGTACCTACTATAATCTAGTCCAGAATAAGAAAAAAAATCTTCAGAAAAATTTTATTGGTCGAGTAAATTTAGCAGAGTAGGTCAGAGAAAGTCAGGCATGTTTTTGCAATTTAGGACATCCTGTGCATCTATAGGTCTATCTTTCATGGCAAACATAAATTAAAAACAAAATTATAGCAATCTTGCAGTTCAGACTTGTGGAGCTGCTACTTTGCTTTTTTTTTTTTTTTTTGAAAGGACACACTGTTGGCCGTGAGGTGGCCTTTACAGCTTTACCGGAGGTGTGGCGAGCGTAGAGTGCACTCCAACCAAGGCCTTAAGGGCGGAAAGGGGTGGCAACTAGCTCAAAGGCGCCACAGAGGGCACGACCTCGGCTTGGGCAGTTACCGTGAGGGGAGAGGTAGTGACTGCGCTCCTAGGTGCAAAGATGCACCTACGAGCGGAAGAGGGGGTTCCTCGACCTCGCCGGCGAGATCGGTGTCTGTTTGAGGCTGGTGTAGGTGTGTTGGTGGCCCTCTCAACGCCCGGGCCGAGGAGGGCGGTGATCGTGTCTGGAGGGTCAATCAACACGTGCCGCGGACGGCGGCGACGAGTTGATGATGTGTGCGCGGTGTCTGGCTCGTAATTGCCGGCGGCGACAATTAGAGGATTTAAATGCGACTGCTACTTTGCGTGGGCTCATACAAAATGCATCAAAGGTTTTAAGTAAAAATCAACCTGAAACCGCATTTGAATTTAGCTGTTTCCGTTTCCAAAGCTTGTAAAACTCTGTTTCTTGCATATATAGATTATTTTTCTTCGCTTCGTCGAGCGCCGCGAGACCAATTACTAGGGTTCCGTACCCAAAGGGTAAAACGGGAACCCTATTACTAAGACTTCGCTGTCCGTCCGGCCGTCTGTCACCAGGCTGTATCTCATGAACCGTGATAGCTAGAGAGTTGAAATTTTCACAGATGATGTATTTCTGTTGCCGCTATAACAACAAATACTAAAAAACAGAATACAATGAATATTTAAGGGGGCTCCCATACAACAGACGTGATTTCTTTGCCGATTTTATAGATAATGGTACGGAACCCTCCGTGCGCGAGTCCGACTCGCACTTGGCCGGTTTTTATCTATCGTTTCTTGATTAAACTGATTTGTTGCTTTCGTGTGTAATGTAAATAGCTTTACACACAAATAAAATGGTCATAGATGTTACTTAATAATCATATATTAAACGATTGAAGGTATTTAGTACACGAGGAGATAGGGAGGTTACTTAGCCACATTTAAATCCATGTCCGCTATAAACTGCAGGTTGCACTAACGCTAGGAGCTAGGACACGCCTTAACGTGATACCTAAATATGTTGCAGTGTATCATACCTCTAGTTTTTGTGACAACGGACAATAATAGAGGTACCTAGTTACCTACTCCGAAGTAGAATTCTAATATTTGATCAGTAGGTACATCAATAATTCTAACCTAAGCCGTACCTATATTTTTATACTATGCGATCTAAATAAGAATAGGAATGTCAATATGCTATATCTGTCAAATGACACATGAAAAGTATGGTTTGCATAAAAAATATTTGCATATCAATAATAATAGTACATACATCGACTATTAATAAAAAGGTTAAATCAGTAGTAAATTTACTTATTAGAATATGTAATTATTTATAGTCATAATTCGTTTTTTCACGTCACAATATGGCGCAAAGTCGATCCTATTCTCATTTGAATCGAATAGTATTTCTTTTGATTATTTTACTTAGGTGGTGTATATTTTTAGAATGAGGGTAGTTACCGACAGCAAATCTCGGTGCCCCTAAACGGTGGTTTAGGGGCAATGTACAAGCATGGTGATGCTTACTAAAGGGTAGGTATAAATTATTCTCGATATTATATAAAATTATTTGTGACAATTTAGGTCAGTATTTTGTAATTAAGTAAAATTATGTTTAGTCCTTTGCTCTCAATCCCAGCTATCGAGGTTCGGTCATTTTCGATTATGATCGGGACGCTTCGCCAGCGTCTGGGGTGCGTTGCCATGGCGACGGGCGGGCACGCGGCGCTCGCGGCAAAGCGGCCGGAGCCGAAAATAAACATAAGAGCGCCGCCTGTGGAGTACGGGGACACACCACACCGTGGGGAGGCTAGGGGTGTGCGTCGCGTGACCTACGCTATTACCCCTCAAGCCTTCAAGACGACACACATTAAAAAAATGTATTTAAGTTAGGTTTTCGAGATAGCAACGTTACAAAATTCAAAATTGAGAGTAGAAAGGTTGCTCGCCGTGGAATTTTTTCCACTACAAAATCTGTGCCGTAACAGCCAGCTTTTCCAAGAAACTTGCCGGGCTCGGGAACTGAGCCGGCCCTGCGGGGCGGGGTGCGGCGCGCGGGCGGCAGCCGGTCACCGGTGCGCGCGCACCATTCGCGCGTCAGTCGCTGGGCGGCGTTCGACCTGTGCGCGGTCGATAGCTGTCACGGGCACGACCACGGCCATGGTTCGAAACGCGTGCACGCGCGGGCCCAAACGCGCTGCTGTGTGAGTGTAGTGCATCGGTGTGGACCGCGCCCCCCCGCCGCTCCCCGCGCCTCGAAGCTTACGGTCAGTATGACCAGTGACATGTGTTACAGGGCATAATTATCAGTGAGCCTCGACAGGCATGCGCTGACTACAGTGAGCTGGAATGATTGAAAACAGATCGTTTACACGATCCCCTATCGGAACTTACTAGAGATGCACGGCCTACATCTCGAGGTAGATCGGCATGTGAGGTTAGAACGGCAGATGAGGTTGATAGAGCGCGTAGCACACGACAAATAGAGGTTAAAAGAGCTGTAGCTTTTAAAGATTTCACTGTTAATTAATATCTGGGGAGAGCGTCTTTGAATTAGAAATTAAGTTGGATATCGTTGCTTTCGAGAGGTACCACACTTCTAGGTTAAACGGTAATTGGGTCCTTCACTACGTTTGACGTAGCTTTTCTGTAGTGTTTCGTAGCGAGCACGTACCAAGTCGTAGCACATGCTACGCCGATTAAATACATTTCCTTATGATCCCCAAGAATAATCATTCATCCGCCCCAAATTATCAACCTCACAGCCGTAGTACTTACAGCTGATGGTGGTAACCTAAAAATGATAACTGAAAAAAAATGCTAAAGCAATAGTAATAAAAAGTAATCGAATCGTTTGTATGAAGTTGCGAGACAATACTCTAAGTATAGCCGTAGTCTGATAGGAATATGCTACCTATACAACCTCTAAAACCATAGGTCTTATCATGTAGTACCTTTTGTCTATGATTCAAATATCCTTTAAACATCTCAGAAAGTCGTTGATTGGAATGGTCTAGCGTATTTCATATTCTAGTTTGTCTCATAAAAATAATTATATGTAAGCAGTAGGTACATCTTATGGTTGTTCAAAATCCCCGGGCTATCCCCGGACAACCACAGCTTGGGGTTCAGTTATCCCCGGGATATTCAAAACTCAAATTTGGGTGTCTTTGCCAAATGCGATTGTAGGTCCTGCCTGCCTTACACGAATAACAGAAAAACAGTGTGTACGGCCGACCTACAATTTAATAAGCTCATAATAACGTAATATAGAATTTATTTACAATACATGATGACGTCAAAACGAAACCGAGTACATACTACTTAAATACATTATGTATGTGTATATAATATAATACGAATTTGAACTTTGAATTTCCTTATAAAATATATAATTTTGAAACTCGTAGCCTCTCGCTCGGATCGGCTACGTGTTATTGCTGCTACGACGTGCTATGTATGTACTACGAAACGCTACGGACTGCTACGGTGATAACTTCTATGAGAATGTAAAGTTATTTGTTATGTTTTTGAATAGTTCATGACGTATTTATTGTTGTTCTAAAATGTAATAATAATATGACAACCTTTATAATTTTATTGATCAGTTTTTAATATTCCAGCTTGTCGTTTTCTAATAAAACTCAGTCTGCATTCGTTAAACGATAACAGAATGCATCTTATTATAGCAGAATGCATCTTATTATAGCAGTGGTAGCCGAGTGGTCGAACGCACGCTTTGCAATCAAAGTGCGCAGGTTCTATCCCCGGCTCGCACCTCTGGGTTCCATGTGCGAATCTCATTTTCATCTGAGATTATCACTTTCTAAGAAACGGTGACGGAAAACATCGTGAGGAAACCTGTGTGCCCGGTATAATGGCAATAGGCTCGCCCCCTATTACATTGGGACCAAAATACATCGGCGAAGTGTGGGCGCACTGCAGTGCACCTCTGCCTACCCCTTCGGGGAATACAGGCGTGATGATGTATTATGTATTATTAGAATGCATCTTTTATCTTTGATTTTTATAGCAAACAAATCTGTTCATTATATAGCCACGTTAAAGAAAATTAACAATATTTGGTTCTGTTTAGTGAAAAATCCGATAGATGTCGCTAAGTGTACTGATATGAAACAACATAGTTTATTTGATAGAGTATGTTATTGATGTACAATGTATCTATTTAGCAACATTATCAAGAAATTGACTATATCTGATTTTAATAACGTGATTGGAAATTTTGTTGCAAAAATACCCTCAAATATATAAAAAAAATCAAACCAGCTACAGTAAATATGGCCGGTACATAATCATACAAAAATTATGTCAAGTCTGTTGTACACAAACTAAAAACATTGCCATTTCGTTCATATGCTATGACAGTGAAAAGGACGGCAATACGGGTTAGATTAGTGACATGATAATCGAAACCTATATCAATGTAAATAAATCAAACACTCACACATTACATACATAATTATCACAACTAGGTAAGGTACCGCTTAATAAATTTAATTTTTCTTCAGTATTCTAACAATTTATTTGCCCTAAATTTTGAAATGTGAAAAATCACCTAACGTTCCGATGTAGCCATGTAAAAATTTAGCAGTCCACCGCAAACACTACATTGGTTGCAACACCGCTCGTATATCGCATGCAAATAGAGGCGCGCAATCGGAATCTGACGCATAAAATATATCCCTTACTTCGCACCACTATAAAATCTCGAGAAGGATGCTGTAAAAAACTCCCGGTCACATCTGTAACGTGCACCGACTGATTTTATCATCGAGATTATTTCAAATGTGCTCAAAATAATTTTATCGTAGATACTTTTTACAGTGGTAACAAAAAAGTATAGACAGCTGAATATGTCAAAAAGACGTCCAAAACATTAGGTCCAAATTGGTCTGATTGATCCATGGCCGTCTCGTCCTTTATTATGAGTTTTTTTATATATATTTTGCTATTTAACATCATAATACAATATATTTTAAAAAGTTTAAAATTTTATTAGAGGTAAGTAGTTTTATTTTAATCCTATAATTTATCATTTCGTTAGAGCAATGCTCGGTGCTTTCATAGTTTAAGTGCACAAGCCTCGGTGCGCTTGTCCAACTGTCAACACGATCTGTTTTTTATTTGTAATGTGTATTTATTGAATTTGTCCTTCCTATTAATTACTTGACACTGGCTGAAAATACCCGTTAACCGCAGGTGCAGCTAATCCTCAACTTATTCCATTAAATTTCATCATTTCGTAAAAAAAAAGAAGTATTAAACTAAGATTTACAAGGCTATATAATCGTTTTAGTAAAGTCTACGGAATAACAACATTCCGAGTATAATCTCAGAGGAATTTCTGTTATAACCACTTATCAGCTGTAACTCGATCCATTTATGTTCAGTTAATTCGTTTATCGGGATATCCTCCACCTGGGATCCGCGGCGGTTTAAGCGCCAGCACTGGCCGGACCAGGATTACTGGGTAAATCTCAACGGTCGTTAATGTCTAAGTTTTAGGGATCGTTGCGTATTCACAGGTTGACTTAGTGCAGATTGAAAGAAGAAAGAATCAAGAGACGTATATTAGGACTAATAACTACACACACAATACAAAAGGAAAAAAAATAACCATAGTGACAGCAAGGAGTATAATAAAATCTTAAAAAAAAAAAATTAACCGCCGAAGAAACTAAAAAGCAAAAAATAATAAACCTTTTTTATTTTACCTTAATAACAAAGTTCTTAAACGAATGTAGGTATACCTTAATCTTGAGTCAGCGCCAAACAATGAATAATTGAGAAAAATCAATGAACAATTAGTACCCTCCTCCGTTTTTTTTTCGTCATTTAAAAATAATAATAATAGAAATAGGTGATTCGTGCGTAGCTGCAAACACAACAGAGTCCATTCTCAGCAAAAAAAATAAGAGATACAGGGAAAGACCCAACGTAAAACAAATATACTTATGTAAATTTCAGATTTATTCGAATAGTGCAATAGGTTATCTTATTTTTATGTAGATTTTTTGCTAGTCTACGTCAGTACGGAAATAGGTCAGTGCTTTTAATATAACACGACAAAAAAAATCTTGTAGGAATCATGACAGAACTCATTTAATACTTAAAATGTACATAACCCTACAACAGACAGATTACTGTAACTATAACAAAACTTATTTTACCTATAGTAGAGCGAACAAAACATGAGAATTGATACAGAATCATTTTCATGACGTATTTGTACAATTGATAAGAGTAATCAAAAAATGGCAGGAATATACAAACCAGAATTTAAATTGTATTCTCCGAAATACATCTGCATTAGATTATTAAAAGGTTTCAGTGCGTAATATTAAATATAAGGGCGCGTGCAGATAACATCGAGGTATAATCGCTAAGAGCTTTCGCCCGTTAGGCCACGCCTACGATCCGTGAACCAATATTTACTAATAATTGTTAATCACGCTATGTTCGGGCTCGGGGGTACGCAGAGATTATTAATTATTTTTTTATATTTTATTAAGGAACCAAAACGTATAAAGCGATGTTTTTTCTGCAAGGTTACATCAGTTACAGAACTTACCTTTGCCTTACAGGCTTTATACAGGCCTTGAGTCTACTGTAGAAGAATTTGAGTTCACTCTCAAAAAGAGAGGTTTTTCTGTTAATTTTCCACGGCATAAATAAGAGCAGCATACAATTAGACTGGCGTACATGATAGCATCAGTTCGTTTCACTATCTATGGAATGCTAAAAGCTTTCGCCAGTTTGCCACGCCCCCAATCCGAGCAATCGTCTCATCTATTTGCAACGTTGTTTTTACTGAACTCTATCCATCTAAACTATATTGTAAAGTATTAATACGATATCTTACTAAATGCTATCAATGCTAAATTTATAAACAGTATATCACCGAATATGATCCCAAAGCCGTTGCCATTGCCTGTGACATTCAAACCTACTTTCCCTTGAACATAAAGATAAACCTTTCCCCCCCATTAAGACTTATCAATCCAATAAAACCTCACGACCGATGTAGGTTATCTGTGACCAACCTCAGAATCGTATCGCAGACCGCCAATACCACGCGTTCGAAAAAAAAATGAAATTTAAAAAGTTTCAGTCGGATTGCGTCACAGGGGGTGTGGGGGTGACGTCACGGCCGGAAATAGACCGTGGGCTGGATCCCGCCCCCACTTCTATTCCACCAAGTTACGTGGTCCGGTTTTGATATTGGAATGCATTTCGAACGCACCTCACGGCTCGCGTAATTATTTGTGGCCGCGTAATGTATTTGCGCGCGTTTAACGTTCAGTAGCGGTGACTTATTTGACATTATATTGAGAATCCGTTGTTGGATTCAATTCATTGAATTTGTAATTTGCATGTAGAATGGTTCGTGTGTGTATGACAAGTATCGAGATTTATGTATCAACTTGGAAATAGTGACTAGCATATGCAAATAATGCACTAATAGTAGCACAATCTAACTTCATCGTAATAGAAATATACATTGACTAAAAATAAACCTCAACAATGTTTAAAATTAACCACCAGTGGGCTATAAATATCGAAAGGTGTTTGTGACTTTGATCTAGAGAAAGTGCAGCGGGTCACGGGCTCGCTCACATTATTTATAGATCAAGTTTACGTGCAAATTAGTTTATCGTTTAACTGCGCTTGACTAAACTGTAAATTTACAATTTTTAGATTGCTTTCTGCGGCTTATAGTCAGAGCGAATTGATTTTTGTCTTTATTTCTGTTATGTTATGGTGGCTTTGACATAAGTGTTGGTGCAGGGTCAGCCCTACGTAAGGGATCAAATAAATAATCCGGATATCTGAAGAAAATTTCAGATTTCCTTGTAAAACATAAGGTGATGCGAAATGCGAATCCTCGGATGTTCTCGCGTGCGGCACTCAATACTTTAAGCATGTTAACAGTTTCATGTTCATGTTTATCCATATGTATAAAAATATTAAATATACTGTTTTAATTTCATTTCCAACTGCAATGATAGTTGACGTAATAATTTTACAGAACTGACTTCATTTACTCGATTTCAGAAGCTTATGAGAAGAGACGGATCCAACTTCTAAAGTCGTGCGCATACCTTTTGAGGCAAGTCCAAGTTGGAATAGATTACATTTTTCAATTTTAACTTGCAACTTTGGCTTCAACAAGAAAACCACCACATTGTTTCGTCGAACTTAAAGCAATTAATCACAATACAAATAATATCAGGGCTGACTGCGATCGTCAATAAAATACTAATTAATAAACAATCAGCCTTTTAGTTTGGCCGACGAATAAATCATGGGAAAGTACCGTTAATAAATTGGCAAGCGATTTTGTTTTGGGCTCGGTTCTGCAACTTTTGTTTCTAACAGTCCTTTAGCTTTGGTTTGTTTTCTGAAGGACCGATTTTTCAAAACTGACAGTGTTTATTCAACAATGAGCGAACAATATAATTTCAGATAGGATTCGTTTTACGTATAATTCTACTGATTGAGGAATACCTAATTGAGAATGATAGTTAAACGGCCAAATAACTTTTTTGTATCTTATTAGATATCTTGTCTGGACATCGAAAAATCCGCCCTTAGTAAAATACTTCCGAAAATGTATTTATCTACTTGATTAATGAATTTATAACAAGTGAGTAAATCACTGCGCTGCCATTAAAAATTGGCTGTGCTTGGTCCTATCTGGATTTGGTTTCACCAGTTTTATTTTACCCTTGTGGCTTGTGGATTTTGCTTTTGAAGTAAGGCGTTGTGTCAAACGCGAAGGGTACAAGAGGACCATTGTCGTATGAGATTGCTTCATAAGGATTCTGATCAGTGATTGTAATGTACTGATCTGTAATGTACAGATTCCGAAGAGTCAGTACCATGGTAATATCTTGTTTTTATCGTGTTACAGGCCTATAGAGGTATTACAAAATACGTGTACTGAACCCATTGTAGGTAGTTATTGAAGGATACAAATTAGTACGATTCGTTCATGATTCCAATTCTGTTCATTTTAGTGCGACAAACTGCAACACACTTAGTTTAGTCAAGAACAGTTTATGTACCAAGATTATTAGCACTAATAACGAATTCATTATGTAAGTAGCAGTGGTAGCCGAGTGGTCGAACGCACGCATTACAAATTATTATTATTATTTATTTATAATTTAGAGCTATTTTAGTCCTCCTAGACTACAAATAGGAGAAATCGAAAACTTGAACTTGAACTTGGCACCCAAGTGCAAACTTTGCCCCCTTTTTACATTAATCTTTTTATGTGTACCATACCCATGCATTATATGGTTGCTATTATATATGTACATTGTAAGATTCTACTATTTACCTTTACTTAATAGATATATATTATTTAGTTCTTGCCTTATACTCCAATGTAATAATAATACATCATCACGCCTGTATTCCCCGAAGGGGTAGGCAGAGGTGCACTGCAGTGCGCCCACACTTCGCCGATGTATTTTGGTCCCAATGTAATAGGGGGCGAGCCTATTGCCATTATACCGGGCACACAGGTTTCCTCACGATGTTTTCCGTCACCGTTTCTTAGCAAGTGATAATCTCAGATGAAAATGAGATTCGCACATGGAACCCAGAGGTGCGAGCCGGGGATAGAACCTGCGCACTTTGATTGCAAAGCGATGAGATGAGATGAGATGTACTATTTAAAAAAAAAAACTGTGTAACTGTCAAATGGGGCATGCGGTGTTTACCTTTAAGTAATTGTTGCACTCGTAATTGTTAAACTTGTGGAAGTATACCTATGTTGTATGAGTGTAAATAATTGTTGGTGAACCTAATAAATAAAAAAAATAAAAAAAAAGCTTTTTGATGATAGTTTCTTAAGTTACATATTTAATCTACTCTTATTACTTATACTTATCGTATTATTTAGTTTTTGATAGAGCAGAAGTTGCTTTAAAAAGTTAGTGTTCCGTATTGTATTCTGACTCTACAAGATCTTAGACGTAGCTTACAAGAGCTGAAACAAAATTGTGTCCCACATGCGACCATCTGGTTTTATTTATGATGGAATAACCGAGATGCAGGCTGTCTCGCGAATACAGACGATGTATCGACGAGACGATTTTTTTATCTTTCGTCTCGTTTTATTGTTTTCTTGCAAATCGTATTGACTTGTTGGAACTTTGGTTTGACGCGTTGCCTCAAATGTAGTTATGTAACATTTAGAGGAGGGCTTGGTCTAGTGGTTTGACGGTCGGCTGCTCAACAGTTCGATCGCTCAGGTTCGATTCCCACCAGCGACACATTTGGGAAGTAGCATTTACGGCATTTGCCCTGCGGGGCAATTTTCTTAAGATTGACATTTATCTCTGTTCAAGATATGTGGAAACAAAACGTCAAATTGGTCGTATTATTTTTTTTATTTTTCGACACGGGCCCGATTTTCGTTTGATAGACATCAATCTCTATTAGAGATATATCGAAACAAAATAATAAAATACGACCAATTTGACGTTTCGTTCCGACACATCTCTGATAGAGATTGATATCAATCAAAGGAAAATCGGGCCCGTGGTCTAAGTGATATATTGGGATCACCCTCCGTTGCATGGCATCCATAGTACAAGCTTGGCTTAGTTTGGTAGCAAACGATGAGTATGTGTTGTCTGGCGATATTTATTATTTATTTATTTAATATCCTAAATTTATTGATAGGTAAACATCATCACGTCTGTATTCCCCGAAGGGGTACACAGCGTTTGCGGATGTCAGAATCAGAATCAAAATATTTTTTGTTTGTGTGAATGTACTTTGATTCCAATGGAATAGGGGAAGAGCCTATTGTCATATTGAAAATGACATTCGCCCATAAAATTCGAAAATCCCAGCGGTGCGGGCTCGGGATTTGAACTTACAAGATGTGTTTGTAATAATTTGTAAGTACCATAAAAGTTTGTTCCAAATCCGGGAACTGGGTATTTCTCTCCACTTCTTTATCAAAACATGGGTACTAGTATTAACATATAGAGTACCTATAACGTACCCTACAGGGTAAAGGGCAAAGTCAGGTCACAAAATATTTTCATAACGCAAGCTGCCATTTTGTAACGACGGGCAATAATTCAGCATCTCAAATCTCAACGACAAACGTCTTTATATCTCTCTTATTTTAACGATAACGTGCGCTAGTAAAGTTCACGATGTCAGTGTGTGTGTGACGATTACCAACTTTATTGCAATAGAGATACAGTTGGAAATAAAACGGGATTTGTTGGAGAATGTAAGTGCTAAATAAGAGATGCTTAGCTTAGAAACAGATAGTCGTGATATGTTTGAATGGAGTCGTACAGACAATACTTAGATTCAGAATATTAAACATCGCAATCACATACATTAAGTGAGCGCACTGCCATGTTTGATAAGGAAATGAAAGCCTGTCGTTAAGAATTCTGGATGTGGTTATCAAATCATAATTAGGTATGCAAAAATGTGTTTTGCCGCTAAGAAAGGTCGTAGAAATCTATAAATTTATGTAAATAGTTTAGATACTACGGTGTTTGTTTATGGGATTTTATGTCAATACATAAAGACAAAATAGTAACCATAAAATTTATACAAATATCATTTCATCTACAAAGCACTTAAATTAGCATATTTCAGTACAAAAATGTGCTACAATGCTACTGTAAATCACAACTTTCTATTCGTTTGGGTGTAGACTTTATTTGACCAATTTTAAGAACAAAATCCTCGTGCAATACTTGGATAGTCCCCAGGGAGGGGTCCTAGTAAGATATGGAATTTTCGTATTCTGAAGACGTACCTTTCAACTGCATACTTGTCGGGGCCTATTCACAGACAGACTTTCACGTCATGTGATGTAGGTACACCTGTATTCATAGCTAGGTGTTGTTAGGATGTGGTTGTAAACTTTTTATTGAGGCTGACTTATTAATTTTTAATATTCCATTAGCGACTTTTTTGCATTGTTTTTCCAATTCCTAACTAGTTTATGCCCTTACTCTAAGAGACCCTTTGACGTGATGATTAAATATTAATACTTCGGGCACTGGGAGTTGTTTTATATTAAGACGATATTCAAAACCACCACCATTTGTGTTTTAACGATTTTTAGAAAAAGTTATTTTTAGATTACCTTCATGAAAAGTTGAATCAGTTTACGCAATTTTCATTATCTTACCATACAGGGTTGTAGATCACAGGGTGTACATAAAAGGTTCAAACCTACACCTATCTAGATCTGTTGAGTTTACCCTGGTCGAAACTTACTACTTGTAAGTTATTTTTAGCCTACACAAATTAATTTGATGGGATTCTGTGTCTGTTCTATGCAATGTTACAAAATAATTTAAGATTGGAACGAGTAAGAATAGACAAGCAATTTTTTATATTCCCGTCACGCTGTACCTAGTCCTGTACCATCAATAACATAGTCGAGTCCATTTCTCTTACGTAAAACGTATTCTATCAACTCGTCTGTTAAGCTCTATTGACACGATAAAGCCCGCTGTTGGATAACTTCGGGGCTAATACATATCTTGCTGTTATTTAAGTGACACTTCTGTAAGTCAACGGCATACAACACAGATGCTAATATTTTTGTCTTCGATGTTACCCGGAGAAATTCTAAATTGTCTTCAAAGAGTTGGAAGAAAATAATTAACATCGATCTAAAGTTATCAGCCATTCTGATAACTTTAGATTGAATTTGGTCTATCGATTAATTAATCTTCATGTTTCAAGAGCAGATAGTCAGTGGTTCCCGACCTCACCGTTTCACAGCCACCTAACATCGGAAGTCCACCTCAACAGTTGAATACCTCCATGAATATGAAAACACCTGACACTCATCTCTCAGTTTCGACTGCGATTTCGGATCGTGCAATGGGTCGTTCTTGATCCCGACAAATCGCAACGATTTGTCGGTCCCCCGTCCGGGCCTTACGGATACCCGCCCACACTCGGAGCACAATTTTGTACGAAAAATTGATTCAATTTGCGTATATGCAAAACGATTTTAGTTTCCTTCACTCTGCGCGTGGGTATTGACTATGTATCTTGGATTTTGCCTTCAAAGTGTGTGTTTTATGCAATGATTTTTAGGGTGAGTAGTTTTATATCTCACGTTTGGAAAGTGTACTCCTTTCTAAGCTAACTTCATATTTAATATTCTATAAAAACTTTTTAACAAAAAATTAAACCGCCGAAAATTTTAAAAAGCAAAAAATAATATACCTTTTTTATTTAACCTTAATAACAAAGTTCTTAAACTAATGTAAGTATACCTAAGTCATTTTGAGTCGGCGCCAAACAAGCAAATTAATTAATTTAGTAAAGTGTGATGTACGGCGGCGGCGCGGCGCGACACGCACCTTCGCTGGAAAATGCCGAGCGTTCACGAAGTTAACGTCAGCGAGACAGCAATACACAGCGAGATAGCGATACACAATGTGTGCGAGTGGTCGTACGGAGAGCACATTTTTTGGAATGTTAATGTTTGTCGCTAAAGATTTCACGTTGCATTGTTAATTTCATTTGGTTATTTCTTTAAATTTATTGTTCATTAATTGTTTGGCGCCGACTCAAAATGACTTCAAAAAGCCCAAAAAAGGAATTCACCCCCCTCCACCCTTTCCATCCCATCGTTTCGATATTTGTTAACTATCCGTATTAAACAAAAAAAGATTTTTCGAAATCGGCTCACTAACGCCGAAGATATGCTATAGTCCAGAATGCAAACTTTATCACCCCATTTCACCCCCTAAATATTTTTTTTTCAAATTTCCTAAAACACGTGTTTCTTTATTTTGTATGTAAAATAAATATACAAAGTTTCAGGTTGTTCAAAAAATATTTTCGAAATTGTGTGACCTTCAACCCCCATTTCACCCCTAAGGGGGTTGATTTCTGATAATGTTTTGAAAATGGGACCACACTCAAAGAATTCCCTAGCAAACGTCATAAAAAAATTTGAAATCGGTCGAATGACGCCGGAGATATGCGTGATCATACATAATAAAAAATATATATACGCGTCGAATTGAGAACCTCCTCCTTTTTTTTTTTTTTCGTCGGTTAAAATTGACTTGCTGTGTTATATTAGAGTGACGAAGATACTGTCTTGCCTACACGACTGGAAAAGTCTGATTGTGATTTAGTATAAATATCTTTAAGGTAGTTATAATAACAGTGATTCATAACATACTTTACCGTACGATTCAGGTAATTAGTAACTCGATCTGCTAAATAACAAATCAGTATAAGTACCTTTACTATTTCTATTATTTTTGTTTTCCTATATTAATTAAGATCACGATAATAATCAGTTAGTTGTTTTTGTATGTTTGATATCATTATCTGTTATTTTATTTCCACGATAGCTAATTAGTAACTTGATCCGTTGGCATAAAAAACATTGTATTTAGTCAATACATACATTTAGTTATTTTTATTATACACGGGAAATCTTATCATCATCCAATTTTTTTTTTCATAACACACTTTCATCGTATGATCCCAAATTAAGCAACTATTGTTCTATGGGTGCCACCCAATAGACCGACAATCTAATCTAAATAATTTTCAATTTAAGGCTCATGACGGGATTCGAATCTGCAACCGCCAGGTGCAGTGGGTTCGGCTGAGCGGCATTTATTTATCGTGGGGAAATCCTCATGGAGGCGAACGAGATGGCCAAGCCATACATACGTCACCGTTCCTCAAGTGATGTTAAATCACACGAGTGTATAAATAATTCAATTGTCGAATTACCAAGAATGGAACTTAACATAATTTTTATTTCTCTCCCAGCGGCTTTATTCTTAACTCCTCAACTTCTTGAGCAAAGATAATAATTCTTTTTTTTTATCTTTTACATATTAATGCGACGGATTTAGGGCGTACACTTTACTTCTACTTACTTTGGTATGATTTGAATAGTAGAATTAACTTACACCTAGTTTACATAATCAATGTGCCAACATCGGTCATAATCAAAATTATTTTCCTCAAATTACTTTGTGGAAATCAATTATTCACATCAACAACACACAAGCTTTGTGCCACATTAGAAAAAATAAAAAGCGACTCTCGTTTGGAAGTCCAATGAATTCAACGATGAAAAGGGGCAAAAAGAATACCAGCCGGTTTGTTTATAACAGAGCGCGAGTGGGTTAGCGAATGTTACATTTTTTCTCTTCAGCAGCCACAGGGTTGTTGCTGTTTTTCTTTGTAACACTGCGATGCTGACGTTCGTTAGCCGGGAAATACAAAAAATGTACAGCAGTTGGCGAATTATCAAATTTTCTACTTTGGCATTTGGGATAGGTATATTTTATTGGCACCAAATAAACGAGGTGTATGGTGTATACGAGGTGTATTGCTATGGCTGCATGTATCGACAAGACTACAATAGTTTTAGTGCTGTCAAATTTCGTTCACCAAATGTGTACAATGAAATCGGGACTATATTACTTTTTAGGGTTCCGTACCCAAAGGGTAAAACGGGAACCCTATTACTAAGACTTCGCTGTCCACCCATCCGTCCGTCCGTCCGTCCGTCCGTCCGTCTGTCACTAGGCTGTATCTCATGAACCGTGATAGTTAGAGAGTTGAAATTTTCACAGATGATGTATTTCTGTTGCCGCTATAACAAGAAATACTAAAAAGCAGAATAAAATAAATATTTGAGGGAGCTTCCATACAACAAACGTGATTTTTTTGCCGTTTTTACTGATAATAGTACGTAACCCTTCGTGCGCGAGTCTGCCTCGCACTTGGCCGGTTTTTTTTTAAGGACTTACGCTGTTGGCCGTGAGGTGGCCTTTACAGCTTTACCGGAGGAAGGGGGACTACATTGCCTTGTTCGGTATCTATTATTACCAGTAGGAATTGAATGTATTTTGTATCAGCTATTTTGAGCGCGACGCTGCAGCCTACACTTTTTTAAACAAAACTACTATAGGTTGAAGTATGAAGGTAATCTCTACATTGTCCTTGTGCTTTTGCTCTTTTGCACATGAGTTTAAAGCTTATTTTTGTTTTCACTGTGTAGATCTAGCTAATAGTACTTGTGAGCTAAAGCTTATGTATCGAGAAGAGTTTATTTTCGTTGTTTATTTTTTTTCTATCGCCTTTAGACCGATCTGTTCATTATTGACGTAATTTAAGGGCATAATTAACAGTACTTGTAGTATTTCATTGTCCCGTTTGAGATAATTCACACACACACATTAAACGAAAATCGTAATATTTGCGATTTTACAATATCAAACTGCCAATGTAAGCAGAAACTTGATGTTCCGACTTCAAGTCGGTTCCAATCACTCCAAGATGGCGGTAATATGTAATTGTTACGGTGTTTACAGTTAGTTTGCGGGCAACGTGTGCTTAAGGTTCGGATCAATAAACGTTTTGGTGAGGTTAGATAAACACAGGATGTGCCGCGGCGGCGCCTGCCTTCGGCTGCCTACCGCGATGTGGTATGCGACTAATGGATGCGACAACCTGAACTTATACAGAGTGTATCATAAGTCCGAAATAAATCAAAATCTTTTTTTTCATTCGTGTAGGACAAAAAGCACTTGCGTCGCGGTACATGCGAAAGCGATCCCGTGGCGCCCCGATATAAGCGGAAGTTGGTACACCGTCGGTTTTTAGTGGGTATACGGCCTTCTGCCGGGACTCCCACATAATCCTGTTACTTCCCCCGAGGTGGCAGGGTATCCATAAAGGATTTTCCGACGTTAAAAAAAAAAGGCCAAAAAGCACTTACAAATAGTCAGATTCTACCACCGTTTCGGAATGCTGCTTCCACTGAGAAGAGCCGGTAAGAAACTCAATGGTTACTCTTCACAAGTATCGTATTGTGGAGGGGCGACTAGTTACTAATGATGACAAAATGTTCGAATTGCGATTGAATGTCATTCAGTTGTACAGCCGATGCTCATATTTCGGACTTTACAGGGTCTATCAGAAGTGATAGACCCTGTAATTACTGCCAAGAGATGCCGCCGCTCCTGTAAGTATAGTCATCTGGTGATATCTCCTTGTTTGACCGCAGTACAAAAGTCAGCGCTGCCGACCAAAGCAGGCTTACTCCTGTAGACAGTTCCCAGCATAGCCTATCAGACAAAAAAGTGGGCGCATGTACTTCGACACCCGTGGGCCTAAGTCTTCATTCTATTGCAAACCCATTTCAATAACCTGCCAAAACAGCTCTTAAAATGTATGGAAATACCTATTAAAGTATCGAGCGTAATTCATTGCTCGATACTTTACCAGTACCTTCTCCATTATTTGTGGATGCGTGTCGCCGCGTACCGCGGAAGCGATCAATCAAGCCGCCGCTAGTAGCAGCTGAAAACAATATAGGCTTGGTTTAGATTGAAGACACCCCGCTGCCTCTGTTTATTTTATACGATGTTACGTACATCTATGTACAATATGCATGTACGGTGCTGTGTGACTTGACTGCAGGATCTGGTAACCGAAAGGCCAGCTCGACGAGATTGGAATAGGCACATGTTTCTTGATGGGTGTAGGTGTATGTTTCTAGATATTTGTGTTGGATCTAAGCAATTTAATGGTGGTATCGAAAACACAATGCTTGTATGAGTAGCTAAAGAATGTTACAGATTTTCTAAATTATATTTTCACTACTGAAGTAATTCGAACACGATTTTTCAAATGTTTTTATTACGTCAATTTAAAAAACAACATGTATTAACTCAAGTATTATGCTTAATCTTCATGATTGTATTAAGTAAATACCTAACAAATCTATCTATACTTATACTTATAATATGCCTTCGGATGTGTTTCAAGGCTTGAACACAACAGTTGTGATAAATATTTAGTGATAAATATCTCAGAAACTATAATAGCTAAATTTGTATTAATAATTGATCGTCACTAATTATCTAACTATTACTGGAGTATGTACCTGAAATAATATTTTGGACTTCTGCCGCCGTAGATTTCGATCAAAAGAATAGAATATGATATCTTAAAATGCAGGCGATGTTTTATGCATCGTAAAGCCTCGGGCCAGGATCAACGGCCATGGCTTAACTTGCACGCTCCCACTGAGGCGGGCAAAGTAACTTTAAAATGAACTCTATGTCAAAATTATTAAAGTTATAATTTCTGTGGCAAAAGCCACGCGTCCTCGCGATAAAATGCGCCCGCATCATCGACGACGAAGCACCGAAAAATGACTTTTTTCCATTAGTTAATACGGTTCGTTATGCTATAGGCAAAATATATATCGCGTGAGTTTTGCCGTGCCTGTGAGCGCAGGTCTCGATTATGCTGTACACAAATTATATTTCACAGCACTAAAACCATTGCCGTCTTCCGCGTACATAACGGCTGTCAGAAGGACGGAAATACGCTTAGCTAAGTTTGACGCCAGCAAAATCGACACCAATGTCTAGTAACTTTTATTTGTACGAAATACATTCGAGTCGTAACAGGCACGTGCAAACTATGAAATTCCCGCGTGTTCCATGCAAACAGAATAAATTAGGATATCCGCAAAGTGCACGCGATGACGCCCGCTGCAGAGATGTTTTATTGCCTCGTAAACTTATACAGGATCAAAGGCTTCGTGACCAGTAGGTACTTCGATAGGTTTCAACAAGTGTTGACAGGAATAAAAACTCCCAAATTCTAAGCAATGTCAATTCAAACTATCTAAAACAGTAATTTTAAGTAAGTAGTTAATAAGTAATTAAAAAAGTGTTCTATAGTGATACTTTTACCGGATTATAATTTTATATAAATTCCTACTAAGTTGTTGACGCTTTATTTGAGTATAAAAGTGAGGACTCCAAGACCGGCTTAAGCTCATATCGCTGTGTGTAAACGAAATAAAATCTCAAAAGTCACACGTTTGAGATTTCATTTCGTTTTTAAATGAATTTGTATTCATTCTCACCTTAAGTACCACGCACACTAGGCGACAAGACGCGCGCTCAAAACGAATGTCAATACCAAAAAGAATAAATAATATATAATATAGTCTTGGGGAATAAACATAAAGGTTTAATTCAAATGGTCAAATGAGCTTTTCTATGAGTCAAGTCTACTAAAACTGTCTGTTTTAGTACTGGCAAACATTTTGACGCACGCGTCATGACGCCCCAATATGCCCAGGGCTCTTAAATCGAATTTATTAACAGTGGCCCGGTTATTGTTTAAGTTTAATTAAGAACACTCACCTAAAAATACGCCGCAATAATTCTTTGTTTAAAGATCTAAGCCTTTGTTACGTAAAAGGTATTATTTTAACAAATGTAAGCAAATGCGGGAATTTTGAGATATGTATAAAGTGACACCGCGTAGTCGGGTCGGTAGTAAAACTAAATTTTTACGAACATTTAAATGGCAATGAAACGAAATTCCGAGTCGTTCTGTCACTGGGCGCATTAACTGCGCACTAAACACGTCCCACCGGATATTGTATGAATAATGGACGCAGTGTACACCTGTGCTGTGGCTCAACCACAAGTTTCTCGCTCTACATAAAACACTTGTTTGTATCACAAATTCTCGGTTGGCCGATAATTGCTCTCATTTACTCTACAAATATTTTACTTGGACTACAATTTAGGGAGCTTCCAAAAGTTCTAATTATGTTAGAGTTTAAGTTAGACAAGGGCTCTATAATTTCTTATTATTCTCTAATATTCTTACAATTAATCAGAATCATTTTTTTTTATTCATGTAAACCAATACAGGCACTTATGAATCGGCAGTAAAAAATATTAATAGTATCTCTTCCACCCATTCGGAATGCATTTCCTATGGAGAAGAATGGGCAAGAAACTCCATGGTTGCTTTTTTTCAATAAGGATTTACACGTTATTTGCATTACAATGCGTTGACTATGGGAATCGCTCTTGACTTGGGTATTTAACTTGATTTAGCTTCTATTCCAAATAACCACTCACAACAAATATCAGTCAATCGAATTGCGGTAATATACAAATTACACAGTACAACTTTACTGTACTACAATATAGCACTGCAGTATACCTCTGGCTACTTTAACCTCCTATTAATGTAATCCATAGTTCAGTGCCATTCAATCATTTTGAATTCATTTCATCAGCAATCAAAAATCTTGAGTTCCTTTTATGACAAAATACGGTGCTAAACAGTTCTCTAAGTTCATTATATTATATCAGAGTTATAGCAATGATTGGAAAACGTATCTTAAAGATTCACGATCGATTGATTTCATTGAAATGTCAAGTGATTTTATATTTAATCCACATTGCGCTACTTGATGTTTTTATTTTGGTTACAACATGTTCAATATGTTGAACAACTTAGAAATTTGTTTATATTGTTTGACTAATTCGTACCTTTTGTTGCAGGATTTATTTTACAATTATGCGGCAGTCAAATGGAGACTAGCTTAGCCGTTACGGAAGCCGGTGAGTCAGGTTTTGAATTATTACTTTTATTAATTATTTTTTCACTTAGTAGATTTTCCGATCAGGACTACTTTTCAATCTCTGGAATAATTCCTTAAAGTAGTTTGTGTGAATTAAATTATTGCAGATTAAGATATTAATGTCAATATTAATTAACTTTAAAATTGTCTGTCTAAGAATAGGAATATACTTGATATTCGATATCATTTTTGATCAAAGTATTTAGTATTTCAGAAATATAATGTGATGTAACATGGACTTTTAATAAAAAGAGGCGGCTTCCGTGCTGCTTAAGTCAAAAGTGATGCAACGTATCAATCTCTCGTATGTGCGTGAACTGGGACATACTAAAGGAGGAGATCGACTAACTCTGTTGCATGTGTGTGTAAGATAGACTCAAGTGAGCCGACTTGATACGGGTGCTTCACTTATAGTTTAGCGAGAATCTTCCGACCCTTATTATACGTTCATAGTAGTCAAATATATGTTTAAACCCGGTAATTTTTAGTCGCTCATACTACCATCGCCACAAAGCCTCCTCCAGCGGGGGGTGGGCAGTGAACCAGTCAACAATACAAAAGCTTTCCGACATTGACTGATAGTCTGTCGATATTCCGTATTATGTATCTTACTAATGCGTTCCGAGTACGAGTATTGTCAGTATTCCGTATCAGATACGCTCGATATTCATGTTTACTTTATGGTTTATTATGAGCAAGATTAGTTTAATAGTCAGAAATTGATAATTTGTTGATAATCACTGGATCCATAACAATCAAAATCATTTTTTTTATTTGTGTAGGCCAAAAAGCACTTAAAAATAGTCAGATTCTACTACCGGTTCGGAATGCTGCTTCCACTGAGAAGATCCGGTAAGAAACTCAATGGTTACTCTTTTCAAAATGATAATTGCGAGTAATACATTCTCAGGTGCAGCAACGCCATGAGAGCAGACAGCACCTTTGCCACAATACTAGAGAAGAACTATACTCACGGCAGTCTAATACAAGTATAGTCTTTACGCTTAGGAAGCTATTACAGTAAGGTACGCCACAGATGGTTATAGAAATAATTGCATTGGTATGATGCCTTCAACGCAGTATGGGAGAGTAGATGATAAGTAATTTAGAGGAAAATGGTTGGATCAGTCCTCGCAAGTAGCACCCGTATACGAGCATGACTTGAGGAGGAGCCATCACTCTCCTCAACCATATTCGAGGGAAGAGGGTGACCCGCCTCCCAGAGCCACCACAGGCGAGAACATTTAGGTGAGCATGACCAATCCATTACCGTAAGAGGTAAAAAAAGGAACAAACGAAATATGCCATCTTTATCACATTAATTGCGCGTTGTTATTTCTATTATGTATAAATTGAATTCGTTCGTGCTAATTAAATACTCGAAATTGGCAGAATATCAGCTAATTAATTATTCCATTAAAATTGCATAATTTAATTCATTTCTTAAAATCAACACGAATAGAATTAGTAATAAAAGACAGAGATGAAATTAATACAATATGTTAATAAGTTATCCACAGAGTGTGTCAATCGCATGTGTGTTTAATTGTATTTTCTTGTAGAAAGCGACCTTGTCTCAATTATATTTTTTTGTTATTGTTTAGATTTCAGATTCTATGTTAGTTAATGTAATTGGTTCTGCCGTTTTAATTAACTATAAATAAATAGACGCCCTATGCTACCCTTCTTTACTAAGACCCTAGTCTATAGGGGAGATTAACAAACAGTTGAAAATTAAAAAGCCGAAATTCCTCAGATAACACTAGTTATCTCGCTCATACAGCTGACAGCGCCAATCAATCACATCCCGACATAATGACGTCATCTATTATCAATTATTGACAGTACATGGCTCGGATGCCGTTCGGCGAATTTCCAAGTTTTATGCCTTTTCCCACCCCTACCGTTCCACATAGTCGGCGGTGGGAAAATAAAGGTACCTTTTCGCATCTGTGGAATACAAACTCCAAATTAGGCACCTAGCCATGCAGACCATAGTAATTAAACAGATTTGTGGTATGCTGTCAGTGTTGTTAAAATATAAGTAGAATATCAGGATAATCTTTACTTCGACAAGAAAACTTTAACTAGGTACTATGTAGTAATTAGTGCTGATGTGGTTGAAATCACTGTCCGCATAATTTAATTAATTAACTTTAGTGCTCTCGAATAAAGTTAATTCATAGTTGTTGTGCAACATTGGTGTCTATATTAATTGATTTGTAATGTCATAAACAGGCAAATCAGAGCTGATAAGAGGCGACCACAAAACATACAAAATCAATAGAAAGGCACCTGGAAGAATATTCGTGTGGGCTTCTCCCACGTAATTTACACTACATTACATTACACATACACTTAATATCAATATATATAATATATAAATAAATAAAGTAATATATCGTGCCGGCCGCGCGATTTGAAATACGCATCGGTACGGCCGCGGCGGCACGGCGGCAAGTATCTGCTACCGCGTAGCAAAACTGCGCGCGCGCCGGCCGATCCCCAGTCAGCTGTTGAACTTTGCACTGGACTACCGCGCGCGCGCCTCTCATATTTTCGCCGCTTATTAATCTGCATAGACTTTTAGTTATTTCGATTTATGTTTTACGTTTCTGTTTCTAATCTGTCCTAAAACTCGCTCATACTTCTCCTTCGTAACTATATTGTGTGTGTGTTATGCTTAGTGAAACTATTTAAATAATAACTGCTGTGCCTGTGTCGTGAGGGTTTTATTTACTTCCCGGCCTGTTCACTACAAGCACTCACTACAGGTACCTACTCACGACACCCGCCGCTCAGGCACCTACCGCACAAAGAAAGATAGCAAGTACCATACGCGCCCCGACCCACTTATTGCTATATTCGCAACTGGTATGCTTCGCAAGCATATCTGTATTGAAATTGCCAAACCATATGTAGTCTAGGGCAGTATCAGGCCTACGCTTGTCTCACATTTGAACAGACTTTTAAATGATCACCTCTCAAAGACGCTGCGTTTATAATCGAGAGTCAAACTTACCACAAGTCTATAAAACTAAATGTCAAACACAGAAATTTCTTATACAAAATTTGAACTAAACCTTTGACACAATGGGCGCTCTGCCAACTTGACCTTTTCTAGTCATTTTTCAGCCCCATTCAGTATTCTGGTAAAGGTTAGGACTTATTTATGTTACAATAAACGTTTTGAAAGCGTTTTTTATACAGATGTAATTTGGTAGAAATTTAAATTAGGTATAGAACATTTTTAGGGTCCTTGAAAATGGAGGGAGATGCAAGCTAGAGGTTAAATACGCTTATTTATGCCATGGAAATGTTAGCAATGAGAGTAATTGGTGTCTAAAAACCTTAGTGTAGTGTTATTTATGATTGAACATACTAGATAGGTTATCATTTTAAATAATTAGTAACTTGTTTATGACTCCTGTGAAAAATATCAGTTAACCTCAAAACTGAGCATCTCAATTTTAAAAAAACTCACCATACTTTCATATGTCTTTAGTACCGTGTGCAATTAGTATTTTATGATAATATTGTACCAAACACGATTAAAAGAATTAGTAGAATTATATATATTTCCGGATTTAAAATGTATATTTTTATTCCCCGTAATACTATATGTTATGTAGCTAAGCAACAGTGGTAGCCGAGTGGTCGAACGCACGCCTTGCAATCAAAGTGTGCAGGTTCAAACCCCGGCTCGCACCTCTGGGATTTATGTGCGAATCTCATTTTCATCCGAGATTATCACTTGCTGTGAAACGGTGAAGGAAAACATCATGAGGAAACCCGCACGTCTGAGGGAACTTGACTAGTTCTCGATAGATGTATGAAGTCTGCCAACCCGCACCGGACCAGCGTGGTGGACTATGGCCTGAATCCTCTGAAGGCCCGTGCCCAGCAGTGGGACGTTAAAAAGGGCTGTAATAGTAGTAGTAGTAGTGTTGTTAGTCATATATCCCGTTATTTAGCTCTGAACAGGAACACCACATACAGTCGAACCTATAAAAGCATATAATTTGTCTCCCAACATCTCAAACAGGCTTCAAATATTAAAATATGACGAGAACGTAACCTATGTAGTCACTCAGCCGAAAGTCTTTTCTCTTCTATCAATACACACGTGCATTTAATTCCCTTTCACACCTCACCCACATACATTGAATCCATCTAAATATTCGCAACTAGTTGTGTCCACAAAACATATTTATGTTACATTAGGTAAGCGGCCGGGTCCAGTTCGTACCGGTTGGCGGGTCGCGGCGGCCGCGGAAGGGTTTAACACCCCATTCCAGCGGTCAGAGTAAGTTAGCGGCAAGTTGCTCACGAGCTTGCTGATTTCAATGTTAGTTGCGAATTTAATTGTTTTGTATTTATTTATTAGAAAACCAACAGCAAATTACACTTACAAAGTTACAAGAAAGAAATTAAATTTAACATTAGCCAATTACAGGTTTCCTTAGAGTAATAAAACATTTTTGGTCGGAGGAACATGAAATTGATTAAATATAACTTAAAGGTTATGTAAAGGGCAAGTACTAATCGGTACGCATGTGGTGTGGTGTATATGTGTGTGCGTGTGTGTGTGTGTGTGTGTGTGTGTGTGTGTATATAGGTATAGGGTGATTTTGTGTTTGTATGTAAGTTCACAGGTTGTATTAAGGTATAGGAGCATATGCGGTTAATAGGAGAATTACTTGCGTACCTAGTACGGCTGAGGGTGGTGGAAAACAATTTTGTATGTCTAGCTGGTGCGGTATGAGGGTGTAGCAAATTGAATATGTGATAGTAAGTTGGGGTTATCTAAGTGACCATTAATGATATCAATGTCGTCAGTATTTTAATAACGCGAGTAACGGAAATAGGGGCTACCACCTCCTCAATTGTATTGTTGTTACAATAGTAACACTCAAATTTTGACAGATTTTGTACTGAGTACACTGTCAAAAACTTAAAGTAATATTAAAAACATAGCTGCAAGACAGGTGGTAAGGGGCAGATATACATACTGAAACAACATTGGCTATTGGAGTATTCACACGAGCTCTCGGTTTACCGAAGTCCCGTAATTCGTGTATGTACGCTTTTATATAAAATGTTCTGCTATTGCACTGCCCTCTTAATTATCGAGCTGCTTTATCGTGTCAATGGTACTGAAGTGGAGTTCATAGGCCAACCACATTCCTTGATATAAAAATAATAACCAATTCTAAGAAATTTTAATGAAACTAGAATCTGTTTAAAATGACGTAAACATAATGAGGTCATTTCCATAGAAAACATACGGATTTAGAACCGTCGCCATGGGTGAAGTATGTTTAAAAAGTAGTATTTTATGGCAGTGCAACTCTGATTGCCTACCTGTGGGTAACACATGTACGTTGAAATTAGGTAATTTTATTAATCAGTGATGAAATATTTTGCAAATACAATTGTAATTAATAGAAATTACTCTACATAGTAAATGTATTAACAGTACATAATATGTATAACTTATTTTATAGTTATTAACTATATTGTAGTTTTTTTTAAGTTGTTGGTAATCGCATCGGGCCAAGTTACATCAAAACATGTTTACAATAGGACACGGATAGTGATGTGCCAACCGAATACGTTTAAACCGAATCAATTCGGTTAGAGGGCAACTCGTATCAAACCGAGGTACAGCTCTCTAACCCGGGTTATGTTTTAACCGCAATCGCGTCAACTCGTAATACGAGTCTCGTATCAGTTCGACTAGTTTCAGCGAGTACGAATGCGATGCGACGATGAATCCACCGGCGCGTACTGAACGGTCAGCCCGAATCATTTACGAACGGACCCGAGTTATAGATTGAAAGACTGATTTATAGATTGTTAATCTAAAATGTTTGAAGAAGTTTGTATTGTTGATTTTTTATTTTATTTTACTCGTACTGAATTATTTCATAGCACATCTTATTTGTATTGTATGTTACTAATTAATAACTCAAGTTTTAAGACTGATGATAATGTTGATTTTTTTGACTAGTTTTTTTTTTTTAGTTTACTAGTTATGCTGTAATTGAAATGGTTGTAATTAAAATTTTAACAACTTAATAATTTTTGTATGATTATTAAAGTTAATTATCTATGCAGTTGACTATTCTTTACGTGACCCTACCCGAATTGAAATCGTAAACCGTACCTATCTTAAAACGGTTTAGAATGGATTACGATGAATTCGAATGGATTACGTCACACAGTAGTGGCTGATTCGGTTAGCTTGATTCGGTTTGCAACTCGGTTTGAGCAATATTTTGATTCGGTTTAACCGGTTTGAAAAAAATACGGTTTGACCCATCTCTAGACACGGACGTCGCCTTAACAAGTCGACTTTTGTTTCGCTTCGCTGCGTTCAAAAACTTCAACCATTTATACTTGAACGAGTGCTCTGGGGTGCGTTCAGAAAGTATTATCTATGAATTGCATGACTCTATACAGCATATTGATACTATATCTTCCAAAATGTTTAATGGGTAAATAACTTTTATGTTTGGAAGATCACTATACATCATCACGCCTGTATTCCCTAAGGCGGTATGCATAGGTGCACTGCATTGCGCCCACTTTGCCGATGTATTTTGGTCCCAATGCAACAGGGGGCGACCCTATTGCCATTATATCGGGCACATTCCCCCTCAATATGAGGGAGATTTGGGCCGTAGTTCACCACGCTGGCCCATTGCACGTTGGTGAACTTCACAAGCCTTATATAGACATGCAGTTTGCAGGTTTCCTCATGATGTTTTCCTTCACCGTACAGCAAGTGATAATCATTATTGAAAAATACATACACTCTTTTCCCATCTAAGGTAGTTACATAAAAATAGCTATAAAAGTAAAGTTATTAAAAATCCAATCTTTAGAGGAACTCGCCACCAATCCTTGTCGTATAGGTACTTAATATATGTCTCATCTCGACAATTTTTTAAAGTCACTCGCACGTCCGTAATAAGTCGCTGGCAAAGAAGTTAAGTCTCTTAAGCATTTTTTAATACTCTTCTAGCTGTCTGAGAAAACTTCCCGTAAGTGGACTTTTCGTGGTAGGTATCTATACGAATGAATAAATAAAATTGGAGTATCTGTTTGTAATATCAAAATAACAATTTTTTACTCAAAGAAAGTATGCAAGGAACCTATAACGAAAACGCATTTTTTTTTTAAACTTTTTTTCGTGTAAACTCCCAAACGGCTTAACCGATTTTGATAGGACTTTAACTGGCATGTTATAAGGAGTAACTAATAGGCTATTTTAATTTTAGAAAAATAATTAGGGACTTGCGGCAAACATTTAAAACTTACTTTTTCAGGATAATTCCCCTAAATTACAGGCGGGCTCCGCTAGTATCTAATAAAATCATTCAAATAACGATTATAATAATGCTCTAGTTAGGGAATAGCCTAAGATTATTGAGGCGTTTAATTAATTTCGCACCACCATTTTGATACCCCAACGGACAATGTAGGGGAGTATCAAAGGCTAGGTTTTATCAGCCGGCCTGCATGTCCCGCTAATCCGGCGCCTATTGTTCCTCGTGTGATGATACAGGTCACCGCAGCTTACCCCACAATGTACTGTTACCCTGATATTAATAGCTTGCCGTTGGATAGTTAAACCTGCTCTGGAGGCGGCTCAGTAACGTAGCAATCATTATGTCGCATATGTCCTTGGAATTCGTAGAAGTAGCATTTTGTTTAGCGTGTACGTAAATTTCTAATATTCATTAACGATGCTTGTTGTTGGGAGTCGCAAACGGATCTGTGTTCCAAAATGTTCGGTCATTTATATACTCTTGTGGAAATGTCCGCCCACTGCATTCTTAGGTTATCGCGCTACTTTCTTAGGGTTCCGTACCCAAAGGGTAAAACGGGAACCCTATTACTGAGACTTCGCTGTCCGTCCGTCCGTCCGTCCGTCCATCCGACCGTCTGTCACCAGACTGTATCTCATGAACCGTGATAGTTAGAGAGTTGAAATTTTCATTTTCACAGATGATGTATTTCTGCTGCCTCTATAACAACAAATGCTAAAAAATAAAATAAAATAATTATTTAAGGGGGCTCCCATACAACAAACGCGATTTTTTTGCCATTTTTATAGATAATGGTACGGAACCCTTCGTGCGCGAGTCCGACTCGCACTTGGCCGGTTTTTTTTTTGCTTTTGTTTCTGTTTTCAATTGGGACCAAAATGGTTGGCTTCCAATAATTTGCTATTATCAACGAGTTATTAAATCCTAGAGGGAGCTTTTCCTAACATTCGACAGTTTCACACGTTTAATTTTGTGTGTGACTATGACGTCTTGGTACCTATGTCAGATTGTTTATCTCAAGACGCAAAAGACATGACAGCAATGGCATCCTATGAGACCAAGTTCTGGTGATATTTTCTTAGACATATTTTAACACATTTAGGTATCTAATCTTTCTAATATCATTGGCCACTGTATTAATAACTTACATATGGCTACGAAGAAAGTTTTACAATCAAATAATATTTTTACCATTGTTTAAGATAATGAAAAAGTCTGAAGCACCGAGAGGTCAATCAAAATCATGCTACATTTTAGTAAATTTATTTTTATACATACCGTATTCTGTAAAAATATCCCTTAAACCCGTCCTCTCGTTGCGCTATCACAAAATATTTTACCGGTATAAAAAATAAATGATCCCCTCAAATACTTATTAAACATGCCTTTTTACAAAATCGGAATCTTAATGCGGCCCATATAACATTGCGGTCTATCATTTATTCCCTGTATACTGCCTGCGACGTTGAGTGAAGGGCTTTCAGCCTTCACGGCCGTGTTTTCCCCGGTGTTTTGTCAATTTTTGCCGATTTTACGCCGGTTTTTGTCGGCACAGGTACTGTTGTTCGTATTTTTAATGTTCATGCTTTTTTTGGGTGGCAAAATTGAATTCTCGATAACTATGGGCAGTTGATATTGTGGTAAAAGTATTTTTAAAAGTATAAGTGGTAAACTAAAATAAAAATTATGATAGTGAGAGAGAGTGTTCTTTAAGTGTATACATGAATTCAAATTCCTCTTTTAAAATGAAAAAATAAGGTGTGTGTAGGCATGTATTAGTTTGTTTTGCTAGTCGAATTGTTATTAATATCTTTTCATTGCCGGTAATAGCAAAGGTAAGTGGGTCATTACGACGTGATATACTAGTGTGTAGTAAGTATATCTCAATCTAAAGAATTATATTATAGATACTACGATAGGTGACAATAAAGTGTCTTGGAATAAACCGATCGTGTCGGAATAAAATACATTCACGTGCTGCTACAGACGATTCCGTGTCAAGTATGAGGTCGTTTTCACCACACGGTGCCCGGTTGCTCCGGATAAATTGCACCCGTTGTGCACCTAGTCGTGCACCCATACTACTGGTATGCATCCGTGTTCCATGCATTATTGAATACTGCAGTGCAGCTGTGCCATCACCGGAGACTACTCTTAAATAAATTTTATTTATCTTTGTACCTGGCACCTAAAGAATATTTTATCTTTTCTTAATTTATGATTGTATATTGAAATAAAACTATTTTACGGATTCTTTCGCGTTTATTTACTATTGTCCCCCCGGGACCATGGTTGCTGTAAGGCAGCCGAAACGTCGGGAAAATTAAACGCGATAGAATCCGTAAAATAGTTTTATTTCAATGTATAGTATTCGCGTCAATATAAGAAAACAATATTATGATTGTATTTCTTCTTCTTCTACGAACTGATTGAATTTATGTACAGGTAAATAAAAATGTTAAGTTATTGAATTTTTCGAATTTGATAAACTGGGGACTGGTCTGGTGTGGGTCGCTGATTGCGTTGTGAATCTAAGTAGATTTTTTCGGTTAATAGAGTAGAATAAAGGAGGGTAGGAAGGCCTTTGCCCATCAGTGGGTCACAATAGGCTCATAAATAAATAAATATTCTAAAAAAATTGTTCTTAATTTTGCCAAGCAATCGTTTCAACTAGCTATATTTTCAGTCCGTGCATTATTTTATCTATATGTTACGCTTGTAACATTTCTCCTTGATGTATGAGATATGTACCAATAAAAACGGTACTAAGAATTCAGAGATGATGTCACAGCATCCCGGTAATAATTCAGTCTCGGCGTTTTTATAAATCAGAGTCTGCGACGAATGGCTATAATGTGTCCGTCTATAAAACACTGACCAGACATTTATCTCGAGGCCATACTTTCATTTTCAACTTTCATGAAAAGTTATTTTGGCAACGGCTTTAGGTATTTGTCGATTTAAAATTTGCTTGGTCTTATACAGATCTTTGAGTATAAAAAGTTATCGATTTTATAATATCGTTGAAAAATCGTTCACTTATAATAATAAAATGTCTGTAACTAGGTCAGACTCCTTACAAAACCACTCTTGCAGTATTAATTTTAAAAGATTACTAGCAATGTGAGTTAATCACATTACTATTCCTGTTAGCTCCTCCAACTAAGCTAAATGCTTGTGCTAGGAGTGGGCTCGCATCAAGAGTTTAGTGGTCAGATTGGTACCGAACCCGGGGCTTTCCGGTTACAGGATGACCCGTCTAACCGCTAGGCTTTTGCCGTTTAGTATTTTTTTTAAATACCACTCAAAAAAATTGAAAGAAAAAAACCAATACTTTTATTAGAGGTGGTGGCAAGACCCTAGAGGCAGCATGAAACATATTGGTGAAGTGCTTGATCTTAGTGTAAGTAAACGCGCCAATATAGTAAGTAGCCATGAAACTTCTTAGATCGGCGAATTAGTGCAGTTCTCATAGTATTGTCTGATTTTTTATCATGATTATCTCGAGGAGAATAGGTTTTGTGTGGGATCTGGGTTGATGTGTAGTGATGATTTCAACTGGAATGAAACGCAGAAAACTTTGGGTGACTTTGGATTTTGAAGGAGGAGTTCTTTTGACTTTTTAACCGACTTCCAAGAAGAAGGAGGTTCTCAATTCGACCGTATATATTTTCTTTCGTAGGCTGCGTGTTCAGCGAGTATAAATTTTTCTTCTTTTTTGCGAAATCAGTGGTGTTATGAAATTTAATGGCATAGGACAAGGAATGGCTCCCCCTGCGGTTAGTCCATATTTCAGCCAGTGTCAAGTAATTAATAACAAGTTCAAATTCAATAAATACACATTATAAATTAAAATTGGTGATGAAAGTGATGTAGATGAAATGATGATGTAAATTCCGTATAGGCTATTTCGAACCCACAATCAGACGATTCATACTACTCGAACCGTGTCACCAAACTTTTCTGTCCAACTCGCTGCCTTATTTCCCGCCGCCCGTAGTGACGTATCACATATTGTAATAGCGAAATAATTCGCAATGTGTCATCATAACGTGTTTGTGTTGCGAACACTTTCCCAGTTCTTTGGCACGGCTCCCTTTCATGTTTGTTTGTTATTGATCTAGCGAAGGACACTAGCACTGGTAGCACGGGCACGGAAGCAAGTCTTATGCCACGGATTATGTCACACCCGAGTCCCTTACTTAGGAGATAATAATCAATGAATTAATATATCTCACATTTAGTTTACTTAAAGGTGTGTTACCAATGCAGGTTTTCATGAACTCATAAATGCTCAACAACTAGTAGGTACAACTAGTGACTGAGTAGTGGTTACGTATATTTTCAAAAATGCACAGTTGCATTCCCCTGCCGCGCGGGGCTGCCACCAGTAGTGGATTGGGCCATCAAATGAATACTCTATGAAGACAGCCACTTTGTTGTGGAAGCCAGAATTTTTGGGTCCGTAGTGCCATAGAATGGCTGAAGTTTGGAGTGCGCTCATGATTAATATAATATTGTTGGTATGAGGTATGGGCCAATTCTTCAGTTTCAAGTTTATGGCATAAGAACTGATAAGATCCAGTACTCAGATATCTTATTGGTTTTTAAAGTGTTTTATTTTTATCACCACACTGTAATAGTTCCGTTGAAAATGAAAATTGAAGTTCAAATACAATTTGAGGACAATGTTGTTATAAAATTAATAAGACAACACACGCTAAGTATTTTCTGAATTGTTTACCTGGAACAGTGGTCATTTCATTAGGACACCATGACTCCTTCGAATTTGGTTGCAATTTTTTTAAGGCAGACTAGAAACTGAAAGATTGACTTTCACTCAGTACCTACAAGAGAAGGCCTAGGTGAAATAAATATATCAATACATAAGTGTGTTATTAATTAGTTCATCCAATTTAAAGTACCCAATGCTATTAAAATTAAAATCATTATATCAATATTAATAGCGTATTCCAAAAACTTTGCAGCTTCTGAAATAATACGGATTCCCACAAAAGCCGACTTCACGTCTCTCATAATTGAGATTCCCACTTTACCCCCTTTAATTTATTAATAAGTTAGAAGTTGACCGAAAATTTATTGTTGTCGGTTGTCATCCGTCAAGTGGCGCCCAACACGCCGCGCGGGAGTTAGGGGCAGGAATCACGGAGTTCCGCGGACTTTCCGTCTGTGTGTAATTAAAATTTAAGTTGTCGCGAGGAGAGTCGATGTCTTTGATGAAATGATTATGAGACGAGGTGTAAATTGCTTTTGGAGATATTTTCTATTGTTTACGTGTTATAGCGGTTACCAGGAAGGATGATTAAGATTGCTAAGCAACACTCTAAACTTAAGATGGTACTATTATACCTATACCTTTTAAGATGTATTCTTCAAAAATAAACTAAGGCAGAAGGCACCCTTACCTTATAGTATCGCCTGGCTATTCTGCTTGAACTATCTGCAACTATCTAAAACGGCCTGACAGAGTTGAATATATTCTTTTCGTTTACGTTCGCTGTAATAAAATTCACAAAATATTCCAATAAGACAAGGTTATTTTGTTAAAAAATTTAGAGGACACGGTGAACTTTGGTAACAACTAAAATTTTAATTTTAATTAGTTATACTTCATATTTTATTAGTTATAATTGCTGATTGAAACATACACCTAACTGTTTCATAATTCATATTGTTGAGATGCCCTTGATATCAAGAGACAAGTCGAGGTTACACAGGTCACTTCAAACATCAACTAATCCCGAACTATCTTGTGTTTCAATATTAGATATCATTAAAATGCTATCTGAATTCAACAGACAGTTAATGGGGGATAACAAAATGTCAGTCACAAGGTTGGGACCTGCCGAAGGTACGCTCTGAATACACCGGGGCGAGCGAATACATTTGTTTTTTTTCCAAAATGTACTATAACTCAATATTCATAAATATGCCTGTAGCTAAAACCACGCCATCAGACGCCTAAATTCACTCGCGTCATTGATAAAATTTTCGTTGAAAAATGTGCTTTTACTATGAGTCAATACAGCTCATTTTGTTATTAGCTAAAATTTAACGCACGCGTTCTGACGCGTTTATTTACTCAAAGCTTTAAGGTCAAGCACTATTAAACTAAAATAGAAGTGGAGATTTCATTCAAGAATATTGAAGTAAAAAAAAAAATAACCAACTGTTCTATGTAATAAAAAAAAAAACCGGCCAAGTGCGAGTCGGACTCGCGCACAAAGGGTTCCGTACCATTATCAATAAAAACGGCAAAAAAATCACGTTTATTGTATGGGAGCCCCCTCAAATATTTATTTTATTCCGTGTTTTAGTATTTGTTTTTATAGCGGCAACAGAAATACATTATCTGTGAAAATTTCAACTCAGCTATCACGGTTCATAAGATACAGCCTGGTGACAGACGGACGGAGGGACGGACGGACAGCGAAGTCTCAGTAATAGGGTTCCCGTTTTACCCTTTGGGTACGGAACCTTAAAAATAGAATACATTACTTGCTTCAATTCAATGAGCTCAATGCACTTTGTATGCTCTTTATTCTATTAGTGATCGATAATACAATTCACAGAGAGACCGGCAAAGTATAAACTTATTGTATCAGCGAGTCTATCTACAATGCTCCACTTTTTACAGTTAGAACTTAATTAATTGGAGTTTCAGTGAGTTTTCTCGCTGAGTCAGTCGATTCAATAATAAACGACTTCAGTAATTGGCAGCTCAGATGGAAATGTGTTTACGATGTTCGAATTATTCTTTTGAATAAATACTTAGATTATCTATACTTAAGTACACACACACACACACACACACACACAGCGATTATTATTATAGTATTGTATATCATAACCATTCTTGCATTGAGCGTTGTTTTATTATTATTGTTGTTTTTTTGTAATTGTTAGTATTTTTATAGTATGTGGATAGCTATTATTGGCCTAACATAATTAAGATCAAAACATTGTATGCATATTTTTAGTTTAAGGCGGTTGCTTTCCCAAATAAAGATAAAATAAAATAAATAAGTTGTATGGTGGCTCAAACGGAATGACCCCGTCTTGCAATCCAAAGGTCGTGAGTTTAAATCCCAGCGGTGACGTGCAACTATGGTTGTTATAAAAGACTCTTAAACCTCGGGCGTCAAAAACCGCGCCGTCAAAATGTTTGTCAATACCAAAACAAGCTCTGTGTCAATGTACATAAAGATTGAAGTTCTGGCAAAAGCCACGCCCCCGCGTCAAAACTCGCTTGCGCTGTCAATGTTATTTCGTTGAACAATCATACCATTTTTTTAAATGCCCTACCACCCTACTTACCCTACCACCTCGGGAGAAGAACAATCATACCTGCTAATCGCAGGTGGAGCCATTCCTCATCTTATTCCATTAAAATATCATCAATGCGTAAAAAAAGAAGAAGAACTTGTTAAACCTATTAGTCATGATAGTTCGTTTGGTGTTGTTATATATATAGTTCTTTTGACGCCACAGTGTGGGGGAGGCTTTATCCGGCTCAGGTGAACGCTTCTATACATAATATTCTGCCGCTGCTCATCTGTTTCCGGTAGACTCGTAATTAAGAGGCAGCTGGCTTAACAGTGTGAATGCGACTTTATTTAGTTATTAAAACCGGCCAAGTGCGAGTCGGACACGCGCACGAAGGGGTCCATACCGCTATCTATAAAAACGGTTAAAAAATCGCGTTTGTTGTATGGGAGCCCCCTTAAATATGTATTTGTTGTTATAGCGGCAACAGAAATACATCATCTGTGAAAATTTCAACTCTCTAGCTATTATGGTTCATGAGATACAGCCTGGTGACAGACGGACGGACGGACGGACAGCGAAGTCTTAGTAATAGGGTTCCCGTTTTACCCTTTGGGCACGGAACCCTAAAATTTTTTTTAAAAAGACAGAAACCGACTTCAAAAGCCTAGGTGCACTAAAATGCTAAATTAACCTCATAATTTATCACTTTTGTAAATACAAACAGCAAAAAAGTTCGAAATCTGTAAACTAAGGTCAGACTTAATGAGGTATAGTAAAACATACCGGTCTAAGTGAGCACGTTCCTTTTTTTGAAGTCGATTAAAATGACTGTAAAAAGTATTGTTTGAGTACTATTGTCTATTTACCACCCCATCTTTTGCTATCCTTCCATTAGAGTAGTAGTGATACTTATTATTTTTTGTAACTACCTTGATTATTCATTTACACTGTTACAGTATTAAAACAAAACTGCTAAAAGATGTAGTAATAAGAACCTTGTTATGAATTATAAAGTTTGGTTTTAAATTATATAGGATCTCGTTCACTTATACCGTTGTGTATACAGTTCTTCTAAACTCAGAAAATTCAGGATTTTCCTTCAGTTACGATTATAAACGATAAAACATTCTCCACTTAAAAATAATAAGATCTCTGTTTAAAAAAATCTACCACAGTATTATGAGAAAAGCAATCCCGTCTTTTGCAAATAAAAATTAATTTAAAAAAAATACGTGGACAGGTAAAGGACCCCATTCGCGGGATTTCTTCAAATTGTAATTTCTACATTAAGCCTTGGGTTACAATATATTTAACGAAATCTTCTGTAATTAAAATGGGGTTTCTTTTCAACTACAAAAGAGAATGTTTATTAAAAACTCTGGGACAATTAAAGTAACCTTTATCCTGTACTTTTGTGAAATAACACAATCGTTGTTATTTAATTTTCGCTTAAAAAGTCGACGTGATACATAGTTTTTATAACTGAACTTTAAGTATATGAGGGTAGCTTTAAGTTTTATTATTAAAAAGGTCAACGATGTTACTTGATTAGAATTGAACAGACAACTGATAACGCTCTAGCCCTAACATTATCTGATATTTGCTCGCTTTTTCTGCCCGCCCTACAATTAAGCGTCCTCTATCAATGTTTATCAGATCAATCTTACAATTTAACAAAAAAACGCGCTTAATCCCTAACATTTAATTGAAAGCCATCCAAAGTTAGCCAATCAACAATCTACCTTAACTCCACGCGTTAAGATCCAAATGAACGACATTAAAACTAGGACATTTACACACAATCTACGTTTCCACGAAACGATCAGCGAAATTACCTTTGTAGATAGTAAAAGTGATTTTACGAGTGCCCACCTACTACGGGGTTTTCTGACCCGCACACCAAATTGATAGTACGCTATACATTGACGTGTTTGAATGGTTGCAATATAACAAAATGCGTCTAAAGCACGCGATGAATACGGGACGTTTTGCAGTCTGTCTCGGGTTGACAGTGATCTGGTGCGGGGATTATTTTTGACAGCGGCTTATACTGTCACAGCTGAAGAGGGATAAGTAAGATAGGCTCGAGATGAAAACGATGGATTTGAACGTGAATATCTTAAATTTACGCGTGTGGTGTAAGACGTATCGTAAAGTAATTATAAAAACCTGTATGAACTTAAAGTAAAATAGTCTTAATAATAGTTAACTGATTCGTTTTCGGTGTCATTTGCATAAGATATTTTTTTGGTTATCCAAACCTTTCTACGTTAATCTTTAGATTTTTCCATAAATTGCGCTATATTTGTTCTCATCAATCACCTGAATGTGTTGGCTTTGCACCGTGTACGCCTTGCAGTTTTGAGTTCAGCGGAAAATAAATCTTACTCTTAGTTCATTAACAATTTTATTTCTTCGAGTAAATAAATTACATAGGATAAGTACTTATTTGCCTACCCCATCATAAAATTGTATGTGGGTATGCCGCAAGCAATCAATAATAACTTACATCACCAGTTCACCACATCACATCACCAACGCATACGTCATTAATCTTCCACCCAACTGCGGATTACGTCACTCAGTCAAATCACTTAAGATTAACACAGGCTCACACACTCGTCACCTCCACGTACGGATCCGAATTCCACTCAATAACGGAATAATTACTCCACACGAAATTCCCTTTCAACGTCAGAGGAGCTTCTAGAGCCAAATATAGTATCGCCTTTGCCCCTTGCTCGAACAATTTCGCCGTTTTTCGGGACTCACGAGTCGACAGGTTACCGGGGTTCACGCAATTTATAACTATTCCTTGCTCACACCATTCTCTGTGTTGTAGGAATGTTACGGCGTTCAAAGCCACTTTACTTACAGCGTGAACACTCATCCCCCATCCTTCTGTCTTCTCCGATCCTCTTCTGGCCGCTTGTTCATACTCTTGCATTACCGCCACTAACTCATCTTCTGTCAACGTCGGATCACTTATTTTCTTTCTTATATCTTCATTTTCTATTGTAGTCAGAAGACCGGCCGGTCCGGATACGTTGATGACTCTCGCATCTTCATTCAGTAACGGGTAGACAAGCTTCCCGAAGTTGATGTATCCGTAGAAGTTGACACTTAGGGTTCTTCGAACGATTTCGGCGTTCGACAGTTTCTTTTCGGGCACATAATCAGTGACGTTGATCAGCAAAGCTATTCTATCATCCAGATCTTGGATGTGATGTCTCAGTTTCACAATGCTCTTCGTGTACGTGATATCCATTTGAATGAAATTGAGGTCGACGTTTTTTCTGGCGAGATTCTTGAGAATGTTGTAACCGCTGGTCTCATCTTCGGAAGTGAAATAGATTTTTCCATTGTATACTTCGATGAGTTTCCTCAGGACCTGGTAGCCGAGGTTGCTGGCGGCTCCGACGACCAAAGCGGCGTCGCACATGACTGGGCTACTACTACTATATAATGTGGCCGTATCGGCGTTATCGCGCCATCAATTCTGTGTTATCAGTGACAGTGTAATGTAGCGCGAGATAAAATTTCAGTGCGAGATAAGGTATACCGTTTTAAAGATGCTGGGAGAATGCAACATTGGGAAGTAAGGAAACTGTTGAAATTTCAACTAAACTCAAAGCAGTTGCAGTTGAAATCTTTATGATTAGTATCAAACGTTATTGTTTAACTATTATGGTAAATAGAACCTATGAATATCGATCAGTTTACTTATCTACTAATGGCTTCGTCAAAGTTTTATGGCCATGTTTTTTTCTATTTTATACGTTCAGAAAATAAGAATCAGATGAATGCATTTATGGAGTTAACGATAAAATCGGATTGCAGCGTTTTATTGCTAAATCTATATTTACTGCTTTGTCCTTGAAGCGGGGTGTTCCAGTACCGATTTTAGATGTAAAAAGATAAATACCACAAATAAATTCTTTATTAATCAGCTGTTGTTATCTTAAGTCGAGCATTGTATGTTGATAAGGTGGCACATATTTTAAATTTTAACAGGTAATAGTGAATATAATGTATGTTTTGTTTACTTAGTTATTTTATTAATATATAAATAAATACATCATCATCACGCCTGTATTCCCCGAAGGGGTAGGCAGAGGTGCACTGTAGTGCGCCCACACTTCGCCGGTGTATTTTGGTCCCAATGTAATAGGGGGCGAGCCTATTGCCATTATACCGGGCACATTCCCCCTCAATAAGAGGAGATTTGGGCCATAGTCCACTACGCTGGTCCAGTGCGGGTTGGTGAACTTCACACGCCTTTCTATAGACGTGCAGGTTTTCCTTCACCGTTCAGCAAGTGGTAATCATTGTTGAAAATGACATTCGCACATGAAAATTATCTCAGAGGTGCGAGCCTGGGATTTGAACTTGCACCCCTTACGTTCAAAGCGGGCGTTCTTGCCCACGAGGCTACCACTAATATATATCTATATACTAATATACTAATACTAATATATATATATATATATTATATTATATATTATTATTATTTTATTATTTATTATTTATTATTATTATTATATTATAAAGCTAAAGAGTTTGTTTGTTTGTTTGGTTGAACGCGCTAATCTCAGGAACTACTGGTCCGAATTGAATAATTCTTTATGTGTTAAATAGTTCATTTATCGAGGAAGGTTATAAGGTATATATCATCACGCTACGACCAATAGGAGCGGAGCAGCAACGAATAATGTGGCAAAAACGGGAAAATTCCCGAACATGAATCGGGTATTATAGACTGATAATCATAGACTTTATAACATCACTCTACGCCAAAGTAACTATTAGCGCGGGTGAAACCGCGGGCACAGCTAGTATAATATATTAGTCCCACAAACGTCCCCGAAAATGTATGAAATCAGCGTTGAAATGGCCAATGTTTCGAGTGAATATAGAATTTTTGAAGTCAAACTTTTATTTTATATTGGTACATTAAATTTACTTTGTAATAAATATGATATAATTATGTATTGTATTTGTATAATTGTTAATTAAGAAAAACATAAAAATGTAAATCCTTATTGGAAAAAAAGCAACCATGGAGTTTCTTGACCATTCTTCTGCAAAGCAAATGCATTCCGAATGGGTGGTAGGGATACTATTATTACCTTTTGTATATTGGCGATTCATTAGTGCCTAATAAAAATCTGATTCTATTTAATTTTAGGCTTTAAGTCGTAAGACTTTAAGCCGGTAATTTGTAAGTTCAGCGTATTGCTACACGATCTTAACTCGATTTCCGTTCCTTATCACCGAAACGTGTTTACCAAAATTTGTAGTAGCCGTCATTTATATCGATAGTGAGATCGATTTCAAAATAATAGAATTATCGGCGCCTCGTAGATTACGTATTAATTTCTGTGAGCGATAAGATTGCCAGTTATCAATCTTGAAAATACTATTTAGCTACAAATAGTACACGAAATATTGATGTTATTTGAAAAAGAAATTAAATTCGTGTACTATGCAAATATTTTGTTATTAGCTCAATGAATATATTATTTGTGATTGTGTATTGTTAAAAAAAAAAAATTTCAAGTTTGAACAACAATGTAGCAAAGCCAGTTGTGGCAAGGTAAACAATTTCGAAATCGGTTCACAAATGTCGGTGATATGCGGTAAAAAATACATAAAAAAACTATACGGGTCGAAATGAGAACCTATTTTTTTTTGAAGTCGGTTAAGAATGTAAATTTAGTCAATCACTCGTATGACTTACGAAAGTGACAGAGCGACCCGATGCAACATAATCCGTGAGATACGTCTTGCCTTAGAGCCTTGTTCTATCATGGTAACATCCTATATGGCTCGGGGGAGATGAGTGAATTTTGTGGAAGTCCCAGTTGAGTTCTTTGTCTAAGAAGTTTGTTTGTGCAGGTTACGCGATATCTTTTCACATCAGCAACATGAATTGGGATGAACAATAGCCCAGCTTACAGCCGTAGATATTGTCATGAAGTTGCAAGGGGCTGTAAATATGTTAGTACGATATAAATAGGCGTACATAGTGACACTTATGTAGTTTATTGCATTATAAAGTTGTTAGTGGGGAGTGGTGAGCGTGCGGATCGCGATGAACTCGTAAACAGGTTCGATGGAGACGCCTTTGACATCCCCGCCTTCAGCGAGCGGAGCACTCTGCACTTTTGTAGGGGGACCCTGATTTGACAAGAGTGAAGAATTTTTTTTTACTAATTCATAAGGGAACGATTGACTGTTTTAGTCAAACTATTCATATTTTGAAAACTATTACTAACATTTTTTTATGGCCTATTGTATGTCCCACTGCTGGGCAAAGGCCTCTCCACATGTACCTGTCCTGGGCTTGTTGTGGTCACGTTTCCTCCGCAAAAGTGACCAAATGGTGCGACGAGGAGAATAGGGACATGACAATTTTACTCAATAAATTGTTGAAAAATATGGGATCCTATGGTCCTCAAATAAAACGAGTCGTGAGCCAGTTTGGTACTTATGGCTATTTAATCTGTCCAGAGAGTGTTGAAGATGGTCTTTACATAGTTCAATAGTAAAAAACTATGTCTTTGCTAATTCTTTTGACTGAATGAAACCATAATGACTTCACAAACTACCTAAGTGACATCTATCTCAGACTAGTGCTGCAAAAACGTAAAGTAACATAACTTATACTGTTAAATTGTACTTTTTCCATTATTTATTAAAAAATTGAGGATAGAACCACGCTATGGATAATTTTCTATAAATAAACAGAATTAAAATTAAATTTCAAAATTGTTTTTTTGAAAAAAGATAAAGATTGGTAAGACTGAACCCATGTTATATCGATCTGTGTTCATATTTGAAATGTTGTGTCTGACATAATAATATATCATAAAAATATAAACGATGGTATCCCCACTCGACGAGCGTAATAATGTATTGTTTTAAAGCTGTCTCGTGATATTGTAAAGTAATATTTCACGTTACACTGGTCCTTTTGAATCACATTCGCTTTGTGTACACGAAACAATTTATTAAATATTTTTGTCAAATAGAATACTAATACTTAATACAAAGCAATTGTAAACACGATTAGTTATCAGTAAGAGCAACAAATAGCTTCTTGAGAAACGAGTAACAAGCCGTAATATGGATAGTTATAAGCACACTTTTGACTAACGCCTCGAGACGGAGCGTTTCTTGAAAATAGGATTCCGATATTAGTAAGTACTTGGAATCTTTTCTCACTCCAATTTTAATTCCACAGAGACTATCAATAATGTATTTTTTCAGTTGAAAATACATAGAGCTATATGTTTTTACCAACTAAATATAAAATAATACATAAGTCGGCCCTTTTACGTCGCGAGACCGATTAATTTGTTTAAAATAGGTCTTGCGACGTTTGCTATTTGCTGCCATATATTTTTATCATTACATACTATCATTATTGTACAACATTGACTATTGTACCACGTAAGTCGCATAGTCAGTTTGGGTAAGATTAAATGGAAGATAAATCATTTTCTCCTATATTCATTACACAAGTAAAAAGTACGTACGTACAGGAATGACCCGGTAATATAGTCCATGACATAGACTAGTCTTGGTACACGTGCTAGCCCTGCCGCTGGTAGTAAAAACAATTTTAGTACATTTAAAACAGCAGTGGTAGCCTCGCGGGCAAGAACGCCCGCCTTGAACGTAAGGGGTGCAAGTTCAAATCCCAGGCCCTCTGAGATAATTTTCATGTGCGAATGTCATTTCCATCAATGATTACCACTTGCTGAACGGTGAAGGAAAACATCGTGAAAAAACCTGCACGTCTATAGTAAGGCGTGTGAAGTTCACCAACCCGCACTGGGCTAGCGTGGTGGACTATGACCCAAATCTCCCTCGTATTCAGGCGGAATGTGCCCGGTATAATGGCAATAGGCTCGCCCCCTATTACATTGGGACCAAAATACATCGGCGTATTGTGGGCGCACTACAGTGCACCTCTGCCTACCCCTACGGGGAATACAGGCGTAATGGTGTATTATTATGTATTTAAACAATCGAAAATCTAAATTTGTCAACCCTTCTCATGCTCACGCAACCCGAACCATTAATATAGGCACAAAATAATACACAAGCACATACTATATGACCTGCCCCTACTGGTTCGAGTGAAGTTACTTGAATTTTTGAATAATGAACTTTTATTGTAAGTTAATACAGTATATTTGGGTATTGGCAAAAAAAATGGTAGCTTTAACGCGCCTGTGGGCCCAGTGCTTTACGCACTCAACACGACTTCATTCAGGGTGGATGCGACTTAATTCACAAAAGAGGGGGGGAATATCGAAAAGGTAGAAAAATAACGTGTCATCTAAATGTAAAAATTGATTTGGGATCCGCTTTGCAGGCGGCTACTGTTTGTGTTTGAGGAGGGATTTGATCGAGTATTTTGTGAGTTTGATACATCGAGCGTGGAAAGGGTTAGTTATTTTATACCCGACATATTATATTTAAATTTTAGAAATAACGGATATAAAACAAATGATTAGTTTGCATAGGCCAACTCATTACTCTATTCGTTATCATCAGTGATTGATATAGTTCAGATAAAATTAATGGAAAGAAAACTTTTTAAAAACAAGCTTTTATTAAATTGCCCTCAGTTTTCGTGTTCTCCTCAGCGACCCTTTCATTTGATAACCATACTGTGGTATTTTTTGCACTACCACAGTATGGGTATAAATATTTTTGAAAAAAAAAACTATTCCGCCATATTGGAATTAGAATGACATCACATAGCTAAGCATGCATTGTCATCCAAAATAAGCGTGTATACTAAATTTCAGCTCAATCGGATTAAGATAACTGATTTAAAATTCTGTTGCAAGATACCACCCGGACATACATTGCAAGTTAATAAAAAGCTTGTAAAATAGGTGGAGATTTTGCATTATACAACTCATATTCATTGTATGATCCTTAACTTAGCAAAGATGGATTGAATGAACTAAACTAAATCCCGGACCAGCGCTAAAATACTATCGAGATATATAACGGAGATAACCTATCAACTCCGCTCTGCGGCAATTTTTTCTGACGTTTATCTGATTTCCGCCATTACAGTTGCTCTATGTAGTTGCCGGATCAAGTAAGTGTTTAAGGTACAATGGCGGATGTCAGATAAACTAACTAACTACAGCCCTTTTAACGTTCCACTGCTGGGCACTGGCTTCCCCGCAATGCGAGGGGGATACAGGCCATAGTCCACCACGCTGGCCCAGTACGGGTTGGCAGACTTGACACATCTATCGAGAACTAGTCAAGTTCCCTCAAACGTGCAGGTTTCCTCACGATGTTTTCCTTCACCGTTTCATAGCAAGTGATAATCTCGGATGAAAATGAGATTCGCACATAAACCCAGAGGTGCGAGCCGGGGTTTGAACATGCACACTTTGATTGCAAGGCATGCGTTCGACCACTCGGCTACCACTGCTTGGATGGCAGATAAACGTAAAAACAACTGCCGCAGAGCCATACGCAGGGCTAAGTCTGTATGGGTTCTCTAGTTACTCTATGTTAAATACGACAAAGCATTCGGCGTTTGGTAATGACATTTCTTTGTATGAGCTTATTATATGAGTCAATACAGTCTGTTTAGGTATTTATCCTGCGCGGGGCTCTATTCGACATATATAAAAAAGGTTTTAGTTACTTTATTTAGAAGACAAACATGGCGTAGTACCTATATTAATGGTTTGTTGTTATTTTTAGCTCATCAAATACAGTGGCTCTGTACTTGTCTGAATCACGTGTATGAACTATTAATCATGGTTATATTTAATTTGAACTTTGTAAATACGTATGAAGGTATATTATCGTAGCACATCTAAAAGATAATGACTATAAGCTAAAAAAATAAACTATAAAATGTCTATTATTTTAGAGTCCCAGTCAACTCAACTTCCCAACTCTACATTGCTGACAACATTTCCGCAGCGACGAAATACGTCGTAAATTTTAATATTTCGTCGGTGTCGCAACGTTGACGGTGACGTAGAATAGCATCGTGGTAGCGCCACGTTAGTAACACATTTTTAAACAACCGTTCTCGGCGAGGAATTATCCGAGAGCGGCGGGAGCGGCGTATTTATTGATTTATGTAAATACCACAGCGTTGTTTGTGTTTTTATCGACATTGCTCCAACTACGCGAGGATTGTGCCATCAATGAGCTGGAAGGACTTCGCGATTGGTATTTGTTGAATAACAAAATGTGTTTACAGTACAATGACTGTAACCTCGGCTGTCAATAATTACGTGACAAGTTCGATTCCCAGGCTTGTAATTGCTATTACCTACATTATATAATAAGTAAATACTAATTATAACGAATTTAGAAAATGGCCTTTTCCGAATTTGCCCTGGTCTGGGTTTAACTGGGATCAGCTCATTTTATTGTACCCATAGTACAAACTTTGCTTAGTTTGGGACCATGCGATGAGTATGTATTGTATGAAGATATTTTTTTATTTTCATTCCAATGTGTCAAGGACGTATTTGAGTACGTTTTCTGACCTGAGAATTATTTATCAATACCATCTTTACATTTAACACAACATACTGACTGGTGGGCATTAAAAGCAATTTAATTTAAGCGGTAGACATTCTTTAACCGCCTTTAATTAATTTCGCACAAGGACTGAAAAATAAACGCTGAGTACACCTTGTTTCTCATTTTATCTCAGATTCCGTGTAAAAACTAGAGACTTATTCAATCCATTAATTGTAAATGGCGACTCTTGAAATAAAAGCAATCCACACAGTGGAGTGAAAAAGTGAATTCAATGAAATAACAGAGTCGTTTCTAACGATTTAATCTTGTTAGCTGAATATATTTCTATTCATTTTCAGTTTAGTTTTTTTAGGAAATGCAACATTGAAAAAAATGTAGTTTTAAGTATTTGTTATGAAAGGGTATACTATTGTCTTTATAAGAACAACAAAACTATGGACTTTGAAATATACTACACTGACATTTTTGAACATATTATAAATTTTAAGGTAAATTGTGGACATGTTAATACAATTCATAATGGAATAACTGGTATTTCAAAGTAAGTGGTGCATTCCAATGCACGCGTTATCAAATAGGGGAGCATGAAAACTGAATGTGCCGACGCACAGCAAGGCCGCATCGAGTGGGATGAGGTTTCCTCTTTATAATACAGATTAATGCTCGCTTTGTGTCCGACAAATACTGGATAGTCTCACTGTTCAACAACAGCTTTTTGGAAATGCGAGTGGCTAACAGGACCAATAGCAATGTGATAACCAGTAGTTGTAGCAGTAAAAAAATGTTTTCGTTATTTTGATATTACAAACAGACACCTCACACTACGTTCACTATATACTCACTACGTTCATCTCAAGTATCACTGTTTAGTAGTGAGTAATATCCTTGAATTCCATTATAATTTCAATTAAAGTTTATTCTTATCTTAGCAACTACAAGTTACAAAAGATCTGTAGCCTGTAGCACAAGCACAAAGGGTCCGTTCGTCCAGCCGAGCTTATTATACGCGTGTCACGGACAAGTTTGATTCACTCGACACTGGGCCGAGTTTGTGACGAGTTGACAGACTTCGGCCGCTGTTCGCAACTTACACTGACATTTTAGGGTTAACTTTAATATTGAGCAGGATTTCTTGTCATTGTTGATACTCGAATTCTGTGATATTAAAAAGTACAGTTACCTACTAAAACGTAACAAAGTTTTTACTTATATGGGTGAATTGATGCCTTGACCAACTTGTCTTGTACTTCTTCACATGGTTATCTGACGTACTAACTAACGAGTTAGTATGTCAGATAACCATAACAACGGCTTGAATTAGTTTATGAAACTTTTATTGCGTTGACTAGCCTTACATACATTACAGATTTTCTGTCTTGAAACCCCGAAATTCTCTTTTAAAAGTTTTTTTTTCTACTCATCTACATCACTAATTTTGTGATATTTTATTCAATTTAGAAATCCATAATTACATATTTGAATTCGCAACTGCATAATTACTTTTTGTTAGAACACAAAAATGATTACGTTTTCAAATAAAAAATTTAATCCCTAAAAATCTGATAACTATTTTTAATCTCCGTTCTTCAATTACGCAAACCACGCTGATTTTGAAGTAAAATGTAATTTGCAATTTAAATAGTTTTGAAATCAATTTTCCATCATATTCTGAGGGAGTTGAGGGTGTTAAATGTTTGACACGAATTCTGTATATTTTTTATACTTTAAAATATATTAATAGATACGTAGAAACGTACTAATCCAAGGAATTAAAGACTGAGGCCAAATTACAAAATCAAAATTCCTGAAGAACCAACCTATGATCATTGACTCATCAGCTTCTTTATCAAGTGCCTCCGCTCGTCAAAATTGTCTAATCGAAGTAGACTAAAGACAAATACAGTGCAGAATCTCTCATCTATTGATACGGGCCTCTTGAATTAAGCCCTGTTTAGATACCGGCGGCACGCGGTTAACGGAAAAACATAAAAAGTACGTAAAAAAGTAACATAATAATATTATCTGTCACATGTATTCACATGTGATTAATATGTTAATATGTTATTGACAGATAATTAATATGTTATTTTTTTGTGGCCATTCGGCCTCAATGGCGAACTAACATTAAAAAACCGGCCAAGTGCGGGTCGGACTCGCGCGCAAAGGGTTCCGTTCTATCTATAAAAACGGAAAAAAAATTACGTTTGTTGTATGGGAGCCCCCTTAAATATTTATTTTATTCTGTATTTTAGTATTTGTTGTTATAGCGGCAACAGAAATACATCATCTGTGAAAAGTTCAACTCTCCAGCTATCACGGTTTATGAAATACAGCCTGGTGACAGACGGACAGACGGACGGACGGACGGATGGACGGACGGACGGACAGCGAAATCTCGGTAATAGGGTTCCCGTTTTACCCTTTGGGTACGGAACCCTAAAAAGAAAAAAATAACTGTGTGACAAGACAAATGGTTCTTATCATCTCATCATGTGCTGTGACTGACAAACACTATTGATGCCACGAACAGTTACCGGTAGTCCACAAGAAAGGTAAGGATGTAGCTAAAATAAAATAAATACTAGTCAAAGTCAATAAAGAAGTAATTTAACAAATGATTTGTATAATTAACTTGAACTTATGGAAAACTATCTCTGTTACGACTGACTACATTAACTAATACTTCAACTTTTTTTAGCCTACTTCTGTGTTCTACTCCTGGGCAAAGGTGGAGACCGTTGCTCAGAGCTCAGAGGAGGCTCAAAGGAGAGCCTCTAATAGATTAGAGGCTCTCCATGAAACAAGGCACAAACTGCGGTCTCGTGCTGTTGGTGACCACACCATTACGTGCTAGCGAGTTTGATCTATTAATCTTGTCTCTATGATAAAATTCGGTCTGTACAGACTAGTCGCAATGTGAGATATTTAAACTTGATTTGGCATGTAAGGCATTTCTTTTGTTTTGCAAATTACTACTAATGTGAGATTATTTATTACATTAACAGTAGTCCTATTAGTACCTGTAATGCGAATTTTAAATATCCCTAAAGGCTAATTTGCAGCCTATTAAGTCGCCGCATATTCGATCTGGCGTGGGCAGTAAAATCCACTCGTATCTGAATGGTGCTCCGAAGTTCGTGAGATAAGTCGTTACCCAAGCCATACTTACAAAGTTGTGCACCGGAATAAAATGAATTATGCATCGTTACTTCGCGTTACAACTTCTGAGTTTATGATTAATTTCGTCGCTACCTGGCTTGGTTTATATTGGCGTGGTACTTCTTCTACTTCTACTTCACTAGGCGATGCCTAAAGAATAATACTACAATTTGCAACTATTTAATGTTTAGTTATCTGGTTAACACGTTCGTTGCGTAAGGATTTTTCATCAGCATTTTTCGTTCAGCAAGTGGTAATCATTGTTGAAAATGACTTTCTCACATGAAAATTGTCTCAGAGGTGCTGGCCCGGGATTTGAACTTGCACCCCTCACGTTCAAGGCAGGCGTTCTTGCCCACGAGGCTACCAATGCTTCTAACTACATTAGATTGATGACAAATCACTTTTAAACTATTACAGTGAGAACTAGGTAGTTACCGGGCGGGTGTGAATCGCGGGAGGATGTGACGCCAATTATCCGGTATACACAGACATCCGGCCGGATGTGAGTACGAACCGGATTAAATATTATATTTGTCTTAATTGTGATTGTCCAGAACCAATATATTGATTTGGCGGCGTGCCATTGTCTTACCTATATACTTGCCTTGTTATCATATAAAGAAGGTAATACACCATCTTACATATTAAATAGTTATAAATAATTTGAGCCTTGTGCGGGATAGTTATATCAAAACGCAGGCGACCAAATTTATTGCTAATGTCAAAAATAAAAGAAGCACACTGTTTTCAACGATATGTTATCGATATCGCGAGTGAATTTAGTCCTATGATTTTGCCACAGTCATTCAATCTTTATGTATATTGAGATAGAGTACATTATTGTATAAAGGTTAATTGTATTGGCTCGCCACAGTGAGTTCAAGGCGTAATAGCACTAGTTTTCGCATCTGTCGTCGCCCTCCGCGGACTACTGGGATAACTAATCAACAGTTTAATTGCAGTTTACATTGCTTCGAGTGCTTTCGAGTCTGATGTTGTTATTTGGTTCAATATAACCTGTTCTTCACCAAGATAAGTTAGTTGTTAAACACAGAAAAAAAAATTAATAATAATCCCCGGACTAAGCGCGCACTATTTGTTATTTATAATATTTAATTGAAAACATTTATTTTCATTTTAACGGACTATTTCATTTATGTATTTACAACTACCTACTATTATCAATATATTCACAATTAAAAATAACTCAAAAATTTTAATGAAAATTATGTTTTTCTGAGTTCTTGTCAATACTGGTTGAACTAATTCGTCAAAATTTTGATACAAAACTAACTTTGATATAACACTACCAAAAGTACTACACTTGTTTGACAATGTATTTAACAAGACAAATAACTTTGAATTATGATTTGACAATAAAATATACAAAGGTGACTGCTTACTTTATAACAATACCTTAAAAAGCTTAGATTTAGTTAGTAACGTCGCTTATCCCTTCTATTGTGTTCTTTATTTCTTATCTTTCTTATAAATTACATTTAAAATATATATAAAAAATACATTTAAAAATATAAAAAACAGTTCCCCACCGGCATCTGGAACAGGGTCGTAGTTACCAGTGGTTAGGGCTCCAGAGAGAGGAACTTCCTCACAATACTATTGTGTTTATTTTTAGGGCAAAAAGCAAAAGTAACAGCTGATTTCATTGATGTGTTGAATCTTCATGGAAAACCTATTAAAAACGATGAAGTTTTATTTCATATTTTAAAACAAGGTACAGCACTTATATTTCAAAGATTCTTACACTCCTGTATAATACTGTCTATGTAAGCAAGCCGCAACAATGAAAGCATCGTCTGATATATCTTAAATACTAAGAACAAGTGTAACGGGAACACCGAAACTCATTTAATACCTGTCCAACATTCCACAAGCGATATTAAGTGCACGTGCACCCGATAGTACCAAGGAACCGGCCGCAGGCGGTTATAGCCGGATATCCACTTTGTAATATTCGATTTAAATGCATGCTGTGTCGGCCACCTGGTGTGTCTATGTAGCCTAAACACTATGCATCTAACGTTACCTCGTCGGAGGTCGATGGTATTACCATAATGTGTTGGCATTTGATAGATAAGCGTGCGATGTAATATTATGTAACCCGCGATTTCGTCTACGTGGAACATATAAACCCTAAATACCCGGAACAAATGGATTCTTTTTTCTTGCGGGATCCTCATTCTTTTTCTAAAATAAAAGTAGCTAAGTTACTATGAATAAATATCGCCAGACAACACGTACTATCATTGTTGCTATACAATGGACTGGGGACGATCACAACTACACGCAGAACAAGGCAAATTTCGAAAAGCTAATTATCCGAAAATTGACACTAGCGGGAATAGAACCTGGTTCTGAGATCCGAGCGGCTTCAAACCACTAGACCAAGCCATCGTCGAACTACTCCTTGTAACGTTAGCTATCTGACAGTTAAAGTCCCGTCACAATCGGTTTAGCCGTTTGAGAGTTTATCCAAAACAAACATCACGATCTGAAATAACATTAATTTTGGAAAAAAAAGATTGCGTGCCTAAATTCCGCGAGTACTTAATCGCGGGTACAGCTAAAGAATCATAAATTTTCGCTGTCAAAATCTTTACTGTTACTTCCGGCAGTCACCTTTTACGGAATGTGAAACACTGTACGCTATACAACAACAATTGATATAGTAATATGGCAATGATGAGTGAGACATCCTGATCGATCTGACCCGACTTTCGTACTTAGTATAAACTGTCTTCCATCCGGTCTTGACCCTTTGAATAAGATATTGCTTATAAAACGGCCGCTTGTTTTATAGCATTAAATATGACGTCGCGGTTCAGTGAACTGCGCAGGGATTGGTGATGGCTGCGTTTGACGGCCGGTACATGATCACGGGACGGGGAGTTTGCGGGTTAGAGACATTCTTATTGGCTTACGGCTGTGGGGAAACTAGGGATGTTCCAACTATAGGAGTTTGTGTTTAGAATGTGAAGGCTGAAGTTACCTTGAGTTACCTTGAGGTCACCTTGAGTAAACATTGTGTAAATGTCTCCCTGGGAAATGGGTACGGTAAAATAGATACTCTTGTAAAACTGTATAAGGAAGTAAATAAGATAGTAGTACGAAGAATACTAACTTTGTGATAAAGGTTCCATAAAAGTACTGGAATCCATAGTGACATGATACTATACCTTGGTATTTACATTTTAAAAGATCTTTGGAATTTTCTCTTCTTCTTTTTTATACGAAATGAAATAATGAAATTTAATGGAATAAGACGAGAAATGGCCGCACCTGCAATTTTCGGTATTTTTTTTACCAATGTCGAGTAATGAATAGCAAGGACAAATTCATTAAATATTCATTATAAATAAAAATGGGTGATGTCAGTGATGAAGGTGAATCCATCGGTAATAGTTAAATAATTTAGATATTACCTCATCTGAGGATATTGCGTTCATTTTTTAAAGTATTCTTATGTCAATGCTCGAATCATTATAAACTTTTTTTATATAAATGTCATAAATATAAATTATTGCCACCAATTGTTATTAATTTAAATCAACTCCACGAAACTGTGGACGTTCGTAATTCGACCCTTATGTTTTTATTTGTTATGTTATTATTGTAATATAGTTATTATATCCTAGATAAGTGGTTCTTATATTCAGAATATCTCTTTAACATTATCGTATCATTCGAAGAACTCTATGATATAAACCGGCTCCATTTTAATTTTCCGCGCTGACTACCACACAATTTCAAAGGACAACTTTAATGTTCTTACTTTTACATATAACTGAAAGTATTGGGACCGATGCGGGGACCCAGGGGGTCGGAATGGGCCCCCAAATCACTTGAAGTTTATTATTTAAGGTGCTTTTAAGAAAGCTCCTTTATACGAGGAGGGAATTTTCATTGGGGTCTGATGCTATTTCCAGTTGAAAAATTGTATTATTATATACTTACGTAAGCCACACATTATTAAATTGAGGGATATTCTCCTGCCTATCTATAGTTCTATACTAATATTGTGATGGAACCGTGATCCATCAATTACTGAATGTTATTTTTTTTTTGGTTGTCTCTAACTTTCTAAGAACTCAAACATGTGCAGAGTATAAACAAAAAGGGACTCAGTGATTTTACAAGTGGTAACAATCGAACACTAAAAGCTATTCATTCCAACAGTCCACTTGTACAAAAGATTTATTTAATTGCCGGCACTCTACACGTGTTGGGGGCTCAACTACCTGCTTCGTCTGGGATTCGTGGGAATGGTTCGAATATACAATGTTTAGACAATAGTTTTAAATTTAATGAATGGTAATATTAAGACATTGCATGATCATGGGAATTTAGTTATAAGCTTTAGAATTAAGGCTTTATCATAGAATAATGTGATTCTTTAAGGTTGGCAATGGCGCCTGTCGATTTTAAAGAATAGTGATTAATTATCACTGAACTCTTATCGAGTTATCATTTACTCTATTAAACTGATCGTATAACTCGTTTTATACTTTGAACACTGTTATTAGCTTGAATTAAAGCTGGTTAAATTATAATGTTTCAGCGCCATTGCATCTATGCGAGTTAGCTGACGCCATCTAGTCCGGTTGCGGGCAACGTACGGGCATTGTCTCGACAAGTTGACGTCACAGCAAAATAGCGGCACTATAGTGATACGGTTGTTGGATTGGCTGATCCGACGCAAGCCACGCCCCGAGAGTTCCTGATGGGAGGAGATCAGCGGCGCCTGAGTAGCTTTAAGTTTAGGGAAGTCTTCGTCTGGTGGTCGTCCTGTTCAGTACCTTTCTAGCATATTTGTATTATTCTATCGTTAGCGTCAGTGTTTGTCTCTGGTCAATCTAGTATAGTTCAATAAAGTAAAGTCAGTGTCTTGCTGGAGGCTGAACTAAAGCTAAGTACCTATTTGTACGAATGTTGTATCTATGCGATTTGTCTGGAACACTTTCTTTATGACCTATAGGTCTATTAATTACCTGAATATCATCATGACGTACTAAATAAAGACTAACTAATAAACTCGCAATTTCATGTTCCTGACACATCGTACACAATTATGAATAATTACTTGTCCGTGGTTATTTCATATACATTGAGACAAAAGCCATTTCTTTTAGAAGTCCAATTTTATTAAGCTTGAAATCTTTCGAATACTGTAAATATTAAATCTTAGCCTTTGTACTGGTTGTGTAGGATAAGTAAGGGCATAGATGTTCTTATTTATCTGAGGCGCGTTTAAGCGAAAGGGAGGCTTTGACGAAAAGCTTCTCTAGGGCTAGGCTGCCTAGACAAACTATTCGATCGTGCCATCAGTGGCGGGACCAGTACAATATCATAAATATAACCACGAACTTTAGAATAAGCCTTACCTATATTTTTATGCCTGCATTGTTTTATATGTCTGTGTGTTTGTGCTTATATGAAATAAACAAGTACTGAATTTCTGTTTGAGTGTGCGTTTGTACTCTACAAACCCCTGATTCACCTAACGAGCCACTAGTATAGCTAAAATCATTCATATATATATAAATTACCAGGCTTTGAGTCAGCTGTTACTCTAAAGCAATTTGTTTAGACTACTTTTTGAGCGTTTGCAAGCTAAGGTCGATAGTTGATGCAATAAATGATTGTATATATATAGTTCTAATAATTAACCGATCGATGACTGATCGATAGTTTTTCGGTAACATATCAATATCCTTATCAATATCATATCAATATCATATCAATAACTGATTTACAAACTCATTAATAAACGCCTCGTACATATTTCCTCGGTCTAGAGATCTCGCCCGAACTCCAGTACAGTGCTCAACAAAAATCGCTATGGCGATAATAATGCGCAATAAAAATATATTATAATAGGGGCCCCATAACACAACATAAAGAATAAACAAAGTGCACGATGCTGTACTATAAAACGCACTTGAGTACTTGGCAGTTCCGGTTCGATACCAAAGAAATAAGCTACGCCTAGACTCGCATATCTGCCCTGGTCCGGACGCCAGGCAACAGGAGTCGGTAGAGGCTAGATTTGTTTTGGAGGTACGGCCCCGGCTAAATAGATCACTCGCATCAATCTTCGATTAGACGCTTGTTCGTGAAATGCTCAATAGTACATTAATTCATCTTTGGATCAGCTCTGAAGGAACAGGCTACGCCTAGACTCACAAATCTGTCCCGGTCCGGACGCCGGGCAACAGGAGTCGTTAGGGGCTAGACTCGATCTAGAGGTGCTACTAACGATGAATAGGGCCCCAGCTACACTTCCAACTCGTTAAAGGACAACTAGTTTGACTCTAATAATTGAACAAAGTACTTAACCGCAAGTAACACTGTAACTTTGAAATCGAGAGTCGTAAGATTTTAACTTAATATTTAAAATACAACTTCACTCTGATGTTAGGCCAAGCTCGGGTCTATCACAATATTATAAAGAGGAAAGATTTGTATTTTTGTATGTAACGAATAAAATTATAAACTACTGGGCTGATTTCAAAAATATTTTGTTGTTAGAAAGCTACATTATCACTTAGTAACTTATGCTATAATTTTAGACAGCCCCTTCGTGACCCACTTAATACTTTTAAGCCCAAGCCATGGAACCATCCATTAGGTAAAATAATACACATGTATTAAAAGTAAAAATGTTTTATTAATACTACATATTTTGGTATCGCCTATTTAGTCACAATTTTTTGGTGCGAAGTATGGAGCTGTAGCTTATTTTTTACCAAGGAATCTAAGGCCCGGTACCGGGTCGCGACCCGGCTAATGGGAAACGCTGTCGTTGCGTAATGTTATAACCTTCCTTAATAAATACGCTTTACAGAGCAAAAATTTTGAAATCCGACTGGTAGTCCTAGAGCATAATGCGTTCAACCAAACAAACGTTTGTTTGTTCTTCAGCTTTATAATATTATGTATAGATACAATAGTATCTCGAAAATATGAATAAGGAACACAGCGATTTCTACACATTTCACTTATTATGCCAAATCGTCGGCCACTGGGCTAGAGTGGGCAGTATTAGCTGACAACTGCCCGGTATTATTACGGGCCGGCCCAACTTCCACCACATTCGATAATCTGCAAGTTTCCCCTGCATCTGGATGTGGGTCAAGAGAAAACTCGGAAGGGGACCGCTGTTAGGCCGGTCGCATACTAGCGAATATAGGGCTGGTATTTCTTAAATTTTATTCTATTTTAATGTTAGATGGCTGCACTAGCAGTGGTAGCCGAGTGGTCAAACGCACGTGTTGCAATCAAAGTGTGCATGTTCAAACCCCGGCTCGCACCTCTGGGTTTCATGTGCAAATCTCATTTACATCCGTGATTATCATTTGCTATGAAACGGTGAAGGAAAACATCGTGAGGAAACCGCCACGTCTGAGGGAACTCAACTAGTTCTCGATAGATGTGTGAAGTCTACCAACCCACACCGGGCCCGCGTGGTGGTCTATGGCCCTTGCCCAGCAGTGGGACGCTAAAAGGGATATAGTGAATGTAAGCCGTTGTCCGTGACTTAATCTGCAAACATATTGATGTTGTGGGTAGTATTTTTGGGTGTTCTCAATGTAGGCGTTGATGTTATAGAGCTATAAAGAGTAAAACATCGTAGCTTTACCAAGCTAGATAATATACCATGTTTTATGCTTATCGTGCATGTAGAACTAACTGGCACATGTTATATAATTATAAATCTACTAGCGGCCCGTCCCGGCTTCGCACGGGTGGACATTTTTATTTTGTCATATTTTGACCTTAAAGCTTCACTTTACACTATGTTGGCAGTTGTATTTGTAGGTGGCAGCAAAACCATATTGATTTTCAGGAGATCCTACTCCAGAAAGAGCAACATACAATTAATTGCCCATGAGAAAAGCACTCTTTCCCTACGCACACTCCTCTCCCGCACTCTGATGCCCGCTCTCTCGCTGCGCTGCGTCGAGCTACCGGCCGGCGCGAGCGTCGTCGGCGTGTATTTTTTGTTTATTGACATTTTTAATTTCGTAATATCTTTTGAATGGAATGTCCGATTTCAATAATTCAAAAAGTAATAGACAGGTATTAAAACAGCCTTTAACACATTTATTTGGATAACAATTAATACCAAGGTATGGATAACATGGTCTGATTTTGATCGGCATTTCTATCAACTTTTAAAATGTAAAAAAGTAGTTATAGTGACATAACTACAATAGTTGGGTATATGGTATCGCGCATTTTTTTGTAGATATCGATGTGTTCTATAATATTGTATAACATGTTTTTGTTCTAACATCAATACTTTCCGCAGCGTAAGCGATGAAATACATTTTACGGCAAATTTTTTTACACCTTGGGTTGGTTTTAGTAAAGATTTCTAAGGATCTCTATTTTTTTCCAGTAATAAATATACTGTAGACGGCCTTACAACCCACACATAAATACACGTGTATTGTAATGTAATATCTACGTTCGCGGGATTATCAATGTGTGCCTGTCTGTTTGATTGTGTGCAAGTATCGCCATAATTTTAGTTTATGTGTGCGAAATTCGTTTGAGTGTGTATTATACGTTGTATGATGTGTGAGTGCGCCGAGTTCGGATGTTTTGTCAATGTGTGGGGTTTTCTCACGTATGTGCACCTCTGTAAGTACATGACTGTGTTGGGTGTGAGTGAGTGACGTATACTCTGCGGTCTATAGAGTGCCGTTTGAGGGTCCCAACAACTGATGGATTGTTTTCCCTCCTACAGACGTGATTCGCGTGTGCATGGCTTTTTTTTTATTAAAACTGGACTTCTATTTTCACATTACGATGAATATTTTATACGTGAAGAAGGAATTGAGGAAGTCGCGATATATTCGCAAATAATAACCCTGTTTGGATTCTAAAAGGGCAGCGTCAGCAATTCATCTTACATGAAATAATTTATTGTATTTTTCAAAATCATAATATTGACTAAATTTGTTGTGCATAGGTAGATTCATAGCATTTAGCTAATGCTATGAATCTGCAAAACTGCTGCAATTATAATTAACACATCAGGAAAGAGCAGTGGTAGCCTCGCGGGCAAGAACGCCCGCCTTGAACGTAAGGGGCGCAAGTTCAAATCCCAGGCCCGCACCTCTGAGATAATTTTCATGTGCGAATGTCATTTTCAACAATGATTACCACTTGCTGAACGGTGAAGGAAAACATCTTGAGGAAACCTGCACGTCTATAGAAAGGCGTGTGAAGTTCACCAACCCGCACTAGGCCAGCTTGGTGGACTATGGCCCAAATCTCCCTCGTATTGAGGGGGAATGTGCCCGGTATAATGGCAATAGGCTCGCCCCCTATTACATTGGGACCAAAATACATCGGCAAAGTGTGGGCGCACTACAGTGCACCTCTGTCTACCCCTTCGGGGAATACAGGCGTGATGATGATGTACATCAGGAAATAAATACTTGTAAGAGAAATAGCTTATTGGTAATTTTAGACTTTCAAACTGAGTAAGATGATTGTTATCTATAGCAGTAAAGAATATTTATTTATTGGCAAAAATGATATTACTGTTTGTCCCGCTAGCCCCTCATCTAAACTAAATGCTTGTACTAGAAGTAGGCTAACATCAATAGTTTAATGGCCCGTGTGGGGATTTGAACCGGAAGCTCTCGTTTATCGAGGCGACTTGTCTAACCACTGAGCTAGTGACACTTATTACGCATTTTGTAAGGGGTAGGCAATTTTTTTTGTTCATAATTTTTTCTTCCAACTACTACACTCTTGAAATAAGACTATTTTACGGTTTTATCGCGCCATAAAATCCGTAAAATAGTTTTATTTCAATGTATAGTATTCGCGTAAATATAAGAAAACAATATACTACACTTTTTTTCGTCTTTCAAATTCTTGCGAAAAAATTAAATTTTAATGACCAGATTTACTTCGTAGTAGGTTCGATTAAACAAAATTTGTAACAACTGAATGGAACAAAAGAAATCAAACTAGTCAAGTCGTTTTTGCGTTGCGAGAATAACGAACATAAATAAATTATATAGATTTTTTATGGGATTTTTTAATAGCTACTAGATACGCACTATCTTGTAGTCTTATGCCCATAGTAATATAAAATTTTAACCGTTTGCGACAAATCAACGCTATGGATAGTTAAATAGCAATTATGGAACTAATCGGTCTATTGGAATAGATATTCGGATCCATTATTGGGAACAGATCCCTTGCGGTATCAGTTTGAATTGGTTTTACTACCGCCGTGACTTTAGATGTCATTAACTGCAACTAAATGAATTCACACAATCATTCTCCCCTACTACAACAAACTTGTTGTTTATACTGCGCTATTGGCAAAGGATATTGACTCGTATTAAGAATACATAGAGTACCTATTAGCCAGGCTATGTAGTGAGGTAGTGGGTTGCAATAAAGAATTACCCACTTAGCTATCATCTATATTTTTTTTAATATTTTTTTCTTTATTTTGGTTTCAGATTCATGCCATGTGCTGATTTCATACGCTATGCTGCGAGACACAAGTAAGTTAATATAATATACATATTTAGTCTATAATATGTATATTTAAGGTGTTTGAGTAGTCATAAGAGTATTGGGTATGCAACTGAATGGTATCAAACAAATCAAACATGTTCTTTGTCGCCAATTTTACAAAAATCTTATATTCCGAGTACGTTGTGAAATTTCACGGACTGTTTTGTGAATATTAGTAACCGCCATAATAGTATATCATACATAGTAAGGTCATGTGGGTCTGTAGCTCAGAATACGATAATTATGTATAGTCTGTCTTCACTATCGTCAACTACCTGTATAAATGTAGCTTAAAAAATATTTCGGATTTCTGATACACCCTGTATACTACTAGTATTGCAATGTACACATAGCTTATAGGATGTCCCAGAGTAATCAATTTTTTAAATACATTTTAAAACTCTGATATCGTTCGATTACCAAACTTACCCCTTCGCCGATTAACCGGCCTATAATTTATTCAACCACATCCATCATCTGTGAGGCGGCCTTATTTGTCCCAGAGGACGGACCTACTTATACTTGCCGAAAGCGATTAACCGAACTACTTACGGAACTAACGGTTTAAATTAACCAGGACACTCGACCCTCGACCGTGTAATGTCAATTAGATTTTAATTTCGTTATTATGTGGGAATGGGGATAGTTGGAGATTCGTTAGAAGTTTATGGTATTAAAATTTTGAATTACAGTTTTAATTATTATTAGTTTTGTTTTAATTATTGTTAGTTTTTGTACAATAAGTGGTTAGTTATGTCATCACGATACACTCAGGGCGTCAACATTCGCGCGTCAAACACTTTTCCAATACCAAAATAAACTGTGTTGACTCCAATTATATTCTAGTAAACAGATATGTTATGAGCGCGCACTAGTGAAGACTCGAATACATCCTAATTAGGACGTATATTTAATACCAATAGGCGGATTGGTTGACAGATGAATGTTACATCACATAGAAGCGCAAGTGACAACACTAGCTACCTCTTTTTTTCTCGTTGGTTTCATCAAGCCATCGCTTTTGCACATTTCTACGTGTTGTGAAATGTAAAATGAATGAAATGTGTGCTGCCACTGTTACGCGGAACACTTTGTTGTTTTATGCGTGTATAACATATCTGCTTACTAGAATATCATTGATTGACTCATAGAATAAGTTCAAGAGAATACTGGGGCGTGCCAATTTGCTTGGCTCAGTATGCTTTAAGTTAAAAAGTTGTGAGATTAAGATAATACGAGTATTTTTTGAAATAACATAATTATCATAACATACAAATAAAAATATTGAGCAAATTAACTAAAGAACTACTTTGCAGAGACGCAAATATTTACCATAAATACATATTAGTTCGATGGAAGCTCCTTTGACTACTATAAATAAATATTTATATATATATTCTATCCTAAGAGGTACGGCCAAGTACTTACGCTTATTGTTAAGAGTATGCCACAATAATTCAATTTACCACACACGTCTCAATCCCATTTTCAAGCAAGAAAAGCGGAAGGTAATCTTCCCTGAATACAACCATTGAAAACTCAGTGAAAATCAAATTTGTGTTATAAATAGATTTGTATTTTCCATAATGGCTCTGAATACGTCCCTAACGTCTCCTTTTAAAGTGGAATGGAATATTTTTATAAGGACGGTAAACAACTAATGAAGGCACGGGGTGTTTGCCGGTTCACGGTCCAATGGGCGCGGAGCGGGCGTTTCTTGGTAATGCCGAATTCACACTTGATTGCAGCATGGTGAGTTAGGGCGAATTTTCCGTTGCGCTGTCTCGCGAGTTCACTGGGAGAAGTGGGTCTGGAAATATATTGATAGACGTTTTGATATATTGAGCTATTGGTATCTTTGTATATGTAGTATGTTTTTAAGAATTTCTATACTAAACTATCCCTTAATTAAGTTGTCTTGCTTGTTTTCAACGAGTATGTGGAGTTATAAATCTTTCTAACAAAAAAAATAAACCGTTAAAAATTAAACATGTCACTAAAAATTCGAAATCGGTCGACTGACGCCGCATATATAAAAAAATAAATATACGCGACGAATTGAGAACCTCATCCGTTTTTTTCGTCGGTTAAAAATACATTATCATTGTTTTTAATAAGCTTTATGACGTGTTTCCAGCATCCAGATGAATACTTTTTTATATTTTCTCCGATCAAAGATGAACACAAAAAGCATGCTACATAATATGTGACAGTTGTAAAATTGGGCGTCAAATTGCCAATACCAAAACGAACTTAGTGTTAATGATTAGTGTTAATGAAAATAAAGATTAAATTTCTGTAGTAAAAGCAACGTCCTCTCGCGTCAAAGTTTTCTCGCGTTGTCATTGTGATTTAGTTGAGGAATTAAATTTTTCAACGAGTCAATACAGTTTCTTTTTAAATTAACATTTTAATGTGTTTTTCTTAAATCGTGTAATGCAAATTCTGTCTTAACACAATGATTTCGGGTACTGTACAAAACAAAAGTTTAGGTTTTATAAATTACGATATCACAAGACATTTACATGTATCGGCGTATGCTCTTCTGGTCCGTAAGTGGGTATGCTCGTCGGCCATTGTGGGCTATTTCCCGTTCATTGTCAGCGGCCACTTGCTTCAAGTTCGGCCTTCCTTCGCCAAGAATAACGCTTTTGTTCGCCACGTGCACAGCGAGACCCTGAGAAGCTTCAATCTTTTAAACCTATAAGATACTTCAGTAATAGACGTTAAATTTCAATTTAATGCCCGTTCGTAACAAAAAGATCTTATCAGACAGACGAACACATACAATTTTTTTCGGTACTTGCACCCAAAACCCAAGTAATTGCACCCAAACCCCAAGTACTTACACCCAAACCCCTAAGTACTTACACCTGAATTCCAAGTTCTTGCTCCCAACCGCAAGTTCTTGCACCCAATCCCAAGTTCTTGCACGCACATCCCTAGTACTAACACCCAAATCCCTAAGTACTTACACCTGAATTCCAAGTCCTTGCACCCAATCCAAAATTCTTGCACGCACATCCCTAGTACTTACACCCAAATCCCTAAGTACTTACATCTGAATTCCAAGTTCTTGCTCCCAACCCCAAGTTCTTGCACGCACATCCCTAGTACTTACACCCAAATCCCTAAGTACTTACACCTGAATTCCAAGTTCTTGCTCCCAACTCCAAGTTCTTGCACCCAATCCCAAGTTCTTGCACGCATACCCCAAGTACTTACACCCAAACCCCTAAGTACTTACACCTGAATTCCAAGTTCTTGCTCCCAACCGCAAGTTCTTGCACCGAATCCCAAGTTCTTGCACCCAAACCCCAAGTACTTACATCGAAACCCCAAATGGCAATACCGTTTTACTAGTCACGTAATAGTAAACACCAGAAAAAAGAAAGCGAGCTCACAGGTCGCGTCTCCCGTCTCCCGTTTAATCATGTAACTGAACGCACGCGAGCCGGTCGTTAAGTCCCGCCTAATTGTTGCTTTTTTATTGCCTATTTACCTTTCGACGGGCTGCACGGGGATGCCTGTATCTTTTATTTGAGGACCGTGTGAATTTAGTTAAAGGTAGTTCATGCAAGCTTATCGTTCAGTCGTATTTATATGACCAGGTAACACCTACTCATTGTATTATCCTAAACTAAGCAAAGCTTGTACTATGGGTACTATGCAATGGACTGGGGGCGATCCCAGTTACACCCAGACCAAGCTAACTTCCGAATAAGCCATTCGCAAAATATGCCGTTGCCGGGAACGCCCTTTGAAGTGAGTCGAGTGGCCTACGCTTGTTCCATTAGACATAGCCATTACTAAAATAATTTTAAATACATTACGTCTCAATATTTGTCCCGAAGTAATATGTAATAAAATGTAGAACTCTATATACTATAATCATTTTGGAAAATAGCAACCCTTTTGCTCATTCTTCTCCATAGGAACCGAGCTCCGAATGGGTGGTTTTTTGTTTATTGACGTTTCGTAACTACATGAATATAAATTTTTTTTGATTCTAAAGTTGCATCAACTCGATAATTTTTCTATTACCTGGCCGCCGCCGCAGCCCCGCTCGCAATAAATGGCGGGCAAAAATTTTAAATTAAATCCCATCTAATATCGCCATAAAGCGACCCCATAAACACGGGGAGACGTCGGCGGTGTCTTTGAAAGTGATAAATTCTTTTCTGTGGAGATAAGAGCAATATGTGGCTGGAATAAGGCTGTGTTTTAAAATAAGCAGGCTTTTGTTTGGGAGGGTTATCTAAATTCAATTTTTAGCGTTCCGTAGCTCGAAGAAAAACACTGAACCATTATAGGATCACCATCTAATTTGTTCGCCTGTCTATAAGGCTTTCAAAATATTTGGTATTACTGTGTACTCGCGAACTCTGTCATCAAAACTTGGTACGATCCGATGACAAATAATTATTTAATTAGAATTTTAGCGTGAGGTAAAGTATCGTAGCACAAATAAATTAATTTGAAGTTTTATCATATCCAAAAACTATAATGTTTTGTTATTTTGAGATTACAAACATACATTTGGGGCGGGAGCACCGACCTTAATGTAGACCTGTTCATGGGAAACTATTTTCAAAAGCAAAATAAAAGAATTGTTTTTATCTTTTCGTAAGTGCAATAATTCGTAATGTTTAAACTTTGTTGGGAACCCTTGGGGTGCTAGTATAACCATCAGTTAGCCAGTCTTTTTTAAAATTATGTCAAAGATCTCACTAAAAAATAAATATATAAATATGAACAATTTAAAAACGTAGTTTGAAAAAGTTTCGCTTGAATTTTGAATTGAACTAATAAATAGAATTTGTTTCACAACATTTTGAACGACCTCTCGTCGCGTCATGGCGGCTAGTTACGTCATGTGCAACAATGGGGCTCGCAGCCAGCGCGCCACTAGACAGCGGCAACGTCACTGGACGCCGCCGCCCGGCTGATTTGACGCCCAGTCAGGTGGAAACTGCCCCTACTACGTAAGCACCCTTCAGTAAAGTGACGTACCTAATTTTAGTTTGTATTGTCATGTAGCTATCATGGGAATTGGTTCGCGCGTGTATATAACGGAATAAAGCGTCGACACTCACGCGTCACGGTTTTGCCAATACCAAAATGAACTCTGTGTCAATATGCATAAAGATTGAATTTCTGTGGTAACAGCCACGTCCCCACGCTTCATAATTCGCTCGCGCTGTCAGTGTCGTTTAGTTGAAGAATAAACTTTTCTATGAGTCAGTATAGTTTTTTTTATAGCAATAAAATTGACGCCCCAGCGTTGACGCTCTAGTGTACGGCAGGCTTTATGACGCTCGATGCGTCACACGGTGCGAGATTATGTCTTTGTTTCTTTAAGAGTAAGAAGCTTTTAGGCCATTTTAGCTATTTTCAGCGAAACAATGGGATCGTAAATGTCTTTATCTAGAAGTTAGTCTAGACATTAGTCGACTGTTTGAGCATTACAAAAATATGATCGAAATTCGACCATGTTTTTCCAACTTTTTTTTCGTTGTCAATTTCTATAACTCCTAGTATCTTGAGTCGTATGTAAAATTTGCATGTTCTGTTTCATGATAACTGATAGTCGCCCCTCATAAGTGTAGTTTACAACGTTGAATAAGGTTATGGATGTACCCAAATGCCAGAACACCATACCTGTGAAAAATAATCAAAGGTCTATAACTCAGAAACTATGATAGTTAGGTATAAACTGTCGTCACTAAGCATCCACATTATGAGCTACGGTATATGTACCTTAAATATTATTTCGGATTTCTGATACACCCTGTATATGTATGCGAACTTTCTTCATGTCTGACATTGTCGAATAAAGAGTTGACGTCGGTAGAAAATACTCTTGCATATAGCCCACCAAGACTTGAATATAACAGGTATAATCACTATACTGCCGTTCGATGACTAAAGGGTCGTTAGGTGATATTTTGGCTAGTTTGAGTTATATTTACTACATGAAAGTTAATCTTTAGATCTAAGGAAGTACAGATGATTTGGGAGCTGCATTGCGTCGAATTTTAAGGAAAACTCATAGCGTCAAAAATCTTATTAAAATATTTTCGACTTCACATATGCGCTTAGATAGAATAGACAGGAGAACGTATATTTTAGGGGTTAGAATAACAATTTTAAATGACATTATATGTATGTTATGTAGGAAGTGAGAACTCACTTGTGCGTTTACATTTGATTACCCCAAAATCTATTTCGCCCCTGCCCAGCTCCGTCGGTGTCTGATTTAGCAAGGCAGGTGCTGGGTGCCGGATTCCATTTCCGGTCGCCGTCACCCGGGGCCAGTCGATACACAATCAATTCCTGTATGTGCTCACACCCACACACGTACAGATGTGCACGTCTTCTGATGATTTTTGGATGTATAGCGAAATTGGAAAGGAATGGAGATTCGAATCTAATTTTAGCTCGACCCGTGTGTTATATTGTTTAAAATTGTGATTTTGGTACGTGTTTTAACAACAAATAGCTACCACATTTAATTATTATTATTTATTGATGGAATAATATTATTTGACTGTTGCTACGTCAAAAACCTTATTTTGTGTTTATAATTGACACCTTGGCAAAATAACCGAACCTATTCGATGGTATTCTTAGTCCCAATGGCTTAAACTTTAGAAATTTAGATTTATTTTCGATGTTTTCCTCCATCGTACAGTAAGTAGTACGTAATGATTACTAAAACTGAAATTTACACATTTACACTAAAACCAAAAATCCCAGAAATGTAAACCCGGGATTCAAACACCTTTTTTCCGAAGGCCTCTACCAAATAGGCTTCCATTGCCTTTACAAATTTTATCGTGGATGAACCTTCACGAGATAAAGTCTTAAATCGGTTAACATATATTCCGAATCAAATAGCATACATATTCTCTTAAACCGTTCATATCACACCCTTTTTGTCTTGTCGGATCAAAAAGCGATCATTAAAACACGAGAGGTAGAGTATTCACATCGCGTAGGAATTCCCTCCCCCCCCACCGGCACGGAGTCCAGCCTCGTTACATACACTTTAACATTTCTCCCCTCGATTGATTTATATCTCTTTCGCGTTACACTTCAGATTCGAATTACATTATAGTTCTTTGTCGGGATTAATTAAATTCAACTGATTGAAAGTTCACTCCTATCTAATTAGCTTTTTACTGCTCACTATGCGGCCATTTTAATTTTATCTATATAATCTTCTATGTAATATGTTTGATTAAATGACGCCTTAATCATTTGATTTATTATGACATCACGGTGCCATGGTGGTACGGGTATTGATAACAATTAAGAAACATGATAAATTAGTAAAGTATGAAGAGCGAAAATAGCAGTGGTAGCCGAGTGGTCGAACGCACGCTTTGCAATCAAAGTGCGCAGGTTCAAACCCCGGCTCGCACCTCTGGGTTCCATGTGCGAATCTCATTTTCATCCGAGATTATCACTTGCTAAGAAACGATGAAGGAAAACATCGTAAGGAAACCTGCACGTCTGAGGGAGCTTGACTAGTTCTCGATAGATGTGTGAAGTCTGCCAACCCGCACTGGGCCGTGGTGGACTTTGGCCTGAATCCCCCTCGCATTGAGGGGAGGCCCGTGCTGACGATAAAAAGAAGAAGCGAAGAACTGTGCATTATTTCGATGTTGTCGATGGTTTGGTCTGGTGACTTGAGCGTAGGGGACTTGGGTCACTGCAACACCGTGTGGCTAAATTCCCACCAGTGGCAAATTTCTGAAATGGCCTTTTCGGAATTTGCTCTAGTATGTGGCGTTAGCTTGCATGTCAAGACAAGACCTCTGTCACGGATTGGCTCGGTCGCTCTCTGTCTTATTTAATATGTGGGAAAGAGATAATCAACATAATCTGTGACATAAGTCTTGTCTTGGCGCACATGATACAACTGCTGGATGTACCTAGGAAGACCCCCACTCCATTATACAGTAGCCATAGGTAGAGTATGTATTGTCTGGCGATATTTATATTCGTTGACTAGCTGTGCCCGCGACTTCGCCCGCGTGGACTTTAGGGAGATTACCCGTTAAAATGGGTTTTATGTTTTTTCCGCGGAACCCTAATGCTTTTTCCAAAATAAAAGTAGCATAAGTTTCGCCTTGGAACATTAGCTATCCGCCAGTGAAAGTCCCGTCAAAGTCGGTTCAGCCGTTTGGAAGTTTACCCGGAACAAACTGACAGACAGACAAAATTTTAAAAAATTGCATATTCGTTATTGGTATCGTTGATACTTTCATATGCAATTCGTAAATTATTATTTTGATATTACAAACAGACACTCCAATTTTATTTATTTTTGTAAAAATTGTGACAATAAAAATTATATCCTTCCCTCCAACTCCTTTCAGCTGAAGCCCTCTATTAGTTGCGGGCTAGGGTCAATTGTTGATGTCAGCCAATTATTTGCTGCAGATGAGTCCAACGTGTTTTCGTTTGATGAATGATATTTAATTTGGTCTATTCCAAAGTGGCTTTAAACTTTCTATAAGAATTGATATTTAGCGATAAAATAGACAAGCGCGTTGAGTTTCTTGCTAGATCTCCTCGATCGAAGTCACATTCAAATCCAGTCTTGACATATATGTAACATGTTAAACTGACATTTTGTAATTGCCACATTTGACATTATACATGAACTGTCATTTCGTTTTCTCTCATCATCCATTTTTATTTATAATGTGTATTTATTGAATTTGTCCTTGCTATAATTACTCGACATTGCCATAAATATCGCATATGGGAGGTGCAGGCATTCCTCATCTTATTCCATCAATATATCATCATTTCACTCATTTCGTAAAAAAAGATTCAATAAACATTTTATGTACAAAGATACTCTATGGTACAAAGAGTAGACATAAAACATGAATTATTTTGCCAACATAACAACATCTATAATTCATAAAATTATGAAATGAAAGCCTACTGCTAAACTGCATACGTCAGTGGTTTAGTTGCACGGTAATCGAACCCACGTCTTGTTGGCAGAAGTTGGGCACGAAGCCCCCAGTCCCGGGCCGGGCAGGGCGGGGCTCCGGCGGACGCATGCGCACTGGCCGCCGAATTCTCCTCAGAAATACAATTTCCCCTTAATTCAGGGAACAATTACTTGTTGAGAATTTAATTTTAAACCACTCGAGAGATGTATTCAGTGTGTGGAGTGCTCTCGACATTTTAATAATCGGGAAATTCTGTGTCATTTTCTTTTTCGTTAATGTAATATTCATTGCGATTATGATTGCAACATTAATATCTACCATTACAATAAATATATACCACGATATACATTAAAAATATTATAAATTCCAAATGCCCGATTAAACATGTTTAAGACACTTAATAATTGGCATGGATTACAATTTTTGCTCGAAAACAAAGTAGTAGTTATTGTTGTTATAACACTTGCATGTGTAACAAGAATAAATCAATATTTCCTCAATTTATTAACCTACTAAACGGTAGAAAAATAAATCAGTACTATTTAAATGTAGAACGTGGCAACCCAGTCATTCTACGGCAGTCGGCGGCCGACTGCGGCTCGCGACGCCCGCGTCATGGTCAGCTGGTTATGACACGACGAGAACTGTGTGTCTATCGCGCGAAATGACTTTGGGCTTCACAACCACGGGATGTATGGTTAGACAAACTTATCTAGTGAAAGTGTGTGTCATTGATAATTAAAATAAACATACCTATATACTACCATAATAGTAGTTTTTGTGACAATTTAAGAATGAGTTATAATGTTGAATCTGTGGTTTTATAGTGATCATCGGTGAGTTGGAGTTATAATTATAATTTAAGTGCGTATAATTCTACTCCTAAGTTTTACATAAAGTTAATTTTCTTCCATTGTGGATCACTTTTGTACTGAAAATTCAATTTGTAAATGGTTTGAAGATGGATTTTAATGCTATAAATTTGGGTCTTCGTTTTATGGGTATATCATTGGTAACAGTATTTAATACTAATTATTAACTTAATATTATATTTTTTATATTTGAGTTATTATTTAACTTTCTACATTTCTACAATAAAAAAACATAATTAAACAAATAATTAATAAACAAATAATTTTGTTAATCATAATAAATAAATAAAATAAAAGTTAAAATAATACTGATCCGTAAAGTACGCGCCGTACAGAAATTTTATCGCGATCCACATAGAGCGAGCAGAAAAGCGGCGTAGCAATTAACCCATGCTCTTTACCGTAACCGTAGCGGCCTCTACGAGTTGCGTAGCAATTAGTGCTACGCCGTAGCAGCATAGAGGACCGCTACGTTACGTAATTATAGGCGTTTAGAGTCTGCCATCTCTCGGGAGTTTCAGCTATCATATTATTTAGTATTAGCCATTAAAAAAAACATGTCACTGCGCACTTTTTCAGATAAAATATGTTCTTTATTTGTTGAAAACAAATTAAATGAAACCTGAATTAATATCGATTTCGAATATAATAAAAAAGAACATACATATAGTGTTCGTAATTTTCTTTCCTAACTAACCATGTTATTTATGAAGTTTGTAACTTCATACCATTGATAGTTCTCGTTTTTATTTTATCGGCCAATAGCCCAGTATAGAACAAAAACAACTTTTCTAACAATATACTCGTACATACAAACAAAACAATTCGTAGCTCGGTAAACTAATCTCCGCAGCGATTAGTGCTACGCCGTAGCCGCGTAGCGCTACGCTAATCGAGTAAAGGTTCATTGTGATTTCACTGTTGCAAGCAATTTCAATGTGATTACATTTAAATACACGACTTTAAAACATCAGATGGATTTGTGTAATGGAGAAAAATCTGAGGAATTAAAGACAATGGGCATAATTGATTGGGAGGGTCACTTTTCAATAGATAGGACTCCAAGGAATCTTGTTAGACGTGGATCTATTTAGGACTACATTCTTTTTCAGAAAATGTACCATAACATTGTCATTTTCATTATTAAGATGCCGTAATTTTATTAAATTACGGCGGTAATAAAATTTAAGGGGACGGCTGCCTATATTAAGGGATCGTAAATTGTATACGATAATGTATACGATAGGTGTATAGTGGTCTCACTTCATGTATACGTTTGGTTGTTCTACATACAATTTCCAACCTCGAAATCAATCCACATTAACAACCGCTCGTCGTCATATCTAGCGGCCAATAAAACATTTTTACAAGTCCCCCCAAATCGTAGGGGCTGGTAATAAAAGACCGGGGGCAATGCCTCTGGCCTCTGAGGGCCGTAAATTACCTCGGAACACGGCGGTCTTTGTCATGATTGTCACATGCTACCTATGTGCTTGTTCCAACCTATATTGGTTGCAATCCCCCTTTGTAGTTCACATGTTATTAGATGTTTTTCTGTGAAGTAGTTTTGGAGTTATGACGGGATATATGGGCATCGTTTATTTCATATAGAAACATTATAGTTTTATTTTTGTTACTGCAAAGTGGCAAACATTGTTGATCACACTATTTAGTAGCAATATGGCAAAAATGCAGTAGGTTTTACTCTTAAAGCAGTTCTATAGATGCTATAATTAGGGGTTTAACAGAAACAGCTATGCAGTGGCAGAACATTATGTATGGCTTACTTTGTTTGTAAATAGTTACTATTGTACTAAAATGTAATTTTTGTATAATATTATACCTTTTGAGGGCACTAATAAAAAAATACACTAATAAAATAACGCTGATAAAAAAAAAAAACAAAACAGTTTCCTATTTAATTTAAAAGTTATAAAAACCAGGGCCCAAATTTTAAGCCAACGCTAAATCGAACTCTGTGTTAATATACACAAAGATTTAGTTTCTGTGGTAAAAGTCGCGTGAGCATACGTCCAAATTCCCGCGCGTCATTGATGAAATTTCGTTGGAAAATGACTTTATTGTATCAACTAATACAGTTCGTTTTGGTATGAGAAAAATATTGATATTGATTGATGTTGTGGGTCTGGGACTTAATAATTCTGATTACAAACGGTCGTGTGAACAATATGGCGCTAACGCTATGTATTTATGTAAGGCCGGTGTGTCGTGTGACACGAACCGGCGAGTTATCTCATCAAACTTATCGTATATTTGTATGTAAATTGCATTTTTATATCGGGACATGTCCGCGTAGGCATTGAGAAATAGATCGAGGTTCTATAACTCATTGTATGATCCCAAACTAAGCAAACCTTGTAGTATGGGTTTGAACCGACATGACATGTCTGGGTTTGTACTCATGTCTGACATGTCATGACTGGGATCGCTCCCAGTCCATTGTTGGACTGGGGGCGATCCCAGTTACACACAGACCAGAGCCAATTCTGAAAAGGTTTGTTTAGGAAACCAGGCGCCTACGCTCAAATCACTAGACCAAATTGTCGTCCTAGATTATTCCTATATCATTACGGAAGGAGGGTTCGTTAGGTGCATATACAACTAAACGCTTCCGTTTGGGTTTTGTCTAAGCTGCCGGTTTTGGCCGCTAGTCATTAGATCATGTCGAAGGCCTTCGGGCGGTCTGAAATTCTAACACCAAAGCTGGCTTCTAGCTAAAAAGAGCTACAGGTACTTACTAATTACATGAACACTAATTACTCTAATTACATTATAGTATTATGATTTTACAGTTTAAAATATTAATACTTAAGCTTCGATAATATGAACTCGTTTCGAATTCGGCATAGAAAATAATGCAAAAAATATAGTATATTTACTTAGGAAACAAATATGTTTTAAGTATGTTAGTTAACGTTTATATTTGATTTATTATTGTGTTTTTTCGTAGCTCGTTAATGTTTAGTTAAATCACAAAGTACAGTTTACCCTCATATATTACTGCATAACCAGTGAAATGGCACCGGCCGCCGTCTCACGACGCGCGCACATAATAAAATGATTTAGATAGACTCCATAATAAAAATGAGTAGACCCTACCGTATGGAGGCGTGAAATAAATTAAATTACTGTCACACGCGCGCCTTTTACCTCTGCTCTGGGATATTAAATTAAATTGGTACATAAAGGGCAGTAGGGCGTGGTACACTCGCACTCATAAATCTGTTGTGGAGCTAATAACGTGTTTCTAAAAGCATAAATATCAATCGGCAAGTCGAAAACCTCAACATAACGCGAGAACTACTGATCCGATTAGAATAGGGTTTAAGTGTGGACCTGAAATAATTCTCAGGTTAGGTCAGTTTGATAGTCGAGTCAAATTGATAATCAAGTTGTGGCGTACCCTATATCTCGCCACGAAACACACCTACCGCCAGTCGCTACTAGATGGCGCGACTGTAGACACATCGCAATACTACGCGTTCAAGAAATTATCCGCCATACAAAGTACTATGAAAATCCTAGCTCGCGGTACTGGTGTGTTCGACGATCTGAACTATATATACAAATTCCCCGACAACATCAACGGGGGTGTAGCGGACCCCGCCAGGCATACCACCCGCCTGGCAGGAAGATCTTCCCTTTACCGCTAAAAAGTTGTAAATAATAGTCAGTTTTGATGATAAAATCAGTACAATCTTCATGATTCAGTTGGCAACAAACTAAGCTGCTCTCTTCTCTTTCTTAAGGCCGTAATGAGCAGGACGACATTAATTTTCGTGCTGTCAGATAACAGAATAGACATCGATATTTGGCGAATAACTTAAAAACAATAATTAATAATACCCGGAAGTAGTTTAGGTGTCTTTTTACGCTATGCCACAGCAAATGGCTTCAATTCAGACATTTTGGATTATTTCCAAATGCTGTACGAGTCAGCCAGTATATACTGAACTGTCATGTCGTGTTGATTATAGAATGTTCTCCCAACACATAAAAAATCATAGTAAAAGCAATAATAACCATATCGCTTGCATTCTCAATATGACAGTTATGAGCTTATTTTTCAATAAGGTAACCTAAATATTAGCAGGTAGTACTTTTATTAGAGTTATCAGTTTTTAATTTATCATAATATTATACTATACCAAGACCTCATCTCTTTGTTTCAAATTTGGAATGAAGTATCAATGTGATTGAGATATGAATGTAGGTTAAGTTACGCTGGCAGCTCGAGCACTTTGGTTAAGGGCGTGACGTATTGTCCGTTTCCGTTATAGTAAACATTGGGGTCGTAATGTTAGGGGGAAAGCTTTTGTGAGTATCATATTCAAAGCGCTTTATATTTGGTAAGGATAAACTTCTGATGTTTCCCCGATACAGAACAATTAATTATTATATATAGCTTCAAACTGCAAACTACAGATCAGTATATTATACAGTAGAGTATAAATCAACTATGTTTTCATTTTATTTCTTCCTGACAATGTGTACAATGACTTACTTACTAGATCATACAAGCAACAATAGATACCGCAGATTTTGGGAACATTAAAAATGTTTTGCGAGCGAAGCCATGCGCTTTGAATATACTCGAGCGAGGGAATACTCAAGTTTTTTTTATTTACACAGTGTGGTAAAATACATAAAGATTATCCACGCGAAAAAATTTACTTGCGTCCTCGATTGAATTTTGTAGAAAAACATGCTTCTTTTATGAGTTATTTTTGGTTTCATTTGGTACGTTATGCCGCGCCTATTTGCGCTGGGTTAAAACATAATATATCTTATGCTCCATTTCAGCAATTGCAATCACTCACCAACTCGCATTACTTATGCGATAAATCTGAAAAGAACAAACTTAACCCAGAAACACAAATATATAAATGCTTTCACGAGACACTCAAAGGCTTGATTAAATATACCGACCCGGGAACCAACACAAAAGAGTTAATATTAGTATACAAGTTCAACCACTCGCTACGTTTTATATAAAATATCTATTATCCAAAAGGCTGAGAAGCGACTGACAAAACCAACTCTATTATTTTGTTTGAAAAGGAGGTCCCCGTTTTGTACAATGGAGAAAAACTTGTTTACATTATGTACTGCAGCTGATGGGGTACGGATAGACACAAACTAGTCTCAGATGGGCCGAAAGACAGGAGATAGCGGGTAGATAGGTTTGCAATTGTTTTTCCTTACGTCTTGACAACACATAGTTATTGTTTTCTTATATTTACGCGAATACTATACATTGAAATTAAACTATTTTACTAACGCTGTAAAGCAGCCGAAACGTCGGGAAAATAAAATAGTAAATAAACGCGATAAAATCCGTAAAATAGTTTAATTTCAACACATAGTTACTCAAAATATAGTTTCAAAATTAACAAACGCTTCATATATTTGTGACTATAGTCCAATTTCTTGTAGGCTCACGGGAGTTATAATATCTTGAATAACGAGAAAGAGTCACTACTGTAGTAGTAACATGTCTGCCAAGAATTACCTTCTGTCACGGACATAAAATATACTGTGAAATAAGACAGAGAGCGAGCGATCGAATCCATGAGTCTAGTCTTGGCATGTAAAGGCGTCCAGCTACTGATATGCCATAGTATGATTTGGACTTCATCAGGCGTCTAGACACATGTTTTTTATTTCTACTACGTTAGGCAGCTTTAGTATATTCCTCCAATGTCAAACACAAGCTTTTACCCGCAACTTCGTACGCACCGACTGTAAAGTTTCATCAAAATCCGTTCAGTAGTTTTTGCGTGAAAGAGTAACAAACATCCATTCTCACAAACTTTCACATTTATAATATTACTAGAAAGGAGGATTACATTGATCTACAAGCCACTTCAATTGCATTTTCCAGTACAAAACAGTTCTACAATACCGTTGTAAATGGAACATAAATTACTATAAATTTGTTGATAGTTTATGTTTTAAACTGTTTCTTAGTAAGTGGATGCTTGATTGCGTTTTGTGGCAGCATTTTAACAAGAACAGAGGACTGATACCTGCATTTGCATTGCACTAGACTTAATTAATTTGCGCCGGACCGTGCTGTGACGGATTGAATAATGCAACGGTTAATTATGTTTTTGTCTACTACCACTACTAGTACAGCCCTTTTAACGTCCCACTGCTGGGCACGGGCCTCTCCTCAATGCGAGGGAGATTCAGGCCATAGTCCACCACGCTGGCCCAGTGCGGGTTGGCAGACTTCACACATCTATCGAGAACTAGTCAAGTTTCACGTGCAGGTTTCCTCACGATGTTTTCCTTCACCGTTTCATAGCAAGTGATAATTTTGGATGAAAATTAGATTCGCACATAAATCCCAGAGATGCGAGCCGGGGTTTGAACCTGCACACTTTGATTTGCAAGGCGTGCGTTCGACCACTCGGCTACCACTACGTTTTGTCTAGTTAGTCTTAACTAAGTGTGTCATTGTATTAGTTGTGGTTTTACTTTTCGAGGACTATTTTCACGATGACTTACTAATTTGTGTTTGCGAATTGTAATGCGGAGCAAAAATAACGCGTGTAATCCCTTAAGAGGTAAGCAGAGATTGCATTTTTTAAATGTAATATTCTGCAAGAGAAATGTTTATGAGCTTCTTTATGCAACGTGCTCTAATACGACTATATCAGCCCATACATACCTTTCACACGTTTAATTTGGCCTTAACAAGTCCGATTCTGGTCCATTTATTTGTCGTTTTTGGAATGACTTGTGTTACTATGCGTATTTAATACACCTGAGGTGCTATTTCACCATTATACCAAGCCAGCGTCGTCACTTGGTATATATCCGGCTATATTTAGCGTTACGAACTCGTACATCTGCAAAATAATTTTCACGGTCCACATCACCGCACCCGAAAACATTTATAATGTTTATTATTCATTGATTGGCGGGATAATCAAAGGAGTCAATCAGCGGAGTGTGCCCGCCGATGGAGCGTGCCCGCCGGGAGACAAACGAGTTGATTAATCGCTGGAGGCCGAATACGTAATCAGGACGTGTTTGTGCTTCTGCCACGCTGACTGCTGCTCAGATATTGATAGATATTCTTAGAATGTTTGAGTTTAGGAGTTCTGCCCTACCCTTTAGACCCTTTAGAACATCTTCTAACGTTTCAATTGATGATGAGGCTGCTTGATGTAGTGTTTCGAGTGTGGGCCATTCGGCTGTCTACATTGGGTTCGATTCCTTACTTCGACTATTCGACGTTGAATGTATGGTGATATGTCTTTCTTTCTTTCTTTGCTATTTGAGTCAAAACTTGCCCCAGAAAGAATTTTTATTTACAAAGAATATGGAAAATAATACAATATTTTATATTTCGTAGTTTTTTAACCGCCATCTTCTTCACCTTCATCACCCATTTTATCTTCAATGTGTATTTATAGAATTCGTTATTGTTTGTTATATTAAATTATTTACTTGACATTGGTAAAATATCAGCTTATTGGGAGTGAAGCTATTCCCCAGCCTATTTAATTAATCTCATTTCATTTCCTAACGAAAGATATTTATTGAATAATAAAGCAGGAGTAGATAAAAGTACCGTAGTAACCTACACCGCTATTTAATGTAAGAAGAAAGTTAAAATAACATTGACAACCGTATTAAAACACTTTTATTCTAATAAGTGCCAATGCAATGAATTTGTAGAAGAACTGAAAATATGTGTAAAGGTGGTAAATTATTTAGAACCTCCTTAAGGTGAAATCAAATCACAATAACCATGAAAGACAAAGACTAATTTACCACAAATTAATGAATAGCAACCATATTCATTAAGAAATCAACGTTAGATATAATAAAATCGTCAAATTATCATTACTTGCGCAATGGAGGCTCTCATCGCGGCCCATTTAGACCCGAATGGCTACTAACTTAAATTTCGTCTGTCTTTTTAACAAGCCCTTTGTCCAATAACAAAAAAGGACCCCTAACTTAACCCAGACGGTTTTCGAGAAAATAAACCGTCGGCAACGACGTCTTTGGTTCTATAAATGACTGTATTATACTAAAACTTTGTTATAAGATCAAAATCTATTGTTAAGGTTTAGGTAATAGTGAAATCCAAGTATATTTTGAGGGTAGAGTTAACTACCTATACACTAAATCATAAATTAACAGGGCAGTGTGTCACACACGATGTCTTTACAAAGGATTTTTAAATGCTTTTGTTCTAAAATATTATGAATGTCATTTTCAATTATGATTACTACTTGCTGAACGGTAAAGGAAAACATCGTGAAGAAACCTGCACGACTATAGAAGGGCGTGTGAAGTTCACCAATCCGCACTGGGCCAGCGGGGTGAACTATGGCCCAAATCTCCGTCGTATTGAAGGGGAATGAGCCCGGTATAATGGCAATAGGCTCGCCCCCTATTACATTGGAACCAAAATACATCGGCGAAGTGTGGGAACACTACAGAGCACCTCTGCCTACCCCTTCGGGGAATACAGGCGTGATGTATATAAGTGTTTTGTAATACTATTGTAAATTAAGTCAGACGCCTATATGGGAGGGCTTTAATACCACCCTAAGGCTGTTCATAGTCGTTCTTGATTTGAACCCGACAAGATTAGATACTCTCTACAAGTACTAATTCAATCAGCAATTCGATTCCTTCCACGACTTCCATCTATTTGAAAGCAGTATCGATTCTACTGGTAATCCGGGCTAGGCTAGTTCTCGCGAGTACTGATTACCGACTGAATCAGTTGAGGGGGCAGTAGAGGTGGGGGGGGGAGGACGGGGGGGGGGGGTTTGCTGGGTAGGGCTATGTCCTACAAACACGGATTGAGATGACTGAGCCTGACGCCCGCGGTGATGCGCCGCGGGATAAGGGACAAGTGACACACGATTTTGATACTAATCATTATGATGAAATAATGTTGATTGTTAGCTCCTTAAATAGTATCAGTAATAGGGGTAACAGGTACCAGTAATAGGGGTAAAGGTTTCACCACTTCTTTTAGTGGTATGATTACAATATGACTTTAATTTTTAAACGATTTCATTATTAAACAAAAACTGTTCAATATGTAAACTATACTGTACAAGCGAGGTGTTGTTAATGAACCCTAATTATTGAATAAAGACAAATTATAACATGTCTTGACAATCAGACATTGGAATATCTCGTATGGGATCTGTGATACATTTAACAATAAACTATCTTTTAATAATTTTACGGGAAAAATACTTAAATTAAATATATGTTCAATTGTATCGTATTCGATTTGTGTAAGTCTCGCAACATTAACATTTGTGTCTTTAAAAACAATATCATGTATGTAACAGTAACAAAACACATTGTAAATGTAACGAAAAGAAATACTAAAGTATATTATAAATAAACGCTATAAGTTACGTTACATAGCAGAATCTGACTATTTGTAAATGCTTCTGGCGCAAAAAAGTAGATTTTGATTATAAGTATATACGCTATAAGTTTGTAAGTTTGACGCCAAAAGCGGAGCGGTCCCGGCACTTGAGACACGGCCCGTGATTATGTAGAGTCACGTGCACCGACCATACTACATCGTATTATTAAGTTCTCTGTACCTAACGCTACTGTTATATTACTTATAGTGTAACTTATACGCTAGCTTCTATCTGTGACTTCGTCCGCGCAAACTTAGATTATTCAATATCGTTAAAAATTATGGCCTATATGTTATTCTGATGTATAAACAACTAGCTGACCGGGCGAACTTCTTACCGCCTTAAAATGAGTGACATACGAAAGCAGCGCCACCTACCGGGTCCAATTGTGAATCTAAACCATCCAGGGTGCCACCCAAACGCATTAAAAAAAAACATTCAAATCAGTCCAGCTGTTTAGGAGGAGTTAGCTTACAACGAAAAGTGGCATTGATTTTTATAAATATAGATAATACTGTAAAGTTTAATCAAAAACTGGTTTGTAGATAACTTGAAATTACTACAAGTTTCGTGATATACGATAAGGCCTCCAGGCACACTGGGGATTTTTTGCCATACCAAAACAAACTGTATTGACTCACAGAAAAAGTTCATTCTTCAACTAAGTGACACTGACAGCGCAAGCTAATTTTAACGCCAGGCGTAACTTCTACCACAGAAATTCAATTTTTAAGCATATTGACACAGAGTTCATTTTGGTATTGGAAAATATTTAGACGTGCACGCGTTGACGCCCCAGTGTGCCGGGGGCTTGAACCAAACACATTGTGAATGTTATAATAATTGTGTGGTATACCAAACATAATAGGGTAACGTTTTATTTTTAACCTACACTACTACAACAGCCTTTTTAACGTCCCACTGCTGGGCACGGGCATCCCCTCAATGCGAGGGGGATTCGGGCCATAGTCCACCACGCTAGCCCGGTGCGGGTTGGCAGACTTCACACATCTATCGAAAACTAGTCTAGTTCCCTCAGACGTGCAGGTTTCCTCACAATGTTTTCCTTCACGGTTTCATAGCAAGTGATAATCTCGGATGAAAATGAGATTCGCACATAAATCCCAGAGGTGCGAGCCGGGGTTTGAACCTGCACACTTTCATTGCAAGCCGTGCGTTCGACAACTCGGCTACCACTGCTTCTTATTTTTAACCAAACTTACTGAATCGTATGTCAACGACCTAGTCTGTAGATGCTCGATCCCTGCGAGCCCTAAGGGTCACAAAGTTCGTGCACCCATTTGATTGGAGCCCGCCTACGGATTCAACCACTCGAAATATGCGAATTGATTTATTATAATAATTGGATTTTCAGTTTTGCGGTTTCGAACGGCCCGCGGGGATATTGGCGTAAAATATTAATCTGTATCACTCGTAACACAAGTGCGAATTGTTTTTGGTTTCTAAAAAATATGCATTTAAAAACCACTTTTTTTTTGTCTATTTTTCAGTAAATCTATAATAACTTTATGCCTGTAAAGAATTATTTCATTAATTTAATAGAACGTACAACGTAAGATCTCTCTCGAATGACAGTTTTTACTAGCAATGGTACAAATATCCCATTCCTGAGCAAAAGGTGTCCCAACTCCAGTATAAGGTTTCCTCACCCAATGTTTGCAACAAAATATTTTCAACGCGCTATGTAACCATCCCCTGGCCATACCAGTTGAAATATTTACCTGGTATTCACCTAAACGCTTTGTAACGCCGAATTGTTGGGCCATCGCAATAATCCGATGGAATCCAGCACGCCTACCGCCAATCGATAGCGTTTGAGGGTTAAACACTAACTTTGAGGCGGGAAAAAGTATTATTGCATTAGGGTTAGTGGGCGTGAAAAGGGAAAGGCGTGAATTTGGGTTTTTGGTTTTGGTCATTCGGTTTCTGTTATTTATATGAAAATTGTTTGATGTTTTTTAAATGTGTTTCCATATTGAATAAGAGAATTGATACTTATTATACCGGGGTGTCCTTGACCTAGCACGGGCAATACAATAAAAAATATAAAATGATTACCTAATATTTTATCAGTTTCTAAGTCTGTAGAGTTGTGAAGAGCACCCCAAAATCATTAGTAAACCATAAAACACAGAAACCAGTTACCCCACTCGTTGCGTATACCGCTCCCTGCTTAATTAAAACTCATATCCTTAACCTCGGCAAATGAACACACGCGATAAATCAAGTGATATACAAACAGACGAATTCTCGTACATGTAGTTATGCGAACACTTTGATGTTTAACATAATATATGTATCAAATTTCGCGGTGCCAACTCCAACTCGTAATGAACCCGAGAAAATTAAGTTGAACACCTCCCCCCCCACTTTTGTCTCATACTAATGGCAGGAATTCATTGTATTGAATTCCGTGTTCCGGATATTAGGAATTTGCACTTTCGCCTTTGTGCGTGTCGAGTGTGTCGAAGATACTTGTGTTGGAATGTGTCTGTAATTTAAGTGCGAGAGTGAAGTAATGGTTTCCAAATGGTTTCGGCTGTGTTTATAAAATCCTATGACAATAGTGTTCGAAATTTAATAATTTTATATTACGAAATAGCTTTCTAGGTAACTTTTAAATATCTTTCTTATTACAAAATGTATGTAGCGTAATAAAAATACGAGGTATAAAATATTCGAACGATCGTGGGAGTCGGTGTGGGTTCCGCGCCCTAATTTTCTTATCGTAATTGAATTTTTCTATTTTTTTTTTAAAGTTTCTTTACCATTTTGTACTATTTCTCAGTGTGGTTTCCGATTACTGTATAACTGGTATCCCAATGGTTAGATAACCAATGACAACTTGTAATATCAGTGAATATTTGGTAAAAAAAAAAGGTTTTTCTTCGTAGACTCATATAAAAACTTACTTAAGTACAATGCGATCCAAATAAAAATAGGAATGTCACTTGAAACTTATTTGCATATCAATAATAATAGTCTTACATCAAGTTTAAATAAAAAGGTTAAATTAGTAGATAATTGTCTTAATATAATATTTAATTATTTAAAGTCATAAATCGTTTTCGTTCGTCACATATGGCGCAAAGTCGATCCTATTCTCATAGTAAACTCCCTTCAAAGTAAACTTTATTACAGCTTTTGATAAACATAAAGATTTACAGTTGTAATATTCCATATTACGAAGTCATTATAATGTGGAGCTTTATTAACATAACAAATAATATTTACATAGCGACTCCGGAAAGCATAAACGTCGCAACTGACAGATGTAATATGTGATACATTCATAAAAAAAACTGTTAAATTAAAAAAAAAAGTTTAAACTTTGTATAAGATTGATGATTTCCACGCAACTAGCTCCTATCTGAGAAGTGTATAATTATATCTAGATTGTCAGGTCAAGTCAGACCAATAAAATAAGAGATGGCATTAAGCATTTTATTACGGAATCCTAAAATATTAATACAAGAACAACAACGGGGATTACTGTTTCATTTGAGTAATGGGGTTATAATCCTTTGCAATATTTATTTTCCGCCAACCTTAAAAAAATCTTTTATTAAGCGTCGCTTTGGCACGGGCCCAGACGTGGCAAGATTTTAATTTACAATCGGGAAAATTAATAAATTCTAATTTTAATTTTTGGTCTCTGTAATAGAGTGGGTAAACAGACAGCTAATGGACAGAGTAGGGATCGAAAACGGAACCTCTCAGTTACTAGTAGACCTACCCGGCTAATCAGCCATTTGAGCGAAGGACATTTGGCTCACTAAACCAGGGTTCAATTCCCGCCAGTGGCAAATTTCAGGTATGTTTTTTTCGGATTTTTTCTGTGTTTAACTGGGAGCCCCAGTCCATTGCACGATACCCACGATACCCGCTTGGTTTGGTATCGTACTGTTATACTGAGAAAAACTCCCGTCTTTTTAAAAAAGGTTATTTATTGTGCACTAGGAAATAGCAATTATAAACAAGAAATCCAGCAAGTGTTTGTTGGTTCGCGGCCCGATCCGAACTGACTAACATTGCCTCAGGTTTATAGTCCAGAATAAAAAGGTGCTGATGAGGCGCCTACTCATCAGTATTCGGTACTATTCAGGGATATAACAACCCCCCTAACAAGAGGAAACTTAAATTTTATTCTAAGTTTCAGGTGGATATCCTTAGTCTTGGACTTGGTATTTCGTCTAATTCTTGGCTAGGATCGGTTGATGGATCAAGATTTGTAGTAATTTTTCTAAGTTTAAAATTTGAGCAGTTGCCGAATTTCTTGTATAGTTTAAAAGATACAAAAATTAAAATTAAAATAATTATACAATAAGTCAATATTGGATAATGAGAATCATATTTCAAAAGTGGGTTAGACTCATTCATTATCTTATCAATATCTGTCATTAACTGATCGTCAGCAACACTTGCAAGTTTTTCTAATTTAACATCAATTAAGTTTATTGGTTTCAATTTGGATTTAAGGGTTTTAAATTTTATTTTATCACAGCAAGGGTCACTGATAAGGTTAAAATCAGATGTTACAGGTTTTATTGTTATATTTAAATTATTTCTGGGTAAAAATTCTTTATTCTTACAGAAGGCTTTACAATTTGGCGGTAAGTTCAATATGCCGGTACCTAGTAATTTAAATTCCGATATTTGTGTTTGACATTCGACAGTGAGTTTTATAGGTTCAGTTACGACAAATATCCATCTATTACCGGATAATTCTTGCCAAATATTTAGTTTTCCATGAATTAATTTGGTTTCACATTGTTGGGGTAACTTGTCTAATACTTTACTTAGAATTTCTGTTTCGCAAGTAGGGACGTTTTGCACTGAGTGTACATCGAGTCTGTTACAAATGTAAATTTGATTAATACTTTTAATACAATCTTTTAAATCACTAAGATTTATATAGGTTGTCTTATCTCTACTTATAGCTATATAATTACAATTGGGAATTATTGTTGCGTAAGAATTAGGGTGATGTCTGTCGTGTGGAATCAATACAGGTATAGTTTTGTATAAACTGTACTCTACTCTAGTGACTAATGGTATCTTGATTACAAAAACAATTTGGGTATTTATATAATAACATGATAGTTGTGCTAAATCAATCAAAGAGTGTATATTATCTAAACTTAAACTTAAAGGTAGTTCTGAATGCTTAACTAAACTTCTGACATTGCGAGATAACTCTTCAAAAAGTTGTTTTGGCGTTAAAACAGATGGGTGAATCGAGTGACTTTTTGTAAACATAATAGAATTGACGACATTCTCAATTTTAAATGATAGCGTAAATAAACTAGAAGATAATTCATTATAAATTTCGTTCATCTTAGATTCTATAAATAATATTGCTGATGCATCGGACAAATTATTGACATCAGCGTTTAGAGATTCAATAGCGCTATTCAAACGAGCTTCGTTGACATTAATTGTTTTTAAAGTTTCGTTGTAGTTATTTATAGCTACATTAGTCATGAGTATGTTATCTTTAAGTACAGAAGCGAGCTTTTTATTATTGTTATCTATAAATTGAATGGCATTATTGTATCTGATAGCGTCGTTTTCATCCATTGTCCCTATTATTTGTTTAAAGACAGATCCGATTCCTGCAAACCATGCAGATCTTTTATCTCTGTCCGAAATCAAATGTGATATAGCACTATAATCTCTTAGAATACTGTCAAGACGCGGTACTAAAGGTTGGAGGTAGTTATGACATTTTGAATTGTTATATTCACTTTGTTGACAAAAGAATCTAGCAGTTCCTAACACATTTTTTATATTGTCAATGTGGGGTTTTATGTATCCAATATCAATAGGGATCAATACATGAAGGTGGTCGTTAGTGATTTTAACAGAACCCGCTGAGTCGAAAAAGATGCCGGGGCTTTCGGTTATCTGTTCTATAATATTGGATGCGTAAATGTAGGTACTCGCCGTGACAATTCTGAAATATGACAGTCTAGTTATATTATTAATATTACTTACTCCTAAATAAATCTACGGTTAAAAATGATGTAAAATAAAACATTTAAAAGGTGAAAAAGTAAAGTAAACATACTATATACTATCATTATCTTATATACCTACTTATTTTAATAAATGTTTAGTCGGAATGAGTTTCCGCTAGTTTGACTTCATCGTAATGATACTTTACGTGTCGTCGGTTTAATAGTAATGTCAATGTGTTGTTTCCGTTTATTCGGAGAACTTTAAAAGGACCTTTCCAAATAGGCGATAAGGCTTTACGAAGCCGCAAGTGATTTTTAACATACACCATGTCGCCTACTTTGTATTTCATGGGTTTAGTTCGTTTATCGTAATATGACTTAGAAGTCATTTTTGATTTAAGTATGTTTTCTAAGGCCTTTTCCTTAGAGAGTTGTAAACGTTGTTGTAGGACGCGCACATAGCTATTATATGTAGGTTCTAAGGCGTTGTCGTAAATAGAGGATGGAATAAAAGGTTTATGGCCGAAAACTAATTCATAAGGTGTAAAATTTGTAGTTGAGTGAACTGTGGTGTTATATGTTAGCATTGCCGTAAAAACAAATTTCGGCCAGTTATTTTGGTGCTCGTTCACGAAAGATTTAAGATACTCTTTCAGTGTCGAGTGACTTCGTTTAAGGGCGCCCTGTGTTTGCGGGTGGTATGGAGTAGACCAAAGCTGTTTAATTTTGAGGAAAGTACATGTTTGTTTAAATAATTCTGCAGTGAAATTTGTACCTTGATCTGTAAGGACAGATTTTGGAATGCCAAACTGGCAGATGAAATGGATGAGGCACTCAGACGATTCCTCAGCTGTGGCGTTTGGTAAGGGATAAGCCGCTGAATATTTTGTGAGGTCATCTTGTAGTGTCAGTATGAACTTGTATTTCGATAGGCTGGCTTCTGGGAGAGGGCCAACGAGGTCTAGTGCAAGACGCTCAAATGGTTGTGTCGATGTACTTGTGATTTGCATAGGAGCACGATTGATTTTTCTAAGAGCCTTATTAGATTGGCATAGGTCACATTTGCGGACATAGTTTTCGACATCGTTGCGCATATTTCGCCAGTAATACTTTTCTTGGATCCTACTTAACATTCTGTTACCACCCAAATGACCTGAAATAGGTATATCATGGTTTTCCTTTAAGATTTTATTGATTTCAGTCATAGCAGGGTATATAATAGAATTTTTATAAATGTGAATAATTATGTTTGTATCGTGAAATAGGTACATAATTATGTTATATATCTTTATGAATGTATATACATCGAAGGGATTGCGGAAATCTGTTATACTAAATTCGGTTACGTTATTCTTTAATAATTCGGGTTTTAGCGTATTTAAGCTTTTGAAGATATCTTCATAGGAATTCTTTTCGTAATGATACACTTTAACAAATAAAAAGTAATAATTAGTGTCGTTTTTCTGAAATGTTATAAACGAGTGTAGAGTCCTTTCCTTGGAAAGAAATTCAGTAGATTCTAATAAGTTGCCAACAGTTTCGGCAACGTAATGATTTGATTCGTCGAGGTCAACGGATGTAGGGATTACTATATGTTTGATTTTTGTTTTTAATAGGTTTTCGTTGTGTTCTTCAATTCTGGTAGTGAATGTTATTGATCTACTGTTTATTGTTTTCAGGCATTTAGAATATGAGTCATCATTATTGGTAATATCGACGGATTGTGGAGTCGGAATATTGAAATCGTCGGGTAATTCTAAATCCTCAGGGAGTATAAAATCATCTGGTAAATCTAACAATTCAGGTAAGTCAGGAATTTCGGGTAAGTTTTCAGTTATATTAGGATTGGACAAGGACGACGGACTAGTTGTAGTATTTTCCTCGGTAAGTATTTGATCAGGATTAATAGGAATATTTTGTGATGTTTCAGAATTCGACTGCGGTACAGGATTTTGTTGTTGTACAGGGTTTACTGGATATCTAGAAAGCGCATCTGCGTTTGAATTCATTTTACCCTTTTTATATTGAATTTCGTAATCGTATTCTTCTAATTTTAGACGCCAACGGATAAGTCGTGATCCGGGGTCTTTGCAATTGAAAAGCCAATTCAGGGGTTTATGGTCTGTGATTATTTTAAATTGGCGACCAAATAAGTATGGACGGAAAGTTTTTGTCCCATAAATTATTGCTAGGCATTCTTTCTCGGTAACACTGTAATTACATTCCGCTTTGTTCAGTGTCCGAGAGGCGTAAGCGATTGGTCTATCGTTACCAACGTCGCCTTGCGATAAGATTGCTGAGATGGCATAATTAGATGCGTCACAAGTTAAAACAAAGGATTTTGTAAAATCAGGATATATAAGAACTGGTGCTGTTACCAGTTTTTCTTTTAATTGTTCGAAAGCTAGTTGTTGACTATTAGTCCAATTAAAAGGGACATCTTTTTTAAGTAGGTTTGTTAGTAATTTTGCGTATTTTGAGAATTCAGGGATAAAGCGACGGTAATACGAAGCTAGGCCTAGAAATGATTTGATATCTTTGGGACACTTAGGTATAGGAAATTGCATTACAGCTTTTATCTTTTCTGGATTGGGTTTTACTCCTTCATCACTTATTACGTGACCTAAATAAGCTACTTCCTTACGAAGGAATTCGCATTTTTCTGGTTGTAATTTGAGATTAAAGTTTCTCAATCTTTCGAATACGAGATAGAGTTTATCCATATGGGATGACAGGTCGTGAGAATAGATTACAATGTCGTCTAGGTACACAAAACAATGTATTCCTTGTAACCCAGATAGAACCGTGTTCATTGTTCTTTGGAATGTCGCTGGAGCATTTTTAAGGCCAAAAGGCATTCGGTTAAATTCAAAGTGCCCTTGTGGTACACTAAAGCCCGTTTTGGGTGCGTCGGCGGAACTCATTTTAATTTGATGGAATCCGGACGCTAAATCTAATGTTGAAAAGTATTTACTTTGCCCTAATTGGTCCAATATTTCATTGATTTGTGGAATTGGATAACTTTCTCCAATAGTTACGTCATTTAATTTTCGATAATCTATTACAATTCTCCACTTTTTATGTCCTGATGAGTCTAGTTTCTTTGGTACAATCCATATAGGTGATGACCAGGGTGATTTTGATGGTTGGATAATATTTTGTTTTAACATTTTCGTTATTTGGGTTTTTACTTCTTCTTGATGTATTTCAGGGAATCTATACGATTTGACACTAATAGGTTGTGAGACGGTTGTTTGAATCTCGTGTTCAACTACGTCTGTACAGGTTAACTTGTCATCTGGTAAATGAAATATATCAGCGTATTGATTACAGATTTCTTTGAGGTTATCTATTTCCTCAGAGTTTAAGTGAGACGTTGGTAAAAGTTGGAATAACTGAAGACTTCTTTTAATACTATTATTTATAGCGTGATTATGATTTTTACTGTTTAATTCACTGTAATCAATTGGAAATAAGGAGAATGATAAATTAGAATTTACCTGTATAGGTTTATCTGATACGTTAAGCACTGTTAAGTTTATTCTATTATTATCTTTTACTTTTACTATACAATTGGAAACAAGAAGAGAATCAGAAATGTGTTGATCGAATATAATTCCCTCTTTTATTTCAGGATTTTTGACTGAACATTCGATTACCGTTTCCGTTCGAGGGGTAATGATGTAGGAAGGTTCATCGAAGGATAATTTAATATTATTATCTTTTATTTCCAAGGACTCGGAATCATAATTAATAAGACAGCCGTGTTGTATAAAAAGGTCATTGCCTATTATACCATCGTAAGGTAAGTTAATGTTATCGAAAACATGGAAGGTGTGTGATAATTTTAGATGTTGGTTAAATTGTAATTGTAGGTTAAGGCAGCCTAAACTTTTTATAGGGTTATCGTCTTTGGAGTCTATGCCTTTAACCTTGATATCTGTATCACGTAGCTGTAAAGGATTAATTATGCAAATATTTTTTAGGACACAGAGGGATGCTCCGGAATCGATGAGGAAGGTAAGTGGTTTTTTATTTACAGGTGTTTGGAGTGTGACATAAGGTAAGTACCTTTTTTGGGTATTGATTTCATAAATTTGCCATGTTTTAGGTTGTTTAGGAATTGATGTGAGATAAGGACCGTGATTTTGGGGCTGATTACCCTGTTCGTTGGTCTGAGTATTAGGAAAACCTTGAGTTTGGGGCTGATTACCCTGTCCGTTGGTTTGGTTATAAGGAAAGCTTTGAGTTTGGGGCTGGCTACCCTGTCCATTAGTCTTTTTAGGAAGGAGACCTTGAGTTTGGGGCTGGCTACCCTGTCCATTAGTCTTTTTAGGAATGAGACCTTGAGTTTGGGGCTGACTACCCTGTCCATTAGTCTTTTTAGGAATGAGACCTTGAGTTTGGGGCTGGCTACCCTGTCCATTAGTCTTTTTAGGAAGGAGACCTTGAGTTTGGGGCTGGCTACCCTGTCCATTAGTCTTTTTAGGAATGAGACCTTGAGTTTGGGGCTGGCTACCCTGTCCATTAGTCTTTTTAGGAAGGAGACCTTGAGTTTGGGGCTGGCTACCCTGTCCGTCAGTCTTGAATTTATGATGAGCATCGGCTTGAATATGAGGGTTCTGACCCGTGCGATACTTATACGGGGCAGAGATTAGTTTAAACCTTCGGTAGTATCATTTACTTCGTCCTCTACTTCCTCTTCGTCATTTTCCGCATAGTTTACGCGGGGAGTTGATTTATAATCATTAGACCTAGAGGTTGATTGATAAGGGGTAAATGCTTGGGGTCCATTTGAATATTTCTTATTATTGTAATCGCGGAGTCTACAATTTTCTAGGACATGACCGATTTTCTTACAGTATCTGCAAAATGGTGGTTCCCTAGGAGAAGAGGAAGATGCCTGTTGGTTGGCATTATTATAATTTGACCTTGGTTGAGTTTTATTGTTAAAATCGTTTCTTTTGGGCATTGGTTCAGTCGATTTTGGTTTGAAATTATTACGGAAAGAGAATTGTTGGATTTTCTCTTCCGACATAGCATAGTTTATAGCGTCATTGAGGTTCCTTGGGTCCCTACATCTTACTAAGTTGGAAATTCTGGGATGTAAACCCAGGGTAAAAGTATGGAGAGCAAGGTCCTCCATAGCGGCTAACCTACCTGTCAACTCAGTTTTCTTTGTGTTGGAAACTGTGACCTCGATTAATAGTTTCTGTAAGCAGGTTTCCACTCTAAGGGAAAATTGGCTAATAGCTTCTTGGTTTCCTTGCTTACAGTCCTGTAGTTCTGTGAGAAGGTGGGCGTAATGTTTACGCTCCCCGAATTGTGTCTTTAGGAATTCCTTTAAGGACGTCCAGGATTCGAAATCTTTTATCGAGCAAGCTGTTTCGGCCTTGCCTTCTAGTTGGCTGAGAGTATACTTTAGAATTAAATCCTCTTGTTGCGAGGTTGCTAATGAAATTGCGCTGTCGCAATTTCTCAAAAAGGCTGTAAGTTTATCCCTATCGCCATTGAAAGGTTTTATGAATTTTAATATTGTATTTAATGGAACTTCTTCGTCACCTTTTGTCTCCCTCAAATCCTTTTTTGAATCTGATTTCGACATTTTAGGTGGATTAAAATAAAATGTGTATTCCTAAATTAATAAGGTACACGTTAATAGAAATAATATAATTAAAAGTGAACAGAACCTGGAAACGGGAATAGTATAGTATTCTAAAGTATTATATTACGACTGACACTGAGACGCTACGGATGCGTTATCGAGAACGCGTGGGCGCTCTATTGTCCGGAGAATGTTTAGGCTAATTATAACTGATAAGAACGGCTCAGTTACGATCAAGTATGGATGTTACAATGATTCACAAATTAAATTAAGATATCTTAGTAATATTACATAACTAGGTACACGTATAAATGTCTGATTTTCACGACGACTTCTGGATAAGTAATGGAATAGGTTGACTCACAGGAATAGTTCACCACACCTCATTCTGGAACCTGGACCTGGACTCGATGTAGACCTGGCTTCTGGCGTCAGGATACTGTCACCGTTTAGTCGGTGCTGGATACCGGCTGCTTCGGCGTCGATGCCCCAACAGCTGGATACCACTTACTGCACAGTGGACTCTTCGGTGACGGATACCGGGGTATTTCCCGTTTGGAATTGGTCAATTTAAATGACCTTGATGAATCCGGATCGGGAACTTCTGGATCTGGAGCTTCTGGATATTTGTACACTCAATCACACTTATGCACTTATAGTTGTTAGGATCCTGATTTGTTAGGCACTATGGAATTTTTTCAGGATCCCACCGCTGCCACCAAATGTTATACTGAGAAAAACTCCCGTCTTTTTAAAAAAGGTTATTTATTGTGCACTAGGAAATAGCAATTATAAACAAGAAATCCAGCAAGTGTTTGTTGGTTCGCGGCCCGATCCGAACTGACTAACATTGCCTCAGGTTTATAGTCCAGAATAAAAAGGTGCTGATGAGGCGCCTACTCATCAGTATTCGGTACTATTCAGGGATATAACAGTACGATGAGTATGTGTTGTTTGGCGGTATTTATTTATTTATATTGCGAGTTGAAAGCATTGTGTGATTCTAGCGGCATTTTATAAGTAACCAGAGTATAGACACCCATATTTATAAGTAACCAGAGTATATACACCCATATTTATAAGTAACTAGAGTATAGACACCCATATTTATAAGTAACCAGAGTATAGACACCCATATTTATAAGTAACCAGAATAAAGACACCCATGTTTATAAGTAACTAGAGTATAGACACCCATATTTATAAGTAACCAGAGTATAGACACCCATATTTACAAGTAACCAGAGTATAGACACCCATATTTACAAGTAACCAGAGTATAGACACCCATATATATAAGTAACCAGAGTATAGACATCCATATTTATAAGTAACCAGAGTATAGACACCCATATTTATAGTCCAACCAGAGTATAGACACCCATATTTATAACCACAAAACTTCTTTCATCGCCACAATGATAACATACCTCATTAATAATTAATCCCTCCGCCCTAGATTGATAGTTGCACTTATTTATTTAGCAGTTGGTGGTCGGGAGCGCAGCGGAGGTGGCCACCTGAGCCCTTTAATTAATGCGCACCCGACGTTTATTGATAGCGGTCGGCAAACTTGCTCGGGTTCAAGCGAGTGCTGGAAGTATCATACTGCAGCGTTAAGTACTTTGGGGTGCCGATTTTTTTGCCAATACCAAAATGGACTGTATTGACGCATAGATAAAGTTCATTCCTCAACGAAATGACATTGACACCGCGAGTGAATTTGAACGCGTGGAGGCGTGGCTTTTACGACAGTTTTTTTTTTATATTGGACACAAAAAGCAGTGGTAGCCTCGTCGGCAAGAACGCCCGCCTTGAACCTCTGAGATAATTTTCAAGTGCGAATGCCATGTTCAACAATGATTACCACTTGCTGAACGGTGAAGGAAAACATCGTGAGGAAACCTGCACGTCTATAGAAAGGCGTGTGAAGTTCACCAACCCGCACTGGGCCAGCGTGGTTGACTATGACCCAAATCTCCCTCGTATGGAGAGGGAATGTGCCCGGTATAATGGCAATAGGCTCGCCCCCTATTACATTGGGACCAAAATACATCGGTGAAGTGTGGGCGCACTACAGTGCACCTCTGCCTACCCCTTCGGGGAATACAGGCGTGATGATGATGATGGTGATGTATTTTATATATTTGACACAGTTCGTTTTGGTATTGGAAAAAAATTACGCGCGCCTTTAGACTCCCCAGTGTGCGGGGTTTAAGACGAAAACTGGGAATGCCTTCAACTACATTCACACGGTAAAGCCGTCTGTCCCATGATTTGCAGCGGCAGAACATTTTCAATGTGTACTGCACCACTTGTTTCTAAGGCAGGCGTTCCAACAACTAGGCTATGAGTACATATGGAGGGGTGAAAGGCTATTTGCGACACATTTGGGCGATATCTATTTATATCATATTTGGAATTGGCGAATTGTTCGTAGCCGAGTGGTCGAACGCACGCTTTGCAATCAAAGTGCGCAGGTTCAAACCTCGGCTCGCACCTCTGGGTTCCATGTGCGAATCTCATTTTCATCCAAGGAAAACATCGTGAGGAAACCTGCACGTCTGAGGGAGCTTGACTAGTTCTCGATAGATGTGTGAAGTCTGCCAACCCGCACCGGGCCAGCGTGGTGGACTATGGCCTGAATCCCCCTCGCATTGAGGGGAGGCCCATACCCAGCAGTGGGACGTTAAAAAGGGCTGTAGTAGTAGTAGTAGTAGTAGAATTGTTCGGCGTCGAATGAATATGCTCTTCTATAAAGTTAAAGAAATGCCGTTTTAGTTAAATAAAGTTAAACGTTTCACCCCTTGATATATTTGTTTTTATAGCACAAAATTAAATCAAGAATACTTCTTACAAACAAGAGTAGTGTTTCCAATGTTTCTGTTGCACTCCAACATCAACAAAAGCTTACCAAGTACATGTGTACTTGATAATATTCTCGGTAAATAATAATAGAAGAGTTGTTCCACTTAAGGCAGCAATGTTTTTCTTGTTAAAAGTTGTGCTTTCTTTGCTCCCGCGATTCAGTATAAGTTTGATTTTGAGTCTATAAATAACCTCTTGATAATAACCTCTGACCTATTTTAACATTTTGTGTAAACTTTATTTCATTTTGAGCATTTTGTTGGTATGTCAAATTTTCTTAGGCAAATTGTTTATTAAGGGTACTTAGGGAAGGGACGGCAGGGTCCCAAGGGTAACACTATCATTGTGGTGGTGCTGTGACTTGATATTTCAAGGCATGAATACAACATATTTTATTAATGGTAGCTAGAGTATGATTAGTCTAATGGCTTCAAGACGACGATGTCTAAGATCTGCACTGGTCATATGTAGGCTACTATTGATAAAATGTATTGTTTTCATGCCTAGAAAATTTAAGTCATATCAACTCCACAATCATGGTGCAACTCAGTACAAATTCTGTACAAAATTGCCAGTTATAATTGAAGCAACCATACTTTAAGATAATGGTGGTAGTAAGGAACTAGCGTTGATGCTCATAATAATACGGTAAACTTACAAACTTATTTTATTTCGAAATGAGTAACCATTGAGTTTCTTACCGGCTCTTCTCAGTGGTAGCAGCATTCCAAACCGGAGTTACAAACTATTTGTAAGTGCTATAAAGGCCTACAAGAGTATAATAAAATGATATTGTTTCCATTTTTCATTGGCTCAAAGCAAGCTGTACGCTTACGCATCTTTGGGTCAAATCTATTTTATTAAATCACGTTAAGCCACGTTCAAGAGTATCCGAGTCTTTGATGTGTATATTTGATCTCTATTAATGCCGCCTCAAGTGTTATTACACACCTGTAATATAGCGATTTAAATTACACTGTAATTATTACGATGGTTGTTTGTGTAATAGATGTTTATGTGAATCCACCCCTACATTTATAAAACGTTATTGCAAAGCGCTTTTGATTTTGGAGACTGGCTTTATATCTGATTTGATTTTTTTTTATTCGTCGATTCGGCCAAGTTCCCTCAGACGTGCAGGTTTCTTCATGATGTTTTCCTTCACCGTTTCATGGCAAGTGATAATCTCGCACATAAATCCCAGAGGTGCGAGCCGGGGTTTGAACCTGCACACTTCGATTGAAAGGCGTGCGTTCGACCACTCGGCTACCACTGCTTGTGTCTACCACTGCTTGTGTCTAATATCAAATTAACAAATACAATAAATTCTCGTCTATACTTACATACATACATACATACAAATAAATAAAATTGGAGTGTCTGTTTGTAATATCAAAATAACACTTTTTTACCAAATGCGTATGAAAGTATATACGATACCTATAACGAAAACGCAATTTTTTTTTTTTTGTCTGTCTGTCTGTCTGTCTGTTCGTTTGAGGTAAACTTCTAAACGGCTGAACCGATTTCAATGGGACTTTCACTGACAGATAGTAGACGTCCCAAGGCGTAACTTAGGCTACTTTAATTTTAGAAAAAGCATTAGGGTTCCGCGGGAAAAACATAATACCCATATTTCCGGGTAATCTCAATAAAGTCCACGCGGGCGAAGTCGCGGGCACAGCTAGTTATAAATAAAATAATAAGGTGAAAAACATGGCGAATGAATTCGCAATATCGATATATTTATCTGTACAAAAGATCTGCAAGTACAGCATATACATGGGCATCGCGTGTGCCAAATGAGTCGCGCATAATTAAATGCTTAATTCCGATCCAGTTGCCCTTGTATTTGTCTTCATAATGCGATTAAAATGCTCTCTTAAATCGCCTAATTAGTTGCAGGCCATGAGACGCGCGGGTGACGACGGGACCCCACTTGCTTTCATCACTTTACCTTGATATTTATTTATGTTAATTAATTAAAATCGTTAGTTCCAATGTCTGCGATAGATGTCGCTAGCATGAATTTGAACGAGGTATTGTGATGTCATTCACTGCCCACCATTTAACTTGCGATGTCAGCTTGATAAGACAATTTGATTGTTATCAATGTCTAACTTCATGATAACTTCTGTAGTTGTAGCATGAACGCCAAGATTAGACTTATGTCATGGAAATTCACGGAATATGTAGGTTTTGTCTCTGTCGACTGTCTCTCGTATGAAATAAGACAGAGAGCGAGCCATCGAATCCGTGACAAAGGTCTTATCTTGATATACGTGCTAGACCCGCTGATAAAATACACAAAAGTCAAAGTCAAATCATTTATCAGGTTTATTTTTTTTACTTAATTTTCTTATATGCTTCTGTATTACTACCGAGTACCGGATCGGCCGCAGCCTCGACTGAGAACATTCGGCAAGAAACTCAGTTAGATTTTAATTATTTTTTTATCGCAACTCCAGTGTGTTTGTTTTACATAGAGCTGTTCATAATAATAATAAAAAAATATACATTATTAAAGCAAGACACTTTGACATTAGAGTATTTGAGCTAGACTCATCTATGTATCTATAATGTTAAAAAGGGAACAAAAAAGTATATATCACACGCTTATATTTTGGGCTAAGCTTATTACTCTTAAAGCTCAGTGTTACCACTGGCCAATTCTGGCAATTCTTTGAAAGAAATATCTCGCTCGTCTAATAGCCCCGGCGCGAGTCGTCTCTCGGGAGGCGTAAGCTTATTAAAGATGTCTCTAGCACAGATTGCTTTAATTCCGCAAATGACGGCCATTATTGAACTGCTTCCCTGTTTTGTGGGATACATATAAGATGCTGGATTCATTTATGTGGGAGATATTCTCACTAACGGCAAGCAAAGCGGCGCCTAATTAAGAAATGTCTCATGTAAAGCGACGCCCAAGCAACAACTTCCGTTTTTCCACTCGTTTTTTTACAAGGCGACTCTAATGGTTTGTTCAGTTGTGGACTTGCGTTTTAACTTTACATTCAATGATATTTAAAAGTACAGATGCCTAAATGTACCTAAAAGACGTCATCAAAAAAAATTAAATTGTTGCTATAGCCACCTAGTCGTATAGGTCTTGACATTGAAAATCAGACGTACGTGGACATCAAGGTTATAAACTAAATTGGACGTGTGAATCTGTAAAATGTTAGGAAAAGCTTCGTATTTGATATTATTACTCGTTGGTTTAATTATTGCGAATATTTCGCGTTGATTCATCCGCCATTTATATCACTGTCATCACCCATTTACATGTATAATGTGTATATTTATTGAATTTGCTCTTGCTATTAATTATTTGACACTGGCTGAAATACCCACTAAACGCGGTGGAGCCGTACCTCATCTTATTCCATTAAATATCATAATTTCAGTCATTTCGTAAAAGAAGAAGAAGAAGAAGATTGACAAGGCCGACGCCTGTCAAATGAGTCACCGAATCGGTATCGTAACTTAAGGCGGCTCTAGAATCCTTAGTAGTCGCAGCGAGAGGGTAGGCAACTGCTTAACAGTAAGGCATCACATTAAATGCTTTCAAATGATTACTTACTTCATTTATTGTACACGTAAAAACAGTTTGATGTGAAAAAATCTAAACCCAAAAGTAATCTACTCAGTGCCATATAGAAAACCATTTACACTTTTGAACAGCCGAAGTTGTACAGTGGGCGACGTGTTCACAAAACGGTAACACGATGTACGAAATATCATTCATATCGTATGAGAATTTCACGTAATTCAATGTAAAAGTTGTGAATGTTTACACTTCAGGCGTGTTTCTGTCACAGTTACAAGTTTTCAGGCGTCGCGGGTGATACAAAACGAGACGAATAAGTTTGTTTTGGGATAAGTTTCAGTCGCGTTTGTGTTTCCATGAATACTTGTTTAAATATGAATTTGGGGTGGAGTTCGTCGTCCGAAGATATTTACCTCAAATTTGTGGATGTTTAAATCCATATACTAAACACTTACAATTGCATTTTTTGTACCAAATAGTGTTCTACAACCCCGATGTAAATAGAATCCAAATTTCTATAAACCTGTGGGCTAGTTTTTTTATGAGAGAAAATACTTAAAAAAAGTTTTCATAGTAATAGCTTTCGATACATCTTCTAAACCTAGAAAGACAGTTTATGAAAGGATGTATCAAGATATATTTGCAGGCATTGAAATAGGCGTAAAGAAAATTAGGTAAAGTTTAAAACAATACATTATTTAGTACCACCAGACGAAGTAACCTGACAAGGGTAAATTAAATTGATCTGCTAATCTCCGGAGACATGCGCCTTGAATATATAAATAATTCAATATTGTCAGCCTTCAAAAATGCTTTTCGTCAAGATACATTTTTTAAACCGTCGAAAGCGCAGACATTCCGCCTCTAGGGAGAAATTATTCATTATTTTAGGGAGAATATGAATGATATTCTTTCATATTTTCAACAAAGAAACTTGAAGCTACATTTGTGGACATCTCAATACCGTTTAGGCCTCGCTACCAAAAAAAAACAGCCCGAGACATTGTTAACAATATTTTTGTAATGTAAAATCGCTTTGTTTTATATTTATTTTCACAGCATATTCATGACTGTCTGGAAACATTTTCAGAATAACAAAAGCCCAGCTCGAAAGTTCAAGTGGAATAGTATAGAATATTCTATATTATTTCGCCCCTCATGCAGTTAATTGGAATAATATGGCTTGAAGTATTGATCCTAATTTGTATCTCTGCTTTTCAACTTCATTCACCTTCCTAAATGTCATGTAAGCGTTAAATTGCGTATAGGGTTCAAAGTAATCTATGTTCAATTATCAGTAAGGATATGTTCTATTGACAACGGGTTGGTTTAGACTAATAGAGTAACCACAAACCATTGTGGCTACTGGTTCGATTCCCGCCAGTGACAAATTTCGGAAATTGCCTTTCCACTATTTGTCCTGGTTTTAGTGTAACTGTAACTGTATTCTACGGTGTCCATAATACAAGATTTGCTTAGTTTGGGATCATACGGTGAGAATGTGTTTTCAGGCGATATTTATTTATATTATTTCTAACTTCATTTGAGGTGCTCACGGGATTTTAATGTACCTACGCAGCATATTCTAATTGATATAATGCATAGCTGCGTCTTAACCGAAAGGGGACAGGAGAGACAGTGCGAAAGGAATCCATTGGCGCCTTTTCGTACCGTTAAATTAAAAACAGTCTGGCATGAGTGCTTGCTAGATATGAAGGTGGCTAATAATTGGGTGGTGATTAAATTAGGTTTTTACGATAGCTAGCAAGTCAGTAGCATTTGCCTTTACTGCTCAGCGATCTAATCACATAAATAAATGAAATCGCAATCGTCAAAGAGATTTATCCATTTAACTCAAATAATCAGGTGCTACTCCAGATGTTGTTGGTTTTCGACCAAAACTTTGGAACTCCGGAACCCCGGAGCTCCGGATCTAATGTAATCGCAAACACATTATACTGATTTCGTAGATACGGATTTAATTAAAACTGGTGATGGACTGAGGTCCACGAGTAATTTTGATGGATTTTTATTATGTAAGATCTGTTAATCAGTATCTACACTCATACAAAGATTGCTAACAGTTACGTAAAATAATATTGTAAATGTTTCGTGTTTCACGAAACCTGACCAGTTTTCTAAGATATATGCGAAATTAAACTAACCATCAATAATAGGTACATACTTTTGCTAGCTACCGAATACGTTATTACAAGTTAATAGAATCCAGGTCACTACTATCAAAGTTAGCTAGAAAGTAATCTAATAACATTGAAATAAATCACCAACCGCACATAACTGAGGAGCTTCAAAATTGAAGGAGATAGGTTTAAAAGCTAGCATTAGTATCGCGGCGAACTGGAATAGGTGGGACCTGGCGACTTGCCAAGCACAAGTTGAATAGGAGTGAATGTATGGGTCGACGGAGGCAGTTAACGACTGTTGGTCTTAGTAATAAATGCAGTATTTAATAAATATCACCAGACAACACATACTATGGGTACCCATACAATGGATTGGGGGCGATCCCTGCTACTGTAGACCAAGGAAAAGACTGGGGCTATGCGAGGAAGCCTATTTACAATATTCATTATTTTATTAATTACGCTAGTATTAGATACGTATTAGTATAACAAACCAACACGAGATTGCACGAAGGCGTAATTGCGCCCTCCTGAAAGTCAAAGCCATATAAAAAGGGTGCCTACTGTGTGTATGATTAGGAAACTTTTGTCTTTTGTTACGTACTAATGGCATTAACGTCCTCTGAGTACACCGAATTACTTTATTGCCCAATTTTATTGCTATTTTTATGACAGAATGGTGTTTCACCTGAAAGATGGCGTGTTTTCATTACGGCGTTGGTTAGACAATGGTTAATTATGACCGGTTACTATAATGAATAAAGGCTCCGTTTCGCCTAAAGACCATAAAAACTTCAACAAGATGCAAGTTGAAACTGTTCCTATAAAAAGTTACGTAATTCTTCATGATACGGGATGTTATATCGTTGCTCTTCGTTTTTATGGGAATGCAGTATAAGTCTTTTCCCATGATTTGTAAAATATAGTCCATTTACGACGTCGTTTGTGCAAACCCAGCAAAATACAATTTCCAATCTTTAGTTCCTATCGATCTCTACGGGATTTCTTCTCCTCATTACCACATAGATGGGCTGCGTGTTGCCCAGACGAATATGATTAATTCATTGGCTATGGATCCCGAGCCGAGTCAGCGATCCAGCGGAACAGCGATTTGCTTAATCATGGTGTGTTAGCCGTGTGGTTTTTACTGATGTGTGCGCGCATTTAGAGTAAGGATTTTGTGAATAAGTTATTTACGTATCAACTTTGATTTCTCTCAAAATCACTTTTTTATACTTGTTGACTTCTTTTAAATTTTAATGGAATTAGATGAGAAATGGCTTCACCTGCAACTAGAGCGTGTATTTAGCTAATGTCAAGTAATTAATAGCAAGGACAAATTCAATAAATACACATTATAAATAAAAGTTATGACATTCAACCAGGAGGCTTCTCAAATTATTTTTATATTTAATAGCAAGACAAAAAAACCTTAAGGTTTCCGTAAAATTAATTCAATGCAGTCATAATTCGTTCAAGCGATCCGTCGTTTTTACTTTACATCAGCCGACGATAATCTCGTTTCCTCTTCTCATAATTCATTTGTTAGCGATCTGTTCATATCGTGATTTATGTCATTGTAACATCGAAAATAAAGCCGAATGAAGATTAATGACACCCAAGTTATATCTCGTCTGGAAAGCTTTTTCGGCGTCGTTTAATTAGCGTTAGTGAATTTCTTTTAACTATGGATAATGTTAATTAAATATCTTAGTGATAAATTGAGGAGCTTTAAATTATTTTAGTTAATGTATCTTGTAAGCAAAATTAATATTTTATAGGCAATTTATAATTCAATATTAGAGTTCTTATCTCGGAATATTAATAGTCTGTGAGAAAAACTAAACGCAAGTATCGTGGATTTAATTATGGGTAGTAGGTAGTAAAAAAAATCGAATTCTCGCTTAGTGCAAAACGTTATGCGGGTAGGCGTAAATAAATTTGCTTACCCTCATCAAGTATTATTTATCTGTGAGCGGCAGTTGCATACTAACCGCTGACGGATGCAGGCGGTCGCGCGTAAATTTTGTGTATAATCGGGTATTTGTGATGTGTCATAATTAATGTGGATTAAAAAACAATTAAATTTGTATTATTTTGAGTGGTGGACAATAAATAGTTATCTAACTAAAGCATATTACTATACCTAATAATATAGTTATACGAAGTGGTAATATATCACTGCATTGAAGATTATTAGAAAAACAATCGTTTCTGGAAACTTGGATAGGTATATGACCTATAATATTTTTAACCGAATTATAAAAGGTATAGATTTTTAAATAAAGCAGTGGTAGCCTCGCGGGCAAGAACGCCCGCCTTGGACGTAAGGGGTGCAAGTTCAAATCCCAGGCCCGCACCTCTGAGATAATTTTCATGTGCGAATGTCATTTTCAACAATGATTACCACTTGCTGAACGGTGAAGGTAAACATCGTGAGGAAACCAGCACGTCTATAGCTTTCTATAGCGTGTGAAGTTCACCAACCCGCACTGGGCCAGCGTGGTGGACTATGGCCCAAATCTCCCTCGTATTGAGGGGGAATGTGCCCGGTATAATGGCAATAGGCTCGCCCCCTATTACATTGGGACCAAAATACATCGGCGAAGTGTGGGCGCACTACAGTGCACCTCTGCCTACCCCTTCGGGGAATACAGGCGTGATGATGTATATATTTTTATTTCGACCAGAATTATTTTTTAAATGTTTATTGCGGCATAGTTGCTTCGTTTGTGAACTCAATTATTATTATTTTTCGTTTAGGTACCGGTTTAGTCCAGTATTTTTTTAATTATTTCTGCCACCTTAAAGCAAGACTCCATAATATTTTCCTTCATCAAAGGCAAGGTGTGCGTGATTTGAATAATTATTTTGTGCCCGAAAGAATTTTTCATAGACTTTTAATTCCGTCACACCCTTCGGGGCTTTCGTAAATTATTTTGGAAATATTTTCTCAAAAGATCGCCTGGAAGTGTACAAGGCGGGTTCACAACAATCTCTTAGAGACCGTACCAGTGCCGGGGACCTTTTCGTTCTTTTTATCTGGAGGTGATTTCTGCCGGAGGGTCACTTGCGAGGTTTGTGTTGTGACTCAGTAAGTTATGAGAGGTTGCGGTTTATACATATTAATTTCTAATCCAATACAAAAGTTAACTTCTTTCGAATTGATGTAGGTGTAAGTATGGTTAAGATAGTAATCATCAATACATAGTATAAAACAAAGTCGCTTCCCGCTGTCCCTATGAAAACTACGCAACAGATTTTGATGCGTTCTTTTTAATCGATAGAGTGATTCAAGGTTTATATATACAGGATGGAATTTTGTAATGCCACCTGAAAGGAAAGTACTCTTAATACTGTAGATAGAAAATAGTACTCAAAGAAAACGTTCCATTATTTTTGAAAAGAAAGAAAACAGAGTTCAAAGATTTTCGAAAATTCGCTTGCCCCACCCGGGAATCGAACCGACTAAAACCTGTAAAAATTACACCCTGCACCCTTGCACCCTGCATCGATAGTTAGGGTTAATTATAAAAATGAAATCTCTCTAAAAAACTTGGTAAATTAAATGAAAGGAGAACCATGAAATCCGGACTTACAAATTCAATGGGTCAAGTTAAAGCACTTTTACCCGAAGATCCATCTGTTTACTTATGTAAGTTTTTTTTAACCTACATAGTCCCACTGCTGGGCAAAGGTCTCCCCCATTCTCCGCCACGCATCTCTATCTCCTGCCAGATCAGTCCATCCCTCCAGATAACGGTCCAGGCTATGTTAGTAGTTAATAATTATCATTGACGTCTTTTATCCATTTTTTTTAATTATTTAAGATTTAATGGTTTTCCTTTCATTTAATTTACCAAGTTGGTTAGAGAGATTTTATACTTATAATTGACCCTAACGATCGATGCAATAAAAGTACAGGGTGTTAATTTTACAGATTTAAGTCGGTTCGATTCCCGGGTGGGGCAAGTGAATTTTTGAATATCTTTGAATGCAGTTTTCTTTATTTTCAAAAATAAAGGAATGTTTTCTTGGAGAACTATTTTCTATCGACAGTATTAAGAGTACTTTCCCTTAAGGTGGCATTACAAAATTCAACCCTGTTTATTACATGCATAATATAGTATAGAAACACTGATAATTTTAGGTGGCGCTGCTTCCGTATGTCACTAATTCTAAGGCGGTACGAAGTTCGCCGGGTCGGCTAGTTTCCAGAATAAAATACTCTACTATAGGAATCGTCGTCTGTGGAGTATTTCCTGCTTACTTATCGAAGTAGCTTCTCCTCAGTTTTAAAATTATCCTATACACGATGAGAACTAACAAGAACATTCGTAACTGAATTTTTTTTAAGAATTTAATACGATTTAAAACTAGAGTGAAACTGCTATCTAAATCTGGAAGTTTGCAAAAATTTGGCTTTTAAATCACTTGTAACTTAGACCTTGGCGAGGGGTCCGGCTGCACGGCTCGCCCGGGAACTATAAACTGACAATTCAATTACAAGCAACATGGCGCGGTCCGTGCCTCGCATCGGAGCGCCGCGCGATTGATTCAGACAATGCCAGCTCTATGTCAGATCTAGACTGACCGGCTTGATTTGATGGGAAGCTTTTTCAAGCTTTTGGATTCGCGGTTACAAATGTATGGGATGCTAGTTGTCCGTGCAGCGCGTTTCATTTCACGCACAACACAGATTTCTGTAGCATCGTATTTTTTATTCGATTTGAAAACTATTTGGACAGATTGAAAACTATTTGTTTATGGCAATTGGTTTTAAATGTCAATACAAAAGATTTGAAATACCTCCACAGTGAGTGGGTATAAGTTATGTTTTTGCAGGAGCACATAATATTAGAAATGGACTCTTCTTTGTTTTCCATACCTTATACTTATAAAAGCATGTTATTAAGGCTACATTATTAATATTATAATGGAGTTGCCGTGTTTTGTCAGTCGATATCAGATATTAGATAACATTAGAAAATTGTAGGTACTATCACAGGATTGAACTACCAGCCTTATCTTTACGTAATACTGAAATAGGTATCGGTATCTAGTGAAACCAGTCGGCTGTGGGGAATCGAGTACCTGTTATTACACACGCCAAAGTCTATAAACTAATTCCCCACAGAATATACAACGTACAAAAATAGATTTAATTATTATTGGAAAACTTCGGAGTACACATGAAAACATTGTTAAATGAGCTGAAGCGTGGGTGGCTACAGTACTCGGGTGATATTGTGTCTATACTATTCATCTATACTATTCATTAATCACTTGAACCCTTTACGATAAATTTTTCGTTTCATCATCTTCTTTGTTCCGAATGTGTTGATCATACTAAATCCGATTTGTACATAAATATAACCACATAAAAATAATATTTATTAAAAATAACTATTTACAAATGAACATTCCATTACAACAGTATCAAAAATCTAATATAAAAAACTAATTACTAACACTGAGTTGATTATTTAACATACTCAAGTTAATAAACATTTTTGAGCTATTTTTATATCAGTTGTTTACTCAAAAGTCCTTGCGTAAGTAGAAAGTTTATAGATCGATTCAAATTTCTAAAAAAATGTGGCTACCTGGTATTATCTACTTATGTGTGTAGTTTCAGTCTCCTCTAGCCTTCATCTCTTATTTGAACTAACATAAGGTTGATATTACTAGCAATATCATTACTATTAGTCCCTTTACCTTTGTCATTAATTGACTGCTAGCGGTAGCAGTATGCTCACGTAGAATACTTTCATGGCCAGTGTGGGAATCAAACCTGGAACCTCTTGTTTCATCAAGCTCAACTAAACACTAGACTATGGACGCTGTATCTCGACAGCCTGCCGTCTCTATCCGCTGTCGCTTTTCCTGAAATACTGAAACCGCACCCAATATTTTTCAGATTTTTTTATCTCCCGGCCTCCAAATATTTAATGGTATTCCATCGAATTTGGAGTGCTACCAGCCGACAGACGAACAGATTTTTTCCATGTGAATAACATTGGACAATGATGCCGTTTCGTTTTTTATGGAATCGTTCTTTGTGGGAAAATCAAAGGTGCCAATTTGTGGGGGAATTGGAGTGTGAATAATCAAATTATGCGCCTGTCCCATACATTTGATAAATTTATGCAATTTTAAATTAAGTCTTAAATTATTCTTTATTACCTCCCGAATAGCGACAACTGTTTTCTTATCGTTCCCATCTGTTATTGATTGCAGACTTAAAACAAGAAAATTCTCACCTTATTTTACCTATGTAGTTTCGACATACCTAATTGTAATTTTAGTTTGATATTTAATTAATATGTTCAATTGATGAAGACCGTTCTAATACTGCATTATTCTTAGCTAAGTTTGTAGAAGTGTACCAATATTAAAAAGAGTTATACAGATTATTTTATTTTATTGTTTATAAATATCATATTACATGATTTGTACGCGCGTAGGGAGGATTTCATATCGAAAGGTAAAAGGCTATTTGTCTGAAGCGACACTTTTGGGCGATATTGACTTAAATAAATATTTTGAATCAGCGATTTTTTCGACGTCGAATACTTTCCCTTAAAATTAAGTAATGTCGCTTAAGTGAAATAGCCTTTCACTTTTCGACATTATTTACAACATTACCGCCCACAATAATAACAGGCATATAGTGTGGTATTATAGTGGTGTTTATTTGTTTTTGTGTAAAGGTGAGGGCGACCGCGGGGGCGAGCGGCGACGCGGCGCGGCCGCAGCGGTGCCCCGCGGCATGCGGCGCCGCCCGCTGCTGCCGCTGCTCCTGCTGGCGTTGCTGCGCGCGCACGGCCTGCTCGCCGCCTCCGGAGGTCAGTCCCATATCATGCCTCTTTATCTTTACGATACGAAACGAAACGAAGGAACAAGATGATACACCCACAATTGGTTTTAATGTTAAAAAAAACTTTTTAAAAACAAACTTTTATTGAATTGCCCTTAGCTTTCGTGTTCTCCTCAGCAAGCCCTTTCATTTGATACCACAACTGTGGTAGTGCAAAAAAAAAAACCGCCATCTTGGATGATCCGCCATATTGGAATTAGAATGACGTCACATAGCTAAGCATGCATTGTCATCCATAATAAGCGTGTATACTAAATTTCAGCTCAATCGGTTAAAGGTAACTGATTTAAAATTCATATAAAGTTAATATTAAGCTTGTAATAATAATAAAATGGGTGATGAATGTCAGTTTATTTATTAGGCCCACGGGGCACTCACATTTGGTAATTTTTACTTTTTTCTTATTTAGCTATGTAAGGAAACTCAGCGGGCTTGTATATTTTTATTGCCTGTGGGCGCAGAGTTTCAAGCCCGGGACACACTGAGGCGTCAAGGCGCACGCGTATATTTTAACTAAAATCAATAAGTTTATTTTTACGAAATGTAATTGACCGTGAGCGAATTTTGACGCCTGGTTTTCACCACAGAAATTTAATCTTTATATATATTGATACACAGATCATTTTATTATGGGCAAACATTTTGTCGCGCAGGTTTAGACGCTGCAGTGTGCCCGAGGCTTTGTCAGTTGTTGAATGGGGTCGGTTCATACGTAACCGCAAGTAATCTTACGCGTGCAAAACACAATTCTATTATCAGGACGACAACGGTCCTAATAAATCATGCACCCAACATTAACTCAACATTCAGACCGCCGTCTAATCCATATAACACAATAATCCAAATGGTGGTTCTAATCTATTATTGTTATCTGCAATCTATAGCTGTTTCATGCGGCATGGATCCGCCGAGTCATGTGCCGAGTGGAGCCAATCACTCATCGGACCCCACGTCTTTCGATGGTAGTGGAATTTAGCTTGTATGATTATCAAGGATAGGGTTGAAATTATTGACGTAAAACTAGGGCATGTTGATCTCAATGTCAGTTCCGGGACGACTTCATCTATAAAATATATTCGCAAAAACGAAATTCCTTCTAAAAAAAAGGATGCATATTAAACTACCTTTTTTACATATTAGTTAAAGCTAATAGAAGTAACTTAAAAACTAAGATTTATATCTGTGTCAATTCTGTTGAAATAAAACTAAATTGTATTAAACTAATTCCATTCTTGTCCTTCTTTCGGCGGTAATGTGTGAGCGAGACGGCAATATTTTAGTTCTGTCAAATATAGTTCAGTTGTAGTTTGTGTAAATCAAAATTTATTTGCATAGTAGAAAAAACGAAAATCTAAAAACGCAAGTGTGAATTGAAAGAATAAAACATTTTTGCTGTTACATAACTCCGTTCGACTGATAGTTTTTTTTGAAAACATTCTGACATAGTGCAGGGAAGCTAATCGACTGTCAACCATAAAGTATTCAACGAATTTGCTCAACGCGCGCTGGTGTGTCCCAATCAAACAAATGGGCGGTGTGTCACAGTGGCTGGGTATGGTATGAGCTGTGCTAGCTATTTTTATGTTAAAAAATTGCGCGAATTTTTGTGTCACTATTCCGATCGTGATAAGAGTTAATAATAAATAATTCTAGTGAAAAAATACTCTATTTATACGAAATAACGTGTTATATTCCGCCAAATTTATAGAGTTGTGGTCCATCTACAGCGTCATTGCAGAACACTTGTACTGAAAAAATTCTAGAAAAAAATAATTAAAATAAATGTAGATGGTCTGTAAATGGATTAAAATTTCAACAACTAATATTTTAATATTACAAAGGGATTTTAGTTTAATTTTTTTTATATAAAAATAAAAATGGTAAATAAAATAAATTTCATGCTATAGTTTTTTTATCACATGCTAGTATTTAAAAAAAATACATACCATACAGTTACTGCACGACCACGTCTGCACGAGCCTTATTTAATGACTCTACAGTAGAGCAGAGTAGGACGGTGACAGATAACGTGTATAAAACTTGCATAAATAATTGGTGTAGTCTTAAGTTTAGAAGTGCTCCTTGAAATATTGCTTTCAGTAAAGCTAGTTTACCCACGAAGCAAAATATCACTCCAGAATAAAATAAAATGTAGAGTTGGTAGCACTCTCCTCGCGAAAATGCAATCTCTCTCACGCTTTGAACGTTTCTATCTCTTTGACTTACCTATATAAAACGAGGATAGAAAATCAGTCTTTAAAAATATTTTGCATATTTGTACTAAAAATAACTAACTAACTACAGCCCTTTTAACGTCCCACTGCTGGGCACGGGCCTCCCCTCAAAGCGAGGGGGATTCAGGCCATAGTCCACCACCATGGCCCAGTGCGGGTTAGCAGACTTCACACATCTATCGAGAACTAGACAAGTTCCCTCAGACGTGCAGGTTTCCTCACGATGTTTTCCTTCACCGTTTCATAGCAAGTGATAATCTCGGATGAAAATGAGATTCGCACATAAACCCAGCTACACTTTGCACACTTGCACACTTTGATTGCAAGGCGTGCGTTCGACAAGTCGGCTACCACTGCTATTTAAATATTTATACTAAAAATATGGGAGTTACATTGGGACCAAAATACATCGGCGAAGTGTGGGTGCACTACAGTGCACCTCTGCCTACCCCTTCGTGGGATACAGGCGTGATGATGTATATTTGATGTATTATTATTTTTTTCGACATCAAAACAAATTGTATGAATTACTAGAAGGAGTATACTTTCAACAAAATGTCAATAATAACAAGAGCAAATTTAGCAGCGTGCTCGCGCTATTACCACTGAAATTTAATCTTTGTGGGTATTAACACAGAGTACATTTTAAATAAAGTCAAGTAAAATTGTTCGCTCCAGTGTTCACCTGGGCGTATATCTATCTAGATATATTTTTAACATAAAATATATCGATCATAAATACCCATAAAATGTATTATAAAATACTTGTCTTTAGAAAACCGGTCATAAAAGTACGTACAGCAGATGATTTAGTGTTATTGTTTCAGATGTGCTATATTGCTGCGCTCTGAGCTCTGGGCAAAGGATTTTCTTTACATTTTCCATTCGAATATTGAATTCGACTTTGTAATATATTTTGAATTGGGCGACTTTGAAATATTGGGTTGAACTTTTTAGTGGGCCGCTTTCATACTTAGCTTAAAAACAACAATATTGTTGATAGTTTTTTTTCATTAATTTTATAAGAAGCAAATGTTACTTATGTCTGATTTCCATATTTAAGAAACGCCTCGTCTCTCTCTCGGACAAGACGTAAGTCGAAACTGTTCCTATAAAAACTTATCGTAACTCCAGCTTATTACTATTCGTCACTTGCTACTTTTAATTCGAATCTACCTTTACTCATAGCATTAAAGTAATTAACTAATATGCTAAGGCAGATGATCATTAAAGAATGATGACCCTCATAGTTAATCAATTCTGAATTATATTCCATATTTTTAATTGTTATGGAATATATTGCTGCGGGATTACCAACATAATGTACGCACCAATAAAGACTATCTTTTCATTATCAAATAATTGATACCTACCCAGCAGCAGGTCTATTCACCTGAGTTGTCCATTCGTTTGATTGGCCGTCCGCGATCGGATTCCGAATGACGTCATCCGCTTCGAACAAAGAGCGTCCGTTAAAATTGGATGTACGCCCTTTAATAATCCGGTTCGGAATTTAAATGATAGCTTCTTTGTGTGACTTGTGTCGGCATGGTTTCAGTTACGTATGTGTGGGTTGTCTCTCGTTAACACACGAGCGGAATAAGGTACATTCGAACATTAACATCATCAATAAAAACATATGAATATCAGGATAACTCCTAGTGAAGTGCCTTAAGTCTGTTACTAGCCATATAAGACAAATGACAGTCGATGGCCACTCGTATTTCCTCCTTGCCATAAGATCACCATATGTTACCGCCCTTATTATGTATCGTACACCTACCAACGGCAAAACACGATAAATTTTCGAAAGAAATTCTATTACACAACATCAAATTTGTCCCCGAGCGTCACCCTACGCCTCGGGAGTCCACGTGGGACTCCATAAATCGTATCATATTTTATATTTCCACCCCAAAAATGGCGGCGGCAAGCCAGCTAAATTGATATTTACCTTCCTTGCGCCGATACACGTAATTTAATTCAGAAATCGCAAACAATCACGAGAGATATTTGTGTCAAGGGTTTTTTTATGGCGTCAACAGAAGTATGCCCCTGAATTTTTACAAAGGTTTTAAATATCCACTTACATTGAAATTACAACCCAAGACCCTTGTTAACGCATTACAAATTTCTATAATAGCGACAATATTTTATAATATTTATTTTGTGAGTACTACTGCCGTTAGCTAACTGGGTAAAGTTACAAAAATTCGCTGACTAATATTATAATTATTTTTTTACAACAGGTAAATGGCATACTATACAGAGCACGAGTAGAATTTGGTAACAAAGCAGGGCCTTGACTTCGAAAATCGATGTTCAACGATGCATCGATTTTATGAGTTGACGCTGATAGGGACTTTAAAAGATTACGATTCGATTCAAGCGTCTGTTCAGTTCAGTTCGTTCAGTTACAGTCTGCCACCCTGCATTTTCTAGTATTCCAAAGTGAGATAAATAAAAATTAACAAAGTCCCGGACTGATTTTTGCCCGCCTTTAAACTCTGAAGCCTTCAAATAAACTCCATCTTAGATGTTTGAGTGGCTAATTAAAAGATAATGAAGAAAAAATCAAGTAGAAAAGTATGCAAATTAGTTACTGAAGGTGGACGCCTTAGGCCGTTTAGAGTTCACAAGTTATTGTGCTAGCTCGGAGCCGGCTTATCTTTGTGGGAACTTTGCTGTGGCCAGAGGAGGTCGTGTGAAAGGGACGGAAGAGGATGAATGTAAATCTTTCTTTTGTTTGATTAAGATCTGATGGAATTATAGGAATGGCGGACTGAAATGACCTTGTACTCGTAGTGAATTATGTAATAAGATTTTCGTATTTAATGCAGTTGTCTCTTGTTTTATGGAGAAACCACTGACGTGTTGTTGTACACACGTTATGACGTGTTCTAATGTCAATTCTTCAATATTTGAAATTTATGCACCATTTGTGTCAATCTTTATATAGAAATAAACAATTATTCACTCATTTGTAACATATTTGTAATAAAAAAAAGCAAAAACTGACTTCTAAGACCTAGGTGCGCTAAAGCAAAGAAGTGCGTTGCAGTTATTTGAGTGGTGACGTCCAGACTGGCAGAGCCGAGGTCTATTCACCGAGATGCTTCTGGGCTTGTGAGCTATTCGCGCGAACAAGGGTACTAAGTCATAAGATATGACCTTAAATAATGTTCTTAATTTGCGCCTAACCATTACCCATAATAAAAGTAATAAAATAAAATAAATGTCATTATGTTTACAATTAGGAACGTAAGATAGTATTCCTCTGTAGATGTGAGCTATAAAAATAAAAAGTCTTCTTATATTTACGCGAATACTATACATTGAAATTAAACTATTTTACGGATTTTATCGCGTTTATTTACTATTTTATTTTCCCGACGTTTCGGCTGCTTTACAGCAACCATGGTCACGGGGGGACTGAGGTGTTAGACGTCCTGATGTCATAGTTAATAACTGGGTACCCTCATATTTAGTTGTTGTTTGCGGTCCGATCCACGCCGAAAGTGCTTACGGTGTCCTGAGGTCTTGCAATGGTACACTTGGTTTTGGATTTAATCATATTGATTACTGGATCCCAAGTTGGTGGTAGCACCCAGCCATCTTCCCTATTGAAATTAGGATGTTTTTTAATTTCAATGGCCTCGCGTATCATCCTTGGTCGGAGTCGGTGTTCTTTTGCGAGGATATGCGGTTTATCAAATCTGATATAATGGCGGGTGCGGTCCTGTACATGTTCACAGATTGCAGACTTCGTGGAGCGTCGGTGTTTCACGTCAGCTATATGTTCTTTTACGCGGGTTTTAATTGATCTTTTAGTTTGTCCTATGTAAGAGAGCCCACATTCACAATCGAGTTTGTATACCCCTGCATCTTGTAGAGGAATGTGACACTTGACAGGTGGTAAAAACTGACTAATCTTCTTCGGTGGCTTGAAGTAAGTTTTGATTGAAGCCCGTTTCAAGATGTAGCCAATCTTGTCTGTGACACCTCTTATATATGGTAGTACAGCAGGTAGACGCTCAACTGTGGCTGGTTTCACTCGGTCACTGTGATGGCGGCGTGGGACCCGAAGCTTGTTGTCATGCAATACTTGCTTGACGTGGTGGATCTCGGCAGCCAGGTGTTGCTCATCACAGATCCCTTGTGCTCTCTGAAACAAAGATTTACCCACGGTAGCTAACTGTGTTGGATGGTGGTGAGATTCACCGTTTAAGTACCTATCGGTATGGGTCTTTTTCCTATACACGGTGTGGCCTAAGGTGTTATCAGGATTACGGATCACTAAAACATCTAAGAAAGCTAGAGTATTGTTGGCCTCTAACTCCATTGTAAATTTGATTTTAGAGTGTATGGAGTTAAGATGGTTTAGAAATGCTGTTATTTTGTCAGATGGTAATATTGTGAAAGTATCGTCTACGTACCGCTTGTAGAATCTTGGGGTCACAGGTGAAGTGCGAAGGGCTGTCTCCTCGAAGTCTTCCATGAATATATCGGCGACAACGGGAGAAACAGGAGAGCCCATCGCTACACCATCTACTTGCTTGTAGAACTGTTCATTCCACAACAGATACCCGGATGTGAGGCAATGTCTTAAGAGTTCAGCATATTCCTCAGGCATGTTATTCTCTGCTAGCTTCTTTGATACTATTTCGATGCAGTCTACTACAGGTAGACAGGTAAACAAGGACTGAACATCAAAACTGACCATAGTTTCATTGTCTGCAAGATGTAGATGTTTAATCTCACTGACAAAATGGTATGAATCCTTTGTATGTGCTCTTGTGTGTCCTCTTAGTAGTGAGAGCACCTTCGCTACGTGCTGAGCCAGACTGTATGTTGGTGTGTCAATCTGGCTTACAATGGGGCGCAGCGGGGCCTCGGGCTTGTGTATTTTAGGTAACCGTGTATAGGAAAAAGACCCATACCGATAGGTACTTAAACGGTGAATCTCACCACCATCCAACACAGTTAGCTACCGTGGGTAAATCTTTGTTTCAGAGAGCACAAGGGATCTGTGATGAGCAACACCTGGCTGCCGAGATCCACCACGTCAAGCAAGTATTGCATGACAACAAGCTTCGGGTCCCACGCCGCCATCACAGTGACCGAGTGAAACCAGCCACAGTTGAGCGTCTACCTGCTGTACTACCATATATAAGAGGTGTCACAGACAAGATTGGCTACATCTTGAAACGGGCTTCAATCAAAACTTACTTCAAGCCACCGAAGAAGATTAGTCAGTTTTTACCACCTGTCAAGTGTCACATTCCTCTACAAGATGCAGGGGTATACAAACTCGATTGTGAATGTGGGCTCTCTTACATAGGACAAACTAAAAGATCAATTAAAACCCGCGTAAAAGAACATATAGCTGACGTGAAACACCGACGCTCCACGAAGTCTGCAATCTGTGAACATGTACAGGACCGCACCCGCCATTATATCAGATTTGATAAACCGCATATCCTCGCAAAAGAACACCGACTCCGACCAAGGATGATACGCGAGGCCATTGAAATTAAAAAACATCCTAATTTCAATAGGGAAGATGGCTGGGTGCTACCACCAACTTGGGATCCAGTAATCAATATGATTAAATCCAAAACCAAGTGTACCATTGCAAGACCTCAGGACACCGTAAGCACTTTCGGCGTGGATCGGACCGCAAACAACAACTAAATATGAGGGTACCCAGTTATTAACTATGACATCAGGACGTCTAACACCTCAGTCCCCCCGTGACCATGGTTGCTGTAAAGCAGCCGAAACGTCGGGAAAATAAAATAGTAAATAAACGCGATAAAATCCGTAAAATAGTTTAATTTCAAAATAAAAAGTCTTTCAAACTCTTGCTATAGGAATTTCAATTTTTCTCCATAAAGAAGTTTCTGTTTTTAACTTTTAAAAAAACTATCTGAATAGTCTTATCATCATTATTTCTTAATACATTTTCTGAATTCTGAGTCACAATTCATATTTAGTATGATTTGACAAAATTGCATACAGTCATCTCTGCAATCAAAGGGATGTCTACGTCTAGTCTATATGTTTTGTGTGACTGAGTGATAAAGTTATGGAGACAATATTTTTTGAGATACATAAAGTGTTACGCTGAAGATTTCTTAAGTATGCAAAGCAGTACAAAAAATCCAGTCGTTTAGAAACTCTATAATAACCTAAAGCTCAGCAATCACGTAAATTTATTGCCCGTACCAAAATGAACTTTATTACCTCACAGTATAAGTACATTTATCGTCTAAAAGTTATCAACGACGCAAGCCAATTTGGTCGCAATGCTTTTACAGCAGAAATTTGTTCTACAAATAGCACAGAAGAAAATTTAAATAAATCGTCACCTAAATTCACTTTTCCAGTTTGTTTAAGGCGCAACTCTTCCCTGGATCCGTAACATCAACAAGTGACACAATACTTATTCAAATCTGAAACATTAACTTAAATGTATTTCGTGATATTCCACATGGAGGGCTCCTATCACTTGGACCTTTCAAAAATGTATTCAAAGACAAGTCTGGACCGCTGCCAGGGCGAGAGTGCGAGTTCGCATGCCAAACGGGAATCCGAGGAATTCTTGTGATGATAACAAAAAAAAAAAGAGAAGTCCAACTTTAAAATGTATGGGTCCCATTCAAATTTATGATTTTATAGAAGCAAAGATGCATTTATAAGCTGAAATTTTGTTGGATATTTCTTTTTATAAGTTTGTTGATGTTCCGAGAAGATGGATTGCTCTTATAGAAGTTATGAGTTTGTCGAGAAATCTTGATATAACTGTTATTCTTGTATCTTCTTGTGTTACTGTTCCAGAAGGAGGGTTATTAGTTACATGACATCTGCTGTGACGCTACGTAGTATACAGAACGTGTTCCTAATCTTGATTGTCACTAGAAACAAAATATATCTATGTGTAGAGAAAAAAGCGAGCAAAAAATGTTATGACTTTTTTGTCTAAGACCTAATTCTTTCTTTACTTTACTTGAGAATAGTTCTGTAAAGAAGATCGGACTTACTAAATATCAAGTCAAGCACTCATAGTAAGTCAACTCGCTTGTACGTATACGTCCATCTCGCACTTGCGCCGTTTGGTCTGTCTTAATTTACAAACACATAGATTGCACACGGTGCTTCATTTTCGACGAGAGCTGTGCGGAACCCTCCTTGTTTTATGTCTAGGAAGGTCGACCTATCAAAGTCCTCATTAAATTTCCAACAATCTTTTATCAAGTATTCGTTTTTTCAACACCTCTCAATTACAATTCTGTTCCTAAGAAGATCAATTACTGAAATACAGTCCCTGTAATGAACCCAGCACACGAACGAAGATTTATTTAAGGCGGGCAAGTCCGCAATGTACCGAAGTGAATGTTAATAGGTTTGAGGGGCTTGCATAATATCCCCAATAGCGTGCCAGTATTGGGACCAATATTGGCGTAGCTTGATGACTTCATTAAAAAACCGGCCAAGTGCGAGTCGGACTCGAGCACAGAGGGTTCCGTATCATTATCTATAAAAACGGCAAAAAAATCACGTCTGTTGTATGGGAGCCCCCTTAAATATTCATTGTATTTTATTTTTTAGTATTTGTTGTTATAGCGGCAACAGAAATACATCATCTGTGAAAACTTCAACTCTCTAGCTATCACGGTTCATGAGATACAGCCTGGTGACAGACGGACGGACGGACGGACGGACGGACAGCGAAGTCTCAGTAATAGGGTTCCCGTTTTACCCTTTGGGTACGGAACTCTAAAAAGTTTGGCTACCGAGTTGGCTGGAACTAAGCTGAGGTTTATCTTAGTTTCAGTCCTAGATGAAAGTAAGTACTGATTAAAGCCTCAGACACATCTAGGCGTTAAGACGCGCACGTCTACATTTTTCCGATGATAAAACGAATTGTATTGAGGCATAGAAATGAATGGCATACAATGATCAATCTCCAAATGTCATTGACTGTGCGAGCGAATTGAGACTCGTGACTTTAACTACAGAAATTCATTCTTTTTGTATATTGAAATGGAGTTAGTTTTAGTATTGGCAAGGATAGTGACTATAAATAAAATTAAACACAAAGTAAAAGTATTTTATTTGCTCGTTGCAAGAAAAATGTAGATTACTCGGCGAGTTCACGGACCAAGTTTACACTCACACATGTATCAGTTTCGACGGGGGCCAATCTCGAATTATCGCATCGACCGGCGCCCCCGTTGCGAACCATTAATCAACCTATGGGATGTACCGCGCAATGTAGGGCGTCCATTACCTTATTGTCTGGCAGGTGCGATGTGCAGGCCTCCGGCACGTGGCACATTTATCAACTGTTTAATGTAAGTAATGATATCGGTCTGTTTGCTCATTTATTATTATAATGGCGAGAAATGAATAACACTTTCTGAATGGGGTGGATCGGAATGACGCTAATGTACTGCCAAAGAGACAATCAATTTAAAACTAAGCATTTATAAAAATAAGGTAGAAAATCGAGTGACCAGATTTTGAAAAAAACTTGATCTATTACATTAAATGCATTCAAATAAATGTGTCAATAACGCTAGTTGTTTATTTTTGTTGTCGTTGCAAAATAGTCTATGCGGCCTATGTAAAATGGTTGCAAATAAATCTAACTGCTATTCTAACTAAAACAGTATATTATGAACGCTAACCCCCGCATAATAAAGATATGTTTTCCTTAATAACATTAGCACTGGGGGTTCTATGGTCGTAAATCTAGTACTTTACAGTCACAAATTTAGACGTGGTAATATCGAGTAATACTATCGATAAACTCCGCGGAGACAGTAAAAGGAGACGGGGATATCTGGGCCCAATTGTAATAAGTTGAGATATGGTTTAAAAAAAGCGGTATTTTTTTCTGATTCAAAATATAAAAAAATCAGCTCAATTCACTATCCGGGAGACGAGAAATCATAAAAATAAGTTTATTTCACTGAAGAAATAGAGTATCGATTACAATAATCGATTACTGTGAATGATTTAAACAATTGAACATGAAATACTTGATTGATTCAATCAAAATGAATAAATACATTGTAATAATTAACAATAAAAAAAACTACAATTAATATAGTAAATAACTGTGTGGCGTCCGCGTTTCCGAACGCTCCACAAAATGTCGACGGACGAGTTTCCGAACGTCCGCGCGCCCCAGACAAAGTGAGCACGTTCGGTAGCTCAAAAACAAATTGTGTTATTAATGATTAAGCACATAATTGTATTCATTTTAATATATTAAAATACACTAAAGTGGTTGAATTAACACCAAAACTGTATATTAAAACAAAATAACAATCACAGTTAAAAAATCAGCTGTTTAGTATCTAGGTTGTTGTCACTTTGTTGAATAACCACACTTTTACTAAATCTCTAATAATTCTGCTCTCAGATTGCCAAGATCAGAAATTTTTTCGAAGATGGTTTGATAATTTATAAGCTCTTAGATGGCACCACTCTCATATTTTTACAACTGGGCCCAAGAATGTATGAAAGCGTATCCGTCTCCTTTACGACCTAGATAGGTGCCGTGAGAAATTTTCTATTCTATTACGATATTAGTAACGCTTTTATGAAATACTTTGGATAATATTGTTTTCTTAAAATATTAACCATTTTAGGACTAAGCCTCGTGGGCAAGAACGCCCGCCTTGAACGTAAGGGGTGCAAGTTCAAATCCCAGGCCCGCACCTCTGAGATAAATTTCATGTGCGAATGTCATTTTCAACAATGATTACCACTTGCTGAACGGTGAAGGAAAACATCGTGAGGAAACCTGCACGTCTGTAGAAATGCGTGTGAAGTTCACCAACCCGCACTGGGCCAGCGTGGTGGACTAGCCCAAATCTCCCTCGTATTGAGGGGGAATGTGCCCGGTATAATGGCAATAGGTCGCCCCCTATTATATTGGGACCAAAATACATCGGCGAAGTGTGGGTGCACTACAGTGCACCTCTGCCTACCCCTTCGGGGAAAACAGGCGTGATGATGTATTGTATTGATGTATTTAGGACTAAGCATGACTATTATAAAATACTAAACATATAGGTACTCGTATAGTAGTAAGTATTGTAGTTGTTATTAGATTTATGTGGCCAAATTCCTACAGAATCAGATGTAAGCTTAGAACTATTGATACGAAAAGAAGAAGAATTTGATAATAATACATCGTAACGCATGTACCTCTTTATCATAATACAATTATTATCGTTTTCATAATAAAATTATTACAATCTCAATATCATATCGAATCAGCACAAATCAACAGAAATCAGAATACCATGCAATCTCAAGTAACTCTGCAATGAATATTTCAGTACCCCTTAAAATCGACTTAAACCGTCTGACTGAGCACTTCGATAAGATTGTAAATAATAATTTATTTAAATTATCTTGATTGCAGTACTGTATCATTATTAACAGAAAATACATGTTTAAATTAAATTCAGTGTAAATTCATTCAGGAGCAGTGGTGGCCGAGTAGTCCAACGCACGCTTTGCAAATCAAAGTGTGCAGGTTCAAACCCCGGCTCGCACCTCTGGGATTTATGTGCAAATCTCATTTTCATCCGAGTGTAGTATAGTAAGCACGTACTGCGATAACTGCGGACATGGTAAATTGGGAATACCAAAGCAGTTATAGAAAGTACATATTAGCACGTAATAAGATAAGTAATTATACGGGGGTACTAGTATATAAGATGGCCACTCCATAGTGGAGTTAGATTAGTAGATAGCTAGACATAAGAAGTTACAATGTTAGTTAATGTACTGCGTTACTAATAAATGAGATGTAACAGAGAAGACACGTGACTTTGCCTACACCACCATACCAAATACCCCGAGCGACATCTTTATATTGCATGGCGACCGTGTGGAAATCGAATCGGACTTCTAAGTAAGTCATCAAAACAGAAGCAATCATGAAGAAAAGGAAGAAAAAGGTTCGTAATTTACGATGTAAATTGTAGAGAGAACCTCTCATGGACAATTTGAACAACGAGGAGAACAATTTTATGGAAGATGGAGAGCAGATTTTTTTTTATTTCTGGAGCTGAAGGAAGATGCTAATTGATGAAGAATCGATGAGACGCGGCCCAGGAACGGAGACGACGTCACGATGTAAGTGTTTTGTGATTGTGTAGAGAAAAAAAAAACAATGATCGAACAATTAAGTGTGAATAGAGACATAATATTACTATCGGTAGCAAAATGTTAAACTTATGTAACTAAGTATTTGCTTATGCTGCAAGGTAATCAAATAATTGTTGAATTTGCAAGGTCGTTATACTATAATGCAAGCAAGCACGATAGATTGAATAATAAGATTAATAAGTAAGTCTATGTTTTGTCGTCATCGGTATTTAAAGCAATGTGCTGACGGTAGGTTTATCAGTGCTTAATACCCGACAAATCAGTTTTAATAATGTAAAATTCTGATAATATGAATAGAATTATACTTTTTCCTTTCTTATTGAGTAAGTTACTTTGTTCGTCATAGGTAATAAGATTTGCATGTCCTAGAAAATATTTATTGTTGCTGTGTCAACAAGAGCGAAGTAGAAGAATGGGTTATACCGTAATAATGGTTTTGGATTAAGGCCTGCTCAACCTTACAGTCGTAGATATCGACATTATCCTAATTTTGTGAGTTTCATGTACTAATGAAGTTAATTATAATCTCATTTAGTGAGATATTTCGTCAGATGACGTATTATGCACCGAGACTATACTCTATTTACATCAAGATTCATTATTAACGAAGGCACGCCAAGACGTAGCGTTAAATGAACTTGATAATTTGTGAAAGATGTTATTTAGTACTCGAGTTGATGGAGAAAAATAAATAGAAATGATTTTTACAGAGTAAAACTATAGGAGTTCAAGTTTCTTTGTGAACGAAGGTGCGCCAAGACGCAGCGTTGAAAGAACTTGAAGTGATGTGAGATGTTTGTAAAACTCTAGTAATGGAATATGAGGATATTAATCATTGTGAATTGATGTAATGAAGTTGAAGAATTTGAATTTTGTTGAAGTTGTTACCCTGAATATACTGAAAAATAATGTACTAGAAACATGTACGTTAAATTTTAAAGGGTTAGGTTTTACTTCGAAGGGAGGAATGCCAAGCCTTTCGGGGGAGGTGTAGTATAGTAAGCACGTACTGCGATAACTGCGGACATGGTAAATTGGGAATACCAAAGCAGTTATAGAAAGTACATATTAGCACGTAATAAGATAAGTAATTATACGGGGGTACTAGTATATAAGATGGCCACTCCATAGTGGAGTTAGATTAGTAGATAGCTAGACATAAGAAGTTACAATGTTAGTTAATGTACTGCGTTACTAATAAATGAGATGTAACAGAGAAGACACGTGACTTTGCCTACACCACCATACCAAATACCCCGAGCGACATCTTTATATTGCACGAGTTTATCATTTGCTATGAAACGGCGAAGGAAAACATTGTGAGGAAACTTGCACGTCTGAGGGAACTTGTCTAGTTCTCGATATATGTGTGAAGTCTGCCAAGCCCCACTGGGCTAGCGTGGTGGACTATGGCCTGAAATCCTCCTCACATTGAGGGGAGGCCCGTGCCCAGCAGTGGGACGTTAAAAGGGCTGTAGTAGTAGCAGTAAATTCATTAGACTGTAATATCCTGGGGGTTGAATGCGTCGCCTTCGTAACCGAGAGATTCCGGGTTCGTTCCGTACCCTGGCCACCAAACATTCCTAGCATAACCGTTTACACATGATTTATGACGCACGGGGGCGTTAAAATACTCGCGTAAACATTTTTGCCAATACCAAAACAGACTCTGTGTCAATACACATAAAGATTTAATTTCTATGGAAAAAGCTACGCGTCGAAATTTGCTCGTGTTGTCTATGGCATTTCAATGAGCGTTTTATATGCGTCAATACAGTTACTATTGGCAAAAAAAAAATGGTCTGTTTACAAACATTTCCATTTATTTGTGTACATTGTTCTGAAATGTCACAGTATCTAGGCCGGTCTTCGAGTACTTCGCCTCAATAATATTTAATTAATTGCGAACTTCACCGCTGAAGTTGAGACCCTCGAGATGTAACCAATAGAATTCAATTTCGTGTCACTATTTAAATGTTCAAATTGAAATTTAATTGATATTTGTCTTGTAATCTTTGACAAGCCGCTGTTGAGTCTATCAGATTGTCTGAGATAAATTATTATTGAAAATCGTTGCGCGTTGGTGGACAGAGTCTATTAAGCAATTTTATTATGATCTTTACTTTACTTATTTCAACTAGTCAAATTCAAATAATTTATTCGGTATAGGCCCATGGGGGCACTTACAAATTGTCAAGTTTGCACTTTTTTCTTATATATGTACTACTATACTACTACAGGATCGGAACGCGACCTCAACTGAAAAGATCCGGCAAGAAACTCAGTGGGCTGATATTTTTTTTGAATTCGCCAAATCTTATTACAAATACACAGGTACATATAGCTTCAGTGTGTGGCCTTTAGAGCTGCTTTTAATAATAATGATAAGATAATAAGCATTATACTAATCAGAAAATGATAAGCCTGGCCTAGAAATCTGCACGTCTATAAAAAGGCGTGTGTTGTACACCAACCCGCGCTGGGCTTACGTGGTGCACTATCTTCTCCGTACAATCACAATCGGCTCGCCCTCCATTCAATTAATCAGATTTTTGTTAATTTCACAAAACAAACTGAAATTATTCCGCTGTTATCATATTTTTGGAATAACCTTACCAAACTCGTTACTTTTTACCCGAATACGGTGGAGGGTTATGGTTTTGACCGGTATGTTTGAATGTATGTTCACCTGTTGTCACATAACTGTTTAATGAGGTATATGATACACACATAATACATATAAAATCACGACTGTCCTCTGAACATCAAAACAAGAATATTTTCATACTTGTTTCATACTTTTAGAGCGTGATTTTTCATTCCTTGAGTTTCCGTTTTAGAGCTTACATTTTATATCCTGTCCCATTAACTAGTCGAACTGGTGGTCAAAGCGACAGATTTAACATCGGTAGATAGCCGAGACTGACGCGATAGCATCTTGTGGCTTTGCGAATTGACCTGTCCCCGGCAAGCGTCAACCCCTGTAACTACGGATAGCTGTGAGCAAACAGCACTGATTGTATTGAGTGAACTAATATACTGGTCTACATAGTTTGAAACTGAGCTATGTAGGCAGCTGATTGTATTTCTGTATATTTAGCGTTTGATCCGAGTAAATAAGATCTTACAATACTAATTGGAAAATTGGCCTAGATACATTGCTAGAAATAGATTGTAAATCAGATGAAGATGCAGAATTAAAAACTGGTTGTCTTATCTACATCGACCTATATTTTTGTAGTCTTGCAAAAACTCAACAACGGCTTGACAATTTGTTTTTGCGTGGTTCGATCTAAGATTAAGTTTTTTTTTTACCGACTTCAAAAAGGAGGAGGTTCTCAATTCGAACCGTGTGTTTGTTTTATTTAATGTGCTTACATGGTTACAAGATATAATATAAATCTCCTAAATCTCACACAGTAAACTTATATTCCGCTGCGTTTTCAGTCGATTAAAAAAATATTGACGTTATTGTCCTCAAATTGCCCTTTGAATGTACATTTTAATTTATTAGGTTATCGCTATTTTATTGCTTTGATCAATTTGTCAAATTCAGAATTTATGTGACAGTTTTCTATTTTATTTTCTCCTTTGACTCTAACTCTAACTTTCATTTAAAATATAACTCAATTCAAATAGAAATTCGTTCAGCAAAAATAAATTACATTTTATTCGTTCTGCATCTTGTAACTTAACCTATATTTAATTTAAAAAAAAAATACATCAAAGTGTTTTATCGCGAACGTCAAAACAATGTGACGATTCATTTTTTCGTGTTTGACACGCCATGATCAAGGAGAATGGTACTTTTGTTTGACAAACTACACGTCTACAGGGTGCTTAAGAAGTCCCAAGTAATACTTGCACAATTCGTAGCGAAATAGTATAAATAAACTTGAAGACTTGTAATACCTGGAGACTTATTCGAAATTAAAACAACGAAACTGCTCAAAAGTAAATGCCAAAAAACTTAATGATTAGTTTAGAATAAAGTACAGAACCTATATTTGAATAAGATTGTATATCTTAGCTAAAATATCTTAATTTTGAACTATTAGACACGGATTAAATAACAAACTTGAGAGGTGTCAAGGGACACCCGGATGGAACGAAGTTCCTTTTGAAATTAAAAAAGCAAAAAAATTTTACATATACATACACACACACATATATATATCGAAACCGAAACCGAAATCGAAATCACACACACATTTACAAAAGTGTCGTTACAACTTTTACTCTCACACACACATTTACAAAAGTGTCGGTCGACCTATCGCAACGCGCCATAAGGAACTACGTTCCAAAATAAAACAATTAATTGACTCTGGTCACTCCCAATCTTCATGTATACTTACTCAAAACACAAATTATTACCTAATCCACTGGCCTGAACTGTTCTCTACGGGGGCCTACGACATGCTACGACGGCCTACGCGCCGACTACGAAGAAGCTACGAAGGTCCTACAGTTTATTAGTGGTCGTTAGTTTGAATCGTGTATTATCCTTAATAGCGGCAAGTCGACGCTAATGTTAGGGGTGTAAGCAGTTTAGCAAGTGGTTGTTGTTCGGTTAATATATGAGCCCTTAAGTGACAGTTAATGTGAATAGTTTTTTTTAATTTATGATCTGGGAATACTTGCGAGTACATTTAGATAGAATACAGTTCTTTCATATCGGTACCTGATATTATTTGATGGTAGCGAGTTTTAATTGGCCGATGTTTGAGCTTAGTTACACCTTTTTACGCAAAAATATTGTTTTTAAAGATTTATTTTAAATCTTTAGTTTCATAGGGGATGGTAAACAAATAAATAGGTATCCTAATTTTGAAGTTACATTTGAAGATCATGGGCGGCGTTGATCACTTACCATCAGGTGAAACGTCTGCTCGTTTGCCTCCCAATGTCATAAAAAAAAATATATAAATAAAAAAAGAAAAAATATATATTTTCTCAACATTGATTAAAAAAAAAACGGATTAATTTCCTCTGAAAACGCCATCACGATGCGTCAATCAACGCAATTTATAAAAGACAAAAACCCCATTGCAATTGAAACCTAGCAAAATAAACTTCCAAGTATCTCTACCGGGACAAAAGATACCTTACCATTTACCGTGCAGAACTGGCCAGTTCCTCTGACCCCCAGTTGTTAAAGGGAGACTCAAGGTGCGGCTGTGAGCGGCGGGTCGGGTTGGGGTGGTCGGTGTTTAAATGCGGACAATAGGTACAGACATTAATAACTTTCTTTGTTTCTCTTCGTCTTCAGGCTAGTGATGAGTGTTCAAATTAGGGTTCCACGGTGCGGGCATGTTTTTGTTTGCGGTATTTTTGTGTGGTACGTCAGAATAATGTTATATTTGGTCAAATTAATTTGTTCGTGCTGTGTCGATGGCGAGAAATGGCTTTGTTGTTGTTATATTTTTACTGAAAAGAGTGTCTATCGCTTTTCTTGCCCATTCTTCTCCATAGGAAATCCTCTGCTTTTCTTATAAAACAAATACTTTGCTTTATTTTTTTAGGGCTCCGTACCCAAAGGGTAAAACGGGAACCCTATTACTGAGACTTCGCTGTCCGTCCGTCCGTCCGTCTGTCACCAGGCTGTATCTTATGAACCGTGATAGTTAGGGAGTTGAAATTTTCACAGATGTTGTATTTCTGTTGCCGCTATTACAACAAATACTAAAAAACAGAATAAAATAAATATTTAAGGGGGCTCCCATACAACAAACGTGATTTTTTTGCCTTTTTATATAGATAATGGTACGGAACCCTTTGTGCGCGAATCCGACTCACACTTGGCCGTTTTTTTTTGTTTTTCACTTAACTTTTTCAGATTCAAAACTTAGGTACACGTAGATACTTCAATTAACTAATTAACAAAAATGAATATTTACATATTGCTACGTTAATAAACCAATACGGTATCCACAAAATAAATACCCTTTCAATGTAAATTTTAATGTATTCAGTTTGTTTATTACTTTGATCAATTCATAAAAAAATAACGAATTTAAGTAACTAACTGTAACTTGCTCGATATAAATGAACAAACAGTAATAAAGATCTAAGTTTTTTTTTATCCCTAATCCAGCCCGGCCCGCGTGCTAACCTATGATATGGGGGTCAGAGTCCTTAATATTAGCGTAAGCCTAATGTATGTGCTATGATTTCTTCCCAGTCTTTTTATTTAAATAAAAGTCATTAATTTTTTTTTTACAATTAATAAAAGCCAAATGTACATGTGTAAAGTAAATTTGTCTTGTTAATGATCTAAGTTGCAGAAAGTGCTTTATATCTCTTGTCTCGCTCAGTTACAACATCATCAACACCGCTAAATATACAACAACGTACCACGTACAAACGTCTTCCCAGCCTTACTCCACTCCTCAAATAAAATTAAACCGGTTTCCTAGGAGAAAATTAAATAAGCCCGCCGTCAAAAGTTTCACTTTGTGCCACTCACTTTCCGAGTAAGCAAAGGCACATTGAGAGGAAGGCTGTACTGTAATGACATTTAGGCACGTTGAAAAAAAAAAGAAGTGTTTTTTTTGTAAATTTTTAGGGTTCCGTACCTAAAAAGGAAAAAAACGGAACTCTTTTGAGAAACTTCCGAGAAACGTGTGAAGTTGAAATTTATAACAGAGACTTACGTCTGGACTGCAGACTTGGTGCTCTAAAAAAATCAAACTTCTAGATTACGCAATCAAAAGATACGTATATGTTTATGTTGCATTTTCAGTACCTAGCATGGGAATCAAAAACCTATAGGGTACTTCCCGTTGACCTAGAATCATAAAATTTGGCAAGAAGCAAGGTCTTATAACACAAGTAAAGGAAAAATTCCGAAAACTGTAATTTTTTTGTTAAGAAAATGTATTTTTTCGATTACAAACTTATTTTGTAGTTACTTTGTATGGGCACACCAGTATATCAACTGCAAAGTTAAGTTTGTCTCTCTATCCTGTTTATCTTTTCGTTAGAGTAATGCTCGGTGCTTTCACACCTTAGGTACGGAAGCCTCGGTGCGCGAGCCCAGCTCGCACTTGGTCGGTTTATTTTTTCTTGAATGCGTAAAGTAAAAATACCAAGATAAATTGTAATTATCGTAAACACCGACTATACACCTTGGTACAAAGCACACATCACAAGGAGGTGATTTTCAAACGCTTTTAAAATAAAATTTCCAAGAATGCTTAGGATTCCCATTGTTTCACTGTTTTATCTCTGGCCTTGTATTATAGCTTTCATTTAGACAAGCAATAATGTGTAAAGAGGCATGAAAATACTGTCCAAGAGCGTGTTGGGTCTAACGTTACACTGACATGCATTACTTGAAAAAAACAAGTTATTTTTGTTTTTGGTATCACAATGAAACTTTGCAATCAGCCTTTTTGCAGGCATGCATTACAGGCATTACAGGCATTACAGGCAACCTCCACAGAGTGCAATGAACCTCATTCAGTTACAAACCGTTTAAAGCCCCCATTGAATGGCTGATAAAAATATTTTATTCACTGTAAGTGTACGCGCCCGCTACTGATCCTCTTTTACTTATTCATGGGCCTTGTAAGATACGCGAAAGGCCGGTAATGCCAACGCCCTTGTGTGTGTTTTGAGTAAATTTGTTAGGTTACGCCCTGTACCTACTGCGGCGACCGAATTCATTTGTTTTTTTTTATAATATACCCTTTGGAAATATACATTGTAATTGAGAATGAGTTAAACAAGCCTGCAAGTCTTACAACTTGTCGTCATGGATAGTATGTGATATCATTTTATAAAGTCAAAATTAGTTTTTTTTCTCCAAAACTAAACCATTAATCTATTTCTATGCTTTAACACATATCAGTTAGTTCGCTTGTCCCGTCTGCTGTGTTAATTTTTAGATCAAAGGGGGTTCAAAAGTATCTGATTTAAGAGCTGTGTCCAGTTTAGTGAACAATTAACACTTAAAAATTGTTATTAAAAACTGTAATAACATATTATTTACTATTTCATATACTCTTTTAGAATAGGCTAGAGAACCTGTATTTTAAAGGTTTGTATATCCATGTAGATTCACATTGTTTATGGAGATATAATGTCTATGGCAAAAGCCATGGGATCACGCTAGATTCGCTCGCATAATCCATGATATTTCATTGTAAAATATGCTTTTTCTTTAAGTTAATTCGGTTGGTTTTGGTATAAAATTGGCCGCACGTATCTTGTCAATACACCTACGCAGGCCTTTACTGAGGATATTATGAGACCCCTTCGAGAGGTGCCTTTAACGTACTTAAATGCGTCTTCTTATGTTGTTACAATTTGACAATGTTTTATGTTTCAAAGTGCGTCCATGTTGGATACGCACAATGTGAGTAGGAAATTACATTAATTTTTACATCGAGGGTGCAGTAAATTAGCTACATTCAAAGGGGTGAGCATCGCACGATTTTTTTAAATATATTTCGGTTCCGTATATTGTTAAAAAGTAAAAAAAAAAATGTGCATTGCGTTCATTTGGGTACTTTCCTAAAATAGTCTTTAAAACAATTAGTCAGCTTTCTGCTCGCTTCTGGCCTGCGATCATCATCTTTTGACATGCTTGTATCGTTTTCGTTTTTTTTATAAAATTCGTCTAGCGTTAAATACTTAACTTTAGTACAATTCTGTATAAAGTAATGCAAGTACATAGCCCGCTACTGCATTGTCTGCATTGAGAATCCCATAAAAGTAAAGTGAGTAGATTGTTGGCTGTCAATAAAATAATGTCTTTCTCATGTTTCCTCCCCCTCTTGACAAATGTCATTCAAATTAGACTCGTCGCAGCTGAGCGATGTGCCTCCTTTAGCTTGACGTTGAAAGAATTACTTGACAATTTATTTATAGCACAATAACCGTTTCGGGCCATGAATAAATGAAAACAAGCCTCCGTTGTGCGGTTTTTAGCGTGCTTTATGACGTTATATCCTAAATATGCCCTCCTTTTAAAGCAAGGGGACACCTTAATTATATTACTATTGTGTACATTATTTTTTGTGGTACAGATTCACATATTGGAATTTTAACTTTTTTTTCCGTTGTTCAGATGTTTCACTCTTTGTGACGCTCGTTATCTATATTTCTTACTCATGTGAATCAGTGCCATAAGGATATGGTGTAGTGATTATAAAACACATATTAAATTTAACACTACTTCAAATATACCTTCCATTGACGTTTGATAATTGTGATGAGGTAGAATGGAGCTGGTATCGCGATTATTCAATTTTTTTTGTACATCTGCTGTGCCTGGGTGAGGTACTCACGCATTGTATATTAACGTATACCTGCAACAAACGAATCTGGTTCCTGTAAATATATACTGTAACAAAATTGTAACACAAAACACGCATACAGATTACACATAATAGATGAGCTGTATACCATATAGAAGTCAGTAAAATTACGCAGAGTGATAGGTCTATAAAAGGCAAGTCCTTTTTATATAGTCAATGGTTTATATATTTTAAGTCCTACAATAGCTATAATGACGGCTTTGTTTATTATTTTTAAAGTATCGAAAGCAGTGGCAGCCTCGCGGACAAGAACGCCCGCCTTGAACGTAAGGGGTGCATGTTCAAATCCCAGGCCCGCACCTCTGAGATAATTTTCATGTGCGAATGTCATTTTCAACAATGATTACCACTTGCTGAACGGTGAAGGAAAACATCGTGAGGAAACCTGCACGTCTATAGTAAGGCGTGTGAAGTTCACCAACCCGCACTGGGCCACTGGCCCAAATCTCCCTCGTATTGAGGGGGAATGTGCTCGGTATAATGGCAATAGGCTCGCCCCCTATTACATTGGGACCAAAATACATCGGCGAAGTGTGGGCGCACTACAGTGCACCTATGCCTACCCTTTCGGGGAATACAGGCGTGATGATGATGTATTTATAGTATGAACCCCTAAAAATACTGGAAAGAAAATATTAAAAAGAAATTACGCTAATGTCGAATTCCCGAGTAATGTTGAGAAAAATATCTTGAACGAATCCCTTATCAAAACCCTTATTTTTCGGCGACCGGCCAATGTAAACAGGAAGTAAAGAGCGAAGGGGCTGCTAATACTGTTTTCAAATAATTCCGGACAAGGTCCGTCCTCAGGGTCTCTTAATTAAAACATAAACGACTTTCCTATGGGGGAACATTTTACCGGCCGGAAGTACGGAAATACGGACGTGAATTGCATATTTTTTTCGTTCGTTTAGTTAGTTTAGGTTCGGATACAATGACGCGTTAGTTTTGAGGGGAATTAATTGTTATTTTAGTAATGATGAGGGGGGATCTGGGATAGGCGAGTTGGTACAATAGATGATGCAGCAGTTTTATGAATATTAATGTGTTATTCCACCAACCGCTTCTTACGTTTTAAACAACATCAGAAAATATATATACGTATACTCACGCCTATAACCTACGGGTGAAGTCAGGGACTATCGTTTGCCACATGCTACTATCCTGATATAGCTTCAACCAGAATCATAAGTCTTTTCATTTTCTAAAAGGTGGAGGTTTTTAATTTGAAAAATATGTTTATTTTTATATGACAACATACTCTTGTCTTAAGAATATGACTTTGACGATATAAAACAAAACGCAAATATGCTAGTTTTCTTTCTAAAATTCTCATTGATACTAGAGAAAAATTACAATACGTTCATGCACATGTTAGCCATAACAAAATGAAGGGTTTCATTTTAAATAAGTTGGGAGCTGTGATTTAAATGACTTATCAAAATATGATTAAAATATTATGCTTCTTAACAAAGCAACATGCAAAACATGAACGCACTTAAAATACAGGATTCTTCGTTCACCCCGTGTCATGTCCTCGTAGACGTTTCAGCAACTCATTTGCTATGCTGAAACTTTCAGGGCGCGGCTCCGCAAGGCTCTCGCGTTCTACCCCGGGATTTATCTTAAGACCAGTGCGGTGCGTTCGTTTCAAATTTTTATTCGTGACACAACACGACCGTGTTGCCGGATTTCAGCGCGGTTTAAATGTTATATGCGATGTGAAATTTTATTAGCTAGCGTTTGTTGTTCATTTTTAAAGTTTTATGGTATTAGTTTTTGTATTTATACCAGTATAATAACTAGTTTTACGTGCAAAATCGCTGGCACGAAGTTTGAAAAATATTTTCTATGGTAGCGCAATATATAATCTCGCTTGAACTGTCTGAAGGGGTAGACAGAGCTTTGTAATACGAACACACTTGGTCGTTGTATTTTTGGTTTCTCCGATACCTGAACAACTACAGGTAATCATTTGGATCACAGTACACCAATTTCCTGCTTGGCTAATGCACATTGGTAAACTTATCACGTCTCTCTATAAACATGCAAGTTTCCTCAAAATGTTTACCTTCACCGCCCAGTAAATAGTGTCTATTTTTGAAAATTATAATCGCATTTTTTTTAAATTAAATGTATAATTATAATAAATATACATATTCATGTACCTAATAACCGTTGCTTGGCCAACTTGTTAGCCAAAATGTAGTTTTTACTGTAAAGGTAAAAAAATCAAAGTGAGATATAACATCCAATTTACATACATCATCATCATCATTACGCCTATATTCCCCGAAGGGGTGGGCAGAGGTTCGCCGATGTATTTTTGGCCCCAATGTAATAGGGGGCGAGCCTATTGCCATTATACCGGGCACATTCTCCCTCAATACGAGGGAGATTTTTGGGCTATAGTCCACCACGCTGGCCCAGTGCGGGTTGGTGAACTACACACGCCTTTTTCTATGGACGTGCAGGTTTCCTCACGATGTTTTCCTTCACCGTTTCATAGCAAGTGATAATCTCAGATGAAAATGAGATTCGCACTTAAATCCCAGAGGTGCGAGCCGGGGTTTGAACCTGCACACTTTGATTGCAAGGCGTGCGTTCGACCACTCGGCTACCACTGCTTGTTCAATACATCCAATTTGAACCATCAAATTCCAAGAAATTTCACACCATTGTCTAAAACCACTTGCAGAGCTATTTTTAGGGTTCCGTACCCAAAGGGTAAAACGGGAACCCTGTTACTAAGACTTAGCTGTCCGTCCGTCCGTCCGTATGTCACCAGGCTGTATCTCATGAACCGGCATAGTTAGAGAGTAGAAATTTTCACAGATGATGTATTTCTGTTGCCGCTATAACAACAAATACTAAAAAACAAAATAAAATAAATATTAAATAACAATTTAATAATAATTCCTATACAACAAACGTGATTTTTTTGTTTAGACATCCGACATGCGACATCTATTGATGAATAGCAGTACTGTATATTAACGTTTTTACTCTCAATACATCTATTGACGAGTATACCTAAACTAAGTTGCTTGAAACTAATAATAGATGTCACTGAGGCAGTAATTGTATAATTCTTTATTTTCGATATTAATCGCCTTTAGCAGTAGACGCTTGAAATATTCACAGAATATTGAGTTATATTATTCACTTTAAAAATAAATAATTTAAATTAAAATAAATTTAATATTTAAGAGGGCACCAATATAATAAATGTGATTTTGCAGCCGTTTTTATAGATAATGGTACGGAACCCTTCGTGTGCGAGTCCGATTCGCACTTGGCCGGTTTTTTAACTGTCTCATTACTACTAGACTAGCTCTTAAATACTTAACATGCCTGAATATTAACCGCAGCGTGCCTCATAGTTTAAGAAATTTTAAATTAAACCGTAAAGCTAATGATGCTCAAACTTCATAAGTTGTAGATATGAAAATGTTAATATTTATGATGTTCCATGATATCTATATGTTTGATGGTTTTGATGAAAAGACAAGTTCAATTTGACTCACCTTGATTATAAAACTCCAGTTTTCTCTGTACACAGATCGGCTACGAATTTTCCTCCTTTATATTATAATATATATAGATGTCTCCTTATTAAAGTCGCAAGGAAATACGTTTTTTCCTTTCAGCCCTGCCCTCAGAGGTGCTTCGAAATGCCGATTATGTATTTTTATTGTAAGGCAGGGTTTTTGTTCCTAGTAAGGAACCCGAAAATTTTAGTTAGTAACACATATTTAACAGATAATATATCCCTTTAAACCTTACCTGCGTATCGAGGATGCTCCGCTGGCCATCTCTTTTAAAGATAACCCCTTTTTATTAAGAGCCCTTGTGCGAGCGAGAGTACCCACTTCAGATATACTTGCCTCCTTTATGGCTTGCTATTTTATCGTTCAGTTCGGTGGCTGGTATTTCAAATAATATTCTTTAGACATTTATATCATTTAGATTTTTTGAATAATTTTTCATTAACATCATTATTTATGTGTTTTTTATTACCAATTAAGTCGTCAGCCCATAGGTGCGTCAAGACGCACGCTTTTTATAGCCAAAACGAATTCTGTGTTAGTATAAATAAAGATTGAATTCATGTGGCAAACCTACGCTCGCATCATCTATGACATTATGTTTAATAATGACCTTTTTCTATGAGTCAATACAGATCGTTTTGCTATGGGGAAAACATTGGTTGCGCGATTTTTTCGTGCGCGTTGTTTTAATGTTTGTGTTTATTTTGTAACATCATACTATATATACTACAGCCCTTTTAACGTCCCACTGCTGGGCACGGGCCTCCCCTCATGCGAGGGGGATTCAGGCCATAGTCCACCACACTGGCCCAGTGCGGGTTGACAGACTTCACACATATATCTAGACTTTCTGCGTGGATCGGACCGCAAACAACAACTAAATATGAGGGTACCCAGTTATTAACTATGACATCAGGACGTCTTACACCTCAGTCCCCCCGTGACCATGGTTGCTGTAAAGCAGCCGAAACGTCGGGAAAATAAAATAGTAAATTAACGCGATAAAATCCGTAAAATAGTTTAATTTCAATCTAATATACCTACAGTTGAAATGTTTTTAATTCCAGCGTCTTGGGTGCTTATTTTTTTCCTATTGCTTCACTCTTCTTCTAAATTGTACTTAAAATTATAAATATTGGTATAAATAAAAAACCGTTTGAATAATGTATCTGAACATTATATATATGAGAGGCAATCTGATATAGTTACTTATACAGACTTTAGATCTCTGTATTGAAAACAATGAGGCTGCAGACTTGAAATCGCATTACCATTCGCAAAACTGGATTATTGGCCGTCCGGTAATTACCGCAATGGCAACGTGTTACCGCGCACCCGGTATTACCGTAATAATTATTACCGATACCGATAATTGTTGTTAACCACCTATAATCGCCTGAATATTTAGGATGCATTAATATTTCAATTTTAAATGATTACCACTTGCTGCACTACTACAGCCCTTTTAACGTCCTACTGCTGGGCATGGGCCTCCCCTCAATGCGGGGGGGATTCAGGCCAAAGTCCACCACGCTGGCCCGGTGCGGGTTGGCAGACTTCACACATCCAACGAGAATTCGTCAAGTTCCCTCAGACGTGCAGGTTTCCTCACGATGTTTTCCTTCACCGTTTCATAGCAAGTGATAATCTCGGATGAAAATCAGATTCGCACATAAATCCCAGAGGTGCAAGCCGGGGTTTGAATCTCCACGCTTTGATTTGCAAGGCGTGCGTTCAACCACTCGGCTTCCACTGCTTGAACGGTGGAGGAAAACCTCTTAGTTTACCAAACCACGCTGGGTCATTATTATCCAAAATCTATTTCGCTTTGAGGGAGAGTTTATCTGGTATATTGGCTTTAAAAGTACAGCGACAAAGTGTGGCGGGACTGCAGTGCACATCTGCCTACCACTTTGGGGAAATACAGGAGTGATATTTTATGTTGTACTTGATCTTGTAATGCGAGCGTAGGCTGATAAGCTCATTGTTATAACAACAATAGGCACTAAAATACAGCGGCGAAGAGTGGGGGCACTGTAATGCACCTCAGCCTGCCCCTTGGGGAAAAACAGGTATTCGTCACGTCTAGGTACTTGCACAGAGCATTTCTATGATTTTGTCTCGTATGTCGATTGTCCATAAGCGTTTTACAAATCGTTACGCTCTAATTTAAGAGGGAAAACAAAAGAGGTAGAGTATCTCAATTCGATTTTTTTCTTATATCAAATCACTAAAGAGGTCGCACCCAAAAGTACAATAATCGTTAACACCTCTTAAGGGAGGCCACCCCGAAACTATCTCTTTAATCCAATATGTATTAACCCGGCAATAACGAAGAGCGCTACTTAAAAGCCGGTAAATAAATGCATTAGCGCCACGTAACGCGGCCCAACACATCGCCGGAATGTATTGGAAGTGACCCCTCGTTACCGACGATCCTACTAATTGAGAGAGTTTATCGGGAATTCATTTGCATTACACGTCGACACTGTAGGGAGAAATACTACGAAGTTATTTTTCTATAAAAAAAAAACATACATTTGGATAGAATATTTTCCGTAAGCAGTGGTACCCTCGCGGGCTAGAACGCCCGCCTTGAACGTAAGGGGTGCAAGTTTAAATCCCAGGCACCTCTGAGATAATTTTCATGTGCGAATGTCATTTTCAACAATGATTACCACTTGCTGAACGGTGAAGGTAAACATCGTGAGGAAACCTGCATGTCTATAGCTTTCTATAGCGTGTGAAGTTCACCAACCCGCACTGGGCCAGCGTGGTGGACTATGGCCCAAATCTCCCTCGTATTGAGGGGGAATGTGCCCGGTATAATGGCAATAGGCTCGCCCCCTATTACATTGGGACCAAAATACATCGGCGAAGTGTGGGCGCACTACAGTGTACCTCTGCCTACCCCTTCGGGGAATACAGGCGTGATGATGTATTTTCCGTACATATGTCCAGGGTGTATCAGAAATCCAAAATTATAATTTTGTTACATATACGGTAGCTCATATGTGAATGCTTAGTGAAGACAGTTTATACCTGTGACAATTATTCAAAGATCTTTGAATAATTGTCACAGGTATCGTGTTCTGGCCTTTGGGTACATCCATAACCCTATTCAACAGTATAAACTATACGTATGAGGGGTAACTACCAATATTTACAAAACAGAACATGTACATTTTATATAGGTACTACTAGTTATAGAAAGTTACGACAAAAATAAATTGGAAAATTTTGTACCATTCAGTTGTATACCCGATACTGATGCAAACGTCAAAGAAATCTGAAATAATATTTCGGACTTCTGAAACCTCTATAAGCAATAGAAACTAGACTACACAAAATTATAATGTTGCAATGGGCGGCCTTATCAATAAAAGTGATCTCTACCAGGCAACCTTTGTATGGAGAGGAATTATAGTACTACTAAAGGACGGGGTGTACTAAACAAATAGGTACTATAACATATAGTTAGAAGGATGGTCGATATAACACCAAGTTTAAATAAAAATTGTTAAGGCTCTATTTGGGTAAAGCTAGCTAACCCTTGATCACAGATTCAATGCTTATGTCACGTAAATTTTATTTTTGAAAAATCACGTCACGTTATCTCGTGAATACAAAATGATACAAATCGTTTTTATCCCCAACAAGTGCTGGCGAATCGTGTGAGCCTAGTAATCCTCGGTGTAGGATGGGGTTAGTGCTTGTGTAGGACTCCACTGACGATAAGCTTTGTGTCCGCGGAATGAAAATATTATCTGATATGTTACTATGTACTTTAGTATCTAGTTGTGTTTTACATCGGACTACTGGAATGTAGTATTTTATAATATCCTTAACGGAAAAAAAAATATTCCATGCACTCACATTCAAACGCAAACACATAAACAAATGCATTGACATTCAGATACAATCAGAAACACACTCACAAATACACGCGCACCTAATCAGAAACACACAAATACACTCGCACACACTAATGAACACACTCACACATACACGCGCATACACTGAGACACCCACTCATGCACACACGCTCCCAAACATACACCAATTGATTTTTGACAGTAAATTAAACTGTTTTTGCCATGTGTTCTATTCTTTATCATAAAATGACAAGTCAAGTCAGTATCATATTCTAATTCTAGGATTTTCCATTATCTTAAGGCTATCAGGCCGTTATTCTTATACTGGTTTCTATAAATAAAGTCATCATGAAGTTAGTGCGTCACTAAACGCCTGGGTTAGTCGTAGGGGGAGTTGGTCCCTAGCTCGTTACGTCCTAGATAAGCGTATCGAGCCGTTTTCTTACGCGTTTCGCTATCGAAAGGGCTCATTGATTTTATATTTGGGACCTTATTAGATTTTGGATAGATACTGTTTTAAGTTGTGTTGACATAGAAATACAGTATAAGTTGTTTCTAAAGAAATGTACCATATATGTTCCAATACACTGGTCGGTCAATTTACTATTTAGATGCCTTTCTGCTTACTTTTGTTTATTATTGTAGAAACAGACGAGGTTGAAAAAGAGATAAAGATAGCAACTGTAAGTATTTTAACGAAAACGAACTCTGTGTCGTATATACATAAAGATTGAATTTCTGTGGTAAAATACGCTGTCTATAAGTGAATATGGCTTGTTTTTTTATTAGAAATAATTTCGATTCGTGCGTTTTGACACCTCAGTGTGTTTGGGGCTTTATCGTTGTCATTTGGCGATGGAAACTAAAAACATGACAATTTGCGATACATTTTGACTGCTTTTATTTACGCAGGACGATTGAAACAGAATTGCAACAAATAAAGTAATCGCGTGACGAGTCTATTGGTCAAGAGCAGTGGTAGCCGAGTGGTCGAACGCACGCTTTACAAATCAAAGTGTGCAGGTTCAAACCCCGGCTTGCATTTCTGGGATTTATGTGCGAATCTCATTTTCATCCGAGATTATCACTTGCTATGAAACAGTGAAGGAAAACATCGTGAGGAAATCTGCACGTCTGAGGGAACTTATCTAGTTCTCGATAGATGTGTGAAGTCTGCCAACCCGCACTAGGCCGGCGTGGTGGACTATGGCCAGAAATCCTCCTCACATTGAGGGGAGGCCCGTGCCCAGCAGTGGGACGTTAAAAGGGCTGTAGTAGTAGTAGACTATTGTTAATAGAAAATAATCTCTTCTGTTTTGATGATAGGGTAAATAATCTCTTATATGCCCAATCACCAAAACAGAAGACACAAAGTCCAATATTCTTAAATTCTATATTTTAACGTCAACTGATCCGTAACCGCATAATATTATTAGAAAATCTATGAATAGCGACTGCGGCATTGAAACGAGGCTTATCGACAGATGTGTACACAATGCACACCGCTTGGATGCACGGAACAGGCTTTGGTACGGAAATAGTGCGATCACGATTCGCCAGCTTGTAGAGGTGACGACTGTAGTTCCAGGAATGGTAGACAGGTGTGTACTATTGCGCACTCATTCTGTAGACATCTATCATTGTGTACCGACGGTAATACAGGGGTCATAGTATCTTCTCATGCCCTTATAATAATTTATTTGATTTGTCTGTTTAAAAGAATAAATTCACAAAAAAAATGTTGAAAATCGTTGCTTTTATGAGTTAACAAAAAATGTACACAAATACATTTGATAGTCGTTTACGTTATCAAGCAACGCGGAAATATTTTTTTAATATGTCCTACTGCTGGGCAAATGCTCCTCTGTCTGCCACGACAATTCGCAATAATTATACAACAAAACTGCAAGTTGAAAACAGGTCAGAAAACTGTTAATAGTGGCCTAGTGAAAAACAAATGGTGTGACGGAAGATGTTGCTTACTCGTCGCCACATTAGGCATCACTCTGTTTGTCGCTGGAGAAAACTGCCAGTGTGGATTGTAGGGATTATTATTCGCCTCCTATATTGTACAAGGAAATAAAACATAAAAATACTTTAAAACGTAATACCGGTCCTATTTCATACAGCTAAAAATATTTTTCACGAAAACTTCCGGTGAATGAAAAATGACCTCTATTGTCTCACAGAACCGATTTAGCTTTGAATTTTCAGGACGTTTTCAAATTTGCCTTACGTACAAAGTCAGTGAGACGGAAAATCACATTGTATTGGAGTTCTCTATGTGGACAGTGCTTTATGATACTGGCCTCTGGGATTCAGAATTTCCTATTCTAACGTTGTTATAGAGCGTTTTATAGTAGAAGGAGTAGGTTGAAATAATACTGTACAGTTTATTCGGATCTAGTCGAGAGTCAAACCTTAGCGTCTTCATTAGATAGTGACTTAGATCATGGTTTAAATGGGTTTTAATGTATTAAGCGTGGTAGGTAGATGGTCATGCGTCTTGGAATAAGTCCATGAAAAACCCATGTTGTTCCCGTTGGCACTGTACTCAAGTTGTTAAGCATAGGCTTAACTAAGCGTGTTGCCGTCCTTCTTTTAGCTGTAATGTAGGAGCGAGATGGTAATTTTATTTATTAGTGCTGAAAAATCGTTTAGTTGCAGTTAATATAAAATAGAATTGACATTACTAAAACAGTTGTAATTATTGAGAAGGAGCCCTCATGGAAAGGGCTATAATATATGTTGGCTCTACTTGGGTCCCATATCTTTGAACTGTTTAATCTCTGAAATGTCATCGATGACACGTGATCGCGTGGTTTTTGCTATTCACACTTAATCTTTATGTATATTAGTATAGAGTACATTCTCAAAACAAATCAACTGTAATATCAAATTTATAGAATATCCACAATTTTCCATCGTTATGGTGAGAGTACAGTCAGGGTCTGTGATGCGGGCGTACTGTGGGACCTTTGTGACTACCGTCTGATACGAACTTGCCTCAACTATTAAGTGCTTCTGCGGAACGCCTTTGATTATCGAGACCATTCACCTTTTGAGTACAGGTGCACTATTAAGACTCCCGCATACTGGAGCGACGCTCGCGTGTAAAAAAAATATACCAATACTAAAACGATCTCCATTTCAATACCTATGCATAAAGATTGATTTTCTGTGGTACAAACCACGCCGCCATATCGCTGTAAAAAAAATTCTACGTGTTCTATACAGTTCGTTTTGTTATTGGCAAAAAAACTGACGGGCGAGCGTTGACGCCCCGGTGTGGGCAGGTCTTATGTATACAAACCAATTGCAAATTATATTTCATTCCAAAAATATAATTTTCCCGAAATCACGTACAATTGGGAATATTTCATTGGTTCCGCTTGCCCGCTCCCCGCAATTAAGATTGGACCGAATTGAAAGGGGCAGTTGATATTTATCGTAAATATCTCGTTACGGATGAATTATTGAGCAATTACGAAACGAAATTACGTAAACAGATTTTTTTTACGGGAAATACAATATTGCGTTATTTTTTTAGCTTTTGTAGGTAGGTGGGTTATACGAAAATATTAACTGCGGCAAGCCTACGTATTGCTCAGTCTTTATCTTGAGAACATCCTTACCGATTTCTCTCATCTTTTCTTTTCTTAAGTTTTCTTATACTTCGTAGAAGGTTCTTACAAAAAAAAGAAAACTTTAATTTTAATTGGGGTTACTAAATTTCGCGAACTTTGCCAGTAAATAGATAAATATCGACTTACAACTTATCCTTATTATCTTGAAGTATGAAATCCTGGTACTGCTGTCACCATATAAAGGACCCAGACCTATCCCAGTCAGTCTCATAGCTAGGTAGCTAGAAACGTCAAGACACGCGCGACGTTTTTTCCAATAACAAAATAGCCTAACCTCATAAAAAACATTATTTCAAAACGAAATATCACGTAGGTTTTGTGACACAGACATTCAATCTTTATATTATATAGCAAAGAGTACATTTTCAAATAACGTCAAGGGATTTTCTTGTGTCTTGGAGGTACTATAGTTGAAAAATATAGCTTAGTAGTTATGTATCAATAAATGATTCCCCGTTGGATACCTACAACGTATTTAGGCCAAGGAAATGGGAATTTGGGACGCGACGAGGTGGGTGAAATTGGATATTATCGCCATATTGGGGGTCATTTGAGATACCCTAATCATGTTTCTATCTAATAAACATTTTTTTTTGTTTTCAGGTAAGCTTCAGTAGCAATTTTGCAGAAGATTAATAAAGGCAATTCCATGTGAGTACATATATGGAAGATTCGAGATTTTTTCATAAAATGTTAATATCTATCAACATCGGCATTGTAAGCCATATTTGTTCTAAAAAACCTCATGTAAATGTTTATAGAGGGCTTTACATTTTTGAGGGGTAAGCATAATACAAATAACAGTGGTAGCCGAGTGGTCGAACGCACGCCTTGCAATCAAAGTGTGCAGGTTCAAACCCCGGCTCGTATCTCTGGGATTTATGTGCGAATCTCATTTTCATCTGAGAAGGGCCAGTGCGACAAGGAGGGCTTCATCGAGGTGGTAGGAAGAAAGAAGAAGCCCACCAGCCGTAACAAGTGCGGCACAGCACCGACGGGACCGCATCAACCGCTGCGTTCGGCCGTGCCAACGACGTTGCTGTATGTGTCCCGCTTGCACTACACTACAAAGGTCGAGGGGATCGTAGAGTACGTGCGAGGGAAGACCAACCTCACTCTGAGGGCCGAACGGTTGGAATCCCGCCACAGGGTGAATTTTAATTCCTTTGTGGTGAGAGTGCCGACCGAACAACTGTCGGCCTTTATGAAAGAAGAGTTTTGGCCGAAGGGTGTGGTGTTCCGGCGATACAGAGGCCGGCTACCGAGCACCACGAGCGACACGTCACCGACTCTACGTGTTAAATAATCCCGTGTAACTATAATTATGTATGCTAGTCTCTAAGGTATTTATTATAACATATTTGTGACGTCAGCCCCAAATCATTGTATGGTGTCCATAGTACAAGCTTTGCTTAGTTTGGGATCATACGATAAGTATTTGGTTGTCTGGCGATATTTATTTATTTATTCCTATAATAGTTACCCGGCGTATATTGTATTGTATTACATAAGTTATTTATTGAATAAATTGAATATTGAAAAATTGAAATTGAAATTGAATTGTCACTGGCTATGAAACGGTGAAGGAAAAACATTGTGAGGAAACCTGCACGTCTGAGGGAACTTGCCTAGTTCTCGATAGATGTGTGAAGTCGGCCAACCCACACTGAGCCAGCGTGGTGTACTATGGCCTGAATCCCCCTCGCATTGAGGGGAGGCCCGTGCCCAGCAGTGGGACGTTAAAAGTGCCGTAGTAGAAATAAGCATAATGTAAACTTAATTTTCGTGAATGATTGAGTTATCTATGATAATATCTAAATGTATGCCATCGCATTATAACTGCATAGCTTGGTTCTTTTATTATAGTAGATACAACCAAGACAATTTAAATTCTGCCAAAAAACAAAAAAACTCTGTATCTCACAGCGTTAATGTTTTTTCTCGTATTCATTAAAAAAACTATAAAGTTGTCTATTGCCAACACAGCGATTCTTTGAACAGGACCATAAACAATCGAGAATAATAAAAATATCCGAATGCACACAACACTGACGAAGCATACGTTCTCGATTTGAATTCTCGAGATAAATCGGCCATCTTAGATGAAAGCCCCCCCTATATCTCCGTCTGGCAGCAGTTTGCCAATAAATTTAGAATCAATCCACATACCGTCGACGGTCCAGACCTCGGGGACCGTCACTGCTCTAACGTTTATAAATCACACAGCGCCGTGTCGTGGCAGTTACTATTTTCATATTTTTTCTATATTCCTATTTCGAATTTGAATGACATATCAACTTTTATATAATATATGGTTAGATGAATCCGTTCTAAGTATCGTAGCGTTTTCGTTAGATTATTGTATTGTTAATATCACGGACTCCATGACTGATAGCCGGATTACTCGATGACGATACGATTATGTTAAGAGATTGTGCTTAAGGTACCAAACGAAGATTGTTTTCAACACTTTTTTTAAGAACGCATTTATTTTTATGCAAAATCCACGACAGTTCTATTATACTTTATTAATAAATAATAAGATGTGTATTAAAACAATAAACACATCTTGAATTAATTATTCTCTGAATACCTTATTAGCTTGAAATTATGTTTGTTTTTGAATTGGCAATTTCGAATTGAATGAAAGATAGAAAAGACATTTATAATTGACGAAAATAAATAATATTTAGTTACTCACTATGTAAAATTATACAATTAGTTTTTGAAAAATATCAATGCGGGCTTAAAAATACAGTCCGTAGCCGTTTTAATTGTTTTTCTCAAATTGGATCTTTGCCAAACAAGCATTGGAGTGGCTATACGTCGAAAGCTTCGGAGGCTAGAATTAAATTGTTTTTCTTCTGGCAGAAATAATTATTTTAGCGGGAACGCTTCGGTATCGACAGCCCAAGGTTAGATTGTTGACTGAGATACTCCAATTTAAAATTGAAAGATGTTTTTGGTGGTTGCCATAATCGACCATTCAAATTTGGAATCGATTTGTGTTTTTTGTTGCACCGATAGTGCAGCCTTAGGTTCTTTTTAATCGAATAAAACATACGGGTCGAATAGAGAACCTCTTCCTTTTTGAAGTCGTTTAAAAAAAGAGATTGATAATTCGGTGTTTATATTTGTTCTTAGTTTGTTATTTATAATGAGTTGTTTAATAACCAAAATTAATACATATATACAGCTCTTTACAGTTGTAATTCCTGTGCCAAATGTTCACCAAATTATGGACAACCAAACATTATTTTGTGCATTATTTTCTTTACCGCTGATTTCTTGTCCAGGTTAGATTTTTCATACCAATTGGTACAAAAACATCGTATTAGTATAACAACATATTTTGAGTCTAATACAAAACGCATTATGTTTTCAGTATAAAATAAGTATTTGTTCATAAGATATTTTTTTAATTCTATTATCAAATATTTTTTATCATATAATGGGTAGTTGAGATTCAGAAACGAGTTTAAAATATAAGGATGAATGGATGGATGCAATGATGTTTCTTACTCTTTCTCGCAAAAACCACTGAACGGATTTTCATGAAACTTTACAGTGTTATTGTTTATTTATACATCAGAATAGGCTATAATTTATAGCAATAAGTATGCGTGGACGAAGTCACGGGTAGGTGCTAGTAATTCATAAAATAGTCTGTGTAGATGATAATGCGACATGCCCCAACGCCGGCGCTCGCCCAATTTGCGCCAAGTGTCACTTACGATAACTCGCCCCACTAATGGCCACATCAAGATCGTTTAAAGGGTGGGCCCAGTGGCATCCTTCGTCTCGCTCGCACCTTCAACGTTAACAGAGATGAAACATCGATTCGATTGTCGAGAGATTTATATTTAACGATTATTCTTGAATAAGAATGATGACGGGCAGTGTTTTTGGCAAGCACTGGACCTCATTTTGATTTGTACTTGTGCTCGGGTGTTTGATAAACCATTTGCCGTTGATTGGTCAAGATTCTTACTCACTAAATTACCAAGCGTGCTTTTTGTTCTATACTGTAAAGCCCCATAAAGTGTATAGGGGCGTGAAGATTCGCGCGGCAAAGTACCAACAGTTTTACCAACACCAAAACGAATTCTGGAGCACCGCGAGCACGCGTCTAAAGTCACATGAGATGTCAATGACACGTCGTTGAAGAATGAACTTTTTTTCTGAATCAATACAGTTTTTTTTTTTTAGTATTGACAAAAATATGACGCACGCGTACTTGGTGCCCTTTTTTTTTTTTTTTTTTTTTTTAACGTCGTAAAATCCTTTATGGATACCCTGCCACCTCGGGGGAAGTAACAGGGTTATGTGGGAGTCCCGGCAGAAGGCCGTATACCCACTAAAAACCGACGGTGTACCATCTTCCGCTTATATCGGGGCGCCACGGGATCGCTTTCGCATGCACCGCGACACGCGTCTTGGTGCCCTAGTGTTTAAGCCCACAGCACACTGGGGCGTCAACCCTCGTGCGTCAAAATGTTTGCCAATACCAAACGAGTTCTGTGTATGAGTTGAGTGTATGAGTTATGTATGAGAGTGTACGAGTTCTGTGTACGAGTTCTATGCATAAAGATTAAATTTCTGTTGTAAAAGCCACGCCCCCACGCGTCAAAATGTCAGTGTCATGTTGCTCTACAATGACCTTTCTTATGGTGTCAATACAGTTCGTTTTTCTATGCCAAAAATATTTACGCGCGAGCATTGTCGCCGCAGTGTGCGGAAGGTACTCAATGATCATTGTGAAAATATCATGCTTGTTTTAAAACCACGCTAACATTCATAATTTCCACATTATCCACAAAGCTTATAGATTTTAAGCTAATACTTTTAAACGGGGTTTCTCTATAATATCATTAGGAGTGGTAGATTACAGTAGAGCCGCTGCGGACGGTAGAGATCCTGCCTTCGGTGGGATTCAGACTCTATACATATTAAATAGGAATATATATTGAATAGCTTCCAATTATATTTACTCGAATATATTAGAAGAGTAAGTAGATTATTATTTGTTTGATTTGATACGCATTTGATTTAGATATATACGGACTTATGTAAATACTATGGTAATGCTCTACACTTACTGGCACGCGCTCTACGCTCTATACTTACAGCGAGGGAATTAATTTGACTTTATTTTAAAATGTACTTGGATGAAATACATATAAATAATAATACAGCCCTTTTAACGTCCCACTGCTGGGCACGGGCCTCCCCACAATGCGAGGGGGATTCAGGCCATAGTCCACCACGCTGGCCCAGTGCGGGTTGGCAGACTTCACACATCTATCAAGAACTAGTCAAGTTCCCTCAGACGTGCAGGTTTCCTCACGATGTTTTTCTTCACCGTTTCATAGCAAGTGATAATCTCGGATGAAAATGAGATTCGCACATAAATCCCAGAGGTGCGAGCCGGGGTTTGAACCTGCGCACTTTGATTGCAAAGCGTGCGTTCGACCACTCGGCTACCACTGCTTTATCGGCTACCGCTGTTACATACAGATTGAATATCTGTGGTAAAAGTCTAGCGTCCATGCGGCACAAGAAGCTCGCGTCATCATCGGTGACATCATTTAGTTGGAGAATGTGCTTCTTCTTTACGTACAGATTGTTTTGGAGTTGGCAAGAAATTACGATTCAAAAGTAAAATGGTTTACACGAATACAAAAAAACTCATTACTAGGTAAACGTAAATGAAGCAGAGATGGTACGATGCCATAAATTTAACTTTGGAACGGCCAAACGGCATTTGTTTCTGGCAAAATCTTTTCTCCAGTGTTTGTTCTATGTAGTAAAGAAAACAAAATTGTTGCTAAGTTTCAGAAGGATTAAAAGTATAACCTCCTTAGGACCGGTTCGAAACTTTTTGGATTAGCTGCATCACTTAAAATTCACTGAACCAAAGTTCTTTAGTAGTAAACACTTATTTTCAAACTGCTAAAGTGAAAAAGTAGTTCGCAACACTTTCGTAGACTTTACTGTCCAAACTTGGCCAGGATGTGCTGTGTTTCTGGGCAGATTTTTAAACTACAATAGGGTTGTTCCACCTTTCAAACATATTGGCTGCGTATGGCGTTATAAACTTACTTCCTACCGTTATTTTAAACGTTTGTTTTTAACGAATGCAGGTTAAATACCACCATTAGTGTTGCATGCTGTTTTAATAGATATCTCTTTAGGTATGTGTTAGTAAATATTCATTATTAATTAGCTGTATATAGTCATATTTGCGTCATATTAAAACTGTGTTCCATTTCAGTAAAACAATATTTTGACGTTTTCATAGTTTTGGAATAGTATTGGCAATTGAAGAAAAGTAGTTGGTTTAGGCTAAAGAACAAAATACAAAGAAATAAAACATTTTATAGGAAGGTTATATTTAAGTAAAACCAAAAAACTTACCCCTATAGTTCAGTTATTTTGAAAGTAATGAATAGACACCTGGCAACCCTAGGTGCACCTGAATTCTTAATCTCGGAGTTGGGCAGCAATTTATGGGCAGTGAATCGTTTTTATTAGAGCTGAAAGTGGCGACTCGAGTGCTTAGTAGCCCCACAGAGCACGTGTAGTACCCAAATACATATATTTCAACTATGTATCGGTATCTTTTAAAATCGGTATGTTTCGGTATCTTTTAAAAGTGTTTTTTTTTTTTTAAACTGACCAAATAGTTTCTTCACCGTAGGTTATTACGGCGCCTTTAACGAACATGAGCTTACAATAATAATAATTAAATGTAATGTTCAGCTCTTTTTAAATTATCACTTACTGAATATCAACCTCTCACTGCCCGTTTGAGCCGCGAATTACTTGAATGACATTGCAGAAAAAATCGGATCAAATTAGCAGTCTATACAGTCTGTCAATATTCGCATTTTCTTTTCGGGCCCCAGCGAAATTAGTCCGCGAACCTCCCAACGTTTTTCCAATATACCAATTTTTATCAGTATAAAAGCTTGTGAAAATTCAATTACCGAACCAATAAAGTTGTCAAATATCAACACGAGGGGCGCTGCGGGGCACGTCATCGTTACAGTCTCCATACGGTTCGGAATCTCTGGGATTTGACCCTATTGTTGAGGTTGATGTGAAATAAAACTCGCGTCACCCAAACAAGAGCGCGGACTGAGCGAGCGAGTCAACCGCTTCTACCCAACATACCTTTAGAACAATAGTCACGCTAAGGTTTCTTACATTGAGACATTTTCTATATAATTGCTAATTTTCATGATATCAGGTTACATACATTTATCACTTATTTGTGTAAGTCTAGGCAGGCTATTTAATGACTTATGATTTTTCCGGTAAATAGACAGCTCATTGGCGATAGTAGGCAGCGACTAACGTCCTTCTTTTTACAATCCGTTAATTATAATTCCGCTTGCTACGAGAGATTTTAACACTATATTTTTTTGCGTTTAGTGCAAACACACTAGCGTTTAATCCTGAAAGATTATACAGGGTAGAAATTAAGAGGACGGCTCGGGAATGATATATTTTTAATCGAGCTTAATTAAAAGTTGTTCCGTTTTTAATTTTGTATAACGGACAAGACCAATGGCCACCCTACTCGTGATCGACGGCCGTGCGGGCATTTTTAAAAGGAAACATTTTTGCGCCTCAAAGTTTTAGCGCTCAAGTTGGCAGAAAGTTTTCACATTTCCACCGCCACCGTGATTACGTCACAAGTTGCCAATCATCGCGCCGAGGGCGGTAAGTTGATGATTTTTCAAAATGGCCCCACGCAATTTCTCGCGGTATGTTGGGTTTGATACTTTTACTTTTAGGGTACCGTGTTCGTTACATTTTTACCGGGAATCTCGTGAAGTATACAAACTTTTTAATATTTAAGAACGTAAATTTGCTTTTTCTACGCGTATGTACACAGCCATTTTCAAATGTAGTCCTAGAAATGCGAGTCCAAAACTTTGCCTACCTTATTTCAAGGCGACAAGTCTGTTTTTGATATAAGTCTATATTCCTTAGCTTCCATTCTCCGCCGCGTTGGCTAAGCTATCCATTATTCAGTGCTTCTATCTGAAAATCTAAACTAAATCAGAACACTGAAACAAAGTTAAGGAACTGTGAGAATTTTAAAAATCCCAACTAACCGCTTCCGCTCACTGCATTAGTTTCCTTACTGTTGGTAACTTTATTGTAAAATTTTCGAGACAAATAGTCGCGCCAAAAACGTAACAGCTTTGCTAACGTAGATAGAAACAATAAAATAATCTTTATACATTATCAAATTAAAAGATTTGCAGTACTAGCAAGTTTAAAAGTGATTAAAAACTGTCAACAGTAAATTTATAATATTCAATAGAACCAGTACAATCGCGCACAGCAAGCATAAGCCGTCCGCAACAGAAGCGTGTTCGCTAGTTGCAACTGGCAACACGGTATGCGGCACCGTGATAAAAGGACTCGCGGAAACGCAGAGCGCGCGGCTCGCGACAGCCGGTGTCCGCTTCCTGCGATGCACCGAGGTGACGTTATGTACCCGACTGTACGTTTGTACGTTATATTTTTGAGGTGAGGAATGTTGTGGGTGATAGTACTGCTGTATTCTATAGTCAGAATCATTAGTAGGGATAGGACATTAAATGTACTGTCGCAAAGAAAAAATACTAGGAAATTATTTTATTGAATAATAATCCATGACATAAATATAATTTAATATTAAAAGTCATGGTAATACTTGTCGTAGAAAATAAAAAGGGTACAAAATGTAGGCAGCATGGGAGAATTATTCAAGTATTATTAAATTTTTGAACAAGTTCCATAGACTTTTGTATTTTTAGGGTTCCGTACCCAAAGGGTAAAACGGGAACCCTATTACTGAGACTTCGCTGTCCGTCCGTCCGTCCGTCCGTCCGTCTGTCACCAGGCTGTATCTCATGAACCGTGATTGTTAGAGAGTTGTAATTTTCACAGATGATGTATTTCTGTTGCTGCTATAACAACAAATACTAAATAATAGAATAAAATAATTATTTAAGGGGGCTCCTTTACAACAAATGTGTTTTTTTTGCCATTTTTATAGATAATGGTACGGAACCCTTCGTGCGCGAGTCCAACTCGCACTTGGCCGGTTTTTTCGTTGCCAATGAAACAAACCAATTTATTTTTGGATTTAAAAGTATCAAAGTTACAACGACTCCCAAGACCTGTCGTAGTAATCATTAGCGGCTTGAAACCCGAGCTCAATGTGTTGCCATATTTCGGACTTGTTCAAACCTTTCGTTTAAATTTCCCTCGAGTCTTGTGTAAACTTTTCCAAAAGGTTCAACCAACAAGTTGTCTCGGCTTATGAATAATGCTTTTTTAAGGCTTTTATTTACGTAAAATGGATAAAGATCTATGTTTAAAACATATACACATAGTACACGTGTTTGAAACAATGCTATACATCAAGGGTATGATAAAATGTACCAAGTACCTTTTTGGCATCAAAATAAACCTACACAAATAATAAAACCATTCACGGTGTCTCTTGGCTCTGACATTTCAGTATCCGAAATAAGATGCTATTTATATTTAATTTGCCTATCCACCCACACTAAGTCAAGTACACAGTTCGTAACGAATCCCATATCTCAAGTAACTTTGAATAAGATTAATAAACTTAACCTTTCGCAAGCCTTCCGCACTTTCCACGTGACTGACACCGTTGTATCCAACAATATCTTCTGCGTCAGAGTAATCGGTCGTAATCTAAAGCATTTGTAACAAAGGATAGACAATCAAAGGGAATGATTTCGGACGGTGATTATGTCATGCTGCATGAGTGCCTAGGCCCATGAGCACGGGTTCTTAAGCATCAACGTTTAGTTAATGAAGCCCTTGGCAGGTGCTCCAAGGATTTAATTGGTGTGAATTTCCTTGCTTCAAACGCGTCAAGACCGTATTTTGAACGCGAAAGATTCGAGTGTCTGAAATGTTTGGCGGGTTTTCAGTACGCAACGAACCTCCCGTAGGAGTTAACTGCCTTTTACAAAGTCTTTTGAAAGTGTAAGATGCAAGACATGTAGTCACTTAAAAATATGGCATATGTTATACATTTTTGTCATTAAGGAAAGAATGTTCAATGGTGATAATTATATAATTTTGCCAGTTGTATAATAAGTAAGGATTAAAAAATCTAGTTCATTTAAAAGGAATTAAAATCTCATTTTATCCCTGCTAAATGATAAACTAGTATTTATTTTCAGAAAAACTTTGCTATCTGCTGCTGTTCGGTCCATAAATCAGCGCTCTATCCTAGCCACAGCAATGTATTAGCACATTTTAAAATATTTATTGCCAACATAGAATATTATTTCTGTATAAATCTTTTTATTGCGATAGTACCCAACAACCATACTCGTACTTAGTTTCATCGATGGTTTGTGTATAAAAAATGGGGTCAATTAAATAAAACGAAAGAAGATTTTGTGCGCATCTGTACTATTAAAACTTAATGGGATTTAACTATGATTGGATTTTATTTTCCGCCCATATTATTTTCTTACACAGATTACGGAGTTTTTAATTAATTAAATCATAAATTTAGTACATTTTTCTAAGGTATTTTGTAATAAGAAAATGTTGACATTTTTCTTTGAATTCTCGCGTCGAGTGTCGAGAGCGCGCTTTGGTGCTCGACTATTCTTTAAACAACCTTATGTATAAATAAGTTTATACTTTCGCATGCACGAATTTCAGTATAAGCTGCTATTTTTCAAGGTTTGTTGGTGACAAGGAAAGTAATATTTTTTTACCCCGGCGACACTGAAAATAGCAGTAAAATATAAGAAAATCCAAACATTTTGTGGCCCAAATTATGAGATGAGGGCGATAAAATGAGTCGCATCAAAATGACGCCCGGCGGTGCCTAGACAAACACATAAAAGGGGAGTTTAAATTTTAGTGTTATTTAAAAACTTTATGTCTCGGTCTTTCTTTGTGCAAAAAATTAAGCCGAATTTTGCATTCACACAATAAATAATTTGATTTCAACAGTGGGAGCGTTTTTTAAAATAAATCTATTTATATATGTTTTTATGTAAATTAACACGAAATTTACTCTGATGTAGCCGAGTAGTCGAACGCACGCCTTGCCAATCAAAGTGTGCAGGTTAAAACCCCGGCTCTCGCACTTCTGGGTTTCATGTGCGAATCTCATTTACATCCGAGATTACCACTTGCTATGCAACGGTGAAGGAAAACATCGTGAGGAAACCTGCATGTCTGAGGGAACTTGACTAGTTCTCGTTAGATGTGTGAAGTCTACCAACCCGCACCGGGCCAGCATGGTGGACTATGGCCTGAATCCCCCTCGCGTTGAGGGGAGGCCCGTGCCCAGCAGTGGGACGTTTAAAGGGCTGTAGTATTACTCTGATAGGAATTGAACCCAGAACAGCGAGCTATAGTCTACGTTTGAATGCCGTGATAGCTCAGTGGGTATGTCCCTAGCTTATGTTCTATAAACTGTAGGTTCAAACAGCGGTAATGGTACCCACCAAAAGGTTTTATTCAGTGAATATTCTATGTACTTTGAATTATTTATCATAACTTGCTGTATGTGCGTCGCGGTGCATGCGAAAGCGATCCCGTGGCGCCCCGATATAAGCGGAAGATGGTACACCGTCGGTTTTTAGTGGGTATACGGCCTTCTGCCGGGACTGCCACATAACCCTGTTACTTCCCCCGAGGTGGCAAGGTAAAGGATTTTCCGACGATAAAAAAAAAGTCTATTTATTTGATTATTAGTAATCCCCGCGATAAATAGACCGATTTTGACGGGACTTTTACTAGCAGATAGCTGATGTTATAAGGAGTAGCTTGGCAGCTTAATTTTGGGAATTTAATTAGAGTTTCTTATTTATGGCTCGGCTAGTTTTCAATAAGTTTTATCGCCGATGAGTGACACCACACGCCAGGGTCCTTAGACGCGGACTCAGCGCATTATGGCGTTGACACGGGTTCAAACCTCTCGCTGCGACGGCTCACTCGACATTTTATTAATGTCGGGTTTTAGTTCTCATTATTAACGTGTTTTTCTTGTTGCGCGAGGGGGCGTGAGGTAATTGGTTTCGGTGGGGGAGGGGAAAGGCTGTAGGCATACAATGCCACTAAATTACTTGTTCAAGTGGTCAGTTTCTTTATAACAGTTTAGTATTCAGTAATAATAGTTTTTTGTTATACAAAGTTTATTCGTTTTAGTCCCGCTAGTAAGTTTAACTTTTCTTTGAGAAAAACAAACCTCGAAGCTTTTAGTAGGAATGGTCTCACATCAATAGTTTTATTGTCCGCGTGGGGGGGTTAAACTTTGATTCATTAGAATTACTTTATACATTAACAATGGTGCTGGTAGGCGTTGTGCCATCCGACTGATATTTTAATGTTGTCAAAATTAATTTAAACATAATTTAAATTCAAAAAAATATGTGTCAAATTGAGAACCTCCTCCTTTTTGAGATCGGTGAAAAAATCGGGAACAATATTTAAATTCAAGAAAAAAAAGTTTAGTTACAATATTTCGTCGCGACTGTACCTTGATAATAACGCTTGGGACATGACTTGGAATTTCGTAGACATATCCGAGGGTTATAATGAACGATGTGTCGACCGCTAAACTATAATACTACTAACACCAATTAAGGGTAAACAGAGTAACAAGAAAAGTACCAACACAAGAAAACGCCAACAAAAACTCGACGCACGTCCAATACGTTACGAGATTGAGGCGGGTCGGACGGCGCGCGACAGAAGCCGCGCGTGACGTGGCGGCGCTTGGACGGCGCAAAAACCTTTAAGAACACGGATTTGTACGAACGGCTTACGGGACGGACTGACGGGACCTAAAAATGTTTGGGATAAAAACGTCAAACTAACAGTCCTCTAGGTCTAAACTCAGGTGGAATTTAGTTAGTATTATTATTTCATTTTTGAGTAACTTGTCTATATATTTGAACATGAGGTAGGAAATTTACCTCGCAAGCTGGTCACGAGGTACACCTCATTTATGTGCCTCCTGTGAACAATTATACAACTGGAGTTGAAGCGATTCACTGTTTTTAGTGCTCTTAACTCAGAAGAATTTTGCGCTTTTTTTGATCTGACTCACGTATCGATAGGCGTAACAGTTTTGGAGATGGCTTGATACAACTTTTACATATGACGAGAGGAGGTGAACGAATGAGGCGGTTGAATGTTGAAATGAGAGTAACTCATTCAATTTGCTACCATGAGCACTTCAAATGAGTCGACTCATGACGGACTTCAGTCATGAGTCGATTATTTTATTTTATTTTTTTTATTCAATTATCATTTAAATACATAGGTATTACATTATTTCAAAATATTTCATTACATACAAAAACCACTGAGGTTTAAAACGATGTTGAAATGACTTACAGTCTACATCAAGAGAGAGGTAAAGTAGTTAAACGAGAAAGTACCTACTTATCAAATTTAGACAACACATTCAGGAATAATGGAAATAATGAAACTACATAAACGTATTTTCTTTTCTTCTCTTTTTATGTGCATCGCACAATGTTTAAGAAATGAGTTTTTAATTTTTGTTTCATATTAATGGGTATAATGGAATCGCGTAAGGTAGGCGGTAGATCGTTTATAAATCGAGGAACCAAATAGGAGGTAGTTCGCTCACCGTACACATTGGTAGCTCGCGTCGTGCAAAGCTGGTTTCTAGCAGCGGCCCGCGTATATATGGGATGTTTGATTTTGTGAAGAAGTGTTTTATTAAAGAAATTTTCTTTTAGTAGCAAGTATTTAATTTTGGTATGAATCGGTATAATTTTACAGTGATTAAATATCCCACTAGGGTTATCTTCATATTGGCGTCTAGTATTGGGCGGTACTATATTTTTCAAAATTTTGAGTTGGAGTTTATATATTAAATCAAGATAAGTTTTAATCGTGCGTTCATAGTTACTAAGCCCATATTGTATATGAGATTCAGCCAGTGAGTTATACAACATGAGTTTGACTTTAGGGGGGATACGATTTTTTATTATTATAACATTTGCCAGGAATTGCCTCAGTTTATTACAAACATGTTCTATGTGATAGCTCCAGTTAAATTTATTATCAATTATTAATCCAATGTATTTTTGGGTATTTACTTCTTCTACTATAGGACAGCTGCACACATTTTTATTATTTGGAGTATGTAGGCAATTGTGAGAGTGTGCTATAATCTTGACAGTGGAGGAGCTTTTCATGTGTGGTGACTTGACAACCATCAGTTTAGTTTTAAGTAAGTTCATCTGTACAACAGTACATCAGTAATAATGATCGTCTAATAATAGGCATATGAAAAATGTCTATTGGTATATCATCTGAATTCGACTGCAAATATATCCATCTGATTGACATTAATGTTGATGTGATAGACCAAAATATTTTAAAGAAAATTGTACTTATGTCGAATGAAACCAAGACAAATTATATTTTGGCCTTATGAGGCCATAAATCGTGTGTATCGAATATTTTTCATTGAATGCCGGCGATCCATCGCGGCCTAGACAGCCCGGACTTTTGCCTGAAATATAGATGCTTTTAGTAAACAGTAATACATCAATCGCCGAACCGTTTCCGTTAAATGACAAATGCGGTTTTTTATTTTTTACTCATCGTTCAACTATGCCGTTATATGTAATATTCTTTTGGCCTATTCATTTACCTTTTATAAATTTGAACTGTTCAAGGACCGAATTGATAAGCGGCACGCGGAATATGGAAACCGTAAACTACTGTAAACTACTTACTTCTTCAAATTCAATAATCCTCTTTGAGCGCTGATGTAAGACTAAATAATGTTTAAGTATGATGCTTATATGTAACAAGTTCACAAAACAATAAATTGGACTTTGTTTACTGATCTGTCAAAGCTGATCTGCTAATTTGGTATGCAAAAATCTGGTCTGCTAAAACTTGGTTTGCCAAAAACTGGTCTGCGAGAAATTGGTCTCTCAAATATTGGTCTGCTCAAAAACTGATCTGCTAAAACTTGATCTGCTAAACTACTGATCAGTTAAAGGGTTCCTTATGCCATTCGGTGTGCACGCACTCGCAGGTTAAATCTAGTTAATAATTATGCGGTAACTCAGAGTGTTTCGCGCAAATTGAACGTGACAATCGTTCTATTAGTAGCCGGATTAACGCTGAGCTACACTGAGTGAATGATAATTAACTGTTCATTCAATAGCACCATATTGTAGATATAGAGCGTATGTGAGAAATTTTCGGTGCTCATATATATAGGGCAAAGCTCACTGGGGCGCCAAAACACGTGCGTGGATTTTTTTGCCTATACCAAAACTAATTATAAACGATATTGACACCGCTAGAGTATTATGACGCGTGGGAGCATGTCTTACACCCAGAGATATTCAATCTTTATGTATATCGACAAAGACATTATTTTTATTATGGAAAAAAAAAACTTTTATTCACACATCTTACCCTAATAGTAAAACAAAAGAAAACCTTTCCAATTCCCGACACATATATTAAATGAGGCTTCATTACACATTGAGGGCGCAATAACCGGCCGCATCGGCACTGCGCCTTAACGATTCTAATGGAGACGAACTGCCCCTTAAGTTAGCGATAATGGCTATTAGTTGCTGTTTGTTTTAATACTACTTCTGTTTAAGTAGAAATACCAACCGGTATTTGGTTTTTATTTATTTGTATAGATAGGATTAGCAGTGGTAGCCGAGTGGTCGAACGCACCCCTTCCAATCAAAGTGTGCAGGTTCAAATCCCGGCTCGCACCTCTGGGATTTATGTGCCAATCTCATTTTCATCCGAGATTATCACTTGCTATGGAACGGTGAAGGAAAACATCGTGAGGATACCTGCACGTCTGAGGGTACTTGACTAGTTCTCGATAGATGTGTGAAGTCTGCCAACCCGCACTGGGCTAGCGTGGTGGACTATGGCCTGAATCCCCCTCGCATTGAGGGGAGGCCCGTGCCCAGCAGTGGGACGTTAAAAGGGCTGTAGTAGTAGATGGGTAGGGTGGGTGTGTTAGATTTTAGTGCTTAGAACTTGCACAAACTAGCACATACTCATTGTACGATCAAAATAATAAATAAAGTACTACGGGTACCGATGGACTGAGTTACTAAAACAAAATAACTATTTGAAATTGCGTTCCAAAAGGCTGTTTTATATAATGAAAAACAAATAATCACTTCAATGAACTGGCTGTAATTCAGCGCAGAATCCTGACAAATCTTTTTACAGAATCTCATTCACTGTCGGCTTTATCCGTTTCGACGGGCGGAGTGGATAAAACAAATGGCGGATATTACACGAGCCGCCCAGCGGAGTGGCGGACTTCATAATGGAATAATTTAAATTACAAAATCTAGAAATCTTCGCGCAATAAAACACAGAATTTTGGTTGGAGAAGGCGAGAGAAGCAATTTCGTAGCTGATACGCTGTCAATGTTTATCAGTGACCATTTTTGCGCCAAAAAGTGACAGTGCAAACTCGACAAGACTTTCCATATGTTAACAACATTATGTATATACAGAGTAGTTAGCGAAAAGGTAGCTACAAGTTTTTATGGATAACCAAAGTGACAGTTGCCATCAAAATAATATTGGGACGATTGCTTTGTCCCTCCTAATATTGGTAAAATGCAAACTGGTACAATTGTTGGGACGCAAATATAAAGCTCCTTGAAGATAGACTACTCAATAGTAAAATTATCAACATAAAAGATGCTAGTTTCTTGTCTTAAAAAAATAATGTAAAAAAAACTAAAAAAAACAAGCTTTTATTTAATTGCCCTTAGTTTACGTGTTCTCCTCAGTAATCCCCTTTCATTTGAGACCCATACTGTGGTAGTGCAGAAAAAATAACTATTCCGCCATCTTGGATGATCCGTCATATTTGAATTAGAAAAACACAGCTAAGCATGCTTAGCAATTCAATACATGCATTGTCATCCAAAATAAGCGTGTATACCAAATTTCAGCTCAATCGGTTAAAGTTAAATGGTTTAAAATTCAGTTGCAAGATTCCAGCCGGACATACATTGCAAGTTAATATAAAGCTTGTAATAATGAAGTCATAGCAATTCCACTACGATAGTAATAAATAGGGGACTTGTCTGCATTTACTCTGAATGTCTATGTAAAACCAAACTAACAACTGATTTTCCAACTACCACCCATTTCCAATTCGAGTGCCTAAATAATTTCCATTTTGTGTTTATTATTCAATCGAATGCAGAAGTGCTGGTTCCGATCACGGGACGACATCGTTACGATATCGCCGCTAATTGCCGACACGTTGGCGAGCCGCCAGCGCCGCGTTCAAACAATAATATAATACCAACAACAATGTTTTTATCTACTATTGTTCGAAAATGTTTTTTGGGAAACCAGAAATGTGCCTATAATCGTGTACAATTTTGCTGATTCTACTGTTTCAAGCATTAGGTACATTAAATGTGAACAGGGACCTTTTTATCCATGTATGTTTACTCATGTGTTCCGTCATAACTTGAAAACTATTTACCATAAATTAACGAATAGGGTATCGTTAAAAGCGTCTTAATCGTCTGCTAGTTATGGAATACCCCATTTCACTAAATATGGCGTCCTCTAGATGACATAAAGTCATGAACTTTTTTTTTCATATTGCTTTTATTTTGTCTATATGTATACATTACGACAGTGAGTACGACAAAAGTTTATTAGTTTGGTCAAGTTTAGTAGCTATATCATAAGAATAGGTGCTAAAATCTTTCTCACATAAACCACCGTAATTGGTCCACCCTCCACATCATGAACGGATAAAAAAGGCCAAACGGAACATACTTAAACAATAAGTGAAGCTCCCTCAGTAAGTCGACTCTTGCACAAACTTACAACGTAGTTTATCGTCGCCGTTACGTATTCCGCATTGGGTTTCTTCACTTTCGATTTGACCGGTGTGGAGTCGTCCTTTCTTTATACGTCAACGGTCTACACACTTACAGCCGAAATAACAGGTAAAAAGCGTGGCTCATAACTTTCATACCCGAAGTGCCATCAGTACGGCATATACCGCCTCTCGTTGGTAGCATTTGATGGCGGCCATAAACGTAACGTTTACCGTGGCAACCGTGGTTACCTCACCGGAACGAGACTTGAGAACCGTCTTTTTATTCGGCAGTTTGTCTTAAAATGTATTAGAGGTTATAATCGTTGGGTTTTAATGGTGATCATCACCGTTGTTATATGGTAGTGTTATGTTGTATTTACTTAGTTGTAAGAGAGATGGTAACGATAATATAGGACATATCTTCCACGTCTTATGTTAAATCTATAGGTTCCTTAAGACCAACAGAGATAATGCTTCAAGGTAGTAAAAGTGATAACGTTTCGATTATCTCAATGGCAGATTTCAGAAAATGGCCTTGTTGAGTTTATGTGTTTCGAAGAATCAGCTTTTTTTTAATTTTATATAAACCAATACAGGCACTTAAGGATAGTCAATAAACCAAAACAAACAAATATTAATTTGCTGGAATAGTCCGCAGTCCACTTTCGGTATCCATATAGCACAAGCGTTGTTGAGTTTGTGTGTAGATATATTTATTATTTGTTTAAAATATGGTTTTGAGTTCGCAAAAATATGTAGTTTACAATCTGTTGTGTTTGCTGTACACAAAAGGGAAAATATATTTTATTCAACTTTCAACATGGCGGCCATTTTGAATTAATTCAATTCATAAATGGAATTTCCAGTGAGATGTCCTATGTATTCAGACATTTAAATAATAAAATAACTCGATTTAGGCACTCTCGCTTCCATTGGTAGAATCAACACCAAATCCTCAATTCCTCCATTGAGACCCAGATCAGGCAGAATACAGATTTAAATGATAATTCCGGATAAATCTACTTCATATTCTATTAACAATGCAAACTTTTTGAAATGTTAATGCCCGTTTTCGCGAACAGCAAAGCGACACCTACATAAGTAATGTCTAATGTAAGCTGAAGCCTAAGCAACATCTCTTGTTAGTTTATCACTATGAGATTTGTTTTTAACAGACTTCAGAGGATTTTTCTTTTGCAAGTAGTGCAGTCCCGGTTTTTCCGTAGGGCCGTAGGTGCCCCGTGTTACATACGGAACGTAGATCTTCATTCCGACCTTGGCCTCTTCTCAATTCGTAAACACTTAAAAATAGCGTCCGAACGCTATTTTAAAAAAGCCGCGTCGCATTTAAATCCTCTAATTGTCGCCGCCGGCAATTACGAGCCAGACCCCGCGCACACATCATCAACTCGTCGCCGCCGTCCGCGGCACGTGTTGATTGATCCTCCCGACACGATTACCGCCCTCCTCGACCCGGGCGTTGAGAGGGCCACCAACACACCTTCACCAGCCTCAAACAGACACCGATCTCGCCGGCGAGGTCGAGGAACCCCCTCTTCCGCTCGTAGGTGCATCTTTGCACCTAGGAGCGCAGTCACTACCTCTCCCCTCACGGTAACTGCCCAAGCCGAGGTCGTGCCCTCTGTGGCGCCCTTGAGCTAGTTGCCACCCCTTTCCGCCCTTAAGGCCTTGGTTGGAGTGCACTCTGCACTCGCCACTCCTCCGGTAAAGCTGTAAAGGCTACCTCACGGCCAACAAGATATTTCTTTATTTAGTTTTCGCCTTCGAGGTTCCACGTTCAATTGTGACAATATTTAGTGTTACCTAAGCTTGACAGGTCGTCATAGTTTTAGGCGTCTCCTAGCATCCTTAGCTGCCGTATAACGGTTGGTGTAACGATTTTTTGCGCTTAGCAACTACTTAATACTTAGGCAACACATTGAGCCGTCTCCTAGGGTTAATTAAAAGGGGCATTCGAATATTTCAGATCGCAACGCCCCGGTGTAAACAAACACAAATTCTTGAGGATTTAGGGAGTCGAAGCTTTCATATTGGACGTGCCGCGCGTTGATTAAAAGCGACGCGAGGTGTCAGTTCGTTTATCATTCCACACGAATTCCTTATTAAGTAAGTATGTCGGTAAGCAGCGATCTCGTAAAGATAATAATAAACTTAATTTGTCTTAAATTGTAACATTTATGAAGGTATCGCGTATACATCTTTTGTAAAGGCATGTAACTAAATAAATATTCAGTATAATCGTCTTTAAAGCCTAGTTTATAGACCAAATGGAAATTAGAATATTTTGTGAAAATCAATTGACATATATTATTACAGTATAGTAGCATGAACGAGTTCAGTAAATTGAAAAAAAAACTTAAAATGGCAGATTTTAATTAAGTAGAAAAAAAGTGAAAGTGAACAAGAAAGTTTAAATTAAAAGTGACATTTTAGAATACTGTTTACTGACTATGCGATTTTTTAATGGGACTGTGGCGCACCCTATATCTCGCCACGAGACACAACTACCGCCAGTCGCTACTAGATGGCGCGACTGTAGACACGTCGCAATTCTACGCGTTCAAGAAATTATCCGCCATACAAAGTACTATGAAAATCCTAGCTCGCGGTACTGGTGTGTACAACGATCTGAACTATATATACAAATTCCCCGACAAGATCACCAGGGCATAGCGGACCCCGCCAGGCATACCACCCGCCTGGCAGGAAGATCTTCCCTTTTCCGCCAAAGGACTAAGTCTGCCACACATTCCCACCGCTGTAATTCCTGTAAGCCAGGATCGACAGCGGTGTCCATTAAAGACACTGAGGTTTGATACTCGGCGAGTCCCGAGGTAAAAGCTAAATTGTCTTGAAACCTGCACGAATTTAATCGAAAAAGGTGTAGGAGGAGATCGAAGAAAAATGTATCCACACTTCACACAATGCGACAATGACACTGCTATTGTAGATGATTTGTAGATGGATAGTAAGTTCTATAAGATGGAGGTCTTTTCAATGGTGAGATTGTATTAATCGTTTATAGCCATTGCCCGCCCACTGTGGAACCTTCGTAACCCTCTTCCCACCCTTCATTATAAGTATAGGTAGAACAATAGGAGAGAATTTTAACACGAAACCGTCGTTTGGTGAACTCTGAAATTAATTTAGAACTCATTTCAATTGTTTAATTATTTTTGGGGGCGGATCCACCGTTATCTTGTTAGAAATACCTGCTTTCGGCTTTCGGGGGTAAAGTTATGTAATCGATAGGAACCATGTTTTAGTATTGAAAAACGAGTATTTTTTTAAATATTGTTGTTAGGGCGGTATTTATTTGAGCATTGTGGTTATTGAGTGTGTTGATTTTATAATAGGGAATAATTCTCGCGAGATCGAAGTTATTTCTAATTCGACATATATCGAAAAAGAAGGTCAAATTTTGTCGTTTTAGGTCAAATTTTAGATTATGTCGAAGATACGAGAATTGCTCCCCAGTTGGCTACCTCGCAAACGGTAAACAGTTACATAATTTGTATGTATATCAACGTAATACGTCATATAATGTCTTTACTTAATGTCAGGATTCTGTATATTTAGGCTCGTGTTTTTGGAGTAATGTAGCCTTTGAAATAATGTTGACACAGTTATTAATGTACCAAGTTAAACAAATCATGTCAACTACATTGCTCGTAATAATAAAATAAATATGTTTCATATATCTTTATAAAGCACCTTTATTAGCCTAGTGCCGGGGTCGGCAGCCTTTTGAGTCAGAAGAATTACAATTTATAAAATTTTTAAGTTTTTATAGAGCCACAATATTTTTTCTTGCCATCAATAAATAGTTGGTACTTACATAAATAAAGTTTAAAGATAAAAAAAAAAACAAAATAGAAATAATGGAAGACAAACATCGTGAGGAAACCTCGTTTTCTACTGGGAAAGGAAATATCGTAACTCTTGTCGAGTCAACTTATATTTCGTCGTGTGTGACTTTAGGCCCAAGAATACATCCTACAGTGTGTATATGTGCCATTTTTAAGGTTCCGAACCCAAAGGGTAAAACGGGAATCCTATTACTGAGACTTCGCTGTCCATCCGTCCGTCCGTCCATCCGTCCGTCCGTCTGTCCATCTGTCTGTCACCAAGCTGTATCTCATGAACCGTGATAGTTAGATAGTTAAAATTCTCACAGATGATGTATGTCTGTTGCCGCTATAACAACAAATACTAAAAACAGAATAAAATTAATATTTAAGGGAGCCTCCATACAACAAACGTGATTTTTTTGCCGTTTTTATAGATAATGGCACGGAACCCTTCGTGCACGAGTCTGACTCGCCGGTTTTTTATGTTTACTTGACTAAACGGATATGATTAAGGAAGACGATTCCTTATAAATCCTTAGTAGAACGTCCGGGATAAACAAAAGCAACTTCTATTACAGGTTCGCTTAAGACCACTTTCTCGTGACGGAAGTCGAGTGCGCGTTTCACAGAACTGAAGAACAAGCCTTAGGCGAATAATCTGCGATGTTGGTTTACCCCCCTTTGCGTCAAAATAAAGTCCCCGTCAAAGATGGGAGCCGTAACGCCTTGAACGTACTTAGGTGAACGAAATCGCAAGAATTATTAAAAAAAAATACTTTGTGAGAATAAATATAAAGATTGAATTTCTGTGGCAAAATCCACGCAAAGTAATTCGTCCGTGTGGTTGAAAAATGTGCTTTTTGTAGAGTTGATACAGTTTATTTTGGTATTGGAAAAAAATTGGTCGTGTGCGTTTTGACGTGCTTGTGTGCGCAGAGCGTTATATGTCAGACGCAGAGTATTAATTTCCTATTGTTCGGACGGATACTATCGTTGAGGATAATAAAGGATTATTCCCTTCTAATAAGGTGAACTGAGTTATTTATAGAATCTATTTTATGTCAGTGCGCTTAGCTTGTCCGTAATGCTTCGCAAGCTGGAGGTTCATTACTAATTCTGTCATGTTGCAACTGTATTGCCGCTAATCCTATCAGTACACTAGACTTAACTAAAATTAATATTTATCAGCCTAATGATACAAGACATCTTCATTTGTTTTAATTTTAGTATTTTTAGCGTACTAAGTAAGTAAGTGTAAGTATTTCGGAATCCAAAACGCCGTTGAAGAATTTAGAAAAAATAAATGAGGTATCCGTGATATCCTCCTAACCTAATTGTACGGTCCCATGCTTGTCCCATACCCACACGCTTCTTGTTGCTAGGTTTGTTTGCTTGTGGAATGAAACTCACATGAAGTATACAAAAGTATATGCAAGTTAACCCATGGGTTTGATTGTCGTGATAAGTGAGCACGCGCAGTGTCTTGCTAATCGATTGCGAACTGGTCTGTATTGCAAATGATACCGCTGGAGACACGGAAAATGAGTTGATGATTTTTATATGTGCGGTTGTTCTGCAACGTACACTATTTGATAGAAAACCGCCCTTAAAAGGAAGTGATGCAGTTTCAAACGGCGTGCTTGTACCTTTGAAATTTTAAAAGTTTGCGAATTTAATGTTTAATTATGAACATTTATCATTTGTTGTGCGCTGAAAGTATAACATGTCAGGGCTCCAAGTTCTATGGTAGCTAAACAATTACTAGTCTCATGTGAAGTCTTAGCAATTCCATAGCGATAGTTATAGGGGTGTTGGGTCCAGGGGGCATGCAATCTTTCTTCAGACGTGTGAAGTACGCCAATCCGCACTGAGACAGCGTGTTAGACTATAGGCCGAATCTTCTTCATTTTGAATTAATTGTGCTAGGTATATTAGATATCTGAGACTCTCCCCCTATTACTCTGACAATAAGAATATATCTAAGAAACGTCTGCCTACTCCTTCGAGGAATAGACGCGTGATTATGTACTCTTACGGATTAGGTTGTTAGGTAGAATATTAAATTTCTCTTTACATCATTTTTTTGTATCTATATATTGAAGCTCTGGGCACACAGCGGCGTCAGGGAACACCAGAAGAACTGTTTTGACGCATACAAAAAGCTCCTTCTTCAATGAAATGTGACTGACAGTGCGAGCCTGGTCGCATGGTTTTTACAACAGATATTCAATCTTTATGTATATAGACAAAGAGTTAGTTTTTTTCATCTCAAACCCGTTATCATTTTGTTTATAAGAACTTCAAGACAGGCAGCTATCTTAAGCGCGTCTATTTCTACGTGAGCGAGTGTGAGGACACGAATACGGGACGTGTACGACACGTAATGTATTTTGGCGCGGGGCCAGGACTCCCCGCAATGTCTGTGCGATCGGCTTTCCATCCGATTTGCGGGCCGTTCCAACCCCCCAGGTCTACGTAGAAAGCTCCATGATTGGTTCCACTCTGCGTTAGACGTGACCCAAATCTATTTGGCGGTTTAATTATAAGTTTTTTAGATTTATTTTACGTTTTATAAACGTTATGTTTTAATTCAATTTAGCGGGAGGATTTATTTTAGGTGCTGACTTAGGTTTTCTTTTGTTAAATATTCGTTGAAAAGTTTGTTGATTTCTATTTTTTTGGGAATAGCAGTTCTATGTAATTTGACTTGTGTTTTAATTTTTTCTTAAATTCTGTTGTGGGTAGGTACACAAACTATAACCAAACAATATTTAAAAGTACAAAAAAAAATGTCATCTTGCTTTTACGTTACGACCGTAAGATTGCGACAGCATTGCGCTTAGATTAGCATAGAATTTATGTTTGGTGTCAACAGAATTGATACCATTGTAGACAAATATCTACGTGGTCAATAATAATTTTTTTAAATCATAATTTGTATGAAGGTAGATTAGAACTGCAAATATCTAGATAACAATAAGTCTAACAATCTTAGACAAAATACGTATTTTCAATCTCGAAGCAGGTATTTATCCAGGCAAATAAAATTAAAACTTTCTCCTCCCCGTTCGTCTAATGATCAGTCGCAACTAACAATATCGTCTAGATCACTTAAAATTAAGTTTGCAAAATGAGCAACGTAAAGTTCTGAACTAGGGTCGTTGGAGGCAATACGCGCCGAGGGAAATCATGGGAATCGACCTCCTGGTGTACCTAACGTTTCATTTATACAATAATACCAAACAAAAAAAAGGTCGTATAATACTATTTGAAATACTCTCATCCTTGTGAATATCATTAGCGAGGGTAAGTCGATGGTAAGATCTATTGATCTATTGATGTTCGTTAGTCTCGCTAAAATGCAAAAACCGCTTGACCAATTTGGATTTAATTTTTTTCTTTATGGTGTGGTTAAAAAAATGTAGTGTACGCCGAGAAATCTAGTACTTAATATCTTACACGTTTAAAAATATTTTAAAACGAATTGAAAAATCCACCTTAAATATATGAAAAAATAGTGACATTGTAGAACACTATTTAACTGAAAAAATACAATTGTGGTTGCTTGTTTCGTAAATAGATTTAAATTCCTATAAATTTGAACTTTTAATCAGTATGAATGATGAAATAGTATCGAAAAAAAAATTGCGCTTGGGTTAGTTTTGATCGAAAGCAGGTTCAATATTTTGCAGTTCCATTTAAACTCATTTTCCAATGTGCTGTAATAATATTTCCGTTACAAAACACAGCTAGAGTTCGAGTCAAGGTCTATCCCTCATAAAATACTCCATTGTCTTTGACACTAAACAATTCTGTTATGATGGAGTGGACACAATATGGAGATTATAAATGGGGTTTGGGGTTACTTAAGAAACGTTGTTCAAGACGGAATTGGAGTATTATGGCTAAGTACGAGTATAGTAATCATAAATAAGTACTCATTTTATAGTGAGTTGAGTGATTATACTATTAAACGACGACTTGGTCTAGAGGTTTGAGCGTAAGAATTTCAGCTCACTAAACTTTGTAGTTCGATTCCCATCAGTCGCAGATTTGGGAATTTGCCCCGGTTTTGCCCAAACTGGGATCGCCTCCAGTCCATTGTCTGGTACCCATAGTACAAGCTTTGCTTAGTTTGGGATCATACGATGATTATGTGTTATCTCGCGTTATTTTAATTTTATTATACCTAATACAATTACTTAATAATATAATTGCTTAATAATATTAGCACAAGTAGTGGTAGCCGAGTGGTCAAACGCACGTTTTGCAATCAAAGTGTGCAGGTTCAAACTCCAGCTTGCACCTCTGGGTTTATGTGCGAATTTCATTTTCATCCAAGATTACCTCTTGCTATGAAACGGTGAAGTAAACTGACAGTGAAGTAACATCTTGAGGAAACCTGCACGTCTATAAAAAGGCGCGTAACTGGGATCACCCGCAATGTATAGAATACAAAATATGATAAAACCTATTCTTATTACTTGCGCTATCTAGAGTATTCGGTGATAGCGGTGATAGTAGAGTTTGTAGAGTACGCATTTAATAACAATAAAAGCGAGAAATGTTCAACGATAAAAAATGTATTTACAATTCACTGTGAAAACGGTAATTGTGATAAAAATGGTCGTCGGTGGAGCCGAGCGGACCATTCGCCACTCCGACGGGCAATTTAACAAAAAGCCGAAACAGATATGTAAGTGGATGATAAAAATTGGATGCGATTCACTTTCAGTAATCGATGGCGAGCTCCGGGGAAATCACTAAGTATAGAGTCGATGTATAGCGTACAGGAGTAGCGTTTCGACTGATGTAAATAGGTCAGGGCTTCCAGGAATCCTTTACTTAAATTCTATTAATAAATGCTGCGCTATTTCTTTGAGTGTTCGCACTGGAACGTGTGTAAACTAAATTAGTGCTTACGGGTTTACTGTTGGTTAGGGATAGTTCAGTCTGGTGATATTTAATTCATAAGGAAGGCTTGGGTTCTAATAATGCTTGATATTAATCTGCGAAAGACTAGCTAATCCTCATATTTGTTTTTTTAACGTAATATTGCCTGTATACAGCAAAAGGAAGGAGTCCTGTATCAAATAAAAAAAGATATTTTTTTTTTTCCGCCAACGATTTTTATAATGATAGCTGTTTAAAAAGTGGCCTTAGTTACTTCTTTAACATCAGCTATCTGTCAGTGAAAATCTCATTAAAATTGGTAGAGTCGTTATTTTTAATTACGATTATTTTAACTGTAAAATTTCAAGTCAGTGTAATTTAAAATTAAAATAAGCAATGTATACAATAAAGTACCCATTCTCAGCTCTACCACGCTATATTTCTTTACATCCATCTATACCGAGCAGTGCTTTTAGATTTTCCGGTTTCTCTACAAAACAGATTCGCTACGTCAATTTGTTACAAATTTCCTCCGGGATCGACTGCGCTACATTTCCAAGAACTGCTTCGGCTCCGAGTGCATGTCGTTAATCTAATGTTTGTAACAGCAAATGCAGCTCTCCCGTGTTCTCTACGTACAATAATAATTAACTAAGACAATTACAAAGAGAGTGCGATAGGAAACAAGACATTAATTCGTGGTAGGGTTGAGGTTTACTTTGAACTTTTAGTGATGTAGAGTTTTTGTGTCAGAAATTTTATTTCAAAATAGTTTTAGTTTAATTCTCAAATATCTATTGCACTGTAGAAAATATGCTGTTAAGTAAAATATAGGCTACGAAGTAGGTAGGTATCTTTGCAATTATACTGATTTTAATTCAGCTTTTTAGGTTACAAACCTAAAGCGCTGAATGGAAGCCTTAACTCATTTGGAACCTGTATTTTAGAATAAACTCTACCGTGTTCTATAATGAATATGACTCGCGATTCACATTACGTAATCAGATTGTTATTTGATGAGCTAAATAAAACTATAAATTACGCAGACGCATGCACTCATGTTAGATAAATAGGAAATAATAAAGACCTTTAACATAAAGGCAAGATAATTGGATAAATGTTATAAGGATTTTCAGATGTTTCCAAATTTGATCGTTTTACAATCCGTTGTTTTGTCAAAAAATCCGAGGTATTCTCTTGAATAGCAGTGGTAGCGTGTGGTCGAACGCATGCCTTGCAATCAAAGTGTGCAGGTTCAAACCCCGACTCGCACCTCTGGAATTTATTTGCAAATCTAATTTTTATCCGAGATTATCACTTGCTATGAAACGGTGAAGGAAAACATCGTGAGGAAAACTGCACGTCTGAGGGAACTTGACTAGTTCTCGACTAGTGAGGAGTCTGCCAACCCGCACTGGGCCAGCGTGGTGGACTATGGCCTGAACCCCCCTCGCAGTGAGGAGAGGCCCGTGCCCAGCAGTGGGACGTTAAAAGGGCTGTATTAGTATACACCTGTCTTCTTTTTTATCAGATCTATCCAATTAACAAATAGTTAGCACACTCCACAACGAGCTCGCTAACACAAAAGCCACACCTGGCCGTTCGTTAGCGATCACGTATCAATGCGCGCTGCCGATGAAACACCTCGCGATGCGATACCAATTTGAACGGGCCCCGGAAACGCCGGTGCTTCACGGCGTCGACCCTTTGTCCGCAACTTGCTGCTCTGGAAAGGACTTGTGCCAGAAATAGGTTTCGATTCTCGTAATTTATAGTTTGGGGATTAACAGCGGTAATCTATATTCTGTGTTTTTGTTTTAATAAGGGTTATATTGCCTATCTTATCTGGTTCCCGTTTACGCCCCAACATTCATGTGTAAATACTTTTTTTTTACGAAATGAGTACAAATTATGTAATTTAATGGAATAAGACGAGAAATAGCTGCATCTGCGATTAGCGGTACTTGTGTCAATTTTTAGTAATTAGTAGCAAGGGTAAATTAATTAAATACACATGAATAAAAATGGGTGATAAAGATGGTGGTTGAAATCATGTCATCGAGATATATAACGCAGAAGACCCTAACGACTTCGCACTGCGGCAATTTTTTTTACGTTTATCTGATATTCACCATTGCTGTTGCCCCATGTAGCTGCCGTATACTACAGGTTACTACAATAGCGGAGTTTGGATAAACGTCTAAAAAATGCCGCAGAGCCATACGCGGGGTGGAGTCAATATGGGCTCTCTAGTTACTCTATGGTTTAATATTACTTTCAGAATTTGACACTTTAGTTATTTTGACACTTAAGTTATCTAGACGATATTCAGTACAAAGGATTCATCCGCCATCTTTATCACTGTCATTATCAATTTTTATTTATAATGTGTATTTATTGAATTTGTCCTTGCTATTAATTACTTGACATTGGCGAAATACCCGCGCTAGTCGCAGGTGAAGCCATTCCTCATCTTATTCCATTAAATTTCATCATTTCACTCATTTCGTAAAAAGTAACTATTCAGTACAAAGTCTGTCAAAAAATGTACACTTACTATTGAAACCACAATATATTAAGAGGTGGTGGTGATGCCCTGGTGGTGGTAAATAGGGAGTTAGTAACAGCCCACGCAACGGACCATCCCTATAATATTTATCCAAAAAGAGTGTAACCAATTCTGCAAGATTATTTTATTCCCCGGGGTGAGAGGATAAATTAAGTCACCCCATCACACCCCCACGATTATGCTCCCAGATCCCCTTAATATTGATGAGCGAAAATAACCATTAACGCGCTGAAATATATCTTGGCCGGTTACCTTTATATGATTAACGAAAATATTCATTTTCTGATAAGATGTGATGGTGCATAAATTTTGTGTGATGGATTTTTTTTCTGTTCCATTATTGTGATGGGTTTGGGTGAGAAATTCCTTATTTTTTTTGAGGGATTTAAAACCTTTTTTTATTACTTGTAGCTCTACATTTTTTGCAGTATTGTTTTAAGTTAACTGTAAAAACACGAGAGTAATATTTAAAAATTAAACAAAATATCAGACTTTTTCTAACCTTTTAGCGCATCTAAGTTTTCTAAGTCAGTTTTTATAGTCATTCAAGATTCCTTAAAATGTTTGCCTTTACTGTATAATAAGGGGTAGATAATGATCATGGAAAATGAAATTTCCACACTTTCGCGTCAATAATAGACCAAGTTATAGAAATGACTTTTAAATTAAGTAATACGGCGCGACGGCTTGGCATAGTGATTTGGGCGTAGGCCACTCGGCTTACTGAATCATGTGGCTGCAAGTTCGATTCCCGCCACTAGCAAATCTTGGAGACATTTTGGCATTAGTTTGTTTGGGATCATACGAGGTGAGTATAGTTGTCTGGCGATAAAAGAATTAGACAAGTTATCAGTCTATACATCAATATATGAAATTGACTAACGAAATCGTTACTCAAAACATTACCACGTACACTCACATCGAAGTGTACCCTTAAACATGTCTGTTACGTTCCGCTATTGAATAATAAACGTTGTGCCGGCTTCGGCTACGTGATGTACCCGACACGAGACGTGAGGAGCCTTCGGAGACCACTCGTCGCCACCACGACCGCCATACGTCACAACGGACCTCCACTCCAAACTGCACTTTATTTCCAAGCTAATTGAGTCCGTTTTACACCGCAACTAATTTAAATTTACGTCCTTTATTAACATGTATAAAGTTTTTCTAAGCCGTGGTTTCCCCAATTTTCTGGGTAATTTTCTTACGTCCATTGTCATTTTGAAATGTGTGGTGGAAATGGTCGAACGGGAGTGGTAATTTTAATTTATGGCAATTTTTTGGGAACTTCTCAGGTTTGTCATTGACAGTTGAAATGTCGTTTAATTGGAACGGAGAAGAATTTTCAGCCCTTTCAAGTTATTACTTTAGGCATTGTGCACCTTCAATGAGAACCTCGCTAAAAATCCTTTGTTGAGTCTCTTATCTGTCATGAATTCACAACCTTATGAAATCAGTTTCAGCTACGCAATCTTGATTGCAAATTTCACCACTTAAAGGTGTTCAAGATGGTATATATCAACAACTTATCCAATTTGCTTATTTGCGAAATCAATTAAGTTGTCAATACAAAAGTTATGTGAGTTTCAGAAAATTTATTGAAGTGTGTACAGTGCCTGTAACTTCAGGGTTTAATTAATTGTTCGTACAATATTCGTTAGACTTCTGGTAAATTTGTAAAATTTTATTAATGTTGGACGTGAACAAAGGAAACCCCAAATGGAAATAATGTTGATCCGTCTTTACAACTATTGTACTGTTAATTTCCATTGTGGGTAGTAGGTATGTAAAAACATGACCACTATAAAGATTCCTAATTATTTTGTATTATGTCTGGCACTTACTTTAAGACGCTGACTGTACATGTATTGATGTATATCTAGGGATTTATAAATCAAAGAGAGAGCTTTCCTAACATTTGACATTTTCTCACGTCTAATTTTGTGTGTGGTTTTGACGTCTATGTAAGTCCGATAATGTAATGTCAAGGCGTAAAAAACTTGATGCCATCAATTCGCCTATTTAGGTATTTTTGGACGATTTTTTGGCACATTGAGGATCTATAGTTTTAAATATCATTGATTATGATTATACAAATTTGCAAACATGTGCTATATATAAATTATTTTATACAAAATAAATATCTTAAATGGTAAATGATTGCCATGAAATGCGAGACTCTAAATAAAAAGCAATACTAAAACTTGTTTTTCGATCTTAACTAATTCTAAAAACAACAAAAACAGTTTGTTTTGTACAAAATGAGAGTGAATGAGGTTGTAAAAAATCAATGGGATCGCGTAATCTACTCTAACGGTGTTGTAAAAACTTGTTTACGCAACGCGTGTGAACGTTTATGGTACTAACATTGAGTATAGTAGGTCGTAAGTACTATATAGTGTGTTATAGTAGGTTGTGCACTATACATCCATATATTACATCTATTAACGATCGCTTACTTAACAAAAAGAGTTGTTGAGTTTCAATATGTTATACAAAGTATATCTGAAGTCCGGAACAATACTTTGGGTAAATATTCGTTAGCTCTTATGTAAATTCTTAGCGAAGACAGATTACACCTAGCTATTATAGTTTCTGAGTTATAGACCTTTGAATATGTGTCACAGGTATCGTGTTCTGGCCTTTGGGTACGACCATAACACTATTCAGAATGTTCACAAAACAAGACATGCAAATTTCACATAGAAATCGTTATATTGAATCTGATGCTATCGTCAAAGTATTATTTCGGCCTTCTGAAACACCCGATAGACTTGTCAATGGACCCCATGATTTGATACAAAGTATACTTAACACAATTCAAGATTATTTTCTCTTAACGCAAAGGTGGCAATTCTCTAGTACATGATAAAACAAAGAAATAATAACACGTAAAAATATAAACAGCGCCGCAGAGCAGAGCGCGATGGGCTTTCAGTGTGGCAAATATTTGTTCAAGTAATGGGTGTAACCCGTCGAAGGAAAATAAAATACAAATAAAAGGGCCCCATGTTTTGAAATAACTGAATACCGTGTGTATACATTGCAAATAATGCTCGGGACACCTTCAATAAAATAATTCTGTCTTTATTTAAAGTTGATGGAGTATGTAACGATAGATTTATCTTTCAATAATACACTGTACAAATATTTGGCTTTTAGGACTGTTTCAATCGCAAGAGGGATATCAATAGCGTAATTAATAAAAAATAAATCTGATGATACGTCTATAGTATTATGTTTCTTATACATTAATTTAATTTAATAACAATATTGACATAGGTAACGATTATTTGCAATGACCACGAGAAAAAGAAAATCTGTCTAATTTAACAAAAAAACAAATAACATTGATAGAATATCGGCGGTGATTAGATGAACCGCAAAACTGTAACACCAAATTTATAGGAATTTACTACCACTAGCTGAAAGGTGGAGGCAAATATAGCGAGGAATCCTGTACGTCTACAGAAAGGCGTGTGAAGTTCACCAAACCACCCTGGAACAACAGCGTGGTGGACTATGTCTCGAACTTCCTCGTATTGAGGGGGAATGTGCCAGGTATAGTGGCAATAAGCTCGCCCTTTATTACAATGGGACCGAAATACAAAGGTGAAGTGTGGCTGCACTGCCTATCTCTTCGGGGAATACAGGCCTGATGATGTATGTAATCCCTTTACCACGACATTTTTAAGTACATAAGTGTTTTGTAAATGGATCAAAAAGTATTGTTAATTTGGCGGTACATGGATGAGTCTAATCAATATATACACCGAGTCACAATTTCTTGAGTTATCACCACAAAATTCCAAGCCTATCAAAACATTTGGTCACGCAAATTTGGCAACATCTTTCGCTAATCATCTCCGCGATGTCGTCCACAAAAATGTAATATCAACCCAACAAATACACGAACAAATATTGAATAAACAATTTCAGCCGCTTCGCTCGGAGCTCAAAGCAGCGCTGTAGCGTACTAACACAAAGTTATGCTAACGCCCAGCTCTGTGAGGCTTACATTATCGTAAGCGGCTTAGTACGCTCCGGCGACTTGGCCGATGCAAATGATTTCGTCTGCATTAGGACTGCCTCACACTCAGATATCACAGACAAAAGGTAACGATGATGGGTACAGTCGCTATCAAGGGCAGACGAGACGCTTGTAAGTTCCATTGGAGGTAATCAGAGACTCCTTTGAGACGATACTAACCATGCAAGATAGTCGTCTAACACTCGCTAAAATAAAATTGAACAAATAAATATCAAATAATAATCACGCCTGTATTCCGTAGTAGGGTAGGCAGATGTGCACTCAATTGTGCCTACACCTAGCCGATGCATCTTAGTCCGCCTGTCGCCATTATACCGGGCATATTCCCCCTCAATACGAGGCAAATTTGGCTACACTACACAGGCCCAGGGTGGGATGGTGAACTGCACAACCCTTTCTATGGACGTGCAGGTTTCCTCACAAAGTTTCTTTCACCGTTCAGCAAGTGTTAATTATTATTGAAAATGACATTCACACATGAACATCTCAGTGATGTGGGCCCAGAATTTGAACTTGCATTCTTTTCGTTCAAGGCGGGTGTTACCAACAAGGCTACCACTGATTTTAAACAAACATCCTCATTCAATACTTTGTACAACTACGGTAATCTGTTACCTTCGGAAGCAGATGTTCAAGTTTCCTCCTCAAGTTTGTCTTGCGAACGAATAGGAATAGAAAAATTCTCAAAACAAGTTTTGAACTCACTCGCAGGCAACCTTCTGTATCAGTGCGCTTAATATGGATTAACTTCATTCTAGTTTTCAACTGAGTCTTAGTTAGAATGTAGTTAGAGGATCGTTGCGTAATTTATCGGAACTAGATGTCATCAGCAATAAACACATACATAATTCTTGAGTTTCAATTCTTAAGAAGTTTTTGACAGTAATAACTAAACTATACTTAATACAACAGTTATTGTTGGTATTTGGTAGCGTATTTATATTTTAATACTATTAAATTAACTGCTATTTATAAAAATTTGAGTGCCACAATAGTATGTTTATGGATCTACGTTTTTCTTATTTTTCGGGGCAAAAGCGGGGCTGTTATCGTCATGGTTATAAATATAGCATAAAGTACTTTTATTATTATGTCGAAGCAAAAAACTGCGCTATAAATCCGAACATTCAGCTTCACTTAACTGTCTTCATTCTTATTCTTTCCAAGCTCTATAGGTAATATCACTCTTAAATTCGTTGTAACGCCATAAAACTTAACAAGTCTGTTAACGTTACCTTTTGTAAACTCAACAATGTTTTTAACAACCGCGTCAACTAAGATATTGTCGATCGTAAAAGCTGACGACTCGCGTTATGGCCGGAAATTGAAATTTCGTGACAACTACAAATACATTGAGCTTTCGGTATGTAGTTGTTAAATACTTAGTTGTTTAAGCACCATTATATAGTACAGTTTGCTCGGGAGATTGAACTTTAACTGCACACTTAAGTAGTTATATAATTGCTGACAATGTTGATTGAGATTTTTTATTAATCTCCTTGAATGTTTATATAAAGAGTTATTATATCAAAGAGGGAGCTTTTCCTTACATTTGACAGCTTCACACATCCTCTTTTGCGTGTGAGTTCAACGTCTATGTACTTCAGATTGTCTAGTATATACTAAAGAACGGCCCTAAGGAGCCCGAACTGCGGTAAATTTCCGCCATATTAGTATTTGTTTGTTTATATTGTTTGACACTTGCGTACTTACTTGATCTTAATTCTAAGATGGCGGATCTCATATAAACCATTATTGCCAACCTTTATTACTACCATTACTGTCAACTCTATCTACTCTGAGGTTTCAAGACGTATAAGAGTAGACAGCTGTGAAATAAATACAACCAATTAGGTAAAATGTTTGAGTTGTCTTTTTCTACACATTTAGGTATCTTTACTTTCAAATATCATTAGAACTTTGAATTATAAGACGATTCGTTGACTAGACTTTTATTTTGATGAATGAATGAATGAAACCAGTAAACATTATTGTTTTAGTTAAGTTTTATTTTGTTTATTTCAATGGTAAGTAGTTATCCTCATAATAATATTCTTGTAATTTCAGTTCGCTATTTAATTATTCAGTATAGTTTTGAACTCAACATTATCTTCTAAAAAATATTTTCAAAACAGACACTTATAAAAAGAACAAAGCAATCAAATTACATTTACGTAAAAACGTGGTGAGTATATTAACGTACATCGTTTTGAAGGCAAAAGAAAACCTGAGTGTTATGAAGTAAGATAATAAGACTGAATTGGGGCTTCACATGTGCGTTACCGAGAGGTGGAAGGACGTGACTCGAATACCGGCTCATACGGTTACGGAAATGGAATGTTATAGTACTTGTTTTATGAGGGTATAATTTAAATTGTAATGGTAGTTTAATTGAGTCAGGTGAACACGTTCGGCAGTAAGATTTCAGGTGGAAATAATAAAGTTTTAATATGCTTTATTAGATAGAGCAATAGTGTAATATAATAAAGTATAAGAAAAGCAATGAACAGCTTTATAAACTGTTTATTTCAGACAAGGGGTAGTGAAGATTTCACAAAATGCGTTTTGTAATTATACCTTTAAATTATTTGTTTTTCTCACGATACAATTTCCCACGCTCGCTTAGCTGGTCTTAAAGTGGCGTACGATGAATTATTAGCCAATACCAAAATGTACTGTATTGACTCATCGTTCTTATTTTGACGAGTGGACGCGTGGCTTTTACCATAGATATTCAAACTTTATGAATATTGACATAGAGTTCGTTTTGTTATTGGCAAAAATCACGTTGCGCGACTTAAGACAAATTTTAATTATGGTTGCAATACTTGCAATATAGCAACAGTAGCACCTTTATGCCGACAAAATCATAAGTATCAAACACAGAACAAGGCTAATAAGGAAAATGTCGCAAGAGGCAAAAAAATTGAATGGCGGATAAAATTTCACATCTTGCAGCATCTACAAGCCTATCTTGAACTTTTTCAAGCCCGGAGCGGTCCGGCGGAGGCAATTTGAGCAAGATTAAATCCCGAGCCCACCCGACCGTCGCCGAGGGCGCCCGAGCGATTTGCTTCTGTCTTTAAATTCCTTCCACTTACCTTTATTCATATCGTGATATTGGTTCCGCTGAGAATTTGGTATCTATTCGGGACATAATTTGAATTTGGAATGAGATTCCTTTTCGGGCTACGGGAGTGAATGATCAGACTTGTATTAAATGATTTGAATATGAAGTGAATAAAAGTTTGACCTGGAAGGGGCGCGTGCTAACAAAAATATATCACAGAGAATAATTGTATTGTCTCTTTCTATCTTATGAATTAAGAACGTAAGCTGAAGAAGCGACATGGTCCGTAACATTGTGCGTGCTAGTTACGTCAGAAGAGTCTTTTGCATTTTTATTCTAGACTATTCGATCGTTTAAAGTTAATAATACACATCACACGTGTTTACACATCCCCTTGCATTGAGTAGAAGTGTTACTTGTATAATGGACATGACTATGTTTTGTTAAAACACATCACAGATGCGGTCTCTAGATGAGATGTTCAATAATTATCGCCAGACAACACATACTCATCGTATGGTCCCAAACTAAGCAAAGCTTGTACTAAGTACCATACAATGGATGGGGCCAATCGCAGTTAAACCCAGACCAGGGCAAATTCTAAACAGGCCATGTCCGAAATTTTCCGCTGGCGCGAATCGAACTTGCACCCATCTGGTTCAGTGGCCTACGCTTATAACCACCAGATCAAACCGTCGTTACGAAACCACAACTTTGACGTAATCTTTAAAGTTAATTTTCTTATCTTAATCCAGTTTTAATCCATGAAGATGTACAGTGCTGTCGAAGTCTACAGTCTTGTGGTCAGATATTCTCTACCCTATCATCCTTCATGACCTAGGACATTTATAATCCACCGCAGACTATTCGGGTCAGTCCTTTAGTAAGACCCTCGTGGCATGTAGAGGTTCTACAAAGGGATCTTTGAGTGGCAACTCTATGTAGAGCGAGGCTTCTCGTGTCTAGATCTTAAAAGTTTGAGATGGTTACAAGGGTTCATTTTGCCTGTGGAGAGTTTGTTATAAGAAAACTGAGTGTAATCATTTGGATTGTTTTTAAAACTTTTCTACGATTTTATCTAATTTTTAGCACTTTTATAACGCCATCTCTGGTAGCAGCATTGTTTTAATGTTACTGTCACTTTTTGACACCTTATAGTATAGAAATTATGTCAAAAGTTTATGGCGGTACGGGAGGAAATGGTTTTTTGTTTGTATGAAATCCTTTTTAATTGTTTCTTTAACAGATGGCGAATACGGGAATGTTATCGATACTATTACTTAAGTAATAATGTATGAGTAGGTACGCTACAAGTAGAACCTAAGTTATAAATAATTTTCATAACGCCTGCCACCTTTTTATTTGTCACAGATAATATCAGATAAAAAGGGAGTTTACGGAGCTCGCCAATTATAAGCTACTGTGGTGTTCAAATGAAATTATAATTTTATACAGGACGGCATTTATTTGGTAAGAGATAGCATCGCGACGGGACGGACTGTGACGGTCTTCGTGAATCACGCCGCTTGTAATTTATTGGAAGGGTATTCCGTAGGAGTTAAAAAAAAGGATGAATCATGAATTTATTATGAATAATACGGTATTCGAATAAAATTTCTACTGTTGACAAACTTCGAATAACGAGGCCTTGACAATGTGCAACCAACGATTTGTCACTCTTCGGTACCTGAGCTTTTTAATATCATCATGTGTAACCTAGTTATGTAAAAAAAAAACGTAGTAATTTACACAGACCTCAAACTCGACATCCTAAATTTATGGTCATTTATCTAATGCATTAAATAAATATTTTTCAATGTATCAAGTACCATACCATTACATTCTAAGTAAATCTACGTTCTTCATTCAAAAGGACTGTTTACATATAATTACTTCTAAAATAACGTGGAAAGTATGTATACGTTATTAACCGATTTCCTGTTTCTTCTTTCCAGGTAAGCGCACTTAACCAGCAAACGGGGTACGAATGATACAATTTTCTTGAACAGCACCGCAATAAACATCGCTTTAATCGGATATCCTTTTATTTCGCTATCAAGCACTCCAAGACGAAGATGTACCAAGAGTCTCAAGAATGCAGTCTTTTTGCTTTAGAATTCCTACGCTTTACCGTTTGCCAAGCTGTTGGGCAAAGCGTTTGGATTCTAAAACAAAATAACTGGTGCGTCTTCACAATGCTACGAAATGCTACGATGACTTCAAATTGCTACGATCGATACGAAATGCTACGATGTTGACAAATTGCTACGAAGTTGTTCAATTGTATTTTTTAATGTTTTGTGTCTGTTAGTTACTTGTGCTTTTGACTGGTATAACTTTCATTTTAGAGTAAGTAAACATATTACGAAACGAAACTATATTTAAAATGGCAAACACTGATTCTTATCACGGTATAGTCACGATACATTATGTATTCAGGTCAGAAACCACACAATAGACTCCATAAACATACCATTTCCTTCAACACATTACCCGATCAGCTCACTAAATCTCCGAAATGCCAAACACATAAACCGTTAGGACAGCAACCTAACGAGCTACGCCGCCCGCCCGACGACCGACGCCGCAGTAAAACAGTGAGAAACTCTCTCACGAATAATCGACTAGGTGGGGACTTAATGCATTTAAATGTCTCACAGAGTCCCGACTGCGGCCATTTCCGATATAAAGCGCTTCGGTTCTCAGTAGCGACTGTGTTTATTCCGATATAGCTTTTTTAAGTGAATTTTAATGTTTTTTATTGTTTCGGGCTGAAACACACATATTTTTCATTAAACTTTTCCTTTTAAAAATCTTGCCTTGATGTCACAGTATATGATATAATGCCAGTAAAAGGGTTAAGTTAAAGTAAAAGGGTTACCTTTACAAAGATGTATAAAAACATGATCACAGCAGATGCTAATAAGCATTTATCGAACAACTAACTGAATTATAGTAGTTTCCGATTATCAAAGCTGTCCTTGTAATGCTATAAAAATTGTCTACTAATGACTATAATAAATAAGTACTTTTTAATGGCGCTAAGTTAGCCAAAAATTCCCACCACTGTAAGCTAAGATCTACAGTGATACTCGTATCGTATGAAGATGCCTATGTTCGACCTGCCATGAGTCCTGGAGAAAGCTAGCTTTTGGAACCCGGGTTTTGTCGTAACTTTCAAATGGAAGTGACCTCATGTTAAAATACGTTTAGATAACTGAGAAAGACAGTCATATGTTTTGAATATTATGTATTTTTATCGTGTGAATTTAGCCGAAATAAATACATATACCGTCGTTATCAGTCTTCTAGCCGTATTTTAACATGAGAGCCACTTCAGAAACTAACTAAGTAATTCACTTACAATCTTCACAGTGCACTTAATTCGTTAGGATACAAAAGAAAAGTCGAAAAGTTTTCAGGATTTTCAGCGAGTTACTCATTAATGTTACGAAATAGTGCTTCTGCAACGTAATTCGTTTAACTCCAACTGGCGACGAGTTCTTATCTAGACGAAGAGTTCAGGATTTGCTAAATGTGTCTCATCCCTAGAGGGGTAGTTTTAATCTTTATGTTTTGGTTTTGAGTAAAATGCTTGAAGGATTTGAATAATATTATGCTTGGATTATTTAAAGATCTCATGCAAGAGAAGTTGAATAATTTTTGACGAAGTGCAATGCACCACTGTTCACTCTCTTTGTGGAATACAGGCGTGATGATAATGATGATGATTTATTGTACTGTATTTAACGAGATTAGATATTATTTAGAAAACTGGTATTAATAACGATTTAAAGTTACTGTATGCTACGCTGGCAGCGTGCCTAATTGGGGACAATTACGGCTAATGAGGAGTTATTTATCAAAAATAGGAAAGTAGCAGTAGCCCAGTAGCTACAGTGATATTGCATTGAAAATATAGAAATACATCATCATTATCTCGTCTGTATTCCCTAAATGGGTGGGTAGAGATACACTGTAGTGCACCTACACTTCGCCGATGTATTTTGGTCACAATGTAATAAGGGAGTGAGGCTATTGCCCATTATACCTGGCACATTCCCCCTTAATACTTGGGAAATTTGGGCCATAGTTCACCATGCTGGCCCAGTACGAGTAAATTAATTTTACATGCCTTTCTATAGATGTGTGGTTTGCTTTGGTTGGAGTGCACTCTGCGCTCGCCACTCCTCAGGTAACAAAGTCAAAGTCGAACAGTCAAAGGCCACCTCACGGCCAACAGCGTAAGTCCTTCAAAAAAAAGCTATATTTCCCTTCACCGTTCAGCAAGTGGTAACCCTTATTGAAAATGACATTCGCACATGAAAAGCTCAGAGGGCATTCCACCAACTAGGCCGCTGCAGAACTCCTTCAAAACATAGAATTTGATCAGTATTCCTTTAAACATTAGGCAAATACAAGATGAATATTAAAAGAAGCAAAGTTGAACTTCAGTGATTTTAATTACATCTTAAAGCCAATTGGATGTTAAAAAGAGCTTACGTACAGAAAATACAATGTTGAAATACCGCCAAGTCTGGATGTACACGTTTCGCGAAACAAGTGGCGTCGGCGTTGTATTGTTTTGTCGAACGCTACGGATATAATCCCCCCTGATTGAGGGATCACCCGGTTTAGTGCGGATATAAACGGATGATAGCGGATAACGGATATCATTTGAAAATGTTGCATTCGATTTAACTTTTTTTTGGAATGTGAATCTGATGCAGTTTTTTTAGGTTTGTTACGAAAGCAATACTAAAACGAACTCTGTTTGAATATACATAAAGATTGAATTTCTTTTTTAAAAACCACGCCCCGCGCGTCAAATATCGCTGACGCTGTCAGAGTCAATTAATTAAAGAAAGAACTTCCTCCACGGAACAATCGAATCTCGATAACAATTAGACACTTGTTTTATCTCTAAACGAGGCATCCTTGGAACGGTTGGGCGGCGACTAAGCTCATTTAAATTTTACAATTAATTATCTTATGAAAACATATTGGGAGGACCTATTGTAAAATCCAGATCACCTTTGCCGTTTTTTTATTTGCTCTTCTTATCGACTTTTAAGAATAATTACCAATTTCGTCTTCATTATAGATTTTTAGAGTGTTTAGAACATTGCCTTCGTTATTTTATTTAAGATCAACTTATAACGTTTTACAGCTATATAATCTATTTGTTATTGCCAATAAAAGCCGGAATCGAGCCCAATCATCTGTCTCTGACGACCGTAAAATGTGAAAAGATATTAAAAGTGATAGTAAAGTTTATTGTTGTTGGGTCCCCTTCCTTCACAGGTTTTTTTTAAAGTTCCTTAATCGTTGTCAATTATGGAGCTTTTGTTTTTTTACAACGCGTCTAAAACGTGTTAGTTTACTTACTCGCACAGGGCCTGTGGTGAAGAATATGGCGCATATCTCCATCGCATTGAGACGGATTATGCCCGATATAATGGCAATGCACTCGCACCCTATTAGTACTTTGTGACCAAAAAGACGATGGCGAAATGTGCAAGGAAGTACTTCTACTTACCCTTTCAGAGATTACAAGCATGGTGGTGTATTTTATGATGATGAAGTAATGTATGTTAGTTTTATACTCGGTTAAAGATTTTCAATCAGAAATGTTGAGATGAAATCAACACTAGTCAGTAACTAAGTTATTGACAGAGGACTTAAATGTGATTATACTTATAAATATGGTGATTATGTGTTGACACACTATTTGTAAATAAGTGGATATTATGCCGAAATCTATCTAATATGATGATAATCTAAAAGAGTCTATTTATACATTACCTACGGAAGTGTTCACACGAGCTGTTGGGTTACGTGAGATACAGGTCTCACGTAACCCAACAGCTCGTATAGGTTCACAAAATAAAATGCTACTGTTCAACCGTTTCCGTTAAACCCGTTATTATAACGCAGCCAACTTTACGAGAGATTACAGCTTAAGAGCTTCTCTGAAGATATCCAATTTCTTCCAACCCAATAAAACATTTAAACATCACCAAGCTAAACGTAGTTTCTAATGAGGGTCACACCAATTATTAAAGTAGTTAGTTTTATGATCGCTGTTTGTAACTACCACTTTCAATGTTTTGGGGAGTCGCGAATGGAATTTATACTGTGCCGTTATATCTACGGGATAATTACATTCTAGTTTTAATGACAGGAGCGCTTATGTTAATGTTTAATTACTTCAAAAAAATGGGTGTCAAATTAGAAATAATTTGGGTGAGAAAATTAAACATAATAATCGTTTGGGTGACATGTATGATCGTTGCAACTTTTTGCTTGTAATTATTTAATATTTGAAATTGCTTTTGATTGAAATAGTATGATTTATTCTTATCGGCAATATGCAAAAAATCGTAAGATAAGTTGACATGTTCCTATAAAACTTCTTGCGTGCACTGTTAGATAAAAATGCAGCGATATTTTCTCCAAACAAACAACAACAAATCACGACCACGGTCATTAAGGCTAGTGCACACGAGAATATCGTAACAAACATTAAAATAAAGGAGGAACAGTGTCGTAAACACCGGTTAATATGCGCCAAACGGTTGCAACAAAAACTTCGCTGGTGCCAACTGGCTTTATTTGTCGCGTTATATAACGACCCGGCGACGTCCTGTACTGCGCCTTACTTTGGGTGTTATTTCAAAGTGAATTTTCATTTGCGTTAGACAATGGAGGTCGAAAGGAAAGCCAAAATAAATCTCTGGGCACACTGAGGCGTCCAATTGCGAAAATGTTTATGTCTGGGTGTGACTGGGATTGCCTTTGTATGGTACCTATAGATCCAACCATTTTCCATTTCCCTCTTCGTAACTTATCATCTACTCTCCCATCTAGCGTTGAGGGCATCACACCAGAGCAATTATTTCTATAGCCATTTGTGATTGAGAATAATCCTAATAATAACTTACAGTATAAGTGGGAGTAGGCGCACCTTATACTAGCTTCCTAAGCGTAATGGCAAAAATTGTATCTAATATTAGACTGCGTAAGTATAATTCTTCTCTGGTATTGAGACAAAGGTGCTTCCTGCTCTCATGCCTCATATCATATTACTCATAATTCATATTACTCATAATCCTTACTATTTAATATTTTAAGAAGAGTAACCATTGAGTTTCTTACCGGCTCTTCTCAGTGGAAGCAGCATTCCGAACCGGTGGTAAAATCTGCTATTTGTATGTGCTTTTGTCCTACACGAATAAAAAAAAAAAAATTTGATTTTAAGCTTTGCTTAGTTTGGGATCATATCGAGGAGTGAAAGGCTACTTAACTCAAGCTATACTTTTGGGCGATATTGACTTATATACATATTTGGAATCAGCTGATTTTTATGCGTCGAAATAGTATGCTGTTCTGTTAAAGTTAAAAAAAAATAGCTTAAGTCTAATAGCTTTTTACCCCTTGATACGATGAATATGTGTTGTCTAACGATATGTATATCAGGGGAATAAGCATTATTTTACTTTATAGTAGAATGGTAGCAGTGGTAGCCGAGTGGTCGAACGCACGCCTTGCAATCAAAGTGTATAGGTTCCCGGCTCGCACCTCTGAAATTTATGTGCGAATCTCATTTTCATCCAAGATTATCACTTGCTATGAAACGGTGAAGGAAAAAATCGTGAAGAAACCTGCACGTCTGAGGGAACTTGACTAGTTCTCGATAGATGTGTGAATTCTGCCAACCCGCACTGGCCCAGCGTGGTGGACTATGGTCCGAATCCCTCGCATTGAGGGGAGGCCCGTGCCCAGCAGTGGGACGTTAAAAGGGCTGTAGTAGTAGTAGAACTGAATATGTTCAGGCTTCGTTTTAGATGACTTTTCAAAATGGTTGACACCACTCGGTGTTTCTATACTTGTTTCCGTCATCAATCTCGTGTAGTTGGCGCGCTGCCAGGCTTTCACCAACTCGTTGATATGCTAATGCTGCTCACGATAGATACAGATCAACCCTTTAGATACCATCTAGTATATTTTAAGAGCGCTTTTTGCTTGTCAATATCGCAGCACAACACATACTCATCGTATGATCTCTAACTAAGCAAAGCTTGTATTATGGATGCCAAGCATGATTACACAAGACCTTTGTCATGGATTGTACCACACCTAGCCGCTTTTTCTCCGTCTTATTACATAGGAGAGAAAGATATAGTATAATTGGACGTATTTAACCAAAAAGGATACACGAATTTGCCAAAAATGAGTTAAGTATACCAAACGGTTCATAAAGGAGGCCTTTTTTAATGTAAAAAAAAGAGTTAAAGAGTTCCACGTATAATAGTACATTATCAAACTTCAAGCTGCCATATCTCAAAACTATTAGATCTCTTTTGTTTAACTACGTCCAATTGCATTTCTTTTCACGTTATTAATAACATTAAAACTCCAATGAAAATCACGTAAATCGTCGTGGCAAGTTTAATCCAGTCTAGTACATAATTCTCTTAACATTTACAAAATGTGACGAAAATGTAATATAGGTACTGTACGAATTATTTAGTAGACCAAACTGAACGTGAGGTTTACTATTCGTGTAATCCTTCTATCCTAAATTGAGATACTTCTGCAATGAGAAACCCATCCTTCCTTTTCTACTCGTCAGCTGATTGCTACCAAGAGACTCACGAGCTGGCGACCTGCCAACCCCTTTTGTCGTAGTGGATTGAAAATTTCCACTAACCCCGCGACTTTGATATCATCTTAGTTTGTTTGTTTGATAACGCCGCCGAGTGATTTAGTGGGTGCAAACACTTCAAAATATTTGTCCGTAGATGGAATTTGTACAATAAACAATAGGTGCTTTTTTTCCCGACGTGGAGCCAAGAGGCGCGGATAACAATCTTTTTAGTCTGTGAAGTGTCTTTTAGCGGGCTCTTTTTTATTTGTGTTTTATGATATCACACTACAAAGCGATGTTGAATTACAGAATGAAAAAAGAAAAACGCTTGCAAGGAATATTATGTTGGTAAAATATTTTCTCAGTACTTAAATAGGTCGATAAACGTTTAAACAAAAATTAAACCGCCGAAAAACTAAAAAGCAAAAAAATAATAAACCTAAGCAGTTTAATTTTTTGTTAAATTATTTTTAATTTTATAATTTTTTGTGGCTTTAATCTACTAATTACTACATGCGGGCGTAGGTATATTTATTTACGATTTTTAGTGTAAATAATCTTTGAAAAGATGCAATGTATTAGCTAGAGATGAAACGGATATCCGGGATCCGGCCTATTCGGCCTTGTTTTCACTATCCGGCCGGATACTGGATATCCGTTTTATCTCTAGCTAATACACAAAGGATAGTAATGTAGTATCCGGCCGGATAACGGATAGTAATGCAGTATCCGGCCGGATACCGGATAGTAATGCAGTATCCGACCGTATACCGGATAGTAATGCAGTATCCGGCCGTATACCGGATACAAAAAATTTAAAAAAACTCATATTTTACAAAAGGCAAATCATACCACAATATATTATGGACACCGTTTATTTTTTTTATTACAAGCTTAGATTCGTCGTAAGTGTTTTTCATATACTCTAAAATGATTTTCTATCGGGCTTTCAAGAACTCCTAAATAGTCTGACTTTAACCTTGGATCAAATAGGTAGAGATAAAGTAGTTTGGATTCTCTCCAAAGGATTTAAAACGACTTTCCAATTTAGCTTTCAAAGAAGCTGTCATACAGAACACCGAACTTAACTCAAGTTCGGTGTTATATACCCGCTAAACGCAGGTGGAGCCATTCATCATCTTATTCCATTAAATATCATCATTTCACTTATTTCGAAAAAAAAAGAAAAAGTTAATGTTACAAAAAGCTCCCACTTTGATAAAATATAACTCATTGATATTGCCATTACCAAAACGAATTGTGTATAAGTTAACACAGGATGTTTCAGAAGTCCGAAATAATACTTTGAAATTTGCATCAGTATCGGGTATACAGCTGTATATTATTTTCTCATATTGACGCGAATACTGTACATTGAACTAAAACTATTTTACGGATTAAAATAAAGTAAATAAAATAGTTTTATTTCAATATACAACTGTATGCTATAAATTTTTTATCGAAATTCAACAATGACTTTTAAACTTTTTTTCGTCGTCAATTTCTATAACTCGTAATATCTCAAGTCAAGTAGTGATATCATTACTACTAATACATTATAGTTAGTCTAATAAAAAAAATCTAAATAGTAAGTTAATACAGTCGCCCCAGTGTGTGCAAGGCGTGTTGGTCATACCATGATACCAATTAGTTGCCTCTACCTACATTCAATTGTTTATTTTTTCACTTCATATCGTTAAAAAACATCCCTCCATCATTTGGGTATAACATCCCAATTAAAAAAATAAAAAGCTCAGGAAAATAACAGGTATTTTTTATGCTTCAAACATCGAATTGGCTGCCATGGATTTGTTACCGAACCCATTCAAATAAGGGGTGAATAAAATGGGGAGATTTTCATTATTAATGTAAATATCCCCTGAACATGTATTTCCTATTATTCAATTGAATATTAGAAATATTCCGAAATAACAATTTTGCCAATAATACAACGAACTTTGTGTCTATATACATAAAGATTCAATTTATTGGATATAATCCACGCCCCCACGCGTCAAAATTCGTCCGCGCTGTCAAGAACATTGCGTTAATAATGAACTGTTTCTATCAGTAAATACAGTTCATTTTGGTAGTTGCAAAAAAAATAACGCGCAAACTTTGACGCCCCCGTCTGTAGGGGGCTTGATGCAATGAGATGGGTTAGAGCTTCACCCGCAAATTTCAATAAATCAATAGAAAAGACAAATTAAAAATATACACATCCTGCCTTCGATCAATGATTCGAATCATCCTGCACCAAAATGTCTTTTCAGAATGTACACTGGTCTGGGTCTATTGTATGGTACCCATAGTACAAGCTTTGTTTAGTTTGGGCCCAAACGATAAATGTGTTTTGTTTGGCGATAATTATATACTACTAAATACATAACAGCTGTGGCCTGTACATATGACGTCATTCATAATACCTCCATCTCACATTTGCAACGCATTATCTCAGTAAAAAACATATATACATCACACAAATGAAAATGGACGCTAAATTAATGGTCACATGATTCATTTTTATGTAGGAACGTTGTAAACAATGGAAATAGGAGGAAAATCCATGAACCCTGTTTTTGTATGGAAAAACCCCGGGAATATTACATAAACGTCTGTGTGCCACCGATGCGAGTTTGATGAGGATACGATTCGGTGCGTACCGGGTTCGATGCGATTTTGATCACAGTTCTTTCCTTACTCTATACGGCATTAGACAATCCATCTAAGGCTGGTATTTAGAGTTAAATACACTTGTAAGAATCACATAGATCAGAATCATTGTTTTGACTCATAGTATAATAAATTCAATGTAAATATGTAATCGGTTAATAATAAGAATATTCGATATAAATGTCGTTTAATTAAATATATTGCACGCATGTGGTATTTCCGGAATCCCCACCGGTTGACATTTAGTTATTTATTTTTTATTGTTAGGAAGATTCACAGACAAATAGTTTTAATATTAAGATACAAGTATATTGTCCTGTGCTATTAACAAATCTTCACTGATTAAATATTAAAATTTTAGCTAAAAATAAAAGTAATAGATAGTAATTATATTCAAATCCGTAAAATGCGAACGAAGTGTGACATGTATAAGATAACTACTGAATCAAAGTTTAAACTGGAACAAATAAGTGGATAAGCGGTGTTTTATAATTAATTTATCAATGTAAGGTTATATCGTTGATATTATTATTGATAAAAATAGTTACATATGTGTTTTTTAGCTTAATCAGTGCTACAGCAAAACAGGTCTATATCATGTGGTAGTAGATTGAAGGATTTATTCTTCCGGTTCTAACACGAGGAGAAAGGTAGCGCAGCGGGCGAGGACACCTCTGATACGATAGGCGTCTAAAAAGCACGTGCTGGCATTGACTAAGATTTTCAACGTTACTATATTATTTAAAAGTGCAAATTGTTAATGTGTTGGTGAAAATATATGTGATACTTGGCCAAAATACCTATAAATGTGTATTAAATTCCTGATCTTTATTACATATGATACTAGAACCCTTTACCATCAATTCATAGTAAGTCATAACACATTTAGATAGGTATTGTAAAACTCTTTGTACTGAAAAATGCCAATGTTATTGGTAGGTAGATTGAAATTTCTATAAATTTAGGCTATAGACCGAGTGATGTAGCGTCGAAAACGCTGTGGCACTAGCGGGGAGATTTTTGTGCGATCGACATCCATATCTATCAGAGATATGTCGAATCGAATCGTCAAATTGGTCGTATTTTTTCGTTTTGTTTCCACCTGTGTTTTGTTTTATCTTGCGCGAATTGCTCCCCTGATCTCTTTCTTTATTTTGAAAACTAAGTGTCGTCGGGTGGCAGTGTCTTAGGTCAACTATTCATTATCACCTACTACTACTACTACAGCCCTTTTAACGTCCCACTGCTGAGCACGGGCCTCCCCTCAATGCGAGGGGGATTCAGGCCATAGTCCACCACCCTGGCCCAGTGCAGGTTGGCAGACTTCACACATCTATCGAGAACAAGTCAAGTTCCCTCAGACGTGCAGGTTTCCTCACGATGTTTTCCTTCACCGTTTTATAGCAAGTGGTAATCTCGGATTTAAATGAGATTCGCACATGAAACCCAGAGGTGCAAGCCGGGGTTTGAACCTGCACACTTTGATTTGCAAGGCGTGCGTTCGACCACTCAGCTACCACTGCTTATCACCTACGAACATCATAATATCATCCTAATCGCTTGTCCTATAAGTACCATACAATAGACTGGTGTCGATCCCGGTTACACTCAGACCAGGGGGGCAATTCTACATTAATTATATCTAATTCAACATATGTCGAAAGAACACGCCAAATTGGTCGTATTTTCGTAATTCTGTATTCGTCCGATATTTTCGATTTATACTCCTGATAAAACCCTCACTATAGCCGAGAGCGCACCCACCGCTGTTGCTAATGAGTCTTGTTGCCATTACCCACTAATCCAGCCTCCCAAAAAACCCTCATAACATACACACAATCCACAGTAATATCAACTCTACATTGCGAACATAAGGTTTGAAATAAATTGTATAAATATACGTTATTCACCCAATTTTACACCGTGCGGTGACGAGAATTGTACAATTAGATGTGTTGTGTTTGAGAATGTGACATCTAGCGGTATGCTGATGAACTAATTAGTGTGGAACATTGGAGCTGTTGGTTTGTGTTGTGTTTTACTGAATCGCGCTATTAAAATATGTATACGGTTGTTATATGAGGAGTGGAAGCACGACGTTAAACTTGTAATTTTACACTTCGCAAGACTTTTACGTGCATGTTCTTTCTGTGATTTATCAATATTTTTTAAATAATATTTTAATTAAGTTCATGGGTATGAATTCATCGTTTGGTCTGTGTAATGAATATTTTTGGTAGAGCAAGTGTGAAGGCAATAAATACGATTTTAAAGAAATAATAACGTGTTGTAAAATATTTGCCAATAATAAAACGTACTCTGTGTCACAATATATAAAGATTTAATTTCTTTGGTAGAAGCCTAGAGAACACGCTTCATAATTCGATTGCGTCATCGATGATATTTCATTGAAGAATGAGCTTTTTCTATTAGTTAATACAGTTCGTTTTAGTATTGGCATAAACATTGTAGAAAACGTCTTGACGCTGTTTCATGTGCTTTTGTTATGTTTTCAGCATTTTTTTTGCGATGAATTAAGACTCTGTGGTACAGACATATAACTGAACACAACAATAAGATCAAAGCATCATTTGTTTGTAGCCAAAACGATCTATTTAGAAATTTAAAAAAAAAGGTTTTTTTTACATTTTACACAAAAAAAAACTACTCGTGTATAGTTTCTCGCTCGCTTTCAGCTGAAGTAACGTGAGCACGCAGCGGGTAGCCAGAAGCGCCCTCGACGCGAAACGGGGCCTGGCAGCGGTCCAGCCATGCCTTTCTTGTATCAATTTGAAAATTTCCCACCCAGCTCGTGTTTTGTAAAAACCGTGCCAGATAATCTGAGCTAGTATTAGTAATGTCATGTTATTTAACAACCGTTTTTACTTGTATTTTCAAATACATGGAAATTTAAATGTTACTTAAACCACAGTGCCATTTCCCAATGGATACCAAATTTATTTATTTATTTATTAAATAAATATCGCCAGACACATCATAGGTACACAGGGTAAATTTCGATAGTATTGGAAATTGAATATTATCATAGATATAATACTACTTCCAACTTTAAATTATACCAGCTGACCATGCGAACTTCGTACCGCCTTAGAATGAGTGACATACGAAAACAGCGCCACCTACAGGGTCCAATTGTAAATCTAAACCATCCAGGGTGCCACCTAAACGCATACAAAAAAAAAAATTCAAATCGGTCCAGCCGTTTAGGAGGAGATAGCTTACAACGAAAAGTGGCATTGATTTTTATATACACTTCTCATCAAAAAAATCGAAACACCTCGCAGTTTATGATTTGATAAGGATTATCAGAAAAATGTGTATATTTAGGAATAAATGTAAAATGTCATTTAATAGTGAGTAGTATGAGGTTTATAAATCCTAATGTTAATGTTCTAAATTCAAATTAAGTCTTCATAGGTTTCGTATTTTGTATGATGAGTAATTTTAAAAATTAGGACAAAAACAATAAAAACGAAAGTGTTTCGATTTTTTTGATGAGAAGTGTATATTGATGATTAATACCTATGTAGAGATCGTCAGTTCTTTATATATATGACACTCGTCCTTATTGTCGTGTAAGAAATACCAGTTTTGATTCTCTCTCTTGAATAAAAGTAATTCTCTTCTACTGGAGGTAATATTTCCAACAGATAGTATCATTTCTGAAATTTGCCGCTGGCGGGAATCGAGCCCGTAACCGCCTGGTTAAGTGAGTCAAGTGGCCTCCCCTTAACCAGTAGGCCAAGCTGTCGCCAGACGCCAATGTAATTAAACTCTGTATATACTTAAGTCTGTACATATATTTTTGTTTCTCTCCTGCGGCGTATGAGTCCACAACTATTTCCTCAAAAAAAAAAAAAAATACACGGTGTATCAGAAGTCCGAAATAATACTTTGGTACATATAGCTCATATGTGGATGCCTAGTGAAGTCAGTTTATTCCTAACTATCACAGATGCTGAGTTATAGACCTTTGAATATTTGCCACAGGTATTGTTTTCTGGCCTTTAGGTTCATCCGTAACCCTATTCAGCAGTGTAAACTACACGTATGAGGGGCGACTACCAATATTCACAAAACAGAACATGAAAATTTTACATAGAACTCGGGATATTTCTAGTATGGAAATCGGCGACGAAAAAAAAAGTTGGAATGTTGAAAAAAAGTTGGAATGTTGAAAAAAAGTTGGAAAACGTAATATTTTGATCAATTTTTTATACCATTCAATTGAATACCCGATACTGTTGCAAACGTCAAAGTATTACTTCGGACTTCTGAAATATCTTGTATGTTATGGTATTCTCACCCAGTGCTTTCATGACCTATATATTTCAATGCAAATTTGAACTGTAGAATTAGTATGAATGCCAAAACGAACTGTATTAACTGATAGAAAAAGGTCATTCTTCATCGCAATATCAACGATGACGCGAGTGAATTTTGGCGCGTGTTTGCTTTTACCGCAGAAAGTAAATCACTATGTATATTGACATAGAGTCCGTTTTAGTATTGGCAAAACATTTGACGACGTGGCTTGAATGTTACAAAGTGATAAGGCTCTACCACAGAAATTAAAATCCAGTTCCTATGGACAAGAAAAGCTCTTTAGGTATTTTTTTTTTTTTATAAAGCGACCATGCCATAGACAATGAGGGAAGTTAAAAGAAACCGCTCACAAACAGAATTAGTGGGACATTTGCGGGAGCTTGTTTACAGCGGCACAATAAATTTCCCAGCATTGGCTCAATAAAGTGCGGAACGGGAGTAGTGTCGTGTCGCGTCGATTTACTGGTCGACATTATTTTTCAATCGAGGATAGAGGGTGGACTGTGCGGGATGATTTTATTTACTTAATTAACACATCATCATCATCACGCCCGTATTCACTGAAGGGGTAGACATTGATTCCCCAGTCCATTATATGGTACCCATAGTACCGGTGTTTCTTAATTTGGGATCGTATGATATTATTATTCACGTTTGGATTAGCAGTGGTAGCCGAGTGGTCAAACGCACGCCTTGCAATCAAAGCGTGCAGATTCAAACCCCGGCTCGCACCTCTGGGATTTATGTGCCATTTTCATCCGAGATTATCACTTGCTATGAAACGGTAAAGGAAAACATCGTGAGGAAACCTGCACGTCTTAGGGAACTTGACTAGTTTTCGATAGATGTGTGAAGTCTGCCAACCCCACTGGGCCAGCGTGGTGGACTATGGCCTGAATCCCCCTCGCATTGAGGGGAAGCCCGTGCCCAGCAGTGGGACGTTAAAAGGTCTGTAGTAGTATTTAGTAGTATGATATACACTGGTATACTAAGAGAATGTGTTGTGAGGTGGCAAACACAATATGGTTATAAAGAAGACAGTGGAATAAGACAGTCCGAGGAATCACGTAGAACTCGCCCGTGTGAACTGGCTAGATTCCAACCTGTGCATTTAAGACTGCTTATACGAGCTATAAATAAAACTATTGTGTTAACAACATTGCTAAGTGCTCACTATTTTATTTACAAAATGTGCTTTATTTTCAAGACAGTAGATTTCATTTAGGCTCGAGCGAAATCATATTATTAAACATAGTTGATAGATAAGTTTTAATGAAGTAGTTGATAGAGGATCATCGTCGTAACTAACGGGCTCCAGGTTCAAACCCAGATCAATCCCTACCTTTGTCTTTAAACTTATAATGAAATCGCATTATTTGTAAGAGCATTTGACTTTGTTGTAGGGCTTAATAGGATTAATAGAAATATAAAACAAAAAAGAGAGAGAGAGAACAAAAAAGAGACCATGTTTCTGAATATTTTATTTTGCACTGAAAAAATACTTAAATACAGGCATATCTCGTAAATGTAAGTACGCAAACAATTCAGGAGCGATAGTGTAAGATTACCAACTAAAATTAAACTAATCCCGAGAGTAATGCACACCTCCCAAGGTAGAATATCCAATTCCGTCGGATCATATCGCATCAGAATTAATACGGACACATTTCTGAAAAGAAAATAAAAAAATATGTTAGACGGACCAACTGCCCTGGATGGTATATTATTCCCAACTTTCGTGGCAAAACTATTGTATTCCACGACCGAAAACTTGGACCTACATTCCTCTTTCAATGTCGTATATTTTGTTAGTAGTTGAAGTGTTTCAGGGGTCTTGTTATAGTCATGACTGGTGTTTCTTCATTACGTTTTGGTCAGAGATATATTACTTCGTTATTAATGCTGTGAAGATATATCTTTGGTGATACTCATGTCTGGTAATTATAGGTTATACTGTACACTGTTGTAGAGGTTTCTGCTACAACGCAAAAAATATAATAATTAGTGGTCTAAAATCATCTTTGGATTTTTTTCTCATAAAACCGGTTTGAGGCACATCGATAGAAGGGTTTCATAGTTTATAACGGACATAGGTAGAAATAATTGTTTTGTTTATAAATATAGCAAATTGAGTCGGCCTCCCGCAGTCCTCGTGATAAAAAGTCTTTGACCACATTCGCCTTTATACAGTCGAGTAAACAATTTTCGTTCTGTTAAACATATTATATTTTATTCTGCTGTCTTCACTTTTATTACAATGGTACAGTAAACCTAACAAAACGTAAGAGTTGTCACAGCTTAAGCGGCTTTCAGACTACGCTATAATATATAGCACAACAATATCGCGCACCATACAAGCCAATAATATATAGTACAGTACAGTGTGACCGTGTCCATAACAATGTATGGTGCGCGATATTGTTGTGCTATGAGCTATATACGATATGCTATTATATTATAGCGTAGTCTGAAACCTGCTTTATTCTACAAGATTTTATTTCGTAAATATGGTCGAGGCTGCCTCGTTAGGCTACTCAATCAGCTAATGAAATACTTTGCTAAAATAGATAGACTTTAATTACAAAACAATTTAATATTCCGACCGAATAACAATAGAAGGCATTGGATAGCATTAAGTACATTGTAATACATTGTATACAATTTGCACCGCGGCCCTTGTTAACAGTGCAAACATTATAATAGCGCGGACGATGTTAATTAGAATGTTTATTACGATTATGCTAATAGGGGCATAAGTTAATTTGTTAAGTATCCCCATTCAGTCATGTAGACTTTATGTACATGTTAATTAAGTTCATTTTTCATTCGAGATTATCACTTGCTAAAAAACGGTTAAGGAAAACATCGTGAGGAAACCTGCGCGTCTAAAGAAAAGCGTGTGAAGTTCACCAACCCGCACTGGGCCAGCGTGGTGGACTATCGCCAACAAATCTCCCTCGTATTAATGGAGAGTGTGCCCGATATAATGGCAATAGGCTCGCCCCCTAATATTGGGACCAAAATACATCGGCGAAATGTGGGCGCACTGCAGTGCACCTCTATGTATCCCTTGTATCCTATACCAATTTTCTTGGTCTCAATTACCTACGACAATAACGAAGTTATATTAAATTGACCATGAAAATATGAAAGAAGTAGTACTCCGCGCCGTTCATGTTGAAAGTGAAGCAACGTAAACTTGTGTGAGTTGAGACCAACGAGTTATTATATCAAAGAGGGAGCTTTTTTAACTTATGACAGTTTCACATGTCAAATTTTGTGTAAGACATGATGTCTACATACGTCTCATTGTCTATGTCAAGAAGTATAAGACTAGACGACGGTGGCGTCAATCGTACCAACATTGGTCCAATGTTTTTGGACGTCCTTTTGGCGGTTTTAGGTATTTTCATACTTTCTGTAATTGATGGAGATATACCAATCAATACGTGCCGCGTCTCGAAGAAGTTCGACGATGAGAGAGTTTATGTATAAGTAAGCCGACTTACTTTGGGTGCTTCACTTATTGTTCAGCAAGATATGTCTAACCTTTTTTGTATGTCCATGTAGCTAACGTTACATTTCGATTGCATAACTCGAATATTTTATTATTCACGCGACCATCCAAGCGTGATGGATTCCATTTTTATTCAAATTGTATCGTTACCAATTGGGATTTTTGTACAGATCTGTTCAGATATAGGCGGGATCCGCACGGCGCACAGTGGGCCCAAACTGAAAATTGGTGGACATAGGCAACAAAGTTCCAATATCGATGCGATTTTTTTTTATATGACGTGTTAAGATATTCCTGACAACTTTTATTCAGATAAAATTTCTTCTAAAGTTGATAGTTTGTCTTGAAAAAAATAAATTAGATTTTTTTGTATGGAGCGAATTACGTTTCATTTATTTTCTTCAATTGTACAAATATGTTGGGTTTGTGGCGTGAGTATATGATAGCTAGGGTCATTCTCTATCCACGAAAAAATAAATCAGCGCCGGCCATCTGCGGCTGCGCGAGTAATCATTCGGTAAAAAAAAAAGTTTTGTAAGATTTTTTTTTCCATTTAAAATAAACTCAAAGTATCTTTTTTGTCTCATTTGGCTGTTTTGACCTTCTTTTTAGTTAAATATATAGTTTTAATAGCGCATAGGAACTTATAACTAGTAATTCTGGTAGAGATTTAGTTATTATTGCATGTTATCGGTAGCACCTGCATTGTGATTGATGACTCATTTGTTTGTGCACTCGGCTAAGCGCATAACTAATGAGTCACCGAAAAATGCTTGTCTCTGATTGGCTGTGTTATTATTTTAACTGCACGTTATCTATTGTTGAATAAATATCGTAATAAATTTCAGGTTATACTAATTTTGTTAATGATAGGTGAAATAATTTAAATTTGTACGGGCAAGTCGTTGATAATTATCTACATAATCAAGCGTATGTATATTATAGATTAATTTATTATTATTTATCGTACGTATGATCAATATGAAACTGTGAAGTAATTGTAGCCCTGAAAAGGGCTGTTTGTCATATTCCTAGCCCTGATGGGCTTTTGTGGGAATAATCTAAAGCCGGATCGCATCATTTCTTATTCCAGAAGTGCTAGTGGGTCCGGCAAATTTTCGGACTCTGCTATGAGGTATTCTTCTTCCTCCATAATCTCACTGTCACAGGGAGGCTCAGTAGTCTGTAACAACTGAATTGCTTCAGGCAACAACTCATTATGAGCCTGTTTCGTTAATCTAGGCCTTATGTAGGATATGTGGGGATCAGAGCTTATTAGAAGTCCATGTAGGATGTCTTCGTTTGTTGCTATTCTCCCCGACTTCCGAGTGTGCCTCTCCCTGACGTTTCTGAAGTCCTTATTACGGGCTTCCGAAGCTTCTTCAGATAAGGTACCTAAAACGAATAAGTACATAACTTTTAATTTCAAAATGCAATCGAGCCAAATAATAAATCAAACTATATATTTTTTTTACTCACCGATTGGCAAAATACCAAAGTGGTTACAGATGTCTGCACCGTGCATTAGAAGTTTATGTACACTAACTGGCATGTAGTACCACGAATAGTGTTGCACGTATACATCAGCTGTTTCTCTACAGTATCTTCTAAATTTTTCACAGTCAATGTTTTTGCCTGATGATATGGCTTGTAGAATAACGGAAAATCTGAAAATCAGATTTTCGTCAATTCCCGTTATTCTGGATGATGTTTTGTAATCTTGGAAAAAGCGCCTAGCAGTATTCCCGTCATTTGTAGTTCCAAAACCCTAAAATGGGAAAACAATACTGTAATATACAATACATAGAGATTTACTACACAAAATACATAAAAAGAGCGAAAATTAAATAATACCTGTTTGACTATATCAATCAGCATTCCAGTTTGCTCACGAAACTCTTGTTGCGTGGTATTTTTTTTAGCTTGTTTCATAGCCTTATGTTCGCCTCGAGCTGACCATCGTTGAAAATCCAGATTATAAGATATATGGAGAAGACATTCCATACACCGAATTTTCATATGCAGTGAAGAAATTCCTTGTTTGTAAATTTCTTCACGAAGTGGTTTGGCAGTCAAAGCTTCTAAATTATTCATTTCGCTCGGTTTTGCCAAGCAAATGGGACACGTTGCATATGATGGTACTTCAGCAATAATATTGGCCACTTTTCCATCAATCATGGTCATATGCAATTCATGTGACACAATAATATTACCACACTGTGTAGATATTCGTTCATCAATTTGTTTTTTCATCTCAGACTCTTCAGACTTTATAAAATCAGCTGTCTCCGAAGTGAAAGTGAACTTTACTAGTCGACAGTACAGAGTTGAGCAAGGTGTGGGGTTCTCCCAAACTATATTTTCATTCCCAGATGATGGGCTAGTAGACACTAGCCGAAGAGGTACGATGCTTATCATGACTACTGATGAATCATTGAACTCTACAGCTGTGTTTGACGTCTTCTGTTTATAATTGCTCTGCGACGAAGAACCATCAAGTCCCCATTTCCAGGTCAACTTGAGTTCTTCATTTTGAGACCTATCAACAGAATTAATATCTAGTAAAATCCTCTCCACAGTGTGGTCCAATAGCGCTTGCAATTTAATGTGAGCTCCTTTTTCGGTAATCTCCATACTCTCTTGTGGAGGGTAACATCTTTTCTTAGCATTTACAAGCTTTGGATAAGATGGAAAGGCAGCACAGTTTTCTTCTTTCAGAAATTGTCGAAGAGCTAAGTACTTCCATTTCGAGAGCGCAACTGATGTATAAAGAGCTAAACATTTATCTGAAGAAACAGTACTCAAGCTCTGCTTTTTGAATAGTTGCTCGTCTACTTTGGATAGCGCATCTGGATTACTGGAAAGGTATTCGACAACTTTCGCCAGATTAGTTTTGCCGTTGTCTTTCAATTTTGTTATGTACCAGTACCGCAACTCTTCCTCGGAATTTTCTTCTACTATGGAAGTAGTACGTCTTTTTTTTTGCTTATTACTTAACTCTTCGAACGGTTTTCTGTGCTCTTTTTCTGTAGATGTTCCCGCTTCCGCAGTACATACTGCAAGAGTGGGAACATGGGAATCAATATCCTTAGGCTCAGATAAGGCTGCCTCCGAGAAGCCCATCTCACTTCTCAGGTCAACACTGCCACAAACAGGCCAGTTGATGTTTTTTTCCAACCACTTGCGATTACTTTCACGATTCATAAAAGTTTTTTGATTTCTACTTGACTCTATCCACTTTTTATTTAGATTTACACAAATAAGTCGACAGAACTCCTTGATTCGGTTCTTGTCTTCTTCAAAAACTTCGGTAGTCAAGACAGAAATGATACTTTCATATAGAAACGTATGATTTTTCAGATCACCGCCATTTCTTAATTTCACAAAAATATCTAGGTTGGTACAAAATCCAGCCATAGTTCAAATATAAAAATAAAAGTATTTCACTGTGTTTACAAATAAGCGGTAAGAGCGAAACTAGATGGACTTAATTAATGTCTTTAAATTTATAGTAAGTGTTAATTACTCAAGTTATGGACATAACAGTGAGTTTTTAGTCAGCCAATCAGAGACGAGCATTTAACAATGACTCATTAGTTATGCGCTTAGCCGAGCGCACAAACAAATGAGTCATCAATCACAATGCAGGTGCTAGCGATAACATGCAATAATAACTAAATCTCTACCAGAATTACTAGTTATAAGTTCCTATGCGCTATTAAAACTATATATTTAACTAAAAAGAAGGTCAAAACAGCCAAATGAGACAAAAAAGATACTTTGAATTTATTTTAAATGGAAAAAAAAATCTTCCAAATTTTTTTTTTTTACCGAATGATTACTCGCGCAGCCGCAAATGGCCGGCGCTGATTTATTTTTTCGTGGATACAGAATGACCCTAGCTATCATATACTCACGCCACAAACCCAACATATTTGTACAATTGAAGAAAATAAATGAAACGTGATTCGCTCCATACAAAAAAATCTAATTTATTTTTTTCAAGACAAACTATCAACTTTAGAAGAAATTTTATCTGAATAAAAGTTGTCAGGAATATCTTAACACGTCATATAAAAAAAAATCGCATCGATATTGGAACTTTGTTGCCTATGTCCACCAATTTTCAGTTTGGGCCCACTGTGCGGCGGTTGCTATAACGTAGATAGCAACGTGGATAGAGCCACGGAAATATTAACGTCAATAATTTTATTCCTTCAAGTCTAACTTTTTCCATCAACCTCCGCAGCATTTATTATAGTAATAATACAATAAAAACTATAGTTTTAAACTTTTGTCCTTGCGTGACCAATCCTTAAAGCCACGAGCCTTCTAGGGCATCAAAAATTTGCCAATACTAAAACTATTTCTGTGTTAAGATTACATAAGGATTAAATTGCTATGGTAAAACCCACGAGACTACGTTGCATAAATCGCTCGCATTGACTATGACATTTTGTTGAAGAAGTACTTTTCTCTCTTAGCATTCACGTCTTTTATTTCTTGCACCCACTTAGTTTGTTTTTTTTTCCTCTCTCTACATCACTCTAAGCAAAGCGGTGGGCAGTGGTTGGAGAAAAAGAGCCGAAGATGGGGCTCAGTGGCGCATCTTGGGAGAGGCCTACGTCCAGCAGTGGACTGACACCGGCTGATGATGATGATGATGACATCACTCTAAGGTTGGCTGGTAGAAAATACCCACGGCTTTAATCTTACCTTTGTACATTTTTTATTTACTAATGAAGAATTGTGCAAATAAATAAATAAAAAAAAAGTATCTATTACCATGATTCAATATAGTTCGTTTTGTTATTCGTTATATTATAGGTATCAAAAATAAAGAAAGTTATGAAGATTTTTCTTTGTAGTACTTTCCATAAATGTTTGCGAACCAATTTATATTCACGACGCTTGTATACATTGCAGTTACTTAAGGTACCTTTAGCAAGTCCTGCTTCAGTCTGAACAAACATAAATCAATGGAGTGTTGTATACACAGAGAATGAATCGATGATTTTTCTCCACGGATTTTAAATTCAACATTCTATAATTGAATTTAAAATAATTGATTCGGATTTATTTGGTAGTTTTTTACGGGAAATCGAACGTGACAACTCGCGAATTCACTCTTTGTTACGTTATGGATGATAATTTTAGTATTTTTTGTTTTAAATTTCACGAATAACTGAAATTATGATAATATTGATGCTAATTCTATTGGCACCAAAATATGATCAAACTGAATTAGACAGTATTAAAATAGTGTTATCTCGCACATACACTACGTGCGTGAGAAAGATGACAATACCACTTACTTTATGTTTGTGTCAACAGAATTAACGCTATCGATTTTGTTTTAATGAAATTATACAACACTAAATTATTTTTGTCTATGGGTATCTTTTTTTATTTATTTTTTCGTCACAGTATACAAAATCTTTTGCTGACATTAACTAAATGTACCTATTGCTATACTTCGACTATCTTGACACGTAAAGACAATAATGTTAGTTGTACATCAAATACGACTAAACATTATTTGAATCATACTAAAGATATTGCTGTCTTGCTCATTCATTACGAACATGACAAGGACAGGAGTACACTTAGTATAGCTGAGTCTGCTGCTAAATAACTTGACAGGAATATTTTAATATACTTACGTTAGAAAGCATGGTTGACAAACTTCGAGTTTCATATTTATTAAACTGCATGCTTCACATATAACGGAGTGGGGCGAGGTCCCGGCAGTCTCATTACCGACACAATAAAGTTAGTAGCCTGCAGCTCAAACAATGGCCGGGCCCGCCCAGATTTCATTTAGCTACCATCCGTTTTTGTCCTTCGCTCCTATTTATCCGCGCCGGTCCGTCCCAGATACGCGGATTCTGTTCCGAGATTGTAAGAAATATTTTGTGACTGCGTCTCGGCATCTAGCTGTTGTTATGTCTATGGTTTTATGTTAATATATAACATTTTTAATACGCAGCAACAGTTAGATGATAAGATTGTAACACTAGTACATAAATAATTATACTCAAGATATCAAAAAATTTGGGGTCATACGATAAGTATGTATTGTCTGGCGATACAGGGTTGAAAAGCTATATGACTTAAGCGACAGTTTTAATAATGATATTTAATAGTGAGTAGTATGAGGTTTATAAATCCTAATGTTAATGTTCTAAATTCAAATTAAGTCTTCATAGGTTTCGTATTTTGTATGATGAGTAATTTTAAAAATTAGGACAAAAACAATAAAAACGAAAGTGTTTCGATTTTTTTGATGAGAAGTGTATATTGATGATTAATACCTATGTAGAGATCGTCAGTTCTTTATATATATGACACTCGTCCTTATTGTCGTGTAAGAAATACCAGTTTTGATTCTCTCTCTTGAATAAAAGTAATTCTCTTCTACTGGAGGTAATATTTCCAACAGATAGTATCATTTCTGAAATTTGCCGCTGGCGGGAATCGAGCCCGTAACCGCCTGGTTAAGTGAGTCAAGTGGCCTCCCCTTAACCAGTAGGCCAAGCTGTCGCCAGACGCCAATGTAATTAAACTCTGTATATACTTAAGTCTGTACATATATTTTTGTTTCTCTCCTGCGGCGTATGAGTCCACAACTATTTCCTCAAAAAAAAAAAAAAAATACACGGTGTATCAGAAGTCCGAAATAATACTTTGGTACATATAGCTCATATGTGGATGCCTAGTGAAGTCAGTTTATTCCTAACTATCACAGATGCTGAGTTATAGACCTTTGAATATTTGCCACAGGTATTGTTTTCTGGCCTTTAGGTTCATCCGTAACCCTATTCAGCAGTGTAAACTACACGTATGAGGGGCGACTACCAATATTCACAAAACAGAACATGAAAATTTTACATAGAACTCGGGATATTTCTAGTATGGAAATCGGCGACGAAAAAAAAAGTTGGAATGTTGAAAAAAAGTTGGAATGTTGAAAAAAAGTTGGAAAACGTAATATTTTGATCAATTTTTTATACCATTCAATTGAATACCCGATACTGTTGCAAACGTCAAAGTATTACTTCGGACTTCTGAAATATCTTGTATGTTATGGTATTCTCACCCAGTGCTTTCATGACCTATATATTTCAATGCAAATTTGAACTGTAGAATTAGTATGAATGCCAAAACGAACTGTATTAACTGATAGAAAAAGGTCATTCTTCATCGCAATATCAACGATGACGCGAGTGAATTTTGGCGCGTGATTGCTTTTACCGCAGAAAGTAAATCATTATGTATATTGACATAGAGTCCGTTTTAGTATTGGCAAAACATTTGACGACGTGGCTTGAATGTTACAAAGTGATAAGGCTCTACCACAGAAATTAAAATCCAGTTCCTATGGACAAGAAAAGCTCTTTAGGTATTTTTTTTTTTTTATAAAGCGACCATGCCATAGACAATGAGGGAAGTTAAAAGAAACCGCTCACAAACAGAATTAGTGGGACATTTGCGGGAGCTTGTTTACAGCGGCACAATAAATTTCCCAGCATTGGCTCAATAAAGTGCGGAACGGGAGTAGTGTCGTGTCGCGTCGATTTACTGGTCGACATTATTTTTCAATCGAGGATAGAGGGTGGACTGTGCGGGATGATTTTATTTACTTAATTAACACATCATCATCATCACGCCCGTATTCACTGAAGGGGTAGACATTGATTCCCCAGTCCATTATATGGTACCCATAGTACCGGTGTTTCTTAATTTGGGATCGTATGATATTATTATTCACGTTTGGATTAGCAGTGGTAGCCGAGTGGTCAAACGCACGCCTTGCAATCAAAGCGTGCAGATTCAAACCCCGGCTCGCACCTCTGGGATTTATGTGCCATTTTCATCCGAGATTATCACTTGCTATGAAACGGTGAATGAAAACATCGTGAGGAAACCTGCACGTCTTAGGGAACTTGACTAGTTTTCGATAGATGTGTGAAGTGTGCCAACCCCACTGGGCCAGCGTGGTGGACTATGGCCTGAATCCCCCTCGCATTGAGGGGAAGCCCGTGCCCAGCAGTGGGACGTTAAAAGGGCTGTAGTAGTATTTAGTAGTATGATATACACTGGTATACTAAGAGAATGTGTTGTGAGGTGGCAAACACAATATGGTTATAAAGAAGACAGTGGAATAAGATAGTCCGAGGAATCACGTAGAAATCACCCGTGTGAACAGGCTAGATTTCAAACTGTGCATTTAAGACTGCTTATACGAGCTATAAATAAAACTATTGTGTTAACAACATTGCTAAGTGCTCACTATTTTATTTACAAAATGTGCTTTATTTTCAAGACAGTAGATTTCATTTAGGCTCGAGCGAAATCATATTATTAAACATAGTTGATAGATAAGTTTTAATGAAGTAGTTGATAGAGGATTATCGTCGTAACTAACGGGCTCCAGGTACAAACCCAGATCAATCCCTACCTTTGTCTTTAAACTTGTAATGTAATCGCATTATTTGGAAGAGCATTTGACTTTGTTGTAGGGCTTAATAGGATTAATAGAAATATAAAACAAAAAAATGTGACGAGACCATGTTGCTGAATATTTTATTTTGCACTGAAAAAATACTCAAATACAGCCATATCTCGTACGCAGACAATTCAGGAGCGATAGTGTAAGATTACCAACTAAAATAAAACTAATCCCGAGAGTAATGCACACCTCCCAAGGTAGAATATCCAATTCCGTCGGATCATATCGCATCAGAATTAATACGGACACATTTCTGAAAAGAAAATAAAAAAATATGTTAGCGGACCAACTGCCCTGGATGGTATATTATTCCCAACTTTCGTGGCAAAACTATTGTATTCCACGACCGAAAACTTGGACCTACATTCCTCTTTCAATGTCGTATATTTTGTTAGTAGTTGAAGTGTTTCAGGGGTCTTGTTATAGTCATGACTGGTGTTTCTTCATTACGTTTTGGTCAGAGATATATTACTTCGTTATTAATGTGTTATTAATGCTGTGAAGATATATCTTTGGTGATACCCATGTCTGGTAATTATAGGTTATACTGTACACTGTTGTAGAGGTTTCTGCTACAACGCAAAAAATATAATAATTAGTGGTCTAAAATCATCTTTGGATTTTTTTCTCATAAAACCGGTTTGGGGCACATCGATAGAAGGGTTTCATAGTTTATAACGGACATAGGTAGAAATTATTGTTTTGTTTATAAATATAGCAAATTGAGTCGGCCTCCCGCAGTCCTCGTGATAAAAAGTCTTTGACCACATTCGCCTTTATACAGTCGAGTAAACAATTTTCGTTCTGTTAAACATATTATATTTTATTCTGCTGTCTTCACTTTTATTACAATGGTACAGTAAACCTAACAAAACGTAAGAGTTGTCACAGCTTAAGCGGCTTTCATACTGCGCTATAATATATAGCACAACAATATCGCGCACCATACAAGCCAATAATATATAGTACAGTACAGTGTGACCGTGTCTATAACAATGTATGGTGCGCGATATTGTTGTGCTATGAGCTATATACGATATGCTATTATATTATAGCGTAGTCTGAAACCCGCTTTATTCTACAAGATTTTATTTCGTAAATATGGTCGAGGCTGCCTCGTTAGGCTACTCAATCAGCTAATGAAGTACTTTGCTAAAATAGATAGACTTTAATTACAAAACAATTTAATATTCCGACCGAATAACAATAGAAGGCATTGGATAGCATTAAGTACATTGTATACAATTTGCACCGCGGCCCTTGTTAACAGTGCAAACATTATAATAGCGCGGACGATGTTAATTAGTATGTTAATTACGATTATGCTAATTAGGGCATAAGTTAATTTGTTAAGTATCCCCATTCAGTCATGTAGACTTTATGTACATGTTAATTAAGTTCATTTTTCATTCGAGATTATCACTTGCTAAAAAACGGTTAAGGAAAACATCGTGAGGAAACCTGCGCGTCTAAAGAAAAGCGTGTGAAGTTCACCAACCCGCACTGGGCCAGCGTGGTGGACTATCGCCAACAAATCTCCCTCGTATTAATGGAGAGTGTGCCCGATATAATGGCAATAGGCTCGCCCCCTAATATTGGGACCAAAATACATCGGCGAAGTGTGGGCGCACTGCAGTGCACCTCTATCTATCCCTTGTATCCTATACCAATTTTCTTGGTCTCAATTACCTACGACAATAACGAAGTTATATTAAATTGACCATGAAAATATGAAAGTAGTAGTACTCCGCGCCGTTCATGTTGAAAGTGAAGCAACTTAAACTTGTGTGAGTTGAGACCAACGAGTTATTATATCAAAGAGGGAGCTTTTTTAACTTATGACAGTTTCACATGTCAAATTTTGTGTAAGACATGATGTCTACATACGTCTCATTGTCTATGTCAAGAAGTATAAGACTAGACGACGGTGGTGTCAATCGTACCAACATTGGTCCAATGTTTTTGGACGTCCTTTTGTCGGTTTTAGGTTTATTTTCATACTTTCTGTAATTGATGGAGATATACCAATCAATACGTGCCGCGTCTCGAAGAAGTTCGACGATGAGAGAGTATATGTATAAGTAAGCCGACTTACTTTGGTTGCTTCACTTATTGTTCAGCAAGATATGTCTAACCTTTTTTGTATGTCCATGTAGCTAACGTTACATTTCGATTGCATAACTCGAATATTTTATTATTCACGCGACCATCCAAGCGTGATGGATTCCATTTTTATTCAAATTGTATCGTTACCAATTGGGATTTTTGTACAGATCTGTTCAGATATAGGCGGGATCCGCACGGCGGTTGCTATAACGTAGATAGCAACGTGGATAGAGCCACGGAAATATTAACGTCAATAATTTTATTACTTCAAGTCTAACTTTTTCCATCAACCTCCGCAGCATTTATTATAGTAATAATACAATAAAAACTATAGTTTTAAACTTTTGTCCTTGCGTGACCAATCCTTAAAGCCACGAGCACTCTAGGGCATCAAAAATTTGCCAATACTAAAACTATTTCTGTGTTAAGATTACATAAGGATTAAATTGCTATGGTAAAACCCACGAGACTACGTTGCATAAATCGCTCGCATCGACTATGACATTTTGTTGAAGAAGTACTTTTCTCTCTTAGCATTCACGTCTTTTATTTCTTGCACCCACTTAGTTTGTTTTTTTTTCCTCTCTCTACATCACTCTAAGCAAAGCGGTGGGCAGTGGTTGGAGAAAAAGAGCCGAAGATGGGGCTCAGTGGCGCATCTTGGGAGAGGCCTACGTCCAGCAGTGGACTGACACCGGCTGATGATGATGATGATAACATCACTCTAAGGTTGGCTGGTAGAAAATACCCACGGCTTTAATCTTACCTTTGTACATTTTTTATTTACTAATGAAGAATTGTGCAAATAAATAAATAAAAAAAAAGTATCTATTACCATGATTCAATATAGTTCGTTTTGTTATTCGTTATATTATAGGTATCAAAAATAAAGAAAGTTATGAAGATTTTTCTTTGTAGTACTTTCCATAAATGTTTGCGAACCAATTTATATTCACGACGCTTGTATACATTGCAGTTACTTAAGGTACCTTTAGCAAGTCCTGCTTCAGTCTGAACAAACATAAATCAATGGAGTGTTGTATACACAGAGAATGAATCGATGATTTTTCTCCACGGATTTTAAATTCAACATTCTATAATTGAATTTAAAATAATTGATTCGGATTTATTTGGTAGTTTTTTACGGGAAATCGAACGTGACAACTCGCGAATTCACTCTTTGTTACGTTATGGATGATAATTTTAGTATTTTTTGTTTTAAATTTCACGAATAACTGAAATTATGATAATATTGATGCTAATTCTATTGGCACCAAAATATGATCAAACTGAATTAGACAGTATTAAAATAGTGTTATCTCGCACATACACTACGTCCGTGAGAAAGATGACAATACCACTTACTTCATGTTTGTGGCAACAGAATTAACGCTATTGATTAAGTTTTAATGAAATTATACAACACTAAATTATTTTTGTCTATGGGTATCTTTTTTTTATTTATTTTTTCGTCACAGTATACAAAATCTTTTGCTGACATTAACAACAATCTGATTAAATATAACTAAACTAAATGTACCTATTGCTATACTTCGACTATCAAGACACGTAAAGACAATAATGTTAGTTGTACATCAATAACGACTAAATATTATTTGAATCATACTAAAGATATTGCTGTCTTGCTCATTCATTATGAACATGACAAGGACAGGAGTACACTTAGTAACGTATAGCTGAGTCTGCTGCTAAATAACTTGACAGGAATATTTTAATATACTTACGTTAGAAAGCATGGTTGACAAACTTCGAGTTTCATATTTATTAAACTGCATGCTTCACATATAATGGAGTGGGGCGAGGTCCCGGCAGTCTCATTACCGACACAATAAAGTTAGTAGCCTGCAGCTCGAACAATGGCCGGGCCCGCCCAGATTTCATTTAGCTACCATCCGTTTTTGTCCTTCGCTCCTATTTATCCGCGCCGGTCCGTCCCAGATACGCGGAGTCTGTTCCGAGATTGTAAGAATTGTTTTGTGACTGCGTCTCGGCATCTAGCTGTTGTTATGTCTATGGTTTTATGTTAATATATAACATTTTTAATACGCAGAAACAGTTAGATGATAAGATTGTAACATTAGTACATAAATAATTATACTCAAGATATCAAAAGATTTGGGGTCATACGATAAGTATGTATTGTCTGGCGATACAGGGTTGAAAAGCTATATGACTTAAGCGACAGTTTTAACTTTACAAGAGAGCATACTCATTCGACGCAGAAAATAATCGCTGATTCCAAATAGGTATGTATATAAGTGAATATCGCTCAAAAGTGTTGCTTCTCTAAAATAGCCTTTCAATACATACTCATCATATGAATCCAAATACCGAAAGGACCATTTCTTAAAATTTCCGGAGACGGGAATCGAACTCCGCAATCAGCCGGTGCAGTTAGTCGAGCTGCCTACGCGTATACCACAAGACCATTAGCACTTCGTCTAGGAAGTATGTGTGGTGCGTCTACTCCTAATGCCAGTGTGAAGGCTATTATAAAACACAAATTAGAGATGAAACGGATAGTGGGTTGACCGGATACCGGATATCCGGCCTGGTAGCGTACGCAGAGCGAGCCCTTTATCGCGTTACATGATTTCATTTATTTTTTTGCGATTTTTGCGATTATTAAAATAAACGGTATCCATAACCTATTGTGGTATAATTTCCCTTGTGTAAAATAATGAGATTTTTTTAAATTTTACCATCCGGTATCCTGCCGGATACTGCATTACTATCCGGTATCCGGCCGGATAGTGGAAACAATGCCGGATACCGGATAGTTACCGGATATGCGTTTCATCTCTAAAACAAATAGATAGCCCAGGAAATAACTGCTTCGGTGCTATACTTTCCTGTGTATAGCTATAAGACATAGAGACTCTATTATCTAAGGTAGAGTCACAAATAATAGGAAAGCTGTGAACAAGAAATTGTAGAGATCTGATACTGCGACGTGGAACGGTCGCAAGATAAACACTTTTATGCTCTGAATAAACCGAGACGAGCGAATTCACTTTATTTTGAAAATGTAGTCTAAAACAATATGAATAAAGTTTGAACATCACGCCACGGGTCTAAATTTGCTGGCGTCATTGATGGATTATCGATGAAAAATGTACTTTTGCAATGAGTTGATACGGTTCGTTTTAGTATTGGCAAATAATTGGTCGCGCGTGTTTTAGCGCACCTGTTTGCGTAGGGCTCTAAGAAAATAAGGTCTTACTATGTCGCACAGTGTTTTGTTTCGTTGTACGGAACCAGTGGAGTGTGTATCGAATTCTTTTATGGTTCCGTATCGATTGTATATATGCGATGTTTGGAAGTCTTGTGTTCGAAATTTAAATATGTAAGGCTTGTGTATGACTCAAGAATTGATATTAAAAAGTACAGATACCTAAATGTGTCAGAAAGATGTACGAAAATAATTTTGATGATCTATGGACGCCATGCTGCTACCCAGTAGTGGGACGTTAAAAAGGGCTGTAGTAATAGTATGGACGCCATGGCTAAACAATTATATACTATTTTGACATAGACTAACAGTCGTACGTCGACGTCAATGTCACACGCAATATTGTATGTGTGAAATTGTCAAATGTTAGGAAAAGCTTCCTCTTTGATATAGTAACTCGTTGGACTCATGATATTGTTTTTAACATTGGCAAAAATAAGATTCAAGAAGGGATGTTCGAATATCAATTAAATTATTATATCATTGTATATACTTATACAATACTCATGCATACGTGAACGTATCATTACGGGCTTCTGAAACATCATGTAGGCAGCGTCAACTTAAGACGATAAGCATTGACATAACTAAAATTAACCCAACAACATCTACACTTACGATTTCTGCTCTAAGGAACCCTAAAAAAATAACGTTCTCTTCAGTACAATCGGCGACGGACAAACAATAGCAACGGGCATCGGGATGTTGTCCTTCCTTAATACCAATGACGGACATACCTTATTGAAACCATTTAAGGTTGTATTTTGCGTGATTTTCATTTGGTCATCTGTATGTGCTTATGTGGTATTCTGTTCTCATAAATATGGAGTTCGAAGATGGGATCCTCTTATTGTTTAGGTTATGTTTTCGTTCGTGTAATGGTTCGGAAAGTTTTTGGATTCCCCTAACAGTGCTCTCTTGATAAACTATGCTCGATGGTTTAGTGGTTGGTAGCGAAGCTGTCATCTAGCATTATCCTAGGATCAAATCCCCGGTACTAAAATATTTTCCCCTTTAGAACACTGCATGCATTTAGAATAAAGCCTCTCATAATATATTACTATACTCTTTGATAAAGCCCAACTGACGATAAAAGAAAAAGTTAAATAAGGACTCTACCTGTCTACCTGATCATTGAAAGAACCTCTTCCTTTTGGAAGTCGGTTAAAAATTGGCTCTAACTTCATTCAGTGCATTGTAGTTCAATAAGCGTTTGATCGTTAACTTTTTCAAAAGTTTCAAAACGACAAAAAAGCACTCGCACTTTGCCAAAGTCGTGAACGAATGAAAGTTTTCAAACGTGAACGCGGCGCAACGGGCATGGAATGTGCGGAATGTGATTTGAATTTGTCATGACGATATTTTTTATGGCCAGCACGTCTGTGATTCGCGCGCGTGTGTCGAATAGGAGCCGCCGAGATTTATTTGGAATTTAAAACATTATTGCGATCGTAATATAAAAAAATGGCAATTGCATTCCGTTTAACATGGTTTAACTTTCGGAACTTTATTGTTGTAGTATTGACACCAAAGACTTTAGAAATATTTATGGCCGACTCCTTGGTCAAAACCTACATAGTTTTTTTAAATATCCTTTTTTGCATTAAAGAATCATAGATAACGCACCGCATAATCTCTTACCATATGGCAAACCCCTTTTCCAGGAAAAATAAACATAAATATTGTTCAAACACTCCAACTTGGGACACCCGAGAACCCAAATTTAAAAAGTTGACTCATAAAAATTGATTTACCCCACTAATTAAGTTACTTTTTCAACCGGATAAAGCGGTCAAAGTGAGAGACTCGGCCCGAAAGTCCCGGTTAAAAAAGCCAGCTGAAATTCGGCCGGGCGTAACCCGTTATACCGGTAATCCGGGCGTCGCGGTCGAATTAAAAAGTTGCCGAGAAATGACCGGAAATGACTCGAGTTATGTAACTGGTGACAGGGTAATGGGTGTGAGTTGGAGAGAATATTTTTTAACTTGTGCAGTAAATATTTTTTTTAAAATTTTAACACAAAATATTACGACGCTAACCTCTTTATATATACGCATTTGAGGGAAATGGGCGCTTACATTGCAACTCAGTTTTAAAATTCCGCTAATGACAACGTTTTTATTTTTATGGTTTCTCAGTTATTTTGTTCCAAATAAATTTTATTAATTTTTTTTATTTCTTAATTACTATATTTTATTGACAATTAAACACTAATTCGAAGTTTTATTAAAACAATAATGCTTTTTAACATATAGCAAAATAGTGGAACCGTAAGGAGGTTATCTAAAACTAAAGTACTGCACTCCAATTTCAAACCCAGTTGCAGTTTCATACCCCGGCTCGCACCTCTGGGATTTATGTGCGAATCTCATTTTCATCCGAGATTATCACTTTTATGCTATGAAACGGTGAAGGAAAACATCGTGAGGAAACCTACACGTCTGAGGGAACTTGACTAGTTCTCGATAGATGTGTCAAGTCTGCCAATCCGCACCGGGCCAGTGTGGTGGGCTATGGCCCAAATCCCCCTCGCATTGAGGGTAGGCCCGTGCCCAGCAGTGGTTAAAAGGGCTGTAGTATTGTAACCACTGTATTTACACAAAATACAAGATACAATTACTGGTATCCACACAGAGAAGGGGTCACGCGAGCTGGCGTGCCAGCAGCCAATAAACACGCGTTTGAGTTAACAAGACGGAGGCACGTGAAATGTGCGCTCTTGATGTGCGGCCACGAAATACGCGATACCAAGAGACTTACTGACATTTCTATGTGTTAACTGTGCAGCTGTCTGTTGGCAGTTCGGCCTCTCGGGACATATTAGCCGAAAGACTTTCAGCACGAAAACGCTATGGCAAGTCTTATCAGCCACCTTGCCACTTTCTGTCTTGCAGCAATGTTATTTTCAACTTCAATATTACTTTCAACTTTTGACAGCTATCGCAGTACAAAATTTGTCACAATTTGACACTTACTATCGAAACAACAATACTTTAAAAGGTGGTAATAAGGTCCAGAAAGTATTTGTTATAAATACTGATGTCGATTTTAAAGCACACAACGACTAAGCTATATTTGACAGTACTAAAAATATTCCCAACCATTATAAGGAAGACTGCCAAATCGTATCATTCATTACCAACTCATCAGTTATAGTTAAAACGCGAATATAGGGGCCCCAGTGTCTAAACGAAAATACCAAAATGGTGATACCTTCAAGTTGAACGAATGAGTGAGCGAACGAATGGAATTGTTCACGCAATCATTCCCGCGGGTGTGTTTCATTGCGCGATTCCCGCCATTTAACTATTGTTCGGTATTATATGGACACTGATATTATTTGCTTTGCATGTCTGTTTTCATGACAATAGGCGTAATGCTTATAGCACATTCATTAGCTGCAGAAATAACTTCTAGATCTAATACTACTACTATTTCTCCACTAGAATCTCCTCAATCTTCATCCGGTACTAGGTACTAGCAGATAAAAATGACGTAAGCTTGTCAATTTGAAAGTGCCCCTTAGGCCTATACAAAACAAATCAACTTCAAAATTATTATATTGGAAACTATTTTCAAATCCATTTAATCAAAGTACAGTTTGGAAGACCTCAACTTGACCTGACATTGAAGTTTATACTACGAAGATTTCAGATTAAAGAATAGGTCCTTAATTTGAATCGTATTACAAAAACAAAACGTACCAGAGGCGGGCATTTTTTTAACATCTTCAGGCGTTTTTAGTGCGATAAAAGTCGTGATTTATTTTATTTGAACGTTTTCACTTCTATACAAAAATATGAAGATCACCCCACTCAAATAGTGATTATACTAATTGGACACGCTAATTACAAGTTTCAATCGGATTAAAAGCAAAGTGATCCCGTCTCCCCCATTCGAACCCTACGAACGACCTTCAGGGGATTAGTTTACCGAAAAATGGATACTTTGGTGCCAGAACACCGATTATATATTTAATGAACATTCGTTTTCGTCGGGCCTATTGGAATAATTACATTTGTGACTTCGGGCGAAATGTAGGTGTTAGCTTCTTAATTTCACAGTCTCGTGATTAGGAATTTCATTTATTATCAATTTAAAAAATTAAGACCTGGCTTTTGACTATCATAACTAACTGCGATCCGAAGGTTGAAGGTTGATTTTCAGGTAGAGACGTTATATTCCGTATAATTTATACCCGTTTAAAATAACATTAGCAGACGCCTTACCCTAAAATAAATCCATCGTCATGCCTGTATTCCCCGAAGGGGTAGGCAGGGGAACACTGCAGTATGTGTTTTGGTCCCAATGTAATAGGGGGCAAACTTATTGCCATTATACCAGGCACATTCACTTCAATACAAGAGAGTTTTGGGCTATAGTGCTGGCCCAGTGCGGATTGGTGAACTACACACGTCTTTTTATAGACATGCAGGTTTCCTCACGATGGTTTTCTTAACCGCTCAGCAAGTGGTAATCATAATTAAAAAATAAAATCTCAGAAATGCGAGACCGGGGTTTGAATTTGTACCCCTTACGTTCGAGGCAGATGTTTTGCCCACTAGGTTACCACTGCTTGTTATTGTTATTGTATGTTACTATAATAAATTCTAGGCCATATAGGTCGTGGCCTATATACTTATTATATCTTCAAATATGCTTTATTTGTCGGATAGCTTGACTGCCATATATCGAATAGATAGTCAGATAAACATCCAAATAAGTTTATTCCCTTGTTAGTAATTTGCAAACAGTTATTATCATTATTCTACCTACCGAAAGAAGAACAAAGTTCTAAAATTAAATTCCCGTCGATAATATTTTTATACAAGACCCAACCTTATTCGACCTAGATCAGTATTGATTGCTATACCTAATAAAATTATAACCTCTATCATTGCTCTCTTCTGGAGTAAGGACAAGAACATACGAGTTCGCCGGCTCAACTCTATATCATAACTCGATTAGCATAAAGCTGATATTCGATTGTAGCCGTTTACGGGTTACAAGGAGAGATGATTCGGCTGGTAGTAAGCAATTTCCAAATTGGATTTGGCCAGGGTAAGTGAACGCGATGTTTCATTAAAACTTGTGACTGTTGGAAAACTAGGCTTATGATGTGGCTTCACCTGTTATCGGGTTATTTTAAATTAAATTATTAGTTTCCGAGTAATTTGATTGAGAGGTTTGTAATTAAGTTTTGATTGGTATGTGGTTAGATATTAAGTTCAATTTGGGAGACTGTTTGTAACTTGTAAGGTAATTATGTCCTTTATGTTACTATACAGGGTGTATAAGAAGTCTGAAATAATATTTTAGATCTTTTGTGAAGACATATTATACCTTTCATAGTTTCTGAGTTATAACCCTTTGAATATTTGTCACAAGTATCTTGTACAATATATTTGATAACTTCATGTAACCTGTACGTGTACATATTATTGTAGTCAAAAGTTACAGAAACTTCTTAAGCGGGCAATACGACCACTGTTTACCATTTAGTACTGTATCGTTTTCATCTACTTTTATTTTATAGTTTACGGTGGTGGTGTTATATAATATAATACTTTCATTCTTGTGATAAGTTTAATGTATGCTGGTTATAGTTACGTAAATAAATTTATTATTATTATTCCTTTATTTCTTATCTTTCTTATAAATTACATTTTTAAATATATATATATATAATACATTTAAAAATATAAAAAACAGTTCCCCACCGGCGTCTGGAACAGGGTCCTAGTTACCAGTGGTTATTATTATTATTGAACAATTTACTTTTTATATACCTGTAACAATCACTGATTATTCACTTATTTGTAACTGGTGTAACTGGTTTTCATTTAAAACTATTGTGCGTGTCGTCTCTGAGCCCAGGCAAACACAATCTCGAAAAAAATATCCAATATTAACACATCGTTTCTCAAACGACGATAACGTAAGAAACCCACCATAGCCCCGGATTCTATCACCGTGATACCCGATACGTCTTTTGTCATTTCATATCCGGATCCCCCTCTCCCTGCCAAAGGGGGGGCTGCCCTCCTGACATAATTACGGAGTTTACCCGGCTTCCTGTACGAAAATCTTGTTTTGAGGTAACGTTTTCAGGCTAAACTTTGCCGGGGTAAACATCGCGCTTTATTTTAATAGCCTTCCGTTTCAGAGTTCAGGATTTTGTCTGGCTTTGATTGCGTGATTCATTGGCGTGGATATTTGAGCTTCTTAAGTCTATTAACCGTCGAGAAGTGACGAAATTGTTTTTGGTGGGTAAATAGGGATGAATAAATGGGGTAATTTAATATTATTTTAGTTAAATGAGGTGCTGTCAGGGCCGCGGTTTGTACGGAAAACGAAAATTGTATAAACCTTACCGCCACCTCTTAAAGTATTGTCGTTTTAATAGGAACTGTAAATTTTTGACAGACTTAGTAGGTACTAAGTTAACTATCAAAAAAATAATGTTAAAAAACTTTTTAAAAACAAGCTTTTATTTAATTGCCCTTAGTTTTTGTGTTCTCCTCAGCAAGCCCTTTCATTTGATACCCATACTGTGATAGTGCAGAAAAAATAACTATTCCGCCATCTTGGATGAGCCATATTGGAATCAGAATGACGTCACATAGCTAAGCATGCATTGTCATCCAAAGTAAGCGTGATACCAAATTTCAGCTCAATCGGTTAAAGATAACTGATTTAAAATTCAGTTTCAAGATTCCACCCGGACATACATACGTTGCAAGCTAATATAAAGCTTGATAAATTGAAAGTAACATTAAAAAATATCACAGCAAGCCAGGTGGTGGTGAGAGGGCTGTAAGCTTTTCAGTAAGTAATAGACTTACACCAATCTGGTTATAATCCATCTTACTACCAAAGTCTACAGCAACACCACTATAAAAGGATAATAACTCTTTGTAAATATAGGATTAACTTTTTGAAAAGCATATACGCGTAGTGTCTGGAGCTGAGTTGTATTTTTTAAAATATTCAAGTCTTTATTGTTCGAATGTAGATAAGTATCCAGCGCCGATAAAAAGACTAACTAAAAGGTTTTAAAGAGTGAAATGAAACTCATAATATGTTATTCTTGTTTTGTAACAGAATTAACTAAAAACTCTAAATGGGTTTATTAGGAGATCTATATGAAGGAGTTATGAAGGTATGGGTTGAATTGAAAATCTCTTCCCATTCTGAAGTCAGCTAAAAATTGACCTACTTCACCCAGGCTCTCCTTAAAAAAACGATACTCTCGACAATCCTAGTAATACTACATGACTGAGCACACTTAAAACCCAGCACAACACTCAACCATAATACGTGAATGTCAAAGTACATTTCACAACAAACTAAAATACAGCTCATAGGAACACTCGCTATTTAAGTCACACATGTGTGGACCAAGTAAAACAAAATCCAAACTCGTTTTTGTAATTATACGGCGGCTTTTGCGAACGTGACGCGGTTCTGCGGCAAATGAGTCGGGGGTAGGTTGACGCGGCTTTGGTTGGGGGGAGAAGGCATAAAGGGGGCCGGTCCAGTGATTTGTTACCTGAGCCGAGTCGAGGCATTGTGAATTGAACGGATTTTCGACGAATATACAGGATGTGCCAGAACAGAAGATCCAAATATTATTGTAAGACCATACATGTTAGCCGATTTGACAAAATATTAAAGGTACATATTAGGTGTTGGTCTAAAGGCAGATACGTAAGCTCATAAAACCACATTTACTATAAAATACGCCAACGAGCGGTTTCCACTAGTTTCAAAGAAATTAAATATGACAATTTGAAAATGTCTAGTAATACATTTTTTTATATAGAAGCCTTAATTTTTTTGGAAAATTATGATGTTATTGTACATTAAATACCTCATTGAACTATTATGACACTTTTAAAACATCCTGTATATAGGCTTGGTCTTTTTGACACCTATGCGTATTACGGTTAGGCTTTTCGGCGCTCTAGGTTTAAAGGATTGATTGGCTAAATTGAATGGTCCGATAATGTGACGAAAGTTGGATTCAAATGGTTCCACCGATCAAGACGTGGTACCTACCTATACAATTTGATTAGGTTACTTAGGTTTTATTACAATTATATACCTGTATTGAACTTCTGGAACTTCTAGCGTAACCATGGAGTTTCTTGCGCATTATTCTCCATAGGAAATGCATTCCGAATATTTACTTGTTTATTGACGATGCATGAATAAAAAAAACTTGAGAGGTGTAAAGGGACACCCGGATGGAACGAAGTTCCTTTTGAAATTAAAAAAAAATATATATTGTACATACAAACACACATCGAAATCGCAATCGCAATCGTAATCGCAATCGAAATCGAAATCAAAATCGAATTTTATTGCATACATAAATGTATTTTTATTGTATATATAAATGTACGTTCCAATAATCTGGTCCTGAATTTATCAGGATTTTTAATGCAAACATTTGCCATCGCCGCATCTGTGTTATACTATTATGAAATAATATGTTGCATCTGACGTTAATGTCAGCATCCGGTAACCACAACACTGGCAGCGTCACCGTTTAAATATGACGCAGAGGTCGCTGCGAAAACCGTTTTAAGCAAAGTAACCGTATATTTGAAAGTTCACCACATAATAGTGTGGTTCTAAATGCTATTATTAAAATTGTATATACCTCATAGCCTTTCTTGACTATTTTTTTTAACGCAGTTCAGATCAAAGCCCCAAGTACTTACCTACACTCATTATGCCCTAACTACTTACCATCAAACTATGGAGGGTATATGAAAGGAGTTATATCTAGGTATTGAAAAAGTGTCTGTCGAAATGCATGTAATAATTGTTCAAAAAACTTTCACAATGGCGCTGGTGTCGATAAATGACTTATAGACGCCCCCCGGGAATAAAACAGTTCGGAAAAATCGCTAATCTGTGACATCACCCGTCATTTGACAGCGCAATTTGTACTGAAATCGAGTTACGATGTCCAATAATAATACAATTGTGCCAACAATATGAACTCAGCACAACTACGGACGGTTGATAATTCAATATACAGTACATACTTTTTTGATTGACTCTCAACGTCAAAAAAAATCACTGTAATTTTTTTGGCACTAAATTGGTCATGTCTTGTAAAGGCTTTTTTTTATTTATTAAATAAAAAATATCCACCAAATAAGGTCTCGCTATCACAATTACTCTGATTAAGAAACGGTAACATATTATAACACATAAATTACTTAAAATTTATGAAGGTAAAAGTAAATTTGGTTCAAGTAAATGGAGGATCTTACCTATAATTATAAACCTATTTATCATCCAGATATACAAATAGGAATACAATAAAATAATTTTAAAACAACCACTCATTCTAAATTGTAGACACGGGGCATTAGTGAACCCAAAATATTATAGAATTTTAAATTGCTTTCGTAATAAGCAATGACATTTCCTTTTCAAGGCATCCGCGAGACGTGATATTCATCATCTTGAAGGAACGAGTCGTATCGCACCCAGATTCTTTCTGCGCTTAAAAATCACGCAGAAATATTTCATTTCACTCCGCAACGCGGACTTCTCGAACAATTCTTTTAGAATAATCTCCATTTGGAGGGTGGGCGTCAAAATATTATAAAATATTGCCGGCAACGGCGAGAGGCCGGAAGAGATCTGTAGCAACCATTACCGGGATTGTATCCGAGTGTATTGTGTTTACATTTAAAAATGTTATGTCCGGACGTCAGTCTGTCTGCCTGCGAAAGTGAGGCTCCGAAGAAATATTTCAGCCTGAAGTTGTTTCATGTTACCTGTCATCTAGTGGATTGTTTCTTGTTTTGTACGTGTCATGAAAATACGTTTTCCCTCAAAACTGGTTCTTCTTTTTACTGTACACTAAAATGTATAGAGATTTTAATCTCTCTATCTGTCAACGACAACGACATTTTTACAACAAGGCTTGTACAATTTCATTGTAAATATATAAACAAGTATTAAAATTCATGTATCAGTTAAACAATAAGTCCCAAATTTATAAAAAAATATTATAATTTAATTACTCTGAAAGAGGCTTATCATATCTTAGGATCAGAAAAACGTCGCCAAAAAGTAGATACACTGCAGTCCCCTTATGCATATCTCATATAGAGATAATATTGAAACAATACTGCTGTAAGTGGTGGTATTAAAGGGGCAGGACGCCAAGTTCAGAAATAACCACCTTCTAGAAATAAAGGCGTAATTTGTTATTACAGTAGACCTCGGTAGATTGTGAAACGTATCCAATTAAAAATCTATCTAAGAGAAAGTGTCAAAATCATGCAAAATGCACAGCATTTGATGACGACCGCCCAAAACAGTGCAATATCGCGTATGCATATTCAAATCACGTCGAGATCGCGTGACATGACACAAAATTATGTACGCATTAGATTAGTAATTGCTGTGTAAACGCAAAACCTCATCTGTATTCAGAGCTGATGGCTTAAAATGTTACAGGGTTTTGTAGTTACGTTGCATTTTATATGAAATATTTTACGGTACACTTCTTGTTTGATAGGAAAGCTTAATTAATGAGCGCATAGTAGCGTTATTCTTCTTTAGTGTGTTAATTTAATTATTAGGATTTATGAAGAAACTAAATAGCATGCTACTAGAAAATTCTAAATTATCATTTATAAATTAATCTACACATATCTTTTTAAAATGAGTTGAATTGACATCTTTAACAAAATAAAGATATCAATTCTCTTGTGTACAAATATAAATAAATTAAATTTGACAGCTTTAAAAATATCGTCGTCTTGCTCATACATTGAGAAAGTAAGACGGTTGTACGCTTAATTAAGTGTCATATGGTACCACCAAAATTACGCAATTAAAAAAAAAGTTCGATATAAGTATGCTTTACTTTTAAAATGGAAGAAAAGTTTATGTGATGTTTCATGATGAAATATTCACTATTATTAGTTAATAGTTATACATTTTATTGCTCAATATAACACCACTTATGAATGTTAAAATCCAATTTATCAGTTTGCAAACTACCCTCACTACAGATTTATTAACATAGAGCGGTAGTATAACAAATTATCCGGTGAACTAACAAATAACCGTCTATGGCGTCACCATTTGTTACTCAATTTATGTCCAACGGTTCATTTCGCGTTACAATTAACTTCTACGAACGCAATTAATTTTAATTAGAAACACTGGAGGAACGAAAAAAAAGAAAAAAGTTATAAAATACGCGCCAAAATGCGTACGGTTCTCCTGCGAAGAATGCCTGTAGGATTTAGTTTAGTGTTTTTTGTGAATCACTTCTCTTGGTGATTGAACTTTATTATAATGTAAATTAATAACAAAATTACAGCCTAGGTGAAGAGCTGAGGAAATAAAAGGATGATGGAAGAAAGCTATACCTATTGTAAGAAATACGGTAGAAGAAAAGTATATAACGCTTAATTTTTAATACAAGCAAATAATGTGACTCTCAATTTTGAATTAATTAGAGTCTGATAGGACATCTCATATTCTAACATATCTGTAAATTGAAAGAGATTGAATTGGATTGAAAGAGCTTATGCGACCAATATTTCCATTTAAATTTTATTGTAAAAAAACATCTCTCTATTTTGATCGCTAAAGCTATGCTGCGTAATATTGACGGGAAAGTCCCACAACGGGCGCCAATTACAAAAAAATAAATATACGCTATTTCCATAGAATAATCGAATATTTTAACTTCAAAATGGCCTAGATCACATCCCAAAACTAAGTTAAAATTTTTGAATGCACTACGTTGCATGGTCTCACGTTGTGCGCCAACGCCACCTACCGTTCTAAATCACTTCCGGTGCCCCGCAATAATGGCCACCACACTTCCGGCCTGACCTGCGATCTGACCTGAATTATAGACACCGTCAATTAATTGAGTTTCTAATACAATTTACAACATAATTAACGATGTTTCACAGGACTAACTAATTCACCGTAATACCACCGTAATTCTATCTTTATGTATATTGAAACAGAGTTCGTATTGGTGTTGACAAAACATTTGACACGCGCGTGTTAAAGCTCCTGTGGTCCCAGGGCTTTACTGTGTTATTAGAATACCTCACGGGTCAGCATTTTAGTCAGTAGTAAAATAAAAAAGCAGTGGTAACCGAGTGGTCGAACGCACGCCTTGCAGTGTGCGGGTCAAACCCCGGCTCGCACCTCTGGGATTTATGTACGTATCTCATTATCATTATCATGGGCGGCGTTGATCACTTTCCATCAGGTGAAACGTCTGCTCGTTTGCCTCCCTATCTCATAAAAAAAAAAAAAACATCCGAGATTATGACTTGCTTAAACGGTGAAGGGAAACATCGTGAGGAAACTTGCACGTCTGAAGGAACTTGACTAGTTCTCGATTGATGTGTGAAGTCTGCCAACCCTCACCGGGGCAGCGTGGTGGACTATGGCCCTAATCCTCTTTGCATTGAGGGGAGACCCGTGCCCAGCAGTGGGACGTTAAAAAGGGGATGTAGTAGTAGTAGTAGTATTTTTCACAAATACGAAAACGAATTCTGTGTTAATCGCGTCAAAATTCACTCACGCTGTAAGTGTCAATTTGTTGAAGAATGGACTTTTTCTCTGAGTCGGTACAGTTCGTTTTAGTATTGGCAAATAATTACATGCACTCGATTTGACGCCCCAGTGTGGTTAATTCGATGAACTTAGAAATTAGTAGAACCAAAACGGAATATCTGTTCTGTGATTTCGGCGGTGTTTACGGTGCGGTGCCAAAAACTCTAGATAACAGCTTAATACCCGTTTGCTCCGACTTCAAGTACCTAGGCTCGTTACTCCAGCATGATGGAGATATAGACCGGGATGTAAAGCGGCGAATCAATGCAGGATGGCAGAAGTGGAGACAAGTTACCAGCACTACTTGCGACCCCAAAATGCCGTTAAAGGTAAAAGGAAAAATTTACAAATCAGTCATCAGACCAGTAATTATGTACGGCTCGGAATGCTGGGCGGCTAAAGTGCGTGAAGAGAAACGTCTCCACTCTGCCGAGATGCGAATGTTGAGATGGATATGTGGAGTGACGCGAATGGATAAGGTGAGGAATGTATATATTAGAGGTAGTATAAAAGTAGCGCCCATAACAGAAAAAGTGAGAATAAAGATACTAGAATGGTTTGGGCATGCGATGAGAAGGGATGAGAAGCATGTGACTAAAAGAGTGATGAGTATGAACGTGGATAGATACAGAGCGAGAGGAAGACCAAAGAAAAGATGGATGGAGTGTGTAAATAGTGATATGATTGAGATCGGAGTTGATGTCGGTATGACGGAAAATCGAGACGAATGGAAGAAAAGGACATACTGCGCCGACCCCAAATAATGGGATAAGGTAAGGCAAATGATGATGTGCTTAATTTGATAAAGTGCGTATAGTAATAAATACCGCTACTCATGTGCTTATCTATACTAATATTAAATATAAAGAGGAAAGATTATTTTTTATTTTTGAATGTAACGAATAAACTTAAAAACTACTTGACCGATTTGAATGTTACATTATCATTGAGTAACATATACTGTATTTATTCATACCTAAATAAAAAAAAAAGTCCACCAGTGCGAAGCTAGGACGGGCCGCTAGTTGGTAATAAATAAGAATACTTTGACAAACGTATTTTTTAGGGTTCCGTACCCAAAGGGTAAAACGGAAATCCTATTACTAAGACTGCGCTGTCCATCCGTACGTCTGTCACCAGGCTGTATCTCACGAACCGTGATAGTTAGAGAGATGAATTTTTCGCAGATGATGTATTTCTGTTGCCGCTATAACAACAAATAAAAAAACAGAATAAAATAAATATTTAAGGGGGCTCCCATACAACAAACGTGTTTTATTTGCCGTTTTTATAGATAATGGTACGGAACCCTTCGTGCGCGAGTCCGACTCGCACTTGGCCGGTTTTTTAACTATCTCATTACTACTAGACTAGCTCTTAAATACTTAACATGCCTGAATATTAACCGCAGCGTGCCTCATAGTTTAAGAAATTTTAAATTAAACCGTAAAGCTAATGATGCTCAAACTTCATAAGTTGTAGATATGAAAATGTGAAATATTTATGATGTTCCAACTAGTTCCTTAGTTAGATGCTGCAGGCATGTCGGTGCATTTACTATACGCTCAGAGATAACTTTAAGATACTTCATGTGATGCAGTTTGTAAAGGTTGCTTGAAATATAAAAAGCAACGGGAGTTGTTTGTTTTTAATTGCAGGTAACTATTTCATAGCGCTATAATATTGACTATTTGGCGAATAAATCATGTTTCTATCTTCATACCACAACCTTTTTAGACGTATTATTATAACATCACTTTGATTTTTTAATAAAAAAAAAACATAGGAAAACATCCTGAAAAAACCTGCACGTATATAAAGGCGTGTTGAGTTCACTAACCTCCACTGAGTCAGCGTGGTGAACTTCTTCCTCGTATTCAGGGGGAATTCGCTCGGTATAATGGCATTAGGCTCGCCCTATATTACACTAGGACCAAAATGCATCGGAAAAGTGTGGGTGCACTGCAGTGCCCCTCTGCCTACCCCGGGAATACAGACGTGGTGATTTGTATTTATTACAAAAGTTTATTTAATAATAAAATAATATTATTGCTTAAAAGATGGCGGCCATAGTTGCTTTTCAAATATTTTATCGTCCTATGTTGTCGTGCACTCCCCGCACAGTGTATAGCGATATCGTCAGGTTTTCAGGCAAAATTAGAAAAATGTTTTATGTCAGCATTCGAAATTCAAAACGTAATCTACTGAGTTGCATCACAATATGTTTGTGAAACGAACTCTTCTCTATACCCCCTTATCGCACAATAAAAGCTAATGGCACCGTTTGCTGAATCATATTGTTTTAGGGGTCGGGTCCCTATTGCTTCTGTGTGTAATGTATGGCGGTTTTAAACAAATATCATATTTTTGAGTGCTTATTCAAGTCAAATTGTACAATAAATTTGTAAAAGAACTCTTAGACGTATAATTAAAAAATATTTTCCTATGACGAATCCGCAATATTCCCGCCAGGTGTATTAATAAATATTTTCATTGCTCTCACCTTTTGTTTGAACTTCAGTGCCGACTAACGAGTTAATTACAATAACAATGGGTGTATCCGCGATGAATGGGCGCAAAAAACCGCCAACCCCCTCGAATAAGCCCCATTGTATAATTTATTTTGTAGCTATGTCACTACCGGTAATTATTTATGTGCCTTTTTTTTCCTTTCGTGTTTGCATATTTCAAAGTCTTTTATGTTGAGCGTGAATACAAAAATTCTCAGTTTTCTTTTGATATATTTGATTTGTAAACCGTAATTTACAACATAGATAAAAACCTCCTTTATAGTTATTGCCTATTTTAAATAGCATTATGTACAAAAAAAATAATAGATTGAAATTAAAAAAAAAATGGAAGACACTTTTCACTAATAAGGTATAAGTTCTACTCTCATTACTACAACTTCTAAATAGGTATGAAACTAACATCGAATCATTACAAGCTATACTCTGATGTATAATGATTATAAGAAAGTTCAGAATTGCTTATCGCATTACAAATCGATCGCGAATTTGACAAACTCGGCAACGAGCGGGCCGATAATGTCGAAACTTGTTGAATTATTACTTGGTTGAAAGCTGACGGCAGGCGGAACCAATACAACTTACCAAATATCGAAACTATTTCGTATGGCAACGTAACTAGTTCTTTCGTATCAGCCCTTGACCCTACATGCTATATATTTTTATTTGATTCAAGATAAACTATGATCTAATTGAATACCAGAGCGTATTTAGGAGAGCGTTAAAATAAGAAACTCTAAAAATATGTCCTTTTTGTCTACTTAATTTTTTTCAAACTGGGTGAAATTACAATACTACAACGTATATAGTAAAAAAAATATTAGTAATATTTTTTCTATCTGTATTATAGAGCAAACCACTGGGCAATTTCTCAAATTGCTCTCGTTTGTTTCAGAAGCCGATTACACACTGGACGATTCATTTTGGAATGAAGAAAGCCCAGTTGGTGAGTAATAGGGATAGTTACGATATGTTTCACCCATCTATTCATTGTAAAAATACCATTTAATGGAGTAGTAAAAAAATCTCTATACTCATCAGTAACCCTATCGCATTCATTATTAGATTTAGATCATGGTTAGGGTAATCATCGCGAATAAATTGTTAAGTTCGGATCTTGAAATATAAATAGGGTCCAATCCTCCATGTTTTTTTTTTAAAATATAATTTCCTACTGATGCAAGGTTATTACATTATTACTAATATACTTATCCCGTTAGATACACCATGGTAATAAACTGCGCATCATAATTTTATCCAATACCATTGGTGTAAGCATGCATGTCAAGACAAGACCTCAGTCACGGATTAGTTTGCTGGCTCTCTGTCTTATTTCATAGGAGAGAAAGAGATATAATTGCCGCAGTGGCAGTTTTTGCTTGAAAGGAGTTTGAATTTCTGTGGTAAGAGAAAGGCACGCACAAGTCAAAATTAGCTCGAGCTGTCGATGTTGTTTATGAAGAATTACATTTTTCCATGAGTCAGTTTTGTCACACGAGTCTTGTCGCCCCAGTGTGTGGTGAGGGCTTGGTAGCTACGATAAAAGGAGCAATCAGTTCATTTGAAAATACCAAAAAATCGGGTCAACATAATTGTTTATGTATATCTGTGCCATTGGAGGAGCTCTAGCAACGATAGGAATCAAATGTGGATCCCGTTAACAGGGAGGCCGATTTAAATCGTCCCGTACAAAAAGTGACCCAGTATTTTTTTGCGAAATCCGTAATTTTTATCACCAGCAACGAGATGTAAAAATGTTCGTCAACCGGATATCCGGCGCGGCGGTCGTACGTCACGACCGGGTGCCGGGGATCCGGGCAATAACCATCCTCCCCTGCCGTCTACACGGGCCAATGTTGTTTGCTATACTGAAAATGTATATTTTTGGCATATTTTTCGGATTGGGTTTGCTATCCCTAATCGGGTTCGGGAAGGGGTTATTATTGCTTACTGTTATTATTGGAACTAAGAATGTTGTATTATTTTCTTTGTTTGGTGTGTACAATAAAGAGTACTCTATCTATCTTGATTCTGACACTAAACTAAAAGACGACACCCTCTATTATAAAAGTGGTACTTAAATTTATACTCTACTAAAGCCCTGTACAAATAGGGGCGTAAAAACTCGCGCAACAATAATTTTGTCATACTAAAATGATCTGTTTATATTCATAGATAAAAAAAAAAAATCAAAAAAAGTCACCGATGTCGTTAGAAAAATTAGTCTAAGGTCAAGTGGCCAGTGCCAATCTTTATTTTAGTACAGTGTAAATTTCCAAAAAAATAAATTGATTAATTGAGTTCCTTCAGTGATTTACATGTTCGCTACGTAAGGATTTTGAGTGTACTTTCAGCTGGTGCGTCATGAGGTTATATTGACTCATAGAGGTACTAACTTTGTAAGCGCTGCACTTTGAATGAAAGTTTGGCATGAGCCAATATGACCTCACAACGCAGCGAACGTGTTAAGTAATTCCATTGCAAATAAATTTCAATCACCAAACAGGTTTCAAAATGTATTTATTGTAAATCCACCACGTGGTTTGGTTGTTTGGATCTTCCAGCAGGTCATAACGTGTTTGAATACCCTCACTCTACCTCCATCTACATTCCACTGAACATTTAACAAAACCATTTTAACGTAGTTCATTGAATAGGCGATTTTCTCAACTAACATCTCGTCGCCACATCAAAGCCATTCGCAGTTTTGATTTCGTCGGCGGAAACTACTTTGAACCGGTTTTAACTGGTTTTGGTGCCATGACGATTCCGGTTTCTACCGGCTTTAACAAAATCAGAACAAAATGTTTTTATACCTTTCAGTTGTTTGTCCGATACTGATGCAAATCTTTAAGTATGATTTAATAAGATGTAATTGTAATAAGATGATTTATTTTATATTGCTCACGAGCTCGCCCACATTTAGTTACTACGATGATAAATCGTGTTCTTAAAGTGAGAAGTAAGAGACTAGAATGGTTTGGGCATGTGATGAGAAGAGATGAGAAGCATGTGACTAAAAGAGTGATGAGTATGAATGTTGATGGATACAGAGCGAGAGGAAGACCAAAGAAAAGATGGATGGAGTGTGTAAAAAGTGATATGATTGAGATCGGAGTCGATGTTTTTATGACGGAAAAGCGAGACGAATGAAAGAAAAGGACATACTGCGCCGACCCCAAATAATGGGATAAGGTAAGGCATATGACGATGATAAATCGTTTTCCAAATAAGTACTCATACCCTACGGATTAATTTAATAGCTAACTTTGCTTTATGATCTTGTTATAATGTTAGATATTACATTTAATAATATGAGATTGCACATAATTACGAGATGTGGGCTGGAAATAATTTTATGGGGCTTTACTATCATGTCTTTTAGCAGTAATGTTTATATATCCACCAAATTGTGGAATGAACTTCCTGCAGCGGTGTTCCCAGACCGATACGACATAGGTACCTTCGAGAAACGAGCATACTCCTTCCTTAAAGGCCGGCAACGCACTTGTGATGCCCCTGGTGATGCAGGTGTCCATGGGCGGCGCTGATCACTTACCATCAGGTAAAACGTCTGCTCGTTTGCCTCACTATATCATAAAAAAAGTAAAGAAACTAGTTACTTACCTACGTCTTTTTATTTTTAAATGAAATAAATTTATCGAAGCCATTCCTGATCTCATTCCATTAAATTTAATGAATTCACCCATTGCGTAAGAAAATAATAAGTGAACTGTCAATTTTATTTTATTACATGCTTTATATTAACTTGCAATATATGTATGTCCGGGTGGAATCTTCCAACTTAATTTTAAATCAGTTATCTTTGACTGATTGAGCTGAAATTTGGTATACACGCTTATTTTGGATGACAATGCATGCTTAGCTATGTGACGTCATTCTAATTCCAATATGGCCGATCGTCCAAGATGGCGGAATAGTATTTTTTTCTGCACTATCAGAGTATGGGTATCAAATGAAAGGGCTTGCTGAGGAGAACACGAAAACTAAGAGCAATTAAAGAAAAGCTTGTTTTTAAAAAGGTTTTTTAACATTTTTTTTTTATTATTATGATAAAAAGTTCGTTGTAAGGGAAAAGGTATATTTACCTGTCATAAATAGGCTACAGTCTACAGTATTAAAAAAACACATAAAATTAGTAAAAAAAGTCTTATTAAACACATAAAAAAATGAAAAATGGACCAACTGAGACCTTACAAATCCTATGAGACGGAGACATAAAATGTTACCTTATAAAACTTGAGAATGCGTCCGTATCCTGAAGACATAAGTCAGATGAGCTCGTGATGACACCTATCGTGCCAGCCATGAATGTATAAAAGTGTTTATTTTCCTTTCCTCGTTTATATGGTGCCGGGTGTATTGATAGACAAAGTGAAGAGTAACATATTTTTTAACCGACATCAAAAAAGGAGGATGCTCTCAATTCGACCCGTATGATTTATTTTTGTTATCTCTGTGGCATAATTATTACGGTTCTTTATTTGACACTTTTTTGTACATTCATTCATATTATTAATAGAGACTGAATTCATTTTGTTTTCAGAGAATTGCATTAAATTTGATGATTCTCCACTCACATAAAACCTTCCTACTATCACTCCTTTGCAGTATTATGTCAATATTTCTATCAGTTTTTGTCTGCGAAAAATTTTGTTAGTGAAAAATCTGTCAAAAAGTTACATTTAATATTGAAACATTACTTCTATAGGAGGACCACAGAGGACTGCACGACACTGGGGCCTTACCTGCACATACCTGTACATTTTGAATTCGGTATCTGAGTTCCGTAACTGAATTCAGACACATTGTCAATGCCCACACTTTTGGTCTCCTTGTGTTAATGAAAACAGCCTTATGAGAACGCTTGGGCTAACATATAAAGCCCCGAGCACCGTGGGGACGCCGTCAAGACGCCCGCGTGTAATAAATCACATTTCGTTGAATAATGAGCTTACTCTTTGAGTCAATACAGTTCGTTTTAATACAGGCATTTTTTTTGTCGGGCGCGTCTTAACGCTTCAATGTGCTCGTTTCTTAACTATCAAGATTCCTTTGAACTTGTCACACGAAATAAATGTAGAGACGTTCATCGATAAACATGTACATAGAACTCTACCGGTAGTAAGTACTAGATTTCCATCTAGATAGGATGTCTGGTTGTGTACGCGGGGGTGAATCAAGTCGTTTGCATGCACATGACATTTGCCGATACGACGTTCCAATACGCGGCGTATTGGAAACAAGGCAGGTGTAAACCATGAGCGAATAACTTTGATTCTCATTTTAAATATCGGTGGTTACATCCGCCTTGTTTATCACTTTCAGTAGCCATTTTGATTTGTATTGTGTATTTATCAGCAGTGGTAGCCGAGTGGTCGAACGTACGCCTTGCAAATCAAAGTGTGCAGGTTCAAACCCCGGCTCGCACCTACGGGTTTATGTGCGAATCTCATTTTCATCCGAGATTACCACTTGCTATGAAACGGTGAATGAAAACATCGTGAGGAAACCTGTACGTCTATAGAAAGGCGTATGAAATTCACCAACCCGCACTAGCCAGCGTGGTGGACGCAATAGCCCAAAAATCTCCCTCGTATTGAGGGAGAATGTGCCCGGGATAATGGCAATAGGCTCGCCCCCTATTACATTGGGACCAAAAATACATCGGCGAGGTGTGGGCGCACTACAGTGCATCTCTGCCTACCCCTTCGGGGAATACAGGCGTGATGATGATGATGATTTATCATCCTTGCTATTAATTACATGACATTGGTAAAATAGCAGGTGCAGCCATTTCATCGTACTCCTATAAAGATTTTATTAATTTGGACATAAATTTTGTCTTGTTAACAAACTTTAAATAAAATAATTTCACGATTTGACTCATGTGGGTTTTTAGGGCAGTTTAAGAAATGGCTTAACAAACCAATCTAATAACCCGATAAGTCAGGAAAGTCGTATTGAGTGGACGATATAGATATTATAGTGTACAGACAATTTTGCTTCATTTTTTTTTAAGTGCTACATCTACCAACTTGTACCGTATTTCTATAAACAAACTGAAACCTAACAATTTTATCATAGATGTTCACTCAATATGTAAATAATATTATTGTTTAACAATCAGTTTGAACGAAGAGATTAAACACGTGTATTTACATAACATAATTCAACTTTAATATAAAATAATAAACATGGATGTACTATTGACTTCAAATAAAAAGTTATTATGTTGACTAAACATAATGCTGCTTAGTAACTATTTTATTTATTCAAAAGTTTAATTGAAATTTAATCGAAAATTATAAATTACAAGAAAAGAGTTCTTTCCTTAAACTTATTAAAACTTGCTTTAAAGTATAGCGCCCCAACGTCCTTATTCCGTCGATCCATCGATTCTAAATCGATTAACCAACGGGTCACGTCGTACGAGAACGCGTGGCCGCGTGTATGAATGTTTGAATTTCCATGTTGAACGCATTGACATGTAAATTTTCTCACAAGATGGCGGGTCGTGTCGCGACGCGGCGTCGAGTTGCAGAATACCGATGTTAAAAATTCAAAATTAGAACTGTTTCAATAATTTGCCGGGTATTTGAAATTCGAAATTTAAAAAATTCGAAACTTTTGAATGACTAGAAACTTTTTAGTAGTTGCTGCCAAAGTTGGTATTGCTACATCATCGTCATCATCACGCCTGTATTCCCCGAAGGGGTAGGCAGAGGTGCACTGTAGTGCACCCACACTTCGCCGTTGTATTTTGGTCCCAGTGTAATAGGGGGCGAGCCTTTTGCCATTATATCGGGCACATTCCCCCTCAATACGAGGGAGATTTGGGCCATAGTCCACCACGCTGGCCCAGTGCGGGTTGGTGAACTTCACACGCCTTTCTACAGACGTGCAGGGGACGTGTACTTATTTAGATCTTGGTCCATCAGATATATCCATCAGATATATTATTTAATGCTTTGCCATTAAATATACTAATTGTTAAACTGAACATTTTTTAAACATGTTATTGCGCCATAAGTTTAAAATGGACGTCTACACATTGTTTTTTTAATGAAACAATAATAATACGTTTTTTTATAAACCAAAAGGAAATAATTTCTTACAAAACGGGCGTTATTCACTGTTAACATTTGTTCCAAATGCTACACGCGTGACATTTTCCACTCACGAGCGTCACGAGAAAACCAAAAAGCGTGTCGCGTCGCTCCGCTGATTTCTCTCGCTTTTTGACTTCACTGTACCTGCCTCTCCGTAATGTATACATCGTACCATTGGATGTTATTTCATGGGTATTTAAACTGCGCTATTATTTTGTTAACTAACAAAATTTAACAGATTAATAAGCTCTTTTAAAACCACTTAATGGTAGTTCGCACTGAGATGTACGAATTCAATTAACCTTTATTTTACAAATTTAATCCTGTGGCAATATACTTAGATACTGAATTTTCAACTGAATTCAATCGTGTTATCGATGAAATTTCGCTAGAAAAATTGCTTCTTCTATTCCTTTAGTCCTTAGAGCTAGAAAAGTTTAAATTGTTGATAGGAAAAACCACTTGAAACATTCGCAAAAATAGGTTTGGTTTTTAGGGTTCCGTACCTAAAAACTAGAAAACGGAACTCTTATAGGATCACTTTGTTGTCCGTCTATCTGTCTGTTTATATAATCCATAAGTCTAGTTAGGTACGACCTACATAAGTTTGTGTACCTGCTCAGGTAGTTAATACATTCAGACACACTCAGTAAACGAGCCCTTGATCCATTGTATTGAAACCAACTGACGATAATTTACCCACAATCTTGCCAATTGAACATCGCGAATTCGACCAAAGTCTTACAATCCAATATAAACCTTATGAATACTGAATAGAGTATGATTGTATCTGGCGTTAGTGCTGTTAACTTAAATTTATGTGCACAGATATGGCCACAAACACATAATACATTACATGGTACCCGGCCGCGCCAATTTCTGGCTATCTATTATCGAAATGTAGATCCGATTTGTTAAGGGTCTACGGCGTAGCACCGTAGTGGGTGAATGTTGCTACGAATCGATCACTCGTAGCCGCGTAGCTTGTAGTCACCGAGATACGGAGCTACGAGTTTGATGACGTACCAATAATTAAATTATTTCACTGAAAATCACTCTCATGATAAGGGCAAAAAAAATGGTCACATAAATCTTTTTATCATTATTTTTACGAACTTATCATAACCAAGAAAACAAAAAAATTGTATTATTCTACTTAAAAAAGTTACTGCCAAATTTTTATAAAGTAAAGGCGACTGAATTTATTGATTTCGTAAACGCGTTCGCAACCTTTGAAATGCTAATATTTCGCTAGCTCCAAAAACACCTCGATATTCAGTCTTAAGTTGTCGAATTAAAGTTCAAAATAGATTTCGCGCCCTTGACGTGTTTACTGGAACATGACAGGGTCTTATTATAAGGGGAATACTAATCCTTGTTGATTAAAGCGGATTGGAAGACGGTACTTGACAATAGGTGCGCTTGTTGACAGAATTTTAATTGTTCGTAATTACGAATGAAGAGTGAGAAGCAGTGTTTGCCTAATTGGTAGAACGCACGCTTATGACGAAAGGGCTGCAAGTTCAAATCCCAGTCCTGCCCTTTGATATTTTCATATGCAAATCTGAAGTTCGCCAACCCACATAGTGCGTAACTTCAGCTATATACCAATGAAAGTTCCGTCAAAGTCAGTCCAGCCATTTGGGAGTTGAGCTTATCTAATATAAACGGACAGACAGATAGATAAAAAAAAACATTTTCGCTATAGGCAGCCTGAAATATGATTTCATAATGTAATTAGCAAAAGGCCGCGGATGCGGCACTTAAACCTACAGTCCTTACGTTCAAGACGGTCGTTTTAACAACGAGGCTACAACTGCTTATAAAATTACTATATTTTACCCACGACTTCATCCGCGCAAACTTCGATAATTCAACAGCGTTATAAATTATAGTCTATATGTTATTCTGGTGTATATAAACAATACTCTTAAGTTTCATCAACATCAGTTCAGTAGTTTTTGCGTGAAAGAGTAACAAATATCCATCCTCACAAACTTTCACATTTATAATGGCTATTATTAGGATGGGATTTGTTACACTCTGATATATATCTATAAAAAAATGCCACAAAACTGTTTAGCATTGTATAATGTATCGCACCACGTGGGATTACTCTCGTTAAAATTAATGCCGAAACGAACGGCGACTGTACAATCGTAGCTTGTTACACGTGGCGGCTTCCTGAATGTAAATCACCTTATTAACGTTAACGTACACGTTAATGTAACGTGACGTTACATGTCGCATCTTTAAAAGTATAGAGACCATTTTGAAATTTTAGGATTTCGACTATAAATCTTAAAGGGTCATTCTAACGATCATTTTTCAACAACATTATTTTTGAGTTAGGTTCTGTACTTATAAAGATGCGATGTATACTATTTAAGAAAAATACAGGTTTCAATTTTTAATAATATCTACAATTTTTTTTTCATTAATTTATTATCACCCAGTTTTCGTTTCTAATTATTACGTGAAACAAAGAGTATAATTTGACATTAGAGTGGATAAGTACGAGTAGGTGGCACTGGGGCGGCGCGGCGGTGCTATTTGACTATAATGTCCTATTACTTCAACAGATATTTTTTCTGTATATCCTTCCGATGATATCTGTATTTAATGGTTGCATAGGAAACCCATACGTACGGCCCTATACTATAAAATATGTTTGTAAGTAATTAAAGGTCTGCCAACCCGCACTGGGCCAGCGTGGTTGACTATGGCCTGAATCCCCCTCGCATAGAGGGGAGGCCCGTGCCGTGCAGTGGGACGTTTAAAGGGCTGTAGTAGAGTAGACTAAAGGTCTATGCCATTTTAGCTATTAATAAATGCGACTAATAAATACTTTATTTATATGTCGATTATATTATATTACTTTTTATATAGTATTAATGACTTATTGTTTATTATTTTGCAACTAGTGACATTGGTTTTCATACAAAACTATTGTTACTGCCATTCTGACCCTATTTTGTTCTATGGTTGGAATATTGATATTTGTGTGATTTTATTTGCATAGATTGCAGAATAGCTGCTAATTGTCGCAAGCTTTGATACTAAGTTTGAATTCGGGAACGTTATTCACGTTTAAAGTGAAAAATTGGATTTAGATGCACGTACAAAATACGTGAAACGTGTTACGAACATAAAAGGGGATAACTTCAGACCGTTTCAGCTTTCAGGGCGGACGTAACAAAGTGAATGGTCAAGGGCCATGCTCTTTGCTTTCAACCCTTTGTGAGCCGCCCCCAGCTCGGGGGCCGGGATGCGGGGGTGCAGTCGAGGGGAACATGACGAAAATGTATTGAGGTTATTGATTTCAACGTCGAATACGCCTTATAAAAACAAGTGTAGGGTTCAAATTACTCTATTTTGACTATTAGCGTAGAAAAATATGAATGTCAATTCATATTTTTTTAGTATATTATATTATTTTTATAGCTCTTACTAAGTTCGCTAGATGTCACTTTGGAATTTTTTAGATGTAAAAAATATGAAATTGGTTACCTATAAATTTTTCCATTCAAATACTTTACTTTTGTGAAGATGAGACTCATGTAAGAAGTAATGTATGAATATTGCGTTGCCTCACTGTTGACCCACATTTTTCTGCATAAAACAGCGACCTAATTAAATTTCTATTACCTTATTCTTCAACGTTATGCTATATTCATCATTAATACCGTCAGAAGGCTTTCCTTCTGATGGTATTAATATATAATAGACGTAGTTTAGTGCAGTTTTATTTGAGCCCAAATACATATCGAGGGGCGAAAGCCTATTTCAAATTCAAATATATATTTATTCATCTTAAATTATAATCTAGCTTAATATGTTACAATAATTGAATATTAAAAACGGTTATGTAACTAGCTAAAATTTAAAATCTTAGTTTTTAACAATTTCTTGCACTTGGTTCCTACACTAAGCAAGCTTGTCTGACTTAAGCGACATTGTTTTAACTTTACAGCAGAGCATACTCATTTGACACAGAAAAAACCGGCCAAGTGCGAGTTAGACTCGCGCACGAAGTGTTCCGTACCATTGTCAACAGAAACGCCAAAAAAAATCACGTTTGTTGTATGGGAGCCCCCATTAATATTTATTTTATTCAGTTTTTTAGTATTTGTTGTTATAGCGGCAACAGAAATACATCATATGTGAAAATTTCAACTCTCTAACTATCACGGTTCATGAGATACAGCCTGGTGCCAGACGGACGGACAGACGGACGGACAGTGAAGTCTCAGTAATAGGGATCCCGTTTTACCCTATGGGTACGGAACCCTAAAAAATGCTGATTCCATTTCGCCCAATAGTGTCGCAGTCAAATAACCTTCCAACCCTCGATATATTCTTCAGAAAAGCGACTAAACATCTTTTGTTCTTTAGAAACGACTATACGAGTCTCTACTTACCCTTTATTGCGTTCAGTGTTTAATTTTTTACTTTCAGAGTCGGGATTATTAACTGTTTTGTATGAGTTGCAGAGGTCAGCCAAGTTTGAGCTCTGTTACGGTGCGCGGCGGGCTGTAGGTTGTTGAGCTTTTCGCTAAACAAAAGTCGTAGCTGCTACATTTTGGAAAATTGTTTTGCATTTTTAATATTTTGTATACAATCAACCTTTTTAGGGTTCCGTACCCAACGGGAAAACGGGAACCCTATTACTGAGACTTTGCTGTCCGTCCGTTCATCCGTCTGTCACCAGGCTGTATCTCATGAACCGTAATAGTTATAGAGTTAAAAAAATTCACAGATGATGTATTTCTGTTGCCTCTATAACAACATATACTAAAAAACCGAATTAAATAAATATTTAAGGGGGCTCCCATACAACAAACGTGATTGTTTTGCCGTGTAGATAATGGTACGGAACCCTTCGTGCGCGAGTCCGACTTGCACTTGGCCGGTTTTTATTTGTAATGTGAAAAGAAAGAAAGAAAAAATGTTCTTGCAGCCTAGTTGGTAGAAGCAATGTGTGAAGGTTCAAACCCCGGGTCCGCAACTCTGATATTATTAGATTACATGTACAAATATAATTTTCAATAATTATTACCACTTATTTCATGGTGAAAGCATGCATAGTGAGGAAACTTGTACGTTTATAAAAAAAACTAGCTTCTACCCGCGACTTCGTCCGCGCAGACTTCGATTATCCAATGTTATTATAAGTTATAGACTATATGTTATTCTGATCTATAAACAATTATATTGTAAAGTTTCATCAAAATCCGTTCAGTAACTTTTGCGTGAAAGAGTAACAAACATCCATCAATCCAGCCTCACAAACTTTCATACTTATAATATTAGTAGGATGTGTGAAGCTCGCCAACCCGCACTGATCCAACATGGTGGACTATGGCCCAGATTCCCCTATTGAATGTGCCCGGTATAATGTTAATAGACTCGACCCTTATAATACGCAGTAAAGCGGTGGTAGCTGGGTGATCAAACGCACGCCTTGCAATCAAAGTATGCAAGTTCAAACATCGGCTCGCACCTCTGGGTTTATGTGCGAATCTCATTTCATCTGAGATTATCACTTGCTATGAAACGGTGAAGGAAAATATCGTGAGGAAACCTGCACGTCTGAGGGAACTTGACTAGTTCTCGATAGATGTGTGAAGTCTGCCAACCCGCACTGGGCCAGCGTGGTTGACTATGGCCTGAATCCCCCTCGCATTGAGGGGAGGCCCGTGCCCAGCAGTGGGACGTTAAAAGGGCTGTAGTTAGTTAGTTATAATACGGCAAAGTGTAGAAGCACTGCAGAACGTTATTTATATTAGCACAGACTACAATTTGAAAATAAGTCGCGTAAATCCTCTCGCTCTAGTGACTATAGGGCGGTAAATTCTACCTAATTATACCGAACATTGATTATTTCATCACAACTTAACCCTCAAACGTCTAACGTCCATAAATCCCCAAAGCCGTCACGTCACGACCACGCGGCCGCAATCTCAACTTTAAATAGAGTGAGTTAGAACCAAGTTCCTCTGAGTTAACCCTCCCCTCCCACTTCCGCCTGCGCTTACGCCCTGAACATACTGGGATGAGCGAAATCTTTTGATTAAAATAAAGTATTGAATCACTCCTGCATTTCCGAAGAATTAGGCAGAGGTGCACTACAGTAAATAAATACATATAGCGCCAGAGAAGACAAACTAATAGTGTAATCCCAAACAAAGAAAATCTTGTTCTATGGGTACCATGCAATGGACTGTGGGTGATCGCAGTTACACTCAGACCCGGAAACATTTCTAAAGGCCATTTCTGAAATTTGCCTATGTCGGGAGTTGAACCCGCAGCTACCTGGTACAGTGAGCTAAGCGTCCTACACTTAAACCACTAGAACAAGCCGTCGTCGGTACATCCGCACAGATGTATTTTGGTCCCAATGTAATATGAGCCTAATTGAAAATGTACTTTGTATCAATATACAGAATGTTTCAGAAGTCCGAAATAATACTTTGATGATTGCATCGGTATCGGGTATACAACTGAATAGTATAATTTTTTTATCGAAATTAGACCATGTTTTTCCAACTTTTTTTTTCGTCGTGAATTTCTATAACTCGTAATAACTCCAGTCCTATGTAAAACTTGTGTATTCTGTTTTGTGAATAGTAATCGCCAATCATAAGTGTAGTGAGATAAGGATGTACCCAAAAGCGACAGCACGATACTTGTGATATATGTTCAATGTTCCATAACTCAGAAACTATGATAGTTAGGCATAAACTGTCTTCGCTAAGAATCCACATATGAGCTACTGTGTATGTATTCAAAGTATTATTTCGATCTTCTGATACGCCCTGTATACAAATATTGAAAATGTGTGGAAAGAATCACGCGACCATCACTACACTACTAAATTCGTTTGCGTTGAAAATTATGTTTCTTCTAAAAGATAATACAGTTCGCTTTGGTAAAAAAATGCTCACGCGCTATTTGACGTGCTTATTTGTACAGGACATTGCTCTACTCTGTTAAGCGCCCCACTGGGTATAAGGTTTTTAATCTGTCCGGCGCAGGGCAGACGTCGTCGCCATGATAGAGATTTACTTGAACAAGACTTGGTTTCATTTACTAGGATATGGAATTTACCAAATCATATACACCATCATCACCACGCTTGTATTCTCTGAAAGGGTAGGTAGAGCGGCACTAAAGTGCGCCCACATTTTTCCGATGTATTTTGGTCCCAATGTAATAGGGGGCGAGCCTATTGCCATTATACCGGGCAAATTCCCCTTCAATACTAGAGAGATTTGTGCCACCACCCTGGCCCAGTGCGGGTTGGTGAACTTCACACGCCTCACTATAGACGTGTAGGTTTGCCTCACGATGTTTTCCTTCACTATTCAGCAAGTGTTAAACATTGTTTAAGATTACATTCACACATAAAAAAATATCTCAGAGGTGCGGGCGCGGGATTTGAACTTGCACCCTTTACGTTCAAGGCGGGCGTTCTTGCCCACGAGGCTACCATTGCTTATGCTAATATGGAATTTACCTAATTATATTAACATTAATTATGTCATGTCTCTTAAGATTACTAGATGTTTTAGTATTGTAAATATATTTACCAGTATCAAGACGACGGCATGGTTTTTTGGTTCGAGCAGAGGGTTCTCACAGCACCGGGTAATTCCAGGTTCTGGGTACGGTGGGTTCGCTCAAATCCATTTATGGTACTCACGGCTTTGCTTAGTTTGGGTCACACGAGGAGTATGTGTGATCTGGGAGATATTTACATTTAAAAAAAATGGATTTGCTCATGTCAAGCACTTTGGGAAGTCGTTGTTGCACATTAAACGTTTAGGCTTATAGAGGTATATCATGGGCTGATCTATCATCGTCTTCATACGATTCCTACCGTGGTAACAGAGGGGCGGTGTTCTCAGTTCACGTAATGCTGAGTGTATTAAACTACTGGCTCGCATACCAGCTGCATTGGACCGAACAGCGAGTACACAAGCTGGCCGTATGAACCAAATACTGCGTGGTGCCAGTGTTAACGTGAAAGCTAGTAGAGCATTTCACGATCAGAAGTTAAATAATTAAAACAACAAATGTGAGCGAAGCACGCGATAAAAAGGTATTGTTCTTTTAAAAAGTTATTTTTGAATATGGAACATTAAAAAAAACATACATTATTTTAATTATCAGTTAATCTCTTTCATAACTTTTACAACTTCCTTTTTAAAGTTATTTTTTTTTTTAAATTGCAAAGTGGCATTTTATCATCACGGTGACCTGTCCTGGACCTAATTCCGCTCGTAAAATATCTTCCCCTGCAGTTTCATTTATTATTTGGATTAAATTAATATAGCCTATCAACAAGAACTATTATTGTTTATTTATCTTCTTTTTTATACATTTGACAAGCAGTCAACTTTTGTCCTGAAAAAAGTTATCATTTTAGTGGACAGTAAATTTTTGTAAAATAGCTTCGTCAACATTGCGTTGTTGCGCCCCCCTTGCCATTCCTCACTTCGAAAGAGTCCGCCTCAGGTCGTCGGAGCACACGCACCGGTAATAATGTCCTAAGCAAAAAATAGCTTTCTCTGAGTCAATACAGTTCGTTTTAACATTTCGTTGCGCGCGTCTTGAGACCTAAATGAGCCCGGGGTTTCTTTTTCTTCTTTAACTTAAAAGAATTATTAGAAAAATCATGAATGTGGGGTTTGGACATATACCCGGCACGCTAGTCCAATGCAGGTTGATGGACCTCCGCCATGAGCTCATCTGAAGTTATAGACAGAACAGACGTGTGGAGGAGAATGGCGGATACCTTTGTCCCAGCTGTGGGATAAAATGGGTTAAAAACATAAATAAAAATAAGTTTGTCCGCTACAGTACCCGCTTGTCGCTCCCAATCGCCCCATACACTTGTAACGCCTGAAGCGCGGAGCAGATGACGCGTGCATTATGCATAGGACTGCATTTAGCGATAGGGAGGCTGCGGTGCGCGCCCACCGCCATCTATGTGTGTACACACACATACATATGTATGTACATATTGTTATTCATATGAAGCGTGCTCCGCTTTCGAATAGCTCGCTTTGTCGTTGCGTTAGTTCAGACCGGCGTGACGTAGGGTGAAATTCACGCTTTGAACGTTTTCACTTGGTTACTGAGTTGTTTGTGAAGTCCGTTAACCCATACCGGGCCGGCTATGGACTGTCGCATTAATTGTTCACCAATCAATGAGGACCCATGCTAGGTAGGTCTAGTTAGGTACTAGTGTAAGGTAGATAATGAAGTATTTGTGTGACATCATCCTCCATTAATGTTATTATGGTAATTCAATTATATTAAAAAATACAGATACTTACCTACATGTGATAAAAAGACGTCTACAAAAAATACGCTGAAAGAGGTCAAATTGATGCCATGTAGTCTTTCTTGTACGTCTTGACATAGACTATCTGAATTACATACATGTCAGAAATATTGGAAAATAGACAATATTTGTTTCAAATACAAAACCAGTTCAAAAAAGTTCCAGTTCAAAATGACTTCAATTCCCAATACTAACCAAACAAAATAAATATCAATCTTATTGTATCTTCTATTCTACATTATATACTAAAATAAGGCTGTAGTAGGTAAATCAACTAGGGGTTCAAAAATGCACCCTATTGCTTCAGAAATACGGTTGCAATTAAATTAAATTACTAGTCTCTTCAAAGATTGCGACTACAATAGACGGAACTCTATCGTCTTTCTTACTATCCCCGCGAACGTTCGACGTCTCGTCGAAGCCTCTCAGTATTACAAAACCTCTAGTGATGAGCAGTTTTGCTATCGGTATAATGCAAGAGTCTTGCAATTCCCGATTGCTCAGATTGAATCAGGTATAAGTCAATTTAGATTTTATTACAGCGCTTTTAAAAATATAATCATCGTTTTTTTTAACAAATTATGCATGTTATGACAATCTCAAGAGAGGAAGAATATTATGCTACCTTCACCTCTGTAGACGAGACTGGTCAATAACTAGCAATAGACAGTCATCCAAATCTGATAAGGTACAAACAAAACCCACCAACAAATGTCGATCAAGGTAATTACATAGCACAACTAAAATGGTAACGAATACTACTACTACTACTACAACCCTTTTAATGTCCCACTGCTGGGCACAAGCCTCCCCTCAATGCGGGGGGGGGGGGGGATTCGGGCAATAGTCCCCCACACTGGCCCAGTGCGGGTTGGCAGACTTCACACATCTATCGAAAACTAGTCAAGTTCCCTCAGACATGCAGGTTTCTTCACGATGTGATAATCACAAGTGATAATCTCGGTTGAAAATGAGAATCGCACATAAATCCCAGAGGTGCGAGCTGGGGTTTGAATCTGCACACTTCGATTGCAAGGCGTGCGTTTGACCACTCGGCTACCACTGCTAATTACTTAACTACTACAACCTTATATCAATTCTCAACCTTGCTTTAACTAGGTCTTTGTCTTGCAAAAATGCAAGACCAAGACTGGAAGCCCAATACCGAAGTTGGACAACACTATGCCGCGCAGTTGAGCGCTGTATACTAATTATTTCTATACGCTGTTAATTGAGAGAAGAGTTTAGTTTCCATTATAATATTGACTTTATATTCTATTCTGTTTCATAAAGGAAATTGATTTTGGAACGATAATTGTGCAGGATAATTTGTTTTTCGTAATTAATTTTGCCACTGGCACGTATATAACTATTTCGATATGCGTTTTCATTTGGCATTCATGTGCATTGCATTATAGACTTTTCAATTATTTGCCTATTTCTCGATTATATCTACTCATCTTTTGTTTGATAGAATATTTAATTACTATATATTTAAGGTCAGCTTGGGACTGTGCAGCTGAAGTACCAAACTAAAAGCATAATTGTGTCCTGTCATGTTAGACATGACATGTATCGTGAGTTGCCTTATTTAGGATTTTTTTTTTAATTATAATTAGCAGTTCTAAATGCTAGAGCTATATACCTATATATTTGAAGTAAGTTTTGGCCATGTAAAAAAGTTAATTAAAAAAATTATAGGCTCACTGAGTTTCTTTCCGGATCTTCTCTGTGGAGGTCGCGCTTTGATTCGGTAGTAGCATATTAGAAAAAAAACTTTCCAATTTCAAAATCAGGGCCTATACACAAAAAAAATTACACTTTATCTTTTAGTAAAGTAACATTCTAAAATCTTTTCGTTTTGAAACTTCCTGAATGAGATATTCCCACACACCCACCCCCGATGCTGTCAAGCAAAAACCACAAGCCGCTCCAAAACTTCAACAACAGTGGCGTATATTAATTATAAAATCCACGTGCCGACGCCCAACGAAATTGTTCTTCAATGAATAGGCAGGAATTCGCGACGCATTTTAAAATATTATGTTTCAGCGACAAAAACCATTATGGACGGATGATAGGCGTTTTATGGCGTGACGTATCGTAAATATGTAGTTAGGCTCACATATTTGTAAACGATATTCAAAACTGGTCGAGGTTCGTTCAGACGTAGGCGAGTCGGTGGCGAATATAATATAAAGTCCAACGTATGCATCGCTGACATAACTCAACACCTCCCATGTCTGACTAGGCGTGTAGCAATGTATTAAAATGTTGTGAATATGTTAATCTGTGCTGACAAGTTGAGCGATGATTAATTTTTGGTTGTATTGTGTTTTGACGGAAGATTGATGTCGTTGTAAGGGTGTAATAAATACTTGTCACTGACTTATTAAGTGGCTTCATAAGTTTTATTTTATACAGGTGTATTTACGGCTTAAGTCGCATTTCCATTTAGAAACCATTTAGAATAGACTTACGTAGCAGTTTTTAGAGCAAAATTGTTTTGTGTAGCAGTAGGTTGCTAACTAGCACCGTAGCACCCTCAACCGACGGAAATGTATAAAAAGATGTATGACTGTGGCTGAAGCGAAATAGGTATGTTAGGATTGTATCATGTGTCAAACGATAGTGTCTACCTACACACATGGGATACAGGCGTAAGTATATATTTGTATGTCTTTCAATGTGTTGAAATTGACTCGACATGAAAGGTTGCTGAATATCGCTCATAAACTGTTTGTACTAAGAACCTCTCATACAAAAGCGGCACCATTTAGTATATACATATTTTTACGTGAACGCTAGCGACGTGCGAGCGAAATACGTGCGTCAAACCTACGGTAGAGCTACGAGATCTCTTTTTATAAACCGTACTGTTAACGAACACAAACACACAGTTACTCGCCTCTTTCGCGCCGCTAACCACAGTTTGTTCAAAATTGAGTTAAGGATTAACCGACTTGACTATTAGTTTTCGGACTAATGTAAAAGGGTGCTGTGTTTACGGATTCTGTTTGTATTTAGGTACCCAAGCGATGTTGTAATCCTTGGCATATGCAGGTAGATAAATAGTGGTAGTAACCTTTTCATTAAACCACAAACATTACAGACTTGTAGCATGCAAACTTTAAAATAATACGAATTTTGTTTCTCAACTTGACTCTTTTTTGACGCGTGTGGGCGGGGCTACTACCACAGAAATTCAAACTATATGCATCAACATGCATGTATGTCAACCTACACGGTTCGTTCTAGTTTTGGAATTAATGGTAAAAAAAACTTTTAAAAAACAAGCTTTTATTTAATTGCCCTCAGTTTTCGTGTTCTCCTCAGCAAGCCCTTTCATTTGATACCCATACTGTGGTAGTGCAGAAAAATAACTATTCCGCCATCTTGGATGATCCGCCATATTGGAATTAGAACGACGTTACATAGCTAAACATGCATCGTCATCCAAAATAAGCGTGTATACCAAATTTGAGCTCAATCGGTTACAGGTAACTGATTTAAAATTCAGTTGCAAGATTCCACCTACACATTGCAAGAAAATATAAAGCTTGTAAAATATTTGACGAGCGAGCGTTGACGCGACAGTGTGCCGGGGTTTTACTCTTTTCAATAGAAGTGCAATCAGCAATGCAATAAGAGCAGGCTGCACTAGCTACCAGTACAAATAAATAATGTGGCCATTCACAAAATTTAATTACCCATCTGGAACAGCACAAGATGGCTGCCTGTTTGCGTGCACGCTCCAAATGAGCCGCGACAATGCATCCCTCGCTCACCGCCACGCAGCGCATCACGCCCTGATTATTGCTCTGGCAACTCTACGGAAGCTCTCTGTCGCTATTTTAGGGTTTGCTGCATTGTTTTTTGGAGGTACAATTTGTAGGTCGTTCCAATATTTTTGGACGAGCGAAATTAGACTTTATTGTTAATTTATATCGTTGAATATTTTCATGAGTAACTTTTGTACAGGTTGCATCGCAATTAGACCAAAATATTTTGTGTATTTGTAGATAGTCCATCACAAGACGTAAGCACTCAGAATTGCCCACTATACAATAGGTTCGGGATATTGCTTCAATTAAAAAAAAAAAAAAACAATGGAAAAGAAAAAAGTGGCTATATATTTTTACAGAAATAAAATATATCGAACGAATCAACCAATCTATGATAGACATGCATGTCTATAAAAATGCGTGTGAAGTTCACCAACCCGAAATGGGCCAGCGTGTTGGGCTATGGCTCAAAACTCCCCCGTATTAAGGTAATGAGTCGGGTAAGGAGACAAAAATACATCGGTGAAGTGTGGGTGCACTGCAGTGCACTTATGCCTACTCTTTTGGGGAATACTGGCGTGATGATGTATGTAAATTAGTGGTTTCTTTAACATATCCGCCATGTAGGGCGATATTGAGTTATACAGGGCGTCTCACGGCTTTGCCACACGCAGGGAAAGTACCATGGATATTGTAGATGTAACATTTTACTAAATGAAGACATTATTTGAATTTAAAAAACAATTTTAACTGCATTCATAGATGGATATTTAGAATAATACGTCTAAGTTCTGCTTGTAGCTCGTGGACACTTTCATACTGGTTCTAGTAAACAAATATTTTTACGTAACCCCATAAAAAAATGCGGCGGCCATCTTAATGGACCGTTTCTGAACAAAATTTCACATCAATTGTTAAAATTCATGGTCTTCCCTTTATTTCGGACACTGTGTCATTTTGCAAAAAAAAATCCTTATGATTGAAGCCTTTCGATTGATGTGATAAAGCCTGTAGTTTTTTCTCCGTCTTATGAGCTGGGTTTAGTTCAAAGGTACCAAAATGGCTTGAGTTAATTCGAATTTTAACTGTCGGTATAATTATTGGCAAAAAGTTCAGTTACCCACAATAGAGTTCTAAACTCTATTACTTTTTTTTAATGAACTACGCTGTTGGCCGTGAGGTGGCCTTTACAGCTTTACCAGAGGAGTGGCGAGCGCAGAGTGCACTCCAACCAAAGCCTTAAGGGCGGAAAAGGGTGGCAACTAGCTCAAGGGCGCCACAGAGGGCACAACCTTGGCTTAGGCAGTTACCGTGAGGGGAGAGGTAGTCACTTTGCTCCTAGGTGCAAAAATGCACCTACGAGCGGAAGAGGGGGTTCCTCGACCTCGCCGGCGTGATCGATGTCTGTTTAAGGCTGGTGTAGTTGTGTTGGTAGTTCTAAACTCTAGTGTATGACTAATGTATACGATACCAGTATCTTTGGCGTGAATAGAACATGCACAACATTACCATTCTAAGTGAAACAACCGCACAAAGCCGTGTCCCTATCACTCACTTAATTAATATAGCGTGGTTTGCGCACCATAATTAATTATTAATAATATGATTGGCAGTTCTGGGACATGCCCTTTCATTAGCCCTATTCACTGGTAATGGGAGGGATGTTTCGATCGTGGTTGATAAGGGTATCGATGGAAATCAATATCAATTGCAGTGTTATGAGCCTTTATATGGAATGGAAATATATGTTATGAAGCCTACTAATATTATAAATGTGAGGATGGATGGATGTTTGTTACTCCTTCACGCAAAAACTACTGAATGGATTTCGATGAAACTTTACAGTATTATTGTTAATACATCAGAATAATGGCTATAATTTGTAATGATATTGAATGATGAAAGTCATCGCGAGTAGAAGCTACTATTTTATATGTAGATTTTGTTTGTAACCACAAAATACTATTACTACTCCTATCAGCCAAGTTCTATTCCATCCAACAACACATAGCTTCATTTACAAGACAATTTGGTCACATGAGACTTAAAAATCCCTTAAATGAGTTGTTACCATGCTTTGACACAATTTTATAACAACAATCTTTATTATTAGTAAGTAAACGATGGTTCAGGCTTTAATGACCAGAAATGTATATATTTTTAAACCAAATCATAAACTTTGGCGGTAGAAAATAATAGGAACCCATAAAATATCATACGTATATAAATCCAATCCATGATTACAGAACTTATCACGATGGGATTGCTGACAGTAAAACCACGGTAAAACCTCAGCTTTAAACCTTAAACACACCGGGACAAGCGAATTCATTTGACTTCATTTGAAGGTGTACTCTGTATTAATACACATAAATATTGAATTCCTTTAGCAAAAGCCACATGACTTCGTGACCCAAATTCGCTCATGCCATCGATGAAATTTGATTGGAAAATGTGCTTTACCTGTAAGTTAATACAGTTCCTTTTGGTAGTAGCTAAAAAATCAGTTGCGCTCTTTTAGTCGCAGCAATTTGCGCAGGGCTTTAACTGACTGCCCGGAGTGGCTCTTATGAGCTAAATGAGTTTCAATCTGGCCCGATGTTGGGTTTAAGGCCATCATAAAATGAGACGGTGCGACCTCAAGCTTTATTGCTTCAATCTTAAACCTGCAATTGCAGTTCGGAGACTTCTTTATTTGCGGGTTGACTTTGTTTGAGATGGGTACAGTTTGCCAGTTTTATAGGACATGTATAAATTCTAGATAAGGAAGGATACATTGGCTGTAGTTTCTTCCAATTCGTATATTGCACCTATATTCTGTTTTACAGTTATGTGTTTAAGGAACGCAAGTTTATTATGATTGGTTGCTATATTCGTAGGTACGATTAGAGATCACGCTGAAATAACCTACTACTCTAATCTACTGTTAAATCCTAGCTTAAAATAAAATAGCCAATATTCTTGAGATATATCTAAAAGTTTCGAATCTGCAGAATTTATATGAATATCTCGTGTCATGAACCTTAGGGAGGTGCCCAACCAAATATTAATGTCAGGTCTTGTAGATATTTCTTTATATTATTTTTTAAATTAGAACTCTTAATTGTACTATTCTGAGTGACCATGATAGATATCATCGTTTATTTTGAAAATTTACATAAAAATTGTAAATTTTACACGTGCAAATTGGAGCTGAACTCATTAACTTGGTTTGCGGCATAATCGCGTTCAGTTTATATGGTGTAAGTAGCCCTAAATATCGCATCTTTAAAAGTATAGAGACCTAACTTAAAAATAATGCTGTTGAAAAATGGTCGTTAAAACGACTCTTTAAGATTTAGGTAGGTATAGTCAAAATCCTAGAATTTAAAAATAGGTCTCTATACTTTTAAAGATGCGATATGTATGTTACTATTCTGTTTTTATTAATTAGTCTCCTCTTTCTGTTATCCAGGCGAGGTGGAGCGGCTGTTACGCGAGTACAGACAAAACCAGGAGTTGGTGCGCAACATCGGCGCGCACTACTACCAAATCATATACCCGGTGCAGCTGCGCCACCACGAGAAGATGGGGATCTCTACGCGCGAAGTCAATACACCTAAGGTGAGAGTTTTTCAAGGCAATAAGGTTCAGTTTAGAGTAAATTCAAAAGAAAATCGAAAGTGAAAAATTACTGTTGTCACTTTAACTTCTATTTGAAAAAGAGAAGGACAGATACTCTTTTGTCAACTGCCTTGTCAAGGGTCTAACTGACTTTGCCTGTAGTATCTGACTTGCAAATATCAAAATGTGATATATAAGTGAAACTGGGTTAAAAATTCAAAATGCCAACTCTTTCCAAGTATTTCAACACACAGTTTGTTTTTATCTTATTTTTAACTTTTCAAACTAGATCGTATCTCCAATCACTTGAACACATTATGAAAACTTTACGCCTACACAACTTTGCAGAACAAGAATTTGGAACAAGCAGTCCCAAGTTAGTAAGAAGATTAAAAGTCTGTCAAAATCACCCGAGGGTGTAGTCTGGACGTCTTGGCTGTTTAAAAGTTATTCCCTAAATATTCACAATTATTTTCATAAAGAAAACGGGCTTGATTTGTTCGATCTGAAAGTTAATGCAAAGAGTAAAGTGATTTCAAACAAGACCATGTATAAAAATATTTCGATGAGAAAAATATTGTTTAGCATAGTGTTATGTTAATGAGATTCGCACATAAATCTCAGAGGTGCGAGCTGGGGTTTGAATCTGCACACTTTGATTGCAAGGCGTGCGTTCGACCAATCGGCTACCACTGCTTTATGGTGTTAATTGCAGTTAATGAATAGATCCACAATTCGTTTTTTTGGAAGTGTTAAACTGAGTTAAAATAGGTATCAATTTCAACAGCTTTCATTAAGCTTGTGGCGAACCCAATAACTCGCCACTTCCACCAGTCGCTACTAGATGGCGCGACTGTAGACACATCGCAATTCTACGCGTTCAAGAAATTATCTGCCATACAAAGTACTATGAAAATCCTGGCTCGCGGTACTGGTGTGTTCGACGATCTGAACTATATATACAAAATTCCCCGACAACATCACCGGGGGGTGTAGCGGACCCCGCCAGGCATACCACCCGCCTGGCAGGAAGATCTTCCCTTTACCGCTAAAGTGGTGACCCCTACATTGAACACCGAAGCAACAACACCTTCTGCAGCAACAACGTCGAGGACCACCAGCAACAAAACACCTCCACCCTTCCACTGTCACCAGCACCAGAGCGTCGCCACCAGCAAGAGCCAACCAGCCGAGCAGCACTGACACGTGTATCTGAAGGGATCATCACAAGCCGACTCACCGCGCTTCCTGATCCTGCCATACACGTCTCACACCTGCGCACACAGTCTCGACTCACTGCAGACTGGCGCAGACTTCACGGCACCATGCTCAGTCTTGACTCACCGTAGACACAAGCATCATTCCTGGCATCCGGCTTCAGCAAAATTCGACGTCTGGTCTCGGAAGGGAGTCCTGTGGCGAACCCAATAACTCGCCACTTCCACCAGTCGCTACTAGATGGCGCGACTGTAGACACATCGCAATTCTACGCGTTCAAGAAATTATCTGCCATACAAAGTACTATGAAAATCCTGGCTCGCGGTACTGGTGTGTTCGACGATCTGAACTATATATACAAAATTCCCCGACAACATCACCGGGGGGTGTAGCGGACCCCGCCAGGCATACCACCCGCCTGGCAGGAAGATCTTCCCTTTACCGCTAAAAGCTTAATATTCAGATCATTACTTTCGTCATACGACCGTGACAAAACTTTGCTATCCCATTATATGAAAAAGTGTGAGTTATGGAGTCGGTATAGAATCTTCCAACTTTACGTTACCCGGACATGCCGTTATACCATCATCATTAAAAGTAGCATGATGCTACATTACCCACTGATTGATGGAACCTTGTTAAAGCTGGATCTAGTTTTACTTCGTAAACTTTGACTGGTTTTTCTTTCTTCGTATCGAAAGTGATCTTTTCAAGCGAGTTATTATACGTGTCGTCTAATCCACTCCTTAACTTAGTGCCTTTGTCTTAACGGTTACGAGAACTGGGTTCAATAACGCGCCTTTACGAGGGCATAAAGATCATCCGCACATTCCTCCTTCACACGGCTGGGCACACAAAATATCCTTTCGGAGCCAATTTAACTTGCTCCCGCGAGTTGTTTGAAGTTCTTAAAGATTGTTCGGCTCCCTGCCTTTTAAGCATCGAAGTAATTATACAAACATTCTTGGTTCCACATTGAGATGCTTGGAGTTAGTTAGGATTTTGGGTGATTCCGGTTGACAGGTTCCGGAAGGATCTAGTATATGATGTTTGGCACATTCACATTTGAATGAGTATCATGAAGAATATTGATGGGTGTTCCTCATTTGTCATATAAAAGTTGCTGAAGTCCTTGTGGCACACCCATTTTGTACTTAATAGTAATAAACGTGGTTCTATACTCAAATCTCCCAAAGATATTTAAACCTTCGTTATGCGCGTCAACTAACAAACGAAATACATCCTTAACATCATTCAAACAACGTTCAAATTCTTAAACTTATACCCAGATGCGGACTGGTCCGTATTTTTTCACAACATCCACAGTTTATCCCAGTATTTGCCACATACATAATGCAGAAGCTTATTTACATTATTATGTTAAGACGGGTATATATTACGTATGTAACGACCGTATGACCGGGAGACAACAATTGAAGGACAAACGGACGTACCAATGTTGTTAGGAGAAATAATGAGCTTACTGAGCTGGGTTTTATTAAGTGTATGTATTAATGGATTACGCATTTTGTTTATCACTTTATGTCTCAATATTAAGTTCAATCACTGAGTATTTCTTCAGTAATCTTTTTGAAAAAGAGTAACACTGGAATTTCTTGCCCGTTCCTCTCCATAGAAAATGCAGTCCGAATTGGTGGTAGAGTGATATATTAAAATAATAATTAAAGATTCATAAGTACTTGTATTAGTTTACGAGAATGAAGAAAATCAGATTTTGAATATAGGAAATTGATTGTATTGTAAAGAGAGATTATGGAGAATGCAAGTTGCAGCGAAAAAGTTTTTGTCTCATTATATTGAAACTAGATGTCTTATTGAAAACATGTCAAAAACAATTGGCTTTCATAACTTTTTGTACGTAGCGTACCTACACAAAACTATAATAATGGTTAACTAAAATGTTAATTTTTTCTAGTTCCTAAAATATTCACAACATTTTCATTCGCCATTGGAAAAACACCGAACATTTTGTAGCTACAAAGGAATTTTGTACATTCCTATTTGAACACCTACGTAAATAAATACATACATCATATAGAACAAATACCGATTGCGGTCCGTTTGAAACAAAGGCACAAACGCTGGTCGTATTCGTGGAAAATCGGCATCGTTTGATGTTGCCGATTCGTATAGGTAACTGGGTAGCTCGTATAATATGAAACTAAAATGCTGAAAGGTATTCGTGAATATTTAAGGGTCCAACAAAGCTAAGCGGCGATATCCCAGTGGTTAGAAGGACCGCCGTCGTAACCGAGGGATTCCGGGTTCAATCCTAACGATGCCGCTAAACTGTTGTGGTGAGCCCACTTCTAACTAACACAAGCATTTAGCTTCTGTGTAAATATACATTTCGATTACTTTATTATTTTTAACAAAAAACAAAAACTGACTTAAAAAACCTAGGTGCACTAAAAAGCTACAAATAATCTTATAATTCAGTACATTTGGAGTAGGTGCCAATATACGTCAGACTCGGCAAATACACACATTAATTGGCACTGACTCCACCGGTTTTTGTTTTTTGTTATAACATTTTTTTTCACGATTTTTAGAGTCAATAATCGTCGAAAATACGCAAGTATTATCACCTCTTAACAGCCCTAAAAACTTAAATACAGCAAAAAAAAATGGGAACTATGACTTTAGATAGAGTAATCTTAGTTTAGACACGATTCACATAAAAATTACGAAACTGACTACAAAAAATGTTCCTAAGAAAACACACGAATCGTCACTTAGAAATGTTGAATTGAACTCTAAGTTCAATTCGTGAGTCGACCACTAAGCCAAATTACATAGTGCTTACAGTTAGATTAAAAGATTGCATAAAGTCTCATTTATAATGCCATCGCCAGTCTAGAAGAGATTTATATCGGCAGAGACTGGGTTCTCTGCGCATTAGTGCAGATTTAGTAGAACGGGGAATTAATTCATTGGTTTACTTTGAGAATATCTTGTGATAATCAAAGCTCGTTGCAAAGAGGTGGATTAAAATGACTTATAATGTGAAACGGTTTTAAATGCGGATCGTTTTATTAGATGGTCATCTCTATTTACTCAACTGTTTGAAAATTAATCAAACGATTTTGCCTAAACTTAAAACTGAACCCATAACGCGCGCATTGATTTTTTTGGCCAAAACCAAAATGGACCGTATTGACTCAGAGAAAAAGTTTATTCTTCAACAACATGACAAAATGAGGAATTTTAAATTTACAAAATTATTTTAGATTGCACATAACTATGATTTTAAGGCTTGCTATAATAGATAGGCATTAAGGCATCAAATGGATTTTTTAAATGTAAAAAAATGTAAATAATATAAGTCTTGTATTATTTACATTTATTCATTTAAACTTGATTATATTATATCCACGAATATTTAAACTTCCGTCTTCCTCCAAGTTTACAGTGCCGGTAATTACACGTTCAATATTTAACAAGGCATGGCTGTGATTCGTTTGAAAACGGCTAATTTTGTTTACCTAATGTCTGGATCGCTAATGCGTTGATTTTTTTTTCGTTAATGGAGCGAGAGATAGGCGGTAGCGAGAAAAGTGGCCTCCCTACAGTTTGTTTAGAAGCTTTAAGGAAAGATCTCAAGTTGATACATATGATTATGTACATCATTCTGAAATACGTCCGTCTTCGTCGTAGCTGTTTTTTTTTGTACAACTCAACTTGTACGTATTAAATAAATAATAGGTGCATAAGTTTTTTTCCAATACTTCCTTATTATAACAAGCATTTTTACTTGTAAATATTTTTTTAAATATAATTTAAACGTAAATACATTGTACGTAGTTGATAATAAAAAAATATTGTTAATAGTAGTTACCTGAGTATTTTATGAATATGGAACTGATCAAAATCAAAGATTTTTTATTCGTGTAAGCCAAAAAGCACTTACAAATAGTCAGATTCTACCACCAGTTCGGAATGCCGAATGAGAAGAGCTGGTAAGAAACTCAATGGTTACTCTTTACAAAATGATAAATAATAATGATTGTGAGTAATACATTCTCAGGAGCAGCGCCAACGCCATGAGAGCAGGCGGCGCCTTTGCCTCAATACTATAGAAGAAATATACTCACGCATAATATTAGATACAAATTAATAGATAGTGTTGTAACTAACTGATTAAGGCTCCAGTCACTCGCTGGCTCCCTCGAATTGTGCCAAATATCACTCAGGGTGGAATAAATTACGCCCTCGAGGACCTCCATGGATTTACAATCATTTCTTTCTTAAACACAAAGAGAGCCGTCGCTAATTTTACATAAGAAGCGTGAAGACGTATTTGTGCACCCCTCAGGCGGAATATAAGATTTAATTAAAGTTTTTGAATACATTTCTTCTATTTTAGGGTGCGATTTACTTGTATAACGCTTGTTTTTATTTGAGTTTGGAATGTCGGAATGATTTTGTTTTTATCTTCAATACCCCACAGGTAATAAAATCCCCTATAGTATTCATACTTTTTTCAAGCGGTTATTTTTTAAATGGCAAAAGCTTTTAACTACAAGATGTATTAAAACATCTGCCTGCTAGAAAAAATACTAATTTATAATTAATTAATTTGGCACCAGAAGGAGACCTTGGAGAAGGATGACAATCCTCATATCCGTAATGTATGAGTAAGACAGCAATATTTTTAGTGCAAGCAAATTTACTATTTTAATTACAGCACATTTGGGGTCATTTTGATTTGATTAAGCTCGCCACGTCCCCACAGATTCAGAAGGCTATGAAATACAGAATCAATTTAAAGTTGGCAAAAGACGTTAAGGTTCGTGGTATGACCTCCTGTTTACGGCTAAAAGTTGGCGCCTCCATGCAAATTGCATTAGGCCAGCGTCCCCAGGGCCGGCAACTGGTGTCGCTACCTCACTTGTTAATATTGTTGAATTTAACTTGAGTTTTATGGTGTTTTTAAGTGTGTAATCTTACGCGTTATTGGTGGTAAGCGTCTATGATTGGGGTCAGGATTTTTATGGGTGGCGATATAACATGGGCTTTTCTTTTTAGTAAAGTTTCACTCTCATATGTGTGTTTTTAATGCCTGTTTTCGCTAACAACAAACAAAGCGACACCTACACAAGATTTATCTAATGTACGGTAATGTTTCAACGAAAACTTCCGTATCGCCATTCGTGTTTCACAAGGTGACTCTTATTGATAGTTTTTCTTTATTCGGTTGATATTTTCGTGTTACTTGTCAACGCAGTTTACTGTCAGGGCCCCAATTCTCGCAAAATCGACATGATCTCTATTTCGACATGTCGATATACAATGTCAAATTTATTGATTTTTTCGTTTTGTTTCGACATAATAATGATGAATCAGGGAAGATGTCGATTATGCGAGAATTGCCCCCAGATGTGCCGATATGTAGAGTTGCCTAAGCTTACGAGCTGTATCGGTATTTTAACTTACGGCAGCCCTTACGATTCGTAGTAGACGACTAATGGTTGGTTCGAAATCCATACTTTGCGATAGGCAACAGCCTGATTTTTGAGCTTACATTAAGGCATCTGGTCATGTCAGTGTACACTCTTAAAAGATCCAGCGTGGCTAGCTACAGTTATACATAACTGAATTTAATAAATAAATAAATAAGATTAGAGAATAGCTATTTTAGCCATTCAGCGAGGTAATGCAGTCGGCGTCTTCGGTGCGCTTCTGCATGGACGATTTTTTTTTTTTTTACTTATTCGTATAATCTTATTTTAAATTGTAAATAAAAGAAGGTATTCTTAAAGAAACATTTTTTTTTCTTATCAAAACATGTATAGCACAATTATAATTATATTTATGTCAAATTGAACCGCAGCCGTAAATAGATTGTTTGTTACCATTTGGCGGTACACCAGCCCCGGATGTTTACTCCACTTGTAATTGGAATTACTTAGAAACTTGGCAGTCACGTTTTTTGAGAACAAAATGACACGTGTAACCAAGTCACGTGTATAGAACATTTGAACGTTGTCGTTTTTAACCGTATTCAAAACAGGAAGATTCAGGAACATGTTTATTTATAATGTGTATTTATTGAATTTGCCCTTGTTATTAATTAGTTGACACTGGCTGAAATACCTGCTAAACACAGGTGGAGCCATTCCTTATCTTATTCCATAAAATATCATTATTTCGTAAAAAACCCGGCCAAGTGCGAGTCGAACTCGCGCACGAAGGGTTCCGTACCATTATCTATTAAAACTAAAAATCACGTTTGTTGTATGGAAGCCCCCTTAAATATTTATTTTATTCTGTTTTTGAGTATCTGTTGTTATAGCGGCAACCGAAATACATAATCTGTGAAAATTTCAACTCTCTAACTATCACGGTTCATGAGATAAAGCCTGGTGACAGACGGACGGACGGACAGCGAAGTCTCAGCAATAGGGTTCCCGTTTTACCCTTTGGGTACGGAACCCTAAAAAGAAAAGAAGAAGTAAACAGGAAGACGTTATGAACCGATTATAATACTTTTGTTACGTTTGCTAGGGAACTTCACACGCTGCTCAAAATCAATCTATGATCATTTAAATCTAGGCATAGCAATCTGAAACAGTGTCTTCTACTAACTAACTTAAATGGCAATAAGAACTTAATATACCGTGGTCACGCTTGCAACTCGCGTATCCCGCTCCCGGGAATTCCACGGGATTCGCTCCCGGCGATTCCGCGGGATCCCGGGATTACAAGTTCAAGTTTGTTTTATATCGTGTTACGCCGCTGACGTGTAGTTACAAGCCGCCTTCTGTTTGTGTTTGAAGGCACGAGAGTGACATGGAAGTTTGAATTCAGAGTAGATTAAGTTGTAAGTAACAGTGATACATGTATCAATGCACACAAGGTGCAAATTTAACTGTCGCATTGATTTATGTGCAGTTCATTAATAACGATACTAATTGCTGAACGATGATGTTCATTCAGCAATTTATAACTTTAAAATGTTTTTTTTTTGGTTTATCAACCTACTTTTACTGTTGACTGTATGTGTATAGAGGTGTGATTCTCTAGCAAAAGGTAGCTGTCAAGGTTGTAACAAAAAGCAATGTCACTTCAGTGGTAGCCTCGTGGGCAAGAACGCCCGCCTTGAACGTAAGGGGGTGCAAGTTCAAATCCCAGGCGTACCTCTGAGATAATTTTCATGTGCAAACGTAATTTGCAACAATGATTACCACTCGCTGAACGGTGAAGGAAAACATCGTGAGGAAACCTGCACGTCTAGGCGTGTGAAGTTCACCAACCCGCGCTGGGCCAGTGTGGTGGACTATGGCCCAAATCTCCCTCTTATTGAGGGGGAATGTGCCCGGTATAATGGCAATAGGCACTCCCCCTATTACATTAGGACCAAAATACATCGGCGAAATGTGGGCGCACTACAGTGCAACTCTGCCTACCCCTTCGGGGAATACAGGCGTGATGATGTGTACTTCAGTAGAATCGTATGAAGAGTTCTAAATTCTTTGAATGCAACATCGATCACACACATCGAACGCGCTTCGTCGGGCGCTGCTCCGGCTCGATGTCAGCTATTTGTCCTGTTTTCCTCCTCCTTCTTACCTTTTAATCTTGCACAGCACTTATTTTGTCTAGTTCATGAATTGTATTTCGAGAATATATATAGCCTCATTAACGTCATATTGAATAATTGTTAATTATGAAAAACACACAAAAGTTTTACATAATAGGTAAGAATATATTTCAATTTTTTTTTAATATACAAACTAAACTTTAGTGTACCTAGTTAAAGACAGGTATCAAAACGGACCTCCTAGACTACGACTTGTTGAAAATTATTATTATGTTTTACGATTTATATTTTTATTAATTTAATTATATTAGTGTATTATTTTGGTTACAGGGCCGAGGTTACGACTATCAACCAGGCACGAGGTCTCGCGCGAGGGTAAGTACTCTCCATACATAATTATTAGGTAGCTACAAGATTATTGTTCGAGTTTTGATTTAATTCAGTCGGTTAATGTCTGATTTCTGAATACATGATTATTATTAGTGATGTTTAAACTGAGTGATTTTCTTTTTTTTTTTTATATAAAGTAAACTGTTCTGGAATCTAGATAAAATAATCTGTATTTAGAAAAAGGAATATCTTGAAGTGATCTTACTGTATCATAAAACGAAACCGGGTACTGCAAATGTATGTAATGGAATCAATCTACACTACAGTTTCCTTCTTTCATCTGTCAAAAGCTTAACTTTTGTAGCCTTTTGATGGTAGGTTGGTATGATGGTAGGTACCAAATTATATTGCCCGTTAGGTATTCCGTGGTACCTATTGATCAACAATGTCGTCTTTGAAAAGTATACGTAATGATGTTTTGACTACGCAGCGCTACTTCTACTGTAGTATCCGAAATCTTTGGTATAAATATGAACTATAATCCGTATACACTTGTTATACAGTCCGCGTGCGCACCCAACGCGGTGTTGTGATGGGGATTTTGCGTAATACCCGGCCAGAGCGATAAATAACACCTGCCTGTTGAAACCCATGTACTTACTGACCTCAACCTTATATACGGGCATTATTATTAAGCCATTTTGAAGTTTAATATCAGGAGATTAAAGTATAATATTGATCGGGGTAACGCTATTCCACTTAATTACTATCTACATGAAAATATATGACTACATTTATTGTCCGGCACGTCAACATTTTTGCCAATAATAAAAGAAACTGTATTGTCTCATAGAAAAGGAGTAATTTTTCAATGAAATGTCATTGACAGCACGAGCACGTTTTGACACTTGACCGCGTGGCTTTTACCACAGATATTCAATTTTTATGTATATAGACACAGAGTCCATTTTGGTGTAGACAAAAATATTAACGCACGCGTCGCGACACCCCAATATGCCCGCGGCTTTATTTATTTAGTAGAAATATTATTTATTTTTCTTGCTTATTTAACTAACAGTTACAGTTCTTGCTTATTTTTCTAAGCAGTGGTAGCCTCGCGGGCAAGAACGCCCGCCTTGAACGTAAGAGGTGCAAGTTTAAATCCAAGGCCCGCACCTCTGAGATAATTTTCATGTGCGAATGTCATTTTCAACAATGATTACCACTTGCTGAACGGTGAAGGAAAACATCGTGAGGAAACCTGCACGTCTGTAGAAAGGCGTGTGAAGTTCACCTACCCGCACTGGGCGAAGTGTGGGCGCATTACAGTGCACCTCTGCCTACCCCTTTGGGGAATACAGGCGTGATGTTGATGTATTTATTTATTTAACTAACGATTTGTTTACACGCGAATAGCCTGTTGTTAATATAAAGTATAACATCAGTAAAAAAAGCCATTCGTAAGTCAATTTAACTACGAGTACTGCTAACGTAGAGATTAAATTTTAGTACGGTTATAATTGTAGATTATATGTATTAATATATGTTATCGTATATATTAATCTATGTTATTTATTTAGTTCACCTCGTCCTTACTAGTACTTTAATTCCTCTACATCCAAAGGTTGCCTGGTAGAGATCAATTTTAGTGATAAAGTCGCCTATTGGTACACTTTTTTTTTATCATAAATGTATTTCTCTAAGAGGTGAAACAATAAAGAGTTATCTATCTAATATTCCTCATCTGGATTGCCGGACCTTTAATTTTTTTTTTTTATTAAATGATAGAAAAAAAATAATGGTAAAAAAAAACTTTTTAAAAACAAGCTTTTATTCAATTGCCCTTAGTTTTCGCGTTGTCCTCGGCAAGCCCTTTCATTTGATACCCATACTGTGGTAGTACAGAAAAAATAAATATTCCGCCATCTTGGATGATCGGTCATATTGGAATTAGAATGACGTCACATAGCTGTGCATGCATTGTCATCCAAAATAAGCGTGTATACCAAATTTCAGCTCAATCGGTTAAAGATAACTGATCTAGAATTCAGTTGCAAGATTCCACCCGGATATACATTGCAAGTTAATATAAAGCTTGTAATAAGAATAACAATTTTCAACGAAATATAATCTATGACGCAAGCAAGTTCAATCACGTGTCTGCGTAACTCTTGCCACACATAATCAATCTTTATGTATTAGCACAGAGTACATTTTCAAAATAAGTCACGTGAACTAGTGCAGGACGTTATTTGCTCCCGCTTCTGCCTATACACTGTTACCCAAGCTCACAGGATTAATGTATCTAGTTTCAGAGAAACATACGTGTTCATTATGCAACGTACAAGAAGGCTAACATGCTCAAGACTTATGCCGGGTATATGCAAGTAAATTGCTACATGTTTTTAGATGCTTCGCTGGTTCGCCTAATTAGAATGAAACAGTTTATTTTACTATGTAGAGACAGAACGGTATAATGTACCCTTACATAACTATACTTAATTTGATACCTTTAAAAATATTGCTATCTCGCTCAAAAGTCACATTGATTAAGACGACAATATACTGAATTTAGTTTGGTTTAAACGGCGAAACCTATTTTTGTCTTATCTGTCTTCAGTGTTTTTGCGTTCCAACTTTCATGTAAGTTAACCTTTTACAAATAACTAGCTGACCGTGCGAACTTCGCACCACCTTAGAATTAGTGACATACGAAAGCAGCGGCACCTACCGGGTCTAATTGTAAATCTAAACCATCCAGGAACCCATTGAAATATACACACAAAATTTTATCCAAATCGGTCCAGCCGTTTAGGAGGAGTACAGTGACATACACACGTACAGTAGAATTATACATATATAGGTGGGGTTGACATAGCAATCGTCCCAATATTATTTTGATGATGACAACTGACATTTTGGCTATCCATAGATTCATGGACACTTGTAACTTAAGCTACCTGTTCGATAACTATTATTTATTTCTGTCAAAAAACTATTGGTTTCGATTGTAAGCGTATTTATATCTATTGGCTGTAAGGAGTGAGCAAGACGGGAATATTTTTATTACTGCCAAATATACTTTAGCAGTAGTTTGTGTAGGTCGCGAGAGTTTATTCCAGTCGTTACCGTTGCAAACGTTTCATGTTTACTGAAATCCATCACGCAACTAAGTTCAATTTTCAAAATCGTCTGAAATTGGCCCGGGTGAGCCGCAGACATGGCTAAGCCCGGCTCGCTGCTGAATACTAAACGAGGCGAGCCCACCTGGGAACTACTTTGTATTACGATGGGTACCCACAGTATGAGTATCTATGTATCTAGAGAACAGTTACAAATGTTTCTCAATTTATACTACTGTCGACAAGTAATGTTGATATTTCACTAAATTCAGCATCTTATAATAACATAGTCTTAAGTTCAGTTCGAATAAACTCAGATAAGATTGACATAACTCCTTTTCTTAATAATGATTTCTACAGTTATACCCGAAACCAATAACTTTCTTGATAGATACAAGTGAATTTTAGATAATTGATGGAATCAGGCGTAATATTGCGGAAATCCATTGTTAATACAATATTAGAGAAAGGGACCCACCACTTACCCTCGGAATTGTTTAGAATCCCAAATTATAAATCAAATAAATTTGATCGATAATAGAGGAAACCAACAAGATCTCTAATATTGTATTAAGTGAATTTTAGTGAGCTGGTTGCATAAAATAGAAGTACCTATAACCAAAATTTCTGTTGCCATCAATTTAGTATTTGGACGATTGCTCTGTCAGCGCTATTCTTGGTAAAAGATAAACGCACATATATATTTGGATGCAGAAATAGTGAAGATAGGGATTTTTCTTTCGTGAGGAAATCCACAGTTAGACAGAACGTAGGTCTCCACTGTAAGGAAGTTAACAAGTAATGAATTAGACTTTTCTTTATAGAAAGTTGTCAGGTAGGAGCATCACAGTTGAGTCAAATGAAGACCTAAATTGATTTGAAATACATCAAAAAAGTTCATTTTTGTGCCAACATTGCTCTCTAAATTAGTGCCCTTCGGTTGGTTTACATTTCAGTATTTTAAAGGAGCCACGAGTGTAGGTACCTTTTTTGGATTAGTTTTAACATGCATCGATGCGCAAATTATAGTACATTTATAATCAAAAGTCCTAAAACATTGGACATCTTTGCAATAAAGCAAAAGATCTTTCTCCTAGCGCAGATTAATTAGACACGGTACCAACTGCCAGCCATCACACCTGAACACATACGCGCATACAAATGGCTTTTAGTTTCACGTGTTGTCACAGTCACGAAGTTTGCCGATCTGCCGGATCGTACCGTAGATTTACATGCTAAGTACTAGATACCTTTGTTGGATATAAATCGTTAACAATGAGAAGGGTTAAATGTCTTAGACTGCTAAATTCTGATCTTCTTCTTTGTCGGTATCACTCTTGTCAGAGTGGTCCTGGTCATCACATCAGATGTTGGTGGCAAGCTTCACAACATGCCGCCACTCCTCTCTGATGGCCGCCTTCCTCGTGCATTGGTGTAGTGATGATGAACCATTTACTGCCGCTTTTATCTGGTCAGTCCACCTCATGGCCAGGTACCCTCAACCTTTCCCTGGACCACAAGTCGCTCAATAGCCACCTCCCCTCGGTGGAATACGTGACCAAAAAAGGTGAGGATACGGGACTGTACCAAAGATGATAAACGCTGTTTGATGCCTAGTTCTCAATTCATTCCACGATACTCCGAGTATTCTCCTCCAGCACTCCAATTCTGATAACTAAGTTCAAATGACGAGGGCTTGGTCTAGTGGTTTGAACTTAGACCGCTCGGCTCACTATACCAGGTCGTTGCTGGTTTGATTCCGATTTCAAAAATGACCTTTTCAGTATTTGCCCTGGTAGCATGACCGCTTAGACATAAGTTGTATCTCTTTCAACTGTCAGATTTGTCGAGAAAATTACGTCACTTCGAGCTTTGTACTGAACATGGCTCGGAGTGACGTCATTTTCTCGACCAATCTGACAGTTGAAAGAGATACAACTTATGTCTACGCGGTCATACTATGCGTACTGGTCTGGGTACTAACTGGGATCGCCTTCAGTCCATTGTACGGTACCCATAGCACAAAATAACACAGACATCAGCCTCAAACAGACACCGACCTCGCCGGCGAGGTCGAGGAACCCCCTCTTCCGCTCGTAGGTGCATCTTTGCACCTAAGAGTGTAGTCACTACCTCTCCCCTCACGGTAACTGCCCAAGCCGAGGTCGTGCCCTCTGTGGCGCCCTTGAGTTAGTTGCCACCCATTTTCCGCCATGAAGGCCTTGGTTGGAGTCGCACTCTGCACTCGCCACTCCTCCGGTGAAGCTGTAAAGGCCACCTTACGGCCAACAGAGTAGTCTATTCAAAAAAAAACCCATAGCACAAGCGTTGCTCAACTTGTGATCTTACGATGAGTATGTGTTGACTCGATATTTATATTAATTACATTACATTTTTATTTCGCAACATAGTACCCACTACAGTTACTTTGAAGCTTTAAATTATTATAGACTTTGTTTTGAACATGCTATTCTCAACACTAGCAAATACTGGGCCCCGTTGCGAGCTACAATGTTTCCATCCAAGGATTTCATACTGCAAATAAAAGTACACCTAAGGGAAAATTATCCTGGCTTCCCTTCTTGCTCCCCGCACCCTTAATTATACCCCCTCCCCCTCCCTCCCACTCCTTACGTGATCAGAGCAGGCGCCCCTCAACCGTAATTATTTTCCCCTTTACGTAATTTTTTCGTGCCACGGAAAACAGGGAAGTTTCAATCATAGGTATACAAGCAATACTTCTTTAGCATTGAAATTAATGAGAATGACTTTGAAACACTTAGGTGTACATCATATTTTCTGACTGTTTCCTTACCTCTTCATGAAGTCAAAATCAAACAATTTATAGGCCTACGGTAGTAGTTACAAATTGTCTAGTTTTTTTTTCTTACAAAAGGTAGCATTTTGGATCGTAGCGCGACGTCGGCCGAGAAAATCCGGCAAGAATCACAGTAGGCTCATAATTCTTTTAATTTACTTTTTTTTATCGCATAAGCTTGCTTCAAACTATTTAATTTATCTCTTTGTTTTATTGGATTAGAAGTTTAAATGGAGACACGATTTTGTAACTTGTAGAAAAACAGCATTTAAGTAGGCTAACGCAATTATTCCAGAGTCTCGAGTAAATAAATCTAAAGTTAGTAAGTAAGTTACACAATAAATTCTTTGTGCAAAGTTCTTAACACTTGAGATTCTCGCCAAGTTCGCACTGAAAGAAATCTTACGTGAATTATGCGAGGGAGTGCAGTTTAGAACAAGCGTGAGATTTTATTTTGGTAAGTTTTTCTTTGCACAAGAAGTGCATTGAAGTCATCCTTCACTATTTGATCTGCAAGCGGAGTAAAATGTCCCACAGAAATAAGGTGACACTTTACAAAACATGCATCCTCCCCATTATGTCATATGCCAGTGTGGTTTTCGCTCACGCGGCGAAGACACACATCAACCGCCTGCAAGTAGTGAAGTCCTGGTTTCTCCGTAGGGCCGTAGGTGTCCCGTGGTGCATACGGAACGTAGATCTTCATTACGACCTTGGCCTCTTCTCAATTCGAAAATACTTAAAAATAGCGTCCGAACGCTGTAAAGGCCACCTCACGGCCAACAGTGTAAGTCCTTAAAAAAAAAGCATTGAAGTCCATGAAGTAATAATTGATTCTTATAAAAATAACTGCATTTACCTTACCATTACCAAAATAAACTTACAATATTGATTTTGTTACCTTTGATTTTTGCAATAGACTTGCAGGCATGTGTGGAAAAGATCTGTCACATTCAGCAAAACTAAAAAGACTTTAAAATTAAATAAAATTCGAAGAAATTAAAGTGAAAGTCAAGAAATTTTAATTACTAGGGAACGTATCCTTCGTATTTTCCCTAGTAATTAAAATTTCTAGACATCCACTATCATGTCTACTTGCTTTTTAAACAGCTACAAATGTATGATTCGACAAGTATGTTTCATTAAAATAGTCAAAGTTAACCAAATTAAATGAAGCTAAACAAACAGTGGTAATGAGATGTACAAATTACAAACAAGTAGGTACAATGGGTTACAAGACACTTAAGTTCAAGCAACAACGAGATAAATACAATAGAATACTTTTAAGTACAATTCTTCTATAAATATCCAAATTATCTGATTCTAAGTTGATTTCAAAAGTTTATAGCATTTGCCAAGTTTGCACTACTATTTCGGCCATTTGCACGGCCCTAGACGAGGAAGCGCTTCTTACGCGTGTTATCCAAATTGTTTCTCAAATTTCCTAATCGATCCGGAAGCCTGTGCTCCCTAGAGCGTACTTCTTACAAAGTTTGACAATATAATGTGAAATTAAGTAACTAAGTTAAGGGTATTTAAACTTGTTTGTTTAAACATAGTTAATAGGTTGAGAAGAACGCAAATTTTTAGTTAAGCGACTATGTATCTTAATACCACTCGAATTGATAAGTCTACCTCTAGTTTTACTGCCAAATCGATTTAAATATTAATTAATATAGGATTTAAAAGATATATCCGTTTTTATAAATTGTTAAATTTAAATAATATTTTATGATAGTGGAGTTTATCAATATAATAAAAAAGAAACGATTCCAACCGTGCCCCGTAGGGAAGGTCAAACAAAAGGCTAACCTCGAGGTTGTAATACCCATTGTGCCAGGAACGAAGTCGCGACCTTATCTCAGGTATCAGAGGGCGAATTGGAATACTGGTCCCTAGTCCCAAGTAATGTTTTTTCAATATCACAGCAGATTGAAATTTGTCGGGACAAAATAGAAATGCAAATATTATTATTGTCGATATGCAGGGGTTTTATAGATCTAGTATTCGTTACTACGCAATGCGCTAGTTGGTGCAGTATTCTGAGTATGAATATTATAACAATAACAGAAGGTGGTATTTGAGACGGGGACGGCTCGCATTGTATTTTCCTCTCTCTGGAGCCCTAACCACTGGTAACTAGGACCCTGTTCCAGATGCCGGTGGGAAAATGTTTATATTTACACTTCAAATGTAATTGGGGGCGAACCTATTGTCATTATACGTGGGACATTTCCCCTCAATACGAGAGGGATTTGAGTCATAGTCCACAATGCTGGTGGTTCCCCAACCACACTAGTGGTTGGGGAATTTTACGCGCCTCTCTATAGACGTACAGGTTTCCTCCAATAGTTCACGCGACTCAGCAAGTGTTAATCATAATAGAAAATGACATTCGCATATGAAAATCACATAGCTGTGCGCCCAGGACCCCTTACGTACAAGTTCTTCAACTAACAAGGCTTCATTTTTTTATATTACACAATCAGTAAAATGCGAATCAGGACATTTTCATCCTCTTTTAAGGATTTAAGCTCTTGGCGGTGGAGTTTTGTCGCTATTACATTTTCACCATAGAGTCGTAATATTTCTTTTGCTCTATGTTTGTGCACACTCGATAGAACGCAACGCTCTACTAGCTCGATGACTCAACGTCAAACGCATCTAACGTCACGTCACTATACGTCCCGTCACATCAACGTCATTTTCCACAAGATTAGACGCAAGGACGCTGCAAGCGGTTTGTCTAATGAACCTCGGACGTTTCACGCCCGCTCCGTTAAGCCATGTAATTGGTTTGGCTAACTGACGTGTGTGTGAACGCTGCTTTAGAATTGCATTTGGTGAGATTAGCGAGTGCATACCTAGTATACTTAGAATAAACCACTTTTCTTACATATCTGTACATATAAATAAAATTGGAGTGTCCGTTAGTAATATCAAAATAACAGCTTTTTGCTAAATGCATATGAAAGTATATAAGATACGTATAACGGAACGAAATTTTAAAATTATTTGTCTGTGTGTCTGTTTGTGCTGGGTAAACTCCCAAACGGCAGAACCAACTATAACGAGACTTTCACTGGTAGATAGCTGATGTTCCAAGGAGTAACTTAGGTTACTTTTATTATTTATGAGCGTTGGCACAGTTAGTATTAAATAAATATCGCCAGACAACACAAACTAAGGAAAACTTGTACTATGAATACCGTAGACTGGAGCGATCCTAGTTAGACCCAGACTAGGGCAAATTCGAAAAGACCATTTTAGAAATTTGACTATTGTGGGAATCGAACCTGCACCACCTGATTCAGTGATCTGCGTGGCCCTCACTTAGAATAAGGCCTTCCCACCACCTCTTAAAATATTCTTGTTTTCATATTAACTGTAAATGTTGACAGATTATGTACTGAGTTAACTATCAAAAACTAAAAATAATATTTAAAAGGTTGCCACAAGATATATGGTGCTATGGGGCTGAACTCAGATTTATTTTGGTATAGATAACCTAATAATAATGAAAACTTACAAAAACCGGCCAAGTGCGAGTCGGACTCGCGCACGAAGGGTTCCGTACCATTATCTATAAAAACGGCAAAAAAATCACGTTTGTTGTATGGGAGCCCCCTTAAATATTTATTTTATTCTGTTTTTTAGTATTTGTTGTTATAGCGGCAACAGAAATACATCATCTATGAAATTTTCAACTCTGCAACTATCACGATTCATGAGATACAGCCTGGTTACAGACGGACGGACGGACAGCGAAATCTTAGTAATAGGGTTCCCGTTTTACCCTTTGGGTACGAAACCCTAAAAATTACCATACATTTTTTATCAGATTAGTGCCATTTTTAATGGCGTCCTTTTAAAGAGTCGGTTAGGCTCTCAAAGTAGATAAAGTACTAAAGACTCCAATCTTCGTAATGCTCTGTGGCGATTTTTTTGAAGGTTGGTAATGGTTTATCTTGAGTTTTTCTGAGATCCGCCATCTTAGTCTTAAGAAAGTAAGTACCTAAGTGTCACTAGACAAAACTAATATGGCGGATAATTTACCACAGCGCAGGCTCGGAATGCTACCTCCATAGTCAGGCCTAATACAAAAAAACAGCAATACTCCTTGCAAATTCCAAATAGGAAGATTGGTAATCGAATTTGAAACATGACAAAAAATGGTAGAGTCAGCATTAACATCAACGAAACGATCTACTAACAATGGCGTCGCCACACTACCGTCAGCAGAAAAACGCACTATCGGTAATGAGTGATGTTCAACCATTGACCCGGCGTCAGCGACAACGGATGATGAATCGCGTACCGTCCGCAAAAAAGGCGGACTAGTTATATTAATGACATAAATTAGAGCGTGTCGTAGACGGAGAAAGGTTTCGTAGATAGAATTCAACCGCCATTTCAACATCAGAATGGAGTTAAAATTGTTTGATTTCTAGATGCTTCGAATTCTTATGCAGTTAGAAAGATATAATCAGGTAGGCACGCACGCCATGGACGTTTATGTATACAAAGCTGATATATGATGTGTGCTTCACTTATTGTTTTGCGAGACTGTCCAACCTTTTTTCATACGTCTATGGTTAAGTTACGACTACGTTATTCTTACGTTATTCTCCATTGAAAGGGCATTTTAAACGGATGGTAAGCGTATCACAACGATATAAATAAACAATAATAAAATTGCAATCATCTCATTCATCCCACTCAACCCACATCCCTGAAAGAATTCCATTATCATTCATCTTAATAAATATTATTGTTTATCCCCTCAGCCCTCTGCGCGGGCGAGCAGTGGGCTGAGTGACGTTGAGGGTATCCTCAATTATGACTATCGCAATACTACAGCCTACTACGGCCTTCCAGCTTAATAACGTAGGGTGCGTGGTGCGGTTACTGGCATATCATTATTATTTTAATAAAAAAGTGATACATTTTTAATTTTCTTTCCTATACCCGAGCCTTAATAGCTTATATATTTTCAGCTATTTATGACGTCATTTTCTTTTGTTTATTATTGTCTCGTCAAATTTAATTTGTGCTTAAAAATTATGTTATCCTTAGCAAAGTAGCTGATTTAATTTATGTTCTTTGTTTAGTACACCTCATCCTTACTAGTACTTTAATAATAATTCCTCTCAATCCAAAGGTTGCCTGGTAGAGATCACTTTTAGTGATAAGGCCGCTCATTGTTGTACTTAATTATTATTATTTTTTATCGTACATCTAAAGCTTGTATTTCTCTAAGCGGTGGAACAATAAATCTATCTTAATTAAATACACATCTCATTCCTTTAATTCTCTTATTGCCAGTTATTTATTAGAAGAACTATTGTGATCAGTGCTTCAGTTACTTGGAAAGAAGCATAGAGGAACGTATCACCATCTGTCATTACAGTTTGACAACAACTGTCAAGAATATAAATGCATCGGGTAGCGGTAAGGGAGCAGTTGTTCCATAGGAATATAACAAAGTTAAGACCCCCCAAAATACAGTGTAAATATCCCAATTATCGGCACATCGAAACCGGCCAAATAAGGGATAAATATCGGTAAACACTAAATTATTGTCTGTCCGTCTATAGGCGCGCCGATGATTTGTGTCCCGTTGCCGCCTATTTTTCATCCGGCCTGCCATCACTAAATCACGCTGACAACTACGCTAGGTCGACTACTGAGGGTCATACCTTACAACATGCCACTATGTATCTTGTACCGTTAGTTATAGAGTTGATTTTGTCTTTGACTTGTTTCACTTCGTAGTGTTTAATACGTCGGGTTTACGACACATGACTTTCAACCTTATTTGTATCTAATATAAGTATTTAATTCTTTATCATGCCACGAACGTGGAGTATCCCGCACGGTGTTAATCTTAAATACGACTTTCAATCTTACATCGAAGTGTTAAGGTTGGACTTAGGTCTTCGTGTTTTATCTTTAGATGAACTGCCTCCGGGCAGGTTCCTAATATTTATTATTTGTGTACAAACGTATAATAAAATTCGCGTGAAATATTAAAATTATGTGTAGAGTCAGTATTTTGTCTTTAAAAATAGTGTGTGATACGCAAACTATAAGTTTGTACAAAATGGGGTCACGAATACTTTTCATACACAAACACAAATATCCATACGCAATAAATTCTTAATACAGTAGAATATTAAATAAATAAATGGGGGCGTGGCTTCTACGACATAAATTTGATCTTTATGTATATTGACACAGAGTTCGTTTGGTATTGGCAAATATTAGGACGCGCGAGAGTTGTCGCCTCAGTGGCTTAATGGTGAATTATACGAGCCGAGTCTTGTTTTTCAAATACACATAGACCGCGGACTTTTTCTTTTATTACGAAATTAATGAAATGTCGTAGTGACAGTTACCACATTGCATTATTAGTAATTTAATTTGTATAGGACAGCTCTAGTACGTTAAACTTCTGAAAATATAAATCGCTGCAAGTGTTTAATACACTATCTAAAAACTGAGAGAAATATTTTGTAAATTCATTTATCCGCACTTTAGTTTTGCTTTTAACGTGTCTCTACCCCAAGACTTTACGTTCGTAGAATCGTATACGTCCTTATGTATTTATTCGTTCCGACTCCTTCAAATCGTTGCACACTTATCCGTGATATTTCCAATAAGTGACGCGTCCATTCGTTCGGAACAGTACAAGTGGTGACGCTCCGCTGGCTCCAAAGACGCACCTGTCTCGGAGCGCCGCCTTTTTTCCACTTTCACACAATTTGCCAGCTAAAAATAGACCTTAGTACCACGAATATCATCATTTTAATTATATGTAATGCAATATTTATAAGCAACTGAAAGCGAGTTACGCGGTATATATCAAACAAGAGTGTTCGAATCAGTAAGAAAACTGGCCAAGTGCGAGCCGGACTCGCGGAAGGGTTCCGTACTATTATCTATATATAATATTCTCTATATATAAATCTCCTGTCACGATGTTTGACCGCGATGGATTCCTAAACTACTTAACCGATTTTAAATTAAATTGGCACACCGTGAGCAGTCTGGTCCAACTTGAGAGATAGGATAGCTTAGATCTTTAATTATAGTCGCAATTTTATTTTATTGCAAATTATTTGTCTATATTTAATTGACAGTCACAATTATTTGTTAACTCAAAAAGATTCTAACAGATTTCGATACTTTTCGACTGGATTGAGTAAGTAATCAATAGATGGCACTGCTATGGTAAACCGACAAACGTGTCATATACGCTACTAGCATGATTACCACGTGTTATTGAGGCTAAAGTATAAATTAAATTATTTTGTAGTAAACGAAATACCGTGAAATTCAATTATTTCTACTTTTTTAATTTTTGGTGTTAGCATAGCCAACCACGTGTTACTTAGACCGAAAATTTAAAAAAAATAAGAAAAGAAAGAAAATTGACAATGTAATTTAAATGAATAATAGTGTAAGAAAATTTTAATCAATCGTGTTCAACGTCCTTCCCCTTAAAATCACAATCAAGTGAATTTGTGTACCAACTTCAACATTTCCGTCTTGGTTCGTAAATAATTTCATTGTACTAAAGGGTTATAGTCGTAGAAATAGTCGTAGAGGTCACCATATTTTTTTACAAATACCATCTATGTAAAAAGCATGGTGGTCCCCGTGACTGATGTTCTCCTACCGTTCCTCTTAAATTGTATACTACAATGTAATATAACGATAACTTTAGCCACAGCAACGCGTGGCCGGGTCTGCTAGTTATCTATAAAAACGTAAAAAATCATGTCTGTTGTATGGGAGCCGCCCTTAACTATTTATTTTTAAAGTGCATAATATCAATAACTATTTCAATCAGTGGTAGCCAAGTGGTCGAACGCACGTCTTGCAAATCAAAGTGTGCAGGTTCAAACCCCAGCTCGCACCTCTGGGTTTATGTGCGAATCTCATTTTCATCCGAGATTACCACTTGCTTTGAAACGGTGAAGGCAAACACCGTGAGAAAACCTGCACGTCTATAGAAAGGCGTGTGAAGTTCACCAACCCGCACTGGGCCAGCGTGGTGGACTATAGCCCAAAAATCTCCCTCGTAATGAGGGAGAATGTGCCCGGTATAATGGCAATAGGCTCGCCCCCTATTACATTGGGACCAAAAATACATCGGCGAAGTGTGGGCGCACTGCAGTGCACCTCTGCCTACCGCTTCGGGGAATACAGGCGTGATGATGTATTGATGTATTTCAAGCGTCTACCTGTTGCCGTTATCAATATCGAGCAAAAACGAGAAAAAAAAAAGTTTATTGTATGGGAGCCACCTTAAATATTTATTTTATTCTTTTTTTTTTGTATTCGATGTTATACCGGCAACAGAAATACATCATCTGTGAAAATTTCAACTGTCTAACTATCACGGTACATGAGATACAGCCTGGTGACAGACGGACAGACAGACAGACGGACGGACATCGGAGTCTTAGTAATTATACCCTTTGGGTACGGAACCTTAAAAAGTACTCGTAGATATTAAAAAAATATCATATACCTGGCATGATTTTTGATGATGGAATTGAGTACCTACAGCTCTATAAGTCATCCCTGAATACGGTAGAACCAAGTAAGAAGGACCACTCTCTACCTTTAAGCGTTACATGTAGACTCTACCATAAAATATTATAAAGCCGAATCACATTGCGTTAGTAACTGGGTTGTTACGTTGTGGTATAATAAATTATGCCAAATGATACGACCTTAGTGACAAGGTAGCAATGAACTTGAAATTAATAAATATGTTTCAGTAAGCATTAAGGAGTGGTAGCTTTGTCAGTAAAATGCCTTCCTTGAACGTAAAGGGTGCAAGTTCAAATCCCGGGCCCGCTCCTCTGAGGTAATGAGATGAGATAATGAGATAAGTTCTGCCCATTTTCATGCGCAAATGTCATTTTCAATCGCTGAACGGTGACAGAAAACATCGTGAGAAACTATATAAAGGCGTATTAAGTCCACCAACCCGCACCGGGCCAAGGTAGAATATAGCCTAAAATCTCCTTCGTATTGAGGGAGAATGTGCCCGGTATAATGGCAATCGACTCGCCCCCTGTTACATTGGGACCAAAACACATTGGAAAATGTCGGCGCACTGCAGTGCACCCTTGCCTATCCCTTCGGGGACTATAGGCGTCATGGTGACGATGATGTATGTTTCGGTAACTGAAGAAAACCAAAAAACACCGCTGCGTGCCAAATGGTCCGGAAAAAAATCTGTGTAAACAAACCCGCGGGCACACTGGCCATATTTCAAGCGCGGAATAAGGGCGTGTTTACACTGATCACATTGTGTTTGCGAAGGACACGACAAACACATAGCGAGCGGTAAACGACGGCCAATAAGGTTCCAATCGGGTTTTAATAGAGTGAGGGAATCGGGTTTTATAGAATCCTGGTTTCGACCCCCAACTAATAGGGGAGTTGTTCCGACACTTATCTGTTACATTCTAGCTCTAGAGCGGATAAACCAATGCAGTTATTAGGATTTTAAATGACAAAGTTTCTTACATTTAAGTACATGTATATACCTAGCTAACATATAGGCATAGTATTAGCATTGCATCTCTGCCTACCCCTTCAGAAATGGTATGAACTAGCCAGAGAGAGCTATATATTTTATAAATACTTTCTTCAGGCAACAGATTTTATAAATACTTTCTTAATATGTATTTAATAGATACGTATGCTTCATTGATCAAGGAACATTCAAAATCGAAATTTTAGATAGTTTTCTAAAACTGCATATTTACCGTACATATTCAACAACATAAGCATAGTCCATGAAAAACATCTGCAGTACACTAACTAACTGAAAACGGAAGTTCTGACGTATACTTAACATGAACTAGCATCGAGGAAGAGTTTTCCTGAAACTTGAACCGGAAATAACGCGCGCTCCTCTGTGCCCGCTTATTAAAACTACGACATACAACTCTATGGTATATTAGCTCTTTAGTTTCTACCCCCGACTTTGTCTGCGTAGACTTAGATTATTTGCTATCGTTATAATTATTAGCCTATATGTTATTTTAATGTATAAACAATAGTAATGTAAAGTTTCTTAAAAATCCGTTCAATAGTTTTTGCGTGGAAGAGTAACAAACAACATACATCTATCCCCACAAACTTTCACATTGAATAGGATTAGTAGGACCTTAACTCCTTGGCTTAATTGAGAGGACAATTTATATAGTATTTTTAATAGAACTAACGGCAGAAACCTATATCGCGTGAAATCTGTGCATATGTTTTACTAAGGATAAAATGGCCTGTCTTCTTTATTTTTACAAGTTTTTTTTTATTAACTTGCAATATATGTATGTCCAGGTGGAATCTTGCAACTGAATTTTAAATCAGTAATTGTAATTTTAACCGATTGAGCTGAAATTTGGTATACACGCTATGTGACGTCATTCTAATGCCAATGTGGCGGATCATCCAAGATGGCGGAGTAGTTAGTTTTCTGCACTACCACAGTATGGGTATCAAATGAAAGGGCTTGCTGAGGAGAACACGAACACTAAGGGCAATTAAATAAAAGCTTGTTTTTAAAAAGTTTTTTTTCCATTAATTTATTACATTGTTGATGAATGTTGATTCATGCGAGTTTACCTTTTGCCAAGGATAGGGTAGGATAGGGATAGCAATCGTCCTACTATCTTCTTCTTTTTTTATGAAATGAGTGACATGATAAAATTTAATGAAATAAGATAAGAAATGGCTGCACCGGGTATTTCGGGTATTAGCGGGTATTACAGCCAGTGTCAAGTAATTAATTACAAGAGCAAATTCAATAAATACACATTATAAATATAAAAAATGGGTGATGAACGTGATAAAAATGGCGGATGAATACCGTCCATGGAGGTAGTATAGTAATAAGAAGCCGGCATACGGAGCCCGCACTGAGGTGAATTATCCGCCATATTAGTTTTGATTGTCTAAATTGTTTAACACTTACGTACTTACTTGATCTTAAGATTAAGATGGCGGATCTCATATAAACCATTATTGCCAACCTTCAAAAAATCGCCGCAAAGCATTACGAATAGTGGGGTCTTTATGGGTACTCTATCTATACTATCTCGATGACGGTATCGTCTCAATATTATTTTGATGACAACTGACATTACCATATCGGTAATCCATAGACACTTGTAACTTATACTGCCGGTTCGATAACTATCACTGCTACTACTACAGCCCTTTTAACGTCCCACTGCTGGGCACGGACCTCCCCTCAATGCGAGGGGGATTCGGCCGGCCCATAGTCCACCACGCTGGCCCAGTGCGGGTTGGTAGACTTCACACATCTATCGAGAACTAGTCAAGTTCCCTCAGACGTGCAGGTTTCCTCACGATGTTTTCCTTCACCGTTTTATAGCAAGTGATAATCTCAGATGAAAATGAGATTCGGACATAAATCGCAGAGGTGTGTGCCTGGGTTTGAACCTGCACACCTCAACCTCTCGGCTACCACTGCCACAACTATCACTAATCTCCATAACTTTATAATGAGGTGATCTATCTACAGCAGCATTGTAGAATGTTTCAAATCAAAACCTACATTTCTGATTAGGTTTGTAGATTTGATGTATTGTTATAATTGAGTAATTCTTTATATCGTGGGGTAAAAGGCTATTTTACTTAAGTGACATTTTTTAACTAAACAGGAGAGCATACTCATTCGACGCAGAAAAATTTGCTGTTCCTAAATATTTATATAAGTTAATCACCATTTGCCTTACCTTATCCCATTATTTGGGGCCGGCGCAGTATGTCCTTTTCTTCCATTCATCTCGCTTTTCCTCCATACCGACATCCACTCCCATCTCATTCATATCACTTTTTACACAATTCATCCATTTTTTCTTTGGTCTTCCTCTCGCTCTGTATTCATTCATACTCATCACCCTTTTAGTCACATGCTTCTCATCTATTCTCATCACATGCCCTAACCATTCTAGTCTCTTACTTCTTACTTTTAACGTTATGGGCGCTACTTTTATTCTACCTCTAATATAGGCATTCCTCACCTTATCCAGTCATTCCATGTCCTATAAGTTAATATCGCCCAAAAATGTCGCTAAGTCAAATAGGCTCTCACCCCTTGATATAATCCCCCTTTCATTACTTCATGACCACTTACTATCGAACTTGTTACGTGCAACAATTTAACGTTTAAAACAGTCCAGTGGGCCAAAACCACAATTTAATGAACATTTAATTTTAAATTCATTAGCCAGTGGTGAGCGGTCGCCGGAACGGATTTCCGTCGGAAATAATCATAAACACTTTTGTGTCTGACGTCATTAGTTTTAAATTTTAATCAACCTTTGAGTTATCAAGTGGATCTATTTATAATAATTTATATAATACTAGCAGATCCGGCGATTCGTATCGCTTTTTTTTTAATGGACTACGCTGTTGGCCGTGAGGTGGCTTTTACAGCTATACCGGAGGAGTGGCGAGCGCAGACTGCACTCCAACCAAGGCCTTAAGGGCGGAAAAGGGTGGCAACTAGCTTAAGGGCGCCACAGAGGGCACGACCTCGGCTTGGGCAGTTACCGTGAGGAGAGAGGTAGTGACTGTGCTCCTAGGTGCGAAGATGCACCTACGAGCGGAAGAGGGGGTTCCTCGACCTCGCCGGCGAGATCGGTGTCTGTTTAAGGCTGGTGTAGGTGTGTTGGTGGCCCTCTCGACGCCCGGGTCGAGGAGGGCGGTGATCGTGTCGGGAGGATCAATCAACTCGTGCTGCGGACGGCGGCGACGAGTTGATTATGTGTGCGCGGGGTCTGGTTCGTAATTGCCGGCGGCGACAATTAGAGGATTTGAATGCGACGCGGCTTTTTTAAAATACCGTTCGGACGCTATTTTTAAGTGTTTTCGAATTGAGAAGAGGCCAAGGTCGGAATTAAGATCTACGTTCCGTATGTACCACGGGGCACCTACGACCCTACGGAGAAACCGGTACTGCACTACTTGCAGGCGGTTGATATGTGTCTTCGCCGCGTGAGCGAAAACCACACTGGCATTGACATAATGGGGAGGATTCGTATCGCCTTAGAATTAGTGACATACGAAAGCAGCGCCACCTTTCCAATTGTGAACCTAAACCATCCAGGAACCCATTGAAATATACACACAAAATTTCATTCAAATCGATGCAGCCGTTTAGGAAGAGTTCAGTGACATACACACGTACAGTAGAATTATATATATAATGATAATATTTGACCTTTTTTGAAAATGTACTCTGTATCAATACACTTAAGGATTAAATTTCAGTTATAAAAGCCACGGAACCACGCGTACAAATTCACTCACGCCATCGATGACATTTCGTTGAAGGATGTGCTTCTTCCATAGAGTAACTAGAAAACCCATATCGACTCCGTCGTGAGTATGGCTCTGCGCTAATTATTTTGACGTTTATCTGACATCCGCCATTGTAGTTTTCTGTAATAAGTATATATAAGCAAAACTTAAATTGTTACATTCACCCTATTAGTTAAGTAAAGTCTCTGATAATGTCAGAGGATGTAGCTCGCGGGCCGGGCCTGTATAGCGCCCGGACATTACTACTAGATAAACGTCAGAAAAAATTGCCGCAGGGCGGAATCGCGAGCATCTCCGTTTTGCTCTATGGTTTCTTCTATGAGTTCCTAAAGGAACTTCTGTAATTAGATGCTATAAACAAACATTTAACTTTATATCCCAGTAATATAATTAAGAAATAAGTATAAAATTACCTTTCAAATAATTTGCAATATTTGAATTAATTGCACATATCAAAATTTAATATTAAAAAAAAAAGATTATGATTTTGAATTAAGAACTTAAGGTATTTGTGTATGAAAAAATTTTGATCTTGGAGTGTATCTCATCGCACAAGAATACAAATCATAATATCATGCAAATGAGTCCTTTTAAGAATTTCCATTTATACCACATCGTGCACCACCGCTGATATCAGAAAAACTTAACAATATGAAAAGATCAAAATCCATTGCAATCGGTTCTGTGTAGGGTGCATCCCTATTTTGTAAATCGCGGGCAATCCCGTCCCGACCTATCGGATCGCGCCAATAAAAAGGCGCCGTTCTCGCTCACCATTCGAATACCACGATTGGTATCGATTCCCGGTGAATATACTCGTTTATTTTTATTTCGATTCCGATGCTGATGTTTAGATATCTTTGACAGGTTCCAATGTATTTGAACTGGAAAATTGAAGTAGTTACAGGAGAATTTACATACCTACAGCTTCTTTGATTGAATGCTTGCTTGATACACAACAAATAGAACCCTAGTTTATTTCATGTTTCCGTTTAAAAGTCAGTAAAATAAATAAATGTGTCCTCATAACGATGTATTTCCAACATTATAATAGGGCGTATGTTAGTAGTATTTCTAAAATGGTGAGCACATAATTAAACGCTTCTTCTTTTCATGGGTGTAGTCCTATTTTACACATTATTTCGTGGTAAGTTGCCCCAAACACCACGCTCAACCAGTTATTTTAATAATCGACCTAATTCTACCATTTTCTTATTTTACTAAATTAAATTATGAAATAAAATGTTTAAAGATGAGGTAACTGCACCCGCAATAATTTATTTCTTTATTTATTAGGACAAACAAAAATAACATATAAATATAGCATGTCTACTAATACTAATAGGGTAAAACTAAACGCACACATTATAAATAAAATGGGCGGTGAAGGTGAAAAAGATGGCGGATAAATCGGTACATAGCTTGACATAAGCATATAATCAACTGGTCACTATTGCATTAGGTTGAATAAGGAACAGATAGCGTTCTGCCCGTAAATACTCATCAATCGTAAGTAGGTAACCTACCAATCGAATTTCAAATTTAAACCTTACAATACTAAGCTTATTATTGCTTAAGATAAAATGGTTTAACTGCACACAATGTCGAGCTGAATTCTCACCTCGGGATGCCACAGGTATGGCACATAATCTGTGCACAGTTTATGAAGGTAGCGCTCCAGGGTTATTTACAAAATCATAAAGTTCTAGTGATAAGGGGTATCTCTAGTTATTGTTCACGCCAGCGTTAGATACAGCATTATTATTATTTAAGTTACAAACATGTTATCTACCTTCCGTAGTTTCAGAAGGTTACATTAAAATACTACTAAATTACAAAGTCATTTTGAATGTCAGTATTTTATTCAAGTTAGGAACCTTTGCTATTTATCATGGTAATACTTACAATAAATAATATTAATAGGTCCATAATATGTCTATGGTACCAATCTCTTTTGTTTTTTGTTGGGGATACTTGAAATTGGAACAACGTATATACGAACTTCTATAATAATTAGCACTTACCTATAACCATGGATTATTTTCCTCTAATCCTCTACCCAACCCAGGCTTTTGCGACGCGTAGGTAATACCTAATGCTTCGAAAAGTTGTAGTTTTTCTAATGAACGAGTAACAAACCGTAACGGGCTTCGGAAGTGATACGTACGGAACTTTGTTTAAAAGAACAGTTTTGATTAACGCAAGTTGAAACTGCTACGGACCGTTAGCTAACGGGACGTTTCTTAAATATAGGAATCTATCATGAACGATTTGCTTTATAACGTGGAACAATAAAGTTTTATTTTTCTAACATTCATATGCTAAGAAAAATATTTTCACATAATTGTGTTTTTACTAGGGATAGCAATCAGTTATGTACATATATTTTAAATCGTTTACAATTCATTTCAACTCGCAAATGGCCCATATAAGCATCGTAAACACGATAATGGTTTAAATTTCTACAATAATATTTAACTCGGCGATTTAACTGTGGACACCGCGTAATCCCACAATGCAGGTAAAATCTACTGTTAAAACGAAAACCACAAATAGTTTTTAAGATCCAGTTAATATTTGTTTGATGAAATTATTAAAAAATAAACGCGTCGATTAACCTCCTTATCTAATAACTTTTTCACTGAAATTTGACACTGGCAGACAACAGTGTCACAATTCTGTAGCCGTTTGCCATAAAGAAAAAATAAGAGGATTCTTTTTTTGAAGTCGTTTGAAAAAGTACATTTGTTCCGTTCAAATTACGAAACATGGCCGCAAAACAATCAAAATACCTAACAAGAGTGGGGGTTGGAAAAAATAAAAATATACTACCCCCTGGAGGAACATCAGTGGGTCCGCTCCGGACCCGGATCTCACCCTAGATGGACATAGAAACCGTTTTACCTAAAAACACGTAAACACTTCGCTATACACTGGAGGCCAACAAAAAATATACCGCGAAATTAGAGTAATATTTTGTGTTTTGAAATAGTTAACTTTGGGTAAGTAAATAATATCATGGGATAACACATCATATACGTATTGAGAGGTAATGGGTCCGGTATAATGGCAATAGGTTCGCCTCCTGGTATATTTTGACCAAAATAGATCAGCAAACTATGGGCACTGCAGTGCACCTCTGGCTACCTCTGCGAGGAATAGAGGCGTAGTGATGATATAATTTGTAGAAACTTTTGGTAGACACTCACCTTGATAAAAATGACTTATGAATGCAATAGGAAGTATAAGAACCTCGAATTATATTCCGCGCATACCATGAGCCAACCTCACAAGAGATACGTTTATTGTTCGAGCTCAACGCGCGATGTTTTGGTCTGATTTATGGCTAGCAGATATTGCAATTTAGTTGCAATGTTGAATTATTGCTTGGTGCCGCCGCGGTATGGAATGCGTGGTTCAGTATTCTTTTTTGGTTGTATTTATTGTCTATGGTTGAGGAGGAATTACATTTATTAAGATTAACGTTAGAATTAGAATCAGAATTTTTATATTCATGTAAACCGATACAGGCACTTCGTCAATAAAAAATAAATAATAATAATAGTATCTCTACTACCCGTTAACATTTATGATTTTCGAGTAAACCACTTATTATTTCCCAATATGTAACCATATAATATCTTACCTAAGCCTTTACTTAATTGTATATGTGTTTCTAAATATAAGTGCACAAATTTTAAAAAGTTTTCACAGTTTTTAATTGAATTTTGAACTTTCCTTTGCCATCACTTCTTTAAAAATATTATATAAATGACACTTTGGTACACATTAAATAATATAAAACTTCATAGTAATATTAATATAATAATACCGTTGAGGTGGATATAAAATAGTTAGGCACTTATAATTTCAGTAAACAATACCTTTTTCTTACCACTTTTCAGTCGCAAACAATTATTTTCTCGAGCAAAACAAAAACAACTCCATTAATTTGGCCGCCACTGTACACGGGCGTGCATTAGCACAAAGGCAATATATTATCTCTAAGTGATTCGTACCCGCCTGCTGGTTTAAGATTTAAATGTTTTAGGTAACATTCAAAATAAACTACATACGAGGTTAAGATATTGTAAGTAAATGTCGTAGAATGAACCGTACCTATTTAGCGTTTTGAGACAAATTTATTTTTAGGCAAATTTATTTATAAATCATCGGATATATTTTCATTGTAGATAAGTTTTATATAATCCTGATTTATTTTAGGAACAAAAAAGTATATCGTAGAAATTTGCGAAAGTTTAAAGCTGTGTTCCAATTTCAGCACCCACATAATATAAAAGTGTGTGGCAGTGTTTGCAATCATAGATTATACATTATAATTAATTTTATTTGTTTAACTAGAGCGTTACAACCATGTTATGCCACGTGTATGACAAACAAAGCCCTTATTTTCAAGCATGTATTCTCATAAGGGATAGACAGAGGTAAACTGAAGACCACTCACACTTCACGGATGTATTCCTATTACTCGTATTAATGCAGGTGTAATAATAGCAGGCATAAATACATCTGAATATGAAATCTCTTCAAAATAAATAACAGGCACTTCCACATTTGTAAGGAGACAGGCACTCCTCCTCGCAGTTATTTCAACAAACTTTTTTTCGAAATACCCTCACAGCAAACTCCGTACAATATGAAAACCCGTTCGAAGCTCAAAAAGCTCGCGAGTGCGGCCGTGGCTCCGAAAACTTTTACATTTCCGTCTTCAAAAGCCTTCCACATATTTTTATGGAGAACAATGGGGACTTGATACATGGTCGGACCTCTTCTGCTAATTAAAAAGATTGTGTTTTCGGCAGGGTACGCGCACCCTACTTAAATCAGTACACCCCTGAATTGATTTCGAGCCGGGTAAGGGACGGGAAAGTTTGTATAGAGCGATGTACGGGGATATATCATTATGCCGTGAGAGATCTCGTGGTTTGGGTAAGGAACCTTATTTAAAATCCTACATTATCAGGCGCGCTAAAGCCCGCACGAGTATTCCTTCTACTTCTTTTTTACGAAATGATGAAATTTTAATGGAATAAGATGAGGAATGCCTGCACCTGTGATTAGCAGTATTTATGGCAATGTCGAGTAATTAATAGTACGGGCAAAGTCTATAAATACACTTTATACATTAAAATGGATGATGACAGTGATAAAGATGGCGGGTGGAATCATAACAAATGTGTCTTGATTTTATAACATCACGTGTATTATTTACCAATACGAAACTCTTGACGCGTGTTCGCGCATCTTTTGTCATCGCAATTCGATCTTTACTTGACACGCAGTACATTATAAACAAGTTAAATTCGCCGTTATGGATGCAGGGCATAAAAGGAGGATTTACTATTGTTGTTAAAGCAAAAGGTTCACAGTTCAATTAGGTCAGTATTCGATGGTACTTTCCAATGGCTTTGGTTTTGATGGCTTGGCTACACTACTTACCTAGATAGTTAAGCGTAATAAGTATAAACATAATATTTCGATGAGATCTTTTTAGAGTTGTAAAAAAATCGTGCAAAGTAAAGAATTCGTGCAAAGTTTATTTCTACGGCATCACACTTACGTAGTATTTAGTATAATCGCGAAATGCGCGCTTTCTTTTAAGTGCATTGGGACCAAAATAGAAGGTCAAAATATGTGTACACCACGGTGCACACTCCTTATGTTCTCACTATATGTATTTTATTGAACCTCAAATGTAATACAACGGAAAATAATGTAAATGATAGACAATTTTAAAAGTTACCGTGTCCGTGCAGTACCTATCCGCTATGATTCGCGTCACATCCCATCCTTAAGGCCATCGTTTGCGGAGGCTGCCTCTAAAGGGGCATTTAAGTAGGCGTACCTACGCAAATAATGGCAGAGATTGGCCGACCCATTGGCACCATCAACCAAGCGAGAGGACAAACATGGCGCCGAGGCAGTAGACACTCTCTGGATGGAAATAGGTGTCACATGAAGTGATCGAATGTGAACAAGAACAATCAATTTATAAAGCACTATTATAACATTGTTAGTAAGCGCCTTACTAGACTTGTATGTGTGCGTGCGCGCGGGTGTGTGTGAGTGTGTGACGGTATGTGTTCTCCAGAGGTCATTCTATATAGATGGAAAATGTATCCTATATTTCTGTCTCTATCTTAAGATATTCGGATCAATTCATTTTCGTGAACTTTTGTGTTGTGTTTAAGTCCTGTCAGATTTCTAACCCTATGTGAACTTATCCAATATTGTACCTTCCTTATCTAAAATTTGTATCAGACACTAGTGGTCAAAATGTTGTCAAATATTGCTGTCTTACTCATACATCACGACATACACACGGATTTACCACTATCCGTTCTGTACAAGCGCTTATTATTTGAACTTCACTTATTAAATGGGCAGTTTTACTAAGAATTCCTTCTACATTTCTTCCACCTAACTCTTTAATGGTCACACCGTTTCCAAGACTATCAAAACTGATATCCAGCCCACTTAGCAGCCAGCTTGCAACGAGTAGCCCATTATACTATAATATGCCATCTTTGTTCTCGTTATGAACCGTTATGTATACTGAGATTCCTCCAATCTTTGTGTTTAATAAAAGCTGGATTTTAGAGGCAAATTGTAGTTAATATTTCTAGGTAATCCTACTCTCAGGAATGTCGTTTTCATTATCGTTTCTTCTGACATTGATGATGAGACCATGCTTCGTCATGATGTATCGTTTATCGATTTTCAAAATGGTCGGTCACACTCCAATACTACCAACATGAGAAGGACGGCAACAGACACCTTTTTTAACGTCAGAAAATCCTTTATGTATACTCTGTCACCTCGGGGTAAGTAGCAGGGTAAAGTTAACTCGCCAGTTATATCGAATGGAAAGATTCATGAAGGGAGTAAGTTATTCTGCCTTTACATAAGACTAAACTCCACTTATACACCACGCTACCAAACTTTTTCTAAGTAAAGATCAATTCTGTACCCTTTTTACTCGAACCCTTTCCGCTAATCCAATTACTCGCTATAATCTATCAATGCTGCTTATCCACCCGACGGTGACATGCTCGGTGACAGCACACACTAATTAACTCTCCACTAATTGTTTATTAAATTACCGACCCTCGTTTCAACCCGGCACTAGCTCATTGACAGCTCTCTAATAATATTTCACTATCATTTTTGGGTCAAATATTTAAATTGAGAATTTCTTTAGTCGATAAAATAGAGCTTTGATTTATTTTAGTCTATTGACATTCGACAATATTCACCTGTGATCAATATTTGAATTCGGAACAGTGTAAATAAACGTTTTGGACATTCTATTTTGCTGTCATTTTGTAGTGGGAAAGAATTTGTATTTGGAATGTGATTCACATTGCCAGTAATTAATTTTGATATTGCCGAAATTTGAATTATGAACACAATGCTTACTCGGTAATCATTAAAGGTGAATTTCCTAAAGCTACATGTCAGCAGTAATAGTATGCCAGGCCCGGTGGGGGGAATGAAGTGGGGAGGGAGGGGTCGATGCATCAGATTATTGCAGGCCATCGCTGAAATTTAATAACCATCGCTTCAGGCATTTCTACGTACCACCGAGCTCTGATATTCTGAAAAATGTATAGCAAGCGGATTTTAAACGGATTTTACATTTGAGTTCACTACAACTCTTCGAAATACGCCTCACAGAATTTATTGATTGCTTAGTAAAAAACTAACAAAATTAAAACTGCGGAAGCCAGACACCTATCTTATGGCTTGCTCTACGTATACTTTTTGTTTGACCGTCAAGAAGTAGTTATAGAGGTGACATGATAAACATACTATACTGTATGGTATTTGTAATGTCGTCGTCTGTATTTTTTGACAAAATGTAAAAGTCTCTTCTTATTTTTTTTGCGAAATGTAAAGAGATGGTAAAAAAACCGTCTAAGTGCGAACTGGACTCGCGCACCGAGGCTTCCGTACCTAAGCTGTGGAAGCACCGAGCATTACTCTAACGAAAAGATAAACTGGATAGAAAACTTAACTTTGCAGTTGGTGTACTGGTGTCCCCATACAAACTACAAAATAAGTTTGTAATCGGAAAAAAACATTTTTTAACAATGAATTTATAGTTTTCGGATTTTTTCCTTTACTTGTGCTATAAGACCTTGCTTTTTGCCAAATTTCATGATTCTAGGTAAACGGGAAGTAGGTACCCTATAGGTCTTTGATTCCCGTGCAAATGTACTGAAAATGCAACTTAAACCGCCGTATCTTTTGATTGCGTAAACCTAGAAATTTGATTTTTTTAGGGCGCCAAGGGACCTGAGACACTTATGTCCCTTGGTGCCCTAAAAAAATCAATACCTTCACACATTTCAGAGAAAAAGGGTCTTGACATACAGATATAGAGAGATAGACAGACGCACAACAAAGTGGTCCTATAAGGGTTCCGTTAATTTCCTTTTACAACCCGAAAAGTGTTAATTTAGTCGAGGTAAGATGAAATAAGAAGAACCAATATTGAGTATTATTTGTATTTTTGTTCTCAAAAGCCAACCGTGTAATACTTGTAGTCATATTTTAGTGTCTAAAGTTACGGTTGTCAACAGAGTAAGAAAAAAACCACTCACCTTAAACTTTCACTGGAAAACTGCTTTGGCATAACAGAAAATTGCTTTAGTAGAAAATTGCTAACAATTCATTTGCAAAACTCTTTTTAGTTGACTCGTTAAAACGGAGCTACCTATGGAATCCTTTGTTCCGTTGAAAATAAAATTCCAGTTCAATTTCATCTCATTACCGACCATGTTTTCTGTTGGTATGAATTAAATCCATTTCGAGATGTTTATGATTAATGAAAAACTCGGACGGAATTATTGTGAATAATCAGGGCTATAATATTTTTCCAATAAAATGGGGAATATGAACGCTGTTTTCCTTTGTAATTAGTGTGAGAGGAAAATATATTGAGTTTATAATAAGGAATCTCTGATACAAATGGAAGAAACTCTTACGGTTCGATTATAGCTAGGTGACTTGCTAAATTGCATGGTACTTGAATCGACTCAAATCAGAATGGAAGCAGAATAAATCAATTAAAAGACGACATTTTGATAATGTGCTATACATTGTCATTTAAATAATATATAAATAAATACATCATCACGCCTGTATTCCCCGAAGGGGTAGGCAGAGGTGCACTGCAGTGCACCTACACTTCGCCGATGCATTTTTGGTCCCAATGTAATTGGGGGCGAGCCTATTGCCATTATACCGGGCACATTCTCCCTCAATACGAGGGAGATTTTTGGGCTATAGTCCACCACGCTGGCCCAGTGCGGGTTGGTGAACTTCACACGCCTTTTTATAGACGTGCAGGTTTCCTCACGATGTCTTCCTTCACGTAAAAAATAAAAGCTTGTAAAAAGGAAACAATTTTAGGAAGGCTTACTTAAACTTGGAGCTTATTTATAGAAACCAACGGTTAATGACATTGCATATTAATTGGTATATGGACACATTAAGTTAATGTTAAAACTAATTAATTTGCAAAGCCAAATTAAAACATTTTTTTTTTGCATTTTGACACGATTTTGGTACAATCCTATTCTTATGCTAGCTAACACGGCCATGGAAATTTGAGTAGGCGGCACAAGTATAGGATTACCTCATTACTGTTTATTTCCAAATTCCGTTTGTCACCGGTTTATGATGGGGTCTACATAAATAATATTTACTGTAAATAATGCTACTGGAGAAGGAGCCGCAAACTTTTTGCCTAATGCTTCCCAAATATTTGACATGGTCGGAAATCGGTATAAATAAATCTAACATAGAGCTAATTCAATTGACTACGCTCCTAAAGAATAATCATTTTGAACAAGAATTAATAATCATGTTTGGCGACCTCTAGTTATTTAACTTCATCAGCAAGCTTACGATGCGCCCGCACAGATGGCGCTAGCATTATTTAAAACGTACACATGAAAATTACACACATAATTATTACTGGAATTGTCTGTATATCTATCCGTCTATACTATTTATTTAAGAAAACGTTGATCACACATTTATTTACATATTCCATGATCCCGTATACCAGCCTCTTGTGTATTTTTGCACCAATGATTCTAAAAAAACACGTTGTAACAATTTAACTACACCTCTTTCCCTATTTACCACTAGTGGGTACGAAAAAAATAAAGAAAAAATATATTTATAGCGGCGAAATTGGGAGGCACATCAATTGGACTGGCAAATTCAATCACAAAGTCAACTTTACGTATTTACGTTTGCCTCCCTGCTTTTTCTGGTGAAATGGTTCCGTCCCGTCGAACTGATATAAAATGCACGCTCCAATGGCTCGTCACAACTTATTTCAGTTATGGAGTGACCCGATTTTTACACCTCCTTGCCGAAGGAGGAATTCCACGGACTGATATCAGATAGTGTGATGCTATTGAGTTTGTTCTTTTTTTTATCTCCTCCGGAAAAGCTGTAAAAGGCCAACAGCGTCGTCCATTAAAAAAAAATGTTTTTCTTTTCTGAAAAATAAAGGAGTAGAATGCAGTCTTTTATAGGGTACCAGATCTCAAAAATAAACGGAATCCTTATAGGATCACTTCGTTGTCCATCTGTCTGCGTGTCCAGACCCCTTTTCTCTGGAGGTATCAAGTTGAAATTAATATAAATACTTTAATCTGACATCCCTTGGAGCTGTAAAAAAATCCAGCTGCTTAGTCAACGCAATCAAAGTTCAATAAGGTAATTTTTACTGTACCGTCCGTCTTTAGATTAATAAAAGTTCAAAAGTAACAACTGATTTTGGAGATTTTGGAGCTGTCTGATTTTGGAGTTGAATTTCAAGGAAAGCTTAACACATAACATATCTCTGATCTCACATATCCGTTTAGAATAAGCTGGAGAACCTATATTTTAAGGGATTTTATAATCTATAATTTTAATTACATTGTATATAGTATACTTAACCCTATTGTAGGGATTTGGTAAAGTCTTTGGAGGTATAGTCGCCTGTTATCGCCCAGAAGGCCGCTAAATCATCTCGAAAGGTAAATAATAACATAACGTATCCTAGACAATTTGTGACCCTTATCACGGCTCGGGCCGGGCTCACCCATTAGCAGGTTGTCCTGAAACCTTTGTTTGTGAATGCCACGGGACGAGAGGGGGTCATGAGAAGGGGGATTTATGTGTGACCCACTGATTTAATGGAATTTTAGCCTAAGGGTGGTTTAACCCCCTCCATCAACGAAGACGAGCGAATTTTCTTGACTTTTTGTAAAAATCAAAATAGGAATTCCTTTTTTTTATTTGTGTAGATCAGAAAACACTTACAAATAGCCAGATTCTACCACCGTGTGCAAATGTACTCTGTGCTCATGTACGTAAAGATTGAATTTCTGTGGTAAAAATTACGCGATCACGCGTCGGTATTCTCTCGCTTCATGGATGACCTTTCTTTGAAAAATGTGATGTTTCGATAAGCTAATACAGTTCGTTTTGGTATCAGCAAATAATTGTTCGCGCACGTTTTGTCGCGTCTATAGCCGCAGGGCGTTATTGCCTTATTTTCGTCGTGTAGTTTGTGTAAGAATGGATATTTTAATTGGAAATTATATTCTATGAAGATAAGGTTATTAAACAAAGTAAATAATAAGGGTTAGGACTATTATTTATATCAGCAGTCGGCACGTCCAGCACCTGCACCACAGTCACAGAATACGTTCGTTTTGTCCCTTTCTAATCTATGAGATAAGACAGAGGTTTTATAACAAAGATAACAATAAAAAAATAATGAAAAGGTGATTTTTTAAATCTACATGTGGGTAATCAAGAATATTTTACTCGTAGTTACCCTCCGTTCCTTCACCGCGGTTAGGTACCGCAATTTCAGTCCAAATGTTAGTGCTCGCGTGAATTTATTACACAGTACTTTACTTTTCTCGTTATTATACGATGATACGTCTAAAACCCTGCCCACACGGCCGCGAGCAAACACGTGCGACCATTTTCTTTAACCAATATCAAAACACTTAGTTGATAATTTTTCAACGAAATGTCATTGATGGCGCGAGCGAATATAGGCACTTGATTGCGTGGGTCGCGTGAAAAAATAAAATTGTTATTTGCAAGTTGTGTCTAAAGTACGAAAATTCACATTGGGCTGGAGATAAAAAAATATTTTGAATTGGTGGTGAAAAAATATATTTGGTGAATGATATTGTGCGAATTTTGACCATTGTGTTGTTTTAACTATTTCATTACAAACGGTCGAGTTTATTTCGAGCTTTTGATGTTGAGATAGAGAACACTTTTGTATAAAAGCTGACATTAATCGATCGCCCCAGTATGTGGGTCGCAATGTGGTAGGCACGGAGAATGTAAGTAAAAGGATTGGCGTGAATTATTTGATGTAATACCATTGAATTTGGTAGTACGCGGTCTCGTAGGTACCTTCTTTAATGGTTTTCGGTCCCTTGGTGCTATTCCTTGATACTTATAAAATGCTTTAGAGATAGACCACCAAATTTATACAATGTTATAAATGTTATAGTACTATTGAACACTTTTACTAAAAAAGCTGATGTAGATGGTTCGTGCTGATGGAAGCATCGGAAGCTGATGTAGGGATCGGAATTAATATAAATTTGGGGTGAAAAACATTTATGCCGATTTCACCAGTACTAGGAGATGTCTAAATATTAATAGTTCTGCAACTGAAATATTTGAAAGTATCATGATTTTGTTGATTTGACCAACACTCTTCTGTTAAATGTCTATCAGGCTGACTTGGGTTTGCAAACTTCACACATATTTGAAGATCTTTATAGCTGGTTCTATTGCTGGTTTCCTCTAGATGTTTACATCCAGTGTATCTACGTGATAAATTGCAGTGTGGGCCAGGTTTTGAACCTGCACTTGTGAATTGTGAATTCGACCAATTTCTTGTTGTTGATGTAATTATTAAATGTTTTTCTTTTGTTTCAGACCGGGAAGCACTTCCATAGGACATCACTTCTCATCAAAGCTTTTAATCACAAGTTTAGACTGGACCTCGAGCTTAACACGTAAGTCTTTTATTAATTCTACATATCACATCTTTAAGAGTATAAAGACCTAACTCAAAAATAATGTTGATGAAACATGGTCGTTAGGATGACCCTTTAAGATTTATAGTCGAAATCCTAAATTTTTAAAATGGGTGTCTATACTTTTAAAGATGTGATATCCCTAATTTTTAACAAGTTTCCAGCTATTTTCATCAAGTTAATAAACGTAAAACTTAACATCAATTTGAATGTTTCAACTAATTCAGATTTTAGAGCACGAGGTCCTTAAATGCCTAGTTAGAAATTTCTCAGAAATAAATTAATTGCTTGAATTCTTAACAGAGTCCTAGCGATTTCGCAGATTGTCATAAAATTTATTTATTTAACAAACGTATACTTACTACTACAGCCCTTTTAATGTCCCACTGCTGGGCACGGGCCTCCCCTCAATGTGAGGAAGATTTCAGGTCACAGTCCACCACGCTGGCCCAGTGCGGGTTGGCAGACTTCACACATCTATCGAGAACTAGACAAGTTCCCTCAGACGTGCATGTTTCCTCACGATGTTTTCCTTCACCGTTTCATAGCAAGTGATAATCTCGGATGAAAATGAGATTCGCACATAAATTCGCACCTCTGGGAGGTGCGAGCTGGGGTTTGAACCTGCACACTTTGATTTGCAAAGCGTACGTTCGACCACTCGGTTACCACTGCTGCTGCTACTGCTAAACGTATACTTACATATTTTTAAATACATATAAGTTAATGGTTAATCATTTTATCTAGTAGTATAAATAACTAAGAGAAAGAATAATTAATAAAATGATCGAAGTTTTTCGCAATTCACGCCCAGATTCATATGAAAAAGGGTAATAATAAAAAAAAAGTGATAAAGTGGTAATTTTAAACTTTTAAACTACACCAAACTAAGCGTGATTAACTGCCGTAATATATGAGCAACTTAGCAAAAGTTTTACTGATGTCAAAAATCTATTTTGGTCTTTTACCTGATTTAATCTTTCGCCTGTAATCATGCTTTGAATCTCATTGGGCATGATCCAATGGAAAGAAGCCATTAAGAAATATGTACTATTTACCGTGTTTAAATTTATCATGTCTCTAAATACACCTACAATTTAGTCTGACTTTCCCACATATTCCGAAAGACAACTTCAACATATCTCAAGTGACCCAAATATGAATTTTGCAATACGCAAACTCGACATTACAACCGGCTTATCTGTAAACGAAAGAAATCCAAAATGTACCCGACTCGTAATAACGCCTCTTTGAACGAGTTCGCTGAAACTTCCATCCCTTTCTGACACGTAGCTTCGTATCACATTGTCCTGTTCTCTCGCGTCTCTTCCCATAAGTCTTGATCACGGACCGATCCCCTTTATATTTCATTTATGGTGTTCACCAAAACTGTTTTTGAACTCGTCCCCAGAGTTCCTACAATTTGTTTTCGTTTTATTGATATTTTGTTCCGGACTCAAAGCACTGGTGGTGCCGTTTTACACAGATAACTTGTTTGGGTCTTACATTATTTTGGAAAGAAATAGAGGGGTACCGCCCTGTTAAGAATTAACTTGACTTTTTTGAGAAAGCACTCTGTGCAAACATTAATAAAGATCAATTTTTTTTGGTAAAAGCTACGCGACCACACGCAGTCGTTGACTTTTTGCATAAAATGGAGCTCTTTCTATGAGTTAATACGGCTTGTTTTGATATTGGCAAAAACATTTTAACGTGCGTTTTGACCCCCTTGTGGATGCAGAGTTTAAAGGTATTCGAAATCGTAGATTTTTTCAGACTTACTAATTTTGCAGCACTACATTTTCATAATTGGGGACATTGTGTAAAAGAAACTGTGGAAACTCGTTACGGGGAACAGAACAAGACGAGAACAGTCTTATATTATCGTACAAAGGAAATGCAACGTTGTTGAGTTAAAACGGAATGTGACGTGACTGCAATATAACAGGACAATCATTTTCTTCGTGTCTTTGACAATTTTAAAGAAAAATGTACATGGAAAAAACAATAAGCAATGATTTTCATTTTGGAAATTTTATAATTTGTATTGAAAATATGTATAATGCTGATTGTCACTCAATGGTAAAACTTATTCATACTTGTGTACGCGCCGGGTATCCGCGTAGTACATAATATTTAAATTTGCAAAAGCGCATTCACCTTCCGCATATCCACATCCGCAATTTTTATTCAATAGAAAACCGCAACATGTTTTAAACTCCGCATTAATCATGGAGGGAACAAGTTGAACGGCCGACCGCGGAATGTCGGTAGTTCGATGTCTAGCAACTACAGACACAAAGCGAGCTCCGGCACTGTACGCAAACAATGGGAACGCACGCCGCCCGACATTACATGGAAATATTGTTGTTAGAGTTCCGTGGGTGAATGTGTCATTGACCATTGGGAGTTGAATTTTGCGTGCGGCTTCATATTTGTCATTCAACTTGTTCGTATCTATGATGATCCGTGGTTATTGCCATGTCGTATCAAAGTGGTCCAACTTACATTTTAATAAAGCGATGTTGCTTAATCTATCCTTAGCATCTATGCAAAGCTTCCAGGGAGCCCTACCACTAACTCCTATAGCAAGAAATTTCTTCTTCTTTTTTTACGAAATGAATGAAATTATGATATTTAATGGAATAATATGAGGAAGGGTCCACCTGCGTTTAGCGGGTATTTCAGCCAGTGTAAAGTAATTAATAGAAAGGGCAAATTCAATAAATACACAATAAAACTAAAAATGGATGATGACAGTGATAAAGATGGCGAATCACTCCTATAGCAAGATTGTTAAAAAAAAAAATTTACAGTTTTCATACCACAAGCACTGTCAAGTTATCAATGTAATCAATATTTAAACATTATTACTAAAGTAGTTGTTGAAATGCCCCTGCCCCGGCCTGTATCCCCCTCGCATCGAGGGGAGGCCCGTGCCCTAGCAGTGGGACGTTAAAAGGGCTATAGTAGTTGTTGAAACGGGACATATTCTATACTATACTAGTTATGATGCCTTTTATGCTTTCCCTTACGTCTGTGGCATTGTTGTCAGCCCAACTCCATCCGTTGGCGTCTTAAATGCTTGGCATAATATCGAGGGGTACAATATTATTTGACTTAAGCGACATTATGTTAATTTTACAGGAGAGAATACTCATTGGACGCAAAAAAAAAATGCTGATTCCAAATATTTATATAAATCAATATCAGTGAATTTATATCAATATATCAATATAAATTAATATAAAAGTGTCGCTTAAGCCAAATTGCCTTTCACCCCCCGACATAGTTAGCACATTTTAGCACGAGACACCTACTACCTGTCCTAGTAAGTAACTCGACATTTTATTATATAAAATTTTCTTGCAAATTAAATGTGTATACGGAATTAAAACCATTAAAATTCCACTCACCCTACTGTTTTCATTTTACACATTCGGTACAAAAATGTGATTGGTATACAAAGAGGGTGTTTTTCGCTTTGCAAGCATTGCTTTTTGTTTGTACAGCGCTTTTAATAAAGTTGTCGCTTTTGAAGCGAATGGACGAACAAAAGTATTTGAGTAATAAATGATAACTAAATGTTGTAGCATAAACATGGCCCTTTAAGCACATAACGTTTGATTAATTACTTAATTTCTATACTGAGTACATATTTGCTTTAGACTTTTTACTGAGAAAAGTCTTATTACGAAATCAACGTTGTATTTTCGTGATAGTGGCACTGAAGAAACTGTTGAATAATTTAGTACTGCCATCGTTATAACTAAATGTATAAAATAAATGTTATTCATGAGCGAATTCCACTTTCAATAATGGATACCACTTGCTGAACTGTGAAAGGAAACCGCACTGAGCCAGTGTCGTCAACTATGGCCCACATACACCGGCGAAGAGTGGATGCATTGTAATGTACCTCTGCCTACCCCTTCAGGGAATACAGGCGAGATGACGTATTTGTATTTTAAAATAAATGGTAACACGGAGTTAAATTCAGTGTGGTAAACAAACGTTTACTTAGGCGTGGTTGAAGGATTATTTAAATAATAATACATCATTATCACGCCTGTATTCCCCGAAGTGGTAAGCAGAGGTGCACTGTAGTGCGCCCACACTTCGCCGATGTATTTTGGTCCCAATGTAATAGGGGTCGAGCCTATTGCCATTATACCGGGCTCATTCCCCCTCAATACGAGGGAGATTTGGGCCATAGTCCACCACGCTGGCCTAGTGTGGGTTGGTGAACTTCACACGCCTTTCTATAGACGTGCAGGTTTCCTCACGATGTTTTCCTTCACCGTTCAGCAAGTGGTAATCATTGTTGAAAATTACATTCGCACATGAAAATTATCTCAGAGGTGCGGGCCTGGGATTTGAACTTGCACTCATTACGTTCAAGGAGGGCGTTCTTGCCCGCGAGGCTACCACTGCGTAGCAGGATTATTTAAGCATATTATAATCACACGTAGTCAAAGCACCTCGGGGCGGCAGCAACAAAAATGTGATTGGCACACAAAGAGCGTGTCGCTAGTGTCGCTGGCGTCGTGCAACCGTTGCGTTTTGTTTGTGAGCGCTTTTAATGAAGTTGTCCCCGGCGCGGCCGGAGCGACGGGCGAACGTGCTCGAACGGTGCGGAACATTGGCAGAGCGATGAGCGGAACCTTATACCTACTCAGATAGTCTTAGAAGGTGACTTGTAAGATACACCTTCCAAATTTGTTGTTACTTCTAAACAATTTTCAAAACATTCATAAGTAAATAGCGGTCCATGTGTCAGAAAGTGAGCGGCTGAATTCCGCGCAGCGAGCGTTTTAATCAAAACATCACATCACAACGTGAGTCTAAAGCCCGCGTTTGGATGTGTCGGACCAGGGCCCCGATTTTCGTGCGATCGAGATTCATCTCTATTCGAGATATCTCGAGACAAATGAAAAAAATACATATGATTTGATGTTTCGTTTCGAGATATCTCGAATAGAGATGAATCTCGATCGCACGAGTGTTACTAAAGTGCGCGCTTTAAAACGTTTATTGTGTACACATTCTAAATGTGGAACGAACACATCGTAATAATAAGCAAAATAATTATAAAAAAAAAGTTACATAAAGAAATAATGCGTATTGGAAGATGTACTCATTAAAAGTAATTAAACACAGTTATGTTTAATTCTCTATTCAAGTAAACCTGCTGTTTGACTGAAGACGTATTTAAAAAAAAAAAGATTAACTTGTCAGATTGGTGCGTAATTTTACGAGAGGTTAAAAATTAAGAACAGTGAACAGATAACTTGCCAAGATGATATGTCTTTAAGGATACGACAACTATAAATTACCCTTAAAATAGTGGTATAGAATGGGATATGTAGACTAAACCATATCCTTGTACCTTGCACCGCTTCCCAATTCAGACGAGCCGCTACCGTGGCGTTGGCACCAAACTGAAGGGCTTGAATTTGAGCTCCGAATTGGAAAATGAGGGCAGCAATGGCCTCATTCCGGGGCTCCCGGACCTGTTTGGAGACTAACAGAGACTAAATTATTAATGGAGTTCATTGGTTTAAATATAATTAAGCTGCATATGATCACGTAGATATTATGATGGAAACAATTGCGTAACCAAAATATTTATTGTATTACCTATCTTCTTCTTCTTCCAGCAAGGCTTCACTTGCAAGCAGCAGTTACTTGCAGTTATTATGCCAATGTCAAGTAATAAATATAAATAATAAATAAACGCTTGATGATGTGAAAGAAAAATTCAAAGAGTAAATAAAATCATGCGTCAACATCAAAATGGAGACGGGACTTCATGTGATCGATGTTCGACTGTAACTCGATTCTGTTCTCCCGATCATACGTCCCTGGTTTAGAAAATATTTAATCAATTAATATGATGCTAAATATAAACAGCTTATTAAAAGTTCATTTTTTTTTTCTTAACAGGCATTGATGATATACTGCAAAAAATACAACCCTAAAAAATACGCTCTCAAAAATGTGCGTATATTTTAAAAATCATCTCGTAAAAATAATGCGCAAAATCCTTCGGCAGCATGGGCGTTCCGTTGCCGGGTTAATCTCCAAAATGTTACACAATATTCTGCGAAAACAATATCTCGAGCGGCGGCCATCTTGTTTACGATGACGTCATCTCATCAGCCTCCGGGGACAGGGGGTTCGATTGAAAAACAATACAGTTCAAAAGCGCCAGTCTCATGCAAACACGTGGCAGGAGTTACGGGTCTCATACGAGCTTTTTATTGCTCTTTTAATACCTACTGGTGTGGTAAGAAATACTTTATTTACTGCGCAATCGATAAAACTTGTACATAACTAACACCTACAATGTATTGAGGTGTGAAGTTACGCTTTTGTGGTGTACGCTACATGGTGGCTGATGTTTTGACATGTATTTCCCGGCATATTTTTGGGGTATAGTGTAATTTTGGTGCCATACAGTGTACGTATGTCATCTATTGCTTTCGGATATTGACTCAAATACTCATCTGCCACCTTTATCAACTTCATAGTTACTTGACACTGGCAGAATTCCTGCTAATCACAGGAGCAGCAATTCCTTGTTGTATTCCATTTAATTTCGTAAAAGATTGGTCCATAAATTGGTATGACTAATAACGAAGACTAATAAAGAGGCGCTGAATACATAGAGGCTATAAGATTTTTATTGTAAATATCATCACGCTTCAAAGCAACCCTTTTCATATTTTACCCCAAATACTTTGCAAAGGCAAAAACAACTATAACCTCTTTGAAAAGTCAAAACACAGCAATACCTGCATGCTTTCAATGAAACGCTGACTTCACTCGCAAGCTCTCTTTCGCACTTGCGGCTGCTACGTACATAAGAAAGAGAAGGTGGTCCGTCAAGGATAATAAACCATTTTCGCATGTCTCAGCGTTCATAATTTATTCGGAACAAGTGGTTGGGCACACCGTAATGAGATGAATCCAAATTAATGCCAGTCCTTATCTTTAACAAGGTGGGATTATGCTTTGCTTAGAAATGAAATTTATTCAAAGGGAAATTCACAGCGTAATTTTTACTCGGCTGAGAAAATATAATTTCGGAGAAGTGGTTCATGGTTGAAAATAATAGGTCAGAAAAATCGTTCTTAAATAAATATCATTTTGAAAAAAGCTTACCTGAACCTATCTTAACATGTACCTGCAAATCTATTTAATTTAAATAACATTTCACAACATTTTATTGGATATCTGATAATGAAATTACCTACTGTATATTGTTCACTTCCCAAAAGTATAAGTATCACCCACAAACTAACCACTTTTTGCAAATGTTGTATTTTTTTACTATAGTAAAGAGAAATGCATATAAAATAGGCCACGGTCAGATTTGTCGAGAAAATGACGTCACATTGAACATTTTGTACTGTTCATGGCTCATGGCTAAGGAGGCTGGTTTTGTGCCTTTTTACAACATTTTCATTTCTATAAGTTTCTCCTTTTGCAAAACTAGACAGCGAAATTTTATCATCGTTTTATTCATAAAACATGCTTTCTTGCCCGAAAATTAAAAGAAAATATTTATCACAATTAAAAAGAGCCCATTAACTAAAAAACCGGATGATAACCAGTTTCACGGCACTTTTATTTATTATTTCCGTAACGTGACGGAGGGCCGCCGACGTTTTGGGGGAACTTACAAATGCCCCCCACCCTCGACCCTGGCTACCCCCATTTTCGGGTACAGACGAATTACCCCATATCCTTTTCTGACGTGAGACAATACGAACGTAAGAAATGTATGTTTTTTTGTAACTTCGGTACTAACTCGGCCTGCTTTCTCATAAAATCGTGATATTTCCCCTCATACATCTTAGATCTGGTTTATTATTTAGTCGTATTCATGTCTAAATTTGTTCCTTTGTTTCTTATGAAAAAGGCTGATTTGTTTTATAAATAGGTCAAGACGATAATATTGTTTACTTTCTCAATATACATATTCTCATAATTATGAAAGGAAATAGTTTTTTTAGGATCACTTGTAATGGGATTTATTCACGTCATTGATAGGTCATTTAGCCTCTCCAAATACGATCATTGCTTTCAAATGATGTACAATATTATTATGGTATGATAAAAGATGCTCATTAACCCAATCCTCATTAATTAAACTAAAAACTTAAGCCATTGTTGAGGTCAAATCATTTGTGTAGAGATTTCTAGTTTAGGCTAACAAACCAAACACTGCACTATATTTATATATTACTATCTATACCAGGGATGTTTTTGGGAAACTCTCTTGACTGTTTGAAAAAAAACCTACCAAACTTTCATAACATTCTGATCAATGGGATACGACCGCATGGAGTACAAACATTCATTTTCATTTATATAATCATAATAATAAATAATTGTATTTAATGTTTATGATTGAATTAATATTTTTCTCTGATGACTCATGTGATCATGTTTCAATCTTCAAAATGAATAATTATCCCATCCATCCTCAATACGTAGCGTCATCGATTATGTATTCAATTGAAAACCTTAATGTTGAAGAAATAAATTGCAGAATTAAATGTATTTTTTTGTTTATAATTTGGTACACCTCACAATCATTGTAGTAGAGACAATCTCTCTTGAGTAGAGTTATACAACAGTCAGCCGCTGTGTAGAGAGGCTTATTAAACTTGATCCCCAAATACAAAGATTACCGGTATCGATATTCAAAAATGTTAATATTAAATCGATTTCAATATTGATATGATAATCGCAACTCGTAATAGCTCCCGATTAACATAAATTTCGCGCAGCACACGTCTGAGCGCGGTGTATTACGATCGCGGCCGTAATTAACTCACAAAATATGTTGAAACATTGATATCGAATGGGTCGGTCGTTCATTTAACGACCTACCAATATTACAGTAATTAACATTCCTTGTGACATTTAATTATTATTTTGTCATTCAAACGAACATAAATTCGTCACAGTATCAGTTGGTAGAGCGCATGCCTTGAACTCAACTGATGTAGGTTCGGATTCGGCAGATATTTTCGGATTATATGTGCTAATGTCATTTTCAAAAAATACTACCCCTTGCTGAGGCTACACTAGAAGTCGAGTGGTCGAACACACGCCTTGCAATCAAAGTGTGCAGGTTCAAACCCTGGCTCGCACCTCTGGGTTCCATGTGCGAATCTCATTTTCGTCAAAGATTACCACTTGCTATGAAGCGGTGAAGAAAAACATGGTAGGGAAACATGAACGTCTATAGACAGGCGTGTGAAGTTCACCAACCCGCACTGGGCCAGCGTGGTGGACTATAGTCCAAAAATCTGAATGTGCCCGGTATCATGGCAATTACATTGGGACCAAAATACATCGGCGAAGTGTGGGCGCACTGCAGTGCACCTCTGCCTACTCCTTCGGGAAATACAGGCGTGATGATGTATTATTATTATTAGTATGAAAAGCTCCTTTTAAAGTCATTTGCTCGACAAGTTGGATATAACCTATGTCTATGTGGTTCATGCTGAGTCTGCTGGTCTAGTCTTGGCATGCGGTAGCACGCACGAGCTAGCGCTCTACAGCGAGAATTGCGAAAAAGATATTGCCGATGTTTGCTACTGATGGAAATCGAACCTTGAACCACTAACCCGCAACTTCTCTAATTTTTTTTATAAACGATACAATATCGGACAGTCCATTTATTTATACGAGAACACCATAATAAAACTCACGAGTACAATAACGGCCACCCCTTAAATATAAATGTTGCCATTAATTTAATTTTCCACTTTGAAACGATAAAATCGGGAGAACCGATCGCCGGCCGGTGGTGGTATCTATTTTCATCGGCGAAATTTACATAATCACCCCATCACACGTTGTACTTGTATTAAACACTTACATTTATTTGAATTGCGTTTGTAATACAACACACTTCACGAACTGGTCTTACAAAAACCCTGGCACACTGGAGCGTCAAGCACACGCACATCAAAATCTTTGCCAATACTAAAATTAATTATATTAACTCATAAAAAAGAAAATTCAACGCATTGCAATTTTTTAGGGTTCCGTAGGTACCCATAGGTTAAAAAGGGACCCTATTACTAAGACTCCACTGTCCGTCCATCTGCCTGTCTGTCCGTCTGTCACCAGGCTGTATCTCATGAACCGTGATAGTTAACAGTTGAAATGTTCACAGATGATGTATTTCTGTTGCCACTTTAACAACAAATACTAAAAAAACAGAATAAAATAAATATTTAAGGGTCCCATACAACAGACATGATTTTTTTGCCGTTTTTATAGATAATGGTACGGAACACTCCGTGCGCGAGTCCGACTCGCACTTGGGCGGTTTTTTTATACACCTTGTTGTCGCTATGGTTTAATATTTTTTCCTTGTGTATTATGTGTGTAGATGTTAGTCCTAATAAATGTCTTTTTGTTTTTTTATATTTACGCGAATACTACACATTGAAACAAAACTATTTTACGGATTCTATCGCGTTTATTTACTTTTTTACTTTATATGTCTTGTTATTTATTTCTTTCATTAGCGGCGCGACCGAATTTTGAAGTTTGGTCGTCATTTGGTTTTGGTACTGGCGAAATTGTTGACACGCGCCTCAAACAATCTTCTGATACTAAAACGTCGTCTTGATTTTCGGGGGTAAAAAGGGCTACTGAAATGAACCGAACTTAAGTTACTTTCTGCTTATATCGTTAATCCATACAAAATACCTTTCCGACTTCAAAACAAGAACTTATATTATTTACAAGTTGATACATATACAGGGTGTTTCAGAAGTCCGAAATAATACTTTGGGTACATATATGGCAGCTCGTATGTGGATGCTTAGTGAAAACAGTTTATACCTAACTATCATAGTTTCTGAGTTACAGACCCTTGAATGTTTGTCACAGGTATCATGTTCTGGCCTTTGGATACATCCGTAACCGTATTCAGCAGTGTAAACTACACTAATGAGAGGCGGCTACCAATATTCACAAAACAGAATATGCAAATTTTACATAGGACTCGAGATATTACGGGTTATAGAAATAGACGACGAAAACAAAGTTGGAAAAACATGGTCGAATTTCAATCAAATTTTTATACCATTCAGTTGTATACACGATACCGATGCTAGCGTCCAAGTATTATTTCGGACTTATGATACACCCTGTATATGAACATTGTTATACCCTTGTTCGAATAAAATTTCAACAGCCAATTAAAACTTCTGATCAACTCTGCATAGCGCGAGAGGGAGATAGCGGTACGCGTTTATGAGCGTGCTAGAGGCAGATGGGTTAGAGGTAGGTCAAGCCAATCTGTCCGAGTTTTAATAGCAATTATGTGGAAAATTGAATTATTATGGGTAATACTGTGTGTGTACATTTGCTTTAAAGGGCCCTTTGCGTTGGACGTTCAGTGTTCGATAAAGTTATGGTTATCTGAAACTGTTCAACATTTAATATCTTGTTGGTATACAGAATGTTTGAGGAATACAAATCATACCTTAACGTTTGAATGATAAGGTATATAACTGAAGGGTACATCAATTTGAACACTTTTTTACTATTATACAGTATCTTGTGATAAATATTCAAATATTGCTTTTTTAGAGCTACCTATAACATGATTTCAGACTTTCTATACACCATGGAGATTTGGCCCGTTGTTCGAGTTACGACAGTTGACGAAAATGTTTTTTTTTTTTAATTTTTAATTCCTGAACATTTTTAACTCACACGGAATACATTTACATATTGAGAAGAATGGGCATGGAACCCCGTTACTCTTTTCTAATAGGATTCAAATATAATTTTACTTTTTTGTATGTTTGATTACTAATGAAGTTCTGATTTAATTTTCCATGTTAAAAACAACCTCATTGGGCTTATCTTTAAAGGGGCCTCATTCTTATTTTATCTATTTGTTTTCTTTTTATTCCTGTGAATTGTGTTCCGTGTTTGTTTCACTTCGATTGTCTATGATTAGTTGTTAATTTATATTCTTTTCTTTATTTCTATCTATCTCGTATTTCAAGAAACAATGTATCTTTGTCTTTCCTCTTATATTACACCCAACTCGTAAACATTGAAGGTAAAGTTGAAACGTTTCTCATCGTTTCGCCGTGATTGAATCTCGTACGTACCAAATTCATGTCAAGCACTTTCGTATACTATGCCGTGGGGAGTAAGACACAAGAGTGTTGCGGCAAATGGTAGTTGGAAGCTATTGTTTGAATTCTCAAAGGGTATTGTTTTTTTATTATGTCCAAGGGTCTTAGAAGAGATAAAATGGAGTTGGTAACGCGAACTATCCGACAATTGTTTTTCTGTTATCTTTGGTGCTTATACCTAAAATAGTTATGGGTGGGTAGTCTGACAAGTCTCATTATTTCCAAATTCATCTATACCAATAGTTTTAGAGCCAAAAATGTTTTTTTTGGACTAAGCACGCCACAAATTCACACCACTGTTACTCCTGTAAGCCAGGATCGACAGCAGTAGCCATTTAAGACACCGAGGTTTGACCCTTGGCGAGTCTAATAGAAAAATCTAAATTGTCTTGGAACACGCACGAATGTATTTCCACGACGGACTCTGAACGGCGAGGAGAGACAATTTTTTAAATACTAAACTAGAATGAACTAATATAGTAAAAGCATGGGAATTAGCATACCGATTATCATAAATGCAATCATCTATACTATGTATACAGTCCAAAGTTAAATGCTCGACATGACACGCTATCTCTCCAAACTAACAGCAGACCGCATTTGAGAATCTAATCGTGAGGTTGAAACCCGATTTTGTGGGGTCATCTGACCTCGCCCACCTGCGGGGACAATCGGAACCCGCCGCTGGCCGTAGCCGCTGCGGTTACAGCCGTTTCGCGTGTGACTGAGGTAACAGCAGCGACCGTGAAACCGCAGCTCACAATTATAAAACCTCGTGATGGGAGTTTGTTGTATTTTAATTGTTTTATTTCAACGGGCTTTCGTTTTACATGTCGGTGAGTATTATTACTAAAATATTCAAACTTCAGTAGTATTATTTCACATGCCTTTCTACAGACGCGAAGGTTTCCTCACATTATTGTTCGCCTTCACCGTTTAGCAAGGGGTAACCATAGTGAAAATTCCAGAGGTGGAAACCCTGGATCTATCAACTATTGTTAATGTAATTTTTAACTTTTATATTGCGTTTATCTGACGTTCCTAGCTAAGTTAATTGTATTTTGTCATTAAAAAGAGTTATAAAACCGATTTAATTATTTCTTACGTAACCCCCCAATAAACTGTAAAATTCGTCGTGCACAAAACAACACTGAAAAGGATAGCCTTGTAATAATAAAAATATTATTGGATAACTTTTGTGATGTAAACAAAATGGAGAAGTTTTGTAACCTTCGTCGTTTAGGCTGCGTTTATACCTGTCGAATCAATATTATACCGAGTTAAATAGTATACTCGCTCTTATCACAAATATTCATCGTACGATTCATTTCCAAAGATTTTGTTATGCTACTACAGCCCTTTTTAACGTCCCACTGCTGGGCACGGGCCTCCCCTCAATTCGAGGGGGATTCAGGCCATAGTCCACCACGCTGGCCCGGTGCGGGTTGGCAGACTTCACACATCTATCGAGAACTAGTCAAGCTCCCTCAGACGTGCAGGTTTCCTCACGATGTTTTCCTTCACCGTTTATTAGCAAGTGATAATCTTGGATGAAAATGAGATTCGCACATGGAACCCAGAGGTGCGAGCCGGGGTTTGAACCTGCACACTTTGATTTGTAAGACGTGCGTTCGACCACTCGGCTACCACTGCAAAGCCATTAATATATTTTATTCCCTAAAGAATATGAAAAGGTTGGACCTTTTAGCAGTTTACCCAGAAACAATCGATGGAATTATTTAATATTGTTATATTATTAAATGCAAAGATTGGTAATATCGGTGGTATGTGTGAACACGCCCTACATAACTTTTCGTTTATGCCAACATGAAGTTTGTCTTGCAAATTCATGTTCATTAGGCTTGGTCCTATTTTTCTTTTGTAAATCTATTGTGATTGATAACCTTTGCAGGATTGATGGGAGTTTTGTTTAGGGTATCATATTTTATTTATGTATGTACACCGATTACGCTGCGAGTTATGATACGATTTACGTGATTCTTTTTTTTTTTTGTTTGATGCGGAATAGATGCCATTTGGTCCCATAAAAATTTAAAGTTGTACGGCCAAGCAGTTTTCATTTAGGTTGATTATTAGTTTTTGTTTAATACGGATTGTTAACAAACATCGAAACTTACCCCCAAAGGAGTGGAAAGGGGGAGTGGGGGGTGGGGGGGATTTTTTCTTTTCGCTGTAAATATTTACTTTTTTCTTACGTTCTGCGTCGTCTATTCACATTATACAATACACATTTCCTAGACATAGATATATTCCTAAGTTAAAGACTTAGTTTTAAAAAAGCCATAACAGTTAAATTAAGTTCCACGAATTTAATCATCCATTTTCATTTATAGTGTGCATCTATTGAGTTTGCTCTTGCTATTAATTACTTGACACCGGCTGATATATCCGCTAACCGCAGGTTCCTCATCTTATTCCATTAAATTTCATAATTTTATTTATTTCGTTAAAAATATGAAGAAGAATTTGGTTTTCTGACTATTGTCGGTCTACACTCTTGGTACGTTTTGACTCCATCCTTTTTTGCAGACGCTTATAAATTCTGCAATTAGTTTGGTACAAGTAGCTCCTGCTTTACAGCTGCGATACTAAGTACTTGAATGTAAAACATGGCTCTGACCAGTAAAACAAGAAAAAACATCGCCCAAAAGACTTTAGATACCTAGTTTTGCCAAGTTCAAATCCAAATCTCAAACTTGGCAAAAAATCTATACCAGCACATGTACACTCGCCAAGTCGGCAACTGTAAAAGCTTTCTTTCGTCGATATTTGAAAATATTTTTCAAAAGGTAATTTAACTGTCTGCGGTGCATTTATGTTAAGCGTTCCCGCTTAAATAGCGGCGACCATTTCTCATAAGTTCAAGATCTTCAGGCACCGAGCTTCGAGCGTAGAACATTGAATAATGTAAGCGCTCCCACCATTCAGAGCTTTGATAAATTAGGTTTCAAAAGTTTTCTAAATAGTTTTCTAGTTTAGCTACGCAAGTACATAATCCAGCATATTTTTCAACCAAACCTAAGTCGGTAAAGACTATGAAATCGTCGACATTTAAACGTAAATCATCTTAAAACTCTAACAAACAAAATCATAACCAAGCTAAGGACTGAGAAATAAATTATACATTTCCCTCTACAGTGAAACTAGATGAAAAAATAAGCTGATTAAATTGCTCGTAAAGACCAATAATGCCAGTGTTTTCAATAACCATCATGATCTGTGTGATAGGTTAATAGTTCTCTTAAGCTGTGCTCAGTTTGTAAGCTAAGCTTAATTAGATATAGCCTATGTCTAGTTAACTAGCTTGCTGACTGATGGTGTATCCCTATAATAAAATCAGTATGCGCACAATAAAAAAAAACAAGTAGCCAGTTTCTCATACACTTACGAAGCGTTCTCTTTAATATCGTGAAAATAAGAACTAAAATCAAATAACTAATTTTTATTTGACCTAAATACTATTCTATGTCATCAGCGCACACGCTCAACGCCATCGAGCAGACCTAAATACCGCGACACGTGACCAAAAACAAAATGCAGACTGCCACTACTACTCAGCTATAACTAAACTTAGAGCTGTTAAGCGAATTAGAAATTCGCAATGATGGGAACGTCCGGTTAGCAACCTGGCACAGCCAAGTGGAGCACCACCCTTATCGTGGAAACTAAAATAATTAGGCGAGTTGTCAAGTTTGACGTGCCCGCGCCTCGGGCCGTGTTGTAACACGTTAATTTGCGTCGACGCCGTGCTAACGTGACACGGCGCCGTGTTTGTATTGGAGCTACGAGCCACGACACCGGGAACAGCGTGCTAAACTAATAACATCTCGTATTTGATCTATTATTATTAGAATTTGTAACTAACTAAAAGGCCAATGTACTTTGAATCTAGTTAAGTGTGTGGCTTTGAGGAGACGGCTTGGTCTAATGGTTTGAGCGTATCGGGTGGTAGCTAGTTCGATTCCCGTCAGGGCCAATTTGGCACTACAGTACTCTACAATACAACAGTGAACATATATGTTGTTTAGCATTATTTATTTAATTGTAGAGTAGATTGCAACAATAAAAAAGAGCTTGATAAAATATTTATTATAAGCGATGAAGCGACTCTATGTCTTATGACTCTCTGTTATTACCATAAATTGCAAGCCCACATAACGTAATAGCTCGTATTAAATCAGTAGAGACACCTCTCCCTCGAGTACATCCATCATGGCTGCCTTGCCACGGTACATTTTATCTGTTCTGTACCTCATACGTCACTGTCTGGAGTTAAATATTTTAAAAGCATGCTTAAGTTCTGTTTAAAAATACTTACATTTACACACATTTTCTCACTAACACAGACACTGACACATTGTCCTTTACACAAATATAAAAGCACAAAAATAACAAAACTTGACATAATACAGATAAAACATGTACCGGCGTACCAAAATGCACTCTAACAATATTTGGACAATACCAAAACTAAATATATTATATAGTTAAGGTACATTTACGCGAAAAAAATAGTTGCTTGGTTTCTTTTCCCACAGACAAGCAATCTTTATGTATATTGGCCAAGAGAACATTAAAAAAAAGTGTATTAGTTAGCCTCAGTGTTACGGGAGTTCAATATAAGATCTGATTAGTTTAAGACTCCTTGAATTTCATAAATATTTGTATTTATTTAAATAATATAAACTTCATTTTCATTAATAATTACCAAATTAGTTATAGTTACTATGGAAACCAAACTGGGCATAGTATAGACTATGGGTTCCATTATTATTCAAAAGCTACTCCTTTAAACTTTTTTTTAATGTCATATTTACTTAAATTACATGATTAAATTACTACTATAGCCCTTTTTGACGTCCCACTGCTGGGTACGGGCCTCCCCTCAATGCTAGGTGGGTTCGGGCAATAGTCCACCACTCTGGCCTGGTGCGGGTTGGACAGACTTCACACATCTATCGAGATCTAGTCAAGTTCCCTCAGACGTGCAGGTTTCCTCACGATGTTTTCCTACACCGTTTCTTTGCAAGTGATAATCTCAGATGAAAATGAGACTCGCACATTTATCTCAGAAGCACGAGCCGGAGTTTGAACCTGCACACTTTTTTCCAAAGCGTGCGTTCGACCACTCGGCTACTACTGCTTGGCTACCAATTTAACTAATTATTCACTTTAAACATAGTTTATACTAGACATCCACTTAGTCCATACTAGCCATCTATAAAATGGAGTAATCAAGATTATGACGTGTTATAACAATTTAGATTACATTGTTCATTCGCTAGAGAAAAACTCTCTTACATATAGTATTCTACGTCCATTTTCCTTGCTCCATAATCCTTACTTTCTTGCACCGCGCCGGGTATTACATGGTGAAATGTGCCCTCGAGTTATGATAGTGGCATTGTGCTTGGGGAATAAATGGCGGATTACGAGATACTTTAGGTTATATTAAAGTTGGACGTAAATAAAGATGATCCAACAAAATTATATACATTTATGATAAGTTTACAGTAGGTACTATTGTAGAACCGTTTTGTAGTCGAAAATTCTGTTGTTTATAGATCCGATTTATCTGTAAATTTGAGGGAAATATCTTTAAAATTCTAAAACGGACTTAATTAAATACATTTTTTATTTTATGTAAATATTTACCATTGTAAAAAGCAGTGGTAGCCTCGTGGGTAACAACGCCCGCCTTGAACGTAAGGGGTGCAAGTTCAAATCTCGGGCCCGCACCTCTGAGATAATTTTCATGTGCGCATGTAATTTTCAACAATGATTACCACTTGCTGAACGGTGAAGGAAAACATCGTGAGGAAACCTGCACGTCTATAGAAAGGCGTGTGAAGTTCACCAACCCGCACTGGGCCAGCGAGGTGGACTATGGCCCAAAATCTCCCTCGTATTGAGGGAGAATGTGCCCGGTATAATGGCAATAGGCTCGCCCCCTTTTACATTGGGACCGAAATACATCGGTGAAGTGTGGGCGCACTACAGTGCACCTCTGCCTACCCCTTCGGGGAATACAGGCGTGATGATGATGATGATGTATTATTTACCATGGTAATTAAATTCACTTCTAAAAAATCAAAATCAATTTTATTTTTTTCGTGTAGGCCAAAAAGCACTTACAAATAGTCAGATTCTACCACCGGTTCGGAATGCTGCTTCCACTGAGAAGATCCGGTAAGAAACTCAAGATAGATAAGTTTAGTTGTGTGTTTAAATCTTCTTTTAAAACACCTTTATATGTTAAGGATGACTTTAGGGTGTTATGGTAGAAACACACAATGAGCAACGGAACGAATTTTCATAAGCATGTCGCGATTTAGATTTTTATTAATTAGTTAATCTACGCAGTGGTAGCCGAGTGGTCGAACGCACGCCTTGCAAATCAAAGTGTGCAGGTTCAAACCCCGACTCGCACCTCTGTGATCTATGTGCGAATCTCATTTTCATCCGAGATTATCACGTGCTATGCAACGGTGAAGGAAAATATCGTGAGTAAACCTGCATGTCTGAGGGAACTTGTCTAGTTCTCGATAGATGTGTGAAGTCTACCAACCCGCACTGGGCCAGCGTGGTGGACTATGGCCTGAATCCCCCTCGCATTGAGGGGAGGCCCGTGCCCAGCAGTGGGACGTTAAAAGGGCTGTAGTAGTAGTTAATCTACGCATACTGCTCACAGTGCTTCCGCTGTAAGGAGAAGATGCAAATTTTCGTATCAATGAATGTACCTATATCATAAAATACCAGTAACACCCGTAGCACATCCTGTAACAGGTCGTAAATAACTGTTACCGGAACAGCTATTTCGCGTAATTGCCGCGACACAGCGATGAGTTATCGTTAAGGAGGTAATAATTCTGATTACTCGATATTTTATATGCTGTGGAGCTCGCTAACGTGGTTACTATCTTATTACTTCAAATATAATTAACATCACTGGATTCATCCCCCATCTTTATCACTGTCATCATCCATTTTTATTTATATTGTGTATATATTGAATTTGCCCTTGCTATTAATTACTTGACACTGGCTGAAATACCCACTAAACGCAGGTGGAGCAATTACTCATCTTATTCCATTAAATATCATCATTTCACTCGTTTCTCTATAATATATTTTCTATATATTATAGTTTCGTCTATAATACATTTTAAAACAAAATTGAAATCGGTTACATGGATGCTTCTGTAGTAAATAATATCACGCAATGGGATCAGTTCTTTTTTAATCGTACCAATTTTTAACATGAAAATCTTATCGAATTTATACATCATCACGCCTGTATTCCCCGAAGGGGTAGGCAGAGGTGCACTGCAGTGCGCCCACACTTCGCCGATGCATTTTTGGTCCCAATGTAATAGGGGGCGAGCCTATTGCCATTATACCGGGCACATTCTCCCTCAATACGAGGGAGATTTTTTGGGCTATAGTCCACCACGCTGGCCCAGTGCGGGTTGGTAAACTTCACACGCCTTTCTATAGACGTGCAGGTTTCCTCACGATGTTTTCCTTCACCGTTTCAAAGCAAGTGATAATCTCGGATGAAAATGAGATTTGCACATAAACCTAGAGGTGCGAGCCGGGGTTTGAACCTGCACACTTTGATTTGCAAGGCGTGCGTTCGACCACTCGGCTACCACTGCTTATCGAATTTAAATACAAAATTGTTTGCATTCCAAATTTAAAGTTAAAGATTAATCTACGGCTGTTTTTCTACTGAAAATGCCGTTGTTGGTGATTTGTCGAAGAAAATATATTTTCAGGTTAGTATTTTCATTATTCAAACAAAAATATTATTAATAAAAAAAAGGAAAACACAATCTCTTTTATACAAAACAAGTAATAAAGCGCAAACAACAAGGTTTCTTTCTGCGCCGCACAAAATTAAAAATAGATTAAAATCTCTAACGAACTGCACCGCTTAGCACTCTCTTGAAACGGAACGTACCGCGTTCTAAATTCAAACGTGGATTGTTCCATTTTCGAAGTTTTCGTTTCGCGTCATAACCAGGGCTGACAGTTTTTAATCTCGTGGTGAAAAAATAAAAAACGCACACCATATACATTTTGTTTGTCCCGTTATCCTGAAAAGGATACAGTTTCGAATGAGATAAGTCTTGACAACCCTTTTGATTTCATTTTTTGACGTTCTCTAGCAAACCTGCATAATATTATTATGTACGTTTGCAATAATCACATGTGAGTTACATTAGAATTTCGAAGCATTCAAAAAAACTGTTTTATTCCTTTACCAATAACAAAACGCATTCACTTTCATGGTATGTCTTGTTAAACACTTGTATTTATTGGATGCTCTCTATTTATGTGCAGCAATACAATCCAATTAAGTACCTGGTAAATAATAATTAAGATTTACTCATTGCAGTTTTAACAACATATCACAGCCCTATTGTTATTTTTTTTCAGCCGGTTTACTTCCGGTAAACATTATTAAAAACGGAACGTAGTCCGTTCCCGCCGCGCTCCCGCTGAAGTCAATACGTTTCGTTTCACGGAGCGTTCGTAACTTCGTATTATTCGGTGCATTGCTAGCCTTCATGGTTCGTTGTCCAACCAATTAAATTCTCAGATTGCCTTTAAATGAACGTTGATTGTGTTGTAGAGATTTTATTGGTCCTATTAGTTATGCATTTTGGTCCTTTGAGCTGCGGTTACTAAAGCAAAACTTTAACTTTTATTTTTCTTAGTAACTGATGTTATTTTAAATAATAAATCGTGGAACTTCGAATCAAGCTGTATTTATTTCAAACGTACTTACACAGAGAGTACAACATAGACATTAGCAGAGACAATATAAGTTCCCTTTTTTTTTTTAATCTATGAACATTGCACCTTATTATTATAACACCCCCTCTCAATGTTATACATAAACAAAAAAAATATTCTACATATTACAAATTATGACTTTAATTTATCTTTTCCTCTACTAGACCACATTGTTTCAAAAACTTTACAATTAATTCTTTACTTAAAGATTTTGTTAACATATCTGCTGGTTGATTTGAAGTGCATATGTACTTGACACAAATCTTATTATTTTTAATTACATCTTTAACAAAGTGGTATCTGATATCCACATGTTTTAAACGTTTAACAGACTCTGAGCTTGCATTTAATATCGCTGACTGATTGTCACAAAACAAACTTACAGGACAAACATATTCAAAACTAAAATCATGTAACAAATTAATAAGCCAACATGCTTCACTAGCAGCCATACTCATTGCAACATACTCAGCTTCTGTAGATGACAGACTTACAGATGATTGCTTCTTAGAGCACCATACTATTAAACAATTTGCAAAAGTAAACAAATAACCTGAGGTAGACTTTCGGTCTCTTTGGTCGCCTGCCCAATCAGCGTCACAAAAACCTTGCAACATTGTATCATTACATTTATAAATCAAATTATAATCAACAGTACACTTTACATAGCGCAATACTCTCTTGAGAGCACTCAGTAACACACTATTTGCACACTTCTGATATCTACTTAACATAGAAATGGCAAAACAAAGATCAGGCCTAGTACCTGAAACAGCATACATAAGACAACCAATTATTCTCCTACAAACTCCTTCAATGTTTTTGTCACATTTCATATTAGAATCAAACAATTTACTGTTACAATTTGGATCCATAGGGGTCATCATAGGTTTACAATTTTCCATATTAAATTTCTTAAGTACATTTTCTAAATACTTTTTCTGTGATAAAACAGTTGTACCATTTAGCAAATTTTGACTTACATTTATTCCTAAGAAATCTGAGATCAATCCTAGATCTTTCATCTTAAATTCTTTATTTAATACCATTTTTAATTTTGTAATCTCTTGTTCATTTGTACTAAATAACAACAAATCGTCTACATAAATTAATACAAAAGTTTTATCCGTGCCATTATACTTTTTATACAAACATGAGTCACACTTTGAACTTACAAAACCTTCTTTAGTTATTACTGTATTAAATTTTAAATTCCAACACTTAGGTGAATTTTTCAATCCATATAGAGACTTATTTAGTTTTACAATATTATTACTTCCTGAATAAGCCCCTTTAGGTAAACTAAGATACACATCTTCTTTTATCTCTCCATATAAGAAAGCCCCCGTTACATCCATTTGGTAAATAGGTACATTAAATTTAGTTGCTACTGCTACAAATAGTCTAAATGTAGACAACTTTGCAACCGGAGCATATATATCATTTAAATCAAAGAAATCCTGTTGTTCAAACCCTCTAGCAACTAACCTAGCTTTATACTCTAAATAATTTTTTACATGTTTAATTTTAAACACCCATTTACTACTGACCGTTTTTACATTTGCCGGTACATCACAAAAATCCCAAGTATTGTTATTTTTTAGAGTCTCTAATTCCCTACTAATAGCTTCACGCCATTTACTTGCATCACTCCGTTGCATCGCTTCAGTGTAGGTACTTGGCTCATGTTCTTTCTCTTCCAACTGCACATTATTACAATTATAGCGGGATGTTTGTTTTCTTAGCCGTTTACTTCTTGTCTCTATTGGTGATCTACTTTCTTCCATAATATTTTCTTCTTCACTACTACATGGTTGGTACTCACTGTCACTTTCATATTCTGATCTGTCCTCTCCAACATTACTTGTATGAGTCATCTCAATTGTTTCATCCAAGTTGGTAGGTAGCTCGTTTACATCTGTCTCAGGGTTATTATTATCCACAAATTCGTCCAGATTTATTTGTGTTGTAGACTCCTTTTCTTCACCTTCCTTCACTTGAAGTTTCTCCTCTTTACACTCTCGATTTAAGAATACAACATCTCTTTTTGTCTCCACTGTGTTCTTTTGTGCAAAATAAATTCTATACCCTTTCACATTTTCTTCATACCCCACCATCAATCCTTTTTCACCTTTCTTGTCCCATTTCCTCCTTTTTTCCTTTGGGATGTGAGCATATACTTCCATGCCGAAGACTTTCAACTGGTGAATGTCAAACCGTTCACTTGTCCATACTTCAAATGGAGACCTTCCATTTTCATGACTTTTCCCAGTTCTATTCAAGACAAATACCGCTGTATTAATTGCTTCTGCCCATAGTTTCTTTGGAAAATTTTCTTCATGTAACATTGTCCGTGCTGCTTCCACCAAAGTTCTGTTCTCTCTTTCAGCCTTCCCATTTTGTTCTGGTGTATAAGGTACTGTCGTTTGGTGTGTTATCCCACTTTTCGAAAACATATCCTTCATTTCTTTGTTTACAAATTCTAGACCATTGTCACTTCTAAACAACTTCACTCTATTTCCAGTTACATTTTCAGCCTTATTAACAAAGTTTTCAATGCAATGTTTGATCTCATATTTTGTTTTGACAAAGTACACACTCCTAAAATTTGAATAGTCGTCTTTCAGTATGACGAAATATCTCGACCCTCCAATAGACGCTTCTTCCATTGGGCCACAAGTATCCGCATGAATTAGCTCACAAGTCCTTGTACTAACGTATTTGCTTTTGCCGAATGGCAAACGATGTATCTTTCCGACCAAACAACTCTCACACATAGGTTTAGAAGTTTGTTTTACATCAACATTATGTTTTTGCAGAATCTCTTTCACGTAAGTAAAGTTTTGATGCGCCAATCTTTTGTGCCACATATTTAAGTCGTTCTGCAGTAGTGTAGCGGTGCTTGCAGTGTCGTACTCATATTTATACCGTAATTCCAAATAATACGAATCTCCAATTCTTTCTGCCACTGCACACACTTTGTGACATTTATAAAATTTACATGATGTGTCATCTGTCATCATGACGTAACCTTTATCTGTAGCGCGGTTGACTGAAAACAGATTGTTTGCTAGTTCCGGAACGTACAATACATTGTCTATGACCGTATCAATCCATTCGGTGCCGTTCGACACCTGTACCGCCATCTGTCCGCAACCAAGGGCGTTAATTATCGCGCCATTACCAACGATCACTGATTGTTCTGAAGTACTTGTAAATGATGTAAACAATGCTCGATCTCGACACATGTGTTCACTCGCGCCAGAGTCCACTAACCACTTAGATTTTTGCAGTTCATGAGACGATTTAGACACTACAAATGCGTTACTTTGCGTTTTGTTCTCAGTCTTACTACCTTTTTGTTTTCTGAACCTACACTGCGCCTTGTAATGTCCGAATTTTCCACAATAGAAACAGTTATTATTGTTTACATTTTCTACACTTTTGTTTTTATTATTAGTATCTTTGCACTCACTTTGATAATGTCCAACTTTGCCACATTTATAACACTTTACTTGTCTTTTATTTTTCACTAAGAATGCAGAGGATGAAGTTTGCTGGGACTCTTCATTTTTTCCTTTCACCCTCTCTTCTTCAATTAATAATCTGGCCACCAAGTTGTCAATGGTTTGCTTATCATCAGGTGCAGACTCCCATGCCGACACAAAATGCTTGTATTCATCCGGCAATGACATCAATACTTTTGTGATAACAAATTTATCAGAAATTTCCTCGCCCATCTGTTTTAACAGGTTTTGCATCTCTTGGATCTTGGATAAGAACACTGACATATCGATCCCTTTTTCATATTTGTACTGGAAAAATCGCTGTTGTATAATGTGTATACTTGTTTCAGTCTTCTGCTCATACACGCTTTGAAGTTTTCTCCACATTTCAGCAGAACTCGTGCATGTGATGATGTGTAGCATCGCCTCTTCCTTCATCCGTGTAACCAGTAACGTTTGCGCCTTGGCATCTTTAGCTTCCCATATAGGTATTTCAGCAGCAACTTCGGGCTTAACACATTTTCCCTCGACAATGTCGAGCCAACCTTGGCCTCTCAACAACACCATCGTTTGAAATTTCCAGATATTCCAATTTCTGGAACCTTCCAGCTTGATCACGTGAACAATATGATTGTTATTCTCCATTCTCCTGCCTTATTCACAATCCAGAACAAGTTTTTTTTCTTGCGTCGAAACACGCCACCGTCTCGTGAAAAGAAGAATTAACCTCACTTTTGGTTTTCTTCACCGATCAGTAATTGATACCGCCGCGCCGTACTTTTCTTCGGTCAATAATGTTCACGGTGCCGGATTATGTGCCTGGGCCCATAACCTGATGTTATTTTAAATAATAAATCGTGGAACTTCGAATCAAGCTGTATTTATTTCAAACGTACTTACACAGAGAGTACAACATAGACATTAGCAGAGACAATATAAGTTCCCTTTTTTTTTTTAATCTATGAACATTGCACCTTATTATTATAACAGTAACAAAACAGAACTGTTGTTGCAATTTGATAATAGTTCAGTAGTCAGTAGTCAGCATATTACGATTCTTCTTATGTTGTGATGTGTGAGTAAGATAGCATATTTGATGCTGTTATATTTAGTTAAATCGTAGTCAAAGACAACACATTTTAAATTCTATACCTATGGTCTAAACATTAGAAAATTAAGGTCTTAATACATAATGGCCGGAACGAAGCAAACATAAAAAAATGTCAATGATATTAAAAAGTACAGATACATAAACATGTCAAAATCGCCCAAAATATTTCGATTTAAATGAGTGAATTGATGGCATGGCCGGCGTACATATACGCGTAAGTCACACACAAAATTGGACGTGTGAAACTGTCAAATGTCAGGAAAAGCTCCCTCTTTAATATAACTCTTTGCCAAATGTATTGCGAACATACCTTGGAATACGAGTTAATTCCATATGCGGACCTCACCCAAGGCGACATTAGCCCCGCTCTGATGAGTCTGAAAGGGGACATCACTATGGCAACGGACTTTGATATGAAACCATGTGGGAAGAAGCGGCCACTATGGAATTAGTTGTAAAAGTATACAGAATTCGGTCAACGGACCTCGAAGTGAGTAGGGAATTGGTGCAGAGATAGCTATACTATCGTTGCTGACAAGCTATAATCATAATATATTAGTTTTTAATTTTTGATATTTTTCTTCGCGTCTTCATAAATTCATAGCGTATGGCGATAAGACAATTATTAATAGTATAGCTTTCGGTCAGTGAACGATATTTTATAACTGGGTCAGAAGTTCTGGTCATTATTTCATATACATCATCACGCCTGTATTCCCCGAAGGGGTAGGCAGAGGTGCACTGTAGTGCGCCCACACTTCGCCGATGTATTTTGGTCCCAATGTAATAGGGGGCGAGCCTATTGCCATTATACCGGGCACATTCCCCCTCAATACGTGGGAGATTTGGGCCATAGTTCACCACGCTGGCCCAGTGCGGGTTGGTGAACTTCACACGCTATAAATAGCTATAGACATGCAGGTTTCCTCACGATGTTTACCTTCACCGTTCAGCAAGTGGTAATCATTGTTGAAAATGACATTCGCACATGAAAATTATCTCAGAGGTGCGGGCCTGGGATTTGAACTTGCACCCCTTACGTTCAAGGCGGGCGTTCTTGCCCGCGAGGCTACCACTGCCATCATTATTTCATATAAACCCTGAAAAGATTTTTTGAAATACTAGCTTCTACCCGCGACTATAAAGTATAGTCCATATGCTATTCTGATGTATAATCGATAATACTGTAAAGTTTCATCTAAATCCGTTCAGTAGTTTTGTGAAACTTTCACATTTATAATATTAATAGCATAAGTAAGTAGGTATGGATTGTGCATTCATAAATGCCAATTAGACAAATAAATTGTACGCAGTTATGCTTGTAACTTATCTGCACCTTCTCTAAGACATTGAACGCCTTTTAGTGACCCCTTAAACATTACAAAAAGGTACTTGTTGTTTGTTTTTTTTTGTTCGATGGCCCCTTTCCATGAGTGTCTATTTATGGTTTTTATAAGTTCATGTTATACGTACCTAAGTAGAGGACCAAAGTAAGAAAAATAAATATTAAATTTTCAGCCTAAAATGTAAGCAGTGTACGGATGTATTTTACTTTGTTTTCAAAAACAAAGTTATAGCTTCTTATGGCGTCGAGTTTCATTAAATTATAGCTTTAACTGTGACAATATCCTGACAATTTGGCCATCCCATTCCGGTTGGGTTGACTTTTTATGACTGCTTTATGTCTTCACAGTGTTCAGCTTAAGCTTAAAGGATTTTTGAGCCAAGCAGTTTGTCAATAAATCTAAGTTTACGTCTCAAAGAGTTTGAAGTGTTTTGTGACCTGAAGTGGGGTGATATTACTTAGAGATGTAATTCTTTTGATGTTGCCATTATGACCTGTATACCATCACTTCCTTTAGGCTAATTCTCGTATTTACAAGTAGTCCAAGCGTCGCCGCAGTTCCGACCTCGCTCTATCGTAGATCTATCCAAAATTGGTATTCTCGTAATATCAAAACAAAGTCTTTTCCAATAAATATCGTGATTTTCGTCGAAAAAATTAAATACATTACACTTAAAATCATTAAGATAAATATAATGTAAAAATTGAAATACAAAAAGCACTATTTGTCATGATTAAGCAGAAAGATGCTAAATGTATGCTAAATTGATTCTCGTATAATGTATTAATTAGATTTAAACGTAAGCGGTGGTAGCCTAGTTGGTAAAATGCCCGCCTTGAACGTAAAGTTGCAAGTTCAAACCCCGGACCCGCACTTATTTTATTTTTATTTCTTTTTTTGTATATTTTTATAATTTTCCTTAATTTTTTTTTTCATTTTTCTTTTTTTGTCACCTCTACAACTATAGATGGCCTTCAAGAGTTTGTTTGCATAAAATAATAATAGATGGCGGTATAGTTCGTAACATATTTTAATTTAAGTTTTAAAAATTTCGTAACGTATTTTAGGACTCGGAGCTCTTTTTGGGCTCCGAGTCTTTGAAATCGTAAAAACAGCTTAAGTTGGAGCACATTAATTATATTTTTCACGAGAACAATACATGTAATCGTCGCAAATAACCTACGAGTGTTCAACGGCATTTTGATTGCAAAATTTGACAGATTCCCGCTAGAAAGTAATATTGTTGAGCTATGAGAATACCATCATGTCAACGTGGTGGAACGATTAGAAGACGATCAACGTTTTTGCGAACAAATTCAACGACACTTCGACGAAAGTACTAAAAAATCGGTACCGTTCATGCTCGATAGACGGATGAGAATACCAAAAGGACTTGAACGACTAATTCGCTACGATATCGCTACGATTTTTATTACGAGAATTAGGGCACTTAGCAGTATTGTTATAATATTGCAATAATATATCAATACATACAAAAGTGTCGAATATATTCACATCAGACTAAACTAAGCGAGTTTCCGTGACGTAAACCCTGTTGAGTAAAAATAAAAAAGTATAGCAGTATGGTAGCCTCGTGGGCAAGAACGCCCGCCTTGAACGTAAGGGGTGCAAGTTCAAATTCCAGGCCCGCACCTCTGAGATAATTTTCATATGCGAATGTCATTTTCGACAACGATTACCACTTGCTGAACGGTGAAGGAAAACATCGTGAGGAAACCTGCACGTCTAGGCGTGTGAAGTTCACCAACCCGCACTGGGCCAGCATGGTGGACTATGGCCCAAATCTCCGTCGTATTGAGGGGGAATGTGCCCGGTATAATGGCAATAGGCTCGCCCCCTATTACATAGGGACCAAAATACATCGGCGAAGTGTTGGCGCACTGTAGTGCACCTCTGCCTACCCCTTCGGGGATACAGGCGTGATGATGTATTTAATTTAAGGACTGCCTTTTTATAATAATAATATGGCAATATTTTTAGTGCAGTCAATTATAGTTAATTTGTAATTTGTATATAACAGAATTGACTTTATATTTATTATCACTCTATTTAAATTATTGCTTTTACCGGAAAAACAAATATACCTATTATGAACTCTAAAAGAACTCTCAATAGTAGAAAAACAGTGAACAATTGTCACATAACTAAGTATTTACTTAACCGATTACGTTCATCCTTGCCAAGAATCGCCAACATAAAGTATATCTTAAGAAGGTTAGTTAAAAAAAATGATTTTTAACAAAAAACAAAAACCGACTTCAAAAACCTAGGTGCACTAAAAAGCTAGAAATAACCTCATAATTCATTATATTTGAAGTCGGTGCCAATCTACGTCAGACTATACAAATACACACATCAGTTGAATGATACATTTAAATCAAACAAAAGTATTGGATATATATTATTAAACGCTTGACACTCCTCCGTAATAAAGCCCCGGGCAAACTGGGGCGTCGAAAATCGCGCGTCTACATTTTTGCCAATACTGAAACGAACTCATAGGAAAAGCTACTTCTTCAACAAAATGTCTTTGAAAGCGCGAATGACGCGTGGTCGCGTTTCTCTTCTTATAGAAATTAAATCTTGTATGGGACAAAATTTTAAGCGCGTCAAGACGTGCTCGTCTAACCGAGGCTTGTACAATATTTCTGCAGCGTATTTGCAATTATTTAACTAAGCGACTGATACGCTGAGACTAAATATCAAGTTCTATTTCCATTGAATTTAATCGTTAATGAAAGTCTTATTGTTGAATTGATTTGGCCTTCTGAGCTTTATCTGTTTTGTGACACTAAGTAACTTGCAAGTTGTTCCAACCGCTCCACACATTTGTACACCCGAGTCTTTGCTCTCAAGAGTTTGTTTTTTTACCACAAAAATATATTTTTAGATACTTCCGGAGAGGGGAGTAAGTGTAAAAAGTTTCTGTTCATCCGATCGGATTTTTTTTCACTTGGCCCGTTATTTTTTTGCACCGTCATACAGAAAAACTGTAATTTTTGGGTGAAATAACAAAAGTTCTTGTTCGGATATAAGTTTGTTTTCGTTGAGTTGTATCTATTTTATTCGTAGTGCAGCTCATTATAGCAGTGGTAGCCGAGTGGTCGAACGCACGCTTTGCAATCAAAGTGCGCAGGTTCTATCCCCGGCTCGCACCTCTGGGTTCCATGTGCGAATCTCATTTTCATCTGAGATTATCACTTGCTAAGAAACGGTGACGGAAAACATCGTGAGGAAACCTGTGTGCCCGGTATAATGGCAATAGGCTCGCCCCCTATTACATTGGGACCAAAATACATCGGCGAAGTGTGGGCGCACTGCAGTGCACCTCTGCCTACCCCTTCGGGGAATACAGGCGTGATGATGTATGCAGCTCATTATTTAAAAAAAGATGATATGACTCGAATTCAGAACTTTCTCCTTTTTTGAGGTTGGTTAAGGTTTCTTCTAATATAAAACTTACCATGAACACAAAGAGGAAACAAAATAGATTCGATATATAAGTATAGTTGTACTTCACATATTAATATTTTTTTAGTCAGGAAAACCAATGCAGGCACTTATGAACCGTCCATAAATAATAGTAATAGCATCTCTGCCACCCATTCGGAATGCATTTCCCATGGAGAAGAATGGACAAGAAACTTTATGGTTGTTTTTTTCCAATTTTAATGAAAATAAATTTTGATAAAAGTTAATGCTAGTTTCATACAAATATTATTCACAGGACTACAAGACCTTAGAGGCGTTAAAATCCCTCGCACTCCAATTTACTAATGTCTTAAGAAAACCATGTACTTGAACAGGTATTGCTCTGATTATCATATTAAGTGGTGAGCCTAGCGGTTAATTAATAATGATTCCGAACAGGTAGCGCGCTCGCGACCTGCTTTCATTCACTTATGACGGACAGTTGGTATGCTTGATAGTTTTAACATATCGAAACGATACCTAATCCTGGTTCATACAACACCAGCTTTGAACCTCTGAGATGTTCATGTGAGAATGTAATTTTCAATCATGATTACCACTTGCTGAACGGTGAAGGAAAATATTGTGAGGAAACCTGCACGTCTATAGGAAAGCGTGGGAAGTTCACCAACCCACCCTAGGCTAGCGTCATGGACAAATCTCCCTTGTGGTGAGGTTGAAAGTGTCCGGTATAATGGCAATAGGGTTGCCCTCGACTTAAGTAACCGGGTATGGCCCAGGATCGCAAAAGGACAGGTTTTTGGCCAGGAGAGGGTCATTCATTTAATTTGTAAGAATGTCTATGATATCATGATGGCAGATAGCATATCTAATAGTCAAAGTAGCAATCCAAATATTGGAAAGTGTTTATGAAAATCTTAACCAAAATTTGTAGTATTTAGGGCTGTTAATATTACCTAAAATCTTTGGCAACGTATTAGTATACAACAATTCAACATTTACTTTAAGCTTCTAATAAATTAAACTTATCTAACAAAGTAATACAATCATAAAGTTGCAGGCAAATCTCTATAAGATCTTGAAACAAATCTTACGGTTTACCTCCGAAATTAACACAAGTTACTGCCACAGTCATTAGATATAACCCTCTTGAGCTATATCTACATAGGACATAAAACATTCTTAGATACGCAACACTTAACGCTCTGAACACACTGGTACTAGCGAATTGTCTAATTTTTTAGGGTTCCGTACCCAAAGGGTAAAACGGGAACCCTATTACTGAGACTTCGCTGTCCGTCCGTCCATCCGTCCGTCTGTTACCAGGCTGTATCTCATAAACCGTAATAGTTAGCGAGTTGAAATTTTCATAGATGATGTATTTCCGTTGCCGCTATAACAATAAATACTAAAAAACAGAATAAAATAAATATTTAAGGGGGCTCCCATACAACAAACATGATTTTTTTGCCGTTTTTGTAGACAATGGTACGGAACCCTCCGTGCGCGAGTCCGACTCGCACTTGGCCGGTTTTTTTTCTTTAAATGTACTATGTGACAACACATACTCATCGTATGATCCCAAACCAAGCGAATCTTAGTACTATAGGTATTATACAATGGACTGTAGTTGTAAGCTGTGTGCCAAGATTAGACTTATGTCACGGAGTATGTGGATTTTGTCTCTTTCTCTCGTATGACTTAAGACAGAGAGCGAGTGAGTGAATCCGTGACAGAGAGACCTAGACTACCTAAATGCGTCAGTCATTACATGCATGCTAACACCATTGGTAGCTATTTCAGTTGCACTCAGACTAGTGCAAATATCATAAACGACAGTTCCTAAATCTAACCCTCAAGCACCCGGTTTTGGTAATAGTAATTAAAGCAACCTACGCTTAAACTACTGTTTAAAGCCGTTGCTAAATATCGAATGTGTGCGGCAAAATCAACGCGACCATGTTACTAAAATCGTTTGCGTATATCAATACCATTTCGTTGGAAAATCAGCTTTCACTATGAGTTAATACAGTTCATTTTTGGCATAAAATTTAAGGCGTTTATTTTGACGTGCCAATCTGCACAGGTCATTGAGGTTACACCGTTTATTTCAAACACCAGTTATGTTAAGGCACAGCATAAATATATACAGTAATGGGACTCGGCCGTGTCCTTGAAAAATATACCTACAGCCGCGCGGTACGAAAGCACGCGATAGGGCTGCCCGCCTACAGTATTTTAATTTCATCTACTTAAGTACTTGAATTTCTTTCTAGTTTTGGATTGTATTTTGAATATATTTATTATTTTAAAAAATGAAATTCGTTGTGAATGAAATAGGAAGTGTTCAATAAAATTACATATTGTGTTTTTTTATCAGTAGATTTAATAGATAATACCACCATTATAAATTTGAGACTGAAAAATGTTTCGCCTCGACTGAGACGTACGAAAAGCTTTATTGTTCAATTAAATAGCATAAAAAAAACACATTTGGATAAAAAGTTTCATTATAAATTCTCATACAATTATACAATTACAATACAATTGTAATTATTTAAGAATCAAATATTCATAAATCACACGCTTACTGCTCACACCGTGCGTTCGTCACTGCGGCACAGTCGGGACTGATTGGGTACCAACATCGAGGCGCGTAGGTATAACTCGCGTTCCGACCGTTTGTATGAAGTTAAAATACTGTAGATATTTATGCTGTGGTTAAGGGTTCAGAAGCTTTGAAATTTAATAGCTGAGTGTTGGAGTCATATGTAAAAGGAATACTTGTTTGTTGTTGTTTAAGCTACGAAGGTGCGAAACTGAAATAATAATACATAGTCACATCGCGTGCATCGTGCGGATGTTTTGGTTTTGTCACAATTAGTTTATTTTTAAGTTTAATGATGTCAGTAGTGTAGATGACCAGTATTTTGTATTTGTTTTTATTTAATAAAATAAATTATGTATGACCATGAAGTATTTATGTTTTGTCTAAATAAAACAAATTGTTAGCTCACTGGCATTAATTTGAAAATGTTTTAGAAATTTTAAGGTTTTTTACGATGTACCGGTAAAGTTGTCTCTTTGGATCATTTTTAAATTGATCCCAGAATATATTATGCAGATAATTTGCCAGTTAGCGTTAATAAACTTCATCTTTATAATATTATTCATAAAAATAAAATTGAGTTTTAACTAGGTCAAAGTAAAAACTATTGAAAAAGTTGAATTTACTTCGTTATCTTGAAATTCTCAAAAAAAAATATTACAAATATTCTCTGGAAGGTATTCAAGTAACTACATAACTTGTTCGGATTTATGTTTTATAAAACCCATTACTCTATGTTACCGAGCATATTTATATTGGTCGTCTTTATTGATGTGAGCTGCTCGCGTTACGGAGTGCCTGGCTCGCAGTATCAAAGTTTCACGGGCTGCTATATAAAAAATCATTTTTATTGTAGCCATTTAGTAAAAAGTCGATTTTTTATATGGACGTCACCAATCTTGATTTTGCTCTGAAATTTTAAAGTACCGAATCAAGCTATACAATTCAGCTCCGTTCGAATGCCCCGGGGGGGGCGCCGGTGCCGGACCCGGTGACGCAGCTTTGCCCCGCCCCAATTTTGGAAAATTTTGGATCGAAAAAAATCGGCGCGCACTTCACAAAATCACTTCACTTCACGAAATTTGTTCATGTCACAGTACCAAATGCTATGTTTTTTACGTTCACTAGGAGTTAAGCTATAGATTTATGTCTTTTGTTTGTCGATTTACGATTTAATTTACTGTTAAATTACGATCAAATTGATGACGCGCACAAAACTGACAAAAATTTCACAACAATATTTTACAACCTCAAAAAAACTTATTTACGTTTCGTTTCATGTCAAACTTTGACGTCTACCTGCTCTTTGTTTACATGCCAAAGAGTTTGAAACATAGAACTTGTCAATTCTCACAGATACCAGATAAATATTACCAACACAAAAAACACCACAGACAAAGGCTCCGGTACAAAAAATCGGTGGGTACATTTTCAACCCACGCTCATTCTACATATCTCTTTGAGTCGGTTGTTGCAATGTTGGCAAGTCTGGTGGATAATATTACGGGGAAGCGAGACAACTAATTGATTTTGCGCTCAGAGTAACCAAGAAAGATATATTTACGTTTATTACGTCACTGCGACCGCCCGATTGCCCGTGTAGTAAAATTTACTACATGGGCAATGCGGCCATGTTGATTTTTCAAAATCCGTGTAGTAAAATTTACTACACGGGCAATGTAGCGGTATAATTATTGATATCGATTCTGTTGTTTAGAAGGTAAAGGGAGGATCCTCCGACCAGACGGGTGTTATGTCTGGTGGGCTACTTCCCGACGGTTGTTGTCGGGTTCTTGTATATATGTGCATTCGCTCGGATCGCTTTAATATCGCGATGCAGGATTTAGTTCGTATGTGGCGAGATAGGTGTCGCTACAATTGTAAACAAATCACAACTATACTATATTTGACAGAACCAAAAATATTGTTGTCTTGCTCATACGTTACCGGCGTATGATGGACGGAATACCCTTAGTTTATTTCCGCACCAATATACTCCACATCATATCCACACTGTGTCAATGAAATCATATTAAAAAATAACCGCCACCGCATCTGATCACATCCCAATAAAATTCATTCTCATAAAATATACCCCGCCAATATACTGGGAACGGAATCGTCCCCTCGTTTCCCGTACGCAGATCGACGTAACGGCCGGATATGACGTCATAACTTTAAAAAAAATCGCCAGAAACCATTTACATTCGGCATAAATATAGCGAGATTCGGCAACCTTGTGTCGCTCCCGGCGCTGGGGGAAGAACACGTGAAATATGTACGACGAGCTTGAGCGAACAAGTCATAAGATGTAGCGGTGAATGTAAACATACTCTATATAGGTGTAAAACTATAAAGCGAAGAGAGAGCTGAACTGGACATATGAATATTGAATATACCGAGATTTTTATTACACAATTAGCATAGGGATTAGTAGCAAGAGTTAAGCCCAATTGTACATAGCTACTGTATATAAACCAAGGAATGTTTTGTTTTTTTTTTTTGTTTGTTGTACAATAAAGAGTACTCTATCTATCTAAAGCCAATTGGTTTTTTGCCAATATCAAAACAAACTCTATGTCAATATGCATAAAGATTGAATATCTGTGCTAAAAGCCATGCCACCACACGTCAGAATTGGCTCACGCTGACAGTGTTATTTAATTGAAGAATGAACTTTGTCTATGAGTCAATACAGTTTGTTTTGATTTGGCAAAAAAAAGACTAGTGAACGTCGACGACCCAGTATGCTTATTGTATGTAATGCTTTGAAAAACCGGCCAGTGCGAGTCGGACTCGCGCACAAAGGGTTCCGTACCATTATCTATAAAAACGGCAAAAAATCACGTTTGTTGTATGGGCGCCCCCTTAAATATTTATTTTATTCTGTATTTTAGTATGTGTTGTTATAGCGGCAACAGAAATACATCATCTGTGAAAATTTCAACTCTCTAGCTATCACGGTTCATAAGATACAGCCTGGTGACAGACGGACGGACGGACGGGCAGCGAAGTCTGAGTAATAGGGTTCCCGTTTTACCCTTTGGGTACGGAACCCTAAAAATTACAGCAATACCTTTTAACTTTCTGTAATTAAAGGGGTGAGACTCCAAAATCTTGCAATTTATACCATCTCCCGAAACGGCACCTAACATTTTGCTGTGCACGAAAAATATGTTGTCGAAAATTGTTTACCGCGTCACAGTGGCAGGAGACATAAACGTTACGAGAAATATCGCAGTTCCATATTGTTTCTACTCTGATTTGTGTGGCATGCAGGTAGGTCAACCGGTGGTAAAGTTTGGGCGAATCTATCGTAAATATACACATGTTTTGAGGGTGATTTTTATTGCAATAAGGAGAGTCAAAGATTTAAAATTATAGCACTTTTGTCTAATGGCATTTGTCTCCAACGCAGATGCATTTGAGCAATATTTTGAAAGAAATCACTAGTTTTATAGAAACTTTTTCACTAAAACGTCTGAATATGGGAAAACCAATTGTTATGGAACCCTAAACATGGCAATCGGAAGCATTTATACTAATCTATCAACTTGATAGACATAGCATCGCAATCAGACCTCCATGCGTCCAGAATGTTATGCCAATATACATAGAGTGCTTTGGACCGTGTGACCAGATTCTGTGCGTCCGAACGCAAACACTAGCTGCGATGCGGACAAATATCAACATGCGTGTATAGGACGGGATTTATAAGACAATGGCTAACCTATTTGTAAACATATAAAGCCACACTAGAGTCTCAAGACGCGCGCTGCTAAATGTTAGCCAATACTAAAACGGACTCTTTCTCAATATATCTAAGGATTATATTTCTTTAGTAAAAGCTATGAAACCACGCTCCAAATTTGCTCACGCCGTCAACGTTTGGCGGTCCAGTGTGCTTGGGGCGAGCCTTAAAGAAGCTCATTCATACAACATGCAAAATATCATTTTTTTAAATATTTGTCTTGATTGCTAGATGTTTTGTTCTATGTGATATTCATTGTTGTGGTTATTGAGTTCAGTGCAATATTGGCAAAATATATCTACCTACTAGAGTGAGTGAATTAACTTGTCTTTCTTCAAAAATGTACTCTGTATAAGTAAACAAAAATTTTTTGAGCACGCGCAATTTGGTTGAAAAATGTGCTGCTTGTATGAGTTAGTACAGTTCGCTTCTTCCGCTCATGGTCCTGAAGAAGTTGAGATATTAAACGATAACACGTTAAAAAAACATGATTTTTAAAATACATAGAAAATACATCATCACGCCTGTATTCCCCGAAGGGGTAGGCAGAAGTGCACTGTAGTGCGCCCACACTTCGCCGATGTATTTTAGTCCCAATGTAATAGGGGGCGAGCCTATTGCCATTATACCGGGCACATTCCCCCTCAATACGAGGGAGATTTGGGCCATAGTCCACCACGCTGGCCCAGTGCGGTTGGTGAACTTCACACGCTGTAGAAAGTTATAGACGTGCAGGTTTCCTCACGATGTTTACCTTCACCGTTCAGCAAGTGGTAATCATTGTTGAAAATGACATTCGCACATGAAAATTATCTCAGAGGTGCGGGAAACATTTTGTTTTGTGCTATTAACTTCTTTGTACTAATAATATATGCTAATATTATTGTTTTCTTTGTTCGCAGACAACTGCTAGCGCCAAACCTGAAACAAACACAATACTTAGCGAACGGTGCCGAAAGTGACATCAGAACCGTAAGTACAGATAACCTGTGTACACGCAACATGAGCAGCAGGATGAGGCATCCACACGTTGGTCGCTGCCTCGACTCAGCCAGCATGTGGAAGCGCCATTATCTGCCATAACTATTACTTTTTATATTATTATTTTTTTGCATTCGGTTCAGAAATTTTGTTTATGAGTTGCCACATCGCGTGTTAGTGTAAATAATTGAAAAAAATAGAAACTTCATTTCCGTTGTAATTGCAAAAAAAATAATAAAGGTATACATGCAATTTGCACCATTTGATACGTGTGAAGTTATTTTCAATTGTAAATATTTGTACTGACCCCAATTTCGAATTCAGCAAAGAGATAAAATAAACCGATCACTATTGACAATAGAGCAATAAAATTGTTAGTGAATGAAATAATTGGGGTGGAGTTATTCAACTAACGAATGTAGATACACGGTAGGAGGCCGCTTTGCTCACTGCACTTGATTGCAGCTTTGATTGTTACTAAGATGTACTACAAATAAAAACGAGATTTTCCCTCGTAGACATGTATTTACAACGGTGTAGGAAAACATCGTGTGGAAACCTGCACGTCTGAGAAAACTTGACTAGTTCTCGATAGATGTGTGAAGTCTCCAACCCGCACCAAGCCAGCGTGGTTGACTATGGCCTGAATCCCCGTCGCATTGAAGGGAGGCCCGTGTCCAGCAGGGCTTGTATAATATAGATTTATATCGTCAGATAACATTTATATAACAGTCTCAATCTAAGCAACTTGTACCTACTATGGCTACCATACAATGGCCTGGGGTCGACACATAAATATAGCTAGACCAGAGCACATTTTGAAAAGGTCATTTCCGAAATTCGCCGCAGACGAAAATCGAACCCACAACCACCCGATGCAGAGAACCGAGCAATCTACGCTCAAACGACTGCAAGCCAAGCCTCTATTTAATTGGGACTCTACCTCGCAGTTCTATGGTGTGTTGTCTGACAATATGATTCTATTCTACCGTTCTCTATAGTAACTTACAGTGGCGCCACCGCGCGGATTTATAACGAAACTTTTTAAACTGTCGAGCGATCTGCAGACAGTTTCAACTACAAGATTAAGTGGACGCGGAATAAAACACTTCGTCGTCAGAAAACTGCACTTAAGATGAAATTGTTCGGTTTATGAAGTTTATAACATTGTTTACAAGGATGACTGTGAAATGTGGGATCAATTGTTTGTTACTGTTTAAATACTTTCAGTACATTTTTTATTGTGTATAGTTGCTGCTCCTTAAAATATATGAAATCAATCAAGTCCTCGTACTGCGGGTCATAACTACGGCAATTCTGCTGAAATATTAAGTTGTCTATGCCCTGCACACTGGTGCGTCAAAAGTCGCGCGTCCAAATATTTTCCCATATCGCAACTCATTCTGTCCTTATATGTATACAGATTGAATTTCTTTCATAAAAGCTACGCTTCCACTTGTCAAAATTCGCTTTTGATGTGTTGATGCCGCGATGCCGTGATGCGAAAACTTCCAGCAGCTCCGTGGCTCCTCAGCTCTTTCCGCCGCTTAGACTCCGCCCACCGGCCGACTCCGCTCACTCGCTGCTACGACTCTTCTTTCTCTCTACTCTAAATAACATAATGTTTCTCATCTGCCAGGCGTCCCACAATGGCTACTGTTTTTTTTGTGAGTTTGTGTTGTTTGTGTGACAATACAGCCCCAGTGTGCGGGAATGTCTAATGGTTCGATTCCTCATCGAGTTAAAATTATTGTAGTTAAAATAGACTACTGTTTTTACTTTTGTCAATAAAATGGGGAGGTGCTCATTTCAAATCGTATGTTTTTTTATATTTGTAAAAAAATTAATGATATTTTTCTCGACTAATTAACCCCGAGCTGCTCAAGGACACCTCGTTGGCTTAAATTTTAATAAAGGACAAAGGTACGCTATTTATCAATGTTTAAGATGATATAAGAGCCAGGTGACACTGGAGCCAGGTACGTGAGGTATTCCTTACGGGCTGGGAATTCTAAATAGATGTATCAATTTATATCAGAATGGACATTGATCCTTTTTACAACTCATATACGGCTGTTATTAGATTGCTTTATCAAATTCTTATGCCTACGATTTATTTTTATATCTGTCACATTATTTTAAAGTTTGAAACCCACAATTTATTATTGACTAGCCGACCGCAGGCTAGTCCATAATACTTACTTAGTATTTATGAATCGTGAAATACTAATTCTTTTTTCTTAAATATGGTATCTGCCAGTGAAAGTCCCGTATAAATTGGTCCAGCCTTTTGGGAGTTAATAAATAAATTGTTTGTTTTTTATAATAAATACGAATTCAACTACAAAAAACATGTTAACATTTCAAACGAAATATAAAATTAAAATCGTATTGCGAGTAACAGCTTAACAAAGAGATATTCCTATAGCCGAGCGGTCGCCGCACAGGATTTGTGCCACAGAAAATATAGCGGAATATTCTGCTCTTTTCAGACAAAATGCTCTGCGAACTACATTCACAAGTTTCTACGATAGGTAATAGTGTCAACGGAGAATTTATACCCTGCACTCATAGTGCCGAGCGAATTACTTTAAAAATGTAGGTACTCTATATCAATACACATAAATATTGAATTACATCGGTCAAAGACACGCAACCACGCTTAAAAATTCCCACGCGTCATTGATGATATTTCATTGCAAAATGTGCTTCTTTTATAAGTTAATAAAGATAATTTTTGCCTATAATGTTATCCTATAGTATGCCTAAATGTAACAAAAAGACGTCTAAAAAAATTGGACTTCATTTGGTATCATGAATGCCTAGTCTTATACATATTGATTTATACATTCTGACGTTTGTAGACATCAAAGTTAACACAAAATCGGATGTGTGAAACTGCCAAATGTTAGGAAAAGCTTACCTCCTTGAAATAATAACTCTTTGGTTTTGGGAAACAATTCGCATCTTTTAAAGTATAGAGACCCATTTTGAAATTTTAGGTTTTAGAATATAAATCTTAAAGGGTCGTTCTGACGACCATTTTTCAACAACATTATTTTTGAGTTAGGTCTCTATACTTTTAAAGATGCGAACTGATCGCACGAGTTTTGACGTGCCTGTAGACACAGGGTATTATTTTGCAGTTGAGCACGTGAAAACGCCTCGCCATGCCACGCCTCTTTGAGGAGTAAACTACTATACTTACCGTTTCGTACGTAAAACACGTTAAATATTATTCTTGAGTCCAAAAAATTGTGGCAACTCTACCCTATATTTGGTATTAGCTTAGCTAAAAGTGCGTTCTTGGCCTATGACAAAAACTAAAGACCTTCAAGCTTATCTTGTGTAAAGAATGATGTTTTTAACATTAGCTAGAATTGTATAGTAAGTTTCAGTGCTTAGAATACCGACTGTTTATGCAAACAAAGTTGTAAAACAAATTGTTAACGCCGTCTAACTTAGAACAACACTAGTCGGGACCGTGTGACAACACGAGCGTGTTATAAAAAGGACAAAGAAAAGAAGAAATGATATAGTAGAGGATGTAAAACATAACAATACATAAATAACGTTGGTGTAAACGAGATCTGCGTGAACACAAATCAATTAGGCGGAACAAGCAAAGCTGGTACTATGGGTACCATCTACGAACTAAAGGTGATCCCAGCTGCACCCGACCTAGGGGGGAAGTCTGTAAACACTATCGTTGTGGTTTTGCTATGACTTCATATTTTAAGGCACGAAAACAACATCTTTTATCAAGGGTAGCTAGAATATAACTAGTCCAATGGCTTCAAGGAGACAATGTCTAATATCGATAAAACATATTCTTTTAAAACCACGACGATAGTGTTTGTAGACTTGCAGACCTCCCCCCCCCCAGGGTAGCAACTATCCAGCACTAGACCAAGTCGTCGTCAATACTTAGCTATAACAGGCGTAGCCATTTTTGTCTTTAGCTACATATTTCGACAAAAACAGTGAGAAAAATTGTAATAAACATAAAATCGTGAGTACGTAAAAACACATCTAAACAAGTCACACAACACCTCCGACAGATAATTTATAACAATAAGAAACGCTGTATTGATTATAACCAAGCGTGACAAATCCTTGCATACAAACACACTGAGAACATTCTACTGCTGCCCTTATTTGGTGGATAAGGGTGAGGACACAGCTACGCTATGCTATACTTACCTTAAACTTACTTTATATTTTTTATTAACTAGTTGATGAATGATATATATTCTAAATAGTGTTATAACTGTTTAAACTTATCACATGTAAGTTTATTAGTTATTTTTATCATTACATGATGTAGGTACCTACTTTTCTAGTTTTAACTATTTATACAACATAATATTATGAGCATTCATTTAAAAATACTGATATTTCTTAGTATCTTTAATAGGTAAATCAATTGTTGTGACCCTGATTAGTATAGCCTAGATGGCACATATTAAGGGCTACCTGTGTGAATTTACTGACAAAACAAGTACATTAGATCGAATCAAATAAAATCTTTAAATAACTAACATGAATATTAAAAACAACTTAGATATTTTATCGTCACTGAAATGTTAGCTATTGTTACAATATTCATAAGTGTTACAGACTATTAACAGGACTAAACATTTGTTTTAGCGTAATATAGCATAGCACAGCTTGTTTTATGTCCTCACCCTAACTTCCTTATCGTGCACCCATCCCCCACCTTTGGAAACGGAAACTCGCGAAATTAGAATTCGCGATATATTTGCATGAAGGCGGAAATATTTCTTTTCGATGAATGGCGTCATTTTTTTCATAAAGAGAACGCGGCGTACCTGGAAATGAGGGTTCCGTTATGGGGCGGAGATCCGTAAGACGTGGAATTGTTTTATTTTTTTAAGGTCAAAGAGGAGAGATGAAATATCTAATGAGTTGCGTACATACAATAAATGAGGTGAAGACTGTTTTAAAAGGTTAACGTATCAAACTCCTTTTAAACCTCCTTCAAAAGACGGAGAAGGTTCTCAATTCGACAGATATTTTCTAACTCGACAAATCAATTTATATTTCTGAATATACACTCTTATTACAGGACTGCATTATTTTCTCATCTATTCTCCGTGTGAAATTAAATCCACTATCGGTAAACAGCATCCATCTTTCAAAAAAAGACAGTGGATTTTGACGCATGATCGCGTCGGAGATCGCGGGGCTTTTACCACAGAACTTCGATCTTTATGTATTTTACGATAGAGAATATTTTCAAAAGAAAGACAAGTGAATTCACCGTCATATAAACTGCGAGTTTTCTTTTTTAACTAATGGTAAAATAAACTTTTTAAAAACAAGCTTTTATTTAATTGCCCTTAGTTTTCGTGTTCTCCTCAGCAAGCCCTTTCATTGGATACCCATACTGTGGTAGTGCAGATAAAATAACTATTCCGCCATATTGGAATTAGAATGACCTCACATAGCTAAGGATGCATTGTCATCCAAAATAAGCGTGTATACCAAATTTCAGCTCAATCGGTTAAAGATAAATTATTTAGAATTCAGTTGCATGATTCCACCGGGACATACATATGTTGCAAGCTAATATAAAGCTTGTAAAAATATTGCAGCACTCAAACACAAATTGCCAATCAAACCGGAAATCAGATGACCGGAAATCCCGCCAGGTAACAAAATACCTCCACAGAAATACTGCCCTCTAGTTGAAACTAACTCCTGAAACCAGTTACGAACAGTCATGCTTCAAAGGGTAGTAAAACGGAGGCGGAAATAAACGCTGCGCACTGACAATGTTGAGGGCCCATCAAACTGTAACGGATTTTTAACTGGAGTGCCACTACTGCGATCGTAAAGGATCCTGACTCTGAATCGTTCAGTGCGAAGCGGAAGCGGAAGTTGGAACGGAAATGTACATGTCAACGTTTTTCAAAGATGTTAAGAAGTAATATGTGTTTGCAAGATTTTTAATCTTAAGTTTAAATCATAGTTAACCTCTTCGTAAAGGTAGATTTTTGAAAATGTACAGTTATATTCATAAACATGAACATTACTTTTCATAATAATGGTACCATAATGTATAGATAGATAGAGATAGAGTACTCTTTATTGTACACACCATACAAATAAAATAATACAACATTCTTATTTCTTAATACAGTAGCTATGTACAATTGGGCGGTCTTATCGCTAAAAGCAATTTCTTCCAGACAACCAGTTTGGACGTGGTAACTATTCTTAATTAATTATTGTTATTGTTCGTAAAAAGACGAAGACAAGTCGCAAATGTCTGTCATAACAAAAAAATTATGTCGCGTGAAACGATCTTCTTATCGGGGGGGGGGGGGGTGAAAGGCTATTTTACTTAAGCGACATTCTTTTAACATTAAAGGAGAGCATACTCATTCGATGCAGAATAATTCTCTGATTCCAAATAAAATATCGCCCAAAAGTGTCGCTTTACTCATATTGCCGTTTACCCCTCGGTATAATGAAATACCAATAGGTAGACACCTAAAAAGCTTACCTTCAACGTATTTTAATCGTTCGCAATTTACACAGAAATTAATTTAATTAAATAACCATTATAACGCCATCTCTATCTCTAAGGCCGAAGCCTAACAAAGCGAATATCGAGCTAAGTGCTAAGTTATACTCAAGTTGTAACAAGCTCTTTGTTTAACGATTCCAACTTGAAACAGGCGCTGTTTAATTTCAATTGCTCTACGCCAGTTAGAGGCTTAAAGTTGGCGCTCGCATTTTTCAATTATTATCCTGTTACTATGTTGTCTATTCGATAAAACGTTGCTATGAGCTATTATGAAACTGTTTTAAATTTGCTAGAACTCCCGCATTGAACGTAAGGCGTGCAAGTTCATATCCCGGGCCCGCACCTCTGAGATTTACATGTACGATTGACATTTTCAATAATAATAATTTAAAAACATGGTCAGGAAACCTGCACTAGATGCGCCTATATAGGCGTGTGAAATCACTAATGGCTCAAAATCTCTCGTATTGAAGGCGAATGTTCTCGATATAATGGCAATAGGCTCGCCCGCCCCCTATTACAATGAGACGAAAATACATGGGCGTAATGTGAGTGCACTGCAGTGCACCACTGCCTACACCTCCGGGAAAAAAAAGCGTGTTTATGTATGCATGTATGTCTCATAAATACGTGCTTATTTCTAGACATAAAAACGACGCGCTTGTGTGAACGAGCAAATCGTATAGAAATCTAGCCTGAGCTCAAACTTCTACCAAACATAATAACGTTCATAAACTTACGCGACACAACCCACAATTTATTCATAATTGTAGACTCAAAATAGACCTCCCAACCCGTTGGAATAACTACAACCCCACACACGATCAAAGTTGATCAAACTCTCATTCAGATCCGGCGATCAGGAACATCGGATTAATAAAACTCCCGAATCCGGATCCGTTAGGGAAATACGAATTATCGAAAAACAATCGCGGATTCCGAATGCGGCCTAATCCCAGGCTTCGCTTTATAAAATTCGAGAACTCAATTAAAATCTTCCCCAATACTTTGATTGTGTTGGTTGATGAATAGGCCAAGTTTGGAGGTCTAGACAGGTCGGCCTGTCTTTAAGCTCTTGTAACGGCCGTTTGAGGATGTACTTGGATTTTATATTGATTGGTGTCAAGTGAACTGATCGATTACTTGCCTTTGCCCCTGGGTTTTGGAATAAATAACCAATTTTCCTGGATCCAAATTATTTAACTTCCGTTCCAACGTTTTGAGGAAAGTTTGTATAAATTTTCGTTTAAGTTCGTGAATATTTGTAGAATCAGTAAGCTAGTCGCATAGTCGGTGGTATGCCAATTTAAAAATATAATGAGAGTATTGTTTTCTTATATTTACGCGAATACTATACATTGAAATTAAACTATTTTACGGATTTTATCGCGTTTATTTACTATTTTACTACTATTTTACTAAACCAGGCGAGTAAAAAGTTACTACGGGTGATGATTCATCAAACGCGTTCCGATCTACATAATATCAGCCGGCAAATTGAGATTTTAACCAACGAAATTAAGACAGTATTGACGACATTTGATTTTAATAAATGCATAGATACTTTAAATAAGCGCGAAACATCTAAATACAATGAATGCAAAAATAAACACATTATAAAATATGAGAAATTAATCATCAAATCAAATGTCAAAAATCTTTCAAAACATGGTAACGGAACGTACCCGTGCACCACAGACAATAATGACTCGCGCGCAGTTGTCAATCTGTCAAAACAAATTTTAGATACAAACATCGTGCAAGTTTTAAAGAAAGGGCTAAATTTCGCTGTACCGCCTCGCAGGATCCCTTATGAAGACATTATCTGTAGCGTCGAGGATGTTCTAGCCAAAAACAATTTTAAAAAGGAAGACTCTGAGGCAATAAGACAGGACGTATCATCGTTGTTACGCCGTAGTTCAGTGCCCAAACAAAATCTTCCTAAAAACCAGTATTTAGCGTTGAAGAACTTACGTACTAGGACAGACATTACTATTCTCCGCGCGGATAAGGGAAATGCGACGGTAATAATGGATACGTCAGATTACAATGCAAAAATTTTAGAACTTCTATCGGATGAAACGACATACAAAATGGTCAAAACAGACCCAACTACAAACGTGTTAAAAACAACTACCGATCTAATAAAGAAACACTCCGACGCATTGAATCTAGACGTCAAATCATTGATACCTTCGTGCGCAAAACCACCTAAGTTGTATGGGTTACCTAAAATACACAAGCCCGAGGCCCCGCTGCGCCCCATTGTAAGCCAGATTGACACACCAACATACAGTCTGGCTCAGCACGTAGCGAAGGTGCTCTCACTACTAAGAGGACACACAAGAGCACATACAAAGGATTCATACCATTTTGTCAGTGAGATTAAACATCTACATCTTGCGGACAATGAAACTATGGTCAGTTTTGATGTTCAGTCCTTGTTTACCTGTCTACCTGTAGTAGACTGCATCGAAATAGTATCAAAGAAGCTAGCAGAGAATAACATGCCTGAGGAATATGCTGAACTCTTAAGACATTGCCTCACATCCGGGTATCTGTTGTGGAATGAACAGTTCTACAAGCAAGTAGATGGTGTAGCGATGGGCTCTCCTGTTTCTCCCGTTGTCGCCGATATATTCATGGAAGACTTCGAGGAGACAGCCCTTCGCACTTCACCTGTGACCCCAAGATTCTACAAGCGGTACGTAGACGATACTTTCACAATATTACCATCTGACAAAATAACAGCATTTCTAAACCATCTTAACTCCATACACTCTAAAATCAAATTTACGATGGAGTTAGAGGCCAACAATACTCTAGCTTTCTTAGATGTTTTAGTGATCCGTAATCCTGATAACACCTTAGGCCACACCGTGTATAGGAAAAAGACCCATACCGATAGGTACTTAAACGGTGAATCTCACCACCATCCAACACAGTTAGCTACCGTGGGTAAATCTTTGTTTCAGAGAGCACAAGGGATCTGTGATGAGCAACACCTGGCTGCCGAGATCCACCACGTCAAGCAAGTATTGCATGACAACAAGCTTCGGGTCCCACGCCGCCATCACAGTGACCGAGTGAAACCAGCCACAGTTGAGCGTCTACCTGCTGTACTACCATACATAAGAGGTGTCACAGACAAGATTGGCTACATCTTGAAACGGGCTTCAATTAAAACTTACTTCAAGCCACCGAAGAAGATTAGTCAGTTTTTACCACCTGTCAAGTGTCACATTCCTCTACAAGATGCAGGGGTATACAAACTCGATTGTGAATGTGGGCTCTCTTACATAGGACAAACTAAAAGATCAATTAAAACCCGCGTAAAAGAACATATAGCTGACGTGAAACACCGACGCTCCACGAAGTCTGCAATCTGTGAACATGTACAGGACCGCACCCGCCATTATATCAGATTTGATAAACCGCATATCCTCGCAAAAGAACACCGACTCCGACCAAGGATGATACGTGAGGCCATTGAAATTAAAAAACATCCTAATTTCAATAGGGAAGATGGCTGGGTGCTACCACCAACTTGGGATCCAGTAATCAATATGATTAAATCCAAAACCAAGTGTACCATTGCAAGACCTCAGGACACCGTAAGCACTTTCTGCGTGGATCGGACCGCAAACAACAACTAAATATGAGGGTACCCAGTTATTAACTATGACATCAGGACGTCTAACACCTCAGTCCCCCCGTGACCATGGTTGCTGTAAAGCAGCCGAAACGTCGGGAAAATAAAATAGTAAATAAACGCGATAAAATCCGTAAAATAGTTTAATTTCAAAATATAATGAGAGATCAATTTAAGTTTCGAAATAAGTAGATACCTATCTATGGAAGTCAGTTGTTATAGCCACTATCGAATAACATTTATTGTTATTTATTTTTGACTGAAGAGTCTTTCTGCTTTCGTTATTTTCCGGAACGCCTATGGATTCAGAATGGTTGACACATTACAAGTACTCGGTAGCTCGTATGTGTATGTAGGTTAGAGGCTATAATACTTTAATCTTACGCAGACACGTTTCCTTACATATTTAACAGCATATAATCGAGAAATAAAAAACAATGGTTCCTTATTATTGTTCATCTAATCTCCTTGAACATTATTTTCAATGTTATAAAGATTATTAACTAAGCTCATATTGAAATGAAAGAACCCCGATCCGTAGTCCAAGAAACTCATTGAACCGTGCCTGAGATTATATCCCGCGGACGCTGCACTGATTGAACGAGACGGTATGATTCACCTTTGAAAAAGAATTGGATAACTCGATAGCCTATTGTCAGGATGTTGGTTCAGTATACTGAATAAAAAAAATACCTCACATCTTTGTGACTACAGCATAGAATTTCGTCGTCTGATTCTGAACCAACTTAGTACATATTTAAAAAAAAGGTAACAAACTTTTTAAAAACAAGCTTTCATTTAATTGCCCTTAGTTTACGTGATCTCCTCAGCAAGCTCGTTCATTTGATACGCCTACTGTGGTAGTGCAGAAAAAATAACTATTCCGCCATCTTGGATGTACCGCCATATTGGAATTAGAATGACGTCACATATTAGCATGTATTGTCATCCAAAATAAGCATGTATACAAAATTTCAGCTCAATCGGTTAAAGATAACTGATTTAAAATTCAGTTGCAAGATTCCATCCGGACATACATTGCAAGTTAATATAAAGCTTGTAATAATTGTGAAAACGTACGTTTTAAATTGAGAACATACGCTCAGTGACACTTTAAGTGATATAAGATATAAGTGTATTTGTTTGAAAGAAGAAAGCCCGGCTTATTGGATTTTTAGAGTACTGTGTAGTTCCTTATATAAAGACAAACATAGTTATAACTAATCACCTTATATCACCTTCCAATTTACAAAAATAAACGAATCTTATTTTATGTTTTTCAAATACGATTATGCTCAAGGAAATGGGTTTTTCTTTAAGTCCATGGAACCCGAAACACGGCACGAGCAGTGGCTGTGTTAAGCTCTGAATATACCGGAGCGAGCGAATTCACTTTAACTTTTCTAAAATGTACTCTGTGTCAATATGAATAAACATTGAAATGTCTTGGCAGATGCCACGCATCCACCCGACAAAATTCATCCACGTCATTGATGATATTTCGTTGATAAACGTGCCTTTTGTACGAGTTAATACAGTTCATTTTGGTATTGGTCGTGCACGTCTTGACGTGCTTATTTGCGGAGGGCTTTTCGATTTGTCCCCAGGGCGCCTGTTTACCCGGGTCATCCGGCTGCCCAGGTTTAATTAAACCCGGTACTAAGTCGCTGCGCTATGTTTAATTGCACTACCGTAAAGCAATTTTGTTTTGTTGAATTGGAATATTGATGGGAAACTGAATTGAACTACATCGTGTAGGTTGTCGTGTACAAGATCGTGTACAAGATGTATTTAGCCCACATTTCAAGACTATTTTCAGCTACACAATAGTAATAGAACAAATAAAAAAGCGGCCACGTGCGAGTCGGACTCGCACACAAAGGGTTCCGTACCATTATCTATAAAAACGGCAAAAAATTACGTTTGTTGTCCCATACAAGTCCCATACATACATGTCCCATACAGCCCCCTTAAATATTTATTTTATTCTGTATTTTAGTATTTGTTGTTATAGCTGCAACAGAAATACATCATCTGTGAAAATTTCAACTCTCTAGCTATCACGGTTCATGAGATACAGCTTGGTGACAGACGGACGGACGGACAGCGAAGTCTCAGTAATTGGGTTCCCGTTTTACCCTTTGGGTACAGAACCCTAAAAAAATGTCAGATTATATATATATACAATTAATAGGTACCATTTAAAAAATTATGAGCCCAATAAGTTCATATCAGATTTTGTCATTCGAGGTTCCATTCAGATTCGGTGGTAGTAGCTATAAAAAATAAAAATTACAATTTTAAGTATCCCCATAGGCCTATACAAAATAAGTGATTAGACTTTGCCAAAAAATACCTTACCATATCGAGGGGTGAAAGGAATCAGCATACATATTTGGAATCACCTTTTTTATCTGCATCGAACGAGTATGCTCTCCTGTAAAGTTAAAAAAATCGCTTAAGAATAGCCTTTCACCAGCGATAGTGGTCAGCCAGTGGTAAGTAACACCTAAATGTGACTATTCCGTAAGCATACCTGAGAGACTAAAATATAAATGAATCTTAAACTTATATTTTCCATTCAACATAGATATGAGTAAACAAGACAAATATATCTTACACAGCTATGTCTAGGCACGACCATGTAAACTACAAGTATTATAGACATTGGCCCACATCTATAAAACTATATCTATCCTTTTCACTCATTCAAAACCTTAATATAAAGGGGTATCAGCTCAACAAATGCACAGGAAAACGGTTCACAGGGTTCTATGAGCCTTTTCTATGCAAACGGTTGGAGATAAGGTGATCGTAAAATTGTATAGGTGGCGCCATCTACTGACTCGCTATCGGATGAAAAGTTTTAGAACGAAAATATGAATTTCAGTCGATTCAAACTTATGTAGTTAGGTTTATGATCCAAATTATATTGTTCATAAAATAATTACGGCTTAATCATTATAATGCCAAAAAAATCTCAAATTTAATGAAATACAAAATAAAAACCAAGGAACTGGCTATGTGAGTCCCGTTAATCCCTTCAACTGACCAGGTGGGGATCAAACCTGGAACCTCTCGATTACAAAGGTGGTCAGACTAACCACTACACTCTTGCCGCTTATTTGCAGACCCTGTTACCATACTCATCGTCATGGTCTATTATAAATACGACTGACTTACTTTACTTTACTTTGGTATCAAACATATCGTCAGACAACACTAAATTGAAATAAATAAATACATCACCACGCCTGTATTCCCCGAAGGGGTAGGCAGAGGAGCACTACGGTGCACCCACACTTCGCCGATGTATTTTGGTCCCAATTTACGAACCTATTGCCATTATACCGGACACATTCCCCCTCGATACGAGGGAGATTTGGGCCATAGTCCACGTTCACCACGCTAGCCCAGTGCGGGTTGGTGAACTCCACACGCTTTTCTATAGACGTGCAAGTTTGAAGTGGTTGTCTTTTAGTAAATTTTATTTTGCAGTAAAACGTGATTGGTGTTTGCAGTTTCCAATTTGTATAGAGAGGCATGGGGATTGTATTTTAAATTACATTTTTGTGATTCAAATATTGAAGTCATATTTTGACTTTGAATGTATGCCCAGAGACATAAGTTCACGTAAAACCTATACACGTATTTAATCTTGGTAGGAGGGGATCATGTCTTTATTAAAATTTAAGAAGGTACCCCAAAATGCTTCCTAAGATATTATATGCATAGAAAAAATAAAACATACATATTGTACATATTGTATTCCCCGAAGGGGTAGGCAGAGTGCACTGCAGTTCACCGATGTATTTTGGTCCGAATGTAATAGGGGGCGAGCCTATTGCCATTATACGGGGCACATTCTCCCTCAATACGAGGGAAATTTTGGACCATGGCCCACCATGCTGGCCCAAGCGGGTTGGTGAACTTCACACACCCTTCTATAGATGTGCAGGTTTCCTCACGATATTTTCCTTCACCGTTCAGCAAGTGGTAATCAATATGGAATATGACATAGCTTCTATTTTATTGTCTTGCCATAATTCACCTATTGAAACAAGTAAGAACCATATCATCACCTTTTATAGACAACTGTCAATAATGACAGATGTCTAAATTGTCAAAAACTAAAATAATTATTAAAAACATTACCGCAAGCCAGGCGGTCGTAAGGAGCCAGGTGATAAATCCACAAAACTACATTTGAGGAATAAGGATATACTGGTAATCAAATTTCAGAATTTTTTCTCCGCGCATGAACAGCATTTCCACATTTCAGTGAGAAAAGTGGCCGATTTATCAGCAACTCAGGGCTAGTTATAAATTATATGGGACATTTACCGCACTTTAGGGGCCCGTATTGTGTGAAACGCCACCGTTAGTGGCCAACGTCGTTTAGCCGGGAGTTTAATTTATCGAGTCGAGATCTTGAAGCCTTTTAAACGATAAAAACATTTTTTTTATAGTTTGCCAATAAATCTTTGAATGTGATTAATGGGAACGCCGATATTAAAAACTATTTTTCTTCGTCGATTTTTTATATTCAATAATGTGATAGATAGAAGTAGTACTTAATGGTGTGGATTTGGAACGACTGTGAGGAGAAGTTGATGAGATAAAAGGATTTTTCATAGATTATATGTCAAAAATAATTCATTAGAACTGTACACTTCGTTTAAGAATAACACGCAGTTTAAAACTATCCATCTCAATTTTTATTAATAATTTAAAAAAATATATTATTAATTAAAATGGATCTTAATTCATGTCACAATTAATTATCAAAAACCATAAATGTATTCTATCTATTTTTTATTTTCCATTTTTTATTTATGTATACATTATTCTTTTTTTAGATTCTAGTATAAATAGTTATATTTGTATGTAATTGTAGATAGTTTATATAAATAATTTTTTTTTTTAAGTTTTCCCTAAATAATGTCATACAATTTCATTTTAAAATCCTGGATGTAGCAAACATAATACATTAAAGGGTACTTTATGTTATTATTTATCAAGAATATAGAGACTCGTTATAATAATTTGACACTCGTACAGTGATAATATGACAACTCCGAGACGTCGGGAGAGCGCATCGACCTAACAACCGACGTTTATTAGTCCGTAGAGCCACGTACATGAGTTGTGGGACTTTGTTATAGCTGGCGTGAGCGTGCGGGACGACGCTGCATTTCAGAGTGGAAAATAAACAAAATATACGAACTTGTAGAGAGCTAGAGCAGCACAATGTTCAGATTAATGTCGTTCCCTAGCTCTATATGAGTTGCAACGGTATGCTCCAATAGAATACCATTTTTGTCTGTACGTCAAAAAGTCAGGACTGAGATGTTGCGTCTTACATTGAATTTGATCAGCGAGTTTTTCTGCGTCTAATGAGTATGCTCTCCTGTAATTAAAAAAAATGTCGCTTAGGTCAAAAAGCCCTGCACCTCTCGGTGTACTTTAAAAAACCGGTTAAGTGCGAGTCGGACTCGCGCACGAAGGGTTCCGTACCATTATCTATAAAAACGGCAAAAAAATCACGTTTGTTGCATGGGAGCCCCCTTAAATATTTATTGTATTCTGCGTTTTACTATTTGTTGTAATAGCGGCAACAGAAATACATCATCTGTGAAAATTTCAACTCTCTAACTATCACGGTTCATGAGATACAGCCTGGTGACAGACGGACGGACGGACGGACAGCGAAGTCTCACTAATAGGGTTCCCGTTTTACCCTTTGGGTACGGAACCCTAAAAAATGTAATAAATATTGCATATAGCCTTTAACTTGTTTGTATATAATTTTGTTGATGAATGTTTGAAGAAGAAAAATACAATAACCGGAATCGGTTCACTAGCTACGGACCGCTAACGCTTGAACTTACATAAAACATATGCGAGCCGAATTGAGTACCTCCACTATGAGCAGGTTAAGAAAATGTTCGTCCGTGTCGGTACTTGTAAGTGTTCTTCAATTCACTTGTACTAAATTAAGCAAGGTGCCGAGAAAATTCAATCCAATCTAAACTTCCGTCGATCCAATTTGAATTTCCTTACCTTGTCCACGCGTCCCGCACCGCCCCGCGTGCTGCTCTTTCAACGCTGTGTTGTCTATTTCTGTGCGTTTAAGATTCAAATTGATACCTTTTCTTTTACGAGTATAAAATATATTATTTGTAGCAGTTAGCTGCTGTAGACTAACATTCAAAAGTATCAAGTTTTCAATTCCTGATACGAATCACGTTCAATGGCATTTTAAAACTGCACTTCAGCTTAAATAACGATGTTCAAGACTAAATAAACCACATCGAGCAATCGTCAAGTCTTTGCTACTCTATCAAACCACCAACTCTTAAACTTAAATACGCTAATAAACATAAATGAGTTACCATAAACAAAATATATTTAACAATACATAAAGAAAACTAAGTATCCCAAAAATACCTCAAATATATTTGTCTATTTACACTACAAAATACTTTTTAGCTTAAGCAAACATGTTTCGTAAAACCATTATGAAATGATTGAAATTTATATATGCTCTCAGTTCCGTGATAAACAAAAATTAAAAACTCTTTTTACACCGAATTCCGTCCAAACTCACGCCGCTTGGGACACCTAGCTATATGTAACTCTCCCGCCTCGCCCCGGACAGCTCCCACCATCAATCATACGGGAACTAGTGGCACAAGTAGCCAGTAGCTACGTTGTTTTTCTTTAATATAATAACGACAGTGTTGAACGCGAGAAAAAATATAATTTTCTAGTAAAGTTTACCACTTGATACAGCATCGTTGAGGAGTTGAATTTCGAAGTACGTTCATCTCATCAATAGTTGCTGGTCGATAAATGTTGGAAGTTACGTAACAACGGCTTAGTTTAGTGTTTCGAGCATAGGGCGCTCAGTTCACTGCACGGGGTCGTTACGAATTCGATTCCCATCGGCGGCATATTTCGGAAACGGCCTTTACAGAATCCGACATAGCGTTATTCCGACTAGGTACGTGCTTCTCGTAATCAGTACCTTAAAGAAAATATTTTTAAGACAGACCCGTACACCACGTTTCATTTTTCATCGCGCACGTAGGTACCGTAGCGTAATTATCGCTCCCCACCTCCCCCCATTGTTGCCCTTTGTTTGGTGGCTGGGGGAGGGAGGGGGGAGGTTTAGGAAAGATGAATTTCACCGTGCCAACGTCACTGTTTCATTTTTCACGTAGTAGGTCTTATGAGAATTATTTTTAATGCTCCAAATGATGCTGAAGGCATTTATAAACACCGGCCAAGTGTGAGTTGGTCTCGCGTACTAAGGGTTCCATACCATTAACTATAAAAACGGCAAAAAACTTGTGTATTGTATGGGTGCCTCACCTTTTTTTTTCTTTAATTTAATTATTTATTTTTCAAGCGTACTATATAACTCAATATTCTGTGGATATTTCAATCGATTACCTGTTGCCGTTATCAATATTGAGTTTTTTATTATGGGAGCCCCTTTAATATTTATTTTATTCTGTTTTTTAGTATTTTTATTATAGCGGAAACAGAAATACATCATCTGTGTAAATTACAACTGTCTAACTATCACGGTGCATGAGATGTATCTGTCGTATCAAGCTACAGCCTGGTGACAGACAGACGGATAGCGGAGTCTTAATAGTAGGGTCCCGTTTTACACTTTGGGTACGGAACCCTAAAAAAGAGTATATCTCAGTAAATTACTGTAATAAAAGTTAACACATTAACACCGCAATTTACATCCATCAAAACCACTTTTAATTACATTTTAGAGAATAAAATTATGTAGCAATCATAATTTCGAAATGCGTGTAAGCCTACACAAAAGGAAAGATTGGACTTAGACTAAACTTAGCCCAAGTAAATACTAACTTCTATCCGCGACTTCGTCCGCCCAAACTTTGATGATTTAATATCGTTATAAAGTATAGCATGTGTGTTATTCTGATGTACAAAAAATAATACTGTAAAGTTTCATCAAAATTCGTTCAGTACTTTTTGCGTGAAGAAACAAACATCCATCCATCCTCACAAACTTTCACTTTATTATATTAGTAGGATGTGAGCATGATAAATATTTGCAGCTCTGTTAAAAACAGTTATAAAATTCATAATAAAACGTGAGTTAGAAATGTCTATGGATTTTACAATTCAGTCTCCTTTCCGCTATCTCATTGTCTGTTTATATAATCAAAATAATTAAGTTAATTGTTAATAAAACACAACTAAACAGATAATAGAAAGGCTTCTATATTTATAAATACTCAAAGTCTATATTACATCGGTAAGATAGCACAGCCTAGAGATGTGTACATTAGATACATTCCTATCGAATGAATGGAAACCTTTCCGATTTCTTGCGAGCGATGCGGTCCGGTCTTTCATTCGTTCCATTCGCTACGGAGCGAAAAAAGAACGCAGCCTAATTGCGAGCGAGGCTTTTAGATTTTGGCCACGAAAACTGCGATTAAGATCAAAAGATTTTCGCATTACATAGCCATTGATCTATGTATTCACTTTAAGTTACTGTGTACATTATTTCAATTATCGTTGTGAAATCTATATTCTGCCCCCTTACCATCGCCTTGTTTACAGTATTGTCTTAGACGTCGCTTAATTATTTTGACAGTTAAATTAGTGAAGGACTATTTAATCAATATTTCCAAAAGAAGTGACATACCGCCACGGTATCCGGGTAAAAGTGCTGTCCAAGTATTCAAACATTTTTTATCCGCTTATTCTCTAGCCCGTACCCTTACATAGCATCTTTTTTTTCTCCCCAGTTATAGGACGATACTCATGAATGACAAATTAGGAAATCTCGCGAGGGCGAAATTGCGACCCAAAATATTTTATTGAATTTCCGCCACTTTCCTCTTTATTAAAAGCATCATTGATTATTTATACCTTCTTCCGATGTCGTTTTGCTGACCAATAAATAAAGGATTTTCATTTATTTATTCTAACAAAATTTTGCTATTTTTTTTTTAATACTTATTGACAGTACTACATACAATTTAACTTCAAAATTGGTAGAAAATATTGTTACACCATTTTATGAATTTAAAATTATTTTTAAGGTGGGTTGTACCTCAAATTTATGTAAATTTAAGTCAATGCGACGTTTCCTATTTTCTTGTTGATGATAATTAATTAAAAGCGTAAACAATGTTTATGTGGTAACACATTTTAAAATACACCTCGAGCGGTAATTTAGACTAGAGGAATATCAATAGGAAGAAGCTTTACCTAGCATTTGACTGTTCCACACGTCCAATTAAATGTGTGACTTTGACGTCAGATTGTCTATGTCAAGGCTTGACTGCCGTGGCATCAATGAGGCCAATTTCAGTCCAATTAATTTTGGACGTCATTCTGGCACATTTTGGTATCTATACTTTTGATGTGAAACATCTAATAGCGCGCTTGGCGAGTGAGAGCAACTGTTGATGCCGCGATGCCCTGATGCGAAAACTTCGAGCAGCTCCGTGGCTCCTCGGTTCTATCCGCCGCTTAGATTCTGCCCACTGGCTGACTCTGCTCACTCACCGCTACGACGTTTCTCTCTCTCTACTCTAAATAACATAATGTTTCACATCTGTCAGGCGTCCCGCGACGGTTACTTTTTTAATATCATTGTTTTAACCATGCTTTTTTTTCAGGAAATCGAACACTGCTACTACCATGGCACGGTCAAAGATTACCCGGGAGCCTCCGCCGCATTCCACACGTGTAACGGCGTCTCCGGGGTCATACACATTGGCAACGAAACCTTCGTGATACATCCCTTCTACGGCGGCGATCTATCGGTCAGTGGCGCATGCATTTGTTACACATAATAAAAACTTTTTTTATAGAATATACCATCTGTCAAAAAAGTGCCGATTAAATAACATTAAAAAAAATAATTACCATACATTTGGTATAAAAAAATTGCATAGCAGTTATGTACCGCATTATTCATAAGGTTTCTAGAAAATTTAATTAATCAGAATTTTCCATGGAAGTTAATTACATTTTTCCTCTAGTTTCTACGTTAATTAGGGATTGAAACTAAAATAGCCAGGGTAGTATATAACGCCAAGTATTCGATGAAGATGTACGACTTCATGGTAACACAGCACATCACTACACAAGGTTCTTAATGTTCCAAATTGTATCCTCAATAAGCACGTTTTTATATTAATTGCTTCAAAGAAAAGTTTTTTTGTAATTAATTATCTTCCACAGAACAAGGTAATTAACGTAAAGTTTAATAATTAATTAGTTTGTTACCTTCAAAAGGACATTATCACGTTCAAAGGAGCACGTTCCTATCACGTATTTGCAAATTCCAGAGAAAGCCCGTAACAGGTTTAATTATCGCCTTAACTATTCTTATTAGGTAGTAAACGACCATTTATTGTGTAAATAAATCTGAAGTTTTTTACGACCTGGAGGTAATGTGGCCAGGTTTATGTGAGTTTCGGGGATCCCAATCTTGGGGTTTATGTTCTTCTTAGTATAGTTTGGAGGACCAGCAGGCCCAATCCGGCACTAATTAGACGTCAAAGACACTTTAGCATGGCTAACACACATGCCAAGACTAGACCTGTATCACGTGTGGATGTCGCACCGGGACGCTCATTCTCTGTCATGCCATAGGAGAGAAAGAAACGAAATCTAGATATTTCGGGTCATATTATAAGAGTATTTTTCGATACTTTATGACTGTCCGTATACCAACCCCTTAAAGTAACGTTTTTACAAGAATTTTAAACATGTTCATAATTATCTTTGCCCGACTTTACGCATTAGATATTCTACGCTGATATTTAATTTTGAAATTGGAACCTAATTACATTTTTCTTTGCCCTATTATGTTGGCACGATTGCGCATTTGTTTGTGCCATAGATTTTAAGAGTAGCGAACGAATTTTAGGTCTATGGTTCATACCAACACGCCATTAAAAGTTTTTATCGAAATATCCGCAGTTATAATAAACTATGTCTACACTAACCCTGACAGAGCAACGCGGCTATTAAAGACTTAAGTTACTTAATTAAGTTAACCCGCATAAAATGTTTTAGGTTTAAGACGTTAAAACCTAATTATGGGTAGGTACACAAAGATGGTGACTTCATAATGACTTAGGAACTCTTTTGGCCTTTTCATAGTCAGGTTAAATACTCAATATTAGGCTTCCCGCACACTGGAGCATCAACAGTCGCGCGTTATATTTTTTGCCAATACCAAAATGAATTCTGTGTCAATAAGCATAAAGATTGAATTTCTGTGGTAAAAGCATCGCCCTTTAGTTGTTTTTTTTCGAGACAATACTGTTTGTTTTGTTTGTACGCCAAAAAAATTTACGCGTGAGCGTTTACGCCTCAGTGTGCAAGGGCCTTTAGGATGTTTAAGATAAAATATTGACAATACTACATCAAAGTATCATTTAGAGTTTTTAAAATGTCGTGCGCCAAGCACGTGCGTGAAGACAAGACTTCTGTAACAAATTACATCGAATCTTTCTCTCTATTTTATAAATACATCATACATCATCACGCCTGTATTCCCCGAAGGGGTAGGCAGAGGTGCACTGTAGTGCACCCACACTTCGCCGATGTATTTTGGACTACCATAAGTAAAATGATGGCATGCTTTGAAATTAAACTATTTTACGGATTTTATCGCGTTTATTTACTATTTTATTTTCCCGACGTTTCGGCTGCTTTACAGCAACCATGGTCACGGGGGGACTGAGGTGTTAGACGTCCTGATGTCATAGTTAATAACTGGGTACCCTCATATTTAGTTGTTGTTTGCGGTCTGATCCACGCATATTGAAATAGTTTAATTTCAATGTATAGTATTCGCGTAAATATAAGAAAACAATAATGGCATGCTGTTTAACGTTAATTTCACATCTTAACAAACTAATAGATTGACGATTTTAGAATAACCAGATTATCAAACTTAATTATTCTTGTTTTTATAAGAGGCCAATTGTTGTATTCACGCCGACATATATAAGTCAATATCGCCCCAAGTGTTAAGTCAAAAATCCTTTCACCCCTCGCTGTCTAACTTTTTGTGTCATAACTACCGGCCGTGCTACCAAACCAGCTAGATTTCGTTTCACTAAATAATTAAAGTCACCGCCTCAAATCTCGTCAACGTCGAATTAACCTAATTACAGCCTAGTTAGGTCAGGTGAAATAAAAAAAAACATTTTTACTACCTATCCCAGTAATAGTGCTCGACAGTTGATTACATTTTTAACTGGGGAATGTCATTAAAGAAATTGCATAACCAGTTGGTTACTTTTAAACATTCATCATCACACCTATATTCATGGAAGAGGTAGATAATGCACTGTAAGTGCACACACATTTTGTCGATAGTATGTAGTTTGTATTGAGTAGGACGAGAAAGTGTCGCATACGGTACTTTGATTATTAAATACTGCAGAAATATACTAGGTATGTATCAGATATTTTTTGAGGTATTAGTATAATACTACTACTACTACAGCCCTTTTAACGTCCCACTGTTGGGCACGGGCCTCCCCTCAATTCGGGCCATAGTCCACCACGCTGGCCCAGTGCGGGTTGGCAGACTTCACACATCTATCGAGAACTAGACAAATTCCCTCAGACGTGCAGGTTTCCTCACGATGTTTTCCTTCACCGTTTCATCATCATCATCATCAGCCGGTGTCAGTCCACTGCTGGACGTAGGCCTCTCCCAAGATGCGCCACTGAGCCCGATCTTCGGCTCTTTTTCTCCAACCACTGCCCACCGCTTTGCGTATGTCGTCGCTCCACCTGGTCACAGGACGTCCTACGCTACGTTTGCCGATTCGCGGTCTCCACTCTAGGACAAGTCTACCCCAACGGTTATCAGTCCTGCGGCAGATATGACCAGCCCACTGCCACTTCAGTTTGCTAATCCGTTGAGCTATGTCGATAACTTTAGTTCTCTGGCGAATTACTTCGTTTCGGATTCGATCCCGCAGAGAAACACCGAGCATAGCTCTCTCCATAGCTCGCTGGGCGACTTTAAATTGGTGGACCAGTCGAACTGTGAGTGTCCACGTCTCGGCTCCGTATGTCATCACGGGTAGGACGCACTGGTTAAAGACTTTTGTCTTTAGAGACTGCGGTATAGGCGACGAGAAGACTCGGCGAAGTTTTCCGAATGCTGCCCAACCTAGCTGAATTCTTCTCTGGATCTCCTTCTCGAAGTTGTGTTTACCTAGTTGGAGCGTCTGCCCTAGGTAAACATACTGCGTAACAACTTCGAGTGGGATTCCATTCAAGGCAATCGGTTCCGGAACAACGTGCTCGTTGTACATGATTTTGGTTTTATCCAAATTCATCCGGAGACCGATGCGGCGAGAAGAATCAGCTAGGCCATTCAGCATCCTTTGCAGGTCTTGCAGCGTTTCTGCCATAATGACGATGTCATCTGCGAATCGTAAGTGAGAGATGTGCTTGCCGTTGATGTTAATGCCACAATCTTTCCAGTCCAGCGTCTTAAACATATCCTCCAAGGCGTTAGTGAACAGTTTCGGGGATATGACGTCCCCCTGTCTCACTCCTCGACGCAGGTAGACATTTTTAGTACGCTGGTCCTGTACTTGGACAGTCATCGTTGCGGCATTATACAGACATCTCATCACTTCGATATATCGCCAGTCGACTTGGCAACGCTGCAGGGACTCCAGAACGGACCAGGTTTCGATCGAGTCAAAGGCTTTCTCATAATCCACAAATGCTAAGCACAGGGGCCGATTGTACTCTTCGGTCTTCTGTACTATCAGCCGCACTGTGTGGATGTGGTCTATGGTGCTGTAGCCACTTCGGAACCCGGCCTGTTCTGGAGGTTGGAATTCGTCGAGTCTTCGCGCAAGACGGTTCGTGATGACCCTTGAAAACAGCTTGTAGATATGGCTCAGAAGCGAGATCGGGCGGTAGTTTTTCAAGAGGGTTTTGTCTCCTTTTTTGAAAAACAGAACCACCATGCTTCTGTTCCATGCCTGTGGAGTTCTCCCAGTGAGAATAGCGGAATTAAAGAGCTGTTGAAGCTGTTGAACTGTTGGAGCTCCCCCGGCTTTTAAAAGCTCTGTTGTGATTCCGTCTTCTCCTGGGGCTTTTCCATTTTTGAGCTGTTTAAGGGCCATCACGATCTCGTCTCGGCTAATCTCAGGCAGATCTTCTGTGAAGTGGCGGGTTAAGGTGGCTCTAGAATCCTCAGTATCGGGAATGGGCTTTGAAGCATGCGATGCGTAGAGCTTGCCGTAGAAGTCTTCAACTTCCGACAGAATCTCCGACTTGGATGCGACGACTAGTCCAGTTGATGTTGTCAACTTTGTGAGGTGGCTTCTACCCAAAGGCTGGATGAACACCTTCGGCCCCCGATTCTGCTCGATTGATTTTTTAATCAAGAGCGTGTTAGATGATCGGAGGTCGCGTCGTACCAGCTTCTTTATAGTTTTATTGCGCACCTGGTTAGCGGACAAAGCTGACAAAGGGTCTGTTCGTCTCTCTTCCATTAGCCGAAGTGTTTCTGCCGAAAGTTTGGACTTTTTACCCGTACGCTTGCCTTCGCAAAACTTCGTCCCTTCATCCCTGAGGATTTCCACTACTTCTTCGAGTTTCTGGTCTACGTCATCTGTGGTTTCCAAGGCAGCGAATCGATTTTCCAATTTTAATTGGAATTTTTCGGACCCAACGATTTGGAGTAGGTTTGGTCGGAGCGTAGACTTCATCAATCGGAATCTCTCGGCTTTGAAGTCGATATCCAGAGAGCCTCGTACAAGTCGGTGATCACTTCCAGTATTAAACCTTGTAATCACTGAGACGTCTCTGAATATGCGCCGTTTGTCGGTAATGATGAAGTCAATCTCGTTTTTAGTCACAGTGTCGGGGCTTTGCCACGTCCACTTCCTTTGGGGCTGTTTCTTGAAGAACGAGTTCATCAAGAAAAGCCCCTCTTTCTCGAGAAAATTTACGAGCATTTGTCCCCTGTGATTCCTATTCCCAAATCCGTGAGGTCCTATGGATGATTCGCTGCAAGTCTGTACTCCCACTTTAGCGTTAAAGTCTCCCATGACAACGTTGTAGTGAGCCTTGGAGGTGGTATGGAGGGCTCTGGAGATATCTTCATACGTACTCTCCACATCCTCATCCAAGTGTGTCGAGGTCGGTGCGTAAACCTGGATAACCTTGAGGCTGTACCTCTCGGTTAACTTAATAATGAGGTACGCTACCCTGGTCGAAACACTGGAGATTTCCACAACGTTGTCACTGAGAGCCTTGTTGACCAGAAACCCGACGCCGCCTTGGGATGGCCGATCTCCTTCTCTATAGTACATAAGATGGCCCGATTTTAAGGTTATGGTGTCCTCTCCCTGTCTTCGGACTTCACATAACCCCAGGATGTGCCATCTTATATGTTTCAGTTCCTCCTCCAGCTGCGCCAGATGATCATCCAGCCGAATCGTGCGTCCATTGTACGTTGCGAGGGTCAGTTTGTTTTGGCGGCCTACCGTAGCCCGGGGATTCTTAGCACCCCCTGCCCTGCCGTTACCGTGACCGCCGCCATGGTCAGGGATAGCAGGGCGGCCGGGAACTGGGGGCCTTGGCATTGTGGGACTTTTCATTGTTGGGAGGGTTTGCCCTAATCGCCACGCTAGGCAGGCGGGTTGGCGATCGCAGGACGTAGTTTCTTGCACCGGTGACGCTGCTGCCCGTCACCGGCCTGTAGGATTTAGATACGCCATAATTGTAAAATGGTTATCCCGCCATTTGTCGGTCGTCAGAGCCTCGTTTGTTTGTCAGCAGGATGCACCACGGGCAGGTGAGGTTGGCTGGGAGCACTAAGGTGTCATTTGTGCTCCCTTACATCCTTACACCGTTTCATAGCAAGTGATAATCTCGGATGAAAATGAGATTCGCACATAAATCCCAGAGGTGCGAGCCAGGTTTTGAACCTGCATACTTTGATTTGCAAGGCGTGCGTTCGACTACCACTGCTTTAGTATAAATTATGACTGTTACTATCTTTGGAGAATTAGAAAGATATATTTTTAATTGACTAAAAAAGTTTAAACTAATGAGCAAAAATAGAATGATAAAATATGTAACAAAAATTACTAAATCCATTTTCACGGGGTACCAAGATCAAACCATTGTCCAAAATTTTTTCCATCGCCAAACAACACACTGCACTTTACAACCCAGTTACACCTAGACTAGAGCAAATTACGAAAAGGCAAGGCGTCGAACCTGTAACCACTCGATGCTGTGCGTAGAAAAGCCTACTACGCTCAAAATACTAGACCACGCCGTAATCAGATTTTTAACAAACAAAGTTCTTCTTTAGTTTCTGTCAAAGTAGACCGCAAAAATAAAACGCAATAAATAAGATTTTATTATAACATTACTTTTCTGTTTTCATAATACATTTCTTATTATAATAAATGGCAGCATTTATCAGGGTGATATACGTCTGATATATTATGCGTATATTACGGGCCACCGCTGTATACTTTATGTGGGGGGTAGGTCACAATCACAGCTCTATAAACCACGAATGTGTTACACTTGTCAACGACAAATTTGCCGGTGGCCCTAATAAATACACAGCTGGTCCAACTCGTAGGGGCTAAAGTATGCACAAAAATACTAGGTATCGTTTTGTCAGCACTAGCGAAATTTAAAAAGAAAGTTGTCCCTCTTTTTTTAACGAAATGAGTGAAATGATGATTTATTTTAATGGAATAAGATGAGGAATGGCTCCACCTGCGGTTAGCGAGTATTTCAGCCAGTGTCAAGTAAGTAGCTAGGGCAAAATCAATAAACACACATTTTAAACAAAAATAAAGTTATTTGGGTGATTAAATACTTGGTCAAATGCTGGTTTGATTGCGTGGGAACTCATTAGAGTAAATTTCTCATTTTTTTTTATTTCCATCAAATGATTTGATCGCTTCCGCTTGCGGCTCGGACCAAGGTAAAACGCTTGAAGCGTACAAATGTAAAACATTTTTTTATCAAAAGTGCCATACATGAAAGGAACTTTTGCCGTTAACGTACATTCCCTTGAATAACATAAATAGCACTTCTCTCAGGCCCCATCTGAATAATACTAATACGCGGGTAAGTATAAAATGTTGGCACCAATGTTTGATATAAGATTTGTAAGTACTTCTCAAATAAAATCGAATCTACTGACTTATCATAGAATGCGAGTACCTAATATGAATATGCTAAGTATACTTAAGTAATTAGGAAAGCTTTCAGTCACATCGACAGTATGCTAATCCTAATTTTAGTATGATTTACAAAGAAAATATATTAGGAGTTTTAGTATGTACGCTAATAAATATGTAAGTAGTTACTTACAATAATTATACTTCTAGAGTAGCGGACTTTTTCAAATTCATTTTGAGCCAATGTCTACCAACTCTGGCCCCAACGTTGGTCCCAAGATGAGCTACCGAAAAGCTTTCAAAGTTCGTTCCTTTTTACGGCGAAACAAAATACATCGGCAAGATTGATCGCTCGATTACTTACTGTTCCCGAATAAAGCGCTGAAAAGGCTGGATTTGACGATATTCCCCTTTTGATGCATAAAAAGTTCCATATAATGAAAGAGACGGTTTGAAATATTTAAAGTGTCTGTATCGGCAAAGGGGGGCTTGATTGATAGAAACAAATTTTTGTAGCGTTAAACTGATCGTCAAGATGCGTGCGTCAAAATGTTTGTCAATAGCAAAACGAACTCTGTGTCAATGGATATTGACACAGAGTTCGTTTTACTACGGGGTTTTGCTAATTCAAAGTTTATGGATATACAATTTGAATTTCAGTAGTAAAAGCCACGCGACCGCGCATAAAATTTCAATCATATTTCATTGAAGAATGAACTTTTTCTATGAGACAATACAGTTCGTTTTATTATTAAGAAAACCTTTACACGCGTATCTTGACGCTTCAGTATACTCGGGACTTTAAATAGATATTGGTTTTATTTACCATTCGAGACAAAAATATCAAAGTGTTTTGATAACTTTGAAGTAGTCAATTTATGTAGTTAATTAATTGTGTTTTGAGAATGTATAGACTCATTAACTTTATATTGTATAATTGTTAATTAAGAAAAACGCGAAAATTTAAATTCTTATTGGAAAAAAGCAACCAGAGAGTTTCTTGCCCATTCTTCTCCATAGGAAATGCATTCCGTTCTATTCATTCATAATATATCTTTCATAGTCAATACATTAACACGAACCAAAAAATTATAATTCAAGATCTTATATCATTATTATCATCATAGAATTATATAATGACAAACCTGCTTTCACACTCAGAATATTGTACACTTAAGCACAGCCAGTAGCGCGTATAATTAAATTACAATTAACAATCGCGTGTAATTTAATTACAAATACGCTCGTGTTCACACGTGTAATGGGGTTTCTTGCCCATTCTTCTCCATAGGAAATGCATTCCAAATGGGTGGTAGAGATACTATTATTATTATTTATTTTTTACTGACGATTCATAAGTGCCTGTATTGACTTACATGAATTAAAAAATCAGATTATGATTCTTAGTATCGAGCGACTCATTCAAGTTAATATAAATTTAAATGTTTAAATCCCCCTCGCATTGAGGGTAGGCCCGTGCCCAGCAGTGGGACGTTAAAAGGGCTTTAAGAAAAAATTGTGATCGTGTTTTGTTTTGCACAAGCGACTATCATAGCTTTTTTCAGCATCAAAATCAGAAGTTCTGTATTCGACCCTATTCAAAATACAGTATCACTTGCAACTATGCACAGGTAATCACAAGGAGACAATAACCACGGTAGATGTTAATACCGGTCCCTTCTAGCCCTACCAGGCTTTTGTTCACCGGTTCAAGGTGGGACAGGGCATTGTATGGAAGATATTGGGCCGTCGATGGATTAATTAGTCATGTGTTTTGTAGGTAGTACTCCGTTTTTAGGCAGTACTGTTCTTATCTGTAGGCGGATTAAATAGATGAGGGTTTGAAATGTGGGTCACCCTACGTCCGGGATGATACGTGCATCTCCCCCAATGTTCAATATTTTAAAACAGGTGCATCTCGACCTGACGTATTTCGTCTACTATGTAACTTCGATCCGTCGTAGGGTCGAAATGTTATCAAAATATCATGAACCTAACGCATGACAATGTCAATGTTGTTCTCATGACTAATTTTAGAGGTATATATATAGGATTAGGGCGGTACTTATTTAGTAGCTATAGTACCTCTGCTTACCACTTAGGGAAACACGGGCGTGATGATAATGTTCATGTATGTATATTTAATTAAACGTAATCAATATAAGAATATTTTTATTTCTATATTCATTAAAAGGGGCGCTTAAACTCTACTTGAGTCCAATATACTAATCATATATACAGCAGCAGTGTTCTAGATAGAGTAAGAATAGAAAATAATATGTAGAGCATAAGATCAAGCTATTGAAACCGTAGCGGTAATACAAAGTAATGTCCTCAAATTTCCTCCAAAATCTAGCGGTTTCATTTAATAATGATTGATAAGTTTGTACCACATATTCTTAAGTGGAGCTGTAAATCTTGCGGTAATTTAGCCGTTAAGCATTCACTATGGGGGAATAATCTCCCCCCTCCCTCTTCCTACCTCCCATTATTGTAACGTGGCCGCGAAGTCGTTATTACGTATTTATTTAACAGTTTAAAAGTCGTAAATTAAAGTTAAGCCGCAGCGAAAATTACAGTTAATTACAGAACGTGCGGAATTGTAATTTAGTCTGGCGCGGAGCGTGTTGCGGGATTTTTGTAATATTTTAACAGGATCGCGACGTGTTTTTAGTCTGTATTTTATGGATTTGTTGTTGTGCTCGGGATAAGGATAAAATAATGATGTTTATAAATTGCTTTTATGTGCTCATGCCTGCATTTTTATATTATTAAACATTATTTAATATGTTTGTATATAGTCTCGAAATTTACACTAATTTAGATTTAATCTTTATTATGAGCTAGATTTCCTTGGTTAGGAAATTTAATGATATAATGAACTTACATGTACTACAAATTTATGTAGGTAATACTTGTTAAACCCTTAGAGATAGTAAAATGGAGTTGGTAACGCAAAAAAACCGATAGTATTTCTCGTGCTAGCTGTGGTGTAGGTATGAGGTACACACACACCAACTAACGTATACTAACGTCAAATTAATCTCATTTCTTTGAAGGCACACTACATCAAAATTGCAACAGAAACACAAATACCACGCACAAAATAGACATACACAGATCAAATGCCATTATAAACTGAGACATTTAGCAGAAGGGAAGTACCATTATTAATTCAGTCAAAAAAAAATGATTGACACGTAATGGTTCTTAAAAAACTGGCCAAGTGCGAGTCGGACTCGCGCATGAAGGGTTCCGTACCATTATCTATAAAAACGGCAAAAAAAAACGTTTGTTGTATGGGAGCCCACTTAAATATTTTATTTTATTCTGTTTTTAATATTTGTTGTTATAGCGGCAACAGAAATACACCATCTGTGAAAATTTCATCTTTCTAACTATCACGGTTCATGAGATACAGCCTGGTGACAGACGGATGGACGGACGGACAGATGGATGGATGGACGGATGGACGGACAGAAAAGTCTCAGTAATAGGGTTCCCGTTTTACCCTTTGGGTACGGAACCCTAAAAAATAACCTTATAACGTCATGATTCGTTACCGGTAAGGTCCAAAAACGTCATGGCCGGATGAGGGTCGGGATTACGGTCCCGGGCGGCGTGACAGCGACCCGGGACGGACTTAGCGGACCCACTTGACGCACACTTGTTACTCTACTTGACGGATGTTTGTCACTGTTTAGTGCGAGAATGAAGGGTTGGTCTCAAGCACCCTCATTTGGGAATGTAGAAGGCATCTCCTTTTTAGCTATTCAATGGGTTTAATTTAAAAAAAAAATATTAGCGATTTAAGATGTTCTTGTCGAAAGTCTAATGACTAGGAACGCAGGCTTGCAAAGGATAGTTTAATTTACATGATAGGAATCAATCGAGAATCGAGCCCTCGTATTTAAAGTTTGAGTTCCCCAACTTACCCAACCTCTTTTGGCTTGACGCTTGATGCATATAAAACACTATGTCACATGTTTAAAAATTCTATTAAGGTTTGATGTTAGTTTTTCTGTAGTCACTTATTAGACACAATTTTATTAATTATTTCCTATGTTTTAAAAAAAACTTCAATCATACTACAAACCCCTTATAATCGCATTTTTCTTTACTAATGTATTCTCAAATGTCTCGATCATTAATTTGCAAACAATCCACAGACAGTTCGTTTCTACTTACATAACAATTAAAGGCCGCACTCTGCTGGACCCTGTTTTATATTCTGATGTAAGATGTAATCACATTCATTTTACGTAGACGCTAACGACTAGCGAGCATAAAACTCGTGGTAGAGCAACATACATTTTAAACACTATCACCTCTTGCCCTGCCTACCCCAGTTCGCTTGTCAGCACCTTCGTAATCCGGCCCTAATTGACATCACACCCGCAGCCTCCCAGATATTCTAACAAATTGTTGGGATTAACACCGTTTATTATTTATAGCCAGGCGTCGACATAGCCGAACAGAATTATGAGTTATGCCGCAAATATTCAGGGAATTTTGTTTGTAGAATTACCTGATTAAGGGTGAATGAAAATTGATAGGATGTTTTTTGGGCGCCTTACCTCGAGGCGATTATTACGAGTAGACGTTGGATCTATGATGATGACGATGAACCTAATCCTGCTAATTAGGGTCAGGAGGGCTTGTAACATCTCTTGTAATAGTAATTTTGTTATATGTACACGCATGTTGACCTACACGAGACTAGCTATATTTTATCGCTATTAATTTTTGATAAAAAGCAAGCACTACCGTACAGTTTCAAAAATATTAAGTCCATTCGCTCGCACGATTGAGTTAGAGCTTAATTAATACTTGAAATTAAACTATTTTACGGATTTTATCGCGTTTATTTATCGCGTTTATATATAGGACGTCTAACACCTCAGTCCCCCCGTGACCATGGTTGCTGTAAAGCAGCCGAAACGTCGGGAAAATAAAATAGTAAATAAACGCGATAAAATCCGTAAAATAGTTTAATTTCAATGTATAGTATTCGCGTAAATATAAGAAAACAATATGTTAATTAATACTTTAAAAATAAATGGCAAACCCTTAGCACAGATCTTTTCTACCTCTTGAGGTAGATGAAATGACAAAATTGTTAAGAGTTTTGACTGAGCATTAAAAAAAGGAATTAAAAATTGAATGTATATTTTGTAGTTTCTGCGTTTATGTGCCATCCAAAGAACAGCCTATATCAAGATTTAACTGGTAAGTAAAAAATCCGTTATACTCATACCTCTCAAAAAATATTATGCATATCAATATTACTTCGATTTTTCAAAAGTACCCGTACTACGAAATATGAAAGAAATTAAAATTATTATAAACACAATACTACTAGAAGAGATGGTGGTATAGCGCCCTGATTATCTAGACAAAGTGGCCTTCTATGATATGCCCACTTCTAAGTTATATACGCATTAGTTTTTATCGTAATCTCATAGCACAATATATGAAGATGTATGTCGCTACTTACGCTCGAGGGCTGACCGTGGGCCGCCGTAAGCTGGTGCTAATTAGAAATAATCTCGGCAATTATCCCTTCCTGTCGAGTTTCTGAACGTCTTGAATGATGGTGAAGTGGGCCTTTTTTGGGTAGAGCTCGTAGTATATGTATGATGTTAGTAGAAAAACGATGCTCTAAGAAATGTTTCATTGGAAAAAACATAGTATTTCTTGGGATTTATCTAAATGGCAAACACACACACTTGAAATGAAAATAAGAATAATTTATTTCCAAAAAAACTTAACACTATGAAACATTATTCGTGAGTGGACTAAACTAGACTCAGGGTCTTGCTCTTATGACGTACTTATTGTATAGTAAATTTAGAAAAAAAAAATAGGAGTGAAATTAAAATAATCATAAAAGAAAGCAAAAAAAATTAAATATTAATTAATTTACTAGTTGGACGAGGTGTGAGTGTGTGTATGTGTGTAAATCAACTATTTATTTACTAATTAGGTATATTATAAATAGAAGTGGACATGGAATTTATAACAAATTTTTAATACTGTTCTTTTTTTAAAATAATATCATTGTAATTATACCACAATATTTTGTAAATTTAGTTGTTTAACAAAACATGTCCTTGCGTTATCATAATACGTATTTATTCAGCGTTTCACCAACAATCGCTGTGTAGTAACGCTCGTGGTAAATTACTTGTTTTTACTGACACGCTCCGTAATGACTACATCCAAAATTACCCAATTCATCGCCACTATTAACACCGTTTTTACCACCAATTTACCAAAGTTTTACCTTATAGTATAGAATATTGCACGAGCAGCAACAAAATTGTCACCAACTTTTCAGTAATTTTTTTCGTGTTTAGGAGTTAGGTTGTCACTGAGTTACCCTAAAATAAGACCAATGATATTAAGAATTACAGATACCTAAATGTATAAATTGATGAATTTTGCCCAGCTAGTCTTAAGTGTCATGACAGATTACTACTACAGCCCTTTTTTTAAGGTCCCACTGCTGGGCACGGGCCTCCCCTCAATGCGAGGGGGATTCAGGCCATAGCCCCCCACGCTGGCCCAGTGCGGGTTGGCAGAGTTTACACATCTATAGAAAACTAGTCAAGTTCCCTCAGACGTGCAGGTTCCTCACGATGTTTTCCTTCACCGTTTCATAGCAAGTAATAATCTCGGATGAAAATGAGATTCGTACATAAATCCCAGAGGTGCGAGCCGGGGTTTGAACCTGCACACTTCGATTGCAAGGCGTGCGTTCGACCGCTCGGCTACTCGTGACAGATTATATTGCTTTAAAGTCACACAAAATTAGACGTGTAAAATGTTAGGAAAACCATTGTTTGAAATGACACGGACAGCGAGAACGTATTTTGACGCATGGGGGCGTGGCTTTCACCACAGAAATCCAATCTTTATACCCATTGATATAGAGGTCGTTTTGGTATTGGGAAATATTTTGACGAGATACTTTTGAGGCCACAGTGTGCTTAAAGAAATCATCAAAATAATTTCTGTTCACTTTCGTTGCTAACCTTATACATATAAAGGAAACGCGGAAGACTAAACATTAATCATTGCAGAAGAAGTAGATGACTCAACGTTTTACAAACTTTGAGATGAGTCCTCGCAGCCTCCCCTATTTTTGGTAGGGGTGTAGCTGAGTGACTTTACTAATTTGGTTTGCAAATGTTTATTTGACTAGATACAAAAATGACCTTTTATGGAGTTTACCCCTACCTTCTAAATTGCTAGTATATTTTTTTATTGAGATTATTAGCAACAAGAGGTAATCACATCACCAGTAGCCCTGTCAGCCTCTTCAACTAAGCCAATAATTAATAATAGTAATGATAGATCTTACACACTGAAGGGGTAAGGGGTAGCTAAAATGGTCTCAAAGTTTTCAGGCCACATGAACGTAAAGTGAAGTGAATTTCAGTTATTTGGATGATCGTGGGTTCGGTTCTCGGGCAAACTTCGGTAACGGTCTTTCCATGTGCTTAAGTCTTTCGACAGCTTCCCATTGTTAATTACGGGACTACTTCACAGACTTAAGCATTAGACTTAGCACCCGGTAAGTGCAGCTTGCGGTTCTAAGTCTGCCGACTTGGTAAGTCAGTACGACGCACCAACTTTATCTCGCACATCTGAGTCCAACTACGTGAGAGGCAAGTGTGGAACAAAGAGACAACTTGGTGTTTCAGAATTCTTAAGTGGATCGGCTAAATTTACCGTGCGAGTGTTGAAATCAGTACTGGCTTACCGATAAAAGGTGCGAGGTATTTTTTGTCAATACCTAAACAAACTGCATTAATTCATATGCAAGCATGTTTTTTAACAAAATGTCATCGAAAACGCGTGGAATTTACCACAGAAATTAAATGAATGTTTTTAAATTAAATAAAGGCGTAAGGTATTATATTGTATTCCGATAACAACGAAACCTTATAGAAAAGAGCAACCATTCGTTATCGATCGAAGATTTTTTTCAGTTCTTGCTAATAATACCTGATTGTAAATTTTACATTCCGTTTCAAAAACGTAGCGTTTCTTCAAAATAGATACGTTTATTTAATTTTAAATATAAATCAGAAATGTTTTATTTATGTAAGTTGTGACAGTGCTTATGTAAAAAATTGGCACAAATTAATAACTTTAGTAATAAATTTACAATATTAGTACATACCTATAAAACTCGTACATATGCTAAAATGGATTTTAATAGGAGGGAAGACGATGTTTATTCCCTTCTCGTGATCAGGGCGGAACAATTGAATATGTAGCACAAGAACTAATTTTACAAATAATATTCCGTGGGTATACCCGGGTGATCCTCTTATGTCGTAATCTCTTTGTGGACAAAACGTGCCGCCTCTATTGTGCTGCGTGTTCGTGTATTAGCGCGGTAGAGTTTGAGGGTATGTTTCTATTGAAGGACTGAAGGGCTTGCAGGTGGATTGAGATTCGTCATCTGGAATAATATCCATTCATCTTACTCCGTACCTACCCACTGCCTGCACTATTAAGCACCCACACACTGGGGCTTTGAAGTTCACGCGTCAATACCAAAATGAACTGTACTGACTCCTGCAAAAAGTTCATTCTTATACGAAATTACATTGACAGCACGAAATTCCAGTCAATTTTGACTCGTGGGAGTTGTGTTTTTTACCACAAAAATTTAAACTCTATGTATTTTGACATGCAGTGCATTTTGGTATTGATAAACATTTTGACGCGTGCCTTTTGACGCTTCAGTGTACGGGAGGCTTTAAATAATCTACTTGTAACGATAAATTTAGTTGATATTGAATTGGGTGTTAGCCGCTTTACTCTAGTATTATGGCAAAGATGATTCTTATGAGAATGTGTAATTAGGCACTAACACACCGGGCCACCAATACGCGTGCGTCCATTACCTACCAAATAAAACTGTGTGTCATTAAGCATAAAAATTTAATTTCTGTGGTAAACGTCACACGACTATGGTGTATTCGCTCGCGCTCTCAATGGTATTTCGTGTAAGCATGACCACTTTCCATTCAGTTCGTTTTGGTTGACGTTCCAATTGACCAATCTGTATCCCTCTTTTGCTCGTAGGTGCATCTTTGCACCTAGGAGCGAAGTCACTACCTCTCCCCTCCCGGTAACTGCCCAATCCGAGGTTGTGCCCTCTGTGGCGCCCTTGAGCTAGTTGCCACCCTTTTCTTGCCCATAAGGCCTTGGTTGGAGTGCACTCTGCGCTCGCCACTCCTCCGGTAAAGCTGTATAGGCCACCTCACGGCCAATAGCGTAAGTCCTTAAAAAAAAACAATCTGTATATTAAGTATTTTTCTATTTCTTTCATTCAATTAACAAAAAAAGCGTCATGGCATACTTCAAAAACTATGAAAAAATAAATGAAAATTAATTGATAAATGAGACAGCCTTAAATTATTAATCTGTCTCTCTTCCCCAGTGTACACTAAGCCAGTGTCTCATCAGTAACCAGACCCTTAGAAACATAGTTTTTGAGATAATGACTGCTATTTTTTACATCAGTCCACGAACGTCGGACTGCCTTCGGAATGCTTTATTTTTTCTCCCATCCAAAAAGGCGTTCTATCATTTCGGTATAAGGTTTACTTTGGGTTTGCGTGAAATTGGTGACGAGTTTGTTTGCTTTTGTTCGGAGAATTGGGAACAGAATGTGTGGCTGGAGATTGGAAAATAAGAGGCGGCTTAGTTCAGTCCAATTTGAAATAGCGTTATGAAGCCGCAGAGACGATTTTAGTGATTAAAATGGCTGTTAGCTTAGGTCGAATTACGGGCCAACAGAGACTTAAAAATGTACTTAACTTTTTTCAAGTCTCATGAGTAGCGTATTGCACGGAGGACTGGGGCGTGCAAAACACCAATCACATTGAATTGAATCTATTCCTTTGATATAACGACTCGATTTGATAACGGAAAGTCGTTTACGTCAAGTCAAATTACTTAAACTATATATAATAATTGTTATTATATAATAGTTGTTATTTGAAAAAATAACCACATTATTATATTAATTTAACGAATCTTTACTTAAATATCCAACAAAAAAAAACGTAAGTACCTAATGCTATGGTACCTGTTACGACTCGTGTTTCTAAAAACCGGCCAAGTGCGAGTCGGACTCGCGCACGAAGGGTTCCGTACCATTATCTATAAAAACGGCAAAAAAATCACGTTTGTTGTATGGGAGCCCCCTTAAATATTAATTTTATTCTATTTTTTAGTATTTGTTGTTATAGCGGCAACAGAAATACATCATCTGTGAAAATTTCAACTCTCTAACTATCACGGTTCATGAGATACAGCCTGGTGACAGGCAGACGGACGGACAGCGAAGTCTCAGTAATAGGGTTCCCGTTTTACCCTTTGGGTACGGAACCCTAAAAATGATTCGTAGCTTTTTTCCAATAACGATAAGTTTTTAAAGGAACTCAGTATATGTGAATAAACAAATGGGCATAAACGGTAGTCCAAAATTATGTTATGAGGCTAGACCTTTACTATTTTATTATATACACTTCATACAACACCCACTGAGAATCAGCTTAAAGGTCCCTACCAAAACGAACTGTATTAACTCACAGAAGAAGCACATTTTCCAACGAAACCTCATCAATGTCGCAATTTAATTCATTCGCATGGTTGCGCGACTTTTGCCGCATATATTCTATCTTTATTTGTGTTAGCATAGAGTACATTTTCAAATACTAACACGTGAAATCGCTTGCCCTAGAGTGTTAAGGCGATTAATCAGCGTGTATTTCCCAATGTACACAAACAGTAAATTGGATACACAATACAGGATACACAACATACATGTAAACACAAACACGTTACCATTTTCATTTCCGGATGAAAAACATCGATTTCAGAGTTGGAAACTCAATTCGGATCGTATTTGGTTTTGATATTATGTACGTATCAATACCAGTGTATCATTAATGTTTGAACAATCGCAAACCTGTTTGAGTTTTCTTTTGTTTTGTATAATGGCTGTTCCAGTTTCCGGGAATGAGTTGTTTTAAAACTGGGCGCCTGAACATAGCCACTGATTTGACTTCATGTTTTTTGAAATTGTACTCTGAGCTTATTTACATAAGGATTGAATGTCTATGGCATAGGCCACCTGACTAAATTCGCTTGAATCATCAATGTGATTTCATTTAATAATGTGCTTCTTTTATAAGTTCATAGAGTACAATTTGGTGTTAACAAAAAGGATGATCGCGCTGTCTTTATACCTCTATTTCCTTTTAGTGTTAGTCCCCATATCTTTAGTGTTAGTAATTAAATAAACCTACTTTTATATAAAAAAAGATTTGACACTACATTAACTGTCACAAAACCTGGGGTCCTACTATGAGCGCTTAATAAATAATCTTATTCTTAGCGATCTTGTAGCTATCCTCGCTATTTAACATCTTAAATTCGTACCAGTACCGGGGGTGCTCACCCCGTTTGCTATCATATAGTGCTGGAAAGACCGAACCACATTTTTGACATTGTCCGTGGTAAGATTTGACATTTTAGTTGTCAAAACACATGTTTTGAATGAACTATTTGCGTGATAACAACAAAATTGCTACAAAAAAATATGGTGTTTTTAGCTTGTCATTTCGACGGCTCATGGTACGAAATCCCAAAAAAATTCTATCATTTTAAGCGCTCATGGTAGGACCCCTGAGTTATATTAAAATGATAATGCTGAATAGTTATCGGTTTAGGGCAATTCTCACAAAATCGACATTATCTGTAATTCGACATTATGTTGAAACAAAACCCAAAACTACTAAGACTAATTTGACTTTTTCTTTCGACCTATGTAGAATTACAGATAGTGTTTTGGGCCCTAAGACGTAAGCCATCCTAATACCCATACGACATTTATCAGACCTGTAATTTATCTGTTCAAAAGTAGTATACAGATATTTACCTACGCTTTAAATTAGTTTTGCTTTAGCTCAGCCATATACATGCTTTACGATGACTACTGCTGAACATAACATTATCCAAATGACCCATTAATCCGACCCGAAAAATAAAATGCCGCTCTGCATTCACTTATTTATTTTCTCTCCAAACTAACAAGAAAAAAAATCAACTTTAAGTCACAAAGTTCCAAGACACGCCGACTATTAAGTTTTTTCACGCTAATGAATATTTTTTGTATACAAATAGGTTTTTTTCTCTGAAAGTCGGCTTACGTATTATAACAGAACGTTTGATTAATGAAGGCGCCATCACTGCTAGTATCTATCTAGGCTGTCTGTGGCTCTGAATAAAACACTAATAAGCTTCTTTTCATACTAAAACGACTTAAATGTAACAAAGTAAATTAAGACGTGAGCGTCTTGACTCCCAGTGTGCGCGTTGCTTTCCAGTATTATCAACGCACAACATCCACAGCGAAAACTCGCGTACGAGCCCCTAGTCGAGAATAAAACATGCGACCCGTTATCTCACCGGTCGTAAACGCGCCTACAAACATGAGTATCACGCCTTATCTTATCCAAAACAACCTTCCGCAAGTATTCAAAGCAAATGAATCCTTCCTCCTTCAATAACAATAACCCGAAAGTCCTGCAACATCACAACGTGACGTTAACCCTAACGCTGACGGTTACGTAATAACGCCGTGACGTATTACATAACACGTGTTCCTGTCACGGTGGAACGCATTTGTCACGTCCGCGATAATCTGCCTCGCAGCGTCCAGTTTGTTTTGCCCTGTACCTAGTCTAAGAGCTGGATAATGTTTCGGAATGATATTAAAATATACCGGGTGTATCAAAAATCCGACGTTTACCCGGGTATCGGATCTACAAATAAATGGTATAAAAATTAAAGTATGCGGAATTTTCACATTATAATTTATGAATATTAGTAGCGACCACTGGTAGATGTACTTTACAATTTTTAATAAGTCTGTAACTCAGAAACTATGGTATCATCATCACAAATTATCATTTCTGAAATCTGATACAATCTGTATGTATCAGTGTATTTAAATTAATGTGATTGGATTTTCAATTATACCTTGTAATCAACAAATCAAATATCCCAAGAGAATTTTTTTTTTCTTTTATAAAAAGTTACTTAATTTGAATTCTGTAAATCGTATCTCGCTCGACCTTCACATTGAGCGTGTACTCGTATCAAATATTAAGACACAAAAGAGTTCATTAAAATGATCTCACAGTAAAATTTCATTAAAAGCATTGTTTTAGCAATTGTCTTAAATTTCATTGTCTTAATAATTCACTAACTAAAACTTATTTATCTCCACCTCTTTGACTAGAACATGTACTTATAAATTACAATGGTCACGCTCGTCATAATTTTCTTTTATCTATTCTAGACCCCATTGTGTGTGAAATGTGATTTTTATCACGCCGTGTCTCTCTGCGAACATTTTTGTCGGTCATTTCGCGACATGAAAATCCGTTCGGGGCTTATTTACTGTCACAGTTATTTTTATTTCGTAGTTACTATAATTATGACCCGGTGACATACGTAGCACCCAAAAAGTAGTTTCTTTTTACAAGCTTTACATTAACTTGCAATGTATGTACCTTTAATATCAGAAGTTTTAACAAAAACTTTAACTCATTCCTAGTAGCCCTTCACCGACTTAACATAAATTGTGACGTGATAATCCTCACTGAGTGTTGGCTTGACGCCTCCTCAGTCATTGGCAACATTCCGGGATACACTTCATTTCACACACAACGTAATTTAAACCAAAATGGAGGTGTTGTAGCGTATGTTAGGAATTGCTGGAACGTAACTACCTCTGAACCTTACCTTGACGAAGCCTGCTGTCTAGCAATTAACCTTCCGAAATCTAATATCACTATACTAGGAATCTATCGTTCACCCTCGTTTAAAAATACAAATACATTCATTATGTCACTTGACGTTACTCTTAAATCCTTTAAACATTATTCGACTGTAATTATAGCAGGGGACATAAACATAGATATATTGTCAACAGATAGAAGCAAACAAGATCCATCTGAGTACCTTTGTATGACTGCTGAACACGGTCTTCATCCGGCAATTAATCTTCCAACTAGACTGAAAACCTGTCTGGATCACATTTTCCTTAAATCGAAACTACATGCAATTACCACAGTATGCGATACCGATATAACCGATCATAAGATAGTCCTATTGGGTCTTAAAAGTCAAAATAAGAAAAGTAAGCCTCAAAGATTGAAAAAGAGAACTGATCTTGTAAAGGTTGGAAATGAACTAAAAGAATTGGACTGGTCACCTGTTTTATGCGAGAATAGAGTAGAAGTTGCTACAAAGTTGTTCCTAGAAATAATATCCACAACCGTACAGAAACATACACAAGAACTAAAAATTAGCAGAACTAAATCTAATATTGAACCATGGATTACACCTGGTTTGCTCCGATGTATTCGTCATAGAGACCATCTTCACTTACTAACCAGAAAACATCCAAACAATTACATTCTATCAACTTCTTACATTAGATATAGAAATTTCTGTAATAATTTGCTGCGGAAAGTCAAATGTGAATATGACAACAATGAACTGGATAAGAATCAGAAGGACACAAAGGCACTATGGAACACTTTAAAAAAATCTGTCATTTCAAGCAAAACAATAACTCATCAGATGCTCTGTTATCAAGCTGTAAGGAATCTTTGGAATCCCTTAATCACTGCAATGCTTTTTTTACAGCAGTTGGACAAAACTTGGCCAATAAGATACTGACGGAGACTAACGAAACTGAAAAAAGTCTGGCAGCGAAAATAGGTAGCAAAAATGGCCCTAAAGATTCTTTTTTTCTCTCTCCGACTGACACGACAGAAGTAAGTGGATTAATATCCAACTTAAATAATAACAGTGCTCCAGGTCTTGACGGATTCACTAATAACCTCGTAAAATCTATAAAAACCTATATCATCTCGCCTTTAACACACATTTTTAATCTCAGCTTCAGCTCGGGCGTCTTCCCAGAAGCTTGGAAGACTGCTGCAGTGTCTCCTATACATAAAGTCGGCCCGCGCGATGATCCGACCAATTATAGACCTATATCATTATTGAGCGTTTTTTCAAAATTATTAGAAAAATTGACAAACAAACGACTGAGAACTTTTCTAGAAAATAATAAATTACTCTCAGAGAGACAATTTGGCTTTAGAAAACACAAGTCCACTGAAGATGCTGCCCAAAAGCTCGTTAATTTTGTAGCTTCTTATCTAGATGGTGGTTTTAAATGTGTCGGTGTCTTTCTCGATCTTGCCAAGGCTTTTGATACAGTCTCGGTCCCTATTCTTTTACGAAAACTTGAGGTTATCGGAATTCGTGGTGTTGCTCTGGACTGGTTTCACAGTTACCTCACAAATAGACGGCAACTTGTTAAGACCAACTCTTTGAATAGTGCCACACTACCTATTGATTATGGTGTCCCTCAGGGCAGCATATTGGGTCCGTTATTATTTATTATATATATGAATGACATCCATGAGCTTAGCATTGAATCTTCTGAAATAATATGTTACGCAGACGACACCGCAATTCTGTTCTATGGTCACAACTGGGATAGTGCTCGAAACGCTGCAGAAGAGGGCATGAACCTTGTGTCTAAATGGCTGCAGAAAAATCTCCTGACATTAAACATAAATAAAACAAAATATATGTGCTTTCACAAGACTGCAGCGAGTCAACCAACATCTACTCCCGATATTAAAATCCATACGTGTGACCCCGGACTTTCTTTAAGATGTGCCTGTGAAGCTATAACACGAACGCGAGAAAATAAATACTTAGGCTTAATTGTTGACGACCGATTAAACTTTGAATCTCATATCACCAATTTAGCCAAAAGAACAAGAAAAATTATCGGTATCATGAGAATTCTGCGCAACTCCGCTACTGTCCACATCCGCAAACTCGTTTATGTTGCTATCTGCCAGTCCCTGCTAACCTACTGCATTGGAGTTTGGGGAGGTGCTGCAAAAACATTGATGCTTATTCTTGAAAGGGCGCAACGGGCCGTTCTTAAAGTAATGTTAGGGAAACCGCGACGGTTCTCTACGGATGCTTTATACAAAGAAATCGGCGTTCTTAGAGTCCGCCAACTTTTTATACTCAAGGCTTGTTTGGCGACACATAAAAATATTTTAAACTCTGACTATTACAACTCTTTAGTCAAAAAACGGGTCTTTAGGTTAGAATTACCGTCGATAAAGTCTAGCTTTGCTAAAAAGTTCGAATATTACGCGCATCCTTTTATTTATAATAAAGCCACAAAACATTGTGATATCAAGAGTTGCTCTACTGTCGAAGTAAAAAGAAAAATCACATCTTGGTTACAAAATCTTGACTACGATACAACGGAACTCATTTTATTTACATCTTACTAATTCGCGTTACACTTACATTTTACTCAATCACCCACATTTTCATTCGCACTTCACTTCAGACTTTATATTATACTCTTCTTGTATGGTTATATTTAATTAGGTACCACATTCCCTACATACTATGTATCTACTCTATTTTATATTCATTTTTTTACCATTGTCTTAGAAATTAGTACGTTTTTGATATTGTTTTAATTACCTATTTTCTTAGTTTTAATTTAAAATTGGCTTCCCAAAATACAGGCTGTGCCTAGTTTGGGAGTCCCTGGAATGATCTCACTTTTTAGGTTAATTTAATATTACTTTATAATTACATATTATTATATTATTATTACTGTAACCTGTATCTGAAATTAATAAACATTTAATATTATTATTATTATCTCCTTTATTTCTTATCTTTCTTATAAATTACATTTTTAAATATATATATAAAAAATACATTTAAAAATATAAAAAACAGTTCCCCACCGGCATCTGGAACAGGGTCCTAGTTACCAGTGGTTAGGGCTCCAGAGAGAGGAACTTCCTCACAATGCGCGCCGTCTCCAGAAGTACCGCCTTCTGAATCTGTCCCTTGATCCAGCCGCCTAACGCGAGCCTCTTTAGGTGTTTGTCGAGGCTCTTGGCTAATAAGCCATGGGCGGAAACGACTATCGGTACAATGATTGCCGCATCAATGTCCCACATGTCGACAACCTCGTGAGCCAGATCAAGATACTTGCTTTCTTTATCTTTCTCGGCCTTCACGAGATTCTCGTCATGGGGGACAGTGATATCGACAATCATTGCACGGCGCTCTTGGCGATCTATCAGCACAATATCAGGCTTATTGGCTACAATAGTCCTGTCTGTGATGATAGATCGGTCCCAATACAATGAGATATGACCTTCTTCGAGAACTGGTTGTGGTTCATACCTGTAGTACGGTACCTCGGATGTCACAAGGCGATATTTCAGGGCAAGTTGCTGGTGGATAATCCTGGCTACTTGGTTGTGTCTGTGTAAATATTGACCATTTGCGAGACGCGAACAACCGGAGATGATATGCCTCAGGGATTCTCCAGGGCGATGACATGCCCGACAAATGTCGATGGTGCCATCCCGAAGAATATATTTCCGGTAGTTGTTCGTCATCACAACTTCGTCCATAATTGCACAGACAAAACCTTCGGTTTCCCCAAAGAGGTCGCCGAATCGTAGCCAGGCCACGGAGGCCGCAAGATCTACATCGGGCCCATGAAGGGCCCGATAGTACCTTCCGTGTAGCTCCTTGCCCTGCCATACCAACCTACGATCATCCGTTGTCAGCACTACAGGTTTGCGCCAGTTCTCTTTTGCCAAAGATAGAGGGGTGAGTCCATTATCTACTGCCACTACATCCACATGCATTTCCCCATCGGCACGGAGAAAATATTCCCTGAGGCTACATATCTCCCGGTTATGCAAAGTCTTGACGTTTAAAAAGCCACGACCTCCACATTTCCGAGGGATATATAGTCTCATTACCGATGAGCGTGGGTGATGCATGCGGTATGAAGTGAGCGTAGTACGGACTGTTCTATCCAGGGTGTCCAATTCGGTCTGAGTCCACTTGAGTATGCCAAAAGAGTACATCAAGACTGGCATGACCCAGCCGTTGTAGGCTCGCACCTTGTTTCCGCCTGATAAAAGACTTTTCAGTACTTTTTTCAGGCGCCCCAAGAAGCGATCCCGCAATAACTGTTTCATGTCAGTCTCACTAATGCCTAACCCTTGTGACATACCCAAGTATTTGTAGGTCTCGGTTGCGGCGAGTGATCTCAGTTGGATGGAATCTGAAAGTTGGATGCCTTCAGACTCCACCAATCTCCCCTGCTTTGCATGCATGACCGCACATTTATCCACACCAAACTCCATCCTGATAGAATTACTAAAGGTCTCTGTAACCTTCAGTAATCCCGTCAGTTGGAGCGCAGTGGGGGCAAACAGTTTAAGGTCATCCATGTAAAGCAGGTGAGATATTACCTGACCTCCTCGTCGCAACCGAAAGCCAAACCCTGACTCCTCTAAAAGTGTGCTCAGAGGGTTCAGGGCCAGGCAAAACCATAGTGGACTCAGACTATCACCCTGGAAGATACCTCGCTCTATCCTTATAGGCTCGCCATTCCCAAGGATCTGTCGAGAGCCTGGACAGAGAAGGACCGTTTTCCATTGCCTCATACATGACTCCAAGAAAGTGCGTAGAGTTGTATCTATTTTATGCAACTCAAGCACTCTCACAAGCCACGTATGCGGCACAGAATCATAGGCCTTCTTATAATCTATCCAGCATGTCGACAGATCCTTTCGGTTACGGCGAGCCTGTTGACAAATGGTCATATCGATGAGGAGTAGCTCCTTAGTACCACGGGACCCACTCCTACATCCATTCTGAGAGGCAGACATTATTGAATTATCTTCAACATGTCTGGCGATTTTCGCTCTCAGGATGGATGTAAGAGTTTTGTAAATTGTAGGTAGACAGGTGATCGGTCTATAATTTTTAGGGTCCGTGGTACTTCCGGTTTTATGGAGCAGATGGGTTACGCCGGTAGTTATAAATTCCGGTAACGACCCAGATTGTAAGGCTGATTGGAATTGGGATGCCAAGCGAACGTGCGAGCTACGTAGCCATTTGAGCCAAAAATTATGCAGTCCGTCCGGGCCTGGGGCCTTCCAATTAGGTAAAGAACGGACTGCATTGGCTACGTCTAGGGGCCCGATGGAGATGGCTTCCATTTCTTTTATTGGTTCGCACATTCGCTCGACATCACCGATCCAATCACCTTCGTAGTGAGTGACTGGCACCGACCAGATATCACGCCAGAATGTTGTCGTGGCGTTATCATCTGGTCGCTGCAATTCACTCACCGGTTCACTGGGTCGCTCCCAGGATCTATAAACCCATCTTTGATCCCTTTGGAACATGGAGTTCTGGGAATATCGATCCACGCGAACCTTATACCTACGTATACGGTTTGCCCATGCATAAATTTTCTGCTTCAGGAAGTCAATGCGCTCTGTGACGCGGGAAATATATTCGCGGGGACTGACATCAGTCCCAGCGAATGCCCGCTTCACAAAGCGCATAACTCTAGGGCGGGTATTACCCTCCCTGAAGCAGCTGAGCTTGCCAATGAGTGCCCTAGCCTCGCTAATACGACGCTCTATCCTGCATTGCCATGCCGGGACGGCGGGTTTTGGACGTGTAGCTGTGTCAGTGTTAAAAACCTTGACACGAGCTACACGACATACCGTAATGGCAGCACAATACAGGATAGAGTGTGTATCCGCAAGGTTATCACTACTGTCAAAGTAAATTGACAGTAGTGAGTCCAAGGCACCCACTAGCGCCCTATTCCCTTTATGCATGGGTAGGCGAGGTATACGAGGTCTAAGGTGGTTCGGCATGGACCGATACACCCGAACTACATCCTCCAAAGTACTCCTCAACAATTCATTGTATTGGTTACTTACATTAATAGGCGCGTTATCTCTATCAACGTCGCTATCGGCGGCAAGCCGTGAAGTAACCGTGGCACTTGCCACAGGCTGGGCCGCCGGCTGCGACGATGCGACAGGAACAACCCGCCTACTCTGCATCTCCGAGCGTAGCCGATCGAGTACGGTATCAGCCAACATGTTACCACGTTGGATGACCCTCACCTGATCCGACAGTCGTTGCGCCGACACGTTGACCGCTGGTTCAAGTGACTGAAACAGAGGCAGCATTCGGTTACGGTACGCAGTGAGGTTAGTTCCCCCCTCTGTAGCCTCATAGTAGGCGCGCATGACGTTTTCATTTATGGAAGACGTCCATCGCATGCGCCGCACTACACCACTGGGAACGAGGACCCTGTTCGGAGCCGGTTGCCCCAAAAGCCCCAAGTGTCCCGGTGGCCGGCCTCTCTGCTGACGTACAGGTGGTGGCGACGTCGGCGGAGAAAAATACTCGTCGCTCTCGCTCGACGCTACTGCAGTCACCGACGTCCTGATGATGGATGCCGGCGATGGCGAGGCGGAGCGAGGTGACGGGTCCGGGGGTGTTGATTGTGCGTTAGGTTCATTGACCGCTGCCGACATAGTCTCCTCGGGTTTCTCCGAGGAGCATCCGTCATGTTGTTTTGTCGGCACTATTTGGAATATTTTGCGGAAATTGTTTAAAAATTAATCCTTATTGGAACATATTAAATTTGGTATTAATTTTACTATTGTATATGTTGTATATCCACAGTATTTAAATAAAATTTGCATTATTTTGTTAGAGAGAAAAAAATATATATTGAAGTTGACAGCGGTTGCCATGGTTATTATTATTATTATTATTTGTTGGTAAGATATTTATCTTCTCTCCGAAGAGGTGAATGGTGGCACGGGCCGAAGCCAAGTGCATATTATTTATATATATATATATATATATTAAGGTCCTGTCAATGAGAGAAATTTCCGAACTATACGGCAAGTATTTAAAATTACTGCTTTTTGAGCTAGTGCTAGTGTGGATGGGTGCATGTCAAGGGTTCTGAGACTGGTGTGGAGTGTATTGGGTATGACACCCGTAGATGATAGGATGATAGGTACAGTTTTAACAGTGCTGACTTGCCACTGTGTCTTTAATTCAATTGAGAGGTCGGTGTATTTGGCAATTTTTTCAGTGTGTGTGGTGAGTAGATTGTGTGTGTTACAGATGGCTATGTCAATTAAGTATACGGTCTTACTATTCTTATCTAATAATGTGATATCCGGTCTATTGCTTCGTATAGTCTTGTCTGTGATTATAGTTCTGTCCCAGTAAATTTTGTGGGTATTATTTTCTAAAACTGCGTTTGGTTGATATTTATAATATGGTACTTTCTCTATTAAAAAATTATATTTGTGTGCTAGGTTTTGATGAATGATGGCGGCTACCTGATCGTGTCTGTGTTTGTAATCGGTTTGAGCTATTGATTTACAGGCGCCAGTAATGTGTTGGATTGTTTCTGAGCTACTGTGGCAATGTCTACACATATCTGTTGCTAAGTTAGGCGATCGTATAATGAATTTCTGGTAATTCCGAGTGTCCATGATCTGGTCTTGGATTGCAATCATGAAAGCTTCTGTCTCCGGGAAGAGGTCACCCCTCCGCAGCCATTCGTTCGATGCATTTTTATCGACGTGCGGCTGCTGGAGGTCATGGCGATGTCTTCCATGCAACGACTTCCGCTCCCAAGCTGCAATCTTATCCTTGTCCTTTGTGAGATTTTCGTTTCGTTGAGCATTCTGCTCGTGTAGGTTAAGAGGCGTATAATGTTTATCGGCAGATGAGACTATTTTGTGTAATGCAGACTGATTTCCTCGTTGGTGGAAATAATTTCGTAGAGTTTTTATCTGTGTATTATGCAAATTGGTGATATCTATTACTCCTCTTCCTCCTTCTATTCTAGGCAGTGTTAGTCTTTGTACACATGATCGTGGGTGATGTTTACGTTGCGCTGTCATTGAGGTATTAATTATACGTTGTAGGTTCATGAGGTCGGTTTGAGGCCAGCTGATGATGCCAAAGGTGTATGTGAGTACCGGGATTGCAAATGTGTTTATAGCTTTAATTAAGTTACGAGAATTCAATTTTGATTTTAATAGTATATTTAACCTGTGTCTAAACTTCTTTTTTATGTCTATTTTGGTCTGTTTATGGTGTATCTGACGAGCTTGTTGAAATCCTAAATATTTATATGTTTCATTCTGATTAAGAGATTCTATACAGTTTCCAGATTCTAAAACATAGTCGCTGTGAATCGTCTTTCCTGCATGAACTGTAAATGTTTTGCACTTATCGATTCCGAATTCCATTTGTATGTCCTTTGAAAATGCTTGTGTGATGTCTGCAAGAGAGTGGAGTGCCTGTGGTGTGTGACTATAGAGCTTAATGTCATCCATGTACATGAGGTGAGTGAGTGTTGTGTGGTTATCTTCTGAGGTGATAATGAATCCCTGGTTAGATTTGTTCAACATATTTGAGAGCGGGTTTAGGGCAAGACAGAACCATAGGGGACTTAGAGCATCACCTTGAAAAATTCCACGTCTTATTGAAATTTCTGCTGTCTCAAAATTATTAATGTCTCCTAAGACTTTAAGCTTGGTTTTCCATTGCTGCATAGCTTCTTCTAAAAAGTAAATGATTTGTGGATGGATTTTATATCGCTGTAGTATACAAACAAGCCAGCTATGAGGTACGGAATCAAAGGCTTTACGATAATCGATATACATAGTGCTGATGTCTTTCTTTTCTTTGTATGACTGTAACATTGCAACGGAGTCTATTATAAGCTGTTCTTTGCACCCTTGGCTACGTTTTCGACAGCCTTTTTGTTCTTCTGCTAATATATTGTTAGATGTGATGTGTGCGTGAATAAGTTCTGCTATGCATGATGTGAGAATTTTGTAAATGGTCTGTAAGCAAGTGATAGGTCTGTATTTTGCTGGATTGTGGTAGTCTGTGTCTTTAGGTATCATATATGTTACTCCCTGTGTAATATATTGCGGCATTGTAGACGGATTTTGGATGAATTCATTAATATGTTTGTGTAAGATAGGATGAGCAGCAGTAAATTTTTTGTACCAATAGTTATGTAGATGGTCTGTCCCTGGCGCCTTCCAGTTGTGGCATCTATTCAAAACGGCTACAAATGTATCTTGAGAAATATGTTCAAATTCCATAACGTTTATTCTGTCAATTACTTCGGAGTCTATATTTAACCATTCAGCATTGCTATTGTGTATAACTGGGTTGGCCCATATATTAGACCAAAATCGATGCATTACACATGGTTCGGGTGTAGTAGTAGGTTGATGAGTGTTTGTTTGTGTATTTTGAGTACTTGATGTGAGAGCTCTATAAAACTGTTTTTCATTGTTGATAAATTTAGTGTTCTGTTCCTTTCTATGAGTGCAATTCATGTATCTTCGCAACCTGCTAGCTGCTGCATTTAGTTTCTGTTTGAGTGTGTCTAGGTATTGGGTGTCAATAAGATTAGGCTCTTCATGCTGCGAATGCATTCTATGCTTATGTTTAATATTTTCCACATACTCTGTTAGTTTTCTATTCCTATTGCCTTGTATATATTGCGTCATTCTACCTATATCTTTTCTAAGTGTCTCTATTTTGTTTTTTAATCTTCTTTGCCATGCTGGAATTCTATTGGTGGTTCGTTGTAGCGTATTTTCATTGTTTTTAATTTTAGTGCCGTTACAGGTAGCTGCTGTGTATGCTGCGGAGTATATTATGGTCTGGGTATTAACAAAGTCATGTTCGTTTGAAAGAGATTCTGGAAGGATGTGTGTATTTAAGACGTGAATTATTTGGCTAAGCTTTTTAGATGTTTTTTGTTTAGGTATGTAAGGTCTTGTGGTAGGATCTGTATCCTTAAATATCCGTAGCACTTCGTGAAACTTATCTTTGATATTTTCTTCATTAGTTTGATTAGTGTTATTTATATGTTGGTTTCTTTGGCTAGTGATGTGTGAGTGTGTGTGGGCGTGGGTGTGTGAAAGGGTTTGTGAGTTCATTATGGTTTCTGTATTAGTAACTGATATGTGTGGCTGTGTGGATGCATGGAAGTTGAGTGGTTGTGTACATTCTTGAGACTGTAAGATAATTAGTTCTTCTGGTTCATTCTGTTCTACATTTGTTTGTGTATTGGTACTTTGTGATGTTAGGTTAAGAGTACGTGCAACTTGTCTTCTAATCTCTTGTAGTCTAGTACTATTTATGTATCGGTTGTTCATTATGGCTCTTCTTTGATCAGATATACGCTGTTCTGAGAGATGTGAAAGGTGTGGGTATAGTCCTATGAAACTCACTCTTACTTTTTTCCTATTAGCTGTCATGTTTCTCTCAAGTTCTGTTTCTTCATAATAACATTTTATAAGAGCTTCATTTAAATCGTCAGTCCACTTCATTCTGGTTCGTGAATCTGTGCTCTGTGTAGTTTGTGTGATAGAGTCATGAGAAGTTAGTGTGGGTGCAATATGTTGTAATTCTATTTCTACTTCTGTTTTAATTGAGTCTAAAGTTTCTTGTGTTAACAAATTACTTCTTAATATTGCCCTCCGTTGGTCTCCGATTCGTTGTTTTGATGCCTGCATAGTTGGAAATTTCTCAGAAAATTTTTCATGTAATGGTCCTAAAAAGGTTCTATTGTTAATTGTTTCTAAATTGGTAAGAATTAAATATGTACGCCAAATGAATACATTCATGTCATGTGACCATTTTCTCCGCGTACGTTTAGCATCAGCAGTGGGCTCAGAGATTAAGGCGGCTGCCTCCTGCGCAACATCTACTGATGTGGGAGTTATTGAAGATGATCGGGGTGAAATGTTGTTAAATGAATGAGGAGATGAGCTGGGTGATTGGAACAAACTATGGGTGGATGATATGGGGGATGATGGTGATGTGTCGGCTGTAGCATTATTTTCGGTGGAGACCCGCCTGTTCAATCCCCTACCGCCGATGGATCGCATGCTGAGACACCCAGCATCGGCTCCAGGTGCGCCCCGGCGATCGCCCCCGGGCAGCGGCCCTTTACTAATTACTCTAGAACGTAGCTCCATATTGAATGGGTTACCATTGCCTTGTTAGCCGTGTAAGTTTCAATAGTACACGTGTCCGCCCCCTACGTGACCTGGTGTTCGGTCTGGACGAAAGGTTGGATTTAAGGGGGCTTATTATTATTATTATTATGTATGTCCGGGTGGAATCTTGAAACTGAATTTTAAATCAGTTATCTTTAATCGATTCAGCTGAAATTTGGTATGCACGCTTATTTTGGATGACAATGCATGCTTAGCTATGTGACGTCATTCTAATTCCAATTCCAATATGGCGGATCATCCAAGATGGCGGAATAGATGTTTTTTCTGCACCATCACAGTATGGGTATCAAATGAAAGGGCTTGCTGAGGAGAACACGAAAACTAAGGGCAATTAAATAAAAGCTTGTTTTTAAAAAGTTTTTCTTACCATAATTTTGAACTATCCTGCATTAGGGCAGCTAGAATAAAACAATCTAAATCAGTAAATTCTTGAGTTTTAGCAAGACTGACGAAAATGAATTAACTGTTAATATTATATAACTAGCTGATGCCCGCGGCTTCAGCCGCGTGGATGTCGGTTATCGGGGCCAAAAATAATCATGAAATTTTGATTCCGGTCCCGCAACTCATGGGAACGGATTCCAGGGTTAGCTTTATAATAGCTTTCCAATTACCACTTTATAATTGCTCATTTTTTAAAGTATTAAAATGGATATAGTATGTTATGCTTAAGAGATAGATATATGCCATCACGGACTTTTCTGTAGACCTATATGAGATACACAATTCCACCATACATCGTTTTGTTATATCTCAAAGGGTTCAGGCAGCGTTTTAGTTGAAAGCTCCCAGACGGTTTATTTTTTCCGTCCAATAAATATCATTATATTTTAGCCAATGTATACAAAAACAAATTATATATTAAAACCTTACTCTTGAGTCACTCTATCTATTAAAAAACCGCATCAAAATCCGTTGCGTAGTGTTAAAATCTCAGCATACATAGGGACTGACTATGTAGTGAAGAAGGAGCTGATAGATATATTTTTTTGGTATCTTCAATTTCTACTACAGCCCTTTTAACGTCCCACTGCTGGGCACGAGCCTCCCCTCAATGTAAGGAGGATTTCAGGCCATAGTTTACCACGCTGACCCAGTGCGGGTTGGTAGACTTCACACATCTATCGAGAACTAGACAAGTTCCCTCAGACGTGCGGGTTTCCTCACAATGTTTTCCTTCACCGTTTCATAGCTAGTGATAATCTCGGATGAAAATGAGATTCGCACATAAATCCCAGAGGTGCGAGCCGGGGTTTGAACCTGCACACTTTGATTTGCAAAGCGTGCGTTCGACCACTCGGCTACCACTGCAACCATCTTCAATTAATTCATACTTTATTACGCTTATATTGACGTAGACTGTGTGTGATCTCAAAGCTATAGCTCAAAAAGATTTAGTTCTCAGACATATTTAATTCAAATCTAATTCCTAAAAGCAAACAGGTTACTCAGTAACTAGACTGCGCTTGGTGCGTTACTGCAAACTACCAAGCACCGAGTATTTGTTCAGCAAACTACATCATTCGCTCGATGCCCGCATGTAAGGTTGCATAAAAGTTGATTCTTGCTATAGGTTCCTTTACTAAGGCTATTTACATGGTACAACCGGCTGCCGGTATAGCAGGAACAGTGTGCAGTCGCAATACATTATGTATTGCGACTGTATAATAAGAAGAGGTTCTGCCAAAATTCTATTAAAGTAGAAGTGAACTTTATCTGGACGTAATAGTATTATTATGATAAATAGTTCAATTTTATAACTGTCCGTCTGTATATGACCCATCCATACTCCTAACTCAGGTCATCTATATTCGTAGCCCGTAGCAACATAGCTCGTAACGAAGTAGCAGTGTCGTAGCAAAGTTTGGCCACGAAAAATAGGGCATACTTTTAAGCGGAGTAATATCATGATATTTTCGTAATATATTTCAATTATTTTTAAGATGTGATTGTTGATCGATCTAAAAACCTTGAAATTGTTGATGTTCATAAATAATTGTAGGTATCTATTATTATGGTCGCTAATGACCTTTGATGTAAAAAAGCGACAAAATAAATTTATAAAAAAAAAACATTAAAAAAGTTCTCATAAAAAGTCGGTAATTGACATACACCTTAAATAATTGTCAACGACTCGTTCACAGCAATTTTTTCGAGAATACATCTCACTTCTTTGTGCATGATGCTGCTATGGAGCAAATTCGCTCGAAGGTTTCTCATGGCCGTAATAATGAAAGGCTTGCCGTCTGCCGGGACGAATCGAAGGTTGTCTGTATTCATAGGAGCGGTAATTCAATCTGTTGGGAGCTTGTCTGTACGCCAGTACTAGGAATTAATTAAACCTACGCCTTGTTCCCGAAGCGTCAGTTAGACACTAATTTAATTAATAATATTAAGTTTAAGGTGCCGTTCTAGTTCAGCAGTCATAGCCGAGTGGTCGAACGCACGCCTTGCAAATCATAGTGTGCAGGTTCAAACCACGGCTCGCGCCTCTGGGTTATATGTGTGATTCTCATTTTCATCCGAGATAATCACTTGCTAAGAAACGGTGAAGGAAAACTACGTAAGGAAACCTGCACGTCTGAAGAACTTGACTAGTTCTCAATAGATGTGTGAAGTCTGCCAACCCGCACCAAGCCAGCGTGGTGGACCATGGCCTGAATCCCCCTCGCATTGAGGGGAGGCCCGTGCCCAGCAGTGGGACGTCAAAAAAGGGGTATACTGGTAGGTAGTAGTATTAATTACCTGACATTGACAAAATACCCGCAAATCGCAGCCATTCCTCCTCTGACTTCTATAAATTCATTTAGAAAAAGAAAACTTCAGACCAGGCTATGGTCAGGCTTGGTTAATCTGCCACAGTAACGTGTATGACGAGACATAGCATGTACCTTTTCTTACATAAGGGATAAGTATAATAAGCCGAAAGGGGTCACTGTACCCCGGTTCCCTCCGTCCTTTCTCCTCGGGCGAGCTTCTTTGTGCCGGCGCGCCATTGTTCCAGAGCTTTGTTCGCGCGACTGATTCGCTGGTTTTGATAAGCCCCGCAGACAGCCCTCGATTGTCGTGTTACTGCATTGATTTTAATTACAAATGCTGTAAGGATTGCCAATAGTTTATAAACTTTAGTTGCGTTCAAATTATTAATAACTAAATGTGCCCGCGATTTCACTCTTGTATAATTTTGGAAACATAAAAGTGGCTTACGTAACTTTTGGTAACATCAGCTATCTCCCAGTGAAAGTTCCGTCAAAATCGATTCAGCCATTTGGGAATTTAGCCCCAGTGTGCCTCGGGCTGTGACTCAGTGAATTCTATCAAAAGAATTGAATAGGTTTTTTTTTCGTATCAAATGAAAACATAAACGAACAAAACGAACCTAGAACAAGCAATCTAGATAGTATTCACAAAGTAATACTCATCATTACTGAGAGTAGGTACTTCTGAGAATAAAGTTTAAGCCTCCAGCACACTGGGGCGTCGAAGCACGCCCGTCGAATTTTTTACCAATACCAAATTGAACTCTGTGTTAATATGTATAAAGTTTTAATTTCGGTGGTAAAAGCGCTCGCGCTGTCTGTGTCATTTAGTTAAAGAAAGAACTTATTTTATGAGTCAATACAGTTTGTTTTGTTATGGCAAAAATATTGGGGCGGAGGCGTCGATGCCCCAGTGTGCGAGAGGCTTAACCTCTGACCTTAGATATATTAGATCCAAGACCGTGATTTATATCTCTGATTGCTTTCTATTTATAGGGAGATAAGCTGCGACTTATATACGGCTGTATTACAATCACGAGGCACTACATTATTTGTATTCAGGGTGTATCTGAAGTACGAAATAATATTTTAGGCGCATAAACGTACAATGGTCTATCATTTTCGTGACTTACACATAGATTCATTTTAATAACGAATTCATATTTAGTGTCACAATTTAAAAAATAACAAAAAATGAATTGTTAACTAAAAATTCTAAATTCTAAAAATGAATAACTATGAAGGAATTGCTCAAATGTTTGTTTACTATCTCCCGACCTTCCCTTTTAACTGCCACATTACTTATAGTATTATTACTTAGATTTTTAGACAGATTTCGTAGTACCCAAAATCGGACTAAAAAATTAAAGTTAAGTACGTTGAACCCCGGGCGGGACGTACACGTCCACAACAAAAGTAATCCAATATTTGTGGATAATTAATAAATAGATAACAAAAAGTTCAACAGATAATTTAAAAAAATACTACTACAGGAAGTCATGGTAAGGCCCCTGAAATCACGTTAACCATTTAAAAACACTCCTGAAAATGAAACAAAAACAAAACGAATTTCAATCCCTCGGTAAGATTATCCATTTCAGACAATTACGGCTCCACTCGGCATGCTTGTAATCCCTTTTTTGGAGTCGCCATCCCCATTCCTCATTACACCAACCCTTGTGGACGTCACGGCGAAAAATTGAATTATTCCGACAATCTTATTACATTTCCAATTTATCGAGAAGCTTTTCAATGCCTAATGGATGGTACTCCTAAAGGTTTTAACAGATAATGGCGACTTACAATTATTTCCTGTTGTATAATCGTTGAGGATTAAACGCTAGTGGGCTATGCAAATAAGTACTTAATATAATCAAAGTCAAAAAATTTATTCTGTATAGGCCTATGGGGGCACTTACAAATTGTCAAGTTTACATTTTTTTTCTTATATACTACTACTGGATCGTAACGCGACCTCAACAGAGAAGATCCGGCAAGAAACTCAGTGGGCCGATCATTTTCTTAAATCGTCAATATAGGTACATACTTATCGTATGATCCTAAACATATCAAAGCTTGTACTACCGGTAATAGGTGCGAGACCATTTATACCTAAACCAGGGGTGTAACTGTTTTGGTGTTGCACGTGTTCATGGGCGGCGTTGATCACTTACCATCAGGTGAAACGTCTGCTCGTTTGCCTCCCTATCACATAAAAAAAAAAACTGGGATCTGGGACTGTTTTCCGAAAAGGTCATTTACTAAATTGGCCACTAGCGGCAATGGGACCCGCAATCACCTGGTCCAGTGAGACGAGCGGGCTTCGCTCAGATCACTAGACCTAACTATTGTCGATCGACATAGACACAATGTGCATTAGATTGGGTATACCAAGGCGGCACCCCTATGTCATGTACAGTATGCCAAATCATTTTTATGAGCCCAGAATATCGTTAATGAAAAGGAATTTAAAACATTAATTTCTTTCTATGCTTTGAAAAGTCTACTTCTTAGTCGAACACTCCTGGTGGAGTGGTCGTGGTCATAGATCGTCTAGTAGGTTGGTTGTGGTTTTTGAGAGACTTCTCCATCTCTCTCTGTTAAAAGTATTACGTGCACATTCATTAAGGGTACACTTCGTAGAGGAGTGAGGTCTGTCCATCTTGTTGGTGATCTGCCGCGGAAGCGTTGACCATCTACTCTACCTTGTATCATTAGTCGTTCCAATGGGCCTTCTTTGCGAATGATATGACATAACATCTTGACAAGCCTAGCCATGATCAATTAGGTCGCTTGCACTATCGCCCGCAATCCATTTTATGGTCCCCAGGTATGGTTTTTTTTAAAGGACTACGCTGTTGGCCGTGATGTGGCCTTTACAGCTTTACCGAAGGAGTGGTGAGCGCAGAGTGCACTCCAACCAAGGCCTTAAGGGCGGAAAAAGGGTGGCAAGTAGCTCAAGGGCGCCACAGAGGGCACAACCTCGACTTGGGCAGTTACCATGAGGGAAGAGGTAGTGACTGCGCTCCTAGGTGCAAAGATAGGGCTCCTAGGTGCACCTACGAGCCGAAGAGGGGGTTCCTCGACCTTACCGGCGAGATCGGTATCTGTTTGAACCTTCTGTAGGTGTGTTAGTGGCCCTCTCGACGCCCGGGTCGAGGAGGCCGGTGATCGTGTTGTTGATATGGGTACCATACAATGGACATACTCGTAATACAAGCTTTGCTTAGTTTGGGATCATATGTGTTGTCTGGCGATATTTATAGATAAATAATTATCCAAGAATTAATTATCGACAGAAGGGTTCACAGTGTGAATATAGCCTTAGGTGTACGAACTTTTTTCGCTTTTCTCGTAACTACGTTTAAAAAAAAACGGGAAAACTCACTGAACATTCCCAAAATATGGACATAACCCGACCATGTGCAAACGCCACCCTGAAACAGAGGTTGTGCAGGTGAAGAGCAATTTTTAAAAATGCCGGTTTTCACTCGCGGCGCGCACCTCCCATGGTCCCGTAGCAATTTTTACAAATTCACTCACTTTACTTTTCATTTTCGAAGTTGTTTTTTATTTTTTTAAGCCTGAACTCACGTACGCTTGCGCCTTGGGGAATTGGGTTAACGAATGGCTTGATGCGTTTTTTATGTTTTATCTTTGATGTACGGATTTTTGGATGGTGAATTGTTTTGTTTTTCTATACAAATAAGTAAGGGCCCATATTTATAAGTTTAAGCGCTTAAAAAGTGGACGTTATTAGTTTGACCTGTATTATATTTTTGTCTTAACATTTAAAATGCATCTTCGTTAGTTCATAGCTGCGTCATTTTCATATAAATTTATATAGTACGATTACGGGTCGACACAATTTCATATTAATACATATATTATATATACTTATCATTCATATGTAAGCTAAGTTCAGCGAACAACATTTTTTAAAATAAATTTGAATTCTGAATTTGAACAGTGGTGAAACCATTTTGATCATTGCATTAAATGTCGTTAAAACCGATCATGCCGTTGGAAGCATTAAACAAATTGGTTTCGAACAAAAAAAGGCAGTGGGGCAAGAAAGCCGCACTCAGGGAAATGAACCGCAGACAACCAGACGCTGCATGTGAACGTATTTAGTTTTATTTTATGAAGAAAGAAAAAAAGATTTATGATATTTCAAGGCGCTTCGAAAATTATATTTGCAACTACAGGGTATACGTTGGTGGATCAAGGGAACATTTGACATCTAGTCCTTTTATGAAATCAGTTAAAATAATTCAACGTTAAAAAGGGTCAAAAATGGAAAGGAAGGAAGGAAAGGAAGGAAAAGTGGCCGCACCACCATCTTAAAGTATTGTATAAAAAACAAACGTAAAATTGAGTGTATATTACTTATTGTGAATCCACGATAAGAAACCAACATGTCAACGATATCTTGTCTTTTTTGGTTTAATAATTTTGACAGTTTTTTTTTATTTAAAAACCTCCACAGCACATAATAAACACATCTACCCTATTTACACTCACCCGCTAAGTAAGGTAACCGCACCAAATGTTTGCCATAAACGCTAATCCAATTCGTATCGCGACGCCATATAATTCGAGCGGGAAATTAGATCCGGATCCGAAATGCGGTATGTTTGATTTGAATTACTTCAGATGTGGGATCCTGTCTGGTGTCGCGTGTAGTATGTCGTACATACGTGTACATGTTGTGTAGTACACGACATGACAATATGTGGCTGAGTTATTATTAGCGAAGGATGATGGCGTAACTGGATCTATCTATCCTTCTCTTTTTACTTTCTCTGTTCACATTTTATAGGGTTCAGTACCTCAAAAGGATAAAGGAATGCTTATAGAATTGTTGTCCAAGCATCTTCAAGACTCGATTCCTGTGATGGACGACCTATTTACATACCTACAAGTTTGTTTGAAGCCCACGGTGCGTGAGTCCAACTCGCACTTGGCTGGTTTTTATATAAATATTGAAACTTGTCGTTTATATGGCGTCAATGATGAACATATTAAAATATAGCGTAGCAAATGTAATAGTACATAGGCCATGCGTCGGCCTTATGTCGGCCAAATAACATTAGAGGCGCGTTTATGTCCATCCCAAATTTCGTATGCTAAAACTTTGCAAACTAAACGCATTACAACTTGAAATTATTTAAATCAAATTCCTCGAATGCAAATGGAGTCACGCGTCCCGACCCACCTGTCACTCGATCACGTCTTAACACTGGCCGAAAGTTGGCGCATTTACCCCACAAACTCGTGATTAACGCGAGTTAAGGGGCACCGCACACACGGCACTAAAGCGATTCTCCAATTAATTTATGAAAGTTGAACTATGTAAACACATGCGATATAGTATCTCTACCATGAATATGTTCGTTACGAGTCGTTAGAGCAAAGACAAGGGCGCTTTATCACAATCAGTTTTTTTTCTGTAAGCAATTACAGTACTTAAAAGGTCACAAAATGATGAGACTCTACATCAGGGATCCCCAAACTATTTTAGGCCAAAGACGCCTTTTCCAGAATTAACAGATACCTCGGACCCCCATAACCAAATTACTTTAAATTCCTATCTCTAGTTTTTTTATTAATTTAATAACTTTAATAATATTATTTTAATTTAATAATCTTTTGGTTGGTTAAGTGACCAATCGCAGAGTTACCGCTCTTCTGCACATTGACTCTTTGAATTATACCTAGTTCCTTGCTGCCATTGGTAAACAAATATTTTCTGTTAAAAGTAAAAAGAAAAGTATTTTTTTTAGTGTGTAGTGCGCCTTATCAAGCCAGGCGGATGAGGGTATGTGTCCCAAAAGTTGTCCGCGCACGGACGCCAACTAACGAGCCGTTATTTTTTACGCCGGAGACAAGATTGTTTTTCGGCCCATTTAATTTAAATTAAATTAATTGTGTCAACAGTGTGTTTGGACGCTTCGGGGAATTCGTGTTGGGACTGTTAAATATTAAAGTTATGTTTTGATGAGAGGTGATGCTTAGTGTCACATTCAATATTCAATACAGTTTATTTTGGTATAAGCAAACATGAGTTTTGAAGTCATGGATTTACAAATTAAAAGCTTGCACATTGGGGAGTCAACGCTTGCGCGTAATTTTTTTTTGGATTACGAACTGTATTGATACATAGATAAAGTTCATTCTACAACCAAATGACACTGACAGCGCGAGCGAATTTTGATGCATAGCTTTTAGCAGTAGTAGCCGAGTGGTCGAACGCACGCCTTGCTATAAAAGTGTGCAGTTTCAAACCCCGGCTCGCACCTCTGGGATTTATGTGCGAATGTCATTTTCATCCGAGATTATCACTTGCTATGAAACTGTGAAGGAAAACATCGTGAGGAAACCTGCACGTCTGAGGGAACTTGCCTAGTTTTCGATAGATGTGTGAAGTCTGCCAACCCGTACTGGGCCAGCGTGGTTGACTATGGCCTGAATCCCCCTTGCATTGAGGGGAGGCCCGTGCCCAGCAGTGGGACGTTAAAAGGGTTGTGGTAGTGGTAGCTTTTACGACGGAAATTTAATATTTATGCATATTGACACAGAGTTCGTTTAAGTATAGTCAAATATCTTGACGCGCAAGCGCTGATGCCCTAGTGTGCGTATTTGGTACGTTTAACGGAAGATCGCTACCGGAGTGAAGTTGGCGGCCAAAAGTTGGCGGCCTTTTATAACCCGACCAAATTAAAATGTTTATAAAAATTATTTGAAATTATGCCCAGAAAATGCTTTTTATGCTTAGAAAATGGTTAAATAAGAATACTGCGACGGCCAAGGTCACATCAATTCTTGCAAAAATATTTTTCAAACAAGTTTTGGTACGGAATATTATATCTCACCTCTTGAAATGGTCCAGATGAACATGAAGGACGGATTCCAAGGAAGTTGGCTATAGCTCATTTTATAGGTCTTGGGACAGGCTATGCGCTGTCAAAAGTCTAGATTGATACGCGACCTAGATTAGGAGTAATTCATCCAGACATATCCAGCGGCCGATTTTTTCGATATAAAATGGTCCAGATGTATATGAAGGACGGCTTCCAAGAAAGTTTTCAATAGCTCATTTTATAGGTCTTAGGACAAACTATGCGCTGTCAAAAGTCTAGATTGATACCCGACCTAGGTTAAGAGTAATTCATCCAGACATATCCAGCGGCCGATTTTTTTCGATATAAAATGGTCCAGATGAACATGAAGGACGGCTTCCAAGGAAGTTGGCTATAGCTCATTTTATAGGTCTTGGGACAGGCTATGCGCTGTCAAAAGTCTAGATTGATACGCGACCTGGAATAGGAGTAATTCATCCAGACATATCCAGCGGCCGATTTTTTTGATATAAAATGGTCCAGGTGAACATGAAGGACGGCTTCCAAGGAAGTTTTCAATAGCTCATTTTATAGGTCTTAGGACAAACTATGCGCTGTCAAAAGTCTAGATTGATACCCGACCTAGGTTAAGAGTAATTCATCCAGACATATCCAGTGGCCGATTTTTTTGATACAAAATGGTCCAGATGAACATGAAGGACGGCTTCCAAGGAAGTATGCCATAGCTCATTTTATAGGTCTTGGGACAGGCTATGCGCTGTCAAAAGTCTAGATTGATACGCGACCTGGAATAGGAGTAATTCATCCAGACATATCCAGCGGCCGATTTTTTTGATATAAAATGGTCCAGGTGAACATGAAGGACGGCTTCCAAGGAAGTTTTCAATAGCTCATTTTATAGGTCTTAGGACAAACTATGCGCTGTCAAAAGTCTAGATTGATACCCGACCTAGGTTAAGAGTAATTCATCCAGACATATCCAGCGGCCGATTTTTTTCGATATAAAATGGTCCAGATGAACATGAAGGACGGCTTCCAAGGAAGTATGCCATAGCTCATTTTATAGGTCTTGGGACAGGCTATGCGCTGTCAAAAGTCTAGATTGATACGCGACCTAGGTTAGGAGTACTTCATCCAGACATATCCAGCGGCCGATTTTTTTGATACAAAATGGTCCAGATGAACATGAAGGACGGCTTCCAAGGACGTTGGCTATAGCTCAGTTTATAGGTCTTGGGACAGGCTATGCGCTGTCAAAAGTCTAGATTGATACCCGACCTAGGTTAAGAGTAATTCATCCAGACATATCCAGCGGCCGATTTTATCGATATAAAATGGTCCAGATGTATATGAAGGACGGCTTCCAAGAAAGTTTTCTATAGCTCATTTTATAGGTCTTAGGACAGGCTATGCGCTGTCAAAAGTCTAGATTGATACCCGACCTAGGTTAAGAGTAATTCATCCAGACATATCCAGCGGCCGATTTTTTTCGATATAAAATGGTCCAGATGAACATGAAGGACGGCTTCCAAGGAAGTTGGCTATAGCTCATTTTATAGGTCTTAGGACAGGCTATGCGCTGTCAAAAGTCTAGATTGATACCCGACCTAGGTTAAGAGTAATTCATCCAGACATATCCAGCGGCCGATTTTTTTCGATATAAAATGGTCCAGATGAACATGAAGGACGGCTTCCAAGAAAGTATGCTATAACTCATTTTATAGGTCTTAAGACAGGCTATGCGCTGTCAAAAGTCTAGATTGATACCCGACCTAGGTTAAGAGTAATTCATCCAGACATATCCAGCGGCCGATTTTTTTCGATATAAAATGGTCCAGATGAACATGAAGGACGGCTTCCAAGGAAGTTTTCTATAGCTCATTTTATAGGTCTTAGGACAAACTATGCGCTGTCAAAAGTCTAGATTGATACCCGACCTAGGTTAAGAGTAATTCATCCAGACATATCAAGTGGCCGATTTTTTTGATACAAAATGGTCCAGATGAACATGAAGGTCGGCTTCCAAGGACGTTGGCTATAGCTCAGTTTATAGGTCTTGGGACAGGCTATGCGCTGTCAAAAGTCTAGATTGATACGCGACCTAGGTTAGGAGTACTTCATCCAGACATATCCAGCGGCCGATTTTTTTGATACAAAATGGTCCAGATGAACATGAAGGACGGCTTCCAAGGAAGTATGCCATAGCTCATTTTATAGGTCTTGGGACAGGCTATGCGCTGTCAAAAGTCTAGATTGATACGCGACCTGGATTAGGAGTAATTCATCCAGACATATCCAGCGGCCGATTTTTTTGATATAAAATGGTCCAGATGAACATGAAGGACGGCTTCCAAGGAAGTATGCTATAGCTAATTTTATAGGTCTTGGGACAGGCTATGCGCTGTCAAAAGTCTAGATTGATACCCGACCTAGGTTAAGAGTAATTCATCCAGACATATCCAGCGGCCGATTTTATCGATATAAAATGGTCCAGATGTATATGAAGGACGGCTTCCAAGAAAGTTTTCTATAGCTCATTTTATAGGTCTTAGGACAGGCTATGCGCTGTCAAAAGTCTAGATTGATACCCGACCTAGGTTAAGAGTAATTCATCCAGACATATCCAGCGGCCGATTTTTTTCGATATAAAATGGTCCAGATGAACATGAAGGACGGCTTCCAAGGAAGTTGGCTATAGCTCATTTTATAGGTCTTAGGACAGGCTATGCGCTGTCAAAAGTGTAGATTGATACGCGACCTAGGTTAAGAGTAATTCATCCAGACATATCCAGCGGCAGATTTTATCGATATAAAATGGTCCAGATGAACATGAAGGACGGCTTCCAAGGAAGTTGGCTATAGCTCATTTTATAGGTCTTAGGACAGGCTATGCGCTGTCAAAAGTCTAGATTGATACGCGACCTAGGTTAGGAGTACTTCATCCAGACATATCCAGCGGCCGATTTTTTTCGATATAAAATGGTCCAGATGAACATGAAGGACGGCTTCCAAGGAAGTTGGCTATAGCTCATTTTATAGGTCTTGGGACAGGCTATGCGCTGTCAAAAGTCTAGATTGATACCCGACCTAGGTTAAGAGTAATTCATCCAGACATATCCAGCGGCAGATTTTATCGATATAAAATGGTCCAGATGTATATGAAGGACGGCTTCCAAGAAAGTTTTCTATAGCTCATTTTATAGGTCTTAGGACAGGCTATGCGCTGTCAAAAGTCTAGATTGATACGCGACCTGGATTAGGAGTAATTCATCCAGACATATCCAGCGGCCGATTTTTTTGATATAAAATGGTCCAGATGAACATGAAGGACGGCTTCCAAGAAAGTTGGCTATAGCTCATTTTATAGGTCTAAGGACAAACTATGCGCTGTCAAAAGTCTAGATTGATACCCGACCTAGGTTAAGAGTAATTCATCCAGACATATCCAGCGGCCGATTTTTTTCGATATAAAATGGTCCAGATGAACATGAAGGACGGCTTCCAAGGAAGTATGCTATAGCTCATTTTATAGGTCTTAGGACAGGCTATGCGCTGTCAAAAGTCTAGATTGATACCCGACCTAGGTTAAGAGTAATTCATCCAGACATATCCAGCGGCCGATTTTTTCGATATAAAATGGTCCAGATGAACATGAAGGACGGCTTCCAAGAAAGTTTTCTATAGCTCATTTTATAGGTCTTAGGACAGGCTATGCGCTGTCAAAAGTCTAGATTGATACCCGACCTAGGTTAAGAGTAATTCATCCAGACATATCCAGCGGCCGATTTTTTTGATACAAAATGGTCCAGATGAACATGAAGGACGGCTTCCAAGGAAGTATGCTATAGCTCATTTTATAGGTCTTAGGGCAGGCTATGCGCTGTCAAAAGTCTAGATTGATACCCGACCTAGGTTAAGAGTAATTCATCCAGACATATCCAGCGGCCGATTTTTTTCGACATAAAATGGTCCAGATGAACATGAAGGACGGCTTCCAAGGAAGTTGGCTATAGCTCATTTTATAGGTCTTGGGACAGTCTATGCGCTCTCAAAAGTCTAGATTGATACCCGACCTAGTTTAGGAGTAATTTTAGACATACCTGGCGGCCAAATTTTTTCTGGCAACAAAGTCAATTTCTGAAAAATCTTTTTCACTTCCGGCGCAATCTTGGTGAATAAAACGGCTGCCAGCTTTGTCTGGATAAATTTCAACTGGTGCTTTATATTACTTGTCCGTGTATTTTTTATAATAAATTAGACAACAAAGGCAAACACGGGATGTATTTTTTTTTGGTTTCTCATGGGCAATTTTATGTTGCTCTTTTTCGAGTAGGATCTCCTGAAAATCAATATAGTTTTGCTGCCACCTACAAATACAACTGCCAACAAAGTGTAGAGTGAAGCTTTCAGGTAAAAATATGACAAAATAAAAATGTCCACCTGTGCGAAGCCGGGACGGGCCGCTAGTCTTTTATAAAAAGGGCTTGATTTGTATATTGCGTCTTCACTACTCACATATAGCTAATAGTTTTTGTCGTGCACTTAGGACGCTGTCAGTGTTTTTACGGGAAGTCATCAATATAAACAAGTTTTCGATATAAATATCTATTTGTTCTAAGTCGGAAAGCATGATAATTTTTACGAACACATTTTAAAACATATTTTTATTATATGTATTGCTCTTATTAACATCTTAACATATAGGTACATTTAACCAAATGGACACAGCATAAGAATATTGGTGTTACTTGATATGGTTTGCTATCAGTCAATTTTTCGTCCGAACGAATCAAGTATTCCTTCAATGTACAGCGCATAGCCTGTCCTAAGACCTATAAAATGAGCTATAGAAAACTTTCTTGGAAGCCGTCCTTCATATACATCTGGACCATTTTGTATCAAAAAAATCGGCCACTGGATATGTCTGGAAGAATTACTCTTAATCTAGGTCGGGTATTAATCTAGACTTTTGACAGCGCATAGCCTGTCCCAAGACCTATAAAATGAGCTATAGCACACTTCCTTGGAAGCCGTCCTTCATGTTCATCTGGACCATTTTATATCGAAAAAAATCGGCCGCTGGATATGTCTGGATGAATTACTCTTAACGTAGGTCGGGTATCAATCTAGACTTTTGACAGCGCAAAGCCTGTCCCAAGACCTATAAAATAAGCTATAGCCAACTTCCTTGGAAGCCGTCCTTCATGTTCATCTGGACCATTTTATATCGAAAAAAATCGGCCGCTGGATATGTCTGGATGAATTACTCTTAACCTAGGTCGGGTATCAATCTAGACTTTTGACAGCGCATAGCCTGTCCCAAGACCTATAAAATAAGCTATAGCCAACTTCCTTGGAAGCCGTCCTTCATGTTCATCTGGACCATTTTATATCGAAAAAAATCGGCCGCTGGATATGTCTGGATGAATTACTCCTAATCCAGGTCGCGTATCAATCTAGACTTTTGACAGCGCATAGCCTGTCCCAAGACCTATAAAATGAGCTATAAAAAACTTCCTTGGAAGCCGTCCTTCATGTTCATCTGGACCATTTTATATCGAAAAAAATCGGCCGCTGGATATGTCTGGATGAATTACTCTTAACCTAGGTCGGGTATCAATCTAGACTTTTGACAGCGCATAGCCTGTCCCAAGACCTATAAAATGAGCTATAGCCAACTTCCTTGGAAGCCGTCCTTCATGTTCATCTGGACCATTTTGTATCAAAAAAATCGGCCACTTGATATGTCTGGATGAATTACTCTTAACCTAGGTCGGGTATCAATCTAGACTTTTGACAGCGCATAGCCTGTCCCAAGACCTATAAAATGAGCTATAGCCAACTTCCTTGGAAGCCGTCCTTCATGTTCATCTGGACCATTTTATATCGAAAAAAATCGGCCGCTGGATATGTCTGGATGAATTACTCCTAATCCAGGTCGCGTATCAATCTAGACTTTTGACAGCGCATAGCCTGTCCCAAGACCTATAAAATGAGCTATAGCCAACTTCCTTGGAAGCCGTCCTTCATGTTCATCTGGACCATTTTGTATCAAAAAATCGGCCACTTGATATGTCTGGATGAATTACTCTTAACCTAGGTCGGGTATCAATCTAGACTTTTGACAGCGCATAGCCTGTCCCAAGACCTATAAAATGAGCAATTGAAAACTTCCTTGGAAGCCGTCCTTCATATACATCTGGACCATTTTGTATCAAAAAAATCGGCCACTGGATATGTCTGGAAGAATTACTCTTAATCTAGGTCGGGTATTAATCTAGACTTTTGACAGCGCATAGCCTGTCCCAAGAGCTATAAAATGAGCTATAGCATACTTCCTTGGAAGCCGTCCTTCATATACATCTGGACCATTTTATGTCGAAAAAATCGGCCGCTGGATATGTCTGGATGAATTACTCTTAACCTAGGTCGGGTATCAATCTAGACTTTTGACAGCGCATAGCCTGTCCTAAGACCTATAGAATGAGCTATAGCATACTTCCTTGGAAGCCGTCCTTCATGTTCATCTGGACCATTATGTATCAAAAAAATCGGCCGCTGGATATGTCTGGATGAATTACTCTTAACCTAGGTCGGGTATCAATCTAGACTTTTGACAGCCCATAGCCTGTCCCAAGACCTATAAAATAAGCTATAGCCAACTTCCTTGGAAGCCGTCCTTCATGTTCATCTGGACCATTTTATATCGAAAAAAATCGGCCGCTGGATATGTCTGGATGAATTACTCTTAACCTAGGTCGGGTATCAATCTAGACTTTTGACAGCGCATAGCCTGTCCTAAGACCTATAAAACGAGCTGTAGAAAACTTTCTTGGAATCCGTCCTTCATATACATCTGGACCATTTTATATCGAAAAAATCGGCCGCTGGATATGTCTGGATGAAGTACTCCTAACCTAGGTCGCGTATCAATCTAGACTTTTGACAGCGCATAGCCTGTCCCAAGACCTATAAAATGAGCTATAGCCAACTTCCTTGGAAGCCGTCCTTCATGTTCATCTGGACCATTTTGTATCAAAAAAATCGGCCACTTGATATGTCTGGATGAATTACTCTTAACCTAGGTCGGGTATCAATCTAGACTTTTGACAGCGCATAGTTTGTTCTAAGACCTATAAAATGAGCTATAGAAAACTTTCTTGGAAGCCGTCCTTCATATACATCTGGACCATTTTATATCGAAAAAATCGGCCGCTGGATATGTCTGGATGAATTACTCTTAACCTAGGTCGGGTATCAATCTAGACTTTTGACAGCGCATAGCCTGTCCTAAGACCTATAAAATGAGCTATAGAAAACTTTCTTGGAAGCCGTCCTTCATATACATCTGGACCATTTTATATCGAAAAAATCGGCCGCTGGATATGTCTGGATGAAGTACTCCTAACCTAGGTCGCGTATCAATCTAGACTTTTGACAGCGCATAGCCTGTCCCAAGACCTATAAAATGAGCTATAGCCAACTTCCTTGGAAGATGTCCTTCATGTTCATCTGGACCATTTTGTATCAAAAAAATCGGCCACTTGATATGTCTGGATGAATTACTCTTAACCTAGGTCGGGTATCAATCTAGACTTTTGACAGCGCATAGTTTGTCCTAAGACCTATAAAATGAGCTATAGCCAACTTCCTTGGAAGCCGTCCTTCATATACATCTGGACCATTTTATATCGATAAAATCTGCCGCTGGATATGTCTGGATGAATTACTCTTAACCTAGGTCGGGTATCAATCTAGACTTTTGACAGCGCATAGCCTGTCCCAAGACCTATAAAATGAGCTATAGCCAACTTCCTTGGAAGCCGTCCTTCATGTTCATCTGGACCATTTTATATCGAAAAAAATCGGCCGCTGGATATGTCTGGATGAATTACTCCTAATCCAGGTCGCGTATCAATCTAGACTTTTGATAGCGCATAGCCTGTCCCAAGACCTATAAAATGAGCTATAAAAAACTTCCTTGGAAGCCGTCCTTCATGTTCATCTGGACCATTTTATATCGAAAAAAATCGGCCGCTGGATATGTCTGGATGAATTACTCTTAACCTAGGTCGGGTAAAAATCTAGATTTTTGACAGCGCATAGCCTGTCCTAAGACCTATAAAATGAGCTATAGCATACTTCCTTGGAAGCCGTCCTTCATGTTCATCTGGACCATTTTGTATCAAAAAAATCGGCCACTGGATATGTCTGGATGAATTACTCCTAATCTAGGTCGCGTATCAATCTAGACTTTTGACAGCGCATAGCCTGTCCCACGACCTATAAAATGAGCTATAAAAAACTTCCTTGGAAGCCGTCCTTCATGTTCATCTGGACCATTTTATATCGAAAAAAATCGGCCGCTGGATATGTCTGGATGAATTACTCTTAACCTAGGTCTGGTATCAATCTAGACTTTTGACAGCGCATAGCCTGTCCCAAGACCTATAAAATAAGCTATAGCCAACTTCCTTGGAAGCCGTCCTTCATGTTCATCTGGACCATTTTATATCGAAAAAAATCGGCCGCTGGATATGTCTGGATGAATTACTCTTAACCTAGGTCGGGTATCAATCTAGACTTTTGACAGCGCATAGCCTGTCCCAAGACCTATAAAATGAGCTATAGCCAACTTCCTTGGAAGCCGTCCTTCATGTTCATCTGGACCATTTTATGTCGAAAAAAATCGGCCGCTGGATATGTCTGGATGAATTACTCTTAACCTAGGTCGGGTATCAATCTAGACTTTTGACAGCGCATAGCCTGTTCTAAGACCTATAAAATGAGCTATAGCCAACTTCCTTGGAAGCCGTCCTTCATGTTCATCTGGACCATTTTATATCGAAAAAAATCGGCCGCTGGATATGTCTGGATGAATTACTCTTAACCTAGGTCGGGTATCAATCTAGACTTTTGACAGCGCATAGCCTGTCCCAAGACCTATAAAATAAGCTATAGCCAACTTCCTTGGAAGCCGTCCTTCATGTTCACCTGGACCATTTTATATCTAAAAAAATCGGCCGCTGGATATGTCTGGATGAATTACTCTTAACTTAGGTCGGGTATCAATCTAGACTTTTGACAGCGCATAGCCTGTCCTAAGACCTATAAAATGAGCTATAGAAAACTTTCTTGGAAGCCGTCCTTCATATACATCTGGACCATTATATATCGATAAAATCGGCCGCTGGATATGTCTGGATGAATTACTCTTAACCTAGGTCGGGTATCAATCTAGACTTTTGACAGCGCATAGCCTGTCCCAAGTCCTATAAAATGAGCTATAGAAAACTTTCTTGGAAGCCGTCCTTCATATACATCTGGACCATTTTATATCGATAAAATCGGCCGCTGGATATGTCTGGATGAATTACTCTTAACCTAGGTCGGGTATCAATCTAGACTTTTGACAGCGCATAGCCTGTCCTAAGACCTATAAAATGAGCTATAGAAAACTTTCTTGGAAGCCGTCCTTCATGTTCATCTGGACCATTTTATATCGAAAAAAATCGGCCACTGGATATGTCTGGATGAATTACTCTTAACCTAGGTCGGGTATCAATCTAGACTTTTGACAGCGCATAGCCTGTCCTAAGACCTATAAAATGAGCTATAGAAAACTTTCTTGGAAGCCGTCCTTCATATACATCTGGACCATTTTATATCGAAAAAAATCGGCCGCTGGATATGTCTGGATAAATTACTCTTAACCTAGGTCGGGTATCAATCTAGACTTTTGACAGCGCATAGCCTGTCCCAAGACCTATAAAATAAGCTATAGCCAACTTCCTTGGAAGCCGTCCTTCATGTTCATCTGGACCATTTTATATCGAAAAAAATCGGCCGCTGGATATGTCTGGATGAATTACTCTTAACCTAGGTCGGGTATCAATCTAGACTTTAGACAGCGCATAGCCTGTCCTAAGACCTATAAAATGAGCTATAGAAAACTTTCTTGGAAGCCGTCCTTCATATACATCTGGACCATTTTATATCGAAAAAATCGGCCGCTGGATATGTCTGGATGAATTACTCTTAACCTAGGTCGGGTATCAATCTAGACTTTTGACAGCGCATAGCCTGTCCTAAGACCTATAAAATGAGCTATAGAAAACTTTCTTGGAAGCCGTCCTTCATATACATCTGGACCATTTTATATCGAAAAAATCGGCCGCTGGATATGTCTGGATGAAGTACTCCTAACCTAGGTCGCGTATCAATCTAGACTTTTGACAGCGCATAGCCTGTCCCAAGACCTATAAAATGAGCTATAGCCAACTTCCTTGGAAGCCGTCCTTCATGTTCATCTGGACCATTTTGTATCAAAAAAATCGGCCACTTGATATGTCTGGATGAATTACTCTTAACCTAGGTCGGGTATCAATCTAGACTTTTGACAGCGCATAGCCTGTCCTAAGACCTATAAAATGAGCTATAGAAAACTTTCTTGGAAGCCGTCCTTCATATACATCTGGACCATTTTATATCGAAAAAATCGGCCGCTGGATATGTCTGGATGAAGTACTCTAACCTAGGTCGCGTATCAATCTAGACTTTTGACAGCGCATAGCCTGTCCCAAGACCTATAAAATGAGCTATAGCCATTTTCCTTGGAAGCCGTCCTTCATGTTCATCTGGACCATTTTGTATTAAAAAAATCGGCCGCTGGATATGTCTGGATGAATTACTCTTAACCTAGGTCTGGTATCAATCTAGACTTTTGACAGCGCATAGCCTGTCCCAAGACCTATAAAATAAGCTATAGCCAACTTCCTTGGAAGCCGTCCTTCATGTTCATCTGGACCATTTTATATCGAAAAAAATCGGCCGCTGGATATGTCTGGATGAATTACTCTTAACCTAGGTCGGGTATCAATCTAGACTTTTGACAGCGCATAGCCTGTCCTAAGACCTATAAAACGAGCTATAGAAAACTTTCTTGGAAGCCGTCCTTCATATACATCTGGACCATTTTATATCGATAAAATCGGCCGCTGGATATGTCTGGATGAATTACTCTTAACCTAGGTCGGGTATCAATCTAGACTTTTGACAGCGCATAGCCTGTCCCAAGTCCTATAAAATGAGCTATAGAAAACTTTCTTGGAAGCCGTCCTTCATATACATCTGGACCATTTTATATCGATAAAATCGGCCGCTGGATATGTCTGGATGAATTACTCTTAACCTAGGTCGGGTATCAATCTAGACTTTTGACAGCGCATAGCCTGTCCTAAGACCTATAAAATGAGCTATAGAAAACTTTCTTGGAAGCCGTCCTTCATGTTCATCTGGACCATTTTATATCGAAAAAAATCGGCCACTGGATATGTCTGGATGAATTACTCTTAACCTAGGTCGGGTATCAATCTAGACTTTTGACAGCGCATAGCCTGTCCTAAGACCTATAAAATGAGCTATAGAAAACTTTCTTGGAAGCCGTCCTTCATATACATCTGGACCATTTTATATCGAAAAAAATCGGCCGCTGGATATGTCTGGATAAATTACTCTTAACCTAGGTCGGGTATCAATCTAGACTTTTGACAGCGCATAGCCTGTCCCAAGACCTATAAAATGAGCTATAGCCAACTTCCTTGGAAGCCGTCCTTCATGTTCATCTGGACCATTTTATATCGAAAAAAATCGGCCGCTGGATATGTCTGGATGAATTACTCTTAACCTAGGTCGGGTATCAATCTAGACTTTAGACAGCGCATAGCCTGTCCTAAGACCTATAAAATGAGCTATAGAAAACTTTCTTGGAAGCCGTCCTTCATATACATCTGGACCATTTTATATCGAAAAAATCGGCCGCTGGATATGTCTGGATGAATTACTCTTAACCTAGGTCGGGTATCAATCTAGACTTTTGACAGCGCATAGCCTGTCCTAAGACCTATAAAATGAGCTATAGAAAACTTTCTTGGAAGCCGTCCTTCATATACATCTGGACCATTTTATATCGAAAAAATCGGCCGCTGGATATGTCTGGATAAATTACTCTTAACCTAGGTCGGGTATCAATCTAGACTTTTGACAGCGCATAGCCTGTCCCAAGACCTATAAAATGAGCTATAGCCAACTTCCTTGGAAGCCGTCCTTCATGTTCATCTGGACCATTTTGTATCAAAAAAATCGGCCACTTGATATGTCTGGATGAATTACTCTTAACCTAGGTCGGGTATCAATCTAGACTTTTGACAGCGCATAGCCTGTCCTAAGACCTATAAAATGAGCTATAGAAAACTTTCTTGGAAGCCGTCCTTCATATACATCTGGACCATTTTATATCGAAAAAATCGGCCGCTGGATATGTCTGGATGAAGTACTCCTAACCTAGGTCGCGTATCAATCTAGACTTTTGACAGCGCATAGCCTGTCCCAAGACCTATAAAATGAGCTATAGCCATTTTCCTTGGAAGCCGTCCTTCATGTTCATCTGGACCATTTTGTATTAAAAAAATCGGCCGCTGGATATGTCTGGATGAATTACTCTTAACCTAGGTCTGGTATCAATCTAGACTTTTGACAGCGCATAGCCTGTCCCAAGACCTATAAAATAAGCTATAGCCAACTTCCTTGGAAGCCGTCCTTCATGTTCATCTGGACCATTTTATATCGAAAAAAATCGGCCGCTGGATATGTCTGGATGAATTACTCTTAACCTAGGTCGGGTATCAATCTAGACTTTTGACAGCGCATAGCCTGTCCTAAGACCTATAAAACGAGCTATAGAAAACTTTCTTGGAATCCGTCCTTCATATACATCTGGACCATTTTATATCGAAAAAATTGGCCGCTGGATATGTCTGGATGAAGTACTCCTAACCTAGGTCGCGTATCAATCTAGACTTTTGACAGCGCATAGCCTGTCCCAAGACCTATAAAATGAGCTATAGCCAACTTCCTTGGAAGCCGTCCTTCATGTTCATCTGGACCATTTTGTATCAAAAAAATCGGCCACTTGATATGTCTGGATGAATTACTCTTAACCTAGGTCGGGTATCAATCTAGACTTTTGACAGCGCATAGCCTGTCCCAAGACCTATAAAATGAGCTATAGCCAACTTCCTTGGAAGATGTCCTTCATGTTCATCTGGACCATTTTGTATCAAAAAAATCGGCCACTTGATATGTCTGGATGAATTACTCTTAACCTAGGTCGGGTATCAATCTAGACTTTTGACAGCGCATAGTTTGTCCTAAGACCTATAAAATGAGCTATAGAAAACTTTCTTGGAAGCCGTCCTTCATATACATCTGGACCATTTTATATCGATAAAATCTGCCGCTGGATATGTCTGGATGAATTACTCTTAACCTAGGTCGGGTATCAATCTAGACTTTTGACAGCGCATAGCCTGTCCCAAGACCTATAAAATGAGCTATAGCCAACTTCCTTGGAAGCCGTCCTTCATGTTCATCTGGACCATTTTATATCGAAAAAAATCGGCCGCTGGATATGTCTGGATGAATTACTCCTAATCCAGGTCGCGTATCAATCTAGACTTTTGATAGCGCATAGCCTGTCCCAAGACCTATAAAATGAGCTATAAAAAACTTCCTTGGAAGCCGTCCTTCATGTTCATCTGGACCATTTTATATCGAAAAAAATCGGCCGCTGGATATGTCTGGATGAATTACTCTTAACCTAGGTCGGGTATCAATCTAGATTTTTGACAGCGCATAGCCTGTCCTAAGACCTATAAAATGAGCTATAGCATACTTCCTTGGAAGCCGTCCTTCATGTTCATCTGGACCATTTTGTATCAAAAAAATCGGCCACTGGATATGTCTGGATGAATTACTCCTAATCTAGGTCGCGTATCAATCTAGACTTTTGACAGCGCATAGCCTGTCCCACGACCTATAAAATGAGCTATAAAAAACTTCCTTGGAAGCCGTCCTTCATGTTCATCTGGACCATTTTATATCGAAAAAAATCGGCCGCTGGATATGTCTGGATGAATTACTCTTAACCTAGGTCTGGTATCAATCTAGACTTTTGACAGCGCATAGCCTGTCCCAAGACCTATAAAATAAGCTATAGCCAACTTCCTTGGAAGCCGTCCTTCATGTTCATCTGGACCATTTTATATCGAAAAAAATCGGCCGCTGGATATGTCTGGATGAATTACTCTTAACCTAGGTCTGGTATCAATCTAGACTTTTGACAGCGCATAGCCTGTCCCAAGACCTATAAAATAAGCTATAGCCAACTTCCTTGGAAGCCGTCCTTCATATACATCTGGACCATTTTATATCGATAAAATCGGCCGCTGGATATGTCTGGATGAATTACTCTTAACCTAGGTCGGGTATCAATCTAGACTTTTGACAGCGCATAGCCTGTCCCAAGTCCTATAAAATAAGCTGTAGCCAACTTCCTTGGAAGCCGTCCTTCATGTTCATCTGGACCATTTTATATCGAAAAAAATCGGCCGCTGGATATGTCTGGATGAATTACTCTTAACCTAGGTCGGGTATCAATCTAGACTTTTGACAGCGCATAGCCTGTCCTAAGACCTATAAAATGAGCTATAGAAAACTTTCTTGGAAGCCGTCCTTCATATACATCTGGACCATTTTATATCGAAAAAATCGGCCGCTGGATATGTCTGGATGAAGTACTCCTAACCTAGGTCGCGTATCAATCTAGACTTTTGACAGCGCATAGCCTGTCCCAAGACCTATAAAATGAGCTATAGCCAACTTCCTTGGAAGCCGTCCTTCATGTTCATCTGGACCATTTTGTATCAAAAAAATCGGCCACTTGATATGTCTGGATGAATTACTCTTAACCTAGGTCGGGTATCAATCTAGACTTTTGACAGCGCATAGCCTGTCCCAAGACCTATAAAATGAGCTATAGCCAACTTCCTTGGAAGCCGTCCTTCATGTTCATCTGGACCATTTTATATCGAAAAAAATCGGCCGCTGGCTATGTCTGGATGAATTACTCTTAACCTAGGTCGGGTATCAATCTAGACTTTTGACAGCGCATAGCCTGTCCTAAGACCTATAAAATGAGCTATAGCATACTTCCTTGGAAGCCGTCCTTCATGTTCATCTGGACCATTTTGTATGAAAAAAATCGGCCACTGGATATGTCTGGAAGAATTACTCTTAATCTAGGTCGGGTATCAATGTAGACTTTTGACAGCGCATAGCCTGTCCCAAGACCTATAAAATGAGCTATAGCCAACTACCTTGGAATCCGTCCTTCATGTTCATCTGGACCATTTCAAGAGGTGAGATATAATTTTCCGTACCAAAACTTGTTTGAAAAATATTTTTGCAAGAATTTATGTGACCTTGGCCGTCGCAGTATTCTTATTTAACCATTTTCTAAGCATAAAAAGCATTTTCTGGGCATAATTTCAAATAATTTTTATGAACATTTTAATTTGGTCGGGTTATAAAAGGCCGCCAACTTTTGGCCGCCAACTTCACTCCGGTAGATCGCTAATCTGTCAGCTAGTTTAAAATGTTTTGTAAGTTTTTCAACAACACAAACGTTCCTGTTGAACCCTTAATTATCGATTAGCTTTATCGTCTAAATAGACCCTAACTATTGAATAATAAAACAGAAACGGTATCGCCATAACATATTTTTACAGCTTGTATACGATACTAAAGATTGAGATACGGCTTGTTATGGCCGCGATAGGGGCGAGTTACCCCACCGCGGGCCCATCGCGGCTCATGGTGGTCCATTTCGGATCATTTGGGCCCATTTCGTGCAATAAGTTCCGGTTAAAGTAATTGCCTATCGGTTTTTACGGTTTTTGTATTTATGAAGTGTGATCATTTTCTTTTAAGCCGTTACCCAATGAGATTAGGGTTGGCTTGCCCACCATTATTTTACTGTTTATCGTTTCAATATCTATCCAGTCTGCCTGTACCTATTCCCGGAAAGGCAAAGGTGCGCACAGTGTAACCACACATCGCCTATGTATTATGATCCCAATATGATAGGAGTGTAATGTCGTAAAAAAAATAAAAATATGGCTAGTCTATTGCCATTATACCAGGCACATTACCCCTCAATATAAGGGAGATTTGGGTCATAGTCCACCATGCTGGCCCAGTGCGAGTTCATAAACTTCATACGCCTTTCTCTATAGAAAGGCGTATGAAGTTTATCAACTCGCACCTGCACGTGCACGTCTATACGTGCAGGTTTACTCACGATGTTTTCTTTTATCGTTGAGCAAGTGGTAATCATGATTGTAAATGAAATTCGCACATGAAAATCTTAGAGGTCTCCCGGGATTTGAACTTGAAACCCTTACGTTCAACTTCGTACTTCTTTAGTACGTTAAATAGTACATTTTGGTGTTGACAAATAATTGGTCGCGCTTTATTGACATTAATTAATCATAGTATGTAATTATTTATATCTATAAAAGTGTTCTGGTTGTGCGTATCACCCACCACTCCGTGGTAGTAGGTATAAAGAAAGATGATAGGAAACAGTATCGTTGACAGGACGGGGTCGGTGATAATAAATTGTCCCGGCGGCGTGTTGTTTGATTGAAAAAGTTCTTAAGGAAAAAGTGTTAGCAGCGGACGACGGATGGCTAATGATGTGAGTTCAGATCGTGACATTCAGGATCTGTCCTTATAAACACTTAAAGGGGCAGTCTTATTTAGTATTACTATTTTTTATTTTTTTATAAAGAGATAGAAAGAGGTGTACTGCAATGGAGGTTTGTTTTTTAAACTGGCTGTGCCCGCGATTTAGAGAGATTACCCGGAAGAATGGGCTTTGTATTTTAACCGCGGTATCCCATTTCCTTAAAAAAAGTAGCCTAAACTACTCCTTGGAACATCAACTATCTGCCAGTGAAAGTTCCATCAAAATCGGTTTAACAGTTTAGTTCAAGCCGGAACAAACAGATTAGAAAAAAAAACATTATTTTTATAGGTATTGTATATACTTTCATAAGCGTTGAGTAAAAAGCTTTTATTTGGATATTACAATTAATTAAATTTAATTTAAGACAATTAAATTTAATTTATTTGTATAGATTTGCGCGTGATATTTAAAGGCCTTCAATAATGAACTCTCGCCGAGTTATTAGTTTCCGAATAAACACGAAATCTGCTCCTACCCCCCAAATTAACCACCCCACAATAAACAGTACAATACAATACAAACAGAGTGAATACAAATACTCAAAATACAGCGGAACTGCCATTATGAAGCGTACACAAGCTATGTTAACAACTAGTGGACGAACTGAACTAATTTGCATTAACTCAACCGGTCAACGAATACGTAGGGGTGAAGTTTGTGTATGCATTATAGAGCACGAGCTCCACTCTCCACCACATACCCATTTAATTATGGGAAGCTAAGGACATTACCCCGAAGTATATAGACCAAGTCGTATCAGTTATTTCGTACATATAAGTTCTAACAAAGCGGAAGTTATACTTTGTCCAAAATACGTTTCGTATGTCATTCAATAGAAAATCGCAAGACGCAAATAAAATAGTTTTATTTCAATGTATAGTATTCGCGTAAATATAAGAAAACAATTTACGAGTGTGCGAGTGTTTTCGGTTTGTGTTTAACAGCTTCTAGTTTGTATATACACCAAAATTTTAGTCCCAATTTATGAAAATTATTTATGCACTGTATCAATGGTCAATTTAGAATTTGAAAAAGATAAAATAAAAACACACTTTATAAAAATTTTGAACCCTAAAAACTAAAAACGAGCAAAAAATCACGTTTCTTGTATGGGAGCCCCCTTAAATATTTATTTTATTCAGTTTTTTAGTATTTTTTGTATAGCGGCCACAAAAATACATAATCTGTGAACATTTCAACTCCCTAACTATAACGGTTCATGAGATACAGCCTGGTGACAGATGGACGGACGGACAGCGAAGTCTCAATAATAGGGTTCCCGTTTTGCCCTTTGGGTACGGAACCCTAAAAAGAAAAACATCGCGTGTATCATTTTTTTTTTAATGGACTACTCTGTTGGCCGTGAGGTGGCCTTTACAGCTTTACCGGAGGAGGCTTGTATCAGTGTGGTGAAGAAAGTAAAACGGACTTTTTGCTCTCCTGAAAAGTTGCGTATTTTGACATCTGCGGTGTTAGAACTTAAGCGACGATAAGCATTTTCTATTAAATTCTTATTTTACTAAATGAATGAAAATAAGAAATTTTCATGGAATAGTCGGTATTTATGCCAATGTCGAGTAATTAACTAATGTAATAAAATTAGTGATGACAGTGATAAAGATGGCGGTTGAATCCCTTATGTTAAGCTATAGGGGTAAAAAAACAATTAGCAATTGTACATTTCTTATTGCGCACGTTAAACGCGGTACTCTGGCATTATGATTTTTAGGGTTCCGTACACCAAAACGAAAAAAGGAACCCTTATACCATCACTCCCTTGTCCTTCTATATATCAAAACCCTTTTTCATAAGAACAAACCAGGGACTCAATTCATGCGAATTGAGTCCCTGGTTTGTTCTTATGATCGACAAAATCACTATTAGAGATATATTGAAAAAATACGACCAATTTGACATTTTGTTTCGACATTTCTTAAATAGAGAGCATATCGATCTCCCGAGAATTGCCCTGCAGTATGTTTCGATGTATGTCATAAATAAATTTGTCGTAACTAACCTGAACAATGTAGAACAATATTTTAATTAATGTTAAACAATATTCGACTCTATTACTCCTTCCTTACTCTACGTTTCAAAATTTACTACTAACAACAGGGTAATAAAGCACATAGAGTAGAAGACAAACAGCTCAAAGTTAGCGGAAGCTCAATCTTAAAAAGGCTGAAAGTTTAGCAGTAAAATTTTATCTCCCGCCATATAGCCGGCCAATTTGTGAGGCACCCATAAATACTGGATTCGCCGTAAATAATTTCTAATTTTGACGTAAATATTTTTCGCGAACAGCGTATACTCTAGGGGATGGAAACGCGGGGCTGGTTTATTTAATAGGCAAATAGTAGGTAAGTAAGTAGCAGTGGTAGCCGAGTGGTCGAACGCACGTCTTGCAAATCAAAGTGAGCGGGTTCAAACCCCGGCTCGCACCTCTGGGATTTATGTGCGAATCTCATTTTCATCTGAGATTATCACTTGCTATGAAACGGTGAAGGAAAACATCGTGAGGAAACCTGCATGTCTGAGGGAACTTGTCTAGTTCTTGATAGATGTGTGAAGTCTGCCAACCCGCACTGGGCCAGCGTGGTGGACTATGGCTTGAATCCCCCTCGCATTGAGGGGAGGCCCGTGCCCAGCAGTGGGACGTTAAAAGGGCTGTAGTAGTAGGTAAGTAATTATTATTACTATCATGCCTATGCTCTTTAAAAGGTTAGGCAGAGATATACTGCACTGTATTCCCATTTCTCCAATATTATTTTAGATCTATTGTAGTAAGAGGCAACCGTATTGCTTTTATAACAAACCCTTTAAATCTAAGACGCGTTTATTTATAGTCAAAACTAACTCAGAACGGATTAGAGAACTTCACATTAGAGAACTGTTACTCTTAGACGAGTGAATTTCGTCATGATCTTAAGAGTTTGGAAAGCGATGACACTATTTTATCTCTTACTAGCGGTCCGTCCCAGCGTCGCACGGGTTTATAATATAGCCTATGTCACTCAGTGATACTTTAGCTTTCTAACGGTAAAATAATTTTGAAATCGGTCCAGTAGTTTTTAAGTTAATTTGTTACATACAAAAATGTTTGTTAAATACATATCTATCAACTTCTAATAAATGTTGTCCTTAAGCCCCCGGCACACTGGGGCGTCACCGCTCGCGCGTCAAAATATTTGCCAGGACCAAAGAAACTCTGTGTCAATATACAAAAAGATAACATTTCTATCGTAAAAGCCACGCCCCCACGCGTCGAAATTCACTCGAGCTGTCAGTGTTATTTCGTTGTAGAATGAACTTTTTTTTTATGTCAATACAGTTCGTTATGCAATGCCAAAAATAATTAACGCGTGAGCTTTGAGGCCCAGAGTATATGAGATCCTCAAATCTATGAACACTATCGTTGAAGTAACGTTTTTTATCAAAGGTACCTAAGGTAAGACCAGTGTAAATCTACACTGGTCATACCTAAATGTCTAGCTGACTTCAACTGGCTTCAAGGTGATTGATTCTAAAATCTTAGACTCAGTCACATTGAAGCCAGTTGAATCCAGCTAGACATTCTTGCTTCCAATAATAAAATATATTGTGTGGTTGCTTTGAAAAATAAAAGCACACAATAATTAGTAGTTATGGAGCCCAAGTTTATAAATGAATATTTCCATTAGTGCTACCCGAGAAACTTTATCTGTAGCCAAGATCTATACAACTCCTTCATACAAGACTGCACACTTCTGCAACTACATTCAAATATATTCGACGCAATAATTTTCGTTAGAAATAAATTCACCCCGCATCTTAAATACCAGTAAATCCTCATATCTTAGCAAAAATACCGAACCATAAGGATTTACATCGCAACTTCATATTTTCGCATAACATCTGGCACGAGAGGCCCCCGCCGAACTCATTTCCTCAATAAATCCCCCCGAGAGCAGTGAACGGGTTGAATTAATGTGGGACCGCTAAAGATCATTTCTGGGTCGAATGATACATTGATATACTTTGCTATACTCAACTCACCTTGAGGATGCAATGTTTACGTATAGTACAAGCGTTGCTTAGGGATCATACGGCGATATTTCGATAAACAAAATATGAGCATCACCTTTGGGAGGCAAACAATAATAAATGCAAACTTTAGTCGAGTTAACATTATAAGTATTGAATAACATAATTAGAACTCGGGCTAACTGGTGTATTAATAGAACACATGATGGAAATTTGAACGGAATTCGATCATGATTTTTAAATATTTTTTTACGCCGCTAATTTTTAAATCTTAAAATATCTCGTATTGTTCTATGGGAAATTGACAAGTTCAGTTTTGAAATATAACTATTTTACATATTCTATCGCGTTTATTTACTTTTTATTTTCCCGACGTTTCGGCTGCTTTACAGCAACCATGGTCACGGGGGGACTCTCTCTACCTCCAACTACTTAAAACACTTATCGATAAGACTAATCTATTATATTTTACGATCGTAGCAGATAAAGAACAAATAAAATATATTGCCAGTCGAATAAAAATATTAAAACAAGCATCGAGGTCACCGCGATAACGCCCCGCCACTATTTCACTGAGGGGTGTCGCTTACTGCCATGAACATACTGGAGCGACCGAATTAACATAACTTTTTAGAAAATGTACTTTGTGGCAATAAAATATAGTTGTTAATTGCTCTAATAAAAGCACGCGACCAACTTGAAAATCGATCGCGTTTTGTTCGTTTAAAAACGTGCTTCGTCCATGAGTTATTATAGGGATTTGCATTTAGTCGTCCGCCATCTTTATTAACATCATGACCAATTTTTATTTATAATGTGTATTTATTGAATTAGTTATTGCTATTTATTAGTTAACAGTTTGACACTGGCAGTATAGCCGCTAAGCGCAGGTGCCGCAGCCATTCCTCGTCATATTTAATTAAATTTCATCAAAAGAAGAAGACACACACATTTACACTTTATACACTTTTACACTTCGAACGTTTGTGATAATAGGTCGCGCGCGTTTTCACGCACCTATTCGCGCAGGGGTTAAACGTTTGTTGAGAATAAACATAGGAATAAAAGGATTTTTTTCGTGTTATCTCAGTTTGAGTAGAAAATATGTGATGGGGCTCCTGATAACGGGATTACAGGCGATCCTTAATTACTGCAACTCCCTTATTTATACACAAATAAAGGTTAGACTGAAGGTATCTGGGGAACTGATGTTCTTGTTAAAGGTAGAAGCAGGTTTAGATTCATTTTGAGTTGGGTCTTTATTTGACAACAACAGCTGGGGTCACATCGCTCTAACAGCCCTAGGTATTAGTTAGAGCATAGGTTAGTCGGCGCTATAAATAGACTTAGATCAGACCGAGAACATATCGTAATATTTAGGGTTCTTCTTTTTTCTTCCATTCCCACCACTCCTAAAAGTATTTAAAGTTGTAAACAATGAAAATTGCATGATTTTGGGGTTTTATTGGAATCAGATTTTTTTATTGATAGTATTGTAATTGTAATTGCAATCATTGTACCGATAGTCGTTTCCGCCCATGGCTTATTAGCCAAGAGCCTCGACAAACACCTAAAGAGGCTCGCGTTAGGCAGCTGGATCAAGGGACAGATTCAGAAGGCAGTACTTCTGGAGACGGCGCGCATAGTGTGGAAGTTCCTCTCTCTGGAGCCCTAACCACTGGTAACTAGGACCCTGTTGCAGATACCGGTGGGGAACTGTTTTTTATATTTTTAAATGTATTTTTTATATATATATTTAAAAATGTAATTTATAAGAAATATAAGAAATAAAGGAGATAATAATAGTATCTCTACCACACTATTTTTCATTAAACCAATGTCACGAGGCATCGTTGATCGAACGCTATAAGTCCAGTCGGGACATGTGATGCGGTCCAGCGAACTGCAAAGTTACGGTCGTGTTTGCGCCTCTTTTATGAAGTGGGCCACTCGATGCAATGTCCGATACCGTTGGCGTTTTGCGCAAATAGGATTATTTTTTGTGCCGCGACGCGAATAAAGAATTCTCGTGTTTCTGATTTACAGCCGAAACCTGATTTTTTTTTGACACTGACATTCGATACTTAACTAGAGCTAGGGTAGAATTACAGGAGGGCAATCTCCTATCAGGAAAAATGGAAAAAGTGTACGTCGAAATGCATGAAATAATAGTTCAAAAAACTTCCACAATGGCGCTGGTGTCGATAAATGGTATATATCGAGGCCCCCAGGAATAAGTCGGTATGCACTATTATGGAATTTTTGCTGTCAATCCAGATTCAGAATTAGCGATTTTTCAGTACCGGTTTATTCCCGGTGGGCGTTGATATGTCATTTATCGACACCAGCGCCATTGTGGAAAGGTGCATTTCGACGGACACTTTTGCAATAACTAGATGACACTCCTTTACTCTACCCTCCATAGCTAGAGCTTAGAAAACTGATTATCTATTGTAACAGCAGGCAGGCAGTTACCATGGTAATTTTCTTTAATAATGGCGTCCAATACTGGCCTCTAAATCAACGAATAACAATAAATTAAAAGAAAAAATCGTAAAAAAATGTCGAGCCCAGACTCTCCCACATGTACAACACCAAACACATTATAAAACAAAAAATAAACAATTCACGCTAGTGCCCTTTTAAGGGGCCCACTAAGTGCCCCATTTACTTGAAGTATGCCCCAATAAATAGTGAATGTCTCAGTCCGGGTGTGCGCATTTTTCAACAGCAAAACTAGCCTTTATTCCAGGGCAAGTCGAGATAAAGATGTTCGCGAGATCGGAACAACATGTTCTTCATGTGAAATATTTGTTTTCATGTGCCTAGGAGTTGGTAGAGATGTAACGCGGGGTGGGTCGGGGTTAATTGAGATGTAGAGCCTGTAGTTTATAAAGTAGAGCCAAGTAACTCACTTATACGTCACGACACAAACTTGACATTCATGTTTATTTGGTTGTACGAAAACTAAAACTAAATTATGTTTGATAGTACTAAAAATATTGCCATTTTGCTTATACGTAACGTCTGTTAGAAGAACGACGGCAATACGCTCAATTTAATTTAGTTAATTTGTTTCCAACAGAATCGACACCATTTGCCATATCTGTGTGCGACTTTTGATGTTTGAAAATTTCATAAATAAATTCATTGCAAAAATACACCACTATCATCATGCCTGCATTACCTAAAAGAGTAGGTAGATGTACACAGAAATCTGCGTTTCGTGAAACTATAAAGATTATTAATTATTGATTTTATAAACACAAATATCTTTCATTTTAAACTAATTTGAAAATGGAGGAAGTTTTCAATTAAATTCGCAAGTTGTTTATTTTATATGGTGTTAGCATGTAAACATTTAAAGATCACACAAATTTTATTTGGCCGAGGTACAGAATTATCCCTTCTTGAATACTAAAATTGACAAATGTAATTGCCACAGATTGTAATAATTTACGTGACAAAGTACATAAATTCAAAGCATCTTACCGATTCACGCTAGATTTATGTTGCACAAAATCTCCTCCAAAATTGCATTTACTCCATTATCAAACGTACCACAAACTGGAATCGATTGAGCATTGAATCGTTAAGCGGAACCACAGGCGCCGCGGCCCGGTGCCGACGACGTGACATCGTCGTGACAATGACTATATTTCAAGCTGTCACGTCTGCATTCCAGTCTTGGGGCCTGCAAGCGACGAGCGAGTCGATATCGAAATGTCTGTTCGAAATTCGAATATAGTTGATACGTCACTAGCTTGCGATTTTTGATGTTTATTCCACTGTTAGTACATGTCGGGATAGCTGTCTTTAAGTACGAGTGGGCGCCCTTATTGGTCTATTAAGTTTTATTTATGGTAACACTTGGTTTGTCTATGGTTGAAAGATGGTAGGCCTCCCACACACTGGAGCGTCGATGCCCGCGCATCAATTTTGGTTCATTTTGGTATTGCCAATACCAAAATGAATCAAATTGACACAAAAAAGTTCATTCTACAGGAAAAATACACTGACTGAATTCTGACTCTTACGAGAGCAATTCAATTAGCAAAAAAATTGATCATACGCGCCTTGGCGCACGTGTGTAAGCCTTTAGTGTACTCAATGTAGACAAGAAATAGTTTCTTGTCTGCTCTAGATTCTGTTTTTTTTTTCTATTATATCCTTAAAGAAACAAGTAATATACCATAAAATATAATCGGAATTCTACAAGGAGTACCTACTTATTGTTATCTCATATATCTATTCTGTCCGTACGTTGAAACATGTTGAAACATTATTTGACTACTTTAAATGTACATATGTTCCAATGTCGAACTGTGAGCGGCACATAAATTCCAACTACTGCATTTGATCCTCGTAACATCAAAGCAGGATTCCTGTCCGCCGTACATCTTGTGACGTCAAAGGTCATTATCGCTTAGCTTACGTGCGTCCTGCAGTCCACATAACATTCACCTCTGACGCTTTGACGGGTTCAAATCGCTCAATAATGCGTTCTAAGTATGTTTCCCATTCTATCGGCTGATGTGACACGTTCTATAGTATCCTAGACATCGAGATATATAGCAGAGATGCCCTATGGACTCCGCCCTGTGGCAATTTTTTTCTGGAGTTCATCTGACATCCGCCGTATCAGTTGCCATATACTACAGGTAACTACAATGGCGGATGTCTGATGAACGTCAAGAAAATGCCGCAGAGCCATACGCAGGCTGGAGTCGATATGGGTTCTCTAGTTACTCTACGGGTGAAAGGCTATTAGACTTAAGCGACACTTTTGGGCAATATGTGCGAGCAAGTAGATTCACTAATGAAAAGTGTCAGCAGCATGATCTGGATATTTTCACTTGTAGTGCCAACTCGGTTAAGCGGTGCCTAAGCCTTGACTTCTTTAATTAGGACCTAATGTACATACTCTTTTCTTTACTCTGCTATGCTCATCGAGCTTTACTATATTTTAGTTTTATATTATTAATTATGTTCATACCTTAGTTTAAATTTCTATGTTCTATTGCTATACGTGGAGACCTGTAATTGGCTCTCAGTTATTTTTCTTCTGCTATATATACCTGTTACTATAGCTGTTGGTCTTCCATTAAATAAAAATTGATATTGCCTTATATTCCTACATATTTCGAATCAGCGATTTTTTCTGCGTCAAATGAGTATGCTCTTCTGTAAAGTTATGTAAAAAAATGGCACTTAGGTCAAATAGCCTTTCACTCCTCGATATGCTTTAGCAAACCTAAGAACGGTCAGTTAGGTCCCTTGTACCTTCTGATGTGTTGATCATTAGATTAAAGGAAGTTTAAAAGTATTGATATAAAAGCTGAATTATGACAAGGTCTACTGATTTGTCTGCATGTGCTGTAGGTAATTAATTCTAGATACAAGTGAGTAATCGAACAAAAACTAATCAGAAGTTTTAAATACGTAACATCACATTTGTAAACACATCATAAAGGCTCCCGAATCCAATTATATCGGACGCCGAGTGGTCTGGTCACGTCCGCGGTATAATTGGAACGCAATTACCCTTAATAAGTCCTATATCATAGTTTTATCGCACCTACTTTTTAATTTCAAAAAGTTTTTCAATTCGAATTTTGTGTTTTTTTAATGTTCATTACTTCATGGCAATAGGCTCGCCCACTATTCCATTGGGACCAAATTCCATCAGCGAAGAGTGGGCGCACTACAGTGCACCTCTGCCTACCCCTTCGGGTAATACAGGCGTGATGATGTATTCATACCTCCTTCGTTAGTTTTATCGATTTTTTTTGATAGGGATGTTTTCAAAGAAACCCCCATTTTATTTAACTTCCAACGTTAAATATAAATCATGCATTTCGTATACACCTATGGAGGCACTTACAAATTATTAGGCTACTTTAGGTTATTTTCCTATTGTGCTAGCGTGTCCACATATGAAAAGATCCGACAAGAAAGTCAGGTGGCTTTTATTTTTTATTATCTTTTATTTTTTGCCACGTTGATATTGAAGAAATAAAAGATAATGAGTGTTCTAAATTTAATTATGTGACTCATAAAGTCACAGTAATATGCCCACAGACTGAATACAATGAAATAATTTATCTAACAATGAGTCTCCTCAAGTTGAAATTGTGACAAGCCAGAAGGCCTAAAAAGGCCACAATAGCAATACCTCTCGCATGAATTAATTTCTTGACTTTTTCAAAAGGATGTTTCTAAATATAAATTCTCTAGTGCTACGAATCTTCGCATCCATCGCGCTAATGCTAGATTATTTAAAGATTATTTTCTAAAACTACCACGGTTTTAGATTGATAGATACATACCTACAAGTACTCTTTATTGTAAATCATACAATGAGAATAAAAAAATATAACATTGTTAAGTCTACAATTGGGCGGTGTTATCGCTAAAAGCAATTTCTTCCAGACAACCAGTTTGGCAGCGAATAGAAAAGAAATATAAATAGAAGAGTTGTTGGTTTGTTCAAATTCTGAGAATGAATTCGTCAAGGAATTGATAAGTGGGCATTTTAGACCCTCAGGTCTTAGGAACTAGGCTGAGTTCTAACAAATGACTTGCTCTCTAATCCGTTGGAGCAAACATTTGTGTACCTACTGTCATCCGTTTTACTAATAATATATTGTTGCTTTTGTTTAAACAGGGACTTGAGTTGTGCAAATAATTCAAGAGATATCTGCGACATCTCTGGCTTGACATTTACTCGTATTTTACTTAAAAGTGGGGAACTAAGCATATCTTAATCTTAATTTGATGATAAATTGCAATATTAATTTTGTACGAGGTTATATTAAAATAATACACACATCTAACTTGAAGCGCGAACTAAGGCGTCAAAAGGTACGCGTTAAAATTTTGCTAATACGTATGGAGGGTAGAATTAAAGGAGGGCAATTTCCTATAGGAAAAAAAAATTAAAAGTGTCCGTCGAAATGCATAATTAGTAGTTCAAAAACCTTCCACAATGGCGCTGTGTCGATAAATGACATATCGACGCCCCCCTGGAATAAGTCGGTAAGTGCCATTATGGACTTTTTGCTGTTATACCAGATTCGGAATCGATTTTTCCGTATCGGTTTATTCCGGGGGGGCGTCGATATAACATTTTATCGACACCAGCGCCATTGTGCGCCCTCACACGCGGTATTTGACGCCGCAGTGTGTGGGCGCTTTAGAATAGTGTAACCCTTGATATATAATAGTGCAAATATTTAGACGTTTCACATGCTGAGGGTGATTTATTCAGCCAGAAGATTTGCGGGCGACGTGCGAATTCGTCTTAATGTGTCTTTTACCCCGCTAGGGATTAACCCTTCGCGTGGACGATTGACGTGTATAAAGTGGGTCCAATGGTATTATGAACCCGTTTTTGGTTGTGTGACTTCAGTTTTGTTACTGTGTAGGAAACGAAAATAACAGAGGTCTTGCCACGTTATTTGGGCAGTCCTGTTTCAATAATAATAAAGCTTTATTTATTCCTTACACATAGTTTACATTAATTCTAAACATTATCTGTAGTGTTAGTATTATACTTATTCTAGTTTGTTAGTATATTTTATTAAACTGCGTTAGCGCGATTTGTTGTAAGGACCGCTCTTGCGGTGAAAGCCTCCTCCATTTCCTTCCATTTCGCTCTGTCTCTTGCCAGTCTGCTCCAGGTATTTCCCACCGTGGCAACTACGTCATCACTCCATCTTTTGAATGGCCTTCCTTTCCGTCTATTCTTGTGAATCTTGTCCTGTTTCAATACTACTTTATAATTATTGACAGTTTTAGTACTTAACAAAACTGTCAAAACTTGAATGTAATATTTATTTTTAAAGTCCAAGAGGCAGCGTTGATTATAGGTATTTCTTGAAATCAATTGACGAAGTGTAATGATACAATGGTAACTAGCACTTATTTATCTAGCCCAGTATAACATGAGCGTAACAGTAAACATATATGTTTACTCATTAAATACAGAGTAGAGACTGGATATATAAAAACTTCGAATAGCGAAGACAATTTCGTGATTTCACTGTAAATATTTATTAATTCAAATACAATTACTGCTATTTTTTAATTCAACCATTCGATTTTCAAAAGCAGCACAATATGCTCTGGTGCAAACTATTTTGTTTTAATTTTTTTGTTACAAAAAAGTTTTTTTTTTTTTTTTATCGCCAGACAACACATACTCATCGTATGATCCCAAACTAAGCATAGCTTGTACTATGGGTACCATACAATGGACTGGGGGCGATCCCAGTTACACCCAGACCAGGGCAAATTTCGAAAAGGCCATTTCCGAAATTTGACGCTGGCGGGAATCGAACCCGCAACCACTCGGTTCAGTGAGTCAAGCGGCCTACTCTTAAACCACTGGACCAAGCCGTCGTCAAAAAAGTTCAATTTTCACTATGGCCATTATCAATCACTATGTCGCGCTGTCGGTACTCCATCAATGGAGCGTCCACATAAATAAATGTGGAACACGATCGCTAATTTGGCGCACGAATAAATTTAGACGTCAGTGGTCCGATTGGATTGCATACGATAGTATATATGGGATGTACGAGATACGGGACTACGGTTTAATCAAACAATAATTGGGTGAAGTATCACCATAACGATTAAGGGTTAAACGTGAATGCTAATGTATACAGTTTAAATAAAATTGGATTTTAATCAACTTTTACAAATTGAAAATATTTTCTTCGGTGTCTAACGTAACAAAAAGTGATCCTAATATTTTAAATTAGAGTTGATTATTGCTTGTTTGTGACGAAGCACAATGCCGTATCATTAATACATAGATAAATAGTCAATTTTACTAAAATATAGTAGTACTTACATCAATTACGTGGCGATACGGAATTTCGGCATAGCTGCGACATTAGTGTTTAATTGTATCAAATTAAACGTCTACTGTTAAAGTTACGAACAGAAGTTTAACATGTAAATTTGATAACCATTTTCAAATGAAAATATTTTCTAGGCTATAAAACGTGTATTAAACGGTGTCATTTAGAATTCAATCATGAAAATACAAATTGACATTGATTTCGATTAGGTTGTACAAAAACTACATCTAAACATAATTTGACAGAACTTTATGATGAACGCAATACGCTAAGTTTAGTCTAGTTTAATTTGAGTGCAACATAATTAATACCATTGTAGAACACATTCAGAATTAAAATCATGCTACAGTAGAAATTTCTGTATGTAAAATTATTATAATCCTTTTGGAATAGAGTAATCATGTAGTTTCTTGCCCCTTCATATCCATAGGAAATCCATGCCAAAAAGCTGGTAGAGTTTTTGTTTGAGGATTCATATAAAAATCTGATTTCGATATGAATGTTGAAATATTCTTTTTAAATATTGACTTTTTTATCTTATTTAGTTATGCATCACTTACATCTATCATTACAGGCGTACTTAATTCAATATTGTAGTACAGTAAGTTTGCAGTGTAAGATACAAATAAAATTCACATTATCAACTTGAAGTTCTACACCGTGTCTTCTCTGTGGCGCGGAAATATTCAACTCAGCTAACATATAACGCAACGCTAAGCGAAATAGTTCAGTTGTTACAGAGGCGCGGATCAACCCCTCCTCCGCTCTCCCTAAATACAGTACATCAGTATATTCCGATAGCTAGTAATTATACTGCGGGTGCGACGAATTGATCGCATTGCGTTTTGACACAGAGTTCATTAACGGTTATTGTGTAAATATTCAAACCGTGGGCACACGGGCATAGTAAAAAGGTTTTTTCCATCAATAATAATTTTAAAAATAGTCACACTTGCTAAATATAAAGCACTAGCCAAAAAAGCTACTTCGAACGGTGTATTTTAACTCTCTGGTCAGTCATACGAAATAGCGAATTGTAAAACACGTTTTATATAATAACACATAAATAATATTTATAAGGACAGCGGTGCCCCAATTAATACCTCGAGACGTTCCAACAGATTATTAGGGATGCCATAAATACATTTTGTCATAATTAATGGCGCGTAATTTTGTAAAGGATTGGGGGAACCATTGTATGACTTTATACTTAACGATGTTTACAATAAGATACATTTTACAATGTGGGTATACTAACACTTAAAATATAGATTCTCGAGCTGATTCTGAAGTATTTTATTATCGTTTTGAATAATATTGTTGATTTTTTTACGTGTTAGGTTTTCCTTAAAATTAACACAGCAGTATTTATTTATTTAAGAACGACACACCAACAGTACACCTATTAACAATTGGGTAAGTAAAATATTAAATAAAAACTGGTCTGATAGGTACACCAATGACAGGCGTGTACAACTTTCACCGACGTGAGACTTACACATTTAAATAAGAAGCAAATTAAGTTGAAACTTAACTAAAAATTTTGTTAAAGCTAAAATTTAAAATTTGAATAATGAAAAAGTAAAAATAAAATGAGGGTAAATAAATTAAGGTACAAGTGACCTAACTGGCCATGTGAAAGCATAGAAATATCTATATATTGGGAAGGGGTGAAAGGCTTTTTGGCTCAAGCGACACTTTAGGCGATATCGACTTATATTCTTATTTGGAATCAGTTAATTTTTCTACGTCGAATGAGTATACACTCCAGTAAATTTAACAAAATATCTACTACTACAGCCCTTTTTAACGTCCCACTGCTGGGCACGGGCCTCTCCTCAATTCGAGGGGGATTCCGGCCATAGTCCACCACGCTGGCCCAGTGCGGGTTGGCAGACTTCACACATCTAACGAGAACTAGACAAGTTCTCTCAGACGTGCAGGTTTCCTCACGATGTTTTCCTTTACCGTTTCATAGCAAGTGATAATCTCGGATGAAAATGAGATTCGCACATAAATCCCAGAGGTGCAAGCCAGGGTTTGAACCTGCACACTTTGATTTGCAAGGCGTGCGTTCGACAACTCGGCTGCTATGTCAGAATGCCGCTTAAGGCAAATTGCATTTCACCCCATGATTTATTTTTTAAATTTGAGGGAGATAAAAATATTATATCTTCATAAAATCATTTCATACTTTGTAAAAGTATTTTTATACGTATTAATGTTCATTAATACAAGAAAGTCTTATATTCAAGAAAGATTCATCCAGAAGAAAGAATAAAAGCTAGATCTCCTTACAGAAACCGACTTCATTGAAGAGGTTCTCAGTGGTGTCAAGTGTGCAAATTAATTATAAGTAGTTACTGGTTCTTTATTATATTTTATTTTTCTATAAATTAAATAAGAAAAAAAAATTTGCTACGCGTTCGAAAAATGGTGTTTTGAACAACTTTTTATCAGGCCGGACCCGTTTCACTGAGCAAATTGAATGAGCCATTCTCTATTTCTTGTTCGTTTTCGTTTGCAAGCACCGTCTCGCTTACATAGGAGTAAAAACCGCGCCGCACCCGGCTATTTAGTTGCACAAATAGTTCTTGCTTGCAATTCAGATTAGCTGGTGCACTCTCGAATTAACACGACCCAAATTTAGAACATAGAATAAAGAATTGCTACAGAAGAGGAATTTTAGATTTGAGTTTGACGCAGTACCTACGACATAGAGAATACTAAAAGACCTCTCCATGCTGTAGTCACTGTACCAACTGCCGCTTGCAATCCGGCAAATGATTGAGCTCTGTAGCTTACAATGTTGTGGTGCGACACGACATAGCTGACATTCGGATATCTTGTGTGACTTATTTCAAACAACAACCATCATTTGCTTTAATTTAGTATTTGTTGTTATAGCGGCAACAGAAATACATCATCTGTGAAAATTTCAACTCTCTAACTATCACGCTTCATGAGATACAGCCTGGTGACAGACGGACGGACGGACGGACGGACAGCGAAGTCTCAGTAATAGGGTTCCCGTTTTACCCTTTGGGTACGGAACCCAAAAAAACGCATTTTGTTCAAATAATATAGTTTATAAAACTGTTTCTACTGTACCTACCTACTACTTATATGCTTATTTTCTATTCTATGGTGCTTCACATTGATTACCGCTGCGGTCCGGCCGCCGAAGAACTAAACCAATTTGCGCTAAGCGCAGCGGACACGGGCTGAATAACTTTCGGACTTTAAGCATTCGCAGCGGACAATTGAATACTCCGGCTTACTGCAGTGTTTTAGAAATGCAGAGGTACTAATGCTCATGTATATAGATAGGTATTCCCGACACGCCATCACGCTTCGAATCTTTAACTAAAAAGGCGTCAACTAGCAAACACTTTATAATTTACGAAATAAAAGAATTGATGAAATTTAATGCGAAAAGGATTAATATCATGTTAAAAAACCGGCCAAGTGCGAGTCGGACTCGCGCACGAAGGGTTCCGTACCATTATCTATAAAAACAGCAAAAAAATCACGTTTGTTGTATGAGAGCCCCCTTAAATATTTATTTTATTCTGTTTTTTAGTATTTTTTGTTATAGCGGCAACAGAGATATATCATCTGTGAAAATTTCAACTCTATAACTGTCACGGTTCATGAGATACAGCCTGGTGACAGACGGACGGACGGACGTACAGCGAAGTCTTAGTAATAGGGTTCCGATTATACCCTTTGGGTACGGAACCTTAAAAAGCACCTTCGCAAATTTCATAACCATAAATTAAGATTATAGTGAGTTAACCTTAAAAGATAGGCATATGCTGTCGCAGACCTTTATTTGGAACTTTTAAAGGGGAACAATTCCGTCATACATAATTTTTGCGTAACTTTAACCGTTTAGCGCAAGCAATGGAAGTTCTCAAAAAGAACATTGCTTCCCCTTTTTGCCAAATTTTTCATTGCTGCTCCGCTCCAATTGGTCGTAGCGCGATGTTATATAGCCTTCCTCGATAAATGGACTATGCGACACAAAATTTTTTTTTTTCAATTCATATAGTTCCTGGGATTAGCGCGTTCAACCAAACCAACAAACTCTTCAGCTTTATAATCTTTATATTTAGATATAATTCTACTGTACGTGTGTATGTCACTGAACTCCTCCTAAACGGCTGGACTACTAAAGTGGCAAATATTTTGACGCGCCCGTCTTGACGCCCCAGTGAGGCCAGGACTTATCCTAACCGGGTCGAGGGGCGAGTGTTGCTTTAAGTAGTATTTAGTTTTCTTTGCTTATATCGCCTACTTGGCCAAGAGCTCAATGCTCCACTGGCGCCGACTCATCCGCAGGCCATAAATCTCACGGCACTTTGACACTTGCCAGACTCCGAGAGCCAACTTCCAACTTAAAGTGGAGTAAATTAAGTGCTGTGTATTGATGTGCTCGTTGTACCTACCTACTAAGGCCACGTTCACACGGTAATGCTGGCTACTCGATAATTACAAGTTGCATTTTGTTTGGTTAGACAGTGATAATAATTTGTTAATTATCAGGAACTCCGTAACCGTAACCGAAGCTATCGGATATCCGAAATAAATAAATATCCGTTACCGACACCGTTATAAAAGTTTTGAATAATTTTGGATGAGGGCGTAGTCCAAATTAATTAAGTACATCATCATCATCATCACGCCTGTATTCCCCGAAGGGGTAGGCAGAGGTGCACTGTAGTGCACCCACACTTCGCCGATGTATTTTGGTCCCAATGTAATAGGGGGCGAGCCTATTGCCATTATACCGGGCACATTCCCCCTCAATACGAGGGAGATTTGGGCCATAGTCCACCACGCTGGCCCAGTGCGGGTTGGTGAACTTCACACGCCTTTCTACAGACGTGCAGGTTTCCTCACGATGTTTTCCTTCACCGTTCAGCAAGTGGTAATCATTGTTGAAAATGACATTCGCACATGAAAATTATCTCAGAGGTGCGGGCCTCGGATTTGAACTTGCACCGGCCGTTCAAGGCGGGCGTTCTTGCCCGCGAGGCTACCACTGCTTAATTAAGTGAAGTTACTTAATGTCATTTTTGCGTTTTTATTTATAAGTATCTAATTAGAAAATACTTAAAGTAGCTATAATAATAATTTATGACTGATTGTCAAAACCAAATGATATTCTAAAAATATAGTCAAATAATTTATCTTGCTATTTATATTCTATTATCTATTACAGCCCTTTTGAACGTCCCATTGCTGGCCACGGACCTCCCCTCAATGCGAGGGGGATTCACTTTTATAATTCTTTAAAAATCGGACATCTATTACCGAAGCTATCATTAACCAGAAACTAGCGGATAATCCGAAATTAATTCATATCCATTACATCCCTACTAATTATTTAGGTATATACTTACTTACATTTAGCACCAGACACACTGGCACGATTGTCGCGCGTGTCTGACGCTCCAGTGTGCAGTGCTTGTATTTACAACTTTATAAGAATGCTATTTAATCTCCAGTCCATAAATATGGTTTAAAATATGGCGCTCCTTGAGCCGCTGATAAAAGTCCCGTAAATTAACTTCGGACGTTTCCACGATAAGCATTTTAAATACGGAACCCCGAATTCATTAGGGTTCGGTATAAAATGCTATTGTACTTTTTATAGCGTCTATAGCCTTGTAGGTCAGTCTAGTAAACAAGAAGACTCGGATTCGATCCCTAAACTTTTTATTAAACAAATGAAACAAAAAGAGAAGAGAATACTAGTAAATGTGACAGTCTTACTTGCTAGGATTACACATACGTCCTGTGACTAATATTATTCACTCTCTATCATGATGGAAAATATTAGTTTAGTCTTAACTACGACTAAATCCCAAATGACTTCGAACTCTATCGACAATTTTTTAATTATTTAAATAGGGACTTTTAGTCTCAATTTTTCTTAACATATACACTACTTATGTTTAATACAAATTCCCATTAAAACAATTATTGGTCTCTATTAGCAAACATTTGATGCAAAAGTGGTAGATAAGTAATGTCTCTATTCACTGTTTAATCATAAAAAGGAATTTGCTTAACAGAATTGCGCCCATTACATATATCCCTCAATACAGATGAGGAAACGATCTAACCTATCAATAGATAATCGAACGTATCTCTACTCATTCTTTCAACAACACCTCCTGCAGTACTCCACCCTGATACCTTTACATAAAGTTCAATTTTAGTTGTAGTTTTCCAGCGGCAAGACGACAATGGGTTGTAAAATTCGGTTCGTAAAACGATAAATCGCAGGGTATATCTCAAACTATTCAAAATCAGTATCCCGCCCCTTCAAATGGGGTGCAATAAATTGAGGGGTGAGCATTATCTAGATTTATTATGTGTTTTACGCTCGTAAGCGAATAATGATAACAGCGTGTAATAATTAATTATAAGACTTTCCCTCGTAAATCTATTTATATCTAGCATATTCCCAAGATGGAATTTTACTAAAATCTCAAGTCATTTAATAGTTTATTTGTTCCTTCTGGCTTTGTCAGTAGCTTTAATGGGATCAAAACCTTGACCCCCAAATATATAAAACTTTTGATCTATATATTCGTCTTTCAAAATACTTCTGTAACAAAAATATATTGATTATAATTTCTATAAATTTCGCAGTTTGCAGAAAAGTTTAGTACCAAAAGGTAGGATTTTCTCTTATATTTCTTATCAGAACGAATATACTCGGGGAATGGAGTCCACCGACTCCTAGAGACATCCAGATTTATGTACCACCAATACGTTTCCGATAAAAAAGTGGAGGAGACATTGTCGCTGCAGGGGTGTCAGATAGGACAGGGCCGGAGTAATAAATAAAGTAATAATATAACCTTTTTGTAGATGGACCTCCAATTTTATAGAAAAATTTCATCTATTTACAGTAACCTAATACAATAAGGTTTTTATATATATTTGAAGTATGAAAATATAACCTTCCCAGACTATACCCACATAAAAGAACATCCTCGTTTAGATTCCTATTTTTTTTTAGCTATAATTATCTAAATCATAGATAAAGAGGGTAATATAACAATACCTTAAAATATATCTTCCTATATAACAATAATAAATGTAATTATTCATTGACTGAATACTCCAATTATGCCTAAAGATTCTTATCAGACACTTACACATTACACACAGTATTTACACTCTTTGATAATAAAATCCCTCCACAAGTAACTAACAATATCAACATAGAACGGCTTCCAAATATATTGACGCCCAAATTTTACACCCCGTAAAAAATATTTAGCACCCCTGAATCTCAGTACGTCCCTGTTCGAAAACACGCTAAATGTAATTTAGAAGGGAACAGTGGATCTAAGTGGTGCATTTGCTGGGATCCCACCTGTGGCTTATTTATTGCCTTGGATACCCTCCGCTCGTGAATAATGCAACCGTTACAAATATCCTTTTGTTTGGTTACATTCGGGTGAATGTAGGGCGCTGGCTGCAAAATAAACTTGTTATTTTGCTTGATAAATGAGTCCAAACCGAGTTGATATAATCCTTATGTAAACTATCAATCACTGAAGGAATAAAACCCCGAGAATATAGGGACATCATGGATTTTGCCAATACTAAAACGAACACTACTAAAAAGATAAGGTACCTATAGAATATTGCGCGAATGTTCTAAACCCCCAATCCAATATTATGGAATATTTTCCAATCCAGTTCAAAATATTTTTAAAATATCGTCACAAACGCGCCACGACACCTCTCAGCGATTTGCGGGAAATATCATACCTTTTAATATTCTATTTCGCAAAAGATGCCCTGAAAATGCACACACCTTTATGCAGCTCGCGTAGCTTCTGTGATCTTCAACGTAAGAGCTATTTCGGCTTGCCAGAGTTGAATACAAAATTGGTATTGTATTTTAAATATTTTATACTGTTACGTAGGATCTTATTTCTTTGATATAAGTAGCATTTTACAATGTATTAAACGAATATGTCGTTGGCAAAGTTTCAAATGATACACAATTTTCATGCAGGTTATTGAGTCGTATATACTAGAACATAAGTTATATTTTCGAATATTTAATAAGTATGAACGTGATGTATGTACGTGACGCGTGTAGAGCTGAGATTAATTTTCAATCCATATTGCCGTTTTGATTGAAATCTTTATTTACTTTGCACCATTTGATATTATTTTTATATTTGTGAGTATTTTCTTGTATTTCTAATTGTTAAAGCCCACTGTACACTGTGCATCAAGACACCCGCTGCAATTTTTTTTGCCAAAACCAATTGTTTGACAATAAAGATAAAGACTTACTTTCACAAACTAAGAAAAGCTTGTACTATAGGTAACACGCAATGGACTGGAGGCGATCCAAGATACATCTAGCTAGACCAAAGCAAATTCCAAAAAGGTACTTTCCGTAATTTTCCGCTGGCGGGAATCGACCCTCAACCACACCACCAAGCCGTCTTCAAATAACACTAGTAGTAAGTTACGCCTAGGTAATAAAGTCCAAAATCCCACTAATAATTTTCAAAGGACCAGTGTAAAAACAAAAGCATAATAAAGAGCAACGATCGACTTGGGTATATCCAGTCTGCTCTCAATCGCAAACTTTATTTAAACCGCGAAAGAACCTCATTAAAATCTTTAAACGGTCGCCGCCATAATGGATATACTTAAAAAAAGAAATAAGTAATATGCTTCCCGGTCTCCGGGAAAAGTTTTCTCATTAAGACAAGTTTGCCGCCCTACACGAGTTCCGTAATTGCGACCAACTCTTAGCCAAGTCAATCGAAGGCGGCGCTACCGATATGACTCGTGTGACAGTTTGATTGACAAAACATGTACAGCAAATATGATTCAACGTTTCTCACCTAATGACTTCTACACACATGCCGGCGGCACAGCCTGGTGGTTACAGTCACGCGGGTATGCCGCCGGCTTTATTAGGCAGACGGCACTTATCGCAAAAAATTTTACAAAGCTGCACGGCATCTTTTCCAATTGCACACATCACAGCTCCCAACTCACTTGAATGGCGGGAACAAACTAACTCCGACTACTCGCAACTCATTTGTGCGGCAATACCGTTGATAGTGCCGCCAGCAAAGTGTGTATGACCAATAACGCAACTAAAGTTTGTATCAAACGTAACGCTATGGCCATATTCACCTATCGGATAATTACGGCAAATCCGTTCACGTCTTTTTCCTACTACTTCGTTCTAAGACCGTGCATAATAGTCTTATGGTAACCCATCAAAAGGCGACACCTATACAAACAAATAGTAAGTAAAAAAAAAAAATAAGCACCCGTTTCCTTCATCAAAGGTTATCCCTCCTTCAAAAATGTTAAATCCTCAATAATATCAACATTATGTAAATAGACCATCAAAGTACTTCCAAAGTGGTATCCACGTACTCCTGATCATGGGAAACCTCCAGAAAAAGCTCCTTAAAACCATCCTTCCTAAAAATTGTTCGTCATTGATAAATTCCCAGTGCTTCAAAAGCTTTCCCGGGAAATAGGATTAGACAACATGCAATAAATAAAACGTATTACACGTCCAGATACGGTTGTGTATCTTACAAATACGAAGCTATAGAAACTCTGACTTTTCCATTTGGCCAGGTATGAAACGAATTAAATGTCCAATCATGTTCGACTTGAGAGAGGTTTTAGAAATACGTATATGATAAAACTTCTCATTGATCCTAGAGTTGTGACGGCCGTGCTTTTGTATTATTTATAAAGATTTACACACCGCACACTGGGGCGTTGACTCTCGTGCGTCCTATTTTTTGACAATACAAAAACAAACTCAGTTCATTTCGTTGTAGAATGCACCTTTTACATGTGTCAATACTGTTTGTTTTGATATTGGCAAACGATTTGACGCGCGGATGTCACGAGCAAGCGGCTTGGCTTTTACGACAGAAACTCAATCTTAATGCATATTTCCACAGCTCATTTTGGTATTGACATAAAACTTTGACGCGTCTATGCATTTATATCGAAATAAGTAATACACGCCACGAAATATAATATCGTGAAAAAACAACAAAATTTTAGATCGTCAATCGAAAAAATCCCGGCCTCTGTCGGGACGGCCCGTGATAAAATAACAACAACAATAAATCCAAACAAGCCACCACATTTATTATATCCGTTAGTGCGGACTCAATTGTCACTATTGTTCATTCCTGCCCGGGGGATTTACATTGCTGGCTCACCACCACCTGTTAAATAGAAACAATAATTGTGTAACATCAATGTAATAAATAATTGCAAAAATCTCGTCTCTCCTCTGTAGAGGTTAAAAAAAAAATTGACTAACAAAAAAATCTACTAAGTTAAAAACAGAACTTTTTACAAATCTTTGTACAAAAACCGTTTTTAGATCTCTCTTTTTGCATAAATTATGGTAACTGTAACTAATATGCTATTAATAAGCCATAAAACGCGAAGACTGTTGCTGCGTATGTCGTGCGTAGTGGTATGTTCAGTACATATGCACTGAAACAACGCGCGGCCGCGGCAGCGCCACTGTGCAATATGGCGGCCGGTCCAAATGAAAAATGGCGTCAATTTACAGGGCAAACTCGGCTAAATTGGATATTTCTCACGCTAAACCCCCGGCAAGAGGCGAGTATTCCGTTTTTACGCCACTTTCTGTTTTATTTGCGGACACAGGGTAAAGCCAAATAATCTTTTCTGGGGAACAAACGAAAAAAAATCTTGATTTTACGTATTTTCTTATTTAACGGTATAATTTTACAATATAACTTTTACTTCTATTACGGTGCAACAATCAAATTGCTGTCATCGTTGCTATGGATGAAATTATTTACAGATAATTTCACTAAATAAAGTCAGTTGCTTTACTATGGGTTTGATAGATTTTTTATGCGCCCCAGCGCCTCTATCGGTCCCTTAAGGAACTAACAATTGCTTGCGACCGACGACGGTTTATTTTGAGTGTAAGCTGTCCAGGTAGTGGCGGGTACGATTGGCGTCGGTAATGGCCTATTCGGAAATTGCCTTGATCTAGAATCTAGGTGTAACTGTAATTGCCCGTAATCCATTGTATGGTAGCTTTGCTTAGTTGGGGAGTATGAATAAGTATGTTTTGGTCTGGAGATGTTTTTTTATTTATATAAATCCTCCCCGATAATCCAAATCACTCGGCATTCAGTATGTAACCAAACACACGTTTACACCGCCGCTGCGTAATGTAATTACCCTCGAACAAACGTACCGAGATCTCACCAAGTCCTGAATGCCGTATTGATGGACCGGCCGAGCGCGGGACACGCTGTGGGACTTAATGATCTAATAAAATACGACTGGCTGGAGAGACGTGAGCTGGAATACAAGTAGATTACACAAATATAGAGTGATGGAGGTGACTCGGACTTGGCCGATCTTGGCCAACAATTTTAACATCCCATAGCGTTTACTTGTCGTTTGAACATTTTTTCTTCTGAAAGTAAAATTATAAATATATTATTGCAAAGTGTGATACCACTTGGAATAGCAGAGTAAAACACTATTGTAGTGATATAATATTGCAATTACAATTGATTAGAATATGTTTTTGTTATTTTTTTTACGAAATTAATGCAATGATGTTTTTTATGAAATAAGTTGAGGAATGGCTGCACCTGTACTTGTAGTATGTACGCCAAGACTAGTCTTATGTCACAGAATGTGAGAGAGTGACCGAGCCAATCCGTGACAGAGATCTTTTCTTGACATATGCATGTAATACTAACACCACTGCAATTAGCAAGTATTCTGTCTATTTTAAGTAATAGTAAAGTTAAATTCAATAAATACACATTATGAATAAAAGATGTAGGAAGAATCCACTTATAGTCTATGAAGACTAACTGCTAGGTATACATTCACAATTTCTATCGCATATTTGCTAGTATCTTAAAATTGTGTGTGATAAATGTGATAAATAGTATATGTATATTTTCAAAGCCTTGGATGTCACCAATATACCTATGTCCTATAAACATAGTATTTTTAAACCATAACCATTACTGTAAGCACTTCCGCAACGATTTTATTGCATACTTTAGTAAGTCACATCCAGTCGCAATATGTTTCTATATCAATCATAGTTTTAGACAAGGAAGGCTTGATAGATGAGGCGTTCGAACGGTATCGAGATGCAGGCGGGATATTGTTTTATGACGTAGAGAATAGAGTGCATTTATCTTTATTTCAATACAAATCGTTAAAGGCCGTTGCTTGTCATCTTCAATGTGACCAAACGTCCTAAAATGACTTTTCAGAAGCACCTCGAGCTCTCTGTTCAAATATCATAATTTCATGGCTCAGTTTCAATACGTCTCGAGTCCTACGCGCTCGGCAAAATCTCTTGTCTACCTAATAAGGCATTATTCTCAGATTTTAATTACGAGTAGGGCTGCCGCTGCGAGCAACCTTATTAATTAGTACCTACATATACTTAACTATTTAAATTAGTATTAAGCATATTCTGAATCCAAGATGGCGCTGGATTTTATGGGGATATTCAAGTTACTAAATTAGCCGAAAATTGAACTGTTGACTCACACTACATTCAGAAGTGTAATCTCAGGCTTAGGTAGATGATTATCTAGAACTTAAGGTACTTATGAAAAGAAAACAGGGCACTACCTAATCGACAATAGGCCGTATATAACAATACATAACACAATATATCGAGGGTATAGTGTTAAAATCCAATAAGTGCCAAAAAATTAAAAAAATCGTTTTATTGGTCTGTGTGAATTTTTGATGCTCTTTTCAGTGGTGTCATTCACTTTTACCACATCATGCTTATTATAACGATATTATTTAAATAAAATAGATATTTGGTTCTTAAAACTTAAAAAAATATCAGTTTTATACTTATTGACTTTTGGCACTATAAACCTCGATATAAAAATTGACGTCTTTTAGACACATAAATAATTATATCAGTGGCTTTGCAATACAGATGTGACAACCCTAATTATGAACTCGCTTATTAAATCGAGCACTGCGAGGCTTTGTATCGAAACGCGATTACAAGAGCGGCTAGGGCCGCGCTCCTCGGAGCCAAGTGGCGCCAAGGTCGTCTGGGTCACCGAGAAGCGTCCCAAACTACGCTTACTTTATACCTTATTTTATAGACTACTGGCTGAATCTGCGACTACATTGGTGTGGAACTTAGAAACCCTAATTACATTGCTAAAACAAAAGGAGCCTTAGTCACTCCTTAAAATATCAGCTATCTGTCAGAGAAAGCTCTGTCAAAATCGGTCCAGCCGTTTCGGAGATTACCAAAACAAACAGATAGGCTAACATTTTAAAATTCTGCTGTCGTTATTAGATCCAATGTACTTGTGTATGCATTTAGTAAATGTTGATATTTTTACATTTCCTCACCACAACTATCTGTAATTTGGGGGTAGAAATTTATCTTAAATAATAAGGCATGCAAGTTTATAAAAAAACAGTGGTAGCCTAGTTGGTAAAGACCGCCTTAAACGTAAGAGGTGCAAGTTCAAACCCCGGGCTCGCACCTCTGAAATGTTCATGTGCGAATACCATTTTCAATAATGATTACCACTTGATGATCGGTGAAGGAAAACATCGTGAGGAAACCTGCACGTCTATAGAAAGTCGTGTGAAGTTTACAAACTCACACTGTACCAGTGTGGTGGACTATTGCCCAAATCTCCCTCGTACTGAGGGAGAATGTGCCCGGTATAATAGCAATAGGCTCGCCACCTATTACATTGGGACCAAACATCGTCGAAATGTGGGTACACTGTAGTGGCACCTCTGCCTACCCCTTCGGGAATACAGCTGCAATGATGTTTTTATTTTTATAAGTTTATGTTATGTGCCACTTCCTAAGAACACTTAGGATTTCCAACGTTAAATGATCAATTAGCTAATTAAAATCCTTAATAGATCCAATTGTGTTCCGCCCTAATGAGCGTTTTATTTTCTTTTTCACGTCTCGTAGCGATACCTTTGATCGGAGCACTGCGCTAGTCCATTGTGCCGCCAATTTGAACGAACCAGATCATTCATCGTAACGTTCTTTGATCTCGTTCGATACTGAACGAAATGAATTGTTGGGGAAACAATTTTGAGTCTCTTTGATTCCACGATAGCCACTTGTTAATGTTCTTAGTCGTCTATTTAAATCAAAATGTCTACCTTAAATTAAATAAATATCGCCATCAACACATACTCATCGTATGATCCTAAACGAAGTAAAGCTTATACTATGGGTACCCTATAATGGACTGGGGGTGATCTCAGGTACACCCAGACTAGGGCTAGTTCCGAAAAGGCCGTTTCCAAAATTTGGCTTTGGTGGATTGGAACCCCCGACCACTTAGTTCAGTTTCAAAGCACTAGACCAAGCCGTCATCAATGAATCGAAATGATGGAATACAATGGAATAAGATGAGGTATGGCTGTACCCTTATTTAAAAGGTATTTTGCCAGTGTCAAGTAATTAATAGAATTCAGATTGGAAAATCAATTATAAATCGGACTCGCGCACGAAGGGTTCCATACCATTATCTATAAAAACGGCAAAAAAATCACGTTTATTGTATGGGAGCCCCTTAAATATTTATTTTATTCTGTTTTTAGTATTTGTTGTTATAGCGGCAGCTGAAATACATCATCTGTAAAAATTTCAACTCTCTAACTATCACGGTTCATGAGATACAGCCTGGTGACAGACGGACGGACGGACAGCGAAGTCTTAGTAATAGGGTTCCCGTTTTACCCTTTGGGTACGGAACCCTAAAAAGATGGCAGATTCACAAAAATTAGATTACACTTATTACATGATATTTTGCCATTTCACATCCTTACAGATTTACAGAACACACTTGTCTAAGACGTTCAGTTACTTAAAATTTAAAAACATTGAATAACAAACATTTACATGGACAATATTAATGACCTTTTAAAACCTTATTATTACTATTAAAGACCTTTTAATATTACTATTATAGCCTTTTTAACGTGCTGGGCACGGACCTCCCCTCAATGCGAGGGCGATTTTATGCTTATGTCAAGTATTTATCTCTGGTGTGTAAATGACATCATATTTTTCCGCATTCGTCTCGTTTGCAGATAGGATACGCTGCACATTTTTTGCGTAAATCAACATTAATTCCTTTTTAAATTAGTAAGCGTTGAACCGGTCGACGTCTGAAATGTGATTAATGAAACAAATTTTAGGAGAAAGGAGGGCAGATTTTTTTTATTCTTGTTACGTAAGCGTGTTTTGTTTCCGGCCCGCCGGTCGCGGAAGCGATCCGCTCTATAGACTTACGCCAAAAATACGTTGTTTTGCCCCTTTCTTGGTGATTTTATTGTGTTTAATCTCTACACAACTCTACCTCATTTTCATACGAGATTACCACTGCTATGAAACGGTGAAGGAAAACATCGTGAGGAAACCTGCACGTCCATAGAAAAGGCGTGAAGTACACCAACCCGCACTGGGGGTGGACTATAGCCCAAAAATCTCCCTCGTATAGAGGACTAATGTGCCCGGTACAATGGCAATAGGCTCGCCCCCTATTACATTGGGACCAAAAATACACCGGCGAAGTGTGGGCGCACTGCAGTGCACCCCTGCCTACCCCTTCCCCTGGGAATATAAGCGTGATGATGTATTTGAATTATTATTACAATTATCTACATTTTTATTTGAAACCCTGTATCTGACAAATTGTCAAACTTGTCATGCAACCATAAAGCCCTGGGAACACTGGGGCCCCAAGACGCGTCAACACTTTTTGCCAATAACAAAACGAACTCTGTGTCAATATACATAAAGACTAAATTTATGTGGTATATACCACTCGACGACACATCACAATTCGCTCACTCGCGCTTTCAATGACATTTCGTGGATGAATTAGCTTTTTATATGAGTCAATGGATTTCGTTTTAGTATAAGCAAGATTATTGACGCGCGCGTTTTGCCGCCTCAGTATACCCAGTAGGCTTATGACTCTACCGCCCATTCTGATTGCAGAATAAATAGTTTACAAAATAATCTTTACTTCATCCAGATGCTTTCTCGTCTGGAATGATTATACCAACTTTCAGTCTTCGAACTCCTAAGCAATCTAACATTATAATTAACAAGATACCGTTCGATCGATTTGTTTCAGCAGAAACACCCACATGTGATCTTCGAAGCGCGGACAAAGGCGAACAAGGGGTGCGCTAACAAGCTGGAGTTCAGGCCAAAGAACCGGCGCACCAAGCACGTGTCTTACCTGGAAGACCCGCTCGCCGACGACCCCAGCACCATGTGAGTCAAGCATTTTATTTAAACACCTACTTTTTGACCTCCAGCATTATAGAACCCAAATTCATTAACAGCCAAAACTTACTTTCTATGTAAATATATTTGTGTTCTCTACTCTTGCGTTCCAACATTCATGTGATTATCCATTTAATATTATCTTTTATCAAGGTAAGGGCTCGCATAGTCATCGTCTCCATATTATTTTGATAACAACTGATCTTTTCGTTTGCTAACAGATTTCACCTATCTCTGTAAAAAAGATAGTTTCAGCGTTAAGTATACCGACAAACGTGGAAACTAAGATTAAAGAAAGCTGTTTCGAAATTAATAAATTGTATGTTATATTATAACATGTTTGTGCGTAAACTAAAAATCATGATTCAAAGTTTTATCGAGATTAGTTTATAATATGAAGCGTAGTGTTGAGCGCCATCTATTAGCGGCATGTAGTAGTTCTGTTTGTGGCGAGGTTATAGAGGTCGCTAGATGGGCGCATATGACAATACTCGTTTAGTGATTAGTAATTCAGTCAGTGATTAGCCCTTAAGGAAATATAAAGGTACGATTTGAAATTAGAATGTACTTGGATTTGAATCTTGATTACAAAACTAGAATCCGGAAATAACAATGTGTCGTATGACGACACACAAAAAAAATATGTCCGCAAAAGTTTAGCCAACTCTCAAATAACAAAAGGAAACTACACAAAGTGTTAGGAAGTTGTGCCGGCCAAGTTATTAATCATAGGTTTGTCAGGGGTGAGTGAGGAGTGAATAATGCAGCGCTTCGGGAGTTGCCAACTAGGGGCTCCGGGGGTCCGTACACCGGAATAAGTAAAACACTTTCCGTTCGTCAAAAGCTACAGACCCCATAGATAAGACGTCTATCTTTACGTCAAAATCTATAAAAATGACATAAAATACGTGACAATCGTCAGCTAATGTCATTTCCATACCACAACTAATAGCCAAACATTTTCCCCATGTTTCGATGTCAAAAAAAAATAACGAGGTTCCCAATTCGATCCTTTTTACGTATTCTCATCTATATTTAAAATTTTAAAGTCGATATGATCCTATTAAACTATGGTGATCAAATTTCTGGTAATTTTCGGTAATAACAACTGCAACAGCTTGTCTGAAAAACAACAAAAAAAAACAGTGGAACTCTTTGTGAGCGGCTCCAACTCTCACTTGCCCGCTTTTTTCCAGTTCCCCCGATTCAGAGGCAACACAATGTGCGACCACATTATGAATTCTATTTGAGTTTTGTTTGAGAAAATAATTCAAACTCCCGACGACAAAGGGAAATACTTGGTTATGCAGTTTTGCCATATTTTCAGCAAATAATTTTTGCGAATTCGTACCCGGCGCGCGGAGTGCGAGAAAGGGAATCATTTGGAGTCGCAACTCCCAGAAACTCACAGGAAATTGCGGAATTAAACGCTGTGTTTGAGAAGTTTTGAAAATAGAAGCAGTTTTATTCTAACCTTATTTTGTAGGTATTTATAATTAAATAAGGACTAGGTCACAGTTTACTGTAGGTAGTCCACTCTACTATAGCGTGGACCTACTTTTATTAAGGTAAAGCGGAGCGTAACATTTGTAAGAATCAAATAAAGAGAAGTGGGGTTTTAACTTTATTAACTAGTTTTTTTTATTTTCTATTTTCAATTTGTTTTTAGAATACATTTTTTTACAATTTGCTGTCCTCATGTTTCAGCGCCGCTATCTCTTGACTATTTGACAAAAAAAAACACATAAATGTTTTAGAAAATTGCTTTAAGGGATGATAGTACATCCAATGCATTTGTAGATAACCAGTTGTGAGGTGAATTTCTTGAATTCTTTTTCTCTCATATAAATTACGAAAGAGAGACATAGGTACTCTGTGATACAAGTTGTATCATGGCGCACATGCTAGCCGGGCTGCTATCACCACCACCAACTCAAGTTAGGAGTGTTTGCATCACCTTCTTGCAATCAAGCTGTCACTGCCATTCTTATTAAGGAATAGAAGTCTATGATATGAGCAGAACAGGGGCCCGATTTTCGTTTGATAGACATCATCTCCACGACCAATTTGACGTTTCGTTTTGACGTATCTTGAATAGAGATTGATGTCTATCAAATGAGACGGTACGTAAAAAAATTAATGGTAAAATAAACTTTTTTAAAACAAGCTTTTATGTAATTGCCCTAAGTTTTCGTGTTCTCCTCAACAAGCCCTTTCATTTGATACCCATACTGTGGTAGTGCAGAAAAATAACTATTCCACCAACTTGGATGATCTGCCATATTGGAATTAGAATGACGTCACTTATCCAAGCATGCATTGTCATCCAAAATGAGCGTGTATACCAAATTTCGGCTCAATCGGTTAAAGATAACTGATTTAAAATTCAGTTGCAAGATTCCACCCGGACATACATACATTGCAAGTTAATATAAAGCTTGTAAAAACGTGTTCAGTGTGGATTCTGTTCTGGTTTCTGTATTTCTCGTGTTCCTAAACCACGAAGCTTCAATCTATCCGTTCGATGTGTCGGCGTGTTCACGCCGAGTGTTGGCACAGATCTGCCGCGGGATCGACGCGTGTGTGTCAATAATTGATTCGAATTAACGAACCGATGACAGGCTGCGGTCCCATTATTCAATGTGCTTGACATATGCATGCATAGATTTAGACACATTCGTGTTTGAATATAGGTTTCGAATTAATTGGATACTGAAAACCAAAATTTAGTAACCGTTTCTTTTATCACATGCCTGGCAGAAAGCGGAAACGTCGTATCAAGAAATATGAATCTTACAGCAGAAAAACTATTTAAAAAATCTCCTAATAAAACTAGAAAAAAAAATGTTTTATCGTAATTTCGTTGTACGCAGACGAGACATATGCCATTAAATGCGACTTTTTTTCTGATTGATTCTATATGAATACATCATTTGGGCCAATCTTTGAGATTCGACATTCTGTTTTCTACATTTTACAATGCTCTGTCCTTATCGGTCCATAATTATGGTTATCAATGATTTAAAAAAAGGTAAACCACACATTTATGTGGACTTTCGAAGTGTGGACTCATTTAAGTCCACACTTCGAAACTACCACCACTCGAACGTTCCGTAAAGTTAATACCCAACAAAAAACTTTATTTACGATACAAGTGAGGCATTTCAAAGACTTGAACCTACCCCATTGTGCATCAAATCCACCACTTACACCTCATAAATCATTCAGTCGAACCCAATTTGTTGGTGCCGACTGATGAAAGGCCCCCTCTTAATATTCGGTGGGGAATCTATAGGGAATCGTATATTTTATTTCATTCAAGTCTCTGCTTATGGCTGGAATCCCGAAGGATTGATACCGCGTGTGGTTTGCGGTACAAGTATTTTCAATGGATATATTATGTACTTCGGGTTTTGTTTGGGTACGCGTCAATTAGGAGAGATTAGTGAGCGTTTCGAAAAGGTCATATAAAATTTGAATTTGAAAGTCTGAACGGAAACCCCAATGGGTATCCGGAGCTTTAATCTATAAATAATTTTATGAATAATGCGATTATTTATAGATTCAAAGCATATTGTCTGTTTTTATACAACTTTAAAAATTAGGAGGTGCTCTTTTGAATCTGTTTTGTTTTATTTATTACCTTTTTTAACAGATTTATATTTTTTGACCATTTCAAAAAAAACTTTAAAAAGAAATAAAACTGGGAGGAGGTAAACTTCAGTTTAACGAGATCAATCCTCTCTAATTTCTTTTTACTATTTGTACGTATACCTAACGTATTCCTACATAAAACGAATACTGTTCCTACAAACGCACACTACAAAAAGCTTGCAATACAGGCACAAAAACCGCACACATTCGGAACACTTTCATCAAATGTATATGGTACCCTAGTTTAATATATTAATGTAATGCATGATTTGTATACAATTTTTATTTTTTTATTTTTAGGGTTCCGTACCCAAAGGGTAAAACGGGAACCCTATTACTGAGACTTCGCTGTCCGTCCGTCCGTCTGTCACCAGGCTGTATCTCATGAACCGTGATAGCTAGAGAGTTGAAATTTTCACAGATGATGTATTTCTGTTGCCGCTATAACAACAAATACTAAAAAACAGAATACAATGAATATTTAAGGGGGCTCCCATACAACAGACGTGATTTCTTTGCCGTTTTTATAGATAATAGGTACGGAACCCTCCGTGCGCGAGTCCGACTCGCACTTGGCCGGTTTTTTTTTCATTTATTTTTCATTAATATTTTTTTGCAAACCGTACTTTTCATGTGACATTAGACAAATAGAGCTTATTGATATTCCTATTCTTATTTGGATCGCATAGTACCTATATTTTATTTGTAAAACGTCGACATTTGACCGTATACCTTCATCTACTGTGCAACCAAAACACTATCCACCCATTTAACCCATCAAAAGTATCGATTATTACTTTTCTATTTAACGAAGGGCTAACACAACCCGGAAGCAATCTGCTCTGTCGGGGGAATTTCCCCAGCTCCCAGCTAGAGGTCTGAACGCTTGTCTGATAAACTTGATTAAGGGCCGTCCCAGATATGGGTGGGGAAGGACAGATAAAAAAAACGATGGCCATTTCTTTAACATCTTTAAAATGTTCCGTCTTTTTGGTGGATACGCACACGTTTTAAGATGCCGTTGTCAAACGAATGTTTCGTCAATCTGTGTTGTCCTAGTCATAAACATTTCGATACATTTCAGAAATAAAACAACAAAATCAGGTTTTCGCCATTGGTTACCAACTCTCTTGCAGTAATGTTTTAATATTGCTTTCCGTTTTTGACAATGACCTTATACCTATAAATCTATCAAAAATTTACAGGTCATATTAGGATCAACGAGTGATAGAGTTAAAGATGGACCTTTTGAAAACATTTGACAGTTTCACACGACCAATTTTGTTTGTGAGTTTGACATCTACGTACGTCAGGACGCCTTTTGACAAATTTAGGTATCTACGTTTTCTAATATCATTGATTAAAACAATAGTTATTTTAGAGGTCGTGGTGTAGTGGAGTTAATCCTTATTATTTGTCAGATAAAAAAAATCAATCAAAATACCTACGGAACAATGGAATCTTTAAGTATCTGTGGACCGTGAAAAAAGCCTTTGCCGTGCCCTCACCCAACATTCTAACGGCATTTATAATCTGTGGGAAATGTGATTGGTATCTTTGCTGATCAGTGCGGTGGCTGTAAAAAGCGAAAAATCGGTGGAATCTTGCGATTAAATTTTTTCGGAAGTCTTCAGGTAGTTGGATTTAGATTTATTTGATAACGATCTACTGCTTCCGTTGTACGATTCGATCGCTAAGAGATGATTTAATAAAAAAAGGTTTTTGATGTTTCATCTTTCAAAATGAAGTGCCGATTTTTCTTTAAGACAAATTATATTCTATTATGATATTTTTTTACACTGTGTGTACAAAATAAAAAAAGCCCTTGAATCTTAATTATCTTTGTCGCCAAACGGATTACGGGCATAATATAACCTCACAATTCTAGTAAATTAAAAAAAAAGACGTTACATTTTTTAATTGAGAAAAAAAACAATAGACTATCGGCGTTCGATTTTCAACGAGAAGTCGAATCGTGATGTTAATTTCAAAATTAATTATATAAATTTGACTGCTTTTGTTCTTAATAATTGTAAATAATTCTTGCGTAAATAACGTTGTCCTATAAACGCTAATGAAATACTCATGTATTTTAAAATACACATAATTAGTTGTAGGGTAGAACAAACAAACGTAATATTTTTATATCAAGACCTACCTGTTATTTTTAAGACCGTCGCCGAATAGTTGACGAGATTTTCAGTAGTCAGCTTGGTACGCTCGTTATTAATGTGATAATTTGATTGTTCACAAGAGATTAGTGTTACCTACATGTAACTTACTGTTACTTAAAGGATACGGGATTCATTCTCGAGCAGACTTTATTTAAAATATAGAGGGATCAAGTCAACTTTCTAACTCCCCCTTATTTCCGTTTACACAAACTATAGGAGGCACTCGTATACTAACCAGCTCTCATTTACAGTGAGTAGTATTGATATTTACTCCTGGTGTTAGTAATACGGAAATGGGGGTATTAATTATCTACTACAACTCCTCATTCGTCCTCAGGAACACGGCAACGCGGACGAAGGAGCAGCGATCATGGCGCTGGTGGCAGGACGCTGGTCTTCGCGCTCTGAACAGACGGAGGCGGGATGTCAGGGAGACCACCAAGTACATAGAGACGGCTCTGGTTATCGACAAGGCTATGTTCGACAGGCGGAACGGGAGCACCAGGTCTGAGGTTGTGCACGATGCTATACAAGTCGCTAATATTGCTGATCTGGTGAGTTGTTACTACCTTCTCCGTTTTTCTAAGTCTATAGGAGTATTACACCCTACCCCACTGGATCAAGTGACTTGAGGGTTTTTTGGAAATGTACTCTGTGTCAATTTAAATAAAGATTTAATTTATGTGGGAAAGCAACGCGAGCACGCATTTTTGATGATATTTCGATGAAAAATTTGCTTCTTCCATGACTTAATTCGATGCAGCAACATTGGTAGCATGCGTTTCGACGTACCTATGGGGCACAGAGCTTTCATCTTACTAGATTTGCATAGGATAATGTCTGCTAAATAGCCCGAAACCATGGGTATGAGGTCGATACGCTCCAAATGTTCTCAAAGTTCCTTTCAGTGTCTAGGTGAAGCGGTTTTGGTGTACCGTAACCTCAGGGTCGTTAAAGAAAGCGATTTAAAACATAAGACTAGGATAAATGAGATGGTCTATACTAGTCTATAGAATACTTTAGCCAACCACTTTTAGTCCTTAGATTACTTCCTCACAATATACACAACAGTGAAAGGACTCAATTTGAAGACTAAGCGAAACTTCAGTAATCCCCTCCATTAATCAAATGAACAGAATCCATTTATTTCAGCTCAGCCTGTTGAATTTGCGTTTTAAAATTTAATTTGAAATGAATGAACCCAATGTTTGTTCGATTTTCGGGGGATTCGTCCCATGCTTTGTTCAGAGTCAAGTGCCTATTTCAATTTTGTGTTTTAATTATAATTTTGATTGATTGTGTACACAACCTAATAATATAAAAAAAGTATTTATATTTTTTGTTTATGAGAGAACATGGCATGTCAATTATTTGGACAAAACTCCATAAAACATAAGATGATCGCATTAAATCCGTCATATTATTTACCTACCTTCCTCACCCATTTTGTAGGTAATTATTTGTGTGTCGTTATTGATTTTTTAATTACTATAAAATTACTTGACACTGGCAAAATGGTTGGGTTGGGTGTAGCCATATCTCATTTCATTCCATTACATATCGTTAGAAAAAATTTGAACGTGTTGGCATCTATGTTATAATTTTACTAGCTTCTACCCGCGACATCGTCCGCGCAGACTTCGATGATTCAATATCGTTATAAAGTATAGCCTATATGTTATTCCGATGTACACGCAATAATACTGTAAAGTTTCATCAAAATCCGTTCAGTAGTTTTTGCGTGAAACAGTAACAAACATGTATCCATCCATCCTCAAAAACTTTCACATTTATAATATTCGTAGGATTTTAAAATGTTGCTACACTTTGAGTAAAAGGCTATTGATTAAATAAAAATTCTATTACAAGGAGACAATACATCATCACGCCTGTATTCCCCGAAGGGGTAGGCAGAGGTTCACTGCAGTGCGCCCACACTTCGCCGATGTATTTTTGGTCCCAATTTAATAGGGGGCGAGCCTATTGCCATTATCCCGGACACATTCTCCCTCAATAGGAGGGAGATTTTTGGGCTATAGTCCACCACGCTGGCCCAGTGCGGGTTGGTGAACTTCACACGCCTTGCTATAGACGTGCAGGTTTCCTCACGATGTTTTCCTTCACCGTTATTACAAGGAGCTATAAATTATGGGACTTAGAACTTGGTTAGGTACATCTAGTCCCTCCAGTCACGTCAAAACAAGTTCACTTTTCGTAACGAGTCTGTCATTATTACTTTGAACTTCATACTCCTTGAATATAATTATCACTCAAAATTCATAATCTCATTAAAAGTTGTTATAATTGGGTAATCCTTGTCAAAAACTCTGATGAATTTTTAAGCCAATTGACGTTGAGGAACGCGTCTGTCGTGATCTTTTTATTGAGTCACTCAAAATTTATCGCCGCGGTGGGAATTTTACTTATAATTGAATACTACTTTATCGTAATCGTTAACATGTTGTAGAACCCTTCAAACAAGTAGATCCTTCTAAAAACCCCCAACCCTTGTATGAAATACAATAGATGGAAGAAAATCTAGGCAAATTATGAAAAGGTAATATCCGAGGCAAGAAGAAGCAGTGGTAGCCTCGTGGGCAAGAACGCCCGCCTTGAACGTAACGGGTGCAAGTTCAAATTGGGATTTGAACTTGCCGACACCTCTGAGATAATTTTCATGTGCAAATGTCATTTTCAACAATGATTACCACTTTCTGAACGGTGTCTATAGAAAAGCGTGTGAAGTTCACCAACCCGCACTGGGCCAGCGTGGTGGACTATGGCCCAAATCTCCCTCGTATTGAAAGGGAATGTGCCCGATATAATGGCAATAGGCTCGCCCCCTATTACATTGGGACCAAAATACATCGCAAAGTGTGGGCGCTCTACAGTGCACCTCTGCCTACCCCTTCGGGGAATACTGGCGTGATGATGTATTATTTTTGTGTATGTTACACATTTTTTAAGTAACTGCCTTCTTGTATTTGTCTCTTACAACAATAGAAATTTAATCGGATAATTCCTACCATAAGTCACATGGGAAAAGCATATGTAAAAAATATACATACACTGTTATTTCTTATTGTCATGCTCATACCTCTCTTTCAGTACTTCCGAACCCTGAACACACGGGTGTCGCTGGTGTACATAGAGTCCTGGCAGAGCGCCGACCAGGCCGACATCGACAGGAAGCAGGACATCACCAGGGCCATACACAAGTTCAGCGACTACACCGCCAGGAAACTGTTCAAGATTGAGAAGGACACCACGCAATTGCTAACGTGAGTCACTAAAACTAGACCCATTTCCCTCTTGACAACATATTCTCACAAGGCATCACGTTAAAATAAGTATTTTGCTCATAACAACAAGGTTATGTTCCATTAAGGATATTCTAGAGTCTAGAAATTGCTTTGTAGTGGATGTAGGAATACAAATCTGCTTTCCTAGTCTAAATGCTAAACCTCAATTTGCTAATAATATTGGACTGCCTTATCGTTTTATTACGTTTCGTAAGAGAAGTACGAATTATAGTTAATTATAACTACAATAAATGGAATTTAACTACATTTTATTTAATATAATTTTAAACTTAATTCCTTTATAAACTTGTCGCGATTCACTCCACTAAAAATGTTGATACCTTTGAGTGTTCAGAGCAGCATGATATTCCTTACATTGCATTTTATTAAAACATCTTTCCCGCTTGCATTTTGTAAAGTAATACAAATATTTCACGAGAGCGTCGGGTGCGAGCTTTGCAAAGCTGCTTACACAACCCTTTTCCACTCTGAACCGTCGAAATTGCGAGATAGACAGTTGCCAGTGCGCTAAACAGCTCGAAAATTAATCTCGAAAGCGAACCGAGGTCGGGAAATAATTCTGTCGATAAACGAAACTGTCGGCGAACGCGTTACACCAAGGAACGCGTATCGTATTTTGAACCGTACAACGCTTTCTCTGAAGTTACATTTTCGCTTAAATTCAAATATCATCGGGCTATTATCGTTCTAATTTTACAAATTACTGCCCGTATCCGCGGTAATGCTTCCGGCAGATAGCGGGAAGGGGGTGGCTATCATAATTCAACGCGTCATCTGCAGAACCACACGTCGATGTGTTACTGTATTCTGTTCGGATGGATCCAGCGGGGCTGTGTTCTGGTTCTGTCGTGTGAATGATTGATGTCTATCAAATATTTACGAGAAGTGGTTCGACTCCTCGGGGGTTGCAAAGAATACGTCGCGATGGAGTGACAATCAAACAATGCTACTGTGATGTTTATTGCCAGCGGTTTGTTTGTGTCTCACGCGTTGTCTTTATATCGCATGGGGTTAGGTAGACTCGCGGAGTTGCTGTTATTTTGTGGTAAACTAAATTCAATTCAATTCATTCTCTTTATAAGACAACTATGCTGCAATTTTGTTAGTAGGTACATAGTCATAAAATGTGGGTGATGAAAGAAATTAAACTACATTACCTAAATATTGCCAGCTAACATACTATTGGCCAGCCTAGTCATCGTTTTGTATCCCAAACTGAGCAAGGCTTGTACTAAGGGTACCAAATATCGGACTGGAGGCGATCCCAGTTAAACCCAGGCCAGGCTAAATTTTGAAATTTGCCACTGACGGAAATCGAACGCGCAACCTCCTGGTGCAATGAGTCGGCCGGCCTTCGAACGCGCGGTCGTATATGGATTGAAATTACTTTATTATTTAATATTGAACACCAGACTTTTGTTTTGCAATATAACTTATTTTAAGTTACAAGCTTTATATTAACTTGTAATGTATGTCCGGGTGGAATCTTGCAACTGAATTTTATATCCGTTATCTTTAACCGATTGAGCTGAAATTTTGTATACACATTGTTTTGGATGACAATGCATGGTTAGCTTTGTGACGTCATTCTAATTCCAAGATGGCGGAATAGTATTTTTTTCTGTACCACCACAGTATGGGTATCAAATGAAAGGGCTTGCTGAGGAGAACACGAAAACTAAGGGCAATTAAATAAAAGCTTGTTTTTAAAAAGTTTTTTTACCATTAATTTATTTTATATAATAAGAGGACATTGTTTATTTCTGAAATGTTAAATGTAAGTTAATCAATAAGTTTATAACCTTGAGGGGAAAGTTTCTAGTGTGAATCATGAATAGTTCAATCATAAACTAAATTACAAATCACATTTGTAACTCTCTACACTCAAAGGGCGCCAACGGCACCTCATTTCCTAACGCCCCAGACCCGCCGAACCCACACTCTTGCGTCCCCGAACCGAATTCAACTGAATAAAATCAATTTCCTCACTAATTTACACACTTCCGACGGACCTGACGCCGGGGCAATGTAAACAGGCCTGATTTAATAACAAGCGGGGTCAAATTAAATAGAATTTCGAGAAGCGACCCCTAGACCCGCAGCGCGTTCGCCAAACACGACCATTTTATCTAATTCCTTATGGTTTGTGCAAACATTCAATTCAGACTATTGAGAGTTGAATTGCAAAATAATTTAATTACCGTATGGTTTCTTCGGTAGACGCAACATTATTGACTGTAACACATAATAGATACTAAATTTAAATGAATTCCTTTATATGTTTAACTTTAAAAAAAAACGATGTTAACAAAATCTCATGTTACCATTTTTATAAATCTATGCAGTTGTAGATGAAACCTATTACTACATATGGTGTGTTTCTTATCCCTGAAAAGTCCCGTTTGTGTGACGGAATATTATTTATTCAAATCTGTTCGTATAAAAAATATACTTCTTCATTTTGGCTTCGCTGCAGTCAGCAAAAAAAATTAGAAAGACTTATCGATCTTAGTGCCTCCAACGACTGGTATCATTCTTCAAAAACGATTCGTTGCTCTTAATAAAGGCACCCAGCATTATTCAACTATTTAAAACTTCTAAATTATATTCTTACCTACAAAGTATCTTCTGGAACTAAGCAATTATGGTTACTCCTTTGTCAGCGCGCCTTACAAGATGGCGGTCGTGACGTCACCGTTATCAATAGCTCGCGAAGTAATTCAACTATAATTTCCGATATCTGACTCGAATTGGTTCCCCGAAGCGTGGGTACCTCGCTTGGAGCGTAGAGTGTACCTTTCAAAGTTGCCTCGGTAATACCTTGTTAGTAAGTACCTATAGATTCATGGCAACATACCGGATCGTTGATATCTGGGCGTGCACGAGCGTTTTATACGTATATAAGCGTAGTGAGCTATGTGCAGCTGCACATAACATAATTTTCAGTCAGTTCAGCTCTCCTTTTGTTTCAAATATTACACCTTCACTGAATAGGTTATAATTGCGATTTCTATAGCCCAAATCTCTCTCGTATTGATTGGGAATGTGCCCGGTAAGATGGCAATAGACTCGCCCCCTCGTACATTGTGTCCAAAACACGCGTTTGCTTTTTATCGTAAAATAATCCCTAGTTTTCTATTGACTAATAAGTCATGTATATTATTAACTAGCTTCTACCCGCGCCTTCGTCCGCGCAGACTTCAATATCGTTATAAATTATAGCCTATATGTTATTCTGTATGTATAAGCAATAATACTGTTAAGTTTCATCAAAATCCGTTCAGTAGTTTTTGCAGTAAAAAGTAACAAAAATCCATCCATCCTCACAACCTTTCACATTTATAATATTATTAGGATATTTTCAAGGGCCAGGTATGGCATAATTAAAGATATTACTATTACCCATGTCACCTTAGCCTTGACAAATGTTGGTAGATATTTTGAAACAACAGCCGCGTCCACGCGCATAGCTTTCTTCTGTATGTTTTCACTTGTAGTCATAACTTTACAAGTTCCGACATTATCGCAACTCGTTATAGAGTTTGTCAAATTTGCGTCTGATCTACAATGCGACAAGTATCTAATATCAAGCTACAACACTTAAGAAACCTATTTAGATAGGTACAGACACTAAATATATCAACTTGAGACCCCGCACGATACTACGGAAATACCTGTAATTAAAATACCATCATCACGTATATATTTCTCAAACGGATAGGCAGCTGCGTACTCTAGATTTCGCGAATCCTACTAATATTATAAATGTGATAGTTTGTGATGATGGATGGATGTTTGTTACTCTTTCACGCAAAAACTACTGAACGGATTTTGTTGAAACTTAACAGTATTACTGTTAATACGTCATAATAACATAGGCATAAATTATCGAACGGACGGACGAAGTCACAGGTAGAAGCTAGTATATTATAGTTCCATATGTACCGGATACTTAACCCCTGTAATGTTAATTAATTACTGAACAACTATTTACAAAAGATTTAAAAGACAAAAAAAAATATGTAAAAGCTTCGGACCATAGCCCATAATGTTGACCCAGTGTGGTGCCAGAATCTAAACGTCTATGTTGAAAATGGGCTTCATCATATCTTGGTTAGGAGACGTAGTTGGGTACCTACTTATAAGAGACAGTTCAGATACCACGAATCCTTTATTAATCACATCACACATAGATGATACGTTTTTATATTTGCAGCCCTGTGATCTTTCTATTCATAATTACTCTTTAAATAATTAACAAGCAATTGTCATACGTATTGCTCATAATGGCCTTCTAATTACCAACCCCAATTACTCACCAATTAATATGGTATCAAGGCCCATTCTCAGTATTATGGCACACATATTTTATTTACAAAAGGGATAACAAAACGGCCGCCAACACATGCCCCTAATCTACCTACCGACGGAATAATAGCGCGGAAATTGTTGAAAATTATAATTTTTACGGCCAAACAGAGGTACATAATTGTTTTTAGAGGTCCCAGCTTGGTAATAACGTGGATCCCTGGTAGCGGGAAATGCGTTCACTCTTGATGTTATATTTAATTAAGGGGGGACGAGTGATAGATATATGATTAAGTGGGATGAGTGAGCGAGAAAAAACACTTGATAACATAAGGCCATATATATAAAAATACCATTCCATAGTTTATCATCAAAGAAAACTTAAACTTCCCCAATAACCAAGTGCCCCTTTAGACAAATGCTAGTAAAAAGATATAATAATCACATAAACTATTTTGAATCGTTCTAGTATTCTTGGCGTCTTTATTGCTTTTTATTTGCTTTAGTGTCAAATCATCATTTGGCTGGTAAAAAAAAATATGCTGGCGTAGATCCATTGCGTGTAGCTCTAAACGTAGGATATTTTTAATATTGCCCTTTGATTTTAACAGAGGACTGACGTTCCCCGGAGGCGAGTCCGGGATATCTGTTCCGGACACACTATGCACACCTAAATCTGTGGGCATTTCGGTGGACACCAACACGTATGAACCGCACCTGCTGGCTGGCACCATGGCGCATATGATCGGACACAATATCGGTGAGTAACACTTGTAATAAGCTTCTAATACGTACATAGACTGCAAAAAACACATGACCAAATTAAATTACAATATTACCAGTGACCCAATTCTCGCATAATCGTCAGCTTCCCTTTATTCGATATAAATATGTCGAATTAGAGATGATGTCGAGCTTGCGGGAATTGCCCCAGTGATGTTATGTTATTTTTATGTCAATTCCAAAATAACTCTATTTGCTGATGAACAAAAAACGCATTTTAAGGGTACAGGAACATAACAGGGAATGTCCTAATTAATTAATTTTGAGAAGAAGCAATTTGAAAGTTCAACTATTCTAACAACGCTATAGGTAGTTTGGCCATAAACAAAACTGCATTTTTGGCGCCATATGTTGACTTTTTAAAATTCTAATGATTAGAATAAAATTCAAAATACCATACACAAAATATGATTCTATAAAAAAAAGTGACATTCCCTGTTATGTTCCTGAACCCTTCATTTTTCAAAATGAAATGTCAACGATGACGCGAGCGGATTAGAAATTCAAACCTTATTATTAGTGATATAAGGTACATTTTCAAAAAAAAGTGAAGTGATTCCTCTCTGGGTCTCTGGCAGGTATGGGACATGACGACGGGCGCGAGCAGTGCTTCTGCCGGGACTGGCACGGCTGCATCATGGCGCAGTCCATCGTGGGCTCCGATAATGTTCAACCGTACAAGTTCTCCGACTGCTCCAAGAACGACTACATCAACGAACTTAGGATCGGACAGGGGCTGTGTTTGCTCAATAAGCCTAACGAGGTAAGATTTGATATCCTAGCCTAAATCACTATCTGCAAGTGTTAGACAAAACGTTAGACACTCTAAAAAAATAGAGACTTTTTGTCAGAAATTACATTAACCGACTATAAGTTGATCACAGATCCGCCATCTTTTTCATCTTCACCATACATTTTTATTTATTTATAATCTGTATTTATCACTACATATTATGAAACAAAGTCAAAAACTAAGTCCTCCGTCGCGTCTGTCTGTCTGTTCGCGATAAACTCCAAAACTACTTCACCGATTTTCATGCTATTTTCACCAATGGATAGAGTGGTTCTCGATTAAAGTTTTAGTACATAATTTGTCAAGTATTGTATACATTTGCTGTAATATAATGGTATTTGTTGGAGGTGAAAATAATTAGGGTTCTTAAATTTCGCGCGGGCGAAGTCGCGGGGTGGTGCTAGTTGAAAATAAATGCTATTAATTACGTGACACGTAGATGCTAGACCACCTACTTATTGCGGATGCAGCCATTCCCCGTATTATTAAATTTAATTTAATTTCGTAATAGAAGAATTAATAAAGAATGTGCCGTTTAAATGGAACAATAGAGTCTCACCTGTACAACGGCAACGCGCCCGCCAAACTTCAATCCAAAAGTTGTACATCTCGTCAGTCACACGCCGCGTTCATTCCAATTCAAAACGGATTCCCGTCGAAAATTAATCTGTGCCTGTCCTATTGTTTGTCGGGCGCGCTCCTTTGGCCCACTCCTTTAATAAAAGTTATGTTAATGCCGCCGGCCCGCTCGGAATTATCTCAACGAATATATAATAACACGGAGCTCGGGTTCGTTTATTGGAATAAATTTGCATGGCACGGGAATGATAATGCTGTGTGGGAGCTTCATCCCCACTTCGATTGCGTTTACATATTTATCGAGGCATGATTGTGAAAGGAATTCCTTTATTTTCGTGTGTACCGGATTCTGAGAGCAGTGACGTGTTATATCATACGGGATTCTTGCCGTTTTAGATAATTTTCAAAGCAGATTTCATAATTTCCCTTCAACCTGAAAGTGCCTATATCATAGATACTTTATTCATTAATATATTATAACAATATATAATATATCTATAGACAATTTATGAATAGATATCAAAAGCAGTATTAGGCACAGCAATTAGTATAAAATCACTTACACCTGTAGGTTTAACATGTATGCCAAGACTAGACATATGTCACGGAAAATTTAGTTTTTGTCTCCTTCTCTCGTATGAAATAAGACAGAGAGCGAGCGAGCGAATCCGTGACAAAGATCTCGTCTTGACGTGCTAGCCCTGCTGAGCGTCCGAACACAACGCTAGTCTACTGACTAAACAAACCAACAGATATTATTTTTACCGACAATAAATGCCGTTGATCGATAGAAGATAAATAACTAAAGCATTTTAATTTCAAATATACCATCCCCAGCCGTCCGATTGTACCTTTATGATACAGTGTATAATAAAGATTGTATAATCAGGCATTTTGTACTTTGATTCAACAAAAAAAAACTCACAATTTGAAGTAAATTATGTAACCACTTATACGGAACAATTGTACCTATTCCTTAATATCATTCTTATAACTCACCCCTTTTAAGTTTATATCCAACGATTAACACATTGTATAGACATGTTGGGTGGGGTCTTATCGATACCGTTGGTCCCCAGCTGGTGATCCACCATCAGTGCGGCAATGGACGGCTAGACGAGGGTGAAGAGTGTGACTGCGGAACCATCACAGAGTGCGAGAAGATCAACCCGTGCTGTGACCCCTTTACCTGCCGCCTTACCAAGGAGGCGCAGTGCGGCTCTGGAGAGTGCTGCGAGAGATGCCAGGTGAGACACTAATTACAACACACTTAAAACGCCATTTCAGACATCCAAAATAAGCAACTACAACACCATTGCAGATTTATAATATTTCAACAATAACAACTTCACAAAGCTCCATTATTGCCAGTGGATAACAATAAATTGTCTGAAAGTTAAGAGGTAGAATTTTAGACTTTGAAGCTTATTACATATTACACTTTATTATTACTTATTACATTCAAGCGAGGTTTTCACTCAATACCTATTTACATTCCATTTTATACAACAAAATACCTAACCACGAACCAGTTTCGAGTCCACAAATACAGTAGAATGGTTTGTAAACTGACATAGAGTTATAAAGAGACAGATACACAGATGGAACGAGAAAAAGGATCTGAGCGTCTCACATTTCTTGTCGCTCTATCGTATTTTGTAGTCTGTGGAGCGGATTTAATATCCAAAGCTATATATTATTATGCATTTTCGGTTAGCTGATAATAAAACTTTTTTCAAATTTTAACTCACAGTTTCTCTTGAAAAGGTGAGTCGAAACAGTTTTAATTTTTTTGATTATTTGGTCTGATCATGGCTACACTAGGCATTTAGATATTGTCTCGTGACATTTCATGTATGATGATCGACTTTATTTCCAGTTAAAACCTAGAGGTGTGATCTGCCGGGACGCGACCAATGAGTGTGACCTTGAAGAGACCTGTACCGGCCTCTCCGGAGTATGTCCACCCGACTCCCATCGGAAGAACGGCGAGCCGTGCGAGGACCGCAAAGGGTATTGCTTCACGGGTCAGTGCCCGACGCTGTCACTGCAGTGCGAGAGGATCTGGGGGCCGGGCACGGTGGGCGCTGACAAGGAGTGCTTCGACCAGTTCAACTCGAAGGGAGCCGTAACTGGACACTGCGGGAAGGACGGCGCCGATAGCTACATCAAGTGTGAAATGGAGTAAGTATACTTTGATACTTTATGAACAGTGAGGAAACCAGAAATCACAATACAGATTTGATCCATGTAAACCAGTACAGGTGCTTATGAATCGTCAATAAACAAAAGTATAATAGTATATCTACCACCCATTCGGAATGCATTTCCTATGGAGAAGAATGGGTAAGAAACTTCATGGATTCTCTTAACCACAGATAGATAACTCTATAGTTCCACCTCTTAAACAAGGAATGCTGTTCAAGGAATCCTTTTGGAAAAGGGTAACCATGAACTATCTTGCAAATTCTTCTCCATAAAAATGTATTCAGAATGGATGGTAGAGTCCATTTTTTTTAGTTCACAATTATTAATATTAATAAAAAAATCTATGTCAGATTCTGGCCATTAGTTGGTGTGTGACTGGTGATATTAACTGTAACTATCTTGACTCAGGAACGTGAGATGCGGCTCGCTGCAGTGCCAACTCGGGAACAGGTATCCAGTTGTGACCGACTTGAACGACTTCTTCACCAGAACTCTCATCACTATCAGGGGCAATGAATATGAGTGCAAGTGAGTATATAAAACTAATGTATCCAGTTTCGGTCTTTTCTAGAAAGGTCAAGTCGTTAGCACCTTCAACCGACGGAAATGCGTAAAAAAATGAATGATAGGGTCGTAGCATGTGACAAACAATCTCTGCCTATCCCACTGAGATGCAGGCGTAAGTGTAATATGTATATCCTGTTTTGAAACAGTTTAAGTTGAAACGCTTGAGGATACATAAATTGTCCCACTTTGGAAATTCTATTGATTGCAAGATAACGACGAGATAAAATGCCTGAAGTCTCGCCCACACGTGACTTAAGTCTTCTTCACAGATAAATAAATGCAGCGATATGTTTGGTGAAATCACTTTTAGTTTCTGTGCCAACAGAATCAGCACACTTGCATTTGAATCCTATTCCGACTCTTCCAGGGTGACAAGTGGTCTGGCTAATCACATGGACTTGACTCCTTTCGGCCTGGTGCGGGACGGGACCCCGTGCGGGGACAACCTGGTGTGCGTCAACCAGACCTGTACTTCCATCTTCCCGTACATTGACCACACCAAGTGCCCCACCGACCACAACAATAATGAGTGCTCAGGCAAAGGGGTGAGTATCAATTGACCTACTTAACCTTACATTATCACGGTACCTATAGGGCATATTCCCTGAAGCGATAGGCAGAAGCATCCACTTTTAGCTGATGTGTTTTTGCTCTCAGTGGATTCAAGTGGCTGACCCAGTGTGGATTGGTAGACTTCACACGTCTTTCTATAGACGTACAAGTTTCCTCACGATGTTTTTTCATCGTACAGCAAGTGGGAATTTTTATTGTTGATATTGGTGCATAAATCTGAAAATGCGAACCCAGGGTTGGAACAAATACACACAACAAGACACACACCTTGATATCTACTCAAACATCTAAGTTACATTAATTTTCCTTGAAACTAACCTTATTTTCTATGAGACCTCCATGGAAATTCGTAAGCCTCAAGCTATATTTGGCTTATAAATTATTCCATACACATTACAGCACTGTTACCAACATCATGCCAGTCCCGAAATATATTTTCTCTTAGACTATGTCTCCATATTACAAGGAAGAAAAAGCAAATAATAATAGGATACTTAATCCGATTTGTTGCTATGGCATTTCTATAAGGAAAATGCCATCGAGTGGACAAATCCATCGGTAGAGATAGGAGATATTAAAATATTAATCCGCTTTCCTAATATTCCTATTGTAAGTATAATTTGGTTGTATCGACTTCGGGTTGGACACTCGAAACAGATTGCATCCTTATGACAGAAACCATTTAGTTTTTGATAGAGATATAAATATTGATAGATATGTAAATATCGGCAGACAGCACATACTCAACTAAACAAAGCTTGTACAATGAGTACCATACAATGGACTGGTGGCGATCCCAGTTACACCCCAGAGTAAGCCAAAATTCCAGAAAGCCTATTTGAATTTTGCCGCTGATGGAAATCGAATCTGCAACCTAGCGGCCTACGCTCGACCCAATAGACCAAGATGTCATCAGAATGTCAAAATTCGTTCGTGCTGTCAATGTCATTAAGGAAAAAACAACTTCTACTAGTCAATACAGATACATTTTTCTTCCAACTCCTACACCTTTTTCGATTAAATTCGTGCGGGTTCCAAAACAATTTAGCTTTTCCCCGGGACTCGCCGAGGGTCAAACGTCGGTGTCTTCAATGGACACCGCTGTCGCTCCTGGCTTACAGGAGGAGTAACAGTGGTGGGAATGTGTGGCGGGCTTAGTCCCATTAAAAAAATAGTCAATACAGATCAGAGGCAAGTCCCTTAACACTATTGTTTTGGATTTGCTATGACTTCATTTCTTAAGGCATGAAAACAACATCTTTTATCAATGATAGCTAAAATATGACTGGTCTTATAGCTTCAAGGTGACAATGTCTAATGGCTACACTGGTCATATTACTGCTCTTCAAGGTGACAATGTCTAATGGCTACACTGGTCATATTTTAGCTACTATTGATAAAAGGTGTTGTTTTCATGCCTTGAAAAATGAAGTCGTAGCACCTCCACAACAATAGTGCTAGGTTACTTGGTGCCCAGGTCATCCGCCATCTTTATCGCGTTTATGTGTGATGAACGTGATTTTGATTTATGTCTGTTTATTTATAGCAATTCCTCATCTTGTTCCATTAAAATGTCATTATTTCGTAAAAAATGAAAAATAATGTTTATTTTAGTATTGGCAAACGTTTTAATGCGCTGACCCAACGGAACTATTGTTAAAATCTCGTGCTAGTGATAATTTATTAAAAATAAACTTTATATTGCCCGTATGAAAGTTATTAAGCTATCCTTATCTCCGTTGGCTGACGCCGCAGACCGGGGCGCCTGCGAACACTTTAATAATTAGCACGGCGTAGTGAATTTGTTAAATTACCGCCGCCCGCCGAAGTTGGCGGCTCCGTCGCTGAATAAACATATTGTTTTAACGCCCTGCATCTACGGGGCGAATTAATTAAGTTGACTATTATCGATAATATACCCTGTAACGTTATTCATAGAGATTGGATTTCTGTGGTAGATGCCACGAGACGAAGTCAAAATTTTCACACAGAGCACTCCACTGGGGCGTCGAAACAAGCGTCAAATATTTGCCAATAACTATAGGGACACTTAATTAAGCTATGTCAGCGAAATAATGTAAGCGCCCGACTGGCCAGTATGTTTCGCCAGTCGTCGCCCACCATCTGCATTGTACAGTCCAAATACAATGGTAGCTACCAGTAACACATTGAAACTTTATTATTTTATTATACCAATGTAGCGACATCTATCTCGCCACATACGAACTAAAAACTGACGTATCCAACATCGCGATATTAAAGTTACCCGAGCGACTGCACATATATACAAGAACCCGACAACAACCGTCGGGCAGTAGCCCACCAGACACAACACCCGTCTGGTCGGAGGATCCTCCCTTTTCAATGGTGGATGAGGAACTTTACACTCTGTTCCTCTCACTCCTGTATACAATACACATGAATATTAAATTTCTGTGTTAAAAGCTACGCCGTCCCGCGTCAAAATAAGCTCGCGCTGTCAATGTAATTTCTGAAAATTTTCTATCAGTCGATTCAGTTCGTTTTGGTATTGGCTAACAACTCAACGCGCCAATTTAAACGCGCCACTGTGTGGGGGTTTAACTATGAAAAATGTGTTTCTTCTGTGAGTTAATACAGCGTGCTTTCACGCGCCTGTGAGCGCAGAACTGCCGGGGTCGGGGCTAATGAATAATAGTTCATGATGGTCTATGCAATAAAACCTACTTCTAAGTAATTAACGATCATGGCATAGTAAGGTATTATTATTTATTCGATGACGGCTCAGTCTAATCGTTCGAGTGTAGGCCACTTGTCTCACAGCACTGGGTGGCTGCAGGTTCGATTCCCGCCAGGCAATTTTTGAAAATGGAATTGCTCGTGGTCTGGTTCACCCAATACACTGGGATCGCCCCCAATCCCTTGTATAGTATCCATAGCACAAGCTTTTGTATTGGCTGGCGTCTGGTGATATTATTTTTATTGAAAATTTGAAGCGTTTGTTCTGCATGGTGGCGAGTGTTATTCCTGGGACCCAATTCTCGCACGATCGACATCATCTGTAATTCGGCATATGTCGAAAAATTACGTAAATTTTTTCGTTTTGTTTATATACAGAGTGTATCAGAAGTCGGAAATAATACTATGCAGTAGTGTCAACTACACTTAAGAGGGGTCGACTACCAATATTAAAAAAACAGAACATGCAAATTACACATAGGACTTGACATGTAACGAGTTATACAAATTGACGTCGATAAAAAAGTTAGAAAAACATGGTCGACTTTCGATCAAATTTTTATACCATTCAGTTGTATACCCGATACTGATGCAAACGACAAAGTATTATTTCGGACTTCTGAAACACCCTGTATATGTCGAATTAGAGATGATGTCGATCTGTCGAGATTTGCCCCCCTGGCCTTTGTGCTAAGTCCTTCGAACAGACTTCAATACCTTTTAATGTATTTTTATTGAAGTCTTCCTCAATTCTAAACGAGTAAAATAGTTTGTTACCCCTGCAAACAGAACATTCCATCACAACCGGCGCGCACACCTTAACTAAATCACAGTACCTACCGTCGACAGAGGTGGCCAACTCTCGGTCGGCAAATCGGATTTCCAACAACGTTACCGTGTCCCGAATTCTGTTATACCCGTCTCGGAATAGTTGAGCTCCCTCGCCGGAGACGTGAATAGTTTAAATAGTTCCTCTCTACATGCGGTTTTGGAGTGGGTCGATGGTTTAAACGGTATTTTGTCACTGTATTATAACTTCAGTTTATATTACCCTCAAATAATTATTAATAAACTCAAGTGATTACACTGCACTGGGTGGTTCCAAGTTCGATTCCCGCCAGTGGTAAATTTCTGATGTGGCCTTTTCGGAATTAACCCTGATCTAAGTGTATCTGGTATCGCCTCAGTCCATTGTACGGTACCCATAGTACAAGCTTTGTTTAGTTTGGGATCATACGATGAGTATATTATTATATTGTGTGGCGAAATTTATATAGTAGTAAAATATAGTACATACATACATACATATACTCACGCCTGTATCCCATGGGGGTAGGCAGAGATTACCGTTTGCCACACGCTACGATCCCGACATACCTCTTTAGCTTCATCCACAGTCATACATCTTTTTATGCACTTCCATCGGCTTAGGGTGTTACGGACTTTACCTTTCTGGAAGAGACCGTTAATCTGGTCGTGAAAGGTCCTCGGGCGCCCTCTTCCGACATTTCCACTCACGTTTGCCTGGTATATTTCTTTCTTCAGTCTACTTTCATTCATCCTCTCTACATGGCCAAACCACCTCAACATACTTTTCTCAATCTTAGTATAATAAATAATAAAATATAGTATTACTATATCAATAACCAGTGGTAACCGAGTGGTTATCGCTCTGACCGGGTTACTACCCCTCGACATTCGCATACGCGAAGCGGCCTCCCTTTACAAGGCCAAGAGGGGAGTACCTCGACCAGAGCTGAGAGACGTCGAGGTAGAAAGCAGACTGGCGTACACGAGTACTCCGCATCCCGCGAAACATATGGACCTCAAGTTCATAAGCCTGATGGATCAGCGAGACGTGACCATCAACGTATGCAGCGCAGTACGAATCTATACAGATGGCAGCAAGATTGAAGGCAAGGTCGGCGCCTCACTATCCGTATGGAATAGTGAAGTGGAGACCAAGTCGCTTAAACTCAAGCTGTCATCTTACTGCACGGTCTACCAGGCTGAACTTTTGGCCATATGCAGAGCCACGAAATTCGCGTTAGAGAGTGGAGGCGCCAGTTTTGCTATCATCAGCGACTCGCGTTCGGCACTCGAGACAGTGGTCAACGCACTCTCTCATCATCCGCTAGCCGCCGAGGCGCGGGACAACATCGCCCGCTGTAGACTCCAAAACAAGGACGTTTCCTTGTTTTGGATAAAAGCACACGCGGGGCTGGCGGGTAATGAGAGAGCAGACGAGCTGGCTAAACAAGCAGCGCTGCACGTTAGGTCCAAACCTGTGTACGACAAATGTCCGGTTTCATTCGTCAAGCAACAAATCCGCTCGGAATCGCTTGACGAATGGAATCGTAGGTACCAGACTGGCACCACTGCATCCACGACCAAAATGTTTTTCCCTGACCTTCTGGTAGCGTACAGGACGATTAGAGAGATCGTGCCCACTGCCGTGCTCACACAGATTCTGACGGGGCACGGTGGGTTCTCTGGGTACTTGAACCGTTTCAAGCGCAAGGAGGACCCATCGTGCATCTGCGAACCGGGTGTCAGCGAGACAGTGGAGCACATCTTGCTTCATTGCCCTGTGTTTGCGCGCCGAAGGCATGATGTTGAGATGACCTTAGGCGTAGCCTTAGTTTTATCCAGCCTAAGTAAGCTCGTCATGGACAAGGATAGACGTGATACCCTACTAGGCTATTGCGTGGAGGTGGCGACCAGAGTCATTGATAGAAATAAGACCTAAGCAGAAAGAGGCCAGCTGCCAACTTATTAGTCAATAAGCGACCAACAGCCGCCTACACTACACTGCGCATCAATGGCTCTGGTTGCCGGATCCGCGCAATGGATAGTAGGGAAACTCTGTTATTTTGTTATTTTATTTTTATCATGTTTTATATGCTGTTTATTATCCTTGTCCATAGCCTTTTGCTATTTTATTGTCTTTTTATATTGTTAATTTTAAGACGAGTTTACTTGTTTTTTTTGTCATCATGTGTTTTAACTCACTTTTTAAATAAATTTTGTTGACTTTTTATTTATTTTCAATAAAAATAATCCAGGCTGGAGAAATTATTTTACACACATTAAACTTAAGGCTAATTTTAAGAACTCTGACCCCCACATCAGAGGTGAGCACGCGGGCCGGGCCGATAGAGGTCCGGATTTAAAAAAAAAAAAAAAAAAAAAAAAAACCGAGTGGTTAAACGCACGCTTTGCAATCAAAGTGGGCAGATTAAAACCTCGGCTCGCACCTCTGGGTTATATAAGCAAATCTCATAGTCATCCAAGATCAACACTTACTAAAAACGGTGAAGAAAAACATTGTGCAGAAACCTGCACGTTTGAGGGATGGATAATAGATATTTTTTTTTGAAAAATGAATATTCTAGACTTAGGTGAAAACAAATTAAATTTAGATATGAAACATTTTATTAAAGACGAAAATCTGAATGAATAAAACCCAGCAGATACTGAGTCTTCAAAACTCGTGTTTCCCAATACCATAACGAACTTTATTGACTCATAGAAAAAGTTTACTCTCCAACGAAATGACTTTAACAGCATGAGCGAATATCGACTTATAGGGGGTGGCGTTTGCCACATAAATTTTATCTTTATTAATATTAGTAGAGAGTTTGTTTTGATTTTGGCAAACAAATTGACGTGTAACCGTTGACGCGGCTATGCCTGAAGCGTAATAACCATGTGTGGTAATCACACAACCAGTAGTGATGTTAGCTTGATAGGCTATAGCTTGGAATATGCCCACCTCACCAGTTTCATGTCCGGTATTAGGATTGAACTCAGATAATCTGGTTACTTGTTCAGCTCTTCTAATTATTAGGCTATTGTCGTGTAGCGTATTTCACTTCAACATAATACCATTGTCAATCACGTAGCAGGACCCATTAATACTCATAGCTTTGTCACTCACCAGATACAAAATGAGATCAGCTATCTCTTTTGGGTCGGAAATTTTGCCGGGTGATGCCAGACCCTTTAAACTGAGTTTGAGCCCTGACCCCGCAGTTATGTCTGTGGCCACAGGGCCCGGCGCTACTGCATTCACTCTCACACCAGCCGCGGCCAATTCGAAAGCTGCCGATTTCGTAAACATTCTTATACCTGCCTTTGAAATCGCATATACTGGACTCATGGCTACATCTTTAGTTGAATAAGCCGATACACTTGAAAGATTAACTACCCGTCCTTTCGCTTCGACTAGATACGGCGTAGCAAGACTCGTTAATAAAACCATAGCACGCAGGTTGGTGTTCATTATTTGATCGTACACTTTCATTATATCCCCATGCAGTAACGTCCCAAATTTGAAGATGCCAGCATTGTTGATCAGTATAACGAGTTTACCAAACGTATCAATGGTTTTCTTGATTATTTCATGCACTTCTTCGTCAATAGAGATGTCCGCTACGATTGTGAAAGCTTTCTTACCGATTTTCTCAATTTTATCGCTCGTTTCCTTGGCACCTTCCTTATTTATGTCCACGATTACTACGTTCGCATCATCTTTGGCGAATAATAGTGCTGTAGCGGCGCCTATTCCTGATCCAGAGCCGGTGATCAAAGCCACTTGGTTGTTTAAACTCATTATTATTGTTAACTCTTTAATTTGTGAGTTACAATAATCTTATACAGATACTATACTCGATGTTACGCCCACAATTTATTCTGCATTAAGCACTGTGATAACTTTTGTCTGAAAAAATCTCATGCTAAATTATAGATACAGCGTTATTTTCATAACAAAAACTAACTATTCTAATAAAGGGGTCGAATTTCAATCGAATAAAATTATTAATATCGTAATTATTATCTATCCGTCTGTCGAATGAACAATTCTATCGTTTGCTATTTGTCGAATAAACACTGTCTGTCAGTTTATCTGACGATGGTAAAATAAGCCCTAATGTTACCGGTGGTCTGAAGAAACATAGACCTGACTATTTCTAAGTGCTTTTTGGCCTACACGAATATAACAACTTTGATTTCTAGCGACTTCTCGGCTCCAATTTGTGTCAGTTGAGTAATAGGATTCGATTCGACAACGAAATTAATTCCCATAATGTCGTTTAAACTTGTCCCAACTCTGGAGTTAGTTTGGCGCCTAAGGCCTCCCCGCACACTGTGGCGTTAACGCTCGTGCGTTAATTTTTTAGACATAGCAACACGAACTGTATTGACACATAGAAAAAGTTTAGGCACCAAATTGTTATTTAAATTTGATTAATTGTGATGAAAATTACATTTCGCTCTATAACGGACCGTAAATTTTTCAAGGACGACGTCCTTATAAAAACGTTGCTAGTTACACTCTCGTCGGCTTGTTACGGCGCGGCCCGGCACACACTGGGGCGTCAAAACACTTGCGTTATTTTTTTGCAAATACCAAAGCGTATGTTGGCTGATATGAAAGTTCAACGCCAATTATTCGAAGGATTGTGGCTTTCACTACAGAAACCAAATCATTAATTGAGACAGATTTATTTTTGGTTATGACTAAACTTATGATACCCCGTTGTTATAAAAGGCGTATTATTTTTGGAATATCGATCAATTTTGTACAGAATTCCGTTGTGGATACTATAATCAATTAAATATTTAATTATTGTTTAAATTAAATATAACTTTATGTTAAGTATTCTGAAACATGCCGTATATATCCTTCCAGGTGTGCTCAAATTTCAACAAATGTGTGTGCAACCGCGGCTGGACAGGGCCGGACTGCTCGCACCACGACGTTCTCCCTCCCTCCCCCACGCCGTATGTACCAGAAAACGCCACAAAAGCCGCATACAACATGACCAAGAAGGAAACGCCGTATGGTGAGTCAACACCAGTTATACACGTACATAAGGTATGAAGGAATTAAGGTGATAAGATTCTTGAACCAGGGATTTTGTGGAGTTCCGTAACCGTAACCAAAAGTATCGGATATCTGAAACAAAAAAAAATATCCGTACCCGTGACTGATATAAAAGTTTTGAATAATTTCGGATAGGGGTTGAATCTAAATGATTCATTCATGAGATTGACGTATTGTTTTATGTTATTAAAGTACTTAGATAACACTTAAAGTAGCTTTGTTAATTACTTATATGACTGATTTAAAAACCCAATTATTATCTACGAATAAAGTAAAAATATTTATCTTGCTATTTTGCTTTCATAATTCATTAAAAATCTAATATCCGTAACCGAAACTATCCGAGACCGGTATAATGTTATTCCTACATTACCATGACATCCCTAGTTAAATGCATTTGCAAAAAAAAAACAAATTTCAACGCTTGAAAATGTATTATTTGTGCTTTAGTTGAACAACATAAAGATCTATGTTGTGCACTTAAGTGTATCTACATACTCCATTTATAAGGAGCACAGCCGACAACTAAAATCAATAACTTAAAATAGATATATATAAATACAAGATTGTTTTATGGGTAGTAATGAAACTACTCTTATCAAAAACTACTACTTACTTCAAGAACATATAATAACTATATTACTGTACCTACTCATTTTTATTTTTTCAGGTGTCTATACTGTAAACCTTTCTATTAATATTCCCCCTACTTTTGAATATTAAAACATACCAATTGGCCAGCAAATCCGAGCACTGCTTTTCAAAATTAATAATAATAATTTACCGCGACACAAATAAAAAAGACAAATTAAATTTACCCTTACGCCGACAAACATAAAATCGCTAAACCAAAATACATGGATCACATGTGCCTGATATAAAAGTTAAAAATAAAAGTTTGATGTCTCTCACAATGAATGTTGCCATGTATTAAATACTACTTAATAATTGGTAAATTTAAAGAATACCAACAAGTATATTTATATGAGGCACTGCGAACCGACCGCGAGTATCGTTCCGCGTCCGGGCGCGGCTGGAGGCATTGCTCGGAGGGGCGCAGCGGCGGCGGGCGGCGCCGGCTAACCCGCGGGACCCCTCTCTTGCAGGTGAGCACCAGGGGAATAAGATGAGCACCATGAACATGGTGATTTTGTTGCTCGCGGTCGTGCTGTCCGTGTTCGTGGGGTTCGCCTGGATGGCGTACTGCTTCAGGTAACGACCGGTAACTCGGTATTGTTGCACTGTGTCTGTCGCTCGTGCCTATCGCTCGTGCCTGTCGTGTCTGAAGTGTCGTGTCGTGTTGTACGCCGACCGCGAGCCCCGCGGCGCCGGCGCCGGCCGCCCCCTCGCCGGCGTCACGCGTCGTGACGCCGGCGACCGCACCGGCCTCACTCACACCCTTCTCTTTGGGCGCAGACAACTACCACGGCTCGAACACGGTATTCCTCGTGGCGGTGCTCATGTCTGTGGTAGGGGGGGTATTCATAGTATTTGCCCTGAGCGCTCTCTGCTACAGGTCAGTCGTAGTACACAAAAACTTCTCCCTGTGCCTAAGGTTAGTGAGCAGAAAACAGACCAAAGGTAGTCTTTAAGAAGAAATTTAAATCGTCACCTTCGTATTACTTGTATGTTTACTTTAGACGTTAGCGTTGGTGTTTCTGTTCGTTGTTTATCGTCGACGATTGGTTTATCATTTCGTTTTTTACTTTTGGACATATTATTTATGTCTTTTACGTTTGTGGTAGAGTTAGTGTTGGCGGGTGGCGCGTCGGCGTGTGTCGGCGCGCCACAACTGCATTTGATCTGTGGTTCTGTGTCCGCGCCGGCGGCCGGGCCGCGCGGCCTGACTGGCCCGCCTCGGCCTCGCCCGCCTTGGCCTCACCCGCCCAGGCCACGCGCCGCCCCGCGCCCGCCACGCGCACGCGCCGCCTGCGAGGCCTCGCCGTCCGACCGCCTCGCTGCATGCCGACAAGGCTTTCCTCGTTGTACTCGAACACCTCGACTCAAACCCTTAAGATTCTGGGCTCTTGGATGTATGCATTGGCTTATGTGAACTGTGACTCGTTTTCGTTTCCTTTCTTGGTCAGAGAGCGCCGCCGGGCGCGGGCGCGACCCGGCGGCGCGATCGCGTCTATATCTTCCGACTTATCGGCATTAATATCGATTATCGCGAGTTACAGATACGCGTCAAGACGGTACGTGGCGTACAGCCACGCCCCGAGGTATGTACATGACTGCGCACGACCGAAGAAGATATAGATCGCTCGACACCTAACGTCACCACTCACTACCACCACCACTCAATTCTATTAACTCTTGCACGAGAAGCGAATGTGCGATGCACGGATTCTTCTTTCAAGCAGCTGTCTATCTAGTTAGCAACGCCTAATGTTACGTTTAAGATAAACGAGCCTTTCCAGTAGATTATAACCGCAATCCACTTATTGTGGCTATTAATCCTTATACAGATAAACTTTCAATAACGATTAAAGGTGTCTATATTTACTGGAAGGAGCCTCTAATCATTCTAAGCTAAGTACAAATACTTTGACTCGTCATGTGACATTAAATTCCAATGAGGAATGAAACGAAAAGTTAAATCTAGTCCAATTCAAAAATTTCGTAACGTTTGTTTTGTAATATCCAAAAGCGCCAGTATTTGCAGTCAAGTCAGAATTTAAAATACATTTCGAGGAACAAACGATGTTTCTGTTTTTCTCGCTATAGGTATACCGTGGAGTATTAAAAAGAAAGTCATTTTATTTTTTCTATTAAAACGTTGCCATTAAAAGTTTGGTTCCGATCGTTTGTTCCTCACAGATCTCTTTCAAACCCAAAAGTCGGTAGCGAGAACACGATCGCCTGTCGTGTATCGCCACCGATCTATTCGATTTCGTAAACTTTATCGATTGATCTGAGTGTGCGTTCCTGCGCCACGCCTGCCTCAGGAAAAAGAGTACGACGAGGAAGTACGACCCTCCCTATGTGAAGAAGCCGGTCGCGAAAAGCTTCGCGGCAGGTTCAACTACGTCCAACAATTCTCAAGAGGACATTTCAATTGATGGTGGCAAAATGCAGTCTTTCAACAACACATTCAGGTAAGTTTGGAACCGTAAATCTTCAATTTGATTTCCTTTACATCTTTACACCGTTTGTTCTTAAGGATTTACTCAAAAACTGATGTTTTAAATTAGTCTTTTTTAACTCAATCTGCTATAAAATAATTAACTTTAGTAGTTGGAGTTGATCGATAAATAGGTATTACTGATTTTGATTTCGTATTCTTTAAAGCATATCCTTTAAAATTTCCTCGAATTAAAATTTTCTTTCCTCTTTTTATGTGACTGGTCCACTCAGAAATCTTTTAAGGTACGTCCTCAGGCTTTGTGCGAAATTCAAGTTTGGACTGCACACCGCTATTTATTTGTGCGAACACGATTTACGCTTTTAACTCACTGAGCTTAAGTCCCGAAATGCTTTGGCCCAAAGCGTACATTCAGGCCGATTTTGCTATGTTTATTTCTGTGCTCACGACATCAAATGCACAGTCATACCGAAACGACACGCTTTTTGATTTAACTACTTCATTTTCTGTTACACTTTCAAATACCGACATACATGGTAGAGCTACTATTTTTACTATTTATTGACGATTCATAAGTGCCTGTATTGGTTTATATGAATAAAAAATATTCTGATTCTGATTCTGATTCATGATTGGGACCAGCGGCGGCCTTACCCTTTGCGAGCCTACGGGCGGCAGGTCTTTGCGAGGCCCTTTGTTTCTGGATACCGGATAGTAATTCAGTATCCGACCGGATACCGGATAGTAATTCAGTATCCGGCCTTGTTTTTACTATCCGCCCGGATAGTAATTCAGTATCCGGCCGGGTACCGGATAGTAATTCGGTATCTGGCCTATCCGGCCGGATAATAATTCAGTATACGGCCGGATACCAGACAGTAAAATTCAAAAAAATCTTGTTATGTAGGAGTCGCTTCTAACCAACAAATGCCGGATACTGAATTAATATCCGGCTGGATACTGAATTACTATCTGGTATCCGGCCGAATACTGAATTACAATCCGGCCGAATCGTAAAAACAAGGCCGGCCGGATATCGGATAGTTATTCGGTATCCGGCCTTTTTTTCATTATCCGGCCAGATACCGGACAGTAAAATAACAAAAAATCTCATTATTCTGCACAACGCAAATCATACCAAAATAGGTTATGTACATTATTTTTATAACCGCACGTCACAAGTATTTGTTTTATTAATTAGACTGTAAAGCAGCCGAAACGTCGGGAACATAAAAAAGAAAATAAACGCGAAAGAATCCGTAAAATAGATTTATTTCAATTTATTAATTAGTTTAGAATCTACTCCAAATTAACAATCGGCAAATTGCGGTGAATGAACACCAAATTTTCCGCATTTGTTGGTTAGATGCAACTCAGCTTGGCTTCGTAAACCATACCAGCTTCTGAAAATATCCTTCCGCTTTTAATTTGCCAGGTGCAGAAAGATAAGTTCTAGCAAATCTTATCAGCTGCGGGTAATGATGCAAATTAACTGACCGCCATATGGGTCGTATTTGCGATCGAATCGAGATGTCTTTATCATCTTTAAGATATCCGACGCTGCGGCCTGGTAGTTAGCCGAATATCCGGTATCCGGTATCCGGCCAAAGCACTATCCGTTTCATCTCTAAATATAACACTATAAGAACGTAATTTTTATCTATGCATACATACATACAAATAAATAAACCTATAACAAAAATGCAATTTTTAAAATTTTTGTCTGTCTGTCTGTCTGTTTGTTCCGGGTAAACTTCAAAACGGCTGAACAGATTTCGACGGGACTTTCCCTGGCAGATAGCTGACGTTCCAAGGCGCAATTTAGGCTACTTTTATTTTAGAAAAAGCATTAATCTTCCGCGGGATGAACATAAAACCATTATTTCCGGGTAATCTCCCTAAAGTCCACGCGAGCGAAGTCGCAGGAACAGCTAGTATTAAATATAATTGAAAGATATGTACGGTACAGAAACGATTTTGTAACTCATCTACTACTACTACAGCCCTTTTAACGTCCCACTGCTGGGCACGGGCCTCCCCTCAGTGCGACGGGGATTCAGGCCATAGTCCTCCACGCTGGCCCAGTGCGGGTTGGCAGACTTCACACATCTATCGAGAACTAGACAAGTTCCCTCAGACGTGTAGGTTTCCTCACGATGTTTTCCTTCACTGTTTCATAGCAAGTGATAATCTCGGATGAAAATGAGATTCGCACATAAATCCCAGAGATGCGAGCCGGGGTTTGAACTACTCGGCTACCACTGCTTGACAAAAGTTGACGAACGAAATGAAACAAGGGAATTTCTCTAGCGACGGGCATTCCCCGAGCGGTAGACGAGCAGATCGATTTGAATTAGTTAACTAACTTTATTTTAATTTACCGTTAATTTATAACCTTAATAAATAATTAAGAATCAAAATCAAAAGATTTAAATAAATAAAAATAGTTAAAAAAATCTGTATTTTTTTAAATTTGCTTGACGCGAGGCCCCTTTAAGAGCGAGGCCCCGGGCGATTGCCCTGTTCGCCACCCCCTAAGGCCGCCGCTGATTGGGACTCGTGTATAGTTGCTAGAGTCGCGTGTGCTTAGACAGTTTGAAGAACTCTTTATAATAAAGAATCATTAACACTACTGGACTATCGAAAGATTGTGTAGCGTTTAGCATTTTGACGAAGCTTATTATTACCAGAAATATCGGTTGCAGTTTTCAAACAGATCTCAGTGAAATCTCTTGATATCGACCTATTGGGTTTGTATTTAACTAATCTTTACAACCATATAAATCACGCGACAATTGCAATTGGACGTAATTAAACGAAAAGGATCCAATTAACATCAAGTCAGTTTTGAGATATGGCAGCTTGAAGTTTGATAATGGTTTAGATGTGGGACATGTGGGATGGTAACTGATGTGGTATAAATGCTATTTGCTTTTATTTTTCGATGGTATCTTTGTTGTTGATTGAAAAGGCCTCCTTTTACGTACCATTTGGTATACTTTTTTTTTTTTTCAGTTAGTGGATTGGATCTTTTTTATTTAAATACGCTCAATTAGTATTTGCTTTATTCACGTTACTCTATAAGTCTTATCATCTTTAGTATTATAGAAACACGTTGAAGCTATTTTTTTGCCCATATCAAATCGAATTGTATTAGCTCGCTAGTATATGTAGTATTAACTCGCTGAAGAAGCACATTTTTCAACGCAGCTTATCCAGTCGCGGGGCTTTTGCCACAGTTAAAAATAAGTTCAAAAATAGGCTAATGAATTTGCTCGCTTCAACGTGTTCAAGGCGTTAATATATGCGGTTTGTTGTGCTTAGTCGGGGCGACTCGCAGCGGGTGATCTTCAGACACGGGAACCACATGTCTGGCGCTGGCAACTCCAGCAGATACCCGTAAGTTTAAATGCAAAATTATATATTGTGTACCTATAAAAAAAACATACGGGGCCAATTGAGAACCTCATCATTTTGTTTAAGTCGGTTAAACATTAATAATATTTTACTGAAACTCTACAAGTCGGATTAAAACTGTACCGCTGAATATATTGTTGTACGGAATCTGAGCAGGGTCCGTGTGTGATCCAATTATCTAGCTTTAACAACGTCAACGCCTACAAGCTTTAAAGGTCTTTATTAAATTTTTACCATTTCAGAGATCACAAACAAATGAAACGTGTTCATTCTGGCAGCGAGGACGAACCAACTCATTCAGGTGAGATACCTACTTGTTTTATAGCATATTCTAGCAAATCTGAAAAAAAATGAAAAATATTTTATTTCAATAACACAAAGTTTAACATTAGCTCATTGTTGGAGTCTTCTTTTAAGCATGTTAAATGCCTGAGACTCCGCTCATCCACATCTTATGCTAGTTTGTTACATTAGTTTATTATTGATTTATAAATGATATAATTTATGGTGCTGAGAATATTTATTAATTGTATGTGTGTGTGTGTGAGTGAGTGTGTTTGTGTGGATGTGTGTTAGCGAGTGTGTAAAAAATAGTACGAGAGGGTATTTGTGTGATAATGTTTATGAAATATATCTTAAATCTACATCTTGTTAAGCGCATATAGACATGGCTTTAAATTTATAAGACCATTCCCTACCAAGATAGAATGATCCGAATGTTTTCTAACATATAATTTTAAGGCGAAGAGGACATAGCATTCATAGATGTGGCACCCAACTCGATGGCGAAGCTCCCTGAGAAGGGGATCCTAAAGAAGCACGGGTACGGGGCGGTGGACGGTAAGGACAAGTGGTGCGACGACTCGCAGTCCGAGCAGCTGGAGGCCGGCTCGCAGTCGGATGGCCAGGAGCCGGCCGGAGCGGTCGCAGACATGGAGTATAAGTTTAAGGTATGGAGCTCATTCGTTCACGTACTTATAACTCTTAAGACCCAACGGCCGGCGTTGGAGTAGAAAACTTAAAGTAAGAGCGCCTGATGTGACTCTATATAGTCTGATGGAAGAAATTGTAATACATGTTTATCGAAACTATGGTTGTTTGTATAGTGTATTTGGCATACTAATATGTTTCTATAAACTCATGATAGAACTATTAAATTAGTTTTTTTTAAATATCAACTACAACGGGCCAAATTTTACAAGCAACAGGACAAATTTTACATAAAAATTACCATTATAGGACCTCAACGGATACCACGAAAACATAATAGTGGCGCTGAAGACGGCGGCCGCCCAGCGCGCCAGCTCGAGCGCGGCGGGCGGCGCGGGCGGCTCGGGCGACCTGCGCGCGCTGCAGGAGTACGAGCGCGAGTACAAGCGCGAGCGCGCGCCCAGCGCCGACAAGCTGCACGACGCCGAGCTGCGCCGCGCGCGCCCGGACGACGAGGAGGACGACGCGCCGCAGTGCGGGCCCATCCGCATCCGCAACCTGGAGGACCTCATCCGCCAGCTCGAGCACCACTCCAGCCGCCACATGAGCCCCTCCGGCTCCGAGGACATCAGGATGTCCGAGACCGAGGCCGACAGGCATTACAGGATCGAGCCGGGAGAGATGCCACCGTGAGTGCAAAAAATCTGATCGTTGACAAACTGTTCAAACACAATTGTGAAATCCCATTTTCAATCTTAGTTAGCTTAAATATGCTGTACAAATTACTAAGAGCTTAATTCTAAATCGGTGCTCGATAGCCGGTGCCGCGGACGCATCGGGGGGGGCGAGGAGGAGTCGCGCTTCGGGTACCCGCGGTTCCGCGGCAGCGGCCGCCACCACGGCGCGCTGTTCCCGGCGGGAGCCGCCGCGCCCGCGCCGCCCGCGCCGCACGCCCCGCACGCACCGCACGTCCCACTCGCCGCGCACTCGCCGCACGCGCAGCACGGCCGCGTGCCTCCCGACGACGACGCGCTCTACGAGACCGCCGACGCCGAGCGCCTGCGCGACGCGCCTGACAGCGAGAGGTGAGCCCGCGATCGCTCCCAATTGGCTCTCTCCGCCGCAATAGTGGCGTCTTTTCCAAATTCCAATAAGTAGTAATCGCTGCCGACCGCACCTCGCCATTGTGCGCGTCCGCGGTGAACTTCGCAAAGCTCGGCACTACCGGTTCTGGTATGATCTTAATTCAAACCTCGTCCGATGTTGTATAGGTTACATCCCTGCATGATCTCCATAGTAGGCCGTCCTTAAGGCCTTGGTTGGAGTGCACTCTGCGCTTGCCACTCCTCCGGTAAAGCTATAAAGGCCACCTCACGGCGAACAGCGTAGTCCATTAAAAAAAAAAAGTAGGTAGGTATATTGAATAAGTTAATGATGTAGGTAAATATTATAAAGTACCTACACTTGATTGTTTAAAAAAATGCCGTAGCAGTGAGGTTACATAGAGCTAATGTAGGCAATGAAACAGTCAAAAATATAACTTATATTTTTATAAGAACTGAGACGTTTTAATCAGTACTGACATAGCGGTAAATAAAATCGCTCAAGCTTGAGAAGTGTACTAGTAGTGCCGAGCGCGGAGCGCGCGCTTCGACTCTCCGTTCCTCTTCTCTATCATTTTTTAGTGATGAATTTATTCAAGCTCAACAACAGTTAGCCCGGTGGGCGAGTGAAGAGGCGGTGGCGCCGCGCGAGTACTTCCCGTCGCCGGCGGACAGCTCGAGCAGCGAGGCGGCGCGCGCGCAGGCCTTCCCCGAGTACACGCACTGACGGCCGCCGCCCGCTGCCCGCGGCGGGGCGCCCGCACCGCACGCACCGCACGCACACATTAACGAATAGTTTAACCGTCACTAAGGAACACGACGAAATCTTTTCACGCGTAGTCATTTAATGGTATAAGGAGTCGGTGCGCCGCTTGTGAATACGTAGTTATCGTTAGCGAGCCAGTGAGTTGTAAATATTGACGTATGAATTATTAAATGCACCGTAAGTAGTATACATATATAAACGATATTGACTGAACTATGTTAAATGTGAACGAAGCTCGGCGGGCGTGAGTCCACGTGTCGCCGCCGCCCGACGTCCGTTCCGTCGTCGTTAATTACATTCGTTTTATTCAACCGATACGCTTTATAAATCTTATAGTTATTATCAGTTTGGTGGCGGCCGGCGGCGGCGCGGTGGACTCGTATTTCTAAACTACGTTTAAGACTCATCGTTTTATGGAAGTAGAGTTAAGGTTGATGCTGTGCGGTGTCGAGGTCCTGCGAGACGTCGAGTTCGCCGTTGACTTCCGACAGACGAAGCTCAAGTAGCTTGCAAATTAGATAGGCGAATAACAAATTGCGCTGATAATCATAGGCGGCGAAGCTTTAATGTAAGATGTGTTAGTTCGAGCGGCCGACGCGGCACGATACATCGACCCGCGAGCTCGACGTCGGGTAGTCCTGCGAGTGTTTCGTATCGTATCATTTGCCGGTAGTCGGCTAGTCCGAGCCCACTGTCCACAAACTGGGCTCAACCGTCCCCGGAGAGTATTAAACCAATTTCTTTCACCGCCATCTGTTATCACCTCTCCGAATCAACGCCCAACTTCGTGACCCGTTCCTTGCGCGTTCGCAAGGAGCGGGTCTTTAGAAAAGTAATGAACACCAATGACTATTCGATATATATTTTAAATGGTTTGTTCATTAAGTTATACGTAGGTTTATGATAGTTTCGCGCAGTTACCAGTGATCTCGTCTCACCGTGCACAAATTGATTATTGATGATTATGTAACATAACGTACACATATTCTAAACGATTAAATTAAATGTGAATAAAAGTTATTTCGATTTGATCAGAATATCTATTATTATTATATTTAATTAAAACGAATTTATGCCGATTAAATGATATGTGCAAAGATGTTGAAAAAAAAAATAATTACCATAATGTTATAGTTTTGAAGTTTATTTTATGTGACAATTATGGAGGTTATCGTTTGATTCGCGTTTATGCTAGGCTAGGTGGTGCGGCCACGGATGTAACTCGTAGTGAACTTAGTATAATTATTGGATAATGAATATGGTGCGCGCGACCCGAGTAGTACGTATCGGCCGCATTCACTCAATCACCATTATACTGGCGATGTGGTCCCCGCGCCCTGTTTCCGAGTTATTATACTCTTATAGATATTCGTTTTCACATTAAGTAAGTTTAAATAGATACTATGAACACGTACAGGGTAGATGTGATTGCAATACTCTGTAACTGGGTGTGGCATTAGACCGTGTACGTCACTAACCAACATTAGAACTTGTGTCCTGAAGAAAACGTGTAAATCATGGACACCATACCACAAGGTTGGCTTTGTACACGAAGTACGTTCTGCATGTGCTCTGTGGAATCCCGGACATGTCTCTGACATGCGTTTCGAGCAGCCGCACCCAGTAGACGTCGCGTGCGCGCGTTCTAATTCAACCAAACGCGCCTGTGCGGTCGATGTGGCCCGTATTGCCGCGGCGTAGAGTTGTATCTCGTTCAGTTGACGGTACAGGCGAGGTTGTACGCGTAGGCCTAACACGTCAATTGCGATCGGCGCCAGACACCGCCATTGCTCACGGTAGTGCTCTGTACCGAAATTTATACGAATTTTCGTAACTACAAACAACTTTCGAACATTTCACTGTCCTTAACTTTGGCTATTGGAAAATAGATTTCATGTATAGAGGGAAATAGTCAAAGCACCTACGAAAGTGAGTCGACTGTGTCTAATATCAAATATGCATTAAAATATTGAATGTTTTATAGATAATAAGTTTAGCAGTTAAAAGTACGACCAGCGCTCAAACAACTTAAAGATACTTTCCAGTGATAGTACTTAGTTACGATTATTCGTAAAAAACTGTTCAACACTACCGAACTACTGATTTAGAAATATTAAAGTTAAGTGATATTATGTAAGAATATAAAATAACGAATTTTAAATTTAAAAAAAAACGTTGAGACGTTGTAACATTTCCGTTTTGATTTGTTCCTTGTAAATATATTTGCTATATGATTTACTAAATGAATGTAACATATTAATAATGAAAAAATAGATGAACACAAATTTTACTACTTGTTTTATTGTTTTTTTTTTAATTCGTACTTAATACCTATTCTTTTTTTGCAGTTATACCTACCTATATAAGATAATAAATACCCTATTATTCAAAGGGCCTGATGTGTTTTAGATTTGGAATCTTGACCTAGAAATAGGCGTAAAAAACAAACACATGGTGAGTATGGAGAACGTTGAAACTATTAAAGATATCGAATAGTTTTATAACTCACTGAATACCAATGACGTCCAACAGTCCCTATCAGATAAACGTAAGTAGACACACATTAATTATTTGTAAGTCTTAGCCAGTTAACTTTTCAAACAAAGCTACTTATCACAATTACCTGCTTATCTAATTAGTAAAATAAAAAAGTAACCTGATTTTATAACATTTAATGGGAATAATAAATGCGAGTGAATCAACATTAAAATAACGACATCAAAGATATAATCATGTTTCTTAGAATCCTATTATCATCTAATAAGAATTATTAATTTGAATCATCCGTACTCAAACTCCTCCGCTTAATCAGAAATCTCGCGAAATCGTCTTTCTCCGGATCGAAAGGAGTGATCGGCTCGCACTGAGCTGCAGTAGCCGCCTGCTGTATCTGATCCCCGAAAGCCTTCACCTCCTCCCGCTTCAGATCCACCATGTACTTCCTAGACTCCATCAGGACTATGGCGTCATCACGAGCCATCGACCAAACGCTCGGCTTGACGCGGCCCAGGACGTTGTGGCCAATGAACACCCCATGGAACAAACCTTGAAACTGAAGCTTATGCGGGTAGTGCTCCAGCGCCGATGACGACAAAAAATGAACTTTCCCATAGTCCAAGTTTACATACGTGTCGCGGTCTTCACGAAGCAACAACGGCGCTTCAGGCCCACTTTCAGATATCTTAGCGTCGATCTGGCTGAGTACCGCCATACCTAGATTGTTTTCGTTGTCCAAATTGAACGCAGCTGCGTCGAATTCTCGATGGTTTTCAATTTCGTATAACATCCTCATCACGTTTCTTTCGGCGATGTCGGTCGCTCGTTTAAAGTTAACGCCGTGCGATGACTTCAGCATTTCTTTGTCTTCACAGTCCAAGCCGTAAGCTATGTATGGGGAACTCACTAAATCCCCCAAGTAACCTCTATGAAGGTATCTATCCCCGCATTTGTATACCCCAGCAGCTAAAGTAACGTTCGGGCGACAGACTTCTGTCTCCAACCAAGTGAAAGCCACGCCGTGCTCTCTGAAGTGTTTGTACTCCGGATAGCAAATCTGTCCACCAATCTCCTTCATTCTCATGTGATAATCCCAGTCGTACACTCCTGTTCTATTGTCGTATCTCATACCAAGGCTATGTCTCAAACGATGCTCCCAAAGTTCGCAAGCGTTGAACTGATTAGTATTGCCGGTTGTCCAGAAATTGAGAAGATTCTCCATGTAGTCCCGTTCTCGGTATTTCATTTGTTCCATGGACACACTCGGTAGGAGGCAGTTCAGATAATCTGGATTGGTGACCATTCCGTTTAGTTGGCGAGCTTTTGCAATAACGTACCTCGACGTTGCTGGGCGTAAGAGAAGATTCCCGTAGACTTCTAAATACCGTCTAGTTTTCTCTAGAAGGCCACATCGTGTCGTTTTCTCTAGAGCCAAAGACGTCAATAGTAGCTGCCTGGCGGCCAGTTCAGGGCATCCGTCGATGACAAACAAGTTCATGTATCGTCTGGTGTGGCGGTATGCTTGGGCGAGAGTCTTGAGAAGGTGTCTCCCATCGCTGCCCCCGATGATAAGAAAATTGAGTTCATATGCGTTTTTATCGCCATGTTCTAGGTATTCTTTCTGCAAATCTATAGCAGGACTGATGCCCCAGAACATGTCGTCGCGTCGCGTGTCGGTGAGTTAATGTCATTGTCATGGAGACGCGTGTTCAAGCGTTTATTTAGCGAATAGGGCGTTGCTATGGAGACTGGCTATTTATGAAGCCTTCCTTTGCACGTAACCTTCGTGATTTTTTTAAAGGCGGTGCTACATCATCGGATGGTGGCATAAATTCAGGTTTTGTATGGCATTTAAAGTTATCCAGATTTGTATCTCGGCGGACAGTTGATTCTGGTGGACAATAATACAAAATAATATCCTCTTAGAAAAAGTAAAATAGATCCTCAAAATGCAATCGATGCTTATTTTGGTTAAGTTTTTACTTTCCACTTATTTGAAGTTGGATAAATGTTGACTTCCGTCGCCCAGTATTTTATATAGAAATGGTTTTCTCTTTTGGGTAGCCCGCAAAAAGTATATATTTAATATGGTAAGCCATTAAAGAGGGTGTGGCTGAAAATCAGCGCTGGGGGAAGCAACGCTCCTCCAGCATGTGCTGAGCCATTACTTTTTCGGCACAGTTCACACAGAGCTCTTTTCCTTTTGTTCTTGTTTGTATCTATTTTTAAGTTTTATATTCTCTGTGTGCTGTGTTGAATAAATGTTTTTTCTTTTCTTTATTTCTTTCTCAGTACACTAGACCGAAGTTGTATAGCGCGCTTTTCTATACCTTGTATAATTTATATCGTGAAGGCCCTAGATAGCCGGTCGAGTGGCAATAAGCTGGGTTATTGATTTAATTAAACCGGATGCAGTTGAGCTATATGCAGGGGCTATCATTATAGCAACCTCGCAAGCGCAATAAACGCTAGATTGATATTAGTTTAAATTCTCTAGTGGTGCGAGCGTGAGCCGCTCGGCTCACTGTTCGAGGTGGTTGTGGCAAATTTTTTAAATGAATTTTTCGGAATTTGCCCCGGTCTAAATGACTGATGCCCGGTGTAAATGAGATCGCCCCCAGTACATTTGATGGTAGCCATAGTACAAGCGTTGTTTAGTTTGGGATCATACGACTATAAAGATTCGCGACACTCAGTTATAGCGTCGCGACACTCGGTAATAGGCGTCGTGACACTCAGTAATAGGCGTCGCAACACTCGGTAATAGGCGTCGCGACACTCAGTAATAGGCGTCGTGACACTCAGTAATAGACGTCGCGACACTCAGTAATAGGCGTCGCGATACTCAGTAATAGGCATCGCGACACTCAGTTATAGACGTCGCGACACCCGGTAATAGGCGTCGTGACACTCAGTAATAGGCGTCGCGACACTCAGTAATAGGCGTCACGACACTCAGTAATAGGCGTCGCGACACTCAGTTATAGACGTCGCCACACCCGGTAATAGGCGTCGTGTCACTCAGTAATAGGCGTCGCGACACTCAGTAATAGGCATCGCGACACTCAGTTATAGACGTCGCGACACCCGGTCATAGGCGTCGTGACACTCAGTAATAGGCGTCGCGACACTCAGTAATAGGCGTCACGACACTCAGTAATAGGCGTCGCGACACTCAGTTATAGACGTCGCCACACCCGGTAATAGGCGTCGTGACACTCAGTAATAGGCGTCGCGACACTCAGTAATAGGCGTCGCGACACTCAGAAATAGGCGTCACGACACTCAGTAATAGGCGGCGCGACGCCTTGTACTTAGCGAGACACGAGACCATGGTAGATATAGGTTTTTTATCAACTTGTTTTTTATAATTTGAAAACAAACTCCTTATGATTTTTCCATTATTTAATGTAGCTACCTATAAATAGGTACCTGAGTGTACATGTAGTTTACATAAATTAATAATATCGTAGGAAAAGAGGTAAATAACAAGAGATGAAACGGATATCCGGTAACTATCCGGTATCCGGCCTATCCGGCCTTGTTTTCACTATCCAGCCAGATACCGATTAGTAAAATTTAAAAAAATCTAATTATATACACACTAGGCAAATCATACCACAATAGGTTATGGATACCGTTTATTTTTATAATAACACGTCATAGTTGTTTTGATGAATAAAACAAACTAATTAGTTTTTTGGTACTCAAAATTAACAATTGGCAAATTGTGGTGAATGAATACCAAATTTTCAGCATTTGTTGATAAGAGGCGACTCCGCTTGCTTTCGTACCAGACCAGCTTCTGAAAATAGCCTTTCGCTGTAAACGCTACTGCCAGGTCCTGAAAGATAAATTCTAGCAAAGCTTAACAACTACGGGTACTGATGTAAATTAACTGTCCACCATATGTATGGGTCGTGATTGCGATCGATTCGAGATGTCTTGAAGAGGTGTCATGTAACGCGATAAAGGGCCGGATATCCGGCGCTCCGGCCTGGTAGCGTGCCGAATATTCGATATCCAGCCAAACCACTATCCGTTTCATCTCTATACATAACATTCGCGCAAAGTCAAATCTACTTTTTGTTTTATCAAATTCGAATTAACATGATTATTACAATATTGAATCCCCGAGCACCCTGGGGTGTCACCGAGCACCCTGGTTCGCTGAACTATGAACTTTATCTATGAGTCGATACAGTTCGTTTTAGTATCGGCAAATATTTGGACGCACGCGTCTTGACGCCCCAGTGAGCGAGGAGTTTAATAAATAATTGATTGCGCTGACCGACCTACAATACGATCCAAATAAGATTAGAAATGTCAAATAACCTATATCTGTCAAATGTCACTTGAAAAGTATGGTTTGCAAAAAACTTATTTGCATATCAATAATAATAGTCTTACATCAAATTTAAATAAAAAGGTTAAATTAGTAGTAAATTGTCTTAATATAATATTTAATTATTTAAAGTCATAATTCGTTTTCGTTCGTCACAATATGGCGCAGAGTCGATGCTATTCTCATTTGAATCGCATAGTATTCATATTTACATAAATTTATAATATATATTTCACTGATAAAATAGATAAATACATATCTACATATTAATAGGTATGTACGATTCATCAACTTAATATCTATGCAATTATCTTAATATAAACACAATCAAAAGTTATAAATTTACTTAATTATTATAAAATATAGAATATAGTATACCCTAGATTTTAATTAAGGTACCTTGCAGGTACTTGTCAATTGTGTAGACGTTACGAAGGGGATACAAACAGATTTATTTACAAACCCAAATATTGAAATATTAAATTAATGCGCTTTAGCAATTTTTTCAATTAAATCAAATATTTTTTTGTGATTATTGAAAACTAGCCGTGCTCGCGATTTCGCCCGCATGGAATTTAAACAAGACAATGTAGCCTTAGTAAAACATCAGCTATCTGTCAGTGAAAGTCCCATTAATATCTGTACAACCGTTTGGGAGCTGTATACCACAAACAGACAGACGGCAAATTTTAAAATAGCGTTTACGTTTTAAGTGGCGTATATACTTTTATATGCATTACACACAAACACTACAATCTTATTTATTTGTATACAGATTTCCGCAAATTACGACTTTATATGCAACACATATCTAACAGTTTTTACTATTCGCATATTAGCTATTACTATTCGGATAGACGCTTAGAGGCTAATAGAATATCGACGTTTGAGAGGCAATCCATCCTAAGCGACAAAAAAATCGTAAAATGAGTTATGTATAAACCAACCCGCACTGGGCCAGCGTGGTGGACTATGGCCCAAATCGCCCTCGTATTGAAGGGGAATGTGCCCGGTATAATGGCAATAGGCTCGCCCCCTATTACATTGGGACCAAAATACATCGGCGAAGTGTGGGTGCACTACAGTGCACCTCTGCCTACCCCTTCAGGAAATACAGGCGTGATGATGTATTTATTTTATTATAAACTTTATGTAATTAATCCGTGGACAACGCCGTGGACTTTACTGTGTTTGGATAACTTTTTGTAATACTATTTGTTAATTTTTATGTACTGTTGTTTGTTGTCTCTAATAAATAATTTAATTTAATTTAATTTATACCAAATGACGCAGAAAAATCTGGCCGTTCGAATGGTATATAACTCATTTTACGATTTTTTGTCGCTTAGGAAGGATTAGTAGCAGTGGTAGCCGAGTGGTCGAACGCACGCCTTGCAATCAAAGTGTGCAGGTTCAAACCCCGGCTCACACCTCTGGGTTTATGTGCGAATCTCATTTTCATCCGAGATTATCACTTGCTATGAAACGGTGAAGGAAAACATCGTGAGGAAACCTGCACGTCTGAGAGAACTTGACTAGTTCTCGATAGATGTGTGAAGTCTGCCAACCCGCACTGGGCCAGCGTGGTGGACTATGGCCTGAATCCCCCTCGCATTGAGGGGATGCCCGTGCCCAGCAGTGGGACTATAAAATGGCTGTAGTAGTAGTAGGAAGGATTGCCTTTCAAACGTCGATATGAACAATCCATCTAAACAGAGATGTGGTTATAATCTCTTTTTAAAGTATTTTACAAGACTACAATACTTTGTAACGTCATTGTCAATGGATTGTAGATTCCTACCCACATTGTGAATCAGGTGATTAGTTTACCTACTCATCTAATTACCTAGATAATGGTGGGATTAAAGTAATTACTATCAATAATATTTACTTTGATTATTTACAATACAATTTGTAATCCCCTACTTTATGTAAACTATTACATGTAATACAAATTCTCATAAGTATTTAATAAATAATACTTTTGACCTGAAGGCTGTTTTTCGTTTGATAGACATCATCTCTATTCGAGATATTATGTCGAATAAATACGACCAATTTATCGAATAGAGATTGATGTCTATCAAGCGAAAATCGGTCCCTTGTTCTAGACCAGTGATGGGCAAAGTACAGCCCGCGGGCCAGCTTCGGCTTGCCGATGGTCACTGGCAGGGTATTCATATTTAGGTATCTCCTCATTACTAAAAACTGTGGTTTAGATATTTATATATTTTTTAAAATATTAAGTAGGAATAGAATCGGATACCGGACTTGGGCATTACAATGATTTTAAGTCAAAGCAAAGAATATTTTACTATTGTTTTCTCATATTTACGCGAATACTATACATTGAAATAAAACAATTTTACGGATTTTATCGCGTATATTTACTATTTAATTTTCCCGTCAAACGAAACGTCGGAAAAATAAAATAGTAAATAAACGCGATAAAATCCGTAAAATAGTTTTATTTCAATGTTTTACTACTTATACTTATAGATAAGCCTCTATGTTGACTTTTATAAATAATTTAATACCTAACTTTAAAGAAAACTAAATTTTTGGTTTCTTCCCATCAGTACAGCCAATATAACCACGCCCTAATTTAGTTAATACCTACTAAATATTTCCATTGGAAGAATTAACAAAGTAAGTTAAAATATATTAATCCCCATAGTCATAGACTACACGTATACTCTAGTGATCGCGGAAATAACAAAAAAAACGAGTTATAGGTACCTAAACGTGCCTTCAAGCAATTACCTATAATAAATAATCCCCAAAATGCATAGAATATCAAAAAATAGCTTTTTATTTTTTAGACTATATGTCCTTTCAGATAATGCCGCGTAATTTTTAACCGACTTTCAAAAAGGAGGAGGTTTCTCAATTCGGGCGTATATTTTTTTTTCCTTTCTATGCTTTTGTAGAGTAGTACCTACCTACACACGTGATTTAGAAAAAAAATGTAACCATGGGACAGCATACCACTATTACCTGCGGTAAATATAAGCTATCACACCCAACTAAAAGACTTAAGAGAAACTATTATTGTGGGTCCAGATATTATATGGTACACCTATCTGATTTATTCATTATCACTGATGATGTGACTCTTAGAATAAAATCTTATATCTGAACACAAGATGCTTTGTGGAACGATGCCATTGGCACCGCCTTAGGCAGTATTGTTTTAATACGACTATGCTAAAAATATTAAAAATTTATTGAAATAACAGATGATAACCCCTAGTAACGTCAGACAATATCGTCAGTTATTAACCATACCTACTAGTTCTAATCGTATCAGGATACAGGTACTATAGTAGAAATTGACTTAGGCTGCTGTCTTACTAAATAAACGCTCAAATCATTGTGACAATAATTAAACATTATAGTTATAAAAACAAAATTATTTCATGGAAAAATATATTGCATCCAACCGGTCCTGGAGACGGTGCTGTGTCCATTCCTGCAGTCTCTTGCTTCGTATCAAGCGACAAAAGACGAGACGATACCATAATGCGAAATAGCTTTAGCTCATAAGACTGATTATAAGCATCGTTACATATGAAATGATTCGTGACTACTCAAATACCAGCCTTTCACCGGCGTAACGACTTTTCGTCAGGAGAACCTGGAATCATCCGTCGATGCTAAAGACCTGGGTTTGGACGCTTTCCCGTCCACGGAAGCCGGCCCCACCGGCCTGCCCGAAGTCCCCGTACTTCTATTAGTATACGTAGAGGACGTAACCGGGATCTTTCTAGTCTGCTTGATCTTCAGCTTGTTTAGCCAAAGATCCCTAGTCTTTTTGTTACCGGCCACGAAAAATATAAACAGAATAAACCCTTGATAAGGGGCGGATAGCGTGAAGAAGTAAGCGGCGACCAAGTTGAAAGATAACGCGCCGAACACCCACGGCAACCCGAACAGGAAGACCAGCAAGCAGCTGACGGAGGCGCAGCGCAATGCGTCGTTTTGCGAGTCGCCGTGCCTTTGAACCCTTCTAGAAGCGAACACGGAGCGCACTATCAGAACGAATAGCGTCCAGTTCGCGATCAGCATGATGACGATCGGCGTGAACACGGCCAGCCAGAGCGACAGGCCGGAAGGATAGCAGAAGGCTCCCGTCGGCGTCATCTCTTCGAAACGACCCGCGTAAGAGTGCGGGTCGACCGAAAGTAGCACACCGACCACGGCGAACGGAGCCCCCCAAGCGAAAGCGGCCGCCTTCAACAACTTGTGTGAAGTGTCACGGTTGAAGACTAGCACCAATCTCCGGTAGGACAGCACCGCCGCGACCAACATCCAACAGAAGGACGCCAGCGTGCTGTAGTGCAGCGCGATACCTACCAGCATGCACGGGACATTGTACTCGTTAAATTGGACGAGGATGACTACCAGGAAGCAGAGGACTAGTAAAAATATGGCGACGCACAGCTGCAACCAGATTTTGTTGCTAAAATCCCGCCTCCAGGACCTGAACAGCAGAGCCGTGAGCCCCACCATGACCAGGCCCATGATGGAGAGACAGCAGCCTATGACGGTGAGGATCTCGAGGGCTTCTTCGTTGGCTTCGGAGAAGACCGCCTTGGGGATGAGGACCTCCGCGAAGTGTGTGAGATGGTCGCACCTGCAGGTGTCGAGCTCGCCGCTCACAGTGGCCGGGATGAAGGTGCAGCCCGCCTGCGACCAGAACCCGCTACCATCTTCTTGGAACTCCCAGAAGGCGCAGGCGCGACTCTCGTTGCGGTTCGGTGACTCGGAAGGTGCGAAATGAATGTATACGTACTGGAAAATAAAAATATATATTAAGAGGAATGAGAACCACATTTTCATCCAAGATTTTTTTTTTTTTTTTACCAGCCTTTACGTGTCCCACTCCTGGGCAAAAGCCTCCCCTTTACTTCTCCACACATCTCGGTCTTGGGCTATTTCCTGCCACGATGTCCCCGCAAAGGTGTTCAAATCATCTCGCCACCTCTTCCTCGGTTGACCTCTTCATCGGCGACCGTCAACAGGTATCCAATTGGTAGCGATGTTTGCCCACCTTTGCGGGCTCATGCGGGTTACATGGCCGGCCCACTCCCACTTCAGCCTAGCAGTCTTTTCTCCTACGTCTGTTATTTGAGTTATGGAGCGCAAGATGGTATTTTTAACTCTATCGGTTCGTTTGACATTGAGAATGCTGCGCTCCATTGCTCTTTGACAAACCTTGAGCTTGAACCTCTGTTGCTCAGTCAACGACCACGTTTGTGCACCATAGGTTAGGACGGGCAAAATACACATGTCGACGAGTTTACGCTTTAAGGATATTGGAAGGTTACCCTTCATAAGATCCGCCATGGACCAGTAGCTTTTCCAGGCGTTTTCAATCCGTCTTTCAACTTCTTTCTCCTGCCGGTTTTCAAACGAAACTATCTGGCCCAGGTACGTATACTCGTCGACATATTGTATAGGTTGCCCATCTACCTCGACCCTACGTTTTGTGCTATTGGTCATTGCTTTGGTTTTGCTTCTGTTCATGGAGAGTCCAATCTCACTTTAATACGGTGAAGGCAAATATCGTGAGGAAACCTGTATGTCTGAGGGAACCTAACCAGTTCTCGATAAACGTGTGAAGTCTGCCGATCCGCACTGAGCCAGCGTGGTGGATTATGCCTTGAATCCCCCTCGCTTTGACTAGCGGAGGCCCGTACCCAGTATTTGGACGTTAAAAGCGATATAATAATTATTTATCAGGACTGCGTCCAATGCATAAGAGATTCAGTGTTCATGACCAAATTACTCTTTCAGTAGATATACTTGACAAAATGTAGATAGATACCTTCCATATTAAACGCATTTTAGTACTTTTGTAGACACTTAAAGATGACGCACATTCTATAAAGATTGTAGATTGATTTAAATTTATATTACTTTATATTAAATATATTACTTTGCTACCCTCGTACGTCTATAAAGCCAAGTGGGGTTAGCACGCTTGTCAAGACTAGACCTTTTGCTCGCTCGATCTGTGTCATACGAGAGAAAGAGACAAAATCAAGATATACTGTGATATAAGACTAGTCTTGGCGTTCATACTACAACTACTGGGTATCGAAACGTGCACGTCAAAATGTTTGCTAAAACCAAAACGAACTCTGTGTGTAAAGATTGAATTCTGTGGTAAAAATAAAACCAAGCGTCAATATTCTTTCGCGCTGTCAATTAGATTTCATTGAAGAATGAGTTAATATGTTGATATGAAATCAGTTCATCCGCCATCTTTATCATTGTCATCATCCATTTTTATTTATAATGTGTATTTATTGAATTTTCCCTTGCTATTAATTACTTGACACTGGCTGAAATACCCGCTTAAGGCAGATGGAGCCATTCCTCATCTTATTCCATTATATATCATCATTTCATTCATTTCGTAAAAAAAAAAATAAGAAGAGTTAATACCTCGTCCTGGTCAAATTGCGTAAGATTCTCGACGTTGACGCTGAGAACTCTGCTGTTAACGGAATAGTGGCTGGTTTGGAAGGCGCGGTCGTTACGAAACACCACGAAGCTGATGCGGCGAGATGAATTGCCCACAGCATCCGGCAACTGGACCACCACCTCGCTCTCGGACGCTTGCAGCTGGGAGGCGTCCGTAACATCTGCATAAATGGTTATTTATTGTTGATTTGCAAATTCGACAACAATGCAAAAGAAACTGAGCCGTCGCGGGACGCCTGGCAGATGTGAAACATAAAACATAAACGACGTAGCGGCGAGTAAGCGGAGTCAGCCGGTGGGCGGAATCTAAGCGGTGGAAAGAACCGAGGAGCCACAAAGCTGCTCGAAGTTTTGGGATCACGCGGCATCATAAATATTGAATTTGCCCCTGCTATTAATTACTTGACACTCGCTGAAATACCTGCTGAACGCAGGTGGAACCATTCCTCATCTTATTCCATTAAAATATCAACATTTCACTCATTTCGTAAAAAAAAGAAGGTAGTGCTAGCTACCAATTGATAAAGAATGTTGTTTTTTTGTGGAAACTCCACAAGGATATTGTTAGGGGATTTGGGGATCTGTTCGAAAGGACTCACCTCTTATAATTTCAAACGCGTTCTTCGTGAAGAGGCCGGTGTCGGTGGCGGCGATGCGTAGACCGCGCACCGGCCGGCTCGGGTCGGCGTCGGCGACCAACAACGCTATATTGCTACGCACAGCCGTCACGTTCTCCTGCCCGTTCAAGTCGATCCTGCCGCCGATGTCGTCCAACAAATTCAGTAACCGCCCCGGTATGCCCAGATCAACATTTTCTTCGAGCAGTAAGTCTACCTGAAACATTTGAAAAGCGCAGTCCATAACACAGTATAACTATGGAGGGTAGAATTAAAGGAGGACAATCTCCTATGGGAATAAAATTAAAAATGTCCGTCGAAATTATTGAAATAATTGTTCAAAAAGCTTCCACAATGGCACAGATGTCGACATGGGTATGTATTGACGCCCCCCTAGAATAAGTCGGTAGCGCTATTAAGGACTTTTTGCTGTTATGTCAGATTCGGAATCAGCGATTTTTCCGTACCGGTTTTTTCCCGGGGGGCGTCGATATATACCCGTGTGACACCAGCGCCATTATGGAAGGTTTTTGAACTATTATTTCATGCATTTCGATGGATACTTTTTCAATACACAGATTGCCCTCCTTTACTTCTACCCTCCACTTATAACGATGAGTAGCAGCATCGGACGTCAACTCCGAAAACGATAATATTCGTCGCATCGAATCTTGAAGTAATCTTGTTCTTAGTTTTTTAACGTGACGAGTAAAATGATGAAATTTTAATGGAATGAAATGAATGGTTGCACTTGCGATCAGGGATTCTGCCAATATCGATTCAATATCATTATAAATAAAAATGGGTGGAGAAGGTGATAAGAGCCATCTTATCACCTCCACCCATTTTTATTGCCAAAACAAATCCAACCCAGGCTGGCAGTCCAGGCAGTCCAGTGTAATAATCTCTAGCAAAAATTGGACAACATTAATTTCAACATTTGAGATGGTCGGAGACCCTTATAAACAACCAATATTAGATTAACGAGGTCACTTTTGATAAACCATGTCAAACGACAAGGTGTTGATATCTTAAAACTCTACTGAATTCCGTGAAATACTGAAATATCCAATTTCCACTTCAAGATGTTGAAAGATAGTAGAACAGTATAACCTTATCTTAAAGCGATATCAATATCTAACTTACAACATCGTATCTTTTCGAACATTTCAATCCTGTTCCGGTTTTACCCGCGTGACATTTATACCGTGAATGATTTCGGTAGAACCACTTAGTTCAGTGATTCTCATGACTCTCCACTAACAAATTTAGAAACTTATAGCTTAAAACTACTGGCAGACTGAGGCGTGAAGAAACGCAATGCAAATTAATACCAAATCGATATGGTGGTAAACTAGGTACAACTTAATTTAATTTTACAGCGCTAAAACTATTGATATCTCGCTCATTGATTATGGCCTTGAGAAAGACGGCAACACTCTCATTTAGTGCAGTTATTGTGGTCCCAACAGATTCACCACCAATGTTATGGAGTGTAGAATAGAAGGAGCGTAATCTTTTATGAGACAAATTTGAAAAAGTGTCCGTCGAAATGCAAAAATAATTAGTTCACAAAAAATCTACAATGGCGCTAGTTTCGACACGGTGACAGGTATGAATATAGAAATTGTATTCTCGGCATACTTCAGTTCATCCACAATTGCTATATTCATACCTGTCACCGTGTCGAAACTAGCGCCATTGTAGAATTTTTTTGAACTAATTATTTTTGCATTTCGACCGACACTTTTTTAATACCTAGATGTCACTCCTTCCCTCTACACTCCATGACCAATGTATATATGCTGAAACCATAGACTACACATAGGCTAAACATAGAATCGCCCCTGGTGCGTCGCGGTGCATGCGAAAGCGATCCCGTGGCGCCCCGATATAAGCGGAAGATGGTACACCGTCGGTTTTTAGTGGGTATACGGCCTTCTGCCGGGACTCCCACATAACCCTGTTACTTCCCCCATGGTGGCAGGGTATCCATAAAGGATTTCCCGACGTTAAAAAAAAAAAAGGCTCAACATAGAATTAAGGTATTACTTTCTTAAGGGTAGCGAATTGAGTCTTTGGCCGAAATTAGCTATAATTTGATATCGAGGGCTATTTGACTTAAGCGACATATTTTACTTTACAAGAGAGCATACTCATTCAACACAATAAAATTTGCTGATTCCAAATATTCATCTCAGTCAATATCGCCCAAAAGTGTCGCTTGAGTCAAAGCCCCTGGATATACTGTTCAGGAAGAGGAAGGTGCAGATGAGAAAGACAAAACAACAAGGCTATAGTTACCTGCTGGAACGTGCTGTTAATATTCTCCACTGTCAACACTGTCGTCGTATCGTTCAGCAGCGACTCCAGGTTTTCCATAACATCTCTTAACTGCTCCTCTGGCTGCAACCATACCACTACAACTTGTACCAAATCACACAACAGTAGCGTGTCGAACCCATAAATATATAACCCACAGATAACACATTTTTTTTTTTACGTAATGAGTGAAATTATGAAATTTAATTGAATAAGATGAGGAATGGCTTCACCTGCGACTAGCGCGGGTATTTCGCCAATGTCAAGTAATTAATAGCAAGGACAAATTCAATAAATAGGTACTACACATTATAAATAAAAATGGATGATGACCAGATAACACAATATGGTAGTAGCAGTGGTAGCCTCGTGGGCAAGAACGCCCGCCTTGAACGCAAGGGGTGGAAGTTCAAATCCAGGGCCCGCACCTCTGAGATACTTTTCATGTGCGAATGTCATTTTCAACAATGATTACCACTTGCTGAACGCTGAAGGAAAACATCGTGAGGAAACCTGCACGTCTATAGAAAGGCGTGTGAAATTCACCAAATCGCCCTCGTATTGAGGGGGAATGTGCCCGGTATAATGGCAATAGGCTCGCCCCCTATTACATTAGGACAAAAATACATCGGCGAAATGTCGGCGCACTGCAGTGCACATCTACCTACCCCTTCGGGGAATACAAGCATGATGATGTATACTTATCGCATGATCCCAAACTAAGCAAACCTTGTACTTGAGCAACTTTTAAAAAAGTCATTTCCGAATTTAGAGCACGAGACCAACTAGACCAGAACACTATCAATACTTATGTTAAATAATGAAACAAAACAAACATAAAGTGTTAGTGAAGTAATACCAAAGGGAATGTTGAAGTTTAGTATAATTCAAGCCTCAAGCGTTAAAATTGTTGGTAGCAAGCTGTACACACAAAAGGACAGGTTTAATGCTAAAGACATTGAAACGAAAAATAACACAACAGAACAGGAGGAGGATAGCCCTGCACCTGTAGGCTCGACCTGACTTGTACCACATAAATTCAATCCTTATGTATAACAACTCAGAGTACATTTTCAATAAAGGTTAAGTAAATTCGCGCGTCACAGTAGGTGCAGGGTGTAGGACCACTAGCAATGTAAACCATTCACATGACTAGTTGATAATAATTATGAAAAACAAAATTTTTACACCCACAAGTAATCATTAGAACTCAAAAAAAATGAGAGGTGAAATACTATTTAAGGGACATTTTGGGCGAATAAAATTGTAACAGACAAGACAAGACAACAAAAGCTTCCCGTGTTTCTTCTTAAACCCATGAGGGATCCGGTACCTGAGGGGGTATTGGGGGTTCTGTAGTGGGTGTTTCTGTTGTCGTCGGCGGAGGTGGCCTCGTCGGAGTATTGACCGTCATCACCTCTGTGGGATCTGGTGTGGTTGGGGGTGGGGGTGGCTTTTCCGTGTTACCCTCAGTTGTCACATCTTTATCCGGTTTGGTCGGCTTCTGTTCCGATGACTCGTCGGAGCTGTCGCTCGTGTTGTCCCGATACGGTAAGTCTTTAGTCTATAATATTTGTTAGCTGCCTTTTAGTGGTGTTAGTGCGAGTGTTAGGTATAACGTCTCTGCCTTCAGAGATTTGAATGTCAGCTAGAGTTTAAATCTGTTATACTGTTGGATGTATAAAACTTGTCACTGGGCTCGCCTATTGCAAATCTGGCCCTGTTGCATGACCGCTTAGTCGTAAGTTTTCTCTTTCAACTGTCAGATTCATCGATAAAATGCCGTCACATCGAGCCATGTTCAGTACAAAAAGCTCAAAGTGACGTCATTTTCTCGACAAATCTGACAGTTGAAAGAGATAAAACTTATGTCTACGCGGTCATGCTTAAGGTGCTTATATGTGTTTATATCGATTATTTAACATTTTGAAATTACAAAGCAATTATCTTTTTGGGGTGCATGCGCGTAAGCATTAATTACACTTGCTAAAGACGTTACTAAATTTTTACATCCATTTAATAGAATAAGACATTTTCATTTCCTTACTTTCGAGCTTTTGAGTTTGAATTTTTATGATATGTTCCATATGTTTAGTATGCGAAGCGCAAAAATTAAAGGTATTCGCTATATTATTTATTTACATAAAAGATCTCTAAGACCTATTTGATAAGGGTTATTACATTATTACATCTTGGCTGTTCTTCTCCAAGGGAAGAAGTGTAGGGGTCTCACCATTGTATGATACTTTAACATTTTCAGTGTTTCCTAAAATTACCCTCAAACGTCTTATTAGAAATAAATAATGATGATCAGATAGATCAGAGAGATAACGTGTGATTTTGGTACATTTATCTGATCATGTGTCTGATCTGTTAGTTTTATTAATGACGCTTTTCCTTTATCAACGCCAAATAAACGAATGATACTTACAACACCCGATAGAGTTGTTCCAACCGACGGCATGAGCACCGTCACCTCGCTGGTTCGCGCTAAGGGGGGCGCAGTGCTGGTGCACGGCGTGTCCGTGGGTAATATTACTTCACGGTACCCCTCGTTAAAGTCCCCTATGCAACGGTGTTTCACGCAGTCCACGATCTTGTCGCCACCTGGTGGAAATAACAATAGACTGCGGTGAGTATAATTCTTCTAGTATTGTGGCAAAGGGGCCGTTCAAGTATTACGTAACCACTATGGGGGGGTTGGGGGGGTCTTTGTTTTGCTTATTTTGGGTGACATGGGGGGTAGGGGAGTCTAGATGATGATTACATCATCAGTAGTTATTTACTTTTTTACACGAATGGCAACCCTCACATTATCTATGCTTGAAAACGAAACGCATTTTTAATTATAATATAAAAATGTTTACGTAAGCATGGGGAGAGGGGGTAAGAGCTTTGCTTACTTTTGCTGACATGGGGGATGGGGGGGGTAAATAATTGTAATAAATCTGCTTACGTAATATTTGAACGGCCCCAAAGGTGCTGTCTGCTCTCATGGCGAGACTCGCAATACCTATTACTCGCAATTTGAAAAGAGTAACCATTGAGTCTCTTACCGGCTCTTCTCAGTGGAAGCAGCATTCCGAACCGGTGGTAGAATCTGACTATTTGTAAATGCTTTTTGGCCTACACGAATATTTTGATTTCAATGCTAATGTTCCATTGACCATGTGTTATCTGTGATATGATGTACTTACGATATCGCTCTCCTCCAACCGAGCAGGAGTCCACGGATCTCATGTAGGATACTGTAATGCCGCGCCAATTGCCCGGCGGCACCTGGTCCATCGAGGCTTTCAACGTCACGTGTACTAGTATCTCCAGCCGTTCCCGATTCACCCGCTTCACCTTCACGTCAGTAATTACATCTTTCTCCCCCCTGTCTGATGTTTTTTTCGCGAACTTAAACAGAGTCTTTTCCCTTTCTTCTTCGTCACCATCTAATTGAAGGCCGGCCGCAATAAACTTTGTATAAAAATAAATATATTCTCGTATTTTATCTTGCCAGTTATCTATATCTTTTACGTTATTAAAATCATATTCATTTTCTACTACAATCTTTATGGCGTATATCGAGTTGAGTTCTTCCTTGACACGAGTGTAGAGTGTCTTGTTTGATTCTGTAGGTACATAGTTCACGGTGTCCGTAACTGCACACCAATAGTAACCGCTGCCGCTTGGCTTAAGTTTAAACTCGTTTGTGCGTAAATCATTATTGTCTAATATTTTGACCGGTGTGGGATAAAACATTTCAGAGTCGGTGAAACATGAAATGTTGTTTTTATAAATTTCGTCGCTAGCATGTAAGACTATAGCATCCCTGAAACAATATACAGTACGTTTATTACAGGTTTAATATGTTGAGTGAATATAAGTGAATAAAACAAAAAAACTTTTTAACAAAACAAATTTACCGCCGATACATCAGACTATACAAATGCACACATGAATTGGCACCGACTCCAAATCTAATGAATTATAAGGTTATTTGAACATACATAAAAATAATAAAAAAATATACCTACGCGTCGAATTGAGAACCTCCTCCGTTTTTTTTTCGTCGGTAAAAAATTTATTAGTAAGTTATTCAGTGTGAATACAGCGTCAGTCAGTATTTACGTACTTGTCAAGGTTTTGGATTGCAGTCATGAACAAGCAACAACTTACTATCAATAAGCAAAATAACTTACTCGTAAACTTCCACCCGCAAGTCGATACTCTTCAATTGCACTGGCTTTTCACAGACGAGATTATAAAATATATTGGAACCATTGGTTAAATTCCAAAAGCCATTCCTCACAAGACCATAAGAAATCTCAGTCGGGAGTTGACTGTTATCAAAATGCCAGTCACCGCGTAGTATCTAAAATTTTAATTTAAATTAATCCTAATAATGTAATTTTTTTTTACAAAAAGCTTTTTACAAAACTACAGCAAGCCAAATAATTGTCGATACTACAATAAAAGAGTATTTACCAGGCACCACTATAGCAGACATATAACGCATGAATTGAAACGCCATGCATATAAATTTACTAACGCTTTATAGGCATTTACAATCGCTGGGTAATTTTCTCGGCTAAATATACGAGATGCTTTATACTTGAGCGTCTACTACCAGTGAGTTTGTGAGTACATCCATGCAAATTATTAAACCATACATTAGTCAAATTCTTATTCCAACCATGACTACCACTTCCCAAATACGCGGTTGTATAATATTAACCAATGTTGGTGAAGGTGACCTGAGCGATGCGACGACTGGCAGTTCAATCGTGAACACCCCTGACCGGGGACTCTGATACTTCTTGAAAGACGCGGCTTGCTTCCTCCTACCACGAACCCATATTCTCTATACAAAATAATATTATTCCAGCATCCTTAAAATTGGATTGAATATGTCGAGTGCAGCAATAAATTATAGTAAAAACACGTACACTGACTCAAGTATCATTACCGCAAATAGATTATAGACATATCAAGTGATAACTGATGTGCATCAGTTGCTGTGTTGTTGAGTGTTGCCACTCACTTCTAGGTATAGCTAACAACTGAATCAAACTTACCAAGCCACCTCCTTCATAAGCATTCTCCACAGTATTGTTTGGGTAATAAATGACTCCTAATGGGTATACCGCATCCTCGGATGTCATATAAGTATGCAACCATGGTAAGTTCGAATATATCCAGCCTTTATTAAGGAGTGTCCCTCCTTTCCCCTCGCATATTTTCAAGGATGTATTCCAATTAGCTCTAACCGATCCACCGCCGTTTGCATTTACAACGCTCAAGCAAATGGGTTTCGGTGATGAAATCCTCCACGAATCGCGAAGACCCTCACAACCATCGCGAGATAAATATTCGGGATGGGGATTTTTAGTATACGGTTTGACAAAACAATATCTGTGGTGCATTCCAATATTGCAGTCTGCGGATATATAATTATTGTATCTCGTATTAAACAATACACAATTGATATCAGGCTCTGGCGTCGTCGAGGATACCTCATCCATAGGTCGTAGTACTTCGCCCATAGATTTTCTGTACGACCAATCAATGAAGGGCCCGCCGGGGTAAGACGTTCTATACTCTGTCCATATGATATATTCACCACTATCAGAAATATTCAAGTCTTTGTACAATTTAATGCTAAATAAGTTGCCAACGCAGTCACGATACATGTCCCCCGCTCCCTCAGGCTCTTTCAGCCAATAGCAGATTGGCTCATTGTTAGATTTGCTAAAGGCTAACTGAAATCCTATGGGACATAATGGTGCATAGATCTTTCTTGCTTCAAGAGGACTTAGCAGCAACGCAAGTATTAGAGTTGTTACTATAGGAATACGATGCAATGAGGCCATCTGAAAAAGAAATATTGACCAAATTATCTTCAGGTAATTCTCTTGACAAATTATCACATTTTAAGAAAATCAACGTAAATATATCACGAATAAAACATAAGGTGGTATGGGAAAAAGTGTTATTGGTTTATCATTTCAACCCTTCCTTGCCGATTATAGCAACGGAAGCTTGTATCTGAACCATCTATAGCATATTTAGCATCACTTATTGCTGTGCTGTGTGTCGCAGAAAGGTGGTCCAGCTTTATGTCCGTGTGATCCAGCCGACTAATCTTATCTGACAGTCGATATGCACCTCAGAGATAATTCTGACAAACGACCACTTAACGCTATTACAGATACACAAAAATTATCTACTTTGATTGCGTAAAATTCGGATGAACACTGCTATCGACTGAACTAGGTATAGCTATGCCAAAATGCCTGGCTAAATAATAGTAGCTGTCGATAGATAGGTCATGTAGCATTATGAATGTTGACGCGATTTGTAGGAGAGCTTGTAAAGGATTTGTAGACGGATTGTTTTGGATGCAACCTAACCATTGATACTAACGTCGATACACTTACTAATAGATGAGCCAAATTAATTGAACGACTTTAATATAAGTGTCAACATTTTAGTCACAAGTATTCACTAATTTTGATATGAATTCATGTAGTTGTTTAACAAAATTGTATGATCTTAACTAACTGCTAAATTCAACGAAATGTATGGAATTGAAGATCAATTTGTAGTAAAAAACTACTAAATTGATAATGGTTTGTAGATGGATTTACAAATACAATGTGATAAGTATGGGTATAACAAGCCTGCAACATTTCGTCATGTACAGTAGATATGTGAAATCATTTCATAAAAACAGAATATTGATAAGACAATTTTTTTCTCTCCTCTCATTCAAACGTTACTTAATTCTTAAGCTTTGAGCTTCATAATGATTACATAGGTTACTTTTCCCCACTGCTGTGGTTATCTTTAGATTAAAGAGGAACCTATTATTAGCCTTACTTTATGTTAAGATTTCTTAGGTTAAGTTCTATTATATTCTGTTTGGTTTTCTTAATTAAATAAATAAATAAAGAGAGTAGAAAAATAACAACTAATTTTAAAGCTGCGTTACGCGAATTTGAAGGAAAACTTACACGTCCAGGTTATTTTTGAAAACAATAATAAAATATTTGTGACTTCACATATTCGCTTATGATTACCTAAGGAACCAAATATTTAAGTATACCTATTTTATTAATATTGAATAAGGCCTACTACCTATTAAAGATAAAATCGTTGACAAGTACATAAACACAGGGAACGTCTTGTTTATATATTGCAAAATGGATCCAATAGGTGAACTTCAGGTCAGATTTATTTGTGGTTCAATAATGTAGCGTGGACGATACGCACGCACTCTCAGCAGTTCCCCACGGGCCAGAGAACTAGCGAACTTACTTTTAAAAACATATTTTTCGAAATTCGCAAAAATAATGTAAAATCATTTCGAGAAACCTGTTCAATCTATAATAATTCAATCTATGTAATAACGTAGGTAACGCCCCGTACGCACCTACAAAACTTAATATTTTTATGAAATAAAATAAGAATTATTTAAAATTTTACAGAGAAAGGTTGATTATCTTAAGAAATTATATTACAGTTCAGCGGTACTGGCTCGTAATTCCATTGTATGAGAATTGAGAAAATAAGAAAAATACATTGTTAAACTTTCGTTATTGTGATACTTTTATCGAATTCAACATTACCTCATATATCTGTGTTAACTCTTATCAGACTTCTATATTTAAATAAAACAAAGGAGGTTTTACCCAAGTGACATCAACATCTTATCAATATACATAACGCCTACTATTTGCCAGAAAAATACAGATTGTTTAATGAATCACACAATTTTTCAAATCTATTTGTTTCTTCGTCAAAGTGAATTCGCTCGCACCAGTATGTTCAAGGCTATACAAGGTGTATCAGAAGTTCGAAATGATAATATAGTTACATATACGTTAGCTGATACGTAGAGATATTGTAGTTGTACAGTGAAGGCAGATTATACCTAACTGTGTGCCCCTATAGTTTGTGGGACACAGTAGTTGCTATCGGGTGCAACTAAACAGCTTTTAATCACTTTGTTACATAAAGTTTAATCATTAAAGCGCACAGTACATATCGCACGTCAACCATTCGGTGAGCGTGTTGAGAGAGAGAGAGAGAGAGAGAGAGAGAGAGAGAGAGAGAGAGAGAGAGATAGTTTATTACAAGTGTGTTATTTGATAGTTTATCAATTATATTACCATTGGTGGCGATGATGCCAACACTAACTATGACAGAGTCTGAGTTTTGAATATTTGTCGCAGGTATCATGTTCTGGCCTTGGGGCATACACGTAACACTATTTAACAGTGTAAACTTCATCCGATGTGGTTACCACTGTGTATTCACTGTATAATATGAACACTGTCGATTCTACAAGGGCTGGCTACTCATATTTACACAACAGAACTTGAAAATTTTGCATAGGACTTCAGTGGCCGTACCACCACCTGTTATAGTATTGTTGTTTCAATAGTACCTTGTTTTTTTTTTTAACGGCGGAAAATCCTTTCTGGATCCCCTGCCACTTCGGGGGAAGTAACAGGGTTATGTGGGAGTCCCGGCAGAAGGCCGTATACCCACTAAAAACCGACGGTGTACCATCTTCCGCTTATATCGGGGCGCCACGGGATCGCTTTCGCATGCACCGCGACGTTTCAATAGTACCTAACTGTACAATTATGACACCTTTTTTACTGAGTTAACAGTCAAGAACGGAAAGTAATATTAAAAACATTACTGAAGACAAGTAGTGGTAAGGGGTGATGTTACAAGTTTATGAAATGGGTTGCGAAACAGTAATTTAAAAATCATGTTCGATATTATATATTTTAGAGTTTCATACCCAAAGGGTAAAACGGAAACCCTATTACTAAGACTTCGCTGTCCGTCCGTCTGTCACCAGGCTGTATGTGGTAGTTAGATTTTCATAGATTATGTATTTCTGTTGCCGTTATAACAACAAATACTAAAAACGAATTAAATAATTTTAGAGGGCTCCGGGAGCCCGGTTTCCATACAACGAACATGACTTTTTTGCTCGTTTTTATAGATAATGGTACGGATCCCTTCGTGCGCGAGTCTGACTCGCATTTGGCCGGTTTTTAGTTTATACTGATCGTGCTCGGTTTTGGTGGCCTCCGTTTACGGCGAGTGGGATCAGCGCCGCTCCGTTCCGTCTGATTACGCGTAACGAACGACTTCATCTAATCACTGGTGCCCGTTACCTTGTCCAGAAATGCTAATATTAGTTTAAACGACCTTGGTGATTAATGTCATTATTACGATTTGGACACCTTTGCGGTTAATACGCAGACATAACAGGCTAAAGAAAGGGACCAGCAAAAATCGCACGAAAATCGCCCGGTAGGGGCCTGATTTTCGTTTGATAGACATTAGAGATATGTCGAAACAAAAGAAAAAAATGCGACCAATTTGACGTTTTGTTTCGACATATCGCGAATAGAGATTGATGTCTATCAAACGAAAATCGGGCCCCAGGGATCCAAGGTAACACTATTGTTGTGGAGATTGTAACGGTTCAGCCCGTCACCTTCACAAATATAAAAAGGAAAATCTTTAAATTATTATCTTCACTTAGAGATGCCGTAAAGAATTAGTTATGACACAATTAAGTAAGAAACATGAGAATTCAAAATGATTAATTTATGTTCATTAGCTGCATTTGAATACTAGTAGCGCGATCTATGTCAATAGGTTAGATATTAATCAATTACTGGCAGAGCCATCTGTTAGATAAAAATCAAACAAGGTATTATAAATGACAATATTATTATATATTATCAAATTATTCCAATCATTATTTCATTATGAGTAAAATTAAATATTTGGTTAAAGGATAAATTAAACTACAACCGCATCAATTAGTAATAATAAAATGAATAATAAATGGTTATACATTCAAATTAGTAAGAAATAAATTATCTATGCTCCTAATCATCGACAGGAATCAATTGGCTTCCCTTTATAATAAAACCGAGCAAAGGATCAATAAATATGCTAGAGTTATATTAACGATAAATTATATTAATATTCTGGCACTTAATTTTTATAATTCTTTTAAAGGATTGCAAGTAATTGCAATGTTCTTATAATGAGTATTGAAACATTCCCCTTGTTGGTAGTGTACAAACATCAAGCGCGTTAGAAAATGATGTCAGATTAGACGTAATTTCCAACATAATGGGAGATTGGGAAGAAATAGGTAATTTGTACGGACAATGATTTAATCTGGCATTTAGCTCAGGGTAAATAAATAATTACTAGACAACTCTCTAAGTAATGTTTCGGTAAAAGAAGTGTCTATTGTACTCAGAGACTGTTGGATTGTCGTAATCTAAATATATTCCGTTCAAAACTATATTATAATTCACACGCTAATTCATAGATAAACTAAATAACTTAAATATTACGGATAGGTTTTATTGGGACTATCGACGAATCATACATTGTATAAAATAATACTTTAATTAAGTATTTTGATGATCTACGTGCAGGCAACACTGGGGAAAATTGGGATTGAGCGGTTGGCGAAGGGTCTGGAGAATGGATCTTGATTATACTCGTGTTTTGTACTCTTAGATTAGCTTAAAGTAAATTATATGATAACACTTGTAGAACACACGACGGTGTCGCCATCTGCACTTATTTGAGAGTTTTTTTTTTTTTTCTTATACTTACCCGTTCTAGTCACAACGGTCGGCCGTCATTCACATTTCAGTGCTCTGCCATTTTGCACATAGCCCTCGTTTTCTACCGCGCTTTTCTTAACAAAAAGAAAAAATGGGCAAACGTAAGTGCCCAGACAATAGTATTGACAATTATTATGAAAGTATAGAAAAAAAAGTGAAAAAACTTAATGACATGCTTATGCGCGCTCAACGAAAACGACGGGTGTCATCATCATCTTCATCATCGGATTCGTCGACATCGGACTCTGAGGACTCATCATCGGGACCGGCGGCGTCACCTTTTTTTTTTTTTTTTTTACATGTGGAAAATGCATTTACACATCCCCGCTCGCTAAGGGGAACGAACGGGATATGTCGGGCTAAGCAACAAGAGTTGCCACTACCGACTAAAAACCACATGATACTCCACCTTCCTCGGCTAGTGATGGGGGGCGCGGGACCGCTCGCGCATTCTCCGCAACCCCCACCGACGCCGGCGCTTGCCGTTGGCTGGCTCGCCTCACGGCTTTTGCCGTCTGTGAGATGCCCCGGAGTATTTGGGGCATCGCACATCACCACGCGAGGGCCTACCTCTGGCTTAGAGCGCTGATTGCCCCCGCAACCGACGCTCCAGGCCCTCTAAGCGGAGACGGAGTACGGGCTCGATTAGCCCGTCTCCGTGTTCGCACTCTCCGGAGCGGGTCAGCGAGGGGATCTCGTTCCCTCTCCCGCTCCTCCGCCTCCCTCTGCAAAATAATAGTTTCGCAGAAGGAGGCCATTGCCTCCCACGACCTCTCGTCATTGACCATCGATGTTATGATGGCCGACAAGGAGAGGTCATTTCCCACAACCGCGACCAAAGATCGACGCGGTTCGGCTCCTCCTGGACATGCCTCCAGCGCATGCTGAGCAGTATCTTCTGCACAGCCGCACTGGTGGCAGGCTGGGGAGGCTTCTCTTCTGGCGACAAGACACAAGTACCTCCCAAAGCACCCATGTCCTGTGAGGACTTGCGTCAGCCGGAAGGTGAGCCTCCCGTGTCTCCTGTGGACCCACTCTCCGAGTACGGGTCGGATCGCTTCAAGGAGTCGTCGAGCGCCGGCCCCTCTCTGTGTAGGCCCCATAAGGAGCCGTTCCCCCCACCTGGTTTGCACTTCCCTTCTGGCGCTAGAGCGCCAGTGTGCCACCTCTTGCGGCGACCGGCGGCGTCACCTCGGTCAAGGTCACGCGCCGGCGGATGCTCGTCGCAGGCGCCGTTATGCATTCAAGGTTAGAAACATCTACCCACAAGTTTGTTGAAAAATAATAATGCGGATATCCATTGGGGTTATCACTTTATTATTATAGCAAAAGTCCATGTGTTGCGGGCAGTCATTGGGATTGTCACTTCACGAAGTATAGCATTTTATAAGCAAGTATAGCAATGCGGGTATCTTCTGGGGATATCACTTTGCGTTACTACAATAAATAATGCTTTGGTCAATCATTATAATAGCAAAAGTGGGTTTGGCAGTGTGGCTATAATGTCTATATCTGGTTAAAGTTGTGAATACATAAACAATAAGCCTATGTTATTCTAGACGTGCCAACTCATATAAGCGACGCCGCTGTGCCGCTCCTGGCCGAGCCTCTGCTGTCGACCAACGCAACCGTCGCGCCTCTGCCGTCGACAAGCGCAATTGTCGAGCCCATGCCGTCGACTAGCGCAAGCGTCGAGTTCCAGAATTCCACGAGTGCTACCGCAATCCCGCAGCCGTCGACGAGCGCCGCTGCCGTTTCGCCGCTTCAGCACACTTCAACCGAGTTAAGTGACGACCTCCTAGTAATTTTAGGGGCAGATCCCTCCGAAACAAAAGCCTACGGCAAAGAAATACAAGGAGATCTTGTTATTCGCCTTAAACATTTGGCTACTTCCGGGTTGACCAAAGAAGTTCGTAAAGAACTAATGGACAGGTACCTGCCTCCATCTAATTGCCACCCAATTGATGCACCTACACTTAACCCAGAAGTAAAAGCGGCTATTTCGGAGGTGATACACAAACGAGATAAAGGTATTGAGCAAAAACAAAAGCAAATATCTTCTGCCACAACATGTGTTGCAGAAGCATTAACGTTGCTGATGACAGAACCAACAAGAAATACAACAGTCATACAATTGCTCATGGATGCCAGCAAATTACTCTGTGATACTCAATATTCAGACTCCCTGACGCGCAGAAATTTTATTCTTTTTAACCTTAAAAAACACCTAAAAGATCAACTTCAAGCTACAAAACTTGATAAGATGCTCTTCAGTGAAGGACTGCCTGATGCCCTAAGGGCTGCTAAAGCAATTTCTAAGTCTGGAGCTGATATGAAGATACCAGCAGTGAAAAAGCCTACAAAGAATTTTCCAAAAAACAATCAAAAGAATTTAAACTGGCGAGCTCCTCCCCCAGTCCAATACAGGCAGAAGGGGAATCAGAGGACGAAAGAGCCTGCTTATCGGAATCAACACGAGATGTCCTCGAAACAATCGTCGCGTCCAGTGCCGACGACGGGCAGCCGCCGCTAGATACGGTAAAATACGCCGGCAGGCTATCTTACTTTAGTAAACAATGGTCTCTTGTAACACAAGATAAAAATATTTTATCTTGGGTTGAGGGTTACAAGATTCCGTTTTCACGACATGTAACACAGTCATTTACTCCGAGAGAAAAAACCTATAACAGTCTTGAAAAAGCCCAATTAGAGCAATCTATTCAAGATCTCTTAACAATAGGGGCCATAACAGAATGTTCACCTTGTGATGATCAATTCATCTCTCCTATTTTTTTGGTGCCAAAATCGAATGGTAAATCTAGACTTATATTAAATTTAAAAACATTGAATAAATTCATAGACACAACTCATTTTAAACTTGAAGATTTGCGTACAGCCTTAAAGCTTATTTCAAAAGACTGTTTTATGAGTACAATTGATTCAAAGGATGCGTATTTTTTAATACGTATACATAATGAGTCTAGAAGATTTCTTCGCTTTCAATTTTCAAAAAAAATTTATGAATTTAACGTTTTACCATTCGGCTTAAACACAGCACCTTTTGTTTTTACAAAAATCATGAAGCCGGTCTTTAGGTTGCTGAGGTCTTGCGGCTACCTATCAACGATTTACCTTGATGACGCTTTGCTGATTTCTAACTCATATGAATCATGTTTAGAAAACATATCTAAGACCACTCAACTCCTAGAATCTTTAGGTTTCATCATTAACGATGAAAAGAGTAACTTGATCCCCAATACTAGTTGCAAATTTTTGGGTTTCGTAATCAACTCAAAAAGCTATCACGTTAGTTTACCTAAGACAAAAAGTGATAGAATTAAAGCCGAAATTGAAAAATTCCGCAATATAAATCGTTGTAAAGTTAGAGAAGTCGCTCGCTTGGCAGGTTTACTTACCTCTGCTTGTCCAGGTGTGGAGTACGGCTGGCTTTATACAAAAGAACTCGAGCGTTCCAAGTACCTAAACCTATTAAGTGACCGTATCGCCATCGGTTGCACCCGATCTCGAATGGTGGGCTCACGCAATGAGAAATCCTACTTGTACAATTAAACTCAATGTGTTTAAAGTAGAAATATACAGTGATGCCTCAACTACGGGATGGGGTGCTGCCTGTGGTGAGGAACGGGCAAGCGGTATGTGGACGGACGATGAGCGTTTGCGTCATATAAATTATTTAGAAATTCTTGCTGCCTTTTTTGCATTAAAAACATTTGCTAATACTTATAACAATTGCCAAATTCTCTTGCGAATAGATAACACCACAGCTATCTCGTATATTAACCGTATGGGGGGTGTTCAGTTTCCACACCTTACTGAGGTTACACGAGCATTATGGCAGTGGTGTGAAAAACAACACATATTTGTTTTCGCGTCATACGTGAGTTCTGCTGATAATAATGTCTCTGACGCAGAATCAAGACGAGTTCATCCTGATATTGAATGGGAGCTGTCAGATTATGCTTACCAAAAAATTGTGAAACACTTTGGGGGACCCCAAAGTGTTGAAATAGACATATTCGCTAGTAGAATTAACAAAAAATGTAGCAAGTACATATCCTGGCACAGAGACCCCGACGCATACGTTATAGACGCTTTTACGATTTCATGGTCCGCCTTCTACTTTTACAGTTTCCCACCTTTTGCTGTCATTTTGAAAGCTTTAAGAAAAATTATTAACGATAATGCTAAAGGTATTATGGTTGTACCGTTATGGCCTACGCAACCATGGTACCCTTTATTTATGAGTCTCCTAGTTTCAGACCCTATTTTCTTCAAACCTTCTAAGAGTTTAATCATCTCTCATTCCAGCAATCGAGCCATACATCAGAAGGTTACCCTGGTTGCCGGCATATTATCAGGACGTCATTCCTAAGAAGAAAAGTACCTTTGCCTTCAATACCTATCATAACAGCTTCACTATCTGACAATTCCCTCAAACAATACGACACTTGCCTCAAGAAATGGTTTTTATTCTGCAAAAGTAATAATCTAGTATTATATGAAGCATCTGTTCCGGCTGTCATAACTTTTTTAACGCAACTGTATGACTCAGGAGCTCAGTACGGTACCCTAAACAGCTGTAGATCGGCATTGTCATTGATCCTAGGCCATGACATAGGAAATGACGATAGTATAAGGCGTCTTTTTAAAGGAGTCTTCAGGCTTCGCCCTCCACTACCCAAGTACAACTCTACTTGGGATACTTCGATAGTGTTGAATTCCCTGTCTTCTTGGTATCCTAACGAAATCTTAAGCTTGGAAAAAATATCTAAGAAGTTAGCTACTTTGCTTGCCTTAACAACAGCTCACAGGGTTCAAACATTATCCAAGATAAACATTAATAATATAGAATTATTCACTAACAAAATTCGTATTAAAATTACAGACCTATTAAAAACGTCTCGTCTAGGGACAGCGCAGCCCGAATTAGTTTTACCCTTCTTTCACGAGAGACCTGAAATATGCCCTGCTAAAACTTTAAGTTGCTACCTAGAATTAACCAAATCAATTCGTATCAATGATAATCTTTTTATAAGTTTGAGAAAGCCTTATAAATCAATCACCTCTCAGACTCTAAGCCGCTGGATCAAATCCACCTTAAGTGTATGTGGTATTGATGTATCTGTGTTCACAGCACATAGTACTAGACACGCGTCCACTTCTAAGGCACATAAGCTTGGGGTGAATTTGGATTTAATTAGAAAAACAGCTGGCTGGTCAAATTTTCAGATTTTTGCGAAATTCTACAATAGGTCTTGTATTGATAATCAGGATGGTTCATTTGCTAGACATATCTTGCAAGATGATTAGTAATTATTATCTATATAATAGAAGTTTGCCTCTATGTTACAATATTTGTGGAAAGTTGATATTTTTTTTCTAAAATAAATACTCAACATCTACAATTGTTATCATATAATTTACTTTAAGCTAATCTAAGAGTACAAAACACGAGTATAATTGATGATTAAACGAACTTACCTAAGTGAAGTTCTATCATAATTATACGAGGGTTTTGTAAGAATTAGATTAGCAACCCACCCTCCCTCGATTTAATACACCCTTATAAAAAAATATCAACGTATACCAATACCTGAATATGTACCGTCTCTTAACTAAATGACGGCCGACCGTTGTGACTAGAGCGGGTAAGTATAAGAAAAAAAAAAAAAAACTCTCAAATAAGTGCAGATGGCGACACCGTCGTGTGTACTACAAGTGTTATCATATAATTTACTTTAAGCTAATCTAATTCGTACAAAACCCTCGTATAATTATGATAGAACTTCACTTAGGTAAGTTCGTTTAATCATCAATTATTTATGTGATTGATTACGTTTTTTGTATATTCTTGTGCGTTTGCCTAATGTACTGAAATATGTACCGAGCTATACTCATACATTACACATGCAATTTACCAATTAAATGCTAGAAGTGCTAGTAGTTGATTACCTACGTAAAATGGTGTCACATAAACTCTTGGAAAGTTGTGTGAGTTTCAAAGAATAAACTAATTGACAGGACGCTATTTTATACATGGAGTTTCTTGCTCATTCTTCTCCATAGTATTCCCTTTACGAATGAGTGTATTTCTATAAGTATCTTACTAATAATGATAAAATACTATGTAAATGAAATAATACTTTTATCTTTCATTCGGTACAGTACTAAGAGTCTAGATGGATAATTACTGACAGAGAAGTCTAATAATATACCTACTTTTGAAATGCTTTTATATATAAATCTCGATGATTTGGCCATACTTGGGCTGTTGTCCCTGTTGATAATGAACTCGCTTTAGATAAGGGATTTGTTGACTTAGTCTCTGACTGAATTATCAGATAGCATTGCTACATAATAGAGATATGCATAGATTTGGTAATATTTGGGTTGTATTCCCATTGTCTCTATTCACATAGGTGAAAGAGATTTCTCAATTCCTCGCTAGATGGAAGAGATATTTTATTACTGATCAAATCTATTGTAATATTTCTGTACTTCATAATAATTAAAATGGACTTTGAATTCAGATGCCTCCTAAGGATCTTGTACTGTTCAAATGACTGATTTGTTATAATAACAGTGAGAACTCGGGAAAATAAAATAGTAAATAAACGCGATAAAATCCGTAAAATAGTTTAATTTCAATGTATAGTATTCGCGTAAATATAAGAAAACAACAGTGAGAACTATTTGGATTTAAAGACTAATTCTATAAATGTAATAATTCCTTTTAAGAATCAGCCGGGACGCTGTTGTATGATTAAAGTCCTTACAGCCGGGAAGCTGATTAATGATCTTTGATTTTAATCATTTGTTTGAGCAACAGACAATATATATATATTCAATAAATAAATATATTGGCTGAACGGGAGATGAGCACCGATATAGGATGGCTCAATCAGTTAGGCGGGGTCGAAGGGGCCTAACTCTTTGTCGTTTTGCTAATTTTTATATATTTAAATCATAACATTTAATAATTAACAATAATTTATTCATAGACAATTTTGTATGAACATTAATTTCGGTTTTGCATAACAAAGTATAGAACTAGTCTTGTTTGTCAGACACTAATTCTAGTAATTCTCACATCTTTGATTTATATACTCCTTTTGCATAGAAACTACCCTTCACTATGTTAGTCTGGCAAGTAATTTGTGGGAAGTAGTAATTCATAATTTTAACAGGATCTACAGAAATAGTTTCACAACAAAATAAGAGTTTATTGTATTTGGTAAAGTAGGTAATTACACTTAGTAACAATTTAGGTAAGTAGATAGATATAAATACCAATCTTACACTCAAAGAATTTAGGGTTATCACGATCACAACGGAGTCCTTAAGTTTACTAGACGATCTACAATTCATTTGGCCAATATTCCAGATCACAACCAAAGCGTAAAGTATTTTATATTTGAAAAAATTAGGAGCTTAGGCATAGTCTTCTATAGATAAGATAAGCAGGTACTTATCTTGTTTAAGGATTTAGTTAGGGGTCGACTAATTAGGTAGGGATCGTTACAAGATGCTATGATTCCATTTCTTAAGGCATAAAAACAACTGCAGTGGAATAGCAGTGGTAGCCTCGTCGGTAGAACGCCCATCTTGAACGTAAGGGATACAAGTTCCAGGTTTATGCATCCCAGGATCGCACCTCTGAGATGATTTTTATGTGTGAATGTAATTTTCAATAATGATTACAAATTGCTTCGGAAATGGCCTTTTTGGAATTTGCCCTGATCTGGGTCCACAGTCAATTATATGGTACCCATAGTACAAGCATGTCTTAGTTAGGATCATACGATGAGTAGGTATGTATTGTCTGGCGCTATATTCATAACGTGCCTTCTCCTAATGACCATGAGATGATCGGACGGTTAAGTATGTTGCCAACATAATCAGAACCATTGTACTTAATCTGGTAAATGTTGTTGATTAAGCGACAAGGTCTTTACACTATTGTGTAGAATCAAATTATAACTGTTTATTCAGCTGTGCGAACGCAATACACAAAAGAACAATTCGTAGTATTTATCGTGAATAGATTTTTTATTAATTATGATTCAAAATATAGGTTCTCCGGCTAATTCTAAACAAATAAGTGGAGTCACAAATATTTTATTATATCTAGTTTTTAATAGAATTTATTACCCGTTATCTATGCTTATATTATAAAGAGGAATGATTTGTATTTTTGTATGTTTGTATTTTTCTATGTAACGAATAAACTCAAGAACTACTGGACCGATTTTAAAAATTATTTTACCTTTAGAAAGCTACATTATCACTGAGTAACACAGGCTTCGCAAGGTTTTCTAATATACCCGTGCGAAGTTGAGACGGGCCGCTAGTTCCTTATAATTCGGCACTACATAGCTCTAAAATCAGCTGTTACTTTTGAACTGAGTCAATACAACTCATAGAAAAGGCTAATTATTCAACGAAATGGCAATGACACCGCGAGCCTATTTTGCAGCGTAGTCACGTAGCTTTTACGACAGAAATTTAATCTTTATGTATATTAACACAAAGTTCTTTCTGGTATTGGCAATAACTTGCAGCTAGCGTCGGTATTAACGCCTAAGTTAACCCGGGAATGCAGTATCATTAACTCTCGTTGAATCTGAATAATAACAAATTAATACTGCTGAAGAGAAGAGGTTAGATAGCTGTATAAGACACTCGTGACGAGTATGTTGAATTGACAACAACACTACTCTCAATAACATTACCATATTCTGAGACCTGTATTTGCAAGTCAAGTAAACAAGAAAGTAGGTAATACCAATGCCGAAACCTTAGCTTTACGAATCGGAGCATATTTAAGTAATTTGTAAATTAACTCCGACACAGAAATAAGTTATAAAGGCAGTCATGAACAACGAGTGATACTCATTAAAGTAGCAAAACAACTTCACTCACCTTCAATTCGTTTAAGTGACCACGGCGTGTATAATTTTATAATTCTCCTCCGCTGCAACGCATTTTACGTATACACGACTCTATGTCCAATCTCATAGAGCACAAACTCTCTTATCTCCCACGCATCATTTTCTTCCGATAAATCTGAAAAGATTAAAGGCGGCCATTAAAACAATGCGAATATTGACCTCTCAGAAAGCGTTGGATAATTTCTGATATGTCAAGGGATCATGATTCATGAGTTAATTGGACAAGTGGGGGCAACTTAATGATTAATGACCGTGTCAGAATTCGTCCTTTGAAATTAATATTAAGGTAATACAAACAAAAACAGGAAGGAAGCTTTTATAGGCTGTGAATGCTATTTTAAGCAATTATTATAGGTTAAGTCGCAAGTCGCACTGTAGTAAGTTTATACTATTTAGTATGTATACAAATAAATTAAATTCAAGTGTCCGTATGTAACTATTCTTAACAGATTTATCTTTTTATAAATATAACTTTAATATTTATTATATTATTACTTTAATATTACTTTTTATAAGTATTACTTTGAATTGTAAATAGTTTTAATTTAAATAAACGTTATTGCATTCAATTAAGATTTTTTCGTGTATCCAAAGAATAGATATAAAATTCACTGCACACGCATATTAGTCTACCATTCTATAAGTCATTTCATAAATATTGTACAAGCGTAAAATATTGAACGAAAGTGGTTTTACACTGGCGAGAAATAATGACTATATTAAAATCCTGTTAGGTGCATGGTATCCCTAAATCCAATACATAACCAAATGAATTTTGACGTTCAACGCCCCATATATACCGCGTTAAAGTTGATTCTAAATCATAAAATTTGCAGCAAAACTGTACCTACTATATTTTTCCCCTAGTAAAATTAAAATTGCTCGAACAGTTCAACGATAAATAATTGGGCCTGCGTCAAACTACTAGTGGCGTGATTGCGAACAATTAATCAAAGGAAATGATCGGACTGCTATACGATATTAGTTTCCATTAAGTTGGTCGTTAGGAGAAGATAATAGACAAACTCTAAAGGTCAAGATACCTGGGCATTGTCTGTGACAAACACTACTTTGCCTGCGCTGACGCGACCAATTAAATGAATTACTTTTAAGTGATCCATCATAGCAACTTAAACACAATGCAAGACTACTGCCGGAACTTCACGAAGCTACTATCAGTAAATAGTTAAGGTTATATACCCACGGTGAAACCGGCTGCTCGGTATTATGTATGAAAGCGTTCACGCGATTTGCTTTACATTATATCCATATTTATCGAGGAGCAGGCTTTGCCATGTAAATAAATCCTAAGTAGGTACAGCAACAGCGTATTTCTTAGAACAAGACCGTGGATGGTGGACGTAGAACAATGTATGAGGAGAAGACAATCGGGAATGTTGTAAAATGAGGTTTTCCTAATTAATCTAACTATAGATACGTATTATGACAGTGTGCGACGCATGATTACGTTGCATGTAACCACATGACTATTAAAATGGCGGTCTGCGGTTTGAACTGGAGCCAGGTTCCTCGAGGTATTCGAATTACAAAAGTTTATGACACGCTTGCTTTTAAACAGAGTTAAAAATATTTCCAACACAGACTTGACAATCTTGTCACCAAATGGACTCCAAAAAGTTGGATTATGTTCTATACGATAATTTGTCGTAAACCGAACGGCGTACACGTACCACTACACACTCGAACAATTAAAAGATTACTGTTAAGAATATAAAAAACTAAGTTCGATCGTTTGTTGTGTCTTTAGTTTGTTTGTTGTTTCGTGATTCTTTTGTTTATGTCCTATTTGTTCTTTTGTTTTTTTTGTTTCACTAGTCTTTTGTTTTTCCCTTTTCCGGGATCAACAATAAAAACTATACAAGTGCAGCCACTACATCAGAGATTCAGAAGCAGTCAAAATCTCTACACTGGTTTCCCGTAGGAACTGTGACATTCAGCAATCTCTTTAATTTCCACTCTGCTCTACAAAACTATTAACAAATTTGCCGAAGATATAAGCGTCTAGGTATACTCATCTGACATGACTACTGTGCAGCCTTACGCAAATAGGCACGTCAAAATACGCGCGACTAATCTTGTCAATATCAAAACACACTGTTTTAACCATGGAGATATTATAACGGAGATATCCATATGCCAATATGGAGCCCGCGCTGCGGTATTTTTTTCTGGTTTATCGACTCCGCCATTGTTGTTTTCCCATATAGTTGCTGTATGCAGGTACATGAGGTAACAGCAATGGCGGAATAATTACCGCAGAGCCATACGAAGAGTAGAGTCGTTATGGGTACTCTAGTTACTCTACGGTATTAACTCGCATAAAAATATATTTACTAACCAAATGTCATCGATGACACGAGCGTTTTAGTCGAACGGCCGCGTGGCTTTTACCAAAGAAATTAAATCTTTGTGCATATTAACACAGAGTACATTTTCAAAAAAGGTAAGTGAATTCGCTCTCTCCAGTATGCTTAGAGCGTAATATTCTTTTCACGTGCTTTATCTCGAACTCGCAAGTGATTCAGTGCAAGGTGTGTTTGTCAGTGATATGACGACACTAAACAACAATTGTAAGTACAATGTGAAGGTGAGAGTTCGGTTTTTCTTCGTACGGTAAACGATATCGGTGGGCATTTGTATAGAAAGAAAGAAAAGAAAGAAAGAAAAAGTTTATTCAGCACAAACACAAAGGTACACAAATGGGTACATACATGAAAAAGTAAAGAACACACAAAGATGCAAAAGTGTGTACATACATAAGAAGTAAAGAGCTTAGAGTATATAATATACGAGTTTTAGTGAGTGTATCTCAGTGCGAGCTGTGCCGAAAGGCGTTTGGCTCAGCATGAGCTGGTGGGGAACGGGTTCTCCTCCAGCGCTGATTTTCAGCCAAAGCCTACTCAATAGCTTTAAATATTACGTTTGGTAAGCAAAATTGGACGCAATCGCAAATACATACGATAAATGTATAAGTATATAATAAGCGTATTAGAAGATACATATAACATAACATGCTGCATTATGATAGTAAAAATAAGTAATTAGATACAAATGTCTGAGCGCAGACCGTTCTTACTTGCACGTATACCTACTTATGTAGGTACGTAAAGGTGCTGTATAGGTAAGTAGTTATATTCACTCTACCTACCCTAATTGGTTTTTAGCCTAAATTACAATATTTTATTGCTTCGGGATCAATTGTGATCGGACCTACTGGGCACATCTCTGGGCACATATCTAGAGAACTCTTAGAATTAGAGGTGCAAGCGGTGTAATTATTAAAATTTTTCTTCTTTAACGAAATTATAAAATATAATGAAATAAGATGCGTTTACCGGGTATATTGCCAATGTCATTGATAGCTAGAACCAGTTCAATAAATACACAATATGAATGAAAATGTGTAAGTAAAGAAGGTGATACAGGTGACAGATGACTTCTCTAGGGATCTTGAAGTCATCAAGTTACACTTACTGATTGTTTAGCTCAGGTATCTCTACCCAGGATTTCCTTGCATACAATACCAGTGACAATTGACGAGACGCAAAAACCCAAGCACGCAACAGGGGTTTTTGACGTAGAAAGTCGGAGAATGACCCTGAGTCTGTTTATTATTTATGGTCTGTGAACGATTGTAGTGATTTAATTGAGTGCTTAAAAAAATCACTATGACGCCTTGGATTCTCTGAGATGAGCACACTCAGTAAAACGTACTCTGTGTACATACAAATAAAGATTGAATTTCTGTGATAAAAACCACGCGCTTAAATTCGCTCGCGTAATCAATGACATTTTGTTGAAAATTTACTTCTTCGATGAGTTAATACGGTTCGTTTTAGTATTGGCAAAGAGATTTCATAGATGATTAGGTATATTTTTGTGGTTTTACTTTATAGTTTGCGAACAGGAACAAAGTCAGTTTCAGTCTGTTCTAACCTTAGCTACCTAATTACTGTTTATTAAGATTTGGGTCTGCCAATCATGACATTAATAAAAATCGCCGTGCCACAAGGCTAAGATTGACATGTCACGAACGTTATCTGTTGCAACAACGCTTGAAGAACGTGATAACAAACATTCATATATAATCTAGCTGATGGTATGTAGGTCTTTGGTAAATTCACACATACCCGCTAATAATAATACAGTGACATACAGTTTCATAGTTCGGATTTTAAAAAAATCTATAGATATTAATATTTTGTTGTAGTTACCGTATGTACCGTAACTCATCTTAATGTTGGCTAACCTACCGACTTGCTTTCGTCACACAATCGAGTACCTATCTACATATGTATGTACCGTAGAAAGTAGGTACATTTGAAAACACACTGTAAGCGGTTCTTCAACTCAATAAGTAGGTAGGCACTTCTTCGAAAGACAGTTTGGATAGCCCAGTATCACTTCAGAATGTTTGCCAATATTAAAACGAACTCTACATCCATATACATTCAGATTGAATTCATGTCTTTAAAGCCACCTCGCGTCGAAATTTTCATGCGCTGTCGGTGTCATTTAGTTTTTTGTATTGGCAAAAATGTCTACGCGCGCGTCTTGAAGCTCCATTGTGCTTAAGTCATCTTAAAATAAATAATAAATGTCAAAGACATTACCAAACGTATACACAAAGTAAATAAAACAGATTTAGCAGAACATCAAGTTATATTACAAGTAATTTGGTATACTTAGCACACGGCATACAAATACGAGGGTGGAGTATTGGGCGCAGCTCAAACACGTTTTACGGCGCATTTCCGACCGATGGCCCCTGTGACGTCAAAAGCAAGGAATTACAGAGACATCCAATTATCCCAACAATGTTTACTTCTGCTTATTATCCCAGTTTATTAGTCGTAACGGCGAATTGTAAATCCTACATAAATAAAATAAAATAATAAAATAAAATCCTGTATCGTCACACAAACTAATTTATGATTGCCTTCATTACACACAAAATTGGTATTAGTTGTATTGTAGTTATGAATCATTTTATCAATAATATCAATGACTAGAAGGTACCAACTAATACGTTCGCAATACCCGGCTGATTCATGATACGAATAGTGGATATTAGTTTTTGTAACCTAATTGTATAAGAAGCGTACCACTACATACGTACCTTAACCTCTTAACCTGCTGAATCTTTCTAAAATCAACTTAGAATCAACAGTTGTTAAAGTTATCTTTTATTTTGGCATCGCTCTGTGGACACGTGATAGTAACTCACGCAATAGAGGTAGCTAGGTTTGCTTCACCTAATCTACAAGCAGTACAGCCCCATATAAAGATAGCAATTCATAAACAAAGTAAAGGTAGTAACCGATAGTCAAATATGGGTATCGCTGAATAAGACATAATGTGCCGTGGAGATAATGAGAGCAATGCCTTTATTGATGCAGTACTTGTATGGACCTGGGTACTTTATGGCTAATGTGTTTCCGATTAATTGTAATTTGTAATCGATAGTAGAATTTATATTACCGTAAACTACTTATGCCTTTTGTTATTCGTGTTCTGAAGGCGAACAGAATAAAAATAATCTTGAAAACATTTAAATATAATTATACTGTATTTAAAATGTTTTTGTTGCTTAAATTGCTTTGAATGTTTTTGTTAATAGGCAAACGTTTCTTTAAACTTAACCTATATGAATCCACAATTAAACATACTAAAAAGTATTATTTAGTCAGTTTTTATCCGTATAACATATAATCTGTTCATGATTTGAAAAATGTACTCTGTGCGAATAAGCTTAAAGATTGAATATCTATGGCAACGAGGTGTTTGTTTTGTGTAAGATGCGACATAAATGCGGTTATTTTCCTCTCTCACCATGGAAATAAAGTCGGTTCATCGTACTTCTGGTACAGTTCGGGGTATTCTCATGAACCAGATCAAAAGAACGTCGTGAGTATTTTGTAAACAATCCGGCCTTTATTAAACGGTTTTCAATGGCGAAGTCGTCTCGATTTTAAGACCAATAAAAATTGTTGCCTGAATCGGTTTCGGTTTCTTGTTGAAGCATCGATAAAAAGATACCAGAAAGAAACAATATGCGTTGTTTATGGTATTAAACTTCTTGTTCTTACGCATATTATATAGTATAAAAATGTGTTTCACATATCCGGCACTATAACAACTATTCTTTAACAACAAGGTCTTCTCTTTTCTACCTCTGGAGGCACATAATCCTGTGTTTCTAGAAATGCGCGCGTTGCAATATGTTTTCCAATACTAAAACGAACTGTATCAACTCATAGAAAAAGCCCATTTTTTAACGAAATATCTTTGACAGCGCAAGAAAATTTTGACTCGTGTTTGCATAATATCTTTATTATCACATAAATTCAATCTTTATGTATATTTATACAGAGTTTGTTTTGATATTGTCAAAGGTGGCCAATTTCTTTCAACATAGGAATAAGTTCAAAGTGCGTTTGAGGTCGAATTCTTATTCATTGTAACCGAACTCTTTATAACCTCAGTACCTATAGAATATATAATGTTATGTGAATAATTGTTGGTTCACAAGGAAGTGTATTTCGTGAGAATGTGCGATGCTTTATGGTCCGTGTGATCGCATGGCGCGATGGCTACTTCCCCCATCATTAAGTGAAAAGGGGTTTACTGGCGTGTTCTTTACAATTTCACTATCTTACAAAGTCAACCTTGAGTCGTTGACATAACTCAACGTATTAGGACCTAAGCTGAAGAATCAACTGCTACTGTAGAAAAGTTGTGGAGAACATGGGAAGACAGACACGGTGGCAACTTACAGAGGAAACCCATATTTCGTCTAATCTGTGAAAGTTCACAAGTGCAACACTGTAAGGCAAGTTTAAACTAAACTGTATTTTTGTGTCCCAATTTTTATGTGAGTTACATAGCCTATGGGTAAATTACGCACAAAAATCATATAGTGCCCTTCGTGTGCAGTATAATAATGCTTTTAGGGTGCTCTTGGGGTTGTCTCGCTTCTGTAGCGCATCGGGGATGTTCGCAGAAAAGCAAGTAAATTGTTTTTATACTATAATGCGAAAAAGATGTGCATCCCTGGTGCGCAAAGTGCGGGCCAGCTTGAATAGCATCCTGGCTATGATTGCTGGCAGAATGGATTGCTGCATTGTGAATCGTTGCTCCAAAATTTCTGCTGGAATTCTGAAGCAATGATTCGCAAATTATTTGTAATGTTACCTACCTACTTGTTATATTTGTATTGATATTGTTTAGTGGGCGTGATGCTAATAGATGATAGGGATTATATTTAATTAAAATACTTGGCACTGATCTGTATGTCTTCATTTATTATCCGACATAGACAATCTTATATTCTAATCCTAGAGTATACATTAAGTTGTATTGGCATATTATGCCATAGACAACTACTATCATAACACTACTAACATAGTTATAAGCTTTTTGTTACTAACCATAATATGAGTCATGTAGATACTTGAAATAAATAAATTATTATATTATTATTATTATTTACCAAGGATAAGTCAATTGTTCCAATATTATTTTGATGCCAACAGACATCCTGATATCTATAGAAACTTCTAACTTTACTAGTGATTCGCCATCTATCGCATAACTCTGAAAATAAAAAAGGGTTTCGGCCATAAAGGTGAACAGCAATAACGGAATATCGTTCTCGGAGACATATAGGTAACGCAAGTATATGTAAAGTAATATATGCTGGAAAGTATACAATACTTGACGCATGGGTGGACGCTCACAGAGGCGATGAAATAACTTGTCGCGATCGCAAGAAGATGATTAAATAAGAATTCATACTAGAAATATCGATTAATATCGAATGTTTTCGATTATAGAAACCACCACCTGTCTTCCAGCAATGTTTTTAATATTAATTTCAGTTTCCGACATTTAACTAAGTACAAACTATCGAGATAGGATATAGATAGAGTACCTATGAAGACTCCACTCTTCGTAATGCTCTGCGGCGATTTTTCTGAAGATTGGCAATAATGATTTATATGAGATCCGCCATCTTAGTCTTAAGATCAAGTAAGTACGTAAGTGTCACAATATAAACAATCAAAACTAATATGGCGGATAATTTACCGCAGCAATTTCCTTATGCCGGCTCCTTGTAACTATACTAGGTTCATGGTACAAACTCTGTTAAAATTGACAGTAAGTATTGAAAAACAATACTTTAAGAGGTGGTGGGAAAGCCCAGATACGTCTTTCACGGCTCTCGACTTAAAGCTTAGTCTTAACTATCCTTAATCTACAAGTACTAATCATCATCTACAGCAGCGGTTGGTAACCTTTTAGCAGGTAATGGTCACATAGTTGTAAAATGAGGTAGAGGTGGGCAGCATTTGTACATAATTTTGATAATGCAAAAACAATAATACCAGCGGAACTCTTGAATGCTTGGTGAAAATTTAGGCCTACATAACGTAATTATTTATTCAGGTATTTAAATAATAAGACGTTAGTGCGGCCTACGAGCACGGAAGGAAATCCAAAATCCAATTGACCGAAAAACAATCCCGTAAATTACTTCATAGAAATGCAGATCAACGTTTCGCTTAATACCAAACACACTGGAGCGTCAAAAGGCAAAATATTACAGATTTTTAAACAAAATGAAAAAGAACTCTGTATATACGATCAATTTACAGAAATATTGAATCTCCGTGGTAAACGTCACTCCCGCACGCGTCAAAATTTTCTCGCGCTGTCAATTTCATTTAGTTTGACGCCCCATTATGCGGGGGGCTTAAACAATCTCAGATTAATTAGACAACAGTGCAATTAATTCAGTTGACACGTAATTGCAAAGTGTAGTTTTACCTGTTGATTATCCATTCATATTCCAAACAATAGGGTGTATAATAAAATACGATTAATTAATTTAAATAAGTAAAAACCCGTGACAATAATGGTATCCTTATACCCTACAATTTCAGGTTATTAATTATCAGATGCAGCGATTAGTACAGTGTTTAATCTAAGATGCCTAGCAACCTATTACCACAGACTAAATAATGCAGCTCACCTGCCCTGAACACATTGGAGCGAGAGAGTTCTCTATTTGAAAATGTGTACGAACATTGATATTCTGATGTAAAAGCTACACACGTCTACGCAAAAAAATATTTTTCAGTTCCTCATTGTAAGCAGGACAGACGTGGCCGGAAATGGCTCAGGATCGGGATCGGTGGAGGGAGATAGGGGAGGCCTTTGCCCAGGAGTGGCACACAAACAAGGCTATTAAAAAAAAATTGTAAGCGAGCATGCGAGTAATATTGCTCGCGTTAACTAACTAACGTTAACGCGACTTCATGTAATTTAAAAAAAAGGCTTTCTTTAAAATGTTCACATGCGTTTTTGGTATTGGCAAATTGAACGCGCACATTTGAACGCGCCTATTTAGACAGGGCTATATCGCACATTGCACCCAATTAAATTAACACCTGATTTAAAATTGATTGTGCACAAAACTTCTTTCAAAGTAGTTTCTTAAGAACAAGTCCTTTATTTAATGAAAGACTCGTTCGTAAAGAAAACGTTTTAAAGCCCCTGATGCACGCTACGGATCGTTACTCGATGATCCTCAAAAAAACTAATTGTCTCATTTATCGATAATGTTTGTTTTTTATAGGATAACAAGGACATTAGCAACGATCTTTGGCGGCCAGTGAGCGGCGCATGCACACAGCTATTGTAGGAATCGCTCGGTGGCGCCGTGATCACTGCAAAAAACCGTTCACGTCATAATTGCGGCCGTCAGGGGCAAGCAGGGCTGCCACTTTAAACAATGAAATTGGAATAACCCAGACTATTCGCATTAATATTGCTTTCGGTACCTTTACTAATTATTATAATAGAGGATTCAAAAGCATTCAGAAAAATCGCTGATTCCAAAATTGGCATAACAGCAAAAAGTCCATAATAGCGCATACCGACTTATTCCAGTGGGGCGTCGATTATACCTTTTGTCGACACCTGCGCCAATGTGGAAGGTTTTTGAACTATTATTTAATGCATTTCGACGGACACTTTTTCAATTTTGTTCCCATTGGCGATTGTTAGGCATAGAATGCAGTTGGAGGACACAGATTATAACTATGGGTTCGATTTATGACTCGTTTTTCATTATAATATGGAAAAAGGTCAATGTTAGAATCTCTGAAACTATAACATAGACAAATGACAAATGAATTTACTTTTTTACGAAATGAGTGAATTTGTGAAATTTAATGGAATAAGATGAGGAATGGCTTCACCTGCGACTAGCGCGAGTATTTCACCAATGTCAAGTAATTAATAGCAAGGACAAATTCAATACATACACATTATAAATAAAAATGGATAATGACAGTGATAAAGATGGCGGATGAATCGACAAATGAATTTTGTAGGCAACCATGTTTTTGATTGTAGAGATAAATAAGTCACAGTATAAATCATAGATAAATAGATCATAATATATTTATTTAAATATACGCGATTCGGGAATCGAACCTGGCTCGCAATGCAGATCGCTTTCCATCAAAATAGCTCTCAAATGTATTAAATAGAAATTGGCGAAGAAAACACAACGGAAGGTCGAGTTGAGAACTACCTTCTTTGAGGTTACTTTTATTACCTCTTTTATGGTTTCCATATCAAAGTATCGTTATTTTATCGCGATATTGATTGCGTGTATTGTAAGGAGTATGTTGCTATGAAAACTCTAAAATCGTCATTCATCTTTTTCTGAACATGTTTTCTGCCTGCATACGCTCGGAGAATTTTGGCCTATATAATCTGACCCTGATATTGGTCGCTCAAAGTTACTTAAAGTAACCTAAGTAGTTCATAGACTACGTTAACAGAATCCAAATAAAACTCTAAGTGAGTGAACTGCATTCAAATGAGTCATGAAATGTAGAGCCCTTATTAAAGGTGAAGCGATTTGTAAACAAGATTAAAATGGTATTTATTACATACCGTTATCATAATGTGGCCAAGATAATAACTATGTTATGCTAATCCGAATTGGACCTATATATACATTTTTTTACACTATACACGTTTTTTGAAAATTAGTTTTCTTTCTTTTCAAAAATAAAGGAATGTTTCTTTGAGTACTATTTTCTATCTACAGTATTAAGAGTACTTTCCCTTCATATGGCATTACATAATTCCATCCTGTATATGAGGCTATCAAACACTGTGTTTTGTGTGTGAATGAATGAACAATAAAATCTTTTGGAGGACAAACAAACATTAAGTTGGTACACAAAAACAAGTGCCCATGTAAAAAATCTTTAAACACTCAGAAGTACTTCTAAGATTTTTTGACAGCCCTTAACACTATTAAGACTCGGCCAAAGGTTAATTCAGGACAAGTGAATGCGGAATAAAAGAACAGCAGTACTTACACGCTATATCTTGTTATTCAGTGGATTTACTATGAATTAACATATGTTTTTTACGCTTTGCTGTAACTAGAAATATTGGCATAGATACTAGCGCCGCTTAGAGGTACAAATAAAAGTACTGAACAAACGGCATTGAATAAGATTAATTCAAAATTAAGTTCATTATCAATAAGTATAGAGTCTAGATTCTAATGCTAAGCGTAAGTAGTTTTCTCATAACCTTATTTGTACCTTAAGGTTAAGGGCTGTAACACATCCAGAATGTTAATGGAACATGTTTCATTAGTCGTCAGGTTATACCCATTGTAAAGGTCAAACAATTAACCTGCATTTGGGTTCGTAACGGAATGAAGTCCAAATCGATTTGGAAGTTGTTTAGATTTCTTAAAATGTTTAGTAAATACGTACAATAGCATTTACGTAAGCGATGATTACAATTATCAAGATATGTCCATTGTTTTCTTACCACAAATTTATTTATATTTATCATTCATTTATAGTGGTATTGTAGAAATGTTGTTTACATACAGAAAAAGAACCGGCCAAGTGCGAGTCGGACTCGCGCACGAAGAGTTCGGTACCATTATCTATAAAAACGGCAAAGAAATCACGTTTGTTGTGTGAGAGCCCCCTTATATATTTTAGCATTTGTTGTTATAGCGGCAACAGAAATACATCATCAGTGAAAATTTCAACTCTCTAACTATTACGGTTCATGAGATACAGCCTGGTGACAGACGGACGGATGGACGGACAGCAAAGTCTTAGTAATAGGGTTCCCGTATTACCCTTTGAGTACGGAACCCTAAATATATGTGATAAGACATAATTTAGCCTCGGTTTGGTGTATTGGTCGGAACGTAGGTCGCGCAGCACCTTGTTGGGTTCGACTCCGGTTAGCGGCAAATTTAGAAAAGGGCCTAATGGATTTGCCTCGGTCTGGGTGAAACTGGGATCGACCTCGTTCTTTTATATGGCACCCATAGTACAAGCTATGCTTAGTTTTATGTCATACGATGAGCAGCACCTGTAGCATGACCGCATAGACATAAGTGTTATCTCTTTCAACTGTCAGATTTGTCGAGAAAATGACGTCACATCGAGCTATTTGTATTGGACATGGCTCGGTGTGACGTAATTTTCTCGACAATTCTGACAGTTGAAAGAGATAACACTTATGTCTATGCGGACATGCTACAGGGCCAGGTGTTGTCTTGCGATATTTTATTAATATTATTAAGTAAATTATTTTTATAAATTTGTAGATATAAGTAAAAAGACAATAAATCCATAAATAAATTTATCTCTAGTAGAAGTAAATAGTTCCATCTGTAATCAATTCGGGACGGTTTTAGCATTTATCGACGTCACGAGATATGGCATGATATACGTAATTACCTTTGATTTGCGACAGGAAGTGCGTCTAATACGTAGCGTTGACGGAAATATGAGATCGACAGAGACAATATTTACTAATATAGATACTGCAAAACCCCGGGCACATGCTAAAACGCGCGCTGCAAATTTCTTGCCAATGTCAAAATAAACTCTATATTTATATAAATAGAGATATAATTTATGTGGTAAAGGCCACGCGATCATGCTGTTAAATTTGCTCGCACTGTCAATACAGTTCGATAAGAGGCGCGTCTTAACGCCCCAATCTACCCAGGGCTGTATACAGTCCTGCGCTGTTTAGTACCATCGATTCATGGAATCTTAGCCTAGCATTGTTCCTATACATAATATTTTTATTAAAGTTTACTCATAAACTTCCCTCAATAGCACCAACAAATATGCCAGTAAGAAAACGAACTTTATTAACTTTTAAAAATAGCTCATTCTTTAATGAAATGTCGTCAGTGACGTGCGTGTAATGTGGCAGCGTGGATTTTTATTTAGTAAGTATAATTGCACAAGGTTTTCAAAAACTTACCGGAACTAATTTACTTGAAGTTTCTAATAGGCTTAACCTAAAACCCCGGGGCAACAAGCGCTTCAAAATTCACATGACCGATTTGTTGCTCATACCAATACGAACTGTACTATGTGATCCAAATAAGAATAGGAATGTCAATAAGCTCTATCTGTCAAAGGTCACATGAAAAGTATGGTTTGCAAAAAACTTATTTGCATATCAATAATAATAATTTAACCTTTTTATTTATATTAGATGTAGGTCATTCCTATTCTTATTTGGATTGCATAGAATTAACTCACAGATAACTCTCATTCATTCACCTAATGTCATCTATGGCGTGTTTGTCGCCTGTTCGCGTAGCTATTACAACAGAAATTCAATCGTTACTTATAGTATACGAGTATATTTTTACGTCCAAATAACGTCAAGTGAATTCACTCGCGTGAGTCTGTCAAATACTCAAAGGGGCTGACTACACATAGCTACTTATCTAAATTCGGAACCACTCGTGTCGTAAGGAACTTGGCGTGACTATAGATTAAACACTTACTTACGCACACGGCAGTTGTTTAAAACTTGTACGATAACAATTAAAATGTAACCCTATTTCAGCCACACTTCCACAAAATAAATGAATCATAGACGCCAATGTTATCATATTGTAAACATAGCTATGTATATAGAGATAGTGGTAATTAGCATTTGTTGTTTCTACTTAATTGAAGGATTTACCTACCAGACATACTAACCAAATTGTATACTGAGATATGTTTGCTTTGCTTTTTAGGGTTCCGTACCCAAAGGTTAAAACGGGACCCTATTACTAAGACTCCGCTGTCCGTCCGTCTGTCTGTGTGTCAACAGGCTGTATCTCATGAACCATGATAGATAGACAGTTGAAATTTTCACAGATGATGTAACGGAACCCTTCGTTCGCGAGTCCGACTCGCACTTAGCCGGTTTTATCTTCAAGAGCCAATATCATGGAATTATTGAACCGTTTATCCTGATAGCAATGTTTCAGATCCCTAGCCGTGAGTCCACTCTTACTACTTAACATTTGCCTTGGTTGTAGGAGCTAAAATAATTACCAATTACCCCACATTGCTAGTAATACTAACAATTCTAGATCAAACTTATAATTAGGAGAAGGATAGATCACAGAGTCGATGTGATCGAAGACAGAGCTAACTTAACTGCTAGCTAACTAACATTAACTTTGACCCCCGAGTTGCCCTTTTTATGGTATATGGAATATTTTTTTGAAAATGTACATGTTGAATACAATTGCAAAAAGCAGTGGTAGCCGACTGGTCGAACGCACACCTTGCAAATCAAAGTGTGCAGGTTCAAACCCCGGCTCGCACCTCTGGAATTTATGTGCGAATCTCATTTTCATCCGAGATTATCACTTGCTATGAAACGGAACTTGTCTAGTTCTCGATAGATGTGTAAAGTTTGCCAACCTGCACTGGGCCGGGCGGCGTGGTGGACTATGGCCTGAATCCCCCTCGCATTGAGGGGAGGCCCGTGCCCAGCAGTGGGTCGTTAAAAGGGCTGTAGTAGTAGTAGTAGTAGTAGTAGTAGTACATGTTGAGTTGTAGAGTTACTATTAGTAAAAAAATTGTCGCACGCGTTTTGACGCGTCTATCTGTGCCGGGCTTTATTGTGTATCCAATACTGTGGAAATATATAATCTATATTTTAACTATAAAATTGAAGTTACAGTACAATGTTTAAAAATAGTGTTGCATCAAAATCCGGGGGACCGGCACGCTAATTTCCTTCGATACTGAAAGCCAATTTCATCACGACTGTACTGAAATTATGAACGGGAAAATATTTTTCCCCGTTCCGTTCGTTAATTAACGTTTAAATCAATTCTTACGTGTACAATGGAAAACAACAGTTATCCCCAAATGTATAGAAACTTATACCATTATATAACACTTTTGTACCTCCTGACAAATGCCGAAATAAACGGTTTGCAGGATAATTGGGATTTCAATAAATTTAGCGGGCTAAATCAGAATCAACTAAAGACACGAAACTATCTTATATTCCAAAACCTATATACATGCTTTCCATGATTCCCCTTAAAAATAGATGTCTCCTCCCGAGAAAACCATAACAAAAAATATTAACTGAAATTGCGTGTAGCAATTGAATGGAAACAAATGTATACGGCCTCATGTTTTCTTGATTACATGGATGGGTGATTTTGATAAAGCTGTGTACACCTCGCTTATGCTCAGCGGAGCGTATCAGCATTTGAGCTCTGGGATTCAAATGTTTTTGCTAATAAGATAACTTTATTGTGGAAGTATTATAAAATATCAGTATTTATAACCAGTAGAAACCGTCAACATGGGCAAAGCGCAGAACTCACTAGTCAAGTTACTATTTTGACAGTAACAAGGTCTGTGGCTAACCCTTTTTTTTATCGTTGAAAAATGCTTTATGCATCTCCCTTCTATCCTCGGGGGGGATAGTAGGGAGTATGTGGGACTCACAGCACGAGACCGCATACCCACTAAAAACCAACGTTGCACCTCCACGAGTCACAAGGAGTCGGGGCTATGGGAACGCGAAACGCAATCTTCCACGGCCCCGACGCAACAGCAGCCTTATTCAGGCTTCCTCTACAATGGCGCTGTGTCGGCGCACCAGACTCTGTGACTAACCCTAATCCCAATGTTGCTGTATACTAACTATTTGACAGCATTACCACTATTGCTGATTCGCTTATAGAACGAGTATATTACTAACTTGATAAGATAAAAATTTGCACATTTAGCCTGACTCTTTTTTTTTACGAAATGATGAAATTTTAATAGAATAAGATGGGGAATGACTGCTACTGCGATTTATGTCGAGTAATTAATAGCTAGGGGTAGAAAGAGATCATGGAACAAAAGAAAAACAACACCACCTAAGGTCATATCTACTAATATCTCATTTTTTTCAATTTCTATTATAAACAAGGCATACAAATGACGACACAACTGCCGGTTCTCACTGACTCTAGCTAGGGGATGCCTAAGTTCTCCTATATGTAGCAAAAAGGTGAATACGTCACCTAGTCATTATCTAAACTATTTAGAGAGGAGCGGCGCTGAACACCTATTAGCCTTAACTGGTGCGGCGCACGTAATCTGAAATCTAAATGTAGTCATTAGCCAACCAGGCTCCACCCTGTTCGCATGAATCCCTGGTCTATTCAGGGTTGATAGTGAAAGTGATTTGTGCCACAGATAGTAAATGTACGTACAGGTTTTGTTAGAATTAACTTTGAATACAAGGATCTGTTTTGAGAGATTGTTTTATATTTGTTAGAAGTCGACAAATACTAGCGATAATATTTACTATAAAACAGGTGATACTGATTTAGGATATCAGCAAACGAATTTTAAGTCTGTGGCAGTTACCTATAACGAGGTTTAAAACAAGCCTATGTAATAGCCTTATACCATAGTAGGTACAGCATAAATACAAAGTATAATACAAGATATAACTACGATGGGTAACTTATCATAAGCATTTTACTGTGTTACTGTGCCATGGAATGAAAGTAAAAAAAAAAGGAGGAGGTTCTCAATTCTATTGGTTTATTTTTTTTAATCATAATTATTTGACCTCCTCGCACTAATTGCAACTACCTCAATACAATTTTACATCAAACCCCCTAACAGCTATCCTATTTTCACAAAGTACGTATATATATACACATATTATTTATTCGCAAAATAATTGAAATAATAATTATTGATTTCGTTAACTATAACTATTTTGTGGTTAATTAACTGAATAATACAATAATAATACTTATCGGTGATCACCACACATTCGAACAATCAATCCATATTTTGATGTTCAATGGACACAATATTGGAATAGAACAGAGGGAAAACAGGCCATGGTGGACCATGACGCTAGTTTTACCTAAGGCCAGGGGAAGCTGAGGAGATGGTTATTATAGCTGTCACAGGAATTTGAACTGGGCTATCAATTTTAGATACATAATTAGGGTACGTGCCTGAAAGGAATAAAGAAACCCATAAATGATCCCTTCGGTATGTTAAGACATAGTTAATCAGGAATACGTGAAGGTATCAAGTTGAAATTAATTTCAAATACTAAAGTCTGCAATCCCTTAGAGCCGTACAAAAAATATCAAACTTCTAATTCATAGCAATCAAAAGATACGGCCGTTTATACCGTATAGTTGGAAACTCGCAAAGGAATCCAAACCTATAGCATAGCGTACTCTCCGCCGACCTACAATCATGAAATGTTACAAGAAGCAATGTTTTATGGTACAAGTAAAAGGACAAATCCAAAAACAGTAAATTTGTAGTTAAAAAATTTTGGTGACTCGATTCCCATGATGATCGAACTATTTATGTAAATACCTACAAATTTGTACACGGACCCTCGGTGCGTGACTCCACTTGTCCGGTATTTTGTTCTTACAAGATGGATTTTACTTGAAAAGGTTAATTCATCTGAGGACCTTCTATAAGTAGGTTAACCTACATGAAGCAACATTCTCTCGACTCCTCGCTAATCGAGCGCCTTCATCGGGTTCGAAGAGCAAAAGAATTAGGGGGCGGTTCCTAAATTTACATATAATAGCGGCTTACTACATTGTACAGAAGGCGAAAGGCCAACCAGCTGTTATCAATTTAACTTGCAATCACTCCACATAGAGGCTAGCTTCGATCTTACCTCTTACACTCGTTATCAGCCTTGAATATATCCCTAAAATTGCATCGTTGAGACTTTTGGGACTAAAAAACAACTGAGCATTGGCCGCAAGTTGTTCCCCAAAAAGTGCGTAAAGTGGGTCCGAAAGTGTTTGATAAAGCAGTACCTTGTTGCCTTGCCCAGAGTTAAGACATAACCATCGAGAAATTCTCACGACACAAGCCCTGACCTTAGTGCAGGTGTTATTTAACATAAAAAATCTTAATTTGTATAATATAAATATATGCAAAGATATGTTTACGTATGATTTTGCCATCGCCTCACGTATTTTCTTTCCGGATTAACTGTCGTGCATTCCGTAAAGGAACCCAGCTGTATAAAATATGACTCATAGGCCCTAATTTTTAAACGTGTTAGACCTACAGAGGATTTTTGCAGGCCTGCTATTGTATTCATATGCGAATGTCATTTTCAATAATGATTACCACTTGCACGGGCCAGCGTTTTGGACTATGGATATAATGTAATAGGAGGGAGGTTTGGGAATCTCCCTCCTATTGAGGGGGAATGTGGCCGGAATAATGGCAATAGGCTCGCCCCCTATTACATTGAGAACAAAATGCATCGGCGAAGTGTAAACTAGCTCGCTTCTGCCTAACTCTTCCAGGAACACAGGCTTGATGATGATGCTATTGTATTCTTGTTTGTTCTTTAAAAAAACCGGATCTATTAAATCTCTGGCACTTACGAAAGTGTCGATCGGATCTGTCAATCATTCTAAGCTGTGATGAAATAAGTATCTTCTAATATGGGTTTGAATCCAATACCTAAGTTCATTGTCGCACTTCGACTTGTTATCTTCTGAGAGTCAGATCAGCAGTTCGTGTTAATAGTAGTTAGTTGAAATTAAAAGTATTGCAAAATATTACGACACTTAAAAAAACAAAGTTAGGTGATAAGCTAGCACGCAATGTGAAAAAATAACACGCTACATGAAAAATGGTCACGCCAACTGGAAAATACGAGTGAAATGGATACCTATAAATCTCTTCAAGTTTAATAAACGATGCAGGCTTGTTTGGTTATGTGTTTAAGTAATTCCTCATCATCTTATCAGTATACTGTTATTATATCATCATCACGTTTATATACCTTTAAAGGGTAGGCGGAGATTTGCAACCACATTTCGCTGATGTATTTAACCGATGTGGACTTATCATATTCATTTTCGATGTGACCACTAATCTGTCCCAGGGTGGTTTAGCGAACATCACACGCCTTTCTAAAGGTTTCACTGTTCAGCAAGTAATAATTATTATTGATGATAAATTCGCAAGTGAAATAAAAAAATTGGGAAGGTTCGAGCTCGGGTTTTGGACCTGCACCCCTTACTACCATGACAGGCGTACAAATAAGACTACCTACCAGTGATTTTATACTGTTGAACCAATCTACATTGAACCTTTGTTTAAAGTTCTACCTACTTATTCATATGTCATATGTTATAGGTAGTAACACATATGTATGTATATGTGTAGTAGGATATATTTATAATTTAAAATTGTTTAAGTGGTCATCGGCAGCACTACTGTATTGGAGTTTCGCTCTGTAAAAGTTGTGCTTGTGAAAATAAATAAATAAATATTTATTTTCAAAACTTTTTCAACTCAACTCAACATTTTCATACCTGTTAATTTAATACACGATATACAAAAATATTATACAGTAATTAGTTTATTTACCGTTACCTACGTGCGATAAGTAACGTGCGTACCTACCGAAAGCAAATTAAACCACCGTGCCAGAAATATCTTTAGAAAAAAAGAAAGTGTAGGTAAGTACTTAGTTACGAGATACGAAACAATTATAAAATACGAAAATGTTTACCTTCAATAAATTGTTCCTTACCAAAGTTTCCGCAACAACAAATTGTAATGAAACACTATTTAATAATTCACACAATCACTGGAACACAATAAACCACACACAAATATTAAATTTCGATCACGAATTCCGTTATCTTTTTTTTTTCATTTACGAGTAATTTCGCGCCACGCGCAATGCCGCGTGCGTTCGAGATCAGCACTTTCCATAGACTGTTTTTTTTATTTTCCTCAGCCTGCAGCCGCACGCGATACGGCCAAGCCAGATAGGCAATAAAGTAATAATTATTTCACATATGTAAGTAAATACATACGTAATATACCTATTTATATCTAATAATATATAGCTATGTTGTAAGCAACTGTTTTTTCTGGAAATTTTGGGCTTTTAAATACTTAACTAGTAAGCACCTTATATAAGTATTCGAAAAAAAATTGATAGATCAACATACGTAAGGTACTTATACCTACTTAAAAAACTTACATAAATGTAAAAAAGTTACGCGCGAAGATCGATGCCGCTGAGTGCGGGAAGCCTAAGTATCGGGTAAACAGCTGATAAAGGATATCGCACGTCTTCCAAAAGACATCAACCTAGAATAATCTTAGCCCCATATTTTTTAAAAAATCCTCTTATTTCATGGTTAATAGATAGATTGCCATTTCTATGAATTTGGAAGTCAGTTTTAAGATGACGTGTAAGTATAAACGCTATCATAATCAGACAATCATGCATCGTAGGAATGGTGCGGCTATCTCGAGATAATTCAGATGTTGTAGTAACACAAGAAAAGATAAGAGCGCACAGTTGTTTATAACAGTGGAATTCCATATACATATACCTACCTACTATAGAATACCACCATTTTCCCCGAGATAAATTATTGTCACGGACTATATAAAAGACTTCTTTTATAATCTATACTTCTTTAACTATATATATACTTCTATACTAATATTATTAAGTAGAAACATTTTTTTTTTTTGTATTTTTGTATGTAACTAACTTAGAAACTACTGGATCGATTTCAAAAATTCTTTTCTGTTAGAAAGATATATTATCACTGAGTAACATAGGCTATATAGGAATCCTGCGAAGCCGGGACGGGCCGCTAGTTCATTCATAAATAAATGGAGTTAAATTTTTGTCCCTTTCTTTTTGATAAATTAGAAAAGTGCGAGTGCGGCTCGGTACGGGTTACTAGACTTGCAAGCACTTAATAGTTGTCAAGTATGAAAGAAAACTGTATTTTTTTTAATTTCTTTTACTTTTATTAAGAATAACTTATTTGGTGCATTCTATCAAATTATGATACTATCAAAAAAACTGAGCAGTCGCGGGACGCCTGGCAGATGTGAAACAAAACATAAACGTCGTAGCGGCGAGTGAGCGGCGGAGTCAGCCGGTGGGCGGAGTCTAAGCGGCATGAAGAACCGAGGAGCCGAGGAGTACGAATCGTGGCCGCATTTAAAACTATACTTTATGATTTAAGTAATAAGGTTGATTTCATTTTGTTGTGGCGAAGCGCTCGCCACGCCAAAAATCAGGCTTACCCCTCGCCTATAAATGTTTCACATCAAAATCTTTAAGGACGCAAACGGCCACGTTTATTAAGATTGCACTGTACTTTATAGTACTTATACCACCAAATATGTTAACAAACTATAGCTATATTCAAACCTATACAGCGGGATTTTTCAGTAATAATAAAACATTTTCAATCTACTGTAAATTGCTTATATCTTTGTATGAATTTTCAGATGACGGAATAAATAAAACTAGAAAATTTCAAATAAATAATACAAATTATAAAATGTAACTTCTTTTGATAACTATTTATATAATAGTTATATAAAAAATAACAGACTGGCGATATGCTACCTTATCACCTTCATCTCCCATTTTATTTATATGTATTTATTGAATTTCCTGATAACTTATCTGTGGCTAATCCACAGATCACTACTATACTAGGCTAATCGTTGACGCAGCCATTCCTCATCGATTCATTTATAATACACCGTTTCATTGATTTCTTACAATTAAGAAGAAAATAAATTGACTTGCAACACTGATCCGACAACCTTAAAAGACTAGTACCCATCTATAGCAATACCCAAAGGACCTAAAGCATTTTTTTAAAGGCACTTTATGTGACTTGAGTTTAGTAGTTTTTCGACAGCAGATCACCTATATTATTATTCCATTAAATATCATCATTTCATTAATAAAAGAAGATCACCTAGACATTTATCGAAGCTTACCTACTTATATAGAGCAAAATGGACTGTATTGAGAATGGGAATGTTTATTTATAAATTTGCTGGTGAACATAAATGAAATGCTTTCTTCAAAACTTGTATTTATTATTTACCAAGAATTACAAATATTAATAGTCAATAATATTTAGTGAAAAACCATGCATGCGGTCTTTAGTAGTTTTTAAACGCATTTAGTAGTTTCACGAATAAAAGATGGTCTCGCTGTTCTGTCAATCAGTCATAATTCGTGTTTGTCTTGTGAGTTTTGTTCGATTGGCCGTCATTCATTGGTTGGGTTTTACGACAAATTTCGCCCTTTTGTGATGAACTAGAACATTCGCAATTAATTGATTCTGATCAACCCCAAAGAGTCGGATATGTTATAAATTATTAGCGTTCCAAGAGCACTACCGATTTACCTAAAATTCCACGGACTTTTCGCATCAATCACGTCGTATGTACTAAATAACATTGGCCTTAGGAACTGTAATGGAAACCTACTCGTCGGCGATCTCTAGGCGGAAAGGATCAGCGGTGGAGGGCTACAAATGAATTAGCGGGGACTGTTCGTTGAACTCGGAACTTCGGGTTTTATGAGCGCGTGACGGTGACATGAGCACAAATAACAAGCGGCGCGGAGGTAGCGGTTCCAGTTGTACTGTCCCGGGGGTGCCCGCTCTCGTGAACGCCCCGACCGCCATGTCAGCGGATTTAGCCTCTCTGTTCGAGTGTCCGGTGTGCTTCGATTATGTTTTACCGCCGATCCTGCAGTGCCAGAGCGGGCACCTGGTGTGCTCCAGCTGTCGGCCCAAGCTGTCCTGCTGCCCCACGTGCCGCGGCCCGCTCGGCAACATCCGCAACCTCGCCATGGAGAAGGTGGCCAGCAATGTGATGTTTCCTTGCAAACACTCCAACACAGGCTGCACGGTCACCCTCGTGCACACCGAAAAGGCGGAGCACGAAGAAGCGTGCGAGTTCAGGCCCTACTCGTGCCCGTGCCCAGGGGCCTCCTGCAAGTGGCAGGGGGGGCTCGACCAGGTCATGCCGCACCTTATGATGTCACATAAAAGTATTACCACACTCCAAGGCGAAGACATAGTGTTCCTTGCAACGGATATAAATCTCCCCGGAGCCGTTGATTGGGTCATGATGCAGTCCTGTTTCAATCACCACTTCATGTTAGTTTTGGAGAAACAGGAGAAGTTTGATGGGCATCAACAGTTTTTTGCAATAGTGCAACTTATAGGATCTCGGAAGGAGGCAGAGAACTTTGCATATAGATTGGAGCTGAACGGGCACCGCCGGCGGCTCACGTGGGAGGCCATGCCGCGCTCCATTCACGAAGGAGTCTCCTCCGCCATCATGAACTCTGACTGTCTGGTGTTTGACACATCTCTTGCACAACTGTTTGCGGACAATGGGAACCTGGGTATTAATGTCACAATATCCATTGCCTAATGTTTCCCCCGCTGCTGTTGCTGGCACTGAATTGAGTGACCTGTCACATGCATTGGCTGACAACAATAATCTTATTATAATAATATTTTCATGTAATGAAAATTAACTACAGTAAATTAGAACTATTATAATAACGACAGATTGCAGTGATTCAAGTGAATTCATATTTTTGTGACAGTTTGTGGTGGTACCAAGTAATGATGTCTTGACATAATTTTGTATTGAATTTATTGAATAATCAACATCAAAGTAAGCCAAAAATAATCTTTTTTTTTATTATTTCTCATTACTTTGTAAATGTGTGTTCAATTTTAGATTTTAAGTAGTGAAAGGAAAGTATAATTTCTTTATGTGAATACCGTGAACTATTCACATTAGAATTGCCTTGTCAACATAGAGTTTAAAGAAAATTATGACATCTCGCATGAGAAAGTGATTATTTTATTCCAAACATTGAACAAATTTGTACTAATTTAACATAAAATATGTATATAGAAGCAACATTTGATGTTAAGAATTGTGAGTGATATTGCTTTGTGAACTTAGTGTGGCGATTCCAACTAAGTTCTGAAGTCACAAGGAGTGACGTGTGGATCCTTATCAGATATACTATGTTAGTTATCTTGCATTGTACTAGATAATGGCAAAACATGATTTCACACAAGGCTGTTCAAGTGTTTGACAATATGAAACAATACTACTCTATTTGCACAAACAAGCAGTTTGCCATCAAAGTTACTGCCAACTAGATCTGGTTTTAAAAGACAATTTAGCAATTGCATGTAAATTTTACACAATGTTCTCAAAGGACTATATTATTGTAACAGTCATAAATTATTTATAGATAGAGGAACTATTAGCCTGAACTAATATTATTATAGGATCATTTGGTAACAGTGTTGTTGGCATCAGACTAAACAACACAAAACTAAGTGTATTGCCATTGTTTACATTGCCGTAGTGTCTTATACTGTCAATGAAAATTACAAGACCTCGATTCTTCTTATATAAAACTTGTTTGAATGACATAAGATAAACTCATCACACCATTAGTGTATGTTGATTTAAGTTGTAGGTACCTTTTTATAGTAAAAATCAACAATAGCGAGCGACCAAATGCTTGATTGTGTAAGCGCAGACTATTATGGATATTAATCCACACCTGCAAGTTGTTTGGAGACTTAAAATTGTGTACATATTTTTTTATTAAGTTGATACTTCTGTTGCTCACATCCCTTAACAGGTTTTATTCGAATATATGCTCATTATGAACTTGCCATGTCTACATATTATACACAGCAATAGAAAACAAGTTTGTTCCCATACCAATTGCGTCGAATCTGTTGGCATCAGACTAATCTACACTTAACTAAGCATTTTGCTGTTCGTCTTATGGGCATATTGTATGTATGTGAGCAAGGTGGCAATATTTTTAGTCCTGTCAAATATAGTTGTAGTTTGTATACAACAGAATTGATATCAATGTGTTATTAGTTCCAATGAAGTTTGTTTACCTACACAAGAAGAAGAATAGCTCAAGATTACCAGATTTATGTTTTCTACAATGTTACTGTTATGGTTAACGTTTAGGTACCGGTCATCCCAAAAGCTAGTTTTAGATTTGCATTATTTATAAAACTCACGTTACTTAATTGTGTCCCTAGTTATAATTGGCTCGTCTGTCTCATTTATTGGCTTTTCTACCCTTGCTCCGACCGGGGCGCTATTACTTTATATCTAAATATCTACATTATTATATAAGTAAGAATATAAAGCTGAGAAATTCTAGTTGAAATAAATTTTGTAATGTATATTATGTTTTAATTTTGTGAAACAAATACTATTTGTTTACCCCATAGCGCATACAAATGCACACAATGCAATGCAACTTGGTATTCAGACGGACACTGGCACATTGCGCGTCCCTGACCTGTGCCATTTGGAGTTTTAACACCTAAACGCGATGCATTTGTTTTGCAATACATTTCTCAAGCTTACCAAATGTGAACATAAGAATTAGGTAACCCAGTTTGATTCTAAATTTTTGCATTCTTGCGACGGTTCGGACGTCGGCCGCTGGTTGGTAGCGGGTTCGATTCCCGTTAAAGCGACAAATCCCAGGATTTCCTGTATGTGCGTGTGGTCTGTAACAGCTCGCCCCCAATATCATAGTATGGTACCCACAGCACAAGGGTTGCTTAGTTTGGGACATAGAGAACTACGTATTTGAGACTCACGAACTATACGTGTGTTTTCTTGCAAAGAAAAAAATAATGTAATTAAAGAAACCTTTCCTATGGACAATTATTTATATTCGATAGGTACATCTTACATTAGGATTTAAATAAATAACACGAACAAGGACAAAATAATTAACTTTCAACTTCATTTAGCACCAACCAATTTGGTTTTAGATCTACATTCTAGTCGAAAACGAGCTATGTTTGTTTCGAGCTGTGCTGTGGTTGTAGCGGCGAGGGCAGCAGACACGCTGAGGTCGGGGACTCATTGTCGTCCAAAATGGAAGTTGATTTTGTTTCAGGACTAAATGGACTAAACTCCACTTTTAATTGGACCGGACTAAACGGGTCCTTATCCCTGTGGATCACTTCAAAGGGATCTGTCTCCTTATTCCTATCTAATAAGCTAAACTCGTCAAATGTATCCAGAACAGTGCTGTACATATCTCTTGAAGTCTGTGGCGCGAATGGATCGAACGTTTTCTTCAAGGCTTCGGGACTGAACGGGTCCTTCGCTTCAGATTTCGGCGCGTCTTCAGCTATGCTGTTATCTGCACTGAAATCTGATAAATCTATATCGTAGTTCACGTTGGCCAAGCCGGGCACGAGTTGATCCGCTGCGAATTCGTCCGGTGTCATCAGTTCATCGATGGACCTGGAATCGAACGGCGTGACTCCTAACGGCGAAGGCGTCAATAACTCTAGAGAGCCGGTATGCTTGAGATCCCAGGCTTGGTCGACATTTAAAGGTGATTTCGATGGCGACGACGACTGTTCTACAACTTCGAAGCCTAGAATGTTCAATTTTGGTTCATCTTCCGATGGTACAGTGGCGCTGGGTTGTGTCGGTATTTCGGGAATGGCTACTTCCGGTTCCGGTTTAACTGGCTCCGGTGCTGGTTCGGGAATGTTCGCGTGCAAATCGATGAGCGAGGCAGTGGTGATCTCCTTGAACTTGCCGATGCGGGGCAGTTCCCTGCGAGGTTTTATTTCAAGTGGAGTTTTGGTGAGGACATCTTGTACCTTCTTGGCTATATTTTCCTGTCGAAAAGTATAAAAAAGCTATAAGTAAATGATTGCTACGAGGAAGACACGGGGATTAGGTACTGTGATTCCATAAATTAAATAGATAGATACATAGAAAAGGTACCTCAAATATTTGCGCGTCAACGGCGAGTTGTTCCGTGCGCGTATGTATTTCTTGCGTTTGCTCGAGCAGCTTCTGCGCAAGAGCACGTTGTTCGTCAGCTTCGCGTGCCGCGCCGCACAGTGACAGTGCTGCCGCCTGGTGCAGCGGTAGAAAATATTCATTAGGTATACGAAATTTCATAGTATTCAAATCGGAATCAGCTTTTTCTTATTCATAGATACCAATAAAGGCCTCACTGTCTAACTTGTATTTGTTTACTTCAACTGTAAGTATTTGAGCTGTTTTGTTTATGTATGTATTTGTTTGTGTATGTATGTATGTAGGATGTTATATTGTATGTATGTATTTATGGGTATGTGTACTTTTTGAAACTATTTACTGTTAATATCCATTATTAAGTACTCCCCCGACTTAATCAATCAACTCCCTAGATCCACTCCATCGTAGAGATCGCTTTTAGTGATTAGGCCGCCCATTGTGACACTTTGTGTAAACTGTGTGTAATATTGATACTTTTTGCGGTGGAACAATAAAGAGTTATCTATCTATCTAAAGGCACTGAAGAATCGTCAATAAACAGAAAATGATATTAGTATCTCTACCACTCATTCGGAATGAATTTCCTATGGAGAAGAATGGGCAAGAAACTCCATGGTTACTCTTCCTCTCCATGGTTATTCTGAAGTGATCTTAGAAATTTATTTGCGGTCAAGCTATCCTAGTAAAGGCAAAAACATTACCCAAGCGCTACCCCCGATGGAGGCCGGCATTGCCATGTAGCAGTCGAACTCCTTCTTATCCATGCTCAGAGACTCCGCTGTTAGGTTCTCAATGAACGACACCGCGCAACACTGAAAATGTTAAAAACAAAACGTGCTATAACGAAAAAAAGCTTGAGAGGTGTCAAGGGACACCCGGATGGAACGAAGTTCCTTTTGAAATAAAAAAAGAAAAACTGAATGGTGTCGTGGGACACCAGGTAGGAACGAAGTTCCTTCGGCTAATGTAGAATGAATGAAAAGAAAGAGAAAGGTATTATACACTACTCGCTTGTGTATGCGACTGTCGCGCCTGCGCACGTCTCATTTAACGGTTTTATTCCACGCACTTTTTTCCACGCACTTTTTTCCACGGATTTTTTCTTTTTCCACGGATTTTTTCTTACGGTTTTACTATCACATTTTTTTCAGTTCGGTCGCGTAGCTAACTTCGTTCCAATAAAGTAATCATATATATTAGTGCCGTATTGAAATACTGTAACATCAAAATAAGTAGATGAAATGTAAATATAAATTTACTCACTAGTTATAAGAATAGTGTAGATACTTTATTTTGTTAATGAGAGGTTTATATTCGTGTATAGACTTGTGAAAGCAAAATAACATGAAATTTAAAAAAACTAAAAAGGTCCATAACGACCCAGAGTTCTATGTATTTTAATAGTTCAACGACTGTCCCACAGATGGCAGTATACTCAATGTATTTAATATGTGTGTATTATTATTAGTATATAAAAAAAACAAAAAAGGTCCATAACGACCCGGAGTTCTATGTATTTTAATAGTTCAACGACTGTCCCACAGATGGCAGTATACTCAATGTATTTAATATGTGTGTATTATTATTAGTATATAAAAAAAAACAAAAAAGGTCCATAACGACCCGGAGCTCATGTATTTTAATAGTTCAACGACTGTCCCACAGATTTCAGTATACTCAATGTATTTAATATGTGTGTATTATTATTAGTATATAAAATAAAAACTATAGCAAAACCTAAAAAAAAAAACAACAAAATATAAAAGTAATAAAATAAAAAAAGTAATAAAATAAAAAAACATCGTAATTCAAATTATCAACTAAAGTCGTCTCATTTAACGATTTGATTCCACGCACTTTTTTCCACGGATTTTTTCTTACGGTTTTACTATCACATTTTTTTCAGTTCGGTCGCGTAGCAAAATCCCTATCCCCTCCAACCCTGCCGTAAGGAACTTCGTTCCAAAAAAAAAAGTACAGATACATACACACACACATCGAAATCGGAAACGGAATCGAAATAGAAATCGCAATCGAAATCGAAATTTATTGTATACATAAATGTGTGTATGTATGTATGTAATGTAAAAATCACACACACATATGTAAAAGTGTCGTTACGAAATTTCGTTAGTCTTAATTTTTTCCGTCTAGCCCCCTTTCTCAACGCGCGATAAGGAACTACGTTCTAATAATTTAAGTAAACTCAGCCCAATGTAAAGTACATGTTTAATCCACTGGGAAGTCAAAAGACGATCGTCAGATGTTTTGTAATATTCCAAAACGAACTGAAATAAAGTTCATTCTTTAACAAAATGTCATTGACAGCGCGCGGTTTTCACGGTTGGCTTTTGTCTGAGTAATTCAATCTTTATGTATATTGGTTCTACATGGTTCGTTTTAGTATTGGCAAATTAGAGCGCAACTTTTGACACCCTAATGTGCGCAGGATTTAAAGCCTTATTATCTTGCATCTAAGTAAACTACGATTAACTATGTGTATTGCCGTCCTGTTCACTGTCGCAATCTGTAAGCGAGATGGCAATATTTTTAGTGTTTCACCAATAATTACCAAGTTTGTGAAGTAGTACCCGCCCTCGCCCGTCATGAGCCGCTGCGCGTTACAGAAACGCGTCACGAAGTTGATATTGCTCACTAAACGCGGTGGGTTCGCTTTCAACACCTGTTCACAAAAAGAACATGCATAAAAACATAACTATATAATTTGTGTTGCACAAAACAAAACTTTTTATGTTATTTCCGTCCCGTTAGGTACTCTAACCAACTAACTAAATGCTTGTGTTAGGAGTGGGCTACCGTCAATAGTTTCGCCAAGGGTGGGGGTCGAAATAAGCTGAGCATATTGCCGTCCTTCTTACAACCGTAATGAGTGAGCAAGATGGCAATACATTCGGATCTATCACAAGGTAAAGTTAGTTACGTTTCATTCGAGACATGGTCCCTGTTAGAGTTGCAAGTATTCACAAATAATTCATTAATTTTTTTTAACACTCCTTGCTGTCACCACGTCTAACTAAATGTATAATGTTTATTGCATAATAGGACGATGGCTCGGTGTAGTGGGTAGGCTGACTCAACCGGTTGGTTGTGAATTCGATTCCCGTCATGCACAAATTTCGGAAATAGCCCTTTAGGAGTTTTCTCCCATATGGGTTTAACTGGGATCGCCCCCAGTCCATTGTCTATCATTCAATTTTTCTTGTGTAATGAGAGTGTATGCAATCAATGTATTTTCTTTCTAGTCGCTCTATTTTTGTGTGTACGTTTGCGTATGCATGGTCACCTGCGTTCGTGTATGTGTGCGTGTGCGCGTGTGTGTGTGTGTGTGTATGTGTACGTCTGTGTGTGTGTGTAGTGTATGTACTGACGGTGAATATGAGCGCAGGCAGCAGGTCGTCGGCGGAAGCGGGCGCGCCGCACAGCCGCAGCACGTGCCGGCAGCAACGCCGCACGCGCGCCAGCTTGCCGCCCGGCGACGCCGCTCGGTCCATCCCCAACAACTCTGCCGTACCAGATAAAACACATACATCAATACTCGCATCCCAGGCTATGGCTCAAGAATAGGGTTCCATAATAAATATCGATGTATCAATTATAAATTATAATAAATACGATATAATTCCAACAGCAACATCGTAGTCGCCACTGACTGCATTTTTTAAATATCGATACTTTTTCGCACATCCTGTATCCCTACTCATTAACCTACTTAACTCACATCCTGTATCCCTACTCATGAACCTACTTAACTCACATCCTGTATCCCTACTCATGAACCTACTTAACTCACATCCTGTATCCCTACTCATGAACCTACTTAACTCACATCCTGTATCCCTACTCATGAACCTACTTAACTCACATCCTGTATCCCTACTCATGAACCTACTTAACTCACATCCTGTATTCCTACTCATGAACCTACTTAACTCACATCCTGAATTCCTACTAATGAACCTACTAAACTCACATCCTGTATTCCTACTCATGAACCTACTTAACTCACATCCTGAATTCCTACTAATGAACCTACTAAACTCACATCCTGTATTCCTACTCATGAACCTACTTAACTCACATCCTGAATTCCTACTAATGAACCTACTAAACTCACATCCTGTATTCCTACTCATGAACCTACTTAACTCACATCCTGAATTCCTACTAATGAACCTACTAAACTCACATCCTGTATTCCTACTCATGAACCTACTTAACTCACATCCTGAATTCCTACTAATGAACCTACTAAACTCACATCCTGTATTCCTACTCATGAACCTACTAAACTCACATCCTGTATTCCTACTCATGAACCTACTAACTCTATTTTGTGAACAATAATTTACGCGCGTCTCTCTCACGGCCGCGGCCGTAGCTGGGCGACTTTCAGTTAGTCATTGTTAAAGACAGAGGCAACATCGCTATATTCGTTGACATGAGTTTTGACAATGTAGACAATAGGTGTTAGGATCAGGATCACGTTGGGATTTCGTTTAAAGGATTTCCCCACAAAAAAAAGTTAGGGGTCAGTTAACATACCGCTGATGGCTTTATACAGCAGCTGCCTGCATTCGACGCTGGCACGGTCCAGCTTGCACTCGAGATGGCGCTCGCCGACCCAGCCCAGCTGCTGGATGCGCTCCGACATGGCGCGGTCCAGACGCTCGTCTTCTGTACCGCTCGGGGAGAACACCACTGACGGTAACCTGATGTATAACACGTACTATGCGATTCAAATAAGAATAGGATCGACGTTGCGCCATATTGTGACGTCATAGCTGTCAATTCTAACCAGTTAGGAAGGGTGAACAAAACAAGATATCTTTTAAATAAAATTTATTTGCAAAGGTTGAGTGAAAAATGCACTCAATGACACGACGAATCACACATGACAAAATGGCGACTGGCGTCCTTTTTTTTCTTTAATAATTTTGGCATGACTTCTGGGCCTTTGCGCCTAAAAATAAATAAAAAAGGTGCAGCCGTTCCTCATCTTATTCCATTAAATTTCATCATATTGTAAAGAGAAGAACTCACTCATGTAGATATGTCATGGCGTGTTTCTCAACGAAGTCCATCAGTAGCTCCTTGGTGTCGGCGTCGATGTTCGCGAAGTGCGGCGACGTGTCCATGTGTTTCATGAAACGCTGAAACAATTAATGGTATTAAAATAACTTACGACACAGACTGAGAACCATAGTTGTAGCATGTGCGCCATGACTAGACGTATGTCACGGAATATATTGATGTTGTCTCTTTCTTTCGTATGAAATTAGACAGAGAGCCAGCGTGACAAAGGTCTTGTCTAGACATGCGTGATAACCCCACAGAAGCAGATAACGATTGACAATTGTTATATTATAGTAGTTATATTTGTTATATTATAGTAGTTATATTTGTTATATTATAGTAGTATAACTATAAAATTGTTATATTTATGTACTTAGTTTCATTTGGTAATCCGTATGAACTTATAAAAAGGTCAGATGCAATCTCGCAGATCAATACGTGAAGGATCCATAGTAGACCGGTTCGCCTGTATGTATGCGTCTATCTCGCACAATACACATAATGGTAAGTCGACGAATTTTCAAAAAAAAATGTTATGTCAATACGCGTAAAGATAAAATTTGTATGGTAAAAGCCACGCCCCCACGTGTCATAATTCGCTCGCACCATCAGTGGCATTTAGTTGAAGAATTAACTTTTTCTATGAGTATATACAGTTTCTTTTGGTATGGCAAACAATTTGACGCATGAGTCGTGACACCTCAGTCTGCCCGGGACTTCATTTATATTGGCACAAAGTAAACAAAAATCCGGCCAAGTGCAAGCCGGACTTGGGCACGAAGGGTTCCGTACTATTATCCATAAAAACCAGCAAAAAAAATCACGTTTGTTGCATGGGAGCCCCCTTAAATATTTATTTTATTCAGTTTTTTAGTATTTGTTGTTATAGCGGCAACATAAATAGATCATCTGTGAAAATTTCAACTCTCTAACTATCACGGTTCATGGGATACAGCCTGGTGACAAGATGGACAGCGAAGTCTTAGTAATAGGGTTCCCGTTTTACCCTTTGGGTACGGAACCCTAAAAAAGTGTATTTTTTAAGGACTTACGCTGTTGGCCTTTACAGCCTTCCGGAGGAGTGGCGAGCGCATTCCAACCAAGGCCTTAAGGGCGGAAAAAGGGTGGCAATTAGCTCAAAGGCGCCACAGAGGGCACGACCTCGGCTTGGGCAGTTACCGTGAAGCGAGAGGTAGTGACTGGAAGAGGGGGTTCCTCGACCTCGCCGGCGAGATCGGTGTCTGTTTGAGGCTGGTGTAGGTGTGTTGGTAGCCCTCTCGACGCCCGGGTCCAGGAGGGCGGTGATCGTGACGGGAGGATCAATCACCACGTGCCGCGGACGGCGACGACGAGTTGATGATGTGTGCGCGGGATCTGGATCGTAATTGCCGGCGGCGACAATTAGAGGATTAAGTGTATTACTCGCATCTGTAAGAAATTCAAAAAGCTCACCTGATACTGTCTCTGCACCCTCTCGGAGAGTTCGTCGACGGTCATGACGTTGGCGCACTTGATGACGTCAGTGATGAGGGTGTGCACGAAGGCGCGCGCGTCGCTCGTGGCGGGCGGCGGCAGGCGCGGGAAGCGCACGCGCACCTCGCACTTCATGCCCTCGCTCACCACGCTCGGGATCTTGAACTCCGCCGGACGCTTCTCCGGACTATACTCGTGATCATCTGTACACATATATATAAAATTAGAACTGTCTCACTGCACAGTGTGAGATTTTGGCTCAGTAATTATAGCATGAGCGCCAAGACTAGACTTATGTCACAGAACATGTTGATTATATCTCTTTCTCTCGTATGAAATAAGACAAAGAGTGACCGAGCCAAACCGTGACAGAGGTAGTCTTGACATGCGTGCTAACACCACAGAAGCGGACATACTGTTTTTACATTTTTTATACATCTTTAGATTTATAATTCTACTGTATGTGTGTATGTCACTTAACTCTTCCTAAACGGCTGGACCGATTTGAACGAATTTTTTTGTATACGTTTTGGTGGCGCCCTGGATGATTTAGATTCACAATTGGACCCAGTAGGTGGCGCTGCTTTCGTATGTCACTAATTCTAAAGCGGGACGAAGTTCGCCGGGTCTGCTAGTATTTATATATAATTTCTTTTGAGTATTTTAGGATATGATAGATATTACAATGCATTTTAATGTTAAAATAACAGCTTGTTACTAAATGCATATGAAAACACAATGCTTTTCTGTGTGTCTGTTTTATTTTGAGTAAACTACCATACGGCTGCACCAATTTTATTTGGACTATCACTGGCAGACAGCTGATGTTATAAGAAGTAAATCAGGCTATTCTAATTTTGTAAAAAAAATAAGGGTTCACAAATATACTAATTAATAAATACGTCAGACAATCGTGTCTAAAAAAAAAAAAATTTAATCCCAAAACAACCTGTATTCTCATCTCATGACACAAATAGCCGCGTAACTTTTGGAACAGAAATATGATCTTTATGCATATTAGCACAGAATACATTTTCAATTATTCAAGCCATTATTTGGGTACATCTATGCTTCATGATAAATGTGGGATTAATAATGACCTGTACTACTTTTCTTGAACACGCTGAACTTGAGGAGGGCGGCCTTCTTCAGGGTCTCGCTGTTCCGGAGCCGTTTCTCCTCGAACTTGGAGAAGGATGAGTGTGAAGTGAGCTTCAGCCCTCTCTCGGGCTTCTTCTGTTTTGTGTCCGGTTTCGGCAGCGTCGCAGACGAGGCTTTCTCTGTGAATGTTACTAACTATATTAATTTATACAAATAAAAACAAAGTGTCTTTTTGTTATGTTAAAATAACATGTTTATCAAAGCATTTTTTTTAGTGTGTGTCTGCCTGTCTGTTTGCTCTGGGCAATCTCTGGAACAAATGTATTGATTTTGGCCGGAATATCACTGGGCAGATAGCTGATGTTATATGGAGTAACTTGGTTTCTTTTTAGTTTTCTTAAAATTCCATACAGATTAAGTCTCAGGAAACAGCTGGTAACTACTTACAGTTATTTTATATATTAGTTAAAGGACAGTAGTAATCAAGGAAGTACTCAATGTCCCACACATTGAAAGCTATTTTAGTTTTCTATCTATAAATATTAGTTTATGTGAGAAGCTTAGAGTCTAAGGGGGGGATAACATTGTACAATCACCTATATTCATAGGTGTAGTCATGCACGTGCCCACTTGAAGGCTAAGTCGAGTGGCTCGTCACCTTTACGAAGCCGATTCGAGTGTCTATGTGCACTCATGGAAGTCCGATCAAAGGCGCACATTTAAACAAATTACAATTCTATATCACTTGAGATATAATTCAAAATTGATTGACCTTTTTTAAAGACTTTTTTATTTTATTACAAGCTTTATATTAACTTGCAATGTATATCCGGGTGGAATCTTGCAACTGAATTTTAATTAGTTATCTTAAACCGATTAAGCTGAAATTTGGTACACACGCTTAGTTTGGATGACAATGCATGCTTACCTATGTGACGTAATTCTAATTCCAATATGGCGGATCATCCAAGATGGCGGAATAGTTATTTTTTCTGCACTACCACAGTATGGGTATCCAATGAAAGGGCTTGCTGAGGAGAACACGTAAACTAAGGGCAATTAAATAAAAGCTTGCTTTTAAAAAGTTTTTTACCATTACTTTTATTATAAATCATAATGAGCGCAAAGTCATGGACAAAGCCATAATTAAATCTGACACTTGTATACCCATACGTGTGCTGTGTGAGTCACAATAAATAAGTTACCTCAAATAAATACATATGTATATCGCCAAGCAACACATTCTCATGGTATGGTCCCAAACTAAGTAAGGTTTGCTTAATATCACCATTTAGCGCGCGGGAATGCTTTTGGTATTGACGACAATTATTATTGTGTTATTATTTTCATTTATTTCTCATTTTTCTTATTAAGTACATTTTTAAATATAAATATAAAAAATACATTTAAAAATATAAGAAACAGTTCCCCACCGGCATCTGGAACAGGGTCCTAGTTACCAGTTTAGGGCTCCAGAGAGAGGAACTTCCTCACAATACGCGCCGTCTTTAGAAGTACCGCCTTCTGAATCTATCCCTTGATCCAGCTGCCTAACGCGAGCCTCTTTAGGTGTTAATTATTATTATATTTAGGAATAAATAAAATGAACCTAAGTTTGTTTATTGTATTCTATTGTAAAAGGTCTTTCAACAAGGGCATGAGTCGATGTTAAAAGTGAATAAAACAAACTGTGTGTGAGAGATATTAATTAAATTATTTTTTTATTTGAAAAGCCTATTTATGCCATTTATAAAATATGAAATCAGTTGACAATTGCCGCCAAAACAACATGGCCGTCACAAACTGTCAACATCGGCCCCCCCTTATTGAAAGACCCTTTACTATAGAATTCAATAAACAAACTTAGGTTCATTTTATTTATTCCTAAATATACATATAAGTTATTTATATTTATTTTTATTAGTTTAGACGAATGGAAGAAAAGGACATACTGCGCCGACCCCAAATAACGGGATAAGGTAAGGCAAATGATGATGATAAATATAAGTTATTTATTGAATAAATTTGAATTTCACTATGGGTACAATACAATAGATTCGAGGCGATTCGATGAGCCGAGCAACCTACGCCCAAACTTCAACACCAACCCATGGTTCAATCATATGACTATTATCACTTTGTTAATAAAATGCTTTATCAGTGATAAAACTATGGGAAGGTGAAGTTCACATTATCAACGCCAGAAACACATGAAGGCTCCTTTTAGCATTAACAGATAACGTGTACAATGAGAGGCCTATGACAGCGGGTGCCAGTAGATTTATAATTAAAAATGATATCAGATTAGTATTGCTGTAAGATTATTTACACTTATATTACATTTGTTGAAACACAGTATTAATGTAATTATAGATATACACAATGCACACTCTCATTGTATGGTGGCAAACTAAGAAACACTTTTATTGTGAAACTAAATTAATTTTATATAATAATTAATAAGCAGTGATAGCCGAGTGGTCGAACACACGTTTTGCAATCAAAGTGCGCAGGTTCACCAGGAAATCTGCACGTCTTTAGAAAAGGCGTGTAAAGTTCACCAACCCGCACTGGTCCAGTGTGGTGGACTATATCCCAAAAATCTCCCTCATATTGAGGGAGAATGTACCTGATATAACGGCAATAGGCTCGCCCCCCTATTATATTGGGACCAAAATACATCGGCAAAGTGTGGGTGCACTGCAGTGCACCTCTGCCTGTATTGCGTGATGATGTATTTATTTATTAATATTATTAGGAATAATAGCATAGAAGTTTAAGTGAAACTCACCAGCTTTTCTCTGCCTCTGCATCAGCTCCCTGTGGCATTTAGAGCAGTACCCTTGCCACTGTGGGTTGCCAAAGTAGTCACAGCCATTCTTGCACATCAAGTCATTCGGGTCTATCCGCAGTATTGGCATCTTGGACGCAACAATCATATATTTATAAGACCTCTGCAAATTCGGGCCGTACCACATCTTATAACAATCTACTTTAATTATAGGCTATAGTTTTCAACACTTAAAACTTTTCCCGCGTTACTCACAACGCTTATAGAGTATTTAATCCACTTTTAGCGCTCTGCACTCAAATAGTCTACCGTGAATTACGGTTATGTTAAATTCAGCCCATGTTTGGCAATTTACGAATTCGAATCGTGACTTTGCGCGAGATACAGTGTTCATTTCAATGTGCTGCCTTAACGGTGCCGGTTCAACGATTTCCATCGTTATATAGTGGAGGCGTTATCATTAAAAGGTACCTACTTCAGTATCTGATAACCAAATGAATGTGTCCGAACGAAGGCTCAATACACGTCGTTAAACCATGTATATTTATAGATAGGAATAGTAACTACTTACCTTTGATACTTTATTTACGACTAGCTCCTATGGAAATATGATAAAGATGATGGAATTACGATAAATTATAATAAAACACTTCACAGTTCACACACAAAACAAATCATTATTTTTTGACAACTTGAATGACATTTATTTTTTTTATGCCACAACTCGCTACTGACAATGGCATTGTGGCATTCAGCCTATGTTATGAGACCAAAAACGCTTAATTATGTTACATCTGTCGCATTTTCCTGAACGTTAAATTAATTCTTGCGTCCAACAATTTCTTTCGAGTTGGTAGGGAATGGTACCAAATTTCGTTTGTCGGCGGGTTCATGAGCAGTACGCTGCCATGCTCCAAATTTATTTTCACTGTAATTAAAATAATACATATACATAGGCTATTTATTCACGGTAACGGTTATATAATTAATACATTATAAGTAAATCCTCTTCGTCTAGGAACGTCACATCGGTCTATCAAGGTCTAGCGTTAATCTATCGCTTGCCGTTGCTATGGTGATAAAAATAGGTAAAAAAACAAACAAAAAGCTAAAGTAAATGTAGTAATTATTATTTATATTCTCGTTGTTATTAAAGCTAAACAGTAGGTATCCTTAGCTATTAACATAAGATACATTTGTAATTATGGATTACTCGCAAATCAAAGATGGTCAATACACGAAAACTATATATACCATGGTAAGAACGATATTTTTTTTGTTAATGGCAGATTTAAATATGTAGGTAGCCATAAGTAGCAGCCAGCTATGTCAGCTAGTTACTAGACATTCAGGTAAGTAACTACCTACTACTTACAGTGTAGTTGAAAATACTGTAGGCAGGGTCTAAGGACTTACTTAAACTGTATGGTCAAAATAACTTACGATCAAAGTCTGTAACTGGTTTAACGAAGTTGGAAGTAGGAAACCTACATCTACCAATACCTAACAAAATAATTGTATAGTAGCTCCAAAGTAGCGAACAATAACCTTCACAGTGAGGATTAGAATTAGGTAAGTACCTCCTCCGATGATATAACAAAAATAAATCCGCAATTGTGAACGATAACTAAACTTCTAACTCAATCAAATCGATATCTATGACATAAATCGGCCAAACCCATGAATTCTATCAAGGAAGTAGGTTTCAAGGCTGTAAAATTCGCAAAACAACTCCAAACCAAAAATTATCTGCGCATTTCGTTATAGATAACGATTGTAACGTGCATTTAGCGCACGTACCCGCATTCGTTAAACGAACCGTAGATTAGATTAACGGAAAAAAGATAACATTGGACGCTCAACCCAGTATAGGATTAAATTGTAGACGTAATTTTTATTATTACATTTCTCGAGATTTTTGGAACGATAAGCGGCGTTATTTGTGCATTTATGTACGTAGATCGATATGCAATGTACCTATGTACCTTGATATGCCTACTTAGCTTGGTATAGTTTCGGCAAACGTATATAGACCTTAATATTAAAAAAACGAATTGCTTTTGTAAGTTGATGGAAGGATATTGATAGGTGCACTCTTCACTTAAAATTACTGAAACATTTTACAAATGATAAAAAAGTGACTATGGAATCAATCATTAACATTTATAATTAATTAGGACTGGTGACGCACAGAATAAAACGGCGGAGAAAGGAAGTCCGAGGATGTCAACTGGCCTTGAAAATGTTTATTTTATTACATTCAATTAACACGTCAATAACAGCGTGATATCTCAAGTTCTAGACAAAGGAATGCCTCATGTTGGTGGCAAATACGCAATGAACATCCAAGTTACGGATGACAAACACATAGATAACCTATTTTCAGCGCTGAAAGAACATCCATGCGTAACTTATCACAGCGCACCGCAATCAAACCGATAAACTATGTAGGGACACTCAGTAGCGGCATGTTAACTATAACAATCATCCTTTCATGTACCACTTGTAATTTAAATAATCTATTTACTTTGATAAACATAGAAGAAACGTACTGTTGCGTTCGATAGAAGTCATTTAAGTATCTACCTACATTTATCAGGTTACATAACACGCCATTTGCTCTGATTACAGATAAAGGAAGCGAGATATGAGGACGCAATAAAGGCTCTCAATGACGCGATCAATTTCAACCCAAATCGTGCTGGCCTATCACTCCTTGGGTACTGCTATTACCGCACTCAATCGTTCGCCGAAGCAGCAAATTGTTATGAACAGTTGTCGGCTATGCACCCAGACGTGCCTGAGTACAAAGCCTACTTCGCCCAGGCGTTGTATGAAGCGTCCATGTTTGACGAAGCCTACAAAGTGACCATGCAAATATCGGCACCAGAGCTAGAAAGGAAAGTAATTAAACTGCAATCAGCCATAAAATATGGAGAAGATGATACTATTACTGCTAAAGGACTAGTGGATTCGTACCCTCAAGAGGATTCTGACAAAGATATAAATCTCGGCTGTCTTCTGTATAAAGAAAACCAATTTGAAGAGGCCTTACAAAAGTTTTCTAGAAGTCTCAACGTGTTAGGTTTCAACGCTCATCTTCATTACAACATCGCACTTTGTTATTTTAAGCTGAAAGAATACCCGCAAGCTCTAAAACATATAACTTTGGTCATTGAAAAAGGAATCCGCGACCATCCAGAGTTAGCTGTGGGAATGCAAGCTGAAGCATCCGAAGTAAAATCCGTCGGAAATACTTTGACACTACATGAGACTGCGCTCACAGAAGTTTTCAACCTCAAAGCAGCTATCGAATATCAATTGAAAAACATTGAAGCGTCGCGAGAGGCATTGAGCGACATGCCTCCCCGGCATGAACACGAATTAGACGCAGTAACGTTGCATAATATAGCTCTGACATCAATTGATATCAAACCAACAGACGGTTTCGAAAAACTTCATTTTCTGCTCCAGCAGGACCCATTCCCACCGGAAACATTTGCTAACCTGTTGCTTTTGTATTGCAAGTTCGAGTACTACGATCTAGCTGCGGATGTATTAGCTGAAAATGCTCAGTTCACATATAAATATCTGACCCCATATTTGTATGATTTTTTAGACGCTATAATTACTAGCCAAACTTCTCCAGAAGAGGCATTTCAGAAGTATGAAGATATAGCTTCTAAACATGCAGAACAATTGAGGAAGTTAACTAAAGTGGTGCAAGAGAGTCGATCTCAAGGCGAAAACGACCAAGTTAAAAAAGCTGTGGTGGAATATGAGGAGGCATTAGAAAGATACATTCCTGTAGTCATGGCACAGGCTAAGATCTATTGGGATATGGAAAACTACGGACAAGTAGAGAAGATTTTCCGTAAATCTGTTGAGTTTTGCAACGAATCTGATGTGTGGCGTCTGAACGTTGCTCACGTGCTCTTCATGCAAGAGAATAAATACAAGGAAGCAGCAAGTTTCTATGAACCTATCGTCAAAAAGCAGTACGATAATATATTAGACATAAGCGCAGTGGTATTGGCTAATCTATGCGTATCTTACATAATGACATCACAAAACGAGGAAGCTGAAGATATTATGCGTAAGATCGAAAAGGAAGAAGAGCAGCAGATCTTTGAGGACCCTCAGAAAAAGTTTTATCATCTCTGCATCGTGAACCTTGTCATTGGCACATTGTATTGTGCGAAGGGAAACTACGAATTCGGCATATCCAGAGTGATAAAGTCACTAGAGCCATTCAACAAACGACTGGGCACCGACACATGGTTTTACGCTAAACGTTGTTTCGTATCATTCCTAGAGAATCTGGCCAAACACTTGATCGTAGTCAAAGACAATACAATAAAGGATTGTCTGCTGTTTCTTGAGGGTTGCGAGACTTATGGGCGGCGCGTGAGCACGGTTATCGAAAGCCCTTTTCAGGAAGAAGACGCGCATACCAAAGCCAAGCAGACTGTCACATACGAAGCACGTTTGCTACGCTACATGTTCTACAAGCTCAGAAACATCGACGACTCCGTCACTATAAATAAATACGAAGATTTGAAATAAACTTACCCGGAGGTATTGGCTTTTTATCTTTTCCTGATTTTCTTGCATCCTTATGCTTTAGCACAAAAGGCCTTTCCTGGCCGAGAGATATTGACGCTATAGCAAAATTGGGGTCCAATTCCGGCTCATTGTCTCTGTGTTCACCCATATGATCACAACCGTTCCTATATCTGAATGGAAAATCGATACAATCGGTCAATAAAGTTTTACGACGTTTACGATATCAAGCGTTAGATATTTAATCCGTCCTACATTCAAATGTAGATTATTAACAGCTTTGTTTGAATTACTGTCAGTTGACCGTCTGTATGCATGTATTTATAGATGTCTAATCTCAGGTTTGTAGATACGCTTTGCTCAGGCATTCTTAGTTTTTGTTCTGGTTTTCACTGCGGTACTATTTTACCTTGATAAAGTAAGGTCAACAGTATAAACCTCACCTGTTTACTAGAACGAAATCGTAATTAACTCCTTTGAGCCTCGTAAGAAAATCTCGCAAAGCCAAAACAGAAGCTGGCCACGGCAGAGCTGGTACACTCGTGCCGGAATACTTGTATGTTATACCCGGATCCCCGAATGCCACTTGCTGTCGCGGTAGAGGGTAAACTTTTCCAAAAACTCTACAATACAAAAGAGTTTAGAAGAACCATACAAGAAAAAAAATTGTGCTGATTTTTTTTTTTACGTAAATATTGCAACAAAAAATACACATTCAAAGCTACCAACATCATGAAAAGTTTCGTGGCTTACTTTATTTTTGCCAAATCTCCGGTAAAATATTCCAATGTGTTTTCTAGTTCTTTCATTATGCTGTTGGCTATTTGTTTCGGTATCGGTACAGCGTATTCGAGATCAAGCCCCTCATCCTTAATTGATTTCCACACAACTGGGTTAACGTCTATTTCTTTTAAATCCATATTGTTAAAGTACTTAGGCAGTTAACTAAAATAAGGTAGGGCAGATATAACTGTTAAGTATAGTAACGAAATTACCATCTACATTGGCAACATTTGTTATTCTAGCTAGCAAGCATCGAGATAGAGATAACACTAGCAAGTAAGTAAAGCTAAAAGTACCTGCGTCTAAATAATCAATCAACCAAACCAGAATTATCTACTAAGATAATCACTTTTATTACGCAATTAGAAAGAAAACAACTGACGAAAGCGCTCACCTACCTTCTAAACACCTAATATGGTGCGCCCAAATTCCGGTGTTTTATTTACTTCTTTGCAATACCCGGTGTTACCAGAATCGTATTCATCTTACCCTGAATATCTTATAGACCAATGAATTTAATGTAGGACGTTGGTAATGAGATACCTACTTATACGAAAAATATATTAACCGATTAATAGTAGGTATAACTTTATTTCCAAATAACACAAATCAAAACAAAATGTCTATAAAATCAGCCCCACATAAAACGCGGTTTCTATGTAGTTACGACACTTTTATTATTTTGCAGAAACTTTTGAAATGCTTCTGAGCCTGTCAAAAATCTATCACTGGTTATGGGATAGTCCACAAATTGTTCATTTTCTCTCATTTCTTCTGTGTTCAATTCATTGATAACTGTTTTTGATCTGCAACTGAGAATAAAGCTGGTTTTATATTCACAGCGCGGCTCAAAAGTTGAAAGTTACTTGCTACCTAAAATCTAAATACATTTTCGTCAACATCTCTTGACGGACATTTAACTTTATACTTATACGATATATAAAATCAGCCTATATAACCTACCTAAAATATGATCGGAATCCGAATCAGATTTTTTTATTCATATAAATTAAGCTAAGCAACTAAGTGCCTGACTTATGAATCGTCAGTATAAAATAAATAATAATAATACTATCTCTAGCACCCATTCGGAATGCATTTCCTATGGAGAAGAAAGGGCAGGAAACTCCATGGTTGCTTTTTTCCAATAAGTTTGAGACTGACATGGTAGATATCCATGAACGTAATTAGGTAACTACAGACGTGATGATGATGTATTTATATAATAATACACCATCATCACGACTGTAGTCCCGGATGGGGTAGGCAGAGGTGCACTGTAGTGCGCCCACACTTCGCCGATGTATTTTGGTCCCAATGTAATAGGGGGGCGAGCCTATACCGGGCACATTCATTGCGGGAGATTTGGGCCATAGTCCACCACGCATGCCCAGTGTGAGTTGGTGAACTTCACATGCCTTTCTATAGACGTGCAGGTTTCCTCACGATGTTTTCCTTCACCGTTCAGCAAGTGATAATCAATATATTAAATTAAATTCGCACATGAAAATTATTTCAGAGGCCCAGGATTTGAACTTGCACTACTTACTTACAAGACGGGCGTTCTTGCCGGCGAGGCTACTACTGCTATTTAGAGTTTTATTTAACTATAATGCTTACTTGGAAAAGTCCAGCAAGCAATCTTTATCGTAATATACAGAATATTGTCTAATTCTTTTTATTGTATCACCGTCGTTGATATTAGACTCGTAATCATATTCGTACAATTTTTCTATTATTCCGTGTTTGTCTTTTACTGTCCAAACATATTCACCAGGGAGCCCTTTAAGTTTAGGAGCTTCCGAAACCAAAGGCGCTAGGGTATCAGAGTCTTGAAGTATTTCCGAAACTCGGTTCGGCCAGCTTTTATTAGTATATACGTCATCATCTGAACCGGACAACTGGACAGAATGATTTGATGTGGAGGCAACAGGCCTCTGAGATTTCTGTAAAAACTTCTGAATCTCAGCTCCCACGTCGGAATTAAGTAGGTTATCTTTAGTCCTGACAATAAATCGGCTACAATAAGCTTTGAGTTCATTACTCTTGGATTTGTATACTTCATTCATGAGTTCCATGAGATTTTTTTCCGCTTCTTCTTTGTCTTTTGCTAGCTTTCTTATGCGAGACTTCAAATATGCATTTTCTTGATGAGTCACAAGATACAACTGTTGGAAACTAACATATCTTGATCTATTTTCCTTTATTTCTTTTTGTGTGCTTTCTATGTGACGGACAAGTCTATTTTTTGCCATACTTTCGAGCTGGTAATGCATCCTAATATTTTTATTTTCATGAATAGCTGCTATCAGCAGTTGGCCTAAGTTTTTTCTCTCCTCTCCAATTTCTTTTAATCTTTTGAGTAGCACAGAATGTATCACTTGGCGCTTTTCAGATTTATCTCTTTTTATTATATGATACAGTATAGTAAGAAATTTACAAGTTAGATTTCCCGTGACTTTCCATATGCTGATGGATTTTTTTACGACGACAACACACATTTTCTTGGCGGTAGTTTTAAAATAATGTGAATTTAAAAATATTCTCACTCGCTTAATAGTGTTGTTGACGTCCATTTTGGGGATAGTACTCTTCGTGAAGGTGATAATTTCATTTTTCCTGTGAAATATCGATACCGCTATAGCTCCGGAGAGAAATACGAAAATATGGAAAATGGCTACTCCGTGCTGCTTCTCTTGCGGATATTTATCGAGTAATGTCTCCATATCACTTTCTAATGTTGTATTCTTGAAAAATGATCCCAACGGTTTATTGTGAGCACCTAAAAAATGTTGATATAAAAACCTACGGATTAATTAAGTAAAAATATTTAATATTTTCAACTTACAGGTTACATTACCTTCCTTGCTTATTTCCGCATTCCTCGTAAGGTAGAAGTCAACTCCGCATATAGCTATCCACATGGCAAACACCAACCCCACTAACCACTTGAAAGCTATATACATTTTAATATTACTACGCTATTTCCTATAAGAAATAACTATAAAACATTCAATATAGTTCGACTCCCCCACAAACGTTTAACCAATAATTTATTACATCCTATCGAAACCATTATTATTTATAAAACTTTGACATCCACATGTCATGCATGGCAAATATAATTTTTAGAAAATATCTTTTTTTTTTATAAATCTCTAGGGCATGTTTGCCAGATGAAGGAGGTATCACTACATACGTTTTAAAACCTTAACTTGTTTTTTAATAAATATGAAATGGCACGCAAGATATTTCGAAAATATTGTATCCAGTATTTCGACCTCATTACTCTTGTTAAATTGACCCTACTAATATAACAAATCCGTGGTACGTATATAGATGAAACAATAAGTATTCGGAATTTACCTTTTAATTAAAAACAAACATTTAATTAGAAAATCTTATCGTTTCGCCTAAATATTTTATTCAATTTGACACGTATAGCTAAACCCAGCAGTGTGATGTTCTTTTTGTACCATTCAACATTATAATTTATGTGTGATGTCCAGTTCTTGTCAAGGAAAGCTTTATAGAAGACACTCATTTCATCTGCTGTTAAATTCTGTTTGTCTGCCGGTAGATTCTTCTTTAAATATTCTTCTCTCTCCTGTAACATGTAACCATGATTATGTTCTATTAAAAACATTCAAGCATATCTAAATGATTTAACTTATGATTTAAAATTGCTCTGTCAGCCCTATCCTTGCCAAAGGTTAGCTCACCACTTTTAACAGTATAGAGACCCATTTTTTAATTTTAGGATTTCGACTATAAATCATAAAGGGTTGTTCTAGTGACCATTTTTCTAAAACATTATTTTTGGTTCAGGTCTCTATACTTTTAAAGGTGCGAGTCATGAATGCTGGGTCACACAATTAGAGAGGATAGAAAATCGTATCCCTAGTATGGCAAATCAACGAATTAGACAGAATACAAGTTTCTGCCATATACATAGCTACTTCTAAGCTCTAGTAGAATTAAAATATTTTAAAAAATTACATTTTAATCTCATAATAGAATTTATTTAAAAAAGTATCCATAAGTCATATGTTCAAATAATGTTAATAAAAACATTTATTTAAATGAATTGCCGAATATTGTAAGTTTCATAAGTAATGACTATTATCTATGGTGATTACGTTTAAGATTATAAAAGAGGTCAAAGTAATAAAGACCATGACATTTGAGGCTTATCTCTGGATAGATTAAACATTAATTTAAAATACTATCATGAGTGACTTTCCTAAAATGGGTAGGCAGAGTTGTACTTCCACATAACAGCAATTATAGGGCTCAATATTGATTATCATTTAGAGTAAGTACAAATGGAGTAGATTTCGATAACAGAAATATCAATGCAAAACGATATTTAAATTACCTGATAGAATCTTGAGTTGTGTTCCGACCAAAACTTTTGATTCCATTCCTGTACTTCTAACCTCTTTTCCCTGTATTTATTTTCTAATGCCGTTTCATTTGGTGGTTCTCTAAAGATTATCCTTCTTAAATTGGACACCGGGTCAGGAGGTCCCACCATATCTGTGCCAATCTTCTTTGGGTGCGGAGGTTGGATGGACTTCGCATCTGACGTGGTACTCGCTTGTCGTGGCAGTAACAAACATCTTTGATGCTTACTCAACAAAGCTATTCGTGTTGATAACATGATTATGATTATTGAAATCGATTATTTCGCATTTTCAGAACGAAATTACAACGAATCATTACGAAATTACAAACACTTATAACCAACGAACGACGCAGTAAGCTGTGCACAGGAGCTGTGAGCTCTGTCAAAATCAGCTGTATGTCAATGGATGATTTTTACTATTTTATACGTGTTTTTATTTTTAGGTTGGCACTTAAAATGAGTACGAGCCACGAACATAACAACTTGATAGCGCTAGCCAGCCAGCATGAAGTTTAGTTTTTTGTAGTTTCAGCATCATAAATAGAAAATTTTCTGTGTTGTTTTTGTTTGTTTTTTAGAGAGAACTAAAGACTAAGAAAATGTTTTCTTCAAATCCTACCATTGATAAGTTTTACAGCTAACATTTGAATAACTACTATCAATATTTATGAAAAATAGACACTTTACAAAGTAACGAGGGTTCTAAAAATATTTAGTAGTCCCGCGATAAAGCCGTCATGCTGCTGGGTCATGCTCGCGCAAGAAAATCGTTAGGTATGTGGGTGCCATTGTTTCGTATAGGTTGTCTGTAGTTTCTTGTATATTATTGATGTTGGCTGCACTGTTAAAGTATGTTTTCTATTTTGTCATTTAAATTATGTCATAATGTAATAGTATCCACCAATCAAGAGTAGTAATTTTTCTAGATGAAGGTTATGACTGGTTGTATTCTAGCAAACCATACGATATTGTGAGACAGCCATCGATGGAAACAAATAAATAATGTCACCCAATGTCATGACGATTTTTCTGTAAAGATCCCAATTATTATGTAAAAGGAAGTGTGTCGCGAATTTTATTCTATTTATTATCCGACGGTTATTTATTATAATCATTTTATAAGACTAAACAAACGAAATAACAATGAGTAAAGGAAAGAAAGAGGATCCCGAAGAATTATTGGCCGCCAAATTGGACATGTGTATTACTGATGGAATTGTAAAAACAGGTAAATAATGTAATAAAAAATACTTTACACTAGATAAGTATGATGTTAAAGTACGTACTAAAGCTAGAAAACAATAACCTATACAGCGACGCAAGAATTGCACCAAATGCACTTATTGATGATTTCAAATTGCTTAGAATTTTTGGTTATATATATACAGCTACTTGGTATTGAAATTTAATAAACTTATGTAAGTTATATTTAAACACATGAAGCGTGTATGTATCTGTTTTTCGAGCTTGTGATATTTTTACATTTAAACCAGATTAGTGTAGGTTTCATTCCCTATAATTTATTGTTAACACAGTTGTAAATATGTTCCAGGCAGTGGAGTATTACTGGGTGCACTAACATCAGTAATGTTCCTCGGTCGGCGGAGGTGGCCTGTCATAGCCGGCATGGGCATGGGCATAGGCCTTGCTTACGCCAACTGCGAGTATGAAATAAATCCTAAAAAGAAACATGCAGCATAGGACTATTTTGTTTATTGTAGGATCTACAATCAGGTAGCCATAACACAAAACAATATGCTAGGACCACCCCTTGTTAATATTTGATCTAGCATTTAATTTATTATGATTGTCCTCAGCCATTGAACAACTACATACAGGCATGCTTATCTTTGTAAATCTAAAAATTACTACTCGCTATTTGGGGATAAATGAAAAACAATCATGTTTGTTTCGTAAACATATAATTTGATAAATCATTTATTTGAATAATTTCTTATTTCAGCCTCAAAGTATAGAAATTTGTCAACAGCACTTTATGCCACTTGTTCAGCTGTGCAGCATACTGTAGACATTATTTAGAAAATATTGTAATTATTTCGATGTACAAATAATAATTTAATGATTATGTAATAAATGCTGTTTATTCATGAAATCTTTAATATATTAATTTCATTTCCTATTGTTATGAGACATTCATTTCTCCTCTGACAATCACTTATTAAACTAAAAAATAAGAAAAGTAAAATGAGTTTGAAAAAAAAACCGGCCAAGTGCGAGTCGGACTCGCGCACGAAGGGTTCCGTACCATTATCTATAAAAACGAGCAAAAAAATCACGTTTGTTGTATGGGAGCCCCCTTAAATACTTATTTTATTCTGTTTTTTAGTATTTGTTGTTATAGCGGCAACAGAAATACATCATCTGTGAAAATTTCAACTCTCTATCACAGTTCATGAGATACAGCCTGGTGACAGACGAACGGACAGCGAAGTCTCAGTAATAGGGTTCCCGTTTTACCCTTTGGGTATGGAACCCTAAAAACTAAGGAAAAATGTTAAAGAAAACAAAGTATATAACAATATTAAATTTATTGTAGAAATCAATACTGGAATTATAATATAGGATCAATTCAGTGTATCTTACAGTCAATATAATTTAAATACAATTAAAGTTGAGTGTAGACACAAAAGCTTTTACCAACAATCCAATATTCAAGCATCCAACAACATGGTGGTGACAATCTCTAAACTAGAATGAAGACCAACAATAAACGTTACAGTAGAATCCAGTTAACATTCATTTATCAATTATCAGCTTAAAATACTTGAAGGGATAAAAAAGTAAAGTGTAATCAACCTAACATTGACCAAAACCCAACAAATCACAATGGCAACATTCAAATATATCTTTGCTAGCAAAGCTTAATACTTGTTTTTTTTATATTTATTTAATTTTGTCCGCGGAAAGAAAAACCTGGTAATTAGACAGAAAAAACCGGCCAAGTGCGAGTCGGACTCGCGCACAAAGTGTTCCGTACCATTATCTATAAAAACGGCAAAAAAATCACGTATGTTGTATGGGAGCCCCCCTAAATGTTTATTTTATTCTGTATTTTAGTATTTGTTGTTATAGCGGTAACAGAAATACATCATCTGTGAAAATTTCAACTCTCTAACTATCATGGTTCATGAGATACAGCCTGGTGACAGACGGAGGGACGAACGGACAGACAGCGAAGTCTCAGTAATAGGGTTCCCGTTTTACCCTTTGGGTACGGAACCCTAAAAAGCAACAATTCTTTAGGTGCATATAATTAAAAAAATCCATAATATTATTTTTACAGACACATTGAATAACTATTATGAAATTAATATAAAACATTGTAACCAGCCAACATTAGCCACTGGTCACTATTTATGTATGCTACATGTAATCAATCATTTTAAAAAAATTGCGAATTAAGATTTATTATAGCTTGTAATAAGATCTATTTTATAAATTATCATTATGTAGCCGGCCCCCAAATTAGTAGTAAGTTACGATCTATTAACCGTGGCGTTCTAGATTGCCTTAGTTACCGAAGAATGGTATTACAGGTGGTGTGTAGAAGTATCGCTATAAAATAAATTACATTATATCGATAATCCGAATTGATTTCAGTTCATAATCAGAAACAATTATGTGACTGTTGGAAAAAAATATAAACTATTTATAATAACAACTATGTATATAACATTTAACTAAATTATAATATAACTTTTGGTAATACATTTGACTAGTATAACGTCAGACATCTCTCATCTGAATAAAGATAATCAGATGAAATAAACATTTATAATAGGTACCTACTATAAGTAACGAATATTAATTTAAATATTAAATTAACTTAGAAGAGGATTATTTATATTACATTACTTGAATTATACCCAAGTTAAAAATAATCAATAAAATAATTTAACACAAAGTAAGTTTTGTAACATAATCTCCGACACTAAAGAGCAGGGGTATATTTACGTTTGACGGATTCGGCAAGTGTCGATGAAATACCTTTAGCTGTATTCTCAAATCCGTTTTCGAAGAATTATAATGAACATCTTACCGTCAGCTCTAGGCTCGCGAAAACACATTCCGTATCACGAAAACTGCTAGACATCGTTAGGTAATCTGTAGAAATGAAAAGGGTACGACTCTGGCGGGAAAGGAAAAGTTCCGGCAAACGTGAATAGCTCTTCCAAATTTGGTGCTTTACAACTACCTCTTAAAGTAGTAATGTTTTAATATTAACTGTCATTTCTTGACACATTTGACACACAAACTGTCAAAAAATTACAGTAAATATTATAAAATACTATTAGAGGTGATGATACGGGATATGAAATATAAAAACTATTAGACAAGCAGGTTCACTTCATATTGATGTAACGTTTTAAATTGTATGAAACTAATTATGACGTTCTCAGAGATGTAGTCTTATGTATAGTAGATTATTTGAAGACCATCCATAATTTTATTACATAGCTGCGGTAGGTTTATAATATTTCATTATACGCAGCGACACTAGGCGCTTTTACAACTATAAAGCAAAATCCAATATGTCCTAATTATAATGTATAAAGATTTAAAAGTGTAAAGTTGGAATAACACATCACTATAGACAAGATTATCAAGCAACCGAGTCCACGAACACACAGTAGTAGTAGTAGCATGTGCGCCAAGATGTGACGTATGTCACAGAATATGTTGGTTCGGTCCCTTTCTGTCGTATGAAATAAGATAGAGAGCGACCGAGCGAATCCGTGACAAAGGTCTAGTCTTGACATGTATGCTGACCCCACATACTACTCTTGGCATGCGTGCTAACCTTTCAGTGCTGTTTCAATAAAATGTCCTTGTACATGGTTTGTAGATCGAAATTTGTGTACATTTGGGGGTTATAATTAATTATATTAGGCTATTGATTTTTTTTTATCAAGTTAAAGATTTTATGTAATAAAAATCAAAATCAGCGAATTGATTAGGTGTGGTTGCAAGATAAGGTTGTCCACGGCATCACGTTATCTCCGGTGGTCGACACCAAATGTGTGAAGTGCTGCGACATAATACTGTCATTACTGTAAACATTACGTTACCGACTAGTTATTGTGACACTCGTGACTTATTTACAGCTAATATAAATATTCGTTATTACAAAAGTGTGAATATATTTTTACATTTTACGATAAAGTTTTTAGAGCCTGGTATGGACTACTTTATAGAATATTTTGTCATTTCCGCTCGTCGTTCATTCCTATGCATCACCAATAATTAAATTAATAAAAGTGTTTGTGCATACCAGACTCCAAATCTTTGAATACACTCTGTATCAGTACTTCGAAATAATATTCAAGCTGTTCTGCCAGTACTAATATTTGTAACAAATTTTCTTAAATTGGTATGGCAAAAAAAAAGTTCCCATTTCTATTGTAATGTTTAAGCTTGATGGGTAGGATGAGCGTTCAGACTTATGCCATGGAACATGACAACTTTGCTTTTGCTCTGACAGAGAATAAGAAGCTTAGTTCCACACTACCATATTCGGGTCGTCTGGTCTTAGAATGCATGCTAGCCCCGCAGTTCAGCACTCGGTCATATCCTACTAATAATATTATAAATGTGAAAGTTCGTGAGGATGGATGTATGTTTGTTACTCTTTCACGCAAAAACTACTGATCGGATTTTGATGAAACATTGTAGTATTATTGTTTATACATAAGAATAACATATAGGCTATAAATTATAACGATTTTGAATAATCGAAGTCTACCGGAAGTCTAATCGGACGACGTCGCGGGTAGAAGCTAGTTTAAAATAATTATTTCGAACTTCTGAAACAGCGTAAGTATATTATATCTATTCTATCCGTCTTACGATGTAGGGAATCGTCAGTTCGCCTACATAATTATAGGCACTAAGTCAATGTGGCCTCATGTTTCGATCACACTTCGATTTAAAAACATACAGACTTATAATAGACAACGGATTTATGACTATGTTATCCATTTTCACTAACTAGGACACGCCAAAATGTGGCGCCTAAATATTAATACCACTACAAATGGCGACCGTTTCATTTAATAATGTGATATTAAAGCGATTTTAGATACAGTAAAAATTGGCATCATTCAAGGTCTGGGAAACACTAAAATAACTCTTGAAGTTATAAACAGCCTTTTCATAGCATAATTTATAGAAATCTTAATGCATTTATAGCGGTTTGTTATCTTTAAAAACGCATAGTGAATCGAGTGAGCCAAATCCGATCGAAATGTAACCGAAACAAATAGTTTAAGACGCAAATCTGTTCTACATTGTAACTATATGAACTAAATTATTACTAGAACCGAGAAACGAACTTCCAATATTATGTTATTTGAACTCCAACACGTATTTAAAACTATAGTCATGGCAACAATCGGGCAGTATATCGTCGTATAACAGCAAAAATTAAAAATAAATCAACATACACAATTAAGCTCCTTTAGAACACTTCACATGTGTTTGCTAAACTGGGGAAAATCACAAACTTTGGACCTATGAACACATGGGAACAACTTAGGTCGAAAATTATTACTAATTCCAATTAGGTTTATGGCTTCATCGTTTACCGATGATTTTGCCAAAGACAAGTTTATAGATGGACATTATTACAGTCGTCAATCTCTTAGGGGCACGTTATGACACCTGTCATCCATGACACTTAGCATTGGATTATTATTGTGTATGAAAAAAAAATGAAATATATGTTCTTACATATTAATTAATGCACAAAAATAACCGTGAATTGTGAACTTAAAAGATTAAGAAACATTTATTTTGACTTTCTTGATTTTATGCTAAGTGACATTGCATTGTCGATAACTCGCTGTCAAAGCGGGCTCCTTAGATCTCGACGACTTCAGAATATTCACATATGCTAGGCTATGTAGACACATTAATTTGGTTAAACATTCCAATACTTACATCAGTCACTATTTCAGATGCACAACATGTGGATACCCTGCTACAGTCAATTAATGTCGTTTGATTAGACTGGCCTAGCATGTGGATGCGGGAGAAAAAAATGTATAGATATTTCCCTAGTAAAGCCAACACAGGAACCAAACATACCAAGAGACTAAGAAGTGCGAGCGGTATGAGCTCACTTGGTGGTCATGTCCGGCCAGTAGTTGATGTAGTAGCGATGGGTGCTGCCCTCGAACAGCCGATCCAGCCAGTTCTCCAAGCCATCGAGAAGATGCTCTGTACAAATGAAGTATGATTTTAGATAACCTAGCAAACGTATTGACTTCCAGCTCACACTACACATTTCATAAATAAGAATGACAGTGATGGCATGCTTTCAAGTCAATGCTTTGTGATTCGGAGAAAATTGGCAAAACAATTAGGTACATCAAAATTTAATATATACATTTTTTTTCTAAAACTAATATGCTACTGGAACCTTTTTGTCTCTTAATTGACATAATTTGGGTTTATTTAAAAGACTGTAACACAATAGTAGTGTCAAATAGAACAACAACCTTAATAATCTTTAATTTATTTACCCATTGGAGCCCGTACCTTATATAATACCTTGGAGGTCCAAGGGATTTCAGATCTGAGTATTTTATATAACTTTCAACTGGATACTTGCACGCGTTCTCGAGAAGAAAGGTCTCGACAGATAGATGGACGACACAGTGATCGTATGAGGGTTATTTTTTAGAGGAAATCCCTAAAATGATAGTGAATGGGCGTTTTTCCATTAGCCAGCCAGGCACCGGCACGACACCGGCATGGCCGTGCAACGGCACCGGCGCTGGGGTTTCGTTTTTCCACTGCGCCGGTGTCGATGCCGTTTAATACGAGTCCCTCCGCTCCGCGCCCTCCTGCCCGCCCCGCGCAGTTACACACTCACACGGCTACAATTCATATAAATATGCAATACACATGCAATTTTGCCGGGCCGGCACCGGTGGGAAGCTTGCTACCCCGGCGACGGCGACGGCGCCGGCAGGACTCAATGCCGGGCCGGCGCCGGCGCCGGTAAGTAAAAAAGCGAGCCATACATTTTCATACATTTTTGCTTCCCCGGCAACGGCACCGGCGCCGGTGCCGGTGCCGGGCCGGGTAATTGAAAAACGCCCAATGTAACTACATTTTAGGTGAAGCGAACCCGTGGCGCCCCGATATAAGCGGAAGATGGTACACCCTCGAGGTGGTAGGGTATCCATAAAGGATTTTACGACGTTAAAAAAAAAAGGTGAAGGTGGCTGACCTAGCATGAGCACGGGCGGGTCGCCGGCCTCGTCGGCGGAGGAGGAGTCGGGCTCGGTGAAGCCGATGAAGGCGCCCGCCTCCGGGTCGCCGCCCGCCGCGCCCAGCGACCGCGTCATGCGGCTCATGCGCTGCACACAGACACATTACAACTATTATTACTTCTTCACAGTCGGCATCTTCATCACTGGAGCCTTACCACTAGTGATGTGCCGGATCGTTAAAAAATTATATCCGCGGATACAAATCCGGATACGGATATTTGGTGTCAAGATCCACAGATACGGATCTTAACAATTTTATAAAAATTTCCTATAGTAAATGTTTACTTCCCATAGCTAATGTTTATTATGCTTATTTTGCAAAGATTTGTCATTGATCTCATTATAGAGATAGGTGATATAGTACCTTTCAGTTAAGTAATATCGGTATGGTAACTCACTACGATAAATGTTTGCAATATAAAGGTGGCAAGTATTTGATTTTCAGAAATAAAAAATCACCTATAACTAAAAGAATTTCATCTGTGTCTTGAAAATTAATAAGGGAAAAGATCCGCCGAAAAAGTAACGGATACGGATGTTTCTTTTCCCGTGGATACCCGCGAATACGGATATCCGGTACATCACTAATTACCTCCACCTCTTACTATTAACTATTACCATCTTTTGTTATTGACTATTCAGAAGTGCCTGTATTGGTTTACATGTTTAAAAAAAAATCTGATTCTGATTCTTAAAATATTGTAGTTTCACTAGTTACTATCAATTATTTAACAGATTTTTATGTTGGATAAATAAATAAGCAATAGAGGTATGTCAGGAGCGTAGCAAGTGGCAAACGGTAGCCTCTGCCTACCCACATGGGATACAGGCGTGAGTATATGTATGTATAAAAAATCATTTCATTTTCAGTGGTTAACTTTTATATTTTTTATTAGATGTAGATAATAATTTTCTTTAGATATGGGGAGTAGGCCAACCCGCACTGGGCCAGCGTGGTGGACTATACTATACTATAATCCCCCTCGCATTGAGGTGAGGCCCTTGCCCAGCAGTGGGACGTTAAAAGGGCTGTAGTAGTAGTATGGGGGGGGTATCAAGTGTGTGTGCGGTACCTTGTGCGGCTTGGTGCACTCTGGATGCTTGGCGTGGTAGATGCAGAAGTACTTGCGGTGCGGGTTGAGCGCCAGCACGGTGCCGACGCAGTTGCGCGCGTTGAGCCGCAGCTCGCCGCCACCCAGCGACAGCCGCAGCACGCGCGCGAACCACGACAGATTACGCTCCACGCACAGGTATGCGAACACCAACGTCTTGTTCCTAAATAAATATATCATCACGCCTGTATTCCCCGAAGGGGTAGGCAGAGGCGCACCGGAGTGCACCCATACGTACCAGATGGATTTTGGTCCCAATGCAACGGGGCGAGCCTATTACCATTATTTCCGGGGTTTGAACTTATGTGGTGTTCCTATATAGGGAAATATCATAAGTCCGATATTATATTTTAGGTACATGATTAGTGGTAGCAGAGTGATCGAACGCACCCCATGCAATCAAAGTGTGCAGGTTCAAACCCCAGCCCGCACCTCTGGGATTTACGTGCGAATCTCATTTTCATCCGAGATTATCACTGAAACGGTGAAGGAAAACATCTTGAGGAAACCTGCACATCTGAGGGAACTTGACTAGTTCTCAATAGATGTTTTAAGTCTGCCAACCCGCACTGGGCCACTATGGCCTGAATCCCCCTCGCATTGAGAGGAGGCCCATGCCCAGCAGTGGGATGTTAAAAGGACTGTACTATTTATTTACTTAATAGGACATCCAAAAACTGTAGCATTAATAACAATAGACAATACATACTCATTGTATGATCCAAAATTAAACCCAGCTTATACTATGGGTACCATACAATGTACAGGAGGCGATCCCAGTTCCATCAAGACCAGGGAAAATTCCTAAAAGGCTATTATATTACACAAAGCATATTATAAAGAAAGTCGAGTTAACTCTCCATCCCATGCCGCCCGCTAGTAATGGGTTGCTATCCTTAAACAAGATAGTTGCATATTACTTATTTTGGTATCAAACTTTTTACAAAACTTTATTTTACAAAAATTAAATATACTCACTTGCGATAAGGCCACACAATCCTATGGAACTTGGAGAGCAGTTGCACGCGACTCTGCACGTCCACCAACAGCACGATGGTCCGACAACCGGGCTTCAGCAACCTACACCAGCATCAAGAAATCAACGTTAAAAACGAAAGTTAATGTTTGTTTGAGGATTCAAATCCATAGAAAATCAGACTGTGTATCTTGGTATTTACTTGTAATACATAAATGTAAAAAAAAAAACAATGATAAAATAAGTTATGGAACCCACACTAGGTGTTACCTGTATCTTTGTATCAGTTACATATTGAATTGCCAACAGTAATGATGTAGACTTATCAGGACCGCGTCTACATAAGTTTTATGTATTTCTAATGTCAGATTTGTTGATGTCCAGTACAAAAAGGATCCGCCATCTTTATCACTGTCATTATCCATTTTTATTTAATATGTGTATTTATTGAATTTGTCCTTGCTATTAATTACTTGACATTGGCGAAATACTCGCGCTAGTCGCAGGTGATGTCATTCCTAATCTTATTCCATTAAATATCATCATTTCACTCATTTCGTTCAAAAAAAAAAATAAGCATATTCTCCACAATTCTGACAGTTGAAAGAGATAAAACTTATGTCTACATGGTCATGCTAAGCCTACTGGATTGTTGAAAAGTGAGCAAAGTAAGTAAGATAAATAAATAATAAATAAAAAGCCTTTTTATTCCGTATTTCTAAGTTACATTTCAAATGTTATTATTAAGTTTGCTTAGTTTGTTGAAATATGGACCCCTTTTTGGGTAAAGGCCTCCTCCAGCCTCATCCACAAATACCTGTCCTTGCCTGTATTTGTCAAGTTGTTTCCTGACACCTGGATAATGTCATCAGCCCACCGTTTTACAGGTCTACCAACATTCCTCTTTCCCTGTGGACCTTTCCATCGTGTGGTTTCTATGGTCCATCAATTGTCGATGTAGCGAGATAAGTAGGTACTAATATATTGTCCCACTGCTGGGCAAAGGTCTCCCTCATACCCTTCCACACATCTCTATTCGAGATGTCTCGAAACAAATGAAAAATATACATACGATTCTACGTTTCATTTGAGATATCTCGAATAGAGATGAATCTCGATCGCACGAAAATCGGGGCCCAGATCAGTCCAACCCTCAAGATAACGGTCCCGGCCCAACTAATACAATGTCTATAATACAAGAGGTGTGTATGTGTAGTACCTGACAAGCCCGTTGTATTTCTCAGCGCGCAGCTCGTGCAGCCGCAGCTCGGAGTGCGGCTCGTTGTTGTTCTTCCTGCCGCCGCCCCCCCCTCCCCCCCCGCCCGCGCCCTGCTTCTTCCTCTCCTCCTTCTGCCGCTGCACCGTCTCCTCCTCCACCCGGCTGCATCAATCATTGCACGCATTACATTAAGGGATTTTGAGAGAAGTTATTAATTTGGTTACTAATATCAATAGAGTTGCCCCCTATTACATTGAGACTAAAATATATCGGCGAAGTATGGATGAACTGTGTGAACCTCTGTCTACCCTTTGGAGAATGATGTATATATTTATTATAATCTTGCATCTTGAGTTTAATTGATTAAAGGATTTCCTCACTCGGGCCTAACAGACGTTATAATAAGGGCAATTTTATTTTGTATGTGTTTGGGGGGGGGATCGACGATTGCCGGTTTGAGTTGGTTTCGGTCCATCGGACGGTACCCATAGTAAAAAGTTACTTAGTTTTTAAGGATGGGAGGATGATGTGTTGTTTACTACTATAGCCCTTTTAATGTCCCACTGCTGGACACGGACCTCCCCTCAATGCGAGGGGGATTCGGTCCTCCACGCTGGCCCAGTGCGGGTTGGCAGACTTCGCACATCTATCGAGAACTAGTCAAGTTCCCTCAGATGTGCAGGTTTCCTCACGATGTTTTCCTTCACTGTTTCATAGCAAGTGATAATCTCGGATGAAAATGAGATTCGCACATAAAACCCAGAGGTGCGAGCCGGGGTTTGAACCTGCACACATTGATTGCAAGGCGTGCGTTCGACCACTCGGCTACCACTGCTTGTGTTGTTTAATGATATATATTTATTAAGTAAAAGCGGTGCGGTACCGACATGAGGTAGGCCATGAGGTACCCGGCGGCGAGCACGAGCGCGACCGTGGCCAGCACGGAGGCGGCGGAGAGCGCGCGCTGGCCGTGCAGCGCCGCCGCCGCGCGCTCCGCCCACTCGCGCGCCAGCCGCGCCGCCGCCCACACGCACGTCGCCGCCGCCTCGTCCACCAGCTCCTGCGACCACACAACACATGACCACGGGTGTAACGCTATTTCACTCAAGCGACACTTTTTTTTTCGTCCTCGTCATGACGTAAAACTGTCTGGCTCATAATGACAGGTGTATAATACTATTCAAGGGCTCGTGCAGAATCCTAGCGCGTCAACGGCGGCACCCTTAGTTCTAGTCGGATGATCTACTGTACACCAGTCAACCCGCATTAGACAAGCGTGATGGGTTAAATTGTCTCATTGAAATTACATATTTTATTCTAACTAGTCGTGTCAAAATGGGGCCTTTCATTCATCCCGATATTTTTTTCTCTCTTTAAATAAACAGGATGTTTCAAAAGTCCAAAAGCATACTTTGATGTTTGTATCAGTCTAGTATATAAAACTGAATGGTATAAAAATTTGATCGAAATTCGACCATGTTTTTCCAACCTTTTTTTTTCGTCTTCAATTTTTATAACTCGTAATATTTCGAATCCTATGTAAAATTTGCATGTTCTGTTTTGTGCATATTGGTAGCCTTTCCTCTTACGTATAGTTTACACTGCCGAATAGGATTATGGATGTACCAAAAGGGCCTGAACATATCTATAACTCAGAGACTATGATAGTTAGGTATAAACTAAGACAGTTTATACACTAAGCATCCACATATGGGCTACCGTATATGCACCCAAAGTATTATTTCAGACTACTGATCCTTCCTGTATAGGAATAGAATATTATTACCTGTACATGAGCTTCGTACGCCATAACCTCAGTGGGTTTGAGCAGCCTCTTGATCAGCTGTTCGAGCGCTCGCTGGGTGTCGTTGAGCCGCTGCTGGTAGCGCAGCGCGTGGTCGGCGTGGTCAGCACGGTCGGCGTGGTCGACGGTGTCGCGCGGCCAGCTCTGGTTGAGCCACTCGTACTGCACGCGCGTGGCCTCGCGCCGCCATATTATCACTATGCGATGCTCCATTTCAGACGCGTCGCTACCTACACGAACAGTAGCAAGACTTGATATATTATTTCTTAAAATATTTTTATTTATTCTAAAGCATTGTGGTTTTAATGCCGAGAAATAGTATTTCATCGATTTAATAAAGTCTCAGACACACTGAGGCGTCAAAAGACAGTAAGAAACTCAATGGTTACTCTTTTCAAGATAATAAAAAAATACATGTTTCTGAGTGATACACTCTCAGGAGCGGCAAAGTCATGTGAGCACGCAGCTGTTTTACCTCATTACTAAAAAAATATTATACTCAAGCAGTCTAACAGTATGTACGAAGATAGTAAAATTTTGGCATTATGGCCAGGAATCTAGTATAGTGAAATAGTGAAACTGGCTTCAAAAACCCAGGGGTCCGATTCGAGATATCTCGAAACGAAACGTCAAATCGTACGTATTTTTTTCATTTGTTTCGACATATCTCGAATCGAGATGAATGTCGATCGCACGAAAATCGGGCCCCAGGTGCACTAAAAAGCTACAAATAACCTAATAATTTATTACATTTAGACTAAGGGTCAATCTACCTTGGCGCGACACGTCAGGACTAAGAAGATACACACCTTGAATCGGCACCGACTATATTACAATACCTGATCCGTTGGCGAGAGCTCGCACGAAGTCGGGTTGCTTGTGTGTGTAGACGTAAGCGTAGTGCAGGCGGTCGGCGGGCTCGCGAGCCAGCCGCCGCAGGGCCGCGCCCGCGCCGCCCGCCCCGCCCGGCCCGCCCGCCCCGCACACCAGCACGCAGCACAGCCGCCGCCGCGCCGCCCGCCACTCCACCGGACACACGCTCTCCAACACACTCTGATACACAAACACACGCTACGGTTACCATTCAACCGCCTAAATGTATCGACATTTTCGCCGTCCGCTACGTACAGCAATCTGTACAGTTTACTTGATACGAAACGCCTTTAAAATCTGGATTATGTAACAAGTGTTGTCTTCATTTATCGTTAGATGGACACCAGCATTTTTCGAGGCAAATTTAGATATCCGCGGATTTAGATGCGGATGCGGATTGATAGAAGTTCACATTCAGGATTTTGTCTATTGTAAAATAAGTCCAGATACTGCTTTTTATTGGTGGCGACATTTCACTTAATATTTATATCAAAATATTCATTAAACACGCAAAAAACTATGAAGTACACAGTAAACACTGTAACTATAATTTATTGACAATTACAAAAACACAACAAACAAAACCTGTCGGATCTTGTTACCAATGTGCGCCTTCCTATTCGTCAGTTACCGAATAAAGTTAGCAATTACCAAAACAAACGCGAAGCACGTAGCATTCTGGCTCCGCCCACTTTCTTTACATGTATGTAGTTACTTGTTAATGTGAATCTGCAATACTGCATCCGTAAAAACTCCGCATTGATTGATGCGGATGTGAATGCGGATGCAGATGTCTGAATTAATGCGAATATTCGGATGCATATATGCATTTGCGGATGCGGATGATGAATATTCGTAACACCCCTGATATATACTATCTGTGCATTTAGTAAAACGTCGTAATTTTGATATTACAAACAGACACCTAAATTTATTTGTATAGATGTAAAATAAATAGAAGACTTCGGCGAGTTGCCTAAATACGTGTAAATACATCGTAAGATGCATGATGATTGGTGTACCTGTGAGGAGAGCCTGGGCAGGGTCAGCATCCTGTTGGCGTCGATGAGCTGGTGCAGCGTCTCCGTGGGGATGTCGGTGGTGCTGACGGTGGCGGCGGGCTCCGCGCTGTCCTCCTTCAGCAGCACCATGGTGTCCACGTGCCGCTGCACTTTGTACCGGCCCGTCACCGCGACCGACTCCCGCCCACGCATGTCCACGAAACTGGGTACAAAAGGCGGGACTATTACTACAGGTAGGAGGCCAACATGAAAACATTTTCGCGAGCAATATTAGGAAAATATACCATATTTCTTTTTTTTTGGTTCCATACCTAAAAAGGAAAAAAACGGAAGCCTTATAGGATCACTTTGTTGTCTGTCTGTCTGTTAAGACACTGTTTTTCAGAAACCCGTGAAGGTATCAAGTTGAAATTTATAACAGACTTACGTCTGCAGTCCCTTGGTACTCTAAAAAATTAAACTTTTAGGTTAACACAATCAGAAGATACGGCAGTTTATGTTGCATTTTCAGTACATTTGCACGGGAATCAAAAACCTATAGGGTACTTCCCGTTGACCTAGAATCATGTAATTTGGCAAGAAGCAAGGTGTTATAGCACAAGTAAAGGAAAAAAACTGAAAACTGTAAATTTATTGTTAGAAAATGTTTTTTTGCGATTAAAAACTTATTTCGTAGTTAGTTTGTATGGGGACACCAGTATCCTTTTTTTTTCAGGAGCCCAATATAGCATCTGTTGATTTTATATTTAAAAAACACTAACACACTTATTATGATAGTATCTATCGTTAATGGGGATCAAACTTTGGGAAATTGTGGTACTTTAATAGCAAATTAAAATCAAGTGCTTGTCACGTCACAATTCTGTCAAATTGGTAAGACCCTAAAAAAGTCACATTTCCATTCCAAAATTTTGGCCCGATAAGTCAATATTCTTCCGAATGATCCATAAACTTGATACAACTCCTTCTTCTTGCGAGCTTTTTCCACAAATCGACGTCCATTGCGCCTGTTTTGTGTGACAGAGGGTGGTGGCTGTTCACTTCAGCTATACCAGTTCAGCCAGGAAGTTCCCCAACAATGATACAACTCCTATGAAAATACTCAGAATACCATCCTACTTACCCAAAGGCGACTCTTTCCCTATAGTGGAACGCGGCGATGAGGTACCGCAGTCGGATCGTCTGCCGCTCCTCGAAGATCAACGCCTTCACCTTGTTGTCCTCGAAGTCAGACACGAATGCATCAACATTGCTATCGTCTATAGAGGCCACCAGTTTATACGGGAACTTCCAGCGCATGAACTCTGTATGGAAGGCAAGAAAGTCGATATTTTGATTTGCACAATTCAACTATCTTTTTTGGTCTATAAAATTTGTTGTTACAATGCAACCTTGTCTAAATCTGTGGTGTTAGCATGCATGCCAAGACAAGACCTATGTCCTGGATTGGCTCGGTCGCTCTCTGTCTTATTTCATACGAAAGAAAGAGATATAATCAACATATTCTGTGACATAAGTCTAGTCTTGGCGTTCATGCTACAACTACTGAAGCGAAATACCTATGTATCAACGAGCGCCGCCGCCCCGTCGGGCTCACACATAAATATAGTAGGGAGAATACCTGACCTAGATTGAGAACAGGGTTGTGTTTAAGGGAATGGAGACATATGCAGTTATTTATTTTTTTTACTTTGTACATTCATCATTCCATTATAGGGTTTGATGGAGTTGAAATATACCAATCAGATAAAAGCTTCAAATAAATATAGATTTAAAAAAATACACTAATGTCATACCTAATATCTTCGGCAGCGACGCCAACCCTTCTTTGTATAAATACACATGTTTGTCCAGAACAAAGGTCAAGCATGGGACTCCGTGGACGCCGACGCGTCTGGCCAGACTGGCTTCATGGCCGGCATGCACCGTTGCCACAGTAACGCCGAGCGGCTGCAGCGCCTCCACCAGCCGCCGCCACGCAGCGGCAGAGCGCACGCAGTCGAAACACCAATCCGTGTAGAACAGTATAAGGGCGGGAGTGTGGATTGATTTTTCCACTATGTTATTTTCGAAGTGTCTGCAAGGAAATGAGAATTGACAGTCGTGCCTAAGTCTCATTCAAATGTATACTTTATATTGTGTCATATAAAGTAAAATATTCCAAAGCATGGACAACATGCGGTACACATTGCGTAAACAACTAACAGTTTGATTGAAAATTGGACTCTATAGAACACACCAGAAAACCCATATTTCAATACTTTCCTTTGAGTTGTATCATCATAGGCATTGGTGCACTGCAGTGCACCCACACATCACCAATGTATTTTGGGTCTCAAGATAATAGAGGGTGAGCCTATTGCTATTATTTCAAACACATCGCCCTCATTGCGACGGAGATTTGGGCCAAAGTTCGCCATTCTGACCCAGTGCAGTTTGGTGAACTTTACGCGACTTCTAAGTAGGTAGCTACCTTCTTGAAAAAAGTCAGGATATAGTATACAAAAAAAATCAAACTGTTAACCACTCACCGTGCAGTGACTGATAATTTGTGAAATAATGTTATATCTTGGTCCTGCGTTCGGAAATGCGTTCCAAAGAACTCTTCAAATGGGTCATTGCTGTAACAAATTATTACAAACTGAACTTTATTTACTTGGTAAACATTATAAAAGTTATTTTGTACTTTATCAATTACAACATAAAGCATACATTCTTTAAATGAAGGTAGCTTTGAGTTGTTCAGGTGTGTGAATGTATTTAAGAGCAGTAAATTTAAACAAAAGCTGGGATGCAGCTTCATGAGTCACACAGGATGTGATTAAAGACTTTATCAAACAAAAATATGTGGTGATAACCCTGAGTACCTACCTGCTTTATTAGTTAAATATTGAGGACTAAAGTTGTTGATATCTAAGGGGCCCAGTTATATGAATAGAAAGTAACATAGCAGGAAATCAAGAAAATAATAACTATAACTTGTCGGGTTCAGTAAATACTTCAATTTTTATAATACAATATTTTTTTTACATATTTCAAGTTTCTTTTACATGGGACAATCCAAAGTAAAATGTAATTAATTACAGGTGTCAATACAGGGGCCCAATTTTCGCTTGATAGACATCAATCTCTATTTAGGATATGTCGAAACAAAACATCAAATAGGTCATATTATTTTTGTCATATCTCAAATAGAGATGATGTTTATCAAACAAAATTCAGGTCCCTGACTTCTTACATTTCCACGACTGTGGGTCATATAGTATTATTAAGAAAATACCTGAATCGAGCATACTGGCTGTAATCATGTCTAGGTTTGTAAAGATGGTCGTCTTCATTTGTAATGCCGTACAAGTCATAAGCCTGTCTGCGTTCCGTGTCGATTAATAATTCATATGCCTGTTTGATCTCAACAAAACGTGTCTCTGCATTGGGATCTTCGTTTTTATCGGGATGCCTGGTAATTAAATTTGTATTTAGAATATTATTATAATTATTTAAAGCCCCTGTAACACATTAAGATGCATGCATAAAAAAATATAGCAATACCAACTCTATGCTAATATACATAAAGATTAATTTTGTGTGGTAAAAGCCACCACATGACCACATGTTTTGACATTATGAATTTTGATTCGCTTGTGTTGTCAACAACGTTTAGTTGAAAAATAAGCTTTTTCTATAAGTAAATAGTTTGTTTTGTCATTAGCAAATCATTGGAGCGCACGTCTTGACACTAATTTTCACCACACACCAGAATATTGGCTTTTTCATACCAAGTCAGCTTATGTGTGGAAGATGATACTTATTAATAATGTAGTTGTGTTTAAAGCTGTCAGTGAAGGAAAGTACATTGAGGAAACCTGAATATCTAAGAGAACTTAACCATAAATCGAAATGTATTATGAGAACTTCGACAATTAGCCCGTATTATGGACTATGGCCCCAATTCTCATCGCATAGGGCAAAGGCGTATATAAATAATAACAAGCAGCAAATGGAAACAATATTCTGCTAAAGTAATAGTAAATTTGTAGCATTAAGTTGCAGGTACTCACCATTCCTTGGCTAACTGTCTGTACGCCTTCCGTATTTCTGGCAAAGTTGCTCTGCGGTGGATACCAAGAATTTTGTAGGGATCGTCGATCTTTTGGGCCAGCAATGGGCACAGCGCGATCGCCAGCAAAGCCCACACCCAACTCTTGTTTTTCCATTGCATATTACTAGTTTTATTACAAGCCACAAGAATAAAATTCTACACACTCTTCATAGCGTCACACTCATAGGAATAACTGAAATTCCACAACGGAGCGCATGACTGATGTATATGTAATAAAAACGGAAATCTCAAAAACTGTTATCAGTCATTTAGCTTAAAATAGATCGGTTGAAATTCGTGAAATCCTGAAAAATCTTCACAATAATTTCAAAATGTCAATCTGAAGCCAACCATAGCCAATTTTAGCGTAAAGCATAGAGCCCTATTGATTATTTTTTCACCAGTCAAAGACAATTTTGGTTCGCTCCGAACTATGCTCCAAAGCAATGATAAAGAAGCCCAAAGAGATTCTTCGTTCTCTGTTACTAAACGAAAAAAATATGAAATTGAATGGAATAAGATGAAAAATTGTTTGCACCTACGATTCATTACCCATTATTATTTTTGATGTGTATTGATTGAATTTGTCCTTAAAATTAATTTCTTAACATTAGCTTATATACCTGCTAATCGCTATTCCTCATCTTACTCTATTAAAATTTCATAATTAGGTACATAAAAAAGCAGAAGAAGAAAAAAAATTTGAGCATAGAGCCGCACTGTTGATGACTGTCATTCTGACTTTGACTCGCTGTCAGTCAAAAAGTGACAAAAATTCCAGTCAAAGTTGTTCGTACCGTTCGTACGTCTTGTGTATTGTGCGTGTTTTTCTCGAAGCTGTAATTCACAGCCGTTTAAATTGAATTTATATATCAGGTTAGTTTAGTTATTAGTACTTAGTCTTCGGTTAGTTTGAGGTTATAATAATCCACTATCATCCATCTTCTTAAATCAAATTATGAAATAAAGTAGAGTTATGGCTTCGAAATAAATAAAATGAGTAATGAGTTTTATATCATATAGACGCCTTATTGTCAACTGACACCAAGGAGTAATTGAGGCACTGCTTCTAGTATATTGCATAATCCAAAGAAAAAATGCACTACTTAAGTACAGCAAGCTTCCAGTGTTGTCAAGAGACTTCCAATTTGTTGTATTTAAATTCATATGCTAGGTAACATACACCAGTCATTATCACATATGATTAGCAAAGACCAATTACGTTTATGTTAAACGTTCACGTTTATGTTGTGTTGTCAATTACGTTTAGTACCTAATACCTATTTATTTGGCTATGAACTAAGAACTGTTTGCAAGAGCTTCATATGTTTCACCTTAGTTTTTTGTCTTAAAACATGTACTTACATAATATTACTGTAATTATAGAGACTATAATTTGCTGTAGGGATTTGTACTTTATGTTATTTTCATTTAAAATAACTTAGAGCATGTATGTATTAAATGACTTTGACCTCTGACCTTGAAGAAATAATCTTACTTTTAAAAACCAAGTAGTTTTTATTACCTAATATTTTTTTATCCTTTTTATTCATCCTTTATGTCTATATACACTTACTTGTATATATAATTGTTTTTATGTATTGACTATTTAACCTTATTAAATAACTATAGATATGGTATGTCTACAAGCTATGTTTAAGCTGCTATAGGAGATATAGACATGTGGAGGAGACAGGGAGAAACCTTTGCCCAGGAATGGGACAATGTTATAGGTTACAAAAAAAGGACTGTAACAAAATAGCTAGTAAGCCCAAATCAATCAAGGTCTGTCTTTTACAATGTATTCATTTGTAACAGGTTAATTACAAGGTAAAAAGAAAAACATTATTTGTTCAGGTGACACTGAAAGTAGCAAAAATATATTTAACATTTTAGTGGTAGCCGAGTGGTCGAACGCACGCTTTGCAATCAAAGTGCACAGGTTCTATCCCCGGCTCGCAACTCTGGGTTCCATGTGCGAATCTCATTTTCATCTGAGATTATCACTTGCTAAGAAACGGTGACGGAAAACATCGTGAGGAAACCTGTGTGCCCGGTATAATGGCAATAGGCTCGCCCCCTATTACATTGGGACCAAAAATACATCGGCGAAGTGTGGGCGCACTGCAGTGCACCTCTGCCTACCCCTTCGGGGAATACAGGCGTGATGATGTATTATTATTATTATATCCTTTATTTCTTATCTTTCTTATAAATTACATTTTTTATAAATATATATAAAAAATAAATTTAAAAATATAAAAAACAGTTCCCCACCGGCATCTGGAACAGGGTCCTAGTTACCAGTGGTTAGGGCTCCAGAGAGAGGAACTTCCTCACAATGCGCGCCGTCTCCAGAAGTACCGCCTTCTGAATCTGTCCCTTGATCCAGCCGCCTAACGCGAGCCTCTTTAGGTGTTTGTCGAGGCTCTTGGCTAATAAGCCATGGGCGGAAACGACTATCGGTACAATGATTGCCGCATCAATGTCCCACATGTCGACAACCTCGTGAGCCAGATCAAGATACTTGCTTTCTTTATCTTTTTCGGCCTTCACGAGATTCTCGTCATGGGGGACAGTGATATCGACAATCATTGCACGGCGCTCTTGGCGATCTATCAGCACAATATCAGGCTTATTGGCTACAATAGTCCTGTCTGTGATGATAGATCGGTCCCAATACAATGAGATATGACCTTCTTCGAGAACTGGTTGTGGTTCATACCTGTAGTACGGTACCTCGGATGTCACAAGGCGATATTTCAGGGCAAGTTGCTGGTGGATAATCCTGGCTACTTGGTTGTGTCTGTGTAAATATTGACCATTTGCGAGACGCGAACAACCGGAGATGATATGCCTCAGGGATTCTCCAGGGCGATGACATGCCCGACAAATGTCGATGGTGCCATCCCGAAGAAGCGCAATAATCGCGCTTATTATTATTATTAATAATGAACAATGGGGTCAATTCATGGCTCCCATCCGTATGTTGTGTGTTCCATTTTTTATTCAAATTCAAATAATGTCATGTAGACAGTGGCTGTTTAACTCTAGACCTTGCACATATTTATAACTTCAATGGTAATTCATTCTAGCCTGTATCTGCCTGGGTAGGCAGAAACTACTGATTACCACATGCTATGATCCTAACATACTTACCTTACATCCATCCAAATTCATACATCTTCTTATGTACATATATCAGACACAGGTCCTTTTAATGTTAATCCAATAATTATTTATGAACTTAAATGTGTAACCAATATTTTTTCTTTTGATAATGATCATTGCTTCAAGAATTTCTGAGCTTGTTGTGCTATAATACGTATGATTCGACCACGAGACTGCTACTAATACTCTTCCATAAAAAATGACTAGATCAGGAGCCAACAGGCCCGTAAATACGCGTGCGACAAATTATTTTTCCAATACCAAATTGAACTGTATTAACTTGTAGAAAGAGCTCATTTTTAACAGAGTTTTGTCGATGACGCTGTCGTGTTTGGACGCGTGGTTGCGGTTTTATTACCACATAAATTCAATATTTATGGTGGTACATACTACATTTTTGAAGTACCTATGTGTAGGGTCTCTCACTAACGGGAGTCAGTGTTAGGAATGGCCAAGCCCCTTAAGCATGCAATTGACAATTATAATGTCCCATAATTTCTTTTAAATTAAACTGTTATTCCCTTTACATTACAATTTAAATCCGCCAATTCACCTTGGTTTTTCCTCATCACCCTATTGGGCCAATTACGTGGTATATCGGTCGCGTTTCAATTGCGTTCACTTCACGTCGGCTTAGGTTTGACGTCACCGGCCCCGGGCGGGTGTGTGTGGCGTTAGAGTGCAATTTTGAAACAATTTATAACAATATAAACTCTAGGAAGTGATTGTTAGTTGTTACTGAGATTACATAAAGTGTTTCGAAGTTCTACTAGGTATATTGCGGTCGGGTTGCTGGTACTTGTAGCGTGTTTTAATTTGGGTCGGTTTCTTGTGTAATTGATGTAAAGTCAGTTTGTTTGGAAAAAATTACGCGCGAGAGTTGAAAAGCCAGTGTGCTTAGTTGAGGCTTAATCACTGATCAATCGTTCGTACAAATTATTGAATATATCCCAGCTTAAAGTTATAGGATGTACATGAAATCTTCCTTAAAAAAAGAAGCGTGAGGTTTTGGAAGCTGCATTGGTCCATTAACGACTAAGGTCCGAATTCCCCTCGAATTAAGGAGTTTGGCATAATGGCAACTGGCTCGACGATTTACATTAAAACCAAAAAACAGGCCAAGTTCGATTCGGACTCGCGCACGAAGGTTTACGTACCATTATCTATAAAATCGTCAAAAAAATCACGTTTGTTGCATGGGAGCCCCTTTAAATATTTATTTTATTCTGTTTTTTAGTACTTGTTGTTATAGCGGCAACAGAAATACATCATCTGTGAAAATTTCCACTCTCTAGCTATCACGGTTCATGAGATACAGCCTGGTGACAGACGGACGGACGGACAGCGAAGTCTTAGTAATAGGGTTCCCGTTTTACCCTTTGGGTACGGAACCCTAAAAACAGTTGTTGTGTTGTGTCCCCAACAGCTTACATCTACAGAGTATAACGTGCCCGTTTTGAATGTTTCAAAATGGAAATAAGCTCGGCCCGCCTAGTGGAATACGTAAAGACGCATGCTGCAGCAAAAAAAAATGTTATGTCATTATATTAAATACCTGTAGCTTAATGCTGTTGGTCTAAAATGACGCTGACAAGAGTATTATGTTGTTCAAACATAGTAGATGACGTAATATAATTAGCCTGACTGTGAATTTTCACGATGTCTGTCTATCGGAAAAATGTTAATTGTACCTGTGGTGCGCTGTGAATTATCTGTGGTTTCTAGCATACAAATAGAGTAGATACTTACCTATTTCTACTGCATTTGCGATCCGCTAGGTAAATTATGATAAGTTTCGTGCGTTAGCGATGTCTATTTTTAGAATGTATACAGTCTATACCTGCATGTATAAAAAATGATGTATTCAAAACCTCTGTTACATCACTAGCATCAATATGTTATCTCAGTAGAGAATTCGTAAGTATGTATCCGTACCCAGTGCGGTGTCCCGCCTTTCCTGTTTGGACAACATAATAAATAAATTATGTACTGGTAAAAACCTTTTCAGACACCAGCTTTTATTTAATTGCCCTTAATTTTCGTATTCTCCTCAGCACGCCCTTTCATTTAAATACCCATACTATGGTAGTGCAGGAAAAATAACTATTCCGCCATCTTGGATGATCCGCCATATTGGAATTAGAATGACGTTACATAGCTGAGCATGCATTGTCATCCAAAATAAGCGTGTATACCAACTTTCAGCTCATTCGGATAAAGATAACTCTGATTTAAAATTCAGTTGCAAGATTCCACCCGGACATACAATGCAAGTTAATATACCTAAAGCTTGTAATAAAGCTGGTTTTTGATAGCTGAATAAGTATGGTCGTTAAACTGAACTTACCGTGAACTGTACAGGTTATACCAACACCACAGGCTCATAGCTGTTTCCATTGTCGTAGAACACATCACAATGGAAGCGTTAGCGGACGTACTGCAGCCGTACAAGGAGCTGGTGGGCTCGATAGCCGCCATCGTCACCATCGGCCAGATGTTCTCGGGCAGTTTCATCTGCTGGGACATATACAAGCAGGGGAACACCAAGGGTATTGGCATCATGCCCTTCGCCGGCGGTCTCATTATGTGAGTTAAACATTCTAAGCAGTGGTAGCCTAGTTGGTAGAACACCTTGGACGTAAGTGGTGCAAGTTCAAATCCCGGGGCCGCACTCTGACATTTTCATGTGTTAATGACATTTTTAATAATAATTACAATTTGCTGAATGGTGAAGGCAAACATTGTGAGGAAATAAGCACGTGTATAGAAAAGCGTGTGAAGGTCACTGATCAGCACTGGGCCTGCGTGGTAGACTATACCCGTATTATTTGCGTAACTGTAAGTAATACTACTGTACTGGCTTAGCATGACCGCGTAGACATAAGTTTTGTCTCCTTCAACTGTCAGATTTGTCGAGAAAATGACGTCACACCGAGCTTTTAATATTGGACATGACTTGTTAAGCGTACTGGTTCGCTTACTATCTATCAAAAATAAATTGTCATATATTGACCAATGACTTATCATTGATTTCCCCGACAGGAGCGTGATTAATCTTAAATACGGTTTCATCCTCCGCGATAACACGATGATCCAAGTGAACCTGGCCGGTCTGGCGCTGAATATCATCTACCTCATGGTCTACTTCAATTATTCTCTTGAGAAGATGAAGGTGTGGGGTCAGATCGGGCTATCGGGTGCCATCTCCGCGGGACTAATTGCGTACTCCGAGATGGAGGACCCCAAGTTGGTAGAGAGCAGATTCGGAACTATCATTACTGCATTCATGTTCTATCTGATTGCGTCGCCGCTTCTAGGATTGGTAAGTTACATTGACATATATGTTTCTATGTAACCTTTCCTTAGGACTGGTATTGTTGATATAATACAGGTAAAATTGCATATTCAGTATAATTCATATATTTACATAAATGAACATGAACTTGAGTTTTAGCCGAGCAGTGGTAGCCGAGTGGTCGAACGCACGCTTTACAATCAAAGGGCGCAGGTTCAAACCCCGGCTCGCACCTCTGGGTTCCATGTGCGAATCTCATTTTCATCCGAGATTATCACTTGCAATGAAACGGTGAAGGAAAACATCGTTAGGAAACCTGCACGTCTGAGGGAATTTGTCTAGTTCTCGATAGATGTGTGAAGTCTGCCAACCCGCACTGGGCCAGCGTGGTGGACTATGGCCTGAATCCCCCTCGCATTGAAGGGAGGCCCGTGCCCAACGGTGGGACGTTAAAAGGGCTGTAGTAGTAGTAGAACTAGAGTTTAAATATTTTATATTTTTTAATCTGTTTAGATAGGTATAATAATGATATCGCTAATTGTAACAACTCGTAAAAGTAAGAGGTCAAATATTTACAAAAAAAAACTGATCTCATTATGTTAATTACATTAAAAAAACATATTTAGTTAAGTATAAACATAATGTCACTTCGTATTCAGATAATATTATGATGTCTTTATAACCCCCATATTTTTACTGACTCCGTTATAAGTATGTACTTATTTACTCGTGTAAAGCAACTTGTCTTCCAACATGTGTGTAAAAACGAGTCGAATTCTTCCCTAACCTTGTATCCGCGGCGCCGCTTGATAACGGCCTTCAGTCAACCTATGCATGTTAATTAGTTAATAAACAAGAAAGTAATTATCTAGAGGCTCAGGGCTCTGGCTACGGGGAGGGGGGCATTGTGGGCGCAATGCCCTATCTTGATATCACATTGCCGTACCTTAAAAATACCCAAAGCTAAGATAAATTATTATAATTAAATTTTTGGTTCATAGTTTGCGATTTCAAACAAAGTAGTTTTTACTTCCATCCTACCTATAACCAACGCTGCCCTACCGCAAATGCGACTCTAGCTACAGCCCTGTAGAGGCTCTGGAAGGTAATATATTCAACACCAAACTGACTTAAAAGAAACCATTGTAATGTCGACCTTATATCATGGTAAATACAGTAACAATTATCAAAATTATTTTAGCATAGGCATAAGTAACTCACGAGTATCGTCAACTGCTTTATCTTAAAAGGATATTTGTATCATATCAACCGCGATATAGAGCTCACATTTAAAATTTTTGGAAATTCTCGTTTTTGTGGTCTCCGTTTTACTTAAGTATTGTGGTTACAGAAAGAGATAATAAGGAAGCAGAGCACCGAAGGTCTGCCTTTCCCCATGATCCTGTCCGGCTCCGTGGTCACCTTCATGTGGCTGCTGTACGGCATCATTCTCAGAAACAAGTTCCTTATTGTAAGTATACTTTAATTATTCTAGGTACCTACTTTAATTATTAGAAATTCTGAAGTGGCAAGCGTGCAATCCAGAATTTTACCTGTCATATTACCTTCTTGTCAAGAATCTACGATTTGATCACATTTAACTAGGAAAGTCCGCCGCTTAAAGATACAATACCGATTCGGCGACGAGTAAGCATAGGCAACTTGAAATGTTGACACGTTTGACTGGCGCCACGTCCAAAAACATAGACGATAACGAAACGTCACAAACGCAAATTGGCAAATGAATAAAGATATCATTTTGAGTCTTTTTGTGGAAAACTAACTGTGAAGTGACAACGGCGCGGCAAAGGTGATTATTTTATGAGTTAGATAGAGTACTCTTCATTGTACCCAAACAATGAAAATAATACCACATTCTTAGGTCTAAATACAGAAGCTAAGTGCTATCGGGCGATCTTGTCGCTCATAAAATTCGTTATGATATTTTGGTAAGAAATAGGTTGCGCGCGTTTGTGTGTTCAGGGTTTAAATTTTGGTGTAAAGTAATGAGTTATCTATCTTATATGTCGTTGTGGCAGATTAAATGATAGTCGAACTTGAGTTTATTATCGCTGATAAAAAAATGCTCTATCACAGTGATTCTTATTATCCATCCACAGTAATAATTAAATCGAACTGGAAATTATAGTGGCAGATTAGATATGAATATGATAGATATAGATATAGATACTATAGGCATACTTACTGACTGTGTTTTATAATAAAACGTGTGGCGACCCCTATATATTTCGCCACAAAAACAGAACTTCCATCATACGCTAATAGATGGCGTGTTGGATTCATGGCATACAAAATGTGTAATGTCATACTGAATCCTAAATCGCGAATCTAAAACGTGACAACACAAAAACATATTTCTATCTTACTTATACGAACGTGCGATCGAAATGTTTGCCAATGCTAAAACGAACCTAGTGTTATTACTAGACATCGGATTATATGCATTTGCATGTTTGCATATTATGCAAATGCATTTAAATCTATTTTATGGTGCTATTGCATATTTTGGTACTTTTTCATTGATAGTGCATATTTCAGTAGTTATGTTTTGTATTATGTCGTCGACACGTCTGTTTCGCACATACTCAGCGAGCGCACTGAATTAGGGATGGGGATGTGAGATCGATTAATCGATTTCTCGGGTCAAAAAAAATAACTAAATTTAATCAGTATGTAGCTGTGAATCGATATTTCACCCTAGAAAAATCGTCATTCGATTGTTTTCTGTTTTGGTAAAAACCATAAAATTATTTACAGTTAGTTGAATGTACTCGATATGTAGAGTAGAGGAGCCTGAACTTAAACGAGGGCTAGCCTTACACGCCTCTATGTTCATCACGACGACCAAGTACCCCGTTTGTGTCGCTTTGCAGCTACTCTGTTTTTTTTATTGTGCATATTTTGCCCCTTTTTAGTGCATATTTGCATGGATATTTTGGCATTTTGATAGTGCATATAATCCGATGTCTAGTTATTACACATTAAGATCCAAATTCTATAGTAAAAGCAACGCACCCAAACGTTGAAATTCGCTCGAGCTGTCAATGTTTGAAGAATAAACTTTTTCTACAAGTCAATACAGTTTTAGTATTGGCAATAAATTTAACGCGATCATCTTGACGCTCCACTGTGCTTTAGGTATTGAGAATACAATATGTAATTGTTTTGTGGCGAGAATCTATGAACGGGTAATTTTTTTTTTAATGACTTATCTTTCTAAGCCGCCCATAAATTGAGATTTATTTTTTTTGTATAACTTCGTGTTTGTTTTCTTGTATTTTCAGATCCAAAACGTAGTGGCTGTGGTGCTATGTTCGTCCCAGTTGGCTTTATTCGTCATCTATCCTTCGAAACCGAAGGGCAAGGAAAAGACTAAAGCCAAGGCCAAGAAAGCGGACTAAACTAAATAGACTAATCACACGTATGCCTCGCTAGTTTTAATATTACAATAAACATGATATCTTTTTAACTGACCTCTTTCACAGCATTTTTAATCGATTTTAGATTTCCAAGTTGAAAATCGATTAAGGAAAGTCCAAATATTTGGGCAAATAAAATCGTATACTTGTACAGAAAGTAAGACAGTGTAATAAGTTTATACTTAGTAAAATATATGTATTACCAGCTGACCGGGCGAACTTCGTACCGCCTTAGAATTAGTGACATACGAAAGCAGCGGCACCTGCCGAGTCCCATTGTGAATATAAACCAGGAACCCATTGAATATACGCACAAAATTTCATCCAAATCGGTCCAGCCTTTTAGGAGTTCGGTGGCATACACTCGTACAGTATAATTATATATATATAGGTACATATATTTTCATTATGTATAGTAATAAGCATAGATATATTTTATAAATTTTATAATATTTTCATATGAATATATGAAAATATTATATAATAACATAATTGGCTTGATAAAGTGTCACAAAGTGATACAGAATTTTGTAGTCTATTGATGTAAAATGTACTTGGAATCAGCAATGTCAGGGATACCGTTATGATCATGGAGTTTTATAACGGAAATGCACATTTCGAGCCCGCGCTGCGTTAAATTTTTCTGGTTTATCTGACTCGCCCATTGTTGTTTTCCCATATAGTTGCCGTATACTACAAGTACATGAGATAACAACAATGGCGGAATAATAGCCGCAGAGTTATACGAAGAGTGGAGTCGTTATGGGTACTCTAGATACTCAATGGTTATGATGAACGGTTTGGCATACGACACGTCTATAACTTCCATAATTATCGTAAACAAAGTCTAAACGACTGAATGCAAAAATTCAGTGCAACACATATTAAAGACCCTCCATTTAAAATTTAAGCCGTGCTCGCGACCAATTATTTGTCAACACCAAAACGAACTCTATTAACTAATAGAAGGAGCACATTTTTCAATGAAATGTCATCGATGACGATAATTAATTTTGACGCGTCGTCGGGTGACTTGTTACAGAAATGTAATCTTTATCTTATTGGAACAGAGTATATATTTTTTTTTAATCTTCAAGTTATTTTTACAGCTCAGTGGATGAGGAGCGTTAATTGCAATTTTAATTTTTATGTATACTGTATTATCACTTAATCTTCGTTAGGAACTGAGTGAATCCGTTGTTAATTTGTTTATATAGCTATCTATTTGTAAAATATTGCCACAAACTTATTACCAACAAGTTATCCATACCAAGAGGGAGCATTTCTTGGCATTTGACAGTTTCTTGCGTCCAGTTTTGTGTGTGGCTTGAATTCTCATCACTCACTCTTGGTACGTAGGAATTTGTGGTTAATATTTTCATCCCTGCTCAATGTTATCAATTTAAGCTCAATAATGTTCCTTTGGCGCATTTACTACATATTATGATCAATGCAAACCAGTATTAAATTTATAGGCAGTTGAAACACAACTTAAGCATGCTAGAAATATGGTTAAAATTGTCATGGCAAACTAACTGGAACGGCAGAAACTACGTTATAAAATACTAAATTTTCGACCATACGCTGAGGTAAGTGTGAGATTAAGGTGTGATTCAAATGTTATTTTTAATATTGGTTGGTTTTGCGCTGATATTTTGTGATGTAAACATTGTGATATTAAATAACAGATGTCAGATATTGAATCGAGATCAAATAAATGTTTAATAATATATTTTGTGTTTTATTTATAGGTGTGTACTTATATGTATTAAATTCATAGTCAAGGCCCCATTATGTTCAACATAGTATCTACTATATTCACTTTATTATGATAATGTTAGTATTGTGATAATGTCAGAAAGTAATATATATAGAGATATAACGTTACAGAGATATAAAGTTAACCTCAGACAGAACCTCCTTCACTTCCAAAATACTGGCTGCAAAGAATTATATTGATTCTTCTGTCAGTTTTTTTTTTCAGTCATGCCATTTTTGTTGTCTTTGTAATTCTGTTTTAATTTATTTTTTATGTAAATAGTCAGTTTTTTTACAAAAATATTTGCCATATCTACGTATAACAAATGTAAAGATCATACCTATTTACTTATAATAATTTAGTTGAAGAGGTAAGTACATAACTGCTTATCTTGTTCAAGATCCAAAGAGTAATGTTCCGTTTTTATTCTGCGGTTCTAATTGAACAAATGTTGATTCTAGTGGTAGCTTTACTTTCAGGCCTCCCACAATGTCCTTGACTCGTAATATCCACCTATTGAGAAGTACTCAACGATATTGGCACACATGCAATACGTCGGTAAGTGGGCCTTCTTATATTACTCCTTCCTTATGACATTATCTGTAGGCGCAGTTTCGCGCGTTAACGAAGAATTATGAAATAAGCGTAGTTCATTAGATCGCCACTAAAGGCGCTGTATCAGCTTACCATACATATTAAATTGTGGTAATCTCATACAAGCATGGTTTAAATTTTTTGACACTTACGTACTTGATCATTATTGCCAACCTTAAAAAAAAGTCGCCGCAGTGCATTACGAAGAGTGGGGTCCTTACGGGTACTCTATTACTGAGCATAAAAGGCATTGCTGTCCAGAACAAGAACCCAAGTTTATCCGAAGCTTCTGACGTGGTTTAACGACTGTAATCATGGAGATAGGAGTACTGTAATAGCTGGGCCTGATAACACATCGATCATATTCTTCTGATGTGTTTGTAGCACCTTTGAAAAATCATGTTGTCATTGTCTTTCTTAGTTATAAAATGTACTGTGCGAGGGTGACGGGACATGCTTACCTATACCATGTCTTTAGGACCATAGTCGCCTTTCACGTTTTACGAAGCTATTTATAAGTCTAATTTGTAAGTGTAGGTTTACTATTCCCAGCAATATTTCTTAAACTCGAGAAGGGAGTATTCGTCCAACGCAGAGTCGTTTCTGAGCGGCTCAAACGCGAACTTCCTCGAGGCTCAGTACTTGGATTGGGCAAAATCTAAAGGATCTATTGACGCAGTAAGTACCCCAACCTGCATTTTACCACGACAGTTTTAATCCACCAAGTAAATGCTTTGTGTACGATGAAATTTAGCGTCGTTAGGAATCGGTTTTGACGATTCTAGACTAGATAAGTACCTTGGTCTGGTATTTAGAGTGCATGCTCGTATTCGGGTTTGATTCTCATCAGGGGCCCAATTGTCGCATGACCAACATCATCTCTAATTCCACATATGTCTAAAGAAAACGTGAAATTGATCGTATTTTTCGTTTTGTATCCACATGTCGAATTAGAGATAACGTCCATTACGCGAGAATTGCCTCCAGGGTTATTGGAAATTACCTTTGCATGATGTTCATTGGAAGTTACTAGCGGGATCGCCTCGAGTCCATTGCGCGGTACCCATTATACGAGATCTAAAGTACGGTGGCTGTAGGTACTATCTATTCATACCTACGAAAGTAATTTAATAAGCAGTAAAATAACAATCTGTTATTTCATAGTCGTGGGACGGTTTCTACGACAGCCTCTCCGGCACTGCGCTTAAGGTGGAAGAATTTGAAAATGAATTTAGTCCGACCACTGTCAGTAAGTATTAAAGCTTACCATTTGCATCCTAAATAAATAAGTGGTACCAGGTTACACTTCATAGCATATTTGTGGCAAAGGCGACTAAAGGAAATATTGCCATTGAAGACCTTCAGTAGGCGTAGCATGACCTTTAAGACAAGTTTCATCTCTTTCAACTGACATATTGTCGAGAAAATGACGTCACTTCGAGCTTTTTGCTCAGGACATGGCTCGACAAATCTGACAGTTGAAAGAGATAAAACTAAGGTCTTCATATTATCTTCTCTTCGTTAACATAAATAGGAAATTTACGCTGATAGAATTTTTGTATTAGTAACTTAATTTAAAACGTGTTTATACAGAACCAAAGCCGAAAGATAAATCTTCCAAAGACAAAGAGCAAGAAAGACAGAAGATCATATTACATTTAGCCGTTCAGAACCTGATTAGAAGTTACCAGGTGATTTGCATTTTGAGACTTGTGTTGCCGTTAACATGGTACTAAAACGCGCTGCACGCCCACTTATCGTTAATTTTTGACCTTACAATGTAATATTGGCGTTGTTTAATTTGAACTACTTAATCCACTTAGTTATTAGTTTGATTAAAGTCTTTTTTATAAGGCGCGCGGCCATCTCCTCGCTAAAGTGGACCCGTTGGGTCTGGCGTTACCCGTCAAGATGATCGTACAAGGCAGAAAGCTACCGGATATGGATATGAAGGGGCTTGAGTGTGCATTCGTTGCGCGGGAACTTGGATCAACGCTATGTTAGACATTAGTGTATTTATTTATTTAACTATGTGTAACGTAATTTCTAAGCTGAAGCTTTTCAACGCTACGCTACGCTTGCCAACGTCTAGGATCGTATTAAATATTTATAGGGCAAATGTGCAGTGTATGTCGGTCACCCGAGAACTCAATTTAGTCTCAAGTATCAAGTACCTACGTGCAAGTATTTTATGTAGATGCTGGACTCCTAGCGTACGTACGTATGCAAAACTTATGGTAGACCTCTGGGCCCCAAGTCTCCTAACACTAGAGTTATATTGGAGTTGCTATCACTTCATGTTTTAATCCATGAAAACGACGTCTTTTATCAATGGTAGCTAAAATATAGACTTGTGTAGACATTATATATTGTCACCTTGAAGCCATTAAAATAGTCATATTTTAGCTTCCCTTGTTAAAGCTGTTTTTTCATGCCTAGAATGATGTCATAGCAACTCCTCAACGTTATTGGGGGAAAAGGGGACTTGGAGCCTTGATGTCATTCGGGTAACCGTCTAAGTTCGCAATAATAAGAGATAATTATTTAAACAAACACAACATTTTGATGACGATTGAAAGACGCATTGATTGCGTAAGTGTTGTGTTTCAGGTGAAAAACATATGGACATGGAGTTTGCATTACCTGATAGGACGTTTATTGGCGGAAAGGAACACTCTCTAACTCTCAGGTGAAGAGCTAAGTACATAAATTTTACGCAGTCGATCCCTAGAAGGACCTATTACAAAGCATCTAGGTATTGGAATTTCTCGCAAAATCTCTAGTCTCTTAAAGATACTCAGTTACTATTTTAAACTGTAATCTACCCTACGTAATTAATGCTAATATGTAGTTATATAAATGTGATAAATATTTTCCTTCTTCTTTGGAGACAGATGTTATAGCCATAAACCTCTAGACGTGATAGAGATATACCAAGACTATGTCAGCGGATAAAAGGCGAATTGACGCACCATTTTGGTAACTTTCCAAGAAACCCAACTAAAGACTGAGAAAACTTCGCTGATTCCAATGATATCTATGCATCTAACTCATATGGTAAAGGAAAACATCGTCAGGAAACCTGCACGTCTGAGGGAACTTGACTAGTTTTCGATAGATGTGTGAAGTCTGCCAACCCGCACTGGGCCAGTGTGGTGGACTATGGCCTGAATCCCCCTCGCATTGAGGGGCGGCCCGTGCCCAGCAGTGCGACGTTAAAAGGGCTGTAGTAGTAGTAGTAGTAGTAACTCATATCGCCCAACGTGGCGCTTGAGTCACTTTGCCTTTCATCGATACCTATATATCTCTCTCAGGGAGATAATCCACCGTCTCGAGAGGACCTACTGCGGGTCTATCGGCGCGGAGTACATGCACGTGTACGATATAGACGCGCTTCAGTTCATCCGCGAGCGCTTGGAGTTGCCCGGCGCCTTCGACAAGACGCACGAAGAGAAGCGACTCATCATGCGCCGACTCACTAAAGCCGTCTTGTAAGATGCCGACAAAACTTTAACCACGATTACTTGATACATTTAAGCCTCTTGCATACTGGGGCATGCTAATCCACAGACCAGACTACTACTAACATTAGGCGAGCACGGGGCCCGCCATTGCGGCGTCTAAAGGAATCTGGTCTGTGCCTTGAACTACCCAATAAAAATTTGACGTTGCCACGTTTGAATGCACACAGTAGTGCAATACCTAATACTACGTCTAGGTTACTTGGTCTGTGCCAATATCAAAACATAGTCTGTGGCAATAAACATAAAGATTGAATTTCTGTGGTAAAAGGTACGGTTCCTCGCTTCAAAATTCGCCCACGCTCTCAATGAAATTTCGTTAAAGAATGAGATTTTCCTGCCAGTCAATGCGGTTCGGTTTAGTATTAGCACATATTCTGATGCGCGCGGTAAAATGGAATTGTACGTAGAGACTTGTTTCTAAACATATTTAGCTTGGAGAAGTACTTCGCGACCAAGTGGCCGGCGGAGAAGCGGTTCGGGTTGGAGGGCGGCGAGAGCATGATCGTGCTGCTCGAGGAGATTGTGGACACCGGCACACGACTCGGCGTCGAGTCCATCGTTATGGCCATGCAGCATCGAGGTACTAACACCGTCTCCCCAACATTTTATCTTACACCCAGCCTTTATATCCCACGATTTAGCCAAGATAGAAAACTATTTTGCCTATTTGCACAAATGTACCTATACGAGAGAGAAGTCACGTGATCTTAATATCATCAGCGATTGTATTTCCCGTACATTTAGACGTGAAATTTTGTAGTACATTTTTAATACTGAGTTATCTGTTTATCCTTGCAGTCTTTGGCGAGCTTTTTTTTAATATATCATTCGGTTTAGGTCGTTTGAACATGCTGGTAAATGTGTGCCGTAAGCAGATGGTCGATATCTTCGGTCAGTTCAAACCGCTGGAGCCTAAAGAACCCGTAAGTCCAATGAAAAAGGGTCGTATTAATAAATTCGACAGTCTCGGAGTAGGTACATTTACCGATCATCCACAGTACGGTATTGGTGTTAGTCTGGCTATGACTCTGATGTACTGTTCATCTAAAGTAAAACTGCAATATGTTAGAGAGGCACAATGATCTCCACTAAGAACCTCCTATGCAAGAGCCCTTAAAAATATTTTTCTTTCTAGTTCTCGAAAAAGAGAATCCTACTTTTATGTTACCTGTATTGTTTCACTAGTTACAGCCATTAATTATAGCGCTGAACGAAAGACGAATAGTCGATACATCAAGCTAGGGAGCTAGTTAGAAAAGAGTAACCGTTGAGTTTCTTGCCCATTCTTCTCCATAAAACAACATTCCAAAAGAGACACACTTTAAATCATATTTTTGTGACAACTTTGACGATTCTTAAACTCCATGAAGAGCTGTTTTTAACACGTTTGCTGTGAGGTCATATTGGCTCATGGCGAACTTTCATCTAGTGCGCAGCGCTTACAAATTTAGTACCTCTATGAATCAATATAATTTCATGACGCACCAGAAGACACTTAAAATCCTTACGCGGGGAAAGTGTCTGATTTCTGAAACATACCACACTTGGGCGGAGGGTCACCAACTCTCATTTCGTCCAGGGTTCAGGTGACATCAAGTACCATCTGGGCACGTACATCCACCGCTTCATTAGACGCACCAACCGGTACATCAAGGTGTCTATGAGCGCCAACCCCTCGCATCTGGAGGTGGTCTCGCCCGTCGTGGTGGGGAAGACGCGCGCTGAACAGCACTTCAAAGGAGATAATAATGGAGATAAGGTTAGAAATATTCAAAATGTAACAGATATTTTTCTTTGCGAATAGATTCAGCTTGATCTCATCTGTCTGTAACTATGAGACGATGGCGTTCTTTGAGCAGCGATTGAATATTCATCTTGGAAACGCAAAGTAAACTTGTATCTGGATGACAACAAAGATAGTAGGCAAACTTGCTCATGGCTAGCATGCGCGTCAAGATCGAGACCTTCATCATGGATTATGTCGCACGAAGTCACAACCTCAATCATTTTTTTTCATGGGAAATACTTTGCTATGCCAGGTAGCACTGACAATTTTAGTAGGTAGTATAAACGATTATAAAAGTCCAAGTCGTTGAGCGCTCTAGCATTGTAACTAATCAACCAAAGGGGAACCCTATCCCCTAAAAGGTTATAGAGTTTTCAATCTAACCAGTAAGCACCAAGGTCACATTAGGTGATGGCGATAATAATGCACGGGGACGCGGCGTTCGCGGGGCAGGGCGTGGTGTTCGAGACCATGCACCTGGGCCAGCTGCCCGCCTTCACCACGCACGGCTCCATCCACATCGTGTGCAACAACCAGATCGGGTACACCACCGAGCCCCGCTTCTCCAGGAGCTCACCTTATTGCTCAGGTGATGCAGCTCATTGGTATACTGAACGGATCAACGGCAATTTGACTTAAACTATACTTGAGTAGTTACAGCACTGAAATTTCAACTTTATAATGTGCCCTGTAAAATAAAATTTACTTCCAAATTTCACGCCGTCGGCGACACGTCTTCGACGCGGCAATTTTTGAATTTGACTGTATCACTGTATGTATCTAAAAATAAAGCGCATGATTTACTTGTACAGAGTTATCTCTAATATGGTAAACTTTGCGAACTCCTTTGGTCATTTGGTTCTTTAGACACATGCTGCTGTTTAATTTATCTACTTATTTCATAATCTTCACTTGGCCTGGGTGTTATTGGTATCATTCTCAATCACTGTAAATACACCTAGTCCGAGCAAGCTTTTCTTAGTTTGGAATCTGCCGACAAGGACTCCAAATGCGCAATCGTTTTAAAATTACAATCGATTCATTTTGAATGGCACAATAGACAACGTTTCTCAAAAGTTGTTACTTTAGTAAATTCACTATAACAAAAGGCTGGCAGTAGTTGTAGCATGAGCGCCAAGACTAGACTTAAGTCACGAAATATATGTTGATTGTGTCTCTTTCTCTCAAGTGTAATAAGACAGAGAGCAAGCAAGCGAATGCGTGACAGAGATATTTTCTTGACATACGTGCTAACCGCACAGACGTGGCAAAGTGCGTGGACGCGCCCGTGCTGCACGTGAACGCGGACGACGCGGAGGCCGTGTCGCACGTGGCGCGCATCGCCATCGAGTACCGCTGCAAGTTCAAGAAGGACGTGGTGCTGGACCTGGTCTGCTACCGCCGCTTCGGGCACAGCGAGGAGGACGAGCCCATGTTCACGCAGCCCTTCATGTACAAGAAGATACGCTCTATGAAGACCGGTGAGAGGATATCGAGGGTGCCAGCACGATGGCAATAGATTGAAACTTGAAATTAAAATTCATATCACAGTATAAATAAACAGTAGCAGACTAAACATTAATACAATTTGTGTGCCAATCACGCCTACGTAGCTGCGCAGCTAAGTACACTTATGTACTGATCTTGGTATGTAAAGTATAAATTCAGAGCAGTTGCTGCACTGCCAAATTCATGAAAATTTAAGATGGAATGTTGCATTTGGAGTTTAAATTGAATTAAAATGTAAATTTACCTTATTCAGAGCCGCTACATGGCGAAAGCGTTTTAGATAAATAGATAGAGTAAATAATACAACATTCTTAGTTCTAAACACAGTTCCTATGTACAATTGGGCGGTCTTATTGCTAAGAGCAATTTCTTCCAGACAAAAAAAAACCGGCCAAGTGCAAGTCGGACTCGCGCACGAAGGGTTCCGTACCATTATCTATAATAATCGGCAAAAGCCCTAATGCGTATCTTAAAATTAAATAAAAACAATGAAATAGATACTGAATTACTATCCGGTATCCGGCCGGATACTGAATTATATCCGGTATCCGGCCGAATAATGAATTACTATCCGGTATCCGGCCGGATACTGAATAACTATCCGATATCCGGCCGGATACTGAACTACTATCCGGTATCCGGCCGGATACTGAATTACTATCCGGTATCCGGCCGGATACTGAACTACTATCCGGTATCCGGCCGGATACTGAATTACTATCCGGTATCCGGCCGAATAATGAATTACTATCCGGTATCCGGCCGGATACTGAATTACTATCCGGTATCCGGCCGGATAGTGAAAAAAGGCCGGATAGGCCGGATACCGGATAGTTACCGGATATTCGTTTCATCTCTAGTTTCAAGTATCTTTATATCTTTCAAGTATCAAAAAAAAATATTATGACAAAGGGCCTCGCAAAGACCTGCCGCCCGGAGCCTCGCAATTTGTAAGGCCGCCGCTGCCCTTTGAGTACGGAACCCTAAAAAGTTCAACTAAATTGTTTGTGACATTGATAACGATTTGTTCAAATTTGCCAAATTATAAACTTGGGCTTACCAACTCACCTATTAACCAAATATTATGTATTTATTACATCTCCAGTGGATTTAATATACGCTGATAGACTGAAAGCCGAGGGTGTGGTGAACGATGCAGACATCAAGCAGTGGGCGAAGGAATACATGGACACTCTGAACAAACACTTTGAGCTCGCCAAGAAGATCACGAAGCTCAGCATCATGGACTGGATCGACACGCCGTGGACCGGCTTCTGGGAGGCGGTTGACCCGAAAAAGGTGGCGACATTATCAATCAACATTCGTCACTATACAGTCTTAAATACTTTAGTTCGAGTGGAGTTTTAGTCGAGTCTTTAGAATTTGTGATAGTTTTAAAGCTTTTTTTCGTCTCTTTGCATATGACACATAATAGCGGTAAATGGTAAGTAGGTATTCATCAAGCACTACATACATGGTTTGGCAAACTCTGCATCACCGAGTTATTTACACTAATAACTTAGCGTGACTTACGAACAGCAATTGGCTTTTATGAATGAAATAATCTGTCTTATCTTAGATCAAGGACACGAGCATCTCGGAACAGACGGTGGCGACGATATCGCAGCACTTCTGCAAGCCGCCCGAACTGTGGGCCTTTGAGCTGCACAAGGGTATCCATAGGATACTTGGTCTGAGGGAGAAAATGGTAATGATATGCTAGTACGTAGCATCAGACTATGTGCCAGACAATTAGGCATTCGCTTCCCACTTCTGTCTCCATTCTTTAATGCAGGGTCATTAAGGGTCATTCATTCATTCATTCAGGGTATTATTTTTAAATTGTATATTTATATAATTGTAATTGTATAAGTGTACTTGTATAATTGTAATTTTATCAGCCCCCTCTCAATATGGGTATACATTATTTATATCTATTGGTAACACACTTAATATCACAACTTCGACCGTTTCTACCATACATTAACTACCTAAGTAGGAACCAACCATGGAATTATACAAAAATCAAAACCGAAGCAACGTGAATTGATTCAAACCACTCACTCAGTGAATTTTACGAGGGTATTTGAGGGACTGTACTTGCCTGTAGTGTACTGAGCTTGTGGTCGGCAGGTGAAGGAGGGTGTGGCGGACTGGGCCATGGGCGAGACGCTAGCGTACGGCTCGCTGCTACGCGACCAGATACACATCCGCCTCACCGGCGAGGACGTCGAGCGCGGTACCATGGCGCACAGGTACCGACAACATTACTACTACACACATTACTCACCTGCACGTTCTCACTCACTTATACGATCTCACTCACCTGCAAAATTTCACTCATCTGCACGTTCACACTAATCCGCAAGATCTCACCCACCGGCATGATCCTACTTACCTAAACGATCTCAGTTGCCTGCAAGATATCAGTTCTCTGCAAGATCTCACTGAAGTGCACAAACTCACGATCACACCCACCTGCACTATCACACCCATCAGCAAGATCTCACCCACCTGCATGATCCTACTTACCTAAACGATCTCACTTGCCTGCAAGATCTCACTGAAGTGCACAAACTCACTCACCTACACGATCTCACTGACCTGCACGATTACACGCACTTCCACGTTCTCACTGAACTGTACGATGACATTCACCCGTAGTAATGAAAGGTCATTCAGGAATATTTTCCAAAATGGCTTACTACTACCACTATCTATACTTTAGCCACACACGTTCTTGCTCCGAAGAAGTCTCGTTTAATGTTTCTAAGATTTGAAAGTGAACGGCACTGACTGATTTTAGTTTGTGTTTATGATAACAGTTGATACAATATTGATGATTGGTGTGCGCAGGCACCACGTGTACCACCACCAGGGCGTGGACGGCGCCACGCACCAGGTGCTCGACACCATCTACCCCGACCAGGCCAAGTACTCGCTGCACAACAGCTCACTCTCCGAGTTCGGTAATATAAACTTGATGTGCCTTGATATTTCTACCTTCATCTGAGATCTTAAGCAACACGAATGTCTTTGACAAGTTCCTTAGAAATTCATGTAAGTTTACCTTTTGCCACGGGCTGACATAGTTATCGTTCCAATATTATTTTGATGGCAACTGACATTTTGGTCTTCCATAGAAACTTCTCATTTATCCCACCGCTTCGCTAACTATCGCTACTTTGTTCAAGAAAATATTGTTTATGGCAATAAGACAGGAATAATACAATACTGTAAGGCTAGGCGCGCACTAGGCAGCCATGGCTGCGCAGCCAGGCTGCGGCAGCCAGTCGAACATATTACGTTGTTTGGGAGCCCGCGCACAAGGCAGCCACGTAATCTCGGCTGCGGCAGCCAATAAAATGCGCCTGTTTGCGCCATAGCGTGTGTAGGTGAATGTATGTGGCTGCCGTCAGTCTCCGCGCACTAGATGTAGCAGCCAGACGTATTTTGGGTTCAAACTTTAAAAAAAAAATGACTTTCGATACAGAGGATCTTGATAGTCGTGGATTGATTGGCTGTTATAACTGGCTGCCGCAGCCTGGCTGCGCAGCCATGGTTGCCTAGTGCGCGCCTAGCCTAAGAGGGTGGCCTGGTGGTAACGCCCCTGTTATATGGTTTGCTAAACTGGACGGTGCGCGCGCAGGTATCCTTGGTTTCGAGGTTGGCTACTCGTACTCCAGCCCGCACCTGCTCACGATCTGGGAGGCGCAGTACGGGGACTTCGCGGACACGGCGCAGCCCGTCTTCGATACCTTCATAAGCAACGGGGAGAGCAAGTGGGTGTGCCAGTCCGGCCTCATCGTGCAGCTGCCGCACGGCATCGACGGCGCCGTGAGTGTATCCACAAGTCTTTGCGTAGCGTAGACATGCTGGGGCAGCCTCTGCCAAATAGATGCTCTATGGCTTAGCTTTAAATTAATTAGGGTGTCCACATGTTGGCAGTTTCTTAGTCTAGCTTAAATCACAACCAAATTCGATTAACGTATTTAGGTGGTTAATTTGTTATAGTGACCGATTGATTTGGCTTTCAATTGCGTTATATTCTAAAAAACTTTGCATGAGTATTAGTCGAAAATAGGAGGTAATTAATATATTTAAAATATCAAGTAAGTAGGTACCTACTTACATTCGGTACTTATGTGTTATTTTATCGGTGTCAGGGGCCCGAGCACTCGTCTGCTCGTATCGAAAGGTACCTGCAGGCATGCGACGACGATGAAGACAAAATACCGGATCTTGACGACGAAGACATGCCTCGTTAGTGGATAAAGTGTTTTTAAACCAGATTTTGCCTATCGTATAAAGTCACATTTTTGTTCCTTTTTGCATACCAATAGAGTCTATTTTGTTTCATGCCATGTCTAAATATTTGGCCCTTAGACCTTATCTACGTACCTACCGCTAAAACTGCACTGCTACCAATAAAATGAACATCAGCGTTAAAATGACAATAGCTCTTAGTCAGACTAACATGTGTAGGTCGTCGTTGGTAAAGGTATATTGAACCTTATTCCATGTGCAGTAAAGCAGCTTCGCGCGTGCAACTGGATAGTGGCTCAGCCCACGTCCCCGGCGAACTACTTCCACTTGGTCAGGCGTCAGATCGCGCTGCCGTTTCGCAAGCCGCTCATTCTCTTCACTCCGAAGGTCGGGCTCAAGCACCCCTACTACAGGTCCAAGTTCTCGGAATTCTATCCTGGCACCTCGTTCCAAAGGTAAGTTGAATTGTTTGTATGTTACATCATCTTTATCACATCAACACTCATATATCTGCTACCAGTTTAATCCATGCTTTGGCGTTCTCAAAATAGCCCTTAAATTCTATGGAGACATAATATTGAATGATATGAACGCAGCGGCTAAAATGACTATATGGAGATACACCACAGTTACACAGGATATGGAGTTGAGCAGTCCTACGAAGTCATTTAGTGGTAGAGTAGCTGTTACGAAGGTGCACTACTGGATTTGGCAAAGACTCACTGCTGATTAGCATTTTAGATGCAACATCATAAAATTTTTAGCAATTTGCTTGAGGGAGGATTGCACATTGCTAGGGTCCATGACTTACCTTCCTCCCGACACAATCGCCACCCTCCTCGACCCGGGCGTCGAGAGGGCCACTAACACACCTACAACAACCACCGATCTTGACACCGATCTCAGACACCGATCTCGTCGGCGAGGTCGAGGAACCCCCTCTTCCGCTCCTAGGTGCATCTTTGCACCTAGGAGCACAGTCACTACCTCTCCCCTCACGGTAACTGCACAAGCCGAGGTCGTTCCCTCTGTGGCGCCCTTGAGCTAGTTGCCACCCTTTTTCCGTCCTTAAGGTCCTTAGGGTCCTTAAGGCACTCTGCGCTCGCCACTTCTTCAGTAAAGCTGTAAAGGCCACCTCACGGCCAACAGCGTAGTCCTTTAAAAAAAAAGACACTATACTGACAGGGAGTTTTGGTCTTGTTGGTTTTCTCTATTAACTGATTCGGTTTATAATTTCGGAAACTGACAATTCCGCGGGTGAATTGTGGATCCCTTTCTCCACAATTGTTTCTTACCAATTTGGTGACTGACCATCCACAGAGCCATCAGGGAAAGTGGACCCGCGAGCAAAAAGCCAGAGTGCGTCAAGAAACTCCTATTCTGTTCCGGCAAAGTGGCAATCACCATCGACGAGCTACGTAAGGAGAAGAAACTCGAAGATCAGATAGCCATGTGCCGCATCGAACAGCTGTATCCGTTCCCTTACGACATTATCCTGAAGGAGTTCTGTCGCTACGAGCGCGCTAAAGTTTACTTTTGCCAAGAGGAGCACAAGAACCAAGGCCCCTGGCTCTTTTGTAAGGTCCGGCTCGACAACCTACTGGGGAAGAAAATTGAGTAAGTGACATTTTATAAGATTTTAATGCTCCAGGATTTGTTGTATGGTATTGCACCATCTTTTTTGTCGCAATTGAATAGAGTGACGGCAAATGCCCTCACATTATGTAACTTAGGTATATTGGTCGCTGTCAAAGTCGTATGGACTTTACATTAATATAGCTTGTAGTTTGAATATTATTAGCTTGTAGGTAGGTACTTGTAAAAAATAGTCACAGGAAAGTCTCATTCATTACTCCATTCATCCACTACCAGGTGTATCAGCCGGCCGCCCAGTCCTGCGTCGGCGACGGGCATCAAGTGGATGCATGCGAAAGAACTGAAAGAACTTAAAGAGAATATCATTAAACTTTAGAAATCTGATGAGCTTGTGAAGTTCAATGTTTTGTGGCTGTGAATTAAATTGTTCTAGTGACTAGTACATTTTATTTAATATCCGCCTACTCCCTTCTATTCTAATTATATCATTTACTTACCTACACGAACTCGTGATTCATTCATTATCTATTAAAATATTGCTGATGCAGCCGTCATTCATGTAGGAGTCTCTAGCGATGTGACATTTTTATTATTAACGTAACGGGGATATAGCTCAGTGGTAGAGCATTCGACTGCAGATCGAGAGGTCCCCGGTTCAAACCCGGGTGTCCCCTTGGAAACACATTTTTAATGGTTTTATTTTTAAATTATTTTTAATTATTATCGCTTCAGTCTGAGCTGCACGATAAAATTAATTTTACTTAGCGATTCAAATGAGAATAGGATCGACTTTGCGCCATATTGTGACGAAAGAAAACGAATTAGGACTTTAAATAATTAAATATTATAATAAGACAATTACCTACTAATTTGACCTTATATTTAATTTTGATGTAAGACTATTATTATTGATATGCAAATATGTTTTTTGCAAACCATACTTTTCAAGTGACATTTGACAGAAAGAGGTTATTGACATTCTTATTTGGATCGCATTGTACCCTTATTCTATCTTCTACGACATTGGCAGAATCACATTGGGCCTGACTCAATGGAAAAAGTCCATTAACACAAAAAAAAAATCTTTAAGCTTTTACGCCTTCAAGCCTAATAATACATGCTAATGACTTATGCTTCAAACATCTTCATTCTTTGTGTAAATGACTTCTTCTCGTACGAAACTATTGAAATGAATTTGAATGGAATACTCATATTGTCGCGGCGCCTGTGGTTCTATAATCAGCATAATAATATAACGTCACCAATTCATCATCATGGAAACTGTGCGACTGCCTCTCTTTACTGATTTTACTTGTTCAATCTCGTGTACCACTAAAAGGAGCCCCAGTTAATGGGTACAGATCCCAATCATAGGGTCGTTCACCGTTTTGCTACTCCACTCATATGTTAAGGAGCCCAAGTTAATGGGTACAGTTTCCAACCCTCTGGTCGTCCACTGTTTTGGCCCTCCTTAACATGACCTGAACACCACTGCGGCCCATCCGGACCCGCAGCTGAGCCTCCACACACTCCCCTACAGCTCTACCCTGCCACCAGGTACTACTTGGGTGTTCATGCCCATAGGTACCTACTGTGCCCCGTTCGTATACTAGCTACGAAGGCGGCTGCCCCTTGCGCATACTCGCTACGCAAGGCGGCCTACTCAAATCTCTAACCATAGCCCCTCTAGAAAAGACTATAGCTCGAGTACAAACTCAAACGCACATTTTTCTTGTTAACCACTGTAGGTAGATGTGGAACCATTTTACCACGCTTTGCTCTTAATACAACCACCCACATGTCGTACCGTCCCCACGCCTACGCCTTTCCTCTATCTCAACGCGCTCGCGCACTATCAAAAACTAATGACATTGACACTCACCTTGACACATGACAATAACAGATAATAAATCGCGATGAAATCCGCGACACATATTACAGCGGTATCCTCGCTAACAGGTGCAGCCATTTCTCACTTTATTCGATCAAATTTCATTATTTCGTTATTATGGAGGGTAGAAAGAAGTGTAGAAGTAAAGAAGGGCAATCTGTGTATTGAAAAAGTGTCTGTCGAAATGCATGTATACTAGTTCAAACACCTTCCACAATGGCGCTGGTGTCGACACGGCTATATTATGTCGACGCCCCCCGGGAATAAACCGGTACGGAAAAATCGACACCAGCGCCATTGTGGAAGGTTTTTTAACTATTATTCATGCATTTCGACGAACACTTTCAAATTGTTTCCCATAGGATATGGTCGTCCTATAATTCTACCCTCCATATTCGTTAAGAAAAAATATTGGGAAAATTAATTAAGATGTCCAAGATTGGCACATAGATAAAAATTATAGGTCTCGCTTCGGTCGAACGAAGCGAAGACCAATATGGATTGGCAGTATGGATTATAGATAAACCTTGTTTTGAAGTCGACAAGGATAATTATTCAACCCGATAGTTTTACTCACTATTAATGAGATTTGGACATTTGAGATTAAGATTTGGACATTATCGTTTTAACGCCCATCCCGCCAACCTTGCAGCATCTCATATCTTGCCTGGATAATTTTAAACCGATTTTTGAATTTATCATCTCCACACTTGAAGATATTTGAAGAGACCAAGGCACCACGATTATGACAAGCAACCTTGGTTAAGACAATAACAGCTCAATCGAGCAATTATAATTCTTAAATACATTCTTTAATAAGAATATGATAGTAATTATAAAAAATAGGTACTTGTGCCTTTACTTATTATACTCTTTGGCCTTTACATTGAATTGAATTCATGAGACCGGACTTAAAACAAAAAATAAACCAGAATTGGCAGTATGGGTAAACTCCTTCGCCTGTGCTATCGGACTCATATAATAAATGTCAACAAAACAAAAAACTCAAACAAATTTGTGCTCGCGCTTATTTTTTATTAATCAGAAAATCTTCCAAGGAGGTCTGCTTAGTTATTTAGCCAATGCCTGGTTTTCTGGACAGTGATATGATATAATGTCGTCGTATTTCGATTACTTTTGTAAGCACATAGATAATGGCAGTGTCCAGAACACGGAGTGCATCACGGGCTCCTGTTGCTCCATGTGTCCTGACGAGGAAGTTCAATTGTAAGTTTAATGTAATAAATAATACTTTAACCTTATGTACCCACGTTGTAATATGTATTGTGCTTATTTATAGGCGCAAAAAAGAGAATTTAGTCCATATGCTAGAAGTGGTGGGTCCTAATAGACAGCTGGTGAAGAGCTACAGCCGCTCGGCTGCCGACGTGAACATGGTCAAACCTCATCTCCTCAGACCTTATCCTGTACTTGCAGATACTGTAGCATACCTGCTGTTAAAGTAAGTTTTACTTAGATAACTAAATAATATAAGTAAATTTCCAATGTATCATTTCTACTATGTTTTTAATGGCAAAATAAAATGGGGCTATGGGAAAAACCATTATAAGAAAATGAGTACCCACTTGGTTATAGTGTACCTACAACTGTGTACCCACAGAAAAGTCAACCAATTGGGCACAAGGGACCCATGTGAAAAATTACATGTCTAGAGGCTTGGAGATTTTGTAATAGGTAGTCAGAAATTTTCGAGATACATACTTGTATTGCATTTTTGTCATTTTCTTGATGTGATTATTACATGATTTGGTTTCCAGTGTAACAAGAAGAGTAGATGTCCGTACAGCTGTAGTCTATGACTTTGTAAATGATCGACTCCGAGCTGTACGGCAGGATGTCACCATACAGAGGCTGCCCCCAGTACAGTGTGCGCGCCTCCTGGAGCCCATGATCAGATTCTACGTGTTCTTTGGTTATAGGTTAGTACCCAGAGTTGTATAACAAACTAATATCTTTGTTTCTTTTTTAAACCCAATTTATGTCCAACCCCTGAGCAAAGACCTCCCCTCTCTTCCATGACTGGCCCCGATTCAACACTGTAATACAAATTACATGCAAATTGATGTACTACAAGCGATTCTAGTAACACTCAGCCCAAAAAAAATATTATTATTAAATTATGCACAGACTAATAGCTACATAAATCATTTTCCAGATTATCCAACATTTCTCTTAAAGACTATGATTCGGTGCTCAACAAAAAATACTTGTTAGAATGTATTAAGTGGTACCTCCACTGCTGTGACACAATGGACAAAGAACATACAAAAGAAGACATACTGGCAGGATTCATGAGTGGCTTGGATCTGAACAAGAACAAGCAGAGTAGGGAAGGCCTGGCCTGCGATAGAGTACTCATTGAGAGCTTGTACATATTGTGCAATTTAGATGATGTTCACCCACTATTTAGGTATACTAATTTACCTAAGGCATTGAAAAGGTAATTAAAATACTGCTGAACTGCAACATGTGCAGCAAGACTAGATTGTATAATGTTGATTTTGTCCCTTTCTCTCGTATGAAATAAGACAGAGAGTGAGTGTTCGAAACCGTGACGGAGGTCTGGTCCCACAGAACTGATAATATTATAACATATAGAATTTTTCTTTCTTGTCTAACTTATAATTATTTTCAGTTCACCAACACTGCGGACGTCATATAACATAGCAATAGCCAATTTAGGTGGTAATTACATTAAAGTCTGTAGACTCTTGGACAAGTTATGTCCTCTCACGTACTGCGCCTTGATGTGTTACCTGCCAACATTGCAAAGGTAAACTTAATTAATTCCTCCTTAACGATTTTTTCCGATTCGATTGAATTTCCGAACCAGTACTGTAGCAATTTTCTTATAACGGTAAATTAGCTGCATGGTCCACGTGCAGATTCATCGTCTAGTTCATCATATTTTTTGTATTTAAAAAAATATGAAACTAGAATCTAGTATCATATTTTTAAAATACCGAAATTAAATACTGTTATTGGAATTACAATAAAATTCCAACTAAAACATAACATATTTTCATTTGAAATTACCTTCCAGAAACGCTTTTCGGGTAATGAGTGTCGCGTACAACAGTAAGCATCTGACAGTGCCTGTGGAAGTAATTATGCGCTGGCTTCAGTTCGTAGATCACCGCGACACGATAGATGCGTGTGCGCATTATGGACTTAAGATAGACTCGAACGCGGTGCGGTTGGATAAGGGAGACTTCAAGCAGGACGTTGTTGCGGTAAGCCATAAGTTCATATGTGTCAATTAGTTTTATCCTGATATATTTTAATATCAACGAATAAAGTTGGTTGGCTTTATCTTACTGTCAATGAATACATGAAATCCTCATGTAGTAGAGTTGTTCCGTCATATAAAGCCTGTCTGACGGTTGAATAGTCTGCTATTTGTCGAATTTACACTGATGTGGATTCTGTTGTACTCAAACTGCAACTAAAAAGATTGCCACCTTGCTTCTAGCCATTGAATACTCAGTCCTAAGCAGAATTGCTCAGTTCAGAGCACTTGTAGCAAGTCCAGATATTTATGTCTACCAGTATAATGTATTTATTTTATTTTCAGTATAAAACCAAAGTGCAAGACTTAAGAGCAATATTCAATGTAGACATAGAAGATATTTTTTCATATACAACTGATAAATAATAGTATTTAATCAATATATATTTGTTAACAAGTGTGGTTGAATAATTCAAGGTCAAGTCAATGACCGTGGCATGTATATGAAAGTGTAAGTACTAAAATCAGTGTACCCTTTGCCTACCCCTTCGGGAATACAGGCGTGATCATGATGACGTATTATTAAGTTAGAAAGAGACCAAAAATTAAACCAAGAAGTATATAAAGAAATTCTTTATTTGTTTTATTTACATAAGAAAATTCTCCTAATTACGCAATAACTAATTACAGTGGACAACAAAATCTATCTAATATCAAATGGTTGCATGATACCCAATTTAATTTCATATTACTGTTGCATGCTTTTAACATCTCAGATAATTGGTGAAGATTCTGTCAGCGCCGAACTAAACTACACAGCACATAGCGTATCGCCATCCTTCTCTCCACCGTAATGCATGAGTGAGACGGCAATATCTTAGGGCTACAAAATTTATTTCAGTACCAACAGAATCAGCACCGTTGTCACTATTGTGACTAAATAATTCGTTAGATTTATATATACTAATTTAAAAATGTAATGCTAAACTAGGTTGCGATATCATATTGTTCAAGAGACTTGTTGAATTCCAAAAAAGTACTGTTGTATTTGGATTTAATAAACAGTTTTATTTAAAAATGTAGGTAATGGGTGCAGGAACAGCAATTCACATTTTAAGTTTAGCTATATTTCAGTCAGAAACCACACTCCGTTTCGTTCACGCTACTTGCTAGATACTAGAGAGAAGCAGATATATTTTATTTGTAATTTCTTTACAAAATAACCCCAAATGTTTACTAAGTTATATATTTACAGTGACAATTTTAGACCACTTTTCTATGTGTTTTTTTTTTGTAGATAGATTGAAATCATAGATATTCATGGCGTTAATAAACAATATCCATAAAGATTTGATCTCGGAATTCTAAGCACAGAGGAAATCCAAATTGATTCTGATCAACACTTAACCAATTTCTACCCATTTGAGGCCACAATAAATTGGTCAATCTAATATTCATTCTTCGTAAAACGTGTGAATTGAAAAAAATATCACAGACAAATACTAATAACGGATCATTTTTAAATTGCGGAGCTCTGATTAAGTGGTTATAATGGTAACTAAAATATGAGAAGTTCACGCGTCGGCAGGGCGCATTACAACGGGTATCACTAACTACCGAATAATATACGCATTCTCGCACTATAAATAGCCAACATATTTTCGAATAAGAGATATTTAAAGCATCATACATAGCGATAAAACACTTCAGGTAACACAGGAGTAAATATTTCATTCGTGTTTCGTAAATTTCGCAATAACAATAGTTTATACAATTTTTATGTACAAGCTTTTGTTCTGCTGTTTTTTTTTCGACATCCGTACAGTAGCACCAGGATGTTCCACGGGAAGGTAAACGTTGAAAATAAATTAAAAAGGTCGTCAGGAACTATACAAAACTAAAATAAATTCAATACAACAATCAATGTCATAACAAGTTTTTAGAAGATTATCTTCGCGTGATTTCATTTAGATACAACACGTAAAAACTGATAAATAACTTATAACAACAACAAAAGCTCTAATTTACAATAGAGGTATATAGAACCGTACATGGGACGAGCAAATGAATACATCGACGGCAGAAAGAGGAAATATCGTATCTCCAAATATCCTATTTTACACCAGACACGAAAAACTAGTTCAAAAATTCAATTCATTCGTACAAAAAAAATCACCGCATGTCATTCATTTTTTTCGTCGTAGGCAGACGACACATGGACAATAGTATAGTAGTGAGCTGTGCATTCGACGCGGTTTTTTTTCTGATCAATCAATAAGTCATTCAAGCCTATTTTCGAGATACGACTTTTCTGCTTTCTGGCTTCGACATGTTTACCTTCCGAGAGGTTCGTCGGCGGCGGGCGACGCCTGCACTCAGGGTTGTAGCCGCGGCCGATTGAAATAGTAGTCGCATTAGCACAAGATTTACTATGCCCACTCGGTTTCAGATTTATTTGACTAAAAAGGTTAAATTTATACAACATCGACGTGCAATATTTGCTCTTAACGTTAACGAGGTTGATACATAATCTCTAGTTCGCGCCAGTTGAACGTCTCCACTATTTCAATCCACCATCGGGTCCCAATCTCTAAAACAGCGCGCTATAAATACAGTCATCCACACAAACAGATTCAGACACGACCCCGATTAGCTACGCCTATATTTTGTAACACCACACTCCGGCCGAATTGAGCGAAATGTGCCTAATTATGTTGTCTCGCCGCATTTATAAGATTTAACGTACACGACATGCATGTTACCGGTCGTCGTTTAACCGTAATTACTGCTTTGGCGAAGGATTCCAGCAATATAGTTTGCTGTGGGGCGGCTCGAACTGGCCTGGGTTTAGTAGAGGTGCGCAGTCGGTCACGGATAGCGTTATGCATCGGCGGGCGGCGGGACCGCGCTCTGTGAACACGACGCGGGCCGTGTGCTGGGTCACGGTTGCACTTCTAATACCTTCCACTGTAACAATTTTGTACAAATATTATAACAGTATCATCAGAAGCAGTGGTAGCCACTCGGCTAGCAGTGGTCGAACACACGCTTTGCAATCAAGTGTGCAGGTTCAAACCCCAGCTCGCACCTATGGGTTTATGTGCGAATCTCACTTTCATCTGAGATTATCACTTGCTATAAAACGGTGAAGGAAAAGATCGTGAGGAAACTTGCACGTCTGAGGGACCTTCTCGTTTTCGATAGATGTGTGAAGTCTGCCAATCCGCACTGGGCCAGCGTGGTGGACTATGGCCTGAATTCCCCTCGCATCGAAGGTAGGCCCGTGCCCAGCAGTGGGACGTTATAAGGGCTATAGTATTAGTAGTAGCATCAGGGTACTTCCCAGGGGTTACCCATTATAACTCATAAGACATTGGACAACCACTTGGTATGTTACACTAGAGACACTTCACTAATATTTTAATTTAGGTACAAGTGAAGTAAATGCTATACTGATCTTATAACCATACAGCTTCTAGCAATGTTGTAAAGATGAAAGTTGTTACCTAATGTCGGTGTTGTCCTAGTTGTTCTTGAGGAAGGCGTCGTCGAAGAGCTCCAGCTCGTGCGACAGGTAGTTGGCCTTGTTGCGCAGCTTCTTGGCGGAGGTGGAGGCGTGCTCCAGCATCTTGCTCGCCTCGCGCACTTCACTCAGCTCGCCGTCCATCTCCGTCGTGGCCTCGTCGATCAGCCGGCACAGCCGCGCGAACATTGTCGACAACTCCCTGACACAATCTCATCATAACTACTAGGAAATCTTTATTTTGATAAGTTTTATGATGTCCTTGAAGTCTATGTTTTATGTGCGAATCTCATTTACATCTGAGATTATCACTTGCTAATAAATGGTGAATTAAAACATCGTGAGGAAACATACAAAACACGTCTCAGAGAACTCGACTAGCTCTTGATAGATGTGAGAAGTCTGCCAACCCGCCACTGGGGCAGCATGGTGCACTATGGCTCGAATCCTCGTCGCATTGAAGGTAGGCCAATACCCAGCAGTGGGACGTTAAAACGGCTATAATAAGTAGTAAGTTATGACGTCATTGCAAAACACGTTGGTATTGAAAAATGGTTTCTCAATCTTGTCGTTGACGTGACTTGCGATACGTACTGCTGGACCTGGTGGCTGCAGTTGGCGGAGGTGAGGTCGACGATGAGCCGCAGCTTCTTGCTGGCGTGCGCCACGTACTGCTTCTTGAACACGCGCTCCTGCGCCTTCGCCGTCCACGTCAGCCGCTCGTACGCGTACAGCGCGCCGTACACCACGCCCGTCACCGCCACTATGCGCCAACCCACCGTTTTTAATAGCTACAAATGGAATTAATAGATACATAATTCATTCATTCAGAAAAAATACCAAGTTGATAACATTTTCTATGCAAACCCATCCTCTCAATAATGAGTGATAATGAATTTTCGTTGTATACCCGATTCTGATGCAAGAATTATTTCTGATACACCCTGTATACATAAAATAATGGGGCAGTACTCCATAAAATATGGTCAAACAGGAGCGCACAATGACGTTCACTGTGACGAATCCTCAAATAAATTTACTTGAAATTGCTGAAGATCATGTTTCTAGACCTATTTACAAGCTCACATTATTTTGGCGTGCAAAGAAAATGAGTATACCAGTCCGGAGAGCAGCAGGCCGCCCATAGTGCCCTGTGACGTGAGCGCTCCCAACGCGAACTTCGACACCATGCCCCACTCCTCCGCGCTCAGCGGGCCCACGCCCGACATACTGCCCAGCCCGCCCAGCGCTGGGCCGGCGCCGCGAGACACTTCCATGGACGACGGGATCGTGCTCACTGATGGTGGGATCTGGAATATCATGAAAATGTTACTTCACTACCAATATACAAATCGAAAATTAACTCTAAAAATTTAATATATTTTTTATTCATTCAGTAATTACTAGCGGATACCCGGCGTGTGCTACTACGAAATACATTATGTTTATTTAGTGGTCTAAAACCATCTTCACATTATTGGCTTTCTAATGAAATCGGTTTGGGGCACATCGATTGAATGGTTTTATAAATTATATGACGGTAATAGGTGGAAATATGTTTAATATATATTGATTGCAGAACACTATTAGACTGGAAAATGCCATTTTAAGGGGACTTTGGAAGATATATCTGAACCTAGTGTGGATTGCCTGACCAGTAAATTATGGTTGTAAATAAATGTATTGTTATCGTGTATCATACGGGCGTGTACTGCGGCGGGTTCTTGAGCGCGATCTTGTTGGTGTTCTTGCCCTGGAAGCGCTGGATGAGCGCGGTGATGCCGTAGGAGAAGCGGAAGGAGAGGTCCTCCTGGAAGTCAGCGCAGAGGTTGTCGCAGTTGAGCCGGTACAGCACCTCGAAGGGCTGCTGGTGCGGCACGATGCAGCTGGCGGCCGCCGCGCGCTTGTGCAGCGGCAGGATCTGGTACATGCGCTCTGGCCACACACAACAATACATTCTAATTCATTCGAATGCAGGGAGATTACGTAATTCAATTGCAAACAAGTTTCAATCGCCTTCTACCAAAACAGCTGCCAAAATGTATTGAAAATCTACCATGTTGTTCGGTTTCTAACGAAAATTGATAGCAATAAGTTACATAATAGCCTAGCAATAGTGCTTTTATTAGAAAACATCAACAGAAGGATGGCTCTTTGGATGGATGGATTATTTATTTTCACAATGGTACACAACTGTCTGCCATCATGTCATTATGAAAAAATCCTCTCCATCCAAATGTTGTCTGGAAGAGATCGCCGCTTGCGATGAGACCGCCCAATGTATACTTCTATTTGTTCTTGTTTTTGTCAATATATGTTGTGTAATTTCCTTGCAACTACTGGTGTAAGGGTTTTCTATCTATGTAAGTTGAATAGAATGTACAGCATGATGTCGTACCGGCCATCTCCTTCTGCGCCTGGTCCATCTCGTGGCCGATGTCTGCGGAGAGCCGCTTCTTGAGCCGCGAGCCGAGCCCGGCCTCGACGTGTCGGTGCAGCGCGCGCTTGTACTGGTCCAGCGCGCCGCGCTCGCCGCGGAAGGGCGTGTCGTACTCGTCCACCAGCGCCGACAGCCGCCGGATCTCCTGGCTCAGCGTCAGGGACACCTGCCAACACACACCAACACTTTTAACAACCTTAATCGTCTCACAGCTTAACACATACTCATCGTATTATGTCAGAGTAAGCGAAACTTGTAGTATGGGTGCCCTACAATGGACTGGGAGAGATCCCTCACTGAGAGAGAACATTGTAGGGTACCCATACTACCATACCCACCCTCGAAGCTACAAACAAAGAAAGACAAATTCAGTATTACTGTTTTTAACGTCACCACGTAATTGTTGGGGGATTTAGACAGTGGTTGCTAAGGGTTGGATGAGTACATTATACGGTCACGGTGAAGCGTCGTTGCAAAAAGTGGTAGTAAGATTAGAAATACTGAAGATTTTGGTCATATTGGAGAGCATGTCTTCACCTACAGAGCTTATTAGGACATCGACACAGTAGCCCGCTTAAAAATGCGTGAAAGGTTTTTGAATCGAATGTACCGAATCCGGTAATTTAGATAACATAGTTGCCTTGAAACAATCTTCCCCTTAAAAACAATTTTTACCTAATAATAATAATTATACATCATCACGCCTGTATTCCCCGAAGGGGTAGGTAGAGGTGCACTGCAGTGCGCCAACACTTCGCCGATGTATTTTGTCCCAATGCTATAGGGGGCGAGCCTATTGCCATCATACCGTGCACATTCTTCCTCAATACGAGGGATATTTTTGGGCCATAGTCCACCACACTGGCGCAGTGCGGGTTGGTGAACTAAGATAAATTACCTTGTGTTCAACGCTTTCGACCATGCGGTTGATCTTGTCCTTCATCTGCCGCGTGATGGTGGTGAGCTGGTCCTCGATGGCTGACAGCTGTTCGTGCAGCACGCGCTGCTTCTCCACCTTCGCCGCCTTCTGGTCCGTCGCCGTGTTGTACACCTGGAGGACAGCTTTCAAATAAACATCGCTGGACAACACATACTCATCGTATAATCCAGGGCTTCCCTAACTGTGAGTCGCGACACCCTGGGGCGCCGTGGTATTATCCCAGGGGCGTCGTGAGGCGCCAATAGGTTGGCTGTCTGTGTCGATGCGACCGAGTCGAGAAACTAGGCTCAGAAAAGCAAGCGCATCCTTCTCATTAATTCCAATCGAAAAGAGATATAAGAAGAGTGCTTGCTTTTTATCTTTTTTGTTTGCTTTCATTTTTGTTTTGTTCTTTATTTTCTAGTAAAAAATTCATCTAATTTTATTTTATGTGGAGTTTTTCTAACAAATTGTTATTAGGCTAGAACTACAACTAGTAGGTAAGAAGGCAGGGCGTCGCAAAAATGTGGCAACTTCACAAGGGCGTCACAGTTAAAATAAGTTTGGGAAGCCAATAGAAATTATACTTTAATCCCAAACCAAGCAAAGCCTTTACTATGGGTATTATACAATTGACTAGGGGTGATGCCAGTTACACCCAGACCATAGCAGTCAATCCAAAAAGAACCATTTTCGAAATTTGCTATTGAGCGGAATCGCACATGAAACCGGGTGGTTTAGAGAGCAGAGTGGCCTACACTCGAACCACTAGAGTAAGCCATTGTCTTACATATCCACGTACTACGTCGGCAGTGGTGTTAGCACGCATGTCAAGATAAGACCTGTGTCGCGGATTGGCTCGGTCGCTCTCTGTCATATTACATACGAAAGAGAGATATAATTAACATATTCTGTGACATAAGTCTAGTCTTGAAGCACATACCACAACTACAGCGGCCTCAGTACGCCTGCCAAGATGTTTTCTCACAAGTCCCAAAAACATCTTGTCAACTTGCGTTCCCGTATCTTATTTGCTAACATGGCTTCCAAGATGTTTAAAATTAGACAGCCTGCTAAAATTTTCTCACAGTTTACGATCTTTCGTTCATTCGTTCATTGAAATGACAAATAGAGCGAGACGGAGCTTTACAAAGAAAAAAGATGCTGCATACACATCATAGAATATATTAGATTATTTATGCACAGATTAAAAATATCTTTGGGCATAGATTCTTTTTTATTATGCCGGAAGCTTTACGTATTATCATTTGGTCGGTGGTATTATGCTTAAAATTTATTTCTTGGGCACTATACTATTTTTATTTGCCAATTTAAATAACTTTACATTGTAAAACGGCAAAAAGCACGCAAAGTATGATGCCAAACAAAATCTAACCTCAAACCTACAGATTTTTTGTAAAATATGGATTTTAAATCACGTGGAATAGGATTATGTGGATTTTCGGAAGAAAATAAAACAGATAGAAATGTCTCTACACTTTTTTGTTGTTGTCTGTCGAACACGAAAATAAATTTACGTGTTCGTTTTCGGAAGAATTTTGCATGTAGTCCGCTTGATATTGGCGAAGGATAGAGTAAAATAAGTATTATTTGTTATAATAGTGTATAAAATGCATATTTATGTACTTCTTACAGCCTAATTATTTTCTCATCACCGGCCTTTGACCGTGAGAAATTTCTTTACGTTGACCTGTCAAATTCGTGTCTCTATGGTACATTTTGGTAACCCATGCTAGCACTTATGATATAACATCTTATCCATACGTCAAACACGTTTTATTTAACTGTCAAACCCATTTTATATTTACGCCATGCTAGCAAATAAGACGTAACGATTTTGCTACAAAAATGACGTCACGATGCGTGAGAAAATGTCTTATCTTGGCAGGCGTACTGAGGCCGCAGATATTTGTAAAACAGTAATATAGGATATTCGTTGACCGACCTGTTCCAAGGCGGCCATGACTTCAGCGGCGATGTTCTTGCCGCGGCGCGAGTGCTGCGCGAACTTGGTCCTGACCGCCGACTGGCTGATGCACTCCTCGAACCGCCGCTCGAAGTCCACGAACTCGAAATACCGGACCTGGTGGCCTTCAGCCAATATCGGGGCTGGAGGACACGAAGATAGGAAATAAACATTATGCCTGAACATACGATGCAAGGTTGAGCTTGTTCTTAGAACATTTGAGAAGAGGAGTTGTCAGTTCTATGACATTCGCATTTACATACTGATGAATTAATTATTATAGGATGTTCCAAATTTTAACCAATTCATTTATTTAGTTAGTTTTAATACCAAAACGAACTCTCTGTCATTAAGCGTAAAGATTGAATTTCCCTAGCACTGTCAGTGTCATTAAGTTGAAGAATGAACTTTCTCCGAGTCAATACAGTTCGTTTTGGTATGGCAAAACATTAGACGCGCGGGAATCCACGCCCCAGTCAGTGTGTGTATATATATTAGCAAATCGCTTAAGTTCTAACACTGCGAAAGTCATTTTTGACCAATGGTGAAGAGTTATTCCAAAAGAAAACACCGCGTGTATCAGTGTGTATCATCTTACAAAGTAAGTAAAACGGATTTTTTGCTGTCCTGAAAAGTTGCGTATTTTGATGTCTACGTAACGCCTCCTATCAACTTGATATGAATACTACTGGAACTGACAACCACTTAATAATAATACATCATACATCATCACGCCTGTATTCCCCGAAGGGGTAGGCAGAGGTGCACTGTAGTGCGCCCACACTTCGCCGATGTATTTTGGTCCCAATGTAATAGGGGGCGAGCCTATTGCCATTATACCGGGCACATTCTCCCTCAATACAAGTGACATTTTTGGGCTATAGTCCACCACGCTGGCCCAGTGCGGGTTGGTGAACTTCACACGCCTTTCTATAGACGTGCAGGTTTCCTCACGATGTTTTCCTTCACCGTTTCATAGCAAGTGGTAATCTCGGATGAAAATGAGATTCGCACATAAACCCACAGGTGCGAGTCGGGGTTTGAACCTGCACACTTTGATTTGCAACGCGTACGTTCGACCACTCGGCTACCACTGCTTTTACTTGATAATATTAGGCACCATCATAAGGCTCTAGTGTTATTATAAGCATGACGTGATGTACTCACAGGAGACTGGCTTCTCTCGCTCGCGCATGCGCGTGAGCAGCGCCTCCTTGGCGGAGATGAAGAAGATGCGCTCCTCCGCCTCCTTGGGCGAGCACACGCGCAGCTCGCGCGACAGGAAGTCCACGCAGCGGTTGGCGTGCTGCGTGCGCACCTGCCTCACCAGATACCATTAGTGCTCGACCGGAGCTTCAGCTTAGGTCACCTTCAGCTTCGGCCAAATTTAGCCATTGGTTTGACCGAAGACAAAGGTTTCTAGCAGGCGCCAAAATTTAACGAAAAGTTAGAAAAACGCGAGAGCGCAATCGAAGGAGCGACACGCATGGGGCGGGGATTGTACTGAGTTTCGCAATCCGGCCACTATCATGTAATTACTGACAAGTTCAACAAGACAGCAGTCAAAATAAATAGTCGGTCGGGAACTAGTTGCTAATACACTCAACAGCTGACTAGCGATGTTTGGTTATCAAATTACTAATAGTCTCTTTAGCCCCTCAAAGTGAGCTAAATGGGTTCCCGTCAATAGGTTATAATGGCCAGGGTGGCGATCGCACAAGGAACCTCTCGGTCAAGAAACCGGCCTGTCTGACCACTAGGGTTCTATTATCGATTCAATAAATTATCTGTTGTAATTAATAAAACACATAAACCATACCATATATAAATCATACCATATATAAATCTTACACAACATAATAAAAATTCAACAAAATTAAAAATCCAAGAAATAAAACTACTACTACTACTACTACAGCCCTTTTAACGTCCCACTGCTGGGCACGGGCCGTGCGGGTTGGCAGACTTCACACATATATCGATAACTAAACAAGTTCCCGCAGACGTGCAGGTCTCCACACGATGTTTTCCTTTACCGTTTCATAGCAAGTGATAATCTCGGATGAAAATGAGATTCGCACATAAATCCCAGAGGTGCGAGCCGGGGTTTGAACCTGCACATTTTGATTTGCAAAGCGCGCGTTCGACCACTCGGCTACCACTGCTTTTAGAAATAAAACAATCACCAAAAATTTTAAAAACTAAATGGGACAATATAAAACAAAGCAAGGTTTCTGATTATGTCAGAAGGACAATGGCAGACTGTGCATAAGGCACAGTAAAGAAAAAAACAATTTGGTTCTCTGGACTACGGTTAAATGTTCCATTCTCGTCTGGAAAACTTTATTGAGTTATGAATTCTTACACAGTAATTTCTGAAATTAATTAAAACCAAAGGCAATACGTAAACAAACTCTGTATCGATACACATAAATGTTGAATTTCTGTGATAAAACGAATGTTAAAATCTTTTTAAAAACAAGCTTTTATTTCTTGGCCTTAGGTCTTAGTTTTCGTGTTCTCCTCAGCAAGCCCTTTCATTTGATACCCACGCTGTGACAGTGCAGAAAAAATAACTATTCCGCCATCTTGGATGATCCGACATATTGGAATTATAATGACGTCACATAGCTAAGCAAGCATTGTCATCCAAAATAAGCGTGTATACCAAATTTCAGCTCAATCGGATAAAGATAACTGATCTAAAATTAAGTTGCAAGATTCCACCCGGACATACATACATTGCAAGTTAATATAAAGCTTGTAAAAAGCACGCTACAAAACTCGCTCACGTCGGCGATGTCTTTGAAGAATAAACTTTATCTACCAATTAATACAGTTTGTTTTGGTATTCGTGAAAATGCAGTCTACTGACTGTGTAGTTACCTGATCCAAGTATTCGGGCTCGGAGGCGGAGGCGTCCCATCGGTTGTTCAGTATAAATATGTTCGGTTGCGATATCTTTGTCGATACTTTGTGGAAAAAGTTCTTCTCCTGCAAAAGGAAGTCCAATTTCACCACTGCATGGTGTCAAGTACTATAATTAGCGCTACTAATCTTTATATGACTGTACTCTTTATCTATACAAATAAATAAAATTGGAGTGTCTGTTTGTAATATCAAAATAAGACTTTTTTACCAAATGCGTATGAAAGTATTATACGATACCTATAACGAAAACGCAATTTTAAAATTTTTTGTCTGTCTGTCTGTCTGTTTGTTAGAGGTAAACTTCTAAACGGCTGAACCGATTTCAATGGGACTTTCACTGACAGATAGCTGACGTTCCAAGGTGTAACTTAGGCTACTTTAATTTTAGAAAAAGCATTAGTGTTAGGGAATAACATAGTACACATATTTCCGGGTAATCTCCCTAAAGTCCACGCGGGCGAAGTCGCGGGCACAGCTAGTAATATTAATAAATTCAACTGTCACTATTGAGATTGCATTTGCTATATCTATCTTTATAATCACAGTTAATTTAGACAATGGTTTATGAATGAACTGTCTAAATGAATAATTATTATCGCCAGTCCGTTGTTTGGTACCTATAATATCGTCTCTGGAAAGCATAAACGTCGTAACTGACATTTGTAATTTGTATATCACATATGGTTACATATAAACGAATATGTAAAACCAGTAATATTTTATCATTGTTTTAATAAGATTCTTGACGTCTCAAGATTTAAAATAAAACTATTTTACGGATTCTATCGCGTTTATTTACTTTTTTATTCTCAAGTTTTCCTTAAAAATCGGCGCAACGTAGCTTTAAAATCAGTAGGCTTAGCATGACCTCGTAGACATAAGTTTCATCTCTTCCAACTGTCAGATTGTCGAGAAAATGACGTCACACCAAGCCATTTCCAGTACAAAAAGCTCGGTGTGACGTCATTTTCTCGACAAATCTGACAGTTGCAAGTGATATAACTTATATGTCTACACGGTCATGCTAAGCTTACAGCTGTTACTTTTAAACTACCATTGATCTAAAGATTAAGACGGCAGTTTTTCACACAAACAAATTAATACATTTTGTGTGAGAAAACATGACTTATCTCTATTGTGTCTTCACAAAATCATTTCACATACTGCCAAAGGGTTACTACATGTTTGTTATACTTATTCTGAATGATATACTCACTGTAACCATGAGCGTGGACTCTGCGTTGGCGACGAGCACGAAGACGTCCGCGTCGAGGCAGTACTTGTCGATCCACTCGTCGAGGTTGGGCGTGACGTCGACGCCGGGGCTGTCCACCAGCACCACGTCGTCCCGCAGCAGCGCGCACAGCTCGCGCGGCCAGTACACGTGCACCAGCGAGCACTCCTGCAGCCGCGTCGCGCACAGCGCGTGCCCCAGCTGCGACACCGACTGAACCGACAACATTTCGCACCTTTACAATTATACAGACCTAACTAAATAACCGGCCAAGTGCGAGCCGGACTCGCGCACGAAGGGTTCCGTACAATTATCTATAAAAACGGCAAAAATATCACGTTTGTTGTATGGGAGCCCCCTTAAATAATTATTTTATTGTTTTTTTTAGTATTTGCTGTTATAGCGGCAATATAAATACATCATCTGTGAAAATTTCAACTCTCTAACTATCACGGTCCATGGGATAAAGCCTGGTGAAAGGCGGACGGACGGACAGTGAAGTCTTAGTAATAGGGTTCCCGTTTTACCCTTTGGGTACGGAACCCTAAAAATATATCTTTTGGAAAACATTGAATAAAGTTCGTATAACCTAATAAGGTGTCAGAGTGAAAGAGACTGAATTAGTGTAGTGACTGGCCAAAATTGGCTGAAAGTGACTAAAATATGGTTTGTTATTTAGTTTCGACTGTTGTTTGGTTGAACTTGTTATACGCGATTACACGGTGGCGACCAGATTGTGCAACGCAGTACAAATTCCCGCCCCAGCGAGTCGATAAAAATTGTCCTTCTAGGTCCATTTATTATTTAAATTCGAAATCCTACAATTTCAAATTGGGTCCCTATAATTCTAAAGGTTTGATATTATACATAATCAATCATTCACTTTCTAGGACTTTTTTTTTTTCATTTCTCCACTCATTGCATTCACTATTTGCATTCAGAATAAGCGTAAGATCAAAAAATTTTGATACATAAGTGCTGTTCTGATTAACTTGCATAAATAAAAAGTGTCTGATTGGAATTGGTAACCAAATGCTTTGCTAGGATCACCTGAACATTGAGTTTTTCCTCGGAGCCCTCAGTGCGCAGGAAGGACTCGTCCGTGTCGGAGCCCTCCACCTGCAGGAAGCAGTTGGTGGTGTGTCCGATGCCGCTCGGCAGGATCTTGTCGTGCAGCATCGCATTGATCACTGTGCTTTTACCGTTGCTCGTCCTAACATTGACATACACCCAAATTACTAAAAGTATTAATTATTAGCAAGCTTACAACCAGCAATATAATGTTTCAATTTAGTTGTCGTACAATCCGTACTAGTACGGAGATACTCTCCCTAGAGTAGCCATTAGGTAAAAACTGAGCCGTCGCGGGACGCCTGGCAGATGTGAAACATAAAACATAAACGTCGTAGCAGCGAGTGAGCGGAGTCAGCCGGTGGGCGAAGTACAACATAAAACATAAACGGCGGAAAGAACCGAGGAGCCACGAAGCTGCTCGTAGTTTTAAGATCACGGCATCGCGGCATCAACAGTCGCTCTCAGTCGCCAAGCGTGCTATTAGATGTTCACATCAAAAGAGTTTCTTATCCATTCTTCCCTATAGGATATGCATCTAATTTTAAATTAAAATCCTCTACTGCTTTTAATTATTCTTTGAATGATTCGAGTATTAAAAAAAAGTGAATAATAAAATTGTCATAAGTAGTGTCTAATAATTTGGCTACAAGAAAATTAAACATGACAACCTAGACATTGTAATTAAAATTAGAGTCAGGGTTATCAGGCCACTCAAAGACCACTGATATGGCTTGGTGACTCTTATTATAGTTGGAACTGACATCTTTACATCAAAATCAAAATAAAAATATTTGTGTAGGCCAAAAAAGCACTTACAAATAGTAAGAGTCTACCACCGGTTCGGAATGCTGCTTCCACTGAGAAGAGCCGGTAAGAAACTCAATGGTTACTCTTTTCAAAATGATAATTGCGAGTAATACATTCTCAGGAGCAACAATGCCATGAGAGCAGACAGCACCTTTGCCACAATACTAGAGAAGAATTATACTCACGGCAGTCTAATATTAAATACAAAGTCTTTACGTTTAGGAAGCTAGTACAGTGAGGTGCGTCTACTCCCATTTACAATGAAGGGATTATTCTAAACCACAGATGGTTATAGAAATAATTGCTTTGGTATGATGCCTTCAACGCAGTATGGGAGAGTAGATGGTAAGTCATTAAGAGGAAAATGGTTGGACCAGTCCCTTAATATACTCTGTCGTGTTGAAGATGGGACTGACCTGCCAAAGAAAGCCACCTTCATATGATCCCTCTTGAGCACCTCCCGTATAGCTTGCACTTTGGACACATACGCCTCAACATTGGCCAGGTCTTGGATCGACGCAATTCCATTCTCCCCAGAAACAGCTGCAAGGGAACAAAGCAAATGGATTTGAAGCCTTAAATCCCCTTCTATGTATAAAATTGTGTTTGGTTCCCTATGACTGACTGAATTAAAACAATGTAGTGTTTGTAAAGCAGTGGTAGCCAAGTGGTCGAACGCACACCTTGCAATCAAAGTGTGCAGGTTCAAACCCCGGCTTGCACCTCTGGGTTTATGTGCGAATCTCGTTTTCATCCGAGATTACCACTTGCTATGAAACAGTGAAGAAAATTATTGTGATGAAACCTTGCACATCTATAGAAAAGGCGTGTGAAGTTCACCAACCCACACTGGGCCAGCGTGGCATAATAGCCCGAAAAACTCGCTCTTATTGTGGGAGAATGTGTCTGGTATATGGCAATGGGCTCGCCGCCTATTACATTGGGACAAAAATACATCGGCGAAGAGTGGGCGTACTGCAGTGCACCTCTGCCTACCCCTTTGGGGAATGTAGGCGTGATGATGATGTCACATGAACACTTGTCTTGCTAACATATTAGCTGACTTCCTAACATATCTTCATAATATTATGAAGACATTTTGATATAATCAAAATTTGTTTGTGTGCTAAAATTTCAGTACAATTAGATGTTTAATTTTAGTACTACTTCCATTCCTTATATATATAACTATAATATTCATTTTAATAGCTTGTTCTAAAACACACAATGAATATTAAACTACTTCCAGCATTTAGTATGTGCTGTTTATAAATGCAATCAATAAAACTTAATGACAATGACCTTTAAACAAATTATTTCTAACTGTGACCTTCATAGATACTGTACATAAAAAATGAACCTGACTTGTCAATTAGATAACAGGCAATAAGTTATCTACTTTCATTACATGTACCTGTCTTATATAATAGTTGTGTACATAAACAATGCATGTTGCTTTTGGAGGATTTTTTTCATGTTTTTTTTTTTGTTTAGAGATTGTTTCATAGAATGCATCTAACATAAGGTTTCATGTATAATGATAAATTAACTTAGTATTTTATTTACAAATGCCTGTATAATAACTAAATAAGTCAAGAGTCCATTTTGGTTTTAGCAAAAAATTTGCAGCACCCTAGGCATTACAGTTAATTGTAATCTATTTGTTAATATAAATAACAGTAGTGTACAGTTAGAATATAAATACTAAATACAGATTATAGAGTTCAATTTGTTTACTCAGAACCATTAATGATATTATTACAAAATAATTGTGTATGACTGACTCACCGTGCATAAAAGTGACAGCATCTTTAACATAGTCATCAATCTCAACGAATATATCATTGATCTTCTTCTTCGCCCTCACAAATATCTGGAGCGGCGAGTCCACATTGGCCATGTTCACGCGAACAGCACCGTTGTTCAGCATGCCAACGTTGTGGGGCCCGTCGCCAGCCATCATTGATATTGTACGGTTAACATAAGCAGCCATACGGGAAGGAAAGATGCACGGTTGTTGTTAGGTGGACCTTATGGTGGACAATGCCAACAGTCACTGTACCAGTTCTACGGTTAGAACAATACATGCACTGTGAAACTGCAACAAAATGGTAAAAAAAGCATATCAATGTGCGAAATAAAGAAATGGAAATGGACACTTGAAACAATTATTTAAATTAAACTTTTGCAACCACAAACTCACAGGCTATCTACTAATAGACATAGCTACCCTCAAATTTGAGATGCCTTTGGCTGTTCATATAAAATAATAGGTTCAGGAAAACTATCTAGTCAAAATAGAATAACTTTACCAAATAAAAAAAAACACTTTTCAATGTTTGCTCATTTCTAGAGAGACAATGGATCAATTTAGAATAATTTTCAACTCAGGCAGGGTATATCTACATGCAGATTGCTGACTGAGCACATTACTAGACTCCGGATGGAGGGATTTTGAGGTATTTCTACTTCAGAGGTTATGTCTAAAGCCCCATCATGTGGAACTGGCATTAAAATTTCTACTACACGACCAATTATTGTAAGAAAGTGCCGAAAAAGCAAAACATCAATAAATAAGCGAAATTTAAATGCTTTATCTTTGCACCTTATCATCTCGTTGCATCATCACAATCGCTGTACATTCCTGGTGAATAGGCCGCGTGAAAAATAGTTGCACTTTATGAAACTGGAGTAGGTATTAGAGAATACCGCACTGAGCATAACACATCCATAAAAGACGTAAAACAACTGACAGCCGCTAAATATAAAGTCAAAATCATCTCGTGATAAAATCCACTCTTGTGCCTCTAGAAGAATTATGCCACATTGATGCATTATAAACATACTGGTTCGCTTACCTGTGCTTTATAATATCATTTTAAACATTGTACTCCTTATTTACGAATTATTACGGCAGAAGACACCAATAAAAATTTTCATAGATTTTTTCCCCGTTTTCAATTTTAAATTTTTCATGCACACTGAAAATAATTATGAAAATTGGTTCCCTATTTAACTTTCCTGCCTTTTGACTGGTCAATACGAGACGATTCAAATTATTTTTATTTTAACCAATTGAAAACGAATATCTTTGCAGTAGCAAACAAAAGCCACAGAGTAGTGTTGCCTAAAAATCGATAGTAAATCGATTAATCGATTGTATTTCAACTATCGAAACTATCGATTGTCTGATAAAGGTAATCGATATATCGTTTATTTTCTTATTAAATTTTTAAATATTGAACGCACCCAAACCGTAGAACGAATTGATGGCTCTACTGCTGGGTAAATACCGGCGACCCAGTGTAAAGTAAGTACTAAGGGCAATCTTGCCAAGTTGTAGGGAATTCCGAAAAATTCAAACCGATAATGTAATGTGCAGGGAGATTTATACAGTTATTTTTTAAAACAAAAGTTTTTCACTCGTATTTTGTTTTAAAGGTTTGCAGTTTATTTACATAGAAAATTTAACTATTATTATTAGTAGAATTTTTGTTATTTTTAGGGTTACGTACCCAAAGGGTAAAACGGGAACCCTATTACTGAGACTTCGCTGTCTGTCACCAGGCTGTATCTCATGAACCGTGATAGTTAGAGAGTAGAAATTTTCGCAGATTATGTATTTCTGTTGCCGCTATAACAACAAATACTAAAAAACAGAATAAAATAATTATTTAAGGGGCTCCCATACAACAAACGTGATTTTTTTGCCATTTTTATAGTTATTGGTACGGAACCCTTCGTGCTCGAGTCCGACTCGCACTTGGCCGGTTTTTGTTTGAATATTTTCCAAAGCAGGGCTCATTATTAATGAAAAAAGAAGCCATCTGAAGGAAAAGAATTTGAATACATAAATTTTTATCATTCAAAATTTAAATATGTTTTAAAATTAATTAAATGTGTTCAATTGTTAATACAAAAGTATACAAAGTTGTGTTTCATTTTATACCTATAAGTGTCGAAAACTATCGATTAAATATCGATTAATCGATTATTTTTTTTAAAACAATCGATACTATCGGAATCTCAAACAATCGATGTTTAAGCAACACTACCACAGAGAAAGTTTATTTATTTTTGGAACGTGTAGTTATTAGTTGACCAACGGACTTAGTTAAATAAAATGTTTTTTTATAATGAATGGTTTCTATTAATAACTCCATTTTCGAACATTATTGTCCAAATCACTCTTGAAAAATACCTATTGTTATTTTATTACGTGAAAGAAACAGCACAGAAAGCTATAATGGTTCTAGAATGATTTAAGAACAAAACGTTTCAGTTTAAAAAAAGGTTGCCTTACTACTTGCGTTTTGTTCGTTGTTCGTCTACGATACTACGATTGGTTTATGAATGAATGCTTCACCTTATTTTTCGTCTTTTCTTTCTTAATTATTATTATCGTTTAATTTGGCTTCAATTGATGCAAAAGTTTATAACTTTTATAAACGGTGAAGGAAAACATCGTGAGGAAACCTGCACGTCTATAGAAAGGCGTGTGAAGTTCACCAACCCGCACTGGGCCAGCGTGGTGAACTATAGCCCAAAAATCTCCCTCGTATTGAGGGAGAATGTGCCCGGTATAATGGCAATAGGCTCGCCCCCTATTACATTGGGACCAAAAATACATCGGCGAAGTGTGGGCGCACTACAGTGCACCTCTGCCTACCCCTTCGGGGAATACAGGCGTGATGATGATGATGATTTGTTATTCATAATTAGAAATATACCTTCAAGGATTACACTTTTATTGCGATCATAGATTTACGAGCAAATTTCAGCAATCGGTGGTTGTGATATCGCGATAGAACTCGTAGGGAAAATAAATATTGTACGAGCAATAAACTGAATAAAACGCAATACAGAGAGAAAAAGTAGAACTTAAGGGGTTATTACACTCCACTGAATTTAGCGCTTAATTCAGATGGAATTTTAGATTTAGAAACTTCTGATCACACTGTCCTGAATTCAGTTACCAGTTTAAGCGCTTTATTTTTTTTAAATCAGCAAAAATTCGGAAACTCCAATCGTGTCGTGCACAAATCTTACGTCCTCCACGCACGACGGGTGACTTAAATCGGTGAGTAAATGCGATTACACGTTCCTAAATGCGTTTCTAATTAGGCTCTAAATCATTCAGTCAGTCAGAAACCATCCTGAATCTGAATTTAGGATCCTAGCTTGCTAAATGCGATTACACTTGCCTTAATTCAGGAACGACTGAATTAAGGTGACTAAATTCAGTGAAGTGTAATAACCACTTTATGTAGAACTGTCAAAGTATCCAAATGGCGGATGAAAAAGTAGTAGATAGAACGCCGCTAGAATAGAAATTATACTATCAAACTTTTGTATGTTGTTGCACTCTTTTGGATATTATAAATCCATTAATTACTGAATTTTATTGAACTTTGTTCTAAAAAAATGTCTCGCTCAGTCCGCGCGGAAACTAGAAATCGTGTGAAAGATGATATCAAAAGAGTCATGCAAGCTGTGGAAAAAGTTCGCCATTGGTATGTTTAATTTTGCGAATAATCTTTACATTTTTATTTTATTCTAGATCTTCTTCTATTTATACCTATATACCTAATGCCGCATTAATTTAAGGGAGAAAAAATGGGTGACAATTGGCGAAACAACTATGAAAATTTATAAATGGGTGCCAATATCTACGAATGAACAAAAAAAGAAGCATGCGGCTAAAAGAGAAAATAAAGAGAACACGCCGAAGAAGGTTCACGACTCCTCCAACTCTAACTTCGGCATGGCGGAGGACTCCAACACATGTGAGTTTGTTATGCCATGTTGCAGTGGCGAAGTTTCCATGACCTTGTGCTCTTCTCGAAAATGGAAGGTGTTACAAGTAGGTCAGGGATAAAACAACAGTAGTTTAGTCAAAATAATTCTTTGGTCAGGTCATTTTCAACTGTATAACAGAGTTCCCATACATAGAGACAAAACCCAACTGAACTCTAAAGTAAATTGAAACATGAACATCATATTGTGCACCTTATACAAAACTTTGAAATATTAGAATAGAATATTTGAATAAGTATATACTACAATATAAAGATCATATTTCAATGTTTCACATCAAGTTGAGTAGGTGTTCCTGTTAAGTCTTGCATCCTAGTCTAGTTAACACTGCGATGGAAGAACTGCTGTCATTATCCACATGAAAATCGAAATTTATTACTTATCTAAGCCTATTCTAAAAAAAATCTTGTTTATTCCAGGTTTTTCGACAGTCAGTGACTCCCAAGGCCCCACCGAGTTCACATCAACATCAATGAACTTCTCCGAGGACTCCAACTCACAGAGTAGTGGCACCATCACTCCGGCGAAAAGGTTAAAAAGTGATTGAGGCAATCACAATTAGACCCACAAGGATGTGATTTGAGCCAATGGACAATACCTAGTGTTTTAGTGAAATGACATTTTACTGCAAGCACTGTTATGCTTTTGCTCTTTTTTTTAAAGGCCCTTATTCTCTATAGCCACTACAATTCCATTCTTCCATACTATAGCAATGTCTTATTGGTGGTAGGAACCATAATCTCTAAGGGCTTTAATGGCCTTTTTGAAATTTTCCCTCGTCTGGGTATAACTGGGATCGCCCCTAGTCCACCGTCTAGCTCCCATAGTACAAGGTTTCCTTAGTTTGGGTTTGTATAATGAGTAAGAATTTTCTGGCGAAATTTAGTATTAACACGACATTAGCCTGGTCAAACCAGGCTAACATTAACAAGTACATGTTTTTAAACAAAAAGTGTTATTGCTGACACATAAAGCCATAATTTACCTTGCTAATGTATGAATGTCACAATTTGATTGTGATAAGACTTGTCGCGAGTTGTCAGTTGAGATAATAGAATCGAGGCCCTGTTTAGGTTATGGCTTATTTTAAGTACTAGTACCATATTCCTGACTAGAACTGGCTGCATCTATAAAGCTACTTATGGCCAGTATATGTGATCCAAAACTTTAAAAACTCCCTAACATGCCCATTTTCACTTATACCTACTAGGCAATATGGCAACTGGTTCAACAGGGTGTCCACTGTCTGGAAGGTCAGGGACGCACGTCAGGTATAGTCAGAAAAAAAAAAAAAAAATCCAAATCTTTAAAAACTCCCTAACATGCCCATTTTCACTTATACCTACTAGGCAATATGGCAACTGGTTCAACAGGGTGTCCACTGTCTGGAAGGTCAGGGACGCACGTCAGGTATAGTCAGGGAAACATGATCAGTTAAAAAATCTGCACCATTAGCTTGACTGCGTAGACATAAGTTTTATCTTTTTTAACTGTCAGATTTGTCGAGAAAATGACGTCACACCGAGCCATGTCCAATACAAAAAGCTTGAAGCTCGTATGTCTACAAAAGAAAAGAGTGATATTATTGAAAATAATTTTAACTTTTTATTTCAAAATTAGTGAGCATTGTAATCTCACATTAATATATTTTATTCTTGAAGATATTTTCTTATGTTATTTATATAATCTAGTTTAAAATAAGAAGAAAAAACATATAGTTTAGGAAAGGTGGTCACCCTGTTCATCTTTACGCATTGTTTTCGTGAAAATGGGCATATTAGTTTTGATTACCAAGCAAATCACGCCGGTGCTTGTCATAGTCATAATAATTCTATAACAGAATTGAGGTCATTCTCATTCCAGCAATCAATACTTTCTTACTACTGCATAACAGTGCTCAAGTACAAGTTAAGCTAAATACATATAAGTTTATTTCAAGAGTGAAGATTTGAGTTCAAAGTTAAGAACTATTAATTTATTTCTTCAAGTCATTATTTAGGATGTTAATATTCAAATTTTATTATTAGTTAATTTTATAGCCCAACAATATGACATTTGACATGCATTTTATCTATTTAAGTTTATTCAATGAAATAAATAGCTTTTTTTGTATGAGACGGAAGATGTCTGCCTCTCAATTTTATCTGATATTGATATTATGTGTGCTTAATGGTTTTTTATCTGAAGCAATTGTTTGTGTATGTAATACTATTGTAAATATTATTTCTATTCCATATTTTAATGAATTAAGACTAGATTTATAATTATTTAATAAGTTTAGTGATTATTGATGACTGGCAGGAATTAATGTTAAATTTATGTGGGTTGATTAAAAATGTATATTTGATATTATGAAACGATTTCGCGAGTTCGAACAACCCTATCAATTTTGATGACTGCAGTGCGAAATATAACATTTTGAATTGGAGAAAAAATATTTTATTATTAGCTTTAATAGTTACATTAGATGATTTTTGGGCAAATATGGTGAACATAAAGCCCTGCGCCCACTAAGGCGACAAAGGCAATACCAAAACGAATAGTATTAACTCATAGAACATTTTTCAACATTGGGACCAAAATACATCGGCGTAGTGTGGGCGCACTGCAGTGCACCTCTGCCCATCCCTTCGGGGAATACAGGCGTGATGATGATGTATGTTGTTAATGACGCGTGGTCGCGTGGCTTTCGCCACAGAAATTAATTCTTTATGTATATTGTTAGAAAGTACATTTTACATTATTAGTTAGCACGTACCTGCGCAGGTCGTAAAAAGGATTAAATAAATTAGTTAGGTATTTAGTATAATCTACTACATTTTTACTACTGACAAAATTATAAAGATGTGATTCTAAAATTTAATTTCCGAATCTATGCTGGACATGGACTGCGAGGCCAGCGAGCCCGAGTGCTGGTCTGACAAGTTGTCTATCTCCTGGATTCCCATTATATTCTCCACCAGCTCGCTGAACGTTAATTTCTGAAAGATAACATGTAGGCACCGTTCAATAGCTTGTAAGGCATTCCTGAAGCTGCAGTAGATGACCATTTATAACCGAAACCGGTGGTATAAGGTAGTTAGGTTTCCGCTGTTAGTTGTGCCCGTAAAGACAGGTATAGGGCAGTCTATATACATTGTGTTAACGACCGTTTAAAGAAGTGAGCAAGACTGCTTGCGCCGCGTCCAAGCATTTTGCTGATGCATCATAATAAATGAAGACTTTGTACCGTTGGCAGAAAAGAGAAGTCGTCTTCGGCCATGACGGTTCGCTCCTCGAAACTGTGGCCCGTGAGTATGGTTAGCAGGTACCAGGACAGCTCGCGGGAGAAGTGTTCACCTGGAAGTTACGAGAATTGACTTAGAACCTTTGAACACTGCAACATTTATAAGACGACAACATAAGCCGACTGCTGATTCCTCTTGAGTCTTAAGTTGTGAAGAACTTGAACTGCTTTAGAATGCACCTACTTAGGTAAATATTTGTCATGATGTTAGTTACCGTAATCAGAGAGCATATCGATGAAGTCGTTCCTGTCCAACATGAACGTGCCCTTGCTCATGGAACTGAAGTTGTGGAACGCGTTCTGCACACGCTTGTAGTCTTCGCCGAACGCCGGCCGGTGATTCAGATACAGCATCACGAACTCGTCAAAGTCTATTTCTGTCACCGGCTTGCGCGCGTACACCTTATATTTCGCTTCTACTAACAGATTCTCTACCTGGTGAATATGGGTGATAGAATACACCACGTGAGCTTAACATAGATAAGGTAAAGATTTTAAACACTTAAGGGTTTGGTTAATCTGTTCGGCAAGCAAAATGCAGATTTAAAAGTACCTTGAGATCTGAAAAAAACACAACGCACCTCATACTCCGATGGGAAGAACCCAAGTGCCCTCATAAGATCGGGCAACGAATCTATGGGTATGTAGTCCTTAATCCGCCTCATCGCTGGGGAGAAAGTGCCCTGGCACAGTATTTGGATGTAGTAAAATAGGTCTCGCACTTCCTGGAACAGCCATCCTGGACGACCGTTCTCTACGAGGCAGTAATACGGGTCTAGTTCTGTGCCACCCATTCGCGTTGTGGCTTCTACTGATCTGGAACATGAGATCGATATTGAAAATATCTTCAAACAGCCAAATGACGATAGTGGGTAGATCATACCTTTTTTTTTTTTTTTTTTTTAACGTCGGAAAATCCTTTATGGATACCCTGCCACCTCGGGGGAAGTAACAGGGTTATGTGGGAGTCCAGGCAGAAGGCCGTATACCCACTAAAAACCGACGGTGTACCATCTTCCGCTTATATCGGGGCGCCACGGGATCGCTTTCGCATGCACCGCGACGCACCAGCGGATAACTCATCAATGGTTGAGTCTCCGGCGCTGAGAAGAGACGGCTTGGTACAACCCCGACCGTCTCCCAGACCGATGAAGCCGTGCAATGGATGATGAGCCCCCGGACCCATCATCCTGGCTTCAATTATGGGGGAAGATTACGCGCGTAGCGTCCTCTTCTTCTTCCCATTCGTCTGCGCCGAAGCGGGTCAGCCAAGGGATCCACCTCCCTGGCCCGTTCCGCGGTCTCCTTCTGAAACATCACGTCCTCGCAGAAGGAGACCATAGCCCCCCAGGCCGTGTCACTGCCGAGCATAGATAGAATAACACCCGGCAGTGACAGGTCCCTACCGACTAGCGCTGTCAGAGTGTGGCGCTCCCGGTTCCAGGCACCACACTCGACCAGCGTGTGCTGTGCAGTGTCCTCAGCTGCGCCACACTCATGACAAGCGGGCGTCAGCTCTCTTCTGGCTATCCGGTGCAGGTACCAACCGAAACAACCGTGTCCAGACAACACCTGCACCAACCGGAATGTAAGAGATCCGTGTCGTCTCCGCACCCACACCTCGAGGACCGGGCGAATTGCCTCTATGGTCCACTGGCCATAGGTCTGGCTTGTCAAGTCTTGCGCCCATCGCCTCAGCAACTCCTGCTGTGACCGGCGCCTGACAAGGCGAACCTCCTCAAACATAGGATGTTCGCCTTCCGCTTTTCTCGCCGCCGTGAAATTGTACACTTTGGCGAGAACCTCCGCTTCCAGCTCCCACGGAGGGGTGCCAGCGAGCACGCAAGCCGCCGCCCCGGATATTGTACGGTATCCTCGGACTACTCGTAGCACCACAGTCCTCTGTGCCCTACGCAAGAGGGCACGGTTGTGGGCGTTGAGCGCGTCTACCCATACTGGCGCTCCATATAGCGCCATGCTCCTTATCACCCCCGCATATAGCCGGCGGCAACTCGCCCCCGGCCCACCCGAGTTTGGCAAGAGCCGTCCTAGCGCAGCTGCCGCGCTAACCAACCTCGGTGCCAGTCCACGAAAGTGGTCTTCAAATCGCCAGCGTCCATCAAGGGTGAGGCCCAGATACTTCATTTTGGACCCCACACTGACTCTGACGCCGGCTACTGCTATTGTTGCCCCAGGCGGGGGTCCACACCGAGGCCCATGGAATAGTAGGGCCTCAGTTTTCTCCAGCGCTACTCGGAGGCCTAAAGCCCTAATGCGACTGACAACCAAGGTGGTACCCACCATTGCCAGTCTCTCCACTTCCTTCCACGTTTTTCCTCTGGCCAGGACTAGGGTGTCGTCCGCGTAGCAAAAGATGCGCATCTTCGGAAGTAGCGCACCGCGGAGCACCCAGTCATACCCTAGGTTCCACAAGACCGGTCCCAAAACGGACCCTTGTGGAACCCCACACGTTACCCGTCTTCGCACCAAGGCTCCTCGTCCATTAATGAAGGAGACCTGCCTATCTTGAAGGTACTCTTCCAGCAGCCGCCGCAGGTACAGGGGCACCCGGTGAAATTGGAGCGCCGCCTTTATTACACTAAACGGCAGGCTGTTGAAAGCGTTAGCGATGTCTAGTGATATCGCTAGAACCTTCTCGCCTTTGTTAGTCACTTCCATCGACCACACTTTCAGGGCAGTGAGGGCGTCCACTGTGGATCTCCCGGCCCTAAAGCCGAACTGGCACTCTGACAGGTCCGGTCCAGTCTGCGTGATGTGCTGTACGACACGAGCAGCCACGATTCTCTCAAATGCCTTACCCGTGTCGTCCAACAGCACTATTGGCCTGTAGGCTGAGGGGCAGTCCGGTGGGCGACCCACCTTTTGCAGCAGGCAGAGACGTCCCTCTTTCCAAGGTTTAGGGAATTGCCTCACCGTCAAGCATCGATTGAACAATTCCCGGAACTCCTCCTTCATATGCTTGAGAGTAATGGCCAGCACTCGCCCAGGCACTCCGTCAGGGTCCGGCGCCCTTCGTTTTGTGCGGAGGCGCTCCATCACTGCTTCCATCTCCCCGTCAGTAACTAGAGGGACTACGTCTTCGCCTGATACCTCCGGCGGGAGGCGCATTGGCGGCAGAGGATGCTCAGGACAGTCAGGGAAAAGAGTCGAAACTACCCTTTCCAGAAGTTCCGGCTGCAAGGTTTCAGTTAAGGGGGGTCCTTGGCTTCGGAACTTGTTCCGGGCACAATGGTACGGGCGCCCCCAAGGGTCTGCATCAAGTGTAGACAGCATCTCCTTCCAACCTCCCTCCTTTACCCGTACAATCGTTAATTGAAGAACCCCCTTCGCTTCCTTATAGGCCTCATACAGTTGACCCTCCTCCACGAGGTCTCTTACTATACGTCTACGGCTGTGCCCGTATAATCGCCTTGCCGCAGAGCAGGCCACACGGAGATTGGCAATCCCCTGCGACCACCAATATACCCTCCTTTTTGGAGGATTGCGTTTCGCTCTTGGCATCGCCGCGTCACACACCACCGTGAGGGTGGCTCGGATGCGGGCCGCGGTTTCATCCACTCCCTCATGCTCGTTGACCATTGAGCACCAGCTTTGTATAATGGCCGCTTCCTCAGCTAACTCCCTGTCAAGGCGACCAAGTGCCCAACGAGGAAACCTTCCATCGCCTCGGGGTTGCAGCTGTGGGGCAATCTGAGAAGTAGAGATCTCAAATCTAATGTAGACATGATCTGAGAGAGTCTCCACGTCCCCCAGCACTCGCCAGTCGCAGACACGTTGGGCGACAGCAGGAGTGGCAAACGATACGTCGACCACAGACCCGCCGTGCTGTCTTACACACGTGTGTGCCGTCCCGATGTTGAGGAGAGATAGTCCGGACTCGACTGCCCATTCTTCCACAGCTGCTCCACGCGGGTTGGTTCGGAGCCCCCCCCACGCCCGCGATTTAGCGTTGAGATCGCCCATGACTATTACTGGGAGTGGTGCCATCCTTCTCACTGCCAGACCCAAGGTATCAAGAAACTCCTCTAGGTCCACCAGAGGTTTATTTGGGGAGAAGTACGTGCCTATGATGGCATACTCCCGGTACTTGACAGCCACATATCCTAAACCTCGTTCCTTAACTACCAGAGGACCCGCTTCTGGCCTGCTGACTATTGCCACAGAGCCACTCAGGTCCCCAGCCCAATAAGGCCTATTAGGGACAAAGTACGGCTCCGCAGCAACGGCAACATCAATCTGCCACTCTGCAATGGACTGCAAGAATAAATCTTGAGCCCCTGCGCAGTGATTGAGATTCGCCTGGAGGAGGGTAGATCATACCTAGAAATTATTTAGTGACAGTTACCTGTAGTTAACAGCCCATTGAAACATTGTAGTATCCTTGGCGCCAATAGTAAATAGAATTCCGAGGTCTTCACGGAAACACATTTCCAAGATCTGCACGCAAAGAATTGTAAGTACGTCAACTAAGCCGAACAAACCTAGCATACCATAAAAAAACTGAAATTTGTCACTGATTCTCTTTCTCTCGTGTTGTCTGTACCTTTATTGGGTGTCCCAGTGCGCCGACATGCTTCCAAGGATTACCATCGAGTGGCAGCTTCTGTATGCCGATGACGTCATTCGTGGCGAACACTATATAAAAGCGGTCCTCGTGGTCTTCCCGCCGGCTCACCAGCTGCACCTTCCGCACCGGGCTCTCGAATCGAGGCCCGAGCACCGTGGCAAGGGTCATCGTTGTGGCGTAGTTCATTATTTTGTATTTGTACTGCACATAGTAACTACTAATAATGAGAAACTTTCACTAATGATTAGTAGATTTTAATAGCTTTATTTTGAAATGAATACGAAAGCAAACCTCATTGTTTGTCATAAGTATCATCGGTATATCAGTCCTAGACTCCTCAGGGTCAACATACTGTGGTGTTGGCCAAAGTATTCCAGTCAGCGGCACCGCAGTCTGATCAACTCTATCCAGACTCATGACTTCCAGGTATTCGTCGGAACTGGACCCAACGTCGTACTCCACCATGCACCTGTCCGCTCCTAAAGACACGAGCTTGTACTCTCCATCCGGGTTTTTAGCTGGTAAGAAAAAAACAGCAGAGATATCCTTGTAGTGCGCTCGGTGTTTGCCAAGAAATTTCCAGACGAAGTTATTGCAGTCATATTTGTAAACGCAGATGGTTTTTCCGGTATCCTGATGACAAATAACGACCATTAAAATAATTTAATGGCATTGGCGTTGATGATGTACCTACTTCATTCTCAGTTTCCTAAAAAGTTAGCTCTTAAAATGTTATTTGATGTGTCAGGCCACAGTAGGTAAGTAGTTCTAAATCAGTCTGCGTTAACTCATAAAAGGAACATAAATTGTTGGTTGGTTGCTCCAGTTTCTTCAGGGCGTAATACCAATGAAACTTACAGCCATAGCCATGGTGAGCGAATCGAGGCTATAGTTGATTATCTTGATCGCATAGTCGGTGTCCCTGAATGGCTTCTCGGTAAGGATGTCTATCGTAGAGGGGTCCAGGAATAGGAGCTCACCAGTGTTCAAACCACAAGCTAAGTGCAAGCCTAGATAACATGAAATATCAAAGTTGGAACTTAGGGAAGAAATTTGAATATGGTAACTAAAAATACGTATTTAGTAAGTATAGGATAATTATTTCATTTACTACTCATAAACACTGTTTTCAGACTACCCTAATACACGGATCTTGTTACTATTTGTATTGTTAGCTTATTTATCTCACACCTGACGGCGAATATTTGAGGCAGGTGACAGAGTACTCTGGTATTGAGATTTCGTAGTTGCAATTTATTGAGTCTTCCTTCGGTGGTATGACGACCTTGTAGTGCTCCCTCAGATTTAATCTCGCGAAGACCTTCCGCTGTTCAAAGTTGAACAGTTCCACTATGCCGTCGGTGTAGCCTATGGCAACGAGAGGCCTACAAACAAGTAGTTTACCAAGTTTTATGATCTGCTGCTGTATTGGGAGAAAATTGCAATTTGCACCTTCACCTAAACTTTTTTAGCTGTTGTTTCAGATATTTCATTTATAGCAACTGTGATGTGCTAGGTACTCATCAAATCACTGTAGTAGCATTTTGGCATGCTGTACAAATTACAAAACTACGTCTAGTACATAGCGATAATCGTACGAAGTTGTAGAACATGCAAGCTCTTACTCACTTAAGCGAGTGCGCAGATATGGTAAGCGCGGGCGAGGTCCTGTTATTCAATATCGTGCGAAGTTTCTCAGTTACGAAATCTACAAAACCGACGCCTTGGTTCTGTGTACCTGGAATTGAGTTATTAGCCATCATCCCATAAGGTACCTACTACTTCGCTTATTCTAAACACTTATTGACGTTAAGTTTATTTCTTACAAACTATAAAGTCTCTGATGACAAACGGCTTGCCGCCGGTGGTAGCGTCGGTAGGAAGTCTGGACTTCATCAGCTTCTGACGGAAGTGGCCCGTCTCTGGGTCCACCTTCGCCACGACTTGCTCCCAGCAGAGACATGACTTGTTACCTAGACCAATTTAAAATATGTATGAAATAAAACTTAGTAATTTGTTGTTCAAGTCAAGTTCACTATAAGTAACTTTGCAATAATATTCTGGGGCTGTGGAATGTGATCATGGGGTGTGACTAGCTTATAAACATTTTATCATTATTAGAAATTAATATAATAAAGGGCCTATTGAAATCCGTCGTATTTTCCTCACATTTTGGGTCTAGTATCATGTAGCTGCGAGGAGACAAGTTAAAGCTCAGTCCCTTGACGCTGTCCACCTGGAAGCCGTGCACCCAGTACAGCAACTTCAGCTGGTTGTCATAAAAGTGCAGCTCACCGGCGCTGTTACCTGTCACTATAACGCTGGAACAGAACAAATGATTAGTTTATAACGAAATTAGAAGAAAGTAAGTTAACTATATTAGCTTAGGGGCGGGTAGATTAGGGAAATTGTCAGTTCTCCTGGGTAAACGAAAGATAAATATTATTTTTGGGACGATAAAGGATCACATTGTAAACTAACCCATCAACATCCTTAATGACATTGATCCTATTCTTCTCAATTTTGAGCGCTTTGATGTATCTCAGGTGTTCAATGTTGGACGCATCAACGTTCAACTGATATTCAATAGTGTACCCATAAACTAGGACGAAGCCCCGGCTCGTCACCACTAGTATCTGGGAGGTGCTGCCCACGAACGTGTAGGCAACCAACCTGCCGTATTCCGGGTTCACATTCCTTTCAGGTATGCGGATTTTGAGCTCGTACTGGTCTGTCTCTTTGATCAGACCTCTTTCCATAATGAATACTTTCTATAAATTAACATACAACATTTTTTTTCTTTAAATGACAAGTGTTATTTTTGTAAAGGACTTAAATAGGTTACTACTTGTGTAAATTATACAGGAGTGGGGACGAATGTCTAGACTAGTCCTCTGTCACAGATTCGCTCGCGCGCTCTCAGTCTTATTTCATACGAGTGAAAGAGATTAAAACAACAGATGGTCTAGTAACTAAAGTACTAACGCCGGATTTGCCGATCCAAATGTCGTTTTTGGTCATCAATAGAAACTGGGTCGAATTGTGTGGGTTGAAGCCCATATCGATCACGGAATCTCGTGGTAAGTCTACGCATATCTTCGCTGTGAATAAAGATTAAAGTAATGCTGCGTAGTCGTGTATGAAGCTCGCAGCAATAGCATAAATTGCCAATAAGTTGATAGTGGAGTAGAGAATCTTTAACACAATAAAACCTACCATGTGGATCCTCTCCAAAAGACCATATCCACCAGAACAACGTAGTCTTCTCGGAATACGACAAAGTTAACAGATACTTGGCATCCCCGCTAATAACCACTTTAGCTAGCTTTGAGCTTCCGTGTGGTGAGAACATTGTTCGCTGTGGGAAGTAATCACTGGTGTCCCAGATGATTATGATATTCTCGGGACCAGAGTCGGCCGTGACGATCCATCTACCTTCCAGGTCCGATGCTATGCTGGTTACCATGTGCCTCTGTAAGAACAATAACTACATTCAAAGAAACTTGCGCATCACAAAGACTAAGTAGTTGAAAGGAGTAGTCTATGCCAGCTATCGTCCAAGTCCAATTTGGATCAAGCTTTTGGTATAAATGTACCTACTTTGATTATTAGGTCACAAATAATACGGGATCGATTTATTTCCCCTGATTTCTAACCTAAGTAAGTACGTACGAGGTCAAATTAAAATAGGTTTATTACATGTCCTTGCAGTATCCTCATCTGGTTGGCGGTCCAGTTGTACAGCACCGCGCAATTGGAGGCCGCGTAGAACGCGATAGTACTGCCGTTGTCGTTCAAATTGATTACGCCAACCTTGGGGTTGTAGCCGTGGATCCAGCGGAGGTTCTGTAAAAAGAAGATCACCGCCGTCTTTACCCGGGGGTCCAAGGGGGGTGCGGTGCATCTGGGGGCAGAGTCCTAGGGGGCGCAAGTCGATCGTCATAAATTTCGATCAGTACACCACGCAAGCGGAGCCACGGGCTCAGCTAGTTCAGTATACATAATTGTTGATAAGGTTGGGGAGGGGAGAGGGGGGCAGGCTGATTTGGCTGATTCGCACCTCAGGGCCGAATATGTTTAAGACGGCCATGGAAGAAGATAGCCATACCTTTATGGTATTGTATCATAAATAGTTTATGTTTAGATATAAATAGAAATAGACAGATGATTCTGATAACTGTTGATAGAAACTTACGAAAGGTGTCGGCTTGTGATGATGCTCAGCAAATTCATGTCGTTTTATTTCCGACAGAGACAAACTGTACATACGCCCTACATTTGTCTCACTCGTCTCTGCCTTCTGTATATTTGGAAGCGATTGAGTCATAGCTGATGTTATTTGATCTATTACTTTACAAGAAAATACGCAAAGTCAGTCGCAAAGTAATTAAGCTCTTCGTAAAAAAAATTTAATGTCACCAATATTGACATACCTAACATTAAACCAAAAGTAAATATACCTATGAACAACAACCTCATTTTGTATCTACCTTTAAACTCGTAGTAGGTAGCTGGTATCGGCAAACATATGGATGCCATTTATCTACCACTCAGAAAAGAAACAAAGTTTTATTTTTAGAAAATGATTTAAACAAAATGAGTTTTGTTGCCAGTTAGAATATTCTTTGATTGGTTTTTAATTGTTATTGCAATGCAATTGTAACAACAGCCAATGAAATATGAATCACACTATAAAATGCAACAAAGAGTAGGTACCTATAATGCCTCGTCATTTCGGTGTCCTATATTTACTGAATCTTCCGCCGAAGGTCGTTAACCAGATCACACGAGACGTACACAATATTTATCTCGAGTCAAAGGTCGGCACAGTACGATACATTGAACATTATCTCCATCATTTTTATTCAAACGCCGTCATGTTCGGTGTGAAGCTCTTTATTTGTGTGCTAAACTTAATTTACTGCAGCGGTGTAACAAGTAAAACTATTTATTTGGAGCTGAACGCGCAAGCTACGAATGAAGAGGTCAGTGTTGTCAATATCTAAGTATTTTTTCGTTTTGTGTTTGTTGCGAATTATATGTGTCACTTTTCATGAAATCGCAGATCGGTACCTACTTCCTAGATTGCTTCTAACGAATACGAGTGAGTCTAAGAGTGTAAGTCGGTAGTTACGTCTATTCATTTGGTACTTAGATACAAAAAAAAACATACGGGTCGAATTGAGAACCTCCTTTTTGAAGTCGGTTAAAATAAAAATTACATTAGTTTAAATAGAACAACAGCGGCCCCTCTAACTTCCAACCTACTGACGCTTGCAAAGCGATGAACTAAACAAAAACAACATACAAAATAAATTTTCAAATATTTTAATTAATTATTGCGTGTGTGTTAGTGTATTTTTTAAACTTACGATTCGTAATATCTTGAAAACTATATTTATAAAAAACTATTTTTATCTACTAATTAGATTGTTCAAATAGACGAACTATGAATTAACTGTACCTAATTCGCAGGTAGCTTTTCTGAAGAAATATGGCTACATACCGGAGGGGCAAGTGGGTGCGGACTACGCATACTCAGAGCAGGCGATATCCGATGCGCTGAGGAAGATGCAGGCCTTTGCGGGGCTGCCGGAAACAGGCTCCCTAGACACTGAGACCAAAAAGGTAATTTACCAAAACGCCGCTGTAACGTCAAAATCATGTTCGAACTTCGAAGATATCGAAAACTCGTAAGAAAACGTGCTTTGGAGATTAAAGTCCGTGTATAGTATTCCTATATGATTATAGTAGATACCGTGCGCATTTAACTTGACTTTTTTTGAAAATGTACCTGCTGCATATCAATTTATAGATTGAATTTCGAAATAGTGCTTCAAAATTCGCTCGCGTCGTTGATGACAATTCGTTGAAAAATGAGCTTTTCTGCGAGTTAATACAGTTCGTTTTGATATTTACAAACAAAAACCGCGCGCCTTTCAATGAGTTTCTGAGCTTCACGGAAACTGGGTTGTCCGCCATTATTTATGGCTACCCTCAACTGTAGAAGAATTGCGACTGAACCGACTTTTTAAATAGGTACCTATTCTTTGACGTCTAGGTATCTACTGTATCTGTTTATCTTTAGCTGTTCACCAAAAAACGGTGCGGAGTGAAAGACATCGAGAGCACATCCACATCTGCCAGAAATCGGAGATACATCTTGCAACAAGCGTGGAACAAACGCAGCATCAGCTACAGGCAAGTACTCTACAAGTAACAATTTACAGTTAAAAAGCTTTTGTGCTGCAAATAGTTTATCTGTTACCTTCGGCAATCACCAGACACAATCTGCCTTCGTCTCGTGAAGTTTTGTCAGTTACTGAGTCCTGAAAACTTTTAGCTACACTAGTTACTCACGTAGCTCAGGGCTGGAGCACTACCTGAAACTGTGGTTCATTCGATTATCATGAACTTAAACCCGTACTTGACAGAGCGAACATTCTTGACATCGAAGCATCAGACACTCGAAAACGCGCGTGTAATCGAAAAATTAATAACGACACTTCAATACATTGAGTCTTTAAAAAAAATATTTTATGAGTCACTTTTTTCAAGGGATGTCCTTACCATCTGCTATGCCTGTCCTGTGTTTTTACAGGGTGGTAAACGGGTCGAATACCCTGCATAAGTCCCACGTGGAGAAGCTGATGGCGCTGGGGTTGTCGGTGTGGGCGCCGCACGGCAACCTGCGCTTCCACCAGCAGGACGAGGGCCGCGCCGACATACAGGTCTCATTCGTCGTCGGGGACCATGGAGACGGGTACGTAACAACTAAATTAGCGAGACCTAAACCTATCGTGGACATCATTATCATATATTATAACTGTCTCAAATAGGGGGGCACACAGGGGAAGATTGCTTAGGGCATCAAGTTACCTTAATCTGGCACTGCTTATCACCACCTCTTAAAGTATTTTTGTTTCAATAGTAACTGTCAGAAACGGAAGGTAATAAAACATTGGTGCAAGCCAGGTCGTGGTAAGAGGATTGTACCTACTGTCCGTGTTAGGTTTCCATTCGACGGGCCCGGACGCGTGGTTGCGCACGCGTTCCCGCCGCCGCATGGCGCCATGCACTTCGACGACGACGAGCTGTGGGGCGACAACCCCGACGAGGACGAGGAGGACGTCACCGATTTCTTCGCGGTCGCCATCCACGAGATCGGACACGCTCTAGGCCTCTCGCACTCCAACGTGAAAGCCTCCGTCATGTACCCTTACTACCAAGTGCCCGTGGAGAGGCTACACACCGATGACATATTAGGAATGCAAGAGTTGTACAGTAAGTTAACTTTTAGGGTTCCGTACCCAAAGGGTAAAACGGGAACCCTATTACTAAGACTTCGGTGTCCGTCCGTCCGTCCGTCCGTCTGTCACCAGGCTGTATCTCATGAACCGTGATAGCTAGAGAGTTGAAATTTTCACAGATGATGTATTTTTGTTGCCGCTATAACATCAAAAAACATAATACAATAAATAATTAAGGGGGCTCCCATACAACAGACATGTTTTTTTGCCGTTTTTATAGATAATGGTACGGAACCCTCCATGCGCGAGTCCGACTCGCACTTGGCTGTTTTTTTATAGATAACGGTACGGAACCTTTCTTGTGCGAGTCCAACTCACACTTGGCAGGGTAAGTACCATCATAACTTTAAGCCTCTTGAGGCCTCAAATGACCTCAATACGAACTGTGTTAACTAATAGAAGAAGTTCATTCGTCAACGAAATGACATGAACAGCGCGAGCGAATTTTGACGCGTGGGGGCGCGCGGGCGTGTATTTTACCACTGAAGTTCAATCTTTATGTATATAGACACAGAGTTGGTGTTCAGTAACAATTTATTAAACAATTATACAATTAAACTCACAATTACTCCAGACTTATTTATTCAGCTTACATTTCTCAATCAAGTAGCTCACACAGATAATATAATAATAAAACCATAGATCACTAGGTACATTGCTAGTGATGATACGGAACAGTTGGTTTTGGTATTGGCAAAAATTAGGACGCGCGAGGTGAGTCTCCTGCCCCCTTAGCCAGCCCGCGTAGACATAAGTTTTATCTCTTTCAACTGTCAGATTTGTCGTCATCAGAAAATGACGTCATATTGAACTTTTTGTACTAGACATGCCTCGGTGTAACGTCATTTAATCAAAAACTCTGACAGTTAGAAGAGAAAAGAAAACTTAGCCATTTATGTACTATGTATTTCTCGTAAGTGATTGATTGTAATCTTAGAGAAATAAAGAAATTCTTACCGTAAACATATGGTGTAGACATGAGGTCATGCTACAGGGCCTGGTGTTCAGAAATCATAAAGGTATATTGAAATTAAACTATTTTACGGATTTTATCGCGTTTATTTACTATTTTATTTTCCCGACTAAATATGAGGGTACCCAGTTATTAACTATGACATCAGGACGTCTAACACCTCAGTCCCCCCATGACCATGGTTGCTGTAAAGCAGCCGAAACGTCGGGAAAATAAAATAGTAAATAAACGCGATAAAATCCGTAAAATAGTTTAATTTCAATGTATAGTATTCGCGTAAATATAAATAAATCATAAAGGTATGTTTGAAAATCCTACTTCACTCGTAGTGAACGAGCAATTCCCGGTGGAGCCTGAAGAGTCGGAGGAGTCTGCGGAGAGCACGCAGAGCCCGGTGTCGCACTCGTCGCTGGTGCCGCGCTTCACCAGGCCTGACAGCGGCGAGCTGGAGGAGAACCTCACGCCCGACCTGTGCATGGCCAACTACGACACGCTGCAGGTGATCCACGGACAGATCTACGTGTTCGAGGAAGAGGTGAGCTCAACCACATTCATTTACAAACTTTTTAGTCAACTACATTTAAGGAGAAGACCCTTAATTCCACCCGTATGTTTCTTTATATAATATCTTTTAAAAAATCGTCATTTAAATGTGTGGGTACGGTTATTATGTTAAATTACCCTATGCCGAGACCTACCTTATTTGATGAGAGGGTCATTCAAATTTTCCGAATTCCGTTACGTTCATTTTATGATTGCGAGAGACAGTTTCCCTCAAATTCATATCAATTTAAATCGACCTACGATGACATTTTTCATTATACAATCATATTGCAAAGCATATTGGCGTCCTTCTTACACCCTATTATACCGGGTGTATCAGAAGTCCGAAATAATACTTTGGGTACATTACATATACGGTAGCTCATAAGTGGATGCTTAGTGAGACAATATTGTTGTAGTGTTGGTAAATGTTGTTAAACTTGACCATTTGTAAGTGCCCCCGTAGGCATATACAAAATAAATGACTTTGTAAAATCTCGATAATGTATTTTCAGTGGGTGTGGATACTTCCGAACAGGAACGTGATGGGTGACCGGTACCCGCAGCGGTTCCACGAGGTGTTCATAGGCCTGCCGAGTAACATTACCAACATCAAGACCATTTATGAGAGGCATAATGGCAATGTTGTTATATTCAAAGGTAATTAAAATTGCAAATGCAGTACCTCTGCCTATCTCTACGGCGTTCAGGTGTGATGATGTATTGGATGTATCTTCATCAAAGCCGAAAAAATACGTTCAATTTGGCATTTTGTCTCGATGTATGTCGAAGATGATGTCAACATGCGAGAATCGGCCCCCTGCTGTCTAACGTCGTAGGTCATACTAAAGTAATTATTTTCAGAATATCATGTAAGTGGTAGTATTTATAAGCTAGCTAAGCTACAAATTCTTTAATGTAAATATGTAACTTAATTTGCTGTAGTATTGAACTGCTTGACTATAGTAGGTAGTAATTGAATTGAATTATTTCTCTAGAATTATATGGTTTAAAGGTGGTAGGCATAAGGAATGTTTATTTTTGATTTGATATGAATCCTTTGAGTTTCTTGTCGCATTAGAAGTATTAGTAGTCTTACTTTACATTAAAAAAAACAATTCCTTTTAATATGAGAATTCTCTGCGGTTCAATTCTCGCATGAATGACAGTATCTCTAATTCGACATATGTTGAAACCGAACGCCAAATTGGTAGTATTTTGATGTGAAAAAATCGAATGGCGTGCTTGGCGAGTGAGAGCAACTGTTGATGCTGCAATGCCGTGATGCGAAATCTTCGAGCAGCTCCGTAGCTCCTCGGTTCTTTCCGCCGCTTAGACTCTGCCCACCGGCTGACTCCGTTCACTCGCCGCTACGACGCTTCTCTCTCTACTCTACTCGTAAATAACATAATTTTTTACATCTGCCAGGCGTCCCGCGACGGCTATTTTTTTTGTTTTGACATATGTCGAATTAGAAATAATGTCGATCTTGCGAGAATTGGGCTCCTGTAATATTGTACCTATACAGCAACACATAATAACGATTTAATTACCATTTATCATCCAGATAGAGACTACTGGGAATTCGATGAGAGCTTCCGTCTGATAAAACAAGGCAATATATCCGAGTACCGGATCCCGGAGGGCGTGTCCGAGCTGTCCACTGTGTTCACATCTAATTACAATAACAAGACGTACCTGATCGAGGAGGAGAGGTATTGGCGGTTCAACGAGGCCACGTGGACCATGGACCGGGGGTACCCCAAGGACATGTCGGCCTGGAGACAAGTGCCCTATCCGGTGAACGCTGCTATTATTTGGAAAGGAGGTAAGAGCACTGCAGTTTTTACTATATTATGTCTTTTGTATAGGGGAGACCTTGGTCTTGTCGTTTGAGCGTAGAACGCTCGGCTGAAATGATCTTTTGGGTGTAATCTTTATATTATCTGGTACCGCATTATACGATACGATGTGTTGGTGATATTTATTTAAAAGCAGTTAATTTGTAGGTGCTTGCTTAGCCAATTCACGAACATAATAAAAAAGTCATGAGTAGCACAGCAATTTTTAGGTGTTTGGGACTTTAAAAAAAATGGTATACAGCCCCACCACGTCACCACACTAGGACGTTAAAGCCCCGGCACACTGGGGCGTCAAATATTTTCTAATACTAAAACGAAATATGTGTAAATACACATAAAGTTTGAATTTAGAATCAGTCGTAGTTGTATTTTTAGGCATCACGATTAAGCTTCACGTACACCGCACACACCAAAACGAACTCTGTGTCAATATTCATAAAGTTTGAATTTCTGTGATATACCCACGCCCCCACGCGTGAAAATTTGCTCCCACTGTGTCATTTAGTTGAAGAATGAACTTTTTCTATGAGTCAATACAGTTTGTTTTGGTGTGGCAAAAATTTACGCACGAGCGTTGACGCCCAAGTCTGCAGAAGGCCTAAGACGCGCGAGTCAAAAATGTTGCCAATACTAAAAAAGGACTTTATGCCAAAAAGCAAAGACTCGAACTTTGAGCCTCCTCGTGTCAGTCACTTAACAGCTATTTGAGATGTATATGGTTTTTATAAACTTAAACAACTGCAGATATTCGCTTATTTTATTTAAACATCCATTTGCATAGATATCTTATTTTTAAATTATAATACAAGTAGGTTAGGTACACTTAATAAATGGTGAAGCTTCCACCTCAAAGTCTCCTCCTTGAATGCCGATGATGCCGATCCGACTGACTCCGTATACAATAGTAGTCTTTGGACTGACTGTCTGGCGTTCCTTCGGCACTTTTCCCCTCCTTTGACACGACGTGTCACGATAGTGTTGCCAATTTTAAATAGAATAATATCGATACCAACGAGTATTTAACGAAATACCGATCCATTTGAAATCGTTTTGATTTTTTTAAAAAATCATGACATGATTGACTAGATATTATATGTTTTCAGACACGTACTTCTTCCAAGGTCCCAGGTTTTGGCGGTTCGACAATAATCTAGTGCAGGCGCACGCGTACTACCCGCTGCCCACGGCGCAGATCTGGTTCGCATGCGAGCCCTCCCCCGACATGGACCGCTACAGCACCAACGATGGACCGTGACTTCATACCACCATCCATCATCTCATACCCGTTTAGACTACCACTAGAAGACCCCTTAACGTGATGCGTAAAACTTAAGCTGTCGCTAATTAATTAACAGAAGGAGATAACACTTACCCTCAGAATGATTAATTTCTTCTAATAACGATCAACTTGGGTGACGACAGCGATGTTGGGTCTCTCCCTCAAACATTGTATTTAACAATGGCCTTCGTGTCAGTTACGACTGTTACGAGTGATTCCATCATTATTAAGTTGCAGTTGTATTTTTAGTCATCACGATAAAAACCGCACACACCAAGATGAACTTCTGTGTGAATCCCACGCCCCCACGCGTCAAAATTCGCTTGCGCTATCAGTGTCATTTAGTTGAAGAATGAACTTATTCCATGAGGCAATACAGTTCGTTTTGGTATGGCGCCAGCCTCCAAGAACCAGTGTCTTAAGGCGTCTTAACGGGCATCAATATTCTACATAGTTACCCGTGATATCACGTGCCATTTTAGTCATAACACTAGCTTTATTAATCTCCTTTAAATAGTGTATTATTCATGCGAAGATTAGATCTACAGCATCCGTAGTTGCATCTCTACTTAATCTGTTAAAGGTTATGGTATCATTATCCCGAGAATCTACTTTGCTGAGACTGTATTATAAATACTTAAGATTAATGCTAATAATGATACCTTAGAAGTTATATTTTTTTTTATATGTTTACCAAACACATAGTTGTAAAAAATATTTAAATTTTTTATATAAATATTGGGGATTATCATTATTATAAAAATATATGTTATTAGTAAGAAGTTAATATTGGTGTCAATTCTGTTGTCACCAACTATAATACACTTAACTAAGCTTAACTATTGCCGTCCTTCTTACAGCTGTAATGTATGAGCAAGACGGCAATATTTTAATACTGATAAATAGTCTATTTGTAGTCAGCGTACAAGCAATAGAATCAACTACATTAGGAGAGTATAGTAAATAAAATAAACGAGAGTCTAATTAAAAATATATAACTTTATTAAAGTGTTCAAAAATCGCAAATTAAAAATGAAAAGCTGTGGTACAAATAAAACTGTTATAGCTATCGCCAGGAATGTGATCGACCGACGAACAGTCAGACTACACTAGGGTCAACCGACAACAGTATAATACTGTAGGTACCACTACAACAATGATTCACCATCTTTTCATACATAATTTTGAGACAATACATTTATACATAGTTTAAATTTAATAAGTAGTTCATTTGTACTGTAAGTGGATATTAATAAGTGTAAGCACCGAACGATGGGTGATGTCGAGTGGTCATTTATTTATAGTAAATGCTACGCGTCACTTCTACGAAGAGACATACTTTTGCACAACATGAAAGTGAAACATACATAAAATCGAAGTGGGTGGCCATCTGAATAAGTATTTAACAAGAGATTTTTAAATTCGCCTTGCCTCAGTGCTATATCACACAAGACACCAGTGGCGGCGCAATCAACCGTATGGAGGGTACTTGATCTGTCTCTTCTAAAATATGACCAGTGTATACATTAGACAGTGTCGCCTTGAAGCCATTAGACTAGTCATATTCTTGCTACCATTGATAAAAGACGTTATTTTAATGTCTTGAATAGTTTAGTCATAGCAGCTACAATGATAGTGTTGAGCGACTTGGGGCCCTGGTGTCCGCTTGATTGCGACGTCGCTAGTGTCCTATTAAGATAAAGCCTTTAAAATAACTGAGATGTACAACAGATTAACTTCGATCGTCATAAATAAGGGTAATAATTCGCCAAACACATTTGAACGACCTCACTGGTAAGTGCACAATTCACTAATATCTTGGTGAGCATCCAAAAACAATTGTAACAACATCTAGTGGAGTATGTTACATGCGGCGACGACTCACCGAGAACAATCGATACATCGAGCGTAACAATAATCGATAACGATAAAAATATCGAATGGGCAAGATCAAAATAATTACACTACAACTTAAACATGACCGTATACGTAATACCGTTTTAGTTTATCGTTATCGATAAGGAAATCGGGCATCCACACTGCTCGCAAACGGGCCAGTCGCGACCGTTCACGAGGTATAAAACCCCTCACACACTGCAGCGTCAAGACGCACTCGTCAAAATATTTGTACTGTCTTATTATACATAGTATAAAACAAAGTCGCTTCCCGCTGTCTGTCGCTATGTACGCTTAAATCTTTAAAACTGCGCAACGGATTTTGATGCGGTTTTTTTTAAATCGATAGAGTGATTCAAGAGAAAGGTTTATATGTATAATACATGCGTAATATAGTAGAGAAACACTGATAATTTTAGGTGGCGCTGCTTTCGTATGTCACTAATTGTAAGGCGGTACGAAGTTCGCCGGGTCTGCCAGTTATACAAGATTGTTTTTTGTTTGTGGTAAAAACAACGCGCCCACGCGTCAGTATTCGCTCCCGTGTCAGTGTCATTTCGTTGATGCCTCAGTGTGTGGGAGATCTTATAGTGATGGGGCAAAATAGGGCAATAAAGATATGGATGATAGCGATCGTTCTAGTGTTGTGTCGTGGGCGGTGCGTGCGGTGCGGCGTGCGGCGGCCGGCCTAGCTGCAGCAGGAGGCGGGGTTGGGGTCGCGGCCGGAGCGCTTGGTGATGTTGAGGCGGGTGAACTCCTCGGCCACCGTGGGGTGGATGCCCACAGTGTTCATCAGGTGCTCCATCGTCAGCCCACACCTGAAACGACGCAGTTTATTATCTATAACGTAAACACGTGTAACTCTAAATGGATTTTTTTTGTAATAACAATTTGTAAGTGCCTATACGATATAAATTATTTGACTTGACTTATATAATGTTATGAACTATTTAGAGTGGCATTGTAGACCACTTTAGTACTGAAAAGTACCTTTGTAAATAGGTTTAAATTACTATACATTTGGGTGTAAAGCCCCCCCCGCACACACTGATGCGTCATAAGTCGTGTCATATTTCTGCGTGTCAATATACATACAGATTGAATTATATCGTAAAAGCCACACCCGACGCGACAATATTCACTCACACTGTAGATAAAGTTCATTCTTCAACAAAATGGCATGTTCATTTTGTTGAAGAATGAACTTTATCTACTAGTCATTACAGTTTGTTTTGGTATTGGCAAAAAAAAAAAAGCGGCCAAGTGCGAGTCGGACTCGCGCACGAAGGGTACCGTACCATTATCTACAAAAACGAGCAGAAAAATCACGTTTATTGAATGGGAGCCCACTGTAATATTTATTTTATTCCTTTTTTTAGTATTTGTTGTTATAGCGGAAACAGAAATACATAATCTGTGAAAATTTCAACTGTCTAACTATCACGGTTCATGAGATACAGCCTGGTGACAGACGGACGGACGGACGGAATGACGGACGGACAGCGAAGTCTTAGTAATAGGGTTCCCGTTTTACCCTTTGGGGACGGAACCCTAAAAACGACAGGCGCGTTTTGACACCCCCTTGTGCGAGGGGCTTTAAAACACAATCCTGGGGCAGATCAATAACCAAATTCACCAAATTCAAGTACACTAAACTAAGCTTATTGCTGCAATGTATGAGTAAGTCAAATTGTGTAGAACATAACAGTCGTCGATGTGTGACGTACTTGAGGGCGGCGGCGAAGCCCTGGATGACCTCGCCGGCGACGGGCCCGGCGAAGTGCAGGCCGAGCACGCGCTGCGGGGACTCGCGCAGCGCCACCGCCTTCAGGTAACAGTTGCGGATGTTCCGCTGCGGGATGAAGAACTCCGTCGGCTTGTAGTACGCGTGGTACACCTCGATGCCGTCCGCGCCGTGCCTGCAAGCCACACACACACCATGTTATTACCGTCTGAAAAACATCTATACAAATAATTGAAATTGATTATTTTGTAATCGATTTTTTCCTGTCCAAGTCATATCCCTAACTGTCATTGGGCGTTTTTATATTAATCGATATTTTTTTTTCTAATAATCGATTCTCAAAAAAATAAAAATCGATAAATTTTAAAGAGAGAAAAATCGATTTCTTCCCGTCCAAGTCACATCCCTAACCACAGCCGTGAGACACGTCTCGGCTCGTCAGCTCGCATAGGTCACCTCTCGGTGGCGGTCTCCTCGCTGAGTCCGACGCAGCCGTACTCGAGCGGCGTGAAGACGGTGGTGGCGATGTTGTCGTAGTCCATGTGGTGGGCGGCGCCGGCGAAGACGCGGCGCGCGAGCAGGCGGCCGGCGTGGATGGCCACGGGCGTGAGCTCGGGCCGGCCCTCCAGCACGTCGCCCACCGCGTAGATGTGCGGCACGTTCGTCTGCTCCGTCGCCGCCGATATCTTCCCGCTCTCCGTTACGCACTGGAACCGTGTTCAATTACTATAAAGACCTGGCCATTTTTTGTTAATACGAAAACGAATCAGAAACAGTTTTTTTGATGTGAAACATCTAATGGCGCACTTGGCGAGTGACAGCGACTGTTGATGCCGCGATGCCGTGATCCCAAAACTTCGAGCAGCTTCGTGGCTCCTCGGTTCTTTCTGCCGCTTAGACTCCGCCCACCGGCTGACTCCGCTCACTCTCGCACACTCGCCGCTGCGACTACTATGTTTTATGTTTCACATCTGCCAGGCGTCCCGCGACGGAGCGGTTTTTTTATTTATATCGAGGGGTGAAAGGCTATTTTACCTAAGCGACACTTGGGCGATATTGACTTAAATACATATTTGGAGTCAGCGAATTTTTCTGCGTCGAATGAGAATGCTCTCGAGTAAAGTTAAAAAAATGCCGCTTAAGACGAATAGCCTTTTACCCCTCGATATAAACCAATAGGTACAGGCACTTATGAATAGTCAATAAAAAAAAAAGTATCTCTGTCAACCCATTCGGAATGCATAAAATCCATGGTTAGTCTTTTCCAATAACAAACTGTATTAACTCGCAAAAGAAGCATATATTTCTACGAAATCTTTATTTCTGCAGGTAAGAATTATATTGCCCGTTATAGAAAATAAAAAAAATGGGTGAAATTGAGAACCTACTCCTTTTAGGAAGACTTCTGACTACATAAATTAAATATGTTTTTATTGATACAGGAAAATATAAAATATGCATTCCGATGAAAACAATTTACGTATTCGCCACGGTATGGGAACGGCGTTATCCTCTTACCAAGTTTGAGTAATCTTATCACGTCAGTAAAACAAAACAAAATTAGAGCTCTGTCTGACTAATAAAAAGACGTAAAGACGTCATCCGCTTCGCAAGCGAATATTATGTTGAACTCTTGCCACGGGGGTTTTCCTTTACGTTCAAAAATATTTACAGGAAAACACTGTTTACTGATGATTAATTCAAATTAAAATGTTTTATCACCAGTATAATAATATTTAATGAGGTAAAATAAAATATTACGTTGTAATATATTTTTAATTAACTGATATAAGCCCACAATATACCATTATAGATAGGTTCAAATCAAAATCTTTTGTTTTTTACTTGTGTAGGCCCAAAAGCACTTATAAGTAGTCAGATTCTATCACCGGCTCGGAATGTTGCTTCCACTGAGAACAACCGGTAATGAACTCAATGGTTAGCCTTTTCAAGATATTAAAAATTACAAGACTATGAGTATTATAGTATAGTGAAGCAGCATAATAAAGAATTGTACTCAAGCAGTATATTAGGTAACAAATTTGATATTACGTTTAGAAATGTTTGAGGGTATATCCGTGGAACCCGGCTATGTTCTATGGTAACTATCAGTAATCAAAACCTTAATATCGGTGTATGTCAAAGTTTATCAGCGAGGGGGCCACTACAGTGGGTAAGTAGAGTTGAAATTCACTTACGGTGACTCCGGCCGCTTCCAGGTTGAGCGCCTTAGTGAGCGCGTAACGACCTGTCGCTATTAGCACGGTGTCGAACACGTCTTCGAACCTGGAACATTACATCTGCAGTTAATTATGTGCTCTAACTCCTCTCGCTTTAGGTTAAGTTTTTAACGTCACTACCAACTAACTAGGGTAGGATAGGAATACATTAATATCTGGCCAAATATTTTCGTCTTTTTGGGTAACAAAATAACATAGACCTAATTTTGAAACTTCACCTGAAGCTTTTATTGCACGCAGCAATACGGTTTAAATTTGTCTGTTACCATTAAGCAAGAAATTAATGTCTACATTGAATTTTCTCTTTCAACTTATCCTATAAATCTAACCTTATCAAATATTAATATCCAATTATTAGATTACAAAACGTAATACATTTTGTATGTCACCATACATTAATTAATAATTTTTCAATTTTAAAATTTTCACTCTTCAAATTTATTTGAATGGCACCTCAACTTTTGTCCATGTCAATATGACCTTGACTGTGTATAAAATAAGGTTGAAGATCGTTAATAGTGGAATAAAACTCACTGTTGCTGCAGCTCGTTGTTCATCCAGCGCGCCTTCAGCTGGCCCGACTCGAGCTTCTCGACGGAGAGCGGCACGCACTTGTGGTGGAACTTGACGCCCTTCTCCTCCATCTCGTTGACCAGCATGCGCGCCATCTGCTGGTCGAAGCCGCGCAGTGGCACCGAACGGATCAGCACCGTCGCCGGGTAACCCATCGCGTTCAAGAACCCTGCGCACTCCAGCCCGATGTCTGTACGCGCACAGTTCAGGAAACCATTGCTATGCCCAAAGGTTGAAGTAAATCCTCTAACCACTAGAGATGAAACGTATAGTGGTTTGGCCGGATACCGGATATTCGGCAAGCTACCAGGCCGGAGCGCCGGATATCTGGCCACCGGATATTCGGCCCTTTATCGCGTTACATGACGCTTCTTAAAGACATCTCGAATCGATCGCAATCACGACCCATACATATGGTGCTCAGTTAATTTGCATCAGTGCCCACAGTAGTCAAGGTTTACTAGAATTTATCTTTCAGCATCTGGCAGTAGCCGTTACAGTGAAAGGCTATTTTCAGAAGCTCGCCTGGTAGGCGAAGCCAAGCGGAGTCGCCTCTTACCAAAACATGTGGAAATTTTGGTATTCATTCACCACAATTTGCCAATTGTTAATTTTGAGTACTAAACTAATTAATAAAACAAATATTTTTTTCGTGCGATTATAAAAATAAATTGTGTCCATAACCTATTGTGGTATGATTTGCCTTGTGTAAAATAATGAGAATATTTGAAATTTACTATCCGGTATCCGGCCGGATACTGGGTTACTATCCGGTATCCGGCCGGATACTGGGTTACTATCCTGTATCCGGGCGGATACTGAATTACCGGATTGTTAAGTAAAACTAACTAAAACAAATATTTATTTCCTCTAAACTAAGTGTGATTGTTATCATGTATTGTACAAAGATAACAACTTTTCAATCAATTGTAGATAAAAAATAATTTTGGCAAATTTGCACATCACATTCTTGTTATCATTATCAAATGTCTGGCAAATTATAAAAACACTTTTCTCGATATTAATCGCTAAAAGGATACATCCTGCGCCGACGACGAGCGTCTTCCCTGGCGGGTGTCCAAGACTGAACACGTCGTCGCTGCTGATGCAGTACTCCACCGCACCCGGTATGTCCGGGTAGTGCGGCCGCCCGCCTACCGCGATCACCACATTCTTCGCCGTCAGCTCCTTCTTGCTGCCATTCTTCATCGTGGCAATAATCGTGTGTGCATCCTTAAACTCTCCCAGACCGTTTATATATTCGATCTTCTTGTCTCTGAGGTCTACCCTCGTCACCCAGTTTACGGATTTGATGTGGTTCTGAACGGCCTCTGTGAGCGCCGACCAGTTGATTTTGACGGACTCCAACGATGGGACTTGCCAACCGTATGCTACCGCTTCCTGTAATCGTTTTAGAGGAGACTTGAAATCATGACGCTCCGTCCCTTTCTGGTTTCTTAACAATATACTAATTGATAGTAATTAAGTATATAATTATCTTTATTAAACACACGGTGATACATGATGTCCTGACTCTTCAAAGACACGAGGAAACTTGGATTGTTCTTGGCACAACATGGTTTTGCTGTTGTTCCGTAAAAACTTCCACTTGTTTATACATAACCGGGAATATAAGTAGATTCTTATTTGAATTCTAGTTCTAAGGTTTGTTTTGTTATCTGGCACGCCGGCGCAATGTGAATGGGGAGATCGAGATAGCGGAATGGTGCTGACGTCACTAATATTTATCATTATATTTTACGACATAGTTAAAAAAAGAATGATAATTTGAACCAAAATTATGACATTTCTACTACTTGACAGTTTCCAGCATATCATTCAAGTACTCCATAGCCCACTTCAACTTTGTCAGCTAAAATAAACCTTACAAATTAAGTTTGCCCATGAAGGTCAGTGATTGCGCAATACCTCGCAAACGTCGGTCTAGTACCTGGCCGCCGTAAATGCCACGATTGACTCGCAACGTAGCGTTTTTCATCAAAAATTACAATGACTCGCAGCTTGCGGGCCGCTTACGTCAGTCACAGTTTTCCTACTGTAAGTCATACTCGACCAGTCACCGTCCTCTAGGGACATATCGTTCGCACACGCACTGGGGCGTCAAAAGTCGCGCGGCAACATGTTTGCCTATACCGAAACGAACTTTGTGCAGATATACATAAAGATTGAATTTCGGTGGTAATAGCCACGCTGCCACGCGTAAAAAATCACTCGCGCTATCAATGTCCTTTCGTTGAAGAATAAACTTTGTCTGTGAGACAATACAGTTCGTTTTGGTATGGACAAACAAATCGATGCGTACGTCTAGACGCCCCAGTGAGCGAGGCTTTATGGGAAATACGTTAAATGTTTGTCGTGAATTAATTGGTCTTCTGTATTTAGGCCAACTGTCGATCCAATAACGCGGTCGCACCCAAATTTTCTCGACTGTCCCACGTTTGTTAATTGGGACATGGGTTCGGTTTTAGTATGAGTGGCTCGCTATAATATTTTCATATGGAAATATTATACTACCTGATTGATCATATAAGATATTTTACTGAAAATTTTGCGTACAATCTATCAAATACAGTGGCACTACAGAAGGAAATTGCCATTGTAGTATGAAATAAGATTTAAATTCCTATAAATATTGGGGTTACTCTTTCAAGGATTTTGTTAAAGACTACTAAACGAATAAGCGGCGTAGAATACGTTCTAAACTGCATATTGCACTAGAACAATGTAAGTCGTGCGGAATAACTATGAAATGAAAAATCTGTTTGAAATGTCTCATACACCTACGGGAATATCATTGCGTTAAACCATTTAGAATCACAATAGCGAATGTATAATACGTTTTAAAAAGCAGTTACTAGAAACTAGCCAGCTTAGTCACGCGAACAATAATGGTATCGTACCTAGTGTTTAAATACTCCTTCTAGGGGTCCTGAATTGATCGTCGCGGCGCCATCTAATCGGTGATCGATATCAGATATTAGGTCATGTTGACTAATTTGCACCCTAGTCACTTGTCCGGTAAATCCACGAATGACAGGGGCGACGCAACCTTGACGACCGCGTGCGCCGCGGACTTAAGCCTTCACGCCGTGCGTCCACTACGGCGTACGGAAAAAACTAACTTTTTGAAAATATAATCTGTGTCCAAAGAGTTATTATATCAAAGACGGAAGCATTTCCTACCATTTGAAAGGTTCACACGTCCGATTTTATGTGTGATTTGGACGTCTACATGCGTCAGATAAATCTGTGTTAAGACTTATAAGACTAGACAGTCATGAATTCACCCATCTAGGTATTTTTTTTAGGTTTCATGGTCGCGTTTCCATACTTTTAAATGTACTTTTTAATATCATTGTCTGTGTTATTAATATTCATAAAGATTAATTTTCTACGGCAAAAGCCACACGACCACGCTTCAAAATTGTCTCGCGTCATTGATCACATTTCGTTAAAAAACCGGCCAAGTGCGAGTCGGACTCGCGCACGAAGGGTTCCGTACCATTATCTGTAAAAACGAGCAAAAATAAATAACGTTTGTTTATGGGAGCCCCTTAAATATTTATTTTATTCTGTGTTTTATTATTTGTTGTTATAGCGGCAACAGAAGTACATCATCTATGAAAATTTCAACTAACTGTAACTATCACGGTTCATGAGATACAGCCTAGTGACAGACGGACGGACGGACAGCGTAGTCTTAGTACCTAATAAGGTTCCCGTTTAACCCTAAAAATCTGCTTCTCTATGAGGGAATACAGTCCGTTCTAGTATTAATAATAAATTTTACACGCCTGTATGGGCAGAACTACTCGTAAATTCGTCTCTCATTAACGTTCGCATCGAATTGGTTAAGTGGGGTTGTTATACAAAAAACTGTACGATACTAATGGATTAATTATGGATGCTAAAATGAGCAATAAAGTCGGCTATTGAAGTAGAACAAGCCTTAACCACTCCCCGCCCTGTAATAACGATTATAATTAATTGTCTAGTCACAAAATGTTTTTTTTTTTAAATTACATTACAAACATAATTTAAGTATATTTCAATTGAGAACCCAAATAATCAATCCTACCCTTTATTGAATTCTTGGCTATCTTCGTGGTCAATGAACTGTATACCATACTGTACGCTTAGCATGATAGACATAAATTTTATCTCTTTCAACTGTCAGATTTGATGTGAAAATTACGTCAACTCGAGCTTTTTGCACTGGACATGGCTTGGTGTGACGTCATTTTCTCAACAAATCTGACAGTTAAAAGAGAAAAACGTGATATATGCATTGCGATAATAAATAATTGAAGTTGGTATAAGGATACTTTATAGATGTTCGTTTATTTATTTAAATTATTAATAAAGTACAATTTAATTTAAATCCCGCTGTGCTAACTAGGAGGAAGGAATAATAATTCCATAAAGCTAATGATTTTATACACTAGCTAGCTCCGTATAATATAATGTACTTTTCCCTATGTCATTCTCCGATAAGGAAATGCGAACAAAAAAGTTAAATATAAACTTTTTACCTGACTACGGCGGCGAAGCCAAAAGGAAGAGTTATGAATAAACAAAATCCTTCACATGTTTTTTACGCAACGTCGTCGATACAATTTACTTAATCCATGATACCAATCTTGTCTTGACGCACATGCTACTTGTCCAGTGAGGTTAGCATGCGTGTCAAGGCATTTCTGTCGCGGATTCGTTCGCACGCTCGGTCTCATTTCATACGAGAAAAAGAGACAAAATCAACATATTCCGTGACATAAGACTAGTCTTGGCGCACATACACACAAAACCAAGTGTCTATCGAGTCCCGAATAGGTCTAGTGACTGATCACCTAATACGGCCTTTTAAAACATAAAACCTTACATCAATATTTTACTGAAAAAATATATCTAAGATGTCTTCATTAGACGTTATTTTCATTGATCAAAATTATGTTATAGCGCAAACATCTCCCTTAGAACAGGCACTCCTCAGCTATGCCCGTTTTCACTAAAACTAGAAGACAGCTAAACGTAAAGCTAAACTATTAAAAAGTTGCAGTACACAGCTGCATATGAAATGATAATATTGTACCCACTTCGAGTGTTAGCAGTTTGATGGGCTGATAAGACACGCAGCTTGTAAGATTGGCCACGAAGAGAACAATAGCTAAGCGATATGCAAAATATACTATTAAAAAAACATACGTGTCATGACTTGAGCACCTCCTCTTTTTTTTAAAGTTGGTTAAAAATAGTTAAGTTTGTTTGTATTGTCAGTATGGTAGTTCGTGAAATATGCTGACAACCCTTAAGCCTTAAGTGTCGAAAACGAGACATGTTCTTATGTTGCTCTTAATTTTTCTTTGATTTTTTTTATGTCAATATAACAAAATGCACTACAATCAGAAAGAACTAAGATATCGATAACTAAATTGTAAAAGATTAACTACAATACAAGTATGAAAGTAAAAAGGTAACCACCTCAGCCAAGTACAATCCAAGTTTCAAAGTGTCATTGTGCAGTGATGAGGGATGGATAGGATCGAGGGAATGGATGCCGGGTAGGAAGGAGCCACTTACCAATTTCTGAAATAAAGAGGAATCATGTACCAGAGTGTTCCAATCTGATATCATTTCAAATATCGCATTAACTTTTGTGTGGCAATACTTATCCTTTTAATTACAAATTTAAATATAAAAATTAGGTTATTATTGATAAGTGTTTCCATATCTATATTGATAAGCAATCGGTAAAGATAAACTCACGTGAATGCTCTCCCCGAGTATGGCGGCCTGGTGCATCAGTTTCTTGGGTATGCAGCCAACATTGACGCAGGTCCCCCCCAGCCCCCACTTGGTGCCCTGCGGCGAGGGAGTCACGTAGTCGAGGACCGCGACCCGCGCGCCCTGGTTCACGGCCTCCTTGGCGCACGCGAGCCCACCCGACCCACCACCGATGACAGCCAAGTCATAGTCGAAATTTCCATCTATAATGTGCATTTAAGTTGGTATAGCCAGCCCCTGCTTTACGTAAATTTGACGAACTTAAAAACTCCTAGGCCATTGAATTATAACAAAGTATCATCAAGGTGTTACTTTATGGTCATACGTAAACTTGACCAGCATAAAAGCTTCTTGGCCATTGATTTATACCAAACTACGCATAGGTGTTATTTTATGTTAATAATAATACTTTATGGTTGTTTTTTTAAAGGTTTTATGGGCGTATGGGCGCCAAAATTATTATCAACATTGACAAGCGTTATTCATTGACAAACCATCCATGAAATAATTGGTAGTTTTAGCTGCTTCTTAAAGTAAAAAAAGACAATTTGTAAGTATGATAAACATAATTCCCACATAAATGTACGGCACAACGACACCGATTATGGCAAAATAAAGTCATAGAGCTTGACATAACAATGCTGTTATAAACTTCAGATGAATGGAAATGAACCAAGAACAATATGTTGGCACCATATAAAATATATGTTTGAGTTCGGTACATCTTTGGACATATATGGACATGTACCAAACTCAACTATTACCCCAAGAGTTCTCTTTATGGTCCGAAAAATGTATACTACGATTCTTTAATTATTAGTAGCCAGCTGAAAAATTAAATTTAATGTTTGCTTTCTTATAAACTAATGTTAGGCAGCTTTAATCCACACCCTGAGGCCCCTACATTTGGTCTGTCACTAACAGATATGTTTCCTTGTGGCTTAGCATGACCGCATAGACATAAGTTTAATCTCATATCTGTCAGATTCGTATAAAAAGCTCGTAGTGACGTCATTTTCTCGACAAATCTGATAGTTAAAAGAGACAAAACTTATATCTACACGTCATGTCAAGACAAGACCTCTGTCACGGATTGACTCGGTCGCTCTCTGTCTTATTTCATACGAGAGAAAGAGATATAATCAACATATTCTGTGACATAAGTCTAGTCTTGGCGCTCATGCTACAACTACAGGTCGACATTGGAAGAGAAAATTAATCAGTTGCCAGTTGTTATGCTCAACAAAACCATGTGAACTATTAAGCATTATGAAACCTCACATCCGGTTGACAATGACAGTGCAGACAATGTATCACCAAAGACAACATACCATTATTTATTCAATAATATCCAACGGTAGGCAACCTAACTTGCTGTTACACCCTGCACCAACTGGCGATCGAAATAACTTTACTATTTCGAAAATATACTCTGTCTCAATATTCATAGAGATTGAATTTGGATGGTAGAAGCCAATCGACCACACATCAAAATCAGGTTGAGTCATCAATGATATTTCGGTGAAAAATAAGCTTTTTGCATGAGTAAATACAGTATGTTTTGGTATTGGCATAAAATTTTATGTCCACATTATGACCCACCAGTGGGTGCAGGACATTAAGAGTTGTTTGTTGTATCCATCCTACCTATTCAATGTGGTCTGTTAATCATGAATATGGTAGGTATTTCATTAAATTTTCCTTCCCTTTACAGTTATACAAAAAATATGCTCAATAATGTATGTGTACCTTACCTCAAAATTGAGTCACAAATATAATTAGTGGAACAATCATCATTCTTGAGAGCAGAATACTTAAAATCACTACTCAAGTAGATATGTATTTAATAGGGGCCCAGCGCACATTTGAAATATGAACCACTGATAAATGTACTGTACATTTAGTACATATTGTTTTCCAGTGATGCCTATTCTTATTTGACTGAAGAACAAAAAATGTTGCTGTCTTACTGATACACTATATGTATGAGAAGGATAGCAATCTTAGTAGTTTGGTTCCAACAAAATGAGGATCAAACTAAATACAGATAACAACAAAAAGAGGTAAATGTTTTTTTTTGTTTAATGGCTTATTTCCATTGAGTTTGGTAAAAGTTGTGACAGTGCAAAGAGGTGTGATAAATTAGCTATGATACCTGCACCTCAAACTACCCCATTGTAATAATTAAGCACATTTTTTGTAGAACTTTGCAATATAAATAATATGATGTGCACAACAAGATAATACATTAACAAAAACATTGTCCAATGTGCATACCTTCAATGGTATTGTCTATGGGAGCAACCAACTGGGCCTTACGGCTACAACACATCCAGCCAGCTGATGTGACCGAAACAAAATACCTATATTGTTACATTTGTTATACAAATCTTTGTAAATCATTGCAATATGCCTAATCATGTTTATTGTTAGAATATTTTTTGTTATTTAAACATGACCCCCATTACAGTTGGGATAGGTTAAAAATGCATAGTAGTTTCCAGAACAATGATCGAAACAGAAAGAAAATCATTACAGATTAATCGATTAATTAAGATGAAACAGAGATAAATACAGTAGGTACTTACTGTACAATGAATATGAATGACAATTGAAATTGTATTAATTCCACCATCCCAAGAAGTTATTAAAACAAAACAGGCACTCATAATAGCTGGGAGATACGTAATTACTTACTAGACATGGTATTTACAATAGAGATCACAAAAAACTAGGTTGCCTGACTTGCCCAATCGAGAGTGAGGTTAGACCATTATCTGCACTTCAAGGCTAACATTTAATTAAATAAGTTTTACTCACTAGCACTGAACGTCCGTTGAGCCAACACAAACACATTTTCGGTCACTTTTTGAGATTTCAATAAATTCTTTATCCTTACAAAATTACTCAGTATTGTCATTTTGACGTAAAACGTGACAGAGACAAGAAAAAACACGGACTCCGAAAAGGTCTGTAAAATAAACTTTCCCTCTATCAAGTGTCAAAGTATTTTACTACATCTCTAGAAGTATACAGTGAAAAATGAAATCTGTGTTGATCACCGGTGCCAACAGGGGCCTGGGCCTCGGGATGGTGAAATATCTCACAAAGAAGAGCGGCGGACAGAAAATAATCGCGACGTGCCGCTCAGTGTCAGAGGTATGTACTTGTGACTTACCTATAGGTGCCATCACTCCAAAGGTCGCAATAAACGGAATAGAACAACTCACGTTAACGTGACGTTAATCTAAATATGTTATCGTACACAGACTGCACTTCGCTGAAAGGCAAGCGAGCGCTTTTTGTATACGACTACGAGTCGGGACGGGTGGTATGCGGTAGCTATGTAGGTAATTGGTACCGTCATAGATTATATATACAAGGTATCGCGTGTGAACGGAACGGAAGATGTAGTCACGTCAGCTGGCGGCGAAAACATGACAGTTGAGTTGACAGATGATTCATGACGTAGGTAGGTAATGACAAGTATGACGTACCGAAGGATGTATTCGATAGTGAAAAGGGCTGCATAAAGGAGCGATATTCGTCAATAAAAAGTAACGGGTATATTTACATACTTAGTACAAGATATAGTTCACGGCCGTGTGTAGCTACGCGTCGTCGTCGTCCCTGGGGCCTGTATGATCACATCGGTCGAGGTCGGTAGGTCGGCCTACAAATAATATTGTAACTTAAAAAAGCAAGTTGGTTGAGGAGCCGGTCGCTTGACTCATAGCCTCACTGACAGACGGAGATCCGACAGGTCGCTGGTCGAATAACAAATTGGTTTGGTCGCCGTTCATTAAACACAATTAACTACAAAGTTGTAATTATTATTCCTTAAACACATTTTTTTATTAGGTTATAATTCGTTTTATCTTTTAATCGCTAACTTTATTTACAGGAGCTTAAAACTTTATCGGTGGAGCATAAAAATATAAACATTTTAAATCTAGGTTAGTAATTATTTTATATTTGGTCTTACTTTATTTAATTATGTGCCCCTACCATGAGCCATGAGTGTTAGTTTGCTAGTCACTAGCAACCTTGAAGAATATTTGTAGGTGAGTATGGCATATTGCAAAGAGGGTTATATAATATTGTATTCTGATAATATCACTAAACAAATTGTACAGCGCGTGGACGACTTTGAATTGGCAGTTGGTCGTACAATTAATTACGTATATTACGCCAGTTTTAAGTACTAAGTAATAATAATGCATAAAGAGCATACATAGGTTTATCATGTATGAACGCCCACCTATAAACCAGTGTTGGTCATTTTCGGTCAAGATTAACGCCAAATCATCGTTACCACAACCACATTTTTTCATCAATTTATATCATGACGTCAAATTGTATACTATACCTAGCAAATAACGTGAATCAGTCTCTTGACTGGGTACTCTGATTCAATATGTGCTTCTACTTGCCGTCCGAAGTAGGTAATTCATATTATAACTACAATTTGGCTCTTATAGGTGCGGGCACTTACATTATAATATAAATTATAGGATAAGAAAACAATGACTTTACTAACTTAAATGCACTGATGGATAGTTTTCTTTCATAAATAGTTTATACCTTCTCAATCAATTCTAGATCTCACAAATACTGCAAGTTTTGGTGAATTTACATCCCAATTGTCCAAACTTTTGAGCGACGGAGGTCTTAATTTGTTGATCAACAATGCTGGAGTGACCACAAAGTTCACGAAACTTGGTCTAGTGAAGGTTGAACAGCTCTTGGAAAATCTCGCCGTAAACACTGTCGCGCCGATTATGCTAACAAAGGTTAGTCATCTACCCGTTACCAGTATAAAAAGTTACTCTGTGCACGTTACTTTTATTAATATCATGAGGAAATACCTAGTACGGCTAATGTCTACTTTAACAAAATATTTATTTTGAGGTCCCCATATTACATTAAATTGATGTAAGCTCTATTTAAATATACACTTCTCATCAAAAAAATCGAAACACCTCGCAGTTTATGATTTGATAAGGATTATCAGAAAAATGTGTATATTTAGGAATAAATGTAAAATGTCATTTAATAGTGAGTAGTATGAGGTTTATAAATCCTAATGTTATTGTTCTAAATTCAAATTAAGTCTTCATAGGTTTCGTATTTTGTATGATGAGTAATTTTAAAAATTAGGACAAAAACAATAAAAACGAAAGTGTTTCGATTTTTTGATGAGAAGTGTACTTAGAACAATCAATGTTTTCATTCATTCCGAAACCTGTATTGATTTTACCAGAGCCTGCTGCCTTTATTAAAGCAAGCCGCGGACTCGAACACGGACAAACCTGTAGGCGCACAGCGCGCTGCGGTCATTAACTTAAGTTCCATTCTCGGCTCTATAACACAGAATGACCAAGGAGGATTCTATCCTTATCGATGTTCAAAGGTACGTCACTAAAGTAGGATTTAAATAATTTTAAAGGTTTTCGTAATTTTTTTTAACCATTTCAGGCTGCATTGAATGCAGCAACGAAATCGATGAGTATCGATTTGAAAAAAGACAAAATACTGGTGGCTGCTATGCATCCCGGCTGGGTAAAAACAGATATGGGCGGTAAGAACGCGCCGCTCGATATCGATACCAGCGTCAGAGGAATATTTGATACCATAGACGCACTCGGCGAGGCAGACACTGGGAAATTTCTGCAATACGATGGCACTGTACTGCCTTGGTAATTTTGTTTTAGTAAAAAGCATACAATTCGGCTGAGTTAGTAAGAATAACGAAAACAAAATTAGTTGTAAATAAGTACACACTTTTGGTTTATAACTATGATTTTTATTAATCGGCTTGTTTTTACTACTAATTCTGTCTGTCGTGTGACTTATCTGTCGTACATAAGCGAGCAGCATTTCTCTCACGACGAAGAAGTTCACATAGATGTTACTGTACCTTCCTACTAAAATGTCCATCTTTTAAGCCGACTTTTTCGTTATGGCTTGTCGTGCAGGTAAAGAAACTGATTTCTACCCAGAATTCACTTTCTTTACGTAAAAATATTTTTTGATTAATAACCAATTGAAAAGCGCCCCTATCATCGGTCACTCGAGACTGAACTAAAAAAACAACATACAGCGTCTATCAGAAGTTCAAATTATTATTTTAAATACACGTTGGTACGTTAGTTGATATCTACCTAAATGTTTAGTGAAGGCAGACTACTAATACTTAACTTTAATAGTCTCAAAATTACAGATTTTGGAATGTTTGTCACAAGTTTAAATTTACCCATACACTATTGGACGCGACACCTAGCGTAGTTATGAACTCCTAATGGAAGTACGAGCAATTTATATAATGGTACATAGGAGTAGGAGCTACACCTAGTTATTTTACGTAAATAAACTGTCGGTTGTGACAAGCGATATCAAACCCACGATACAACTACAAAAGGCAATTATTAGGTATAATAATAAAAATAAAGCTGATACCTAGCGTATGAAGGTACCAACTTACTGCAAGTCTAACTAACTCTCCCTAAGAAAATGGTGGATAAATAAAGGTTTATTATAATATATACTTACCTTCGCACGATCGTTTGCAAGCGTTGTGTGATAACGATGCTTTTACTTTCACTTTTGCAGTGTTACCTGAAATGTGTAGGTAGTGAGTTTTTGACACGCATGCTATTTATCAGCTAGACAGCCATCGAAGTCTAGGTTGGAATAAGGTAACTAATTTAGCAATGGAATAGATAAGTAAACTCTACGGGGAGCGCGTTGAAGCACTGCTTTTAAATTGTTCTTATTTTAACGTGGATTTATACGTAACAAAGGAAAGAATTGTGGCTTACCAAATTTACTGCATTCTTCTCTGTTAGCACACAATTCCCCTAGGTCCGCCATAATCGAAAAGTGCCTATTTTCCTAGCAATAGTTGCGGTTCCGTCGTTCAATGGTACAGAGGAGAGGTAATCATGGACTATACCATAACCACCTCTAGTATACCTACTGATGTATAATCTAATAACCACTACCAAAAAATCTAAATTCGAAGAGAAGAATAGGTAGGTACCTACTACTCGTCTTTACGAAATTAGATGAATATAAATAAATCGGAGAATGGCGTTTCGCAAATGAATAAAGTTCCTATAAACATCAACGTCCATCTGACATTGATAAAAAGAGGATTTAACTTACCTACGCCTACGGATTCATCCGCTACCATTGTCCTTTGTTACCTTGCGTACTTTTGCTATTCGTTTTGGATGACAGTAATAGATACTTGAACTTACTGGGACCAGTCCCAGTATAATTTAATTATAATAGGAATCTTTAAAGAAATATTTGTCTCGAGCGAGCAAGAATGTCCTTTTTCTGTGAGAGATATACCTAAAGCCAAGATAAGGATGTCCCTAAAAATTCAGTTGTATTGTATATAACTTGTACCAAACATATAGTTATTTTCTTTGAGAATTATACCGTAAATTTTACAGTAAAACCATATAATCTAGTAAGTGTAGGGGGTTAAATAAAACTGCGGAAATTGGTATCAAAAATCGGATTAATATTTCCGTTTGCTGCAGTAGGTTTATTATTAACAATTTGCCAGGTTACAGAATTGGCCGCACAGCCGGTATCAAGCATAACGTGTACTTTTATAACAATGATACATTTCTTCAGACCTAATAGCCTAACTTACAGAAACTAAACTACCTACAAAGATATACAGGTAAAGCCTAAATTATCTACAATAGTCAATAAGTTATATACAATAATAACAATATAGCAATGTTATATACACTTAAATTTCAATTAAAATTATCTGTAACCTGAGAAACTTTGATTTTTCCTACATTCGGGGCAGTACCATCTGCCTTTAGGCGGTACCATGATACCGACGCATTCAAAATGAAACCATTCAATGGGGCAGCCTTCGGCGTCGCACGCGATCATCTCCGACACTTCATCGTACGGACATCGGCAGTAGCAGTAGACGCTTTCGCCCTCTCGGGCCTCTCGCACCGCCGGCCTCTGGTAGACATACGGTAAGCTGGAAGTACCCGAAACCAAATACGTGGGTGGTGGCGGGACATAACTCTGGCTGTTCGGCTGATATATTTCTAAGTTACCCTCATCACTCGAATCGGAATCACTCGAATCCATAGACTCAGAATTCATTAGGATACGCGGTGGTTCGGGGTCGGGTATGGGTGCTGTCAATCTAATTGGATCTGTGTAGTTAAACAATCTGCTTGGTATCACAGTGGATGGAACTTCTTTCTTTGTTTTATGAGTCACTGGAGATGGCAAATCTTCTTTCCTCCACTCAAGTTTTGGTGGTAGTTGAGGTTTTAGTGCAGATGTGGGAGTTTGAGGTGATTCCTCATCACTAGAGTATCCATAAAATTTGTTAGGAACTCTTCTTCGTTTCGATGCCCGCTTATTTTCCACCGATGTCGCCGGGATACTCAGGTGTGTAATGACTGGTGAGGGTTTGGGAGCTTCTGGTATTTGTACTGTATTGGATTGTAGAGATATCGTTATTTTATTGGGAGGTAAAGGTGGAAACGTTTCGGGAATTTCTGATTTCGCAATTACATCTTTAGGAATGTTAATTTTTATAGGCCCGTGCTTTTTGAAATTCTTTGACTTCTTTTTCTTTTTACTTTTCTTTTTAGCACTTGAGGATTTAACTTTTGTTTCAAGCTCATGGTCAGGCTTGGGCTCAGCTGGTTTTTCTTCCTTTTCTGTATTTGTTACTGGCGTACAGGGTCGGCTAGTTTCGCCGGATACAGAACCACCTTCGGAGGGTGCCACCGATGACGGCGGCACTGACTGATTTCGTTTTTCTTTGTTTGCTATTATTTGCGGATTTTTATCGTAAAACTCCTCATCTGTTTCACTTTCATCTGTTTCTAAGTCAGTTTCTGCAATGGGTGGCTCAGTTTTCTCGGGTATTAATATTGGAGTCTCAGACATACCCATGACATCCACATTCGAACCTGTGCTAACCCTTCTATTAGGAAGTATTTTCTTCACGCGTTTGGTTTTCTTTTTCTTTCCACTTACCGAATCATCAGATGAATCAGAGTCAGAAGAGCTAGATGAAGATGATCCACTGCTTGATGAGCAACTACAATTGGAGCCACAAGAACAACTCGAATCACTGTCACTGCTGCTGCTACTTGAGGAGGACAAACCTCCTCGATTTTTTTTCGGAGATTTCTTATTTTTCTTTTTGTCTGAATTAAACATGTCATCTTCTCCATTCATTTCCGTTGGTATTAAGCAATAATCGTGATCAGATTCACATACATGCTTCCTGATAGGTACTAATGGTGGTGTCTTTTCTTTATGTTTTTCAGTTTTAGCTTGATACTTTTTGAAATTATCCCAAATGTCCAAGACTTGCTGTTCGTTTGGCTTTTCATCTACCGACTCTGTTTTGGTTTCAACTTTAGGTTTATCTTCAAGTTCAGTATGATTTTGTTCAGTGGTTTCAATTTTAGGGAGTATTTCTTCTTTAAGCTTCTCATCTAGCTTCTCTTCTTTAACAGGTGGTAGGCCATTGTCTGATTCATCACTACTATCACTCTCTGATAGATTAAGTGCTGGTAAATTCACATCAAGCAACAGGGCATCTTTATCTTTTATTTTCTTTTTCTTTTCTTTCTTAGTTACCTGCTCAGTGCCAGACTCAGCTTTCTTATCAGAGGTACCAGCCTCGTCTTGTGGTTTATCATCCACTAAATCAATAATTGGAATTGGTTCCTTAGATATTTCAGGTGGTCCTTCACTTGGTATGTTTGGCTTTTCTTCATTTAAAACTTCAGTTAACAATTTTCTTCTGTGATCATCCAAATGTTTGTTCAGCAGTTTTTTTGAAACAAACTTCTCAGTGCACTCTTCCTCTGTGCATGCATGCGGATAATTGCCAGAATGAAACCTTTTGTGTACTTTTAAGTACACAGCCCTTGTAAATTGCAAATTACATTCATCACAGATAAATATCGCGGGAGGCGTGCAGAAGTGATATACGTGAGGCCATTTTTTCTGCATGCACCTTTTGCACAACACACTCTCTGTACCATGCTTCCAGAATAGGTGATTTGTTATATCTGGTTTGTTTCTATATGCAATACCACATCGGTAGCACAAATGGTGCAATTTGTGTTTCCAGACATGGTTGGACAGACGTGCCTGGTTGTGGCACAGTTCTAAACACACATCACAAGTGTGGTGGATCTTTCGTAGGTGAACCATTAATCTGAATGGTGATGGTATAGCGTCTACATTGCACAGACAGCATCTAAACTTAATTTCAAATTCTGAATCATATGTTCCAGGGCATAAATGACATAATAATTCACTATAACTATAAAAGTTAGATTTACACATAACACACAATAAGATAGTTTTTTGATGCATTTTACGATTATGTAAATAGAGATCTTTATGGATAGCAGTTTTAAAATAACACTGGAAACATTCAAACATATAGTCATACTGTACATCTTCACACTTGTCTACACTGTCATATGAGTCCAAATTGATAAAAACTGAGTTCAGCTCGGGGGCACCAGTAATCAGTTTAGCTGTGATCGTCTCTGGCATTAACTCTTCGGCTGTGATGCTGTCCACAGTTGCTGAGAAGCGGTGCTGTGTAACCATGTGAAGTGCGAGCTGCTCACAATTAACTGCTATCTTGCGAACATGATTACAATATATGCAATTGTAAACTGTTGAGGCCAAAAATACTTTAAGAAGGTCTTTTAAAGGATATTTATCTAATGGCTTATCCAAAGACAACTCTGTTACAGGAATAGAAGGTTCTTCAACTATTGACGGTTCAGGAGGTTTATCTTCCACTTCAGTTACAGGTTCAGTCTTTGGTTCCGTGTTAGGGTCCACATCATCTGTTACATTAATATTTTCATCGCTTTGTTGTACCTCCTCATTTTTTACTTCTGGTGATTGTAAAGTAGGTTCTTCTGGCATTTGCAAGGGTGGTGGTTCTGGTTTTAGTTGCTCTGGTTCTTCTACAGTTGTGTTGTTCTCATCCACTGTCAGTTTATCACTGACATCACTATCAGATGAGTATTCACTAGAGGAATCCTTATCCAGTAATTCTTTAGGAACTCTCACTGTCAGCTTTGGTACTCTGTTTAATGTATTAACATCTTCCAGCTTGTTATCATAAATTGTTGTTTTTATTGGATTTTCACTTTTGGGTTCAGGAGCTGTTGTTGCAGAGTCCAAATTATTATTCAATAGTGTCTTCAGTGTGGTCTCCTTATTGTTTTCATATATTGTGGTTTTAACAAAAGGACTGTCGGCTCTATCACAGATTGTCATTTTAATTGTTGGTGTTTTTGGTGGAGCCTGCATTGCAGCTGGCGGTGGTTCAGTGGGAGTAATATTAACATACCGCTTTGGTGGCCTTCTCACCCGCACAGGAGGCTTGTGAACCTTTTGCTGTCCAATCGTAGGATCCACAGTAGAGTTTATGATAACTGGTGAATTTGCATTATTTAAACTTAGTTTTAATTTTAAACCACCCTCTTTCTCTTTCTCAACTGGAGGACATGGTGTCACTTGGGGTGTTGTGACCTGAACAGGTTCAGGATGTTCATCAGAAATAGGCGAGTCACTATCATCACTTGAATTTTCTAAGGTTTCATCTCCATTTGGAAGCATTTGTTCACACCTTTCAGGAGTGAAGGCTTTCTTTAATATGGGACTTGGTGTAGGCTTGTGATCTGAACTTTCTAGCTCCATTCCAGAATCAACTGCATTGCTTGTATCCTTATTTGATGAATTGCTTGAACTTATACTTGTATCATTAATTGTGGGTTCACTTATTACTGTATCTGGTACAGTTTTGTTTAATTGGGATGTGGATGTCTCTTGTTTTACTTCATTAATGTCTTTTTTGATACTAATTTGTCTCACTCCATCTCTATTTACACTTTTCTGACCATTAGTTGATACTTCACTGTTTATTTTTGTAGCATTCTTTACACAATTAGGTTTGACAGCATTTTTACTAATGAGTACAGGCACAGGTTTTGGCTTAACATTATTACAGTCATGATTGAAAAAGTCATCCTGTTCTCCACATATTTCATCGCATGAACAGCACATGAGGTAAAGAGTCCCACTGTATACACTGAAGAACTCTTCTTTGCTATCATAATTGAACTCTTTCACATTATGTTTGTTTGTTAAGTGTGATGATAATTTTTCTGCTTTAGAAAACATGCCAAGGCAAAACAAGCAAATGTGTCTATTGTGAACTTCTCTCATATGTAAGAATAGATTCCAGTTCTCATAGTATGTACCACACGCTGAGCACAAGTACACCTTTCGAGTCACTCTAGATGGTCCACTGGTGTTGATTTCAGTACTTGGAGCTGCTTCTGGGCTGAGAGCTGGCTCTTTGGCTTGAGCTCGGCACACCAACTGATGTTCTTTCAACATAGCTAAGGTCTTAAATGACATAGAACAACACTTCCGACATTTGAATTTTACCATCGGCTGAAGCCCTAAGCTTTGTGCATATTCTTTCAACTGGGGTCCTTTTTCAGCTTTCCCCTTTTTGAACTGTTGCAGTTGGCTTTTAGGCACGAGACGTGGGACAGGTTTATCTCGTTCATTGACATCACTGTCTGCTTGTGGTGTAACATTGTGAAACTGGCTGCGGTCTATATGTTTAGGTATTAGTTTCGGAACTCTGGGCACGATATTAGCTGAATTATTATCACAAGATTTGTTAGATGAAGGCTTACGTTTCTTGCATGTGCTGTAATATTGGAGAGAATTATCTACAAACGGCCTCTTCCCAAGGTGTATTCTAAGTGGATTGATGCGTTTTTTAAACTTGTCATCGGTGCAGACGTCGGCGGCTGGCCGGCACTGCTCGTCGGGCGGACTAGACGACTCGCCAACGAATTCGTGACCATTGGCGGGCAATTTCGATGGGCGTTCTCCATACAAGTTCGTCAATGATGTTGTAATGATTTTATCATCTTTTATATTGACATTATTACCATCTTCCATAGTTTTCTGGAAAAATAAAAACACGTGCTTTTGAGTACTAGGAAACAAAAGACGCTCAAACAAGAGGAAATCGAAACATGATTTGAATTATTATCATCGTAATAACAATAATATAAATATTACGATCCTCACCTCGGAAATCGTCCGTCCAGCACGAGTGCAAGAATAAAGATTCGTTTCTATGCATCCGTTTCAGCAGAGTAATCCTTACATCAGGCTCAGTATGAGGCAGCCGCGGGCTGATCATTCCCGTAAAATGGCGTCACTTCGTAGAGCGAAGAATGGCAATATCAAAAGCGTTGTAGCATATTTGTACCACACAAATCACAGTTCACCAGCATTTTAAACGTTATATGTATCACTAATAGACACTAAAAATATCAAATTAATCCCGATAAACTGTTTATTTCCAAACACATTATCAAAAATCGTAGCGTATTACGAGAAGCTAATTCATGAACCATAAACTATTTTTTTTTTCTTAATTCTTTTTTTTTATTTTAGCGCAGATTGGCGCTAATCATGAACACGTGGTTTTTGACCATAGATGAACTTCATATGTGAAATTATAACGATAACATATTTAATTCCTTCCTGTGTTTCATATTAAAGTTTTATTTGAATATGATCTTAGCGTCGATGAATCCCTATTGAATCATTCGTTTTATGGGACGGTGTGTATCCGAATTCTAAAATATACCTTTCACTTTGATAGTGATTGACAAAACGTGAATGACTAAATTAATCTACTATATATAATATAAATATTACATATATATAATATATGTAATATTACAGTCACATAGCACGTACACTAAGCACTCAAGTAGCAAATACCTGGTGGCTGGCGCATATCGGTGTTCAAATACTTTGAGGCCTAATATTGAAGCTGATTCATATTAGAATAATGAAAGTGCTGAAGGGTTAGAAAATAGGCAATTTTATTCGGCCATTGAGTATATAACTCTAAAATTTATCAACTTTATAACTGCAAAAACGATACTTCCTATAAAAGAAATGGGCTTTTTATTAGTCAACATTTCTCAAATACAAATATGCAATAATACAATTTTAGGATACTAATCGACTAAAATATCATTTCTTTTAATCGATTACATACACTACCGCAGTACGCCTTCCTTACGTAAATTTTTTATTTGCAGATTTGTCAAAAAGCTCTTTGAAGACGAGGGTGTTGTTTTAATTTTTTATCGTTTTTATTTAGTGAAATTAATTTCTTTGTGTTTGTTATGTAGACAATGCAGATTCAAGATGATGTCTGATCAGTTTAGAAAAGTAGAACCTTATTCCCCAAAGTCCTCGCCGCGAGGCGCGAGGTCACCAGTGGTCTCTCGCCAGGACTCCACTGGAACGCTCAAAACTACAATCTCACTAGGCAAGAACCCATCTATAGTGCATAGTGGACCATTCTATTTGATGAAAGAACCTCAAGGTATGTTAAATATATATTATTTTACTGAATATAACAAATTATTGATTATTTATTGATTGTGCCTTTAAAATTGACTGCAGGAGAATGTGAACTCACGGGAGCGACGAATTTAATGGCATACTATGGGCTGGAGCACTCGTATAGTAAATTTAATGGGAAGAAACTGAAGGAATCATTGTCGTCGTTTCTACCCCACCTACCTGGCATCCTGGACGGGCCGGGACAGGAAGACAATAGCACGCTGGGCTCAGTGATGGCTAAGAGACCCATCGGAGGCAAGGAGCTGCTGCCGCTGACGAGCGCGCAGCTAGCGGGGTTCCGCCTGCACCCCGGGCCCCTGCCAGAGCAATATAGATATGTCAGTGCAACACCACCAAAGCGACATAAGACTAAACACAAGAAGCACAAGCACAAAGACGGAGTACCTCCAGGTCAAGAGACTCCTTTGCAAGGTAAGTTTATGTTATTGGTGCGATTTCAGCTAAATTAAAGCTTCCATACTCTAGATATGACTGATGATGGAGACATGAACTTTTCAAATACTCACATATTGATAGAGAGCTATGATCCATTTACAGTGTTATTGTAGAACACTTTTCTACACAAGAATCTCAGTATAGGTGTTTTGTAGATTTATATATATTTGGTGGTCAGTTTTGACCTCATAATCACCAAAAATACATCATTACGCCTGTATTCCCCAAAGGGGTAGGCAGAGGTGCACTGTAGTGTGCCCAAACTTCGCCGATGCATTTTGCGAGCCTATTGCCATTATACTGGGCACATTCTCCCTCAATACAAGGGAGAATTTTGGGCTATAGTCCACCACGCTGGCCCAGTGCAGGTTGGTGAACTTCACACATCTTTCTAGAGATGTGCAGATTTCCTTACGATGTTTTCCTTCACAATTTCTAAACAATTGAGAGTACAGTTGAATGTTCATTATAAGTTTTCTGTGTCTAAACAATAATATTTTGCGCAGACTCTTCAAACCCAGATACATATGAGAAGAAACACAAAAAGCAGAAACGTCATGATGATGACAAAGAGCGCAAAAAGCGGAAAAAAGAAAAGAAACGGAAAAAACAGAAACACAGTCCTGAGCACGGCGGCCTCACCCCCAGCCAGCACCCCGTGCCGTAGCCAACCAACTAGCATATAAGGATAAGTCTATTGAGCCCAAAGAGACTGCAAAATTAAGACCCCATTTCTGTTTCTCTCTAATTAACCTGTCTGGCAATGTTTACTTAGGAAAAATATTTATACATATAAAAATATATCAGGATATTTAAGCAAATTAACTATTAACTACATGATCGCTTCTAGATCAGTTTCCCTTAAAATATGTAGAAGTTAGAAATGCTATTGTCTCTGGTCAATATTATACATTTTGTTTGATGAATCCAAATTCATGGGTTCTTTTTTTTGGAGACTGCTTTACATCAATAATGCAGTAGATCTGCTGCCTATATTTATGTACTGTGACAGCTCAAGTAGGTATGTTGTTCCATGTTTCAGAAGTCGAAATAATACTTTGACGTTTGCATCTATATTGGGTTTACATAAATAATGGTATAAAAATATGATCGAAATTCGACAATGTTTCTACAACTTTTTTTCATCTTCAATTCCTATAACTGGTAATATCTCGAGACCTATGTAAAATTAGCATGTTCTGTTTTGTGAATATAGGTAGTTGCCCCTCATAAGTGTAGTTTACACTGCTGAATATGGTTACGGATGGAAGTTGTATTGGAAGCCCAGAACACGATATCTGTGACAACTCAGAAACTATGTTATAAACTGTCTTAATTACGCATCTACATACAAGCTACCGTATATGTACCGAGAGTACACTTCTTCGGACTTCTGAAACACGCCGTTTAACCTTTATTAAATTAAGTTGTTTTGTGTACATGCATCAAATACAACTTGCTCAATAACAAGAATTATCTGTCTTATCTTACTATACACCATGTGTTTGTTGGTCGGTATTTATTGTCATCTCTTTGGGCTTGACTCTATATTAAGTAATAATATTCATACAGTAATAATAAATAGGGTTTCTTTTTCACCATTTTGTTCGTTATTTCAAATCATACATTAAAAAAAAATCATGAATCACTGTAAATATACATTTTTTGTTTTAATTTAATATTATGTAAGAGATACCACTCTGATAGACGTAATAAATTTGATAGGATGTTATATTGTTGTTTTTCTTTATATTAGTTGGTCGTTCATAGCGAGTGATGCTTTTGAAGATTCTCAGAAACTGCATTTAGATGAAATGGGGCACCCCTAGATCCCTTTCCTCCACTGATGCCACAAAGCTTGCTCCAATGTGATCTTTTCTGCAGTTGAGTTCATTACGTCGTCGTTAAAGTATAAGGTTTTAATCATAGTCGATAATGGTTTAGAATGTCAGACGTATTTTCAAACTCCATCTATCTATACATTGTTTCTTCTTTATGTAGACAGGGCATGTACTTACGTAGCCACAGTAGCTTCGCCTCAATAACATAGAATCACCAAGAAACTCATCAAGTAAATAAAACAACATGTTACAGAGCGAAATTTATTCAAAATATCCAAATTTATACAATATTAAGTCTGTTCTCGCTTCATATTAAAAGACAGTTGGTCATTCATAGTTAAATTGAAAACAAAATAAATTAGTAATGCAGCACCAAAATACATACATCGTACTTAAATACAAATTATACATTCCTACTTACATATTATACTGACAACGATCTTTATAAGCGCCGGTAGCTGCCGCAAACCAGCGCAAAGCCATCCAAACGCTACATCATTCATTTATTATGCATCCTAAAAAGGTTGTAGTTTTTATCCGTCTACTGAAAAATAATTGTTGGAACACTGCAATATACTGCACTATTTTTTTACTAATTGACGCCCCACTCAAATAAATATCGGTTTAAACGTGAACTAGATTAAATTGGCCATCATACACATATGTAAAAAACCAATACCTACTTACGTACACAAATGCATTCAACTTTATTCATCGTCGTCAATTTAAAAGTCGAATTATAATTTGTTCACAACTCGCGCGTATCACGATTGCAAAACTGTGTACTTTACCTAATTATTTTTATATTCACACGGTATAACAAGTCTACACATCCATAAAATACTTACCTAGTATGCATCAATACGATCAACATATATATAAAAATCTGTCAAGCGCGCAACACCAGCCACCATCTACCCGCATTCTCGAATTTGCTACAAGTTACTACATACACATCGCTTTAGGCCCCGGGTACACTGGTCAAGGCGCGCACTGCGATTTTGACTGTGTGTCCATATAAATAGCGATTGAATTTCTGTCTCAAGTCATGCGACGACGACGCTGAAAAATTTGCTCGCGCCGCCAATGACATTTCGTTGAAGAATGAACTTTGTCTATGAGTGAATAAAGTTCGGTTTGGTATAAGTAATTATTTTGCAGCGCACTTATTGAGGCCCCAGTCTGCCCGGGGGCTTTATTGTTTATCTAATACATTTTGGTGTGCCATGGCACTGTGTTAAGTGAGCATCACTAAATAACTATATTTACGTAGATATAAGCGACAAGTTTCGTTAATCTCCTGTACATTTTCCAACAATATAATATATCATGAAATTTTCAGCTTACATTTAAAAAAATCCGAGATCTTACATGATAATAAGAATAATAGAAAGAGTGCAATAAAATTAACAGATTGGTAACTATGTAGAATCATGAATGAAAAATCTAGAAATATAAAAATACGGGTCAGTCCCACGACAGTTCACCGTCTCGGGTTCTAATCCTATTGGACGTTTATATATTCCCAAACGATTATCACATTATTCATGGGATTACAATTTTGAGCAATCATATTAATGTTACAAGCGTTAAAATTAATTTAAAAAACAGTAATAATAAAGATTTTCGTTACTTAATCAATTCTGTGATACCAATATGGGCAAGTAACAAAACGATCACTCCAATCATGATTAGTAAGAAAGCGAAATCATATTGGCAAGCTAAATAAAACTTAAATACGATAACTATACAGAAAAATACGAACATCGTTATAAATAAATAATTATTAATTAATTACTAAAAACAAAACATTAATTTTACAGTTATATATTTTACAGGGAATATTTTGTAATTATTAGCAATTTACAAGTTACATAAACGTACACTAACAAACTTACGATGTTGTATATGAAGGCCCCAAGACTAGTAACAATATCGTTGTACTATGACTATGGCCCATTTTTTAGTCATGAAAACAACTTATTTAGTCAATTGTAGCTAGAATATGACTATTGACTAGTCTTTTTGCTTCAAGTTGATAATGTCTAGTGTCTACATTAGTCATATTCTAGCTATCTATACATATAAAAAAATTAATGGTAAAAAAACTTTTTAAAAACAAGCTTTTATTTATTTGCCCTTAGTTTTCGTGTCCGCAAGCCCTTTCATTTGTTACCCATACTGTGGTAGTGCAGAAAAAATAACTATTCCACCATCTTGGATGATCTGCCATATTAGAATAAGAGTGTCGTCACATAGCTAAGCATGCATTGTCATCCAAAATAAGCGTGTATACCAAATTTCAGCTCAATCGGTTAAAGATAACTGTTTTAAAATTCAGTTGCAAGATTCCACCCGGACATACATTGCAAGTTAATATAAAGCTTTTAATAATAATAAAAACGTGTTCATTAGTCTCGCTAAAACTCAAAAACGGCTTGACCGATTTGTTCTGTTCGCTCTAATACAGCGGCCTCAGTACGCCTGCCAAGATAAGACATTTTCTCACGCATCGTGACGTCATTTTTGTGGCAAAATCGTTACGTCTTATTTGCTAGCATGGCGTAAATATAAAATGGGTTTGACAGTTAAATACAACGTGTTTGACGTATGGATAAGATGATATATCTTAAGTGCTAGCATGGGTTACCAAAATGTACCATAGAGACACGAATTTGACAGGTCAACGTAAAGAAATTTCTCACGGTCAAAGGCCGGTGATGAGAAAATAATTAGGCTGTAAGAAGTACATAAATATAGCATTTTATACACTATTATAACAAATAATACTTATTTTACTCCATCCTTCGCCAATATCAAGCGGACTACTTGCAAAATTCTTCCGAAAACGAACACGTAAATTTATTTTCGTGTTCGACAAACAACAACAAAAAAGTGTAGAGACATTTCTATCTGTTTTATTTTCTTCCGAAAATCCACATAATCCTATTCCACGTGATTTAAAATCCATATTTTACAAAAAATCTGTAGGTTTGAGGTTAGATTTTGTTTGGTATCATACTTTGCGTGCTTTTTGCCGTTTTACATTGTAAAGTTATTTAAATTGGCAAATAAAAATAGTATAGTGCCCAAGAAATAAATTTTAAGCATAATACCACCGACCAAATGATAATACGTAAAGCTTCCGGCATAATAAAAAAGAATCTATGCCCAAAGATATTTTTAATCTGTGCATAAATAATCTAATATATTCTATGATGTGTATGCTGCATCTTTTTTCTTTGTAAAGCTCCGTCTCGCTCTATTTGTCATTTCAATGAACGAATGAACGAAAGATCGTAAACTGTGAGAAAATTTTAGCAGGCTGTCTAATTTTAAACATCTTGGAAGCCATGTTAGCAAATAAGATACGGGAACGCAAGTTGACAAGATGTTTTTGGGACTTGTGAGAAAACATCTTGGCAGGCGTACTGAGGCCGCAGGGGGGGATTAAAAAAAATTGTACCAAGTTCATGGGATCTAGTCATAGATAAAATATGTTTTTTGTACGAATTATAAATTGAAGACATAATCTTTGTACAACGATTGTGTTAGTAGACAAGCCCAGTGGTGTTAACACGCATGTCAAGACAAGACCTCTGTCACGGATTGGCTCGGCCGCTCTCTGTCTTATTTCATACGAGAGAAAGAGATCTAATCAACATATTCTGTGACATAAGTCTAGTCTTGGCGCTCATGCTACAACTTCAGTATTGTCTGTTAAAAACAGAAAGTATAGTACAACTTCACCAAGCTAATTTCAGTCAGGATTGGACTGCGCCGGACCAACAAGAATTAACTAGCTACAACTTATACAAGTTTATTTTTACGTTGCTATTATTATTATTTTTTACGAAATGAGCGAAATGATGATATTTAATGGAATAAGATGAGGAATGGCTCCACCTGCGACTAGCGCGGGTATTTCGCCAATGTCAAGTAATTAATAGCAAGGCAAATTCAATAAATACACGTAATAAATAAAAATGAATGATGACAGTGATAAAGATGGCGGATGAAACACGTTGCTATTGTGTCCGCCGCAGTTCCATCACAACTGACAAATCTATGTTACATGACATGTGTCAAAATCACCGCATCGCGTCGCCCTCTCGTTCATAGTATAAATGGAAAATGCCAGCATTTTGACCAGTAGCCGGAAAGTTCATGAAGATATTTTAACCGGTTACACTATTAGAGTTGCTGCAAAATTATGATGTTACTCTACAATATATAAAAATGTCTTTAATACTACATAGGGGCCATTAATCACGTGACGTTTTTTTAGCATTTTGTAACCCCCTCATCCCACTACACGACGCTTTTCGGTTTATAAATCGCGCATTTCACCAAATCCTTACTAATATTATATATGCGAAAGTAACTCTGTCTGTGTGTTACGCAATCACGCCTAAACTACTGAAACGATTTGAATGAAATTTGGTACAGATATATTCTAGAGCCTGAGAGAGGATATAGGCTACTTTTTAATTCGAAACAGGGTTGTAAGTGGTTGAAATAGGGGATGAAAGTTTTTGTGTGAAGACGTCGGTAAAAATGTCATGATTACTTTTGGTCGCGATAACCGACATCCACGCAGGTGAAGCTGCGCGCATCAGCTAGTAATAAATACGCGTCATATCTTACTACAGCCCCCCCTCACCCCTTGTGATATTTCGTGATTTAAAAAAAACACCTCACCCCCTTTCGAGCCTCACGTGATTGACGACCCCATACAAAATGCTTTGGCGATCAGAAAGATTGCTTTCACAAAACTCACTGTGAGTGATAGTTGTAGACAACATGTAAATTTTAAACTCCATAATTATAGTAATGTCAATCCATCTATAAACCACCTACAATTGCATTTTCTAGTACAAGTGTCCTGCAAGCTACTTACTGTAAGTGTCGCTTGATACATTTCACTAAATTTGGGGGTTATTATTTGTATAATCAACAGTATTAATGTATTATATCAAAAAGTTAAAATTATCTTTAAAAAAATGTTAAATATTATGCCATACCGTCAATTCAGAATAAATAAATCATTAGAAATTATTTATTATAACCGAAAATCATAATCTTTACAATGTCAAAAACATTAATAAACCAATTATTTATGCTAATCCTTGTCCGGGCGACCACGTAATACTATTACAAACCTGTTTCAATCTTACATCCAACCACTGCAATAAAAAAACGGACAAGTTTTTATGGATCAAGCGAAGCAGTACAAGTTACATAATCGCCCAGCCGCTCACAAACTCATTGCGATTGCGATCCTTGTATTTCGATACAAACGGCATCTCGGCGTGTTTCATCATACACTGCCGGTTTTGTTCTATCGTTGGGCGCTCGGTGGCTCTCATACACAGCATTGTATCAGTTGCATCACGTTCAATATCGTCACAGGTCCTTCAGGAGCGCGGATTTTGCGTTCTTGAGCTTGTCGAGGCGTTTCGTCAGGTGGCTGTTCTCCGTCTCCAACTCCTCCACTCGGTTGAGGGCTTCCCGAGCCTGTCGACGTACAATATTGATAAGAATGCGGTACCACTGACCGATATACACGATCCGAGTTGACAAGTAAAGAGACGAGACTTGAGCAATAAGGAATGTTAAAACGCGGGCGACCGACTTTTTGCCAAAACTAATAGTATCTATACAAATAAATAAAATTGAAGTCTGTGTTTTAAAAAAAAAAAAACATAAGAAACTATATACGGTACCAATAACGAAAATAAAATTTCAGAACTCAGTCAGTCTGTTTGTTTTGCGTAATCTCCGAAACAGCTGAAGCTTTTGACGAGACTCTCATTGGCAGATGAATTTTATGTTAAAAGAAGTAACATAGGATACTTTTATTTTACGAAAAAAAAAATAGCGCTCCTAAATTCCGCGACCTCAACTAGTTAACTAATGAAAATCGGACCTATTCCGCATCAAACTAAAGAAGAATCACGTAAATCGGATCATAAATCTCAGCGTAATCGGTGTACATACATACATAAAAAAACCAATCAAATTGAGAACCTCCTCCTTTTGGAGGTCGGTTAATAAAAGAAGCACATTATTCAGCGCAATGTCATCCATTTTGCGAGATAATTAAGTCATGTGGTCTCATGAGTTTTGTCAGAGACGTTCAATCTTCTATAGTTAGTACCCAGCTGAGTGACGCTAACGACCGACTGAACCATGTATACCACGGTCTTTAACTCAACAATTTATCAATGTGCCATCTTGAATCGTATAAATCGGTCATAAGTGTGAGTTTGAAACAAAAGGATATGTACAGTTTTATATATTGCATGCAATATGAGTGTGGACACATCACAATGGGTATCATAAAGTATCAGATGACACAAATAACATTTTAGATACACAATAAGGTAGCTAATGTGTCGATGATTAGTAAAGACAGAAAACAAAAACAAACTGCATACATATTGAATAAAAAAAAATACTTATACGCAATTTTTCATGAGACTCGCGACAAACCACAACATTTTAAAATACACGGTTAACTAATTAGAATCATGTTCTAGTTTTGATTAATTGCAGTTACGCATTCAAATGTGAATAATATTATACACTTTAGAAACACCTTGTATAGTCTGGACTCTGGTTATCGAGCTTATCGAGTTGCATCAGTTGTCGTAAAAATCAGTATCGAGCAGCCGTCAACGGTAATAAAATAGTACCTGCATAATTATTACGAAACATGATTTCGACACCTTCATGCAATAACATTGTAATTATTTTTGTGAGAGCAAAAATAAAGTTTATAGAGTTTTATAATAAGTGTTTAACGAATCAAAAGTAACTTGTAATGGATTAAATTAATAAATAACATCTTATTCGTATTCTAATGTATTGCGGCGTCAGAGTAATTTTGAAATCCGACATTGTATGGTAGCCGTTTAATCTGATCGTCACATATATTCCCGAAGTAACCCTAGACGGTCCGTTTGGTACAAAATGGATAGAATATGTACATACATGTTAAACATGAAAGTGGTCGTTGGCACACAGTTTTAGGAATGGGGGAAAACTTCGTTTAAGTACATAAAATTATTTATACTAGGGTCACGCGTGGAGCATGCGTGCCGCAACTGTACCGTTAACTATCGCCATTATTGATAGCGGCCCAGAAGTCAACGACTTCCTGAAAAATCAAATTGTATCATGTTCAACACGAAATCGCATCCGAAGATTATCGTCACATCTACTATATCACTTGTACTGGGTACTCGTAACTTAAGACAATTGGCCCAGTCCGCCACCAAAGCCCTAATGATCATCGACCATAAGCTTCTCGATGTTATGCAGGTGTTTCCTTATACGCGGACCTGGTGGTCCTGCCTCACGCGCAGCCGCGCCAGCTGCGCCATCTGCAGCGCCGCCCTGCCTCGGTAGTGTAGTGCGGTGTGTGCCTACCTCTCGCTGCAGCCGGCGGCGCTCCTGCTTGAGCTGCTCCTCGTGCTCGTCCTGGTGGTCCTGCCTCGCGCGCAGCCGCGCCAGCTGCGCCTCGAGGCGCGCCAGCTGCGCCATCTGCAGCGCCGCCCTGCCTCGGTAGTGTAGTGCGGTGTGTGCCTACCTCTCGCTGCAGCCGGCGGCGCTCCTGCTTGAGCTGCTCCTCGTGCTCGTCCTGGTGGTCCTGCCTCGCGCGCAGCCGCGCCAGCTGCGCCTCGAGGCGCGCCAGCTGCGCCATCTGCAGCGCCGCCCTGCCTCGGTAGTGTAGTGCGGTGTGTGCCTACCTCTCGCTGCAGCCGGCGGCGCTCCTGCTTGAGCTGCTCCTCGTGCTCGTCCTGGTGGTCCTGCCTCGCGCGCAGCCGCGCCAGCTGCGCCTCGAGGCGCGCCAGCTGCGCCATCTGCAGCGCCGCCCTGCCTCGGTAGTGTAGTGCGGTGTGTGCCTACCTCTCGCTGCAGCCGGCGGCGCTCCTGCTTGAGCTGCTCCTCGTGCTCGTCCTGGTGGTCCTGCCTCGCGCGCAGCCGCGCCAGCTGCGCCTCGAGGCGCGCCAGCTGCGCCATCTGCAGCGCCGCCTCGGCCTCGGCGCGCGCCGCCCGCGCCTTCGCCTCGCCCGCCGACTTGCGGAGCGTCTCCACTGACAGATAATTGCTTCATTAGATCTAGCGCACGTTACTCCCTACAGTCGTAGTACTGGCCCTCGCGACACTCACGCTCGTTCTCGTACTCGTCGTCGTGGTGGTTGGCGACGCCGTTCTGCCGCGCGGCGCGCTCCTCGTTCAGCTGCAGCTTCAGTTTCCGCACCTCAGACTCCAGTCCCTGCTTCGAGCTCAGCAGCTTCTGCAACCGGACGTCTGTGAAACGAAACGATTTCGATAAGTTTTGCAGGTATTCTAAGTGAACTGGATAAAAATCTAATTAGGTACTGCCAGATTACAAAAAAGTTTTTGAAGAAGTATTGGATGTGGCACTGGTTGAATGAGTATTGTTACCTAACGTCCCTTCGCCGGCGTCGTTGAGCAGTTTCTCTGCGGAGTGCGAGACGAGCGCGAGCGGCGGCACGGCGCCGTGTGCGGCGGTGGCGGTGGCGGCGGCGGTGGCCTGCGCGTCGAGCTCGGCGGCGTCAACGAAGGCGAAGCCGGCGGCGGCAGCGGCCGCGTCGCGCGCTCGCACCGCGTCGCGCGCCGCGGCCAGCTCGCGCGTCACGGACTCGTGCTCGCGTTTTAAACGCTCGAACGACGAGCATTTCTCTCGGTGTTCACGCTGTTCAATTTATATGTATGAATGTAATGAAAGCGAGATTCGATGTGATGATGTCCGGCTCCGGATAGTATAATTTTAGAAATCAATTTCAATTACATAATAAATTTCTACAATTAAATATAGATTCTGATATTTCTAGCAACTTTAATCTCATGTTACGAAATGAGTAGATACAGTTAAATAAGATGTATATTTTTCTTATTTAGCAAATGACTTAGATTTTGCGGTACAGCGTACATTGGATTATGAATATATATTACTGTCTTGCTCATAATCTACACCCTTAAGGAAGGAGACTAGTACAAAGTTCAAATAAAGTTTATTTGAAAACTAACAAAATTAGGAGTATTAGCTCACCTGCAGCTGGACATATTCTTCGTGCAGCTCCTCTATCCGATCCTTGAGCAGCTCCAGCTGGTAGCCGAGCGCTGCCTTGTCATTATCCATCTGCGCGTTAAGAATCATCGCCTTCCGGAACTTCTCTTCAACCTCCTTCAGCTCGTGCTGTATTTTATGCCAAAATAATCCTTATGAGTATTACCAAGTCCTAATATCGACGGCTTTTGAGACAGGAAGGTTCTAAATGGATGATTGCAAGAGTTTCGGGTGCCTCATTGTATCAAACAAGCGACCGTGATCTCAATTCATCTTAAAAGGAGAAAACTAACACGAAGTGTAACTTTGACGTACGTTTGTACGTAGGTACATCAGGTAATCTATAAATCTATGTTAAGACGTATAAGACTAGATGTCCAATTACATTAATTCACCAATTTAGGTTAAAAAAAAATTGGATGACTTTTTAGCACATCGTATCCGTACGGTAGTTAAGAAATACTCTAACGGACGTTTTGTTTGGCAAAATTTTTTTATGGAGTCAGGGAGTAGACATGATTTACTTTAGCTTAAAGTTGGTACGAACCCTAAGCTCCTTGACGCTGAAGGTGTCATCGGCTGAGTCCTCGGAGCTGCGGCGCGGCGAGCCGGCCGGGCCCAGCGACGCCAGCCGCGTGCCGCCGCGGCGACCCACCGTCTCTGGGGGAGACACTATCATATTTAACATAGTGTCCAGAATATTACACCAAAACTAAACCATAAACTACAGAGTATGCTATACAAAATACGTTAGCATAGAGTTAACAATGGTGTTGCGAAAAGCTCGAGGTTTTCAGACTTCTTTTGGGGGCTCTAACCCTCTTGAAAGTGCTATAAGACTTGGGAGTTTTTTTGGAACTCTAGTAACAAAACAATCAATAAGTACCATACGATGTATGTAGTCATGGCGCTACGAGAGGCAAGACTACTCGAAGACTGCTAAACGTTGCATTACATTCATAACAAAATATACAATGTACAGTAGACGCAGCATGTGCGCCAAGACTAGACTAAAGTTACGGAATATGTTGATCTTATCTCTTTCTCTTGTATAAAATGAGATAGAGAGCGAGCGAGGGAATCCGTGACCACCCACTGCTGGTAATATGTGCAGCTCGTAAATTCTCGTTAATAAGTAACCAATCGTACCATTATATTATATCAAACGAGTATATCGACGCTTTCCAAAGTATCTACAACTTTATAACAATGCTAATCTGTGGGAATCCTTTTATTCAGTAACTACAGTTACATACTCATTTGTTTGACCTACAAGATAAAACAATGGTTTGTAACAATGGCTCCGGATTATATAGATACTATCTTAATTTAGTAGAAGCTCCACTAATTAGAATTTTTGTAAAAAGGTTAACAACAGCTGCAAGTAGATCAGTATCCATTAAAATTATAATATTTATATTCTCATTCACATTAGCTTATAATAACTTACTCTGTGGCATTAGTCAATGTTAAAACTGCTGTCTGTATTTTAAATCTAGCACTGAGAGCGGCATGTATTGTCTCATCACCAAAGAGGTAAGATAAGTATGCTAATAAGCCGTAGCAGGTTATGCAATGCACGACAACAAAGATGTTTCAAATGGATTTGACACAAATTGTAGTGCTAACTATAAAATGTGGAGCTTAGTGTTGGTTCTCAATCTTTAAAGATCGTGATTAGAAGGGCACACTTAGCGAAGTCAATGGTAGCCTGGTTGGTTGAACGCCCGCCTTGAGTTACTACAAGGAAGCAGGTTTGAACCCAGAGCTCTAACCTCTGGCATTGTCGAATTTCATGTGCAAATGTAATTTTCAATCATTATTGCCACTTGCTGAACGGCGATGACAAACATCGTTAGTTATCCTAGCTAGACCAAGCCGCACTGGGCCAGCGTGGTGGACTATTTCCCAAGTCGTCCTCATATTGAGAAAGAATTTGCCCAGTGTAATTGCAATATGGTCGCCCTAAATACATTGGGACTAAGCGAAGAGGGGATGCACTGCAGTGCACTTGAGCCTATCCCTTCTGATAATACAGATGTACATGACACTTGAGTACTGTGTGCTCACCTGCATACATGTCGTACGCTTTGTCGGCATGGTCCTCCTGCTCGCGCTGCTGCCTCTCCAGCTCGCGCATACGTATCTCGCGCGCCTCCGCTCGGGCCGCGCGCCGCGCCGCAAGCCGCTGTTCCGCCTGTAGCAACAACAACATTCTTCATAAACCCCTATTCCATCCGCTCATATCAACACATGTATCTATTCCATATTGTTATTTTTCACCATTTCATGTAGATACCAAAAAAATCTCTGTTAGGTGTACTCCCCTATGATTGATATTTTTTATTGAAACATGTTAGATTTTTTAACATAAATACACACATTTAAACTAGGTAACAAACAGGTGATACAGGTAAGCGTCGAGACGTCTGCGCAGAGAACTGACTATGTCAAGATGCGATCAATGTGAAAATCAAGTGATTCAGGCTGATGATGCTCTGAATTGGCAACGATTAAGAGGCTCAGGGATACATGACAAATCAATCGAAGAGTATTTCTTAACTAGCGATTAATTAAGATGATAATGTATCTAGGTGTTGCCAAAGAGCGGTGTGATGGCATAGTTACGCAAACGCATGTGGGAAGGTTCACGGCATATCATCGCTGCAAGATGCTCGTCTACAAAATTGTACAGTTCATATATTAATAAAATATAGATAAAACTCGAAAACCTAAGACGTCATCATCGTCATTTTTGATGGGCCTTAAACGATGTGTACCTACTTGCAAACATTACAATACAATTTTAAAGGAAGATATGTTTAAAAATTAAAAAAATATCTCCAATATGATCACCAATTTCCAGATCTAAATAAGAATCTCAAAAGACCAAATGTACAAACACAATTTTGGATATCCTGCTTCGGAATTATTTCATGTCACAGTAATCAATAATCTCAATCATCCAAACGTGCGCTTACGTTTACCTAACAAACATGAACAAAGTCCACTGGCCTAATTCCCGAGCAGCCCTACCGATCGTAAGCTGACATTCATTTCTATGCATAAGATTAATGCGGTAGACATCTAAAGTGAACCATCAACAAGATTGCTTTCGAGTTGGATCCGGTAGGCGCGGACAGATTTACGTCAGATCTGAATACGTGAGGGCAGGCTTGAAAGCCAACGCGAGTACGTAAAGACACCTCATTGTTCCAGCAGTTTATGATGACGCACTTCACACGGTCAACCGGACACGTGGACTTGGCAAGTGTTTACATAGATTGCTGGAGATATATCAATTAAATGACGCAAACAAGACTATAAGCCGCAGAACCTCAAAAGCATCGTTGAATGTAAAGGTTGCGAATTAATTACAATAATTATTTTTTGGTCCAGATAGCGACTGTAGTAATAGTATGAATGTAAACATTTACGCAGAGAAGTTGTGCCAAATTGAGGTCATTAAACTACTTGCAGACTTTAATTTGTAATACCAATTAAGAATGTAATTCAATATAGATTTTGGGCAACATATAGGTACAGGTGACTGGTATTTAGGCAGCAGCTTACTCGTGGGTAATAAAACACTGCGCCTAACAAATGGGCGTGGGCCCGGTCTGTCTAACTAGGCTGATTAATGGAGCGTGTCTAGTTCGTATTTCAAAGGTTTATATTGGGTCCTCCCGTCTAGACACGTTAATTATGACAAATGGGGTAAATTCGTGTACGCATGCAATAAAAAAATGGCTAAATTTTTTTTCAAAAAGATACTACCTTTTTACACAACTATAAACCCATTTATTCTTCAGGTACCATAATAATGTATATTGAGTAAATGTACTACATATTGATCTATGCATACATCGATATTATGGATCATCATTTCAAACACGTTTGTTATAAGCACGCAAAATCTATACGCAATCGACCTTAAAACTGATGCGGGCGTGAAGCTAAATAGAAACCGTTAATGCGGGCGACGGGAAGCGGCGATGTTGTAATACCCGATAACCCATCCTTTCTTACATGGCATAATAACGATACTGTTACTGGAATATTGTCTACTGTCTGAGAACTTCAGCTGGAACCACAAATCGATCGAGTGAAAATGTTAACAACCACACAATTCCTTGAAACAAGTTGATCTAAATTCATTTTACAATAATAAAATGCTGAATATATTTTATAAAACGCAAACTAGGTGGACGGATAAACGTATAGACAAGAAGCTTAAGATATTTTATGTAGTTTGAGCGACAAGTTATTGGTCTAACAACAAGCGAATCTAAACTGTAAAAGTGGCTGCATCTAAAGCAAAGATAAACGGAACCTTAAAATCCAAAAAATTTCGATATCACCACTGGCTTAATGCTAGAATAGATTATTGTATGAGCTCACTGGTGTATGATAACGGAAAAATGCGATAAAAATGTTTTGGTTGTTCATTGTGTCTTCTTATATCTTACTATATACTTCGAACATAACTTAAACAACATATTTGCGTGATAATATGTACAGAAAAAACATGATTCACAACATATGGCGAGTTTGGCTCAAAGCAAATAAATTTGTCTGAGCCGCTGGTGGTGTGGTGACATCATCTTTAGTTAGACACAATGTGTTTAGGATACGAAGGTCATTCCCCAGGCGCCGGTCCTTGCAAATCTATAGCTACTTAAGTTCATGAGGACATCACCACGGCAAAAAACATCGACGCCTAATTTAATGGACTTATGGTTAGCAACTTTTGACTGTTCAGTTTCTTAGATAAGAGTAAAACAAGAACAACGTGCAGGCCGTCAGAAAGTAGACATTTTTAGTACAAACGCCACGCAAGGATAAACTGCAATGTTCCAGTTTAAGGGCGATAATCTCGGCGGGCCGCAACGCCGCGCACAATCTCCAATGTTTACAAATCCTTCGACACTTTTATTAGTAATGTACTCCATACCTAATTAAGAGATAAGCGTTTGGTATGTAGCATTCTGTGGCTTTGGTTCCATTCCATTTATCACGAAGAATTGTAATTTTGACAGCGCAAAGCGTTGCGTAACGCTGATCAAATACAATTTGACCGACAATTTGTTGCCTCATTTGATACGGTGTATTCACATTTCCGGTAATTGTAAATTTTCAATTACCCAACGTAGCTGGACGTCTTACTAATACTAATCACCTGTTGCACAAGTTGAAAGCTATTCTAGATATGACCTTTCCTAAATTTAAAACGGCAAAATCAACGTATATTAAAGATGTTTTACAAATATCATACACGGTATACCAAGTTAATAGTTAGGATCTGCATATGAAGTCATGAGACCGCGGCAAATTGCCGTCAAGCTCGTGGAAAACAACGAGTATAGTATGACAAATTAGTAATATTACTCGGTTTTCCATATCGAATGTTTATATAGTCATTATTACTGGCACACGTCCGCCTCAAGGATGGAAACAGATGAACAGCATACGCTGAGAGATAATCATCATCGACATTATAGAAAGAATAATAGCGCACGTGCTAAATGAAAACATCCGAGTTTTTCCATTCAAAACATGCAGTGACACAATAGACTTGGAAGTTAAAATAAACACCCACACGAAGAATTAACACATTCTACATCGGTGAACTCATGATCGAGATGATATCGATCGAGTCGTTCTGATAGCTAAGCGAAGATTTATTTTTAGCATATTCAATTTCGCAAAGCGTAACAATACGGATAAGGAAAATTACATAGAAGGATATGTGAAGCGAGGATAACAATAGGAGGATATATACTCACATAGAGTATCAAAATGCGGACAGCGAGGTGAAAAAATAACTCTGGCGTTGTCATGGTGAGATTCCGTCTATCGATGAGGTCACTTTAGACAACACCATCACAACACAACACAAGTGTTCATAACTGATGTCACACGACTACTGGCAGACAAGTATGTATTATAATTGCATTTATTCCAATAGCATAAGGAAGGTAAAAGACTATTTAAATTCTCATCGCTTTTCCAATCATCTCTTCGGTTTTTGAAAAGCGCATTAACATGAAAGGACGTACGACTTACGTAAAGGAAGGAGAGTCTACAGGCAAGTGTTAACAAGCTCTCCGGAAACGTCATATCGATGCAATCTGCCGTCACGAGGTCATCTCACCGCAGCGAACACGCGATCCCAATGTACATGTCAGTCTCACATTTGTTCACCTCAGCTGACCGCATCAATCAACTGACCGACGTATAAATCAGACAGTCACGAACATTATTTCTCGTTTGAACTCAGTATAAAATTTCACAATAATGGAATTTTATACAAAAACACCTGTACAGAAGAATTATGACTAAAGCAAACGGTGTTCACCTGAAACAACTTTGTAGACTGTGGCCTCCAAATCACGCCGAACGTAGTGGAATATAATGAGATAAGATAATCTCGACCTCGGTTTTCAAGCCATGAACTAATACAACCTTTTAAATTAGCCACACACATTCATGCGGTAGCCAAAGGGAAAGGGAATCCGGGGTTAGCAGATGGCGAAAATGACTCAACATGTGAATCAATAACGGTGGCCCCAAAAATATTTCGAATTTAATATTTTAGTATGACACAATGGAAAATTCAAAGGAGTCTGAGGTCATCAAAATACGTACATGGTTCTGTTGATCACCGAGAATGCCAACTATGGAAGGGTTTTGTTCACCGTGAGAGTCCCTCCGTAGATCCGAAATCACAAGGCTCTGGTTCTCCACGTCACTCGATTGATCACCATTCATCCGACCATTATGTTTGGGCTGCTCGTTCAGCTTTTCGTCTAAACCTGGAGAATGGCCATTTGTTGTTGCATTTGTTTTCTGCACTCCTTCGTTGACGGTTTCGTTGAGGGGAATATGCGAGGGTTTCGCTTCATCGGCACGCTCCACGACGGTATCATCATCGGAATCTCCGAAATCTCCGTCGGTGAAGGCATCGCCGCTCTCCTCGTCGCTATTGTCAGGCGTGGCCATCTCGGATCGATGCACCATGATAAATGTCACGTAACAAATTCACTTCAGCTATTGAAGCACTTATTCGTGGAATACAAACAAATAGTTCCGCGCACTGTTTTGAAATTCTCGCATCTGCGGCGTGTGTCAACAAGCCCTGGAGCCGCAGTGTCGCAGACTAGACCGCAGCATCGCCTCCGTCGCCCGAGCGGATACGAAGGGGAGCAATTTTTGCACCAGCTTTTCGAAATGCACTCTATAACGAATCGCGATAACGTTTATTGTCGCGGCACTTTATCTTATCGACGATGTTTTCCACTTTATTAAACGTCGCTCCTTGACCAATATTCTCTGTTTTAGTCAACAGCAAAAATGTAATGTTTACTTTGATCAGTCTCGAGAGAGTCACTTATCGCTATGAATTCTTGTTTGTAAGCACTTATGTTATAGAACAATAGAATGGAGTCATTAAGAAAAGCGCCAAGAGCTCGCTCCGTTAAATTTTTTAATATTGAGGTACAGCCAACACGTGCATGTGCGGCGACGTCTACTGACGACTGCGAGTGACCGCCATGCTTGGGCCGCACGTCACACCGTGCTGTAAGCTATCGCTTTCGTAATTGAACCGCACCGTTACGGCAAAACATGAGAACGAAGAACATGCGGAAGCAGAATGCATATAAGGTATCGTTATGGGTCTCTAGTATAAAAGTATATAGTATAACAGATGTACATGATATTTATTTACCTTAGTTACAACCGTTATATTACATGGAGTCAAAACAGTTATTAAAATAAATATTTCTCCTTTATATTAATAAAACGACATGATCATTCGTGATTTGATATTAATTAAGTGCATTCTTAATTAGCACTTATCGTCCCCTAATGACAAGTCAGTGAATCAGCAGTGACGCGGATGCTGCGCGCAGACGACACGAACTTGTTCAGTTTGGGTTGCGCGACTCAAACATTGATTAATTACGCATTGTTTCGCCTCGCTAGACCTTTATCACTGAGGAAACGCTATTATTGATACGTAAACGTTCACTTTGGCGAATGCCTATCCGGCAAGCGATACACAACAATTATAATGTTCCTTATGACTTTATTTTTATTTCAATGTCTGGCGGTGTCATTGAGGAAAAAATATTGCTATATATATTTTGTTTATTAACATGCAAATAAAAAAAAAAAAAACTAAGTATTGGGAATTTCAGAGAAATCAAATTAATACGGTAACCGATCGTACGTAATAACTGAAAAACCGGCCAAGTGCGAGCTGGACTCGCGCACCGAGGTTTCCGTACCTAAGCTATGAAAACACCGAACATTGTTCTAACGAAAAGATAAACTGGACAGAGAGACAAACTTAACTTTGCAGTTGGTATACTAGTGTCCCCATAAAAACTAACTACAAAATAAGTTTGTAATCGCAAAAAAACATTTTCTAACAATAAATTTACACTTTTTGGATTTATTTCTTTACTTGTGCTATAAGACTTTGCTTCTTGTAAAATTTCATGATTCTAGGTCAACGGGAAGTACCCTATAGGTTTTGAATTCCCGTGCAAATGTACTGAAAATGAATCTTTGAATTGCGTTAACCTAGAAGTTAGAATTTTTTAGGGCACGAAGGGACCGCAGACTAGAGTCTCTGGTATACATTTCAACTTGATACCCCACGGGTTTCTGAGAAGAAGGGTCTTGACAGACAGACAGACAGACGGACAACAAAGTGATCCTATAAGGGTTCCGTTTTTTCCTTTTTAGGTACGGAACCCTAAAAGATAGCAAATTTGACATAAAACATTATAAAAGTTAAATTATGATGATGTTAGAAAAATAATACTCTGATATCAATATTGACATTGAAATTATCGCAGAAAAACATATTATGTCGTATTAAACACACTGATAATTAAGCGGACTGGTGTTGTTATGTTTATAATGTTTAACCAATATGTTAAGTCATTAATGAGATCTGATTATATGACTCATTCCTTAAAATAAAAGGAACAGTCTTGTTATACACATTATTATCTTCTTATATTTAAAATGTAAAATAGATATGGCAAAGATTAAACTATAACTACATCACTCTAAGGTTGGCTGGTATAAATTATGGTAGCATTTCTAAAGCGGACTCATATACTCAACTGCTGGTATTTTAGAGAACCATGCAATACAAGCTGGGTTTAATCATCAAGAATTGCATCAAGCACTATCTGGGGTGATAAAACGTATCTGAAATAATTGAGTGAGGAGATAGTTTCGCAAGTAGGTACCCACCAAGTGCAATCAAACAAGTCAAAAAGTTGTGATGAAAACTAAAATGTAGTTTTTGTGGTAACTTGTTTTTTACCCGCACCCAAGATGCCGCCACGCAAAACTAGTTGCATCGTATATTAAAGTTACGAAAAGCATTGCAATTTCAAGCATGACTAGTTTTCAAATGAGACCAGCAAGAAATCAGACGCGTGCAATCAACGTATAATGAAATAGCGAAATGCAGATCTTACGATTTTTGAGGTATGGAGTTCACCTATGTTATACGAAGCCTAATTTAGCCGCTGCATAGTGATCGCCAACACCTATTATAATTTAACATCGAGAATTACAAGTCCCCTGCGCGAGCAATGCGTCGCCAGGAAATCTGGCTCACTCACATTGCAATCAAGCAGTTAGCCCAGATTGCTCCAGAATATTCAGCGCCAATAAAAAGAGATTAACTACGACATCTAACAAAATGTGCAGTTAACAATTTAATTCGCTACGAGTAAAAAGGTTTTACAAGAAAATCTCCTAATGAAGCAAGCAACGGCATACTTATGTTATTTAGCGGATGGCTGAAAAACGTAAACTGACATAAATTGATAGAGGCAATTTCATATAGAGAGGAACTGTAATTAGCATATGTTGTCTATAAATGGTAATAAACTCAAAAGAAAACTCAAATAGTAATTGCGTATGGCTGACTTAAAAGCCTGTGACGACTGAAAGCCTTTGACGGCTTTGCGATCTGTGGCTCTGACCAAATAGTTTCGGTTACGATTGCTGTAACCGAAATAAGTGATAACCGATCACCAGATACGACAGTTTTTATTGCAGTGGGTTTTTTACGAGTCGTGGTGCGGTTTTTGCGTTGAAGGAAAGACGTGCCGAAGCGACAGGTGTTAAAATTTGGTAATGGCGCAAGTAAAATTTGTTTGTATTTGGTTACTATTAACTTTAAATCGTTTAAGCAGGTTTCAGACTACGCTATTATATAATAGCATATAGTATATAGCTCATAGCACAACAATATCGCGCACTATACATTGTTATGGACACGTTCACACTGTACTATAGTATTGGCTTTGTATGGTGCGCGATATTGTTGTGCTATATATTATAGCGTAGTCTGAAAGCCGCTTTACCATGTTAAATAATGGAGGAATTTCTCAAGTCTACGCCATTTCCTGTATTCACTCACGCACTGCGTGTTGTACTTGATCTCGGTCACACAACGGACCCTAGACAAAGGTGCAAGGACGTCACGGCTAGAGACCATACAACAATGCTGTATTGTATAGCTCCATAACGAACAGCTGTTTCACCGTCAACCCTTATTCCTACTGTGCACAAGGTCCATATTTCAGATTAACTTATATAGTTAGTACCTACTGCGTGGAAGAAATAGCTCGTTAGAAAGGTGAAAATGAAGAACGACGCGACGTAATGGACACTGTAATTAGCTGCAATTAAGCCTGTGAGTATATTTCGATTAAAGCTATGTTTTATTTAACGTTTATCTAATAAAAGTAACATTATACATATTCATTAGCTAGCGCTTTTATAATTGTATGCAACTTGACTAAATACAAAGTAAACAAATAACATTTAAAACGCTCGAGCGACACTTAAAAAAAATGAAAAACTGATCGTACCCAAGGATTATACTGAAGTAATTAGGTACCTGGTCTATAACTGGGTAAGTGGAATAGCACAATTTGTAAATATCGCAAACATAAAATAACCGGCGCGTGTCAATAAACTCGTATCATAGGAGCCACTGTTACTGCAACAATTAAAACTGATTTGATAGTAGCACGAGACGTGACAACGGACGCACCCGGCCGGACGACTAACCGACAAACACTGACGACTGATTGACAAGAAGAACTCGTAGAGAAGTATAATGACGAGTCGCGAAACATGCCAACAAGCAACCGGCGGTAACAAGAAACAAATTATTGGTCTAGTCACCACGCGACAGTTCGTTCATAGCAATGCGGACGATTAACTGTTCGGAAATCAAACGGGATCGATGGACGCGAGATGCGCACGCGACGCTGCGCGAACCTAAATATCCGTGACATTTGCGACGCATCTGCTATGCAGCAGAGCGTCGGCCAACGCACGTGAGATGCGCTTTCGTAATAGCAAAGGTGAATGATCGATGCGATCTACTTGTTAATAGAAATATATCTTTCTCATCCCGACCATAAATAAGTATATGTTGGGTACATAATCTAATACACGGAAGGGGTTTAGCCAACGGAAGGTGTTGCAGCATTTAGCAGCGGGTCTTAAGGACATGAACTACGTCATGATTTGAACTTAATTACTCATCTACTAATAGAATTATGAAGTGAATTGCTTTTGAAGTCATGAGGGGTTGAATTACGCAATCGAATAGAAAAACAAAAGATAACAACTACGCCAATACGTTCAAACATAGGAACGCAAAAGAAGATTAACTTAATATAACAACATAGACATCATAATCCTACGGTAACATTGGTAATATTTCACCGGAGGGAGACAAGCTCAGTCATTTAACACAACTATTATTCGGCTCTAAATCAAAAGAGACTACAGGGGAGTTTTACGAGGCTTACGTATTTTTAGACGTTATTGAAGTGTCCTGCGTGATTCACGAGCCGGGGACCGTCTATGTGGCCCACACGCGTGTTTCAACAAAAAAAATCTTAAAAGGAGCCATAAGTACGAAAACCTACTGTATTATGCAAATGTTCCGCTTTCACTTGAAACCGGTCATGATTCTGCAAAGTTGACTACATCTGCAGATTAATCAGCATCTTTATGTGACCGATGTAGAGACTGCATTGGCTTTCTTTTAGCCAGAATACGAACCGGTATGTTACGTTAGTATTTTTTGTTTGAAAAATTGATAAGTTGACAAGTCTGTGGACAGCTTCGACTGCATTATGTAAGTACCAAATTAAACATTAGGTAAGTATATTGATCGTATATAATACTTTTTGTGGTTTGGCGTGTGTCAACATTAGACTATAATATAAATATTCAGTCTACCCAGACTTAAGAGTTAGGTGTCATTGGGTGGTTAGGTGTGTACTCACTAATTTCGGTCTGACTAGGCAAACAATCGATCGAGCCGACTCCTCGTCGCTGCTGCTCTCTAGACAGTCAGACAGAGAAGGCGAACGTCGAGGCGGCCATGATTTAGGGGCTTTTTCAGTGCACGGAGACGGTGAGATCAGCGGCGGCGGCAGCCAAGATCCCTGGCCGCGCCACCACGACACGAGCGCCGGAGCGACCCCCACCACCATCGCTAGCCCCAATCGAACCATCTCGTCAAACGAATGCACAATGACGGTCCAAAAACATAGTTCGTTATCCCCGTTGCACTAGGAAGTGCCTGGCGTCTAACGACGCATTGTTCGTAAATAAAAAACCGTCTATTTTAGATCAATGCAGTGTCACACACTTTCACACCGGCGATGTGTCACCGAGACCGGGGCCGGCGGACGCCGAGGATTATCCGTCAACGTGACGTCGCACCGGCATCACACGCACGTGCCAACATATATATCAATAATCCGCGTTAACATTATTAAAGGAGACCCCAAAAGTAGCTCGCGTGCCAAACTACAAAGGACACCGACTCACGAGCAGCACTACGGTCACTAATCGCGTTCGAGCAAACGAGAGTGTTCGCAATCCTCTCGCGGAATGTTCACAGACGACCGGCGCGGTTGCTTCGCGAAGCGCTTCGGGCGCAAAACACACAATTCTAGTCAGCGATATCATACGATCCGTATAACTTTGACAAAATCGACTTGAAAGTTTATTTATCTGGGTGCAGCATGGGACGGTGTTCCCTCGCGCTCGCAGACAGTCGAGTGGCGGTCGTTGACGCTGGAGTTCCCCTCCTCCGTTCCGCCCTGGGCTCCCCTCCAGCCGCCCGCCCAAAGGGAACAACCCCCCTGGTCCTATGTGTTAGGGAATATTACGCGAAATGACTGCCCGGCGGATGAGTTTCTTGGGATTTAAAATATAGACACCGTATTAGTTTTATTTAAAAGTTCGTGTCGAATACGCTCTCTGCCTCTCAAAATGATTAACTTTTAGTACCGTTAGCGCAATCTCGTGTCGTAAACTGGGTCAAACATGTAAGCAATGGTTGTATTATGGCAATAAATAGTGTTCACTCAATGTAATGAATAAAAATAGCGTTCTATAAAATCAACGTAAAGAGAAATATTGCATAACCCATTAGCACTAAAATAGACTTCGTGAGAGAACACACACGCAAAGAGTGAGATGGCCATATAAACTTGATTACCAATTATTACATGTTTCCTGTGAGTCATTAAAACTTCCTATAAATTCTGATTTAGCGACGTTCTCATTTTGAAAGAAAAGAGGGCGTGAATTTAGTACTTACGACTACAAGCACAACTGCATAGCTGTACTTGCATGAAAGGGCTAGTGCAGGATTGGTCGGGAGGCGGGGACTGCGCCAGGAGTCAGCAGGATCAATAAATGCAGCGGCCTTTGAACCCAACCCCGGCAATGTAAAAAAGCTCGCACTAGATGCTGTATCATTAACTAATTTAACGGAGTGGGATTATATGCAAAATGTTTCATTTGTCGTCGTCGCAACACATCCCAGAATTGCATCAGCCGATTTCGGGGGAACGTGAGGGTTGGGGGCGCAGACAGATCGATGTTGCTGACGTCAGAGCCCAGCCAGGCTATAGGGCGATCGGCTCCGTACTATATTTGGTCTAGAACTCTCAGAAATCTATAGTTAGATTTCGAATCACGGCTTAATCAATACAGCCATAATATCCTTTCCCCAAAAGTCTTAAAAACTTGCTCTAGTCACTCATAAGAAAACCAGTAAAAAAAAGGAAACGATGATCATAATTACCTACATGGATTACTTTGAATTGTCCATTGAAAGAATATAATATAAATTGTTGTTTAAGAGTATCCATTTCCTATTGTGAAACAGGCAATAGTTTAATGTATACAAAATTTTATTCCTATCATTGAAAATAGTGCTAAGTTTTCTTACAAAATTATGTACGTGAAGGTTGTAATAACAGATGTACATGCTATGTAGTAAAACGAAACCAGATTTTTTTTATGGTTATATAGTAAGGTTCGTTCTTATATAATACAACAGGACGCGGGAAGGCTTCCCGGCAGGTAGGCTTCTGAAAGGCTGCTCAAAAGTGGGTCGCGATCGATCGGCAAGGGGCGACGACCTCATCTCACCAGCTGCCAACTGACCTATATTTGTTTTGCGCACTCCTAGCAATGCACTTCTGAGGTCGCTATTAAAATTTATTGCCTTCTGATTATCGCAAGAGGATTTTTTAAGTAAACTATGAGTGTGAAGCCGTTGCAAAATTCTGATGGTCTGAACATCTGCGACACATCTTTGTTCAACATCCAATCTGGAACTAATATCTTTCAATAAGCTCAAAAAATTATAATGTGGTTTTGATGGTTTTGATCTCATCGCAAGATATGTAAAAATTTATGATTACCAAAAAATTTAACACTTTACAACCATGTCAAACAGTCTTGAAATAATAAAACATTTAAACATTGCTACACATACGAGACATTTTGTTTTGTTTACATAATCGTTTAAAGTGGTTACAATTTAACGTGTAAATCATTGAACACAAGCTGAAGACATTGAGTTAAAATTATAAGTAACCCGTTCTCACTATTCTTGGAGATGCTAAGATAGATTAACTCCATACGTAGGTTTATTTGCCTTTTAAGATTTATTATGATCTTCCATTAAACATGACTTGTGATAATGAATCGGAATAGTGGTAATCGATTCCATTTTTGTAAAGATTGACATTTTTCAATGACCGTCCTGCTTCAGAAACGCTCCTGCTCGAGGATACTGTACAACACTCAAGAAAGTTTCATATAAGAATCATGCCATAGACTCTACATAATGAAAGTTGTTAATGACACGGCAATACTAGTAAATGCGATAAAAATTACTATGCATGCTGAACGAGAGTTGTGAACTCGTATGTCGCGCGTGACCTAATTGAAATTTCGCCAAAACGTAGCGAGCTCGTAAGGCGGATTATGCAGACATCATGCAGCGAGATGTGGCACGTGGCAAGCGCACCCGTTAGTTCACGGAAACAACTGACCTACTACAATTATTTCCAGTACGCACGGGGCCCGATACGACTTCATCCGCGGATGCTGTGACCTTTCATACTATTCGCATGTCTACTATTTTCTCAATATTGGGAGAAAAATGCCAATAGGTCCAAGATGTACCATGACATATTATTTACAAGAATATGAATCTTATAATGATGCAGTGGGGTCTAACCTAATAAATAAAAGAATTGTGTACAAAGGTCAAACGATCGAAATATGAAACATAATAATGTCAGATGTATTATGCAAGGTCTCGTATGTATTATGCATAAAAGCATAATACATACGAGACCAGCTAATTGCATGAAATAACTAAGTGCTGACATTTCCAAGCGATATGTTTCAATTCGCGACGTCCCGAAGTATCCTAATTGACATCTATCCATTACTCATTAGTGTTTTTGGTCAGCTATCACAAAACTATGCGTGAAATAAATTTAGGGCGCACGCGCAACATTCTGGAATCTTGTGGATTACTGAGTGGTAATCCACAAATAAGTTATACAAATCTAATTATAGCAACGGGGGTTAAGTGCGCTAAAGGAGAGTTTTTCTAATAGATTTCTAAAACGGATTCTGAATTAAATAGGGTGTTTTATCTTCTTTCACTGTTTCCCGAACTGCATAAGGGTCACTATACCTTTCATAAGAGACAATACTCTTGATGAGCAATCGTCTGTGTCGTTATAGGTGAAGTAAATGTATCTCACGCTCATGTTGATGCATTCCTGGGGCATACCAGACGCAATTAGCAACAACTGTGACGCGTCGCGGCCACAAGTACTCGCGACACAGGGTTGCCAAGTGTCCATTTACTGGAGTTCAGTCTCTTAGGGATTATGGCATTCTAGTAAACATGATAGAACGGTACCTAGTTCTCTTGCGTGTAAGACTCCAAAATTATATGGCAGTATTTATGAGGTCAAGGCTTCGCATTGGTGATTCATTGACATGCGATGCATAGTCCGGTGGTTCGTATATCATAACGTATGATGCTTCCACCCAAACCATTGCTACTGCAAGTTCTGACTTTGTTTGTCTTGGAATTTTACTTTTCTCCGCTCTGGTAGTATACCAGTCTCTTCAACAGATTTCACAATCAGTTATTATCAGTCAACCTTGGCGCCGCCGCCGCACTGCTGAGTGCACGGTGACGGCTAGGTGCAGTGTCGCGAAGGGTCCGATCTCGTAAATAGCGCGAGCGTGCCGCGGCTGGGAGCATCTATTTCCACGCACTCTGTCGTTTTGTTTCGCATCGCGCGCCGCCTCGCACGCTGTATGCGCTTGCGCACAAATAGATTAAAGCCACCAGTAAGGGTTGCGTCTGAGTTATTAACTGCATAAAAATATTATTAGAAATTCTTGAGTAATTTATGTGGCCTGACGTAGCAAAATGAGGATATCCTACAATAAGCATATTATGCATACAACCTTTTTAAATAACTAAGGTGAAATTAGTGAAGATTAATTTGTCAAAAATGTAACAACATAATCCCAGATTTGTTTGTAAGTAGAGTCTAGCTGGAAAATAAGACATTAAGGATCGACCTGATAACATAACATAATCTTGACAATATCAGAGCTGACGTTCAACAAACACAAAATCAGATGATAACACTAAATTGTGATGATGTCAGAAGAAAGCGATGAGAATAAAACAATAAATTGAAGTATTCTTCAAACAAACACAATGGCAATATACTACATAAATATTTTATTTTTAACTAGTAGTTAAAATCTTTCTTAGCGGGCACCTGCAGGGCGTAAAGAAATAAGGAATCTGCGTGCTTAGATTTTAGAACACGTTTCATAAATGAAGTTATAAAAAGTATAGTGAATATTATAAGTTTGTACTCGTGACTCTCATCTTGCGATTTCTTAAGTCCAATGTTCGCTGACATCAAAGGGGACATCAAGTCAGCTGACCTATTAGCTGCTACTAGATGCGGAAGTCTATTTTGATCGTGCCTTATGTTATACACTACGAGCAGGTAGAAAACTGCACAGTGCTTTAGAAATCACAATCCTAATCCAATCGAACCCATCATAAAAAATTAACTAAATAAATGGACCATTGATTCAATCTAACAAATGAAAATCTAAGAGAATAGATTTCTGGCTTAAATTCAATTCAAGATACATACGCTTTTTGTGTTTTTGGGGCCTTCATATAAGACTTTTTTTAATATCTTTTCATTTCTATCCCACAAAAGTTACGACCCAAATACATTTGCATTGCAGACCACTTTTGTACTGCAAAAAATTTAACTATAGATGGTATAATTTTATAAATTTGTGGGTATTATTTTCCTTTAGCGATTTTTTTAATTTCATAATATTCACCTTCATCGTAACAATAGTAGAATTTAGAAATAAATCGTCAAAAAACTTAATAAAAGGAAATGGGGGATATTAAAAGTAAATAATAAATTATTAATAATATTTGGCAAATTTCGGAAATTGACTTTTTGGAATTTTCTCTCGCCTGAATGTAACTGGGATCGCCCCAAGTCCATTGAATAATACTCATAGTACAAACTGCTTAGTTTTATCATACGAATATATTTATAAACTATGCCGAGGTTTTTTGCCGTAGCAGCAGAGCTTAGAGACACACTGTGCGTTTGCGTACGATGGCAAGCCAGCGAGTCGCGCCGACCACCGGCCCACGGACAGCAGTATATAAAATTGAACCAGCGGCTTAGGAGCGCACGTGAGTTTATCATTTTAGTATGAGTGAATACATTAACATGCATGTAGTTTCAAACACCTTATCTGTGACTAATTATAACAAAGTCATTCACTAACTAGTATGTCGTCACTAACAACGGAAACTTACATTCTGTCTAATCTGTGGACTCGCCTTTGCTAAGGATAAAATTGCCTATGCTCTTAATTTTTGCGCCCCAACATTTATGTGAGTTTACCTTTTGCCAAGGATAGGGTTGACAGAGCAATCGTTACAATATTATTTTGTAAACAACGGACATTTTGGATAGCACCTTATTTAACTATCACTTATCTCTGCCAAAATAATAAAATTTGGTTTCGGCAATAAGGCATAATGAAGTAGGTCCCCCTGTAGGTTCATCTGAAGTACTTTAGTAATATTTTCATATTGAAATAAGTTTTAAGGCAAGAATTAGGTATGGTGTCATGACTTTAACGATTTATAATACTTACATTATCAATTTGATGTTATTAGGGACTTATTTTATTGATAAGCAATCTTATCATGAGTTAACTAGGATATCTGATCAATTTATATTTGCTTTAGTGTTTCATTCAACATCAACATATTAACTGCTGTGTTTTTAAAAATTGCTAATAAGGACATTTTAAATATTGTGAGTGTCAAAACTACTACTACTACAGCCCTTTTTTAACGTCCCACTGCTGGGCACGGGCCTGCCCTATTCTATTGTATATGGATTGATAATTATTTATGACGTATTTATCAAAATACGTTTATGAAAGTGGTCAAACGAAAATAAGTGAGTACCGAACTAACTATGCTTTGGGTTATCAACATCAGTTATCTGTACCATTGAATTAAACCATGTCAATAGAATACTGTACCTGCATTTGATCTGCATTCCTAATCTACAGGCAAGAAATAATTTCCTAAAAGGTTAATAACTACTTTTCACTCAAAAAAACTCAAGGGGTCATGCCTTTCGCGGTGCATGCGAAAGCGATCCCGTGGCGCCCCGATATAAGCGGAAGATGGTACACCGTCGGTTTTTAGTGGGTATACGGCCTTCTGCCGGGACTCCCACATAACCCTGTTACTTCCCCCGAGGTGGCAGGGTATCCTTAAAGGATTTTCCGACGTTAAAAAAAAAAAAAAAAAAAAAGGGGTCATGCCTTGAGTTTTTTGTTGCTTGTTGTTTGCTTGTATTCTTTTCAAAATGTACTCTGTCAAAATATACTTAAAGATTGAATTTCTGTGGTAAAGTAGATAATTATATTTTGCAGTAGAATTAGTTTTTTCCCCGAGTTAATACATTTTATTTTGGTATGGACGAAAACTTTATCACGCTATTCTCTTAGAGAGTAGATAACTTCTTGAAAATAGATACGATGACAGCACTGACACCAACTAACATCCTCAAGCTAATTTTTGCGACCTTTACTACGGATTATAATTAGATTAGTAGAATTGCTAGAACAATGAACAGAATTCTTTATATGATCACATATTTTTAAATTAACATTATTAACCTGTCACATTATTAGTCATCTGTTCTACACAAATGACTAAGCATATCATTCTACATTAGTTTGGCTTAATCTAAAACTGTCCCACTGCTGGGCAAAGGCTTGTATGCAAGGTCTCTCCTGTGATTGTAACATATCTATTGCTCGATTTTGCCAAGACGTAAGTTAACTTATCCCATCTATGATGTATCATTGCCCAGAGGCCCGATTTTCGTGCGATCGACATTCGAAACGAAAAGTCAAATCGTACGGATTTTTTTTCATTTGTTTCGACATATCTCGAATCGAGATGAATGTCGATCGCACGAAAATCGGGCCCCTGGTATTAACAGAGGTCACGTTATATTGGCTGACCTCTCTCGCGATCTGGTCGAGGGCCTGCTCCTCCGCAGTGGCCTTGGTCTGTGTGCGCTGTCGCCGCGACGGATCCATCGCCGCACTATCGCTTCACTACCTGCCAACAAATAACTGAAATAAAATAAATCGCCAGACAACACATACTCATTGTATGGTCCCAAACTAAGCAAAGATATGTACTATGGGCACCATACAACTGACTGGGGGCGATTCCAGTTACACCCAGACCAGCACTTGTAGCATGAGCGCCAAGATTAGGCGTATATCTTGATGTTGTCTCTTTCACTCGTATGAAATTAGACAGAGAGCGACCGAGCCAATCCGTGACAGAGATCTTGTCTTGACATGCGTGCTGACACTGCAGGGCAAATTACGAAATTTGTCACTGATGAGAATCAAAGCCACAAGCCCATGGTGCAGTGAGCTGAAGGCTTACCTTCAAGCAACACCAAGCCGTTGACTTTTTAACTATCAATATAGTGCAAATAATTGTCAATTTGTATCAACTGTTTATGCACAAACAGGATACATAAATTATTTATTTTATAAGTATTATTAACACATCACATACTTTAATAGTTAATATACAGTTTGATTACAATATAGTGTTGATTCTGTTGCTACCACACTAAGAGTACTGCCATCCTTCTTACATGCGTAATGTGAGAGCAAGATGCCAATATCTTTAGTGCCATCAAATTATTCATAGTTTATGTACAACAGAATCCACATGAACGTCTTTTAATGTGTATGGGTATTACTGATAAACTATTAATGATTTAAGGAGTTAGTAACAACAACATTTAAAAACTCTTGAAGAAACTGGTGGATGGTATTTATCTCACTATAGTCAATTTGAATAAAAACTAAATTAAATACACCATTTATAATGACTTTAACAATTAGATAGAATGCTTTAACCTTAATTGCTTGTACTATTGATTAGTAACTTGGAACATACGTAATTTGGAATAATTGTTGTTGCAACGTTGGTAGAGGTGTACATCTTATCATACCCATAATGACATAAACAAGGACATTGCGTGATGGTAACTCGTTTGTAAAGTGTTTTAATTGCTTATTTTGTATAAACAAGAATTACAAGATATTGTAAAGTATTTTTGTTTATATGTTCACAATATGTCAATATAATTGAGAACTTTCTATTGAAGGACTGAAATAACACACCTTTGAGATTGTTTACTACAATACTTCAAGAAATGTTACATAGGAAATAAATGTTTAAATTATGAAATTTAAACAAAGATTATTAAACTCAAGTAATTAAAAAATACAGGTAATATGGGCATGAATTTTAGCATTACGTTATGACTATCAAATCATAATAATTTACACTCTTTCTACCATCACAGAAACTTGATCTTTCAAGAAACCTATATTTGCTTTACAAGAAAGTAGAAACTACAGCAGTTGGGACATACATCCTATCGATAGAAGAATACAAAATCAATTGTTTCAGTGAGCTCCATATATTAACCAAAACAAATAAGTTGGTACAATGTTACCTGTAATAATAGAATAAAAAAATTGATTAGTATCTTTCAAAACAATAACAACAACATGTTTATCAACTTAATATGTAATGGATACAGCCTTAAAATAATTCTTTTGAATTATTACATGAGAAAACTTTTCATAACGGACTGGTAAAGTTAAACCTACTAATTGCTTATATAATAATAATAAAGTACTTTAACTGTAGGTACCATAATGACTTAGGTATTTATGATATCTATATGTACCTATGGAAAGAACAATTAATGCTCATTTATGTGACACCACCACATATTAATGCCTGTATATGCTACAAAATTATGATAAGCCTCAGCAGTGCCACCAACTCTTCATTACAGTCAGAAACTAATTAGCATAAATTTAAAAACAGGTTGGCTATAACCTAAAGGGTACATTGCGCTTTTCCGCGTGGACGTTTCCTCACAGCCGTATTGGAGTCACATGCACCAGGAAAACGGATGGGCACAAAGCCAACAGTTTTTTTTTATGGGAGTCACTACAATGACATCATAGCACACTTACCGAGACAGTTACAGATGTAAACACATCGCTGCAACGCGCACTATCACCTACTTATCGGTCATCAGTCCCGACACAATCGCACAAGTATGCCAATCGACACTGAACAGACGAAATAACGTTGAAAGTTTGCAAGTTTTGAAGAAATACGGAGACACCAATTCACTGCCTACACGAATCACTCGAATGCTCGTCAAATTTACACTTTCCACGCAATGTCTAAATTTAATTGGCACACTTATAAATTAATACGGTCAAATATAGAGCTTTAATACGGATATTAACGTAAATTAAACCATTTTTACGATTTTAATTTTTAGAAAAGCCATGTATGACATGCATGCCATTGCCGTTTCCAATCGATGCGTTCAAAAATAAACTCTGGAACGTCATTTCATTTACAGAAGCGTTCATACAAAAAAAATATTGCAGCTGATATTTCTTGAATTGGAGATATAAAATCAAAGGCAAATAATTAAATATACTACAATCAATTCCTGGCTATTGTAAGATCATAATTGTATTCCTTTTTTTTAAATAGTTGGCAACACTTATAAGATGCGTCATGCCAAAAACCTTAATTTTTGAAAACGTTGGACCTACTTAGAATTTTTGCTTTTTGTGCACAATAAACTGACTTACTAAAATCCGGCAAAAAATATTTCGCGGCGGTATGTGGATAATTCATGGCTTATTAAACCTAATTAAGAATAAAATAGGAATACATAACGAAAGAAAACATTTTTATAAGCACATACTTTAATATATTGATAAATAAACAGAATTATATGAAAAATAATTTATTTTAAATTTTCATACTTATTACACGTACATACATGTTGCAATCCACACATAATTAACATACATATTTAGGTGTGAGAAAAAAACACATTTTATTCACTCTTAGTTTTAGGGGTCTCCTCTTTGTAGTATAGGAACACGAAGGAGAAGAGGAACACTCCGATCATCATGGAGAACGCGCTCACGTAGTACGGGTACGCGCTCGGAATGAAGCGCTCGTACTGAGTATGCTGGAGCGGGCGAACGGACACCTGCAAACAAACATTTTAAGTAAATACAATATATTCAAACATAGCTATTAACTAGACGGCTGTATTTTAATCAGTTTAAGAATGCCTGCTTGTCTCAACAGTGTAAACCCACTTTGACAATACATTACTTCAGGAAAGATAGAAAGTGGATACCCTCGTTAATTCTTGACGACGGTTTAAGCTTAAGCAGCTCAGGTCACTGCACCGGGAGATTGAGGGTTCAATTCCCATTAGCAAATTGCAGAAATGGCCTCGGAATTTGCATAACTGTCACCCCCTGTCCATTGCATGATATGCATAGCACAAGTACTATATAGTGTTGCTTAGTGTTGGGATCAATCAATGCGTAAGTGTTGCGATAAACACAAGACAGAAAATGTGATATTATTAATACTCTAAATAGTGTCTCCTACCTGTGTGGAATGATAGAGCCATGTGTATCCGATTCTGTCGTAATTTATCTTGAACTGGTAGACTCCCCATACGTCGGGCACCTTAAACACCGCCTCATAGACCCCATTGGATTTCTTCTTGAGTGTGGTGCGGATGAAGGGGTCTATACGGACAAACTCGAGCTGGATATCATTCGCCTCAAACGGTTGCCATTTGCCATTCTTGAGCTCTTCAATTTCAATTCTGTACACCTGTACAAATTATGTAGATGAAGTTAGCGAGGTTAAGCAAACGAAACATAAATATTAGGCTGGGGTAGGATGTCAGTTTTTTTTAAATATAAAAGTATTATTGTATAATTTTTTATACTACATTACATTTAAAACCATTTTCATACTAAATTAATATTTCTAAATTGCTTTACAAATGACAGATTTAAAAAAAGTAAAGAAGTTAGCAGCTTCTAATGTAGTAGGATATCTCTGGATGCCTTTATACATACAACAGTGTCGGTGATGGTGTAAGTGTTTGTGGACTCCTTCTCGCCCTGCTTGTTGTGGTTGACGCTGCGGACGCGCAGACGGCCGCGCTCGCCGAATACCCACTCGCTGAGGCGGATCGCCAGATCCTTGTTGCCAGAAACGTCTGACTTCACCTTGTCACCCTACAACAAATATTGTTATATTCACCATGTGCCACATAATTTCACAGACTTACCAGTTGCCACCAATCATATAGAAGGAACTTCTACAGATATAAAAAAGTGTATTACAATAACCTCATTAATTATATTAGCATAGTTTTCTATAAATTTGAGAATAATTGGTTGCTTAGTATCTTAGATAGTCAAGGATGTAGAATTATACTCAGTGTGTACGAGATTACTCCAATAACAGAATATTACTATAGCACATATGCAATACAATAGTTTTGCAACTTACATGAACTTTAGACACAGCAGAGTTGAAAGCTTCGTCGGAGAAGAAGAAAAGTGACCCACTGAAGATGATGCGCGCGTTGTTCCTGGCCTGCAGAGCGGCGATCAGCACAGTCTTGCGGCCCACGGCGTGGGGGTACTCCTTGACCTGTAGAATGTATTTATAATTGACATTAGCTTTTTTTACACACTTTGATTAACTATTTTAAGTTGTGGAATTGGAATTAAAGAACTTTAAAGATACTTCAACTTGCTTGTTACTTGTTTAATGTTGTTGCTGTAGTTAAATTACATGGTAATTTTTATTTTACATCATTCATTTATTTACTTTATAGATTATTCTTAATTTATGCCTAAAAGTGTTAAGTGTTTCCTACAAAATGTTTCGTTATTCAACTCCATGAGTAAGGGTTTATTGACACTCATACCTAATAGTTTCTAAACAGACAAAAATTATATTAAAATTCAACTATGGAATCTGTAATATAAGGTTTAAAATGTGATAGCTCATATGACAGACAATATTAGTAAATTATACATATTATGTGTTTCGACTAATTGTGCCACAAACCTGGCTCTTAGGATTGTAGCTGTATGCGGTGGAGTCTGCAGACAGGATTGGCAGGACCAAGCTGTTATCCATATCCAGGATCAGGCCTGTGCCCTCAAATAGCAGCGGCTTGGTGTTCTGGTCACCCACTATGGTGGATGATTTGATCAGGTTCTTGGGAGACACCACAACCCTGGTGTGCTCACCATCATCAGACGCATCATAATTGAAGTGGTCAATCACTGCTGCAGACTCTTCGTCCATCTGAGGAGGGTAATAATGTGTGACTTAACATTTAGAGATGAGTGCTTATTAGTAATGATGTTGTGTGGAGTAACTCCCACTCATACAACAGGGCTGATTTGTAACCATGGAACTTTACACATAAATATTTGGTGGTGTCAAATTGAATTTAGGTGTATTTTGGTGCCAACAGAAACAGAATTTGGGTCTGATTATTGACACTTAGATGACCACAGATGAATAACAAAAATGCTTATTAGGTGTCCACAAATTTAATACACCTAAAATCATGGTTGGCTTGGTTTCTGTTGTGAATGTATCACACCTAAAAGTCGTTATCTTGCATACAGAATATGTTTATAAAAAGAATAGTGATACAATTAGGTAGTTTAATTTAATTTATTTTGTGTGTCAACAGAATTGTCGCTTGCTATTTATTAAACAAACTTTTTGTTGGTCTACATTATCAGATTTTTTCTTAATTACACTTAAGCAAACCAGTGATGAACATCTCTGGTTTGCTTGATAATTAGGTAACAAATGTTTTCACCAAAATGGAGAATGAGTTGAATGACTGCATTCCATAATCAATAGATAAAATTGAAAAAATGCTACATATTAAATTATTCCTCTTATATTACCTGGATTCAAGATTCGATTGTTGAATGTCACCCATCTATGCTACATTAAGCACAAATCTCACCTCAAAGCCGCATTCAGAAGCAATTTCCCTGTACACGTCACCGGCGGCGGCGTTGCCAGCCATGAGAAGATTGCCACCATCATCAATGAACTTGGTGATCGCCTCCGTGTCGATCTGGCCGCCGAACTCCAACACCGAAGGCGAGAATACAATTAGGTTCTTGTACAAGTATTCGCCATACTTGGAAAGCACCAGGTTGGCATCGTCAGCTAGCTTGAACGTTAGGGTGTAGCCGCGCTCTAAAAAATACAACACTTATATTAAATACGAACCAGATTCGATATTCCATAATAATTAGTACATTAAAAAGTCGTACAAGGTAGATACCGGCGTCGAGCATTGCTTACCTTGCAAAGATTTGAAGAATTGTGAATGTGTTTCTTTTACACTTAAATTATCGACTAGAACTAATGTTTCTTGTTCGGCTAAAGCTAAAGAAAAGCACAATAGAATTCCTAAAATTAAAGAAATCTTCATTTTTGTTTCGTTATAATAACCTCACAAACAATGTCTGACGTGTTCGTAAACCAATAGACAAAAGATAAAGATGAACACCATAGATTGTTTTTTGATATAGAAAGGCAACATTGGTCAGACAACAAAGCTGTTCCACACTCAAACCTAGCCACACACAAGATCAATCGAGTATTATAGATTTTTGATTTTTTGGGGAGAATTATATTGCAGTGGACATTTGTTGGCTTAGAACGCATTTATAGGTGGTTATAATACTGCTCGTAGTTTTGAGATTTAAGTGCGTGATTTGAAATTAAGTAAGTGAACCAAAGTTACCATAGATATATTTGCTTTGAGGCAACATACATAGATTTTTCATGTGATATTTTTTCTGTGCCGTCGTCGCATCGGACGTCTGTCACGTCAATGTCGTCAAGTTATTTTGATTGACGTTTTAGAGAACTATTTATTTTTGTATCGAAAATTTGCTCATGAAAACGATCTAAATAAAGTGTAGAAAATCGTGTAGTGTGGTCGTTCCGGCTCTGTGCGTTATTAAAATGATAATATCGCGGTCTAAGCACCGCTCCTCGGTGGAAGTATGCTCCGATTGCGGCGCATCAGGTCAGCGCGATGTGCTAGATTTTAATAGTGGTTTTAATTGCTCCGATGGCGATTTCTGAGTGGTTATTCATTTGCTTGGTGGGTGCAGATCCGTCGTGGGCGTCCATCAACCGCGGGCTGCTGCTGTGCGCCGAATGCTGTAGCGTCCACCGCAGCATGGGACGGCATATATCACACGTAAAATCATTACGACAGGGCTCATGGCCACCTTCTTTACTGGCCGTAAGTACAACATTGTGATACCCGAGTAGTATCCTCGTTCTATCAGTGTTTTATAGGCGTGAAGTGTAGTCATTATCTGTGGTTGTTCACCCTAGTCCACAATTTGTTTTAATTGAACAAATTGGTCTGCTAGTGGTTGATTAAGGTCACTAATTACACAAAATGCTCTAGTAACTGATGAGACATAATGACAAATTGTGCTGGAGGAAATACACATGTCACACAAGACAAGGCTTTACTAATTAAAAAGAGTTATTTTAAGTAAATATGAAGGCTTGTTGCAATATATGTACATGAACATTTTGTTGGCAACTAACGTCGAAGATGTTTCCATGGTACAGATGGTGCAAGCACTAATTGCCCAGAATGTAAACTGCATATGGGAACACTCTCTACTGGACACATCCGCACCCAAGCATTTGAGGAAGAAACCACAACCAAAGGACCCATTACAGTATGTATTAAATTATGATTATATACTCATTGATATAAATAATTGTTTAAAGTTGCCTGTTGTCCTATTGGTGTGTGGGTTAATTCAAGATTCAAATTGAGTGGGTTTAACATAGTTTGGTATTGGTAAAATTGGCCTGTAATTTGTTGACAATTGCAGAAGCAGACATAATATTTAGACAATGACAAATTGTATGAAAGCTTATACAATTGTATGTAACTACATCTTTCATTTTGTAAAACATGAAACTCATAAATATTTTTTTGTAAACATAGTTCATTGTATTTGTAAAATAAGTCGGCATTCAGTGCCTCCGGCACCATTCAGCCATCCTTATATTATTGTCACTGTTTCCATTGAATCAAAATGACTCTCTATTTATTGTATTAAAGGTAACATGTATTCAGTTTTATTAATAAGATATGTGACATACCATAGTTTTCCTGGTGATGACATAGTCTCTAATAGTGTGCTGTTTACAATAATAATACATTTTAATTAATTATATTTGCTAATCTCCCTACTACCATGATATATGAGGGAAAGCACCACTGCATAGCTTTTCAGGGAATACTGGGGTATTGATGGCACAAAAGCAATTTGATTCTAACCATATCAACGGATAAAGCCCAATTAACTCGAGCTCCACTCAAGTTACCAAAACTTAGGCACGAAACCAAAAGATGGAGAAAAAAATTGCTGATTCTAACAATATGTATAACTCAATATCGCTAAACATGGCTCTGAGTATGGCACTCAGTTCGCCTATCAATATAATAATATTAAATGTTGTGAGTAGTGAGAGAGTAGTTTATGTGATGGCTAATGCAATAGTCATGATTTGTGTTATAGCCCAGTGAAATCAGAGTTTATCCTTGCTAAACACCTCCGGTTGGCATACGTGCTACGCGCGCGGCGCGACGAGCCGCCGAGCGAGCTGGGCCGGCAGCTGCACAGCGCCGTGCGAAGCGCCTCGCTCGACACCGCCATGAGATTGCTGGCGCAGGGCGCCGACCCGAACTATTACAACCAAGTAATAATCACTCTTCAGTGTTCTCCTATAAGACCCTGTTTCAAATGCCTCGATTTCTTTTTATTTTGGTATCCATTTTAACTTATTTTGGCAGAAATGGCGGTCACGTGGGTTCCATTTTAAATTTTTAATCCATCGAAAATGTCGTCTAATATAGCAGATTTTTCTTAAAGTTCTTCAATATGTAAGCCTAAGTTGATATTATTAGTGGAATAAAAAAATGGTGAAGGAATTAAAATTTATATCTTTTTATTATCAATACTGTCACCCACTTTCTATTTTTGTTGTTGATTGTTAATGCTAATGAGTTTATGAGATAAGAGTGTGTTTGAGTGATAATAATGTTGATTAAAACACAAAGCTAATATACAGAGTGTTTCAAAAGTCCGAAATAATACTTGACTGTTGTATACCCAATGCCTGACATGCACGAGCATTGGGTATACAACCGAATAGTATAATTTTTTTATCAAAATTCGATCATGATATTTTTAAATTATTTTTTTTCCCGCAAATTTTAACAACTTAAAATATTTCTTGTCATAAACGACATTTTCAAATTCTGATTTCTGAATATTAGTAGTCGCATTTCGTTGAAGTAGATAGCACTGTTAAATAGGACTATGGATATGCCCCAAGGCCACAACACGATACCTGTAGTATTATTCAAAGGTCTGTAACTCAGTAACTCTGATAGTTAGGTATAGTCTGTGTTCACTAAGCATCTACATATGAGCAACCGTATATGCACCGTAAATATTATTACGGACTTCTGATACACACTGTATATTAAAAACAACAGTTGGAAATTATTTTCCAAAAACCTGCTCTTAGTACCTGCTTAGGTAATAAAAAAATTATGCATACAAAATTTTGCTATCAATATGAAAGATATACGAAGTAAACTTGATGCTGATGTTGATACAATTAATTTCTGTCTACACAGTAGAGGATTTACACGCGTATTGGCATAGTAATGACTTGGTATTGTACTTCTAACACAGGTATGTGTCTTACAGGAGAAGGGCTCGTCGTGTTTGCACGTAGCGTGTCGCGCCGGCCAGCCCGCGCAGGCCGAGCTGCTGGTGGCGTGGGGCGCTGACCCCACTGCCAGGGACCTCGCGGGACTCACGCCCGCTGACTGCGCCAGGTATGTGCCGTACAAGAAAAAACAGGAATGGACCACTACCTATTTCCTCATGCATTCTAATCCCTTAACAGTTTTAAAATTAGTTATAAACACTCAAAAATGATATTTAATTAATTGTTCCGATCGAAATAGTGATACTTAGTGTAAAAGACATGATAAAATGTGAATACCAATTTTGGATAGAGCTACGACGGAATGGTATAAGAACTGCGACGACGTTTGTACTATTTTTAATTACGGGAATCAGGCTACTGTAGGCTAATTCTCGTATTTACAAATAGTCCAAGCGTCGCCGCAGTTCCGATCAAGCTCTATCGAAGATCTATCCAAAATTGGTATTCTCGTAATATCAAAACAATGTCTATTGCACTAAATATCTTGATTTTCGTCGAAAAAATTAAATAAATTACACTAAAAATCATTAAAATAAATATAAAATATAAATTGAAATTCAAATAGCACTATTTGTCATGATTAAGCAGAAATATGCTAAATGGATGCTAAATTGATTCTCATATAATGTATAAATTAGATTTAAGCGTTAGTGGTGGTAGCCTAGTTGGTAAAACGACCGCCTTGAACGTATAGTTGCAAGTTCAAACCCCGAGCCCGCACTTATTTTATTTTTATTTCTTTACTTTGTATTTTTTTATAATTTTCCTTAAAAAAACATTCTTTTTATTTTTCCTTTTTTTGTCACCACTACAACAATAGATGGCCTTTAAGAGTTTGTTTGCATAAAATAATAATAGATGGCGGTATAGTTCGTAACATATTTTAATTTAAGTTTTAAAATTTTCCTAACGTATTTTAGGACTCGGAGCTCTTTTAAGGCTCTGAGTCTTCGAAATCGTAAAAACAGCTAAGTTGGAGCACATTAATTATATTTTTCACGCGAACATTACATGTAATCGTCGCAAATAACCTACGAGTGTTCAACGGCATTTTGATTGCGAAATTTGACAGATTCCCGCTAGAAAGTAATTTTGTTGAGCTATGAGAATACCATCATGTCAACGTGGTGGAACGATTAGAAGACGATCAACGTTTTTGTGAACAAATTCAACGACACTTCGACGAAAGTACTAAAAAATCGGTGCCGTTCAAGCTCGATAGACGGATGAGAATACCAAAAGGGCTTGGACGACTAATTCGCTACGATTTTTATTACGAGAATCAGGGCACTGGTTGTATTGTAAATTAAACAAGACTTGGTGATAGTACGGAGTTGGTAATGTAAACAATGAAATAAAAATGCTTTCTGTCATAAAAAATAATCTGGTACTTAGAAAGGCATACTACAAAGTGATGTGATTAAAAACCAGAGTGATTTGGCATAGGAGAGAGTCTGTAATAGGCAAGTCCATTTTATGTAGTCAATGAAGCAAGTTGAATATTAATAAAAAAATGTAATCAAAGCAGTGTTGGAACTTTAACCCCTATATGTTATATTTATTTCCACACCTACAATATTTCTCTTTTCGCAAATTCTATACGGCTTACAGCATATGACCTAACCGCTATTAATACTCAAAGCTAGTTAAATAATCAACGCGTTAGTTATTCTCGTAACGAACATGATAGCACGTAGATTTATAGGTCGCGTCGGCCACTTCACGCGATTATAAGCTTAACGCTCTGAATTCACTGCGTCGAATACACTTGACTTTTCATTTGAAAATGTACTCAATACTGACTGCACAGTAAGATTGAATATCGCTGGCAAAAGACGCGACCACGCCACAAAATTCGCTCGAGTCGTCTATGATACTTCGTTGTAAAATGAGCTTTATTAATGCGTGTATAGAGTTGGTTTTCGTATTGGCAAAAGAAATGGTCACTCGTATTTGCACAGTTCTTAAACATCGGTTAAGATAATATGTTTTATTCCGACAATTCTTTGGTTCCGAAGCTAATATGACAACCCACGCAGTTATAACTATTGAATAGCCTTATAACCTTTGTTATAAGTATTAATATGGCATGACAAGGTCTTCTAGTGTAGTTTAGCGCCCACATAAATGGCCAATTTAGGAATTCCTCTGACACTTAATTTTTTAGGGTTCCGTACCCAAAGCGTAAAAAGGGACCCTATTACTAAGAACCCGCTGTCCGTCCATCTGTCTGTCTGTCCGTCTGCCACCAGGCGCTATCTCATGAACCGTGATCGTTAGACAGTTGGAATTTTCACAGATTATGTATTCTGTTGCCGCTATAACAACAAATACTAAAAACTCTTAAACAGAATAAAATAAATATTCATGGGGGCTCCCATACAACAAGCGTAATTTTTTGCCGTTTTTATAGATAATGGTACGGAACCCTTCGTGCGCGTGTCCGACTCGCACTTGGCCGGTTTTTAAATTTTATAATAACGATACCGAGTATGAACTCATTGATAAAATGAACCTGTGAATGAATCGCGCAAATGGTTAGCGGAATTGTGAACGAAAATAATTGAGGAAATGAATTTGTTTAAGAAGAATTGATCAGTTGCCATTTTAAACACCCTGGAACATTTTAATACGTATTGTTATATTATTTAATAGAACTTTTAGGTTCATCTCAGATAGGCATACATGCATTTAAGATAAGATACCGACATAAATCTGTTATAATTATAATGTTATTGTTTGTAAAGTCGTATGTATGTGATGAGCTGATGCCAGTAATAAGTCATGATAAGGAGGTTTTGCTCTAGATTGTTATCAGTATAGCGTGTTTACTCTACGATATGAATGCATCCAATACATTCCAAATTCTTATAATGTTCGCGATAAACTCAAAAACTACTGCGCCGATTTTCATACTGTTTTCTCCAATGGATAAAATGGTTAGTATATAATTTGACAAATTGTTGTATACATTGGCTAAAATATAATAATATTTGTTGGAGGTGTTAATTTGTTTGAGATGAAAATAATTAGGGTTCCTAAATTCCGCAGGGGCGAAGTCGCGTGGTGCAACCTAGTTCTATATAATTTAGGGGTACACACACTATAATAGAACTTTAATGTATTGCCTTTTATAGAAATAAACAATTATTATTATTATTCTCCTTTATTTCTTATCATCCTTATAAATTACATTTTTAAATATATATATAAAAAATACATTTAAAAATATAAAAAACAGTTCCACACCGGCATCTGGAACAGGGTCCTAGTTACCAGTGGTTAGGGCACCAGAGAGAGGAACTTCCTCACAATGCGCGCCGTCTCCAGAAGTACTGCCTTCTGAATCTGTCCCTTGATCCAGCTCTTCGCGAGCCTCTTTAGGTGTTTGTATTATTATTATTATTACACATGAATTGGCACCGAGTAATTCACTCAACCTTTGCAAATACATTTTATTTAAAAAATATATTGTTTTGCTCACTCTACCTTACTGGTTAGAATTGACAGCTATGGCGTCACAATATGGCGCAAAGTCGATCCTATTCTCATTTGAATCGCAGAGTAAGTTGTGTAATAGGTTGGTTTGTTACCAGGCAGGGCGGTCACGGCGAGCTCGGGGACCGGCTGACGGAGCTGGTGTACGAGGCCACGGACCGCATCATCTACTTCCTGACGGGCGCGCGGCCCGAGCACGCCGCCGGCCGCCACTACATAGTGCCGCGCGCGCACGACACGCACGAGATGACCGACGTCGCTAAGGCCGCCAGGGGGAAACTGCAACTGGTAACATAACCTATGTTCCTAAACTTTAAACATTACGGAACATTAACTAAATACTTTTTAGAAGCTTTATATTAGCTTGCAACATATGTATGTCCGGGTGGAATCTTGCAACTGAATTTTAAATCAGTGGGGCTAGCACGCATGTCAAGACAAGATCTTTATCACAGATTCTCTCGCTCGCTCTCTGTCTAATTTCATACGAGAGAAAGAGACAACATCATGATATTCCGTGACATACGTCTAGTCTTTCTTTCGTATGAAATAAGACAGAGAGCGAGCGAGAAAATCCGTGACAAAGGTATTGTCTTGACATGCGTGCTAACCACTTGTCTTGCAGCAATGTTTTTAATGTTACTATCAGTTTTTGACAGTTAAAGCCTTCCTTAAATTAAAGCACTGGTGCGTCAACGCTAGCGCGTATTTTTTTTTGCCATAGAAAAACGAACTGTATTGATACATAGAAAAAGTTCATTCTACATCGAAATGTCACTGACAGCGCGATCGAATTGGGAATGCGGATAATGATTGCAAATACCAAAATGAATTGTATTGACTCACACAAAAAGCTCATTCTTCAATGAAATTGAGAGCATAAGTGAATTTTGAAGCGTGGTACAAATCTTGTGACCTTGGCATTGTGTATACAGCTGTTTAACTCGGGCAGTGTGTTTAAAACAAAGCTATTCTGTGTTCATCATTATTTTTATTTATTTATTTATTTTTATTTATTTGGTTCACCAACAACTGCTTACACCATATAAAACAATAATTAAATAAAATTAGACTTGCACAAGTGCAACAGTAACTTAAAGGTGAACACCGCATGCACCACTAAACAGTTAAATTTAAATCAACTAATCTAATTGTAAACAATAGAAAGAGAAAAAAAAAATTGAAAGTAATAGGTGGTAAAAATTATATAAAAATATTTATTAATAAGCAATAAACCTAGTAAAATCCAGAAATAAAAACTAAAACAGTAAATATAAAAAATGAAAAATAATAATGACAAATAAAAAATTCTCAGTTTATATTTAAAAAAGCTTCCGTGTACTGTAAATCTCCCTTATTTACAATTAGTAATTGACTTGGAGATTTTGGCGAGGGAATCAAAATGCATTATCAGACAGAATACTATGAACAATAGCCAATTAGCCACCATTCTACTTTATTTACGGATTAACTAAGAAACACAATTGGGATAAATAAAAAAAACCTGTAATAGCTTTTAATGTCATACACACAAGAGCTACAGGATTTAAATAAAGTGAAGCGAACTCCAATGACGTGCCTGTTAATTTAGTTTTGTTTTTTTTTATTTGTTACAGTTGCCCAATCACCTATTCGAAGAGTTAGTCATGGATATATACGATGAAATAGATCGCAGGGAGACGGAAGCCAGTAAGTTCCATACCTCAAAAGGAACCCTTATAGCATCACTTTGTTGTCCATCTGTCTGTCTGTTTTGTTAGAAATAAATATAAATATCGTCAAGCAACACTTATCTTTAGATGCCAAATTAAGCAAAGCTTGTATACAATGGATTGGGGGCGATCCCAGTTATACTTAGAGATGGATACTTAAATTTCGAAATTTCCGAAAGAGAGTATTATTTCGGATTCTGTAACATCCTGTATATAGTATTGTTAAGGCGCCATCTAGTGACCACCTAATTAAACCATTTGTCTCTGGATGGCGCAACGATAATCGCTCGTCCAGGAATGGCAACCCTTATTCACGTGAGTAGCAACGCTACCATAGACACTTCTGTCAGTGTCAACTATATTTGCTTGCATGCTATTAATGACTCGGCACTGGACACATTATTTTCCTACCACAATCATCGTTTAGGTTGCTGGATCCACGGACTCGGGCGTACAAGTATATTATAAGGGATGTTGTGTGTCAGTATGGCAGACGAGCGCTACAGGCCTGGAGCGCAGCGGCGTGGCGTTCCTGCCGGTGAACCCCGCGCTGTCGGCGCCGCGCAACCAGGGCCGGCAGAAGCTGGCGCGCCTCTCCGCGCCCGAGCTGGCCGCGCTGCTGCGGGACGTGCTCGTCGACGCCACCAGGCGGCAGCACATCGCCACATTACAACCGAGGGGTGAGCTCAATCACACCACACATATGATTGCATGCATATAGCACTATTTTCAATCTAAGTGAAAGTAGTTAAACTATAATTTTGATGTGATTTTTGGCGTGGCGAGATTTGCCGACGCTTCGCCACAACAAAATAAAATCAACCTTATTACTAAATGCATAAAGTATAGTTTTAAATGCGGCCACCCTTAGTCCGCCGCTTAGACTCCGCCCACTGGCTGACTCCGCTCACTCGCCGCTACGACGTTTATGTTTTATGTTTCACATCTGCCAGGCGTCCCGCGACGTTTCAGTTTTTTTAATTGTATACTTTATTATCTTGGATATAGAGTTCTTATTTGAATGCTCCGCTGTGAGTTGGCTTTATATTGAGTCGCAGTCGCTGTGCGCGGCAGTCGTATTACGGTTGTACGCACACATAGAAACGCTTAGCCCCATGTCTCGAAAAATCTTTGTAAAGTCATTGTTAATTGACAAATGTGTTTTGACCTGCTTAAGATTTTTACAATTACTGTACTAACTATAGACTACCAAGGATATAATAATAGATACATAGAGTATAAATAAAGATCATACAAACAATACAAACATTCTTACGTCATACAGTAGCTATGTACCATTCGACGGTCTTATCGCTAAAAGCTAAAATTTCTTCCGGACAATTTCGTCTTAATATAACGTACATAACCGTCGCGAAGTAATCATTCTTCTCCCTAAATACGAGGGAGATTTTTGGGTTATAGGCCACCACACTGGCCCAGTGCGGGTTAGTGAACTTCACACGCCTTTTCTATGGACGTGCAGGTTTCCTCACGATGTTTTTTCTTCACCGTTTCTTAGCAAGTGGTAATCTCGGATGTAAATGAGATTCGAACATAAACCCAGAGGTGCAAGTCGGGGCCTGAACCTGCACACGTTGATTGCAAATCATAAATAAATATTCATATCTATGGTTGATTTATGTCATTCATTATGGAAGCAATAGGGACTATCTATAGATATATTGACCGTTGTTGTAATTCCCAGCGCCGACGGGTGTGCTGAACCCGCTGCTGTCGGCGAGCCACCTGAAACACCTCTCGCAGATGTCGGACGACGAGCCGCTCTACGACTCCGTAGCTTCCGACGAGGACTACGCCGCACTCGCGCCCATCGACCTCGACGTAAGCTTCCTCATTTTAAATTAATTTACAATGCCCTTGTAGAACACTTGTATCTAAAACTTACACTGTACATCAGTGTTTTTCAACCTTTTTCATGGCACGGCCCCTTTAGTATGAAGAAATATTTCGCGATCCCCGTTCCTTTTTTTCATGTATTTAATTTTGTGGCTAATATTCACTCCAAACATTTTTTTTTTACTCCAGTAGCTTTCCCAACCTTTTGCAATTCCCCTATAGAAGCTTCGCGACCTCCTAAAAAGGCTTCGCGACGCCTTGGGGGTCCCACAGGTTGAAAAACACTGATGTACATGAATAAAAAGGTTTGGCTATTAAATTTAATCAATTAGCACTTTTAATTTCATATTACTGAGCTAGGGTCTCTCAGTATGTAAGTAATCATGCCTTATTACATCACGCTGACTTCACTCATCTGTACAGAATTGAATTAGTTTTCCACAGACAGGCATTTTCTTTTTTAAACAAACTAACTTTATTGAAACAAGAACCATTTAGGTACCTACTAATAAAAAAGTTTTTGATCATACTTATTTATGTCTAAATGTAAAAAAGTTCATGTTTTTATTAACAGTGTACTGCTTAAAGATTCCTTGACTAATGAAATACGGTCTAAATTAGTTTGACTAGAAAATAAATATTTATCCTTATTTATTTCCTCTATTATATAACGACACATCGCATCTTTAAAAGTATAGAGACCCATATTGAAATTTTAGGATTTCGACTATAAATCTTAAGGGGTCGTTCTGACGACCATTTTTCAACAACATTATTTTTGAGTTAAGTCTCTATACTTTTAAAGATGCGACATTCTCCGCCTATTCTATACGTTTTTACCCAAAATACAATAAAAAAAAGACTGTATATATAGGAGTCGTGTAATACAGTCTAATTTCGTCCCGACAGTTGTCCATAGTACCGCGGCCCGGAGAAACGGTATCCTCCACGTACAATCCGTCGCTTCCCATCGAACTACTAAACGCGGAATCGCGCCGCACGCACTCGCCCACCGCCCTCACGCTCGCCATACCCGAACAGAAAGACGAAATCGAAACGCTCAAGAAGGAACTACACACCAAAGACTCGACAATCACCGAACTGAAAAACCAATTGAGAAGCTTACAAACAATTGTCGAACAATTGACGAAGGAGAATAGCGTTTTGAAAACCACCAGCAGCGTCGACGACGACCAGAGTATTACATCACAGAACTCCATGAACGAGAGTTGTTCCAACACGTTAGACATAGTTTGTAAGGGGCAAGAGCGCGGCAAGAGTCTCGAGACTGAACAATTGACGCAATTGTCGCAACTGTCGGAAGATGCGGACGTCAAACAGACGGTCAAGGCCGCGCAGCGACCGGTCAGTATGTATGAGACTAGAGAGGGACCAAAGAATAACTGGCAGGTTACTAAACATCAGGTACTAATATATATTAATTGAACTAATCTTTATACGGGGTGTTTCAAATGTCTGAAATAATACTTGGAATGGTATAATTTTTTTTATTGAAATTCGACCTTGTTTTCCAACTTTTTTTTCATCGTCAATTTCTATAACTCGTAATATCTTGAGTCCTATGTAAAATTTTCATTGTTCTTTTTTGTGAATATTCGTCGTTATAAGTGTATATATATATATATATTATAAGTGTGGTTTACACTGGTAAATAGGGTTATGGATGTACCCAAAGGTCAGAACACGATACCTATGATACATATTCAAAGGTCTATAACTCAGAAACTATGATAGTTAGGTATACACTGTCTTCACTAAGCATCCACATACGAGCTACCATATATGTACCCAAAGTATTATTATGGTCTTCTGATACACCCTGTATAAGTAGATACTAATCGAGTAGTTGAAGTTAACTTGCGCTATCAGCGGGTTATGCATTAACGTTATCTAGTGGATTTAATGTCAGTGGTTTTGGCAGTATCGAGAATAAATTGCGACGATATTAAAATTCCAGTTAAATTTTACCCCATGCGTTTTTATATGAGTGTAAGTCATATACTCTATGACTTACACTCAGAGTGTACTAGAGTACCCCTAACGACTCCACTCTTCGTATAGCTCTGCGGCGATCTTTCCGCCATTGTTATTATCTCATGTACCTGTAGTATACGGCAACTATATGGGAAAACAACAATGGCGAAGACTGATAAACCAGAAAAATTTACCGCAGCGCGGGCTCAAAATGCCGTCTCCGCTATAATATCTCCGTGGTGTTAATATATACTCCGATAAGAGAAAACGTTAGTGGATAACTCGCTGTTGTAATGTGTCAATGGAGGAGTAGGGTTAATAATATTCTAACTTTAGGGGTCTTACATAATAGTTTTTTTAATGAAAGTAGTATTTTTTATTTAGGGATATTTTCTGGTGTGTAATCTAGAGTGTCTAAATTGTTGGGTGTCTGTACCTGCATCTGTAGTCCTAAAATAGAAAGTTGTATAATTACAATGGCTATACAAAGAAATATATCAGAAGAAACATTCAGTAAATATGGTGATTGGAATATAATATATTATAACGACGCGCATGGTCTTCTTAAGTTTGTTCTACTTCATAAAAAAATACTTTACACTTTACAGTGTTCCTTTCGAACTAGTCGAACCAGTCAAAAAGTTAGTTATTAGCAAATTGAGGTATCGCTGGGGTCGATCGTAAAGTTGCGTTGTCAACGTTGACATTTTCTTAAAATGTACTCTGTACCAATATATATAAAGATGGAATTTCTGTAGAAAATGCCACGTACCTAAATTCGCTCGCACATTATCGATGATGATTCGTTGAAAAACGTCATTATTTTATGAATTAATACAGTTTCTTTTGGTTAGCGGCAATTATTAGCCGTGGCGACTTTCGCAAGTTTTCACAATGACAGCACAGTAGCGTTGACGATACGATTAAACCTCTCCGATTTTAGCTGACGACGCTCTCGAGCCTGGACCGTTCGCTGACGGCGGGCGTGCTGGAGGGCGAAGCCCTGCCGAGCGCGGACACGGTGCAGCGGCGGGCCGAGGCCGTCACCCGCGCCATACAGGAGCTGTGGGCCGCCGCGCGCGGCAGACACCCGCACCCGCGGCTCGCCGAGCGCGCTGACGACATCCGCCACGCCGTGCGCGCGCTGCTCGCCATGTTCCCGCAGGTATGTACCTAAGTGTTGCCTACGCCGCCCTAGTGTGGCCTACGCCGCCGCCCTAGTGTGGCCTGCGCCGCCCTAGTGTGGCCTGCGCCGCCCTAGTGTGGCCTACGCCGCCGTAGTGTGGCCTACGCCGCCCCAGTGTGGCCTGCGCCGCCCTAGTGTGGCCTGCGCCGCCCTAGTGTGGCCTGCGCCGCCCTAGTGTGGCCTACGCCACCGTGTAGAGGACGCATCCACGTAGAGTATGGTCGCGTGGATGGCCGCTGGTGGAGTCACGGACGATTGCGAGAGCGTTCCCGCGGCTCCTCCACGCAATGGAGGAATTTCAACGTGTGGTTTTAGCCAGAGGTCGGCACAACCCGTACGTCTCGGGGCGTGCGAAGAGCATGAGGATTTCCACACGATAATAAAAAAAGTATGTACCTAAGTCCCCTAACACCTAGCGTCGAGGATTTGTCAACATCTATGATTTGAACTTGTACCCCTCGCGCTCTACCGAGTTTAGTCGGTGCTATAGTCGCCTCACTCACTCCGAGGGACGTCTATGCCACTGGTACCATACCCGGAACGATTCTAGTTACACCTAAACCAGGGTAACTCCTTAAAGACCATTGATAAAATTTGTCGTTGAGTCACACTGTGGCGTCAATCGCCGCCAAATCGTACTCTGTCGCGAGCGTCTTTTGTCGCCTTGGTGTACTGGTTGCTTAAGCCCTATTTACATTACGACACTAGTGGCGTGAAAGTAGTTTCGTGACATTAGTTTTATCAACAGTTTCACAGTGTAAACGTCAAGTTTCATGCATTTATCGATGCATGCATTAATTTCACGACGCTAAATTAGTTTCATGTAGCGCGCGATTTTTGGATGACACTAATGTCGTGCAACTATTGTCATCGTATAAACGCGACGTGAAACTAGTGTCGCGACACCGCCTGCCCCGATAGGACGTTCGTTTTTAAGTCGTTGTGTGGGCCGTGGTAGTCGAAAACAATATTTTAAATGTGTAACCAACTAATAAAAATATGTAATTTATCAATCCACTCTGGAATCAACTTTCGAGACAACCTTTTCTTAATTTTATACAATAACTGCTCTGATGTTGGCGGAGTCATGAACACAGACATACTGTGGATGTCACGACACTATTATTTTCGATGAAACTAGTTTCACAGGTAGTGAAAGTAATGTCGTGAAACTAATTAAATCATTCATGAAACTTAGTGTCGTAATGTAAATTCAGGTTTAGAGCAGTAGAGTAAAATGTGTGGTATGCGTCAGACGTGCGAAGAGCCGTCGCTGGAGCAGGTGGTGGAGTCGCTGCGCGCGGCGGGCGAGGCGGTGTCGCGCGCGTGCGCCGCGCCGCGCCCGCTCAACGAGGTGCGCGGCGCCGCCTACGACCTGGCCAAGGCCACCAAGCTGCTGGTCACGCACTTCCAGCCCGGCTCCTAGCGAGCGCCCCGCTGCTACTACACCACCGTGTAGGGCGCCACGACCAGTCTCGATAACTTCCCAAACCCGTCGGCCGATCGGTCGAGTTACTGACTGCGTGATGGACGTGATTCGTACAAATAGTGTTGTTGATTCGCTAGTAATTGCTGAGGTGTTAGTTAAGTAGTTTTAAGTGGATATTTCACGCAATATGACACGAATTAGAATTTACATTCACGTCGAGCGAGTTTATAGAGTCAATTGTTAGGAACTTGGTACTTCTAGTTTGTGTCATGCTGTGCGTGGTTGTCATATTTGCTATGTTTATTGGCTCTCCACCTATGCTCTATAGTTGTCTTGTAAGTAGCTATATTTTATAACTTTAGTATTATTTGATTTCGTGTCTTCCTTAACACTGGTTGTATTCCACGCATTCACTATGGACGTATCGTTTATTTACTAATAAGAGTAAATAAAAATTCATTAATTGTATGCATTTAGGTACAATATGTTATACAATCAAATGAGATAATAATTATAATTGTATTTGTGTCGAACATATTTTGTTTCAAACGATCACAAGACACCAAAAACTTTGACTTTGATTCGACCTGTATGTTGGCTTCTGTGACTTGCACTCGTGTAAAAAAACATGAGAAGTCAATGCACTGATGAATTTTTTATTAAACATTATAAGGAACGTAGGTAACAAATGTTACTAAGCGTTTCAAATGAGAATAGGATCGACTTTGCGCCATATTGTGACGTCATAGCTGTTAATTCTAACCAGTTAGGTAGGGTGAGCAAAACAAGATGTTTTTTTAAATAAAATTTATTTGCAAAGGTTGAGTGAAAAAATGCACTCAGTTGCAGTACGAAGCACACTGACAACGACAAAATGGCGACCAGCGTCCTTATTTTCTTTCTTTTTTTTGCAAACCATACTTTTCTAGTGACATTTGACAGATAGAGGTTATTGACATTCCTATTCTCATTTGAAACGCATTGTACCTGATAGGAGCTTTCAGTGTAACTTATTATCGCGTCGCTTATTATTACTTAGAACAAAATATAAAGGTTCATTACATAAGGCTGCATGCTCATTGTATGAACGGCACGAGCGGCAAACAACAATAGACCATAAATTAAAATATTCCATTTTCTCATTGTATTTAGTACATACTTTACAAACATATTCTATGCCTAGATTTTTTGTTATCTACTTCGTTTATCATGCGTGAGCATGCAGCTTTATGAAAATTTAGGATAAACTAAACGTGTTATAATCAACTCTAGCGCGACGATGTAAGGTGGAAAATTTAATGTTGAAGACTAGGTCTGGTCTAGTACAATGCTAGGTGGGATAAAGATAATGTTAGTGATTACATTTTATAAGTGTTAAGGAGTCATGTTACTGTAATAAGGTTTCTGTTTATTCATGTGGTTGTTATGTTAAGGTTGATAGTGAAATTATACTGGTTGTTATCCCCTCGACTGCGTGACTTCATCTATACTAATATTATAAAAAGAGGAAATATTTGTATGTAACGAATTAACTTAAAAACTAATGGACCGATTTCAAAAATTCTTTCGCCGTTAGAAAGCTACATTATCACTGAGTAACATAGGCTTTAATAAACCCGTGCGAAGCCGGGTCGGGTCGCTAGTATATTATAGAGATGGGTAAAATGCAAAGTGACTCGAGCGCCATGTTGGGTGATATTGAGTTATACAGGGTGTATCAGAAGTCCGAAATAATACTTTGGGTACATATACGGCAGCTCATATGTGGATGCTTATTGAAGACAGTTTATACCTAACTATCATAGTTTCTGAGTTACAGAGCCTTGAATATTTGTCACAAGTATCGTGCTCTGGCCTTTGGGTACATCTATAAACCTATTCAGCAGTTTAAACTACACTAATGAGAGGCGGCTACCAATATTCACAAAACAGAACATGCAAATTTTACATAGGACTCGAGATATTACGGGTTATAGAAATTGACGACGAAAAAAAAGTTGGAGAAACATGGGCGAATTTCAATCTAATTTTTATACCATTCAGTTGTATACACGATACCGATGCTAGCGTCCAACTATTATTTCGGACTTCTGATACACCCTGTATATATCGTTGGAATCAGCGATTTTTTTTTGTCTTTTGAGCAGTTACCAAAATATCGATATGCATCTTGTTAGTACGATGAAAATAGTTTACGTTCTCTTTGCGCCCTCCTCGCACAATTCAGCTTGCCAATAAGAGCAAAAGAGAACGACTCTGAATTTCAGTTTCGTTTAGATTTTCATCACGGTCGTATTATAAAATTACAAAACTGTCTACTGCTAAAATGTTACGTCGCCCCTAGTGATTCGATTTTGAAGCTTATTTTATGGGCGTTAGGTCCAAATTTGGTAGATCACGTCGCTGAAGAATTTTGTTTTGTGTAATTAATAGTTATAATACGCAGTCGGGGTGTTCAAACGTTTGTTGTGATCGTCCGTAGACCGCATGTAAAGACAAGACCTCTGTCACGGATTGGCTCCGTCGCTCTCTGTCTTATTTCATACGAGAGAAAGAGATATAATCCAGATATTCTGTGACATGAGTCTAGTCTTGGCGCTCATGCTACAACTACAGTAGGTGTTAACAATCGCTCGATCAAATTGGTGTGACCAAAGCTTCATGTGTTTATAGTTAATTTTACATTTCTTCTATATAACCTCAACTTGTACGTATGTTGGAATAAAAACAAATATTATAGATTGAAATCTGGAAAACTGGATCCGGTAATCCGGTGGATCCGGTCCAATATACCGAACAGATGGAAAGCGAAATAAAGGTACGGATCCCTAAAAACAATTTTGGTAGTTTATTTCAATCGGGAACGTATGCCGTGACGTGTTCTGTGATTTTACCCCTTTTTTTCTAAGTATTAAGAAAGTGAAGTGAACTCGGTGTGACATAATTCGTGACATTAGTCGTATCTTGACGCGCGTACTGGCCCTACTGTACTAACAATATGATCATGTAATGTATATTTTTTATGTGTTCCCCTTTAACCAAATGATGTCTAAAAGATTTAAACCTTGTTAATAACGTGGTAAACAACCAGTTATTATATCAAAGGGGGAGATTTTCCTTACATTTGACAGTTTCATACGTCCAGTTTTGTGTGTAGCTGACGTCTACGTACGTCTATGTCAAGACGTATAAGACTAGAACGCCTGGGCATCAATGAGACCTTGCATTTTTTATTTATAATGTGTATTTATTGAATTTACCCTTGCTTTTAATTACTTGATAATGGCTGAAATACCCGCTAAACGCAGGTGGAGCCATTCCTCATCTTAAAAAACAAAGAATGAGACCTTTTTTGACACATTTGTATATACTTTCTCATATTATCGTTGTTTTTATTCCAACGGTTCACACATGTACCTACATTTAATACTATGTACCGTCACAAATCTGCATTTCTCTACACGTACACTGTGTCATTCCATTCGATGTGTTCTCTTGTATAATGTACCTAGTGGCTCTAGATAATTTTAACTCTTCGATTTCTATTTTAATTTAATAATTCAGTATTCGACTATATTAGAATGTTAAGTATAAGGCCTCCTGCACACTGGGGCGTCGACGCTCTCGAGACAAATATTTTTCAATACTAAAACGAATTCTGTGTCAATATGCATAAAATTTGAATTTCTTTGGTACAAGCCACGCCCCCACGCGTCAAACTTCGCTCGCGCTGTCAGTGTCATATAACTGAAGAATGTTTTTTACAAGCTTTATATTAGCTTGCAACGTATGTATGTCCGGGTGGAATCTTGCAACTGAATTTTAAATCAGTTACCTTCAACCGATTGAGCTGAAATTTGGCATACACACTTATTTTGGATGACAATGCATGCTTAGCTATGTGACGTCATTCTAATTCCAAGATGGCGGAATAGATTTTTTATTCTGCACTAGCACAGTCTGGGTATCAAATGAAAGGTCTTGCTGAGGAGAACACGAAAACTAAGGGCAATTAAATAAAAGCTTGTTTTTAAAAAGTTTTTTTTAACATTAATTTATTTTCTATGAGTCGATACAGTTTGCTTTGGTATGGCAAAAGATTTGACGGGTGAGCGTTGACGCACCAGTGTGCGAGAGGCTTAACATTTGTTGTAAAACATAATTTAAAATGTACAATTATTATAATCTCTTGTGTTTAAGAGAAGCTGGGTTTGTTGAATATTTCTTGTGTAAGGTATTATATTATTACCTACTTTTCGCTCACAAATTAACACAGAATCAGAATATTTTTTATTCATATAAACCAATACAGGCACTTATGAATCGTCAATAAATAGTAAAAATAGTAGCTCTACCACCCATTCGGAATGCATTTCCTATGGAGAAGTATGGGCACGTATTGTACTCCCAACAGGAAATGATAAATCCGTTTAAAAGGCACTTGTAGGTAATCGTAATATAACATGTCTAGTTAGCCTCTCCAACTAAGCTAAATGTTGGTTCTAGAAATTAGATCACTGCAATAGTTAAATGATCAGGGTATGGATCGAACTTGGAACTATCGATTTGACTGTGAAGTCCGTTTATCCACTAGGCTATTGAGATTTTTTCAATTGTTTATACGACACTTGCTTTCCAAATAATAATCTGCTTACAATCTTCTCTCATCGCCCTGCACCTACTGAAGCGAGCGTGCTGTTTTACCTTTCTCTTTGAAAATGTACTCTGTATCAATATACGTAAAGATTAAATTTCTGTGGTAAATGCCAAGTGACGGAACGCCAAAATTCGCTCGCATAGAAAAATGAGCTTTGTCTATGTTTTAATATAGCTCGTTTTTGTATAGGCTTAACAACCCCAGTCGCGATAGTTTATATCTAGTGGTGCTTGTTCTAATAGTTCCCAATACACCCCCAGTGCTCGGTAGTACCCAGTACACACGGAAATTGATGAAAATTGTGCCTAAAGAAATTTATATACATACATTTGTTAGAATGACTATAGAATATCGGTTTTGTAGATTTTATATGAGCGTTTCATAATAATCTATAATACGTTGTTAGATAGGTATTTGTATAGTTATAAAGGTCGTTTTACTGTCGTCGATATACAGGGTTATTGGTAATTCGACGTATTCCCGTTAGAAGGTGAAAGGGGTGACTATTTGCGTTAATCTTAACCCCCAAGTTTCTTTTTTTTTCATGACATTTCGCATTTTTTAATTTGGACCTATAATTCTCGTTTTAATATTGATAAGTAACCAGTGTTTAATCGTTTTTATAAGTCAGAAGTAACAAATAGTTTTAAATTGATACTTTTTTATTAAATTATAATTTATATGTTGCATTTTTAACTTATTTTGAAAATAGCTAAAAAACACGATAACTCAAACATAGTTCTCTTTTGCATAATGCATATGGGGGTTAAAATTATCGCAAATAGTGACCCCTATCACCTCGTAACTGGAATACGTCGAATTACCAATAGACCTGTTTATATATATAAATATGTTAGCTTTCGTACATGTATAGGTGGTATAGGTAGGTATGTTATAATATACGTATGAGTATTATGTGATCACTTTATGTGCCAATGTTTAAGTAAAAGACCTACAGTCGTTGAGTTTTAAGAGGCTCGTTTCGACAGCTCGCTTGTGACAATAGAATGTAAATTAGCATGACATCAAGGGATTGATGAAAAACCCAGCCAAGTGCTAGTCAGACTCGCACACGAAGGGTTCCGTACCATTATCTATAAAAACGAGCAAAAAAATCACATCACAATTGTTGTATGGGAGCCCTCTTAAATATTAATTTTATTCTGTATTTTAGTATTTATTGTTATAGCGGCAACAGAAATACATTATGTGTGAAAATTTCAACTGTCTAACTATCATTGTTCATGAGATACAGCCTGGTGACAGACAGCGAAGTCTCAGTAATAGGATTCCCGTTTTACCCTTTGGGTACGGAACCCTAAAAATAACCATTAGTTATTTTGATTATTTTAAGTTGACTTGTATTTTAAGTCTTTTTTTTTCACGACATAATCGAAATTGAGGATTCATCCGCTATCTTTATCACATTCATGACATATTTTTATATTATTTATAATGTGTAATTTTATTTGTTCTTTCTTATTAATTACTTGACACTGGCTGAAAATACCAGCCAATCGCAGGCTCCACCATTCGTCATCTTATTCCATTACATTTAAAAAAGAAGATTCTACTTATAGTTAAATGTAATGAATGACAGGTGTCAAAACGGCCATCTTAGAGCTCGACGATGTTAGACTAGATACTGATGGGATCTTGTTTCTGTATTAAATTATCTACTCTGTTGCTACTCGTTATAGTATTTACTTGACTTTGCATTTGAAAGTAAACACTTTGGAGGCACCAACAAGATGGCAATAACAGCTAACAAAGCAACACCTAATCAAGCAATGTTTGGCATATGGTAATAAAGCAACCCCTAAGCAAAATCTTCCGTTTCACAATTAGTTTTTCACCGGGCGACACTTATTAGCGATTTTCCGAATTTTTTCTTTATCAAGTTATCGACTTGCGGTTTTGACGTTATCTTACGTTACTTGACGAATATTGGAATTATTATCGTGTTGGTGGCAAATCAAACGACTGACAAATGTTTCAAAAATTCAGAAATGTTTAAGCTTACGCATCACCCGTAACATCCTTAGACGTGGACTTACAGTTGGTGAAACGATTTATTATTTACGCATCACATATTTAGTTAGGTGCCTCCTACTGTTCGTGAAAACGGGAATTAGGTACTTAGCACTTGCAAGCACAGTACCCGTCTCAATTTCTAATTAAATCTACTGTCGTACATCCCACATTGTAAGAGTATAATAAATAAATATGAATACATTGTTTATTTATTTCTATAGTCTACACATGTTAGAATATCACAGATAGCTTATATTGAGCGCACTACAGAAACATGATCTCATGCAGGTTCGTATGAAATTTATTGATTTTTTAACGTTTAACATTATAAAAAAATACATTAATTTTGAAATTACTAATGTGTTTTATTTATTTTCGATTATCGGTCACTACACTTTTTAATAATAGCTAACTGTAACAACATTTTCAAAAGACTATAAACTGTAGTTGAAGCATATGATACAAGACTATACGTTTGTCACGGAAGATGTTGATTTTGTATCTTTCTCTCGTTTGAAATAAGACAGAGAGCGAGCGAGCGAATGCGTGATGGAGGTCTAGTCTTGACATGTGCTACCCCCACTGCTGTGGTATTATTTCTATGAAAAGGAACCCTCAAATTTAAAGGAATTTCCATCCATCTACAAACCACCTACATTGGCATTTAAAGTGTTCTACAATGCCAATGTAAATGGATCGTAACTTTCTATAAATTTGGGGGTACCTACGTAAATAGGTCCTTAATCATATCTATTAATTTTACTCCAAGTCTATTCAAGGTGGAGACTGCGAGCAAGCATGTATGGGGTACGACGACGACTTGGTGGTTTGAGCGTAGGTAGGCCGCTTGACTCACTGAACCAGGTGGCTGCGGGTTCGATTCCCGCTAGTGGCAAATATCGGAAATGGCCTTTTTGGAATTTGCTCTTGTCTGGGCGTCACTGGTATTGCCTCCCAGTGTTGTACGGTACAAGATTTGCTTAGTGTTGAATCATACGATGAGTATGTGTTGTCTAGCGATGTTTTATTTGTTTAAAATGTAGTGTAATCGGTGTGTCACTCGTATTCGCGGGCTGAGTGGGCGTGCCCGCCTGACGCGCGCAACTGCGTCGCACGCGCACCTTGTCAAGTGCCCCGCCGACCTTAACCGGCATTACTCCCTACACCCACTAGGGCGAACGATTTAACATTCGTTTTTTCCACATTTAGGTGATTATATAGTTACTCTGTATCACTATGCATGCATAAAGGTAAAAGTTAACTCTGTGGGAAAAAGATACGCGACCACTAGTCAAAAATAGCTAGCGTCATCAATGACATTTAGTTGAAAAATATGCTTACGCTATTCGACATCTTTATCACATTCATCACGCATTTTGCTTTATAACGTGTATTTATTGCATTTCTCCTTGATATTAAGCACTTGGCACTGGCATAAATACCCGCTAATCAGAGGTGCAGCCATTCCTCATCTTATTCAATTTTTTTTTTAATTTCATCAAAAACGAAGAAGAGGAATAAATTATGGATCATTATGGTTTCAGAAAAAAATGGACTTCGGCACACAAGGACAGTGTCAACAAGAAGTGAAAGGGCATAGCCGAATTAACATATGTAAACATGGCGATAGGAATAACATACTCGGTTCGTTCATACGACTCGTCTTTTCAGTGAATGTCAGTACGTGCGCATAGACATGATTTAGTCATGGATTGTATCGCACCGAGTTGCTTCTTCACTTTCATAATTCATACAAGAGAAAGAGACAAAAGAGTCTTATGTAGTTATTATCTTTATTTTTCTTTTCACAACCGGCTGTTCTAGGCACATAAAAAATCTCCCAATGTAATAGGGGGCGAGCCTGTTGCCATTATTCGGGGAACATTCGCCCTACATACGAGGAAGATTTTGGCCATAGCACCACAGTGCCGCAGTCTGTTTTGGTGAACTTCACACCCTTTTCTATAGACGTGCAGGCTACCTATTGATGTTTGCCTACACTTTTTAGCAAATGGTAATGATTTTTGAAAATAACATTCGCACATAAAATCCATAAAATTACCAACTAAGCCAAGATTACTTTATAGTGACATAAGAGTAGTCTTGGCGCCCATGCTAGCCGTGTTACATTATACCTACTTAGACACAAGAATATATTTCAGATAACAGCTTGTGGTTCGTACCTCGAATGAAACAATGCTTTATTGCAAAATATTCTTTATTCTATTATAAAATTTTCACACGTCCTCATAATACTGTAGTTATACATATCTATTTTAAAAATAATTATTACAATAATTACCCACATACATAATGACATTCCCTCCATGCTCGTGTCCAACAGAGTAGGTAAATATATGTTTCTATGGCCTCGATTTATTTTGTACGCAGTGGCAGCATAACATGGAAAAACCACGACAAGTAGGTAGGCACTTAGTTTCGTTTTAAATTACCAGAAACAACATAATTACAGCAAGCAGTAATCGACAAAATTGTTTCTGTAAATAGCTCAAGTCGTTCTCATTCATTACCCAAGTTGTGTGTGTCTCAATACACAATAGGATTCGCCGGTTCTTAACAACTTTAAATCTCAAGGCTTGGTGTGTTAACTTACAACAAAAAATACCGCTGTAGGTACCTACAATACAACGCCCTGAGCATATAGAGGTGAGCGAATTCACTGGACTACTTCTTAGAAATGTGGTCAGAAATGGTATTCTTTAAATAAGTTTGTAGTTCGTGTTGGTATCGGCAAAAAAGGTGCCGCACGCGTTTAGACGCGCCTATGTGCGCAGGAACTAAACCTACGTGCGTTTGTTACCGTTGATAGCGTTGAATTGAACCATTATCGATACAAATAACTTAATTACATTATAAAGTAACGTACCGACCTACCGTGCTTGACCTTGTACGCGATTGTAAATAGGATTGATAGCAAAACATTATGTTCATGAACTACACAATATACCTAAGAACCTACCTATTTACTTCTAAACTTGTCTAACTTATTATGAGACATATAATGTAAGTAAATATAAATTTTCTTGAGGTAATAGCCATCTCTCTTGCGGGAGTTTTAGCCCGCTCAAAAGCCTTAGATTCGTCTTAACGACTGTGAACTCAACAATTTGCGAATCATGAACGATTCCATTTTTATGACGGGGGTATTGTACCTATAAGTACACAACTAACCAGTGAAATTAATACGTAAGTAATAATTCAAATTAATGTTGAAAAGCATGTCTATAATATAAATGCGTTTTGAGTAGTTAGGTATGATTCTACATAAGTACAGTTTTAAATTTACTGAAGTGCCAATTTATCTACACCTAGATATCTTCTTTGAGGTAGCTTAGAGTACTTAGAGTTTTCCATAAAGAATAGAACTACCTACCCATACACCATACTAAAGGTTAACGCGGGCGGGCCCTTAATTACTATTTAAGTAAGTTATTAGGTATGTTTTAACCTTGTCGTGCCTACGTCAGTCAAGCACATGGATTTCAGTTTGTTTTTGGATTGCATTCATATGCAGCATTGACCCCGTTTGACTTTAATCCTTAGAGTTGTGCTTGCAAAACCAAAAATATATTACATACGGTAGTAAATACCTACCTCATTATTTAGGCATTATCGTTATTGGTAACAGCATCGAATATTTTTATATTCAATGACGCAGCATTATAATATCTACCATACTATAATCTATAGGTATGTGCGTATTTACGTACATACTCTTGCGGAGATTGGTAGATATATCTACTTGCGAAGGTTGACTACCCTAGCGAAATCCCCCTATCCAATTGTGCATAAGGCAAAAGTAAATTTCTGAGCAACATGTAGGTACCTACCTACTTATCTACACGTAGGATCTGAAAACTACATATCTCCAAGATACCTAATCGAAATATCTACTCAGCAGGTAGCTAGATGACTAGTGTAGCTATATGAACGGTCATCAAATTACGTTAGGTAACGTTAGAAATTTTGCGTGGTAAGTGCATTACAATAAAGTTGATTGAGATAGGTACCGCACGAGCATTACATACATTATAGCAACCGCAAGAAAAACGCCCTTATTGCGACCTCGCGATGGTCGTCCGCGTTTATGTTAATAACTTTGAATTGTTTATAGAATGAAAACTTCACCACTCCACTCGCCGCTTCGAGAACCGTTATACCTACATATGAAACACGACACGACAGCACCATTGTTGTTTTTACAAATGCGTTTCTTTTTGAACAAGTTGAACAAACAATAGGTAGCGCTTTGACGGCATTTAAGTTGAGACTACCACTTAAATACATGCAGTTAGGTAGGTAAGTACATAGCTGAATTAATACCTCATCATTGTACTGGCATATAAGTACAGCATGTACCTATTTATTATACAAATAAGTAGGTATGTTTAGAAATTGCATGGTATTTGTAACAGGGAGGTTATTGCTGAATAGGTAGTTAGTGCAACTTGTAAGGCCTCAATGTACCATAGGTTTATACCTAATTACGTAAATAATCTACACCGGGCACCATCTAGTAGAAAAATGAAGAATGCATGAGGCCCTGTGTCCGATTTCACCCATTCCTTATAAAAAACATATAAGTACAAAACTTGTAAAGTGTCTCATTCAGGTGAACCTTTTCATGAGCATTTCCATATGCAGACGGCTTGGTTCCCTCCGAAGTACATGTAGCATATCGTTGTACACTCGTACGTGACTTCGAACCCGTAGCTCTCCCCGATCACCACGTGGAAAGCGGGCCCGAACTTCTTGTCCATCGATTCCTTTACCATGCGCGCGGCCAATTCGTTATTTTGCGAGAACTTTTCGCACGCCGTCACTGATAACTCCATCGCTTCTATTCGCATCTCCTCCGTCATATCGGAATGCTGTGAAGAACAGGTCTGTTTAGTGGAGATATGGTGAATTTGACAAGGAAGTCTAATGGGAGACGAGGAGGTCTCACGCAGCGTAAGTTGCTTTCGTAAATGTTTGAACTCGCAAGAGTCTACACAATCCCGGTAACGTAACGTAAATTAAGTGCTTAGTTATTCCACCGATTGCGTTCGCATTATTTTCTATTGACGTTCTGCTTATGTTAGTACTCCACAAGTAACTATTAGAGGAGGAATCTTGTTGGTCGACTGTATTCAAAGGACTTCCAATAGGCAAATGAAGGACGCTAAAAGACTGGTTTTACGATGACGTTATGATTTCAAAGAAACAATAGATGTCGCGACGCAATCGCGAATATCATCGTGTAAATATTTGTATATAGTAACACCACGATTTGCCGCCTTTTATCTATGGTAAGTAAATACTTTGCTGTCACTTTCAGACTTGTTTATGTACGGTTTTTTGGCTGCTGTGACTTATAATGACTTGGAAGGAATCTGAGATCTGCAATAGATTTAAATCTAAGTATTCCAAGCTAAGTATTCTAATTATGTAAAGTATTTAAAGCTAAGCATATGACCCTAAATATCTACCTAAAGATAGGTGTTTATTATGTTTGATAATATTGAATCCCTGTGTCTAGCACAAACTAACATGATTTCGGGCATGTCGTTAGGCGTGCGTCCGAATGTGTTACTTAACATGTATTATTCGGGTCTGCGTAATGCGGCGTAGATAGACCGAATAAGTACCTATACAATTTCCTCAAACTAACATGATTTCGGGCATGTCGTTAGGCGTGCGTCCGAATGTGTTGTTATGGGACCTTGAAGATCCTAGTTGTTATGGGACCTAGAAGATCCTAGAGTTGTTATGGGACCTTGAAGATCCTAGAGTTGTTATGGGACCTTGAAGATCCTAGTTGTTATGGGACCTAGAAGATCCTAGAGTTGTTATGGGACCTTGAAGATCCTAGTTGTTATGGGACCTAGAAGATCCTAGAGTTGTTATGGGACCTTGAAGATCCTAGAGTTGTTATGGGACCTAGAAGATCCTAGAGTTGTTATGGGACCTTGAAGATCCTAGTTGTTATGGGACCTAGAAGATCCTAGAGTTGTTATGGGACCTTGAAGATCCTAGAGTTGTTATGGGACCTAGAAGATCCTAGAGTTATGGGACCTTGAAGATCCTAGAGTTGTTATGGGACCTAGAAGATCCTAAAGATATGAGACCTACGTAAGAGGCTCCTTAAGATATGAATGATGTACACTTATTATAGTAGAATGATGACCATAAACTAATTCATATTTGTTCTGATTCTAGTAACGGAGGAGTGTCATGGGCGTGGGATAGATAGGACCTGCGACATGACCCTCCTGAGCCCGAGACACCGAGACAGTCGGTGTCATCGGGCATTATCTCCTACAGATGGTGCATGGCTCATCCAACAACAGAGAGAGTTAGCGAAGCAGATAATTGAGGAATGTAGAAGGGAAGTGGAGGAGGCAATACGAACATTCCAGGTATGAAGCCATTGATATAATTTTTATTTTTATTACATTCGTTACGCCTGTCTATATACATACAAGAGAGCCCTGAAATATACTATTAACAAGCCTATGATTATATCAAGACTACATGCTGTAGAGTACACGGGCAGGGCGTAACGACATGGTGGAGGTGCTGGGATCGATTTCTGATGGACTCAGAACAGCATCTGGTGAAATTATGTTCCTGGAAAAGAAAATCATTAAGATGATTATTAAGAATAAACAAATTTTGAGGTTAATGCCATCTAACGAGAATGATGGAACTATTATATTTTTAAATTAAATAGAGATTAGTGGCCTCCTCCTCCTTTCTTACATATCAAATATAAGTACCATAAAGCTCTATGATTGGTACAAAGAATTGAGTATTTAATTGAGACAAGTATAAGAGCCTGAATTTTCTTCGTCGATTTGTTGTGGCTGTTGTCAAGATCCTGCGAGAGATGGCGCAACTTGTCATGGAAGGATATTATTGTTTCTTAAAATTACATTTCGTTGTTGATGAAATTAAATGAGTATAACTGTTTAATGTATTTTAATTATACAGCGGAAGGAGTACATATTAATTTTCATTTACGGATCGAAGTTTGTAAGTATACGTAATGAGTGTGTCAAATGGATACAGTGAAACAATATACATATTAATCCTATAACGTTCAGAGGGTGGATCTACCATATATCTCTCCGATAGCTGGCCAGAACCGCTACGGGTACGCGACCCCGGACTGCTCGAGCTGCTACCGTCACATTCCTCTATTATCCGTGGCTGTAGTACCTATCCTATCTACCCTTCTTTTAACCCTTCTGTCTTCTTCTGGGCAAAGTGGTGTAACGGCGTCGCCCCTTGCCAGCTGACTTGAAGGTAGCAAGTTGTCGTTAAAACCGCTGTTCCCACAATCTCTCAACAGTGGCTCTAAGAGCTGTAACCATATCGCAGTGGCCATACCCATTCTCCCATGTCGGCTCATGGGATAAAACCTGTTGAGGGGATCCTTACCTCATCCCTTCCCGTCCCTTTTCTTATATAAAGAGAAGGAAAACTCGAAATGAAACCCTGCATATGAGCAGTTATTGCATCCAAACTCTCCTCCAGTTGTAGCGGTCTCCGTTCCACTGGATCACGGGGGGTTCGGACGAGAGAGGGCATCTGTGGTTGCGCGTCCACTTGTGCACTAAAAATGTTCCTGCGTAGATGACAGCTTCCGAATTTGGACTCCGAGTTTACCTAAAGCCCCATGGCGATGGGCTGAAGTAGAGAGGTTCGGTTTGATGCAGACCGGGCTTTGTCTGAGGCTTGCACATGGGCGGCCCCGGGGGTGTTGTATGACACCGTGGTCGCTTTCGCTCTGCATTAGGGGAGACAGAGAGAATTCGGCAGCACCTGGGGTGGCAGAGCAGCCCTATTTAGGGATGGCACTGCTCTCCTTGCTCAGCCTTGGAAGGGGCTAGAAAAGGTGCCCTAAAAAAATGCTCACCCCAACATACACGGAAGGTAGTAACCGCGGCTGCCTCCGCATCTATCAACACGTGGTCGAAGAAGCAAGAACAAAAATACTAACAACATAAATACATCGGAAATGACGTTTGGCGCATGGAACGTGCGAACTCTCCTTGATCGCGATGACAACGCCTGTCCAGAGCGAAAGACCGCCATTGTAGCTCGAGAACTTTCTCGTTATAACGTAGATGTGGCTGCTATCAGTGAAACACATCTTGCCGAGGAAGGAGAACGGGTAGAACATGGTGGCAGGTACACATTCTTTTGGAAAGGTCTCGCCTCTTCCGAACCGCGACGGTCAGGCGTAGGGTTCGCGATAAGGAATCAGCTTATAAAGCAGATACAAGAATATCCAGTGCACATCTCGGATCGCGTTACCACTCTGCGCCTCCATTTGGATAACAAAAACTACCTTAATGTTATCAGTGTCTATGCTCCCACGCTGGACAAGTCTGATGACATTAAGGATCAGTTCTATGAGGAACTGATGTGCTGCATAGAAAGCATTCGACCCAGAGAGCAGATCCTTCTATTGGGCGACTTCAATGCAAGAGTAGGTCAAGATTTCGCTGCCTGGCCTAAAGTATTAGGCAGACACGGAGTAGGCAGAATGAATGACAACGGACAACTACTTATGAATTTTTGTGCACAGCTTGACCTGGCGATTACGAACACCATGTTCAGACTTCCCGCCAAGCACAAAAATACATGGATGCACCCCAGATCTAAGCACTGGCATCTAATAGACTACGCTATAGTGCGGCAAAGAGATGTCTCCCAGGTCCGAATCACTCGCGTCATGCGCGGTGCACACTGCTGGACGGATCACAGACTTGTTGTGACCAAACTATGTCTCCGCCTCCGACGTCCTTGTAGATCCGACAGAACAAAGCCGACGTGCCTAAACGTGGACAGGCTTAAAGATCTCGGGACGAGGGACAAATATGTCAAAGATTTGGCTACTGTGCTGCCGCCTTTAAGTGTAGGCACTGGTGATGTTGAAGCTGACTGGGGAATTCTATCTACTCGAATGCTAGATACCGCCACAGTCACTTTGGGTCTAAAAGTCCGTAAGAATGAGGACTGGTTCGACGAGAATGATGGAGTCCTTAAAGAAGCATTTGAGAAACACCGACGTCTCCTTCGTCAGCACAGAGGACCAAACTTACGCAGTGTTGTGGAAATTAGACAGAATGACCTGGAGCTTCGCAGACTAGTCCGTGAAACTAAAGACAAGTGGTGGCAGGATAGAGCTCGGCATATGCAGCTGCTCGCGGACTCAAACCAGCTAGGGGAGTTTTACGGTGAAGTCCGAAAGTTAATTGGTACAACTTCTGTTGCAAAAGTGCCACTCAAGCCTACGAATGGCGAAGGCCTTCTCACAAGCAAGGAAGAAATACTGAAGCGATGGGAAGAACACTTCAGCAATCTGCTGAACGTAGACCGGGCGGTTAACCTCGACCATGTTCGTTCGATCCCCCAACTTCCCACTGACATCAAGCTTGACGAGCCACCGACACGTGACGAGGTTGTTCTTGCCATAAAACAACAACAAAATAATCGCGCGGTTGGCATTGACTTTATACCGGGCGAACTGCTTAAGTATGGCGGTGAGGAATTGCACTCAGCCACATGGAAACTTTTTGATCTTATGTGGAAAGACGAGAAAGTCCCATCAACTTTTAAAGTATCACGCATTAGGGCCCTATATAAGAACAAAGGTGATCGTTCTGATTGCAATGCCTACCGCGGTATTTCGTTGCTATCTGTCCCTGGGAAAGTCTTTGCCAGGATTTTACTGAACCGCCTTGTTAAAATTTCCGAAGAGTTGCTACCAGAGACCCAGTTTGGCTTCCGGCCTGACCGAGGCACCTGCGAAGCTATTTTCGCAGTCCGACAAGTTCAAGAGAAGTGTAGAGAGCAGGGTCGTCATATGTATCTGTGCTTTGTCGACCTAGAAAAGGCTTTTGACAGCGTGCCTCGAGAAGCCCTCTGGATGGTACTCGGAAGGATAGGATGTACGGAAAAGTTTGTGAGACTTCTGAGACTCCTGCATGACGACATGAAGTGCTGTGTCGCAGTCGACGGTGAACAATCGAACTTCTTTCCCGTTACCTGTGGGGTAAAGCAAGGGTGCGTCCTAGCACCTACATTGTTCTCGTTGTACTTTGCAGTCGTAGTCCGGGAGGTCTTGCAAACTACTTCCGAAGGCGTTCGCATCCGCTTCCGTACTGACGGGAGTGTTTTTAACTTGGCAAGGCTCAGATCCCGCACAAAAGTGTCACACGCTATTATAACTGAGATCTTGTATGCGGACGACTTGTGTTTTATGGCTGAATCCCCAGACGGCCTGCAACGGCTAATGTCCGACTTTGACGAGTCTTGTCGTAAATTCGGCCTGAAGATCAGTGTTAAAAAGACGGAGGTCATGTCTATGGACATCGATGGTCACGAGGCACTGACCATTAAACTCGGCGAGGATAAGCTGAAACAGGTCGATAAGTTCCGCTATCTGGGAAGCACGATAACATCTAAGTGTGATCTTGATGCTGAGATAAACAGCAGGATCGGTGCTGCAGCTGCAGCATTTGGTAAACTAGATAGCAAGGTCTTCAGTTCGCATGACCTGAAACTCGCTACTAAGGTCTCGGTATACATGGCGATTGTACTGCCTAATATCTTATATTCCGCTGAGAAATGGACTGTATACCGCCGACACATCCGCATGCTGGATCGGTTCCACCTCAGGTGCCTACGAAAAGTTCTAAAAATTCGATGGTTTGATCGCGTGCGGAATACCGAAGTGCTGCGCAGAGCCAACGTAGGTGGCATTGAGTCATATTTAATGCGGCGACAACTTCGGTGGTGCGGACATGTGTCACGGATGTCAGAGCAGCGAGTGGCGAAGCGCGTCTTCTACTCGGAACTTGAGGAGGGCAAACGTAAGCATGGCGGACAACTCCTTAGGTATAAAGACGTGCTTAAGCGGCACATGAAAAAGTGCAATATAGACCCTTTTAGATGGAAAGAGCGAGCATCGAATAGGCTGGATTGGAGAAATTCCATTAAAAGGAAAGTCCACTCTTTTGAAGAAAGACGGTGCATCGAACTTGATGTCAAGCGTGATGCACTGAACGCCCGACCACCTGCGGTGATTCATTATAATTATGTGAACGATATGCTCACATGCCCGCAATGTGCGAGAGTCTTCTTAAAGAAGATTGGCTACATTAGCCACATGCGAGCGCACGAACGCTAGATCTTGAAAAGGAGTGAAGTTGTCGCCGTGACCGAAATCGGTCGGATCACATCATCATAATCCTATAAATACAAGTGATTATAATTGCACGTTGTGATGTAGTATAAGATGGCTCTATTATTATTATTATGAATAATAAAGGAGACTGTATGAGTTTCGGTATGATAATTCGATTCGTGTTTATATGTGGTAAATTGAGTAATGAGCATGAGTATCTGGGCGGTAGAAAGATGGCGCTGCCGGTTTTGGGCTGACGCAAAGTTTACAAAACAATATAGAATTCGAGTTATTTACAAATTGAATTAATGTTCAAATGTGGTTGATTTATTAAACGATATTTATATTTAGTAAATGCTCATCACTTCGGATTACAAACTATTTCTCAATATTGAAATAGTTCTTTAAAATATGTCCCTTGACCCATAATGGCGGAGAACATAATTACGAATTTATAGAAGTTTATTTTCTTATAAGATTAATTGAAAGGTGTTGTATATTACGTAATTTAAAATTAAAGTCTATTTAATGACAAAACTAATTTTGACAATAAGCATTTCCCAAAATAATGTACATAAAATTAATTCGGAGCTACGTGAATGTCATTTCCGCCAGCGAGCGAGATGTACCATTCAGTGTTGCCGTTCTAGGGACTATGTCGCTAGAACTAGGGGATTTTGTGAATGTTTAGCGGATAAAATTCTAAAAAACTTTTTGGCGACTTCTAATGACTTCCAGGTGGGTCAATACAACGCTAGAAGGGCTACATCTATCATTTCAAACTAAAGATACTGACTTGTTAAACATAATAAATCAAATTACATAGATTCGTGTATGCTCTTTGTTATATACGCTTGCAACTCCTAGAAATAGACGTATACATACGCAAATTCCCCGATTATAATTATTCTGCGCAAGGTTTGTTCTTTTTATGTCGCTCACTGCTATCAAGAATGAGTGTGACTGCTAGTTTGGAATTCATTCGTCGAAGTATTGGACAAGGATGAATTCAGTCGTCGAAGTTTAAACGATATTAATTCTGAAATGGGTTTTACGTACAGATTGATCTCATTTATATTTAAGTAATTAAAACTGCAAAATTATAAAGAAGGTATTTTTTTTTATTTTGCCTCTTATTAAAAATGTAATGCACAGAAACTGAGGTAGACAGCCGCTTTAATTCAATCAGGATTCATAAGCTGCTGAGCTGAGTGATTGTAATAAGCGATTAAAATGAGAATAGGATCGACTCTGTGCCATATTGTGACGAATCAAAACGAATTATGACATTAAATAATTAAGTATTATACTAAGAAAATTTACTACTAGTTTATCCTTTTTATTTAAATTTGATGTAAGACTTTTATTATTGATATGCAAATAAGTTTTTTGCAAACCATAGTTTTCAAGTGACATTTGACAAATATAGGTTATTGACATTCCTATTCTTATTTGGATTTTTATACTTATTTGTCTTGCATTTGGTCGGCGTATTACGCGTATTTTTTTTACAACAAATTATTATTTTATATTCATGGAAAGATTGATTGAGGTACATACCTATCTAGTAGGAAAACGAAACGAGAATTGATATTTCGTTACATATATGAGATAGTTTAGCGACTTTTAGCGGATTTTTACGGAACGATTTTTTCCATATCTAGAGGAATTTCTAAAACTGGCTAGGGACTTTTAATTTCGTTGAACGGCAACACTGGTACCATTTCTGCCCACTTTTTGCATAGAAACGTTAATGGCGTTTGTAAAGAATTTTATTGTAGTAATTTTTATAACTTGTGAAAACTACGGAGAAGTAGTTCAAAGTGAACGTATCTGCCGGAGTATGTGCTCCGTGAGAAATATATATATTTAAAGTATCGTACGGCTATTACCAGCGAAATACATTCGGCAAGTGCAAACATTCGTAATTTGAAAACGTATTTGGGTCCTGTCAATACGAATAACCCAGTGAATCTAATCTCGTGATCAAGGTAAATATCTTTTGGTTAATTTTCTCAAGTAGATACCTATGTACTTAAATACGGGGTATCAAACAATACGTAGGTATCGTTTTATAGGCACAGGTTCGTCAAAGTACTTACCTACCCACCGTGTTTAATTCCTTAATCATTTTTCACTTACTAGTACTAGCGAAATCCGATGGTACAAATATCCTATTAGGTATTATAGTCGGTGTTCTTAACAACTTATATACAAAGCTTTGACAAGTACCTACCTATTAGCTTAATTAGTATATAAAATTATCCAAGCTCTATAGTAGTTGACGAGATGTAATAGAGAAGTAATACCTACCTTAAATCAAAGTTTTTAAGTGAGGTACCACTATAACAATACCTATGATTAAATGCTGGTACTGCTAATTGATGAACACTCAGTTTACACTATTTAATTCTCTGTTAGTGAAGACTAAGTTTATAATATGATAACAAGACAACAGATTTATAATACATGTGTATACCAAAACTCCAAGTGTTTAAGGACTAAGATTCATGTCAAATGGAAATTAAATTTTAACTTGTTTTGAGGTATGTCATATGAGTATGTTGAAGTGAAACAAATATCTAATTTAACCTTCATAGAGAAGTTATAACAGAATATAAGTAAGCATTAAAAACTTAATTAAATCATATGTAAGGAATGGTGTTGAAATTTCTGATAACGCATTTTCAATTAGTTTGTTGAAACTAAGTACCATCATGAAATTTAATTTTAATTACAGAATTATTCCACTATCCATAAACATGGAGGAAATCTTACTTAAGCGTTTGTTGATGCTAACAAACGAGATTAAAAGGAACTCTGACCTGACCTTGACCCTTCACTTAAGGAATGATGAAGAGATACAAAAGGCTCAAATTATAAGATCAAAGCTAAAAGCACTATTGGGGAGATTGAACGATGACCTCAATAACTATTTTCGTTTGGTAAATATACCTCCTGCTGATAACATAAGCCAAATATCAGAGCTTCAGTTAGAGGCTGAACAGAACTTGGCTGAGTTAGAAGCAAAGATAGAGATGTTCAATAAAACAAATAGCCACGCTGTTAAAGAAACAATAAGTAGCCGCTTACCTAAACTTAATTTACCTGAGTTTGATGGTGATGTTCTTAGTTGGTATCAGTTTTGGGACCAATTCAGTTCAAACATAGATACTAGAAATATTGCCGAAGTTGACAAATTATTATACCTTAAAGCTTCTGTGAAAGGAGAAGCAAAGAGGGCCATCGATGGTCTCGAAACAACAAATAAAAATTACCAAATTGCTTTAAAGACGTTGCGAGAAAGATATGGTAATACTTCTCATATAATTGATGCTCACTACGCAGCCTTGTCTAGGGTTAAGCCTGCTGATAAAACTATAAGCGATTGCAGGAAAACTCTTAATGATATGGAAAGACATTTGCGAGTATTGGAGTCACTAAAAGAGGATGTCAACCATAGTCATCTTCGTCACCAAATTTTTGAGAAATTTCCAGAAGATTTAATTTACGAACTTAAACTTAAGGCTACAAATGACTCTATTCACGAAATAAGAAAACACTTAGAAATTATAATTACAGCAAAAGAAGATGCAAGCAGAATTACGAACGATAAAAGGTCGAGCACAGAATACACAGTGGAAACATTACATACAATGACAACGTCCGAAAGCATGAACAGAAAGAGAAGGAAACTCTCCTGTGTTTTCTGTAACGAAGAGCACTATAATGATCAATGCAAGAAGTATAAAACGGTTAAAGACAGGAAGTTTAAGTTGAGAAAACGATGCTACAAATGTCTACGTGAGGGACACAACATGAAAACATGCAAATTTAAACAAGTATGTGTACATTGTAAAGAAAATGGACTTCATAATCGCGCTTTATGTCCTGTCAAGTTTCCAAGAGGAGAGAGACCGAATTACCCACCAGAAGTAACAATGACCACAATCAACCAGAAAGGATTGACTGTACTCCAGACAGCAATTGTTCCAGTTAGAAAGATGGGACATAATACAGACATTAAATACCGAATTCTACTTGACTCAGGCTCACAAAGGTCTTATGTCACTAGAATGGTCGCGGATGAATTAGATTTAAAAACTGAACAAGAAGATAATTTAACGGTATTTACGTTTGGATCAAAGACTCCGCAAGAATTTATGAGTCCAGTAGTCAAGCTCGAATTAAGAACCAACACTATGGGTACAAGGACAGTTTACGCAAATGTAGTACCGATAATATCACAAGGAGTTCCGTATCCTCCAAAGGAAGTAGTCAATTGGGGGAAAGCCGAAATACTTGCTGACGATGGATCGTTATCCGATCGAGTAGACATATTAATTGGTAATGATTACTATTATTCATTTATGTCAATGGAAAAGATAAAAATAAATGATAATTTATTCTTAGTAAATACAGAATTCGGTTGGATACTCTCAGGAAAATTAGATACAACACAAGTGGATACACTATCAGTGGTCACTTACTTTCAAACCGGAATAGAGATGAGACTTAATCCACCTGATCTTCCAATAGACCAAGGAAACGTATCGTTTCTGTGGGAACTTGAATCGATTGGAATAAATGATTCTCCCAAAACCAGGAGAGACGAAGAAGCTATCGATAACTTCAATGAAACTACGAAGATTATTAATAATAGGTATACGGTGAGTTGGCCTTGGAATGAATATCCACCATCGTTGGCATCTAATTATGGTCTAGCATATGGACGTTTATTAAATTTACTGAAACGACTAGATAAAGAAACGTTGCAAACATATGATAAAACATTAAAGGATCAAATCGATAAAGGAATAATAGAGATAGTACAAGAACCTATAAAATCTGAAAACCACCCAGTTCATTACTTACCACATCACTGCGTAACACAAAAGGGGAAACCTATTAGAATTGTATATGATGCCTCTGCAAAGACTAATGAGAGCAAAAGTCTCAATCAATGTTTGTATTGCGGCCCATTGATGCTAGAAGATTTGACAAGTTTACTAATTCGATTTAGACAACATCGTATCGCGTTGACAGCAGACGTGGAAAAGGCATTTCTACAGATTGCCCTTCACGAAATAGATCGCGACGTGACTCGATTTATATGGGTAAAGGATACGACAAAACCAGTGGCCAAAAACAACATTCAGTGTATGAGATTTTGCAGAGTACCATTTGGTATAATATCCAGTCCCTTCATCTTAAACGCGACTGTTAAACATCATCTGGCTAAATCAAAACATCCGCGAGTCAGAGAAATTGCAAACGACATTTATGTCGATAACCTAGTCACAGGCGCCTCGACGGTAGATGAAGCATTGGAACTGTATAGAAATACCAAAGAAGCATTCCAACACATATCAATGAATCTTAGAGAATGGAGCTCTAATTCAGAACAATTTATGATACAGGTATCCGATACTAATGAAGACAAAATTATTAAGATTTTAGGTTTAGATTGGAACTTGAAAGGAGACACGCTTGGGTTGAGATTCAACGTAGACTCTAATGCTTATACTAAACGTGGTGTTTTAAAGGTAATCGCATCCGTTTATGATCCTTGCGGATATGCCGTACCATGTACATTGTCAGCAAAATTATTCCTACAAGAACTATGGAAGTTAAAGATGAAGTGGGATGAAATACTTCCAAAGAAGATGGTTGATGAGTGGTCGGAAATACGTAAAGAGTTGAGTGAGATACCAAAAGTATCAATACCTCGGTGTTACCTGAAAACCGTTGGAAGTTGCCAGTTACACTGCTTTACTGACGCTTCGTTGAAGGCGTATGCAGCAGCGGTATACATAGTAAGCGGTAGTGAACGAAACTTTGTTATAGGCAAAGCAAGACTAGTTCCACTGAAAGACCAAGATAACCTGAAAATACCTCGCTTAGAGTTGCTAGGAGTAGTAATAGGCAGTAGGCTTATTAAATTTGTACTCAAACAACTGAACATAATAGTTACTAATCAGACATTATGGACAGACAGTAAAATTGTAATTGAATGGCACAAGTCTAACAAACTCCTACCACCTTTTGTATCCAGACGTATACAAGAAATAAAACAAAATAAGGATTTGGTGATTAGATACGTCCCTTCAGAATTTAATCCAGCTGACATAGCTACCAGACCTTCAATTCCAGTAGAAGACAAAAACAGATGGCTGACAGGTCCAAGCTTTTTGTCGAGTGAACCGAAAGCGTGGCCATCAGATTTTAGGGAAACAAATGTTTCTTCTCTGGTTCTTGGGGAGGGTCTGGCGAATGAACAAAAACCAGAAGATTCTTCCATGGAGATGGATAACAACTTCCAAAAGGACATAGATCAAGGACATGATGTAGATCTTCAAAAGGAAAATACACCGATAATTAATACAGGAGAGCAACTTAAAAGATTACAAGCGAAATATTTTCCGCAAGAGGTTCAAAGAAAGGACACTGATCTAAGTCGGAACTTAAAGCTGTTCAAAGATGTGGATGGAATTTTAAGATGCAAAGGTCGTTTCACAAACGCTGAATGGACGTTTGATAAACGGTACCCCATCCTCATCCCGAAGGAATGTGAGTTTACTAACGAAATCATTATGGTTACTCACGAAAAGAACTATCATGTAGGTGTGAACCATACCTTGGGTATGATAAGACAACAATATTGGATTCCCCAGGGGAAGAGCCAGGTACAGAAAGTTTTAAGGAAATGTCCAAGATGCGTTAAGCACGGCGGAGGACCTTTTAAACTACCACCAACACCAGCTCTACCTGCCGAAAGAGTCAATTATACCTCACCATTCACCTTCGTGGGGGTAGATTATATGGGGCCTCTTCTTATCGATAATGGTAATGGATCTGTGAAAAGGTGGATCTGCCTTTTTACTTGTCTAGCCGTGAGAGCGGTGCACTTAGAGGTTGTTCAAGACTTGACGGCTGAACAAGGATTACTAGCCTTACGAAGAATGGTATCCAGTAGAGGAGTACCAACGATGATCACCTCCGACAACGCTCTTCATTTTAAACTAATGTCAGATATACTGTCGAGTCGGTTTTGCATCGACGAGAAAATTGAATGGAAATTTATACCCCAGCTAGCGCCGTGGTTTGGGGGATTTTATGAAAGGTTAATAGGAATAGTAAAAAATTGCATGAAAAGAACTTTGCAGAAACACATGTTAAATGATATGCAATTAGTTACTCTTATCAAAGAAATAGAAGCTGTTATAAATACTCGACCACTAACATGTGTAGACTCAGAAATGGAGCACATCTTAAAACCATCAGATTTTCTCACTTTGGGAAAATGTATAACGATGGAGATTTCCAATGAAGAATCGGTGATAGACGGTACTTTAACTAAAACAGATCTCGTAAAAGGTTGGAAAAGAGCACTCGTTTCTTTGCAAGAATTCAAGGAGATGTTCCTAAATAGATACTTGCCAAGTCTCCGAGAAAGATATAGGCATTCACTCAAAGAACCTAGAGTGGTATCAAAAATTGAACCGAGCGTGGGACAAATCGTACAAATAAAAGGAGAGACAAAAAATAGAGAAGGATGGAAAGTCGGTAAAATAACATCACTAGTTAAAGGAGCTGATGGTCAATACAGAATAGCGAAAATCAAAGTAGGTAGCAAAGAATTTATTCGTTCGATAGCGCACTTATATCCTCTTGAAATTGAGGAAGAAAATGCCACCGATTTTAGAATTGATGTAATTAATAAGGGTCATTCCACACATTTGGAATCCGCACTTGAACTAGAACCTGTATCTGCAATCGAAGAAGTAATTATACCTGATGAAAGTTCATCAGAAGAAACGAACAGGTCTAATGATATTGGTGAAGAGAAAGGGTCAAGGGATATACAATATAGGTCAGAGGTGGAAAAGGAAAATAGTAATCAAGACGAGTTACACGAACATGGAAAAGAGACAAAACAAAGACGAGGCGCGGCCATGAAAGCCCTAGATAAAATTAGGGAGTGGACGCGCAACTTACTAACATTGCTCTAGGCTTTTCGGCCGGGAGTGTCGCGACGCAATCGCGAATATCATCGTGTAAATATTTGTATATAGTAACACCACGATTTGCCGCCTTTTATCTATGGTAAGTAAATACTTTGCTGTCACTTTCAGACTTGTTTATGTACGGTTTTTTGGCTGCTGTGACTTATAATGACTTGGAAGGAATCTGAGATCTGCAATAGATTTAAATCTAAGTATTCCAAGCTAAGTATTCTAATTATGTAAAGTATTTAAAGCTAAGCATATGACCCTAAATATCTACCTAAAGATAGGTGTTTATTATGTTTGATAATATTGAATCCCTGTGTCTAGCACAAACTAACATGATTTCGGGCATGTCGTTAGGCGTGCGTCCGAATGTGTTACTTAACATGTATTATTCGGGTCTGCGTAATGCGGCGTAGATAGACCGAATAAGTACCTATACAATTTCCTCAAACTAACATGATTTCGGGCATGTCGTTAGGCGTGCGTCCGAATGTGTTGTTATGGGACCTTGAAGATCCTAGTTGTTATGGGACCTAGAAGATCCTAGAGTTGTTATGGGACCTTGAAGATCCTAGAGTTGTTATGGGACCTTGAAGATCCTAGTTGTTATGGGACCTAGAAGAGCCTAGAGTTGTTATGGGACCTTGAAGATCCTAGTTGTTATGGGACCTAGAAGATCCTAGAGTTGTTATGGGACCTTGAAGATCCTAGAGTTGTTATGGGACCTAGAAGATCCTAGAGTTGTTATGGGACCTTGAAGATCCTAGTTGTTATGGGACCTAGAAGATCCTAGAGTTGTTATGGGACCTTGAAGATCCTAGAGTTGTTATGGGACCTAGAAGATCCTAGAGTTATGGGACCTTGAAGATCCTAGAGTTGTTATGGGACCTAGAAGATCCTAAAGATATGAGACCTACGTAAGAGGCTCCTTAAGATATGAATGATGTACACTTATTATAGTAGAATGATGACCATAAACTAATTCATATTTGTTCTGATTCTAGTAACGGAGGAGTGTCATGGGCGTGGGATAGATAGGACCTGCGACATGACCCTCCTGAGCCCGAGACACCGAGACAGTCGGTGTCATCGGGCATTATCTCCTACAGATGGTGCATGGCTCATCCAACAACAGAGAGAGTTAGCGAAGCAGATAATTGAGGAATGTAGAAGGGAAGTGGAGGAGGCAATACGAACATTCCAGGTATGAAGCCATTGATATAATTTTTATTTTTATTACATTCGTTACGCCTGTCTATATACATACAAGAGAGCCCTGAAATATACTATTAACAAGCCTATGATTATATCAAGACTACATGCTGTAGAGTACACGGGCAGGGCGTAACGACAATAGAAGATTGTAATCAAATACGTGCAAGACTGCAAGAATTATTTAATGTGCGTATCTACTGAATAGAGAAATACCTCCATGCCTAAGAGCATCCATTCACAGCTTTCAAATTCTTAAAATACGCAAATACATTCAAAAACACACAATGCTTTACGAAATCGATTATCCAAACACGTCTAAATGGAGGTCTCGGATTGCTCTCGCGTTTGCTTCATCTGCCAAAACAAACACGCGAACACCGCGGCGTGGTTAAGGAGGCTGACGGATTGGTTCGATATCGGGAGATAGTTGTTTACTGGGAGAGTACGTACTTACGTTTTATGATAGAGATGTTTGTTATGAAGGAATTAAGCGAACGCTGACTGGCTAATTGCTAATGAAGCATGAACGAGTTCTGAGAAATGGTATCCGTTCTGTGGAGCGGAAAGCGTTGTGGTGTTTTGTTATTTAGAAATAACTCGTTTATTTATTTACCTAGGTACTCCTATACATTTATCCATCGCAAGAGAATGAAGGTCAGATTCGTAATATTAGTGATCCTTAAAACTCCGTGAACAGAGTTGAATACTGATTTGTTTTAAATATATAACCTACTGTTGTAAGTTACCTTACCTAATCGGATTCACGATTCTGACTTGATAGTTCCTTATGTTCAGCTTGTCCTAGTTTTAAGTTTCTTAAAATTATATTGCTTAGTAATCTTGCCTTGTAAAATTATCAGTAACGTCTACAATTGTCACTATTCCGAAGTAAACAGAAAACAATGTAGGGTATCCTATACCAGTAGCTTTCTATCATTAGGTATATGAAATAATAGGTACATACTAGGCATGAGAATATTGTGAGAAAAAATCGTATGTATGCTAGGTAATTTAAGATAATTTTTTATATTGTATCGTGGACAGATTGGACATCGGTAACTCGACACGGGGCGGCGTGTTCCGCTTGACCGATACCACTCATGACTGCCACTCACAGACCTTGACTTAGCCAAATTTTGATACTGGACACCACTAATATCTGCTTAGATAGGAAACAGCAAATGTAAGTACCTACCTGACAATGAAATCAAGGCGACACATTTTGAGGATGAGGTGAAGTGGATTGATCAAAGTACCTACCTACTTAGACTGCATTGAATAAGATCATTGATGGGTATTCATATCGTGGAATTGGCACGCTCTCGGAATGGAACTCCTTACCAAGTGCCTTTTGTTTACTGAGTATAAGGTACCTACCAACATTAGGGAACTAAACCTAAGTAGAAAAATTAGGGAAATATAATAAGGCGAAAAGAAATGTACTTACTGAGACAGGTGATTAAGTTAAGTAAATAACTAGGACCGTGGTGCAGACAAATTAATATTATTTGTAATGCTACTCAGACTTACCCTAATGAGAGGGTATGTGTGTATCACTTTCTCAGCGGCTATACCTGGAGCGGCCGTTTCCTCCGCCATTGTCCATAAAATTCACCAATTTTTACAAAAGAGTAACACGCAAATCCAAAAATATAGATCGTAGAAAGACACAAACTCCGTGGACCGCTCGGTGCAACGTCTCCCCACTGTTTACTCGTTGCCGTGGTAACCGACGGAGGCGGGAAGATTACGATTGATTTTTCTGAATGTGGTAACTGGTGCACAGTGGAACGATGCGGTCAGCCAGTATCGTTGCTTACTTATCTACTATATTAGTAGTACCTAAATAATGGACATCAAATGATTTTTAAGGTACTTGCAAGTGTTCTCTGTACTTGACCTTCAAGTCAGTGTCTATAATAAAATTATCGTAACCTAGTTTAAACAAGGAAAACAGTATATGTGTGATGGTATAAATAATACAAGTATACCTACTGAGCACAACTTTTATTAAGAATAGGATAAAAAAAATAGTTAGATCTGTCTCCATTAAACTCATTCCGAAAAAATGGAATCTTTGATACTTTTGTTGGGTTGGAACGAGAGCAACCGTGCAGACAAAACAAGCGCCTTAGTTTACATTAATTTCTACCGTAAATGGTTATTATAAACCTTTAATATCTGGCATCATTACAAGTTTGGCTGTCAAATATGTCAATGTCAATATCAGCTGGCTGGCTGGCTAAGACGGATGTTTATTTGCGACACATTACAAACTTATTTCCGTAATTATCAAATATAGGCTCTTTAGTGTAATATTTAAGTGAAAACCATGGCTTCCCGGTTTAGCGGTGCATTGCAACTAACAGACCTTGATGATTTTATCACACCTTCTCAAGTGAGTAACCTATTATTATTGGATACAGTGTTCACCAAATTGTGCTACAAAACACGTATATTAAGAATTTATGTTCATACAAATAATTCATTTTGTCGATCTTTGTTTCAGTTTACTTCCAAGCATCCTAATTTTCTCTTCCTTTTGCATTATTATTATTTTGTAAACACATATTTGATCTATTATTAGTTTACACGTGTTCAAGGTAATTTTTCTGTATTCCGTAATTACAGGAATGTATAAAGCCAGTTAAAATCGAGAAGATTAAAAGTAACACTGGCTCAAAGATCAAGATAGGCGAGGATGGGTATTTTGATGTGTCGAGTGGTAGGGAACAGAAGCTGCAGAAGGTGGAGATCACGCTGGCGGACTGCCTGGCGTGCAGCGGATGCATCACCTCCGCCGAGAGCGTGCTGGTCACGCGCCAGAGCCAGGAGGAGCTCCTGAAGTTAGTTACTAACACTTTGAATGCCATAAAGCACTATATAATTAATGTGTGAATGTATCAGACACAGAACAATACTTCTTACTATAGGAATCTGAACGTATATAAATTTAAAGGAATCATTGCATTTTGCAAGATAATTTGTAAATATCGGTGTTACTTACAAAAAGGAGCCCTCAATACAAAAAAAAGGGCATTCAATATCTTATTAATCACTTGTCATGATTTCATTATCTGTATTTTGGAGCTCATGAAATAGGAGTAGTGACCAAATCAAATTGAAAAGATATTTATCTCATATCTCTTGAGAGACCTTGATATCTTGGTATACCTAACTCATATATTTTCCAGAGTATTTTCAGAAAGGGAGTACACAGATAGTAAAGGTGTTACGAAGGATGTGAGTCTCATAGTGATATCCTTGTCACCGCAGCCGACACTCTCCCTTGCAGCGCGATACAAGCTCACACCTGAGGAAACCACACAAAAATTATCAGGTTTGTAATGAAAGGAGCTTTATTAATTTAAACACAAATCAAGAATAATAGCTAGAATAAGGGGCCATTCAAATATTACGTAAGCAGATTTATTACAATTAATTACCCCCCCATCCCCCATGTCAGCAAAAGTAAGCAAAGCTCTTACCCCCTCCCCCCATGCTTACGTAAACATTTTTCAATTTAAATGGATTTTTCCCATACTTTGAGCTCCTCATGTGCCCTATATGCTTTATAACAATAGAAAATTGATTACTTCAATTATGTGTTACTCAAGAATTTATGTCCCTTCCTTATTTTAGTGGTAATGCTCAGTTCCTATATTAAATATTTACTGATTCAAGCTATTACTACTACATAATATATTTGTTACAGGTTACTTCAAAAGTCTAGGTGCAGATCTTGTGCTGGATATGACAATAGCCGAAGACTTCTCACTGCTGGAGGCTCAGCAGGAGTTCCTGCAACGATACCAGAACCAACAGAATGATCCTTCATCCAAAAACCTACCTATGCTCGCTAGTTCCTGTCCAGGTATAATAATTGTGCTCTTGTAAATTGATTAAACTACATTTGATGGTATTAAAAGTATTGGTGTGGCCATGTAGAGAGAATCAAGTAGACTGACAAAAGAATTATACCAGGCGAACGCGACTGGAAGTGTAGGAAGAGGGCACATGAGAAGGACCTCTCACAACCAGATTAACAGTCTCTTCCAGAAAGGTCAAGTCCGCAGTACCCTCAACCGACGGAAGTGCATGAAAAAATGTGTGACTGTGGATGAAGCGAATGAGGTATGTCAGGATCGTAGCATATGGCAAACGTTAGTCTCAACCTACCCTCATAGGATACAGGCGTGAATATATGTATGTATGTAAAATAAAAAGTAAAAGTGCGAGGTGAACTCGCGCACGACGGGTTCCGGGTTCCGTACCATTATCTATAAAATCGAGCAATAAAAAGCGTTTGTTGTATGGGAGCCCCCTTAAATATTTATTTTATTCTGTTTATAGTATTTGTTGTTATAGCGGCAACAAAAATACATAATCTGTGAAAATTTCAACTGTCTAACTATCACGGATCATGAGATACAGCCTGGTGACAGATGGGCGGACGGATGGACATCGATGTCTTAGTAATAGGGTTCCCGTTTGACCCTTTGGGTACGGACCCTAAAAACGCAAGACTGCCAAATTCAACAAAATCCTTGTTAGTATTACTTCTGTGGTATTTTGTTTCAGGTTGGGTATGCTATGCAGAGAAGACGCACGGGAACTTCATCCTGCCCTACATTTCTAGCACCAAGTCTGCCCAGCAGATCATGGGCTCCCTGGTCAAGCAGTACTTGTCCAAGAGCCGCGAGCTGATCCCAGGGGAGATATACCACGTGACCTTCATGCCGTGCTACGACAAGAAACTGGAGGCTTCTAGGGAAGACTTCTACAGTGAAATGCTGAGCTGTCACGATGTGGACTGCGTTATTACCGCAAGTTAGTCATTACATTTTAAAAACGAAGCGCATATTTTGGAACTATAATTAAAATGAATTTAGTTATTGGCGGCGATTCTGTTGTCGCCAACCAAAAGATAATTAGTATTAAAACTAACATTTTGAGAATCTGATGTTTTCAGAATCTAGCCATTTGGTGAATTTGTTGTGAATTGCGAAAATATGGGAACACCTATTATTTTGCGACTGTCTAATTATCATGCAATTTTTTTTTTTATTATGTTTTAAATGTATTCTCATTGCAATCTAAAGCTTTCCGTCTAGCTCTGAAGTATTACGATACCTACATGTTAACGTTTTGTCTGAATAGTTGAACTGGAGCAAATGCTGGAAAATAGCAACAAGTGTTTGAACGAGGTCCCGGTGTCCGAGCTGGACTGGCCGTGGGGCGGGGCGGGCGCGGCGGGCGCGGCGCCCGCGCTGCACCGGCACGTCGGCTCGGGCTCTGGAGGCTTCGCTGACCACGTGTTCCTGTACGCCGCACAACACCTATTTGGGGAAACCGACGCTCCCTTAGTGTACAAAAATCTGAGGTAAGATGACTTGATGGTAAGATGACTGATGGTCCAAAACCAAGCGTACCATTGCAAGACCTCAAGACACTGTGAACACTTTCTGCGTGGATCGGACCGCAAAACAACAACTAAATATGAGGGTACCCAGTTATTAACTATGAAATCAGGACGTCTAACACCTCAGTCCCCCCGTGACCATGGTTGCTGTAAAGCACCCGAAACGTCGGGAAAATAAAATAGTAAATAAACGCGATAAAATCCGAAAAATAGTTTTATTTCAATGTAAGTGAATTATGTAATTTGTTTGAGAAATAAAGTTAGTGAAACCGTATATTATGTGAGAAATTTAAATGTAAACAACTTTGAGGCGTATCTAAGGCAAGCATAATTAAGTCATGATGAATACAAAAAAAAACAATAACGCAAGATAATATTATATACGCTATGTAAACTTATGTCTTTTGCGAGCATCGGGCGAGACCAAAAGCTCTACAATTCTATAAAATGCGAGTAATATATTTTGAGTAGGTATTGTTTTCTCTATATGGATGTACCTAATAATAAAAGCTCTTGAGATGTATTTATTAAATTAAAATGTAGTTCACCGTGCGAAACTTTACACTTACTAACAATTTAGTTTAACTAATAGGTATTATACAAAACAGGAAACAAAAATAATATTCCTTATATACACAAACGGAAAAAAAACTAAATAAAAAATCGAATGTCGAATTTTCTAGGGTGAAATATCGATTCACTGAATCGATTCAGTGCTACTTAAAGATATAAATTAAACGGTGTCGTGGGACACCAGGTAGGAACGAAGTTCCTTCGGCTAATGTAGCAGAATAACATGAAATTTAAAAAAACAAAAAAGGTACATAACGACCCGGAGTTCTATGTATTTTAATAGTTCAACGACTGTCCCACAGATGGCAGTATACTCAATGTATTTAATATGTGTGTATTATTATTAGTATATAAAAAAAAAACAAAAAAGGTCCATAACGACCCCGATTTCTATGTATTTTAATAGTTCAACGACTGTCCCACAGATGGCAGTATACTCAATGTATTTAATATGTGTGTATTATTATTAGTATATAAAAAAAAAACAAAAAAGGTCCATAACGACCCCGATTTCTATGTATTTTAATAGTTCAACGACTGTCCCACAGATGGCAGTATACTCAATGTATTTAATATGTGTGTATTATTATTAGTATATTAAAAAAAAACAAAAAAGGTCCATAACGACCCCGATTTCTATGTATTTTAATAGTTCAACGACTGTCCCACAGATGGCAGTATACTCAATGTATTTAATATGTGTGTATTATAAAAGTAATAAAATAAAAAAAGTAATAAAATAAAAAAACATCGTAATTCAAATTATCAACTAAAGTCGTCTCATTTAACGGTTTGATTCCACGCACTTTTTTCCACGGATTTTTTCTTACGGTTTTACTATCACATTTTTTTCAGTTCGGTCTCGTAGCAAAATCCCTATCCCCTCCAAGCCTGCCGTAAGGAACTTCGTTCCAAAAAAATACGATATGATAAAGCCCCGGTCGGACTGGAGCACCATCAAGATACGCGCTACATAATGTTTACCAATATGAAAACATTCAGGAATCTTAACTACTAAATCAATCGACCTCACTTATTCATGAAAATAATTGTGTTGAAGCATTTTAAAACTGGAAAAACACGTATCACCATAAATATTCACTGATCACAACTCGTGGTACCAATTAACATACATTATACCCTCGCGTTAGCTTGCTGCACACAAATGCTAGACATTTTTAAACACGTCACAAATATGTGACCTAGTTTTAAATAGGTCTTTAATTACAAGTAATATTGATCAGTGTAAAAGTGTGATTATGGTAAAAACTTTCTTATCTGTTTTGAGCCGGAACTACTACCAATATGGTCGATTGATCGAGGGCTTGGTCTAGTGCGGGTTCGATTCCCGGCGGTGGAAAATTTCGCTGATAAGTATGTGTTATTTGAAAATGTACCGTGTGTCATATAAACCTACAAAGAGATTGAATTAATGTGGCAAGTCTCGCGTCTATGCGTCACCTCACGATCGATGACATTCCGTTCAAAAAAATACTTTTTGCGTGAGTTAATACAGTTAGTTTTCGTATTATCAAAAAACTTGTCGATGGTTATATAAATGGTTTCTATTGACACAGAAATCCGGATTTCCGGGAGGTGACCCTAGAGAAGGACGGGAAGGAGGTGTTGCGGTTCGCGATCGCAAACGGCTTCAGGAACATACAGAACTTGGTGCAGAAGCTGAAACGCGGGAAGTCGCTATACCACTACGTGGAGGTGATGGCGTGCCCCTCCGGTAAATATACTACTACTACTACTACGGCCCTTTAACGTCCCACTGCTGGGCACGGGCCTCCCCTCAATGCGAGGGGGATTCGGGCCATAGTCCACCACGCTGGCCCATTGCGGGTTCTCAGACTTCACACATCTATCTAGAACTAGTCAAGTTCCCTCAGACGTGCAGGTTTCCTCACGATGTTTTTCTTCACCGTTTCATAGCAAGTGATAATCTCGGATGAAAATGAGATTCGCACATAAATCACAGAGGTGCGAGCCGGGGTTTGAACCTGCACACTTTGATTGCAAGGCGTGCAATCAAAGTGTGCGGTAATTAAACACACTGTAATTTTTCGATCGACTACAGTCTGTTTCAGTATTTCGACACAATACTTTCAAATATGTATGAGTAGGTATCGCGAATCTAAATAAATAAATATAGCCAGAGCTTTTCCTATAGATACCGCAGTGGTCGAAACTGGTCAGTAAAGTCAGTTTTTTGGATGGTGGTCAGTAACAGTCAGTTTTTTTTCTGAAAATAGTCAGTAATGTCAGTATTTTAGACTCGGAAAACGAATTTTTAACCGACTTCAAAAAGGAGGAGGTTCTCAATTCGACCCATATGTTTTCTAATTTTTTTTAATGTATGTTATCGTGTAAAATGTCTGTGTCTTCAAAGAGTTACATACGCACGCCCCTTTTGCTACGGATATTCTTCCTTCATGCCTGACAGTAGGACTCAATACTACAAAGCCGCTGTGGCAGTGGCAGACTTGCAAATATTCGCCAATTTTAGGTATTCGAATATTAATTTTTGAGGTTCCGTATCTCAAAAAGAAAATATAAACCCTCACGTTGTCCGTCTATCTGTTTGTCAAGAGACGGTTATTATACGTCGTCGCGATGCTCACTATAAAGCGTCGTGACGCTCACTGTACGGGCAGCGTCGTGACGCTTGCCGTAATACGACGACGCGACGCCTTATAATGATCTTTGCGACGCCTTATAGTGGGCGTCGCGACGCCTTATAGAGAGCGTCATGACGCCTTATAATGAGCGTCGCGACGCCTTACAATGCGCGTCGCGACGCCTTGTATTGAGCGCCGCGATGCCTTATAGTGAGCGTCGTGACCCTTATAATGAGCGTCGCGACGCCTTATAATGAGCGTCGCAACGCCTTATAATGAGCGTCGCGACGCTTTGTATTGAGCTCCGCGACGCCTTATAGTCAGCGCCGCGACGCCTTATAGTGAGCGTCGCGACGCCCGATAGTGAGCGTCGCGACGCCTTACAATGAGCGTCACGTGTATGCATAATTATTCCAGGTTGTCTGAACGGCGGTGCGCAAGCGCGGCCGGTGTCTGGCGAGAGCGGGCGCGAGCTGGTGGCGCGGCTGGAGGAGCTGTACGCGCGGCTGCCGCTGGCGCGCCCCGCCGACAGCCGCGCGCCGCGCCGCCTCTACGCCGACTGGCTCGACGGACGGGACTCCGACAAGGCGCGGGCCGTGCTGCACACCACGTACCACGCGGTCGAGAAGTCTGACATCGCACTCAATATCAAATGGTGAAACTGTAGTTGAAACAAATGGACGTAGTCAAACAAAACCCGACCATTTGCGAGTTGGACTCGCGCACGAAGGGTTCCGTACTATAAAAACCGGCTAAGTGCGAGTCGGACTCGCGCACGAAAAGTTCCATACCATTATCTATAAAAACGAGCAATCTGTCTTTTAGTATTTGTTGTTATAGCGGCAACAGAAATACATAATCCGTGAAAATTTCAACTGTCTGACTATCACACTTCATAAGATACAGCCTGGTGACAGACGGACGGACAGCGAAGTCTTAATAATAGGGTTCCCGTTTTACCCTTTGGGTACGGAACCCTAAAACGAGCAAAAAATCACGTTTGTTGTATGGGAGCTCGCTTAAATTTGTTAAGGTGGTACCTAAACGGATCCTAAAGAAGTCCTTTAGGATGCGTTTGGTATATTTAACAAATTTGTGTCAATTTTTTGTTTAACTATATCCAAATGTATTTAAAATTCTATCTCAATGGATTTAAAATTCTTTTTCGAATAACACCAATCGTGTGATGTGTTCATTCTGAAACAAAGCGTGTGTCGTTGAGATATAGTTTAATTTTCGTTGTTTAGATTATTTTAAGCATTCGTTCTTATTTTTGTAATGATGTCTGTAGGTACAACGCTGGACACCGCTTTGCAGATCTATTTGTTTGTTAAGAATTACGTGTCTAAGCGTCAATAGCCTATTGATTAAACGAGCCACCTTGCCAATCGCGATGATCTGAATTCGATGTTTGTCATTTGAGTTTGCACACACAAGAATAAACACAGAAATGGCAAACAGACATTATAGCTAGTTTATTAAGCGGCTTGCAGACTACGCTATAATATATAGCTTAACAATATCGCGTACCATACAAAGCCAATAGTATATAGTACAGTACAGTGTGAACGTGGCCATAACAATGTATGGTGCGCGATATTGTTGTGCTATGAGCTATATACTATATGCTATTATATTATAGCGTAGTCTGAAATCCGCTTCAGCTTTGTTTTTTCCCACTCCTGGGCAAAGGTCTCCAGCTATAATTCTGTTAAAACTAAAAATTATTACCTATTAGTAAATCCAGTGTTGCTAGCTTTAAGTTAAGTTGTGAGAGTATAGTATGTATATTTTAGTTTTAAAATACGCCCATGTAAATATAGATGTATGTAAGAACAATATAATTGTTTAAAGAACGTTGTGTTTATATGCTCCGGCGCAATTAACATGCGCAAGTTAGTCCATATAAATATTTAATCGGTGTATATAATATAAACGGGTGACCTCGCGTGTCGCGACGAAATGTATTACCACAAGCATACTTTGGCGTCAAGATACGCGGGTAAAAATATTTGGCCACACCTAAACGAACTCTGTGTCAATAAACATAAAAATTAAATTTCTTTGGTAAAGAACACTCGTCAAAATTCGCTTGCGTTGTCAAAATGATATTTCGTTGAATAATGAGCTTTATATATGAGTCAATACAGTTTATTTTAGTGTTGGCAAGAATACTGCAACGCGCGTCTTGACGCCCCAGTGTGTTCGGTGCTTTATGACTTATGCGCTGTCACTTACCGAACTGAAAGTTTTATTTTTGAGTTTTTATACCTCCATAAGAAATGCATTTATATTTCACGATTTATGCGATATTAGGAAGCTTTCCTATGAACGCACACTACAACAAACAGTGATCAAAGATTATTTTAACCGACTTCAAAAAGGAGGAGGTTCTCAATTCGACCTGTACTTTTTTATGTATGTTACCGCATTTTTTTGTGATGTTTGCTAGGGAATTCTTTAAGGTTGGTCCCATTTTCAAAATATTACTAAAACTAAAAAGGTACAAATAACGGTCGGTGCCAATTCATGTGTGCATTTGCCTAGTCTAACGTAGATTTGCGCCTACTCCAAATTGTAATGAATTATAAGGTTATTTGTAGCTTTTTAGTGCATCTAGGTTTGGAAGTCGGTTCTTGTTTTTTGTTTAAAAAAAATTAATCGAGATATTTGGTGAGAAACAGGTAGGCAAGTTTAAATATTCAAATGCTTGCTTTACGTATAATTAATATAACATGCATATATCAAAGCGTAACGACCACGTAACGTCTTCTAATAAAGCTGTTTCGGTAAGTACCAATTTGTCTACTGTTCTTTAAACCTATCTGATTCGCTACGTTCAATTAGTAACATTTACCTAACGGCGGTTCATGTAACACTATAAACATGCCTCACAATTTACAATTATACACATTTATTTACAGTCTGTTCATTTAAAAAACCGTTGCGAATAATGTAGTCAACTTATCGGAAATCAAGTTTATAAAATACACTTTTAGACCTACATGGAAAATGACACGGACTGTCCGCGTGGATCAAGGGTCTCAAATGGTCACTGACCAAAGTTGCTTATACGAATTCATTTGCTTAATTCACCCTTTTATTTAGCAGATTTATATTTGGTAAGTATCACATATCTATTATTTGAATAAGTATACTAAAAATTCTGGAGATGAATTGTGAAGCTCAGAATAGCCCTTCAAACTCACAGATACGTGTGATTACATATTATTTTGTGACTTTTAAAAACAATACAGATTCGTTTCGCACCGGTTTTCACGAATTGACGCGGGCATTCCCCGTAGTACTGACACGTGACGCGTGCGCGTGACTGTAAAAACCCCGCTTGCTTTAATATTTAATTAGATTTTTTTTTATTGTTATAATTTAATTCTATCAGTGAAAAATACAGTTGAGCTCCTTAGGCCGTCTTTTACAACCTGAATTCGTTATTACCAACAAATATTTTACCCATAAATATCATTATTTCTTATTATTTTATTTTATTTTTACCTTGTATCTTATTCTCCTACCACACCTTAACTTACACTCCCCCACACATACCCACTCACAAACTCACACACACACAAACACACCCACACACAACACACACACACATTCACACACATCTCTATAGGCATACAGCAAGCACACACTAAGCAAGACTGCAGTTACAGTTCTACGACTATTGTTTAATATATCTACGGTATCCTGTAATTGGCATCTATGTACAATAATTTATAAGTCTACCATTTATGTTCAAAACGCTGTTGGATATCTTAATAAATAAATAAATAAAAAGCCGGAATTGTAAGTATGCAATTAAATTGCAACACATGTTAGTTATTCCGTTTCCCAATTCATAATGTGAACTGAATAGACATGCCGATTGCTCGTCCCGATCGCATCAACATCGCCTGCGTCCCGTCGCCGTCCCGCCGCGTGCGCAAGGCATTTTCAGCGAATAATTGTATTTGAAAGCGACGCGTCCGTTAGTGCGCGCCGCGACCGGCCGTCGTTCGGTCACCAATCTCCATGTTGAACAAATAGTGTTTGGTGTTTACATAACAATCTAGTATTGTAGCGGACATTTAGCTGTTAGTGTAGTGAAATGGGGGACTTCAGAGTGACGGGCGTGTCGCGCGTGTACTGCGTGTTGTTCTGCACGCTAATTCGCGCGGCTGGCAGCACGGGACTCGGCAAGTGCCCCGTCTACCCGCCGCTTCCCAACTTCGATTTACAGAGGGTAAGTGCACTATACACTTGGTAACAATACTATTATAGCCCTTTTAACGTTCCACTGCTGGGAACGGGCTCCCTTCAACGCGAAGGGGGGTTTTTGGCAATCTCTGGTAACAATATAAAATAAAAATTATTTCCTAATATAATAACAAAAGAAGTTATAGTGACTATGGAACCTAAACTAGGCCTAACATATATCTTGGTTCCCGTTAACTACAAGTTAGTGTAAACAAGAATATCACAGCTTACCTCCTACATTGCGGTTAGAAAGACGGAAATACACTTAGTTTCGTTTGGTTACAACAATAACAGCACCTTTGGCAGATTTTACCAAAACCTCCAAACGGCTTATATCCAAGGTCGTAAAATACACAGATAAATAATAAAAAAAATCAATAAAAAAATGTGGCACAATAACAGAAAAAAAATATTTAAGGACATTGCCTGGGTAGGTACATAATTATACTAAAATGTTAATGATGTAGGTTTTTGTGTTCTCCGGAACAAACGGAAATAACTATTGAATATCTACCTACTTAAGTAACCAAAGTACCTGAGTAGGTTAATGAATAGGTAACCAACAGTCGAGTTAATGAAGGGGGAGTTTAATTAGAATTAATGTTAACACTGTGGTCCATTTCATATTATAGGTGCCTACAAACTAACAGGTAGATAGGTACATTATACAAAACACACCTACAGACACGATTGCATTTACGTCAATAGTGAATACATTTCATTCAAATTCCTATATTCAGGTAGGCGAAGTCAGAACGCACCTCTGCTTACCACTTAGGAAAATACGGGTGTGATGATGATGTACCTACCTAATGATATTTGAGAGCAATCAAGGTTGAGTTGACAGTAACTTGAAGTTAGCCGTTCTCACAATAGAAATATGGGTGCCAATATGAAAAGCAGGTTATAAGAATGTGACCTATCGTCCTAAGCTATCGTCGCAACTGAACTAAAACCTCGTGAATACATTATTATATTATTCGGCACCTAATTATTTCAATATACATAGCAATTAGTTTTGCATTGCGCTAAAATTGCATTATCGTGGTTTTCGCTACCTACCGCGCGACGCTGTCGTTACCTGTTTGGCGACGTCTTGGCGTTGTAGGTAATTCGAATATAGACAGCTCGCTCAAAGCACTGAGCGGTTACCGGTTCGATTCCCGATTGAGCATTCGAAATAGCCGTCTCAAAATTTCAGCCGACAGTCCATTGCATGGTAGATAAGTATCTTACTTGAAATAATTTGCACTAAATTGACATCTCTACTATCTACTAACATGTATTAGAAGTAAAGCGTTGCTTTTTTATTTTTATAAATAAGGGGTCTACTGCCCATCTTTATTTAAAAATGTTGGAATTAATTTCTATAGGAGCTGAGCTGAACAATTAGGTAACAGACATTTAAAAATGTATCATATTTACATAATTAATAATTGTGTAAAATAACGTTAAACAATAATAATAGTTAGGTTAGGAGCCTTGAGTAGTAACTAGGACCCTGTTCCAGGTGACGGTGGGGAACTGTTTTTTATATTTAAAAATATAACTTTCAAGATCAATAAGCAATAAGCGAATAGTTCGTTATAGTTTGAGTTCGTACGATGAGCGTGTGGTATCAGGCGATTTCCAGTTACGACACGACATATTGTTGACATTGTTGCACAGACATTTAGTCTCGATTACAATGTTCGATTGTTGTGAAGGGTCACCTCGCCCCGCCGGCTCAAGTCCAAGGGTCAACCGCTTAAAAGGGGAGCGCATACTGCATACGATTACCATAAACAGCTTATACGTTTCAATCGGATAATATGCATCCATTGAACTTGTAAACCTTCTCTATTACCAATATTTGGATACTGAGGCAGTAGCAGTAGGTAGATCTAAGGTAGGTATACCTACCTAAATACAGGGTATTTCAGAAGCCCGAAATAATACTTTGACGTTTGCATCAATATGGGGTATACAAATGAATGGTATAAAAATTTGACCGAAATTCGACCATGTTTTTCAACTTTTTTCGTCGTCATTGGTAGTCGCCCCGCAAGTGTAGTTTACATTGCTGAATAGGGTCATGGATGTACCCAAAGGCCAGAACACGATACCTGAGACAAATATTCAAAGGTCTTTAACTCAGAAACTATGATAGGTATAAACTGTCTTCACTAAGCATCCACATATGATCTACAGTACCTATATTATGTACCCAAAGTATTATTTCGGTATCCTGATACACCCTGTACCTATAGTCGACGACTTTGTTTAGTGGTTTGAGCGTTAGCCGCACGGCTTTCTGCACCCGTTGGCAAACGGCAATAATAATATCGTCAGACAACACATACTTACTCACAATACCGTCTTCACCATAAGGGCACACGGGGCCCGTGCCCAGGGCCCCCATTCTCAGGGGGCCCCGAAGGACCGACAATTTCTCTTACACATTTATTCTCAAAACATTTTAGCCGGGCACATTACACTTCTTTCACAAATTACTAATCTTATCATTAATATTATTATAAAAAAAATATTATAATTAGCTTTTTTAACTTTCCAAAAGGGCCCCAAATTCTTAAGTGCCCAAGGGCTCCAGCCTAGTTTAAGACGGCCCTGCTTACTCATCGTATAATCCCAAACTAACAACGCATGTACAATGGGTACCGTACAATGGACTTGGGCGATTCTAGTTACATCCAGACCAGAGCACATTCTGTAAAGGCCATTCTGATTTACCGCTGACCGCAACCATTGAGCCGGCTTACGCTTGCACTAGGTACTAGTTCAAGCTGTCGTCCAAAATGCTCTAAATGTTCTATTTTTCCAGATAACGGGGACTTGGTACGAGGTGGAGCGATCGTTTTACTTGGTGGAGATAGCTTCGAGCTGCGTCAAGATAGATACGACGCTCAACGAACGAGGCTACCTACTCATCACCACCAACACTGTGAACAGATGGTAAGGTCTCCTAGATGCAGTGGCGGCTTCGACGGCACCCGGTCGGTGCGATCAAAATCAACTGAAATGCGACCACCGCATAGAATAGTATTCGTAAATGGCTACCATAGAAGAGGTTTGTTTTTTTTTTATGGCCTCTTTATATTGAGTCTGGCCCAATGAGATTCTGCCAATTTCAACGTAGTGGCGAAGACACGATGGCGATTGATTAATCATAGAAGTTCTACCCGCACGACACACGTTAATTTGACAGTGAACTGCCAATAAATTGTATAAGATGCTCGATCAATTGTTTACTTCACACTTTTACAATGTTTACGCAATATTTTCAGACATGAAGCTTATGCATGACGTAACTTCCTTTAGGTATCTACCTAAGTAAAGACAATGAGGCAATAGCTCGATATACCATATCCCCTAGTTTTGTTAAAATCAGGTGCTAGCTTCAAAACACATTAACATTTAAACATCACCAGGCCTCTACTCCCCGTAAGGGAAAGTAGATGTAGGTACCTAACCTATTTAATCGAAGTATAAGCGCTGGTATACCTACCTATAGGTTAATTTTGTTTTTATTATGTAAGTACGCTATTATGAAGCCACCACACAAGCTTAGTACGAGCTAGCGATCTTAACACATTTTTCCAAAAGATGAGACACATCTATGAAATGTAACATCACGCCTTTTTATTCACCAGGACCGGCAGCCCGTCAACGTCGTACGGCCTCGGGATCCCGAACTTCAACGGCTCCTCATCATTCCGGTACAAGCTGAACAACCGCGTGCCGTACGTCATCGGGCGCATGATGCCCGGCGCGGGACAGTACAACGTGCTCTTCACAGACTACGAGCAGTTCGCCATCGTGTGGTCCTGCTCCAGCTTCAGCGTTGCTCACTCAGGTTTGTGATGTTAGAAAGAGTTAGAAAAAGATAAATATTTATTCACACTCTTCGTACGATGCCAAATTAAAACAACGCTTTTACTATAGGTACCATACAATGGATTTGGGGTGATCCTAGTTCCACTCAGAACACTGCGAGTAATAAAAATAACGTTTTCGAAATTTCCCGCTGACGGAAATCGAACCCGTACCCACACCTTGTGAAATAGTACTGAAAAACTTAATTTATGGTCCTCGATCGCGGATGTTTTATTGACTTACAAGCCGATCTGGAGTCAAACAAAATTAGTCCCCGAAGCTGGCTTTTCCCGCAAAACGCCGACTACACTAAACTAGCGTAGTGCCTTATTATAATTGTGATGAAAGAGCAAGACGGTAATATGGTTATTGGTGCTGTAAAATTATCGCCAGTATATAATTCTAGCATCAGTAGCATAATAACTCTGTTTACAATTGCTAAGTATTTGTGTCAGATCACATCTGGGTGCTGGGGCGGCGGCGTGAGATCGAGGCGGACGTGCGCGCGCACATCTACGCCATCATGGAGGATCTACGCCTGGACCCCGACCGGCTCATCATCTCTAAGAACAACAACTGCACGGACCCACATATTAATGCAATACATTAGAACTTTAACCACACACTATACACCATTTTTATTTACCGTTTCATTTTTTTACAGCTTTTTATTCTACACTCAATTGGGAATATATATTATATACCAATTTCTCCTCAGGCTAATCACGTGTTAAGACGCTATCTCATGGATGATTTGCCTGAATTTAGACAACTATAAATTACACTGTGGACGAGAGCTCGCTCCTTACAATCATTTGGCTTAGTTGGAGGGGCCGAGGGGACTGCTATAAATGTGATAACATTGGTGTTAATCTTTAAAATTATAACTTTAGGACGGTGCAATAAGATCCTAATTGGCTCTTATGGAACACTTCGTCTATATTCATATTTTTACTGTACACAGGTGTTTTAACAGGTCCCTGTGGGGTTAGCACGCATGTCAAGACAAGACGTTAGTCACGAATACGCTCGCATGCTCTCGGTCTGATTTCATACGAGAGAAAGAGACAAAATCAAGATATACTGTGACATTACTTAGGCCTTGGCATTACTTGCCAAGACTAGTCTTAGACTAGTCTTGGCGCTCATGCTACAAGTACTGCTTATAATATAAAATATTAATTTTGACAAGGTGCTTCCATCCACACGTTCTTTGAATTTCTGTTAATATCTCAATGGGAGGAGACACACTTTTGGGTAAAGCGCAAAAAAACAGAATAGAAAAATAAAAAACATAAGTCCATCAGCACATTTTCTATTTTTTTTTTGAAAAAAATATATTAATATTTACAGATAGAGTACAGTAAAAGTTTTTCGTTATAAAATCACGAATGTTTGGGGTTGATGTCCACTCAGTAAGTAAAATTTTATCTCGCGAGAAGTTCAAAACACAAACAATTGAAGATATTGTACATACACACGTCAGTAAACAGCCCCTTGCTCACATCATTAAAATAGAGTACCTATATGCCTAAACTAAGCATAAATGCAATGCTACGATTCGTATGAATGCATGTGATGATATGTAAATTACATAAAACTTAAATTAAAACTTGTGCTAACTCAAAACATGTGCGTTAAAATTATGACTTTGTATTGGAATGAAACAATGTTCTAGGTAATCTGTAATATTATATTATGTAACCTAATTATTTGGCTGATGTTGTCTGTTACCGTCTATTCAAGAGTTTGGTTATTATATTTGGCAAAAGTATTAACATCACATTCTTATAGGATTGATATTAATTATTATTATCAGCCTCTAATCTATAATTTAATGAGGAAACATTCCAACGACTTAGTGATATAAAAGGAGAGTGGATGACTTACAGTTACAGTCTTAAATATATTGCTGTAAATGTTCAGTGAAGTCAAGACCGAACACTAATATTTTATATTACTCGAAATTCTAGGTAATATGTTAATATCAAACAAAAAAATAACAATAAATCAATGCTGCTGCAATTCAACAAAAATTGGGCAAAACAAAAGTGCAATATAAAAACAAATAGTATAGTTCAATAAATTAATTTTAAACATAGCAATACTCTCTTTAAGTACTTTGCCGACATACATCCTTTACCATTCCGTCTGAATTCAAGGATCATCCTTTTAAAATAGAATAGCTTGTAATGAGATGTCATCAATACACAGCACACATACTGCAAGACTGTCAACACTTAGAATTGTTATGAGGTCACAAACAGTTCATAAAAGGTATATAAAACAAATACACTCCCTAATAATTGTTTTCTCGACTGACAATGCAGTTCCTCACTTCTGTTATTTTGAGGCACTGTGCATCACGGTTTCTATAGTCATATTGTGATACTGAGGATATGCTGTCGACGGGGCTTTCGCAGTGATTGCTCTCCGGCGGGGTGGGGGCCGGAGGAGCCTGGGCTGCATCTTGAGTGTTGTGATGGTTATTCTGCAGCGCGTACTGCTGCATCCACAGCTGCTTCTCTTCAACTTCTTTGCTCACCACAACAAATAGTTCCTTCTCCTTACTATCTAGCTGCTCTTTTAGATAGGCTATCAGATCACTGCTCTGGAAATTGAAAAAGGTTTCATTTTATATAATATATATGCAGAATATATGGTATATAGGCAGAATATATTATTTAAAAAAAAATGTAGCCTAAGTAACTTCTTTTAAGTCCTGTCAAAGTCCTGTCAAATTTCGTAGATTACCCAAAATAAATAGACAAAAATTATAAAATCAAAATATATTTTTTTTATTTGTGTAGGCCAAAAAGCACTTACAAATAGTCAGATTCTACCACCGGTTCGGAATGCTGCTTCCACTAAGAGCCGGTAAAAAACTCAATGGTTACTCTTTTCAAAATGATAATTGCAAGTAATACATTCTCAGGAGCAGCAATGCCTTGAGAGCAGACAGCACCTTTGCCACAATACTAGAGAAGAATTATACTCACGGCAGTCTAATATTAAATACAAATATAGTCTTTACGCTTAGGAAGCTTAAATATAGTTTAATGTTACCTTTATATGACAAACAGGCACTTCAATTTTATTTATTTTTATAGATGCCTTAATGCAATAAATCCATTAGCTATGTAACACTTATGCACAATCAAATCAGTCACTTAACTAGCATAAAAAAATAAATTGTAAACTCAAAAATATTACTCTGCCAATAAGCTGTGGTATTTCCAACTTGGAGTCGAGGTTATAGAAGTTTCCCTGGATCTGCCTTATAGTGATCCAGTGCCGGCGCCGCAGCGGCAGCATCACAAACCCCAGCTTGTAATCAGATGGCACGTTCAGGATAAAGCCACAGATATTGGACAGATCCAGACACCCCGGATCTCTGTCAACAACATTTAAACTTTATGTTGTAAATCTAAGCAGTGTTGGAAGGTAAATAAATGACAATATTGAGAGGTGAAAGGCTTTTTGACTTAAGCGGTGTCGCTATTAACATATTTATACATAATTTTGAATCAGCAAATTTTTCTATGTTGAACGAGTATACTACTACTACAGCCCTTTTTAACGTCCCACTGCTGGGCACGGGCCTCTCCTCAATGCGAGGGGAATTCAGGCCAAATCCACTACGCTGGCCCAGTGCGGGTTGGTAGACTTCACACATCTAACGAGAACTAGACAAGTTCCCTCAGACGTGCAGGTTTCCTCACGATGTTTTCCTTCACCGTTTCATAGCAAGTGATAATCTCGGATGAAAATGAGATTCGTACATAAATCCCAGAGGTGCGAGCCAGGGTTTGAACTGCACACTTTGAATTGCAAGGCGTGCGTTCGACCACTCGGCTACCACTGCTATAAGGAGTATGCTCCCCTATAAAGTTAAAAAAATGTTGTTTTAGTCAAACAGCCTTCCTCCCCTCAATATGTAACATTTTGAAGAAACCTAACATACTTCCTATTCGAATATTTTGTGGAAAGTAATGGGAGCCTAGTTGATAGAATGCCTGCGTTGAACACAAGGTATGTAAACAAACCCAGACCTTGGATCACTGGGATTCTTGGATTTCATGTACAAATGACATTTTCACCAATATAAATTGCTGAATGGAGAAGGCAAACATTTTGAGGAAACCTGCATGTATATAAAAACGTAAAGGGCAACTGGCACTGGGCTAGCATAGACAGCTATGGCTTAAAGTCGCTCATATTGAGAAGGGATGAGCCTGGGGCACGATTTTCGTTATTTAAATAAAACGTTAAATTACGACCAATTTGATGTTTTATTTCGACATATCTCGAATAGAGATTGATGTCTATCAAGCGAGCACCCCCTGTTACATAGGCCACAAAAACATTTCTGATGTGTGTGTACACCGCAGTGCACTTCTGCCTAGCATTTAGAGGAATACACAAGTAACAATGATGTATATTTCTCAAAGTATTGATTACTTTGGGAAAAAAATCTACTTCAAGCACACAAATTTTAAATCATTTTAACTAGCTGTAGCTAGCACACATCCTTGATATAACAATAGGCTATTAAGACAATGCTGGAATGGAGAGAATTATAAAAGGTAACCTTGAATATTAATAGGGTTTTAAAGAGGTGCTTAAATAAAATTTAATAGCTTTTAACATTAACATACTTCCTCTTGTCAAACCAGACGGCTTCACAGCCTTTTTTCTGCAGTGCAGCCATTATAACATTAATATCATAGTTGCCCAGCCCCAGCATTGAGCGGTGTGGGTTGATCCACACATTCGGTGACAGCCTGCTGCATATTGCGTCCAGTTCGGTCTTTGAATATGTACCACGCATCTGAAATAAAGGCAATGCCAATTATACTCACGAAGAATCAATCCTAAATCGGGAAAATAAACACTGAGAAGTTGAAACAAACAACAAATTTGCTATTGGTACATTTTAACAACACCAAATAAGCTTCACGGCCAAGACTGACGTAGGTAATACAGAACTGCCGTGTGAACCAATAACTACCTGGAATAAGTTATTGAGCGCGTGCAAGGCGCACAGCTCTTTTACTTGTTTTTCATGATATATTGTTGTTTTCGAACTCATTTCGTTCATGTCCAATTCACCGTGATTTTTTCAAACAATCCCACATTTTATTACACTCCTTACAATTTTAACACATTGATCTTGTGATGTATAATTTACCGTCGCATTCCAAATTACAACAACAATTTTTAATTAATTATTTGCGATTGTGGTATGAATATTTCACCAACAGCAGACTATTTTTTGACAGTTCTCCGATCACACTTCAGAATTTTGACATGAAGAACAGACAGACAGGGACAGCAGCACCAAGCGTGGAGATTATTGGAGAATGGAGATGTCCTCAATTTGATATTATAACTATTGTCTAGGGATGGTTCGTTAGAGATTTCTTAGTTAATATTATCTATTATAATCATCATCAATCATCTAATATAATAATATATATATTTTATCCTTTTACCACATTGGTCTGTGTCACAATGTCACAATTGCCATTCATAAATTTATTCTGTAACTTACTATCATCGAGCTTACTATGACATGACAACAATCGAGATATGATTATCAATGACAACACTAAAATGCGGGAAATAAAATAAGTTTGACATATTTCTTTTGCCAAAGAAACCGTGAAGAAACCTGTGAAAAAAACGTGAAAAAAACTTTTGTTCCTCTCCTTACTAACAATAGATGCTTTTTGTTAGTTAATCAAAATGGATCAAATAGATGGTTTATTTCAAGAAAAAAACGACGACAAGCATATGTCTACATTAAATAAGTCCTCTTTACAACAGTATAACATTTATTTGCAAAGGTACAATTTGTACGATTGAATTTTGTAAACTTGTTTATACCGCTTAATCTTATCGTTAACGTATTTAAACTTATTATTATATATTTCAGTACATCTAATGCATCATTTAACAACTTACTCCAAGATGTTTGGGATATAAACACTGAGTTACTTAGTGATAAAGCCAGTCATTTGATTATGTCCTCTACCAAAGATCTATTGCAAAATACAAACACAAATCACATGAAGAACTGGAAAACTAGTTTGAGGTGAAGCATTTAGACACATTTTAAACATCTTGATTTTACTTTATGATAAATTTGTGATGTCTTTTAGGTTCTCATTGTAATTAATAAGCTTTTTTTTTAATGTTGGATAATCCTTTATGGATACTCGGCCATCTCGGGGAAGTCCCGGTAGAAGGCTATAAACCCACTAAAAACTGATGGTGTTCCATATTCCGCTTATATCGGGTGCCACGGGATCACTGGCATGCATCGCTATGTAATGACTAAGCCTGCCAACCTATCTCTTCTTCTTCTTATTTAAGGGCTCAGCCCTTGTCGGTGCATCTGGTGAAGTCCCCCCCATCTGGGTCGATCCAGTGCAGCCTTCTTCACCTCCACATATGACATAACCAACCTTATCTTTACTTACCTACCTATGATTAATTTAAAAAATATTTTTATTGCAGCAATTTTGATCCTAAGGTTTTATTTGAAAAGTCATACCCAAAATGCACAAATTGCAACTTCATCACAAGAACTTCCAGCTTAGATCAATTTCAGATGAATGAATGCAACTGTGTGTTCGGGATGATAGAAATAAAGAATAAACAAACACGAGACACTACAGATGGTAGGCCTTCTACTTTTGTTAAGAAATTGAAAATGGAACATTCAAGTGAAGAGGTAAAATCTGCTGAAGACCAGAGACAAGTATGTAAACCGAGATTTGGTAAGCCAAAGTATGCAGCTAAGAATGAAGAAATAGATGATGATCAAAAGAGTATTGTGTCCAAGTTAACTTTCAAGACGGCCAAGGAACAACTGCTATCATCTAACCCAGCCGCTAAAAGGACCCTGGGTACTAGAAAAGCTCAGACGAGATTTATTTCACCGATGATTGGAGCTCAGTAAGTGCTGAAATTCAAAGTTTGAAATATCAATTTATGATAATGCTTATCTGAAATTGAATACTCTATTTTAATTTTACAGGGAAAAGCAGGAAACTTCTGAAACTGAAATAACTGATGAAAAACTGAAGCACATTGATCCAAAGATGATAGAATTAATAGAGAGTGAAATAATTGACAAAGGCACTCCCATTGGTATAATCAAAATTATATTTATTCACCACAAAGATTCTTAGTTCTTACATGCCCTGTATGCAATAATAGACTCTAAATTGCTATCAATAACATTTAAATTGTTATTTCTCATCAGGTTGGGATGATATAGCAGGTCTCCTGCTGGCTAAGTCTGTGATACAGGAAGCTGTTGTATGGCCATTGCTGCGACCTGACATTTTCACAGGCTTGAGGAGACCACCCAAAGGGATCCTGCTGTTTGGTCCACCGGGTACTGGGAAAACATTGATAGGTATTGAACATTTTGGTATTGACTTACTTTTTTATACAATTGGCTGGCAGTTCCACTTATTAGATGCATAAGTGTGAAGGTACCCTGTCAGTCCATCATACAGTGGCACATTTAATAAAAAGAGTCTTGTAATGCCAATGTCAATAGAAAGTATCTATCTATAAATTATGGGGTAAATCTGCTATTTATCCTTTCTTGTTAAAAATCATAGCAGGACTAGCATGCAAGTCAAGATATTACTTATACCGTGTGTACTTAACTCACTCCCTCTCTTTCTTAATTGTAAGGAGGAATAAATTAGATAACATTTCTTTTTTCTTCCGTCTGTTATGCTTTCTACATATAAGTTTTTTCTTCTATTTTATTATAGGTAAATGTGTGGCAGCGCAGTGCAATGCGACTTTCTTCAGCATCTCGGCGTCTTCGCTTACATCTAAATGGATTGGCGACGGTGAGAAGATGGTGCGCGCGCTCTTCGCGGTCGCCAGGTGCCACCAGCCCGCTGTTAGTACACCACACGGTCTATTATTACTGCTAACAACAATCTAACTCCTAGCTACTACAGCCCTTTTAACGTCCCACTGCTGGGCACGGGCCTCCCCTCAATGCGAGGGGCATTCAGGCCATAGTCCACCACACTGGCCCAGTGCGGGTTGGCAGACTTCACACATCTATCGAGAACTAGTCAAGTTCCCTCAGACATGCAGGTTTCCTCACGATGTTTTTCCTTCACCGTTTCATAGCAAGTGATAACCTCGGATGAAAATGAGATTCACACATAAATCCCAGAGGTGCGAACCGGGTTTTGAAGCTGCACACTTTGATTGCAAGGCCTGCGTTCGACCACTCGGCTACTACTGCTAACCCCTAGACTACATTTAAAAATATAGTCTAGGACAGTGATGGGCAAAGTACGGCCCGCAAGCCAGTTCCGGCCCGCGAAAGCATTTAATCTGTCCCGCCGACGGCCCTTGGACATGAATAGTATATGGTCCGTCGTAATTATATTTTGACGGTCCTGTAGGGTGATTTTAAAACGCTCGGAATCGAATTCGGAAACGGAATCGAAAACTTCGAGTTGTCGATTCCGTTTCCGACGGCATGACAAAACGCGATTTTGAATAGCGGACGGAAGGGCCAATTGGAAAGTTCCGACGTCGGAAAGATTGTGTGCGTTTAGTAAGAACGTTTAAAAATGGTAGAAATGGTAGAAATAAAATTCGATTACAAAACAGTTATTAATACGATTTTTTTTGGCCAAAAAGTCTTATATAAACACACTTATCAAAATTATAAAATTGGAAATTGATTACTTATTTAAATTATCGATTTAAAACTTACTCTCCTTCATTATTTTTGGTTATAACGAACCTCGAAAATTTTAACTGATACGTCAAAGTGAAAGTGAAGGGTAACATCACGCCTTTGCAACCACGAAGTTTCAGAGCTACGTCATAGATGGCGCATGGCTCTGTATTTCGGTAAATAAAAACACAACCACGAAGTGAATAATGCAGCACGATTGTTTGCCGGTGCTGCACAGCAGCCGCCCTATGTTGTCTCCTATAAGATAATATTCCATCCTATCGAAGGTTGAAGGGAATAATTTTCACAATAATGTAAAGGGCCATAAAACAACGTTAATGGGTTTATTTTAAACACTCTTTAGTACTGACTTACCTTAAATATTATGCAAGTATTTAGATAACACTTAAATTTGTTTTTTTTTTATGTTTTTGTTCAATTTCGGAAGCTTTCCGCGAGGAAGAAGGTGTCGGAAACTTTCCGTCGATTCGGATGGGTTTATCCGACGAGAAATGTCAAAAATCGTCGGGTACGGAAATCAAAATAGCGATGGCTGGAATCCGTGACGGAAAGATCCGATTCCGTTTCCGAATTCGATTCCGAGTGTTTTAAAATCACCCTGCAGAAATATAAAGTAGATTCTACTTAGTACAGTGCTCCCTCTATAATTCCCAACTCGGGGCTAAAATTCTAAGAATTTCTTCTTAGTGAGGGACCTCACTTTTTTTCATAAAAGCACAGTCTTTCTGAACCTACACAAATATATTTTGTATGCAAGTGTGTAATGCTGTAATGTTATTAAAAGTTTTAACACAAAATGCATTATTGCTATAATTCTGTCCCTTCTCTGAAATTTCTTAAACTTTCTGGCCCCCCATTAAGCAAGTTTGTCTAGGAGTTAGATAAAGTGAATACAATAACTCACAGGAATCAAAATGTTTTATTCATGTAAACAGTTACAGGGAACTTATGGATCGTCAAACTAAACAAATATAAAAATTCTGAATGCATAGTTAAGCAGAGATGAACTCCCCAAATATAAAGAATGTGATTATATGGATCACATTCTTTATATTTGGGGAGTTTGGGGAGTAAAGGCATACCACTGAAAAGTATATCATAGGAAATTACAATTTTTTTTTGTATTGCAGGTAATATTCATAGATGAAATAGACTCTTTGTTAACCCAAAGAAACGACACAGAGCACGAAGCCACTAGGAGGATCAAGACTGAATTTCTAGTACAATTCGATGGAGCAGCTACTGGTAAACTTCGTGTTTTATTATTACTAGCCTTTTGTGTTGCCGTCCTTATCACGATTGTAATGCATGAGCTAGATGGCAAGATATTTAGTGTTGCCATTTTATTCGTACAAATTTATGCGAATTATTTTGAATTATACTTGCAGCTGAAGAGGATCGTCTGCTCATAGTCGGCGCAACCAACCGGCCGCAAGAGCTGGACGAGGCGGCGCGGAGGCGGCTCGTCAAACGCCTCTATATACCGCTACCCGATGCACACGTACGAACCATTACCCTTATAAAACACACCACATTATATCCAGTCGAATGACGTCTAGAATTACAGAACTATCTGATAAAAAGCACAGATAACCTGGTTTGTCTTTTATGTGGTCCTACTCATCATCATTGCGCTGTTTAGAATGTACGCTGTGTTTAAAACTGGCTTATACATTAATTGCTAAAGTATTAAAACGGCTCGGCCTCGATAATCTTCTACTTTGCGTGCATGCCTACAAAGTCGATATTGCAATACCTATATTTTAGTAGTTATTTTACCACCAGGCACGTAAACAAATCATAACCAACCTGCTGAAGACTGAAAACAACGATCTGACTGAACAACACATCACTGAAGTTGCCGATTTAACGGAAGGGTACTCGGGCGCAGACATGAGGTCTCTGTGCTCGGAGGCCGCGATGGGGCCCATACGCTGCGTGCCGCTGTCGCAAATTGTCAGCATTGGTAAAGATCAGGTAAAGATATTTTGTACCACGTTAACCAATAAGTGTTTCCAAAAGCACCACTTAGTACACTGACTTGCAGAGTCCAATTAAATTAAAATAATGACGATTTTTTTCAGGTACGCCCTGTATGTTTACAAGATTTTACAAATGCCTTAGAAAGAGTGAGGCCAAGTGTGTCGCAAGATGATTTGGGACAGTACGTAAAATGGAATAAAACTTACGGTCAAGGATTTTAATTAGTTGTACATAAAATTTTAGGTTTTTCTAGTAGGTGTCATTATTTAAAGTTACTTTAAAGGATCATACTTTAAAAATTTAGCCGATGACATAGAGTTTTTAATTTAAATTTACCTTACTTATATACCTAATAAGATGAGAAATTAAAACAAACTTGTCCAAACAAAAATATTTATTTACAGGCCTTTGACTTTTAACAACAATCTAACAATCAAATATAACAATGCTAAGATGCACAAATACCACTTTTCGGCTTAAAACAAAAGTATTACAACATAAGCAGTCTTATATTCTTTTGAAACGATAAATAAAAAAATATTCAGAATGGAGTATAAGAAAAACTTAAATTCCATTCAGTTTTTTTTTTATTTCTTAAAATCAAATATTTGGCACCTTTATATTGCAAACATTTATCGTAGTGAGTTACCATATCAATATTACATAACTGAAAGGTATTAAATCCACTATATAATGAGATCAATGACAAATCTTTGTGATAAGCTTATTAAACACTAGCGGCCCGTCCCTGCTTCGCACGGGTGGACATTTTAATTTTGTAATATTTTTACCTTAAAGCTTCACTTTACACTATGTTGGCAGTGGTATTTGTTAGGTGGCAGCAAAATCTACTCGATAAAGAGCAACATACAATTGCCCATGAGAAGAGCACTCTTTCCTTACGCACACCTCTCCCGCACTTCGGTGCCCGCTCCCTCGCCGCGTTGCTCGCTGCACTGCGTTGCGCACGGGCGCGTCGTCGGCGTGTATTTTTTGTTTATATTGACATTTTTAATTTCGTAATATCTTTTGAATGGAATGTCCGATTTCAATAATTCAAAAAGTAATCGACAGGTAATATTATAATAATAAGGTAAGGTATTATAATAATAAATAATTTATTTGGATAAGAATTAATACAAAGGTATGGATAACATGGTCTGATTTTGATCGGAATTTCTATCAACTTTTAAAATGGAAAAAAGTAGTGTATAGTATAGTGACATAACTATAATAGTTGGACATATGGTCTCGCGGACTTTTTTGTAGATATTGACGTGTTCTATAATATTGTAGAACATTTTTTTGTTCTATCATCAATACTTTCCGCAGCGTATGCGATGAAAGACATTTTACGGCAAAATTTTTGACACCTTGTGTTTGTTTTAGTAAAGATTTCTAAGGATCTCTAATTTTTTCTACTAATAATGTTTATAAAATGAAAAATGCGAAAAATGCTATGTTAATTGTTTAAGGGACCAAATGGCATCTATTCCACATCAAACTAAAGAAGAATCACGTAAATAGGTTCATAATTTACAGCGTAATCGGTGTACATACATAAAAAAAAAACCCATCGAATTGAGAACCTACTCCTTTTGGAAGTCTGTTAGAAAGGAGCATACATAATTATGTAACTCTCTTAAGTTACAGAAATTTTACATGAAAATTCGTATTTCCGAGTCTAAAATACTGACTTTACTAACTATAAGAACATCATCACGCCTGTATTCCCCGAAGGGATAGGCAGGGGTGCACTGCAGTGCGCCCACACTTCGCCGATGTATTTTGGTCCCAATGTAATAGGGGGCGAGCCTAATGCCATTTTTTTTTGGTTACGTTGTCCGCGTATTAGATCGGGGACACTTTGCAATACTATGGAAAACAACTATGTTACCATAAAACTCCACTTTGTTACAATACAAATCTTAGAATAGGTAAAATATTCAAATGTTAATGCTAATTGAAGTTAAGCAAATAATGCGGCAGTTTCACGTATTGCGCAAGTTTTTTTAATTTATTTATCAAAATGGCAGATCCAGAAATCTGACAAAAAAAAAATTGTCCGGGGGACACAAAAACCTGCACTAATAAGTAGAATGACCTTTATTTAGTCCCGTAAACTGATTGCTTATGATTGTGTAACTTAAATTTGGTTTTCTGTTGACTACATTATCAAGCATTTTGTAATTAGTTTACCTTTCTGATTTATTAATGTATGATTATAATTGTAGGTCTCAAGTATTAATAATAAAAAAAAATTAAGGGCTCCCATACGACAAACGTGATTTTTTTGCCTTTTATAAATAATGATACGCAACCCATCGTGCGCGAGTCCGACTCGCACTTGGCCGGTTTTTTTAAAAAACAGACTTTTACTGACCACCGTTCAAAAAATGGATTTTTACTATCTTTCCTGACCAGTTTCGATCACATACTTGGCATGGTAAGCAGTGTAGCATCCCTCAATGCACAAATTTACCTGGCAGGAGCTACACCTCCACATTGTCGTGTGCCGCACTTTGGCTTCATAGCACAATTTGCAGCGCTGCTTTTTTTCGTTTTTAGCCGGTAAGTGCATCTGCGACAGTGCGGTTGGCGGTGGTGATTCTATTTGTTTACGTACTGGAGGGCAGTGCATCTGCAGCATCTGCCCTACCAACTGCAGGCGGAAATCTCTGTTTGCGAGCTGAGTTTGTCGAGTGCGGCCATGGTTGTAGACGATCAGCGCGTTGTGTACCGACACGTTCAAAAGCCGGCGGAAAAGATTTTGATAGCAGGAAGAATTGCGTGCCCTATCTATAGGGAAGGCATTGATCATCTGATCTTTATGATCAATACCGCCCATAGAGACGTTATAGTCTACCACAACTTTTGGCCTGTACCTGTTTGGCTGTATTTTATTTACGCCGACTTCTGGGCGGTGGAATGTCGATATCATTGCTACGACGTTTCTGTCCTTCCACACGACCACACTCAAATCTTTAGTTGTGCTGAAAGACACTTCACCCGCTACCATGTTGTTTTTGTTTTTACTTTTGAGAGACTCCGGAACAAACTCCCTTTTGAGTTGAAGAGTGCCCATCGTGTCAGTTTTGTGTTTAGTTTTCAGGAGCCTAGATAGGAGTGGCGCATTATAAAACTCGTCCATTGCAATGGTGTGGCCTTTGCCTAATAATGGTCTTATTAAGGTATACACATTCTGAGACGTGGCACTCCCCAGCTCATTCCCCCGCTCATGTACTTGAATCGCTTCCTGCGGCGTACGGACGCGCCCCTTGCCCGAACACACCTGCATTTTCCACAGGTAGCCCGTCCTTGACTCGTACAATTCATAAGTTTTCATACCTGCACGTGAGAGTCGACTCTTCGATAGAAGAAGCGACTCGTCGATCGCGACATTTTGCTCGGGTAGGTACATAGTGCTAAATTTATTATTTAAATGCTTGATGACGGGCATGACCTTGTCGAGTTGGGAGGCATTTACGGGCAAGAAGGTGCTGTCTACAAAGTGAAGACACTTTTTCAATAGTAGGAAGCGATTGTAGGTCATGATATCTGCGAAAGCCCCAATCCTTAATTCTTCATTGCTGGGATACCAATATTCTAGTTCCACATGGTTCACCACGAAAGATTGGAGCATGATAATGGTGAGGAACCTCCAAATTTCCTCTCCAGTGGTGTCTTTCCATCGAGAGATCCTTGAGTTTTTTTTTGAAGCACTTTTAATCTGCACTTGGTGTGCATAGCGGTTTGTCTCGCGAACAATGTGGTCGATAATATAGACATCCCATATTTTCTTGAACACCTCTAAGGGAGTTAGTCCTGTGATCTCAAATGTTGGGCCAGATGGGCCAGTAAACATCTCTCTGACTCCCTCAAATTTGTTTAAATCGCTACACCAATCAAATAACAATAGATCACCCTCGTCAGGGCCAGCCATGGCTCGAAGAGCGACGTCAGCTTCGGCGCCTGTACGTTGTATGTCTTCATCAAGGGTGTGGTCATCCAAGTCATCAAATTCCGCGTACGCGAAGACGTTTCTTGAATCCAACGAAATGTTGTCCATTTCGATTTCGCTGCCGCTGTCGTGTGGCTCTGTGAGCTCGGGCTCCATGTCGTCACCTGCAACATAATTTTTATTTCATGCTGATCCCATTTAACAGATGTCCGAAATGATGTTTTAGGTACATATACGGTACCTAATATACACAGTGATGGCAGATTATACCTAATTATCATAGTTCCTGAGTTACAGACCTTTAAATATTTACCACAGGTATTGTGTTGTGGCCTTATGGCACATGCATTACCCTATTTAACAGTGCAAACTACACCAACGAGAGGCAACTACTAATATTAAGAAAACAGAACTTAAACATTTCTTAGGACTAGAGGTATTTTATGTTTTTAAAAGGGCTGCAGTAGTATTTGTAAATTTAGCAGCTAAAGCAAAATTTTAAACTCATAATCGAATTTCGATAAATAAAATTACCATTCGGTTGTATTGTATACCCGATACTCATGCAAATGGCCAAGTATTATTTTGGACTTCTGAAACACCCTGCATACACTCACCGATGTAACTCACATGTCTGTCAGGTGACCTATAGACTGTATATATACAGGGTGTATCGAAGTACGAAATAATACTTTAGTTACATATACGGTAGCTCATGTGTAGATGCTTAGTGAAGATTGTTTATACCTAACTATCATAGTTCCTGAGTTATAGACCTTTGAATATTGGTCACACGTATCGTGTTCTGACATCTGAGTACATCCATAACCCTATTAAGCAGTATAAACTACTAATATTGATATTGATATTTACTACTAACTAAATATTGATTCACAAAGAGAATATGCAAATTTTACACGCGTCGTCACGCCAACAATCGGTGTTACCCGCGGCTATAGATGTTTCACATCAATTTTTTTTTTTTTAATCATAATCATTTATCATCACAAAGATTATTTTTTTAATCATACTAACAAGTTGTAAATGCAATGAATTCAATGTTGGCCGGCACAGGGTTGACACAGTGGTCCTTCCGTTTCCTTTTATTCAGCAACGGTCTAGAAGGCATGCCCTCGATGACATCATCATCACTGTCCTCTACGGTCCTTTCTGGAATAAAGAAGAACAATGTTAAGTATTGCGTGAGCAAACGCAAAAACAGATTTCAAATATAGGAACCATTAGTCTTACTCATGACAGGATTCGGGACTGACGTGTCCACCGACAGCCCTGATAAAATTGCCTCGGCAATCCTTTCTGAATTTAGGAGAACAATGTTTATATATTAATATGGATAGATATTAAACACAACAGGTAAGTATAAGATAAAATACCACATACCATGAGAACGCTGCCTCTTCTGTGGCTGACGTTTTCTTGGAGGAGCGACAGCTGGCACAGCTGGTAGCAGTGGGCAGGGGATCCGAATTCGGGAGTCACTCCTCTTTCCCTTTCGCTTTCTGTAGTTAAAAATAAATATTCGATTAGAATGTAAAACAAGGCATGATTGACTGAATACCATAAACAGGTTTGTTGATATATACTTACTTCGACTCTGGAGCACCCGGCAACATTGAATTGCTCGCTTGATTATTTTTTTTCATGTCCGCCAAAACCTTGCGCCGGTCCGAAGTCAGCTTTGATACCTTCATTGCCTTGAGTTGATCCGCTAAGGACTTCGGTCTAAGGAATATAATGAAATTTATTAATCCTACATGAACACATTAATATAATAACTTTTGTCATATTTGATGAAGAATAAATACCACGATTGCTCTCCTGACGGGCGAGTAGGGGCGTTCGCACTTCTGGTAGGTATTCTTCTTTTTTTACAATATGATGAGGAAGGCCTGTACCAAGGATTAGCGATATCTATGGCAATGTCGAGTAATTAATAGCAAGGACCAATTCAATAAAAACACAAAGAATTATTAGATACCCATAAATGAACATGGATGATGACAGTGATAAAAATGGCGGAAAAACTAACTTGGAATCAACCAAAGCACAACTAGTTGTACTAGTTTATTAGATACGAAAATAAAACGTGTCGTTTCATTCTAAAGTCATAAACGCGTTGCGTTTTTTCAAAATATTACAATGATTTCCAACAAACAAAAATTACAGTGCTTCTTTAACTAATGCTTCTTTTACTAATAAAAATACAGTGTACAGTAGATGGAGTGAAATTACAGTACTTACAGTGCATCTGGAGACACTGGGTTGATATAAAATATATCAACCGCACAGATCACTACTATTGTTGTTATTAAACCGTTGTGTTGTATTGTACACAGGTATTGTATATAGTGTTACCAACCAGGGATGTGAAAAAATTATCGATTTTAATATTAATCGATTATTGTTACCTTATAATTGATTTTTAAAAATCGATTCTCTATGTATTAAAAATCGATTTTTAATTAATATTACTTACTCTCATTTTTTATAAAGTAAAAAAGATAAGATGTGCGTTGTTGAATTAAACCAATGTAGCCAAACTAGACTCCTCCGGTGAAGCTGTAAAGGCCAACTCACGGCCAACAGCGTAGTCCATTTAAAAAAAAAAACTACACATATTAGTCGAATTTTGCAAATAGTGAGTGGGTTTAATTTTTATTGCACCATATTTTTTCATTGCATCGTGTAGTGTCATTATTGCCCCATATTTATCAGTATGTGGCTTGTCTTGACAAGGAGCACACGAGCTTATGGTCACGCGCGCGTGCAAAATGACGGATAAAGAGAATGCTAAAGTAAAGGAAAGAGAGTTTATTAGCGAATGTATCCAATTGTACAGAGAATTGCCGTCTCTGTGGAATAGCAAGAGCAAAGAATATCATGACCGCGATAAAAAAAAATGTTGACAAATGACATGTTGCTCGCACGATGCACACGGGATCAATACTTTTTTTTTACTATTATGATGATCAATACTATTATATATACTATTAATAATACTACTATTATGATCAATACTATTCTTCGAATAAACACCGAAAACATTGTGAAGTTCGTATTATTGTGCAATGTAATTGATAGTATGGATTCAAGCCCTTTTCAATCTTATTGTACAATAAAATGTATTGTACAATGTTATTGTAGGTCTAGAGGCCGCCTTAAAATTTTGTCAATGATTTTAGCATAGGGGTGTCTACTTGAAACATACATCGTTATTTATTTATACTAACGCAACGCTACTAGACAGTAACAATAAGCGTGGGTGAAACCGCGGGCACAGCTAGTATTCGAATAAAATGATCAGATCCCAGTATCGATGTTATTCAATATTGAATACTTTCCAATTCAACGCAGACAGTTTGATGTCCTTGATTTCGCATGTGTGAATCTTAGAATAATATAGCTATACTTGTTGTATAATAATAGTGATATTTCATGAGTGTTACTTGAATAAAATTTTACTACTAAGGTTAGATGAGTTATACGTTTATAAGTAAAACAAAAACTACAAATAAAACTTCGCACATGTCAATCAGAAATTGTGACAACTTGGTTATTTTTGAGTAATTACTCTTATCACCCTAATAAACAATCAAAACAACCGATAATCGCGTTTCGATATTAAATTAGTATCCCTAGCTGAGCAATCAAATCAATCAGCTAGGGATGTAACTTTGTACATAAAATAATTATAAACATAAAATTATTAAAAACATCGATTTATAACGATTATTTTTACATCCCTACAATCAGCTGGTTGGTTGGCGCTATTACTGAATAATACTGAACACTGAATCAAAAACAATAAAAAAAGCAAGCATGTTGAAATATAGCAGTGACCTGTGGATAATAAAATCATCAATTATTTTATGAATAAAAACACCGTCGTTACTGAAAATTCGAGGTGATCAAAGTGAAAACTGGAATGACCTTTATATAATAGTAATATTCTTGAAAGTATATCACGAATAAATTTAATCACAAAATGGATCAAGAAAACCGTGTTGTTGTCCTCATCGACATGGATTGTTTTTATTGTCAAGTTGAGGAGAAGCTGAATCCGGAGCTGAAAGGAAAACCTATTGCTGTAGTGCAGTACAATCCGTGGAAGGGTGGTGGGTAAGTAGAATCACATACCATCTAACCTGGTGCCGTAGATCAGGCGTTTCCTATTAGCCATGTCGCGACCCAGTACCAGGCCATCAACTTGGATTCTTTGGTACAAAATAAGCAGCAGCTCCATACGTCGCACTAAAATTTTGTGACTAAATAGGCGATACTAAAATCTGTAGTAGGTATTAATAAAACATTTTTACTATTAATTAATGTGTATTATTTTACCTAATGTAACCAGCTTGGGTTTAAAAGTATTAAGTAGATCACGAAGGGGCAGTGTGAAAATTACTGGGCCATGGCAGAACAATGTTTGGGAAACACTGCTGTAGATAATTAAAAATTATAAAAATTTTGTAATTTGACGTTGTAGGGCTTTGTTTATGTTTGTGATAGACAGAGGCAGTAAGTTAAGATCAAAACCATTGCAGGATACAGAAACCTATAATTAATAACATGGTTTGTGTGCCCACGAGTCAATCCATGAATCATTAAAACACGGTATAATTCCCAGATAAATTTAACACAAGAACGCGCAACTAAACAATTCTGCTGCTAAAATTCTATCAGTAGGTACATTTTTAATGTTGGCCGACTGTTAACAATGGCTGAAAAAAAATATAACGTCGCTTTAAAAAAAAACACAACAATCCAAAATACAGGCAATGCCTAGTTTAGGACTTGGGTGTCACAGTAACTGGTTTTGCAACTATTTTGGTGAATAATTTTTAATAATTCCTTGTCTTTGTCAGAATAATTGCTGTGAACTATGTGGCACGAGCAATGGGAGTAACAAGGCACATGCGAGGAGACGAGGCCAAAGAGAAGTGTCCTGAGATTGAGTTACCATCAGTGCCCTGCCAGAGGGGCAAAGCTGACATTACCAAGTAAGTAGATTTTTTACTACTTTTATGTCATTTTCATCCGAGATTATCACTTACTATGAAATAGTGAAGATAAACATCGTGAGAAAACCTGCACATCTGAGGGAACTTGACTAGTTCTCGATAGACGTGTGAAGTCTGCCAACCTGCACTGGGCCAGTGTAGTGGACTATGGCCCGAATCCCCGTCGCATTGAGGGGAGGCCGGCAGTAGGACGTTAATAGGGCTGTAGTAGTAGTAGATATTAGACACTGTCAAAATGTTTTCTTACTTCACAAAAAAAATTACCAATATTACTTTTGTGATATTGCATTCATCTATACTTATTATATAAAGGGCAAGATTAAATTGTTTGTTTGTAATGGTGTCAGTCGAAAACAACTGAACTGATTTTAAAAATTGTTCCACCTATAGAAAGATACATTATTCGGGATGAACATATATATATATATATATTTTGTGCTTCATCGTGCAATCAGTCAGCCAGACTATGAGCAGATGCCTTGTGTGGTGTTATGTTATGTTTTATTTAAACAACAAATCATATGTGGTAAATTTGCTTAAAAATTAAATTATTTGCTGTGCGCTGCGAATACTATTGATGATGCATTAAATATTGAAGAAGGTACATGTATTCAATACTTATAATTACCCACAAAAAAGCCCATGAGGTGATATGTCTAACTATTATTAGTTGCGGAATAATAACCCTTTTTTGTTTAAATTTGTCTGTTTAAACACAAGTACAATGAAAAATTATGACTTTCGTATCATAATTATCAATCCTTATCCAATTAATTATATTTTATAATTATAACTGATTATTTACCTGTAAATTCCTCTTTAAATTTATCGCATCGGACCTTACATTTAGAAGTTACAAAAGGTTTATCAATGCTAAACTTTCACTGGCAGATAGTCGATGGTCCAAGAAGTACTGTAGGCTATTATTTTATTTTAGAAAAAACCTTTAGGGTTCTGTGTGATGAACATAAAACCCATTTTTGGAGGTAAATTCCCAAACAGCTGAACCGATTTGGATGGGATTTTCACTGGCAAATATCTGATTTTATAAGAAGTAACTTAGGCTACTTTAATTTTGGGGAAATAATAAGGGTTCCTATATTACGCGCGAACGAAGTCGCGAGGTGCAGCTAGTCATTGCTAAGCCTAAACACCGTTAGTGGTAGCCTAGTGGTCAAACGCACGCCTAGCAAATCAATGTGTGCAGGTTCAAACCCCGGCTCGCACCTCTGAGTTTATGGGCGAATCTCATTTTCATCAGAGATTACCACTTGCTATGAAACGGTGAAGGAAAACATCGTGAGGAAACCTGCACGTCTATAGAAAGGTGTGTGAAGTTCACCAACCCGGACTGAGCCAGCGTGGTGGACTATAGCCCAAAAATCTCCCTCGTATTGAGGGAGAATGTGCTTGGTATAATGGCAATAGGCTCGCCCCCTATTACATTGGGACCAAAAATACATCGGCGAAGTGTGGGCGCACTACAGTGCACGTCTGCCTACCCCTTTGGGGTATACAGGCGTGATGATGTATTAAACACCTAGTTTAATTTCGCAATTTAACACATTTATAATTCTGGAACATGTATCTAATTAAATGTATTTTTTTTCATAAATTTTCAGGTACAGGGATGCTGGTAAAGAGGTGGCTAGAGTTCTACAGAAATTCACCCCATTGCTGGAGAGGGCATCTATAGACGAAGCCTATCTGGACATCACTGCTCCCGTATACATCAATTCCATTTTTTATATATTCCGTTTTAGACAAGTCGTCCAACTAGAAAACTATTGCTACACTGTCCCAATATTATTTAAAGTCTTTGTGCAGAGAAAATCTGCTCACTGTCCCACTTTTTCTTTTGCTAGCCATGGGACCATATCAATTGAAATAAGCCTCTACACTTATATGCAAATACCTCCTTGCAGTACTCCAAAACTGTATTACTAAATCAATTTGAAGCTAAGGTTGTATGTAGCTAGTTGCTATATAGCCAGTGGTGTTAGCACGCATGTCAAGACAAGACCTCTGTCACGGATTGGCTCGATCGCTCTCTATCATATTACGTACGAGAGAAAGAGATATGGATTATATCTCTTTCTCTATTACATATTCTGTGACATAAGTCTAGTCTTGATGCACATGCTACAAACAAATACAGGACCATTTCTCTACAATTAATATGGTGATAATTATACCAGAATGGTTAAAAAAAATATTTTTAGGTACAAGAGAGAATCAAATCTTTGAATGTGAATACAATAACAACAGAATTGATGCCCAATACATATGCACTTGGTTATGCGTGTGTGGATGAGTTTCTAGCTGATGTGCACACCTGCGGCATGGAAAGCATTGACTTTGATTATGAGCATGCGAAACTACTGCTAGTTGGGGCAGTTATAGTCAGTGAGATCAGGGCTGCTGTTTATGAGGAGACTGGTAAGTGAGTCAAAACTTTGTTCAATTTTGGATAATGGTATCAAATTCAACAAACATGTTACATTTCAACGATTACAACTATCTATTATTCTCAATAGATAAATTTTTTCAGGTTACAGATGTTCAGCAGGTATCTCGCACAACAAAATTCTCGCGAAACTAGTTTGTGGCATGAACAAACCCAATAAACAAACAGTTCTGCCAAAACACTCCATAAATATTCTATACAAGTATGTATCAAAACCTTTATCAATACAAGAGTGTTTTAGTTCGATGATTAATTAGCCAGTAATTATTTCAGAACACTCCCCATAAAGAAAGTTAAACATCTCGGAGGGAAATTCGGTGATACTGTTTGCGATGCATTGAAAATCAGCAAAATGGGCGAACTACAAAATTTCACCGAAAAAGAACTTCAAGCGCGTATTGACGATAAGAATGGGTACCTACATATCTTTATATTTTATACCTTAAATTCTAATTAATAAGGTACATTATAAAAAAGCCCTCCCTCCTCTTTTACAGAACATGGTTGTACTATATTGCGCGAGGTATAGACCTTGAACCAGTACAAGCAAGATTTAATCCAAAGAGTATTGGGTGCTGTAAACAGTTGCGAGGCAAAGCTGCTCTTGTGGACCTGGACAGCTTGCGAAAGTGGCTCAAAGACCTCGGCGACGAAATAGAAGACAGGTTAGAAAAGGATGCGTTAGAAAACAATCGAACCCCAAAGCAAATGGTTGTCAGTTATTCAGTGCAGCTGCCAGATGGCAGGGACACGAGCAGCTCAAGGTCATACAATTTCGTGGCTGATGATGAACTATGTGGAGAGATATTTTCAAATAAAGCTTTAGAACTAGTCATGGAGAGTTCTGAAGGAACGAAAGTCAAAGGTTAACTGAATATTTTCAATTTACTTGTCACAAATACATAGAAATGATTGACTATATTATAGTACATATTTATTTCAGATGGTGAAAGCAACAGACGATTGAAAGGTCCAATCAAGTTTCTAGGTATAAGTGTTGGTAAGTTCGAAGATAACACGGAATCGAAGAAAACAAAGAAAATTGTGGACTTTTTTAGTGCTGGTTCTTCGAAGAACGTAGCACCGAAACTGGAGAAAATAGATAATAAAGAATGTAATGCTAAGGAAACTGGGACAGTTGTCAAAACGAAAACTAATAACAAGACAAGTGGCAAAGATTACATTATGCAGAAATATCTTCAAATATCTGTTAAAGGTACTGATGCAACAAAAAGACAAACTTCTAATAATACTGAAGTTACAAATAATGTAGTGCTAGAATCCAGCTTAGAAAAACAAGAATCATTTTTTGAAAAAATGTTAAATGCTAATATTAAGAAAGGTCTTCCTCAACACATGGAATTGGAAAAACATATAATTCGCCCGTCAACACCAGTTTGTGAAATCGTCCAGTGTGGAGATGACAGCAATGATACGGAATATTCTGGATCAACTATCAATATGGAAATAAACAAAAGTATTGCTCTATTTGAAGAAGATCCCCAAGATATGTTGAGAGTTAGTAGCATAAGGGAACTATTGAACACTTCCAAAGTGGTTAATGACGAGGATTCCGAGTCAATTTCGGAACCTGAACAGAATATAAATATGGGCACAGAAGTGAATCTACCGATTCAACCTTCATCAACCAATGATACATTTGAATGTCCAGAATGTAGGAAGGCAATAGCTATTGATATGGTTACAGAACATTCAGATTACCACCTCGCGTTACAATTGAGAGAGGAAGAAAGAAAACAAGTCCGAAAAGAAGTAAAACAAAAAAATGAAAAAGAAATACATAGTAAAGGCCTAAAGAAAAATATAGGGAACGAACACTGCAGCATGAAAAACGAAACTGTCTCATCAATAGCTAATTTCCTGGTCAAAATCGATAATAATATTCCGACAGAACAATGTTCGGAATGCGGCAAACAAGTTCCTCTTGAAAAATTCGGAGAACATTTAGATTATCATGCAGCTAAGAAATTGAGCAAAGAATTGAATAAGAAGACCAGTCCAGCGTTTTCTGGAAGTAGTGTTAAAAGAAAAAGAAAATCTGCATCACCAATTAAAAAGACTAAACTGCCTTGTAGGCCTATCGAGTCATTTTTCAGGTAGCATTACTGTTTAGCAATAAAACAAATGTAAGGGAAATCTTTGAATGAAATAAAAATATCAGTATGTTGTTTAGATGTTATATTATTGTTGATAAAGATTTACACATTGTGGATCTCAATCTGGAACTTCCTCCAGACGTCGAGGGGTCCGTGCCGGGGGCGGTAGCGCACGTTGCACCCGTCATTGGCGAGCACATTGTCGTCACGCAGCTTCTCAAACTCATCACGGTCGTACACGGTGAAGCCCCATTTCTTTGAGACGTAGATCTGAAATGGCATATACCTTGTCAAAATTCTGAAAGTAATTATCTGTTCTAATGAGATAAACTAATAAGACTTGATGAATGATTGAAAGAAACTACCAGCAGGGGAGTTACTTAGAAAAATAATCAGTTAAAATGGTAAATAACTACACAAACAATAATTAATGTGATTATTCTCAGTCCTAAATCTAACCCCATACAAAATAAGTTATATGTAAATCCCGACAGTCAATGATAAGCAGAGATCAGAATAGGTAGACTATATAAACCTAAACTTCGAGGAAGGAAGTAACAGAGTGGATAATAATCCTAATCCTAATCAAGATTCCCGGAATCATATAATATTTTTAGGGGGGGAACCTTACCTACTTAAAACTAACAAATTCTTGAATTTGACACAATTTTAGTATGTAACCCTAAAAAATCGTATGATTATTTAAATCAATAATTTGTAACTATGAATAAAGTCCAATAAATATTTTTTTAATTCCCGGGATTAAAAACGTAATTATTTCGGGATTTTAGGGGAGGTATTATCCACTCTATTTAACTTTCTACCTCGAAGTTTAGGTAAATATAGTCTACCTATTCCAATCTCTGATGATAAGGTTTACTCATCAGTATAATGTAATGGCCAAATGCTTACCTTCTGACGGCCGGGGAACTTGAACTTGGCACGACGCAGAGCCTCGATCACCTGAGCCTTCCAGCGGTCACTGGAGCGGACAGACATGATGGGCTGGCCAATGCGCACGCGCGCCACCGTACCTTGGGGCTTGCCGAAGGCACCTCTCATCCCAGTCTGGAGCCTGGAATGACAATTCACCAATTACAATCAAATGAGTTTTTGTACAGTTAAGACGTCAATTATAGCTTTTTGATGACATTATTTTAGATGAGCCTCTTGAATTAACATTCTCACAAAATAATCTAAATCAGTTTAAACAAGTAAATCGGTAGAAAAGAGCACTGTGAGGGCCCAAAGATTTATAAGTTTAGGTATTGAGCAAACATTATCAGAATTATAATAGGTATACAAAGATTAGATAAACCAACTTCATTATTCCCAAAATTAATATCATAATATTGTGCAACCATGACTTTGCAAATATAAATTACTCATAAACAGAGAGGATACACAGCAATAGATTGTTAGTCATCAAAATATTCCAAAAGCCCTTGCTATACTCACAAGTCAAAACTTTCTGACAACATGCACATAAGAAAACCCATATGATAACAAATCAGCATCTATCGTCAATTAACTACAATAATTAAATGAAGGTATATCTATACAAATAAATAAAATTATTTTTAACAAAAACCGACTTCAAAAACCTAGGTGCACTAAAAAGCTACAAATAACCTTACAATTCATTACATTTGGAGTAGGTGCCAATCAACGTCGGACAAGGCAAATACACACATGAATTGGCACCGACTCCAAATGTAATGAATTGTAAGGTTATTTGTAGCTTTTTAGTGCACCTAGGTTTTTGAAGTCGGTTTTTGTTTTTTGTTAAAAATATTTTTTTTTTCACGATTTTTAGTGTCAATAATCGTTGAAAATTTGCAAATATTATCACCTTATAACAGCCCTAAAAAAGTAAAAATTTACAACCAAAAAAAAAAATCACCCCCCCCCCCCTCACCCCCCTTTTCCACCCCTTTGGGGGTGGGTTTCGATCTTTGTTAACAATCCGTATTAAACAAAAAAGATTTTTCGAAATCGGTTCACTAACGCCGGAGATATGCTGTAGTCCGGATTGAACCCCCATTTCACCCCCTACATATTTTTTCTTTCAAAATTCCTGAAAGACATGTTTTTTTATTTTGTATGTTAAATATATATACAAAGTTTCAAGTCGTTCAAAAAATATTTTTGAAATTATGTGACCTTCAACCCCCCTTTTCACCCCCAAGGGGTTAGATTTCTGATAATATTTTGGAAATGGGACCAACCTTGAAAAATTCCCTAGCAAACCTAAAAAAAAATTTTGAAATCGGTCGACAGACGCCGGAGATATGCGGTAACATATAAAAAAAAAAAAAAAAAAAACATGTGTCGAATTGAGAAAATTGGAGTGTCTGTTTGTAATATCAAAAAAAATTATTTTTAACAAAAAACAAAAACCGACTTCAAAAACCTAGGTGCACTAAAAAGCTACAAATAACCTTACAATTCATTACATTTGGAGTAGGTGCCAATCAACGTCGGACAAGGCAAATACACACATGAATTGGCACCGACTCCAAATGTAATGAATTGTAAGGTTATTTGTAGCTTTTTAGTGCACCTAGGTTTTTGAAGTCGGTTTTTGTTTTTTGTTAAAAATAATTTTTTTTCACGATTTTTAGTGTCAATAATCGTTGAAAAATTGTAAATATTATCACCTAATAACAGCCCTAAAAAACTAAAAATTTACAGCCAAAAAAAAAATCACCCCCCTCACCCCCCCTTTCCACCCCTTTGGGGGTGGGTTTCGATCTTTGTTAACAATCCGTATTAAGCAAAAAAAGATTTTTCGAAATCGGTTCACTAACGCCGGAGATATGCTGTAGTCCGGATTAGACCCCCATTTCACCCCCTACATATTTTTTCTTTCAAAATTCCTGAAAGACGTGTTTTTTTATTTTGTATGTTAAATGCATATACAAAGTTTCAAGTCGTTCAAAAAATATTTTTGAAATTATGCGACCTTCAACCCCCCATTTCACCCCCAAGGGGTTAGATTTCTGATAATATTTTGGAAATGGGACCAACCTTGAAGAATTTCCTAGCAAACCTCAAAAAAAATTTCGAAATCGGTGTACAGACGCCGGAGATATGCGGTAACATACATAAAAAAAAAAAAAAAAAAACATAAAAAAATAAAACATACGGGTCGAATTGAGAACCTCCTCCTTTTTGAAGTCGGTTAATAACACTTTTTTACCAAATGCGTATGAAAGTATATACGATACCTATAACGAAAACGCAATTTTAAAATTTTTTGTCTGTCTGTCTGTTTGTTTGAGGTAAACTTCTAAACGGCTGAACCGATTTCAATGGGACTTTCACTGACAGATAGCTGACATTCCAAGGCGTAACTTAGGCTACTTTAATTTTAGAAAAAGCATTAGGGTTCCGCGGGAAAAACATAATACCCATATTTCCGGGTAATCTCCCTAAAGTCCACGCGGGCGAAGTCGCGGGCACAGCTAGTTAAAAATAATGTTGTCAGACAGAACCTACTCATTGAATAATCCCAAACTAAGCACAGCTTGTACTGTGGATACCATAACCATACATTGAACTGGGGATGATCCCAAACTAGGGCAAATTCCAAATCCTCCAGACTCAAGACCTCCAGTGCAAAAGTGGCCTAAGCTTGAGACATACTGTATGAAAATAATAGGGTTTGTATAATTATGAATTTAAGTTTTAAACAATTTTAGTAGTTATGTAAGAATATGAAAAATTGTGGGTGGAATCGGGTCCACGGATTGCAACTTGCGCACTGATGGCCTCAAATTACTGCCAGGAATCAAACCCATAACCACCAGGTACAGTGAGACCAAGCAGCCTACAGCCTCAACTCACAACACCAAGATCATCACACACATAATTGTTGAGTTAAATATGTAACATGCACTTACCTATCAGCTCCAGCGCACGATAACATTTTGTTAATGCGGATAACATGGAATGGATGTAGCCTCATACGGATGTGGAACTGGTCCTTGCCGCAGTTCTTCACGAGGTACTTGTTGCAGCAAATACGGCCTGCCTCCAGCGCCTCGGAACTCAGCTGCTCGTACTCATCCGACACAAGGTGCACGCATAGCGGGAAATCGTCCACACACGCTTTCTTCTTACCCAAGTCGAAGATACGGATCTTGGGGTCGGGTACACCACGACAGAACCGGGATTTAGGGTACGGTTTGTTTTTACAGTACCGATAGCTGAAAATGTAATTACTATCGTGAGTACACTGTCAATTACCAATAAAAATAATAATGAAACATCGACAAGTTATTTACCATCTCGCTGGTCGGCGCCCCATTGTGATCTGAAATAAACCAAAATTCCAACTTAGTAGATCGTACACGTCACCTCTTTAATAAAATCTCAACGTAATAGGCAACACTTCACACGATTACAATAGATTTTATGTTAAAAATTTGATAAGCACCTTCACAAAGCGACACCGCAACCTCGAAAAGACAGCAGGAAGTTGATTTGACGTTGACGTTCAAAACAAAGTGTGACCAAAATAAAAATATATTATTTTATAGATTTTATTATAATGGCCTCTTATATCCATTATTAATATAACTATAATAGCAATATAAAATAAGCACGTAAAGCAAAAGCAGCAAAGGAGTCGAAAGTATATAAAATCTATATAGATCTTTAGGTACTTCGAAAGATCATTTCAATAACATTTCCTCTTACTTTAAAACGAATAAAAGAATTTCAGAACATTTTGCATTTGCATTAGAGCTTGACTTCAATGCTTAATTTATGCAAACGAAACACAGAACCTAAAATAAGCCAAATCTAAGCATGTCCCTAATAAAAACAACGTATTTTTTTTATTATATATTTATTATTATCTTTTCTATCTATCTATCTATCAGCCAGAGACGTCCACTGCTGAACATAGGCCTTATCTTTTATTTAATAATAATTTATAGAGTTCTTCTCCTTCTTTTTTACGAAATGAGTGTATAATGATGATATTAAAATGGATTATATAGATGAGAAATGCCTGCATCTGCGATTACCGGTATTTATGGCAATGGCAATGTCAAAGTAAAAGAAATGTCAAGTATTAGAGTTTCTAAACGAAATACATAGCTGTCAACTTTGACAAAAAAATATGTCAAAAAATTGACAGTTTTCTTTCGTGACAGCTTTGTGCAAGCACAAAACTCAAGCAAAACACTAAATTTTATATTTACAAGCTGAAAAAGACTCGAAAGGGACCTAATAAATTATTATTAAACTTATAAAAATGGGCGCTCTAACGAGTCGACAAAACGCAGGTGTCGAAGAAGCGGATGTTGTGTCAAATCATGCTTACAAGTACCCACCTAGGTCAGGTAGGTGGCGATCTCAATAAATATATAAATAATATATTGTGATAGCCAATGATGTTGTGATAACTGTTTGCGTACATCCTAATCATCTTAAGATCTTATTAAATACATCATGAATGCTTTGGTAAATATTTAAAAAGGTTCTACTCAGGCCTATTGAACACGCTAAACACGTTTCTAGTTGCAGAATCACATTTATTGTAAATACATTTAAAAACCAAACCGCTACAATGCTACGCCATTGCCGTTCGAGAGAGTTCTTCGCTATGACAGTAGCGCTTGACACAACACTGAAAGACAAACGCAGTTTATCTATTTTTAACACTCCCCCATAATACTGCATTTTTCTTATGGAACATTCTTTACAATATAAATATACATAAAGTAACAAGTTCTTATACCAAAGGAATTTCTATCTGAACATAAAATATATTCAAAAACTTCGTTAGCATATGTTTTACATTCTCCATTCTTTGCTATATGTATACATCTCAAAATTATCTTCCAAAATTTAACACAAATTTTACAATGTATCTTTAAGTCATCTACCAATCCTTTAAACCACAAAGCTTCTGACACAAGTGAACTTAAAGCTACATACTCTGCTTCAGCTGTTGAAAGCGATACAGTTTTTTGTTTTCTAGAAGCCCATAAGACTACATTTCCATACAAAGTTAAACAAAACCTGTGACACTTTTTCTATCAATACAATCAGCAGCCCAATCAGAATCAGTATAACCTACTACATCATGTTGTTCTAAAGAAGTATTAGTATAACATAAACCTAATGTCTGCGTTTGTTTTAAATACCTCAATATTCTCTTTAAATAATTCCAATGCATATCATTAGCACAATCCTGAAATCGACTGAACAAATTTGTAGCAAAACTTAAATCAGGTCTAGTTCCCATCACTAGATACATTAAACAACCTATGAGTTCTCTATAAGGTTGCTTAGTAAACAATTCAACATTAGTTTCTTTTATAAGTTTTAAACTTTTCTCTACGGGAGTAGCTATACCTTTACAATCCAACATATTAAATCTTTGCAACAGTTTTGCAATGTATGACTTCTGATGGACTTTTACAACATTATTCTTAGAGTCTCTTTCTATTTCTATACCTAAAAACTTTTGAACAGGCCCTAAATATACCATATCAAATCTAAGTTTAAGTTTCTCCTGAAAATCAGTAATAACTTACTTATCGTTTTTCATATCCTCAGGTAAGTACATATAAAATTCTTCATGTAAAATTCCATGCAAAAACGCGGTTTTTTACATCCATTTGTTCAACATGCATATTTTCTTTGTAAGCAATCACCAGTACCAGTTACCGGAGCATAAGTTTCATTCCACTCTGATGATTCAAAACCTATTGCTACTAATCTAGCCTTGTATGCATTTTCACCTTTCTTCCTAAAAACCCAACGGCTGTGTATGGTTTTCTTATCTTTCCGTTTCCCAGCCATCATCCAAATATAATGCTTTTCATGAGATTTTAACTCTTCTTCTTCTTCTTCTTTAATTCTTCTTGAGATTTTAATCTCTTCTTGCATGACTTTTAACCACTCTTCTTTTTGAATTCTTCTTCCTGAGATTTAATCTCTTCTACAGTGGCTTTTAACCACTCTTCTTTTTGAATTCTTCTTCCTGAGATTTAATCTCTTCTACAGTGGCTTTTAACCACTCTTCTTTTTTAATTCTTCTTCCTGAGATTTAATCTCTTCTACAGTGGCTTTTAACCACTCTTCTTGTTGAATTCTTCTTCCTGAGATTTAATCTCTTCTACAATGGCTTTTAACCACTCTTCTTTTTGAATTCTTCTTCCTGAGATTTAATCTCTTCTACAATGGCTCTTAACCACTCTTCTTTTTGAATTCTTCTTCCTGAGATTTAATCTCTTCTACAATGGCTTTTAACCACTCTTCTTTTTGAATTCTTCTTCCTGAGATTTAATCTCTTCTACAGTGGCTTTTAACCACTCTTCTTTTTCATCTGATTCTAACGCCTCTTTCTTTGTTCTTGGTACATCATGTATCATATTTTCTACATTTAAGGCGGAATACTCACATTCATGAAAATCATCACATTCATAATCTTGTAAGTACGGGGGTTTCTTTCTAATTCGTCTTTCTGTCATTTCTAATTCTTTTTGTACATTATTCTGTTCTTCTATCTCGTTATTCTCATCTTGCAACTCTACCTGTTTGTTATCTGTAGGTTTTTTAATCTCCGAGTCAACGTAGATAATCTTTTTATCATTCTTTTCTTCATTTACAATAACATCTCTAGCCAAAATCACTTTTCTTTCATTAGCATCCCACAATCTATAACCGTTGTTACAATAACCAATCATGTATAGCTTTCTTGATTTTTCTGACATCTTACTTATTCTATGTTCTTTATTTATGTATGTATAAGTTTCTGACCCAAATATTTTCAACTTTCCATAATTTGGTAATCCACCAAACCATATTTCTGCAGGTATCTGTTTATTTATTGTAGGTAGCCTATAGACAACTTCACCCCACATTTCTTTACCATTTCTTTTTCATTTTCTAGCTTTTTCTATAAGTGTTCTATTTAATCTTTCCGCTTTACCATTTTGTAGTTTCTATTAAAATTCCTTTCATACTACATTATCCTTGTGTATTAACTCTAAAGTTTTCTTAACATTTAAATATTCTTTATTAAAAGGCACCCTTGTTTGACGTCCCTTTGAACACGATTCACACAGTATTTATTCTGAAACATCACAGTCAATCAGATGTCTCTTCTTTAATTCTGTTATTTAATTATTTTATTTCCTCTATAGATGCGTGACATTTTCTGTTATTTTCTGGTACACAATAAGCTTTCTTTGCTTTCTTTCTTTCTATTAATTCTGTATCTATACTTCCTTGACATTAAATTCAATTACATACCAATTATTCTTAGGATAGCCTTCTTTAATTACATTGAGATTTCTTGGCCTTCTTCCATTTCATTTATAGCATTAAAACATATCTCATTTTCTGTTTCCATATTATTTACTTCTTTTGTATGCTTTTCTATTCCATTCTTTTCTAATCAGATTTCTTGAGATTTTTTTTCAACATGTTTGACGGTTAATAGCATTTTTCTTACAGACAATTGCGACGCGATTCCAATTCTTCCAAAAAACTTTTTCCAATTTTTGAATTTCTAATGACGTTTTGCATTCTTTGATCATTTCCAAATGAATATCGTCAATACATTGGACTAAAATTTATTTTGCCCTTACATTCTTATTATTCTATTCAGCGCGGTATATTCTTTAGGGTATTTTCTAGGGTTTCCAATAGATTGCTTTCTTCAAGTGCGAGTTTAATTCTGAACAGCCAACTGTCAAATTCTTTTCCGGCCTTGATGCCATATTTATTAATTCTGATTAATTCTATACTCGACTTGCATTCTGTAGTGAATCTGGGCCCATAACCTGAACACGCTAAACACGTTTCTAGTTGCAGAATCACATTTATTGTAAATACATTTAAAAACCAAACCGCTACAATGCTACGCCATTGCCGTTCGAGAGAGTTCTTCGCTATGACAGTAGCGCTTGACACAACACTGAAAGACAAACGCAGTTTATCTATTTTTAACACCTATAAAGTGTATAACGGAAAGAGTCTATTCAACGAAAAAAAAACGTGTATAAATTTTGTTCAGGTAATTACTTTGGGAGCCATTTTATAATGGGCGGTGAGAGATTTGACACTCCGCAGCCAGAAGCATATTTGTTTGGAGAGAATGCAGACTTGAACTTTCTTGGTAGCCGACCCACTCCTGTAAGTAAACATGCAGGCTTAGTGGTGAGAATAAACTTTTTATAAATTTATTTTTTTAAGAAGATTACTAACATGTGAGTCCTTCACATTAGACGTTTCATTAGCCTTTCGTGATAAGCTATATGCTTGTAATAAGAGTGAGCATATTGATATTGTAAGCGATGGAGATTGAACCCTCACTCTAGATCTAATCTTAGCCTTGCTCAGGGGTCATCAATTAGTTTTAATCCGGATCCATTTTAAGAAATGAAATGATCATTGTGTTCCACACAACATTTTATAGAAAAAAATATTTATTGAACAAATGTAATTACGGATATAACAAAAAGGTATTTTTACGGATGCGGACCAAAGACCGCCTTCGGTGACCCCTGGCTTAGCTATTAGATGAATTATGCTGCTGTTGCCATGAACATTATTACTTTTATTTAGAAATGAAATTGGTGAATTTCATCTCAATCTCAAATTCATTGTCTTTAAATCCTGTAGAGTATAGCAGTAAATAATTAGAAGAAATATCAACTATGTAAGGGAATCAAGCCCAGAGCACACTGGGGCATCAACTTTTTTGCCAATACTAAAACAAACTGTATTGTCTTATAGAAAAAGTTCATTCTTCAATGAAATATCATTGATGGTGCAAGCAAAATTTGTCACAGTAATTCAATATTTATTTATATGGAGACAGTGTTTGTTTTGGTATTGGCAAACATTTCCAGATGCTTCTTGACACCCTAGTGTGCTTAAAGTTCTGTTGTTAGGCCAAAAAAATACTAGTCAAATCATTACTTAATTACTTTAACCCTCAGTTTCCCTACCCACCACCCCAAACGAATGAGCCAACAAAAACACTGAAAAGTTTAGTCAACATTCGTAAGGAGTCGCTACGTTTTGTCCGTTGCCCTGAACCAGTGGGAAAGTTGGCCGACAACAAGATTGGCGATGGAATGGCCAAGTCTGTTGACAGCAATGGGAAAGGGACTTACTATAACATTGAGTTTACCTTTGACTGTGATGCCCGCTGTGCAATCACTGTGTTCTATTTCTGCACTGAGGAGGTGACTCCAGCTGGAGTTATGTAAGTACAAATTTTATTTATTTATCTAAATATTCTTCCTTTTAGGGATTTGCTCTGGTCTGGGTGTATGTAACTGGGGTATGGTACCTATAGCACAAGCTTTACTTAGTTTGGGATCATATTATGATAAGTATGAGTTGTCTGGAGATATTAAAAATCAATTAATTGAATAATTTGGTATCGCCCACAGCTACTACCCACGTGACCCATCCATGAGTTCTCAAACGTACCACTACAAAAAGGGCGCAAACCAGCAGTTCTGTCAGATCTCACACGTGTTCGACCCCTCCAAGCACCCAGAGGAGGAGCTGCTATACAACGCAGACCGGGAGATCATACCGCTCGCCATCTACTGCGTCGTCGACGAAGGACAAGACGGTATGTACTACATTTAAACGACACACATAACTACACTGTTTAAGGATATGGATAAATTACATTTTTTTATTTAATATTTTATTATTATAGCCTTTTTAACGTCTCACTTAGGCATTTTAGGGATATGGGCGCTGACATTGCAACAAAGTTTTTTAATTCTGTGTTGTTAGCACGCATGTCAATACAAGACCTCTGTCACGGATTGGCTCGTGCGCTCTCTGTCTTATTTCATACGAGAGAAAGAGATATAATCAACATATTCTGTGGCATAAGTCTAGTCTTGGCCCTCATGCTACAACTACTGATCAGAGTAAAGCGAATTAGCAGTTAAAAGTTTATTTTCTTTATGATTTGTATGATCATAGAAATAAGACAATCGCACACAACCGTGGCAGTAGTTGAGAAGCATTCAGACGGCACGTACGTGCTGAAGGCGCTCAAACAGAAGCTGTTTGTGGACGGACTGTGCTACCTGCTGCAAGAGATATACGGTATCGAAAATAAGAGCCTGGATACGAAGGTACACGCTATGAATAGCATTGTTTTAATTTTAGATAAAACATTTTCGACGATGTTTTATCCTTCATAAGTATCTAAATATAGTATAAGGAAAATATTATTGTTTATTTTTTGACTGACTTACCGCATCATTAGGATACAATTATTTAACGATATGACTTTATACAACATGATATGACATGTTATGAGTCTATAACTAAGAATAACGATATGATAAAGTATCAGTAGATACAGAAATATAACGGCTAACATTTTTTGATGTAGCATTTTAGATATGGGTATATCAGAGACATTGTTGAAATAGTTAAAGAATGCACGTACCGTTTGATTTCGGTACCGTTATTACACATCTCATCGAATTCAGCTATAAGTACCATACCTTAGTTAGACTATGGGGTGAAATTGTACCCCAACCGAGGGCATATTACGAAAAGTTAATTTTAATCGCGTTAAGTCGTCGTCATGTTAATGGCGCCCTTTTGCGTAAAATACCTTTTCATGTTGCATCAATCCTTTACTGTTAGGTTTAAAACTCACACACTGTCACTATCACTTTAGCAGTGGTAGCCTCGTGGGCAAGAACGCCCGCCTTGAACGTAAAGGGTGCAAGTTCAAATCCCGGGCCCGCACTTCTGAGATAATTTTCATTTGCGAATGTCGTTTTCAACAATGATTACCACTTGCTGAACGGTGGAGGAAAACATCGTGAGGAAATCTGCACGTCTATAGAAAGGCGTGTGAAGTTCACCAACCCGCACTGGGCCAGCGTGGTGGACTATGGCCCAAATCTCCCTCGTATTGAGGGGGAATGTGCCCAGTATAATGGCAATAGGCTCGCCCCCTATTACATTGGGACCAAAATACATTGGCGAAATGTGGGCGCACTGTAGTGCACCTCTGCCTACTGCCTTCGGGGAATACAGGCGTGATGATGTATATTGAAACTCTAATGATGACTCTCGTCCGTGTACGAAACAGTAGTTTTATCCCACCAGCCGAGTTCCGACGAGGAGACGGAGGACGGTGGTTCAGAGTGCGTGATATGCATGTGCGACGTGCGCGACACGCTGATCCTGCCGTGCCGGCACCTGTGTCTGTGCAACTCGTGCGCAGACTCGCTGCGCTACCAGGCCAACAACTGCCCCATCTGCCGTGCGCCCTTCCGCGCGTTGCTACAGATCCGTGCGTTGCAGCGTCGCGCTGACTCCGCGCAGCCGCCTGCCTCGGCCGCGCTCCACAACACCGACGTAAGACCACGATTATACACCCCCCTACCCCCCCCCCCCCCCCTACACATATCTTCCCTAGTATGTGTAGGAGGGGGAGGGGGGGGGGATGCAGGTAGGAATTTAAAGTTTGTCAGTAGTTGTAGCATGTGCGTCAACATTAGACTTATATCACGGAATATCTTGATGATGTTGTTTCTTTTTCTCCTATGAAATTAGACAGAGAGCGAGCGAGCGAATCCGTGACAAAGTTATTGTCATGACATGCGTGCTAATCCCGCAGTGATGATGAAATCGAAGGAAGAAAATTTAATATAAATGCCGTTAGTTTATTTTGGAATTCAAAATGCGTGTCCCTTTATCTATAGGTACCATTTCAAAAATTCTAAAGTTTAGAATGTGGTGAGTTGAAGTGAGACTCTGCGTTTAGGCAAATCAGATACTTTTGATGCAGAGTCAACTAGCAACAATGTCATATCTTCTAATTTAAAATTTGTCTAGACACACGGTAGTGTGTCAAGACAAAGTTCAAGCTGGCTTGCAACACCGGGTGTAATATTACGCACGATCCATTTGGAGCCACTTTTGACCCCCTCATAACTCAAAAACTATTTTACATAAACATGTCAAATTTGGCTCATATATTGAGACTTGCGAGATTAGTTTAATCCTATATTTATTTTTCTAATAATTCATGCAGTAGTGTTGTTTGATGGTGTTTTTTACTCTGAGGTTTTTTTAATGGTTGATAAAATATAGGGCAGCACGGAGAATATCCCGGCGGGCTACGAGCCGGTGTCGCTGTTGGAGGCGCTGAACGGGCCGCACCCTGCGCGCGCGCTGCCGCCAGTCCGCCTCGCGCCCGCCATCGCCAGCCCCGACACCGACACCGCCTCACAGGTACTGACAGGTCACCAGGGACCAGGGCAGCACGGAGATCGTCGCGGCCGGATACGGTTGCAGAATAAACAAGCAGCTGTAATTCTAGAAATGTTTAAACATAGCTGGTGGCGCTGGTTGTAGTTAGGTATCGAAAGTTTATTTTATTTTAAATACTTTATATTAAATCCGTAGGCTATGGTCATTTGATCCTTGGTACAGACTAAGAAAGTTCTCGATGGACATCTTGCTTAAGAGTGTGTTCGGGTGGTGGCCAGGCAGCGGAGATCCTGAACCGCTGCAACTTGGAGCGCAGCTCGTCAACCAGTATCGGGAGCAGCGGCAGCCGTAAGGGGAAGGCCAGTGCCAAGGACGATGCCAAGAGTGCGCGTGCCGCAGTCGCGCAGACCATTACACCAGAGGTAAACTTCTTGATACATGATATTTTTAAGACTCTGGAACTCAAAGAAAATATCATCAAGTATTTATAGATGTAGAAAATTCGACTTCTTTCTCACTGACACAAATGCTATGCTTGCCTGACTTATGTACTTATTTTCATTTGAAGGCAGATTGACATAAAATCTTAAAATCGGGCATAGTACAAGAACTAAATTATGCACTCTTAATACCTATTTTCAGTCAGGATTTGTTTTTTGAAAGTTGAATTTAGAAAAGTGTACTTTTCTCGTACACAAAATGTATTTCAATGAAATGTATTTTAGTGATAGATGTGATTGTATGTGATGTGTGTGTGGTGAAGTTCCGTATGTCGGTGCTGCTGGCGCGCGAGGAAGGCGCCAAGCGCGCCGAAGAGAAGGCGGCGCACAGCCCGCTGCTCTACAACCACAACCATAAACCCATCAACGGGGACAAGCTCTCCAAGGTAAAACACGGAGCGAGCTGAAAGATTATAATATTTTTTGTGTTTAAATGTATATTATAATAAGCAGTGGTAGACGAGTGGTCGAACGCACGCCTTGCAATCAAAGTGTACAGGTTCAAACCCTGGCTCGCACCTCTGGGTTTTATGTGTGAATCTCATTTTTATCTAAAATTATCGCTTGCTATGAAACGGTGGAGGAAAACATCGTGAGGAAACCTGCACGTCTGAGGGAACTTGACTAGTTCCCGATAGATGTGTGAAGTTTGCCAACCTGCACCGGGCCAGCGTGGTGGACTATGGCCTTGAATCCCCCTCGCATTGACGGGAGGCCTGTGCCCAGCAGTGACGTTAAAATGGCTATAGTAGTAGTAGTATTGGTGACTGACATCTTCCTTACTATGTCTTATATACGAGCCCTCAATGTTATGATCCATTTACAAAATAGTATTTTTAAACACTGTATCAAAAATCTCAATGAAGATTTTTTTTTATATACATTGAAAATTTCAATAAATTTGGGGATATGAATCTGTCATAAATGTAGGATCGCGATGTTTGTGTTATTTGTGCTGATACAATGATTTATTTTCTATAAACACTTATTTCTGTTGCAGTAATACTTATACAAATCGATAATTTTGAACCAGTGACGCAATTGATCGGGTTTTGCCGCTTTCTGTATTCCACTTAGTAAGTTAAAATTGTTATTCAGTCGTCACTGAGTTTGGAGTACACGGTCGAGGCGGGCTCGGAGGACGAGGGCTGCGCACGCGCCGCCGAGCGCGACGAGCACGACCACGAGCCCGACAGCGACTGTGAGCGGCTCTCACCGCTACTCACGCAGCTACCGCCTAATGGGGTCAGTTGACTATACAGGGTGTATCAGAAGTCCAAAATAATACTTTAGGTACATATACGGTAGCTCATATGTGGATGCTGAGTGAAGACTGTTTATACCTAACTATCATAATTTCTGAGTTAAAGACCTTTGAATATTGGTCACATGTATCGTATTCTGGCATCTGTGTACATCTATAACCCTATTCAGCAGTGTAAACTACACATATGAAGGGCGTCTACCAATATTTACAAAACAGAACTTGCAAATTTTACATAGGTCTCGAGATATTACGAGTTATAGAAATTAACGTTAAAAAAAAAGTTGAAAACTTTGGTCGGTCGAACATGGTCGAATATCGATCAAATTTTTATACCATTCAGTTGTATACCCGATATTGATGCAAACGTCGAAGTATTATTTCGGACTTCTGAAACACCCTGTATAATATGATTAAAGATATTAATTTATAAATTTTTTGGTAACTTTAAGGTTTGTTATCAGGTTATAATTAGCTCTCAATATGTCCTTACTAGTGTGTACTGTGTAGTAGCTAAGTAGCTAAGCCTTAACGAATGGATTTTGACGTCATTTTCTCTTTTTTATATCGCTAGTTAAGTCGGGTATACACAAGTTAGTATAGTAACACTACCGTTCTAACTGCAATAATTGTGAATGTAAAAACATAGCATGACACTACCGAAAATATGTCTATCGACAATTTATACCCTGTCTTGTCCGCCGATTTTGTCGATACCCTTAGCATGAGATGGTTAATGTGCTCATGCTAAGGCCGGTAGATAAAGCTCGATATGACGTCATTTGCTCGATTAATCTGACATTATGAAGGGATAAAAGTTTTGTCTTCGGAGTCATGCTAAGCGCGCAGTCGTTATTGTGTGGGTTCTATTACTTTAGCCTTATAAAAATAATCTTTAAATTTGGGTTCGTATTTATTTTTGTGTTTTTCTTTACAAGTTCGTGAAGACAATAAACAGTATTCGGTCGTCACCGTCTCCGCTGTCGGCTAGCGTGACGAGCGTGGCCAGCCTGGGGGCGGGGCTGGGCGGGGCGGGGGCGGGGCTGGCGGGGGCGGGGCTGGCTGGGGCGGGGCTGGCTGGGGCGGGGCTGGCTGGGGCGGGGGCGGCGCTGCGGCTGTCGGCGCCGGCGCTCGCGCACATCGACGACACCGACACCGACGAGCCCGACCACCGACAACTCTGTCAGTATACATTTACACGACACTATACCTTTTCTGAGCAACCGCAGACTGCATGCGTGCCAGTTTTCTACGAAGAACACTTCGCTCCGCGAAAATGTATTCAAATACTGCTGAATTAATAGAAATTTTAATCCGTCCACGAACCATATAAAAGGCTTTTTAACTACAAAAGTGTTCTACAGTATCAATGCAAATGAATCGTCTATTTCAGTAATAGTGTTTAAATACAAGCAGCCCTGCGATTAATAATGTTTATATTTTTGAAACTTGAAGGTTACGCAAAAATGTGTAACTGATAATTTGAAATTATAGTACAGTCGGCTTGGGTATGCTGATGCTTTGCTTGGTTGGGATCAGTTTTTGGGTGAGGTTCGTTGTGAAACGGGGACACTGGTTATCAACAATACATGATCTATTTAGCTAGGCGATTGAGTCTAAGAAGAAATTAGTACCTACTTAATATTATTGTTAAAATATACTCTGCAGTGAAAACTTAAAATAAATATAGGTGTTCCTTCATGCGTAGAAAGCTTGTTACCGATTGATTGCGTTCTTATACAAAATAGTACAAAGGTATAAGATCATTAGTACATTCATAATACGGTGTGATCTCGCATGCAGCGAGCGGGACTCAGTCCCGGAACGGGGGTGAGTCGCCGCCGGTCGCCGAGGACTCTGACTATTTCACGCCCGAAGACACCAACACTACCATACTGACTGTACCAAAGTCGAACAAGCTCGCAGTAAGTGACGTCATATCGGTCCGTTCCACATTTGAAAATTCGGGTACTTGAGCACTGCAAACAGGCGCGTGCGACTAACTTTTTGTATACACCAAAACGAACTGTATTCACATATAGAAAAAGATCAATTTTCAACGAAATGTCTTCGGTGACGCGAGCGAATATAATCGCTTGGTCACGTGGCTTCTGCCACTGACATCTAACCTTTATGGATATTGGAAGAGAGTAAAATTTTAAAAATAAAATCCCTTGTACATTATTTTGTGAACATTGCACCCAAATTTTCCATGTTATTGAAACGGACGGTAGACTTGTTTTTGTAGTTCGTGACGTCATAGCGCTTCAATCACCTTAGTCGACGTCATTCAGCTTTGTTTGTGTGTGTCTCTAATTCGGTTTCGGTGCGTTGCATTTTATTTTAGCGTTGTATATGTATGTTGCACATGCATTCATTTATATAGTTACACTTACAAGGCTATCTGTGTTGGTGGAGACTGCACTCGACGAGGAGGAGCGATGCACCGGGATCACCAGTAAATATTGATGTGACAAGATGTGAACAAGCTTTTGTTGTGCATGCATTGTGTTAAACTATGAATCCATTTGCAGACAAGCAATCTATGAACCCATATTCAATTGACGGAAATCGATGAATTTGGTACATTGGGAAGTCTGTCAGGCTGCGACTGTTCAGCACCCTTAGCATAACCGTGTAGACATAAATTTTATCTCTTACAACTGTCACATTTGTCGAGAAAATGACGTCACTTCGAGCTTTATGTACTGGACATGCCACGGTGTGACTTAATTTTCTCGACTATTCGGACAGTCGAAAGTGATAAAACTTAAGTCTACGCGGTAATACTGCAGGGCCTGGTCCGAATTTCAAGTTCCTAACGGAAGTTTTCGTCCACAGTGAACACATCTCACAGGAAACACCGATGTTGGTTGTGTAATAACGGTATATAAGCCAAATTTGACATGACAAATTTGAAACTTAATATAGTTTTTAAGTTATGAGGTGGTCAAAAGTCGCTCCAAATGGTTCGTGTAATTTTACACACGGTGCTGCTCGCAACTTGACTTGGCTGGACACGCTACCGCGTGTCTAGATACCTTTACCAAAGTTTACTGTAAATACCGCTATTCTACACATACATTAAGGTAATGTTGCCTTCCCGCCATCGTATCATTAATAGGTATATTATACTGATACTTTCCGGTATATACCGATATTTAAAACGTATGCCACAATATCGTTAAATTAATGTACCTGCTGTAATTTTCAAGTACTTACATTAGACTCAGCTTCATACTATGGAAATGGGTGTTCGCTCAACCATATCAACAAGATATGACGATGTATTCGATGATGTTATTTCTACAATTGCTGTCCTGCTCATACATTACGATCATGATAAAGACGACATTACACTTAATTTAGTAGGAACAGTTTACTTTGGTATGAACAGACCCATTGTTAGCGGACAGAAATTAAACTTTTAATCTAAATTAGAATCGCAAAGTACAGCGTGATGTTTTCTCCGTGTCCGGTAGAGACATAAATAGGCAAGTTCTTATGTGTGATAAATAAATAGATTTTTTTTATTTCCAGGAGCCGACTGGAAACGGAGACTGCGCGCCTCAGCGCTGGGCTCTGCCTCACCACGTCACATCTTTACCAGGTAAGCACCATTTGCACTAACATTCATATCTAGAGCCTAAGCTTGTGTGACTATTTTGTGTCCATCATATTCATAGTGTTTCAAATGTATACAATTATATATATCGGTACTGATATCTGGGCCCCGATTTTCGTGCGATCGAGATTCATCTCTATTCGAGATATCTCGAAACAAATGAAAAAATACATACGATTTGACGTTTCGTTTCGAGATATCTCGAATAGAGATGAATCACGATCGCACGAATATCGGGGCCCTGGACGAGAAGACATTATGAAGCATCATAGTTTGTGAGCTGTAGGCGTTTCAACATTTGCCGCATCTTTTGTGTTGAGTGAGGACTTGGATAAGAACAGGTATAAAAATTGGGTTCTATTTCGGATCTCTTAAACGCGTAATAGATCATAGATAATAATTATATTAACCAACCTTAACATGAAGGATTCCAATGGTGGCGACGAGTAGCTCTTTTGAACGCTTGTGGCCGCTCGAGAACCAGCTGATGTGATTATATTTTGTTATAGAAATTCCAACTGTATGACTATGTACTTAAAGTGGACGTTCAATAGTTTGTGTCCACTCTGCAACCCCAAAACATGCATATGCATACATAAACAACTGAGCCGACGCAGGACGCCTGGCAGATGTGAAACATAAAACATAGTAGTCTAGGCGGCGAGTGAGAGAAGTCAGCCGGTGAGCGGAATCTAAGCGGCGGAATAACCGAGGAGCGTGGCCGCATTTAAAACTTTACTTTATGCAATAAGTAATAAGGTTGTTTTCATTTTGTTGTGGCGAAGCGTCGGCAAATCTCGCCACGCCAAAAATCAGGTTTACCCCTCGCCTATAGATGTTTCACATCAATTAGACCAATTTCCAGGCACCCCGCTGAGTCAGTCGAGCGTGCGCTCGTCCGGCGACTCGTACAGCTCCACCTCGTCGACGCGCCAGCTGCTCGCGCCCGCGCCGCCCGCGCCCGCGCCGCTGACCGCCGACCCGGCCTGCTAGCGGCCAGCCCCAGCCCTGCCAGCGGCCACGCATCACTACAACCATCTCGCGTTCCCGCTGCCACCCTATTGACGACGGCCTAAGGCGGGTCCCAAATTCCGATATATCAATATCTTTATTCATATTTAAATTTTATTGTTCTTTCGGGAATTACATTAATTTAAGCCCCTCCGCACAATGGTGTGTCAAATTTAATGCCAATACCAAAACTTAATTTGTATAAAGATTGAATTTCTATAGTAAAAACCACGAGTGACAGTTCGTTGAAGAATAAACCTTTTGATGTGTACCATCTAATGGCACGCTTGGCGAGTGCAAGCAACTGTTGATGCCGCGATGCCGTGACGCGAAAACTTCGAGCAACTCCGAGGCTCCTCGGTTCTTTCCGCCGCTTAGACTCCGCCCACCGGCTGACTCCGCTCACTCGCCGCTACGACGCTTCTCTCTCTCTACTCTAGATAACATTATGTTTCACATCTGCCAGGCGTCCCGTGACGGCTACTTTTTCTTCTGCTGTATCATTATATCTGGTTATGGTATTGGCAAAATGACGCCCCAGTGTGCGGTACGCCTTAATAGTGTGAACCTACTAAAGTAGATAAATTTATCGAGTGTGCCCATTCGCGTTTTGTAATTTGGGCATTAGTAATCTATACTAATATTATAAAGCTAAAGAGTTTGTTTGTTTGGTTGAACGCGCTAATCTCAGGAACTACTGGTCCGAATTGAATAATTATTTTTGTGTTAAATAGTTCATTTATCGAGGAAGGTTATAAGCTATATATCATCACGCTACGACTAATAGGAGCGGAGCAGCAACGAATAATGTGGCAAAAACGAAAATTCCCGAACATGAATCGGGTATTATAGACTTATATTATAATCATAGACTTTATAACATCACTCTACGCCAAAGTAACTATTAGCGCGAGTGAAACCGCGGGCACAGCTAGTATTGGATAAAAATGTTATGTTACTGTACTGGCAGCTTAAAGTTATTTTTTATGATCAAGTATCATACTACGTAGGTAAGGTATGTATGAAATCAGTTTACCGGTTTCACTTTCAATATACATAATTATTATTGTAAGTTATAAAATTCAAGATTTGTTATGAAAACTAGAAAATATTTCATATTTATCTTTTAATTATGGCATCTTTATATCTAGTCTTGTGCGATCAGAGTCATGTAATTCATGTACATCTCATCTGTACCACCGTTGAGGTGCATTTAGATTATTTACTCTGTATATAATATTCGCATTCCTATAATGTATATCCGTCCTTTATTTTTGCTCATTAATCATGACAATTTTCTTTTATTATCTCAAAAAACTTGTTTGTCATAGATGTAGGATCTAAACGCAAATAGTATTATGTACAATATAATATATATAACACATTATTTTAATTGATATGTGATTTAAAATATCGTAAGATATAGATATAGGCAAGAGGTATGTGTTTGCTGATGGAGCCGTCTCCCTTTGCTCAGTTAGTTAGCCTGTGACAGGGAGACAGCTTATATGCTCAGAGATACGTGCAGGGCATAAGCATAGTTAACATTCCACATTTATATTCCTTGAATCTCATGGTATTATGCAAATAAAAAAGATATGTAACTTAATTAAATAAATATGTACCTAATTTTGTAGGTAACTATGTGCCACTTATTATTATTAATTTAGTGTCATTACTATAGACTTGCTATTTTAGATAATGTTTAATGGCAGGCACTTCTATATTCAGAACACACAGGGCCGTCTTTACTTGGGGGTTCAAGGGGCGCGGTGCACCAGGCACAGAGTCCTAGGGGGCGCAAGCCAACCGCGACAAAATTTGATAGGTACCTACTACATTGAGAGCACGCTAGCGAACCACCGGCATAGCTAGTACGGTATACATCATAGATATTGTTTTGCTAAAGACATGAGCGGTAGAGGGGGGATGAGGCTGATTTTTGCACCCCAGCGCCGAATATGCTTAAGACGGCCCTGAGAACACAATTGCCTTGTAATCCCATTGCAGATGCATTAAAGTATCTCGTGAATTAGAGGGCTAAAAGATTACAAGATATCATAAATGTTTATTTGCTTCATGTAAATAATTGTATTTTTGTTTTATTTAAATAAAATATAAAACAGATTTCTCTTAAATATTATTTATTGACTTCTGCGGTCTCAGTACGCCTGCCAAGATAAGACATTTTCTCACGGATCGTGACGTCATTTTTGTGGCAAAATCGTTACGTCTTATTTGCTAGCATGGCGTAAATATAAAATGGGTTTGACAGTTAAATACAACGTGTTTGACGTATGGATAAGATGTTATATCTTAAGTGCTAGCATGGGTTACCAAGATGTACCATAGAGACACGAATTTGACAGGTCAACGTAAATAAATTTCTCACGGTCAAAGGCCGGTGATGAGAAAATAATTAGGCTGTAAGAATTACATAAATATAGCATTTTATACACTATTATAACAAATAATACTTATTTTACTCCATCCTTCGCCAATATCAAGCGGACTACATGCAAAATTCTTCCGAAAACGAACACGTAAATTTATTTTCGTGTTCGACAAACAACAACAAAAAAGTGTAGAGACATTTCTATCTGTTTTATTTTCTTCCGAAAATCCCCATAATCCTATTCCACGTGATTTAAATCCATATTTTACAAAAAATCTGTTGGTTTGAGTTTAGATTTTGTTTGGCATCATACTTTTCGTGCTTTTTGCCGTTTTACAATGTAAAGTTCTTTAAATTGGCAAATAAAAATAGTATAGTGTCCAAGAAATACATTTTAAGCATAATACCACCGACCAAATGATAATACGTAAAGCTTCCGGCATAATAAAAAAGAAGCTATGCCCAAAGATATTTTTAATCTCTGCATAAATAATCTAATATACTCTATGATGTGTATGCAGCATCTTTTTTCTTTGTAAAGCTCCGTCTCGCTCTATTTGTCATTTCAATGAACGAATGAACGCATGCCAATTTTAGCAGGCTGTCTAATTTTAAACATCTTGGAAGCCATATTAGCAAATAAGATACGGGAACGCAAGTTGACAAGATGTTTTAGGGACTTGTGAGAAAACATCTTGGCAGGCGTACTGAGGCCGCTGATCGTTGGTTATATCCATATAGTGAATATTAAATAGCCAACAAAAAACATAATAAAATACTAATTTTATTATGATGTAGTTACATATCTTTCAATAAAATGCTACCTTAATTTAAATCTTACATAAAACACAAAAAGCATTCATAATAGCCATAAAAAAGGTTTTTAGCATTTGAATAAGGTATATTAATTTAAATTAACATGCTCTATGTATGCCTAAAAATAATCACACAATTGTTATGTACACACTATATTTAAATAATTCACTTTAAACTTACTTTACTAAATAGATGTATAACATTATAATAATGTCAGTATATATGTATGTACCTACTCTAGATATGTGAAATAGACAAAAAATGGAACACTGTACAAATATTCTCAACTTTGGTTATATGGGTCATAATTTAAACTCGGATGTATATCTTTAGAAGAGCTGGGACTTGACATTTTCTTCATGGCTTGCCTTCGGGCTGCATATGCGGACATTCTCGCAAGTCTGGCCTGCCTCTGCTCTGTTGTTTCACTGGCAAGCCTCTTAGCAGCATAAGCAGACATGCGAGCAAGCCGTTTAGCTCTCTGGTCACTTGTCTCCTGCGCCAATCTTTTGGCCGCGTACTCTGACATGCGCTTAAGTCTTGAGAAGCGCTGCTCAGGAGATTCGTTCGCCAGTCGCTGTGCGGCGTACGCCGACATCTTAGCGAGACGCGACGATCTCTCGTCCGACGATTCATTATTTGTACCGGACCCTTGGCGCCGTCGCCTTTTAAGAGGCTCCTGTTCCGCCAGGGGGTCCATCTCCTGGGTCGTAGGCATAGACTCTTCCGTTTGATAGCCGTCTTCACTGGTTTCCTCTAGTTCTCTTTTAACTTTCGATAAATTAACTTGTTCATGTCCCATATTTTTCCCGGTGCATAACACGGTGTTTACATTTCCACATTCCGATCTGATTGTTGAGATCCAATCGTTGTTTGCTTTCGCTATTACCAGTTTTTTCCAGGAACAATCAGATGAATTTATATCACCCATATTGATTATTCAAGGATAGACGTATCCACAGAATCATATTATGCAAACAAATTACACGATACACTTAACTATTACGGGAATCTACATAAAACATTAAGAATATTAGAGAATTACCTATATAGATAATTCATTTCATTGATCTATGTTCGATCATACAAACGTAAAGCAAATCTAAAAAAATGAAAATCTGTCAGTGTCAAATTTGACGATAACAAAATCCAAAATGGTGGTGTATGCACAAACCCATAGACACAAACCATAGATATTCTTTAGTCATTTGTTGTATACACAAATTGGTACACCACCGTACCAAGTTGTGTACAAATGGCTAAATAATATAGTTTACACTGTAAGTTAGAGTTTGGCCAACGAAAGCTGTGCACGATTTTTTTTTAAACTTCAGCATGGCAACTATTCCTGATTGTCAAAACTGTCCTATACGCTGATGAAATACGTTGATCATGTTCTTAATGTGGAAAATCAAAGGACCGTATTTTTGAAAATGAGCTTGGGAAGTTTTTTTTTAATTGTGACATACTTTTCTTACAGAAATATAGTAAAGCACAGTTTTTTATTTCACTTGAATCCTATTTATCCATATTAACATGTGTTTTTAAATTATAACTTAAGTACCAGTATCAAATCGATTTATGCGGAGTATAGCCAGTGTTGACAGATTCTGATTTTTTAAAATTGCCGCCTCTTTTAACGGTCAGCTATCGTTGGCCAAACTATACTCTTAATAATTCTCGGTGCATACATTTATTTGAGTCGATGTTGAACATTTAAAAGATAACATAGACCTATGGTCTAGTCTAATATTCTGCGTCATTGCCTATGGTACATGCAATCACTCGATTGCCTATAAAAAATATCAGAACTCTGAATTAAATTCGGTTATTTTTTTTTATCAACCACTAACATATATAGCATCTGACTAATCCAAATGCTAATAATAAAAAAATTAAAAAATAGTAAGCAGTGGTAGCCTCGCTGGCAAGAACGCCCGCCTTAAACGTAAGGGGTTCAAGTTAAATCCCAGGCCCGCACCTCTGAGATAATTTTCATGTGCGAATGTCATTTTCAACGATGATTACCACTTGAACGGTGAAGGAAAACATCGTGAGGAAACCTGCACGTCTATAGTAAGGCGTGTGAATCCGCACTGGGCCAGCGTGGTGGACTATGGCCCAAATCTCCCTCGTATCGAGGGGGAACGTGCCCGGTATAATGGCAATAAGCTCGTCCCCTATTACATAGGGACCAAAATACATCGGCGAATTGTGGGTGCACTACAGTGCACCTCTGACTACCCCTTCGGGGAATACAGGCGTGATGATGATGATGTATTAATAAATTTTGCATGGATACTCTAAAGTTTTCGATTTATTTGTAAATTGGATAATTGACTGAGATACTTATATTGTTATTATTTTTATTTTCAACTTTACAAAACTTCCAACTCTACTTCATTTTGTAATAGGGCAATATTTATTTTTGAGCAATGATTTATCCATAGACAAATACTATGAGTTGTCAAAACTTCAAAAGGTTGGCATTGCTTCCATCTGTTTTATTTAGCTAAAGTCTATTTTCTTTATCCATATTATCATATATTCAGGATAAAACTTAGGTGCCTAGCTGTCTGTATATCTGCTAATTGTGTTAACGTTTAGTTATAAGTTATACATCGATTTTGGATATAAATCTACTTGTTATGTTCATACACCCAATTTGTATATAATCGTGTTCAAAGAATGTGATGAATTGCAGTCAATATTTTTATCTTTTGTTTTGTAGATATTAGTGCTATCGAATTACGGGTTTCGAGAGCACTACGGCCATCGAGCAGTGTACACGACACAAATGTATTGATGACATAATGGTGTAATCAATCATATGTTAGTATTCCCATGATCGTCGATATCTGAACTAAACATGGATAGCGTCCCGGAGTCACCTGTGAAGATGAGCTCCCTGGAGGAGGCCGAGTGCTTCGTGGAAAGCGAGACCGATTATTCGACCATCAGAGGCAAGGTGAGTAGGTGAACTGTCTTTGTTTACCAACATATTGTTCCCGCGTTTTATGTGCCGACTCAGCACAATTAACAGATTTCGCTACTTTGACGGAGCTCATTGACATGCTATATAATTACTATATGTTGAGTATGTATTAAATGTGTGATCTTATTATGCTGAAGGCACTATGGGACACTGGAATGATAATCTGTTATTTAGTTATAATTCCTTATAAATCTATTTGTATTGTTATTAAAATGTTACTGATGTTTAACACATTACATTACATACATTTTTATTCCTCGAGCACAGCTATGTATGTACAATAGTGGTGAAATACACAAACAATTGTTTGGAAAGTCAAATTATTTAAGTTGTTGCATCATTTAATGTAATTTGATTGTATGATAGTGTAACTTTACAGTAACTGTTAACTTGGCTCATAATACACAGTATAGTGTTTATTATGTTGCACAATAAGGTCTATTGTTTGATATCTGTCTATTGATTATGTACCTACTATGTAATAATCCTGTTGCATCATTTAGTTTCAAATAGTGAGTCATCATATTGATACAGATGCTGCAATATCAAGTTGAAAGTTGCAATAACATGTTGAAACATGTTTTAAATTCTAAGTAAATAAATAAACTATTACACTATAACATCCTTAGATGAATTACAATCCTTATACAGACTAGCTGCAATGGTATTGGTCAATACAAAATGTTTTGTAAATTCATTGTGGATGGAACAAAAAAGTCTATGAATATGTAGGATCCAATTTAAACTTAAACATTAATTAGTTAAAAATTCTGTATAAAAAACATTCAAGCAAGGTCATTAACTCTAATTGGTTAACATTTCATATAAGAAGTATGTGGTATATTAAAATTTAAATATGGCTGAGCTTGACTTATTTATAATTTAGATGACTCTTGTGAGTCCGACGGCTGATGAGTATGAGCTGCTCAGAAAACAACTGCTGGAGAGGCTGGACGCTGGCAATGGAGAAATCATATATGACATTGGGCAAGGGGAAGGTACAGTCCAAAAATGTAGTAATATGGAATTGAGTAACAAACTTAATTAAAATCAGTAGTGATGTTTTATTGTATGAAAAAAATTCTTAGTTTACTTATTACTAGCTGAGTTTGCCACTTCCTACGCATGGAATTTAGGCACAGTTATGATTTTCCCAAATTTTAAGTAGCCTAAGTTACTCCATATAACATCACCTATTTGCTAGCAAAAGTCCTATCAAAATGGGTCCAACTGTTTGGGAGTTTAGCTAAAACTAATCAACAGCATTTTAAATATATGTTTTCGTTATATGTAGCATATTGTATTTGTTTGTATAGATTGGTTGTCACAAGTATGTTAACAGACATTGAGAAATTGTACCAATGGGGCACATAATACATCTATTATTAAAAAACAATTTCCTTGAAATGATAATTACTATGTATGTATCACGATTTGTTATTGATGACTGGCCACACATACGTTATTTCGTAAACAAATAGATAAAGTAGACACGATGTTTTGTTATCGCGTTTTGTCGTATGTGTGCGTGTGGCAATATTGACGCCTTGGGTTATGCCACATAATCCAAGTGCATCAAATGCTAATTTACTAATTCTGCCTTCTTCTTGGCTTAGTTCTATTAATTCTATTGATACACAATTAATTGAGTAGTGGCGGCCATACCCAACGATTTGCTTGGCCTAGTCTGACACCTGGCCCTCCCTTTAGAGGTCCACTCAAATCATAATGGTGAACTTCTAAATACTTTTCGAAAACTTGCAAATACCTAAGTCCACGGTTTTTCAAGCTAACATTAAAAAACAGGTTAATTCTTGGTTAGCTTTAGGAACAGTATGTTTTGAATAGAGCATTCTATTTATTGTTGTTGCTGAGCTGTAAGCTACTAAAACAACTACTAAAAAAGTAGAAAAGTACCTTACATGGTCACCCTGGCTTTAGGCTTGCACTTCTTGAAGTCAACCCCTTATATTTAAATGTGTCTGTTGATGCTAGATGGCCGCGGTCTGACCGAGGAGGAGTTCAGCGCGTCTGTGGCGACGTTGCAGTCGCTGGTGAGCGCCGAGCGCGTGTCGTGCGTGGAGCTCCGCCGCTGGGACTGCGGCAGCGGGCTCACCGGGCAGTACCTGCTGCGCGCCGAGCTCGACCACACCGACTTTATGGAGATCAGGTACCGTCACCTCATGCATTACCTTCTAAAGGATGACCGTAGGATGGCGTAGACATAAGTTTTATCTCTTTCAACTGTCAGATTCGTCGGGAAAATGACGTCACACTGAGGCATGTTCAGTACAAACAGCTCGAAGTGACGTCATTTTCTCGACAAATTGACAGTTAAAAGAGACGAAACTTATGTCTATATGGTCATGCTATGGGTGTATTGAAGACAAACGCAAATGTCAGATTTATTGCCAATACAAAGAAAAATATAATTCTGTTTCAATATACATTAAGATTAAATGTCCGGCGTAAAGGACGTCGGTGCCAATTCATGTGTGTATTTGCCTAGTCCGACGTAGATTGGCACCTACTCCAAATGTAATGAATTATAAGGTTATTACTAGCTTTTTAGTGCACCTAGGTTTTTGAAGTCGGTTTTTGTTTTTTGTTATTTTTTTTCTATATTTTCTTCTTTTTTATGAAATGATTAAATTTAATGGAATAAGATGAGAGATTGCTCCACCTGCGATTAGCGGGTATTTCATCCAGTGGCAATTTCAATCAATCCACATTTTAAAATAAAAATTGGTGATGAATGTGATGAAGATGGCAGATGAATCCTTTTCATGGTTTGGTTGTTGTATGATGATGTAACGGCAGGGTTGCGGTGGTGGGCAACGTGGACGCGGGCAAGTCGACGCTGCTGGGCGTGCTGACGCACGGCGAGCTGGACAACGGGCGAGGGTACGCGCGCCAGCGGCTCTTCCGCCACAAGCACGAGATGGAGAGCGGCCGCACCAGCTCCGTCGGGAACGACATACTTGGCTTCGATTGCATGGGTTAGTATAGATCATACTAATTTGAAAAAACCGGCCAAGTGCGAGTCGGACTCGCGCACGAAGGGTTCCGTACCACTATCTATAAAAACGCCAAAAAAATCACGTTTGTTCTATGAAAGCCCCCTTAAATATTTATGTTATTCTGTTTTTTAGTATTTGTTGTTATGGCGGCAACAGAAATACATCATCTGTGAAAATTTCATCCGTCTAACTATCGCGGTTCAAGAGATACAGCCTGATGACAGACGGATGGACGCACGGACAGCGAAGTCTTAGTAATAGGGTCCCGTTTTACCCTTTGGGTACGGAACCCTAAAAATCGATCCCTATGCAAAGTATTTACAGTGGCATTTGGAATAAAAAAAACTGTTCTGTACATACATACATATACTTACGCCTGTATCCCATGGGGGTAGGCAGAGACTACCGTTTGCCACACGCTACGATACCGACATACCTCTTTCGCTTCATCCACAGTCATACATCTTTTCATGCACTTCCGTTAAAATATTTGTATTATTTGTATTGTGCCCAGCAGTGGGACATTGAAAGGGCTGTAGTAGTATATGTTAATTGCAATAATAATTACTAGCAGCCCGTCCCAGCTTCGCGCGGGTTTCTAATATAGCCTATGTTACTCAGTGATAATGTAGCTTTCTAACGGTATAAGAATTTTTGAAATCAGACCTGTAGTTTTTGAGTTTATTCGTTACATACAAAAATACAAATCTTTCCTCTGTATAATATTGGTATAGATTGCTTACATTTTTTTATACCTACTATTTGGTGTGTGTAGGCAATGTGGTGAACAAGCCGGACCACGGCACGCTGGACTGGGTGAAGATCTGCGAGAAGTCGTCCAAGGTGATCACGTTCATCGACCTGGCGGGCCACGAGCGGTACCTCAAGACCACCGTCTTCGGCATGACCGGACACGCGCCCGACTTCGGCATGCTCATGGTAAGATTCAATAATGACATAAGCTAATATACTGGACTTGGAAAATATACCCTGTAGATACACACACAGGGCCCCAAGTCTGCTAACACGTTTTTTTTTTTTTTTCAAAATTAAATCAAATTTTACTCAATAAATAAATTATATGTACCCAATACATACAATACAATATACACGCCGGGTGACTAAAATAGGAATAAATAGATAAATATCGCCAGACAACCAAATAGTTATCGTATGATCCCAAACTAAGCAAAGCTTGTATGGACACTATCGTCGTGGAGATGCTATGACTCCATTTTTTAAGGCATAAACATTACATCTTGTATCAATGGTAACTAGAGGATATGACTAGTTAAATTGCATCAAGGTGACAATATCTAATGTCTACACTGCTCATATTATAGGTACCATTGATAAAAGATGTTGTTTTCATGCCTTAAATTATGGAGTCATAGCAACTCCACGACGATAGTGTTAGTAGACTTGGGGCCCAGATTTAATAATTCTTCAACATTTATAGCAATTGTCATCCATCTAGTAAGGCATTTTTTTGTAATAAAATTTGTTCTACAATGTGTGGCATTGTAGAACAAATTTTATTACAAAATTGATTATAACTTCTATATTTGTGGTATTTAATAAATGTTTTTGAATATGTATTTATATAATGTCCATGATGATCTTGTAATCTTTTCCTAATATTTCACTGTTTCACACTTCCAATTTTGAGTGACTTTGTCATAGAGTGAACAGAGAAGTCCGAATATCGACTCCGCCCTGCGGCAATTTTTTTTATTTTTATCTGACATTCGCCATTGTAGTTGTCGGATCAAATACGTCGAACAATATATATAAGCTGCGTTTTGTATATATTGTTTGACTTACTTTTGTATAATCAGGCAACTAAAATGGCGGATGTCAGATAAACGTCAAAAACTTTGGCGCAGGGCGGAGTCGATAGGGCTTCTCCTTTAACTCTATGGACTTTGCCGTTTACGTTTTGCGTTTTTGACGTTCGTGCGTTATTTTTAGTTAATTTTTGATTTGTGGTATGATTGTCGTTGCGTTAGATCGGCGCGAACGCGGGCATAGTGGGCATGACTAAGGAGCACCTGGGGCTGGCGCTGGCGCTGTCGGTCCCGGTGTTCGTGGTGGTCACCAAGATCGACATGTGCCCGCCCAACGTGCTGCAGGACAACCTCAAGCTGCTCATCAGGATCCTCAAGTCCTCCGGCTGCCGGAAGGTGCCCGTCATGGTCAAGACCAAGGACGATGTCATCGTTAGCGCCACCAACTTCGTGTCCCAGAGGTATTTATTAATACACTAGCTGGTGCGCGCGGCTTCACCCGCGTGGTTGTCGGTTGTCGACCAAAAGTAATCATGAAATTTTTACCGACGTCATCACACAAAATCTTTCATCCCCTATTTCAACCACTTACAACCCAGTTTCGAATTAAAAAGTAGCCTATGTCCTTTCTCAGGCTCTAGAATATCTCTGTACCAAATTTCATTCAAATCGGTTCTGTAGTTTAGGCGTGATTGCGTAACACACAGACAGAGTTACTTTCGCATTTATAATATTATAATAAACTTTAAAATTCTTAGTTGTCCTAATCATTTTGAACTATTTCCTCGTCCTTATCTGTTTGAAGCTGACTGTACATAAATCTTTGGCGTTATGTAGGTACTCATTACACAAGGGGAAAATATTGTTGTTGTTGTAACTTGGATATTGTTTCAGGCTGTGCCCTATATTCCAAGTGTCGAACGTGTCAGGCGAGAACCTGGAGCTGCTAACCATGTTCCTGAACCTGCTGAAGACGCGGATGCCGTCGCAGGACGACAAGCCCGCGGAGTTCCAGATTGACGACACCTACTCCGTGCCTGTGAGTAGACATCAACTTTGTATTCACTCATTATGCCATTTAATAGGTCTGTGAATATTCGTGATCGAACTTTCGGGAAGAATATTTTGTTAATCAGACTAGTCATTCTCATATGAAGGGTACAGACTTCCTGGAGACTACCCGGTGAGCCCAGGTAGCGTGCCCGGTAGGTGGCCACCCCGTTGCATTCCAGCAAGATGTGATTCCATGCATGCTCTGCATAGGGGGCTGTCCGTGATACCTAAATTAAAGAGGTTTTTATTAAAGTTGCCGTGACCAGTCGGAGCACTTGTTATAATGCGTAAGCGAGGTCTACTTAGCTGTAATAGGGCCTTCGTGAGTCGGCGGGGTCGTAATAGTTTGGCCATAAACAAAACTGCATTGTTGGCGCCATCTGTAAAGTTTTTTTATCTAATGATTACAATTCAAAATAACATACACAAAATATGATTCTATATAATAAAAAAAATTGTGACATTCTCTGTTATGTCCCTGTACCCTTAATATGCAGGATAAAGATTAACATTGTCTTGTGGCGACCCCTATATCTGGCCACAAACAAAACTTCTACAATATGCTAATAGATGACGTGTTAAAAATACAGGAAACCACAATTTTTATACGCAATCCTGAATCGCGATAGAAGAGTTGTCGATCATCTTAACTATATATTATGTACCTTAAGCTCTGGGGACACGACGCAAGGTACACATACACAAACAACGCCCGAACAATTAGCAAGAAGTATAGAATTCTAGTAATTTTATACAAAATAAAAAAAAAAACTGGTCAATATTTCAAGATGTGAACTATTCATAATGAATGCTTTTATAATGGTTAAATGTTCAAAAATGGATCGTGACTTCATCACATTATAATTTATTTGTCCATAAGGGTGTGGGCACAGTGGTATCGGGCACTACCCTGGCGGGCGTGATCCGGCTCAACGACACGCTGCTGCTGGGGCCCGACCCGCTCGGCCGCTTCCAACCAATCACAGTCAAGAGTATACATCGCAAGCGCATGCCGGTGCCCGAAGTCAGGGGCGGGCAGACCGCTAGCTTCGCACTCAAAAAGGTAACTTATGACCCAGAACTTAGGACGCCTAGTCGAGTAAAGTCTAATGTAAGGCGATGCCCAAGCGTCTCAGAATTTTGGCCAATACTAAAACGAACTGTATTGACTCATAAAAAAAGCACATTCTTCAATGAAATGTCATTGACAGCGCGAGCGAGTTTTAACGCACCGTGTCGCCGCGTGCATTTTACTACAGAAATTCAATCTTTATGTAGGGAAACCATACTCACTGTTGGCATCCCCCCACTTATTGGCACCCATGACTTTAAGTTAAAATAACAAGAAAACCATGACTTTAACCCCTGATTTTATGTCAAAAATGGAAAGATTGGACATTTTTTAATCTAAAACCCTCAACGTTAACCTCAAACTATGACTTAATTAGTACAAACTTTAAGTTTGTTTGGGACATACACTAAAAAACCCCGTTTTACGCATTTTCTTAAGGACCGGTACTTGTGCCAGTAACCGGGTAATCGGAAAATTTTGGAACAAATGTAAAAAACTTATGTTTCTAGTATTATTTTTTTTCAAAAATCTCAAAAAACTAAAAAACTAATGGATATTGAAATGAAATGAAATGAAAATGAAAAATATTCTATAATCTGATATCCTTTTTAGTGAAATAACGGATCATAGAGCGTTTTGGTGACTGATTTTCTCCGAGTAGGCGCTTAAGGTGCCAATAGCTGGGGGTTTTACCCTATATTGTACACTACACAAAGTCAGTTTTAGTATTGACAAAAATTTAGACGTGTGCTTTTAGACGCTTCACGGTGTACTAGGTTTTAAGGCGTCTCCTAGTGTTAGTGAAAACGTGCAGTAGTTGTATGCATGCATTTTGCATGTCATCATTTGCCTTACCTTGTCCCATTATTTGGGGTCAGCACAGTATGTCTTTTTCTTCCTTTCATCTCGCTTTTCCGTCATACTGACATCCACTCTGATCTCATTCATATCACCCTTTATACAGTCCATCCATCTTTTCTTTGGTCTTCCTCTCGCTCTATATCCGTCCACATTTATACTCATCACTCTTTTAGTCACATGATTCTCATCTCTTCTCATCACATGTTCAAACCATTCTAATCTCCTACTTCTTACTTTTTCTGCTATGGGCGCCACTTTTATACTACCTCTGATATACACATTTCTCACCTTATCCATTTGCCTCACTCCACACATCCATCTCAACATTCGCATCTCTGCAGAGTGGAGACGTTTGTGTGTGTCCTACTAAAATTATAAATGTGAAAGTTTGTCATGAATGATAGATGGATGTTTGTTTGTTACCCTTTCACGCAAAAACTACTGTACGGACTTTGATGAAATGTTAGTCAAATCATTTATTCTGTATAGGCCTATGGTGGCACTTACAAATTGTTAAGTTTACATTTATTATATACTACGCTACTACCACCGGATCAAAACGCGACCTTAACTGAGAAGATCCGGCAAGAAGACTCGTGGGCTGATCATTTTTTTAAATCGCCAAAACTTTTTACAAATACACAGGTACATATAGCTCCAGTGTGTTGCCTTTAGAGCTGCTTTTAATAATAAAGATAAAATAATAATACGTTAGTAAGGCAACACACACTACACTTTGACATGACGGGCAATATTTCGATTTTTGTTTTGAACCTGAGCAGTATTATTATTGTTTATACATCAGGATAACATATAGGCTATAATTTACAACGATATTGAACTATAGAAGTTTGTGCGGACGAAGATAGTTATAATTGGTATGTGTTTTGTGTATAATAGGTATGTGTTTTGTGTATAATTGGTATGTGTTTTGTGTATAATTGGTATGTGTTTTGTGTATAATTGGTATGTGTTTTGTGTAGAATAGGTATGTGTTTTGTGTATAATTGGTATGTGTTTTGTGTATAATTGGTATGTGTTTTGTGTATAATTGGTATGTGTTTTGTGTAGAATAGGTATGTGTTTTGTGTATAATTGGTATGTGTTTTGTGTAGAATAGGTATGTGTTTTGTGTATAATTGGTATGTGTTTTGTGTATAATAGGTATGTGTTTTGTGTATAATTGGTATGTGTTTTGTGTATAATTGGTATGTGTTTTGTGTATAATTGGTATGTGTTTTGTGTATAATTGGTATGTGTTTTGTGTAGAATAGGTATGTGTTTTGTGTATAATTGGTATGTGTTTTGTGTAGAATAGGTATGTGTTTTGTGTATAATTGGTATGTGTTTTGTGTATAATAGGTATGTGTTTTGTGTATAATAGGTATGTGTTTTGTGTACAGATAAAGCGTTCGCAAATCCGCAAGGGCATGGTGATGGTGTGCCCGGCGCTGGAGCCGCAGGCGTGCTGGCAGTTTGAGGGCGAGATCCTGGTGCTGCACCATCCCACCACCATCTCCTCGCGCTACCAGGCCATGGGTAACTGCAATACTCCTACTTATTATTCGCGTACACTTAAAAAAAGTCAACTTTTAGATTGTATAATTTCCTTGTTTTTTTTTTTCGACGCCACAACTATATAGTCGTCATCGTCAATGATATTAGAAAGTATAGATACCTCAATGTGTCAAAAAGGAGTTAAAATAAATATTTACCGAAATTAGTCTCATTGATGCCGCAGACATGTACACCCGTATTCTAAGACGTTACGTCGAGAATTCCTCGACTCCACTCAACATAACGCAAGGAAATCGATATTCAGTCTTATACGTCTTGGCATAGACCATTTGACGTACGCATATTTCGGTCACACATACACAGGATATGTGAAACTGTCAAATGTTAGGAAAAGCTGCCTCTTTGATAATAACTCGTTGGTCGGCATAGTAACCAAGAAATTCCTGCACAGCTAGCATGTGCGCCAAAGCTAGACTCGTAGAATATGTCGATTTTTAACCGACTTCATGTTTCTTACTCTCCTATGCAATAAGACTGAGTAAGTGACTTGGTGCAAAACAATTGGTGACACAGGTCTGGCCTTGGTCTGTGTGCTAGGCCTGCTAATTCGATTCCCATTCTCTCAGATAAAACTTTCTGTATAGCATTTAGCTAAGTTGGAGCAGCTGACTGTTGTTAGTCAATATATAACTGAAATAAATTGTATTAATTCTCTGGCGCAGTGCACTGCGGCAGTATCAGACAGACGGCGTCGATAATGTCGATGTCTCGTGACTGCCTGCGCACCGGAGACAAGGCCCTGGTGCGGTTCCGCTTCATCAAGCATCCGGAGTACCTCAAGAGAGGGCAGAGGATGGTAATCACATTCTTATCTTGAATTGACTTTTGTTTGTTAGTTTCCCTACAACTCAAAAACTGCTTGATCGCTTTGAGTTTTTTTTTATTGTTTGTCAAACGTTATAAAGAGACTCAAGACATTATAAAATATAATTTTAATGTATTGCTAGAATAATTATAAATTTGGAAATAAAATAAAATAGACATAAAGTTTAGCAAGTGCTAATTGATTCGCTGCCCGATCCGAACTGAGCTTACAATCTAATACAGGGGAGGTTTAAATAATTATAAAAATGTATGTGATACGAAGTACGGGTCATCTATTTCATAATAACTTATTTGCAGTATTATTATTTTGCGTACAAGTCAATTGTATGACGTATTTGGTTGCACAGGTGTTCCGCGAAGGGCGCACGAAAGCCGTGGGTAACGTCCTGCGGCCCGAGCCGGCCGCGCTGAAGCCGCAGCCGCGCGCCGCCGCCGCCAGACACGAGCGGCACGAGCGACACGAGCGCCGCAACGCGCAACCAGCGTCGCACTCCGCGCACAACAACGCTCATATGGTACACTCACCCTTACACTACACCAACAGACTCTCAGACATGACACAAATGATGTTGAATGTTTATGGGACAGATTGCATCATAACACATATTTAAAAAAAAAATGTGTACACCTAGGACCCGATTCTCGCGTAATGGACGTCATCTCGAAACGAAACGTCAAATTTTTTCGACATATGTCGAATTAGAGATGATGTCGATCTTGCGAGAATCGGGCCCATATACACATCAAAAATTCAATTAATGTTTATTGAAATTTTCGGTGTCCACCATTGAGTTATTTATTTATAATAAACTAGCAGACCTGGCGAACTTCGTACCGCCTTAGAATTTGTGACATACGAAAGCAGCGCCATCTATAATCATCAGTGTTCCTCTACTATACTATGCATGTACTATACATATAAACCTTCTTCTTGAATCACTCTATCTATAAAAAAAAAGCCGCATCAAGATCCGTTGCGTAGTTTTAAAGATTTAAGCGTACATAGGGACAGACAGCGGGAAGCGACTTTATATTATACTATGTATTGATGAATTACAGCAAGAGAGCGACGTGACTGCGACGGACTCGCCGTTCGAAGTGCAGGCGGACAAGCGCGGCGCGGGCGGCGGCGGAGGGGGGGGAGGCGGCGGGCGGCGCGGCCGGCGGCGACACGACAAGCCGCACGACAAGCCCCCCGACCAGCCCGCTGCCGCGCCGCCGCTCGCCGCCGCCAACTGACCGCCCCATCACCACTCTCCACACTTCCGTCTCTACCTACACACTAATAAAACCATCAACGGTCGCTAGGGAGCCGAGCTTTTGTTTTCCATGTGTGTTTTTTTTTTCTAGACAGTAGTCGATTCCGATTACATATTTTGTGTGAGCGTAAGAAAATGACGGTGTTTCGAGCTCCCCTAGCGCATCGCACCGCCACGGGTTCGGTCCGTTACTCTTCAGAGTACTTAGAGAGAGTACTTATTTCGATTTGTAGATTTATTCACTCCCGATTGTATCGGGTTGTGAATTATTTTCCTTGTGTATGATGCCTGCGTTTACTACTCAGTATGCGGCCTCCAAAGTTTCAATATTTTTGACTATAGCTATTCTTATACTCTAGATTAGAGAATTTACCCGTTTGTCTAGAATTCTAGGGTGTATTTTAGATTTATGCTGAAACTATTCAACGATATAACGCTTATTGTAATTGTGATTTCACTTTTTGACTCGCTTCATTACGAGGTAGTAAGTACAATTGATGAGTGATAGGAAGAGTTTTAAGCAATATACGATCATCTGATTTACATGTTCTCGTATTGCAAATTTATTTTCTGTTAAATTGAAAAATTATTTTATGTGAGAAATTAAATAGATATTTTAGTTTTGTTTTTCAGTTATGTTCTGATTATTATTTTCGATAATTGAACAATTGTTTCTTAAATTTGATGTCATTATACAGTATTAATGTCATATACAGTTACAGGCGGGGGATGAATCTGTTGTACTTTATATTCAAGGGATTTGACAAACAATGCAATAATGTTTAATGTTAGTGAGGCTAGCTGCTCTACTGCATATCATCATTCAGTATTTGATAACTCCACAGTACCATTACTATGTGATTTTTGTAGTGTAAGTAAATGAATATTTTTATGGTTTGTTCATTGAGTGAATAAAACTAGTTCAGAGTAAATATGTGTTGTGGCCTTATTTTATTGCTATCTGTAATTGAGACTATAACATAATTTAGCAGCATTACAACTAGACTAAAATTGTTTATATTTATCTATTATCATTTCTTTATTTGCTTTTTAGCATCTTGAATCCCTTCCTTTAGGTTTGTACTGAATTTCTTGAGAAATGATAACAGTCTGTTGACTTTCTGAGGGTCCATTCCATCTAACTTCTCCCTTCCTCTGTAAAATACTGATACAGCCAGTTGTGCCGCCCACCGCACAGGGTAAGACTCGGCAATCCTCTGCACCAGGTGTTCATTGCTTGCCAAGTATTTTAATAAAGCTCGAAGCGGCATTATGCTGGCTACAATCACTTAAATGATGTTTCAAATGAGCACATATTCCGGTACTTCTGAAGAAGTTCTTGTTTCAGTCTCAACTGAGTTCTCAGTATCTCAAACTGCTTCAGTTGGTCCTGTTTGTTATAGTCTATGCCAGGCAGACGCTTGATCTAAAAAAACAAATTGTGGTATAAACATTTGCTATGGAAATATTACAAATAATTTCTGTACTTGAGTTATTTTCACTATTCGTATCTGTAGATAGTGGGTTAGGTATCACATATGTGAATCATCAGATGATAATACTCCCAAGTAACAATTTATTTTGATGCAAACTTTGGCACTCAGTAGTCCATGTTTACATCCATTTGAGATGTGGCAAGATCATGAATACGATTTTGGAAGACACTACTTGGGATTGAAATGATTTTGTATTTAGACCTCCAACAGAACTTTGTAATGTTTTAGTGTAGTTTAGCAAGAGACGTGAATGCTTTTTTAAAAGGTACCTGTGCACGAGCCACTTCCAGTTTCTTTTGCAGGTCAAGCACCTTTTGGCTACAATCTTGGGATTCTCTAGCCTTAGTAGTGTTGTCGTGGAAATCCCTCTCGACGCTAAACGATAATAACACAAATGATTACGTCGTAAACGGATAAAAATTACTAGGTTTATCTAAAAATACCTTGACGTTTAGTACCTTCGTATGATTTCGTAAACAATCGGTAAAAAGCCTACATCTACGTCTTGCACAGATATGGGACTAAAGTTGTTTGGTTCGGAATGATCTGTGTTGTTTTCCATCTTAGTATCAACGAGAAATTATACACAAATAATAAACTCACTTGTAAAATAAAATCGTCAATCGTTAAAAACCAAAGAGCATATAAAAAGAAAAATAACTTTTGGAAGTGAGGTTATTTTTAGTGTTGCTACAGTGATTTTCATAGAGCATTTTAAGTAATGTTAGTAATTTATATATTCTGACAGGCAGCACTATTAGAAAATAATCGACTAGTTAGTATCAATCCATCTGGTATTTTATTATCTTTGGATTATTTGTTTTGTTGGCGTTGACATTTTGTTTGCAATCCTAAATCCTGTACTTTCACAGAGTAATAAAATATATCACAGAGAATATATGGATGGGGAACCTAAGTGATCTGTGGAACCTACTTTTCTTGAGTCACTTCAATTTCGTGTTTATGTATGAAACAATGTAATAAAGTCTAGCACTTTATTATAATTTATCGCAATTATATACAAAATGGATGAAGTTGCTAAATTAGAGCATTTGTCCCTAGTGTCTAAAGTGTGTACTGAGTTGGATAATCATTTAGGACTAAATGATAAAGATTTAGGTAAGTCTCTTGAATTTTATTTTAGTCTACATTAGCCTAAGATACCTGCTTACCCCACATTGAAATCCTTATCTATATACTAAAAATCAGTTACGATGAAAACTTTCAGTTCCATCCCCATAAATAGTTCATAACATTTTTTTAAATTTAGGGGTTATTACCTGAACAATAACTTTGAATACTTCATGCTTTAGCCATACATGTTTTTTGGGGTATAAATAAAAACTTCGAATCGTGATTCTTATTCATATCCTATTTTTGTAAATTTACACAATTCTTATTGTACCTCTTTTGCCTTACAGCTGAATTCATTATTGATATAGCTGACAAGAATCCTGCATTTGATGCCTTCAAAAGTGCCCTCATTGAGAATGGAGCCGAATTCTCAGACTCCTTCATGACAAACTTATTACGTATCATACAACACATGAAACCGGCAAACAGTACAACACAGAATGTTGAGGCAAGCAATCAGAGCAATAATCCACTTGCAACAAAGTTTCCCGGTCTAGCCATACCCAACGAAAAGCCGCCTGTATTCTCTGATGAGGATAGTGAAGAGGAACCAGACTCTAAACCAAAAAGGTTAACTTCAAAAGAGATTTTTAAAGATGAGTCAAAACCAAAGGCTAGTGATGATGTGGTCGACCAGGCTATGGCTGAGCTGGAAGCTCTAGCGCCATCCCACTCTAACACAAAAAAAGAAATAGTCAAGAAGGATACAGAAGTAAAAAAAGATCCAGAGAAGGAGATAGTTAAAAAACGCGAGAGAAGTCACAGTAGAGAGCGAAAAGATATACGTAAGAGAGATAGGTCTAGGGATAGAAAGAGACGTAGCAGAAGTAGAGATAAGAGAAGTCGGAGTAGGGACCGTAGGAGTCGTAGTAGAGATCGTAGAAGTCGTAGTAGAGACCGGCGAAGTCGAAGTCATGATAGGGATAGGAGAAGGAGATCAAGAAGTCGACAGAGACATAGGTCAAGATCTCGAGATAGAGGAGATAGGCGGAAGAGGTCTCGGTCGAGGGGTGGTAGGAGGTCACAGTCCCGTGAAAGAGACAATAAAGAAAGGTATGGGGATTATGGCAAGAAAAATAGAAAGAAGAGTCCTGAGGTTGAAATGAGTGATGATCCGGAACCCGGTAAGGTAAGTACACCGTGCTTTTGACCTACGCATTATGTATTTTTATATGTGGTATTGATAGGTGAAGATTCACCTATGTGAGTGGTGATAAATGTGGGTGATTAAGGCAGGCTATCACCCACCATGTGTTCACCGCCATCCCTCTGTTGCCAAACTAAAAGAATCTTTTTGCCTCTACTCAAAATTAACTACATGACATAAAATTCTCCTTTGAATGATTTTTGAAACAACTTGTTATTAAGTAGATAAACTTTGATTTCCTTGTTTGTAAGTTGTTAGAAGTCTTTGTAGCTTTAAGTTTTATTATTACAGATTTACAATGGTCGGGTAGCAAACATAGTACAATTTGGTTGCTTTGTGCAAATTGAGGGCGTCAAGAAGAGGTGGGAGGGTCTTGTGCATATCTCGCAGCTGCGGTCCGAGGGTAGAGTCACCACTGTGTCTGATGTCGTCAATCGAGGGGATAAAGTTAAGGTACTGTAACATAGTAGATAATAGTATGTATAGCTAATGCCTAATTGCTTCATTTGAGTTTTCAATTCCACATTTTCTAATTTATGAATAAGATGTTATAAGTTTAATTGGGTATCATTTGGGCTCCCTTTGTGACAATAATTAATACCTTATTACAGATTAAAGTGTTGTCGGTGACCGGACAGAAAGTGTCTCTGACAATGAAGGATGTCTGCCAGGACACAGGGAAAGATCTGAATCCAGCATCACATGCCCATTTGGAGGTAAGTAACATCAGAATTAATTACTTATAAACAATTAAATTTGCATTAACGTTTTATGAGTGCATTCTAATATACTACTCAAACTACCTATTCAGAGTTATACCATATACCCAATAGACAGAGATGGCACTATAAAAACTGTAAATTTTCTCTTTATGACTCATTCTCCCTCCGCATAGGAAATCAAATTGATAATTCTGAAATAAATAACAATTATTTAATTACCTGCATACTACATACTTACAAATATTGTAAGTATGTAGGTAATTTTTTAAATCATTGTATAATTCTGTTAGGCTGAACGCGAAGGGCGCAATCCTGATCGTCCGCCGCCGAACGCGACTGTGCTGGCGGGCCTGCAGGGCGGCCTCGACCCCGACGAGGACTCCAGCCGCAAGCGCGTCACCAGGATCTCCAGCCCGGAGAGATGGGAAATCAAACAGGTTACATTACCCACCGTTCACAAAATATTCCACAGTACACTAAACATTTTAATGTTTTAATATACTTAGGTAATTTGAAACTTTCTAATGGAGTAATGGAAGGTTAAAGATCTCCATATTAAAGACCTACTACCTAGCTACATATCTACACTGGTTAAAGACATCTCCAAATGTAAAGTGGCAATCGCGGGACTTCTGACGTCACATTCCACATGGAACGCAATTTTTGCTCTAACAAGGATGAATAAATGTGATATATTTTTGCAATTTCCAAGTGTCCTTTGTCCACAGATGATATCATCAGGCGTAATAGACAAGAGTGAGCTGCCAGACTTCGACGATGAGACCGGCCTGCTGCCGAAAGACGAAGACGGGGAAGCCGACATCGAGATCGAGCTGGTGGAGGACGAGCCACCCTTCCTGCAGGGTCACGGCCGGGCCCTCCACGACCTGTCTCCCGTCAGGATCGTGAAGAACCCGGACGGGTCGCTGGCGCAGGCGGCCATGATGCAGTCGGCGCTGGCGAAGGAGAGGAGAGAGCAGAAGATGATCCAGAGGGAGCAGGAGATGGAGAGCGTGCCGATGGGGCTGAACAAGAACTGGATCGACCCGCTGCCGGAGAGCGACGGGCGCGCGCTGGCCGCCAACGTGCGCGGCGCGGGCGTGGCGCCGCAGGACCTGCCCGAGTGGAAGAAGCACGTCATCGGCGGCAAGAAGTCCTCCTTCGGCAAGAAGACCAACCTCTCGCTGCTCGAGCAGAGGCAGTCGCTGCCCATCTATAAGCTCAGAGATGAATTGACTAAGGTATGTGTTATATTGTATCTGTAATTATCCACTTCTTTTTTTTCATTTCTGGGCACAAGCTGCAGTTGCGCGCAATAGTGTCGTTAAATGTAAGCAGTCCAGCTATAATAAGCTATACTATAATGTAAAATAATTAATCCTTTTGGAAAAGAATAACTATTGCGGTTTTTATCCAATCTTCCCCATTGCATTCCAAATGGGTGCTATCTATCTAGAACTGGTATACTGTAATAGTACTTTGGCGGTAAAGGGAACCTTCCTGCCAAGTGGGTGGTATGTGGGTGGCCTGGCGGGGTCCGCTACGCCCCGTTGATGTTGTCGGGGAATTTGTATATATAGTTCAGATCGTTGAACACACTAGTACCGCGAGCTAGGATTTTCATAGTACTTTGTTTGGCGGATAATTTTTTGAACGCGTAGAATTTCGATGTGTCTACAGTCGCGCCATCTAGTAGCGACTGCCGGTAGTTGTGTTTCGTGGCGAGATATAGGGTGCGCCACAGTACCTTAATAATAGTTTATATTTGAGTAAAATATACCTATTTTTTTTTTAATCTTTTCAAGTGCTGGTATCTCTCACTCAATGAGTGTTCTGTACCTATCCATGGTGTTAATGTTTTTTTTAAACCATAATTCCTAATTTGTTGAAAAACTTTGTTTTTCTGTTCGTTTTATCTATGTTGCTTATGCTAAAGGATTAATCAATGATAGTGAAAGTAGGAATTCAAGAATTTGACACTAACAAAATGCAAATGGTATACATTTTTCACCCACCTGAGAATCTAAGAATCTGGAAATTTCTTGCCAAACTGACTAAAACTCTTTTATATTTTTGAAATACATAAACAGCTCGTAAACTACCTTCCATAGGCAGTAGCGGACAACCAGATCTTGATTGTGATCGGTGAGACGGGCTCCGGCAAGACCACGCAGATCACGCAGTATCTGGCGGAGTGCGGGCTCACGGCGCGTGGGAAGATAGCGTGCACGCAGCCGCGCAGGGTCGCCGCCATGTCGGTCGCCAAGCGCGTCGCGGAGGAGTTCGGCTGCAGGCTCGGCCAGGAGGTCGGGTACACCATCCGGTTCGAGGACTGCACCAGTCCGGAGACTGTTATCAAGTCAGTAATCCTGATACCTCAATCTATCTATCTACTACAGCCCTTTTAACGTCCCACAGCTGGGCACGGGCCTCCCCTCAATGGCGGAATAATTACCGCAGAGCCAGTAGGCCGAAGTACGAAGAGTAAAGCCGTTATGGGTCCTCTAGCTACTCTATAAATGTGAATTGTCAAATGCCATTCAGTTGGATACCCGATATTCATGCAAAAGATAAAACATTATTTTGGACTGCTGATATATCCTGTATATTGGATGACCTAATATTAATTTACGGCGTGTGCTACTACGCAAAATTAAGAAAAACATTTTGTTTATTTTGTAGTCTAAAACCATCTTCGCATTATTGCCTTTCAAATAAAACCGGTTTGGGGCACATAGGTTGGATGGTTTCAAAGTCTATAACGGACATAGGAAAAATTCTTTACGTGTTTTATATTATATAGATAGATAAAAAAAAACTCTTGCACTTTGGCACTGCCCTCGAGATATGTCGAAACAAAACGTCAAATTGGTCGTATTTTTTCGAGATATCTCGAATAGAGATTATGTCTATCAAACGAAAATCGGACCCCTGTCCTGTGCTATTTCTTACTTTTACTATACATATTGTCATAAAGTGTTCAAATCACACCATCCTGACATAACATAATGTTACAGGTACATGACTGACGGCATGTTGCTCCGCGAGTGTCTCATGGACCTCGACCTGAAGACGTACTCTGTGATAATGCTGGACGAAGCCCACGAGCGGACCATCCACACTGACGTGCTCTTTGGGCTGCTCAAACAGGCCGTCCAGAAACGACCCGAACTCAAACTGATCGTCACATCAGCCACCTTAGACGCCGTCAAATTCTCACAATACTTCTTCGAAGCGCCCATATTCACAATCCCTGGCCGAACGTTCCCCGTCGAAGTGTTGTACACTAAGGAACCGGAGACTGATTACTTAGATGCGTCACTTATTACAGTCATGCAAATCCATTTGAGAGAACCACCCGGAGATATTTTACTCTTCTTGACGGGGCAGGAGGAGATCGATACTGCGTGCGAGATTCTGTACGAGAGGATGAAGTCGTTAGGTCCCGACGTGCCCGAGCTGATCATCCTGCCGGTCTACTCCGCGCTGCCGTCGGAGATGCAGACCCGCATCTTCGAGCCAGCCCCTCCTGGCTCCCGGAAGGTGGTCATAGCAACCAATATCGCGGAGACCTCGCTGACGATAGACGGGATCTACTACGTCGTGGATCCAGGGTTCGTGAAGCAGAAGGTGTATAATTCTAAGACCGGCATGGACTCGCTGGTAGTTACGCCTATTTCACAGGTTGGTAAAAGTACCTTTAATTTCTTGGCTCCTGTAAAGTTTCGACTAGTTTGAGTGTATAATGCCCACTGACACTAGAAGAGAACTAAATGTGATGCCTAAATTAATATACACTGAAAACTGCTTCATATTTACGTATCGTTTTAAGGGGTCTCCTAACGTTAGTAAAAACGGACATAAGTTTGTACATTATGTGATCCTCTTACCTCAATATCAACAACCATAAAATGTTAAATATGTAGTTATTTTCTTTTTTCTACTGGTGTGATAATAGAATTATCGATCAGACATATCATTGACGTGAGACTGGCAAATCGCCATCTAGTCGTGAACTTACTGTTTTTTTTTTTTCAGTTATACAGAGTGTATCAGAAGTCCGAAATAATACTTTGGGGTACATATACGGTGGCTCATATATGGAAACTTAGTGAAGACAGTTTATACCTAACTATCATAGTTTTTGAGTTACAGACCAGTGAATATTATTCACATGTATCGTGTTCTTGATAAATCCATGATCCTATCAAGCAGTGTAAACTACATTCACGAAGGGTGGCTACCAATATTCACAAAACAGATAATGAACATTTAACATAGAACTCGAGATATTACGTGTTATAGTAATTGGCGACGAAATAAAAGTAGAAAAAACATGGTCGAAGTTCGATCAAAATTTTTTATACCATTCTGTTGTATTGTCGATACTGATGCGAACGTCAATGTATTATTTCGGACTTCTGAAACACCCTGTATGCCTTTGTTTTACTTTTTTATGTCAATGTCGATATGCTAAAGCCTGCCACACTGGGACGTCGACTATCGTGCGTCAATTGTTTTGCCATACCATTTTAAGCCCTCCTAACTCGACGATGACGTTAAAATATACGCGTAATATCGAGACGAATATTGCAAGTTTTTCAAGGCGATAACCAATCCTATAGGTCAGGGCTTCCCCAACTGTGCGTCGCGACGCCCTGGGGCGTCGTTCTTTATTTTCTAATAAAAAAAATAAGTTTTTCTAACAAATTATTATTAGGCTAGAACTACAATAGGAGGCCAGGGCGTCGCAAAAATATGGCAACTTCGTAAGGGCGTCACAGTTAAAATAAGTTTGGGAAGCCCTGCTATAGTTACTGTGCGATTCAAATGAGAACAGGATCGACTAAGCGCCATATTGTGACGAGCGGAAAAGAATTATGACTTTAAATAATTAAGACCATTTACTACTAATTTATTGAAATTTGATGTAAGGCTATTATTTTTGATATGCAAATAAGTATTTTGCAAACCATACTTTTGAAGTGACATTTGGCAGATAGAGGTTATTGACATTACTATTCTTATTTGGATCGCATTGTAGTAATAGTATAATGGTAATAATGGTATGTGCGTGTGCGCAGGCGGCGGCGAAGCAGCGCGCGGGGCGGGCGGGCCGCACGGGGCCGGGCAAGTGCTACCGGCTCTACACGGAGCGCGCCTACCGCGACGAGATGCTGCCCACGCCCGTGCCCGAGATCCAGCGGACCAACCTCGCCACCACGGTACATATACCACACCACACAACCTGAACTAATATTCTACCTACATATACGGTAGCTAATATTATGTAGATGCTCAGTGTAGAAAAACTATACCTAACTATCATGGTTTCCCAGTTACAGACGTTTGGATATTTATTACGAGTATCGTGCTATCGCCCACCCATAAACTTGAATAGAGTGTATCGAGGGGTTTCTACTAATATTCACTAAACAGAAATTGTAAATTTCGCATAAGACACGAGATATTACAAGGTTTTGAAATAGCTCGCGAAAAAAGTTGAAAAATCATGTTCGAATTCCGATTTAATGTTTATACCATTCAGTTTTATGGTACGGTGCTCACGTAAATGATAATGTTTTATTTCGGAATTCTGAAACACTGATCATGCATTCGTTTGTCAATCGCGCAACACTAGTGAGTTGCCGGGGTCCATTATCTAATTTTCTAAAGCCATCACACAAAGATTTCATAGTGAAGCATTCTAGAGATATTAATATTTTTAATGATTACAGTAGTTTTGCAAGATTCTAAATTATATGATGAATGAACAGGTGCTGCAGTTGAAGACGATGGGCATAAACGACTTGCTTCACTTTGACTTCATGGACGCGCCGCCGGTGGAGTCTCTGATCATGGCGCTGGAGCAGCTGCACTCGCTCTCCGCGCTCGACTCCGAGGGCTTGCTCACCAGGCTCGGCCGCAGGGTAACTGACACTACCACTACAATACAACTTATACAGGATGTTTCAGAAGTCTGAAATAATACTTTGGGTACATATACGGCAGCTTATATTTGGATGCTTAGTGAAGACAGTTTATATCTAACTATCATAGTTTCTGAGTTACAGACCCTTGAATATTTGTCACAGGTATCGTGTTCTGGCCTTTGGGTACATCCATAACCCTATTCAGCAGGGTTAACTACACTAATGAGAGGCGGCTACCAATATTCACAAAACAGAACATGCAAATTTTACATAGGACTCGAGATATTACGGGTTATAGAAATTGACGACGAAAAAAAAGTTGGAAAACCATGGTCGAATTTCAATCAAATTAATGCATAATGTATGTTTTTTTTTAAACAGATGGCGGAATTCCCCCTCGAGCCGAATCTATCGAAAATCCTCATCATGTCCGTAGCGCTCCAATGCTCGGACGAAATCCTGACCATAGTGTCAATGTTGAGCGTGCAGAACGTATTCTATCGGCCCAAAGACAAGCAAGCGTTGGCCGATCAGAAGAAAGCCAAGTTCAATCAGCCCGAAGGCGACCATTTGACTCTGTTAGCGGTATACAACAGTTGGAGGAACAATAAATTTTCTAATGCGTGGTGTTATGAGAACTTCGTGCAGATTAGGACTTTGAAGCGGGCGCAGGATGTGAGGAAACAACTCCTGGGTATTATGGATAGGTGAGTTTATCAACCAGTGGGGACTAGACCTCGAAACTAGACCTATCTTACGGCTTTTGCTCCCTGTCAAAATCAAAATCTACAATTTTTTATTCGTGTAGGCCAAAAAGCACTTACAAATAGTTAGATTCTACCACCGGTTCGGAATGCTGCTTCCGCTGAGAAGAGCCGGTAAGAAACTCAATGGTTACTCTTTCCAAAATGATAATTGCGAGTAATAGACAGGATCAGCAATGCCATGAGAGCAGACAGCACCTTTGCCACAATACTAGAGAAGAATTATACTCACGGCAGCCTAATATTAAATACAAAAATAGTCTTTACGCTTAGGAAGCTAGTACAGTAAGGTGTGTCTACTCCCATTTACAATGAAGGGATTATTCTAAACCACAGATGGTTATAGAAATAATTGCTTTGGTATGATGCCTTCAACGCAGTATGGGAGAGTAGATGGTAAGTCATTAAGAGGAAAATGGTTGGACCAGTCCTTCCAGTCGTCTTATTTCAGACGAGTGAAAGAGACAAAATTAGTGACATAAGTTTAGTCTTGGCGCACGCGGTGCAACTACTGCAGCCGCGCACGTCTTGACGCTTCAGTGTGTCCAGGGCTACAAAGTTTTAACATATTTTGTCATTCACAGACATAAATTAGACGTAGTATCGGCCGGCAAGAACATGGTTCGCATCCAGAAGACCATCTGCTCTGGATTCTTCCGGAACGCCGCCAAGAAGGACCCGCAGGAGGGGTACAGGACCCTGGTGGACAGCCAGGTGGTCTACATCCATCCCTCCAGTGCACTCTTCAACAGACAACCGGAGTGGTGAGTTAATAATCATTTTCGTTTGAAAACAAAATGGCGGATTTTCAATATATTTTGACAGTAATTAATTGCAATAGAGTTAGGTAAGCACCCTGCAGACTGCAGCACATATCTATTAGGTATTTATGATATAAAAAAAATCAATTTACTCAGCAGTATTTTTTTTATTGTTTGGTATGAAATAAATTATCATCTCTCTCTCCAGGGTAATCTACCACGAGCTGGTCCAGACAACAAAAGAGTACATGCGCGAAGTGACCACCATCGACCCCAAATGGCTGGTGGAGTTCGCGCCCGCCTTCTTCAAGTTCTCAGACCCCACGAAGCTATCCAAGTTCAAGAAGAACCAGCGCCTCGAGCCGCTGTACAACAAGTATGAAGAGCCCAACGCTTGGAGGATATCGAGGGTCCGCAGAAGAAGAAATTAATTTTGCAATGTATATTGTAATAAAGATTGTATGAACTTATTTTTGTTATATCACTTTCATAGGTATTGATATAATAGTAGATCCCACATAAACCGATAGTCTGCGTCCAGGGATATGTATGGCCTACTTTATATTTGTTACAGCTCGAATTAAAGGTACATATGCACAGAAAGTTACCAATAACAGTCTCAGTGCTCAGATCATAGAGGAATACTTGTGCTGAACAAGCCGCGCCGCTTTTCAGTAAACTAAGAATTAGATTTTTTTATTCATGTAAACCAATACACGCACAACACAACCGAAAAAAGTGTTCCGCGTAACAGCGGCAGCACACATGTACACTTTTCATTAATTTTACATTTCACAACACGTAGAAATGTGCAAAAGAGATGGCTTGATAAAACCAACGAGAAAAAAAAATAGATAGTGTTGTCACTTGCGCTTCTATGTGATGTAACATTCATCTGTCGACGTATTCGAGTCTTCACTTTTGCGCTCTCATAACATATCTGATACTCAATGGAAAGAGGCCATTAACACAAAAAAAAACATATCTGATTTAAAATACCATTGGTGCATCGCAAATAACATACATCTACGTTTTGTTATCTATTTGGATGAGAAAATGTAGTATTTTATTAACTTAGAAGAAAACATAGATAATACACTATGAAGAAAAGAAAACTAACTAAACGTAAACGTCAAAGTATTTTCATCTGCTGATTTGGTTTGTGGTTTTTTTTTTGTATCAGAAAATGGACAAATTCGTGGGAAAATGAGTTGACTACATATAATAAAAAACCGCAATACAGTCAAAATTCTATTGTCCTATCGAATAACACAAATTGTGTGACATGGATTTCTTTTCTGAAATAATCGGCGAAACCGTGATATTGGGAATAGATTCCCTCATCCTTGGGTTCTGTGTAAAACAGCTGAGCAAATGTAAACACATCCTGAATGCTTTGCAGGTAATCAACCCTACTTTTTATATGCTTGGTACCTTTACCACTTTATTGACTTCTAACAACCTGCCCTACACAAGTTCTATTCTTAAAATAGAGGACCAGTCTGCATAAGTTCTAATTATAATATACCTCCTTAAAGTTGATATCTAAGTCCCAAAAAATGATTCCTAATTCATCTTTTGCTAATACTTTTGGGTTAGGTAAAACGAATTTTAATTATTATGCAACTACTATCAATATGATATTATCTTAAATCAAGTATGTAATGCGATAATTATCCCCAGACGGCTCCAGTGTTGGATATCGACTCGACCTTGAATAGAGAGATAAATAAGTACCCTGGCAATGTGATCCCGTATGTGGTGATCCGAGGGCTGGTGAAGCCACTTGGTACACCCATCACCAGCAACTACAACAACTCAGTCACTGGAGTTGTGCAGAGGTAATAAAAAACTCATCAATTTATGGCTGATACCATTTTTTTTTACATCGATAAGGTAGCATACTATGAAGTTTCTATATAATTAGATAACCAAAAAATAATATTAGGATGATTGCTCTGTCAGCCCTATTCTTGGTACAAGGTAAACTACACATGAATATAGGGATGGGAGGCAACAATTAGTCAGAATATAGCTTTCTGCTGTTAGTGGTTCTTAATTGTAGGCATAAGCCTGTGTGTGGTCAGACTTGACAAGCTTTGCTACAAGGGTAAATACTCTAAAAGTAGTACTATGAATTGTTTGATGGTATGGCAAAAACAGTATAGACTATAAAAAAATGTTTATGCATGAATTTAATTAGCAATTATTGCATTCTAGGTTGACAATCAAAGAGCATGTGATAGCCAGAACTTCAGCAGGGTTCTGGTCAGACCAGACACGCACCATTCATGAGGTGTGCAATTCCACACCCTTTGTCCTCAGCAATGGGAAGTACAGTATTGAAGTGGTGGATGCACTCGCTGCCGAACTGCTTGGTAAGCCTTCTAATATGTACCATTTTCTACTAGATTCCTCATAGGTGCCAGTCAAACTAAGATAACTTTAGGGAACTGTTAGAAATAGTTCGAGGACTGATGACCAAGAGTATGAGACACTATTAAACATAGTGGACAGCTTACTGAATTTGACCTACAATAGGGGTCAGTTTAGCAAATTTAGGGGACTGTGAAATGATTATGGGATTGTTAAACAAAGTGAGAGGATAAATTGACTTGATTTAGGAAACTGTTGGCACACTTCACCATTGTATCATATAATGAACTGGAGTGATTCTTGTTACACCCAGTTCCAGGACAAAATCTACTATGTCTTCTTTCTGCAGCATGTGTCAACTGTCTATTCGGGTCCTGTGCTAACGTGGTCCAACATTTCCAGGCTACCTTCTATTCTACTATTAACTAATAATAAGTTACATTATTTGTAGACTTGGATGTAATATCGGACAAGTTCGAGCCGATGTCGCCGGGCGTGATCGACCACGTGTGGGGCTTCTTCTCGGGCGTGCGGCAGCGCGGGCTGCAGACCATGGAGGAGATGCTGCGCGACGGCTCCTACATCACCGCCATCGGCGAGCTCGGCCGCACGCACTCCGGCTCGCTCAAGATACAGCCGCCGCGAGACGGCCTACCATTATACCTCACCACGGCCACCAAGTCCAGCCTGCTCAAGAGGCTGGCCAGCTCTAAGGATTTCTTAAGGTCAGCCAACAATAATTCTTACATTATTTTACAAGCAATAAATTTATATACCTTTTATTATTTATTTTATACATGTATTAATAGAATAAATATGAAATACTTTTGATGTCCTCCTATGAGGTTTGTTGTTGGATTACAGTTCCTATTCAGATAGAATATAAAGGGGGTGATCCATTTGCGAGTAAGACCGCCGGTTCGCCAACGAACTCGCGAGCCAAAGGTCTAAACCGCCAATGGAGCACTTAAAAGTCCGCGGACTTGCTCGCTGGCTCTTTGTGCATGCTTGAAAGTCCGTTGTGCAAAAAACCGCCATGACTTCGCCAATGATGAGAGATGACTGTTTGGTACCTACGCTAATGGATCACCAACGTGAGTCCTAATGGATCACCAACGTGAGTCGACGAGCTAACGGTCTATTTAGACCGGCTCGCAAATGGATCACCCCCTTACGTAACACTTATAATATAATATATAATACATCATCACGCCTGTATTCCCCGAAGGGGTAGGCAGTGGTGCACTGTAGTGCACCCACACTTCGCCGATGTATTTTGGTCCCAATGTAATATGGGGCGAGCCTATTGCCATTATACCGGGCACATTCCCCCTCAATACGAGGGAGATTTGGGCCATAGTCCACCATGCTGGCCCAGTGCGGGTTGGTGAACTTCACACGCCTTTCTACAGACGTGCAGGTTTCCTCACGATGTTTTCCTTCACCGTTCAGCAAGTGGTAATCATTGTTGAAAATGACATTCGCACATGAAAATTATCTCAAGAGGGGGAGGAGCCTGGGATTTGAACTTGCACCTCTTCAGTTCAAGGCGGGCGTTCTTGCCCACGAGGCTACACTTATAATAAGACATGATAATTTATAATGCGCATTATCAGCAGGGCTTGTGGATTGTCTTCAGTTTGTGAGACTGCGGTCTATTAGGGCAGTGGGTACTATGTGGTCAATAGTCTAGTATTAAAATTTACGTTCCAGGGTACTGTTAGTGATATTCGGGTCGGTGGCGGCGGCGGCGTCGTGCCGCATCGCGTACAAGTACATGCGGCGGCGGCGGCGGCGCGCGGTGGAGGACAGCGTTAAGAAGCAGCTCGCCGCCGGCCGCCGCGAGCGCCGCGCGCACGCTCGCGAGAAGAACCTCACAGACGTGCAACTGTGTGTCGTCTGCACTGAGAACCCTAAAGAGGTCATTACATCATTGCTCTTTTTCACTAACACTGGAGGATTGCTTAATGCCAGTTATAGTAATTTTAGGCATCACGTTAAGGCTTTTCCTAGTGATATTAGTGATAGCAATAACGGGCATAGAACATCACTGCGAGATTAATACAAAAGCTTCGTTTCTCCAGACTTAAGCAATATGTAGTGTTACCTACCTTGTACAAAAGTCCTACCGAAATCTACAATACCGGGTAATTTTTTCACTAGAATGTTGAAACTTATTTTATTGTGAAGGAAATCTGTTTTATGTAATATATACTTCCATCAATGTAAAGGTGCCAGATTTTAGCTATTCCCTACAGTTATTTCAATGGTTGTCGTAAATGGCGATGAATAAAAACACGCCCTATCACAGATCTAAAATATTTTTTTATTTTATACATTAGTACTGCTTGGTAAATTGCAAATGATTTTTTTTTATACTTATCTATTCAATGGATTAGCTCTATAGTCTGTGATGGATTAACTCTCTCTTTGTAGAGTCACATGCTTATAATGTTATGTAATTGTTTCAGATCATATTGCTTCCATGCGGGCATGTGTGCCTTTGTGAGGACTGCTCCGACAACATCACAGACTACTGCCCCGTCTGCCGCGAGCGGATAGAGTCCCGAGCCCCAGCCTTTATCACATAATACACGTATAAGTAACATACGTAACATAGAGTAATTTGTAAATACGCTGCTGTGATCTGTTGAGCACTATGAACTTTCTACAAGCCAGTATCAAACCAGTAGTTGTAGCATGAGCGGCGAGACTAGACTTATGTCACAGAATATGTGTATAATATCTCTTTCTCTCGTATGAAATAAGACAGAGAGCGATAGAGCCAATCTGTGACAGAAGACTTGTCTTGACATGCCTGTTGACACAATATTGGGTTTAAAGTACACTAGAGTGGTGTAAAAAATGTTTTTTAAAGGCTACATAGCATTTAGATTAGTTTCGAAGTGCCGAGGCCTTGTGTAAAGTGTGCTATGATTTGTAATATAAATATAACCCAACAGATGTGAAGTTTCAACATTGTTAAGTCTAGTGGTGTGACAAAGGAAACTAATAAACTGTTTGTATAATTTATATATTTTTCTGTCAAAAACCTATACTTAGTGAACCTAGTTTGCCGCAGCTGGCTGAACATGTGTCATCTTCTAAAGACAAGCTCTCGTCCTCATCGTTTGTTCCATTTGTATCAAATGTGTTTGTACACAATCTGTCATCTAATCCATACTCATCTAATAATGTATTTATTTTTGCATTGCTAGCAGTGTCGTCTACTATGTCACCGCTTTTGCATTTGCCTTCACAGCAATTGCTTTTATTGCAGTGGTCCCCATATTTCTTGTTCACTTTCTTCTTACTCCCATCCGAACTGTTATTATTATAATTTAAAACATTGATAACATCTTCCAAGACGCCATTCTGGTTTTGTTTAGCATGATATTCTTCAAGCATTCTTTTAGCTTTGGAACTCTTGCCGATGCCAAGTTTGGGTAACCCTTTGTTAAGACCTTCGAGCAAAACACACGCTTTGCAGACCTCTTGTGACGATACAAACTTGCATCTTGTGCATATCCTTTGTGATGGTAGTGAGACTTCCTCTTTTACTGACATGGTCTCACCTGAAACAATAATCAAAATAATGAAATAATTAAACTTTTTCAATGATGTATGTCATATTGGATGCAATTAACCAAACTAGAATCAAATAGAATTCTGTTCCAGAAATTATTCTACAAAGGAATTTTCTCCCTCGCACCACCAAACTGTGGAATGAACTTCCTGCAGCGGTGTTCCCGGACCGATGCGACAAAGGTATCTTCAAGAAACGAGCCTACTCATTGCTTAAAGGCCGGCAACGCACTTGCGATGCCCCTGGTGTTGCAGGTGTCCATGGGCGGCGTTGATCACTTACCATCAGGTGAAACGTCTGCTCGTATGCCTCCCTATCTCATTAAAAAAAAAAAAAAATGCAATCAGCAAGGTGATTGTGTAACTTTTATTGCTATCAATTTTGATTACAACAACCAAAGAACACAGAGCAAATTTCCAATACATTTTGTTTGACAGGTGATTGAAACTTATCTGCAATAGAATTATGTAATCATCCTGTAGATCTGGTACTTGACATAATTATTGTGAACAAATAATTTGAGATTAACTACAGCTGCTGAAAGATTTGTGCAGAACCATTCCTTACCTACTAATAGTCAGAGAATAAAGGCTTTATCTATCTATCTATTCCTTACCTGAATAAATAATATCCATAATACATGCAGGTCTCATCTTTTCCATATCCTTAAGCAGGGCCCTGGCATGGCCCCTGTATGCATTTGGAGCAAACACACACTCCGTGGAGAAGTACACTAGCTTCTTGTAATGTGCATACATCACTATCTCCTTCTCATATGTGTACTTAAGAGGTTTTACTCTTGGTATAGTGCCTTCACTACCCTGAAAAACCAGACTATTAAAAAAAATAAAATTGGCAAAATTTAGTGTCCCACCAAACATTCAGCTTAGGCCGCCTTCTGGCAAATCTTTGGCTCTGGCTGAAGGTTGTGGCTGCAGCCAATTAATCAGCTTCAGCCAGACATCAACCTTAGGTTGGACACTTATCAAATCGTTTAATATTTGTTTTTGAACTCACTGTTGTTATAGCTGTACATCTCTTCAACCTTGCAATGTCACCTCTGAGTATATTCATTAACACAGTCTCTGCAATGTCATCTGCATTATGGCCCGTAGCAATACACTTCACCCCTAGCAGCGCAGCTCCCCTATCCAGCGCCTGTCTCCGGAACACTCCGCAGAACGTACAGTTGTTTTTCCTGCCTATCTGGGCCACTATCTCGTCCATTGTCCACCCGTACAGATCCTTGTACGAAAGTATTTTCAAAGACATCTCGTAATCATCTCGATTTTGCTTCACAGTTTCAAGGCTGTCGTCTCTATACCCTGTTATGCCTTCGTCTATTGATAGTAACATGAGGTTCAGGCCGTAGTTGTACTGCTGATTCAGAGTTTTGAGTACGTGTGCAAGTACAGTGGAATCTTTGCCGCCGGATGCTGCGATCGCCACAGAATCTCCTTTGTTGAATAATTCCGCTTTTATGATCGTGTAATGGATTTCTGTCTCGAAGGCTCGGAAGAAACATTCTTTGCAGAGTGCATCGCCGGTTTTGGGGCGCTAAGAATGTTGAGGGATATTAGAATACGAGAGTAAGTACATGAGACCATGGATGAAATGAAACGAACGAAAACTAACCTTAAGTACTGCGTTTTTTCCACAGCCAGTTCTACAATGGACCGGCATACTGATTTTTTGTGTGGCTTAGAGAATAATATTTTCTTTTTTGTATAAAATACTTTGCTAATTAGTAAATATATAAATAAAATAACCAAAACATGACGAAACCACAGGGCGAAACGCACAATTACACGCGTGAATTTATAGACGTCACTGTCAAACTGTCAAATACTGTCAATTTGATTGACATATAAATATTTTTCGACTTTTTCAATGTTAGTGTTGGGACACAAAAAACTACCATTAAAAAGGAAATGAAGTTTCCATAGTTAGTTCAAAATAAGAACTATTATTCATTCCAATAAATCAGTGCTTTTAGTTTCATTGAAGTTATTAATATCAAGGGAAATCATTTCATGGTTTTATTTAACATATTGTTCCATTACATACCTACATGCTATACGCCTCTATCATGCTACCACAGAGTATTATAATATATGGGGGTATGCCACTTCACACAAAAGTTCAATGACTGGTTGACATTTATTTACATTTCTGAACGAAACGTAAATTCGCCTGTCCGCCTGCGCCTGCGCCTGCCTGTGCATTGCATAAAAACGATTGCTTATTTCGGTAAACGCCACTGCTCAAAACAATTTTATTCCCTAAAGAAATCGCATTATAAAATCGAGTATGGAGCGATAAGAACCAGTTATACGATAAAGTTGTGGATGAGTTTATTGTGCTTGTTTATCGGGCAGTGTTGATGTGTCCATTCATGGGCAGTAGTGGCCGTGGTGGGTGAATGTTTACGTGAAGGCAGCGGGGATTGGAGGCTTCGGCCGCAGGCGCGATGCACGAGCTGCTAAAGCATGTGCTCACGGAGCGGGACCTCACCCGCGCCGGTGACATCTTCGCTATCTCCGACGCTGATATTGTTGACGACTTGAACGAAGTGGTGGGTACTAATATTTACATAAAACAACCATAATTTTTATAAAAACAGACGTGTAACACATATATCTATTATAATAAAGTTCAAATTTGCATGTGCTACAGTCTTAAGTTATTTGCAAAATTTATTTGGAATAAATGCAACTTATTGATCCTCTTTTACAGTAATCCAGTGATGAGCTAACCACTTTGGTATTACAGATCATTATACAATGAATCAGTGACGACCTATATTGTATTATCTCAATTTATCAATGACAATCCACTTATAATATTGCAATACTTGTGATTAGATAGCTATTGATAAATATATACATTATCATCAGCATCATCAAGCCTGTATTCCCCGAAGGGGTAGGTGGAGGTGCAATACAGTGCACCCACACTTTGCTGATGTATTTTGGTCCCAATGTAATAGGGGGTGATCCTATTGCCATGCCATTATACCGGCACATTCCCTCTCAGAACGAGGGAGATTTGGGCTATAGTCCACTATGCTAACCAGGTGTGGGTTTTTGAACTTCACACACCTTTCTATAGACATGTAGGTCTCCTCACACCTTCACCATTGAGCAAGTGGTAATAATTATTGAAACTGACATGATGAAATCCGAAAATCTCAAAGTTGCTGGCCAGGGATTTTAACTTGCACCCTATACGTTCAAAGCAGGCATTATACTAATTAGGCTAAAATTGCTGATTGATAAATATCATTTAGAATATATATTATTCCTATTATTGTGTTGCAGCTGAAGCAAATAACAGAGATATCATCCAGGGTGGACTACTGCCGAAACGACCGCGACCAGGCTCTGATCGAGATATGTGTGGCGAGGGTGACATCATGTGTGAAGGAAACGGGGACCCTGGAGAAGTACTGCAGTGCTCTGGTGGCTCTGCTGGAGTCCTGTCTGCACCACAACCTGATGCCCCTGGGACACCTGCGCGACGATGATCCACCTCATGCTAAGATTGCTTCTGATATTATAGCATGCATTGTTTTGGTTAGTATTATTTAATCCCGAAAGGTTTTGAAATTGATTTTAACAAATTAGCCACAAGATTATATTTTGCAAGTGTTTAAATAACCATCTTTATTATTGGTATTAAGCATACCAATAATAAAAATCGATGCTTTGATAAAAAAAAAAAAAATAGCTGTCGCCAAATGTTTTCTATAATAAATTAAAGTACCCTAAATTACTCATTATAACATTAGCTGTCTGCCAGTGATAGTCCTGTTAAAATCAGTCTAGCTGTTTTGGAGAATAACTGGAACAAACGGGCAGTAGTAAAGAACTATTATTATGACATTTTATTGTACTGTCCTATCTATAAAATATTTTAAGATAATATGATTTGTATGTCACTTGTGTCTGGGATAGTTTTGCATAAATAGCATATCAGTTACACAGAATCTTTAATTTGCGTCAAAGTTCCAATTAAGAACGAAATCTTAATCCTTGCCCTCTCAGGTATCATTCCCACCTCAATCTGAGAAGGAGAACTACGGGAGCAAAGCAGTGATGGAGCTGTTCCTTCCTGTGGCTGTCCAGTTCCTGCATAAAGGCAACCGCGAGATCTCGCGGCACATGGCGCGCTACCTGTCCCTTGCCGCCGGACACCATGCGGTCTTGCTCAAGCCACATGTGCAGACTATAATGGATTCTATTATGTCCGGTAAATGAATCTTAATCTATTCTTAATCAATTTTGAATTAATTTTGTGAATTACTAACACTAGTTTCTAAGTAAAATATTGTTACTAAAATTATGGGTAGCTATCTGAAATAAATTGATTATTATTATTAATTAGTGATAGCCTTAGTTCCATAGAAATTAACACATGAACTTGAATTTCATTGGGTATTCTCATAATTTTTTAATTAAAAAATTGTCTTGTCACACCTTGACAAAATTAAGTTCTTTTCAAAAGAGCTTAGCCTGCCTCATAGCAATATCATATCTTAATGTCCATTTTCACGAACACTAGAAGATCCCACATTAAGTGCAACATATGAATACTATTGCAACTGCCAATTGGTTAATATTTGGGCATTTGGCATCTCCTACATTTACTGAAAACGGATATTAGGACTTAGGTTCAACTAGCTATGCCTTAGAATTCATTCACTTTGCTGTAGCTATAGAGAGGCAACTAGGAAGCTCGTATGTAGTATTGGTATGGTAATGATTTCGATTCTGTGGGCAGCAAACTAAGCATATCACCGTAACATGTGATCCAGATGATAATGTTCAATGTGTGGTGTAACACAGGCAACTACCCGCTGTGCCGGATCCTGACGAGCCTGTACGCGGTGTCGCCGGCGGCGCTGGAGTCGCAGGCGGCGGCACTGGCGTCGCTGGCGCCGCACGCCGAGCCGGTGGAGCGGAGCGCGCTGTTCGCGCTGTGCGAGCTGATGGCGGCCCGCCGGCCCGACGCGCTGCGGGCCTGCGTGCCGCTGCTGCTCTCCTGCCTGTGCGGCGCGCCCGGCCCGCCCGGCCCGGCAGGCCCGCCCGGCCCGCCCGACCCCGGCTGCATGTGCGCCGACATCCTGCAGGTACCTTAGCCAAACCAAACACGCCACTTATTTCGTTCTATGTTCTAGCTTGACGATTTGTAGAAACATTTGTTACTTTTTAACCGACGAAAAAAAAAAAAAGGAGGAGGTTCTCAATTCGACGCGTATATTTTATTTTTATTTTTATTTTTTATGTATGATCACGCATATCTCCGGCGTCACTAAACCGATTTCGAATTTTTTTATGACGTTTGCTAAGGAATTCTTCGAGGGGGGTCCCATTTTTAAAATATTATCAGAAATTAACCCCCTTGGGGGTGAAATGAGGGGTTGAAGGTCACATAATTTAAAAATTATTTTTTGATCGACTTGAAACTTTGTATATGTATTTTACATATAAAATAAAGAAATACGTGTTTTAGGAATTTTGAAAAAAAAAAATGTATAGGGTGTGAAATGGGGTGATAAAGTTTGCATTCTGGACTACAGCATATCTCCGCCGTTAGTGAGCCGATTTCGAAAAATATTTTTGTTTATACGGGTTGTTAACAAAAATTTAAACGATGGGGTAGAAAAGGGGGGTTTATGGGGGGGTGATTTTTTTTTGGTTTTAAATATTTCCTTATCCAGACGGACCGACGGACAAACGGACAGGCGGACAGGCGGACAGGCGGACAGGCGGACAGGAGGACAGGCAGACAGACGGACAAGTGGACAGGCGGACAGATGAATAGGCGGACAGGTGGACAGGCGGACAGACGAACAGCGGACAGACGGACATGCGGACAGACGGACAGACGGACAGGCGGACAGGAGGACAGGTGGACAGGTGGACAGGTGGACAAGCGGACAGACGAACAGACGGACAGACGGACAGGTGGACGACGCACAGGCGGACAGACGGACAGATGGAAAGGCAGACAGTGATCCTATAAGGGTTCCTTTTTTACTTTTTTAGGTACGGAACCCTAATAAAAACCTCACGATAAATGAGCTTTAGACCTGTCAATCTCTTGTGTGTAGACCTCTCAGTCTCTGCATTTCTGCTAAATTCTGCTCATTCATCGTGAGGTTTGTGTAATACCTTATTTGGCTCTAGATCAGATAAAGCAAATAAACGCGATAGACTCCGTAAAATAGTTTTATTTCAATGAAAAACTTACCTCATAATTTATATGTTATAGCGTTATAACGGAAAAAAAACAATTATAAATTCTATCAGAACCGTTTTCGACTTCTACGCGGACGAATTCGCGGACAATAGCTAGTGTTGGTATATAAACGCACTCTACTGTACTAGATTCCTAAGCGTAAAGACTATATTTGTATTTAATATTAGACTGCCGTGAGTTTAACTCTTCTCTAGTATTGTGGCAAAGGTGCTGTCTGCTCTCATGGCGTTGCTGCTCCTGAGAATGTATTACTCGCAATTATCATTTTAAAAAGAGTAACCATTGAGTTTCTTAGCGGCTCTTCTCAGTGGAAGCAGCATTTCGAACCAATGGTAGAATCTGACTATTTGTAAGTGATTTCTGGCCACACGATTAAAAAAAAATTGATTTTGATTTTAAAGCCTGTTTTTAAGTATTTATATTATACAACAAATAATAGTTAAAGTAGGATTATATAACAGTCAATAACTACCGCAAGGTAGGTGCTAGGTAGCTATTTTAAAAGTAATCACAAATTAAGCATGTAGTAATTAGTAGATTATAGCCACAAAAAAATATAAAATAAAAACTTTTTAACAAAAAAATTAAACCGCCGAAAAACTACAAAGCATAAAATAATAAACCTTTTTTATTTAACCTTAATAACTATTTTCTTAAACTATGTAAGTATACCTAAGTCATTTTGAGACGGCGCCAAACAATCACTGATCAATAAATTTAAAGAAATAACTAAATTAAATTTTAAAAAATGCAACGTGAAATCTTCAGCGACAAACATTAACATTCCAAAAATTGTGCTCTCCGTATGACTACTCGCACAAGTGCACTCACGTGTTGATGTCTCCCTGACATTAAGTCCGTGAACGCTCTGCATTTTCCGGCGAAGGGACGTGGCGCGCCGCGCCGCTGCCGAGCATCACACTTTACTTAATTAATTAATTTGCTTGTTTGGCGCCGACCCAAAATGACTTAGGTATACTTACATAGTTTAAGAAAATAGTTATTAAGGTTAAATAAAAAAGGTTTATTATTTTATGCTTTGTAGTTTTTCGGCGGTTTAATTTTTTTGTTAAAAAGTTTTTATTAATTTCGAACATATCATTACCATGTAGCATTTGTTATATAACGTACCATTTGATACAGAGCGTTGTTACACAATTCGTCTGTATATTTTTTTTGTGGAAGCTTTACATTGTTACAGTTAAACAGATTCCAAAAATGTTGGTTCTTTTTTATGAAATCTATAACTGTAACGCTGTGTCGTTTATTACCTTAACACTTTATCATTGCGCGAAAGTTATGGAAATACTTGTTCGTCGTTGTTCTGACAGGTGATAGCGTGTTTGAGCAGGAGTCGCGTGTCGCTCGTGGTGGAGCACGGCGCCACCGTGAAGCGCGCCGCGCGCCCGCCGCACGCCACGCCGCAGATAGTCACGCTCGTCGCGCAGATACTCACGCAGATCGGATACACGGGCAGGGTGAGTGCGTCACGGCAATGGTAGCGTGTTAAAACAAAAGACATTAATTGTGGGGGTTAACAATTTTACACAAGGAAATAAATTATGAAAGAAAAGCAAGTGAAGCGTGACACAAGCTTTCTCACGTGATAATCAGTGCAATATTGTGGTTAGCGCTCTGTTGTTGGAAATCTATGTTTCGATATATCACTCACCGAGCAGTATATTGGCACATTTGCTATTATTTTGATATTGAATTCTACGTCTTAGTATCATAAAAATACGACCCAAAATTAAATTCAGAAATGATTATAGACGATATGTCGATCGAGATAATGACGATGATACGATAATTGCCCCTCAGGAGCGCGCGCAGGAGGCTCTGAACTTCGTGGTGTCCCGTCTGGCGCGGGGCGAGCGCGCGCAGCAGGCCGCGCTGCTGCGGGAGGCCACCGCGCTCTGCAGCGCCTTCCCCGCGCTCTTCACCGACCAGCTGCTGGCCGCCGTGCGCGCCAACACCAGGTCAGCTCTGCCACACACTAACTCTCCACCACACCAGTAGCCCAATTTTCGTTTGGTAGTCATCAATTTCTATTAAGAGATATATTGAAACGAAACGTCAAATGGATATGTAATCGCCATCATTTATTTATAATAAAAATCTAGGACAATATAGAAAACTAGAAACTAGTTTGTTGATCCCTCGTTTTAAGCTATTGTGAACGCTTTAATACGACGTGCTCAATGTTAAATATTCGTAGCAACCGCCCCAAGTCCGGAGCCCCTCAAAGCGAAGTGAACAGGACTTCCACCGGGGTAACCATCGTGAAGCTGGGCGGCGGGCAGGCCAACGGCGGCCCGCCGGACCCGCCCGCCGCGCCGCCCGCGCCGCCCGCCCCGTACACGCGCCGCGCCAAGCTTGGAGACTCCAGGAGCACGGGCCGGCTGCATCCCGGTCCCAACCCGCACCGGAGCATGACAAGGCTTAATGTTGCTGGTAAATTTGTATTATGTATTTCATTTATGACATTTATACTTTTAGCGTTGGAGCAATAAAGGTTAGTTAGGTCAGGAAAGGCATGAAGGGTTCATAGTGGCAGAATGGGGTCATCAGAACAGAATGGGTCCTTAGGGGCAGAATAGGGTCATTGGTATAGAATGAGTGTTTGGGACAGAATGGGGTCTTTGGAGCAGAACGGGGTCTTTGAGGTAAAATGGGGTCTTTGACGCAAAAAAGGGTCCTTGGAGCAGATTGGGTCATTTGGTGAGCAGAAGGAAGACATGAGGGTACTATGAATCGATTTTTAATTTTAGGTGGCTCTGTAGGCGGTCTGCACAAGAGTATGACGCGACTATCATCGTCGCAGCAGATCAACTCGCAACAGAACGGAACAACCAACACGGGTAAGGACAATATTTGTTTAGTAAACAAAGAAGTAAACTAAAGACATGCCATAATTTAGCTCGATTTCATGATGAAGAAATAAATTGTACAATGGTGGGACAAATTTTCCCGAAAATAGTAATTTCATGCTATTCATTCTGTAAAATTAACTCAGCGTAAATATACATAAAGATTTGATTCCTGTGGTGAAAGCCACGGGACCACGCGTCATGATTCGCTCGCGCTATCAATGACTTATCGTTGAAAAGTAACTTTTTTATTATTATTTCGTCTATCCGTCTTGGCACCTCAGTCTACCCCCTTAGCATGACAGTGTAGACAGTTCTATCTCTTTCAACTGTTATATTTGTCGAGAAAATGACGTCACTCCGAGCTTTTTGTACTGAACATGGCTCGGTGTGACTTAATTTTCTCGACAAATCTGAAAGTTGAAAGAGATAGAACTTATGTCTACACGGTCATACTAAGGGTGCAGGGGCTATACCCTTAGGGTAGTGTAGTATTCTTTGATAACAATAGACATCACATCAATAGACATAATAACTATATAACTAGTGATGGGACATTCAATTAACTCGCAACTCGACATTCTCCACAAGATAATATTCTCAGATCGAGAAAATTCTGAAATATTCTCATATTAAGTTCTCTCTGACCGAGAATGTTCCGATTTCAGAAACCAAGACGCATTAAAGCTACGCCTAGTGAAATAAAATTCTCTCCCATCAGAGAATGTTCTCGAGAATTCACCATTATATGTAACATAGTGATGAAGTTTCAATAAAGTGTGATGTGTTCAGTGTCAAGCAGCAAGCCGTCGTCGTCGTCTAGCGGCGTGGTGTGCGGGCGGGCCGGTGGGGGCGGCGGGGGCAGTGGGGGCAGTGGTGGCGGTGGGGGCGGTGGGGGCAGTGGGGGCGGTGGGGGCAGTGGGGGTGGGGCGGTGACGGTGACGGCGGTGTCCCCGCCCCCGCCGCGCGGCCCCCGCCCCGCGCGCCACCACCACCACAACATACTCATCGGATCTACCTCGGTGAGTACTACTTATCATTCATTCGTTCATTATTATATAGCCTGAATCGTGCGCAAATGCCCCCCTTGTTCCGGTCGCTCCGGTCTATAGCTAACCGGGAACAATCAAATAAGTGGGAATCCACCTTATCCATCCATTTCTCGTTTCCCGCTGTTTGGAAGTACTATTTATATCAACTTTTCTTGTTCTTCTAAGTACTTTTTTTTTGTATTGGCCTCCATTTATCGATCCCAATTGCCTCTTTTTCGCATAAAGTAAATTATATATCTAGAACGATTAAAATAAAGTGACTTTGATATGACACGTGTCATAAAAACGAAATAAAAGGACGATCAGATCACTCCTATTCAAAATAGGATAAAATTAACTTATCCTGCCACCGAAATTCTGTTTGCTCAACCGTACCATATCTCAAAATCGTTAGTCCTCTTTTTATTATACTTTTATAAGCCTCACCGTCCAAGTCTCTGGCAAACTCAGTTGTTGGCAAAATCATCGACAAATTGACGATGGAAGCCAAACACTTGTAAAAAGAAGAAGAAGAAGAACTTATCCTGTAGTTGCAGCATGTGCGCCAAGACTAGACTTATGTCACGGAATATCTTGATGTCGTCTCTTTCTTTCGTATGAAATTAAACAGAGATCGAACGAGCAACTCCGTGACAAAGGTCTTGTCTCGACATGCGTGCTAAATTCACTGGTTTAATCCATTGGAATTGCACGTCACTGTTGTCCATTACTACTTACACCAAGAAACGTCTTAATGCGATGCTTAATATATATTAACTGGCTATAGTTTCATATATAGGCATCCCTTCAAGAGGTTTCCTAGTTTTAGTGAAAACGGGCATAAAACCCTTTTCTATGGCAAAATATAATTTTCCTTGGTCTATTTGTTTGCGAAGAAAATTTCCGATACAGAAATCTTTAGAGAAAACTCATTGTTGAGTGGTACTATTTTGGTTTAAGAATTTTATTTTGTTATTTATTTATCAATTAGAACGGCAATATAATTGCCACTTACACTAATGACACAGTAACACAATAGGTAAGACAATACAATAGGTAAGAAAGGTAAGATAGACCTTTGACTCTTTCATCTCACACATCTTCACACTTTCTGACACTATCACCTCCCATTCATCAGCAAATAAGTCCAGCAGGGTGATTTTAAAACACTCTGAATCGAATTCGGAAACGGAATCGGAACTTTCCGTCACGGATTCCAGCCATTGCTATTTTGATTTCCGTACCCGACGATTTTTGACATTTCTCGTCGGATAAACCCATCCGAATCGACGGAAAGTTTCCGACACCTTTTTCCTCGCGGAAAGCTTCCGAAGTTGAACAAAAACATAAATAGAATACCAAATTTTAGTGTTATCTAAATACTTGCATAATATTTAAGGTAAGTCAGTACTAAAGAGTGTTTAAAATAAACCCATTAACGTTGTTTTATGGCCCTTTACATTATTGTGAAAATTATTCCCTTCAACCTTCGATAGGATGGAATATTATCTTATAGGAGACAGGTGTGCAGCGCCGGCAAACAATCGTACTGCATTATTCACTTCGTGGTTGTGTTTTTATTTACCGAAATACAGCGCCATGCACCATCTATGACGTAGCTTTGAAACTTCGTGGTTTCAAAGGCGTGATGTTACCCTTCACTTTCACTTTGACGTATCAGTAAAAAATTTCGAGGTTCGTTACAACCAAAAATAATAAAGAAGAGTAAGTTTTAAATCGATAATTTAAATAAGTAATCAATTTCCATTTTTAGAATTATGATAAGTGTGTTTATATAAGCCTTTTTGGCCCAAAAAATTCGTATTAATAACTGTTTTGTAATCGAATTTTATTTCTACCATTTTTAAACGTTCTTTGTAAACGCACACAATCTTTCCGACGTCGGAACTTTCCAATTGGCCCTTCCGTCCGCTATTCAAAATCGCGTTTTGACATGGCGTCGGAAACGGAATCGACAACTCGAAGTTTTCGATTCCGTTTCCGAATTCGATTCCGAGTGTTTTAAAATCACCCTACTGCTCGGGATTTTGGCACACAAGTCGTTGAGCGCAGTTAGCATGCGCGGTATGGGAGACATCGCACGAGCGACCGTGCGGCACTGCGGCACAGCGAACAACTGTGCCGTTTTATGTGCGTAACCCATAATATGTCATGTTATTCCAGAACGCGGGCCAAACGATAATCAGCGGACCACCGCTCCAAACCCAATCCATATCCGTGAACCCCCTCACCTCCGGCAAATCTTCCGACGCCCTCACACCCATTACGTCCTCCGTGTCGATCCAGCATTCCAACACGGCACTGGGCAACGTCTCCGTGATATCCGCACCCAACTCCGGGCCCGCCGTCATCACCCAATCCTGCGGATCCGGCCCCATATCCGGGCCCAACCCTATCTCGATATCCGGCCCGGTGACGGTGACATCCCGGCGCGCGAACAACACTAGCGTGACAATGATTAATGCCAGTTCAAATAACGGGAACTCGAATTCTAATCATCGGATCAGCGTGTTCGAGCCGTATCCGATGCGGGACACAGTGCAGCACTTCTGCGAGAAACACTTGGACAAGATTAAGGCGTATATGGATAACGTGTCGTTGAGATTGCCCCCACCCGCCAAATGCACCATCGAAGGTAATTGTACTAGTATTAAAGCCGAAACTAGAGCGAAAGTTAGCGTATCGGTAGTTAACAAAGTTTCTATGGATAATTAAAATGACATAAAAATTATATTGGGATGATTACTCTGTCAGCCCTATCCTTGGTGTAGCGACATCTACCTCGCCGCATACGAACTAATCCTGCATCGCGATATTAAAGTGATCCGAGCGATTGCACATATATACAAGAACCTATGGGCAGTAGCCCACCAGACACAACACCCGTCTGGTCGGAGGAACACCTCAGACCAGACACCACAAAACCAGACGTTTTCCGCCAAATTGGTAAACTCAAATGAGTGCTGGGACTCAAAAATTAAAGATAATAAATCAGTCTCAGTTTCTATTGAGATTCTGATTCCATTTAATTTAACTCACATGATATTATTTAACTTACATAAAAGTAGTATTTTTTTGAATCCAAAAAGTTGATAGATTTTTTTTATTATCTTCTTGATGTAACGCCGAGCTACATGATATTATTATAACTAACTGTCATATCGGGATTCTTAGATGTCTACGACTGTGCATTAACCTTATTTCTGAGGTGTTCCGAATCTTCTATCGAGTGAAGGCACACTGGGGCGTCATAAGTCACGCGACTAAACGTTCTAAACTCTATGTCAATATGCATAAAGTTTGAATTTCTGTGGTAAAAGCTACGCACCCACGCGTCAAAATTCGCTCGCGGTTTCAGTGTCATTTAGTTGAAGAATTAACTTTTTTAAGTGTCAATACAGTTCAGTTTTGTTATTGGCAAAAAGGGAGGCCTTATACGTACGATTGTTTCTATACAGAGTGTATCAGAAGTCCGAAGTAATATTTTGGGTACATATACGGTAGCTTATATGTGGATGCTTAGTGAAGACAGTACATACCTAGCTATCGTAGTTTCCGAATTATAGACCTTTGAATATTTGTCACATGTATAGTGTTCTGGCCTTTGGATACATCCATAACCCTATTCAGCAGTTTAAACTACACTTATGAGGGGCCACTACCAATATTCACAAAACATGCAAATTTTACATAGGACTCGAGACATAACGAGTTATAAAAATTGACGACGAAAAAAAAGTTGGAAAAACATGGTCGAATTTCGATACGATATACCCGATACTGATGCAAAGGTCAAAGTATTATTTCGGACTTCTGAATCACCCTGTAGAGCGGCGGTCGAAGAAGCAGGCGCGGTTGCAGTTCGCGTGCGGGCGGCGCGGGCCGCACTGCCTGTACGCGCGCGCGCTGTTCTCCATGCGCACGCGCGCGCCGCGCGTCTGGATCCACCTCATGTTCCTGGCGCTGCAGGCCCGACACGACGCCGCGCTCTCCTCCCGGGACCCCACGGTCGCCAGCCTCAAGCACTGCTGGGACATCCTCAAGTGCGAGAACAAGACCTTCCTCACGCTCGTCACCGGCGCCTTCCCCGGGGTCAAGGTACGTATATCTAAAAATATTTGGATTTGTTTATTTGCTTTGCAATCAGCAACGAAATTGTTAATTAAGAAAAACACAAAAATGTAAATCCTTATTTGAAAAAGCAACCATGGAGTTTCTTGCCCATTCTTCTCCATAGGAAATTCATTCCGAATAGGTGGTAGAGCTACTATTTTACTATTTATTGTCGATTCATAAGTGCCTGTATTGGTTTAGATGAATAAAAAATATTCTGATTCTTAATTGATTTTAATTTGCTGGTGTCAAATAAATTCTTATTAATAAGATTTATTTTCATTGAAGTTTTTAAATTGTGAGCCACATTAACAGATTCAAATTGGTTTATTTTCATGGCAATCAGCATCAAAATTGATTCCATTCTGCTAGTGTCAAATCATTCTTACTCATTTGTTTTTTTATCATCAAAGTATTGTCTTGTGATTCATAATTGTTTGTGTTTCTTTTACCTTGGGCGCCCAATTCGTAGAGAGAGAGAGAGAGAGTTTACAATACTTGTTTGTTCAATTGACGAAATATGTAATGGTTCGCAGGAGCAGGAGATGCTGCTGAACGAGCTGCGCGCGGCGGGCTTCTTCGACGTGTTCGAGGTGGTGGCGCGCCGGACCGACGGCGCCGCGCTGCCGCCCACGCAGGTACGCACGGGCAGCTTCCTTCTAGCTAACGTGGAACAATACTGAACATGTTAGTCCATGTGTTCTCCAGGCCACGTGGGGCTGCTTCCTGTGCACGCGGCCGGAGCGCGCCGTGGGCTTCCTGGCGGCGGACGGCGTGCCCGTCATAGAGGGCCAGCTGAAGGAGAAGAAGGGCCGCTGGAGACTGTTCCGGCGCTGGCGCACGCGCTACTTCACGCTCTCCGGCGCGCATCTCTCCTGCAAGGGCTCGGTGAGACACTGCTCCACTCTACAGCTGAAGGAGAAGAAGGGCCGCTGGAGACTGTTCCGGCGCTGGCGCACGCGCTACTTCACGCTCTCCGGCGCGCATCTCTCCTGCAAGGGCTCGGTGAGACACTGCTCCACTCTACAGCTGAAGGAGAAGAAGGGCCGCTGGAGACTGTTCCGGCGCTGGCGCACGCGCTACTTCACGCTCTCCGGCGCGCATCTCTCCTGCAAGGGCTCGGTGAGACACTGCTCCACTCTACAGCTGAAGGAGAAGAAGGGCCGCTGGAGACTGTTCCGGCGCTGGCGCACGCGCTACTTCACGCTCTCCGGCGCGCATCTCTCCTGCAAGGGCTCGGTGAGACACTGCTCCACTCTACAGCTGAAGGAGAAGAAGGGCCGCTGGAGACTGTTCCGGCGCTGGCGCACGCGCTACTTCACGCTCTCCGGCGCGCATCTCTCCTGCAAGGGCTCGGTGAGACACTGCTCCACTCTACAGCTGAAGGTGAAGAAGGGCCGCTGGAGACTGTTCCGGCGCTGGCGCACGCGCTACTTCACGCTCTCCGGCGCGCATCTCTCCTGCAAGGGCTCGGTGAGACACTGCTCCACTCTACAGCTGAAGGAGAAGAAGGGCCGCTGGAGACTGTTCCGGCGCTGGCGCACGCGCTACTTCACGCTCTCCGGCGCGCATCTCTCCTGCAAGGGCTCGGTGAGACACTGCTCCACTCTACAGCTGAAGGAGAAGAAGGGCCGCTGGAGACTGTTCCGGCGCTGGCGCACGCGCTACTTCACGCTCTCCGGCGCGCATCTCTCCTGCAAGGGCTCGGTGAGACACTGCTCCACTCTACAGCTGAAGGAGAAGAAGGGCCGCTGGAGACTGTTCCGGCGCTGGCGCACGCGCTACTTCACGCTCTCCGGCGCGCATCTCTCCTGCAAGGGCTCGGTGAGACACTGCTCCACTCTACAGCTGAAGGAGAAGAAGGGCCGCTGGAGACTGTTCCGGCGCTGGCGCACGCGCTACTTCACGCTCTCCGGCGCGCATCTCTCCTGCAAGGGCTCGGTGAGACACTGCTCCACTCTACAGCTGAAGGAGAAGAAGGGCCGCTGGAGACTGTTCCGGCGCTGGCGCACGCGCTACTTCACGCTCTCCGGCGCGCATCTCTCCTGCAAGGGCTCGGTGAGACACTGCTCCACTCTACAGCTGAAGGAGAAGAAGGGCCGCTGGAGACTGTTCCGGCGCTGGCGCACGCGCTACTTCACGCTCTCCGGCGCGCATCTCTCCTGCAAGGGCTCGGTGAGACACTGCTCCACTCTACAGCTGAAGGAGAAGAAGGGCCGCTGGAGACTGTTCCGGCGCTGGCGCACGCGCTACTTTACGCTCTCCGGCGCGCATCTCTCCTGCAAGGGCTCGGTGAGACACTGCTCCACTCTACAGCTGAAGGAGAAGAAGGGCCGCTGGAGACTGTTCCGGCGCTGGCGCACGCGCTACTTCACGCTCTCCGGCGCGCATCTCTCCTGCAAGGGCTCGGTGAGACACTGCTCCACTCTACAGCTGAAGGAGAAGAAGGGCCGCTGGAGACTGTTCCGGCGCTGGCGCACGCGCTACTTCACGCTCTCCGGCGCGCATCTCTCCTGCAAGGGCTCGGTGAGACACTGCTCCACTCTACAGCTGAAGGTGAAGAAGGGCCGCTGGAGACTGTTCCGGCGCTGGCGCACGCGCTACTTCACGCTCTCCGGCGCGCATCTCTCCTGCAAGGGCTCGGTGAGACACTGCTCCACTCTACAGCTGAAGGAGAAGAAGGGCCGCTGGAGACTGTTCCGGCGCTGGCGCACGCGCTACTTCACGCTCTCCGGCGCGCATCTCTCCTGCAAGGGCTCGGTGAGACACTGCTCCACTCTACAGCTGAAGGAGAAGAAGGGCCGCTGGAGACTGTTCCGGCGCTGGCGCACGCGCTACTTCACGCTCTCCGGCGCGCATCTCTCCTGCAAGGGCTCGGTGAGACACTGCTCCACTCTACAGCTGAAGGAGAAGAAGGGCCGCTGGAGACTGTTCCGGCGCTGGCGCACGCGCTACTTCACGCTCTCCGGCGCGCATCTCTCCTGCAAGGGCTCGGTGAGACACTGCTCCACTCTACAGCTGAAGGTAAAGAAGGGCCGCTGGAGACTGTTCCGGCGCTGGCGCACGCGCTACTTCACGCTCTCCGGCGCGCATCTCTCCTGCAAGGGCTCGGTGAGACACTGCTCCACTCTACAGCTGAAGGAGAAGAAGGGCCGCTGGAGACTGTTCCGGCGCTGGCGCACGCGCTACTTCACGCTCTCCGGCGCGCATCTCTCCTGCAAGGGCTCGGTGAGACACTGCTCCACTCTACAGCTGAAGGTGAAGAAGGGCCGCTGGAGACTGTTCCGGCGCTGGCGCACGCGCTACTTCACGCTCTCCGGCGCGCATCTTTCCTGCAAGGGCTCGGTGAGACACTGCTCCACTCTACAGCTGGAAGGAGAAGAAGGGCCGCTGGAGACTGTTCCGGCGCTGGCGCACGCGCTACTTCACGCTCTCCGGCGCGCATCTCTCCTGCAAGGGCTCGGTGAGACACTGCTCCACTCTACAGCTGAAGGAGAAGAAGGGCCGCTGGAGACTGTTCCGGCGCTGGCGCACGCGCTACTTCATGCTCTCCGGCGCGCATCTCTCCTGCAAGGGCTCGGTGTGACACTGCTCCACTCTACAGCTGAAGGAGAAGAAGGGCCGCTGGAGACTGTTCCGGCGCTGGCGCACGCGCTACTTCATGCTCTCCGGCGCGCATCTCTCCTGCAAGGGCTCGGTGAGACACTGCTCCACTCTACAGCTGAAGGTGAAGAAGGGCCGCTGGAGACTGTTCCGGCGCTGGCGCACGCGCTACTTCACGCTCTCCGGCGCGCATCTCTCCTGCAAGGGCTCGGTGAGACACTGCTCCACTCTACAGCTGAAGGAGAAGAAGGGCCGCTGGAGACTGTTCCGGCGCTGGCGCACGCGCTACTTCACGCTCTCCGGCGCGCATCTCTCCTGCAAGGGCTCGGTGAGACACTGCTCCACTCTACAGCTGAAGGAGAAGAAGGGCCGCTGGAGACTGTTCCGGCGCTGGCGCACGCGCTACTTCACGCTCTCCGGCGCGCATCTCTCCTGCAAGGGCTCGGTGAGACACTGCTCCACTCTACAGCTGAAGGAGAAGAAGGGCCGCTGGAGACTGTTCCGGCGCTGGCGCACGCGCTACTTCACGCTCTCCGGCGCGCATCTCTCCTGCAAGGGCTCGGTGAGACACTGCTCCACTCTACAGCTGAAGGTAAAGAAGGGCCGCTGGAGACTGTTCCGGCGCTGGCGCACGCGCTACTTCACGCTCTCCGGCGCGCATCTCTCCTGCAAGGGCTCGGTGAGACACTGCTCCACTCTACAGCTGAAGGAGAAGAAGGGCCGCTGGAGACTGTTCCGGCGCTGGCGCACGCGCTACTTCACGCTCTCCGGCGCGCATCTCTCCTGCAAGGGCTCGGTGAGACACTGCTCCACTCTACAGCTGAAGGTGAAGAAGGGCCGCTGGAGACTGTTCCGGCGCTGGCGCACGCGCTACTTCACGCTCTCCGGCGCGCATCTCTCCTGCAAGGGCTCGGTGAGACACTGCTCCACTCTACAGCTGGAAGGAGAAGAAGGGCCGCTGGAGACTGTTCCGGCGCTGGCGCACGCGCTACTTCACGCTCTCCGGCGCGCATCTCTCCTGCAAGGGCTCGGTGAGACACTGCTCCACTCTACAGCTGAAGGAGAAGAAGGGCCGCTGGAGACTGTTCCGGCGCTGGCGCACGCGCTACTTCATGCTCTCCGGCGCGCATCTCTCCTGCAAGGGCTCGGTGTGACACTGCTCCACTCTACAGCTGAAGGTGAAGAAGGGCCGCTGGAAACTGTTCCGGCGCTGGCGCACGCGCTACTTCACGCTCTCCGGCGCGCATCTCTCCTGCAAGGGCTCGGTGAGACACTGCTCCACTCTACAGCTGAAGGTGAAGAAGGGCCGCTGGAGACTGTTCCGGCGCTGGCGCACGCGCTACTTCACGCTCTCCGGCGCGCATCTCTCCTGCAAGGGCTCGGTGAGACACTGCTCCACTCTACAGCTGAAGGAGAAGAAGGGCCGCTGGAGACTGTTCCGGCGCTGGCGCACGCGCTACTTCACGCTCTCCGGCGCGCATCTCTCCTGCAAGGGCTCGGTGAGACACTGCTCCACTCTACAGCTGAAGAACTACAAATATTCACAAGACAGAAATTGAAAATTTAACATAGGTTTTGAAATATTTGGAGTTTTTAATATTGGCGGCGAGAAAATAATTAAAAATCATGATCGAATTTCGATATTTTTCATATATTATTCAGTTGTATACGCGAAGCTCATGCACACAGGCCAAGTATTATTTCGTACTTCTGATACACCCTTTATAGATATGTTATGTTATTGTTAAACAATCTCAGCTGTTATATATAAGGAGTACGTTTCGGTGTCACAGAGCGGCGGCGAAAGCATTGACATCACCCAGATCCGGTCGGTGAAGGTGTCCCGCGGCGCGCGCAACATCCCGAAGGCGTTCGAGATCTTCACCGGGGACCAGACGCTGATCCTGAAGCCCAAGGACGGCAAGAACGCCGAGGAGTGGGTGCAGTGCCTGAGCATCGCCGTGGCCCACTCGCAGGCCCGCGACGCGCCCGCCAAGGCCAACAGCCTGCCCGCCAGGGGACTCACGCTCAAGAGCTTCTAGGTATCACTTCTAATTTAAGGGCTCGGCCCTTGGCGGTGCATCTGATGAAGACCCCGCCATCGGGGTTGATTCATTGCAGCCTTCTTCACCTCCACATATGACATGATACCTTCTAGGTATCATTATCCACTATTCCAGGGGTCCCTAAACTTTAAAGATTACGGAACACTAACCACATACTTCTTATTTTATAAAACCAATCAACAATGAAATTTATATATATTTTTTATAAATTTGCAATATAATTCTTAACTTTACTATTCTTAACTTAAAAGAAACCCATTATTCTTAACTTAAAGTTTTAATGTGAAGAATGAAATTGTTCTACAGTTTTATGAATAATTGTTTTATAGTTCGGTGTTATGTCAGACAATTTTATGCGTATATAATTTTGGCGGAACCCTAATGACTATTATACGGAACCCAGTTTGGGAATCCCTGCACTATTCCAATATTCCCGTTTTCGATAGGAGCCGACACCTATCTGTTTTTGACCAAAACCCAATTTTGAGTTTTAAACCACAATGCGGCAATTTATCTCCCTACAATTTATGAAGGCACACAGATTTGTGTCTGTATCTTAATAACTATAAACAGTACAAACAAGACTGGCTGATGAAGACAGAGAAAATGTTGTAAATGTAACTCGATTTCGCTAAAATATCGCTGAAAAATACTTTCAAAGGACAAGGCATATCTTTGTCTATCCAGCTATATCTCGTCTACTCTGTGTATTTTCCTTACTAAGGATAAAATAACATAAAAAAAATCCGTCCCAATTTTCATGTGAGTTTCACCTTTTACCAAGAATACGGCTGACAGTGCAGTCGTTCAAATATTATGTTAAAACCTTGGAGGCTTAGCATAACCGTGTAGACATAACTTTTATCTCTTTCAACTGTGAGTTGTGGAGAAAGTGACGTCATTTCGAGCTTCTTGTACTGAACATGGCTCGGTGTGACGTCATTTTCTCGACAAATCTGACAATTGAAAGAGATAACACTTATGTCTACGCGGTCATGTTAACTCTACTGGGCACACAGGGCGTCAAAACTCGCGCGGTAAAATGATTTGCCAATAACAAAACGAACTGTATCTGTCAGTCATTTCATTGAAGAATGAACTTTTTGTTTGAGTGAATACAGTTCGTTTTGGCTTAAAGGACGTACAAGTAAGTACGTTATAATGATTTTAACCCGATAACAGTTACTCTTTCTTTCACATCTACTTGTTACGGCATTGTAGTACTTAAATACAACAACTATATGTGACTGATAATAAGACTTAACAGATTATTTTTATATAATACTAGCTAAGCTTGCGACTGCGTACGCGCGGAATTTAGCTACCTTAATTTTTTTTTTATAGCCTTTACATGTCCCACTCCTGGGCAAAAGCCTTTACTTCTCCACACATCTCGGTCCTGGGCTATTTCCTGCCACGATGTCCCCGCAAAGGTGTTCAAATCATTTCGCCCCTCTTCCTCGGTCGACCTCTTCGTCGGCGACCGTCGTCAGGTATCCAATTGGTAGCGATGTTTGCCCACCTTTGCGGGCTCATGCGGGCTACATGGCCGGCCCACTCCCACTTCAGCCTCGCAGTCTTTTCTCCTACATCTGTTATTTTAGTTTTGGAGCGCAAGATGGTATTTTTAACTCTTGACGCTTCGCTTGACATTGAGAATGCTGTGCTCCATTACCCGATAAAAATGGGTTTTATTTTTTCCCGCGGAACTCTAATTTTCTAATAGCCTACATTAATTGCCTTGTAACATCATCTATCTGCCAGTGAAAGTCCCGTCAAAATCTGTGAACCCGTTTGGGAGATTACCTCAAACAGACAGACATAGGTAGGTACGATAATTTGTAAAATTGCGTTTTCGTTATAGGTAGTGTATATACTTTCATATGCATTAGGTAAAAAGCTGTTATTTTGATATTATAAACAGACTTTTTTATTTTATTTATTTGTAAAGATAACGCATAATTATTTACTTAATAAGTGATTAGTAACTTCGTGACTTTGCTACAATTTTACATGACAATAGTGTCGTGTTGCCGTCCTTCTCGCGGCCGTTATGTGTGAGCGAGATGGCAATATTTTTAGTGTTGTCAAATATAGTTGTAGTTCTCATCCTGAATAACGTAGCTTCTTATAGGTGGCAGAATTTTTAAAATCAGCTCAGTAGTTTTCGGCTGAATCCGTTACAAACAATTTAATCTTCCTCTTTATATAATAGTATAATATAATATAAAGTATATATATAGATGAAAAGCCTTGTCTGTGCTTATAATATGGTCGTATTAAACAATATTAAGTGCCTTATGTTATGTGATAAGAGATTTTTCAATTCGCTGAAAGTACAACCGGTATTTTGATAGTTAAAGTTAGCCTACAGCAGTCAAAACAAATAAACATTATAGATAATATATAGATAGAGTACTCTTTATTGTACACACCAAACAAATAAAATAATACAACATTCTTATTTCTAAATACAGTAGCAAGTTAGTTAGTTGTAAGGTGTTTTGTATATTTTTGGTATAGCTAAGGATATATTATACATGCGACTGTTTAAAACGCTATCCAAATAAACATGAGTGTGGGGTATACAACCGAATGGTATAAAAATTTGGTTGTATTCGAATTTTTTTTTTCGTACATTCGAGATTTTTCTCGAGACCTGTGTATAGGGGTGATCCATTTGCGAGCCAACGGTCTAAACCGTTGGCTCGTTGGCTCGTCGGCTCGCGTTGGTGATCAAACAGTCAACTCTCATCGTTGGCGAAGTAATGGCGTGCTCCCAGACGGAGTTTTCGAATTTCGAACGAATTTCAAGCATGCACAAAGAGCCAGCGAGCAAGTCCGCCGGTTTTTAAGTCCGCAGACTTAAGAGCTCCATTGGCGGATTAGACCTTTGGCTCGCGAGTTAGTTAGCGAGCCGACGGTTTTACTCGCAAATGGATCACCCCCTTAAGGTTGCATCTTCTTATAGCCCACTGAGATGTCAAAAGCCGCACGTCAATATTTTCCAATACCAAAACGAACTCTGTGTCTATATACAATAAGATTGAATTGCTGTGGTAAAAGCCACGGTCCCATGTGTCAACATTCGCTCGCACTGACAATGTCATTTCGTTGAAGAATATACTACTTTTTGGGATTCATCCGCCATCTTTATCACTGTCATCATCCATTTTTGATGTGTTTTTATTGAATTTGTCCTTGCTATAATTACTTGACAATGCCATAAATACCGAATATCGCAGGTGCAGGCATTCCTCATCTGATACAATCAAAGTATCAACATTTCACCAATTTCGTAAAAAAAGAAGAAGCACTATTTTTTGAGTCAATACACAGATTCATCCGCCATCTTTATCGCTGTCACCATCCATTTTTATTTATAACTAGCTGTGCCCGCGACTTCGCCCGCGTGGACTTTAGGGAGATTACCCGGAAATATGGGTATTATGTTTTTCCCGCGGAACCCTAATGCTTTTTCTCAAATTAAAGTAGCCTAAGTTACGCCTTGGAACGTCAGCTATCTGTCAGTGAAAGTCCCATGGAAATCGGTTCAGCCGTTTAGAAGTTTACCTCAAACAAACAGACAGACAGACAGACAGACAGACAGACAGACAGACAGACAGACAGACAGACAAAAAAAATTAAAATTGCGTTTTCGTTATAGGTATCGTATATACTTTCATACGCATTTGGTAAATAAGTGTTATTTTGATATTACAAACAGACACTCCAATTTTATTTATTTGTATAGATGTATAGATGTGTATCTATTAAATTTGCCCTTGCTATTAATAACTTGACACTGGCTGAAATACCCGCTAAACGCAGGTGGAGCCGTTCCTCATCTTTTTCCATTAAATATCATCATTTCGTAAAAAAATAAGAAGAGCAATGCAGTAATGTTCGTTGTGGTATGGCAAAAAAAATTGATGCGTGATTTTTGTCGGCCCGGTTTGCTACATAATGCAGTTTACACTGTTTTATCGGTCTATGGATGTGTTTTAAAGACTAAAAAGAATATTTGTGACAAATATTATAGATACATATCGAGGAGTGAAAGGCAATTTAACTTAAGAGACATTTTTTTAACGCCAAGATTATCTTGATGTTGTCTCTTTTACTCGTATTCAATTAGACAGAGAGCGACCGAGCCAATCCGTGACAGAGATCTTATCCACTGGAGAGCATAAACATTCGACGCAGAAAAAATTGCTGATTCCTAATATGTATATTTGTTAATATCGCCCAAAAATGTCGTTTAAGTCAAATAGCCTTTCCAGTGGCGTAACGTAAGTCACTGTCGCCCGGGGCGGAATCATAATTTTCCGCCCTGTTGAGGTTTTTTTATTAGACTACGCTGTTGGCCGTGAGGTCGCCTTTACAGCTTTACCGGAGGAGTGGCGAGCGCAGAGTACACTCCAACCAAGGCTAATTTCTTGAAAAAATAATTATCTGACTGACCGCCAGTGACCGCAGATTTTTTTTTTTCCAATTTCTCCGCCACGCTACGCCACTGAGCCTTTCATCCCTCGATATAAACTGTCTTTACTAATCATCTACATATAACTTGCGGCATATGATGTATTTAAAATAATTACAATGGCCTTATAATTAGACTATAAATATGGTATATTAAGATTTGTGTATTTGCGAATAAACTTTTTATTAGTATATTTATATATTTAATAAGCTTTGACAAATTAGAGATTTTATAGTTGAAGTTAGAAGACTGAAGTCTGGTCAAGGTCGTACCTACTTATTCTTACACAAGATACACGATTTTAAGCCTGGTTTTATAGTCACACTTGTATCCGCGCGTCCGGTAAGCGCGTATCACCAGTCTGACGTCAGACGCGTCACAATGAAATGTTAGTTGATACAACATACATTTGCCTCTGCGCCGCATATCCGACGCGCGGCTGTATAGTCTTTTCGTGACAATAAAATCAGCCTACATTACTAAACGAATTTTCGTCATAACAAAGTAAATTAGGTTTCTTCTTTTGTTATTTTTTACGAAGACACTACAAAGCATTTTTATTCGAAAAAAGGACGCTTTGCAAAGCCTTCGTAAAATATGGGAGACCAATAGTAATAGTAAAACAACGTTTCGTCGTGTTTATTTAGTTTACAAAGTATTTTATATTGTTTATTCTATACAGGGTGTTTCAGAAGTCCGAAATAATACTTTGACGTTAGTATCAGTATCGTGTATACAACCGAATGGTATAAAAAATATCGGATTACGACCATGTTTTTCCAACTTTTGTTTCGTCGCCGATTTCTATAACTTGTAATATCTCGAGTTCTATGTTAAATTATCATGTTCTGTTTTGTGAATATTCGTTGTCTCCCCACTTATGTGTAGCTTACACTACTAAATAGGACTGTTATGGATGTACCTTAAGGTCAGAACACGATACCTCTGACAAATATGCAAAGTTCTATAACTCGGAATCTGTGATAGTTAGGTATACACTGTCTTCACTAAGCATCCACATATGAGCTACCGTATATGTACCTAAAGTATTATTTCGGACTTCTGAAACAGCCTGTATATTAATTTGTATGACTACATTGACGCAAAAGGTGAAGTGACTCAAGTGCGATCTTGGACAATATTAAGTTATATATATATCAATGGAATAATTTTTCTACGTCTTTTGAGCCGGGTTTCGTACAAAGTTACCAAAATGAAAAAAACTTTAAGAATCAAATAACTACTAACTTTTGTTAATATTTTTTGTTTAAATTCTTATATACCTTACTTCATTTAAGATCTGTAACCGTCTCATTTAAATATTCGGTAGTTACATTATGTAAATAATTAGTGAATAATTTCTCATATAAGTGAATGTAAATTCTTTTGGGAAATAAAGCTATCTTAACCACAAAATGGCGCTTGAGTTAGTTCGCCTTAAACCGTCTACATGTTCTTAAGTTATCGCTATTCAAAATTGTTAACATTCCCGTCCGTTTTGTTACGATGTAATAATAAAATTATTATGTTTTTGTGGGTCTCAGAAATCATTATAAATGGTTGTAACGCGAATGACATTAATGTTAATTAGATTTTAGTTACGCGTGTGTCTATCCCATCGGGGAATACAGGCGCGATGATAGTGGGCAAACCGACAGTGCAATGAGATTGGAACGTTATTGTTAATGTAATAAGGTTGAGATACGACAGTTGCTTTGCCTATATGATAGTTTATTCAGTTGTTAACTTGCCATTTCGCATATTACAATAAAGCACAAGTTATTCTTAATTTCCTACTTTAATGTAAAGATTTTAAGGTTGCTCTTTCTTAAATATTTTTACCTTTTGATATTTATAAGTCGTGACTTTACCATGAGTACTTGAAATAACTTTTTCATAAATGGATTATAATTTTCTATTATTGTGGAAGTAAGTCTGTCACCGTCAATACTTAAGTGGTTAGAAGGGTCAACAGGTAACCGACAGGTTTCAGGTTATATTTCCAACCTGGCTATTAAACTATTAAAGTGAGCCCACTTCTATAAAAAGTGATATGTTATAGTACTATGCGATTCAAATGACAATAGGATCGACTTTGCGTCATATTGTGCCGTGAAAAAACGAATTATGACTTTAAATAATTACCTAAATATTCTATCAAGACAATTTACTACTAATTTAACCTTTTTATTTATATTTGATGTAGGTACTATTATTATTGGTATGCCAATAAGTTTTTTGCAAACCATACTTTTCATTGAAATAAAACTAATTCTACGGATTTTATCGCGTATATTTACTATTTTATTTTCCCGACGTTTCACGGGGGGACTGAGGTGTTAGACGTCCTGATGTCATAGTTAATAACTGGGTACCCTCATATTTAGTTGTTGTTTGCGGTCCGATCCACGCAGAGAGTGCTTACGGTGTCTTGAGGTCTTGCAATGGTACGCTTGGTTTTGGATTTAATCAATACTTTTCATGTGACGTTTGACAGATAGAGCTTATTGACATTCCTATTCTTATTTGGATCACATAGTACTAAGGATTTACTACTTGTGTAATATTATCACATTTCTACTAATTTACATAATATTAAAAACCAATCGAATTGAGAACTTCCTCCTTTTGGAATTCGGTTAAAAATACAGTACCAACAGGACTTACAATTAGGGTACAAGTATTTTACTTTGACCATACCCACTCTGTAAATCTCATGGTAGAGTTACTGTACCTATATCATTTCGTCTTAATTTATTAAATCTACACTCACACTCTTTATATTCGCTTGCATTATACAAGGTGTATCAGGAGTCCGAAATTATATTTGATGTATGTATATCACGTGATACTCAGTAAGTGTGAAATTTTTCTTTCGGACTCCTAAAACGTGTTGTATATTTAACTTTTTTATAAGTCTTTAGTGGCTAACGGAAGCGGCGCGGTGTATTGTCGCTATCACTAAAAACAGTGTTCATTGGTCAACCAAATCGTTTCTCTAACTACCTACTTACTATATTAATATGCATTTACCTCCAAATTTATAGAAATTTATTAAAAAATCTGCACAGGCATTTTACATCCTGTATATACTGGGCGAGCGATATTTTATTGCAAAATGTGCTCTTTTTAAATATAAATAAAGATTGAATTTATCTGGTAAAGTCCAAGCGAATGAATCCAATCGCGTTAATTAAAAAATGTGCTTCCTCTACTAGTTAATAGAGTGCATTTTGGTTATGGCTAAAAATGGTCACGATCCGCCTAGGTATTTAAACTGAACTTCACAGTTCAAAATGTTCTATAATGCCACTTTAAGCGGATCATAAAACTCTATTTAGTTGAAGGTAAGTGTTTTTTTTTTAACAAAAATAATAAATATGTGTTATTTCTTTATTATATCGACGGCAGAACAGAAAGCGGAAATATAGTATCTCGAAAATTGGCCTAAATGTCATAGTTATAGAATTGATCAGAAAAAATATCCGCGTCCGTGAAAAAAACTGATACCAGATATGAAATGTTTATATACAACTAGAAAAAAAACAATTTTGGTATCATTATTTTATATATAAAGAGATATGAAGCCTGAACGACCGCCTTGGACGTAAGGGGTGCAACTTCAAATCCCGGGCTTCTGAATTGATTTTCATGTGCGAATGTAATTTTCAACAATGATTACCACTCGCTGAACGGTGAAGGAAAACATCGTGAGGAAACCTGCACGTCTATAGAAAGGCGTGTGCAGTTCACCAACCTGCACTGGGCCAGCATGATGGACTATGGCCCAAATCTGCCTCGTAATGCGCCCGGTATAATGGCAATAGGCTCGCCCCCTATTACATTGGGACCAAAATACATCGGCGAAGTGTGGGCGCACTACAGTGCACCTCTGCCTACCCCTTCGGGGAATACAGGCATGAAGATGTATATTTATAATAGATATATATGAATTTTTGAAATAGTTTTTTGGTTGAAAAAAATTGATATTTCGAGATAGGTACGATATTTTCGCTTTCTACCATTGATATGTCCTCTGTTAGCCTACAAAGTGTTGTAATTGTTTTGTGAGTGTATCGTAAGTGCATGTCGGAGATGTCACGGACATGCCAAGGGTGCTCCCCAACTGTATAGTTTATAGAAAGTTGTACACACCTGTCATTGGTGTACCTATCAGACCAGTTTTTATTTAATATTTTATTTAATCAATTGTTAATAGGTATACTGTTGGTGTGTCGTTCTTAAATAAATAAATAGAATAATTGACGTCCAGTTTACAAGTTGTTTGCAACGTTTTTATAGATGTTAGTATAATAATTATATCGTTATACTGAATTCAGAGAGTTTATAATATAAATTATACTTTTACAATGTGATTCCAAATGGTTGTAAACTTAAACATGCCTGCGGCCTCAGTACGCCTGCCAAGATAAGACATTTTCTCACGGATCGTGACGTCATTTTTGTGGCAAAATCGTTACGTCTTATTTGCTAGCATGGCGTAAATATAAAATGGGTTTGACAGTTAAATACAACGTGTTTGACGTATGGATAAGATGTTATATCTTAAGTGCTAGCATGGGTTACCAAAATGTACCATAGAGACACGAATTTGACAGGTCAACGTAAAGAAATTTCTCACGGTCAAAGGCCGGTGATGAGAAAATAATTAGGCTGTAAGAAGTACATAAATATAGCATTTTATACACTATTATAACAAATAATACTTATTTTACTCCATCCTTCGCCAATATCAAGCGGACTACATGCAAAATTCTTCCGAAAACGAACACGTAAATTTATTTTCGTGTTCGACAAACAACAACAAAAAAGTGTAGAGACATTTCTATCTGTTTTATTTTCTTCCGAAAATCCCCATAATCCTATTCCACGTGATTTAAAATCCATATTTTACAAAAAATCTATAGGTTTGAGGTTAGATTTTGTTTGGCATCATACTTTGCGTGCTTTTTGCCGTTTTACAATGTAAAGTTCTTTAAATTGGCAAATAAAAATAGTATAGTGCCCAAGAAATAAATTTTAAGCATAATACCACCGACCAAATGATAATACGTAAAGCTTCCGGCATAATAAAAAAGAAGCTATGCCCAAAGATATTTTTAATCTGTGCATAAATAATCTAATATATTCTATGATGTGTATGCAGCATCTTTTTTCTTTGTAATGCTCCGTCTCGCTCTATTTGTCATTTCAGTGAACGAATGAACGAAAGATCGTAAACTGTGAGAAAATTTTAGCAGGCTGTCTAATTTTAAACATCTTGGAAGCCATATTAGCAAATAAGATACGGGAACGCAAGTTGACAAGATGTTTTAGGGACTTGTGAGAAAACATCTTGGCAGGCGTACTGAGGCCGCTGCACTCCTACCTTATATCATTTTATATTGACATTTTATAAGTACTTTTTAGGGTTCCGTACCCAAAGGGTAAAACGGGAACCCTATTACTGAGACTTCGCTGTCCGTCCGTCCGTCCGTCCGTCTGTCACCAGGCTGTATCTCATGAACCGTGATAGTTAGAGAGTTGAAATTTTCAAAGATGATGTATTTCTGTTGCCGCTCTAACAACAAATACTAAAAAACAGAATAAAATAATTATTTAAGGGGGCTCCGATACAACAAACGTGATTTTTATACTGTTTTTATAGATAATGGTACGGAACCCTTCGTGCGCGAGTCCGACTCGCACTTGGCCGGTTTTTTTTCTTTTGTCTCCCATACAATTAAATATTAATTTGTAGACATGCTCGGCTACGCTGCTTACGCCTTCTGCTATCTAAATCCTTAGATCAAATGTAGTAAATTTAGTGTTAACATAACATGACAAAAATCGTATTAAAATATGTTTTTTCTGATTTCACTTATTCTTGTAGAAACTAAAGAACCTATATTTTAAGGTGTATTATGTATACCTATTTTGAATCACATTGTTGTAAAAGCTATGTAGAGCCACCACCGAGTTTTAAGGTTGTTTTTATAACAAAAGTAATGATGGTATTGAAATGTGCACGCGTATGTGTGTGTAGAGTTGTTTTGTTGGTATTAAACTGAATATTTCCGTCCTTCTCACGGTTAAAGTGTAAGAGCAGGACGGCAATATTTTAAGTGCTGTCAAATTAGTACATGCGTAGTTTGTGTACAGAGAAATTGCGGTCACTCAGTGACCGACAGTGAGTGGCAAACAAGGTTAAGTCTGTCTGTGACTCATTGCTATACTAAACGTTGTTTCAATCCGTGGTATTTACCGCTGGCCTAAATAATTATCATTTCAATTATTTTAATGTTCATTTTCACAAGATCACACACAGCGAAAATTTATATCAAAAGACATTCAACGTCGGGTCCCTCGAACAAAAATTACTTGCATACTGGTGATATTGTAAAAAGGACTTTGGTGTACATAACCCCAAGGGTCATATTGGCAGACTGGTATTGTGGCAGATGTGCCTTTTTATTTGTATAGGTCGAAATACACTATGATATGTATTTATAATAATTTGAATTTTATTGGAACACAACTCCCGTCGGTTGTTTCAAGTCAGTATCAGTGACTTATTGCCAAAAGCATCAAATAACAGTGAATATTTGGATGACATGCGAGTTTAAACCATTATTGTCATTAATTTAAAGTTCCCTTTTGAATTGAAGATATGATTTTCTTTAAACAATCTAGGTTTTTTACCCAAAGGTTTATCAATGTTACAAACTTATGCAATGGTGAACGGATGTTTCAACCGATTGTAACCTTATGAACTTGGTGCTAAAATTGTTTTGTAAGATAGTAGATAGTTGAGCGCTTCCATTTAGTATATTGTAAGGATCCAACGCCCCACGGCAAGCGATCAAAGTTCTGGCTCATGTACTTATACTGCCTTATTTATTAGTTATGATTATAAAGTTCTGTTTGTATGTACTGTGGTTTTATTTTACATACATACCATTTCTCTTTGGAATAGGCAGAAGTTTCCTAAAAACGCAGGAACGAAACTAATGGCATGGTCAAAAAATGATTTTAATACCTTCACGACCTCTTTAAGCGTTACGACGCTACATAGTGACCGTCGCGACGCCTGAAAGTGAGCAACGCAACGCCTTAAAGTGAGCTTCGCGACGCATAATAGTGAGCGTCGCGACGCCTGATAGTAAGCGTCGTGACGCCTGATAGTGACCATCGCAACAACTGATATTGTGCGCCGCGACGCCTGATAGTAAGCGTTGCTACACCTTCGAATCCGAATAAAATAATAATAGAGTCGCGACACCTATATAAAAATAATACAATCCTTGCGACGCCACTATGAAAATAATAAGAGCTCCGCGACGCCGCTATAAAGATAATAAGAGCGTCGCGACGCGCTTATAAAAATTTAAATCGAAATCGCCGGATACCTGATAGTGATTCAGTATCCGGCCGGCTACCCAATACTAAAATTATCATAAATCGAAATCAAATACCGAATGCCCAAAGCCGGATACCGGATAGTGATACAGTATCCGGCCGCATACCCGATACTAAAATTATCAAAAATTAAAATCGAAATCGAATGCCGGATAACGGAAAGTAGTTCAGTATCCGGCCGGATACCGGATAGTACCTAATTCAGTATCCGGCCGGATACCAGATAGTAATTCAGTATCCGGCCGGATACCGGATAGTGATACAGTATCCGGCCGGATACCGGATAGTAGTTCAGTATCCGGCCGGATACCGTATAGTAATTCAGTATCCGGCCGGATACCGGATAGTAATTCAGTATCCGGCCGGATACCGGTTAGTGATACAGTATCATATATTTCGCGACGCCACTAAAAAAGAAAATAAGAGCGTTGCGACGCCACTATAAAAATTATAAGAGTGAGCGTCGCGAACCTTGTATAAAAATAAAAAAAATATCGCGACGTCACTAAAACATTCTAAGAGCGTCGTGACACCGCTATGAAAATAATAAGAGCGTCACGACGCCACTATAAAAATAATAAGAGCGTGCGACGCTACTATAAAAATAAAAAAATCATCGAGACGTCACTAAAAAATTCTAAGAGCATCGCGAAGCCACTATAAAAATAATACGATGATATAAATAACCTATATTGGTATGATTTGCCTTGAGTAAAATAATGAGATTTTTTATATATTACTATCCGGTACCCGGCCGGATACTGAATTACTATCGGGTATCCGGCCGGATGGTGAAAACAAAATAGGTACCGGATATCCGTTTCATCTCTAATCGAAACCAAAATTGAAACCGAAACGAAAATTAGAGATGTAACTGTGAAATCGAAATCATAACCGAAACCGAAGTTAGAGATGTTACTGTGAAATCTAAATCAAAATTCTATATCGAATTGGAATCGGAATCAAAATCGAAATCGAAACCAAAATCAGAGATGTAACTGTGAAATCGAAATACAAATCCGAATCCGAATATAGTGAGTGTCGCAACACCTTGTAGCGAGCGTCCACGACGCCTGATAGCGAGCGTCGCGACAACTGATAGTGAGCGTCGCGACGCCCGTCTGTAAGTTTGGTGACGCATAATAGAGAGCGTCGCGACGCTTGACTGTAAGTTTTGCGACGCATAATAGAGAGCGTCGCGACGCTACATAATGAAAGTCGCGCCGCCTTATAGTGAGCATCACGACGCCCTATAGTAAGCGACGCGACGCCTGATAGTAATCGTCCCAACACCGCAACAACTGATAGTGAGCGTCACGACACTACATAGTGAAAGTCGCGCCGCCTTATAGCGAGCGTCGCGACGCTACATGAGGGCGTTGTGACACCTGATTTGAGCGTCGCGACGCCTGATAGCGTTGCGACTCCTGCCAGTAAGCGTCGTGCGTGACGCCTTATAGTGAGCGTCTCGATGCGTGATAGTAAGCGTAACGGCGCTACATAGTGAAAATCGCAACTCTACATAGTGAGCGTCACGACACTACATAGTGAGCGTCACGACATTACATAGTGAGCGTCCCGACACCTGCTAGTGAGCGTCACGCCACCTGATAGTGAACGTCGCGATGCCTGATAGTGAGCGTCACGGCGCTACATAGTGAACGCCGCGACGCTACATAGTGAGCGTCACGACACCTGATAGTGAGCGTCGCAATGCCTTATGATGAGCATCGTGACGCTACATAGTGATCGTCATAGCACATGTCCGATTATTGAGCAAAAGATGCCTGATGGTTGAGCAAAATATGTTAAGCAAATACGCAGTAATCATTACAGCTGATATGTTATATAAATTAAAAAAATATATCTCTTGTACAATTTTATTTACATTCCTATAGTTAATTATACATTATTATTAGATGTGTAACATATTTTTTTTACGGTTTTTAGTAGAAAATTTACTCTATTCTGTTAAAAAAAATACTATACCTAATAATAATCAATACAAAATCACACAGAATATATTTCATTTGCAAAGTTATCGCGAACCATTTTTTACAGGTCAATCATCATTAAGCTACCTTACCAGGCCAACGCATTTCCGTAATGTTGACCGTAACCGCCATACGCGCCGTAACCAACGGGATAAGCTCCGTTATAGCCATACGCCCCGTAGGTACCATAATTCGTTGAAACAGCAGGGTATGCCAAGCTATTATAACCCAAACCTGCATTGTAACCGCTGTACACATTAGGGTTGAGATATCCAGCGTAAGCACCGTGGTTATATCCAGGGTGCACTCCAATATGGTCTTTACGGACTACGGCATTGAAACCTGTGAGAGGGTGGGCAGAATAATCCACGATACGTTTCGTTCCATCGGAATCTATGAGGGAGTACTGGCCGACGACGCTGTCTCCGACGCGTTTCTCGTGCTGGCTCTTGACGTCACCCGTGTGCGGGTCTGATACTCCGTAGGAAAAGCTTGAGGAGCCTCCAGAGGCGCCACAGTAGGCTGCCAACAGGACGGTGAGGAAAGTGACCTGTGAAAGAGTATAGTTTTAGAGTACATGTGCCTGTGATATGATTCTGTGAGTTTGGCAGTAATTGATACGTTCACTAGTCGTAATTTATATTCTGGGGATTATTTTTGTATTACAAGTTGAAACAAAAAATATTTTAATTGAAACTGTAGCGATAAAAAGTCTTATAGTAGGGCTAAGTACACTCTGACAGACGAATGCGAAAGCGTTAATGTAGCTGTCCGCAATATAGCTATATTAAACTGCATCGATTAGGCAGTAATATTGTATTTAATTTAATTACAGACAGTACAGAAATAGGTAGGTACTGAAGGAATTAATTTTTGTATTTTAAGGATTGGTCGAAAACGTTGTCGCAGTAGTAACTATGAACACTAGTAGCTATATATGACACAATATTCACACCGAAATACACGTAACATGAATTCAAAACTTAATTCACAAACTTATTAAATAAAGAACAAAATTGTTTTTAGGTACTTTACCTTTGCGAACATTTTATTGTATTGTATAAACAATTACTGATGATATTAAAATGTAGAACGGCTTTATATACTAGTCGGTTACAATGAATTAAAATATAACTATTTGCAATTAATTAACGCTAAGGAAGTGAGGCACGCACATCCTTTCTATAAATTTGAATTACTTAATTATAATTAACCTACTTAATTTGATTTATGTTTTACCTAGTTTTTGAAGCTAGTAAGGTCATTGCTAGGTAATAGGTATTACATTTAGGGTTGCCAATTATTTTTTTCGATATATAGTATTTTCCATCCAGAGTCGTAAAATAGTACTCAAAAATATACTACATTCACAAACATCCAACAAAAACGTGTCAGTCAGTCCAAAAAGAAAATAGCCGTCGCGGTACGCTTGGCAGATGTGAAACATAAAACATAAACGGCAAAAATAAATATAGAAGTGCGTATTTTTTTCGAGAACTGTCGCCATTTTATAAAAAAAAATGAATGACATGACGTTGAAAAAACATGATGAAGGAAAACATCGTGAGGAAACCTGCACGTCTGAGGGAACTTGTCTAGTTCTCGATAGATGTGTGAAGTCTGCCAACCCGCACTGGGCCAGCGTGGTGGACTATGGCCTGAAATCCCCCTCGCATTGAGGGGAGGCCCGTGCCCAGCAGTGGGACGTTAAAAGGGCTGTAGTAGTAGACATTGAAAAAAAAAACAGTACTTACTACAAAAATAGTACTTTTGCGTACTATATTTTATTTTCAACAGTATATAGTACGCAGAGCTAAAATATAGTACAATACTATATTTTATAGCACGGTTGGCAACCCTAATTACATTTGGCATTCCTTTTCATTCGTACATATACTATACGACGGCTTGGTCTGGTGGTTTGAGTGTAGGCCGGTCGGCTCAGAGAACCAGGTTGCGGGTTCGACCCCGCCAACGGCAAATTTCGGAAATACCTTTTCGTTATTTGTGCTGGTCTGGATGTAACTGGGAACGCCCTCAATCCATTTTAAGGTCCTAATAGTACAAAAAATTAATGGTAAAAAAACTTTTTAAAAACAAGCTTTTATCTCATTGCCCTTAGTTTTGGTGTTCCTCAGCAAGCCCTTTCATTTGATGCCCATACTGTGGTAGTGCAGAAAAAAAAACTATTCCGCCATTTTGGATGTCTTTGGATGAATGACGTCACATAGCTAAGTATGCATTGTCATCCAAAATAAGCGTGAATACCAAATTTCAGCTCAATCGGTTAAAGATAACTGATTTAAAATTCAGTTGCAAGATTCCACCCGGACATACATTGCAAGTTAATATAAAGCTTGTAAATAAGCTTTGCTTGGTTTGGGATCATACGACAAGTATGTGTTGTTTGGCGATATTTATGTTATGACAGTAGTTTTACAGAATTCGAATCAATAAATAAAAAGTCAAGCTTTGGTTTAGGTTCAACATTCTAATTTGATGTGTAAATTTATAGGCATGAGATAAGAGTCGCACAGTAAGCCTAAAATTATAACATATCGACATCTCGTCATAGTGTTAAACCCCGGTTTAACACTATGACGAGCATTTATTATTTTATCAGTTATTTGCACATATAATGCATGAACATTCTTACATTGACCCGTCAATGTTATACCATGCATTATATGTGCAAATTCATTTACATTTAAGGCGTTTCGTTTCGTTTGACGTAATATGTGTCTAGTGCTAGTAAAACGGGAATTAAACTTTCAAAAACAACAAAGCATTTTATTCCAATTGTAAGAGTATTGATAAATATATTTGGGGGATGGGTATAAGATATTCCATTAAAATTTCATTTGAAGCTCTACTAAACTTATATGATTGTTTTGGATATTTACACTAGCCTTGATGAAAATGATTTGTGTATATTTTGATACTTTAGCGAATTGTGCACCTCTGCTTACCCCGTCAGGTGACACAGGATTTATTACGTAATTTAACTTAATACAAGAAGCGTCGTGACGCCTTATAGTGAAAAATACTGACTGTTGACTATATCATTGAATTAAAAAATGTATGAATTGAAACTGATTTTAAGATACTCTTAGCTCTACTTCGCTCCATTAACATATACCCAACGGGGGTTGATTGGTTTCGCAATTTTCATAAACTGAATCACTTAAAATAAGTCCTCCTCCTTTCATCTGTATGCCGACGATCTCAGATTGATTTACATGCCCTACTGGATAAGCTTTCGGAATGTATTAAGGGCGTTAACTCTGATCAGTCTAACATCATGGAGTAAAAGTCATGGTATGGAAAGTTAAACCTATTAAAACTCAAATCATGATCGTGGGCAGCTCTCGCCTAATCTCGGAAATTGACTGATCAATGCCCCCTAAGTTTATACTAGATGGGGTATCGCTCTGTGAGACTTGGGCGGTTGCAAGCTACCAGTCGTAAAAATTGCCCGATTGGATTAAAATATCTATAAACCTGGAGGTTAATATGTAATAATAATAAACAAGCTTTCATTTTAATAACACCTCTGATTTATTTATTCGCAATAATAATACAAAACTTAACGTGCAAAACGTGTACTTTTATTACACAAGTAATAAGGTCTTAAATACATTAAATTAGCTCTCCAGGCTTCATAGCTTTCAGTTGCTTTCTGAAGCCATCATTTGGTTGTACAGCTGGCCTTTTGCTTTTGACCAAATTGTAAGCGTCTTCATATGGCATCATTTCATACTGCATCAGATACCCAATAGCGACCATAGAGGTCCTAGACACACCCGCGTTACAATGCACTAGCACATTCTCTTCGGCTTCCACAGACATACGAATATACAGTAAAGCTTGCCTTATTATGTCTTTTATATCCGTCTCTGGCAAGTCTAGACAGTTTATGAATCTACAATTGACGGGGACCTTAACATTTATGCCCAAACTAAGAACATGTTTTATATTGTACGCATTAAGGATGCTATTTGCTGTACAGTCCTGAGAGCCAATATAAATGTGGTCTGTGACCAATACTGGAACATTATCAGGTTTGGTGTCCACAACGAAGCCATATACCCTCGAAGGTATATTTTCTACAGTATTATTACGTTCTATAAATCTTTGTCCATCAGCTTTAGTGACTACTGTGTCAGTCTCTTTTAATTTTGATTTACTTTTCTGTAATTCAGCTAGGAAACTCATCTTGAAATGTCACTGTACTTAAGTTTTATAAATATACTGGTTACTTTATTAAATAAGCAATATGAACATGTTTAATATTATTATTTATGAACAAGTAACTTTTATTTGCGAATTTTTATAACAAAATCTACTTTCACTTAGCTATTCTTTTTTTTTTATCTCAGGGTAAAGTTCACTCATCATCACTGTCACAGTCTTCTTCCGTTCTATCCTCCCTATCCTCCGTTCCTTCTGCCTCAGTCTCGGGGTCGAACACCAGGTCCTCAGGCCGGTACTCCACGTCGCACAGGTAAAGCCCTTCCGGCGGCAAGTTCTGAATGAAATTGTACCATGAGTGCTTGGAGGGCACTTGGAGCATCACCTTCAGCTCCTCGGGTGGAAGTTTGCCAATCGCCACGGAGTTAAGGGCGCCGATCATACGACGGATCTAGGAAAAGTATTGAATTCACATTATAATTAGAAGTTGACGAGACATGTTCAGCTACAGAAACTTTAAAACTGTTATAAGTGTCGAGACGCTTGTTAAAAGAGCGTCGCGACGCCTGGTTTATTAAAGAATTGCGATGCCCTTTGCAAAAGCGTCGCGAAGCTAACGCTAAAAATAAGGCGTCGTGAGGCTCCTTATAAGGCACTGTGATGCTTAATATAAGGCGGCGCGACGTCTAGCGTCTGTTATTAAGCGTCTCGACGCCATTTATTACCATCTCGAAGCCTGGTATTAGATTACTTCGCGATGTCAGTGTCATTTAGTTGAAGAATTAACTTTTAGTTTGAGTCAATAGAGTCCGTTTTAGTATTGTTAAGAACTACTTCACCTGATTATGTACAAATGCTCTCCCCTTGATCTCAATGTCCCAGTAATCAAACAGGTTGTCCCGCGGCCTCTCGTAGCTAGTGGCCATAGGCTGGCCGCGCCGCACCACTATTGACTTGATCTCCCTTCTATTATGTTTGTGCTGATTCAACTTGTCAAACTTCTTGAACGTAGTAAAGTCGTGGTACCCCACCAGATACTTGGCGCCTTCTTTGAACTTCTCGATATCATACCCTTGTAATCTAGGAGAAATTATATTAAACGAACCCTGTCTCAATAAGTATAAAGATTGACTTTCGGTAGTACACAGTACCGGATTAAGGTAACTTCCCCCCTATCCTGAAGTGAACTACAAAGAATTAATTGAAAAAAAAAAGTGAATACGTATCATAGGTAGAATATGAATGTGATGTTTCTTCTGCCCTGAGAGGTCGGCACGACATGATTTCACATGTTGTCTTAAGATATTGAAATTGCTTTAACTTTCGTGTGCCCCTTTATAGGGTTCCGTACCTAAAAAGGAAAAATGGAACCCTTATAGGATAACTTTGTTGTCCGTCTGTCTGTTTGTCAAGACATTTTTTCTCAGGAATGCGTGAAGGTATCAAATGTACAGGGGTGGAAACTAGAGATGAAACAGATATCCGGTAATTATCCGGTATCCGGCCTCGTTTTCAATATCCGGCCGGACACCGGATAGTAATTCAGTATCCGGCCGGATACCGGATAGTAATTCAGTATCCGGCCGGATACCGGATAGTAATTCAGTATCCGACCGGATAACGGATAGTAATTCAGTATCTGGCCGGATACCGGATAGTAAAATTAAAAAAAAACTCATTATTTTACACAAGGCAAATCAATATAAATAGTTACAATAAGCATAATAGTCAGTTGGCAAGCATTTGTATGGCAATTGTTAGTTCTTCAGGAGACTAATAGGAGTGGACCATAGACTGTACATCTGTTGGTGTACCTTTTAAAATGGCATCTCTTCCATTCTTCTATTGGTACATAAGACACTAGCATAGCATTCTCTGGTAATTCAGCATCATTCTTTAATATGGCCAGCCTGAAATATTGAACACTTGTAAGAAAACATACCTCTTTCTATGTTGAAATACTTTAAATATAAAATGAATAAATATGAAACAATAATTTAAATATGAAACTTATTAATTAATAGCCTAATAGCCATTTAATGTCGCATGGTTTATCCTTTTACTTTTCATATCAAATGTTCAGTACATATTACGCCATACCATTACTTGACATTGGCATAGGTAGAGATATAACTGTTTTTATTGACGATTCATAAGTTGCTTATTTACATTAATTATAGTGGCCCGTCCGGCTTCACACGGGTTTCTAATATAGCCTATGTTACTCAGTGATAATATAGCTTTCTAATGGTAAATGAATCTTTGAGATCGGTCTAGTAGTGTTTGAGTTAATTCGTTACATACAAAAATACAAATCTTTCCTCTTTATAATATTAGTATAGATAAAAATATGATTCATAACACCCATTAATGGCAGGTGCAGCCAATTCTAGTATTTTAAATTATTATTACATTAAATTTAATCATTACATTCATTTTATAAAAAAACAGACAGATGGACAACAAAGTGGTTTCTTTTTTAAGGTATGGAACCCTTAAAAATAAGAATTGCATTGGTTGCAGGTGCAGGGTGTTGGGGGTTAGTTTAGTTGAGAAGATCTTACGAAACATGATTATATCTATTACGTCTAAGTAACTCATGAAATTAATGTACTCACCTATACAAATACGTCCTGGAAACAGCGTGGTATCTAGCATTGAACTTATCCTGCACTCGTATACACTTGTGTATATGAATGGCCTTTCTATTTTTAAAGAAAAACCTATTTAGTTCATATGTAATGACATTTGGGCTGTAAACCTGGGTGCCATATCGTTCCAAGTCAAAATGAGCACTGGTTTGCAAAGCGTGGACTCCACCATCTGTACTGTAAAATTCAGTTTGAAAGAATTAGCTTAACTATATTAATATCATAAAAAAGCAGTGGTAGCCGAGTGGTTGAATGCACACTTTCCAATCAAAGTGAGCTGGGGTTCAAACCTCAGCTCACACCTCTGGGTTTAATGTGCGAATCTCATTTTCATCCGAGATAATCACTAAGAAATGGTGAAGTAAAACATCAGAAGGCTGGCCATGGCATCAATTCACCTATTTAGGTCTAGTTTTTTTTGGAACACTTAGGTATCTTTATTTTTAATATCATTGCTAACTAGTTTCTTATGATTTCTATCAAAAGAACTTAATTATTATTGGTTTACTTTAGCTCGTATTATTTTATTAGTTTATAATAAAAAAAATAACATAAACAATTTTTTGTCACCAGCCAACAGCCACATAAGAGGCATTTATTTATATGACCTTCTAAATTTATGGCTACGTTATAGCTATAAAACTAAAGTGGGAAAGTAGACAGAGCACAAATTGAGAGTATCTTACCGGCTGGATAATGTTAAGCTAGGGTAGTTCAACGATTTAAACTTTAAAAGCGCCAACTCCATCAACCCTTGTATACTGTCCGGATCTGGGTGCTTCGCCCCACCTTTAAACCACAGTTTCTCTGCAGCCCTGCCATTTAAAATATTAAATAACCCTCTCACTACTTGGCTCGTTAAAATAACGAGAAATTAGGTTTTACTTACAGACCTGAAACTTGTGCCTATATATGAGAAAAAAGTTAAATATCTGGCTTTCATTATGAACGATTCGATTACTTGGTCTTCCAAATGAAAATTGGCTGACTATATACTCATTATTGCAACAAGTAAACAAATTGATTTTAGGTTATGCTTTCGACTTTCTAACCATCAGCCATGAATGAAGGTAGTATAGTAAATCAGCTGATTGGCGATTGATACGGCGGACAGACAACTGACTGACATCTATGAGTGACGTGAGTGACACTTGACAGCAGGTGCAGCCATTCCCCATCTTTATTCCAGTATAGTGTGGTAAAATTCGTCATTACGACAAATAAGAAGAAGCAGAACCTCCGTATAATGAAAGTGTAGCATCTTCAAAAGGGTTCTTCATACAGTACGTTAATACTATGTAGTGCTACTTCTTGGGGTATTCAAATTCTATAAATGTTATGGAATTTGAATATACCAAGAAGTATCTTTCTAAAATAAATGAAATTTTGAAATTTAATAAAATAGCACCAAGCTGCACCTGCGTTATGGGGTATTCTGCCAGTGACAAGTAATTAAGAGCAACAACAAATTCAATAAAACACAGTATGAATAAAAATGGGTGAAGCGGGCGGATGAATTCTACTTAAATCTCATAGTTTTCGTTCATCTGAGCGTGGAAGCCAGTGGAAGCCTTTCACTTTCCACGTTTGACACTTGGTTGACACATCAACACAAACAACCGTAACTAACGTCACTCATGCAACGAATTTCATTATTTCAGCCAAAAATGGCTCAACAGACGTGGCATATGTTTACCGTGGTTACGCTAATATTTACAGTTTTATCACTTGTCGGCGATGTTTTATCAACGACAACATCCACGGCGCCATGGTACGAGAACATGCCCGCGGTCACAATGGACTACAAGGTGCATATAGATGCCGGAAAGGAGGACTGTTACTTTCAACACGTACCGCAGGGCGCTACATTTTACGCCAGCTATCAGGTAATTAGCTCTACCTTCTAGTATTTAACTCATGTTTTATCCTTCCTCTACCATTTCATTCCATTTTCCCTTGTGTGTAATATGGCTGTAATAATGAATGGATTTTAACGCTCAACAGGTGTTGAAAGGTGGTGATGGTATGTGTGGTTTTGCCGTACGGCATCCTAATGGTCAGATAGTTCACCCGTACGAATGGCGGCAAAGCGCTGAATACGCGGACCAGTCCTCCACGGGCGGGTACTACGCTGTGTGTATAGACAACCAGTTCTCAAGGTTCGCTGGGAAAATGGTCAATCTGTACCTCTCGGTGATAAGGTACGACATGTGGGAGAAGTTCGCCCAGGAGGTGGAGGAGCTTGATATGAATATAAAGAACTTTACAGTAAGTGTTCACAGCTTTTATGGAATTATTAAAACATTCATATCCTCATTCTCTTATTCTTAGTACCTACTAACAGAATACTCCTCTGAATTGAGCTAAAAAGTTTGAAGAAATATGAATTTTGTGCTCTTAATACATAATTAGCAAACTGGATTTCAGATAGTTATAGGTTGGCAAGTTTGAGAAACTTAATATTCCTAGAGAAGTTTCTGTTAAGACACCCAAATTCAAATAAGACAGAACAGTCAGGGAATATAAATTCGTTATAAAAATCTCCATTTCATGTTTTTTGTAATACCAATCATAATAATATGCGCTAAGACACATTGTTATTTGTAGACTGCAATTCAATTTGTGGAGAGGAATATAAATGACATCCTGCAGTACCAGTACCATTCGAGGGCTCGGGAAGCCCGGGACTACAACTTGTTGATTGACAACAATGCTTATGTGCTCAGGTAAACTATGTAATCTTTTATTTTTTCATAAAATATACATCTCTCCTATAAATCAAGACAACAAAATTTCTGGAAATAGCATGTTTTGTTTTATTTTATTGTCCAATACTCTTTTTTATATGGCTCCATTGGCCTGCATTATTTATGATATTTACTAGTAAAGAGCAGTCAATATAATCTGTCTTATTCCTAAGTAAAGACCCCACTTTTTGTGTTAAGAAAAAAAACTCCCTATATTCCAAAATCTAAGAAAAAAGTAACCATAGAGTTTCTTGCCCAGCCTTCAGTGGATAGTAGTTGCTATCTTTTTTTTTTGACAATTCATAAGTATTGTAGTTACTACTGTATTTGTAACCACTAACTATTTTTTTCGGTATTTTTAGGTGGTCCATTATACAAGTATTGGCGATAGCAGCCACTGGAACATTACAAGTGTACTTTGTCAGGAAACTATTTGAAGTGAAGGACAACTCTTCTAAAACAAGAATATAATCAAAATATCCCCCAACTTCACCAATAACATAAATTAAAACTACTTACATTCTTCTCAAGGACTGATCTTCCTTTATTGCTGTGATCTCTCTATTTTTTCATTGTTATGTTTTTAAGCTTTTTGTTTTTGTAGCCTAATTATTTTTGAGACAAATGCTACTTTCTTTTTTTTAGTTTTTTTTTAATTACTATTCGTAATTCTGCGTGGTTTGTTCTTAACTTACTATGCAATGATAATTGCCGGTTTTGTTGACACCCAAATTAAACTTATTGTAATTGTCCTAAAGGAGGAGCAGGACGGCAATATTTTAAGTGCTGTCGAATTTAGTTTGGTCGTAGTTTGCGTACAACTAAATTAGGGCGCCACATTTATTTTGATTGATAAGTACACTCAAATATATTTTTTAAGTTTTAAGAACAAAATAGTGATTTGATATATTAATAATTGTTACATATTAAATTATAGCATCTTCAAGTTCTTCGTATTTTTTCTAAGAGTCAATTAAAATATTATGTGCATTGGTAACCTTAGTTTTATGCATTTAAGTCTAAATGCGATTATTTAGTACATAATCATTATTTTATACGATCACAATTGTGTTCCTGTTAAAGAGATTCCATTATTGATCTGATTATATTATGAAGACATTTATATTATATAAGATTTGCAGTGTTTTGTACAATTGTATTTCACAATATGACGCGATCATTTTATTTATTTTCGAATTATAGTTATTAAGCAGAATGTACCGTTGACCAATACTTATGTAATACATGGAATATGAGGTACTTAAAAATACTTTTTTATTTATTACACAATATCCTTAGACTATTCCATACATGCCCCTAAAAAGTTAAGGCATATCTCATCATCATTTGTCTTACCTTGTCCCATTATTTGGGGTCGTCGCAGTATGTCTTTTTTTCCATTCATCTCGCTTTTCCGTCGTACATTCATATCGCCCTTTATACAGTCCATCCATCTTTTCTTGGGTCTTCCTCTCGCTCTACATCCGTCCACATTTATACTCATCACTCTTTTAGTCACATGATTCTCATCTCTTCACATCACATGTCCAAACCATTCTAATCTCCTACTTCTTACTTTTTTCGTCATGGGCGCCACTTTTATACTACCTCTGATATAGGTACACATTTCCCACCATATCCATTCGCGTCACCCCACACATCCATCTCAACATTCGCATCTCGGCAGACTGGAGACGTTTCTCTTAAGTTAAGGTATATCTGTGGATTTTAAATTGAATTATTGTAACGGTTTCTGGCCATTAAAACTAGTAGCCAACGGTAAAGGGAGCGAACAGGGACCTTAGCACCACTTCTTAAAGTAACTTAGCACCACTTCTTAAAGTAATGTTCAATAGTGTCTGTCAATTTTTGATTAATTTTGTCAATTGCCAAAAACTTGAAGTAATATTATAAACATTGCCGCAAGTATAGAGACCCATTTTGAATTTTATATTTTCGAATATAAATCTTAAAGTGTTGTTCTAACGACCATTTTTCAACAACATTATTTTTGAGTTAGGTCTCTATACTTTTAAAGATGCGAGGTGGTGGGAAGGGGATAATTATACTACTATACTATTACTACTACAACCTTTTTTTTAACGTCCCACTGCTGGGCACGGGCCTCCCCGACGCGAGGGGGATTCAGGCCATAGTCCACCACGTTGACCCAGTGCGGGTTGGCAGACTTCACACATGTATCGAGAACTAGTCAAATTCCCTGACGTTTTTTTCCTCCACCGTTTCATAGCAAGTGATAATCTCGGATAAAAATTAGATTCGCACATAAATTCCAGTGCTAGCCGGGGTTTGAACCTGCACACTTTGATTGCAAGGCGTGCGTTAGACCACTCGGCTACCACTGCTACTACAATGAAAAAATCGCTGAGAATCATACAACAATACAGAAACTAATTAAAATTAAATTTTATTATCATACCATAAATATATAACATCCATGATTTGTTACATTTGTCTTAAAATCTATATACACAATAATTTACTTAAGTACATAAACTTAATTATTGTTAATGATATGGTGCGTACAATTAATTGCTAGCCAAGGAATGTCGACTAAAATACGTGTTAGGTATACCTATATCGAGGGGTCGAAGGCTATTCGACTTAAACGACATTTTTGGGCGTTATTTATTTATATACATATTTGGAATCAGCGATTTTTATTACAAGCTTTATATTAATTTGCAATGTATGTCCGGGTGGAATCTTGCAACTAAATTTTAAATCAGTTATCTTTAACCGATTGAGCTGAAATTTGGTATACACGCTTATTTTGGATGACAATGCATGCTTAGCTATGTGACGTCATCCTAATTCCAATATGGCGGATCTTCCAAGATGGCGGAGCAGTAATTTTTTCTGCACTACCACAGTATGGGTATCAAATGAAAGGGCTTGCTGAGGAGAACACAAAAACTAAGGGCAATTAAAAAAGCTTGTTTTTAAAAAGTTTTTTAAATTTTATTTTATTTCAGAGTCAATTGAGCATGCTCTCGTGTAAAGTAAAAAAAACGCTTAAGTCAAATAGCTTTTCACCACTCGACTTCATTTACTAACTCATCCGCTTATGACTAGGCGATTTTCGAATACAGCGGGCAAGTGAAGCTTTAAAACAACGATACAAACATCTTACGGCTAGTCAGTAAATGTCTTATTATGTACAATAAACTGCTGTGAATCTCATGCGTAACTGTACACTTCACAACTACACTAATTTACTAAAATAAACAGAATGGACAACACTCTGTGTTTATATATATAATTATATATTTAAAGTTAATAAATCACTACATAGACTCATATCCCCGTAGTTTCAAATAAAAAGGTAACGTCTCCAAGATTTTAATAGTGTTATACCTTATCAAATTTCTTTTAGTCCAAGTATCGATTCGAATATTCTCATTTAAAATGACATCCATTTTTAAATGTGTGTGGTATTAAAATAGGGTCAGATGAATTTTCGTAAGCATACAATTATCACAAATAAGCACCTCGCGTATGTAATATTGATTCGATCAACATAAAATCGATTAAGTTCTCTATATTATCTATGCCTATTTATTCCTACGGTACAAGGCAGTGTCTGGACGGACAGTGTCTTTTATATTAACTTAACAATGTTGTTAAAATTGTATATCTCCAAAATAAATTATAAGGAGTGAGGAATGATGAGATTCTAATTGTGATGTCTACATTTCTAAAAACATTTTAATTATAAAATTCTGTTATTGTCCTCAATTATGAATTATATTGATTCGATAAAAGGCACCTTTGAATTTAAAATTACACGCAGTGACGACTTATTAAAACATAGTGCTCAGTAATAAATGGGTATAAAACAAGTTAACAGTCATTTTCGGCGGAGTAGCGTTCGCGACTTAATCACTATAAACTTGAAGTCAACCTGAAGACTTACAAAAACACGACTTAAAAACGCAATCAATTTCCCATCACACGCAGCTACTTGGGAGCTAGATGGTCATCATACGAATTTCAGTCGTATTTCTCAGCCATTAAAGTTGACTTTCAATTGTTATCGAATTAGTCACCACCCGGTCACCACTCCGCCACCGTATGACGATAAAACACAGTAAGTGTAATTATAGTTTCCAAATGTTTTTAACAATATTTTCCAAGTGTTTATTCTAATAGTTAATTAGCCTCCCGCACACTGGCAAAACAAACTCTGTGTCAATATGCATAAAGATTAAATTGCTGTCGTCAAAGCCGCAGTATCATTTCGTTGTCGAATGAACTTTTTTAGGTGTTAATACAGTTCGTTTTGCTATGGCAAAATAATTGACGCGCGAGCGTTGACGTCACGGGGTGCGGGAGGCCTTAGTCTGACAGCCGCGACTGAGAAGTGTGCACAGACGAAAACATCTAGCGCGCCAGATTTCTGTCGGACGTCCGAACGCTCAAGGTTACGTCCACGACTTACGTCCAATAGTTTGCACACCCCGGTGTCCATACACTATCCGGATACCATATAAGTCGCAGCTGTCAGCCGCGTCCAATAGTTTGTTTTCAGCTTTAGCCGGCGCGTTTCTTCTGCCCCAGGTAGGTCCCGGAGAGCGCGAGCAGGCGGTACCGCTGGCGCAGGTTGCGCGCGCGCACGTGGTGGGAGGCGATCTCGGCGGTGTACGCGCCCGGGAACCAGCCCGCCTCGCCGTCGCGCGTGCGCTCGCCGTAGTACCAACCTGACAAATAACATACCGGTCATTTATTTTGAAAACAATGAGTGCTGACATGATTTGAGTTATCGGCCAACTTTATCACTGTCACCACCCATTTTTATTTATTTATAATGAAACTGGCTGAAATACCCGCTAACCGCAGGTGGAACCATTCCACATCTTATTCCATTAAATTACATCATTTTATTCATTTCGTAAAAGAAGAAGAGTACTTATAACATTTGAAAATCTAACAATGTTCCAATTTGGATCGATTTTGTATACCCGTTATTCATCAAACGTTACATTATTTATTTGGGTTTCTGAGTCATTCTGTATAAGGTGAAACTGCTACTAGATACTTGACAATTTGTAACCCCTGCATTTACAAATTGTCAAATTTGTGCTTATTATTACCCCCTCCCCTTCTAACACGAAATAAATGATAATATGACTGACTGACTTTTCCGACACTGAAGCGTTCTTAGGGACTAGTATGGATTTGAAGGTGGGTACGTACCCTCGCTGGTCTTCCTGGTGACGTTGACGACGTCCCCCTCGGCCAGCGGCAGCTCGTCGGGCTGCGCGGGCGCGTACCCGTACAGCGCGCACACCTGCGGGCAGTCCCAGCCCGCGTACACCGCCTCGCCCTCCGCGCCCGCCGCCGGCGGCGACAGCGCCTCCGACCAGCGCGACCACTCCGTCTCGCTCCCACACGACATCAGCTACACGACACACCCAAACTCTCCTATTAGACCTATTACACCAGGGCTGTCCAAACAACGGCCCGCGGCTTGTTTTCATGCGGCCCGCGACGCATGTTTAATCAGAAGATAACAAATGTTGGCTTGAAAATCGATCGATCGGGATCGATGATGGGTAGCACTTATTTATGTAAAAGTGCATTCAATTTGTAAAAGTGCGTTCAACAATGAACTTAATACATTTAAGTATAGATTCACTGTCAGATTTATAAGCCACGTCTTCATGCAATACGTCTGGCAACATGATATCGAAATGATTGTTAAAGATAAATTAATGAAGAACCAATGAACGTATAAAGAAATTCCCCTTTTTTTCCCTTGAAAACCGAAAATATTTATTTCTGCGGCCCTCCAGCTTTTATAGTAAAATTAATTGGCCCGCGAAGGTATGTAGTTTGGGCAGCCCTGTATTAGACTATTGGGTACATCCATAACCCCATTCAGCAATGTAAACTACACATATGAGGAACGGCTAACGATATTTACAAAACAGAATATGCAAATCTAACATATTACGAGTTATAGAAATTGACGACGAAAAAAAAGTTGGAAAAACAAGGTCGAATTTCGATCAAATTTTGATGCAAACGTCAAATTATTATTGCGGACTTTTGAAACATCCTGTATGATAGTGTGAAGGGTTACCATCTCCAGCGTGCGTCCCTCGTGGTTCTCTAACAGCGTGATGAGCAGCGCGTGCTTAGCGGCGGCGGCGGGCGCGTCGCTGGCGCACACCTCCAGCAGCGAGCGCGGGCAGTGGTCCAGCGCCACGTAGCTATCCTCACTGATACCACATATACATAATTAAAATTTAAAAAAAACCGGCCAAGTGCGAGTTGGACTCGCGCACGAAGTGTTCTGTACCATTATCTACAAAAACGGCAAAAAATCATGTTTCTTGTATTGGAGCCCCCTTCAATATTTATTTTATTCTGTTTTTAGTATTTGTTGTTATAGGGGCAACAGAAATACATCATCTGTGAAAATTTCAACTCTCTATGATGGTTCATGTGATACAGCCTGGTGACAGATGGACAGGCAGACAGACGGACGGACAGCGGAGTCTTAGTAATAGGGTCCCGTTTTACTTTTGGGTACGAAACCCTAAAGAAATCGTGCAGGCCAAAAAGCACATATAAATAGTCAGGGGGACAATTCACGCATGATCGACATTAACTAAGTATAATTCGAGATATGTCGAAATAAAACGACAAAATTGGACGTAATGCGAAAATTGCCTCGCAGATTTTACCACACCGGTTCAAAACCCTGCTTCCACTGAGAAGAGTCGATAAGAAACTCAATGGTTACAGTTTCAAAATAGTTACAAAAAAGTTTGTGGGTAATATATATTCTCAGGAGCAACAACGCTATAAGAGCTTTGCTTCAAAATATAATAAATTTAGAAAGTACAAAAAAGTGCCACTATCGCTCTTGAGGTGATAAAAAAAACAAATCACCCATTGAAACTTAACCTCATTTCTAAAAGATGGTTTATTGCGACAAAGGCTGGCAAAAATTCAACCTTTTGTCTAAGCATTACGAGGTATTTCAAGATGGTTTAAGACTACGTACCTCTTCTTCTTGGTGACGACGAGCAGATCGTTGAACAGGAACAGATGGAGCGGCACCTTGTGGTACTTCTTGCCGAAGGTCAGCTTCAGCTCGTCAGACTTCCACACCAGCTGTGTCATCTCGCCGGAGCGGACCAGCCACCGCACTGGCCTACACCCAGTACCACACTATTACATTCTGCCACAGACCAGATACCTATAGACCTCGCAATAGCGACCCCCACGTTCGCCAAGCATTAGTGATAGAATCACATTTAAGCGGGCCCGCCCCATTTCCGCGCCACATACCGCTTCAGAGAGTCATACGGCTAACATAGTACTGTAGTAATTGGTTAGTAGTACTTCGTGAAACTTGGTTAAGTGGGACCTGGATAAGTGAGAAACCTCCATAACTGGAACTCATGCTGAGGTCCCAACACTTTGGCACTGAATTACCTATGTTAGTGGGACGAGTGCATTCTACTAGTGAATTTACACAATTACACAACGAGTGCATACTAGTTCTCTAGTGTGAGTACAATCGACGTCATGACTTTGAACTAACCAATCAAAATTCGCCGTCTGCCCCTCTGCCCCACAGCGTATTGACGATTGCAATCTCACGCAAAAGTGCAAGAATACTACGTCTATAGGTATCTGGTCTGGCATTCTGCATACATTTAAATGCAACATTTGTCACGGATTTGCTCGCTCGCTCTCTATCTAATTTCATACGGTAGAAAGAGCCAACATCAAGATATTCCGTGACATACGTGTAGTCTTGGCGTACATGCTACAACTACTGCTATAGTATTTTTGTATTATGTTGTGTACACTACACACTTAAGTGTTATGCTATAGTGTTAAGCTGTATGTTTAATGGCAATAGGCTTGGCCCTATTACATTAAGACCATAATACATCGGCGAAGTGTGGTCCCACTGCAGTACACCTCTGTCTACCCCTTCGAGGAATACAGGCGAGGTAATTTACGTATTTATATGCTATAGTGTTTGTTACGGCGGCTTACAAAACCGCTGTTTCACTATGGTTAACATATAGCCCTTCGCACTCAGGGGGACCAACTATCGCGCGTCTAACTTTTTGCCGTACTAAAACAAACTATATTATGTGATGCAAAAAGTGTATTCTTCAAGAAAATGACACTGATAGCGCGAGCGAATTTCGAGGGTGACTCTTACCACAGAAATTTGTTCTTTATGAATATTGACAAAGAGTTCATTTTGGTAATGGCAAAAATTTGACGGGCAAGAAGCGAACACCACCAAGAAGCACTTTTTACCATTTAGCTTTTACCATGGAAATTCATTCTTTATTCATATTGAGTTGGGGTATATTTTCGCTTACCCCACTGTGTGCAGTCTGTCTATCATACATATCATAGTATATTATTATAATACCTCCTGTCGCGGCGCGAGATGGCGGGCGCGAGGTCGGGCGGGTGGCGGAGGGCGGGCGGGAACTCGATGGCGCGATGCAGCCGCGACATCTCCTCCACGCGCTCCGTGCTGCGCGCGCCCTCGTTACACTCCGACACGAACTGCACACACATTCAACATCACGCTTGTGTTCTACAAAGCGTGAGCAGATATACTGCAATACAGCTACATTCACATACAACTACTAATATTATAAATGTGAAAGTTTGAAAGGATGGATGTTTGTAACACTTTCACGCAAAAAAGTACTGAACGGATTATGCTGAAACATTACAGTATTATTGTTTACAGGTACATTAGAATAACTCAGGTTTATCAGGATTAAAAAAAATCCATTCCTCAAAGACTTTAAACAGGCTAAAGAGTAAATAAAGAAAGTAATTAAATGTAGTATGAAAATCGATAATTTCCGTTCAAAGATCCACGCAGAAGAAGTGATCTATAAATCTAAGCAAAATTTAAGTGTCTGTTTCTAATATCAAAATTACAACTTTTTACTTAATACATATTTCTAATATGTTCGTCTGTCTCGATTATAACGGTACTCACACTGGCAGATAGCTAATGTTCCAAGGAGTAACATACACAATTTTTATTGTTCAAAAAGAATTTCAAATAAATATTAATTCCTAAATTCCCAGGCTGCTTAGCTAGTAGAAAATAAAATAGAATAATGTGATTGTATACGTGAATGGACTAACGTTGTTGAGTGTGGCGAGGGCGTGCATGCAGGCGTGGTACTCGTCGTCCTCCGTGGCGAGGTTCTTGAGCACGGCGTCGAGCAGCAGCGGCAGGCGCGTCACGCGCTGCATCGGCAGCATCAGGAACGAGTGCAGCGACAGGCTCTGACACGACGGGTGACTCTCTAACCTGCGACGAAGACATCATTAAGTACGTGTCGCACTGAGTCTTACCATTCTCAATAAGTAGGTATGAGGTAATAGAGGTGGAGATTGTCTGTGAATGTATTACTCGCAATCCTTACTATTTATCATTTTGAAAAGAGTAACCATTGAGTTTCTTACCGGCTCTTCTCAGTGGAAGCAGCATTCCGAACCGGTGGTAGAATCTGACTATTTGTAAGCTTTTTGGCCTACGCGAATAAAAAAAAAGATTTTGATTGGGGGTTAATGGCAACTGTATTTACTCGTAGAAACAGTTCATTTCAAAATGTTCGTTTTGGTATTGGTAAAAAGCTTGACAAGCCACTGTTGACGCCCCAGTGCCTAATTTAAATTAGCAGACAGCGAAATCTTCCTCTCAATCATTATCTTCTATCGTGTACAGTGGTAGCAGAGTGTTCGAATGCACGCCTTGCAAATCAAAGTGTGCAGGTTCAAACCCCAGCTCTCACCTCTGGGTTCCATGTGCAAATCTCATTTACATCCGAGATTACCACTTGCTATGAAACGGTGAAGGAAATCATCGTGAGGAAACCTGCACGTCTGAGGGAACTTGAATAGTTCTCGCTAGATGTGTGAAGTCTGCCAACCCGCACCGGGCCAGCGTGGTGGTCTATGGCCTGAATCCCCCTCGCATTGAGGGGAGGCCCGTGTCCAGCAGTGGGACGTTAAAAAGGGCTGTAGTTAGTAGTAGTTAGTGTTTTTTTTAATGGCCTCTTTCCATTGAGTCTGGCCCAATGAGATTCTGACAATGTAAACCTATAATGGCGAAGACACGATGGAGATTGATTAATCGGTTAAATTATCGCTATCGAGAAATCATGCTGTCACTGTCATTCTCATCGGTGACGTGAGCGAATGGAATGCTGCTATAACGTGGTGCAACCTCGTTGAAATAAGGCAGGAAGTAACGATATTTATACGAAAACTAGCAAACCCGGCCACGCGTTGCTGTGATCTAAGCTATCCTATCTCTCAAGTTGGACCAGACTGCTCACGGTGTGCCAATTTAATTTGAAATCGGTAAAGTAGTTTAGGAATCCATCGCGGACAAACATCGTGACAGGAGATTTATATATATAAAGATAATGTTCCATAATAAGAGGACTGTTCGCAACAAGTGGATCTTTTCATCAACTTTAAATCCAACTGATACTCCGTGTTGTGTCAAAGCATAGAAATACATTAATGCTAAAAGTTGAGAAAAATACTGATTTAAATTCTGACATAACAACATTATTTCATATACTGTTTTGAATGTAGAGTTGCAGGGTTATTATAGGAAGTATAAAACATGTTGTATATAGATTGTGTGTGCATACTAACTTCTTGAGAGCATTAGCGAAGGGTGTTTTGGTCTGCAGCCGCTGCAGCGCCTTCACCATGAGCGCCTGGTTCTCGCAGTACTTGACGTAGACGTGGAAGTGTCGCTCGGCGTGCTGGCGGACGATGCCGCAGATGCCCTGCAGCAGGATGTTCTCCTGCCAGCACCGCTCCAGCTCCGTCATCAGAAGCTGGGAGCACTTGCGAACTGCGCCAAGAAGATTATAAGGTCAGTGTAACAAATTAATCAAGGGCACAGGCAAATAATAGGGAATGTCACAATTTTTTATCGACCGACTCCAAAAAGGAGGAGGTTGTCAATTCGACCCGTATGTTTTTTTTATGTATGTTACCGCATATCTCCGGCGTCTGTCGACCGATTTAGATTTTTTTTATAGAATCATATCTTTGTCTATGGTACTTTGAATTCAAATCATTAGAATTTAAAAAAGTTAACAGATGTCGTCAAAAATGCAGTTTTGCAAACATTTCAATAAAAATAAATAAATTTTAAACTTTCAAATTGTTTTTTCTCATAATTCGGACATTCCCTGTTATTTACCTGTGCCCTTCAAATGTTTTAGGTGCAGTTGACATCAGGTAATGGAGACTATAGTTTGACTGACACCACTGTACCGCGCCTTATGTAATAAAGTGAGAGGGGAGACCTTTTCTTCCCTTCAGTCATTCCCTTGTCAGTCTTTGCCTTCCCGCACTCGCCTCGCCTTCCTAAGGCACGGTACGGCGGCTATGGTCAAACTATAGCCATTTTCTACTAAAATGTTCACGAGTTGAGATTGATTAGTGCAATTTGGCGTCATTGAATGATTGTTATTCTTGAATTCCCAACTAACGTCACTCAGTGACGGATGCTGGACCGACAGACAGTGATTTGTAATGGGTAATGAATCATGGAATTTATGAGGTATTAAAAATCTTCATTATTCGTGGAAACTTTTGGACGTAGGCACTTAAGACGAATCTACAGTTTCGAAGTCCATTTTGCAACTAAAATCAGCCGACCTCATAAGAAAGATATTATACCTATTTGAGGTTTATTCTAAAGTTTACACATGCGCTAATTATATTGCAGTGGATAGGTTGCTTTTAATTCCCAATTTATTTCTAGTCTCATCTTATCCTTATACATCTTTTTGTGTATCCATTTTGTCTATGAATGACTAAATATTATCCCGTTTGAGAGAGCGTTTCGACACGAAATAATCCGTTACATAATGTGTCTTTACGCACATGCTAACCCCGCAGTGTCACATATACTACTGTATGTATGTGACACTGTGGGGCTAGCAGTATATGATATACTCAACGAAGCAATATTTATATTCAGTATCTCACAAAATACTGCCCTCCTCTTTCATACATACAACATTAATATTGCAGAATATATTTCTTACCTGGTAGGATGGTACTGAAGAGTGTCTCCCAGTCCTCCCGGGGCAGCACGTGGGCTTCCCTGAAGGCGGGGTGCGCGATGAAGTTGGCCTCCAGCACATTCAATGAGTTCAGGTATGAAGCTTCTGAAGTAAGCAGTTCGAACTTGGCTTCTTGGAGCCGCTTCTGCGCTGGTGCTAGGGAACCTATAGAAATAGTATACTTAGGTAAGTAAGTAATATTGTTATTGTCCTTTATGTATTATGTGTTTATGTAGAAAAACTTGAAAAATATAACGCTATTATTAACGATATGTTGTTTTTAAAGTAGTTACTTTCGACTGAATCGTTCAAACACAGAAGTAGTAGATAACTATTTAATTTCTAGCCTTGGCCAACTCGCATACGTAACTACTTTTCTAGATAAGCCTTTAACTTTAACTTACCTAATGCTAGGTACTTTATTTTTGTATATAAATACACTTTGCCTATCATTCAAAGAGCATCAGGATTGGGATTCTTTAGATCGGTTGTAGAAGATATTTACATTACATCTTGAATAAAAAAAAAGCTATCTGAGCACAGCAGAGACGAACTGTCGTTCGCTTTCGTTTCGGGTTCAAGATAAGCTTTTACTCAGTATGTCCTTACCGAGGGTCTACCGTGACATAGTACGGATATAAAGCACACAGTGGTAAACGAACTTGTATCAATATGAACCTACTAAAAAACATACAAATCGAATTGAGAACCTCCTCCTTTTGGAAGTCGGTTCAAAAATAGTTACTCACTGAGTACGGCAGAGTTGAGGACTTCGGGGACCTCGCACCACAGCGTGCGGGAAGGTCCGCGCGGCGCCACCAGCGCCATGGCGGAGGGCCGCGCCGGCTGCGCGCCCCCACCACTCCGGGGCTGCGAACCCGCCTCGTACGCGTCCGAGTCGGAGTCCCCGTTGTCCCGACACACCGACTATTCGAAACAATAATAATATATCATCGTCACGCCTGTATTCTCCGAAGGGGTAGGCAGAGGTGCACTGTAGTGCGCCCACACTTTGCCGATGTATTTTGGTCCCAATGTAATAGGCGGCGAGCGTATTGCCAACATGATTAGTCGAAACAATGAACGAATAAATATCGCCAGACGACCGTGTCATACTCATCGTATGATCCCAAACTAAGCAAAGCTTGTACTATGGGTACCGACTGGGGTCGACGCCAGTATACACCTTAAAAAAATTGGTGAGTAGTTTTCAGTACAAAAGTGTTCTGTGATACTGTAAATGATTCATAACTGTGTATAAATATTGAGCTCAGCTACCCCGATGATGTCGATTCTGTTGGCACCAAAACTAAACGTATTGCCGTCCTTACGTATTCTTACGGTCGCAATGTATGAGCAAGACGGCAATACTTCTAGTGTAAATATAGTTTACTAGCTTCTATCCGCGACTTCGTACGCGCAAACTTCGTTTGTTCAATATCGTTATATATTATAGCCTAAATGTCATTCTGATGTCTAAACAATAATACTGTGAAGTTTCATCAAAATTTGTTCAGTAGTTTTTGCGTGAAAAAGTAACAAACAACCACCCATCCTCACAAACTTTCACATATTAGTAGGATTTGTAGTTTGTATGCAATAGTATCGACATCAGTACAACTTAGCTTATCTTAAGTACATTTATATTATTTCTACCTTTACTTTTAAATTACTTAGGTAATGTCGGAGTGTGCAGGTTCAAACCCCGGCTCGCACCTCTGGGATATGCGATTATAATTTTCATCCGAGATTATCACTTCGTGATAGGAAAGGAAAGCATCGCGAGGAAACCTGCACGCCTGAGGGAACTTGACTAGTTTCTGATAGATGTGTGAAGTCTGCCAACCCACAGTGGGCCATCGTGGTGGACTATGGCCCGAATCCCCCTCGCATTGAGGGCAGGCCCGTGCCCAGGAGTGGGTCGTTAAAAGGGCTGTAGTATTAGTAATGTTGTTTGGTAATAGTAGTCCGAGTTTATAGCTAGAGGTCACCACAATTACGTACAATTGGTCGGTGCAAATTAATCAAACGATTACGTGCCGACAGCGATAAAATTAGCGGTAACCATTCTGCAATGTAATTAAATTGTTTACTTCCACCTACTTGTTTATATATGTACTACCCACGATAGATTGACCATACCTCGATGAAGGGTATACGGGGCGAGTAACGACACGAATGTCGCATTATCTGAATAAATGATTCGTGACTAACGTAATTTTTTTTCATCCGCCAACCTTATCTAGTCCATTACTCATTTTTGTATTTATAATGTGTATTTATTAAAATGCTATTAATTACTTGCCACTGGCTGAAATGCCCGCTATTGCGCACGTCTAATTCGATTAAATTTCATCATTTCGTAAAAAAACAAGAAGGGCGAACCTTCTTTTTTATGCTAACGTTATTTTTTTAGTGATATCAAGTATGTATGGTGCGTTAGGGCTCTAATGAACGAAAAGATACGTAATTTCCAATAAAGAACGTTTGGTTATTTCCAACTGTCATATTTGTCAAGCAAATGATGTCACATCGTACTACATCTAGTAGACAGCTCGATGTGACTTCATTTAGTCGACCAATCTGACAGTACGAATAGATAAAATGTATGTCAATGCGGTCATGCTGAGCTTGCTGGTTTATTTATATTGATCACCAGAGTTGACCTACATTGATAGTAGAGTGCAAAAATACAGGGTGTATCAGAAGTCCGAAATAATACTTTGGGTACATATACGGTATCTCATACGTGGATGTTTAGTGAAGACAGCTTATATTAAACTATCATAGTTTGTGATTTATACACCTTTGAATATTTGTCACATGTATCGTGTTCTGGCCTTAGGGTACATCCATAACCCTATTCAGCAGTGTAAACTACACATATGAGGGGCGACTACCAATATTCACAAAACAAAACATGAACATTTTACATACGACTCGAGATATTACGAGTTATAGAAATTGCCGACAAAAAAAAAGTTGGAAAAACATGGTCGAATGTCGATCAAATTTTTATACCATTCAGTTGTATACCCGATACCGATGCAAACGTCAAAGTATTATTTCGGACTTCTGAAACACCCTGTATATATATTTCATCTTATCGGGAAATACCGACATTGACATTGATATCAAAGAATTTTCCCAGTTAAGTCATTGTGAAGAAAACAATGCAACATAAGGTGACATCATAGTAGAGCCTTAGTTACAATAACGCCGTATAGAATGAATGTGCATGTAAACTGGACGAAGACCAAGGTTGTAGGTAGGTGTAGGTCGTGTCGTCACAGTCTGTGTTATTATGCTCGTGCAAAAAATGACCTAACACAGTGCATCATAAAACAAACGTGAGTAGTTAAGGATCTCGTTACAAAAGGCTATCTGATAATTTAACGACCACTAAATTACCCGATAACCTTACTAAGAAGTAGGTAAGTCTGCAGTTAATTATTTTAAAACAGCACTAGTTCACCTCAAACTCATTTAAAAAAAAACGAGTTCCAAAATTCCATGTTTAAATTTGGAAAGGCGCGTAAAATCCAACATGGCTGACCTCAACTTTGGCCGCGTTGTAGAACTGGTAGAGCGGCTCGTGCGTGAACAGCGAGTGCGGGAGCGGCGAGGCGGGGTGCGAGCCGGACGAGGCGCCCGACGAGGACGAGATGTTGCCCGCCTGGTACAGCCCAGCTTCTGCGTACCTTCACACAAGAGATAATTTGGTTAGACAACTCTGGCGCCATGACCATTTGACAGGTCGGTATAACATGGTAAAATCTGACTATTTGTAAGTGATTTTTGGCCTACACGAATAAAAAAAAAAGTAGCCGTCACGGGACGCCTGGCAGATGTGAAACATTATGTTATTTAGAGTAGACAGAGAGAGAAGCGTCGTAGCGGCGAGTGAGCGGAATCAGCCGGTGGGCGAAGTCTAAGCGGCGGAAAGAACCGAGGAGCCACGGAGCTGCTCGAAGTTTTCGCATCACGGCATCGCGACATCAACAGTTGCTCTCACTCGCCTAGCGCGCTATTAGATGTTTCACATAATTTTTTTTACAAGTTTACCGGAGATGATAAGAGATGGCAGTGTAGTCTGTATTTAAATGGAATAGCTACGGCGCATTAGGTACCGCTATAGTGCCTAGCTTTTGTACCTGGCTTACAATAGACGTCAATCAATTACACAATAAGCTATCAAGGTGGGTTCGGTTATGTATCCATTACGTCATTAACCCAATACATTTTGTATAAACTAATTCAATTTGATACTGCTTTGAAATGCATCACATGATCCACAAATTAAATAATTTAAGTTAACATAATGAGGGTAGACCACCTATTTAGATATTCATTCTTCACTCACTATTTACACATTAAATAGAAATATATTTTTTAATATTGTTAATTTGATTTAATGCAACACATCACTATTTACTAGCACATAACAATTATGACCTTAACTATACCTTTATCTCTGAAGCCAGCTGCTTCACATTCACACAGATTAAAAAAGATAAAATATACACTACACTTCTTAAAAGATTTTTATCAATCCATAAAACCAACACAGTCACAATAATGTTAAATTACCGTACGCATTTGTCCACCCGCGAACTACGTAACCATGTAAATAAATAAAACGTGCCGAACGTTCAGTAACCGATATAATTCAAATCCCACCAACGTTCCTTTGAGCGCGGGTATAATGGCTGTGTTCAAGTTATCCGCGGGACAACGCGTGGGCGACTGGCGATTTAATATGAGCTACAAAATTATATTTGCAGCTACGGTAACATTGCATATAAAACTTTGTTCTAAAGCCCCAAGACACATATTCGCAAACTGATATGGTCGCAGATATAACTTTGTTTTTGGGGATGTCGTAATGTAAGGATAAGGTCGATTTATTAGTCATATTGATAATGTGCGCATAAATAATCTACTAGTCAAGTACGTAATAGGTTAAGGATGTTATCAAATCGATTTACGAGAAATTTTATTTATCTGTCACTAATAACATTGTTACAGGTGATCCGTTTATAAAGCAAGTGGAGAAGATTAAGTGGAAATACGTAAATAGTGGCTATTAATACGTAAAACGCTTTAAAGTGATACTTCAATATTAAGCAGTTGCCTACTGCAGTATTAGGTATTCATATTTAAGCAAGTGAAAATAGATTTATGACTTCTCAAAGAAATTAATTATGAGCTGACTACAAAATGCTTCTCAATTTAGAAGCTCAATAGGAGAGTGGGCATAATTTAATTTATATCACGAGAATAGAATGAACGAAATCGGCTGTTAGATACTAAAGCAATCCTTTTACTATCGACTTCTTTAAACAACCAGTTTTCCATCATGCAGTAACAGAACATAAAGACCCTAAGGTCCATAGTTTTAAGAACTTTAAATAACTACAGATATTCACTTATTTTACTTACACATCCATTGGCATAGATACCTTATTTTTAGATTATAATACAGTAGGTTAAGTACAGTACACTTAATAAATGGTGAAGCTTCCACCTCAACGGCTCGTTCTCGACTGCCGATCCGACTGACCGTCTGGCGCTCCTTCGGCACTTTCCCCCTCCTATGACACCACGTGTCACGATAGTGTTGCCAATTTTAAATAGAATAATATCGATACCAACGAGTATTTAACGAAATACCGATACATTTGAAATCGTTTTGAAATTTATTAAAAATCATGACATTCGGCCATCCGACTCAGTGCAACCTCCTGGTGCACGATAACACCACTCAGTCAGTCGAATTGATTTTAAGAGGCAGTATAGCTAGAAATTACATTTTGTGGCTGTGTTATTTCCTTGGGTAAAATAAAATAACAAAACCTGATTAAATTAAATAACTAAATTGAATTAACATTAATCAACCTATAATAAAACTTAAATTATTTTTATTAAAATCATGACATTGCATTCGGAGTTAGTCTTCGCGTTTTTATTTTTAACATCAGTATCATCACTCTCGCTACCGGAGGATCCTCCAGAACTTTTATTATATTTGTCAAAGTTGGAGTCGAACGTATTAACATTAATAGACTAGAATTAATGACTAAGACTAAATACTATCGGCTGCAACTACAGTTTCAAGTAGCTTTTGTTTTTTTATTGAAACCAGGAATATTTTTAATAATATATCTGTCATCACCAAGTACTTTTTCTATTTTGTAAGGATCTATAAAGTTTGATGAGAGCTTGGTATTATTTCCCTTGTTATAGAAATTACTCCTGATCACTTTGTAACGGTTCAGCCCGTCACCTTCACAAATATAAAATGAAAATCTTTAAATTGTTTATTTTACACTTAGAGATGCCCAAAAGAATTAGGTATGGCACTATTAAGTAAGAAAATTGAAAATTCAAAATGTTTAATTTTGTTCATTAGCTGTATAACTGTATTAGCTGTATAATAGTAGCGCGATCTATATAACTAGTGAAAATATTAATCAATTACTGGCAGAGCCATCTATTATATCATACTTAAACAAAGTATTATAAATGACAATATAAATATAGATTATCAAATTATTCCAAAAGTTATTGAATTAGGATATTAAATATTTAGTTAAAAGGATAAATTGAACTACAATCGCAATAATTAATAACAATAAAATAATTACTAAATAATTAGGTATACGTTCATTTTGGTAAGATATAAATTATCTGTGATCCTAATCATCGAAAAGGGTCAATGGTCTTCCTTTTATGATAAAACAGAGCAAAGGATAAATAAATACATTAAAGTTATATAATCATAAAGCAATTATATTAACGATGAATTATATATAAATATTCTGGCACTTAATTATTATAATTCATTAAAAAGGTTGCACCGTTCTTATAATGAATAGTGAAACATTCTTCATGTTGGTAGTGGTGGTAGAAATGTTGTAAGAATTAGACGGATATCCCAACATGTCGGGAGATTGGGAATGTATAGGTAAATTGTACGTACGATGATTTAATCTGGCATTTAGTTTAACGTAAATAAATAAATACTACAAACTTTCTAGGTTATGTTTCGGTAAAATAATTGTTTAGTATACTCAGAGACTGTTGGATTGTCGTAAATTAAATATATTCAGTTCAAAACTATGTTATAAATCACCTTATTTTATTATATTGACTAAAATATTATGGATACGGACCATTAGGACTATCAAATCATAAATTGTATAAACATTAGTTAAGACTTGTGAGATTCCACGTGCGGGTAACTCTGGGGAAAATTGTCATTCGGGACTATTTGGGAGTTGGTGAAAAGTAGGAGAGAAAAGGGCGGGACGTGGAACGTCGGGTGATGTTTCGGAGATTTAAAAAAATGGTTTTCCTGGAGATAAAAGATGCTGCAGGGTGCTAAGTAGTGTTTTTCAGGCCTGTATGAGGAGCCTTCGGCATATGAGGGGACATTAAGCCTAAATGACAAGGTACCCTTGAAAGTTTGGTTCAGACGGGTATGTTTCCTCATTGCTTACTTATTGGATTTGGACTATTCATTTATTGAATATGTTCTTTTTGTAGGTATAATCTTGTGTATTTGCCTGATGTACTTAAATACGTACAAACAGTCTATCACCATACATAATAGATGGTAATTTACTGATTTGATGCTAGAAGTGCTATTAGTTGATTTCGTAAAATGGCGGCGGAAAGTTGTGCGAGTTTCAAAAAGTCAACTGATTGGCAGGATGCTAATTTATACATGGAGTTACTTGCTCATCTTCTCCATAGTATTTACGAATGAGTGTAGTCTCCATAAGAATCTTAATAATTAATGATAAAACTTCTGTAAATGATATACTTTTATCTTTCATTCGGTACAATACTGAGAATCTAGATGTATAAATTCTGACAGAGAAGTCTAATATAATAATATACCTACTATTGAAATGCTATTGTATATAAATCTTGATGATTTGGCCATACTTGGGCTATCAACCCTGTTGATAATGAACTCACTATAGACGAGGGATTTGTTGACTTAGTCACAGACTGAATTATCAGATAGCATTCCTACCTACATAATGGATATATTCATAGATTTGCTTATACTTATACTCTTTTCACATAGGTGAAAGAGATTTCTCAATTCCTCGCTCGATGGAAGAGATATTTTATTACTGATCAATTATATTCTAATATTTCTGTACTTCGAATAAAAATGACTTTGAATTCAGAAGCCTCGGATCTCATACTAGACATGCGTTCGATATATCAAAACGTAACTCATATCGGATGTGTTAGTTATCATAACATATCGATATGCCATCCCACATAACCGATATGACAAAAACGTTATTGTATCGATTTATTCAAAAACCTATCCATCCATTCGGTTATAGTTATATCAAAACTTAAAACTGCAACGCATCGATGCGAACTTCACAAACGGTCATAACGGTAAATTATTCGCTACCACTCTTTCTAACAACATATTCTTTCACTGATGTAAAAGGGATGAAGCGAATAAGAGATAACTTTAGTTATGAGCGTGTTCGCGTAGCTACCGGCGTGGACCTTATCTGACTAGCAATAAAGTTTAGTTTCTATTGTCTAGTTACGATAACGTTTTTCGAGTCCATCGTTTGGCGGCTAGCGGCTACGGCTACTGGATATTAGTGAGACACCTACTCTACAAAATAGAACTACATGAGGAAGTAATAAGGTTGAATTTGAGTACAGATACAGGTTGTTATTACAATACAGATACATATTATAAAAGGGCGGTAATAGTATTTTTTTGTTGTTTCGAGCGTTCGTTCGACTTTATTTTGATTAGTGTTTTTATGATAGTTGCAACGTTGCAATTACGTAAAAGGAATTCCTTTCGTATTTCTATTTTTAATGTGTGTGTGTTTTAATTTAGTTATTAGAGTATAATATTTAGTTTGTGAATAAAAATATATTAAAGATAAATTTGAATTTTTCATAGAAAATGTCGCGCAAAGCTAGTAAGATATATGGACTCATTTTGATAAAAAGGACAATGCCGTCGGTCTGGCTGTGTGTAAATATTGCAATCAAAAGTTTTCGTACAAATTTAAATTCCACCGATAATTTCAAATTCTTATTTAAAAAGAGCGCTTAAGTCTAATAAATGCGTCTAATAAAAAGTAATGTATATGTATTGATAGATTAATAAATAAATAACTTTAAATAAGAACATAGCTGTACAGTGTACGTTTGCGTTCGTTGTTAGTTTTCGCATCAAAATATCCTGTTTACGTTTGCAAACCGTTCTGCTGATATCGATATATGAAAACGGTTTTCTATATCGATATGGAAACGGTATATCGGTTAGATAACCGTTTGCGGAAAAAACTGAAAACGTCCATGTCTATCTCATACTGTTCAAATAACCTACTTGTTATAACAGTGAGAAATACTTGGATTTAAAGACTAATTCTATTAATGAAATAATTCTTGCATGCCGTTTAACGATTTGGATTTCAATAATTTATTTAAGCAACAGTCAATATATATATATAAATATATTCAAATAAATAAGTATATTGGCTGAACGGGAGATGAGCACCGATATAGGATGGCTCAATCAGTTAGGTGGCGTCGAAGGGGCCTGACTCTTTGCCGATTTGCTAATATTTAATCTTCATATACTTGTGAACACCTAACATTTACTAATTAACAATAAATTTTTCATAGACAATTTTGTATGTGCATTAACTGTGGTTTCGCATACCAAAATATAGAACTAGTCTGTTTGTCAGAAACTAATTCTGGTAATTCTGACATCATATAATTTTACATAGCAACTACTCTTCACTATATTAGTCCAACAAGTCAGATATAGAAATAGTAATTCACGGTTTTATAGTGTGGTAAATTAGGTATTTGCATTTAGTTATAAATTAGGTAACTAGATAGATATAACTACCAATTCTTACACTCAAAGAATTCAGGGTTATCACGACCACAACGGAGTCCTAAAGGTAACTTGACGATCAACAATAATTTATTCATTTGGCCAATATTCCAGATTACAACCAAGGCGTAAAGTATTCTATATTTGTAAGATAATAGGTGGTTAGGCTTAGTCTTTTATAGATTTCATAAACAGGAACTTATCTTATTTGTAGAGTTTAGTTAGGGGTCGTTTAAATAGGTAGGGATCGTTGCAATTTGGTGCCGTGACCAGAATATGTAACTGGATTATTACGGTATGTATTAGGTCAGTCTTGGTAAAAACAGTGTAAACGGTTATTAGGAAACAACGTAGGTAGGCGAGAAAATATTGGGCTTTTAACAACATTCTCTTGTATCGTCATAGGTACACATATATTGCGGTCATATTCTCATAATAAATATCATATATTATTTGCATGCATATGTACATGCTATATCAGCTAATAGTTCGAAATTCAGCTGAAACGTACTTAGTTCCGGCATACATAGTCTTTAATGAGCGTACCTAGCTCTTCTACAACCTAGCCAGCCTCATTACTACTATTGGCGGAACATACATAGCTCCACTGGGCATACATAGCCTCTTTTCAGAAGCATACCTAGCTCCTTGTAATTCGCTGGCTTCGGTATTGTAGACAGAACGTACATAGTTCCATTAGGCATACATAGCCTTTAATTAGCGTACATAGCTCTTCTAAAACCTAGCCAGCCTCAATATTACTATTGGCGGAACATACATAGCTCCGCTGGGCATACATAGCCTCTTTTCGGAAGCATACCTAGCTCCTTGTAATTGGTTGGCTTCGGTATTGAAGACAGAACGTACATAGTTCCGTTGGGCATACGTAACCTCTTTTGAGAAGCGTACCTAGCTTCTTAGCAACTAGCCGGCGACGGCACTTATAGATAATAACGTGCATTCATTTTAAAATTAAAACTAATCATCATCAAAAATATGGTTGGTATTGTTACTACCGTAATTGAGCTTTGTCCGTATGCCACGTCCGATATTTACTAAAATATTTTCTTATTTCATTATTTATATAAATAGGGTAGTACGCTTATTATTATTGCAAAACAACACTGTCAAAGAATTGCCTTGACCAAGTGGTTCATGCAATAATCCAGCATAGTTCAATACTAGTCAGTACCGTTGCGTGAAAATTGATTACCAGAGAGTCACCCTGGTCGAAACATTTTCACCAACGTTCCAGGTTAATACTGTCATAGAGTGCTTGACCAAATGTTAACCCAGATTGAACAGTCCAGCATTTTGTAAAGTAAATTACGATAAATATGATCTGAGGCATGGCAAAGGGCAGAGCTTGTTAAAATCTTATTATTTTATTTAGAATGTGGGTACTTTTATATATATAAAAAAATCGTAAGTAAAAATAAATAAAAATTACATGCCTTTTTTGTCGTCAACGTAGGTACTTGATCTACTTCCGATATATTAAAATAGTTTCACAATTGGACTTACATTTCTGAATTCAGAAAAATAATTCGTGGTACTATACCGTGTCGCAGAATAAAACTATCAAAGTGTAGCTTTGACCATACGATACATTAGTATCAGTTTCTAAAATGAGCATTGTCAAGAAGTGGTTTCAATTCAATTCCATGCTATGTTATATTTTTCATAGCCCATTTATGTAGGTGTATTGGTAAATTTTAATTTTAATAAAAAATGATTTTCTTTTGTTATATATTATGTGGGTAGCTATAAAAATAATTTTATACGCACCTTTTTGAATCGAGGGTTCATTTCACTTCTGATATTTTAAGAACTTTAAATAACTACAGATATTCACTTATTTTACTTACACATCCATTGGCATAGATACCTTATTTTTAGATTATAATACAGTAGGTTAAGTACACTTAATAAATGGTGAAGCTTCCACCTCAACGGCTCGTTCTCGACTGCCGATCCGACTGACCGTCTGGCGCTCCTTCGGCACTTTCCCCCTCCTATGACACCACGTGTCACGATAGTGTTGCCAATTTTAAATAGAATAATATCGATACCAACGAGTATTTAACGAAATACCGATACATTTGAAATCGTTTTGAAATTTATTAAAAATCATGACAATAGGATCCAAGAACCCAAGATTTAGTAAAACAAATGTTCGATGTAACCGTCATTTTCAGGTTGGCAGTTTCCTCGCTCATCGAGTAACTTCAGCCATTTAGTGAGGGAATGCAGCCAGGATCTTTGGGTTGCTGCCAATTGGGCCATTTTTTTAAATATATCATATCATTTTTTCATGTTATTTTGTAAATGTAAATAATTTGTATAACTTTTTGTAAATCGCCACTCGCTTTACACATACGGCTCAGTTAACGGTGGTACGGCAAACAGGCTTGTGAGTCATTCGCTTCGTGGATAATGGACGTCATGCGCGCGCGCCGCGGCTGACTAACTTCTGGGCTCTGCGCTGGCGCATGCGGAGAGCCTCTTCTGAGTTTAAGACCACTTTTTAGGTCGAATACATACATTCCAGAATTTCTTCGCGACGTAAATGAGGTTGCGTATTGTTAATATGCTGATTCGTAAGTAATACGTAAAGAATACTGATTTTCTGGTCTGAAAAGAAACCTTCGGGTTTTTTGTGACTATAGTAAGTAGGTATATTGAAGTCAAGGAGTAAATAAACTTCTTGGAATAAATATTAAAAAACTTTTTAATTTTTGGTTCTTAACCAAAATTGGGTTTTGTTTTTTAAATTGTTTTTTTTATAACACACAATAGCCTGTTACGACACTTCGACTAACATAAAACCTTAGCACAAGTTTTTATCTAAGCTGGAACCAGCGAAGGTATGATAAACTATGGTAAGAACTAGGTAGATCAATCATTTTAGATCAACGTTTACACAAAGAACAAAAAAGTTTGGACACCTTTTAAAACGATTGTCAATAAGAAAGTCTATTGCAAAAATGTATCTTATTGAACTACACGAAGATTGCGAATGCCGTGACCTTTATTGTGAACTGCAACGCAAGCCAAGTGTAAAGTTTAAGGCCCTGAACATATAGCAAGCAAGCGACTTCGCTTGATATTTTTACCTACCCGACTACAGAGAAGCCAAAAGGGAGGGTTATGATTTTGGCAGTATGTTTGTATCTACGTATGTTTTCTCCGTAGCGCCTAAAGTATCCATCCGATTTTTATGAATATGGTGTCAATCGATTCGAAATGATGGCCCAGGTAGCATAGGCTACATTTAACCGACTTCAAATATAGGAGGAGTCGATTTTACACTGTTTCCGTAGTCGGGTTACATGTTATTAAACTCTTTTTCATGTTATAAAATGTACTCTGTGTCAATATACACAAAGAATGAACGTGTATAGGAGCGTTCAAGACACAGACCATATACCCCGGGTATCTGGTTTGCGGTTCAAGTACATAACGCAATTTTTGGAGATTTTTGACGCCCCCTCCCCCCCATGTAACGCGCCGTAAAAAAATGGAGAAAAATATAACGTTTTAAAAAATGTGTTAGAAAAAAAATCTTTACGCGACCGTTGTGAAGGGTTAAAACAATGTTACGTAACGCGTAGTTCAAACCCGCTACTGTAACGCATCGTAACGTTTCAGAAGATCCCCCCCCCCCCCCTCCCCCTAAATTCGTAACTATGTGCTCCCTATGGCAAAACCCACGCGGCCCCGCGAAGTCGTGACTAAATTCGCTCGCGTCATGGATGACATTTCGTTAAAGTCAAACGACTTTTGTCGCGCCTGATTGTGCAGGGCCCAAGTAGACGGGGCCTTATAACTGTAGTGTTACTGGGACCATTCGCGGCGCTTTCTTGAACCCACGGCACCGTTGCGCGCGACGCGGATCAATTAGCTCACTAATAAAACCGTGACAACTGGTTAGCCAGATTTGCTGAGATGCTGAGACTTAAGATCAATCAGGTTTTGAAGTAAACGTAAAATCTGTACGCAAATCGACGCCTTTTAAAATCTGCTTCATACGTAACCTTAGGTCAGTGGAACAGGTCAAGGTAATGAAAAGGGTTTTGAAATACAATGAGTATTTCGAAACGCTTTTTAGGGTTCCGTACCCAAAGGGTAACGGGAACCCTATAACTGAGACTTCGCTGTCCGTCTGTCCGTCCGTCTGTCACCAGGCTGTATCTCATGAACCGTGATAGACAGTTGAAAATTTCACAGATTATGTATTTCTGTTGCCGCTTTAACAACAAATACTAAGAAACAGAAAACAATCAATATTTAAGGGGGCTCCCATACAACAAATGTGAATTTTTTGCTCGTTTTTATAGATAATGGTACGGAACCCTTCGTGCGCGAGTCCGACTCGCACTTGCCCGGTTTTTATTACTTCAGCAGATATCAACTTTAGGTTTAGATCGTAGGTACGTTTAGCAATTAATAGATCAATGAGGCTGTCTAGTTTATCGATAAAAAATACCTCGTAAGACTAATCAATCACAATTAAATAAACAATAAAATCAAAGGTACCCTTTTTTCTTGTTCTATTGTTTTCAAGAAACTAATCACCTGTTGAACAGGTAACGAATGATTATCTTAAAGCAATTACGGGCTTATTATTATATCTAGCAAGCAAAGAATAGTGGAATTCATCACTGTTTTTTTCACAGGTTATGGAAACAGAAAAATGTAATTTGTGGCCGTAAATCAGGTATGCCCAATTCTCGTATGATCGACATATGTCAAAACAAAACGAAAAAATAGACCAATTTGGCGTTTTGTGTCGACATAATATGTCAAATTTGGGATAATGTTGATCTTGCGAGTATTGCCCCCCAGAGCTGGTGGAGACTTGGTCCCCTCCAGCATATGCTGAGCCTTTCGGCACAGGTAACACTGTGGTAAACCTCATCACAGTATATTTCTACTATCGAATTTCTTGTCTGTTTTCGTCCATTACGTAACTGACATGTTGAGTCTGTTCTGAATAAATGTATTTTCTCTTTTTCCTCACAAGTGTGGCTATTTTTCGATCTTCTGATACGTGCATTGTGTGGAAGACTCACCAGGAAGTAGTGGATGTGTTGGCGGAGCTGTCGGCGCCGCACTCGGCGTACCAAGAGGTGCGTGTGCGCGGGCCCTTGTCCTTGCGCGAGAGCGTCGGCAGAAGCCTCTTCAGTTCTGCACACACAAATAGCCAGTCAGAATACCATTGATACCGCCCACTTGCAAAACCATGCGATTAAAATTGAGTAGATTTGACTTGTTTATATACTTATACTGTAAAGTTAATACGCATGTTAAGAATACACTTCTGTGACAGATTCGCTCGCTCGCTCTTTGTCTTATATCATGATAGAAAGAGAGTTATCGTCTTATCTTCTTTATTTAAAGAGAGTCTTATCGTATATGCTATAACTACTCTATATAATTACAGATACACTGAAACCATTTCAAAGAATATTTATGTTTAATGTTACTTTGTAAATGGCTCTAATTTAATTGTACACAAACATTATTTGACAGTATTAAAAATGTTGCTGTCCTGCATATACATCGAGGCTACGAAAAGGACGGAAACAGGTGCACTTAGGTTTAAAGAAATTTGGCACTAAAAGTTTTATTTCACAAAGTTTAAGTACCCAGGAGGTAATTAATGCTAATTATACCAGACGTATTAAAACACGCGCACTCATCCCATTATATCAGTTAATTATGAACTCCTTTGAGCTTGCTTCATATGCTATGTTGAATAGTATTCAGACTGAACTGGAAACTAACAAGACACTTTATCAGAATAATTAGAATATTAATATGAATTAATTTACACTTCTTGTACTACAAGTACTACAACTGTCAACAAATTAATACTTCTAAAGTGGTTATGGTAAATGGCTAGCTCAATCTACTCAATTTTATCATATCTCTTTCATATAGACAATAGTGTCGATTCTGTTGGACGCAAACTACGACTGAATTATATCTGACAGCAATATTTTCATTGTTGTCTCGCTCACACGTTACGGCCGTGACAAGGGCGGCAATACGTTTAGTTAAGTTTGGTGTCAATACAGAATCGGCGTCGTTAATTAAAATTCAATCGAAAATCGATTATGGAATGAGACTGATCGATTTGATTAAATATTTTGTAGTTATTATTGTGCTCATTTGGAATAGGTACATGGTGGGTGTGGAATAGATGCAAGGAAATAATAAACTGTGTTTGAATAAGAAGTTTAATCAAAAGAAGGCAGAAATAAAGTGGAAAATATGATATATAAGGTATAGATAGTTATGTATGTTTTTAAATAAGGGTGTAATATAAGATATATTTCTGTAATTTGACCAGAAGAATAGTATTATAATAATGGGCTTATTATATTTATGAATTTATTCGTTAGATAGTTATTAGATATCTTATCTGAACGTATTGCTCCATTGGCCTTTCATGAAAGTATTTAGTATAAGATTTTCAATTATTCTAGTCAAACTACTAATAACCTAATAAACAGTAGGTATAGTGATACAACAGAACTAGAATAAAATCTATTCAACTGAATGTTTATCGTTCAGTTTATGTATCTACAAGGAAACCATAAACAAAGCATTTATTGTTTTACTGTTATCGATATGAAATAATCGATTATTAAAGTCTGTTTTGATCGATTTCTTTGTTTATACAATCATGCCTTGTTTAAGAAAACGGGTGCAGAGTAGGTAATATCAATAAGTAAGCGTGTAAATAAGTAAGTAGGTACTAAGGTTCTGCGCACACATAAAACAAAATGTTTTGAGATAAAAATGAAGGATTTTGTGACAAGTTGCAAGTGCATAAATAATCTTATATTCTTTCTTAAAACATTTAGTATTAAATGTGACATGAAAAAGAAATAAAAAATAGTAAGAGTCAAAATTAAAGGTATACAGCTGTCCTTCTCACACTATCAATTAATTAAGTATGTATGAGAAAGACAACAATATTTCTGATAACCATAGACATTTATTTGATCATGAACATGGCTATTTATAAAAAAAAACGAGCATGCATTGTCATCTATACAGGCATGCCCAAAAGATACAAACATTGACTCAAGCGCCATTTCGGTAACTGCACGAAACCCAGCTCAAAAGACGGACAAAAATTCGCTGATACCAACTATATATACAGGGTGTTTCAGAAGTCCGAAATAATACCTGACGTTTGCATCAGTATCGGCTATACAAGTATATACAAAAAAATATCAAAATTCGACCATGTTTTTCCAACTTTTTTGTCGTCGTCAATATATATAACTCGTAATATCTCGAGTCCTATGTTAAATTTGCATGTTCTGTTTTGCAAATATTGGTAGTCGCCCCTCACAAGTGTAGTTTACTCTGCTGAATAGGGTGACATATGTACCCAAAGGCCAGAAAACGATACCTGTGACAAATATTTAAACGTCAATGACTCGGAAACTATAATAGTTAGGTATAATCTGTCTTCATTACGATTCCACATATGAGATACCGGAGTACCTAAAGTATTATTTCGGATTTCTGAATCACCTTGTATATGACACAATATCGCTCGGCATGGCGCTTAAGTCACTTCGTCTTTTACCCGTCTTTAAAGTGAAGAATTAAACTCACGACCCATCACAGTGCCACACAAACACAGAACAAACTTGGCTAGACGTGCATCCCGAACAAGCGCCGTTGAATGACTAACTAGTAACAAAACAAGTAATTACATACATACAGGTTGTACATATGTTTGCATAATTGGAGGCGGCTTACGTAATCTATTTAATGAGGTAAGTACATGCTTACAGAGATTGAGCATCAATAGCCTAGTGGTTATAGAGGAGGCCGAGAGGGGCCGGGTTCGTTACCTACCTCAGCCGATAATTATTACTGTGAGCATACTCTTTGCTTAGTTGGAGGGGCTTTAGTAACAATGTAATGAGGTGGCTAATAAAATTTGACGTTGCTAATAAAAAAAAAAAACACACTTTAATGTCATCACACAAAACTACAAATATCTTAACTGTTATACTATCCTGACTCAACCCGGTCTACGAGTATAGGATTTTAAATTTATTTTTGTGTCTACATATTTGAGACACAACATTTTAAAGATTTCATATTGGTTCGTCGTAAGTTACTACTACGTAACTGTTGAACATACGGCTGTGAAACATGGTCTCTTTCAAAACACCACCGAGACAAGTTGCAATGCTGTCAAAGAGCGATGGAGAGAAGCATGATAGGCATCAGGAAACAAGACAGGAAACGAAACACCTTTATAAGAGCCAAGTTATGGATGTACTTACGAAAATAGACCAACTAAAGTGGAGATGGACAGGCCACATATCAAGGAGTACTCAGGAAAGGTGGAGTAGAATTGTGACAGACTGGTACCCCAGAGATGGAAAAAGGAAGCGGGGAAGACAACTTAAGACCCGCTGTAATTTTTAACTCATCTTCCCATCGAAGATGAGTTAAAAATTACAGCGGGCCCTTACTGGAAAAGGGTTGCCAGAGATAGAACACAATGGAAAATATTAGAGGAGGCCTTTGCCAAACGGCACACTGAACTTAGAGATATCGTCTACATGAGGAAAACAAACATTAGAAAACAGACAGAAGTTCAGGATAGAGGGCTTATTGATTGATTGATTGAACTGTTTACCATTTGTGGTTAAAATACTAGATAAAATGTAGGTAAAAATACTGACTTAATATTACATTTGGACTATGGCCTGAAATCCTCCTCACATTGAGGGGAGGCCCGTGCCCAGCAGTGGGACGTTAAAAGGGCTGTAGTAGTAATATTACATTTAAAACGTAATAGTATAATTGATAAGTTGAGCTCCGCGCGGGACATACCATTGCGTCGCACAACAAAAGAAAATCAATTGTTTTAATTATACGCAGCTCGACAGGTTAAGACACTATTAACCATATTACTTGGTTGGCAGACTTCACATCTATCGAAAACTAGTCAAATTCCCTCAAACGTGCAGGTTTCCTCACGATGTTTTCCTTCACCGTTTCATAGCAAGAGATAATCGTGTATGAAAATGAGATTCGCACATAAATCCCAGAGGTGCGAGTCGGAGTTTGAACCGGCACACTTCGATTGCAAGGCGTGCGTTTGACCACTCGGGCTACCACTGCCGTGACATATTAAAACACATAAAAAAATAAAATAACTATCACCTAACCACAACCAAATTATTACCACAAGAGAAATAAGCACTTCACAATTATCATTGACAATACAATTATAAAAGAAAACAAGAAACAAAGACAGTGCAAACGTGTAACATAAACAGTGCAGTAATGATCGAAGGGAACCTCCCTGCACCTTAGGAATAACTATTATAGACCTTAATAACAAAGTTTATAACAGAAACATTTTATAATAACCGCCATAGCTATTCATAGAAACTTACAATACATTTAAAGGTATAACGGAGCAAAATGTAGTTGAGTGTTTGTGTGTAGCGACCTCTATACAATCTCGCCACAAACAGAACTACCACAATACGCTAACAGATGGCGCGTCAAAAATTTAGTCATAATAGTTAATATTTAAAACAACAATACTTTAAGATGAGTCATCCGCCATCTATAACACCTTCAAGACACATTTTAATTAATAATGAGTATTTATTGAATTTGTCTTTGTTGTTTACTACACTGGCAAGATACCAGCTAATTGCAGGTGCTGCCATATCTCATCTTATTTCATAAAATTCTATAATTACATTTACGTGAACTGCTTCTTTTTTTAATGGACTACGCTGTTGGCCGTGAGGTGGACTTTACAGCTTTACCGGAGGAGTGGCGAGCGCAGAGTGCACTCCAACCAAGGCCTTAAGGGCGGAAAAGGGTGGCAACTGGCTCAAGGGCGCCACAGAGGACACGACCTCGGCTTGGGCAGTTACCGTGAGGGGAGAAAAAAAGCCAACATCACGCGGTCTTCCCAAGCGTTCACCCATCTAAGTACTGACCGCGCCCGACGTTGCTTAACTTCGATGATCGGACGAGAACCGGTGTATTCAACGTGGTATGGAGGTTGACACGTGAACTGTACAAATCTGATATGTGTATGAAACTGTGTTATAGGGCGTCAATATTAATTATCGGTATTATGAAATATTTCTGAGTAAATATATTAATTAAATGAGAGTAGTCTGAATAGTTATTCCTTCGTGAGCGTATAGGCACTGACCTCAGTTTAGCGCTGTCTTCGTTCGGCCGCGACTGTACAAATATCGATGCAGTGTAGGTACAACTATCGATGCAATACAGTTAAAAATATCGATAAAATGTATTTACGCGATACGGACAGACGTCAACTGAAATACTACACTACAAGTTTTTTTATATCGATATAACTTAACATTGAAAAAAAGGCCCTTAGAATGATATTTTTTTCCTTATTTAGGGCGCAAACAATGCATTGAAATAATCGTCAGTTAAGATGAATTCTGCGTGGCAACTCTCGATTCAATAAGGTCGAATTTCTTTTAGATGTTTTAATAACATTCTAAGATGCGAGAATTTCTATGTTTTTATGAGTTCTATGCAGGCTAATTTCGTATGTACGCTATTTAAGCTTGAGAGGTCGTAAAGAACTATAGTAAACTATAGGATTAAACAAAGTAGTGGATATGACACAATAGGTAGGTAACTATTGAGTACAAACGCACAGAGTATATCATCTATTTACTCTGTTTAATCTATGGTCAAACCAGGGTTTAGGTAATTTTTAGTTTATATTTTAGTTAAGCAACAACACCAAACGGGCTATGGTTACCTAACGACAGCGATTAGCCTTCTCAGACGAGCAGTGATTATATTTGAGGGCAACCGCAAAATGAAGGTTATGCAATGCATATAATAAGGTCATATCGTATCTTCTTGCCAACATTGTCTTAGTTAATTTGTAGGAATACGTGATCAGTTTTTATTAAATTAAATTTTCATCGCAAGTAAATGGGCTTATAGGTTATATCTAACCGACTGAACGCGAACAGAGTTAAACGTAGTTTACCCAAGCTGAGTTAAACGCATTAATTTAATTTCATTAACGATCAAACCAGCTCTCAAAGAGTTAGCAATAACTTTGATTTCGACTCTATTGTTTTCTAAAATATTACTTGTGAGTCTTGGTTGAATTTCATCGAAAATCGCATTAACATCCATTCAGCAGTAGACCTCCACCACTCGCGCCTGAGCTTGGCCCATCAAAATCCAATCCATTAGCGTAGCTACGTCACACCAAATTAGTTCCAGTTGACTTCTGTACGTTACCTTCGTTGACAGCGCTAAAGTCGGTGTTGGTGGCGGGGGGCGACGGGGGCGCGGGGGAGACGAGCGGGGCGGGGGCGGGGGCGGGGGGCGGCGGCGGCGGGGGCAGCGCGGGCCGCGCCGTGAACAGGCAGGGGGTGGAGTCGGCCAGCCGCCGCCTACCGTCGCGCCGCCGGGGGGCTGCCTCCGGGGACAGCGTCTCCGTGCTGCCAGGCTGACCGTTGTCGCTGCTGTGGACAACCCATTAGCTTAGAGATTTAAATAATGGTAAAAACCTTTTTTAAATACAAGCTTTTATTTAATTGCCCTTAGTTTTCGTGTTCGCCTCAGCAAGCCCTTTCATTTGATATCCGTACTGTGGTAGTGGAGAAAAAATAACTATTCCGCCATATTGGAATTAGAATGACGTCACATAGCTAAACATCATCCAAAGTAAACTTGTACACCAAATTTCAGCTCAATCGGTTAAAGATAACAGATTTAAAATTCAGTTGCAAGATTTCACCCGGACATACATTGCAAGTTAATATAAAGCTTGTAATAAAAAATATCAAAAATATCCCTCTGCCGGATCTTCTCAGTTGAGGTCGCGTTTCGATCCGGTGGTAGTATATAAGAAAAAAAAATTGAAACTTGACAATTTGTAAGTGCCCCCATACACAGAATACTTTGACTTTGACTTAAATTAAATCTTGAGAGTCTTGGTGAAATTACGCCCCGAGTTAGAGTTAAGCCCCGCGCTCACAGGACGACAAAACTCATTTTTGACGGTGCCAAAATGAACTGCAAGTATTGATTCTAAGAAAAACAGCATTTTTCAACGAATTGTCATGGACTAAGATTGATTATCGCGTGGAATTTACCACAGAAATTCGATATTTATGAATATTGACACTGGAGCGTCAAAACGAATGTTAGACAATACCAAAACGACTGTATCAACTCATGGATAAAGCTCATTCTTCAACAACATATCATTGACAGGGCGAGTGAATCTTGACGCGTGGTCGCCTGCCGTTTACCACTGAAATTCAATCTTTATTTATATTGACACAGAGTTCGTTTTCGAATTGGCAAAATATGTCACACGCGTCTTAAAACCCAGGTGTGCTCGGAACTTGAACTCCGTTAAGTAAGATTAAGCGGTTTGAACGAGGACGAACCCCGAGCCAAGACTTTCAATATATTGATGTGAAACATCTTTAGGCGAGGGGTAAACAAAATGAAATCAACCTTATTACTTAATACGTAAAGTATAGTTTTAAATGCGGCCACGCTTCGTACTCCTCGGCTCCTCGGTTCTTTCCACCGCTTAGACCCCACCGGCTGACTCCGCTCACTCGCCACTACGACGTTTATGTTTTGTTTCACATCAGCCAGGCGTCCCGCGACGGCTTATTTTTTTTATAATGAAATGATGATTCAAAAAGGCCCAGTTGTCTTTGGTACCGGGCTTACTATTTCCGTGTAGGTATTCGAAATACCTCTTACCACTCTTTAACTATCAGTCGTGACTTAGTATAGGTACCTAGGTATTTATGTATGTTAAAATCACTTACCAATTACTAAATCCCGAATCGCCATCCATCGAATCAGTCAAATAGAACGTCGAATTGGTGATCTTCAGCGCGCTAGGGACGGGCACGTCGGTGTTTAAGTCGACAACTATCGATGACGCCCGCCTGAACCGCGACTTGAACGAGAAGTACGCTTTCCTCGATAAAGTCCCGCTGTCTTTTTTCGCATCATTAGTGGGGGTTACCGGCTTCTCGGGGGGAGGCTTGTCAGGCAAGGGGGGAGGGACATCCCCGTTACTAAGCCTCTTGTCTATTACTGTTTTCAATTCTTCCTTCAGCGATCCGTACACCTTGTTCAAGGGAGTTTCAGTTTTATTCTGCGCCTTGACCTGGTCGTTAAAGACGATATTGCTGTACACTTGTTCTTGCTTCTCTATGTTTTCGTATATTGGCGCTTTCTTCGGCTTCGTGTCGTATATTTTTGTTGCGGTCTCAGAAGATTTGGTGAATGGTTTTCCGTCCATTGCGACTGTGAAAATAAATGATTATTTGAAGATGTTTATGAGATACGAAGAATTATCTTACATCGTGCGCGGATAAAGATAATAATATAAGATATGGTATTCAGGTTAAGAAATGTATTATGCAGTATGTTGCCAAATTATTTAAATAAATTAAAATATTGATAAAAAAATATACATTAATTTATTAATCTAAAAATTGCATAATTTTCTTCTTTTCGTTTTAATTTTGGCATTGAAATACATGTTTTTTATAAACAATCATAGTAATGAATACATGCATGTTTTTATTATCTCTTCTTTATTTATTTAAAAAATGTAATACATAAAGATTTTGTTATCGCCATGTTGTAGATATAGGAACAAAATTTTACTACCAATGTTAATATCCGATATGGTCTAGTGGCTAGGATACCTGGCTCTCACCCAGGAGGCTCGGGTTCGATTCCCGGTATCGGAAAAACTTTTATTATTATTTTTCTCACCAGAGTATCGTTTGGTGAGATTCCGTCTGATTTGTCTCATTTTCTTCTGCGCCGCATTGGCTATCTTCGTGAGGGTATATTGCCCACTAGTGGGCGGCGAGGGCAGTCTCGACGCTGGTAATGCTGGGGCGGCAGGCGCGTACGTCGACTGAAAAAAGTATTCACACTATTTAGAAAAACTTTGAAAATAATTTTTAGCCTTATGTTGTCTAGATTAGGATTGTTTTACAACTATCTTCGATTACGTTGCCTTTAGTCAAAAATAGATTCTTAATTGTCTTTGAATTATTACGTAAAGTTTATCGTATTTTAATGATGTGTAGATCAACTTAAAAAAATATTTTTATTGTAGTGTGAATATTTGAACAAGTCTAGTACTTATTACTACAGTTCGTGTACCAAATTATCCTTATAGTTAGAAGTCAGAAGTTTTATTAAACACAAACATATAGATGTTATTGTATGCTAAACGAATGAAGAATTTCTTTAATGCGTTTCTGGGTTGTAACCCAGATTTAACTTGTAAATAGTTTATGAGGGGGTCAAAAGTCGCTCCAAATGGTTCGTGTAATATTACACACGGTGCTGCAGCCAGCTTTACTTGGCTGGACGCACTGCCGTGCGTCTAGATAGATAGATTGATATTTTCAATGAATTTTAAGTTAAGGCAGTAATACTCGTATGTTTGAGCTATAATATTATGTATAGTTGTACAACAAAATTGAGTTTTATATCTGCTTACTTAAGTTCTAAATCTGGTTGCATCCACAATACACACCTTCTCATGATCCTCGGTGTCCGAGTCACTGTCGAAGGAGTCGAAGTCCTCCTCCAAGGGCAGGGGGTGTGCGGGCGCAGGGGGCAGCGGCGAGGGGGGCTCCAGAGACTCGTACAAATGGCCGGAGTCGCTGCTGTCACACTCTGGAGACAAATGAGACATCTTAATATATATATTTCTACTGTACGTGTGTATGTCACTGAATTGAGAATTCCTCCTAAAAGGCTGGACCGATTTGAATGATTTTTTTTGTATGGGTTTGTTTGGCGCCCTGGATGGTTTAGATTCACAATTGGATCCGGTAGGTGGCGCTGCTTTCGTATGTCACTGATTCTAAGGCGGTACGAAGTTCGCCCGGTCAGCTAGTATTAGTATAAAGTGGGTGTGCTGTAGAATACATCTGCCTACTCCTTTAGGGAATGTAGGTATTATTGTGTATTAATTAAGCACACTGGGGCGTCACAAATCGCGCGTCAGATTTATTGCCAGTAACAAAACGAACTCTGTATATTGATACATAAAGATTAAATTTTTGCGGTAAAAGTCACGCTCTCACGCGTCACCCCGCTGCCAATGTCATTTTGTTGAAGAATGAACCTTTTCTATGAGTCCATACAGTCCGTTTTAGTATTGGCAAATAATTTTACGCGCGCGCCCTGACGCCCCAGTGTGTGCAAGCCTTTAACGTCAACTTTTTGAGCTAAAATGTGATTGTAATAAACTTTTTAAATACCTCTTGATGTCGAAAGTGGAGCGACAAAAATCGTCATTCGAACCAAGACCAAGGCTTCGTTTATTTATTTTAAGTAAATAAGGTTAATTTACGTCACACGACATTGACAATGTACAGTTTGGAAGCGGGTGGCGGCCGACCACTACCAAATTTAAGGGTATATTGAAATCTTGCCTACATATCTGTGGTGTCAGCACGCATGTCAAGACAACACCTCTGTCACGGATTGGCTCCGTCGCTCTCTGTCTAATTGCATACGAGTGAAAGAGACAACATCAAGATATTTCGTGACATACGTCTAATCTTGGCACTCATGCTACAAGTTCTGGTGTAGTGACAAGTTCAAGGTTAAATAGACAAATTTATTCCTAGCAGTACCTAAAATACGTTGCTATTTTGAAAAGTTTTTCAAGGTGTCTTTTATTCCTAAATAAATAAAATAGTGTCTGTCAAAATGACAATGTCAAAATGACAACTTTCTACTAAATGTATATGAAAGTATACACTGTACCAATTTTTTTTTTTGACGGCTATTTGATTCGGGATATTTCCGAAACGGCTGGACTCTGTTTGAGCTACTCAGTCTCAGCTAGTTTAAAATTAAATAATCCCAATATACAATACCCATATAAACCCCAATAAAACAACTGGATCCCACGAACATAAGAACCTTACAATCTTATCAATACTAGTAAGATAATTAAAGATTTATCCGTCCGTCCGAATGTCAAGGTTAGTAGTTACATAATGGACGACGTGATTCAGCCAGCACCACACTGTGGCAAGACTTCGTAAGCCGACAGACACGATCGATTATGTACGAAACACTGGTACACTATGTACTTTAAACACACGAAGATTGCATATGCGTTTAGTTGAAGTATTATCTACAATTATTACTTAAGAGAATGGGCATTGTACAGGATGTTTCAGAAGTATTACTTCGTACTTTACCGTCTGCATATTATTGGAACGTAGTTCCTTATCGCGCGTTGCGAAAGGGGGCTAGACGGAAAAAAATAAGACTGTAACGAAATTTTGTAACGACACTTTTACGTATGTGTGTGTGATTTTTATTGTATACATTTATGTATCCAATAAAATTCAATTTCGATTGCGATTCCGATTCCGGTTCCGATTTCGATGTGTGTGTGAGTGTATGTATATGACTTATGACATACTGACTCTCGACTGACAGGGAGTTCGGTCTTGTTGGTTTCCTCTATTATGGATCTAATTTATTTGATTTATAATTTGGGATTCTAAACAATTCCGAGGGTGAGTGGTGGGTCCCTTTCTCTCCTATTGTATTAACAATGGATTTCCGCAATATTACGCCTGATTCCATCAATTATGTATGTATATGTACAATGTTTTTTTGGAACGAAGTTCCTTACGGCAGGCTTGGAGGGAATAGGGATTTTGCTAGGCGACCGAACTGAAAAAAATGTGATAGTAAAACCGTAAGAAAAAATCCGTGGAAAAAAGTGCGTGGAATAAAACCGTTAAATGAGACGTCTCTTTATTTGTGTTGATGGATGGATGGATGGATGGATGGATGGATGGATGGATGGATGAATCATGTTTTAAAATAGGTACCTGAAAGAAGTAAAAGTATGTCTAAAGACAAATCAACCAATCTACAACAGTTCGTAAACGGTTTTATGATAGCAACGTAAAAAACCTATCAGAGACTCTTAACTTTTTATCAAATCATTGGCTAAAAAACTTAACAAAGCTGTATAGCTTAAACATATTTTGTCCAAACACGATTGACCTAATCAAGCGGTTAATGCTATACAATAAATAACATGATGACTAATAAATTGATACGTGTTATAGTGAAGCAATGCTAGAGTCCATTTACGATGTGGTCATAATGCCAAATGATTTGGTGGTTTTTCTATGACTTGCGAGTTGCTCAATTGATTTCAATCAATCGATATGGATCTAAGCAACGCAGTGTGTTAGGCACTTGAAACAATTACAATAAATATGTGGCTTATTGGTCTATGGATGGTAGAATTAAAGGAGGGCAATCTCCTATGGGAAAAAAATGAAAAAGTGTCCGTAGAAATGCATTAAATAATAGTTCAAAAACTTCCACAATGGCGCTGGTGTCGGCATGGGTACGTATATATCGACGCCCCCTGATAAGTCGGTAGCGCCATTATGGACTTTTTGCTGTTATGCCAGATTCAGAATCAGCGATTTTCCGATTAACGGTTTATTCCCGGGGGCGTCGATATATACCCTTTGTCAACACCAGCGCCATTGTGGAAGGTTTTTGAACTATTATTTAATGCATTTCGACGGAAACTTTTTCAATATACATGACTCTTCTTTAATTCCACCCTCCATATATTGGTCGAAATTCGGCCATAATATTTGAACGTTAATAAGGTTTCATTGTCAAAGACTATACCTCTATACCTACACAGACTATAAACAAAGGAGTATACATATTAAAGTCTCATACATATCAATATGTATTTGTGGATAACTCACACGCATGGTAATGTGTGTAATGTTTTTTTTTTATTAATTTAATGTATTTCTAATGCATATTATATCCTCCTCCTTCTCCTCAATTTTAACGGTAAATTTCATACTCCTCCTAAATTATTTTTGGTTAAAAGAAGTACAAAGTTTTTATTTACTTCACGTATCTACATATATAATGATAGCGAAGTTTAAACCCTGACTTCAACAAGCATGGGAAATAATACCGGTGTATTTTGTTACAGGAACTACATATCATTAAATAAAATTAACGAATCTTGAATGGCTGTACATAATTGTGAAATATAATGCTAATTTATTGCATCATTAATATAGTTTTTGCCTTGGCGTCATAATCTAGTAAACCGACTTACACAAAATCTTTATTAAGGTGACATTTATAAAGTTTTTCGAAACAATACAATCATGTAATAGATACTAATCTAGCTAGATTCGGTAGTTCCAAGCTAAATCCTTTAACACAATTCTTTTTTATTTTTCATTTCTTTGTGTTTCTAATAATTTCAAATAGATAAACATTTGCAAATCGTTAATAATTCTCATGTAATTAAAATACACAATCTATACAAATAAATAATATACAAATAAATAAAATTGGAGTGTCTGTTTGTAATATCAAAATAACACTTTTTTACCAAATGCGTATGAAAGTATATACGATACCTATAACGAAAACGCAATTTTAAAATTTTTGTCTGTCTGTCTGTCTGTCTGTTTGTTTGAGGTAAACTTCTAAACGGCTGAACCGATTTCAATGGGACTTTCACTGACAGATAGCTGACATTCCAAGGCGTAACTTAGGCTACTTTCATTTTAGAAAAAGCATTAGGGTTCCGCGGGAAAAACATAATACCCATATTTCCGGGTAATCTCCCTAAAGTCCACGCGGGCGAAGTCGCGGGCACAGCTAGTTTTCAATAAAAAATATCTAAACGTAAAACGAAATACCTTTTTTTTCTCATAAAGATGCAAGCACGTGTACACATAGTTGTACAGCCTTGCTATCATAATTAATAATGGTGAGCCTAGCTATTTAGTATCATTAATATATTTGCCGTTTAAACCGCAATTAAAGGAAGTTAACTTGATTAATTTAAGTGTTCTATACCTTTGACATTTAAAACAGGTTGAAGTAGCAGTTTGCAAACAAGGCTTCATTAGTTGGTCAGAGTACTTAGTGATGTAATATTATAGAAATCGCAAAAAAAGTGTTCAATGCGAATAAATCTGATAATGGGCTATTACCGCAGCTTGTCCGTAATGTTGAAAATTAACATCCGGATGTGAAACTAAGCTATCTACAATACATGCGACAACATTTTTTGTCACTTTCCGAGAATTTTAAAAAGAAAAAGTTATGAATCGTACCAAAAAGTTTAACATACATATGAACTGTTTACTTAAACAATTCTGTGAGTACAGTTTGTTTAACGCAAAAGACGATTATATGAGTCACTAGCTGAGTCAGCGCGAAATTTAGAAATACCAATTATTTCCCTAAAATAATAGCAGTCTAAGTTACTCCTTGTATGATCAGTTATCTGCCAGTGAAAAACCCACCAAAATCGGTACAGCCGTTAGTCAAAGTCAAATAATTTATTCTGTATAGGCCTATGGGGGCACTAACAAATTGACAAGTTTACATTTTTTTTCTTATATTCTACTATACTACCACCGGATCGAAACGCGACCTCAACTGAGAAGATCCGGCAAGAAACTGTGTGGGCTGATCGTTTTTTAAATCGCCAAAACCTATTACAAATACGGTACATATAGCTCCAGTGTTTGTTGTTGGGGGCGATTGTCCAAAACAAATAGACGGACAAACATTACAAAATTTGTGTTACAAATATATAGGACTTTCGTATCGACGCGTGAAAGGCAATCCTTAATAAACGACATAAAGTCCTTAAATGAGTGTATATACCGTTGGAACAGCCAGATTTTTCTGCCTCGTTTGTATATAACTCAATTAACTATTTTTATCGCTTAGTAAGTATTGTCTTTCAAGCGTCGATATGCATTTAGTTATAATCTGTTATTTTGACATTACAAGCAGACACCTGAATTTTATTAATTTGTATAGATAAAGCCGAGTAAGACTCATCCGCCATCTTTAACACTGTCATCGTCCATTTTTATTTATAACTAGCTGTGCCCGCGACTTCGCCCGCGTGGACTTTAGGGAGATTACCCGGAAATATGGGTATTATGTTTTTCCCGCGGAACCCTAATGCTTTTACTAAAATTAAAGTAGCCTAAGTTACGCCCTGGAACGTCAGCTATCTGTCAGTGAAAGTCCCATTGAAATCGGTTCAGCTGTTTAGAAGTTTACCCCAAACAAACAGACAGACAGACAGACAGACAAAAAATTTTAAAATTGCGTTTTCGTTATAGGTATCGTATATACTTTCATAAGCATTTGGTAAAAAAGTGTTATTTTAATATTACAAACAGACACTCCAATTTTATTTATTTGTATAGATGTGTATTTATTGAATTTGCCCTTGCTATTAATTACTTGACACTGGCTGAAATATCCGCTAAATGCAGGTGGAGCCATTCCTCATCTAATTCCATTAAATATGATCATTTTATTCATTTCGTAAAAAAAGAAGAAGATGAAATTCGAGTAATAAATAGAAGATCCTAATATAATAGCAGCAACAATTTGAATACTTAGTACATGTAATTGACGTAATTTGTTGAAATGGAAATGTTTTCACCCTATATGATGAAGTATCAGACGTGTATCAAGTAGAAAGTCAGTAAGAATGTATAGCCGCGATCAAAACACACGTTCTTATAGCTAATGATACACTGTGCGCTGTTATTATTGATGCTGGGACCGAGAATCCAGTGTACATTCAATAACAACAACATCCGAATCGTGTTGATAAACTGATGGATATCGAGAAAATATATACATCAAAAATATCATCACGCCTGTATTCCCCGAAGGGGTAGGCAGAGGTGCACTGTAGTGCGCCCACTCTTCGCCGATGTATTTTGGTCCCAATGTAATAGGGGGCGAGCCTATTGCCATTATACCGGGCACATTCCCCCTCAATACGAGGGAGATTTGGGCCATAGTCCACCACGCTGGCCCAGTGCGGGTTGATGAACTTCACACGCCTAGACGTGCAGGTTTCCTCACGATGTTTTCCTTCACCGTTCAGCAAGTGGTAATCATTGTTGAAAATGACATTCGCACATGAGAATTACCTCAGAGGTGCGGGCCCGGGATTTGAACTTGCACCCCTTACGTTCAAGGCGGGCGTTCTTGCCCACGAGGCTACCACTGCTTCAATGTTTTCAATGTGTTCGAGAAAATGTTTTCACATTTCAAGGTGTCGGGTTTTGTTTTTACGATTCTTGATTTTGATAGATTTAAAAACACAAATGTATAAATTAATATTTTTATAATGTGTACATTTTTAGGGTTCCGTACCCAAAGGGTAAAACGGGAACCCTATTACTAAGACTTCGCTGTCCGTTTGTCCGTCCGTCCGTCTGTCACCAGGCTGTATCTCATGAACCGTGATAGTTAGACAGTTGAAATTTTTAACAGATGATGTATTTCTGTTGCCGCTATAACAACAAATACTAAAATACAGAATAAAATAAATATTAAAGGGGGCTCCCATACAACAAACGTGATTTTATTGCCGTTTTTATAGAGAATGGTACGGAACCCTTCGTGCGCGAGTCCGACTCGCACTTGACCGGTTTTTTTTAGTACTAAAACGAACTTTATTGACTCATGTAAAAAGCTCATATTTCAACGAAATGTAATTGGTAGCGCTACCGAATTTTGACGCGTTGTCGCATGGCTTTTACCCATGGAGATATTATAACGAAGATGGCATTTCGAGCCCGTGCTGCGGTAATTTTTTCTGGTTTATCTGACTCCGCCATTGTTTTCCCATATAGTCGCCGTATACTTCAGACAGATACATGAGATAATAACAATGGCGGAAATGGGTGCTCTAGATACTCTATGGTAAGGACGCAGAAAAATCGTGTTGGTATTGACAATAAATATGGAACGCGCGTCTTGGCACCCTAGTGTATCCGAGGCTTAAACCATTGAAGTCGTTTAGGTCAATGTTTCTGCTTTCCATTAGAAAAAAATATTATATTTCAACTAAATTACTAAAAAGGAGTTGATAAGCTCACGTGCAATTACTTGAAATAGAACAGGGTTATAAATTGTAATAAATTCAACAAATTGTGTACCAAGGAATGCGACGAGGTCTTGAGTTTCGACTTCACCATGTCGCGAGACTGTCCTTATGTTCAGCCAACACGTATGCTCCAGGACATCGATCAATCTCACCACATCTTCCTTGTGCGCCGGCGCATTGCTCGCGTGCTCATCGTTCTGGCTGTAGTACGCACTCCTCGCGCTCGTGTCTAGGTACAACTTCGTCGGCGACGTTATGAACACTACAAAAAGAATTCACGATCGAGGTGACAACAGGCTCTCAACAAATATTATTTTACAGTCAAACGATATTCATGACAGTCGCACCATCAAAAGCTAGCACCGTGAAATTGCCTCGTTTATGGCAACGGTTATAATATAAATATCGAATTGCAAACGTTACGCAAACGGCGAAGCAAATTTTATATCTAAAACCAACAAGTTTCTGCTGGTTTCGTATGAGGATACTGAGTAAAGATTTAAAAGATCGATTCACTTGAAACCGGTTTGAGCATGAGATCGTGACTCGGATTGTAAATTGAAATATTATTATGAGCCTGGTGCACCTTGATCGCCGCAATTCCTTCGGAAGGTCCTCAGCCTCGGCGGCGGGCCGATGCCGCCGTTCACCGGGGGCCTCTCCGAGATCATTTTGCATCATCACTTTTTCCACTTTTCACTTCACTTCGAGCCACAAGCACTTATATGAACAAAGAGAGTTCACTCGCGGTATAGTTTCTTATTTGTAATGTGAACGAACAATGAAACCTCGGAATATTTCGTTCGTAATGCTGAATCATTGAACGCTGAAGTCGAGACTAGTCTAAAATTTAACTTGCTTCCTCAAACTCAGCTGTACGGTCATGATAAAGGATAAAAAAAGTGAAGCGAGTCGCCAGCTGCGTCGCCGGACGGCTCAGGGTCGACTGGTAAGTACAGTCGCTACTACACACGTTTCCATCGCCACTAAACTGAGAACTGCCGGTTTTTTCGCTGTTCCATTGCTAAGCGCCGCGTTATTGCAACTCGCCTCAATAATAATTTGTAATAGTCCGGCTGACATTGGACGTGGTTAATGCACCTAACTAAATTGGCATTTGAAAATTGTTAGCCACGGTTGACTGCATAAACGCGATTAATGTTCAAACTATACAGCATTACCGAAAAAGTGGTTCAGGTGATTTATATTCTAAGCTGTCAACGACATTTTCTATTTGCTGAATTGAGATTAAAGCCTCCAAATTGCTAACACTAAAACGAACTCTGTGTCAATATTCATAAAGATTGAATTTCTGTGGAGCAAGCCAACGCCAACACGCGTCAAAATCAGCTCGCGCTGTCAGTGTCATTTAAGCCAGAATGAACTTTATCTGTGAATCAATACATTTTGTTTTATGGTAAATAAAAAATACGCCTCCGGGTGCGGGAGGCTTTACGGTGGCAAGTACTGGATGTAGTAAGGAGGTTATCTGAAACCACAGACGTTAGATAATATTACGAGCCGGTAGACGAGTTATGGTGCACTTGCAAATGGCCGTGTGTTTGTCTGTATGGCATTGTAATCAGAGCATTGCGGGTTGCGAAACAACTAAGGCTGAACGTGGCGTATAATCTGTTTTGCGGAAACAGAATTGTATTATACAGGATTTATTAGAAGTATGAAATAATACTTTACCGTTTGCACGAGTATCGGCTGTACAAACGAAAGGTATATGATTAGATAAGAAGTGCTTTTATTTTTTTTATTCGCCGCCATTTACAAAATTTTGTTCTCATCTCGCGACCTATGCAAAATTTTCATGGTTTGCATTGTGAAGATTAATAGTCGCCCCTCTTAAATGTAGTGTACGTTATTAAATTATTAAATAGGGTTATAGGTGTGCCTAAGGCCTCAACACGACACTTGTAAGAAATACTCAAAGGTCTGTATCTCAGAAACTATGATAGTTAGGGATAATCTGCCTTTACTAAGCATCTACATTCTACATATTTGCTCCCGTATAAGTACTTAAATTGTAATTTCATAATACATAATACACTATTTATTAAGAGGCATATAACCCGAGAGCTGCGGATACGTGCAATCGCAATTCTGATACGTTTAATTACCATGCTAACAATACTACACATTTAAACAATGGTAAAGAAAGACCTAATAAGTGATGACATTCACGATAGAACACAAATAGTTGCAGAAGGTGTCAGAATATATGATGTTACGGCATTTATCTTGTTAATCACGATGGAACTAAAGATTGTCCCTGTTTTTTTCTTGTACGTGTTAACATGAATCATGGTTAGTTCAAACGGTGAAGGAAAACATCGTGTGGAAACTTGCACGTCTGAGGGAACTTGAACTTGCGTGAAGTCTGCCAACCACCACCGGGCAAGCGTGGTGGATTATGGCCTGAATTCCCCTCGCATTGAAGGGAGGCCCGTGCCCAGCAGCGGGACGTTTAAAGGGGTAAAGTAGTAAGTAATAATTAGTAGCGCCGGTCACAATGGAGACAAGTAGCAATACAACCATAGAATCTATCTTTTCGGAATGCAACGAATGTCGATTATCTGAATAAGGCTGCATTTGTAATGTGAATTCCGCACAGTGCGTGTCATGGTTCCGGCTGGCCGCAGACACAGGGGCTTACGGATGCGGAGTCTGTTATTTATAATTCGAATAAGATTTTTTTAATAAAGCAACAAAACATACAATTAAAATGGCCAATACAAAACTAGACACTATAAACACATGTATAATGCAGTAAGTAATATAAACATAAAAGATTGAATTATGTTCGACATTGAGACGGTATTAATTTTGTGTTACACGTAAGGACAGTTGATTGAATCGACCGAATCGTAAAAATTCAAGGTGGACAGCGAACATCGAATGTGTATTAAGAATTTGTGAGACCATTGTTGACTTCGATTGAGCCAAACCAAGCGTGACCAAAGATAATGTGTAAATTAACAATAAAGAAACACTAGAAAGTTATTCGTCAGGTAGTTAGCGAGCTGTAACATATTTTTGACGTTTTGAAGGTTTACTTCTAAGACCCTAATTACATATTTGATTCAAACGTAACCGGCCGGCTGAGCTGAGCAAGACGGATGTTTACGAAACAACAATACGGGCGAAACAATCACAATTTCATAACACAATAACAGGCACCAATTATAACGTTTACAGTCACTAGTTAATGATATTTTAATCACATTTGTTAACAGGCTGTGAGCACGAATGTATACACTTTCACTGTCGCGAGGTGGAGCGCTGCCGAGGCGTCCGTTCAGCGGCGCGGGCGCAGGGCTGACTCGCGCGCCGCGCGCCGGCCGCGCCGTCCCTCTCCCACGATGCTGCCTTTTGTGGCAACTGTAGCATTCACGTGGGTGTACCAGAATCGCCATTAAAGGACCACCCCTAACGACACAAACGAAGTAGAAATGACGAAATAATAAAAACGACGTCATCGCATCTTATAAGTCGTCGTAACGGTAAGAAGGTCGTTTAAATTGAGGCAAGGAACAAAAGGCAAGTTTTGATTTACGCAATCATTTCTAAACGCACAAAGACAACCCACCGTTAACATTGCAGAACAAACTAATTTAACCAACTACATTTGAGAAAACTGGTCCGTCTGGTTACATGAGAATTTAGGGCGACATGATATCAATGAAGCTATAAATCTCAGTTAGTACGAAACAGATATCGATAGACAATGCTGTAAAGAACGTCTGAAAAACTGTAGCCGCAAATGGTTGCTAATTGTGTGAGAAATCTGGAGCGTTGCTCTCGTTGTGCGTAATGACATAACGTCGGCAGAGTCGCCGCAACTGGAACAGGTGAATAATTGATCCCACGTTCGACTTCATCGGTGATTTGGACGGCGAGCGTTTCACAATGTTTCAACAGTGGCGAATCTGCATTTAGTTGTACTCTCCTTTAACTTGCATTCCGTGCAGGCGCGGGCTCTACAAGTGATTGGTTGGCGTGACGTTGCTTAGCGAAGGTTACCTGAATCGGTAATAGTATCGGCGTGCGACTCTCTAGTATTTATTTGTCGTTACTTTTATAAATCAGGATATACCCACATTATAATATTTTTATCTTATTTGAAACTACTTATGTATTAGACATCAACGTGTGAAATTGTATGTAAATTTCCAAAAAAAAACCGGCCAAGCGCGAGTTGGACTCGCGCACGAAGGGTTCCGTACCATTATCTATAAAAACGGCAAAAAACACGTTTGTTGTATGGGAGCCCCCTTAAATATTTATTTTATTCTGATTTTTAGTATTTGTTGTTACAGCGACAATAGAAATACGTAATCAGTGAAAATTTCAACTCTCTAACTATCACGGTTCATGAGATACAGCCTGGTGACAGACGGACGGACGGACGGACGGACAGCGAAGTTTTAGTAATAGGGTTCCCGTTGTACCCTTTGGGTACGGAACCCTAAAAAATACGTATAACCTCGCTAAAATATAAGAACGGCTTTTTTTTTGGTTCGTTCATTAAACATGGGCGGTATAAAGAAAAAAAATTGTAAGTAATACGAAGTTCGCTGGGTCAGCTAAATTTTACTGTGAATATTGAATGATTTTATACAAATCTTCGCTAATTTATATTAGTTAAGTAGTTGGTACTTTTTCTATACCCCATCCCAATTATTTCATGTTCGCAAGACTCATAACAATAGTAATGAAAAAGTTGTTTAATTGAAAATCATCCGCACAATAGTAGAATTGAATATGTTTTTGTGTTTTCGTGGGAATGTATAAATTGTCTATTTAATTGATCGCTAACAACGTACCTATTTGAATGAATCGCTAACACTACAGAACTCGTTTTAAGACTTAGTCTTGATTTGGAAAGTTTTTCGAATAAACGTATTAGTAATTCCATAATTAAAGTAGGTATTCCGGTAACACAGCTGGGGATAGCTACGTCCGATTTGAACTTACCTCCGAAGCAATAGAAATTATCTATCTATGACACCCATGTCTCTGTAGTTATACAAGTCATCTAGACCAATTTGAAATGATCTTCTTCCAGACAATAATTCTTATCAACGTGAGCAACGAGACCTTCATTAAAGGGTCTTTCTAAATTGGATGTTTATAAATCCACGTTTATATCTTAACGGTCAAGGATGAATAAGTAAGCACACAATGTGCCGTGAGAAGGCATGTTTATGTAGCCACGAATGACAGTATTTGACGAGGATTGCGTTTCTCGTTTGGATTCTGTGATTTTATCTTATTCAACTTATGTTCAAGGCTTGTTTTATACGACGTAGACAAAAAAAACGACGTTATTATGTATTATTACATTAAAAACATATATGCGGTATATTTTTATTGATAAAATGTATTATAAAACCAAAATACAGCGGTGATGTGTGTGTGCAGAGCAGTCCACCTCTGCCAATACAGGCCTGATGTACTTATGTATTTTATTGGATTTCATATGTTTATTTAGCTATATGAAGCCGGTTAAGAAAAACCGGCCAAGTGCGAGTCGGACTCGCAGACGAAGGGTTCCGTACCATTATCTATAAAATGGCAAAAAAATCATGTTTGTTGTATGGGAGCCTCCTTAAATATTTATTTTATTCTGCTTTTTAGTTTGTTGTTATAGCGGCAACAGAAATACATTATCTGTGAAAATTTCAACTCTCTAACTGCGGACGGACGGATGGACGGACGGACAGCGAAGTCTTAGTAATAGGGTCCCCGTTTTACCCTTTGGGTACGGAACCCTAATGAGACGTAGGTTTGGTTTTCATTCAAATGTAAAATTTATTATGTATGAAGTAAGGTGTAATACAGTATGTAGTAGGAAAATATATCAAGGAAATAAAACTTATAAGGAACATGAAGACTATTTTCCGTAGAGAAAAGCGAGCGCGCTCACAGACCGTGCCTGCTGATGCAAATGCCTGTTCCTACTGCGCGCGCGCCGACCAGGAAGCTATGCCAACACGCAGAGCAGTTTACGAGATGTAATCATAGCAAATTTCTACCAAGTGTGGGTGGGTAAAAGTAGCTTTTCGTATATCCGTACTTGGTTGAGTAGAGCTCATTCATATTTTTAAAATATTGAAGTAAAAAACAATACTTCTTCGTGTTCTTTATAAAATGAGTGAAAATATACAGGTATGATGAGAAATGGCTGAAACTGCGATTAGCAACATTTATGGCAATGTCGAGTAATTAATAACAAGGACAAATTCAATAAACATACATTATACGAGTAAATAAATACCAAAAGAATTGAGAACCTCCTCCTTTTGGAAGTCGGTTAAAAATGGGCGATGACAGTGATAAAGATGGCGGGGCGGATGAATCCAAAAATTAATTTCCCGCCACATAAATCAAATTCAAGAAAGCTAACAGGATCCCGATGCTAGTTTTCGAATGAGCGCTAATAACTCGTCTATACCAATCATATATGATAACAAATCAACACCTGTGTGTCTGAGACGCCAACACGTTACAAATGAACCGGTTTCAAAGAAATTAGAATGTATCAACGCACAGTTTGACCCATACAAGGTACAACCTTAGAAATGGATTCACGAAGTAAATTCGCAAAAAGAAAAATCACAAAGACCAGGGCCACGATTTTCGTTTGATAGACATCAATCTGTATTAGAGATATGTCGAAACAAAAGAAAAAATACGACCAATTTGATATCTATCAAACGAAAATCGGGCTCCAGGATAGGGAAAACGACCTCGACATACATTATTATATTATAATGACGAAATATATGTCGATGACATTATTGCGACATGCTACAGCGCATATCAAAGACAAAATCATACTCAGTTGCCGAATGTGTCATCCATAAAGTAGGTTGGTTAAATAAAGCTTACCTCATATCGAAGTTGGCTACCAACCCAGTTAAAGCTAGACCTAAAGTTGAAGGCATAAAGCCAATTATGACAGAATACAAAAAAGGATTTTACTCATCCAAGGTGTTTTAATTTTTCTTTAATAGTAAGTTAATTGAACAAAAATATCCGAGCTTATCCAAGGGGTTGTTTTAATGCTATTTTATGGTGAACATAAGAGAACTGTTCTCAGTTTCTCAGTCTCATAAACTTAGTTTGATTTAGTTATGAGTGAAATAATGTTCAACAAAAATCTGAACCACACTAGATCTTTTAAATTTTTATCAATCACAAAATGCTAAGTGATATCAAACAGCTAACAGACTATAGAGTAAGAACTCCTTTCATAAGAGTTAGAGAGTAGCCGTGTTGTATCATTATACTCTGGTCAAGGCCTCACCACATTTGCAGTTCGCGAACCGCTGGTACATGACGAAAATGACAAACTTGTCGTCTTAACGCAACAACTCAGTGAGGCGTGCCGTCATTTGATGTACCTGACCATACATCGATTGTAAGAATTGGATCTACAATAACAAGCTTTTAGAAATATTACTTTATTACCAAAGTGTTATTAAAAAGGAATAGTTTTAGGGTTCCGTACCCAAAGGGTAAAACGGGAACCCTATTAATGAGACTTCGCTGTCCGTCCGTCTGTCACCAGGCTGTATGTCTCATGAACCGTGATAGTTAGAGAGTTGAAATTTTCACAGATGATGTATTTCTGTTGCCGCTATAACAACAAATACTAAAAAACAGAATAAAATAATAATTTATGGGGGCGCCCATACAACAAACGTGATTTTTTTGCCGTTTTTATAGATAATGGTACGGAACCCTTCGTGCGCGAGTCCGACTCGCCCTTGGCCGGTTTTTTTGGGATCTTGTGCTGAGTGACTATTAGCAGTAGCAGCGAGAAAAGCTTACAAATAAAACCAAGTTGTCACAAAGGAGTTTGTAATGAATTTCAGCGTGACCGTTCGAAACTTGGATGTGCCTAACAATAATGCAATTAAGTTATTTTATTTGTATCAGATAGAATACGTTAGTAATTCATGAACACAATTGAAGGAGACTTGGTTCTTCCTAAACGTCAATCACAAAAAATACGCGACCTTAAAGTGGAAAACTCGATAAGTTTTGTTCATATGAACCAGCAATGAGTCAGAAGGAATCGCCTTGCAATCACTATTTAGTGAGCGGTGAAAGTGTCCTTACATTTTGTTAGTCCTGTGTTGTCCTTACATTTAAGTGACAAAATAAACTGATTAATTAAGCTACGTACATAGATAATTAATTTACTACCATTAACGATTGACACGCGTGCTGCATTTATTTCATAGCGATTGCATTTTGAAATTTTAATATACTACTACTACAGCCCTTTTAACGTCCCACTGCTGGGCACGGGCCTCCCCTCAATGCGAGGGGGATTCAGGCCATAGTCCACCACGCTGGCCCAGTGCGGGTTGGCAGACTTCACACATCTATCGAGAACTAGAAGAGTTCCCTCAGACGTGCAGGTTTCCTCACGATGTTTTCCTTCACCGTTTAATAGCAAGTGATAAATCTCGGATGAAAATGAGATTCGCACATAAATTCCAGAGGTGCGAGCCGGGGTTTGATCTGCACACTTTGATTTGCAAGGCGTGCGTTCAACCACTCGGCTACCACTGCTAGTTTTTTGACATGATTGTGTAACTATTTGTAAAAAGGATTACAGTCACCTTGCCAATCGGTGGAGGTTGGTATCCTGAGCCGTGGAGAGAGATAAACTTAGTAGTATTATGTCTATAAATCAAATTTAACTAAAGTTAACAATACCAAATTATCTAATACGCAAGCAAAGAGAAGTTATGTATAACCAGTATTGATTGATACAGTAAATAGAGCCGGTCAGCTATGAGTCGATCGACAATTGTGTGCTCTCTGGACCGGAGGGCTGCGCGCGCGCACCCGGCAAGGAAGCCCACTCCGCTTCGGTTGCTTTGCACAATGACAATAGACGTATTTATCACCCATTCTATTGTGAGAACATTGTGATACCTATGCAAATTACGATTACGTGTGGACGTAGATTAAAAATGTTGAAGTATGTTGAAAGAGGTCACCTAATGACCTAATATTAACGAGAAGAAATATAAACTAAATAAATTACTAATAATAATATAATAATGTTTTGAAACAGCGTGCGAAACTAATTATTTTTAACAATCGGGAAATGTTAAAAGTGCGGAAACGCAAAAAAGCACGGAAATAAAAAACATGTTGTTAATAAATATACCTACTCCGTTATGCGCAAATTTAAAAATCGTTGCCGTGTCGTACATTTAACATTCTTATTTTTAATAATGGCGTCAAATACAATACAATATATTGATTACATTATTATCTACTCTAAATCCACGAGTGAAAACGTCGAAAGTGAATCGGTCGTTTGATTCTCTTTGTCAAATCAATTGAATCAATTGTCTTAACTTTTGAAGCATAAAAGCCTTTACGACTATCATTAAATATAATAAGCAGTGGTAGCCGAGTGGTCGAACGCACGCTTTGCAATCAAAGTGCGCAGGTTCTATCCCCGGCTCGCACCTCTGGGTTCCATGTGCGAATCTCATTTTCATCTGAGATTATCACTTGCTAAGAAACGGTGACGGAAAACATCGTGAGGAAACCTGTGTGCCCGGTATAATGGCAATAGGCTCGCCCCCTATTACATTGGGACCAAAATACATCGGCGAAGTGTGGGCGCACTGCAGTGCACCTCTGCCTACCCCTTCGGGGAATACAGGCGTGATGATGATGATGTATTATTAAATATAATTTACGAGGTCCGACTTTAAATTTAACCCACACATCGTAATGTAGGTTACAGAGAGCTGCATACTTACCTTATCAATGTAGGCCAGCAGGTATCATATCGATCGCCGCCACCACCCCACTTGTGTGAAAGAAAATCAATAAACTTGGTATTTTTATCGTGCCACTGGCTTGGAAATTCCATGCTTTGAATGTGGCCTTTATTAAAAACCTTACAGTTAGCAGTTTGCCATTCACAATGTTTCTTGTACGCAGATAATAGGTAGGAAAACATGACTAAATGATTGGTTTTTTGTAATTTTTGCATAAACCATCATCTCCAACGAATTGCTGTCTTTTAGATGTTCTCTCTCACACTGTGTTCAATCTTAAGCCTTCTACTTCCAGGTATTACAAGCCCCATCTAGTCTTACATAAAAGCTAACACGGGAGAGATAGCACGCACACCAAGACTAGACCTTTGTCAGGTATTGTGTCGTACCGAGTCCTTCCCTCACTGTCTTATTCTATAGGAGAGTGATAGACAAAATTGACGTATTCAGTGACATGTCTAATCTAGCAAAGTTAGTATTAGTATTAGATATACGTATGCCAGCTAAGTCAGTCGCGAAATTATCAAACGATATTTTTCAAATCAAAATACTTGACTAGTACAAAATATAGCGCTAAGCCGCACACTGTCAAAATTATTGCCATGTGTGTGTGTGTGTGGGGGGGGGGGGGGCTTTACACGAGCAAACGTAACAATATGTATCTACTAGGATAACATAAATAAAACATGCCTAGAGCAGGTAATATATTAGGCGAACAATATTATTAAAGTCCGCCCACAAGCGGCGCAGACGGCGCCTGCGTAGAGTTCATGAACTTGTTTCTGCGCTCGCGGACATATTTGGCAATAGTTCTAAGTGAGTATCACATTTTATTTCATAGTGTTTTATGCAAAATATACCTAATCATAAAATAAATAGTCTAAGTACAGTATTAATTTAGTAGCTTGGGTACTTAATCTCGATGGTCTTTAATAGCTTGGGTAATCTCGAATGGTCAATTTTGATGCTAGAAAGAAAATAATTTGTGCATATTGCTGTTGTATTGCCCCCATACCGCCAACTCTTGTATTGTCTTCATCGTAGTATTGTCTTATTGTTAATTGATATTTTAACAAACTTTATAATATACAATAACTGTCAAAAATCTACTTAATATTACAATTTTACAAGGATACTGCTAACTAATTGATAGTAAGGCCCGTAAGCGTAAGGCCAGTTGACCAACACTAAAATACCGGTCTCACAAATGTATAGTTGACAAAAAAGGTAATTCCGAACAGCTTGAAACAAGGGTATTGTTTACTCAATGGAATGCGAGCGTAGGACGCCTGTCACCACGGTTTGCGCAATCACACCAAAGCATGCTCTTGCGCACCTATGCTCACAATCATACTAATAATTTAGGTACATTTGTATGTATTTTAATTTTATTAAAACTTTAGTTAAATGTAGTTTTTGTAACAAGTAATATCTAAGTCGAAATATAAAATAAAATTATAGTGCCACCTATCGTGATACATCAGAACAAACACCAAATTAGTACGTCCGCAACATAATAGATGGCGCTGTAATTAATCACACAAAACGGAACGCTAAGAAGTTTGTTGTGTTTTAAATTTCGCCAAAAAACGTTAAGTAACTAACCTTCATTGTCATTTTTTTGCTTCGGCGTCTTATGCCATTGATGCCTGACCTTTTGCGACCAGCTGATAGGACTCTTCCTTCCGCGACTCCGTTCCCGTACGCTGCAATTTACGATTTCCATTTTTATACACAAAGTTCAAGCAAAAGTATCTGCGTGCATTCATTTCTATCCAGTATTTGATACTGAGCCCCCGGCAAACAGAATTTGATATCGTGTACCGATAACGATGTTTGCATTTCTCTTTGGAAACTGTTATTGCCTGCAACTAACTATTTTATTGGGTCACATAATGATAATCCTGTACTTACTATGTTTAGTTTTTTTATGTGAAACGTAAATCTATTGAGGCATTGAGTCATCGGCCAGGTCTATTATCCTTGTATTCCATTTTATTTATGCGTATTGAATATATTGTTGCTATTAATTATTTGACAGACTACTCCTAGGCTTTTAGTTATTTTCAAATGAGGGTAATGCTTGTGATACAGTCTAAATAAGTATATTTAAGCTAGGCGTAGAACACATTAGCTCAATCATTTTATAGTAAGTATGGGCTAGTATAAAACCTTATTCGTAAGGCTGTAATAAACAGTTTGATACTCACATAATAATTTTCTGCTCATCATTCTTCTCTTCATCGGAAACGTCTACCCAGTCGTCACTTCTGTCGCTCCGGTCACTCACGCTGGTCTCACTGTTGGGCACTTGGAACGCGATCTCCTGTCCATTGTAGCTTATCACAGATCTTTGTCCGTAAAGGCTGTTAGTTTTTTGCTCGCTGGACATCGTGGACTGGCTTATATTCGACACCCTATCAAAAGACAGACGCTTCTGGACATTTGAAGGCAATTTCTTCTTCATACTGTCCCTTAACTTCACCATACTTGGACTGTTTGGTATGCTCTCATAACAATGTGACAATGAAATGCCATCGCTGTGTTTTATGGTGTCGTAAATGTTCTCATGGTCATTATACCCAGTGTAATCGGATACTGAGGAATGTCTGCTGCTGTACGTGGGGCTGCTGTCTTTTGATTTTACCTGTCGAGCGGGAATCTTCTCGTAAATCCTCTCCGGGCCTATTTTCTCGTAGCTGACTGTTGATGTACCACTCACAGATTTTGATATCGTGTAGTTCTTACTGTTGTCTTCCGAATGCGGTTGATAATCTTCAGCAATTTGGATTCCAGAACTTGAGGTTAAGCAGTAAGGTTTGATCGGTGGTTTGCAGTACTCGTATCCGTCGTCACTGTCGCCGTCACCTCGCGTTCTCTCTTCTAATTGGTTTTCACATAGCTCGTAGTTATGACAACTGCTTTCATCTCCTTCGGGATGAGATCTCATTTCTAAGAGACATTGGTAAATGTTTTCATCTTCTGGCGATCGATCTTCTTCAACCACTTCCTCTACCTTTGGTTCTACTTTGGGAATATCCGGTAATGGACAATTCATTTTTGGAGGTCTGTCGATACTCTTAACTGGAATAATGACGACATTGTCTGTATCTATGGGGTCTAGAGGTTCGTAAAAGTCTTCCACTTCTTCTTTCTTTGCTTTGGGTATTGTATAACCTACCATAATCTCTTTGTTAAAGGCTTCAACTAGATTGCTTTCGAAATCCATGTTAGGTTCAGTACTTTCGTTAACATTTACGATATTAACTTGAGATTCGTTTGGTTTAGTTTGAGATTCCACTGTTGCGGAGATGTCCTGAGGTTCGTTCGAGCAGTTGATCGAACTGCCATTTAAGGTAACACTAACAAAACTGTACGAACTTTCAGATAATGATTTTTCGGAATCTGAATAAATTTGAGTACTGCTTTTTCTCCGCCATAAGAAGGATTGGTTAGGAGTTATCTGTGGGTTAATTTCTTGGTAATGTGATTCAATAACCACGGGTTCAATGTTAATCACAGGAATTTCTACCTTATGGTCGTTGTCGGCATTCGATGCGGTAACTGAACTTTCTTGTGCATCTTCTGGTATAATTTCAACAACTTTTAAGGGCAATTTTTCTGAATGTATAAAATTAGTCCTATATTTTTTTCGGTCATATAGCAGCTCTTTTTTCTTAGGGACTTCTGCTACATGTTCCTTTATCTTGTTTTGTTTCACAGGAGACTCATTAACGACCGGTTTGACAATTCTTATTTTCGGGATACCATCTTTCACGACGAGATTTTTAGTTAAAACTAATGATGATTTCTTTTCAGGTACTTTTGGTTTATCTTTCAAGGGTATTGTACTTTTAGATTTTTCAGGTTGACTTTTTAAAGTGTTATTTGAAGTTGTCTGAGCTATAATTTCACATTCAAACATTTTAACAACATTTTTAACTACGACATTATCTACAGGGATATTTTCTTTTTTCGTTTCGCTATTTTTACTTTTTACAGGACTTCCATCTACAGAGTCTGAACCACTCTGCTGCTCACTTGAATCATGATATTTTAATAGTTTTTTGGTTGATTTTTGATTCTTAGTGCCGTCAGATTTTGATCGTATCACATTAATTTTCGTCGAAACGGCACTTGCTAAATAGGTGTCTATTGAATCCATACTAGAACACCTTTTCCTGCTATTACGTTTTCTTGATCCCTTTCTGGAACGTAATACTATTTTAATATTCGGACTTGAAGTAAGAGTGGAAGATGGCGTAGAACTGTTACTGACTGAGCACCTCGACGTTGAATTAAGTTCTTCTATTGTTTTCGAAACTTTCGATTGACCAGACGATGGAGGATGAGACTCAGTTTGTAGATTGTTAAATTTCTTCGTTAATTCCGCAACTTTACTGCTCGTGATCGTCATCGTCTTCGCAAGAGGCGGTCGTTTGTACGAAGTTGATGCATTTTTAATTTTGAAACTGACTCTCCTTTGATTCTGCTCCATGTTCTTCTTGACGTTAGGAGATGCATGCATATGAATGCTGTTTTCCTTGTGTTTGAAACTGTCTGGCGGTGGTTTTGTCTCTTTCCCTCCGCCTGTGCTCCTGGTGTCATCACTCTCCGTGGTGATGGCGATTTGCGCGTAATGAATGTTGTGTTCTTGTTTCTTCACGCCCCGCAACGTCTTAACAGGGTTAGGTGAGACCGTGGAGTTCAAGAATGCCTGTTTCGCGTCATATATCGACTTCATTCTCTCCGTCATTGTCGATACGGGCGGTATAGCGGGGACCGTGTAAACACATTTGTTGCTGTTGCTTTGGTTTTCTTTTATAGCCATATCTGTTTCCGGTAGTATGAAGTTCTTTAGTAAAGCTTTTATCGTGCCGTGTTGCTTGCCGTCGGTATTGAAGTTCCTTATCGATGATATAAAAGCGTTCTTAGTTATCGCGTCCCCTTCCATTAGGTTCAATAGCATTTGTGTTGAATGCCTGTTACTGCCTTCCTACGCCATCTGGAACAAAGTAATAGCATACAGGTAGTTAGTAGTGTAGGAAGCAATTGTAAAGACACGTAATGGTAGATGACACGAAAGCTATTGTTGCGGGCCAATTAATCGGTATTATGTCATAAAGTTGCGGTGTTAAAATTAATTGTTTGATAATAAACCTGGTTTAGTTGTGGATGTGGTTAACAAAAGTCGTGAGCTTGGAAAGTGCGAGTTCCTACTGTCATTGTAGCGCATTTCGTGTAGAATAGCTCATTATTGTAGCCGTTATTAGTGTCCCACGAGATCGTGTTAACGTCTAGACGACGCGGATTGAAATATTCAGGCGTCATTAGGGAAATCCCAAGGCGAAATACTGACATACCTCCTGACAGCGTTTATTGAAGATTTAATTCCTTGTTTCAAGTGGAAATGGGCAGGACACGTAGCGAGGCTCACGGACCAGAGATGGACCATTAAAATTACCTTGTGGAGAGGCCCACAGGGAAAAAGAAGAAGAGGGAAACCGCTCACACGATGGGAAGATGAAATTAAGAAGATCGCTGGCCCGAATTGGTGCCAAACAGCTCAAAATAGAGAAAATTGGGCATCCTTGGAGGAGGCCTTTACCCACCCGGGGTTCTTGACCTAGATTTAAGTTAACTTAGAAAGTAGTTTAATATCATGTAACTTTTATAGAACAAATAAAGGCTTTTTATTTTTATTAATTCCTTGTCTAGCATGTTAGTTTAATGCTTGATTGGTGATTTGACTAGTTTCTAGCTTTTCTTGACAAATATGCATTTACCGACAATATATTTTTTAGCGTCAGAAGGCAAACTCGTTAAATTATAGATACTTGTATCAAACAACATCTGACATGAATTGTGGGAGTCTATTTAACCAGTATTATTATTTGGCCTAAGTCCCGGGCACACTCGGAACCACTACCAAAATGAACTCTATGTCAATATACAAAAAGATCGAATTGCTGTGGTAAAATCATGCGACCACGGATCAAAATTCGCTCGCGCTGTCAATGACATGTCGTTGAACAAAGACCTTAATTTTTGAGTGAAAACAGTTCATTTTAGTATTGGCAAAAGTTTTGACGCATGGCTCTGGACGCCCCAGTGTGCTCATAGGCTTTATTCACGAATAATATTAACGATGAAGAATGGTTTTGAACGAAATACATATGTATAACCACAGAGAAGTCTTTCAAATAAAATACTGGACACGCCGCGCCTGTCTGTCTACAAATCGTTCGGTTCGTATGGTATGTTTTATTACATGCTGCAATTTCACAGCTCGTTTGAATAACAATAGCGAGACGGACAATGGAGGAAAACTGCTGCCAATATGTACGCACACGCGACAAAGGAATACTTTATAAACTTCGCAACGCCATTACTTGTTGTAATACTTGATTTTACTCGCAGCTCGATACCCGAACGTGGACCCAACGATTGTCCCATAATCAACATAGCCCATAATCGACATCATCTCTTATTCGACATATCTCGAAACCAAACGTCAAATTGGTCGTATTTTTTCGTTTTGGTTCGTCACATGTCGAATTATCAAATTATGTCGATCTTCAGAGAATCGGGTCCCAGGGTGTCCATTCTAAACGCTTAAATAATTTCACTGCCTTTCCCCGACTAATAAATATCTTTCTGAAGCAAAAATATAATTTTATTTCTTTTTTTGGACCAGATTATGGTATTAACGTACGTAAAACAGTTTGAAAAAAAAAAAAAAATTACCGTGTTTAACATACGAAACTATGGATTATATATTTGTACGTGTTCCTATGTCTGTTCGCAAACAAAAGTGGACTTTATTATCGCGATTGTTGCATTACAGGTTAATTAAATTCGCACAAATATGCAATCATCACGTTGCAAAACCTAGGCGCGGCGTAGAAAGGAGCTAACACTAGCCGTGCCGTTCCCCCGTCACTTAGCATCAACTATAGACAACAACCAATAGACGAATATCTACAAAACTATTACCGAATCGCCACAAAATGACTGTACAACATAGGAGTTCTCACGCTTTTACATAAACCTTCTAGAAGGGACCATTGAACTAGGCTTATTTTAAGACATAGGTTGCAAGTTTTGCAACGCGGAAAGAAGATTTAAATTTTAAGAAAATAAAAGCTATTAATAAATAATAATATATATTGCCAGACAGCACATACTCATCGTATGATCCTAAACTAAGCAAAGCTTGTACTATGGGTGTCGTACAATGGACTGGGGGTGAACCCAGTTACACCCAGACTATGGTTAATTCCGAAAAGGTCATTTCTGAAAATTGTCGCTGGCGGGAATTGATCCCGCAACCACTTGAGCAGTGAGCCAAGCCTACGTTGAACCACTAGACAGCAATTAGCAGTCGTCTACCCGAACGAACTGTATTAACTCACAGAAGTACATTTTTAAACGAATTGTCTATTGCGCGGAGGTGGCCACCAGAGTCATTAATAGAAATAAGACCTAAAACAGAGAGGGGCCAGCCGCCAACTTATTTGTTAATAAGCCACAAACAGCAGCCTACACCACACTGCGCATTAATGGCTCTGTTTGCCAGATCCCGCAATGGATAGTAGGGAAATGTTTGTTAGTTTTATTTTTATCATGTTTCATAATGCCATTTATATAATAATATCCTTATCCATCAGCCATTATTTTTATCATACAATGATATTTTTAAGACAAGTTTACTTTTTATGTACATTTTGACTTTTGTTATAATTTTTTATTGACTTTTATTTAAATAAAAAGACTGGGAAGAAATCATTGCACACACATTAGGCTTACGCTAATTTTAAGGACTCTGACCCCCATATCAGAGGTTAGCACGCGGGCCGGGCCGAATTAGGGCCCAAAAAAAAATCGAATTGTCATCGATGACGCAAGGGTAGTAGCAACGTCGCGTGACTTTTTTCATAGAAATTTAATCTGTATTTATATTGCACAGAGTTAATTTTTAAAGAAAGTCAAATGAAGCCGGACGCTCCAGTTTATTCGTTACTCTCATTCTTGTGACCTAGCCTTTTTGCTAAAAGAGATTTATCTAGGAAATGCGAAGCTAGGAAGTATCGGAGGAGTTGTCACAACGATCGATGTTGCATTACACAATGGCGCGTGAGTCGCCTCTAGATGGTGGATTTAGAATTTGCCGAACCGTGCGCGCGCGCAAGTCTCTTAGAAAGTGCGCTAATACGTGATGGAAATTATAGTGCAACCGCGCTACTACTGTCCTGTAATAGGACTGTTACTCTATATAGAACGTAGGTAAACAGATATTTCTAAAAAGGTCAAGGAATCTTTTTAGAGACTATATTCCAAGAGTACAAAACGCTATAGTGTTTCGTTATTCATAGGTTTATGTAGAGCCATAGAGCGTCTCAGAACCCTGATCTGAACTAAATCCAAATACTTAACGCAATTTCAAAGAAGTACGAACATAAATACATCATCACGCCTGTATTCCCCGAAGGGGTAGGCAGAGGTGCACTGCAGTGCGCCCACACTTCGCCGATGTATTTTGGTCCCAATGTAATAGGGGGCGAGCCTATTGCCATTATACCGGGCACACAGGTTTCCTCACGATGTTTTCCGTCACCGTTTCTTAGCAAGTGATAATCTCAGATGAAAATGAGATTCGCACATGGAACCCAGAGGTGCGAGCCGGGGATAGAACCTGCGCACTTTGATTGCAAAGCGTGCGTTCGACCACTCGGCTACCACTGCTATCTTAAGTACGAACATTTCATGGGTAAATAGAGTTGTCATATTAGTAGAGCATTACTGCAATGTCCTAACTTTTTATAAACCAGTAGCTGTGTCCAGCATACGATAAAATGCCACGCACAGTAATTAATGTTTAATTACATTTATTAAAGATTTATTGGCCAAGAAACCCTCGGGGGCGTCCTCAGAAGACCCTCCCAAAGCTTCATGGCAATCTTTTTATTAACGCATAGAGTACTAATGTACAAACATTCATGTTTATATATAGATGTACTGAATCATGGTCGTCTAAAAACCATATTTATTTAGAAATCTGTATTCTCGAGACACACAAGACTAACAGTCGTTTTGCGTGTTTTCGATGCTGTTGCGTCCGCGTCCGTTGCTAAAACTATGTCGCAGGATGAAATTTTCACATCGAGAAACGCAGTTTCACGATTAAATTCGCATTACTATTCAATATAGAAAGAGATAGCAGTGGTAGCCTCGTCGGTAGGACGCCCGCCTTGATCAAAATGGTTGCAAGTTCAAATCCCGGGCTCGCACCTCTGAGATGATTTTCATGTGCGTATGTCATTTTCAAAAAAAACATATTTTTTTTATTCGTGTAGGCCAAAAAGCACTTCCAAATAGTCAGATTCTACCACCGGTTCGGAATGCTGCTTCCACTGAGAAGAGCCGGTAAGAAACTCAATGGTTACTCTTTTTAAAATAAGAAATAGTAAGGATTATGAGTAATACATACATTGGTGGTAGAGATACTATTAATACTATTTATTTTTTACTGACGATTCATAAGTGCCTGTATTGGTTTACATGAATAAAAAAAAATCTGATTCTGATTCTGATTCTCAGAAGCAGCAACGCCATTATAATAAAAGTTATATTTAGCATTGCTATTTGAAGTTAGAGAAGTATTAGCGTAGTAGGTATAAGTCAAAATATTTGCCAGCTTAGCTCACAAATACTGTTGTCTATTGATTATGGAAGCTATTGTGCGAAATTACTAATTTCATATTTAAGCCAATACTCACTACAGTGAACCAATTTGTATAGAAAAAGAAAGTGTTTTTGAAGATATTAGTATGCAAGTAAACACTGACAACACAGAAACCTATATCTCGGGAACAAAGAACGGCTTTATTTACTAATTTGCGTGATATACGCGCCTAACGGTATTTTCATAGAATGTGTAGAGTTTCATATTAGCTGGTAACACTGAAACAGTTTTTTTTTGTAAATAGGAATTGTACGAAAGAGTAGAACTTAAAACTGTTAGATATGCCTTTGATTTCTTGCATTAAATTTAATCTAGACACATGCTATTATGAATTGTAACGACATATAATTTTGTTAGAAGAGGTAGGTAAATATTGAAACCATAGAAAAATCTTTAGCAGTGGTAGCCCAGAAGGAAGAACGCCCGACTTGAACGCAACGGGTGCAAGTTCAAATCCCGGCCAACATCTTTCGGCCCAATCTCGGCCCAAATCTGTCTCATATTGAGGAGGAATGTGCCTTGTATAATGGCATTAGGCTCGCCCCCTATTACATTGGGACCGAAGTGTGGGTACACTGCATTACACACCTGTCTAACCCTTTGGAATACAGGCGTGATTATGTATTTGTATAAAGGTATAAAACCTTTTTATGCGCCTCGTAAGTATGTAGTCAAATAACAAAGCATGAGATTGGACAGTAAAGGTCTTTTGTCTTCGCAGGTGTGATGCGAGAGCCTCATTGCCCAGTTTGTATAACTGTCACCGGTAACGGCGCGCGGCGCCCGCGCACTCCAAATCACTGCCAGCCAATAACAGCGAGAGTTTTACCAATGGTTTTTTACGAGCTACGCCGAGGTAATATGTTCTGACGTAACATCGGAATACTAAGTACGTAATTATAACAAAATGCTACTTTATTATAGTACAATAACAGTACAACAATCGTATTTTATTTCATCGTATGTACCTAACAATCTTTTAAATCGTTAAATAATGTTATAACTTCTTTATTGTCACACAAGAAAGGTGTGTGTTGAATTGGGTTGTTGTAAATTCGTCACAAAGTAAATTTGCCAAGGAAAAAAGTATGTGTAAATTCGCCACACTACTAATATACCAATTTTGACTATTGTAAATTCGTCACATTATTTTTGTTCGTACAGACAGCAGAAAAATCAGTCACTGTACTGTGTTGTTATCCGATACGGCTTGCAATAAATTTTCGAGCGCTAGAAACTATTAGCTTTGTCTGCTACCGGTACTTTATGCAAAAATAATGTAAAAAGAAGACCTGTGACGAATTTACAATAACTCTTATCTACTTGTGACGAATTAACACATATTTTTAATGGATTTGGCGAATTTACTCTCAATGTATGGAGTTTAAAAAATGTGACGAATGTACAACTACCCGTTGAATTGAGTAAGTTATGTTTAACTAAATTAACAGGTATTAAACGTTGTTTACTTTGCATCACGTAAGAGAGGTCGGGCTAGTGAACCGGGAACGGAAAACAACCATTCAAGTATCTCTAAATACATAAAGCACAATGCTGTGGCTATATTGTCGCAGAGAAAATAACGAGATCGATTCTATTTGAACCAAACTAAACTAAACTAAACGAAATGCTTGCCGTCTCTCTTACGTCTGTAATGTCTAAGCAAGACGGAAATATGATTAATGTAATATGTTCGTATCACAATTTATTTTTAAATATGTGCGCCCAGACTAAACTTGTGTCAGGAAATATGTTGATTTTGTCTCTTTCTTTCGTATGAAATAAGAAAGAGAGCGAGCGAGCGAATTCGTGACAGGGATCTAGGCTTGACGAGCTTGCCAACCCCACATACAGTATTTAAGCGTAAAAAAACAAAATGTTTTCGGTCAAGTCGTTAATTGAGTTTTAGCTAGACTAGCAAACAGCAATTGATTTTTATATGTACATTGAATAGAGAAGATTTAAAAATCATCACAGGTCAACCGCAGACAGTAGGTACTTTCTTAATAAACGAGTCAGAGATACATAATCGATTTGAACAACACCCATTGTGTTACATGAAAGGCGACGTGCCGGGCAGCCCGCTCCTTAAGGGGGACTGTAACTAATAACACTATAGTTAATTACATATCCATCGCGCTCACAATGGCAGGAAGCTATGGTTTGGGATGTCAACGTATCGAGGAGAAGTAGAAATAAAACGAGAGGTTAATAACGTTCAAGTATTAATGATAACATAACGTCTCAAACTCAGTGTGAAATTGGGAAATGTTAGAAAGAGAATAACTCGTTGGTTAGGATAATACTTCAATATGCGCTGGTGGTAGGGTTGCCAACCATACTTTATAATTGAGTATCCTACTTTATTTTTGGTAAATACTTTATACTTTTGCAATCCAATAAAGTATGTGAAAATACTTTATTTCCATCCTATACTGAGATGCGTACAACAAAACACTAATTATGGGTACTTAACTATTTAACGGTATACATAAGTGAAAACGGATGATGGAACCTATTTATAATTACTAGACACACACACTCAGATGTGGTGTGGTGTGGTGTGTGGTGGTTATTTGAATGTCGTGTGGTGGTTATTTTGAATGTCTAACAAGCTTTGAAACATTTAAAGACTGCAAAAATACGTTTTAAAGGCAATAAAAACATAAAATGTGAAAAATACTTTTTTTTCTTCTAAATACTTTATATTTTCCTATGCAAACCATTTTAAACGTTTATTTTTGTCAAAAAAAGTTGGTAACCCTAGCTGGTAGTAAGGCCACACATCACAATACTGAAGCCATAAAGATTTTCTTTTATCAACTTAATTATTTTCTATCTATATAACAAACTTTTAAAGTTGTTTAAAGTGAGAGTCAGGAGAATGGATGAAATTGTCTCGGATATCAATTTATTGCAAGTTACGCGACGTGAGAACAATCTTCACAAGAGCTATTGTGAAGTAATAATCACTTTCACATCCATTTAATAATATCAACTTATAAATACATTATGGTCGAATGATATAACAACCGTAATACTGTTGATTCATCCCTTTTCCTGGACACACGAAAACGTATGTCATATTTTCTTAGAAATATACATTCTAGTAATAAACTTAAAGGATTATCAACTCTAAAATATACCTTAACGACTTCTTAAGAAAGTTATCAATAGCAAAACAATTGAGCAACGGTTTCCAACCCCAAGGTTGGACTTATGTTGTTTCTATAATCTGTATTGTTAAATAATACAATGCAATGAATGCCATGTCAGGGAAAACTCAATGGTTTTACGCTTATTACCTTAAACCCATTATTCCACGAACGGTACCTTACTGTCATTTACGTGTTAAATATGTCAATGGAAGAATTTTGAGTGTGAGAAATGTAAGTCCAACTTTTAAGTTTATTCAAAATCATTCGATACACGACTTTCATATGATAAACGAATATTGATAATTTGTAGAAAATAATCGATTATATGATTAAAATTGTCATCACAACATATCGACGCTTTAAAGGCAATCCTTACTAAGCGCCAAAAAATCGTAAAACTGTGTTATATACATATACCATTTGAACGGCCAGATTATTCTGCGTCGTTTGGTATATACAAACTCATTACCCGATTTTTTGTCCCCCCCCCCCCCCCATTATAATTAAATTGAGGCCTTAACACTATACGATAGCAAACAGGAGAGCTCATGGTAAGAATATGAGCCATCATAATACTATGATTGCTACAAACTCGCTAAGACCAAGATTATTTACTGAAACTTGGTGGTAGCCCCCTGATCTATTAAGACAGAAACAATTTGCTATCAAAGCATTGTATTAGAAATCACAACACAATATTCGTCTATATTATTTAGTCAATCGAACCGATATTTTCAATAAGCGAGAGTCGACTTGGAATTTACGAGGAAAACACGCCGTGAACAATAATTATGGATGGAGGAATGTAAGAGCATATGCAAAAACCAGTCACGCGAAGCGAGCACTTGCAAAAAGATTAATGATCCCATTCACAGTATCGGAGACGCGATGGAATCAGGCTAGTGGTGTAATATTCGTTTTCAAATATCGATTAACCGTTAAATTTTAAACGTTATTTAGCAAAGAACTCTTAGGACTTTTAAAAACAAAAAATAAAACAAAAACTATTCATTCCAAACAGTAGGTAATAAAGCAATGAAATACGTCAACAGTTATCGTAATTGCGAGTTACGATGGTTATCTCACGTTCCGTTATACCAAAAAAAAAGTAAACGTACGTATTATCTGCATGTTAACTGTCAATTTGACGTTTGAGAATATTCTACTTTCACCGGTTCACATAGACGCACGTAATTAATGGTTACTTGCAATGTTTGACATAACTTTTATTTGTGGCGACCTAATTTAATTTTTTTTTTTCTTTGTTTAGAAATGTAAAATGCTTTATGGATTACCCTTCGGTCAACAATACCCCTTCACTTGCTTCGGCGGGTTGTATTTGTGGTATGCGAAATTTGAAACCATTCCTTTTTTTATCGTGGGTAAATCCTCATGAATTCCCGGTCGCCCCGAGGGAGGCGAACATGCTATACCGGACTCATACCGGCTAAAACCCCACGGTGAACCTCCTTCCGCCTTATTGGGTGGGGCAACGCGAACACTTTCGCTATCCGCTACCCTACCAGCGCTTTGAACCCATTCCTAGTCCAGCCTAGCTAGCTTGCATCAGTAGTCATTACAATTTTATTTTCGATTCAATGGTATCGATATTGTGTTTTTGCAAGAATCGATTCCTTTGTACGATAGTTTGCTAAATGTGAAATTGATTTGGTGTAATGAAGCGAGACGCTTTAAGTAATTACAGTAGAATCTGAAACGTTTGTGTTTACAAGTAAATAGCTTACCTAGATGCAATACTATTTTTAATCTATTAACCTACTCATAAATAAATTTCTACGTCTCTCGTTCCCATATATTTTTATATGCGTTTGATTTGATTAAAACTTTGGAAGTCACATCTCTCGTGTTGCAATTCAACTGACATTTGAGACACCGAGAGGACGTTTAGATTTAAATAATTAACATTAAGATTGTTTAGTAATTAGATATGTTACCAAAAGCATGCAAATAATACTCAAATTCCATCCACTTATATTTATGTAATCATTATTGATCACAACCTTCATTCAAACTCGTTCAAGCTACGAATTACACGTTGGGAGGTTACGTAAATAATATAACATTGCCCATTAAAAACACGATTCGATTACGTGCAGATATCGATAATTAAGAATCGATTACGTTTTTGCATTGATGATTCTCGAAAACCGGACGTCGATTGGTAACTCATTTATTCGCACATCACTAAAAACTATTTACTTTCTCTTGCAATTAAAAAAAAATCTATAAGTTTTTGTTTTGGTTGGTTATTATGAGTTCCACGTCATGTCATGAAATCACATCATTCCAATTTTATAACTATAATCACAATTGGGAAGATACTTTTAAATAATAGGTACTATTCTAAACTTTTATTAAACAAAATGATACCTCATGGATCTAGATTTGGTAGTCGAATGATAACAACAAAGCACCATGGCTATTAAGTATTATACTGGCATGCTGAATAAGTGATTTTAATAATTATAAACGTAAAAAAAAACAATTAAAAAAGTTACCTGCAATGTTTTTAAAATCCAAAATGCGGCACTCGACACACACAATATATTCACAAACCACAGAACCGCGTCACAACTTGGAAATTCTATGATTAATAATGTTATTATTAGTCTTTTATTATCTGTGCTCAGCGGGAGATCCGAACAGTCGGCAGTTGCGCAGGCCGCGCGACCGGCCGCAACAACGGCGAAGTTAATTCTGACGTAGGACGCTATTATAGGTAGACATACCTATATGACCTGACGGTGACGCCCTGCGCACACTTGGGCGTCAAGACGCGCGCGTCGCAATTCTTGCCAATACCTACCAAAACGGACTGTATCAATCGGCTAATAGAAAAAGCTCATTCTTAAAAAAAAATTCATTAACAGCGCCATTTTATAACAAGCTTTTTATTATTACAAGCTTTATATTACTTTGCATTGTATGTCCGGGTGGAATCTTGCAACAGAATTTTAAATCAGTTGTCTTTAACCGATTGAGCTGAAATTTGGTATACACGCTTATATTGGATGACAATGCATGCTTAGCTATGTGACGTCATTCTAATTGCAATATCCGCTATCATCCAAGAGGGCAAAATAGTATTTTTTTTCTGCACTCCCACAGTATGGGTATGAAATGAAAGGGCTTGCTGAGGAGAACACGAAAACTAAGGGCATTTAAATAAAAGATTGTTTTTAAAAAGTTTTTTTTACATTATTTTTTTCACACATGGTCGCGTGGCGTTGACCAAAGAAATTCAATATTTATGTATATTGACACTGATGTCGTTTTAGTATTGGCACTAAATAAGACACGCGCGCTTCTCGACGCTCCAGTGTACCCAAGGCTTACTGCATAGAAGGGCTACCTAGCTTATTAGTCAATAGACAATTTACTGGGAAATGTATTATAAATAAATGTTTTTTTGTCATAGACATTAAAAATTATCAAACGTTTTGATTTCCTAGCACCAGATTCAGCTTACAACGGAACGTATAAAAAATAACTTTTCTTTCCTTATTGGATGCCTTGAGTTTATAACCAAAATAAATAAAAAGTTATCAAAAGAGTATATTATACCATCTCAATTGTTTCCAGTGACCTTAAACCGTTTCAAAATAGGGATGTCCCCCAAAAAAACCCGTCTCAATCATGACCATTGATGAACGCTGGCGGCATGTTGAATAATGGACAGTGATAGAGTGATCAACGTGTGGTTCCGCGGCGTGCCTGTCGCGGTGGCGTCCGCGCAGGCGTGCCTCCGTACAGCCAATAACAATTACAATGGTATTCGGGTCACGTTTGCCTCATACATTAAAAAAACTGTTGTTTCGACGGCTTAATTCATAATTTGACATAAAGCCAGTTGAATAACATAGACGTCAATACGATGATAATTAAGTAAAACTTTTTAATTTAGTTTCATATACCACTCATAAATAGTGGTACATTGTCAATAAAAGTTATTTATTTCAAGGATAAAGTTTAATTGTTCCAACTAATGTAGATATATCTAAAAATTACTATAGATCTACAGGTAAACAATTTATAAAGGTGTAAAAAAACACTTCTCCGAATATAGATACTTACATCTGTTGTGTAATGGACCTATATAAGGTTTGTAGGTTAGACTAAAATTAATGTACCTATCATTTATTTTAAATTTAAAGAATACTATTCTTATACATTATCCTGTTGTAAATTGTAGTAACATATATATCAGGATAATATAAACGGAAGCTACACAGAGTTTCACTACCATTTATATATTTATTTATAGATTTATCACAACGCAGCGCCAAAACTGTTTCTATATTTGTAAACAATATAGAGTCTGCCAATCTGCACCGGGCCAGGGTGGTGGACTATGGCCTGAATCCCCCTAGCATGGAGGGAGGCCGGTGCCCAGCAGTGATACATTAAAAGGGCTATAGGAGTAGTAAACAATATAGATACTGATTTTGACTACAATAGTGTTCCATCGACGTACGTACATATTTTATTAACGAATTGACAACCTCCACCTACTAGAACGAATGAATTACTCATTTTTGTTATAAAATGTGTTTCCGAGTGAGTTAGAGTTGGTTTTGATATTGGATTGGCAAAAGGTCGATCAATTGCATTCAAAAGTCGGCAGACAGCGGAATTCATAAAAAGTTTTGCAACATGTGGTTGTCAAGTTCGTGCTAACTCCAAATGGAATTATTTGAAATTCTGATTCACGCCGTATTTTTAATTTTGTTTGGGAACAGTAGTACAGTTGAAACTGCTTGATTTTGAAACAAGTTTTCAGGGGAGCAAAATATACGTTCTACTTTCTTTACCACACTGATACACGCTGTGTTTTTCTTCTTTGAATAACGCCTCACCATTGGTCCAAACTCTTGTGTTTCGTTTTCGTGAAACGAAATGATATACGAAGCGTATTTTGGTCAAAATACTACTTCCGCGGCGTAAGAACTTAAGCGATATGTGACAACGAGATGAAAACTCAAGTCTTGCAATCGAACTATGAGCAAAGAGACAAAGTGTAACCTTCAAGAAATTAGGAATAGACGCTGTAGAATGGTCATGACCAAAATAAGACGAGTTGCAATCGATACGGCTGGCGGTAGTACAGTTTGCAATTAAATTTGCACGGCTCCAGTCCCTGTTCACCCTTCAATTTCCTTTCTTTTACTAATCAAAGGATTTGTGTCGTCTGAAAAATGTTTGGAAGTGCAGAGTATTGCTGTACTTTAGACGCTCAAGTGCAAAAAAATTGTACCTGTGTACTTATTGAATGTCACACATGTTCATGTTATACTTATTGACAGACTTGTAATTACCCAAGGTGTAATATTACTGCTTGAAACCTATACAGTGGGGGAGCCGGAATCGAATCGGCACCTATAAGGTTTCCTTCCTGGCAGCGGAAATCGATTGTTGCGCAAGGGTTCTGAAAACATCCCCATAAACGTATCGATGAATTAGCTAGCCCTCTTTAAGTTATGATCCATTTACAATCGCATTAACCTGAGAGTAAGTGAATTAACCTAAGGAAGAATGTATTGAAATTATAATTTAATCAACATTAATAAATAGTAAACTTTTGAAAGCAATGCTATGTAAAGACCACCGACCTAAAATGCGTTCGCTATAAAACCTAAATCGGTTAAGTAAGTGATGCGTTTGATATTGAAGATTGTACAAGTGTCAATATTGGCTCGAAACTTAATGAAGTACACCCAACTATTACCGAACAAGTCACACACCCACAGTCTACACATAATGTAATAGATACAAAATAAAACTAAAACAATCAGTTAAGCAACACTGGTCGCGACTCGCACGTTGAGCAACGCAAATAACTTGAGAAATATGGCGTTACAAAACGCAAACAGAACGCCATTAATATGATACATTTACCCACAATGGAGGGCCTATACCACACGAATGTAATGCAGTTAGGAAACGCATGTGAAAAACTGAACGAATTTCATTGTGTGTTTGAATATCGGAAGTAGAGTTTAAGAAAAGCAACAATTAGTATTAAAGTAATCCATATTAATAGTAATCCAATAATAAGTAATCCATAAAATTTCATGACGTCCTAATCATTCTGAACATGATCAACATCCACCTCCAACGGCTGCTACTAAAACACGGGTACTTGACGTAAAACAATGTCACAGATTTTGTGAATACTAAAATTTCGATAGGAAATAAGTATTAGACTTGATTAAGACTAAGATACTATACTTAATTTGGTTGTTAACAAAAAGGAAACATTTATAATACTATCACACAAGAAACCTGACAAAACATTTATATTCAACGAAAGTGAAACATAATATTCCAATACTTATAATTGCAACATAAATGTTCTAAGAGTACCAATCATAGGGAACATTAGCATTCATTCGTTCAATAGAAAGTGAGAATCCAGGAAATATAACATCTTTACTGTAGACGATAAACTAGATAATGTTACGGGTTTCCACGCTGGTCGAGCTGTGGGACCGGTCAATGATACCTCAAAAGGTTATGCTATGCATCCTCTAGTTGCGACCAGGTATAAGGGAAAGTGATCCGGTCAATGGACGACCACACCTGACGCTGATATTTTGATGAATCAGCTGGATTTCACGCATCGAAGGTTACATGTAACCGACATTAATGTCTTGATAAAGTTGAAATTTGTATAAGGTTGCATTTTCGGTGCTGCTATTAATCGGCTTACGATTCTAAAATCAGTTATTGAAATATTAAAATTGAATGAGTTAACAGTCTTTACAAGCAAGTATTAGATGTACCATAGATTTGGAAAGATTTTCTCTTTTTATTGCGCCAACAATTAGAGATTTGCAATTACATAAAAATAGTCATTACAGTTACTCTATCTTTTAATCTGGACAATTCAGAACACCTTAATATGGTAAGATTTAAACCAAATTGTCCCAAGTGGCGTAACAAATGGCGCCCACGAAAGCTTGTAAAAGCTGCCAGTCCAGATCATAACGAGAGTGTATTAAGATAAATGGAGTTGTTTATCGCAGCATCGCGGCCGGTGATCCGAACACTGAAGTTTCACAATTGCATGTAAGAAATTATTATATGCCGTTACTTCCTGACCTGCTTTCAGGGGAACTGAACGAAAAACTAGTTTTTACAATTTGAAAAATATTCACTGCGATTTTTGTTACAGTCCAAACACAATTCTTGGACAGAAATGTTTCTTCCAGAGCATTTATCCTCTTTGAATAGTGGTTACGTAATACTGTCGCCAAAGGCCATATAAAAATAGGACTAAGCCCGACACAGACTACCACTACAGTTACTTCGTAAAGCCAAGATTTCCAGTGCAGCGGTGTCCAATAACCGCTGAAGATTGACTATCTACGGGAAAAATCTAAGTTGTTTTGGAATCCGATCTAATTAAGTCAAAAGGATTTCGAAAAAATATCCACGTTTCGACACTAAAAAGGAGGAGACAAAACTAACTGTATACGCTGAAAGTCAGGCGACAGCAGGACAAGTTGAACTACTACCTGCAGGAAGTCTTAGTTGGGTACTGAGTGGGAAAGTTGGCACGAAGAAATGCGACACTTTAGAAGTAGACTAATCATAGGCAATAAGAAAACTATTAATAATGACAAAATCATTGTGTGTACGCACCCGGGGTACGTAATATTTACGTGACATTATTGAAGATGGCGATAATTTGCCGTATCACGTACGACCTATTCAGTTTATCTGAATCGAATTATTTAGGAGTGAGAAAATATTTTGTGATGTAACGTTCATAACTACGATTGAAGAGTTATACTCAACTCAATATTCAGTACCTACTTTCGTCAATTGACTTCCATACAATTTGTGGTTTGATTGAAGCTCGTAAGAGGTCAGCTGTGACCTCGACATTGGTAGCCAGTTAAGTCATCATCCCATCTTAAAACGAGACGTAATGATTTAACGGAAACTTTTTATTGGTACAATTTACATACCATTGTTTTTATTATATCTTATTGTGTCTTATTCGTGAACAAAGTACAAGTTTTTAGTTGGGGAGGGACTAGGTACCTCCTATTAAAAACAACAACAAAAAATATAACGTTTAGAATCAAAGAATTATGTCACTCCTAGGCCTTGATTGATAGATGATATGATTGGGTCCCCTGTCCTTCCTTTCTTGAAATCGCCTTTAAGGAGTACTTAATTATTGTGTTGGTATCAAGTATTAAGGAAGTGATACTAAAAATTACACTTATTTTTAGGAAATGTGATCTTTATAACTAAGGTAATAAGAGAGGAACAAACTTCAATAATTACGAACTTTAAATACAATTACTTAAGTAAATCGACGTCAGCCAATTAAAAAATCAATTAATGCAAATTCAACTGACCGGGATATTATAATTGGAATACATGCAAAGGAGCTTGCAAGCGCAGTGTTCCGGAGAAAGTGACCATCTTAGCAGTTATAGAGTGGATACCTGTTAACACTGCGGTTACTACATTATCGATAATTACCCAGAGTTTATGAAATCGACAACGTTCTGCTGAGGAGAAAGCAAACGATTAAAGGCGTTTATGAAAGCATAGACTGGACTTACGCAATTGATAAGAGTATTTCCAAAATCCCCAAATATTTTCTAATAAGCCATAGTTTGTCTGTTTTTATAGATTTCTTTGAGGTTTTGATTTGCCGCCTGTTTTAACCCATTGCGGGGCCTTGAATTAGAGCGTAGACAAAATTAAAGCTATTTTAGAGCATTGAAGAAAATTAATTAAAAAACTAAAGGTGTCTATGCCAACATATAAGGTTGGTAGTAACGCACAATCATCCGAAATTTATTATTCATATTGCAGCCATTTATAAGCCTATAAGAGTGTGAGTTAAAGCAATAAAATGTTATGAATCTAATCATAATAAATTACAACCAATCGCTGTCGATAAGAACGCAATGATATTATGGAAAGATATACCTTTTGATTGATGTTCGAGAACAAAATATGTAAGTGCGATATTATGACAGTGGTGACAGCGTAAAAGAAAGTGAACAAGTAGGCATAGAAAAATAATCTAAGGAAATGAAACTGGATTACCTACTGTATAAATATCGTGGAGGGCCTGATATTTATATCCAGTTACACGATTACACTTAAAACTTAAGATTACACGGTCATCCGTGTAATCTTAAGTTTTATACAGTTACAATGATTTTCCCTTTTAAATATATGACTATGACATTAACAAGATCACATTAAAAGAAAGCTTATAAAGATTATACGAGTCAAACTTTCTAAACGCCCTGAGAAAACTCCACGAAAATTAATGGTTGGCGATCAGCTGATGTTACATCACATTATGTAACGGATGGATCTTTAATCAATCAGTTATAAGAGCCGGTGGCCCTTTAAGAGGCGAAAATTTTATTTTCACTTGATACACCAGTTTTTTTTGGGCTCGTTGAGCTCGTGACGAGTTATGTGTTCAACAAATAAACTTTAACGCTTATGAAATCGCTTCGGCCCGCATGAGGCGAGGAGCTTCATTTTTGACATTTATGGAATGTAAGATCAATATTATGTTGAATCTTATTCACAATAAAAGCCATCATACTATATGCCATAATTAACTGACCAAACCGGAAACTGACGAGAAAAAATGTAAACATTATTATGAGTAGTTGTGACTGAGGCTAAAGAAACTTTAAATGAGTGTTAAAAAAGAATCTGAGAGCAAAAGGTTAGAAAATGCCAATGGTTCAAGAGTCGTAGTAGTCGGTAACAACTGATTGTTAAATGGTTGGTGTTATTTAAAATTGGTATCAACTGTGTCTCCAATATAGTAAGAAAATAAAACTAACTATGCAAATTTTCTTGTCTTTGGAAGTCTTTGGAAGGTAGCGATGGATCTGGTACAAAAAAAAAGAAATGTAATAAATGACGGTATGGTGTCAATTTTTTGTGTCCCCAAATGGTCATGGGCTATATTAGGCTTCGAATTTGGCTCTGAACGTCGCAAGACCGGTCTGACTAGTTCAGATCGTGTTTGGCGAAATGTAGATCACGTTTGGTTGCTAATGACCAAGAAGATTATGTATAGCATCGGATTAGTATATGTCATACTAATCCGATGCTATACATAATCTTCTTGGTGTAAATGTATATTGATGTCGTCGTTGAAATAGTAAACAAGTCAATTCATGAAACTGTTACATAAAAACTATCGCTTACCTGTTAATCTGTGTTTATTCATACTGCAGATTCTGAAATAAGAAAAGAAAAACTCATTAATTGAAATGTGACTGACAATAATGATTACAATCTAAAATTTAGATAGTAACTTGTACATAGAGTATCTAGAGTGCCCATAACGACTCCACTCTTCGTATAGCTCTTCGGCGATTTTTCCGCCATTGTTGTTATCTCATGTACCTGCAGTATACGGCAACTATATGTGAGAACCTCAATGGCGGAGTCAGCTAAACCAGAAAAAATTACCGCAGCGCAGGCTCATAATGCCATCTCTGTTATAATATCTCTATGAACTTGTAACAACAGAAACTTAAGCGGCTTTCAGACTACGCTATAATATATAGCACAACAATATCGCGCACCATACAAAGCCAATAATATATAGTACAGTACAGTGTGAATGTGGCCATAACAATGTATGGTGCGCGATATTGTAGTGCTATGAGCTATATACGATATGCTATTATATTATAGCGTAGTCTGAAACCCGCTTTATATTCTGTCTAATCTGTGGATTTGGCTTTCTAAGGATAAATTTGCCTGTCTTCTTTATTTTTGATGTCCCAAAATTCATTTAAGTTTACCATTTACCATTATTTTAATGACAAATTAAATTTTTGTTATCCATAGAAATATAACTATAGCTTATCTCTGTCAAAAAAGTATTTGTATGGACCTTAAGGCTTTGCCAGTAGAAAAAACTAGAAGAAGAATAGGAAGACGATGAAACCATAATGGTATCGCCAGATGAGCACATTAATCAAGCTATTGCTTGTTTTATAGCTAATAATGGGGCATCAGAGCAGCAATTAAGGAGATGAAATAAAACAACGAAACAATAAAACTAATGACGTACAGGAAGACATGATTACTACGGAAGAGGCCGCGATGAATCGAAGAAAAACTATAAACACCCCTTTGAGTTTTAATTCTCGTTGAATTCATGTTTTGTTGGCTGGTAGGAAGTGAGCGAATGAGTGAGCGAACCCATTGTGCCTGGGAGCATTGTGACGGGTGAACAACGATACATATATTGCGTATGTTATTGTATTATCAGCCAATTGTTTCCGCAAGGGCCGCGTGTTGGTTCCGTGGCGATGACCCCATTTACTCGTCTACGGAGGACGGGTTAAGTCAGGTCTACGTGGGCCTCTAATGAGTTTTAGCCGGTAAGGTAAGGTAAGGTTTAGGTCTACGAGGACCTGAAGACTTGCGCAACAGAATATCGCCAGTCAAGGTCTTGACGCCGCAATGTGCCCAGGGCTGTAGTTTATACCGTATCACGTTTTCATATTACACTTACTTAAGTAGGTAAATGAATTATAATTTATGAGTGTTAAGTCCCTATTGCCAGTACGTAAATTATCCAAGTACGGGGTTTCCCTATGACTTGGGTAGGTATACTTACATTATATACCCAATATTTGTTATTGAAAGCAGACTGAGTTCTTGCGCTATGTTTATGATTGAATTATTTATATAATAGGTACCTAGTTACTACAAAATGTATTACCATAAATGCAATACATACGAGTATAGGTTGAACGTAAGTAACGAAGTTTTAGTTACTGATTGCTAATTGTCTGTAAATAGAAATAGTCCCAATTTTTCTGTGAAATTCAAAAGTAAGATATGTCCAGGAATAATAACTAATATGTCCAGCATTGGACATCTTCCAGTTGATTATAGGTAGATAAGTATAGAACTTAATTATTGAGTACAGAAAACCCTTTAACACTTGATTAATGCCAGTAGAAACATTATGCTGATGTGTGTACCTCACAAAAACGCAAGAAATGTGTAAGTTATGGTGACATAACTTCAACTTAGATAATAGACTGACAATGCTTGTGGGAGACTTTCAGTTCCCATAAGTGATGCGATATACAAAAGTATATTATCTTTGAAAACATTGTTCTCAAATTTTGATCTTTACCACTTGGAAACAAGTAATATATTTAAATGAGAACAGGAGATAATCTGGTGTGTTTATTGAAGTATTTAACTGTGTGAAGTGTTTTGAAGGAATTAAGACATTAAGGAATTATTAGTTAGCTTTTAAAGTGTAAAGTCATATGGAACCAAATACGACAAAACGTGTTATTGTATTAACTGCTAAAATTACCCACCGTGCATGCCGTTTTGGAAAACAAACAATATTCCTTACGACTTCGCGACTGTGGGTCTGTTTACCAAACCTAAGTAGTATTTATTAAAATCAGAATGAAGCGAACGAGTGAGGCGGTTCAATTTTGAAATTTGAGGATTCCTCGTGTACAATCCTAATTACTTATTTTTTAATTAAGTAATATACACAACAATGTTAATCCTATTAGGAAAAAATAGCAACCGTGGAGTTTTTGTCCATTCTTCTCGATAAGAAATGCATTCCAAATGGGTGGTAGAGATTTATTATTATTATTTATACTTTAATTTTATTTGTTGCTAAGTATCTGTATTGGATTACATGAATAATAAAATCTGTTTCTGATACTGGACACAGAATAGAGGCATGAAAAATAGTTGCCGATAAGCCGATGGGGGCAATGTGCATGCTGAGTTCGTACTTGACCCAATGCTCACCATCAGCCGTGGTAATTCGCAACGCTTGCCCAAACTGTTTGTAAATCATCTGCAATTAACATTCACTTACATAATATTCTAAGTACACATCAAACGCACAGTGAGTATAATGAATTTATCACGGGGTCTCACCACCTACTTACCTATGTATTTGTAATAAGTTTTGGCGATTTAAAAAATGATCAGCCCACTGAGTTTCTTGCCGGATCTTCTCAGTTGAGGTCGCATTTCGATCCGGTGGTAGCATAGTAGAATATAAGAAAAAAAATGTAAACTTGACAATTTGTAAGTGCCCCCATAGGCCTATACAGAATAAATGATTTGACTTTGACTTTGACTTGACAATTTTGTTAGGTTTGATCCTATCTGAATTTATGGTCATACCGCGGGCATGAATTTACCCAGACAGGGCCAACGTCCCGAATGCCAATATTATTTTTATGACAACTGGCATTTAGATTACCTATCCATAAAAACTTCTAACTTTATATTACCAGTATCGCTTATCTCTGAAAATAATAATTGGTTTGGACCAATTAATTGGTAGAACATGCTCATAGAAACATGGAACCTGGGGCCTTACCATCACCTCCAATGTATTGTTGTTTCAATAGTAACACTCAATTTCAGTTGTTTTTTTTGAATTTTTCAGTATATGTTGATTATATCTCTTTCTCTCGTATGAAATAAGACAGAGAGCGAGGGAACCAATCCATGACAGAGGTCTTATCATGCGTGCTAACACCACTACCAGGCAGTGGTGGTAGTGGTGAGGGGACTGTTGGAGGCTTAATACAAGTAATGAAGGGACCAAACACCGATTGCATGATGGAATCTTTTCATATATTTCAAAGCAGCGTCGCCCCTAGCAAAAATGAGTCGCCTTATTCGTTTTGTATCCTTTGATTGCTTGGGTATTTGGATACTTTCAAAACTTTTACTAAGGGCCCTGACCCCGTGCGTAAACTGTACCAATTAAGTTACTTATTCAATGTTGAATTAATATTACTTAATTAGCCATAAGAATGTATCGATCAACAGTAACTAAGCGAGCTGCCATTTGTCCAATTTGAGCTAATAGGTCAGAGTAGCCGATAGCTACAATAACAATGCATTAGGTATATAGTTGGGTAGGTACATTGCGCTCATTGTTCGAGGATTTATTATTTATTATATCAGCTATAAGCAGGAGCCATGGTTTAGTCATCGTGAATTGAACGCTTTGAGATACGACACTTGAATCCATTACATCTTTTAGAACAAAATAAAAAAAATTAAGACTAGTCCGAGTTTTGTACCTAATTACTGCTTAGCCAAACATGTCTAGTTAAGTATTTACCTACCAAACTTATTTTATCTAACAATATTTACTTGGTACTACTACGGAACATTGGCTGGAACTATCGTTCAAGTTTCAATTTTGCAAGTAAAAAAAATCAACAATATTTCCAAGTATTTACATGGCCTATTGATTTCTTATACTTACGCGAATACTATACATTGAAATTAAACTATTTTACGGATTTTATCGCGTTTAAGCACTTTCTGCGTGGATCGGACCGCAAACAACAACTAAATATGAGGGTACCCAGTTATTAACTATGACATCAGGACGTCTAACACCTCAGTCCCCCCGTGACCATGGTTGCTGTAAAGCAGCCGAAACGTCGGGAAAATAAAATAGTAAATAAACGCGATAAAATCCGTAAAATAGTTTAATTTCAATGGCCTATTGAGTTAAAAATGCTGAAGTTTGACCCCATGGCTTCAGAATTATTTATATTAACAGCTTAATCCGTAGCAGGCACACATGTCTCGCAAATGCAAATGGCTATAAGCATGCAACTTCTCTACAAAAAGTATCGTAACAACAAGTTGGCAGATATATTCTCTTGATCATACCATTGACGTCATGAAACTCTTTTATTAACTGAACGATAGCATGATCTATCCTGACAGGGTTTTTCAAACTACTTATTTTCAATTCAATAAGTTGCGCAGTAAAGTTTTAGAAATAAAAATTACAGCCCCCTTACGCCCACTTGTTTTGCAGCGATGTTTTTAGCAGTGGTAGCCTCGTGGCAAGAACGCCCGCCTTGAACGTAAGGGGTGCAAGTTAAAATCCCAGGCCCGCACCTCTGAGATAATTTTCATGTGCGAATGTCATTTTCAACAATGATTACCACTTGCTGAACGGTGAAGAAAAACATCGTGAGGAAACCTGCAAGTCTGAGGGAACTAGACTAGTTCTCGATAGATGTGTGAAGTGAACCCGCACTGGGCCAGCGTGGTGGACTATGGCCTGAATCCCCCTCGCATTAAGGGGAGGCCCGTGCCCAGCAGTGGGACGTTAAAAAGGGCAGTAGTAAAATAATAGTGCTTGAGATTAACTACGGTATGGTCAATGTTGCCAGCAATAAAGTTTTTGTGATTATGTTCTATTACTTTCATTGCAGTCTAACATCCGGTAGACTGGTTGTATCTTGGAAGGCGGAAGTCAGTTGATTTTTTTCGCCTTTATCAGCTATTGATCTAACTTATCCGGATTGGATTGCAAAAAATGTAGAAAAAACGCTATAAGATATAGAAAACTTTCTTAAGCCAGTTTGTTAGTGTTGGTCGATTATCGGTTGCCTATTTCTAGTACTTGCGATGCTTATTGTGTTTGTGAACAATTTTAAGACCATAAAGCGTAGCTATTGGAATATTAATATTATTATGAACAACTGTTCCAGGTAAGAATCATTTTATTGTCTATTAAACGTGATCGTTAGTTGTTCTTTATATCATGTGTTAGGAATACCAGTTCGGTTTTTATGTGAAACATTTAATGGCGCGCTTGGCGAGTGACAGCGACTGTTGGTGCTGCGATGCCGTGATCCCAAAACTTCGAGCAGCTTCGAGGCTCCTCGGTTCTTTCCGCCGCTTAGACTCCGCCCACTGGCTGACTCCGCTCACTCGCCGCTACCACGTTCATGTTTTATGTTTTACGTCTGCCAGGCATCCCGCAACGGCTCAGTTTTTTGTAAGAAATAAATCGTTGACGTAAGCCCACTACTACTGATAAAGTTTTTAATGTAAATAAATAAATTAAATTTCTTCTTCTGGAAGTATAATTTCCAATACTAGCAAACCATAAAAGTCATGGAACAACCACATACATTTAAAGAAACCCCACTATTTTAGCGATCATGTGTTTATTGAATAAATATACGAATACTACGACAACAATGACTAGTAACATGAGATGCAGAACATCTGCCTATAAGGAGCAGCGACCTTGTCATCGGACCACCGAACTTAACCCACTTCTAATTGCTTATTTGACGAAACCATCATGATTCATCAATTTCTCCATCAATGAACAGATAAATACTCGTTGCAATTTACACCTTATTATCAATAGTCAACGGTGGACTTTCAAACGCATTTCCGCATGTTTGCGGTCAGAAAGTATGAATCATGGAGATATTGCTGAATAAGCAGTATTCTAGGTCGTTAATATGTTTTGGATCCGTTATTGCTTACGTAAAATTTGTCATTACGTAACTGCATGCCCAGTGTGAGTTAACCCGCCATTTTTTACGACATTGCCGCGTGTAAAAGATAATTTGTGAGATGAACCATAGACTTAACCTAATTTTTTTTTAAATTAAAAACCACCTTCAAAGCAATTTTTCGATAAACTATGATTTTCTCTATAAGTATGGTAGGGCTCTATGCCTATACCTAATGGTAATTGGTGAACTCAAAGATCTTGTTATTTTGAGTTTCGCTCAAGGGTGAACTCGTACAACACCTCTATTGGTGAGTTAATGAACTAGGTTTCGTCGCGTCAATATGGCAACATTTATTTCTTAAAATGAAACGATAAATTACGATTATATATTTCTTATAATTACTTATCCTCGTGATAAAAACGTTTTGTAATTGAAAGGTTTTACAGTAATCTTAAGAAATAATTCGACAATGGCGCTGATTTTGTTGCTGCCACTAAACTAAGCGTAGGTATGGCCATCCTTTTCACATGTATTATTTTTGAGTGAGTTAGCAACAGATTTAGTTGTGTCAAATTTTGTGTAGTCGCAGTTTTGTGCAAAGAGAATTAGCACCAACAAGTAGTTTAAAAGTAAAATGTTGGTAACTTTAGTTGACTAATTAACAAATAGGACATTTGGTAAGCATTATTGCATAGCCAGGTTGTTATCGTGGAATATAATAATTACGTTAAATAAGTTTTGAAGAAACAATTAGAACCAACTCGAAACTACTTTTATTCTTTAACGCAACGTATTTCACCTGTTTGTCTATGGTAGCTCTCGAATGGGTGAACCTGTTTTATCATTTGTACAGCTGGTAGGTAGGTAGGTACATCTCAGTAGGATATTTTTAAGAACAACAAATTTTCAAAAATAGTCCCGTTTTTAGTCGTTTTAAATCAAACTAATAGTTTTAATATTAGCTGTATTCACGAAGTTACTAGTAATTACAGTAGTCATTAATTTATCATAGAATCTCGTGGGTGCTAGACACTGTGAAACAAATTAGTGTTACCATAGGTACTTTATAGTGATGTGCCGGACCGTTAAAACCGGCCAACTGCGAGTCGGAAAACGGCAAAAAAATGTTTGTTGTATGAGAGCCCCCTTAAATATTTATTTTATTCTGTTATTTAGCATTGGTTGTTATAGCGGCAACAGAAATACATCATCTTTGAAAATTTCTACTGTCTAACTATCACGGTTCAAGAGATACAGCCTGGTGACAGACGGACGGACGGACGGACGGACAGCGAAGTCTCAGTAATAGGGTTCCCGGTGATTTTTTTGGCGTTTTTATAGATAATGGTACGGAAATCTTCGTGCGCGAGTCCGACTCGCACTTGGCAGGTTTTTATTTGTTGAGAATTTTATGTTCGAAGTAACCTCGGCCGCGCTACCAGCGCGTGCGCACGTTATGTTCGGTAGAACATCAAAATGGCGCAATATCGAATGTGAATGTGCTTCCGCTGAGAACCTATAGTTATCTACTATTTTAATAATACATCATCACGCCTGTATTTCCCAAAGGGGTAGGCAGAGGTGTCAGTGCGCCCACACTTCGCTGATGTATTTCGGTCCCAATGTAATAGGGGGCGAGCCTATTGCCATTATATCGGGCACATTCTCCCTCAATACGAGGGAGATTTTTGGGCTATAGTCGACCACGCTGACCCAGTGCGGGTTGGTGAACTTCACACATCTTTCTCTAGACGGGCAGGTTTCCTCACGATGTTTTCCTTCACGGTTTCATAGCAAGTGGTAATCTCGGATGAAAATGAGATTCGCACATGAAACCCAGAGGTGCGAGCCGGGGTTTGAACCTGCACACTTTGATTGCAAAGCGACCACTCGGCTACCACTGCTGCCATCTACTATTTTAAAAATATTACAAGGTGTGTTTATATGCCCAAGTCTTAAGGCTCTATGGACATAGGGCTAGCCTGTTTAATATCTATGATCCGTTTGCAATGCCCTTGTTTCTCTTTAAATTAAAAAAAAAAAACATTGTACTTGGGTACTTTGTGGGTGCTTTGCTATTTTCATAAATTTGTAGGTAAATCTTACACTTAAAGCAAATAAGATGTTACAGGGTAACATCCCAGAGACTGAAACTTCAATACATACTTATGTCTACAAACCGTATATAACGTCATTTTTATGTTCCAAAGTAATCTATAACGACATTATGAATGGATCATAAATTTGGGGCTAAGTGTTTTTTTTCAGTAAGTTCATAGTTGAAATAAAACTATTTTACGGATTTTATCCCGTTTATTTACTAGTTTTATTTCAATGTATAGTATTCGCGTAAATATAAGAAAACAATATAAGTTCAAAGTGTTAAAAGTTCAACGAAAAAAACAAAACTTGTTGTTTATTAAATTTCGCTCCGATCAGATCAGATTGCGCTCTTCTTCTTTCATTTTGCATTTAATTATTTTCGTATACATACTCGCAGTTGAGTATTTAAAAGAGCTTTATCAGTTATGTTATAAAAATAACCACAACAGTAATAAATATTTCATTTGCAGCACGACGATGATAATGAAATTTATTATATAGGATGAATACATAAAATATGACTAAATTATTAACATCATATAAATATAACATCATTGAAACTGTTGAGAGTGTCTCACTGAATAACTCGGTAAACGCTTCAAAGATATCTAGCCTAGGTACTTCGATACTGTACGAACTTCGTACATCCTGAAACCAATCCCGAGAATCGATCGTTCCTGACGTGTCTGTTTGTAATATCCAAATAAAATCCTTTTACCAAATGCATATGACAGAATATACGACACCTTACAACGAAAATGCATTTTTATAAATTGTTGTCTGTCTCTCTGTTCGTTCCGGGTAAACTTCCAAACGGCTGAACCGATTTTGTCGGGACTTTCACTGGCAGATAGCTGATATTCCAATTCGTAACTTGAGTTACTTTTATTATAGAAATAGCTTTAGGGTTCCCCGGGAGGAACATAAACCATTTTTTTTCGGGTAATCTCACTAAGTAAAGTCTACGTGGGCGAAGTCGCGGGCACAGCTAGTAACGACATATAAATTGAAACACAATACACAACATATCAATTATTTAAGTGCACCACTTTTCCTCTAAAACCACTTTCTATTCTAGTACCAATAGTCGATACATCAAAGCGTTGCCACACCTTTGGTTTGGCTAGACGCGGCCCTTCCCTCACCCTCACCCGTCGGCGGTCATACGTCTAAGTAGAAATGCTATAAATTTTATATATTATAACTAGGAATAAGTGCTTCTGAATTTACATCAACAACATCTTTTATCTGTATACTAGCTTTCCCGCGGTTTCATCCGCGTTAATGGTTACTGTGTCGTAGTGTGATGTCATAAAGTCTATAACCTTCCTCAATAAATAGACAATAAAGTGCAAAAATATTTTTTTTGCAATCGGACTATTAGTTCCAGAGCTTTGTAGCGACATCTATCTCGCCACACACGAACTAAATCCTGAATCGCGATATTAAAGCGATCCGAGCGATTGCACATATATACAAGAACCCGACAACAACCGTCGGGCAGTAGCCCACCAGACACAACACCCGTCTGGTCGGAGGATCCTCCCTTTACCTCCAAAGCTTAATGTGTTGAACCAAACAAACAAACTCTTCAGCATTACAATCTTAGTAGGTATAGAGTAGCCACTATTAGTTTTCGCCACAGACCAGTAGGTTTGTGGTTCCCGCCAACTACCTCTACCCAGTGTCTCTTGTCTCGTCTCTGCGACAATCTTTACTTCTTTGAACTATTTGAGTATTTGACTAATGTTATTTTTTCACTTGACTATGGGCGGGCATAGCCAAAATCTGCCAGTCTCTGTATGTATTTACGTACGTTCCTCAGTAGCGCCTAAACTATTTCGATAAATAAGGTGTCCAATCGATTCGTTATTATGGCCCCTGGTAACATAGGCTACATTTGAAATCTTGTTTTTAGATTTTCTTTATATAAATAAATCACGAAAGTTATACAAAATACGTTATTAAACTCCCAAGGTAACAATTTTCACAATATATGAAAATATTGCAGCATCGCTCCATCGCGCCATTCGCATGATAATTAAGAATCTGACATAGAACTAATTGATTTCATATAAAATATATAGGTGGTAATCAGTATTGAGAAATGTTGTAAAATGAATCTTTTTGAGGTGTTGATGGAATAATTGTCATTATTTCATAACGTGCGTATAGCAGGACGCAATATCTGAACGCAACCTTTAAAATTCGCTGTTTTTAAACTAATAGAACAGATCCTTAGCAAATAAACGAAGGAAGTAACGCTATGAACTATCTCATAAGAACTATATATTAGCCGACGTCCTGTGAAGTATGATTACGTAAGCACGTATGATTTTAGTTGCAGACGTTGATATTTCAAATCCGTTTCAAACTGATCTGAAGACTCATATTTCGCGCAATTATGACCATGTTAACAAGTGAATGTACTTTACGGTTTCTAAGCCAAATACTCAGATGTAGTACACTGTCAGCGGAGGAATGTGCAAGTATTCGCCCAACCTGCTACACCATGATCGTGATGAGAATGAACGAGCAAATACTGCATACTTTACACTGCATACGTGAGGTATACCAACACTGGTTATTGCTGTTTTTATAGTTCAAGCAAAATGCAGGATCACTTGGCAAGATTGGCGAAGCTTTTTGTAGAAGAATTTTGTACCCAGGTCATGATCCATAGTAAATAACCCCGAATATAATCGTATTAAATAATAATTTATCAAACTTAGTTATCAAGAACTAACATAGTTAATAAGATATTTTTTAAATTCATGTTTACTACGGTAAATGTGCTCATGAATCGTGAAATAGAAACTAAATTGGATTCTATCACTAATTAAATAAAGAATAACAAGTAGAAAGTGATTTGAAGGTTAATCCGTCAAAACAAACACACATAAAACCACAACATTTAAATATTCTGGAGGAGAGACGTAAACCATAAAATGGCAGTATAAAGGACGACGAAAAGCCTTCTGATACACGCAACAAGAATAATAATTACTACAGCCTGCAACACTCGACCAATACGTAAGCGCAGAAATCAGAATCAAGAAATAACACACTTTAGTATGGGGTAGCCGAGTGGTCGAACGCACGCCTTGCAATCAAAGTGTGCAAGTTCAAAGCATGGCTCGCACCTCTGGGTTTATGTGCGAATCTCATTTTCATCAGAGATTATCACTTGCTATGAAACGGTGAAGGAAAACATCGAGAGGAAACCTGCACGTCTGAGGGAACTGACTAGTTCTCGATAGATGTGTGAAGTCTGCCAACCCGCACTGGGCCAACGTGGTGGACTATTGCTTGAATCCCCCTCGCAATGAGGGGAGGCCCGTGCCCAGCAGTGGAACGTTATGCCCAGCACTGTAGTTAGTTAGTTAGTATGTGTTTGGAAAAATAAGGCATATTTTGCAACCACCATCAGAAAGGACCAAAGAAAGCAGAATAGATTTCAAACCTTATATTAGCAACAGGTTGAATTAGCATTATTTTTACAGTGTGGCAGTCTAATTTTATCTTTGGACAGCCAACGAGTAGGGTTACAATTAGAATTTTGCTAACTTTACCTCTCAAATTGTTGTAAGCTGCGTAGTATAAAACCATCGACTAACCGATATTGGGTATATAAATAAAACCCATATCACATTACCTCATTATATGACATCATCTAGATTACTGCGGTTTTAATTAGGTGATATTAATTGCTCAATTACTAGGAAACTTTATAATATAGGTACATAAACATACACCAACTCGTATATTGTCGGGTAACAGGAAAAACTCACTATTTACAAAAAATAGGAAAGATGTTTTTTACACTAAGTACCCAAGTAAAAGTCATCATATCCATAAGTTACTTTACAGAATTCCAAGAAGCAAAAGTCACTGAATCACATCAAAAAATCTATTACAATTCAAATACTATTCTCCGCGCGGATAAGGGAAATGCGACGGTAATAATGGATACGTCAGATTACAATGCAAAAAATTTAGAACTTCTATCGGATAAAACGACATACAAAAAGGTCAAAACTGAACAAACTACAAACGTGTTAAAAACAACTACCGATCTAATAAAGAACCACTCCGACGCATTGAATCTAGACGTCAAATCATTGATACCTTCGTGCGCAAAACCACCTAAGTTGTATGGGTTACTTAAAATACGGGAAAATAAAATAGTAAATACACGCGATAAAATCCGTAAAATAGTTTTATTTCAATGTGGGAAAATAAAATAGTAAATACACGCGATAAAATAGTTTTATTTCAATATTACAATTCAAATTACTTCATTGTTTTTTTTTGTTACCTAACAAGTTTTCCTGTCACTCGACGATATGACATTTGCAACGATACATTATAAATCAGATAACCATTAAGTTGTTGTATTTGAGCCATGAGTTGTTGTTTTTCGGGATTTGTTAATTTTTGCCAGACTATTTTGATTCTAGCTGTGATAGTAATAATGAACCATCAAATACATTTATAAGATTTCGATTAACCGGTAAAAGAGCGTAGCTTCCAAGAATTCGTGGAGCAAGGTCCCATACTTTCCGGTCAAGCCTTAAAAAGAAAATCTTATGCAAATAACATACAACACGGGATTTCAAATGCAATGTATCCGTTTGTCTGACAAATACATGTGAATTAGCGGCTTTCTACTTGTTACCATGAATTGCGTAATTTTCTATGCCGCACCAGAGACGTGTATTTACACTAATTACAATGCTGACATTGGAAAAATTATTAGTGTTGTGGTTTGACTAGGAGATTCGTCATTATTAGATGGTAAAGTATCCTATAGAACCATTCACGTTTAGGCCTGCCAACACAGATAAATGCAATCTTTAAATAGACAAAAGTATTTTCCTTTTCTTACGAAATGAATGAAATAATGAAATTTTAATGGAATAAGATGAGGTACGGCTGCTAAACCTCGTATTTATACTAATGTCGAGTCATTAATAGCAAGGACAAAGACAAGAGTCTGTGTTTACTACACGTACACGGCCTCCTATCATAAGTGTAACCTTTTGAGATTACCAAATGATATACCCCGCACTATTAGGTACTTTTCAACGATACAACGTCTTAAAAGTGTACACAAGTGTGCACACAGTGATGTTTTTAGGTATGTAGCTTAGAAGTATCTAAGGCGGTTACAATTATTGCTCAAATTATTTTATCGCATATTGTTAAGAAGCATAAGTACCTAACGCATAAGTAAGTATAGTCAGCAGTTATACATAATTTTCAGGTACGTGTCGCTTTAAACTTCTCTTTATACAAAGCAAACGTCAGCAAATATCACACCAGTTGAAATGGAAAGTGATAGAGTAAATGAATGCGTAATAAAAATGGATATTTGTTTTTTTTGGATTTTTTTTTTAATTATTTGTCAAACACCAATTCATATCCTTATAAGTGAATACGTGTTAATTAAATAGTCACGAATACTTAGCTCCTAATACAAAATCTTTGGTTAGTTCATTTTAAAAGGCTCTATGCGTAACTTGAGCACCACTTCTCATATGATGTTCTAGACTTCATGATATATATAAAAAATATGTTATTTATCAAAACTTACTTAGAAGCTTACATTTATTTAATGAGCACAGTTATCTAACTGTAAGCAGTTTGACTAAGCAATTAGATATCTTGACGGAGATACAAAAAAAATTGAGATATACTATTATAATTACGTTAGTACCTAATATTCATGATGCAGTATTCCGCAGTTGCAAAGCTAATTTATCAGGAATAATAAATAATATTTACGAAACAACGGCTCACGTGCCGCCATCACGTGTTTTAGCTGCCATATTTGCTATGGCTATCGCTGACATTGGTCACATACAGTACAGAATACAGTATCACAGTAATAACATATCGAGGGGTGAAAGGCTATTTCACTTAAGCGACATTTGTCTTGTAGTAGGTATGTAATTAGACAGGCTAAACTTGATAGACCTATTAAAATATTGTTACAGCAAGAAGGCGGTTGATGTAGATACTACAATGGCTTAACCAATTTTAACACTAGGAGACGTCTCAACGTAATGTCTAAATATGAAGTACCTAGTTGCGGTGGACATTATTGTTTTTGGTACATTAAATAATTTGTCTATGGTTAAAAATACTTTCATCCGTTCTTTGTCTATGTTTCTCTTCTACGTGTCTTTACGATGAATACAAGTTTAACATGCTTTTAATTCCTCAGGACCTGAATTACCAACTCCAACGCCTTCAATAGCATCCAGGTTATCATGTTAAGACGTCTTCTACTGCTAGTGAATACGAGAAAAATTGAGGGCAAAATGGTTCAGTTAGCTTATGGTAAATACTTGTAGAGATCCGGAGGGAAGGTCTCGGTATGGCAATAGAACATGCTTGAAAAGGGGCATTTACTACTCAGTATTCTATGGTTACATGTCTATTCAAAATGGAGTTACGTTATAGTCGATACGACGGTCACTTCATTAGCATCTACATGTTCTGATTCGATTAGGGCTTGGTTACATAAATTTTAAGGCATTTGGTGATGAGATAACCTAATAGCCCCAATATTGCATTGAGTATCGTTATATTTCAAGTCCATGCGAGTGGATTCGTTAATATCCATTTTTTTGGCAAAAAACTGACGAAATCGTAGGTATTATAAAGTAATATTTAATTGATCATAATATATATATATATATAAAGTCTTCTTAACATAATTAAAATGATTTAACACACTTGCGATATGGACATGAAATAATGCATAAACACAGTTAATTATCAGCCGTCGGATCGAGATTAGTCAAGTATAAGATAAGATAAATTAGGAATGTGGGTATGTATCTACCGAATGAAATGATTGATTACTTGGATTGGATGGGTATATGATTACCTAGGCTTGTTTAATCCCAGTTCAATATCGCGAATTCAGTAAGGATCCATGCCAGTGGATTCATTATTATCCGTTTTTCGGCAAAAGACTGACGAAATGGTAAGGTACAGCTGATTATAAGGCATAATCAAACTATAAACTGCTAACACTACTTGCAATAATTAGGAACGCAATATTTTATTATATGCTAACGATTACGACCTATACCATTGATCCGGGGTTCAGTTTAACTTTTCACTCTCATAGGAATAACACATAAAAACTGAAATTTCATGGATTAAAAGTAATTTAAATTAATAGATGGTAGCGTTTTATGTAGAAAGAAGAAAATCCGTATGCGATTGATGTAGCTAAATTCCTACAGAATAAGGTGTAGACTAAGAACCCACACACGACACGAAAAGCAGTAAAAGAAAATTAATCACTGTTGGAAAAAATTAAGAATTTGATCACATTGCAACAAGAAAAACTCTTTGGTATGTAAGTAATTAAGTTTTATGTAGGTGTCATAAAATAACTAATTTGAAAAAGAATAGTGATGAGAAAATGATGATGTGATCAAAATAGAACATGTGGCTGGGACTACCTAACATCGAGAGCTTTGGCCTTAAGCCACAGACGATGTCGTGGACAGAATCACGATTCAGAATAATAATATCGATATCGAACACATTTCTGAAGTAAAGGGCTGTAAACATTAACGGTTTTACGCAATGAATCACCATATTGGTGGTAAGAATTCAGTTGATGTAGATCTGAAAACACTTGAGCAAACAAGTACCGATGATGTTAGACGAATACAAGAATATATTAACGAAATGTCACTACTGTAGGTATTGTATTGAGTTCCTTGAGTGTTATTCATTAATTGATAAATAAAATAACGGTCGCACTGATTAACATAATGAAATACGTACCGCGTGAAGCCGTTATTCATAATCCTATACAAGATTGGCACAAATAGTTTGAATATCTATCCCTATATTCAACAAAATAAAGGGTAGATCAACACAAGCACAGAACCAGGAGCACTTCACTGTATCGAAAGTTACGAGATTGTCGCGCAAGTGCGCACGCGCACAGTTCAGAACGTACTGGCGAGGCTTCGACCGAAGGCTGCCGACACTAGAGATGTGGACGCGAGACGCTTTGCGTAACCGATGCCGATTGGCTCGACACTGCTCGTTGTTATTTATGACTATTTAAAATCGAAACGTTTACTAATGGTTAGCAAATGTCTTTTGCTATGGGCCCGGCTCGTATACAACTCAAAGTAGCCGCAAAGTAATATCTCAGAACATTATCAGTACGATTTTAGCCCCCCACACATTAGAGCGTTAGAATTTATGCCAATACCAAAACTAACTCTACGTCAATATGTACAAAGATTGAATTTCTGTGGTTAAAGTTTCGCGTCTAAAATTCGCTCGCTGTGTCGATGACTACTCGTTAAAAATGAACTTTATATATTTTAAGTAATTTTACAGTTCTAAAGCCATAATCTGTATTGATACACCTTTAAGACCTTTAAGATTATATATTAGCACTTAAGTAATGAAAAATGTAAAACGCATACACGAGAACTGCTGCCAACAAACTGTTATGCAGTTTGGCAGACTTTTTTGATTGTTATCATTTTATCTTAATGAGGACAAATAATAAAAAAAAAAATAAGACAATACAGTTCCTTTTCGTATTTGATAAAAATCGACCCGCGCGGCTTTACACACCTGTGTACAGAGGGCTTAATACGTGGGCCTTGTTACATGATGTTATAATCAGCTTTACAATAAATTGTGTAGTTGAAACTGCATTGCGAAATGAACCTTAACTACACTGGAAATCAAACACGAAACACGTTTTGAAACTGGTACCTACTATTGGCTGTAGAGAAAACAATAAAACTGCAGGAACATAATTTCTAAATGGTGTTTATAGAAATGTTTAGATGAATATTTATGAGAGTATACTTTGTAAAAACAACCAGTTCCGATTGTGTAGTTAGGAATTTATTATGAACTATAGATCTTTGTAACAATCTGTAGCTCTTAATAAATAATCAATATGCTTGCCATTGATTTTTTCAGTAGATTATCAAGCTGTGGCTGTGGGGTTAGAACACGTCAAGGATCGCTCGCTCTCTGTCTTATTTTAATTCGAGAGAAAGATACAAAATCAACATATTCCGTAACATAAGTCTAGACGCATCGTATGATCCCAAACTTAGCAATGCTTGTATTATGGGTACCTTACAATGGACTCGGGGCGATCCCAAGGTGTAAACTCAGACTAGGAAAAATTGAGATTCGGTTATTTTCGAAATTTGTTATTGGCGGTAATCGAACCCTCAACCAACTGGTTCAGTGAGCCCTGCAGCCTGACCTCAAAACACTAGACCAATACGTCAAGCCGCCAAGAAGTATTTATATTATCTTCTTCATTTAGTAATTATAATTCGAAGTATTTGAAAAAAGCAGCCATGGAGTTTCTTGCCCATTCTTCTACATAGGAAATGCATTCCGAATGAGCTACTATTTTTATTATTTATTGACGATTCATAAGTGCCTGTATTGGTTTATACGAATAAAAAATATTCCGAAATATTCTGATTCTATTTATATTAGTAGATATTAATACTCACAAGTGGTGAGCAGTTCTATCATCTCTAATGCAACATTTAACATCGATACAATTTCACACTTCACCACAGAACGTGACTTACCGGCGTTACTATTATCACTTCGTGTAAGGTCAGAGACGCTCCAAAAACATCAGAATCGATTAGTTTCATTTTCAAATCGATTGAATACAGCGCATCACTACCGCTAGAAATAGCGGCTTACGTTATCATCAACGACCTTATAACATCTGCAGAGCCTGTACTCGAATTCAGTCCATCGCACACTGAGGCGTCTAAACTCATGTTTGCCAATACTAAAATGAACTGTATTTACTCATAGAAAAGGTTGATTCTTCATCAAAATTACATCGACAGCGCGAGGGAATTTTGGCGCGTGAGGGCGTGGCTTTTACCACAGAAATTCAATCTTTATGTGTAAAGGCACACACTGTATGTTATGGAATTGGCAAACAGTTTTGACGCTCCAGTGTATACTGGGCTTTGACAGTAAGTATTGTGTGCAAACAGCCTGCGGCGTGAACTAAATTCCTGAGCAAGGTCTCATCATTTGATTAAAAATTATAATTATTCCTCAAGGTTGATGATGCGATATCATGAAAAGTATACATTTAGACATTATAAATAGACACTTCAATTTCTTTTATTTGTTTAGATTGTATGACCTATACGTCCTATACCTTTAAAGTACTATCTATTGTGCTACTCTAAGCAACCGCGACGGGGAATGAGGAATGTAGATTCAGAGGAATGCCATTTTGCTATTAAGAAGATGTGATTTGATTGTAGACGAAATATAATAAATGGCGGGTTACGATCGAACCCATAGACCAAGCCGTCTAATTGAGTAAAACTATAAGTACCACACGTATTTCTGATGTATAAATTATTTTAAATATTACACGCTATTCAAGAAACGCCATAAATTTATCAAGACAGCAATAACAAGTAGGTATGTTTCAGTACTTACTAACGCGTTGTACCAATAATAGCGACAATAGAAATAAAGGACAGGTAATCTAACAAATTAAAGTCACGTCCCAACACAATGACAGCGGTTGAGAGAAAGTCGACTCACGCGCAGATACAAACAGCTAATCATTTACGGGAACGCTGACAGACAAAATGGCGAAGAACTTAAGTTAAAGGTACTCACGTATCGTGTGTGCCTTTATCCTTCAGAGAAAGCAATATTGCAAGTAATATCTTACGGAGGGACGTGAGCCTATTACATAGTACCCACAGTAAGTGGTGTAAAAATCTTCCTTTCATAGAACCATAGTGTCGAACGTATTTTTTTTGAGGACGCAATCCAAAAACAATTCCGATTTACAACTGTTAAAAAGTTAATTTAAAACAAAAAACATTAAACCTCTAACTATTTTGAGCTATAACTACACTTTAACAAAAAAATCTTGGAGCTAATATTATTATTTGCAGAAAAAGTATATTTGATTTTGCAACAAAGAACCTTGAATACTACTTAACATTCTGTCGCCAAATATGATTATAGTATACTAACAAAGTAATAAGGTCACAATATTCGGAGATTCGGGTCAAATACCAGCTATGTAAGCTAAAGTAAGTAAACAAAAAAATACTCGTGAGATTAAGGAAATCTGGTGAGAAACGATGATTGAACATACATTTTTAATGGAGATTTTGATTGACAAATGAATCACTATAATTAGAATCCCATTATTGTATAAATAATGAACTCGCGTACGGATGTGCCTCATGCAATAATGATATAACTAATCAAACTAACAAGGCGAACAAGTGAACGTTCAGCAAAAATACCGCGAATTTTAAAACAACAATGGCCGCCACGAATTGCAGCATAGACAAACTATTGTTTTCCGATGATAGTGCCGTGACAGTACTGTGGCTTTAAAAGTATATAACTATCAAACACTTGCCAGTCCAAATAACGGCCACCGGCATAATATAACTTTGTGGCACATACAGTTGGAAAGTTTCGAAGAAATGTTCTCAGGAGTCTTGACAGAATTAATGTTATCTCATTAAAGTTAATAGGTAAAACAATGTGATTGTGCGATTTACGTAACCACGACATAATTACTGAGAATGGACACAAAGATTTGGCGATTAAACTATCAGATAGACTAATGGAATAGGAAACGGCCAAGTCACCTGATTATCCATACAAAAGTCCGTTTATTGTTATTGCACGTCTATATTGTCTATTGTAAGTGAAGAGTTAAAAATCGTTAAAAAACTAAATGGTTTTGTCTATGAGCACCTGATGCAAAACCTACCGGCTGGTGCCGGGGTCGTTTAAACCTGTTGTGAGCTTGATCATCAATTATTACGTCTAAAATGTCTTGAAAAACTTACAAACATCTGATACGTTTCGTACCATAATTTATTATCTTAAGCAATGGCAAATACTTCGAAACATAGTAAAGAGTAATAGCGAGTTTATGAACACGAAGGCGTTGATCTCATTGATAAAATGATTGATTTTCAACCTGCCCACGTCGGTCGAGGTGGATGCAGAAGTTATAAATGATAATAGAACAACATTCTTTGTGTTTGAAAGCCAATGAAAGTGAAATCGAACTGAAAGTGGTATGTGAGATTACTAGTCAAGTTTAGATGCTTTTTTAAATCACACGGTGCAGATCCCTGGAATAGTAGTACTTGCATAATATGAAGACATTTATTTCAAATTGTGGTGTTCATGGGGGTCCTTCTGAATAAAGATTATTAATAATAACACATGCAGGAAGCCCATAGAACTCGTATGTGTTTACAACATAAAACCGGCCAAGTGCGAGTCAGACTCGCGCACGAAGGGTTCCGTACCATATCTATAAAAAACAGCAAAAAAACACGTTTGTTGTATGGGAGCCTTAAATGTTTATTTTATTCTGATTTTTAGTATTTGTTGTTATAGCGGCAACAGAAATACATCATCTGTGAAAATTTCAACTCTCTAACTATCACGGTTCATGAGATACAGCCTGGTGACAGACGGACGGACGGACAGCGAAGTCTCAGTAATAGGGTTCCCGTTTTAACCTTTGGGTACGGAACCCTAAAAATGTCATTTTTATTTCGACAACACAGCTTGTTTAGTTATCTCTGCTTTTCCCTCCGTTCCTCTCGGCCACAAAGGCAGTCAAGGTGTTCCTAAATTCATAATTTAGATAGATATATAATTTATAATAATTCATTGTATAAATTTATATATATTTAATTGTATATATAATTGTAACTGTCGCACAGCATTAATGTAAAGTATTTAATGCTGTGCGACAATTACAATTTCTTCCATCAATACAATTCACTTCATTTACAAGGAATTTCATTTATCACCAAACCAAAACCACCGTGTCGCGCACACAATATGGCGCGCACAGTATGTTTAAGGAAGGTTATGTCAGCAGTACCTACCTATAAATATTTTTTAGGGAAGTACTTATCAGTTATTCGTTGCCGTGACTTGTAACAATGTTTGGAAGGCAAATGGTAATTGTAGACTTTGAGAACGTATGAACTCTATCATCATCATTTGCCTTACCTTATCCCATTATTTGGGGTCGGCGCAGTATGTCCTTTTCTTCCATTCGTCTCGCTTTTCCGTCATACCAACATCGACTCCGATCTCAATCATATCACTTTTTACACACTAGTAGTGGGTATTCGCCGGTTCTAGCTCACGGCTATCTCAGCCAAAAAAAAAAAAAAAAGCTCATTCATCGGGCATCGTCGCCTAAAAAAAAAAAAAAAAGTTTGGTATCGTTTTGGGGGTTTTCAGACATGCCCGATCGATCTGTGCAATCCCCGTTTTGATATCTCTTACGGTTCCCGAGATAGGTTTCAGGATCAGCGCTCATTAGATAACGTAATTACATCACGCTCGGCGCTAATGAGGGTTTGTCATTGTTGTTAATGAGGGTCTCTTGTTCCTAACAATGCATCCGTTTGAAATGATAAATCTTGGTTATTTTATGCATCTTTATTAATTAAAAAAAGCATTTAAACATATCATGAAGTAATATATCATTGTACAGTGTATTCGTATCGAATATTCTTATAAAATCAGACATTTTATTACCATTGAATTTATAGTACAGATACAACAAACAATATTCACCGCATACGGATGTAAAATCATTTTGTAACCTATCGCTATTAAATTGCCACTGTCGGGAATTCCTCTTTAAAAATGATCTGTGGTAACCTGTTGGCGGTCGACCATAAGAATCAAAATATTGCCCAACCCCGCTGTCATCAATGTGTATTGCTATCCAATGAGATCCAGGCCTTGTATCAGGGTCTAAATTGCTTATTATGTATGTTGGAGTATGACTGTATATTGGCAATCGGTTGGCAGCATACACATTAAATTGTAAGCTTGGATGAATTTTGCACAAATGTTTCTGGATATCTATTGTGTTCATGATGGTCACTGAATCGTCCGCCGCATCGCTAACTGTTAACTATCCAACTTATCAGATGCAAGTGTATAATTTAAGGTATTGACTTGGTATTTCAAGTCTGCTGAGGTCATGGAATAAATACAAGGATATGCTGAAAATTATGGGTTTATTCATTTAAAAAGCTTAAAACTATTACAATGAATACTTAAAACAACTACAATAAAATACTAACAGAACCATAAAAATGAAAACTTAAAACCATTATAATAAAATACTAACCTAACCTAACATACACTTAACGCGATAGTCAACAAAATTGATGTTTTAGCTACTATAGTCTACTGTAACATTACGGTTTTTATCAATTTCAATAACATTATCGAACTCAGCATAAACAATACAGTTGATGGTTTGCGAAAGTGCTGATTCAAAACGAACTTCCAATCTCACGCTTCCATGTTTTATAAGATTCCAATGGCCTGATGAGCTAGCTGATAGATCGGGTGTTAAGTCAAAAGCTAATAGACAATAACCTTGTGCATATTGTTCCCTAGATATGCCATTACCTTCGTTAAGGAAATGTATACCCGTTCCAGAGAATAATGTGTGATAAGCTGAAGTGTAAATATTATTCTCGAACCTGGATAGTATATACACTGAAAGATTTACTAAATGAAGCGATAGTAGGTACTTTTTATGAAAGAGAATTGCAAAAAATAGATTATAGCCCCACTTCCAAGTATAAAATAGATAAAATAATTAGCACTCGCTACTCTGGCAACAGAAAGCAACTGTTAGTGAAGTGGAAAGGTTATCCAGATAAATTTAACTCTTGGATTTTGGCTTCTAGTTTAGAAACGCTACAATGAAAGAAAGTTTTTATTTAACCTTACTTAGTAATAGTTCTATGGAATACTTTCCAGAAAACTCAACAACTCTTTTTTCAACAAAATTACCTAAACCAATCATATTGGAAGGATCGTGGTCGGTTGGTGTGGTTGAATTCCAGTATCCATGTACGATGTTTACTGTTCAAGAACATGAAAACGTTGTTTACATTAGGAAATGGATGAAAATACCCGATAATACCGGCACTCCTGGCAACTCCCTAGCATACTACAAATCTCATATACCAGCCACAAACTATGATAATATTGAACAAATTATGGTGGTACTAAACAGTTTGAAGGAGAAAGTGAAGTTTCGCTATGATGAGATATCAAAGTTTGTATTTGTTACTGTAAATGATGAGTCAATAAAATCAATAATGTTATCGCCGAATTTGTCTCTTCAACTAGGATTTGAACCTAATAAAAACATTGTTTCTAAGAGGCTTGGAAAGTGTCCAGCGAATTTACATTTAGGGTTGCCATCTCAGTTATTTGTTTATTGTGATATAATCGAGCCTCAGATCGTTGGAGATGTAATGACGCCTCTTCTCAGAATAATACCTTTAGACCCTTCAAAATATATTTACGGTGCTAATAAAATGCATGTTTTCTCACCACCTCACTACTTGTCTGTCATGCGTAGAGAGTTTGATACCATTGAAATAGATATAAGATCAAGCACAGGACATAAAATACCATTCCAGTTCGGAACTGTGGCTATTAAACTACATTTTAAAAAATTATAATGCACCTACAACGTAATAATACAAGTTGTCCCTACGAACATTACTATTCACATCAAGCTGGATCAGGTATTGGAGTAATTTATAGAGGAGCACCATATCAACGCGGTCATGGAATCGGTAGCTTTCTAGGAGGCTTATTCAGATCAGTTTTACCATTGCTCTCTAGTGGAGCTCGAGCGATCGGTAAAGAGGTTTTAAATGCAGGTGTGGGACTTTTATCGGATATGGTTAGTGCACGTCCTATGGAAGATTCTATTAAAACTCGATTGAAAGAGGCTGGATCAAACTTAAAAAGAAAAGCCGATGAGAAAATTGATCGAATTAATATGTCTGGATCAGGATATATAACTAAGAAAAAACGTCTGGCTTCATTCATTCCACCGCTACGTGCTAAAGTGAAAGGTGCTAACAAAAACACAAAGTTGACACATAATAATATCAAAGATATATTTTCTTAAATAATAATAAAATGTCTTTTTTACACAATCATTCTTGTGAGTGCATTAAGTCTGAGCTAGATTTATTTGCTTTACCATCTACACAAACAAGTATAGAAAATGGAATGTGGATACATTACAAACCTATTTCATCTCTCGCCGAATTGGTTTGGACAGTCGGTATCTAACGATAAATTAAAATTTGATAAATTTCAAAGAAAGTTAAAAATACCTTTTGTTGTGTATGCTGATTTTGAAGCATTCTTAAACCCGATAAAATCATGTCCTAATGACCCGTCTAAGTCGTATACTAACAACGTTAATAAACATGAAGTTTATAGCTTTGGTTATTACATAAAATGTTCCTTTGATGATAGCTTATCAAAATATGAAACGTACAGTGGGCCGGACTGCGCACAAGTTTTTATGAAACGTTTATATGAAGATTTAAAAAATATATATTGTAAAAATAGCTTTCAAAAACTACCCAAACCACTATCAACTAAAGATGAGAATAAAATTAACAATTCAAAAAAATGTTACATTTGTGAGACCGATTTGAAAGAGGAAAACGTTCACTATTTTGATTGGTACACGGGTGATTTCAAAGGAGTTGCACATGAAGTATGTGTGACTAAATTTCAAACACCACAATACATTCCAGTATTCCTTCATAATCTCAGTCACTATGATGCACATTTCATTGTTCATGCATTAAATTTTGTAGATGGTAATGTGGAAGTAATTCCCCAAAACAAAGAAAGATACATATCCTTTTCAAAGATATTAACCATAAACAACCGGAGAGTCAATTTAAGATTTGTAGATTCTTTTAAATTCCTACCATGCAGTCTTGATCAATTAGCTAAGAATCTCAATGATGAACAATTCCACACACTTAAAAGAAATTTCCCTAGGGATGAAGACTTTATTCGTCTTAGAAAGAAGGGCATATACCCTTACGAATTTATGACATCATATGACTGGTTCACATATTGTTTTCTTATATTTACGCGAATACTATACATTGAAATTAAACTATTTTACGGATTTTATCGCGTTTATTTACTATTTTATTTTCCCGACGTTTCGGCTGCTTTACAGCAACCATGGTCACGGGGGGACTGAGGTGTTAGACGTCCTGATGTCATAGTTAATAACTGGGTACCCTCATATTTAGTTGTTGTTTGCGGTCCGATCCACGCAGAAAGTGCTTACGGTGTCCTGAGGTCTTGCAATGGTACACTTGGTTTTGGATTTAATCATATTGATTACTGGATCCCAAGTTGGTGGCAGCACCCAGCCATCTTCCCTATTGAAATTAGGATGTTTTTTAATTTCAATGGCCTCGCGTATCATCCTTGGTCGGAGTCGGTGTTCTTTTGCGAGGATATGCGGTTTATCAAATCTGATATAATGGCGGGTGCGGTCCTGTACATGTTCACAGATTGCAGACTTCGTGGAGCGTCGGTGTTTCACGTCAGCTATATGTTCTTTTACGCGGGTTTTAATTGATCTTTTAGTTTGTCCTATGTAAGAGAGCCCACATTCACAATCGAGTTTGTATACCCCTGCATCTTGTAGAGGAATGTGACACTTGACAGGTGGTAAAAACTGACTAATCTTCTTCGGTGGCTTGAAGTAAGTTTTGATTGAAGCCCGTTTCAAGATGTAGCCAATCTTGTCTGTGACACCTCTTATGTATGGTAGTACAGCAGGTAGACGCTCAACTGTGGCTGGTTTCACTCGGTCACTGTGATGGCGGCGTGGGACCCGAAGCTTGTTGTCATGCAATACTTGCTTGACGTGGTGGATCTCGGCAGCCAGGTGTTGCTCATCACAGATCCCTTGTGCTCTCTGAAACAAAGATTTACCCACGGTAGCTAACTGTGTTGGATGGTGGTGAGATTCACCGTTTAAGTACCTATCGGTATGGGTCTTTTTCCTATACACGGTGTGGCCTAAGGTGTTATCAGGATTACGGATCACTAAAACATCTAAGAAAGCTAGAGTATTGTTGGCCTCTAACTCCATTGTAAATTTGATTTTAGAGTGTATGGAGTTAAGATGGTTTAGAAATGTTGTTATTTTGTCAGATGGTAATATTGTGAAAGTATCGTCTACGTACCGCTTGTAGAATCTTGGGGTCACAGGTGAAGTGCGAAGGGCTGTCTCCTCGAAGTCTTCCATGAATATATCGGCGACAACGGGAGAAACAGGAGAGCCCATCGCTACACCATCTACTTGCTTGTAGAACTGTTCATTCCACAACAGATACCCGGATGTGAGGCAATGTCTTAAGAGTTCAGCATATTCCTCAGGCATGTTATTCTCTGCTAGCTTCTTTGATACTATTTCGATGCAGTCTACTACAGGTAGACAGGTAAACAAGGACTGAACATCAAAACTGACCATAGTTTCATTGTCCGCAAGATGTAGATGTTTAATCTCACTGACAAAATGGTATGAATCCTTTGTATGTGCTCTTGTGTGTCCTCTTAGTAGTGAGAGCACCTTCGCTACGTGCTGAGCCAGACTGTATGTTGGTGTGTCAATCTGGCTTACAATGGGGCGCAGCGGGGCCTCGGGCTTGTGTATTTTAGGTAACCCATACAACTTAGGTGGTTTTGCGCACGAAGGTATCAATGATTTGACGTCTAGATTCAATGCGTCGGAGTGTTTCTTTATTAGATCGGTAGTTGTTTTTAACACGTTTGTAGTTGGGTCTGTTTTGACCTTTTTGTATGTCGTTTCATCCGATAGAAGTTCTAAAATTTTTGCATTGTAATCTGACGTATCCATTATTACCGTCGCATTTCCCTTATCCGCGCGGAGAATAGTAATGTCTGTCCTAGTACGTAAGTTCTTCAACGCTAAATACTGGTTCTTAGGAAGATTTTGTTTGGGCACTGAACTACGGCGTAACAACGATGATACGTCCTGTCTTATTGCCTCAGAGTCTTCCTTTTTAAAATTGTTTTTGGCTAGAACATCCTCGACGCTACAGATAATGTCTTCATAAGGGATCCTGCGAGGCGGTACAGCGAAATTTAGCCCTTTCTTTAAAACTTGCACGATGTTTGTATCCAAAATTTGTTTTGACAGATTGACAACTGCGCGCGAGTCATTATTGTCTGTGGTGCACGGGTACGTTCCGTTACCATGTTTTGAAAGATTTTTGACATTTGATTTGATGATTAATTTCTCATATTTTATAATGTGTTTATTTTTGCATTCATTGTATTTAGATGTTTCGCGCTTATTTAAAGTATCTATGCATTTATTAAAATACATGCATTTTTTAATAGTATTGACGACATTTGATTTTAATAAATGCATAGATACTTTAAATAAGCGCGAAACATCTAAATACAATGAATGCAAAAATAAACACATTATAAAATATGAGAAATTAATCATCAAATCAAATGTCAAAAATCTTTCAAAACATGGTAACGGAACGTACCCGTGCACCACAGACAATAATGACTCGCGCGCAGTTGTCAATCTGTCAAAACAAATTTTAGATACAAACATCGTGCAAGTTTTAAAGAAAGGGCTAAATTTCGCTGTACCGCCTCGCAGGATCCCTTATGAAGACATTATCTGTAGCGTCGAGGATGTTCTAGCCAAAAACAATTTTAAAAAGGAAGACTCTGAGGCAATAAGACAGGACGTATCATCGTTGTTACGCCGTAGTTCAGTGCCCAAACAAAATCTTCCTAAGAACCAGTATTTAGCGTTGAAGAACTTACGTACTAGGACAGACATTACTATTCTCCGCGCGGATAAGGGAAATGCGACGGTAATAATGGATACGTCAGATTACAATGCAAAAATTTTAGAACTTCTATCGGATGAAACGACATACAAAAAGGTCAAAACAGACCCAACTACAAACGTGTTAAAAACAACTACCGATCTAATAAAGAAACACTCCGACGCATTGAATCTAGACGTCAAATCATTGATACCTTCGTGCGCAAAACCACCTAAGTTGTATGGGTTACCTAAAATACACAAGCCCGAGGCCCCGCTGCGCCCCATTGTAAGCCAGATTGACACACCAACATACAGTCTGGCTCAGCACGTAGCGAAGGTGCTCTCACTACTAAGAGGACACACAAGAGCACATACAAAGGATTCATACCATTTTGTCAGTGAGATTAAACATCTACATCTTTTTTTTTTTTTTTTTTTTTTTTTATACCGGACCTCTATCGGCCCGGCCCGCGTGCTCACCTCTGATGTGGGGGTCAGAGTTCTTAAAATTAGCCTTAAGTTTAGTGTGTAAAATAATTTTTCCAGCCTGGATTATATTTATTGAAATAAAAAAAAAACAATTTTTTTTATTAAAAAATTAAAAGTCAAAAGACACAATAAAAAGTAAACCCGTCTAAAAAATAACACTATTACAGACAATAAAATACCAAAAAGCTATGGACAAGGATAATAAACAGAATATAATACAGGGTAAAAATAAAATAACAGTTTCCCTACTATCCATTGCGCGGATCCGGCAACCAGAGCCACTGATGCGCAGTGTAGTGTAGGTGGCTGTTGGTCACTTATTGACAAATAAGTTGGCAGCTGGCCTCTTTCTGCTCAGGTCTTATTTCTATCAATGACTCTGGTCACCACCTCCACGCAATAGCCTAGTAGGGTATCACGTCTATCCTTGTCCATGACGAGCTTACTTAGGCTGGATAAAACTAAGGCTACGCCTAAGGTCATCTCAACATCATGCCTTCGGCGCGCAAACACAGGGCAATGAAGCAAGATGTGCTCCACTGTCTCGCTGACACCCGGTTCGCAGATGCACGATGGGTCCTCCTTGCGCTTGAAACGGTTCAAGTACCCAGAGAACCCACCGTGCCCCGTCAGAACCTGTGTGAGCACGACAGTGGGCACGATCTCTCTAATCGTCCTGTACGCTACCAGAAGGTCAGGGAAAAACATTTTGGTCGTGGATGCAGTGGTGCCAGTCTGGTACCTACGATTCCATTCGTCAAGCGATTCCGAGCGGATTTGTCGCTTGACGAATGAAACCGGACATTTGTCGTACATACATCTACATCTTGCGGACAATGAAACTATGGTCAGTTTTGATGTTCAGTCCTTGTTTACCTGTCTACCTGTAGTAGACTGCATCGAAATAGTATCAAAGAAGCTAGCAGAGAATAACATGCCTGAGGAATATGCTGAACTCTTAAGACATTGCCTCACATCCGGGTATCTGTTGTGGAATGAACAGTTCTACAAGCAAGTAGATGGTGTAGCGATGGGCTCTCCTGTTTCTCCCGTTGTCGCCGATATATTCATGGAAGACTTCGAGGAGACAGCCCTTCGCACTTCACCTGTGACCCCAAGATTCTACAAGCGGTACGTAGACGATACTTTCACAATATTACCATCTGACAAAATAACAACATTTCTAAACCATCTTAACTCCATACACTCTAAAATCAAATTTACAATGGAGTTAGAGGCCAACAATACTCTAGCTTTCTTAGATGTTTTAGTGATCCGTAATCCTGATAACACCTTAGGCCACACCGTGTATAGGAAAAAGACCCATACCGATAGGTACTTAAACGGTGAATCTCACCACCATCCAACACAGTTAGCTACCGTGGGTAAATCTTTGTTTCAGAGAGCACAAGGGATCTGTGATGAGCAACACCTGGCTGCCGAGATCCACCACGTCAAGCAAGTATTGCATGACAACAAGCTTCGGGTCCCACGCCGCCATCACAGTGACCGAGTGAAACCAGCCACAGTTGAGCGTCTACCTGCTGTACTACCATACATAAGAGGTGTCACAGACAAGATTGGCTACATCTTGAAACGGGCTTCAATCAAAACTTACTTCAAGCCACCGAAGAAGATTAGTCAGTTTTTACCACCTGTCAAGTGTCACATTCCTCTACAAGATGCAGGGGTATACAAACTCGATTGTGAATGTGGGCTCTCTTACATAGGACAAACTAAAAGATCAATTAAAACCCGCGTAAAAGAACATATAGCTGACGTGAAACACCGACGCTCCACGAAGTCTGCAATCTGTGAACATGTACAGGACCGCACCCGCCATTATATCAGATTTGATAAACCGCATATCCTCGCAAAAGAACACCGACTCCGACCAAGGATGATACGCGAGGCCATTGAAATTAAAAAACATCCTAATTTCAATAGGGAAGATGGCTGGGTGCTGCCACCAACTTGGGATCCAGTAATCAATATGATTAAATCCAAAACCAAGTGTACCATTGCAAGACCTCAGGACACCGTAAGCACTTTCTGCGTGGATCGGACCGCAAACAACAACTAAATATGAGGGTACCCAGTTATTAACTATGACATCAGGACGTCTAACACCTCAGTCCCCCCGTGACCATGGTTGCTGTAAAGCAGCCGAAACGTCGGGAAAATAAAATAGTAAATAAACGCGATAAAATCCGTAAAATAGTTTAATTTCAATCATATGACTGTTTAAAATTAACAACTCTCCCCAGCAAAGATCAGTTTTACAGTTCACTAACCGATTCAAGTGTTTCTGTTGATGATTATCATCGTGCTCAGGATGTTTGGCAACATTTTAACTGTCGCGAAATGTCGAATTACTCTGACTTATACCTAAAAACTGATGTTTTGCTCCTGACTGATGTGTTTGAAAACTTTAGAGATATTTGTATTACAACTTATGATTTAGATCCTGCTCACTATTATACAGCACCGGGATTGAGTTGGGACGCTATGTTGAAATACACAAAAATTGAACTAGAACTATTAACAGACTTTGATAAAGTAGCTTTTATTAAGGCAGGTATAAGGGGAGGTGTATCTCAATGTAGCAATCGATATGCCAAGGCAAATAATGAATTCTTGGAAGATTTTGATGAGAAAAAACCTAGGTCATATCTTGCATATTTTGATGCTAACAATCTTTATGGTTGGGCTATGTCTCAATTTCTTCCAGAAGGTAGTTTTGAGTGGGTTAGCACGGATACAAATTTTGATGTGTCAGATACATCTGAATGTGGTTTCATTTTAGAAGTCGATTTAGAGTACCCCATGGAACTTCACGATTTACATTCGGACTTGCCACTGTGTCCAGAAAATATATTAATAGGTAATTCTAAAGAAAAAAAACTAATTCCAAATCTGAATGAAAAAATCAAATATAAAATTCATTACAGAAATCTCAAACAATGTCTTGAAATGGGTATGAAATTGGTTAAAATTCATAGGATTTTAAAGTTTCGTCAAAGTCCTTGGTTAGAAAGATATATAGATCTGAATACGAAATTAAGAACAAAGGCAACATCAGATTTTGAGAAAGATTTTTATAAATTAATGAACAACGCCGTATTCGGTAAAACAATGGAGAACATTGAAAAACGAGTTAATGTTAAATTATTAACGCACTGGGAAAATCGAGGTAAAACTTTAGGCGTGCAAGACTTAATTGCAAAGCCAGAATTTCACAGTTTATCAATTTTTTCCGAAAACTTAGTTGCAGTACAGTTACAAAAAACAAAATTGATTTATAACAAACCTATTTACTTAGGATTTTGTATATTAGATATTTCAAAAACTCTGATGTATGATTTTCATTACAACTACATGTTAAACAAATTCAACAATAAAACAAAATTATTATACACCGACACTGACAGTTTAATATATCAAATTTTTACAGCCAATTTTTATGAAGATATTAAACCAGACCTTGCTACACGATTTGATACATCTGATTATGCTTCTGATAATATATTTTGTTTTCCAAGACTAAATAAAAAAAAGATAGGTTTCTTTAAAGATGAAAATAATGGCAGAATTATGAAAGAATTTGTAGGACTTCGATCGAAAATGTATGCGTTTGAGGTGAAAATAAATTGATAGCCAAAGCAAAAGGTGTAAATAAAAGTGTTACCAAAACAATGAACATTGAAAATTACAAGTCATGTCTCTTTGAAAAGAAAAATCTATTTTGTAGTATGTACAGATTTAAATCGATTAAACACACAATCTTTACTCAACAAATAAACAAAACCTGTTTGTCCTATAATGATACAAAGCGACATATTTTTAACCGACGAAAAAAAAAAAGGAGGAGGTTCTCAATTCGACGCGTATATTTTTTATTTTTTATTTTTTTTTATGTATGATCACGCATATCTCCGGCGTCACTAAACCGATTTCGATTTTTTTTATGACGTTTGCTAAGGAATTCTTCGAGGGTGGTCCCATTTTCAAAATATTATCAGAAATCAACCCCCTTGGGGGTGAAATGAGGGGTTGAAGGTCACATAATTTAAAAATTATTTTTTGATCGACTTGAAACTTTGTATATGTATTTTACATATAAATTAAAGAAATACGTGTTTCAGGAATTTTGAAAAAAAAAAATGTATAGGGTGTGAAATGGGGTGATAAAGTTTGCATTCTTTTTTATGTATGATCACGCATATCTCCGGCGTCACTAAACCGATTTCGATTTTTTCTATGACGTTTGCTAAGGAATTCTTCGAGAGTGGTCCCATTTTCAAAACATTATCAGAAATCAACCCCCTTAGGGGTGAAATGGGGGGTTGAAGGTCACACAATTTCAAAAATATTTTTTGATCAACCTGAAACTTTGTATATGTATTTTACATACAAAATAAAGAAACACGTGTTTTAGGAAATTTGAAAAAAAAAAATATTTAGGGGGTGAAATGGGCTGATAAAGTTTGCATTCTGGACTATAGCATATCTTCGGCGTTAGTGAGCCGATTTCGAAAAATCTTTTTTTGTTTAATACGGATAGTTAACAAATATCGAAACGATGGGATGGAAAGGGTGGAGGGGGGTGAATTCCTTTTTTGGGCTGTTATGAGGTGCTAATACTTGCATCTTTTCACAAAATAGATACTAAATTCGCCTTCAAAAACTTACACACTAAAAAGTTACAAATAACCTTATAATTCATTACATTTGTAGTCGGTGCCAATTCATGTGTGTATTTGCCTAGTCTGATATAGATTGGCACCTACACCATGATATACCTACGCCCACGTGGACTTTATTTGGAATTATACCCATTTTTAACCAACGAAGAAAACAGAAGAGGTTCACGTTTCGACGCGTATTGGTTAGGGTATAACTTCGAAGTTGGTCCTATATAAATTAGGAACAAAAATCCTACCCGAAAGGTGGGAAAATAGGGAGAGATTTATTATTAATTCTCAAATTTTAATGCTGAGTTGTGTATTACAAAAAAACAAACAGTAGATTCAGATTAAGTAGTAGATTTTAGCCACAAAAAAATATAAAATAAAAACTTTTTAACAAAAAATTAAACCGCCGAAAATTTTAAAAAGCAAAAAATAATATACCTTTTTTATTTAACCTTAATAACAAAGTTCTTAAACTAATGTAAGTATACCTAAGTCATTTTGAGTCGGCGCCAAACAATTAATGAACAATAAATTTAAAGAGATAACCAAATGAAATTAACAATGCAACGTGAAATCTTCAGCGAACATTAACATTCCAAAAAATGTACTCTCCGTACGACCACTCGCACACATTGTGTATCGCTATCTCGCTGTGTATTGCTGTCTCGCTGACTTAACTTCGTGAACGCTCGGCATTTTCCAGCGAAGGTGCGTGTCGCGCCGCGCCGCCGCCGCGCCGCCGCCGTACATCACACTTTACTAAATTAATTAATTTGAATGTTTGGCGCCGACTCAAAATGACTTAGGTATACTTACATTAGTTTAAGAACTTTGTTATTAAGGTTAAATAAAAAAGGTATATTATTTTTTGCTTTTTAAAATTTTCGGCGGTTTAATTTTTTGTTAAAAAGTTTTTATGCCAAATCAAGTTGACACATTAGCGTGGGGTCATTATAAGTTAAGTTAAGGAATACCTACACTTTCAATTGTAATAAATTTTGTAATAGTAATACCTAGAAAATAAATAAAATTGTTGTTTTATAATTTTAAGATTTTAAATATTTTGTGATAGTAATACCATGTAAATTTAAATAAAATTGTTTTTATATAATTTTAAGATTTTCAATATTTTGTGATAATTATACCATGTAATATAAATAAAATTTCTGTAAAAAAAAAAAAAATGTTTTCACCATATTATATAAGATTATTTTATTAATCCAAATATAAATGTATGTGTTTCGAACAATATGTCTTATTCATTTCAATACCCTCTAAGAATCTACACGTGTATTAAAAATGTTCCAATTTATTCATCCGTTTACAGCGATAGTTGCAGGTCCAAGTGGTTGTGGCAAATCTATATTCGTTACAAAGTTTATTCAACATATTAAAGAGATATGCAACAAAGAGTTTAGTCAAATTACTTGGTGCTTCGATGAAATGCAGCCTTTATACAATTTACCAAACGTAAACTATTATCAAGGTATACCGGATCTAAGTATGTTTGATGGAAAGGAGGCAAACCTTGTAATTATCGATGATCTTATGAGAGAATCTGATGGTAGAATTGTTGATATTTTTACTAAAGGTAGCCATCATAGAAACTTAAGTGTATTCTACATTACACAAAATTTATTCCACCAAGGTAAAGGTCAAAGAGACATTTCTTTGAATTCAAACTATATTATTTATTTCAAAAACCCTCGTGATAAAACACAAATTCGATACTTAGCGCGTCAAGTATCACCAGAAAATTCAAAATTCATTGAAGATGCATACAATGACGCTACCAAAGAAGCACATGGATATTTAATGGTTGATCTTAAACAAAGCACCAATGATACATGTCGCATTAAAACGAAGATATTCCCCTCAGATGGATATTGCACAGTGTATGTCCCCACAAAAGGGTTTAAATATGCCAAGAACCAACAAATTCCCATCATTTACAAATAATGTCTCAGAGTATCCAGACGCACAAGAATTTACTAAGTGCACTACACACTCTTAAACCGAAATATCAACGAGCTCTATTAAAAACGTGTGATGAGAAAGAAATAAACTGCATTTGTGAATGTATTTATAACGTTCTCCAGGGTAAGGTGCCGCTTAAAGATAAAGAAAAGAAAAAACTTGGTAAATTTAAAAGTATACTTCGCAAGTTGGTACGTAAAAGAACAAATAAAATAAGAAAGAGAATAATAGTTCAAAAAGGTGGTGCATTCCTACCAATTATATTGGGTTCCATTTTGAGTGTATTAGTTAATTCACTTATTTAAAATGGAACATGCCAAAAAAATGTTACTTGTTGATCCAAGTTTATTAGAGAAATTAAATCAAAACGACAATGAACACAAAATTGAAAATTCTACCTCAAGGTTAGACGTTGAAATGCAAAAGATTTTGAATAGTAATATGGACGACAGAAAAAAATGGATTTTATATCAACAAATTTTACAAAGATATCTACACTTCACCGAAGTAGATCGCCGACCTTTAGAATTACCACTAATTACTTCCAATATCGATGTTGTCGGAGACACTGCAAACAACCAAGATTCTAATATAAAAGCTGAAATCGACGATAAAGATTTAGTTGCGAGTCAGACATCAAAAGACGAAGCGAAACAAAAACAACAAGAAAGTCATATATACACACCTAGACAAATTCTAAGTTTAATACCAAAAACATACATAAAAAAGGGTGAGTTATTACTTAATACAATATCATTGAGTGAAAACAAAATTCACTGGAACGACAGCGGTACAGTCACTATAGATAACAAACAAATTCCTGGAAGTAATATCATAGATTTGGTAAACGACTTCCTTAGACCATTGAAAAAAAGTAATCCGAAAGGTTGGGAAGATTTTGCTAAAGCATTGAAAGACATTAAAATACCATTAGCTTACATTGGAAATCCTAACAGAAGTGAATACATAAATAAACTCCAATCGAATGATCATCCACAACACTCTGTGGATGAGGAAATCTATGCTACACCAACAAGTGCTGATCAAAAGTATCAAAGAAAACTAAAGAAAAAGATTGATTGGGAAAAATGGACTCCTTACTAGAAATCAATAAAATATATTATGATGCATCACATCCTGCCGGATATGGTAGTATCACCAAACTAGTAACAGCTATGAAAGGTAAAATGACTAGAGGTGACATCAAGAAATGGTTGCAAGCTCAAGAAACTTACACACTTCATAAGCCAGTGCACAGACGATTCCCTCGGAATAAATACATTTTATCTAATCTAAATGAACTTTGGCAGGCTGATTTAAGTGATATGAGAACTTATTCTAAATATAATGATGGTTATAATTACATTCTTTGTGTTATTGATGTATTTACTAAATATGCTTATGCTATGTCCATGAAAAATAAAAATTCTGAAACTATTAAAAAATGTTTTGAACACATATTTAATGAGGCCGGTACCACTCCAACACATATACAATCGGATAAAGGAACTGAATTTGTTTCAAAAGATGTACAAAAGTATTTTAGGAGTAAAAATATAAACTATTATACAACAAATAATCCTGATATTAAAGCAAGCATTGTGGAAAGATTTCAAAGAACACTCAAGATGAAAATGTGGCGTTATTTTACTCATAAAAATACATATAGGTATATAGATATTTTACAAGACTTGTTATATGCATATAATCATGGTTACCATTCCAGTATTAAAATGAGTCCTTGTGATGTAAATTCAAACAATATAATGACTGTTTGGAATAATTTATATGAAAAGGGTAGTACAAAACAAGCTTCCGATATTACACCACCACCAAAATTTCATGTTGGTGATCATGTAAGAATTACAAAATTTAAACATATATTTCAAAAGGGTTATGAATCCAATTGGAGTGACGAAATTTTTATGGTATCTTCAATAATAGATAGGTCACCCTGGATAGTATATACACTGAAAGATTTACTAAATGAAGCGATAGTAGGTACTTTTTATGAAAGAGAATTGCAAAAAATAGATTATAGCCCCACTTCCAAGTATAAAATAGATAAAATAATTAGCACTCGCTACTCTGGCAACAGAAAGCAACTGTTAGTGAAGTGGAAAGGTTATCCAGATAAATTTAACTCTTGGATTTTGGCTTCTAGTTTAGAAACGCTACAATGAAAGAAAGTTTTTATTTAACCTTACTTAGTAATAGTTCTATGGAATACTTTCCAGAAAACTCAACAACTCTTTTTTCAACAAAATTACCTAAACCAATCATATTGGAAGGATCGTGGTCGGTTGGTGTGGTTGAATTCCAGTATCCATGTACGATGTTTACTGTTCAAGAACATGAAAACGTTGTTTACATTAGGAAATGGATGAAAATACCCGATAATACCGGCACTCCTGGCAACTCCCTAGCATACTACAAATCTCATATACCAGCCACAAACTATGATAATATTGAACAAATTATGGTGGTACTAAACAGTTTGAAGGAGAAAGTGAAGTTTCGCTATGATGAGATATCAAAGTTTGTATTTGTTACTGTAAATGATGAGTCAATAAAATCAATAATGTTATCGCCGAATTTGTCTCTTCAACTAGGATTTGAACCTAATAAAAACATTGTTTCTAAGAGGCTTGGAAAGTGTCCAGCGAATTTACATTTAGGGTTGCCATCTCAGTTATTTGTTTATTGTGATATAATCGAGCCTCAGATCGTTGGAGATGTAATGACGCCTCTTCTCAGAATAATACCTTTAGACCCTTCAAAATATATTTACGGTGCTAATAAAATGCATGTTTTCTCACCACCTCACTACTTGTCTGTCATGCGTAGAGAGTTTGATACCATTGAAATAGATATAAGATCAAGCACAGGACATAAAATACCATTCCAGTTCGGAACTGTGGCTATTAAACTACATTTTAAAAAATTATAATGCACCTACAACGTAATAATACAAGTTGTCCCTACGAACATTACTATTCACATCAAGCTGGATCAGGTATTGGAGTAATTTATAGAGGAGCACCATATCAACGCGGTCATGGAATCGGTAGCTTTCTAGGAGGCTTATTCAGATCAGTTTTACCATTGCTCTCTAGTGGAGCTCGAGCGATCGGTAAAGAGGTTTTAAATGCAGGTGTGGGACTTTTATCGGATATGGTTAGTGCACGTCCTATGGAAGATTCTATTAAAACTCGATTGAAAGAGGCTGGATCAAACTTAAAAAGAAAAGCCGATGAGAAAATTGATCGAATTAATATGTCTGGATCAGGATATATAACTAAGAAAAAACGTCTGGCTTCATTCATTCCACCGCTACGTGCTAAAGTGAAAGGTGCTAACAAAAACACAAAGTTGACACATAATAATATCAAAGATATATTTTCTTAAATAATAATAAAATGTCTTTTTTACACAATCATTCTTGTGAGTGCATTAAGTCTGAGCTAGATTTATTTGCTTTACCATCTACACAAACAAGTATAGAAAATGGAATGTGGATACATTACAAACCTATTTCATCTCTCGCCGATGATGGCCCCATCGAATTTCAAGTACCAGGAACCGGTGATGACTACATAGATTTGTCTCATACTTTGATTCATATTAAAGCAAAGATACTAAACCAAGACTCAACAAAACTGATAGCTACAACGACAGCAGCACCAATAAACAATTGGTTACATTCATTATTTAGTCAGCTCGATGTTTATTTGAATCAAAAACTTGTGTCTCCACCAAATAATACATACGCCTATCGTGCTTACATGGAAACATTGTTGAATTATGCTCCTGCATCAAAAGAATCTCATCTAACATGCAGTCTTTGGTATGAAGATACAGCTGGGAAAATGGACTCAACCGATGAGAAAAATGAAGGGTTCACTAAAAGACATGAATTAACAGCCGAAAGTAAAGAAATTGAAATGATTGGGCATCTGCATGGTGATATATTCAACCAAGAAAAGTTTTTAATTAATGGTGTTGAGATGTCTGTTAAATTAGTTCGTTCCAGAGAAACATTCAACTTAATGGCTTCTTCAGATGATTTAAAATTGAAAGTGTGTATTACTGATGCAACGCTTATTGTCCGTAGAGCACGAATCAATCCAACAGTTTTACTTGCACATCAAAAAGTCTTAGCCTCTACTACAGCTAAATATCCTATTACGCGTGCTGAAGTTAAAGTTTTGACAATTCCATCGGGAGTTCAGGGAAAAACACTAGATAACATTTTTCTAGGACAAGTACCTAAAAGATGCATAATAGGATTTGTTAATAACGCAGCCTTTAATGGCAAACTCACAAAAAATCCATTTAATTTTGAAAATCACAATTTTAATACATTTTCTTTATATATTGATGGACAACAAATACCTTCCAAAGCTTTACAACCATCATTCGAGAATAATATTTACACTTCAGCTTATCACACATTATTCTCTGGAACGGGTATACATTTCCTTAACGAAGGTAATGGCATATCTAGGGAACAATATGCACAAGGTTATTGTCTATTAGCTTTTGACTTAACACCCGATCTATCAGCTAGCTCATCAGGCCATTGGAATCTTATAAAACATGGAAGCGTGAGATTGGAAGTTCGTTTTGAATCAGCACTTTCGCAAACCATCAACTGTATTGTTTATGCTGAGTTCGATAATGTTATTGAAATTGATAAAAACCGTAATGTTACAGTAGACTATAGTAGCTAAAACATCAATTTTGTTGACTATCGCGTTAAGTGTATGTTAGGTTAGGTTAGTATTTTATTATAATGGTTTTAAGTTTTCATTGTTATGGTTCTGTTAGTATTTTATTGTAGTTGTTTTAAGTATTCATTGTAATAGTTTTAAGCTTTTTAAATGAATAAACCCATAATTTTCAGCATATCCTTGTATTTATTCCATGACCTCAGCAGACTTGAAATACCAAGTCAATACCTTAAATTATACACTTGCATCTGATAAGTTGGATAGTTAACAGTTAGCGATGCGGCGGACGATTCAGTGACCATCATGAACACAATAGATATCCAGAAACATTTGTGCAAAATTCATCCAAGCTTACAATTTAATGTGTATGCTGCCAACCGATTGCCAATATACAGTCATACTCCAACATACATAATAAGCAATTTAGACCCTGATACAAGGCCTGGATCTCATTGGATAGCAATACACATTGATGACAGCGGGGTTGGGCAATATTTTGATTCTTATGGTCGACCGCCAACAGGTTACCACAGATCATTTTTAAAGAGGAATTCCCGACAGTGGCAATTTAATAGCGATAGGTTACAAAATGATTTTACATCCGTATGCGGTGAATATTGTTTGTTGTATCTGTACTATAAATTCAATGGTAATAAAATGTCTGATTTTATAAGAATATTCGATACGAATACACTGTACAATGATATATTACTTCATGATATGTTTAAATGCTTTTTTTAATTAATAAAGATGCATAAAATAACCAAGATTTATCATTTCAAACGGATGCATTGTTAGGAACAAGAGACCCTCATTAACAACAATGACAAACCCTCATTAGCGCCGAGCGTGATGTAATTACGTTATCTAATGAGCGCTGATCCTGAAACCTATCTCGGGAACCGTAAGAGATATCAAAACGGGGATTGCACAGATCGATCGGGCATGTCTGAAAACCCCCAAAACGATACCAAACTTTTTTTTATTTTTTTTATTTTTTTTTAGGCGTCGATGCCCGCTGAATGAGCTTTTTTTTTTTTTTTTTTGGCTGAGATAGCCGTGAGCTAGAACCGGCGAATACCCACTACTCACACTCCATCCATCTTTTCTTTGGTCTTCCTCTCGCTCTGTATCCATCAACATTCATACTCATCACTCTTTTAGTCACATGCTTCTCATCTCTTCTCATCACATGCCCAAACCATTCTAGTCTCTTACTTCTCACTTTTTCTGTTATGGGCGCTACTTTTATACTACCTCTAATATGTACATTGCTCACCTTATCTATTCGCGTCACTCCGTACGTATAAACGTACGTATGAACTCTATACCACCTGTCAATCGATGGTGAAAGTTCAATATCAGATTCCATCGATTTCGAAAATATTGTCGTTATAAAAAAATTGCTATCGAAGATGTACTTACCTACGCATGTTATAGATTACCCCAATAAGTGTGATTCTAAAATAAATATAATTTAGTTAAAAAAAAACTCAGATACTAGGTACCTACTTAGTCTGTCTACATATGACCATATACAGGATGTTTCAGAAGTCCGAAATAATACTTCAACGTTTGCATCTGTATCGGGTATACAACTGAATGGTATAAAAATTTGATCGAAATTCGACTGTGTTTTTCCAACTTTTTTTTCGCCGCTGATTTCTACAACTCGTGATATCTCGAGACCTATTTAAAATTTGCTGTTCTGTTTTGTGAATATAGGTAGTCGCCCCTCATAAGTGTAGTTTACACTGCTGAATATGGTTATGGATGTACCCAAAGGCTAGAACACGATGCCTGTGACAAATATTCAGAGTTCCATAACTCAGAAACTATGATAGTTAGATATAATCTGCCTTCACTGAGCATCCACATGTGAGCTACCGTATATGTACCCAAAGTATTATTTCGGACTTCTGAAACACCCTGTATAGATATTTTTCGTCATTTTCAACAGAGAGTGATCACATGAATAATTTTGTAACGGTTACTGTGACCAGGTGGCGTCTTGTATTATTTATATACGCACCCTGGTTCCAGTCGGCACGGTTGCTACCTCGACTTCATGTGCGAATGTCATTTTCAAAAAAGATTACTACTTGCTGAACGGTGAATGAAAACATCATCGGAAAGTAACCAGCACGTCTATAGAAGTGTGAAGTTCACCAACTCGCACTGGGCCAGCATGGTGGATTATGGCCCAAATCTCCCTCGTATAGAAGGGGAGTGTGAGGGGAAAGAATCAGATTTTTATTCATATAATCCAATAAAGGCACTTATAAATCGTCAGTGGAAAAAATATAATAATAATAGTATGGAGAAATGGAGAAGAGTGGGCAAGAAACACCAAGGTTGCTTTATTCATTGCATGGTACGTAGTAACATAATAATGTTTGAACGGTGATAACATTTGAAAGAATTACAATGACGCGAGTACCTATGATGATAAAAACTGAAATGACTGATTGTTCATGCGCAAGCTGACTACAGCCAGGTCATATTAATATAATAAACCATTTAATAAGATTTTTAAACTACTAAGTATAATAAAGCTTGTGAAAGTTTATTTTGAACTAAATAACAATATTAAAGCGAAGCGCGAAGGAATCACTATCACTTTTTCGTCCAAATACATAGACGTATAAAAAGGGTAACTCCACGTCACTCGCCTCGAAAGTGAAGCAACATGTCAATCTGTGTACGAGAATTAAAACATCCCAACATACGTACGTGTGCGTACTAGATGAATACGCACAACCGAGTCTGAATGTGTTTCACTTTGTTTAAACGTTATTCTTTCTACCATTTTTATACCTTACCATATATACCATCCTTACCATATACCATCTCATTCCCATGTTTATTTGGACAATAAACATGGGAATGAGATGAGGCGGGCTTTGTTAAAAAAAAAACCAAATAAACATTAAAAATATCAACCTACGGAATGCAAAGTTGCTGGGTACCTACCCAATATCTAATTAACGACCGGTATCATTTGTTTGCATTTGCATTTGTTTGGAGCAGTGGTAGCCGAGTGGTCGAACGCACGCCTTGCAAATCAAAGTGTGCAGGTTCAAACCCCGGCTCGCACCTCTGGGTTTCATGTGCGAATCTCATTTACATCCGAGATTACCACTTGCTATGAAACGGTGAAGGAAAACATCGTGAGGAAACCTGCACGTCTGAGGGAACTTGACTAGTTCTCGATAGATGTGTAAAGTCTGCCAACCCGCACCGGGCCAGCGTGGTGGACTATGGCCTGAATCCCCCTCGCATTGAAGGGAGGCCCGTGCCCAGCAGTGGGACATTAAAAAGGGCTGTAGTTTTTTTTTTTATATCATTTGTTTGTGACTAATGGTAAAAAGTACGCAAGTAAAGCCTAAACAATCCTTACATAAACTTCTCATTACGTGCATTTGTAAAACTCAAAACCACCATCACCCGATGAGCTAATAAGTTTGCTTTGCAGAACACAAAGCAAAGTGGATTTATTGCGTGACTTCATTATGTGCACGGCGCTGAATACAGATAAGAGACTAGATAACGGGTTTTCCAAAACTTTGTCCATGTCACATGGACGAACTAACTTATACCAGTTGTTGTTGTCGAGACAACGTAGGTACCTACGAAAATGTGCTGTATGTGCTTGAAATGCTCAACAAGGTCATCTTTTAGGGCAGTGCAGATATCAGACATAAGTACACTTGTATATTTAGTTAAGGTTTATTTGTTAACCTCATTGGAGTATTTTAGATGTTATTGTTACAAGCATTTTTTAATTGTTAATCGAAGCAAGCAGGATTATACCATAGAAAAAAAAACTTGTAACTAAACTTTTTTACACCCTGGCATTCTCCAGCTTCTCCATTAAAATTTTACCATTCCATAAAAGGAAGAAAAAACATTTGTCGTATACAAATTAGAACTGCCATACGATTATGTAACTTGCATCCCAAACATTTTTCATTTGAAACCATCAAAACAGCGGCTCATCTATACATTTTGACAGAAAGTGATTGAAATGATTGTGCACATGCTATACGGAATCACCCCGCTGTTGCAATAGAAGAGGTTAAGCACAGATTTGTAACATAATTAGGTAATCACAGTTAATTTCCTCGGTCACTTCAGAATCTGGTAAGTTGTCACCCAACAACTTACCAGATTCTGAAGTGACCGTTCAATGTTCTTTAAATGTAATCTCTTACTAATATTCCGATAATACGTAACATGCTTACTTTCCAGCATTATTACAGGTTATAAGGAGCAAACAGACACGCAATACTTTCACTGTTCACCCTTGCACCGCCTTTTACCTGTCAAATGCATCAGGCATTTAAAAAAGTTTAAAGTGCAAAGATAATTAAACAATTATTTCATACGAAGTTAGATCACGCGGGCCATGGTTGAATAACGCGTGCCGAATCATAAATCTGTTCGATTTGAAATGTCCTTGCGCAGGAGTTGAAAGCTAATGTTGTTTTGCAAGAGACAATGATCGTAACGGACGATGCCCTAAGAATAACTTATTTGGTAGTCCTTAATGTGTCTGTACTCACGTTATACTAAGTATTATTGTGTCAATTGTTGCGTGAACTGTACTTTTGCGTCATTATATATTATGATCAAACTAAGTTGAGTAATGTTTAGGTACTAATAATAAAATGACTATGGCACAGGAGCCCAGTATTTAAGCTATATTTAATTAAAATGTAGAACTCACGGAACTTTTTTAAGTAAAGTGAATTGACGCCTGTAACAAAAACACCATGCTCAGGATATTCTCGCTTCGCGATACGATCTCCATAAGATACTGAGTATTAAACTAAAGGGTTTATTGTCATGGCAGCACATTTATTTTTACACACAAATGCGGTGATCGTCGCCGTTCAAAATGGATTTTTTATAGGTAGAAACGAGAGCAGATACGCTTACTAAAATGCCGGTGGCATTTTTTGTCTAAAAATTCAGTTAAATTGATCCGATTATTGCTGAGCGTGTAAAATGCATTCAGAAGAAAAGAACTTAGAATAACGACAGACAAAAAAATAAAAAAAAGCGCGCTTTACTTTTATATTCCTTTCGCACTGGCCACTAGAAACAGTATTTTTATACCGGTAATTTCAATCGAATTCGATTGCAACATGATATGACTCATCCCGAAACCACTTTTTTATAGATTTTATTTACGTAACTACACGCAGAAATTAGCGATGCTTTCTCTGCATCACATCACATTACATAAGGTATATTTTTTAGTGCTCTGCAATTTCTTTTTAAATTGATCGCGGACTCTTAGAAGAGGTGTGGCGTGGCAGTATTTATAGATCATAGCTCTTTCTTACTAAAAGCACTGTGTCTTATTTCATTTTATCTCAGATCTTCACTCGACAGAGGCGTAACGAATTGCAAAATAGCGATAGAGCCTCTAGGGCTACTGTACTTATAATAACAATGGTTAGGATCTAAGGAAAAAATATTATATATATATATATATATTTTTCACGCTTTTTAGTGTCAATAATTGTTGAAAATATGCAATTATTACCACCTCATAACAACCCTAAAAAAGTAAATATTTACAGCCAGAAAACCCCCCCCCCTCACCCCCCTTTTCCCACCCCTTTGGGGGTGGGTTTCGATTTTTGTTAACAATCCGTATTAAACAAAAAAAGATTTTTCGAAATCGGTTCACTAACGCCAGAGATATGCTGTAGTCCGGATTGGACCCCCATTGACAGAGTGGAAAGGGGACCCCCCCCTTTCCACTCCTTTGGGGGTAAGTTTCGATGTTTGTAAACAATCCGTATTAAACAAAAACTAATAATCAACCTAAATGAAAACTCCTTAAAAAGCCGTATACAACTACATCATCCACGTAAATAATGATCATAATAAACATAAAAATGTTCATAAAATGAAAACTGCTTGGCCGTACAATTTCAAATTTTTATGGGACCAAATGACATCTGTTCCGCATCAAACAAAAAAAGAATCACGTAAATCGGATCATAACTCGCAGCGTAATCGGTGTACATACATATTTAAAAAAAAAACATACCGGCCGAATTGAGAACCTCCTCCTTTTTGGAAGTCGGTTAAAAATTAGACCGAAATAGACACCACATAACACCTCTGCTCGCTGTCTAGAGACGAAATGATGAATTTTAAAAAAAATCATTCATAAATTAATCATTAATCAATACAAATAAATCACTAATTTAATTACGTAGGTACTCCTTTGTCGATGTATGTAATGTATAATTAAAGAAATTTTTGATTTAAATTTAGACATGCGATGTCATTAAATCATGATGACGTAGACATGATAATATTATGTAGCTAACTATTATTATTTTTTGTTTTTTTTACGAAATGAGCGAAATGATGATATCAAACAAACGTTATTTTCGCCCTACAGTCTACTGCATGTGTAAATCGTGTCGACAAACCTTCGGGTGCATAACCTTATAATGCTTTTCACGAGCACGTCGCGTCTCGAATGACGACAATCGTAGTAGGTATATGTGAGGAAGAGAATAGAGTAAAACCCGAAGGCAGAAAGGTACTGGCCAGCCAAAGTTGAAGTCCGTAGGGGCCGTAGTTTCGAAGATTTAACGTAGGTAACGCAGTTACAAAACTTGTTTTAAACACATTACGTTACATTACTTTTAAAACATATCGAAAAACTGTCATAGCATTTATTTCAGACAATTTTGCAATAAAGTTGCGTAATCGCCCTCCAAGTACATGTTTGTACCGCGATACTGCGCAGACATCCGGCGGCGCAGGCGCATCCAATTTGACGGTCCATTGCGATCTGGGATGGAAGCGTTGATCGCTGGCGGCCTCGATTGGCTCTTTATCGAACAGCTTTGATGTTAATACACCATTAGTGATCTGCTAACGACTTACCGATTCCACAAATCATATTATATAAAGCATTAAATTATTGGTACGTTATAGAAGAATGCTCCATAAAACATTATAATGAAAGAACTTAGCTAAAAAAGTGAAGATTATTTCTAGGTGTGCGTAAGCCAGTGAGCGAACTCACATAATGTGCCCTCGTTTTAGAAAAATATAACTGTAATGTGATGGCAAAGAACGTCCTTCAACTTCATCTGCCCACGCTGTTTTCTTAGATTCACTCATAGTGTGGTCGTGTAACGAATATTTTGCAACAGGGTATTTACTATTCAACATTTTAATTATTGTAAGTATACCCTAATATTTTTGCCACCACAAACACATCTTTGAAAAGGGATACTTGGTTTTACTTAATAGGACTAAAGTAGTTTAAGTTGTTGTAAGTGTAAGTATGTTGTAAGTGCCCCCATAGGCCTATACAGAATAAATGATTTGATTTGATTTAAAATAAGTTACAATTAATCAGTAGGCCTTACAACTTCTTGTATATATAATTATCTATTTAATTTAAATTCTGGAATAGGTAACTCTGGGCATATAGTAACATTTAAATTCGCAATGTTATCAATTCAACAGGATGATATAAAGCGCAAATTAAATGTACGCATGCACACATTATGATAAGAGACGTACCTACATAGTAAATATGTATGAATATTAAATACAGTTATGTAAGTCATGGATCGTGTACCGCTTTTTAGGGTTCCGTACCCAAAGGGTAAAACGGGAACCCTATTGCTGAGACTTCGCTGTCCGTCCGTCCGTCTGTCACCAGGCTATATCTCATGAACCGTGATAGTTAGAGAGTTGAAATTTTCACAGATGATGTATTTATATTGCCGCTATAACAACAAATACTAAAAAAAACAGATTAAAATAATTATTGAAGGGGGCTCCCATACAACAAACGTGATTTTTTTGCCGTTTTAGATAATGGTACGGAACCCTTCGTGCGCGAGTCCGACTCGCACTTGGCCGGTTTTTTAATATTTGAAGAGCTAAACAACATTATTTACTACTTAGGTCTTCGCAATCTTCGCGTCTTAGCAAGATTATTGGGATGATCATCAGTCTTTGTTGCATTGACTGAGGATAGGGAATTAACTTGAATATCTAAAATATTTCCTGTGTCAATACGCATTAAGTTTGAATTTCATCGATCATTTGTGATCGATGAATTTCGTCGAAAAATGTGCTGTGCTTAATAAAGTACGTTGTAGTATTGGCATGAAATTGGTTGCGCATGTATTAACGCTCATATGGCGCACAGGGTTTACGTCAGACTGGAGAGATTAAAAGTAGTATAATGAACCTTGATAGTTTAAAGTTCTAATATGCCCCAACATCCTCACTAACAGCGGAAGAGCCATGTAATTGGTTGCGCAATGCATTCCACAATGGGCCAAGGATGAATTGGTTTACTTGAAGTGATTAATCTAATTGTATCCTAGTAATCGTAATCTAAATACTACTTGTGGCCTTTTATCAGTGTTTTGACGTTTCCATTGTTAATTTTAACCCGTAAGGCTTATAAACTTTTTCAAAAATAATATTACTATAAGGAGACTGATATGTTGTTTTTTACTTTTAATATGCCAAACCCCCACACGCGCTGATAAAATTTTAATTTATATAGTTTATCAATACTACTACTACAGCCATTTTAACGTCCCACTGCTGGGCACGGGCCTCTCCTCAATGTGAGGAGGATTTCAGGCCATAGTTCACCACGCTGGCCCAGTGCGGGTGGGCAGACTTCACACATCTATCGAGAACTAGACAAGTTCCCTCAGACGTGCGGGTTTCCTCACGATGTTTCCCTTCACCGTTTCATAGCAAGTGATAATCTCGGATGAAAATGAGATTCGCACATAAATCCCAGAGGTGCGAGCCGGGGTTCGAACCTGTACACTTTGATTTGCAAAGCGTGCGTTCGACCACTCGGCTACCACTGCTATAGCTTATCAATACATTTTTTAAATGTTAATTATACGAACCCACTCCAAAGATAATTAGCATGAAAGGAAGCTCTCTACAGCTGTGTTCCAAGTCTATTTCCTGTGCATATACCAACATTATAAACAGAATCATCCCACATCCCGAAACATCACCGTACGCAAAGATGCTGTAATTCCCTTTATCCGTGAAATGCAATCATGGAGCATCCGTCATCCATTTCAAGTTTCGATTACGGGTGAGTGGTGTAGGTCGTTGATCTTGTGGATTGTGGACCAACAGTTCAGTTCCATTATAAGAGATTAGCTACAGACATCTGTAACCGTAAACTAACTCATTAGCAAATTATTGTATAAAACATTTGTATAATATAGTGACCGTGGATATTGGAAGCGCTAATGTGATGTGGGTATTACAGTTTGTTGACCCAAGCTTGTTCTCAAGATGCCAAAACCCTCGATTTTATCAAGATTATTTTTGAGTTGCTCCGATGAATAGTGCGCGCGAATCGAAGGTTGGTTAAAAACGATTAAGAATGGTCATACAATTATAGTCTATGGTCTATAGTGAATCCGGAATGCGCCATAACTACAATGACTAGGCCATGACAAGGCGATGTAATGAGTCTACAAATAGTCGATTATCGTTAATGTATGAAGAACACCGCATGTATGATAGACAATAGTTGTACAAAATACAAATATATATGACGTACTGAACACAAATGTTTACAAAACTAACAAAAATTAGAGACATAAAGTTATTTTTTGAGAAATATGTAGGTATTTAATCTTCGATTAGGATGTAAAATGACGTAAATTTACAACACGATCTTAATGGTCATCGATTCTGAACATAGTATACGGTGTCTATACGTATCCAAATGCAGACAACGTACCTATTAGTCTCAGTAAAATCTTTTTTTTAAACTGGGCTTGGCAAAGGCAACACCCGCTTCCAGATAAGTAGAAGGTAATTCCTGTAAATATTATTAGGACATAATGCTATTGCACAGTCGCCCTTGACCTTCCCGAACGCGTAACGCCGACAAAACGCCAACAAAGGATCCATAGAACAGCAATTAGATACACAGAGAATATAACTGCAGTCAGAGGCCACTTAGAAATGTTGTCATTTTATTATACACACACAAAATGCCTAATTAAAAACGGGAGTTACACAACATTGATAAATTACATTATCGAGCACAATTGGAGTGTGAAAAATTGTGAATTATTGCTGTTACGCGAAGCATGGCACCGCAGCGAAATGATATAGAATATCGTAGTAGTCATTGCGTATTTTATTTTTATTTCTGTGCCTCAAGTTTTAGTTTGGACTTAGACTCGCTTGACACTTGAATCCTTAAAACAACGATAAATTTAATTAAAATATTCATGAATAAATAGGTAGATAGATCTACAAACCAGCATTCCAATCGAAATGCTCATAGATGCCAATGAATATAAGTCAATAGTTCAACTTCTTAGAATGAAAATCATTAGTCATTAGTGTGAAATTTTACGGACCTTTTAACCTATAAGGGTCGTACGTTTAAAAGACGGGTTGCAAGATTCTTCATAAGTCGGATAACATTCTTCTTGACTCCTTTGGGACTTGATATAAAATGTTGTGGAAGAGAGACTGCTGAGCATAGGGAATATTAATCACTTATTAAAAATAGCATAAGAGTGCCACAGATGATATTCACATAACTTATCAACAGAACAAGTCTGAAACCTCTGTACACATACGTCATAATTATCATGCAAATAGATTCCTAGCTCCTAATGCAAAGATAGCAAGGTCGCGGTGCGTGGTCATTGCACAAACGAGAGAGCAAGGCCGCTTTCACGATGCCTCCTTGATTAGATGTACATAATACATGTATTGATGGCCCATGATTCGATGGCTTCGAATCTTTCTAGGGCAAAATTGTTTAGGCGCCTACTCAAGTAATTTCTTCTTGGATATTTTACCAAGGTTTTTTCTAGAATAGTCTTTCTTCTTTCGTGTATATAAACCAACTCGTAAAAGTGTTGAAGCATCGAAGGTAATTAATTTTAATGAGATCATGTCGATTCCACGAAAATGATTCAACTTCATTTGATTTCTTTCAGGGACGTACCTACAGTTATGTCCCACAACAATAAAAAAAAAATCTATTGGTTTTTTACATATGAATGTACCTAATAGGTCACATAGACGAAATGTGAATTAATTCTTTGTTATTTAAAATATTGATGATTTCTAGGTAGGTACTTCTAATTCTGCTAGCTAGATCACACTTTACGTTTTCTTATCTATTTGAGGCCCTAAACTTGCACGGAAGACAAATCAATGTATATCGATAAAGATTCAATGAGTTGCCAAAAAGGAGTTGAACACGTGCGTGGGTTGTTTGAAGACTGCGTTCTAATACGGAAAAGGTGCAAGGTCCTCGAGGTAGTTGACCAGATGAGGTTAATTTTATGTTTTTTGTTGGGTACTAAATCATACGGTAACGATACAAACGAATATAAGTCCCGACCGTTAGTTAGTATTAAGGGATTTGAGCATCAGGTAGGTGAATAATGTAATCGTTGATTAATCAATGGAGGTTTTATATGATATGAAACGCTTTTTAACTGATTGATGAGTGTTTTCAGTGCCCTTTATCACATGCACCAAGACAAGCATTACGACACGGATCACGCAAGTTACTTGCCCACTTTCTTCGCAATAATAGACAAAATTCATACACCCCACATTCCAACATTGGTTATAAAAAAAATATCCTGGAGACGCAGCATCTTACCTACTACCACTACCACAGCCATTTTAACGTCCCACTGCTGGGCACGGGCTGCCCCTCAGTGCGAAGGGGATTCAGGCCATAGTCCACCACGCTAGCCCAGTGCGGGTTGGCAGACTTCACACATCTATCAAAAACTAGGCAAGTTCCCTCAGACGTGCAGGTTTCCTCACAATGTTTTCCTTCACTGTTAGTTCTATCTTACCTATTTATTGTAATCTTTCTTCTATCTTTACGAAATGAATGTAATGATGAAACTTAATGGAATAAGATGAGGCATGGCGATTAGCGGATATTTCGCCAATTTTGAGCAATTAAAAGCATGAACAAATTCAGTTATTATGACTACAATGTGTAATGAGGGTGATAAAAATGGTGAATAATCTTTATTTTTCTAAATAATATGTATGTTTTATAGATTTATCTGCGTTGCCGTGTTTGAAGCAAGAGCTTCTCAATTTTTTTATTTAGATCAATGTAAAAATCAATATCTTGTATGTTCTGTGGTCCTAGTAAAACAGGTTACTGAGTCAACATACCGCCGCGTGTCGTCGCGGAGTGAGGCCAAATAAAATAAGAAACAAACTTGCTGAACCACCGGCAGGCTGTGGCTAGTAGCAATTTCCCATTCAACGAGGAACGATGACTCACTGAGGAATTTCTCTGATTATTTTAAGAGTGTTCAATTTACAGGAATTATTAGTTACATGCTTTTCCTCATAAAATATTATGTTCAAAAACCTATTTAGCCAGCTACCAATCTGTTAAGTTAAATAAACATACCTATACTTCCCATAATAGCACAAATATAATATACCTATTTATGCTAAAACAGATGAGAGTATTAATACAAAAGTAAATAGTTAGTTGGCTTTTTGAACATTATTATACATAACAAATAAACAAAAATAATGTTGTTAATTTTCAACCACTGGGTATAAGGCTACCAATATGAGGGGGTGCATATAAATATTGAAATAGTTACATAAGACTAGGATGATCCTAAAATTATTTAAAGTACCTACCTATGTGGTAAACAGCGCTCAATGTAGGTACCTTCTACTTTACTACTTAACTTGTTGCCTATGAAGAAACAACCCTACATAGCAAAAGCATCTTCTAATTTTTGCAGGTCCTAGTATCAGGATCCCAGTAGCAGGATTTTAGTATGGGGGACTCCCCATACTAAGATCCTTAGATAAAAGGTCTGTAGATAGACTTATCTAAAGATGCTTTTCCATCCAAATTATTTAAATTAACATGTTGAATGTATGTTGCATGTATAAATGCCATTGCTATTTAATAAGTTACTATTTAATATATTAATCAGTTATTTTCATTAATTGTTAAATTCAGTTAGGATTTACACATATTCAATATGCAAATCCCTGTCGCAGACATGTAGGTACATACATGCCATAATAATAAAAAATCAATTGATATAATTACAACTACCTGAACAAGTCCTAGAGTGGCGGCCACAAACAGGTAAGCGGAATGTGGGACGACCCCGACCAGATGGACGGACGACCTCACCAGGGTCGCCGGGAGTCGATGGGCGCATAAAGCCCAAGAACGTAATTTGTGGCGATCTATGGGGGAGGCCTATGTCCAGCAGTGGACGTCCCTGGCTGATAGATAGATAGATATATAGATAGAACAAGTTAAATGGATCATAGATCAATATTAATCTTATAGTAGAATTCACACAAGTATAATTCATACAAAAGATTTATAAAAAAAATTAAGATTGAAAATAATCTATCATAATTAAATTCCATGTTAGGTAAGCGCTAAGTAAGTGTATATTATTGAGGAAATTAATATAGATATACTGATTTCATATTTTAATCTTTAATTATCTTCATCTAAACTGGCTGTTGTAATGACTGATGAATGAATTACTTCTTCATTATCAAAACTGTGTGGTAGCAGTTAGATACTTGGCTTCATACTTCTTTTATTCGTACTTTGTTTGTGGTATCTGGCTGGCAATAATTAAAACCCTAAATAAATCAAAAACAATATTTAGAATAATATAGTAAGTTCTATAACTACATGGGTAATATTATCTGATATTAGTTTAATACATGGCCTATTTATTTTACGTAGGTGACACAAACAATATGAAAATACAAAACAAATATAAAAGTTTTAAGGAAAACTTACCGGGCAAGACACGTAGGAATTGTGTTGGTTTTCTTAAGACATCAAGAAAATTCAGTCCATAAGCTGTGTTCTTACAATGGCGTATTAAACTTAAAACCACTTTTTAAGTTTAGTTTTTAAGTTTATTAAACTTTTTATGACAATCGTGCATATGACTATAATTCGTACACAACACAATTAACAATGGAATGTGGCGAGAGGAGGGGGAAAATGTCAAATAATTTTGGCATTTGGCACATATGTCAAAATCATAAAGTCAGAAACTAGAAGTATGTTAAAAAAAACATGAAGCCTTTTAGATATTATAGTAATTTGCAAATTACTTAGTTTAAAAATAAAAAAAAAACAAATTTGGTTATTAAAACGCTTTTTAATTTCTATTTTTTCTTTTTTATGTTTTTAAATAGACTCATGAACTTGAGTATACAAGATACTACAATATTACATTTGTCATACTAAAGTTTCTGAATGTATTCCTACGGGCATTTGCAAAGTTAGTTATTTACATATACAAAGTCTGACAATTCAAAATTATATTTTTAGGGCAATAATAATCAGTAACACAACATACCACATGTATTTCATGTAATTTTTATATCATTTTATTTGGAATTTAGGTAGTCATCAGTCAGAAAACTAAATGATCATTTGATCTAAAGAGTGTGCATATACAAAGAACGATAGGTGTTGTCATGGCAACAAATTATCGCGCGAAACAAAAACAAAACTTGAATTTTCTTTCAATTTCAATTTTCGGTGTTATAAGTAATTTTAAACAATATAAACAATCTAAGCATCATGAACGTAGGAAGTATGACTCGTTGGCTCGACGTAGAAGTCGGAACTGACGAAATAGAGCTCAATACGTTACCGTCTAACTTGGCTCTGATAGATTTGCAAAATGATAATGAATTTAAACTGCTAATTGGAGACCTGGGCCGAGGGGAGGAAGGGCCTAAATTGAAGGTATGAGCACCGTGCATGAACTTACAGCTTAGCTTAGGTCCTAGTACTTGCCTTTAATACCATACCAGAGTATTAAGCCTCTTTTATTCAGGTAACCATTACAAAAACCAATTTACACCTATCAACTTTGTAGGAATGATAAGTATTCTACAAAATATATCATACATCATCACGCCTGTATTCCCTGAAGGGGTAGGCAGAGGTGCACTGTAGTGCGCCCACACTTCGCCGATGTATTTTGGCCCCAATATAATAGGGGGCGAGCCTATTGCGATTATACCGGGCACATTCCCCCTCAATACGAGGGAGATTTGGGCCATAGTCCACCACGCTGGCCCAGTGCTGGTTGGTAAACTTCACACGCCTTTCTATAGATGTGCAGGTTTCCTCACGATGTTTTCCTTCACCGTTCAGCAAGTGGTAATCATTGTTGAAATTGACATTCGCACATAAAAATTATCTCGAGAGGTGCGGGCCTGGGATTTGAACTTGCACCCCTTACGTTAAACAAATGATTTGAATATGCTACTACAAAAAAAAAAATATTGGTATAATGTCGAGCGCCGCGCGCGAGACCAATTATTTATCTATGGTTATAATCTATTATTTTGTTTTTAATATATGATGTGAAACATATATTAAAAACTTGATGCCACAATGCCGTGATCCCAAAACTTCGAGCAGCTTTATGGCTCCTCGGTTCTTTCCCCCACTTAGACTCCGCCCACCGGCTGACTCCGCTCACTCGCCAATACGACTTTTATGTTTTATGTTTCGCATCTGCCAGGGGTCCCGCGACGGCTCATATTTTTTTATTTAACTATAATTATCCTGCCAATTACTTGCACTTAAAAAGTTTTTATTTAACACCTATATTAGTGTAGGTATATTTCAGGTGTTTAAGGGTGCAATGCAGATATCAGATACTGTGCTCCCCGGCCTGCCGCTGGGTGTCGTTGGCTTCTACATCAGTGAAAGTGTACCCCGCTCTGTACCCATCATTGCTGTGGCGTACAGCTGCTGTGTGTATATGTACAGAAATCTAAAGCTATTCTATAAGTACTACCTGCCCTCTATTGAGCTTAGTATTTGCGAGATGCAGGTCTGGAAACAGGTAACTGTAAATTAAACCTTAAACTTAGATGTATAAAACATGAAATAAAATTAATCAATATTTATTATGCAATCTGAAAATGAACTTATCAATATGGACATGCTAAAGCAAAAACTAAGAGCTGTGCAGTGAGACACTGTTGGTCTTACTCACTCATATGTATATAATACCCCTATCTCCCTCTTTCAAGCGATAAATTGTGCTATTGTGACTATCAGTAACTTGATACCTACATTGGTAGTTATTTTGAAAATAGAATATTTTTTTCAGCTAGTAGACCCTACAAACCATAACACAGATACAATACAATCTCTTACGGAGAGCCTTAAAGCAATCCCACACAAGATCCTTAGCCCTCAGTCCCAAAACTTCCTTATGCTCAGCCCGGATTCTCAGCTGGAATACTTGGAACATAACAATCAGTTACCTAGCAAGAGTAGCACAGAAATAGTGTGTATCGGCTGTCTCAAGATGAGCTCCGTGGACCGGTATGCCATGAGCTGTTTGGTGGTGGCTACAGAGGATGGTGATATATTCCTGCTTGAGCCACAGGGGTTTACCCAGCTGTCGCAGGTAAAACTTCCACCTATGCGGATTTTTATTTATTATAGTGCGTGTCGTAATTTTTGTAAAAAGAAAATCCGAGGCAGTTAATTTTTTTTTTTATAAAGAATAAAAAAAAAAAAAAAAAAAATAATTAAATAATAATCAGTTAAAATTTAAAAATAAATTAACAAATTCTTTTTTTTTTAAATAACGCTTCATAGTCCCAGTTCTAACGAGCGATTGACAGACAGATAGGACTCTACTATACAATTTTTACTATTTTACTATTTACATGCATGTGTGCCAAGACTAGATTTATGTCACAGAATATGTTGATTATATCACTTTCTCTCGTATGAAATAAGACAGAGAGCGACCGAGCCAATTCGTGACTAAGGTCTAGTCTTGACATGCGTGCTAACACCACAGCTTGTTGTTTATTAAATATTACGATGATGATACTGATGACGATTGGGTCTAACTGGGATCGCCCCCAATTCATTGTTGTATGGTACCCAAAGTACAAGGTTTGCTAATTTGGGATCATACGATGAGTATGCGTTGTCTGGCGAAATGGCGATATTTAATTAAGTATATTTGTTGATTGCCGTGGACAGGCAAGACTGTGCGGGGTCAAACAAACTCCGTACCAAATGATAGTGACGGGGCTGTTCACCGTGGACTACAGGATCACTGTAGCAACGAGGTGTGACATAAAGCATTGCTATCGACTTATATCAGGCACTCGCAAAGCCACGGGCAGTCTGCCAATACCAAAAGGAACTGTATTATCTTATAAAAAAAGGCTCATTCTTCAGCGAATTTTGAGCGAATTTTCCAGTGTGGTCACGTGTCATTTACCACCAATTCAATCTTTATGTATATTATTACAAAGTTCGTTTTGGAATTGGTAAAGATTGTACAACGCGTGTCTGGACGCTCCTGTGTGCTTGGAGCTTCACATTGCTTAGCTAATATTACCATATTGTTTTTAATACGACACCTACCTACTCACTCACTTTATTTAGAATTTGATTGCACGTTTGAAGGCACTCATTTATGATAACGTAGACTACAGTAGAGTGAGATATGTGTGAGACTGAGATGATCACCTATGTGATAGTTTAAATAAATGTGCCTATTATTGACGAATGAAGGCAGTAAACTGAGGATATGGTCATTTACACAAGTATTTTTCTGCTTATCTAGGTGCCTATATAGTACATATAAACCATTTTTTATTTCGAACATGTTAGGTTGATCTTTCTTACGATTCAGCCGCAGTGGTGGAGTCTTCATCATGGAATGACTGTCTATATTATTTGAGGATGCGGGAGTAGCTCTTTTTAACTCGCTAATTGCTCACGAGGTACCTACACCACATTTGAGGTGTGGCGTCACTCGAGCGCATATTCACTTCGTTCGCTCACTTAGCTTACTCACTCACTCGCTACACGAATAAAACTTTTCTCAGCAACTTTTGCTAGTAGGAAATGAACGAGTGTGGCGGTTTAATGTTGAATTCCGAGTAGCACGTTCATTTAGTTAACATGAGGACCTCAAATGAGTTGACTTCTGAGGGATACATCTTTGGCCGTAGTAGAGTTTAATGGGATGACTGATTTACCAGAGAAAAGTCAGTGTGCGTGGTGAAGAAGAACTGGCCTGAGGGTCGAGTGCTGTTCAGGACGGAGGAGCACGTCATCGCGATGGAAGTGGTGTCGGCGGACTGCAGCGTCATCGTCATATGTGCTGATAACACCATGGCGTGCTATAGCAAGAAGGTACCCTCACCCAGACCCCAGTCAGAATGACTGTTTAAAGTCAACGCGTGCGATCCACTTTTTTTGCTAATATCAAAACAAAATTGACTCTGAAATGAGAACCTCGTTCTTTATAAAGTCGGTTAAAATAAAAACTCATTCTTCAATATAATGTCATCGGCAGTGCGAGCTAATTTGGACGAGTGTCCGCATGGCCTTTAGGTACCACATAAATTCAATCTATAAGTATTGATACCAAGTTCGGTTTTGGTGTTAGCAAAAAAAAATGAAAGCGTCTCGATTTGGGATACAATTTTTTTTCACCACGCTAGCTAACCCAGTGAAAATTGGTGAACTTAGAAAATATAGACGTATAGGTTCAGCAAATGGTAATATAATTATTATTGAAAATGACTGTCGCACATTAGAATCTAGGAGGTGCGGGCCCGAGATTTGAACGTGCACCCCATACGTTCAAGGCGGGCGTTTATCCAACAAGGCTACTTTTAATCTTTATGAATGAAGAAGCGAGAGAACTTTTTCTCAAAAAAATAATGTGTTATGTTAATTTTTTTTTTTAAACAAGCTTTTCTTTCGTTCCCTTAGCCCTTAGTTTTCGTATTCTCCTCAGCAAGCCCTTTCATTTGATACCCATACTGTGGTAGTGCAGAAAAAATAACTATGCCGCCATCTTGGATGATCCGACATATTGGAATTAGAATGACGTCACATATCTAAGCATGCATTGTCATCCAAAATAAGCCAGTATACCAAATTTCAGGTCAATCGGATAAAGATAACTGATTTAAAATTAAGTTGCAAGATTCCATCCATCCATGGACATACATACCTACATTGCAAGTTAATTTATAGCTTGTAAAAAGTTGCACGCCCCGGGCGCCAAGGGCCAAGGCCATAGTAGGTATGGATTTGTGTACGCTACGATATTAGGACCACTTGGTGTCTTTCGCACGCTGGTATACTGAATGGTGTAGGGTAAGAAGCAGTGGGGTTTGACCCTGGAGCACCGGCCGGTGGCCCTGACGCTGGTGCCGGTGCTGCACCTGGGGGTCACCATCGCCGCGGTTGCGCTCGCCTCCGGACACCTACATCTTTACGATGGCAAGGCGCGAAGAGACACACTGTTCATTAGAGGTAGGTTGGTAAATTGAGAAATCTACTGTATTTTTAAAGACATAAAGCTCATATTACAATGCTCTAATTGGACTCGCGCACGAAGGGTTCCGTACCATTATATATATATCTATAAAAGCGCCAAATAAATCACGTTTGTTGTATGGGAGCCCCTTAAATATTTATTTGATTCTGGTTTTTTTTAGTATTTGTTGTTATAGCGGCAACAGCAATAAATTATCTGTGAAAATTTCAACTGTCTTAACTATCACGGTTCATGAGATACAGCCTGGTGACAGACGGACGGACACCGAAGTCTTAGTAATAGGGTTCCCGTTTTACCCTTTGGGTACGGAACCCTAAAAAGGATCCAATCCATAGAGATATGGCAGCTCGAGGTTTGATAATGTATTACATGTGGGCTGGTAACCTACTAGGTAGTAAACAATTAAAAATGCTATTTGCTTAAGTAGATACCTACCCAATCTGATTGCAGATGTAGTGTCAGTGATGAAGTTCGGCCAGCTCGGGCAAGAGGAGCATGTACTCATAATTATAACTGGAAGTAAGTTGACATAACGATTCTTTATGCCATAATCTAGGTAGGCATCAAATACATTCAATTCGTCAATCAGTAAGGCCGTTTGTTCACCGCCGCCGTCACCGGACGGTCAACGAGAACAAGATGACGGCGCCGAAGTAGCGATACATGGACTACTATAGCCGCGTGTCCACCGCACGTCCGTCACCCGAGCACCGTCATCCCGGCCGCCGAAGTTTCGAGTAGATCGGCGTGACCGCTAGAACGGCACGATTTTATGACGGGCCGATGTGCCGGCAATACAAACCACGTACAAAACACACACTACCGTCGCACTGCGCCGTTCGCCCGGTTTTTGTTTTGTCTGAGGCTGAGGCACCGATATCGGCGCGGTGGACACACGATCGCCGTCGCGTCATCTTAAACTCGGCCCGAAATAATCTCGTTCTCGGTGACGGTCCGGTGACGGCGGCGGTGGACAAACGGCCTAAGCCTTGCTCAAAAACGTCTAAACAAAAGTTGCTTTTCTGTATAGTTCGTATGGTACGAATCGTTATCCGTAAGAGCGACGATTTAATGATCCGTAAGCCATAGAGAGCGCTATTTACGAAACCAATGAAACTATTTTATAGCTGAACACCTGTCTCGTTGAAAATTCAATGAGTGTCTTGAATATAGGAAACAATACCATAATATTACATCCTTCTGTATACCACTTCGGGGAATATGGTACGATAGTATTCTTCAGGTGGCAACTTGATGCTGAAGATATTAAAACGTACGGCGGACTTCACCGCGCACTCAGCCGGCGTGGAGACTTCGCCGGCCGCACCAGTCGGGCAGCGACCCTGGCTCATCCCCAAGAAGTCCAAGCTGTTCCTGGAGCAGTCCATGAGGGAAAGAGAGAATGCCATCTGTAAGCACATTTTCTATTTGCCAACTAGCTGTTATCTGAAACTTCGTTCGTGAGGCATTTTGGAAAAAAAGTTAACTAAGTTCCTTGTTATTATAACATCAGTTATCTGCCAGTGGAAGTCCGAAACAGATAGGCAGACGGACGAACCGACAAATATTTTAAAAATAGTTTTTTTTATATGTACCGTATGCCGTATATGTACCTTCTATGCGATTCAAATAAGAATAAGAATGTCAATAACCTCTATCTGTCAAATGTCACTGAAACGTATGGTTTGCAAAAGAACTTATTTGCATAGGTATCAATAATAATAGTCTTACATCAAATTTTAATAAAAAGGTTAAATTAGTAGTACCTAAATTGTTTTAAGTCGTAATTCGTTTTTTTAAACCATACCATAACTTATTTTATTTTCATTTTTGGCGCAAAGGCCCAGAAGCCACGCCAAAATTTTGGACGCCAGTCGCCATTTTGTCGTTGTTAGTGTGCTCCGTCGTGCGACTGAGGGCATTTTTTCAGTCAACCTTTGCAAATAAATTTTATTTAAAAAATATCTTGTTTTGCTCACCCTACCTAACTGGTTAGAATTGACAGCTATGGCGTCACAATATGGCGCAAATCGATCCTATTCTCATTTGAATCGCATAGTAGGTAGATACATATATTAGTTTGGTTATGCAAAAATAATTGTAGCTTATGGACGCTAAGTATCGCTTATCTCTGCTTAAGGCGTATCCTAGCGTTGGTGAAAACCGGTCATTTGTTTGACAGCCATGCACGAGACATTCCAACATGAGCTGAACAGGCTCCGACTGCTTGCCACAAAGACATTACTGGAAGCCCACGTCAAGTCGGACAACTCTGTTGGAACCGGGAGTATGGGGTCCATGCGACTCACTGCAGAGGTATGCTCTATCTATATCATCACGCTTGTATTAACTAAGGGTTAAGCAAATTCAAAGTCAAATCATTCATTCCGTATAGGTCTATGGGGGCACTTACAAATCGTCAAGTTTACATTTTTTTTCCTTATATACTACTACCGGATATAAACGCGACCTCTACTAAGAAGATCCGGCAAGAAATTCAGTGGGCTGATCATTTTTTTAAATCGCCAAAACTTATTTTAAATACACAGGTACATATAGCTCCAGTGTTGCCTTTAGAGCTGCTTTTAATAATAAAGATAAGATAATAATACATTAGTAAGGCAACACACACTACACTTTGACATGACGGGCAATATTTCGATTTTTGTTTTGAACCTGAGCTGTACAATCCCAAGCTGATTTATCATCTAAATAATCCGAGATTTTGTAATAGCCGTCGTTTCCAGGTCGAAGGTATGGGTCCCGTGTTCCGCGTGACACTGGCCATAGAGAACACGTCCAGAGACAAGGCTGTCATCGGACTCTCCATACTGTTTCATGTACACACTATCAACTATAAAGTAGCCAATCCGTACATCAAGGTGGGTGAGATTACATTTAGTTAGCACTATGTGCTACCTCCGATTTTGTCCTCGTGGAATTAAAAAAAAAATCTTCGTCATTTGCCTTACCTTGTCTCATTATTTGGGGTCCTTTACGGAAGTGAATTTTAGGAATGGAAATTCATCTCACTTTTCCGTCATACTGACATCCACTCCGATCTCATTCATATCACTTTTTACACACTCCATCCATCTTTTCTTTGGTCTTCCTCTCGCTCTGTATGTATTCACATTATAAAAAAGAAATATTTAAAAAAACCTGACTTCAAAAACCTAGTTGCACTAAAAAGCACTAAATTAACCATATAATTCATTACATTTGGAGTAGGTGCCAATATACGTCAGACTAGGGAAATACACTCATGAATTGGCACCGAAGCTATCTGTCAGTGAAAATCCTATACAATCGGTCCAAGAGATTAGTACCCGGAACATATAATGTAAGAACAAGTTGCATTTGGTGCTGCCAAATGTAGTTTAGCCTCATTTTATGCCAATACCAAAAGGAACTCTGTGTCAATATCCATAGAGATTGAATTTCTGTAGTGAATGCCACGCGTCCACGTATCAAAATTCGCTCCTGCTATCATCAGTGTCATATAGTTGGACAATGAACTTTTTCTATGAGTTAAAACAGTTTGTTTTGGTATAGCAAAAAATACTTACTTAAGTAGTATTTAACCATGTCTCAAGGTGCCCTTGTTGTCGCCTGGTGCCAAACTGAAGTTCCCAACCAAATTGGAGGAAGTGTTTGATGATAACATCAGTCCGGACGTGTTGTTCCGCCCGCTCACCGGCCGCGGCGGTGACAGCTCCCTGGTGAAGATCCTACTCCTCAAAGGTTGGTTCACCTCACAACTGTTAATCTTTGTATCGACAGCTGAAAGTGGAAATATTGTATTACGAAATATCCAATTTTACACCAGTGCCGAGGAACTATTCCAAAAATCCATAACTCCATAGTAAAAGTAGGAAAAAATCAACGCTCTGTAATGATTAATCTATTCTATATTATTAAGTAATTGAGACCAATTTTTGAAATAAGATAATTCGGCTTTCAGCCGTCGAAATATAACAAAAAAAATCGTTTCTACCTATGTTATAGACTTTGAAACCATCCAACCTATGTGCTCCAAAACAGTTTCATTAGGCAGGCAATAATGTTTTTGACCGCTAAATAAATGTAAATGTATTTCTTTTTATAACATAACCCACACGCCGGGTATCCGCTACTACAGCCCTTTTAACGTCCCACTGCTGGGCACGGGCCTCCCCTCAATGCGAGGGGGATTCGGGCCATAGCCCACCACGCTGGCCCAGTGCGCGTTGGCAGACTTCACACATCTATCGAAAACTAGTCAAGTTCCCTCAGACGTGCAGGTTTCCTCACGATGTTCTCCTTCACCGTTTCATAGCAAGTGATCATCTCGGATGGAAATGAGATTCGCACATAAATCTCAGAGGTGCGAGCCGGGGTTTGAGCTGCACACTTTGATTTGCAAGGCGTGCGTTCGACCACTCGGCTAATAATAAGTGTCGCCAGACAACGCATGCTCTTCGTAGGATCCCAAACTAAGCAAAGCCGGACACCGTACAATTGATTGGGGGTAAGTTTTTTTTTTTTTTGAAGGACTTACACTGTTGGCCGTGAGGTAGCCTTTACAGGACTGGGGGTAATCCCAGTAACACTCAAAGAAGCGCTAATTCCAAAGAGACCATTTTTGTAATTTGACATTGGGAATCGAACCCCTTTCATATTTTTTAAAATTTTTGTACCGTACTTTTGGGGTAAACTCAAGTTTTGCTTAGATTGAGTTTCTTGATAGTGATTCGGAACCATCAAGAATTTTCTTTATGATCTTTTCAATATACACATCTTTCTAAATTACGGCAGACAGTAAATATTTATTAGTGTTGCCTGCCTACATGAAGTTTTTTTTTCATAGAAGGTCGTAAGACCCCCGTGCTGGCTGCTACAGTGCAGATGCCCCCCACTGACCCCCTGATGCTGCCCTTCGAGAAGATCCAGGCAGCCGCCGCGTTCAACGATCACGACTGGATTAAGGCGTAGTGTCTTACAATAAATGGCGCTGTGTTACACCAAAATAAACTTTATTTTTAGTAAAGCCTTTCTATGTCCCACTCCTGGGCAAAAGCCTCCTCACACATCCTCCACACATCTCGGTCCTGGGCTATTATTTGACTTGCCATAGATGTGTGAAATAAACCTAATAAAATAGCCGTCGCGGGACGCCTGGCAGATGTGAAACATTATGTTATTTAGAGGAGAGCGAGAGAAGCGTCGTAGCGGCGAGTGAGCGAAGTCAGCCGGTGGTCGGAGTCTAAGCGGCGGAAAGAACCGAGGAGCCACGGAGCTGCTCGAAGTTTTCGCATCACGGCATCGCGGCATCAACAGTTGATCTCTCCGCCAAGCGCGCCATTAGATGTTTCACATCACTAGGTACTCTTGCTTGTGTCTGCACCATTATCTGCATGAGTATTGCTTTACTATACATAACACTTTAGTTTATTGCACTCGCGAGATTAACCCCAAGGTATTAACACTTCGAGTAGATAAGAGTAGGATATACTTATCACTTAAGCTGTTATCAGCAGTCCGGCGATGGGTACGTACGGTTACTGATAACGAAGATAATATTAAGTAAGAAATATAATGTATTGTTGGCGCCGCGATTGCCTTGAGACAGGGTGGGCAGTGACATTTGAAAATGACATTGGCACCAATGAATTTGTCCTTTAAATTAATTCTTTGCTATTAATGACTTGACACTGGTTGAAATACCCGCTAACTGCAGGTGGAGCCATTCCTCATCTTATTCTATTAAATATCATCATATCATTCATTTCGTAAAAAAATAAGAATTACTTGATGGCTAATGAGCCATCTTTATCAAATTCTTCACCCATTTTTGGAACGTAGTTCCTTATCGCGCGTTGCGAAAGGGGGCTAAACGGAAGAAATTAAGACGAAAATATGTAACGAAAATTTTGTAACGACACTTTTACATATGTGTGTGTGTGATTTTTATTGTATACATTTATGTATACAATAAAAATCTCGATTGCGATTGCGAAATCACACACACATATGTAAAAGTGTTGTTACAAAATTTCGTTGCAGTCTTAATTTTTTCCGTCTAGCCCCCTTTCGCAACGCGCAATAAGGAACTATGTTCCAATAATTAGCGAAATCGGTTCAGCTGCTCTCGAGATTTGTGCTTAGCAACACATTCAGCGATTCATTTTTATATTATAGATGTCGTAGGGTGAAAGGCTATTTGGTTTAAGCGACATTTTTTTAATTTTACACGAGAGCATACTTATTCGACGCAGAAAAAATATCTGATTCCAAATATGTATTTAAGTCAATATCGCACAAAAGTGTCGCTAAGTCAAATAATGGCCCCTCGATGTGTAGAGAGCGAGAAATCGATGCGAGAAATATGTACTTGCAAGCTGGTTGGGGAATGCAATCAAACCACGTCCTAATTATAACGGATATATTCGCAGACTGACACGATAATAAAAATTACATGCCTAAAGTACTTACAAACTACCTTATATACTAAATATCAATAATGATCTAATCTACCCTCAATACCCATACATAACAGTATTTATTGAATTTTTCCTCGCTATTAATTACTTGACACTGGCTGAAATACCCGCTAAACGCAGGTGGAGCCATTCCTGCTCATTTTATTCCATTAAATTCCATCATTTCGCAATCTTGCGAAATGAATGAAATAAGATTAGTCTCAGAAGAACTGCTACAGTACCTACTTTAAATCTCCTACACACACTGTTGAAAGCCACGTATCTTTAACGACTTCTTCCTATTGCCATTATACCGGGCACATTCTCCCTCAATACGATACGGGAGATTTTTTGGGCTATAGTCCACCACGCTGGCCCAGTGCGGGTTGGTGAACTTCACACGCCTTTCTATAGACGTGCAGGTTTCCTCACGATGTTTTCCTTCACCGTTTCATGGCAACTTTGAATATTTCTCACAAGTATCGTGTTCTGGCCTTTTGGTACATCCATAACCCTATTCAGCAGTGTAAACTACACATATGAGTGGCGACTACCAATATTTACAAAGTAGACAATGCAAATTTGACATAGGACTCGAGATGTTACTAGTTAAAGAAATTAACGACAAATAAAAGTTGGAAAAACATGGTCCAATTTCAATAAAATTTCCATACCATTCGGTTGTATGTCCGAAACTTCAAAGTATTATTTCGGACGTCTGAAACAACCTGTATAGAGCAATTGTCTCTATACCTAACCTTCAAGAAATCTAGCTATCCAGCTGGACGATATAAGACAGATAAATTAAGTATATACCTACGCCACGCTCTTATCGTTCGACCTTTTTCACATTGAAAATTATTTAAGTCTCGTAATCACTATTTCGTAACTGTTAATTTAGCTGTCACTAGATCAGCGATACCATATCGCGGCTTATAATCAGAAAAGTACCGAAGCGTGCTATGGAAGGCGATAATTTGCAGTTAATCATCAGAGAAATGTATGTTACTTTCTAGCAATGCGTATATGGACCCGTCACGTGAAAACTGACTTTGAAAACTAAAAGCCAGAAATGACCTCATAATTTATTACATTTGGAGTAGGGGGCAATACATATGTATTTATATTGTATACATTGATATATTATTTGAGAACACCACCAACAGCTGCACAAAACTCTTTTAGTTTATTCTTTTCTCTTTCTTAGTGGTTCTCTGGATGAAATTACCCTTAGCGATAAGACCGCCCAATTATACCTACGTAGCTATGTAGACCTAAGAATGTTATAATTTTCTTTACTTGTTATTTTTTACATATTTTTTCTCTGTCTCTCTATTTGGTGTGCAAAAAAGAGTAGATACTCTGTCTACCTTAATGCGACTCTACGTCGTCAGGACTACGTAGATACATATCGCACATTTAAAAATATAGAGACCCATTTTGAAATTTTAGGATTTCGACTATAAATCTTAAAGGGTCGTTCTAACGGCCATTTTTCAACAACATTATTTTTGAGTTAGGTCTCTATACTTTTAAAGGTGCGATATTTAGGTACTTGCTCACGATATCAAAATCGTACATGCAAGTATTATTGGCATCTCATAACAGCCTTAAAAAGTGAATATATTCAGCAAAAAATCACCCCCAACCGAAGCCCCGAAGGTGGTACCTTCCACCCCTTCGGGGTCTGATTGAGATTTTTTAGGAATCCTACCTAAACAAAATAAAATCTAAATTGGTCCACTAAAAACATACTGGTCGAAATCAGAACCTTCTGCTTTTGTTGAAGTAATTTAAAACGAACGCTGCTTTATCTGCGCTCATATGGATTTCCAGCCTATTCAAAAGTGTGAAAGAGTGTTAGGGGTCTTATGTAAATGTAGAAGACCCAAGCCTACCTGACTGCCTGAAGGACACCCTGCCGTATTTTCTAGTTTTGTTTCGACATATGGAATAGGGATAATCTGGCGCAATGAATCAAGCGGCCTACAATAATTTTTTGCGAGCGTCTGGACATGCCTGTGGGCTTTTTTGCCATAGTGGAGACGTTTAACCACACAGGCTGAAGGAATAAGTACCCCCAAGGAATAAACCCATTAACATACCCAAACATTAAAGATAATCTTAGTTATTTATCTTTTATATTACATTAATTTAGTATTTATTGCACGTGCAGATAAACTATAGGTATCTTTATTATTTCAAATTCATCGTAACTCCAAGTGACGCACACAGCTTGATCGAGATTTAGACCTATTTATCATTATCATATCTATGCTATTATTTCATAGCATAATTTTTAGGCGTAAAACAATTGATCATGTTAATATCAAAAAGATATAGAGATCTACTCTAATCAGCCGGGTCGTAAGTGTAAGTTGCTACGTTTCATTTGATAACATCTCATCTCGTAATAATGCTTGCGTGATTATCGTCTGGTGAATCATTTATCATTTACTTAGATGCGCACTGATCAGCCATTAGCATAAAACTAAGAGGTACTAAAACTACTACTACAGTCCTTTTTAACGTCCCACTGCTGGGCACGGGCCTCTCCTCAATGCGAGGGGAATTCAGGCCATAGTCCACCACGCTCGCCCAGTGTGGGTTGGCAGACTTCACACATCTAACGAGAACTAGACAAGTTCCCTCAGACGTGCAGGTTTCCTCACGATGTTTTCCTTCACCGTTTCATAGCAAGTGATAATCTCGGATGAAAATGAGATTAGCACATAAATCCCAGAGGTGCGAGCCGGAGTTTGAACCTGCACACTTTGAATTGCAAGGCGTGCGTTTGACCACTCGGCTACCACTGCTAGGAACTAAAACAATACCAAGTATATTTGGTTCGTATGAAATTAAAGTGCTAGAAAGGAAGGGCGATTTTCAACCTTCTTTTTTTAATAAAATGCAATAGGTAGTAAATTCTTCACTTAATTGATTGTTTACAGTAATTCTTTCACTTATTTAAATCACAATATTTTACTGTGTATAATAAATTAGTCCTCTTTTCCATCAAGTCTAAATCACAATATTCCCGTCAAACCTCTAATCACCTTATCCTACGTTCCGTTGAGTCTGAACAAAAGTAATGAAGTACATAACAAAATTCGTAGTTTAGGTGCCTCTATTATATAGGGAAAGTAAGTCTTCGTAGATACCTACCTACATGGGACCTTCGCACATAGATTTATTATCCACACTAGCTCAAGTAGGTGGGTTTCTAATAAGTGTGCGTAATTCCCACTCGAAACACAAATAAAACCTAAAAAACTCATCGTAAGTCAACGTTAAGTCATAAATCGTCAACAAGTTTATAGAGTAGGTATCTCGGTATAGGTATATCTAAACAATATACGTGGCCTAAATCCTAATCTGGTTCTAGGGCCTGGCAAAGGAGTGCTCGATGGAAATTTCCCGCAGATAATACGAGGACCCCTCTTCGTGAATATTTGCAAAACACTTGTCTGGCGATCTATTTCAGTGCGATAAAAATCGCAAGATACGATGCAGGTATCACTAGAAAAATGTAGGTTACAACTGCTACATAAGCGCTTATCGGAAACACTATGAAACCCTTTAAGGGAAATTAAAAGTACCCAAGTATAATATTTTCGCTGATCTATGGGTCAATTTTTTGGGTAAAAGAGGCTTATTCTTTATCGTATAGGTAATATAACTTTATTATTTATTAAAATATCAGAAATTATTCATGACACGTTAATTCCTTCATTTTTGCAATAAGTAGGCCATCTACATTAATTTATCCCAAGACTTACTTATTCACAAGGTGTGGCATACATGGTATACAAGTGAATATATAACTATATAAATATTCTGTGAATATTTCAAGCGTAGCTCCATGTCCCTAGCTATTTTGTTCAGGGCACAGGACCTGTGTAGGTATAGTTTGGAAGCTGTAATGTATTCCATCGCGTTCCTGTACTGAGGAACATCCTTATTGTACGTTCCTCCGGGAAGAAATTATAGTGGACAAGCCGTTGATTGCTTAGTCCTCTCTCTAGTTGAAGGTGGATACTTACTAGATACAATATATTCATATCAAAGGGCGGCGATAGGTAAATATGTGGATATCGATCCGTCTCTGATATGATTCTTAGTTAGCTGAGAAATCTTTCATAGCTACTTAAGTCTTGTCCCAAATTTCGTCTTGAGAGCTATGTAATAGATAATTAATGCACATATATAACGCTTTTATTCCCCGAAGGGGTTGGCAAAGGTACACTGCATTGCAAATACACTTTGTTATTAGAAAGCGATCATATTGCCATGCCGGGTATATTCTACCTCAATGCAAGGGAGATTGGAGCTATAGTCCACGTTAGCCCAGTGCGAGATGGTGAACCTCACACATCTAGCTAATAGATGTGCAGGTTTCCTCACGATGTTTGTTTGAAGTGGCAATAATTAATGTAAAATATATATATAGGTACCTATTATTGAATAAATACTTAAATATCGTCAGACAATAAATAGATACTCGTCGTATGATCCCAAACTAAGCAAAGCTTGTACTTGTAAGATCAGGGCAGATTCTGGAAGGGCTATTTCCTGAATTTGCCTCTTGCGTGAATCGAACTCGCAACCATCCGGTTCAGTGCGCCGAGTGGCCTACTCTCAAACAAACCACTAGACCAAGCCGTCAAGCCAAGACTAATTGTTTTACAATTTCTTCATAGAATATTGTACTGTAGTATAAGCAGTACCTAGTGTTTAAGTAAGGTATTACCGCCCACGGGGCTTTTGTTGGGATAATGTGTTGATTATCTCGGTGCGGATTACTAGCGTTTGCGATAACTGCCCAGTTTTATTGGGTGATAGCGTTTATTTATGTTATAAATCCGTCAGGGTTGGCGAATTGTGAAAACTGAATATTTTCTATTAAAAGTTTTTGTGAATGCGAATTCCGCCTTGGATGCAAGGGGTGCGAATTCTATCGCAAGAAGTCGCTCGCTCACTGTCTTATTTCATAAGAGAGAAAGAGACATAACTAACGTTTCAAGCGACAAATATATACTCTTGGATCGCGTACTATCTGTCCGTTTACGACTTGCATCTCTGGAATTTTTACTCATTTGTGAATAGTGAAAGTAAATATCGTGACTAACACTTAAACATCTATTTAAAGACATGTAAAGTTATCCAACCCCTAAAAGGCTAGCGTGGTGAACCATGACCCTTAATCCATCTTACAATTAGCTATGAGGTCTGCCACAACCTGACGTAATGACAATAGGCTCCCAGATATTACATTGGGACCAAGATATCATCAGCGAAGTGTAGGTACAAGTTACTGTGGGTACCTTTAATGGACTAGGTATACAGCCAGACCTGTGCAAAGCTTATTTTGTACCTTAGTCGCTGACGAGAATCTAAACTGTAATAAATCATCCGTGCCGTGACATACGTAATATGCCTATAACTATATGAGGGTAACCCTATGTATCAAAGATAAATTTATTTAGGAAACACTATAGATTGTCAACCCTAGGCGCGGCTTGCCGGCGTCCACTGAAATTTAAGTTAAGCGTGACTTCAAGAATCCTTCAGTACACTCGTGGATCTCGACCTAGCCTGTCTACCCCCAGGTGAGTTACAATACTCTTATAACTATTATCAAATATACAAATTATACCGTGTTAGTGTATTAATAGTCTATCTATGTTACACTTATTAGGTTTTACCTATTAGGTACAATATAGACTAACAGATGTGTATTTAAAAATATGCATAAAAATATGTCGCCAGACTACACATTTTTATCGTATGACCCCAAACTAAGCAAAGCTTGCACTGTGGGTAACTAGGGCTGTAGCTAGAGTCGAATTTGAAGCAGGGTAGTATTAGTTACAGGCAGAGCGAAAGTAAGAACAATTTTTTTTTATCTCAAACTCTTTTGGTATATTTAAGGTAGGGCATTGTGATGTCCTCCGGTGAAGCTGTAAAGGCCAACTCACGGCCAACAGTGTAGTCCATAAAAAAAGGCATTGTGATGTCATTACCCCACAATGCCCTCCAATAAAATGTTTGTCTTTCAACTGTCAGATTTGTCGAGAAAATGACGTCACATTGAACTTTTTGTACTGGACATGGCTCGGTGCGACGTCATTTTCTCGACGAATCTGACAGTTGAAAGACATAAAACTTGTCTGCACGTCATGCTATAGAGCCTGGAGCATGACCGCGTAGACATTCGTCGGGAAAATGACGTCACACCGAGGCACGTCCCGTACACTAATGTCTACACCGTCTTGCTAAGGGTGCTGGTCATACCTATCTATCTAGATAGGCAGATGATTAAGGTATCGATAAAACTAGTTTATAGTTATTATAGTATCTACAAGGTCACACTTTATTATGGAAACACATAGACATCTATATATAGATAAGTAAGCCAGAAGTCGATTTATTATTGAGTATTTTCCTTTAAAGACGATAGCTTATCGTAAGTATCGTATTATAATAAGTACTCAACATCAATCATCAACGAAATCGAAAATTATGCGACTTTGATTAGATTTTAGTTTTAATTATTGTTGCTTGCTCGTGTTGGTAAGTCATTTGCACTTTTTTTTCTTTTTACGAAATATTTCACGACAATTAAGTAGTTAAGTAATTGACTATTTTCTAACAAAGGATTTTTTAAATTCGATTCGTATGTTTTTATTTTATTGTTTTTGTCCGTCTGCGGTCAAAAATGTAGGTACTTTAAGGGTTTATTTACTATCAGTACCTAGGTACTATCATGAAGTAGGTCGTGAGCATTGGTCTATGCCTATCTTACCATAGTACTTAGTAAGTTTTTTTTTGGGTTCCGTACCCAAAGGGTAAAACGGGAACCCTATTACTAAGACTTCGCTGTCCGTCCGTCTGTCACCAGGCTGTATCTCATGAACCGTGATAGTTAGGGAATTGAAATATTCACAGATGATGTATCTCTGTTGCCGCTATAACAACAAATACTAAAACAGATAATAAAATTAATATTTAAGGGGGCTCCCATACAACAAGTGATTTTTTTGGCTTTTTTATAGATAATGGTACGGAACCCTTCGTGCGTGAGTCCGACTCGCACTTGGAAGGTTTTTTTTTTAATTTTATATAAATTTTACATTTGGGTACCTAACTAGGTACGACCGCTTGGTTTAGGGATTATGAATGTAGATCTCTCAACTTACTGCAAGACAACAATACCTTTAGCCCTGTAAAATGTAGTTCGTGTATAATACACCAACAGGTAAGTAAGTATCTACAATACATGCATCATGACATTCGTCGACACTACTGTTAACTAAATGTCGTTTGAAAGTGTGACGACAGTTTAAAGTTTCCGTTGCCAGTCGTTGAACCTGAGGAATGTCCGCTGGCATGCGTCTGCGCATGCTTACTCTTAATATGGGACATGAAACTCTTTGGAGAAATCACTAATTTCTTTTTATATCACGTGTCACTTTTAGACAAAGGATTCCTGGATGCCAAATAAATAAGATCTAATTTCTTATGCCTATGTAGGCATTACCCATAAGTAGGTAGGTTAAGATTAAATGATAAGTAAATAAGTACTTAGATAATTATATTTCTTATGCTCATTTAATCTTCGTTACTAGGCACAGGTTACTTAACACTTTTACCTATCTACCTCCTTATAGAATAAATGTTATTGTTACAGATCTCATCTTAAATAAACCATCATGTCTCTGGACGCGGTAAGTAACTACCATTTACCTATTTATTTCATAATCCGTTAATATTTTTTAAGTTCCTGTACGTAAGTAACTATTTTATAACTGGCCAATTTGGTAACCTTTCGTTTCTTAAAAGAATAAAGTAAACTTTTTAAAATTGTTAATGACGTCAATAATTTTTTTTCAATGATAACAAGTCACGCGAAGCGGATAATTAATTTTTAATTTAATCTTATCATAAAAAATCTCTTTATTGTTTTGTTTTTATTGTGAGTACATACATACTCAAACCGATAGCATGAATACTTTTTACCTATAGGTACCTACATATCGGCTCTTTCAAAGATATGTGATGATAATTTGTGTCATCGTGGCTTAGTACCTACTTTAATTTTGCTGTAAGATTACTTAACTCTTTGGTTGTACATATAAATATCTATAAACATACATAGACATAATAAAATGTCTTAATTTAGATATGCTCTTTGATACCTAATGCTTTTTAGGGTTCCGTACCTAAAGGGTAAAACGGGAACCCTATTACTGAGACTTCGCTGTCCGTCCGTCCGTCCATCCGTCCGTCTGTCGCCAGACTGTATCTCATGAACCGTAATAGTTAAAGAGTTGAAATTTTCACAGATGATGTATTTTTGTTGCCGCTATAAAAACAAATACTAAAAAACAGAATAAAATAAATATTTAAGCTGGCTTCCATACAACAAACGTGATTTTTTTGCCGTTTTTATAGATAATGGTACGGAACCGTTCGTGTGCGAGTCCGACTCGCACTTGGCCGGTTTTTTATGGTCAGCAAAGCGGATGCCAAAATATTTTATTGTTCGTAATTATCCTCTTCAACCTTAACAGATATTCTAATAATAAACAGTTACTTATTTTAATCTTTTATTTAATTGTTAGTTATAAATGTATGATATTAAGACTTTAAGACCCAACTTTTTTTATTGTGCGCTGAATCTATGGTTATTTGAAACGTTAGGACCTATTTTAAAACGCAATTTCAAGAATGAAGAATAACTCGGCACTTGTCTGAACTGTGTTATGTCGTTCCAGCAATTCGCCGAGGTCTCCGGCAAGGTCAGGAACTGGAAGACTAAGCCCAGTGACGAGGAGAACCTCAGTCTCTACTCCCTCTACAAGCAGGCCACCGTTGGAGATGTCAACATCGGTAGAAACCCTTGAAACTTATAGAAATTGGCTTAGTTACAAACCATTAACAATAGCGTTTTTATGTACAAAAGTGCACTACAAAGACTTTAAAGATGGTTAATGGTGCCGATTTTGTTAACACAAAAGTAAACTGAGGTTAATTGAGCAAGAAATTTCGAAAATATTATGGTCATGGAGATAGTGTAATTTCATAATCTAAAGATTGATTATTAAGTTTAGTAATTAGGTAAGTAAGATTAGTAAGTAATCATATGACGAAGATCGTATAGATACTTATTAAAGAACCATTATTTATAATTACTCCCGTGTCTTCACCATGGATAAAACATTCGCCTACTGCCAAATTTATAGAAACTTCAACCTATATAGGTACCGAAATGCCTTGTATTTATGATTGTAATCCTCTATAGGTGGAATAGGCCGAGTAGAAGCGATTATGGGGCTTGTTGCTTATAAGACAGAAATATAATCTTTATGCACATTGGCACAGAGTTCGTTTTGGTATTGGCAAATATTTTGACGCAAAAGCGTTGACGCCCTATTTTGCGGAGGCTTTGATGTATGAGTTAGATACCAATTTATTTTTAGTCCTGAAAGTTTTAGTTTGGTCGTAGTTTGATGCCAACATAATTAGCATTAATGTCCGTCCAAAATGTAATTAGTAAAAAAAATAAGTAGTTAGTAGTGATTAATTTGTGTTGTCCAATTGCAGCTGAGCCCAGCGGCCTCGTTGAGAAGGCCAAGTTCAAGGCGTGGACCGGCCGCAAGGGCATCTCCCAGGACGACGCCAAGAAGCAGTACATCGACCAGGCTGAGAAACTTCAATCCAAATACGCATAATTATAATAATTAGGCTACGTGACTTTTCTAATAAAAAATGTGTAAATAAGTTGTTTCAAATTAGTTTTTTTTTGTCGTTTACTAAATAATTCATAACTATAGGGTTGCTGTGACTCATAATAAGCAGTTACTAGAGTCAGTATCAGATTTATTTTTATTAACCAGGTACTTATGAATCGTCAATAACCAAAAATAAAGTAGGACTACCACCCACCCATTCGGAATGCGAATGGACAAGAAACTGTATGGTTACAAATCAAATCAAATCAAACAGATGTTCTCTTCATGTTTGCCACATATATGGCGTACAAATATTAGGTTTTTTTTTATTATTAAATAAAAATATTAAAAGGAACAAAAAAAGTTATAGATAAAACAAAGTAATTAAAATTATAAAATCTCGAAATAGCTCAGATTTAAATATAATATAACAATTTATTGAAAAATAAAAATAATAGTAAAAAATTAAAGACATTCACAAAAAATACAAGAAGGAGAATAAAAATTGGAGTGAAAAAAAAAAGTGTAGAAATGTAGAGTGTAAAAATGTCTAATTCTAAATGTCATAAAGAGAATGTAGGAATGTCATTCTGTTACTCTTTACCATTAGGGATTACTTAAGTAGGTAATGTTTTTTACCTCACATATACCAAAGAAAATATTAAAGTTGTGTAGAGAGTCATGATGAGGTACTTACTTAAAGATATTTAGCTACTAAACTATTTTATCCTACTCTACCTTCAGGAAAACAGACTCAACTATATGCTCTGGACTACCAATCTACCGTAGATATGGACTATGCACACCAATACCGCTTGACAACCCACAGTTTATAAGTCGTATACTATACCTACACTTAACAACGTGTGATTTTCGTTAAGCAGCGCCTATTATGAATTTAAGGTAATGCCATTGATTATCATTTGACGGAGGCGACCAATACGGCCTGCCAAGTATGTAGGTGCTCTGAATCTGCAACATAAGTTGCAGAGCACCTTTGCTAATACAAATTACCAGGCGTTTTGTTTTAGTGCTTCGCATCGCAAGGCAGGATGCTAAAAGGTGGAGGAGCTAAAAGTAGCTATTTAGCACCGTAGGATTCTAATAGGCTGGCATTAAGATACTAACTAATCTGCCAACTTAGATACCTATGTGAAAAGCTTTGACTGCTACTGTACACTATTAAAGAAAACCCTCCAAATAATTGGAATGAGAATGTCGTCATCTCTCGCTAGTGGAAATCTACTGACGTGAACGTAATATGCTTTGGACATTTTTTTAGACCTATTATTGTTTGGGTCAACTACTCGACGTCTTTGTTCTTGACCCTTTATGACCTCTTCGTTCGGAAATACGAATCGTCAAAAATTTTACGAGGTAAAATGACATTTGTTGTGTCAGAATTTCCGTCCGCCAGCGCCCCCTCCTCGCCCCGGCAAATAATTTTTAAGGTTATGAAATAAAATTCTGATTAAATTCATTTGTTTTTTCTAATCACAAATCTGCGATAAAGATAACGCTTACGCTACGTGGTTCAAGCGTTAACAGACTGGTCACCCCCACTTTTGTTTGATTTGTATCGCGTGTTTGTCCGTAGCCAGCCAACCGCAAACCAGCCAGCCAAGCCAATCGAGCCAGTTCTTAACAAGATTCCGCATTGAGCGCTTGCCTGTTCCATAAGTAAGTTCAGTGACGTGTACCCACCTATTTACAGTTATAAAACTATGAATTTATGCCGCATTCTAAGGATTATACCGTTGTATACGTTTAAAGCACTGTGAACTATTTGAATCATAATTGCATTTTTATTGGGTTATTAAGCGTATAGTTTAGCCGGCGATGTGAGTTCTGTGTACTCATATATATTCTATCTGTATCTTAATTACTGTTTTTGTTTCTAGATAAATCAAAACCACCACACACCATGTCTCTCCAGGAAGTGAGTATTTTATATAATAACTTTACCTAGTCTAAAATTAACCTACCTAGGTAATTACCTACTTGAAACTTAAGATCAGAGTCCATTATAAATCTCATTCTATTGGTAAAGAAGTAAAAAAATATAACACAATATAATGTTTTCCATGGAATACGGATTTTAGCTACATATTTTGTAGTTTGGTCTACAGACTGCGCTTTAAACTTTAACTGTATTATGGTTAGTAATGTCCTGCTTATATTAATCATCTAAAGTAGTAATTTTACACTACTATATCTAAGGGCAGTTTTAGTATGAGTTATGCAAATCCTCTTTGCCCCTAGAAAGAACTATGCATTAGAAAATTGAATAAAAAATTACAAAACCAATTAGTTTTGATAGTAGACAGTAGGCAAGTAGGATACTAAATACAGTAGGTACTTAGGGCTGAAACCAGATTTTTTAGACAGAGACAACCATTACTTTTTTACATATGTATCGCCTCGTGTGTCAGCAATGCGACAAATAATAAATATTTTCTTTTTTCTTTACTTAGCACACTGGTAGTATAAGTTAGATGTTTCTATGAATAATCAAATGCGTTTGTCATCAAAATAATATTGGGTTCATTGCTCTGACAGCCCTATCCTTGGTAAAAGGTATCACACATGAATGTTAAGATGCAAGAAAAGAGAAGATGGCAATTTTATCCTAAGGCACATCCCTGGTTTAGACAAAAAATAGGTTCTTTTTTTTTTTTTCTCAATAAAATAAAATTATAACAATCAAAAAAGTCTGCCAAACTGCATAAAAGTTTGTCGGCAGCAGTTCTTGTGTATCCGTTTTACATTTTTCATTACTTAAGTGCTAATATATTATCTAAATATACGGTCTTAAAGGTATATCAATACAGATTATGGCTTTAGAACTGTAAGATTACTTAAAATATATCATTAAACTTAAGATAGCCATCTTCTCTATTACTATGGACACAGTGACAAATAATGTTTCCTTAATATTTTTTTCAGTTGATATTTAGTATATATATTTGTTAGTAGGTCTAGAGGCAATTCATTTATCAAGGTCGGTACTATGTATTTGCATGTTCGTTTACCAAAGTACTTGGTTACTTTTGGAACAGCAAGATTATTTTTTTTAGATAAACAAGTAGGGTACATATTGTTACTTGCTTTCTTGATATTGTTTGTGTATCTGTGTTTTGAGTGTTGGCAGACACCGTAACATACTGTGTATTCCAATATATGAGTTCCACACTTGTATGATATGTTTACAATATGAGATCACAAATCACACTCAAAATAATATATGATATGAGCAGTACAAAAACGTGCCTACCTTCCTACTTAAATAATAAAATGACCCCAAGAACTGGTAAAGGGTCAACATTTTTGCTTATACCAAAATGAACTGTATCAATATACATACTACTAACTACTACTACTACAGCCCTTTTTAACGTCCCACTGCTGGGCACGGGCCTCCCCTCAATGCGAGGGGGATTCAGGCCATAGTCCACCACGCTGGCCCGGTGCGGGTTGGCAGACTTCACACATCTATCGAGAACTAGTCAAGTTCCCTCAGACGTGCAGGTTTCCTCACGATGTTTTCCTTCACCGTTTCATAGCAAGTGGTAATCTCGGATGTAAATGAGATTCGCACATGAAACCCAGAGGTGCGAGCCGGGGTTTGAACCTGCACACCTTGATTTGTAAGGCGTGCGTTCGACCACTCGGCTACCACTGCTATAATATACATACATAAAGATTGAATTTCTGTGGTAAGAGACACACTACCAAGATGGAAAATTCGATCATGCTGTCAATTTCATTTCGTTGAAGAATGAACTTTATTTATAAGTCAATACAGTTTGTTTTGGTAGTGACATAAAATTGACGCGCGCGTGTTGATGCCCGAATGTGCGGAGGGAGGTGGGGTTTAAATACATTAATTAATACCCAAATTCAAATTTTAAATGACCTCAAACATTTGCATTGCTAAAATATGTCATTGATATGACTTTCCATTCTGACCTTACATCTGTATTATATAAATAAGAACGTACTCAGAGTCATCTGCCATCTTTATCTATAAAGTGTACTTATTGAATTTTTTGTGGCTATTAATTACTTGGCACTGGCTGAATACATATAATCATCATATAATATAAATATTATGTACACGCCAATATATTTTATACCTACAGGTCAAAGTCTGAAAGATGTTTTATATCTACAGGTCAAAGTCTGAAAGATGTTTTATATCTACAGGTTAAAGTCTGAAAGATACTGAAATAGATTAAATACTTATCCATGGATATTTAATGCCGGGCTTCCTACTTTTATATGGATAACCGAATTAATATAATAGCTAATGATTATTCAAAAAGTTTGCCCTTTAAATAAATTTAGGCGATGAAGTGTATTAGTGAGTCCAAAGAAATCGGATATAACCGTAGAAGTAGTGCTGCATAGTAAAAGCATCACTGTACACTTTTAGAGACATTTTTTTGTTACAACTCGTTCATTGTTGGTTGTAAATCAATAACCACAGAGTACTAGAGAACCTAATAGGGTGGGAAATATCATTTGATAGGATTAATGGACTAGTTTTTTAGGGTTCCGTACCCAAAGGGCAAAACGGGAACCCTATTACTAAGACTTCGCTGTCCCTCCGTCCGTCCGTCCGTCTGTCCGTCTGTCCGTCTGTCTGTCACCAGGCTGTATCTCATGAACCGTGATAGTTAGAGAGCTGAAATTTTCACAGATGATGTATTTCTGTTGCCGCTATAACAACAAATACAAAAAAATTGAATAACATAAATATTGAAGGGGGCTCCCATACAACAAACGTGATTTTTTTGCTTTTTTTATAAATAATGGTACGGAACCCTTCGTGCGCGAGTCCGAATCGTACTTGGCCGGTTTTTTATCCACACTTTTGATAGAAACCTTTGTACCATATATTTACAGGTTTCATTTATCTTAGATTGAATCCAAATAGCCATTGTTAACCACCTTTAAAATGGTTTTCCATGGTCGAACAATAATCTTTGGCACAGGTATATATCTACACTTTCAAAAAGTTTATTTTTTTTTCCTGTTACTAATAAAAATAAGTGCTACGTATCTACGGAAGTGCTTACGCATTACGGTAGTGACATTGATGAAACATAAATTTAAATATTATTAACCTTGCCAGTGAACTGCAAGTAAAAGTGAGTTTGTAAGTATGGCTTCCTCAAGTAGGGACATTTACCTCAGATGCCTTGAAATAAATTAAGTCTTAATTCTCGCAAAATGTACACGGCCTTTTATCAAAAGTGTAGCCTTTGTAGCCTTTTTTGGCACCGAACTTGAAGGGGCTATGAAGTACTCCATGTTTAGCGGCTTTCAATCAACAATGACAGATTTATAAGTGTAAATGATACAGTAATGTTTTACTATATATACACGACATGATTAGTTTATAAAAACTCTTTAGTATAACCCGACCGATTACCATTTCCAGCAATTCGACAAAGCCGCCGGTGACGTGAAGAAGCTGAAGACTCTGCCCAGTGACAACGACCTGCTCGAGCTGTACGGCCTCTTCAAGCAGGCCACCGTCGGAGACGCGGACCCCGCCAGTGAGTATACCTTTAAACCTTAGACAAATCAACAACTGGACTTGACTTTACATCTTCTTTTTTACGAAATGAATGAAATGATGTTATTTAATGGAAAAAGATGTGGAATGGCTCCACCTGCGTGTAGCGGGTATTTCAGCCAGTGTCAAGTAAATGACAGCAAGGGCAAATTCAACAAATACACTTCTATACTAATATTATAAAGAGGAAAGATTTGTATTTTTGTATATAACGAATTAAATTAAAAATAACTGAACCGATTTCAAAAATTATTTCGCCGTTAGAAAGCTATATAATCACTGAGTAACATAAGCTATATTAGAAACCGGGCGAAGCCGGGAAGGGCCGCTAGTTATACATAAAGATGGATGACGACAGTGATAAAGATGGCGGATGAATCCCCTTGACTTTACTTTAAAAAGTATTTTATGTCAATGACTGAACAGTGATCTGATGATCAGGCTTGGTTACGTGAACGAGATTTGATATGACTCACATTGCTACTCACTTAAGTATACACTTAGAAAAAGTGTAATAACTACAATTGGTAGCAGTAGATTCGGGATACCAATATAAAAAAAAACCTGTAGTTGTAGCTTGTGCGCCAAGACTAGACCTATGTCACGGAATATCTTTAATGTTGTCTCTTTCTCTCGTATGAAATTAGACAGAGGGAATGAATCTGTGACATAGGTCGCGTCAAAAGTTTTGCCAATACAGAAACGAACTCTGAGTCAGTATAAATAAAGATTTAATTTCTGTGGTGAAAGCCACGCGACCTAATACGCTCGCGCTGTCAATGCCATTTCGCTGAAGAATGAGCTTTTTCTGTGAGTCTATAAAGCTCTTTTTGGTATTGGAAAACATTTTTACGCGCGCGTCTAAACGCTCTAATGTGGCCAAGGCTTATACTACAATGTCACTTGCTTCACTGATAATAATACCCGATACCAACAATCAATCAATTTTATCAAAGATAACAATTCGTTATAAAAATGTAATCACTGGTTTATACGATACATTTTCACAAATCACATTTTATTACTCACTCATGATGACACTATTGATTTAACTAATTATTCTGCACCGAAGTCCATGAGCACAAGACTTCAAGTCTCCTAATACGATGGTTTCACTTTAATGCTTCAAAAAATATTTTTATCAATGATGTTAGGATATGATCACTATTTTGTAGTTGTAACACGAACGCCAAGACTAGTCTTGTGGCACAGTATATCTTGATTTTTCCTCTTTCTCTTGTAAAAAATAAGACAAAGAGCGAGCGAATTCGTGACAAAGGTCTAGTCTTGATATGCATGCTAACCCCACTGGGTGTTAGATTTGTCGAGCACATGACGACACGTCGAGGTTTCTCTTCCCCAATCATTTAGCTCGTTTAGCTCTACGGGGCACTTACAAATGGTCAAGCTTACATTTTTTTTCTTATATGCTACTACCGGATCCAAGCTCAACCACAACTGAGAAGATCGGCAGAAAACTCAGTTTAAATTTACAGTTTAAAATCTACTTTTAAAATGTACAATCAGGTATTATAGCTGGTAATTCAATAAATAATTATACTTCTGCTATAAGCAGACCATTATTAAAATAAAACAGATAAAGTAGTTAAGGTTTTCAAATTTATTAAGTGGGGTACATAAGATGTTCCGGTGTTATTTACACTCAGTTAAGTTAAGCTTCGGAAAAATATACAAGAAGTAACAGAATGCCGAAATAGTACTTTGGTATAGTCGTGGATCGTATACAATATCTATGAACCACTCATGCATCTTGCTCGCAGAATCTCATACATACTGACAAAATCGTCACCCACTTACAGTTATTTGAATAAAACGTTTCTGTTCTATTCTATACCTCCAGTGGAAAAATCTTAGCGTTCATGTAAATAATCTTAATGATCGGTGGAAACATGTTTATTTTTCGTAAAGAGGGAATTACCTACACGTAAGTATAAATATTAACATAATGCCGCGAAATGGCTGAGGTCAAACGTTAATTACGACAGACTGAGTGTATAGCCTCGAGGTAACAATGGACATTACCTACTTATGATTCTTAAAACCGCGATGGTATTATAACTGTTACGACAATTGTTGTCGTACCCAAAGGGTAAAACGGGACACTAATACTAAGACTCCGCTGTCCGTCCGTCTGTCTGTCTGTCCGTCTGTCTATCCGTCCGTTTGTCACCAGACTGTATCTCATGAACCGTGATAGTTGGACGGTTAAAATTTTCACAGATGTATTTCTATTGCCGCTATAACAACAAATACTAAAAAAACAGAATAAAATAAATATTTAAGGGGGCTCCCATACAATTAACGTGATTTTTTTTCATTGAACCAAGGACCGAGCAGCTTCGCATACTTTTTTGGGTCTAATACGCTTCTTGCGTCCGTTAAAGATAATGGTACGGAACCCTTCGTGCGCGAGTCTGACTCGCACTTGACCGGTTTTTATTGTATGCAAATAATAAACACTAAGTTTTTCGCCCATGACTCATCTCTCTCGTGGTCCTATAGCAGCTCCACCGCGATTAGACCCGTGGTACGAAAATTACGATTTTCTCTCTCTCTCTCTCACTCTTTCTTCTATAAAATATGGCACTGAGCGCGCGATACAGGTCTCGTCTTGACATGCATGCTAGCCCTGCCGGTGGTAATAATTCTGAAATGAATTTGCTGCCTATGAGGTTGTTGGATTTTTGTAAATATTATTCGATTGCGTCTTAACTTATTTGTCATGATTCTTCTTATCATTTTGTACGCGGCAATCACTATACAATCAATTAAACCTAGAAATCATACGTGTACCTATTTGAGTCATACACTTATCGATTAACTACTCGATCAATTTATAATCGTTTCCATTCGATAAAGATCTCGATTGAAACGTCGTATTTACGTGGAAAATGAGTCAAATCTTTCGATAAGGTTGCAGGTGCGTTTATTTAGGTCGTCGGGTTTTTTTATGTGCTTTTTTTTACTAAAGTACTTATCATAATCGTTTTTAAATAACACGAGTATCAGAAGTCCAAAATAATAGTTTACCGTTTGCATAAGTATCGGGTTTACAGGATGTTTCAGAAGTCTGAAATAATACTTTGACGTTTTCATCAGTATCGGGTATACAACTGAATGGTACCTATAAAAATTATGTCGAAATTCGACCATGTTTTTTCAACTTTTGTTCGTCGTCAATTTTTATAACTCGTAATACCTAGTCTTATGTAAAATTTGCATGTTCTGTGAATATTGGTAGTTGCCGCTCATAAGTGTAGTTTACGCTGCTGCACTTGTAGCATGAGCGCCAAGATTAGACGTATGTCACGAAATATCTTGATGTTGTCTCTCTCACTCGTATGAAATTAGACAGAGAGTGACCGAGCCAATCCGTGACAGTGGTATTGTCTTGAGATGCGTGCTGACACCACTGAATAGGGTTATGGATGTACCCAAAGGCCAGAACACAATAATAATAATAGCTGTGACAAATATTCAAAGGTTCATAAATCTGAAACTAGTTATGTACCTGTCTACACTAAGCATCTACTATATATATATAAATAAAAACTGTATATATATATATGTATATATAAACATATTTATATATATATATTTTATATATATATTTATTTTGTTTTTATAAATGTATATAAACTACCGTATATGTAAATAAAGTATTATTTCGGACTTCTGATACATCCTGTAAATTCAATTATTTCAGCAATTTTTTAAATATTACTTTCCGTTAACTACTTTCAGTTAACTCAGTACAAAATATGTCAAAACTTCACAGTTAGTGTGAAAACAACAATACTTTAAAAAATATTGAAATTTGAACATGATTTTTAAATTTTTATCTCGTCGCCTATTTTAAAATCTAATTATATCCCGAGTTTTCTTCTTCGTTGAAGCTAGGTATTAAAATGGTTTAGTGATGTTTTCAAGATATGTTTTCGAGTGAAATTCATAATATTATTGTATATCCAGATCCAGACACTTAATTTAGATACAGAACATAACTTCTCCGATTCTTGAATTAGACATCTTAGACGTGCCTCCGACTTGCGCTGACTTCGGCTGCTGTATATCCACAATAGCTATAACACCATAAGCGTATTGTTTCACCATAGTATCACCATAGTATAACTGTATCTATTGAGACCAATTGAACACAAAGAGCATAAAATCTAGTTAGACTTCTTATTACCTACATTTTGTATTACAAATGGTAATTTTAATATTGAAAGTCAACAATAAAACACCTCTTGAAGTATTGTTGTTTCAAAAGTAGCTATCAATTTTCTCAACAACAACAAATTCAAGATGGCGGATGAATCTTTGACAGGATATATCAACGATTTGACGATGACTTTCTTTTTTAGACGCTCCCGGCTTCCTAGACTTGAAAGGCAAGGCCAAGTTTGCGGCGTGGACCAAGAAGAATGGCACATCCAAGGAGGACGCACAGAAGGCGTACATCGCCAAGGTCGAGAGCCTCATCGCATCGATCGGCCTCCAATAAACTAACAACGGGACTGATAATTTAGTATATTTTTTGTAATATAAAATCCAAAAAAAAAATTAAAAAGTTTTTATAAAAAGTTATATTTCAGATATTTTTGCCGGGAAAAAAGTATATTTGTCTATAGTATGGTTTAGTACGTCTTCCCTTTACTTTGTTACATTAAAACATAACTTCCAATTAAACATTTCTTTAGCCATAATGGCGGTCTCATTAATTTATTATTTCGGTATAGGTGCAATTAGTTTAGGTAACATCACAATATTGTAAGCGTAACTATAATAATCATGTATTTACTTCTGGTGTGCGGTGCTTTTAAGAAATCGTAATGCTGTTTACACTTTTGTTGTAAAATATTTTTTTATACATGAAATTATATATTCGTTGGTTACTGAATTTTGTTTCTTTATTTTTCTCAAAACTAAAAATATAAAATATATTATAAAGTTGTAAAGTGATAATCTCGGATAAAAATGAGTTTCGCACATAAAACCCAGAGGTGCGAGTCGGGGTTTGAACCTGCAAACATTGATTGCAAAGCTTGCGTTCGGCCACTACTTCTTACACATTATAAATAATAAGTTAATGGTAAAAAACATTTTAAAAACAAGCTTTTATATAATTGCCCTTAGTTTACGTGTTCTCCTCAGCAAGCCCTTTCATTGGATACCCATACTGTGGTAGTGCAGAAAAAATAACTATTCCGCCATCTTGGATGATCCGCCATATTGGAATTAGAATGACGTCACATAGCTAAGCATGCATTGTCATCCAAAATAAGCGTGAATACCAAATTTCAGCTCAATCGGTTAAAGATAACTGATTTAAAATTCAGTTGCAAGATTCCACCCGGACATACATTGCAAGTTAATATAAAGCTTGTAAAAAATACATCCTATGGTATCATCATTAGAGATGCTACGATAAAGTTTAACTTTTTATTTACAACTTTTGCAATTGTTTGGCTATTTATTGAAAAAGGTAACAATAAAACCACAGAACTAGCCGAAAAATAATCCTTTATAAATTAAACATAAGGTACAAAAAATTACACACATTCCTAATGCAAGTATCCGATGATGCCGCATGCTACCGCGGGTCCTGATGTACCGGTGAGCGCGCTGTCCTCCGTGCTGGCCCTGCCGTAGTCGTCCTCACCTTTAGATATAGCTAAAGACCTGCCGACTATAGACCGTGGACCAGCTAACGAGATGAGATGGTCGATGATTTTGATGGCAATAGTGCCGCCCTTTTCCGCCTTGATGTTGCCAAGGTCGCCAACATGGCGGACAGGGTCGCGTGGGCCGCCGTGACGTCCCTGTCGTATGAATAATTTCTTATTCGACAGAGATAATGAATCTTTTGGTCAAAGGTCAAACCTCGGAGTCATTGGGTACCGCTGTAGATACGGGCTTTACTACAGCAGCAGTTGTAGCATGAGCGTCAAGACTAGACTAATGTCACGGATGATGTGGATTATATCGCTTTCTCTCGTATGAAATAAGACAGAGAGCGCACGAGCCAATCTGTGACAGAGGTCTTTTCTTGACATGCGTGGTAACCCCTCAGTGGTGGTAATGAATAGCGGGTTTAGTCTAACAAGGAATATGACCAGGATTTTGTAGATACATTTTTATTTACTAAATATGATTCAGCTCCTTATTCGGAGTAGCTGAACAATACCGTTCTTACTGGGATTTGCTTTAACACTACGTGATTTGGTTGCTTAACGATTTATGAAAGGGGAGGCCCGTGCGCTTTTCAAATCAAAGTGTGCAGGTTCAAACCCCGGCTCGCACCTCTGGGATTTATGTGCGAATCTCATTTTCATCCGAGATTATCACTTGCTATGAAACGGTGAAGGAAAACATCGTGAGGAAACCTGCACGTCTGAGGGAACTTGTCTAGTTCTCGATAGATGTGTGAAGTCTGCCAACCCGCACTAGGCCAGCGTGGTGGACTATGGCCTGAAATCCTCCTCACATTGAGGGGAGGCCCGTGCCCAGCAGTGGGACGTTAAAAGGGCTGTAGTAGTAGTAGTAGTAGTAGAGGCCCGTGCCCAGCAGTGGGACGTTAAAAAGGGCTGTAGTAGTAACATTTTTGGTTTGGTATTTCATAATTATGAATAAGTAAGATAAGAATGTACTTATCTACTTACCTACCTACCTAATCTTTACAATGATTTCCATGAATGAAATATTCAAATTTTCTGTTAATGATTAAAAAAAAAAACCTCAATAGGTTATACAGAAGACTATTTACTAACATAGAACGCCAGGAAATGCGGTCCGATCTCCTTGCAGTTATCCTTTACGGCGCCAGTCTGGTGGACGTGGACTCCGTGAAGGCCTGGGGCCAGGCCCGTGATGTTGCCCTCGATGGTGACAGGGGAGTTGGGAGCCAGCTGCGTGAATACCAGGTCGCCTACCACGCCGGACTCCTCGTCCGCTTGCAGGTGTACTATGGCCTGGAGACCAGGAGTGTGTGGCATCTGAAGACAGATATTTGCATATTTCAATAAGGTGCAGCGGTAGCCTCGTCGGTGGAACGCCCTCCTTGAACGCAAGGGGTGCAAGTTCAAATCCAAGGCTCGCACCTCTGAGATGATTTTCATGTGTGAATGTCATTTTCAATAATGATTACCACTTGCTGAACGGTGAAGGAGAACATCGTGAGGAGACCTTCGTCTATAGAAGGTTGCGTGAAGTTCACCACACTGGGCCAACGTGGTGGACTTTGGCCTGAATCTCCCTAGTATTGAGGTGGAATGTGCTCATTAAATAACTCGAGACTGGTAAGTAGATGAATAATTTGACTTTGTATGTCAGTAATCATTAAAGACAGGTGGAATTTGTTACAAAAACTGCTTATTCATTAGAGCTCTCATTTGTCAATTTAACAATACCTACCTGTATTGTTTCATACCAGCTTGTAAATTATACTGCTTACCGGATTCACAAAAACACTGACGTATCTACCTAGTTATATATATATATATATATACATCATCACCCCTGTATTCCCCGAAGGGGTATGCAAAGGTGCACTGCAGTGCATGCGCTCATAGTTTTCCGATGTATTTTGGTCCCAATGTAATAGGGGGTGAGCCTATTGCCATTATATCGGGCACATTCTTCCTCAATACGAGGGAGATTTTTGGGCCATAATGAACCACAGTTTTGTATAATTTCTGTTTAAAAAAAAATAGGTGTGAACGATTATTATCCGTGGTCTATAAATAATCTTCTTGTTAACAATTTGTTCTTTTGTTTTGAAAAAAAAATATGATTGTATTTGTCTATGGTTTTAGGAATAAGAAGTGTATGTGCGTGAATAAGCTTTTGATAATTAATATCACAGATCACTACTCTTATTAATATAAGCTTTTATTTCATAATAGTACTTGTTTAAATCGCCAACTGATACTTAACAGTATCCCTACTAGCAAAGTTTATACAAGTAACGTCTAAATATAGGTAGGTAGACAATATTAGAATATAGAATCTCTACTTGTCACGGTGTGATTAGGTGTCCTTGACGGGCGGCGAATTCGTCACGGCTGTACCCATTACACACACGCGATGGATAATTGACCGACGGTTTTATTTTTAATTAATTATTTTTTAAACCTATGATCATCCGGCTGGAGAACACGTCCCTAAATTACATCCGCAAAGACAAAAGACTTTTACAAATAATGTAATTTGACGAGTAAGGTTTTATTTGGTCATCCGCCCTCTTTTACATCCTCTTAACCCACATTTTTTACCGTCTTCAAAAAGGAGGAGGTTGTCAATTCGACCCGTCTGTTTTTTACAAGTTATTATTATTACAAGCTTTATAATAACTTGCAATGTAGGTATGTCCGGGTGGAATCTTGCAACTGAATTTTAAATCAGTTATCTTTAACCGATTGAGCTGAAATTTGGTATACACGCATATTATAAATGACAATGCATGCTTAGATATGTGGCGGATAATCCAAGATGGCGGAATAGTTATTTTTTCTGCACTACCTCAGTATGGGTATCAAATGAAAGGGCTTGCTGAGGAGAACACGAAAACTAAGGGCAATTAAATAAAAGCTTGTTTTTGAAAAGTTTTTTTACCATAATTTTTTATATTTTCTTACCGCTATGGAGGGTTGAATAAACCGGTAATAAACCGGTAATCGGAAAAATCGCTGATTCCCAATCTGGCATAACAGCAAAAAGTCCATAATAGCGCAAACCGACTTATTCCAGGGGGGCGTCGATATATACCCATGCCGATACCAGCGCCATTGTGGAACGTTTTTGAACTATTATTTCATGCATTTCGACGGACACTTTTTCATTTTTTTTCCCATAGTAGATTGTCCTGCTTTACTTCTACCCTCCATAGTTACCGCATATCTCTGGCGGCCTTTGTAAACCAATTTCGATTTTTTATGATGTAGTCATGTTTCTATTAATTACATTACACTTGTAAAATACCTGCAAATCGCAGGTGCAGGTATTCTTCGTCTTATTCCAATATTTATTTATTTAAACATTATTTCTATAATTTCGTAAAATACATATGTACTTACTATGTAAGGATCTATTTACAAAGTAGCGCCTGAATATACTAGGGCGAGCGCACTGACACAGAGTAGGCGCTGTAGATCATTTTCATTGACCATTTCTTAACCTTATTCAAAGAGCTACCTACCTATAAATATAAAAAAAATATAGAATCGACTGACTGCAACTCTGACTTACAGCTCGTATGAATTTTCGCAGAGTCAGTTATTTTAATAAAATTGAAAATGTATTTATGTTTTATCCACCATTTTTCACGCGAAATCCGCACTGATTCCGATAACCTACATAAACCTAACCTAACCTACCTTAAGCCCCCCAGGGGCGTCAAGACGAGCGCGTGAGAAATATTACCAATAAAAATAAAAAAGGCACTCCTTTTGATATTGGCAAAATATTTATCGTACAAGTTTTGATACAAATTAGACCGCAAATCTTTATTATTTATGTCTGCAGAAAAGGAACATAATGAGGACGGCCCATGGAGGTCTCTGGGACGGCCCATGGAGGTAGTAACAGGATGGCCCATGGAGATAGTAACAGGACGGCCCATGGAGGTAGTAATAGGACGACCGACTAATCAATGGCGATACTGTTTTTTTCGTGAGCTCCATTTATGTCATCTACACGAGCGCTGTCGACTTCCGCGATTATATAGCGATTGTTACCCGCAATCTAATGGCTAATGAGATTTTTTACAAGATAACGATACGATGTAATCGTTTTGACCTTTGTAGTACGACTAAAACCATAAACGGTTATTAATTATTGCTGTTTTGTAAGTAATTGATAGTAAACGTAACCTTTTAACCGTTTAAGTAAATTAAGAGTAGGTATTGCCGTAAACATGGCCGTGATGTTAGAGCAAGATAGCAATACTTTTAGTGTTGTTGAGCCTAGTTTTTTCTCAAAATTTATTGAGTACTTATCTCCATACAAATTACTTAATTACCTACGCCTTTTTAACTGTCCTTTTTTCTAATTGTCGCTCTATGTGTTATCTCTATCTCGATGGCTCTAGTTAGTAAAATACAGATAAGAAATACTTCCTATAGCCTATTTTTGTGAAATTACAATGAATACGCAAACCCTAGAAGTAGCGTAAGTTAAAAATATACGCATGTATGATCTACGTTTATCAAGACGTAATTTTTAGGCTGTTATACGATAATCACAGAGTGCTCGCAGATGGAGCCTTATATTCCTTTTATTTATATAGTTATATTCCTTAAATGTTTTTCATTTAGTACACTTATTGAATATTTCGTAAAAAAAGAATAAAGTACTAAACTAAAATCTAAAATCTAATACCATCTAAAAATCAATATAATTTAATACCATAAAAATGCTACAAAAGTTACACTTTTGGGAGAAGGCCGTGTACGCTTTGCGAGCACTTTTATATAAAGTCTTCGTTCATCTGTGGTATTTACCTTCATATAGAGGAAGTATCATTAGGCGGAATCACGACTGCAAACGCTAAATGACTTTTAATTGATATTCACGCATTAGAATTAACCGTTCGATGACATCACAATGCGAATACCCTTACATCGTGATTGTACAACGTGATGAACAGTTTAAACACTTAATATAAATATTAGTTTTTGTCTATTATAGTCACGTTCAGTTATAAATTAATTAATTAAGTTAATATTTTATGCATAACTGTATTTTTAAGTGGGAAGTGTGTAAAGTGTCGTGTACTATGATCCTTGTAGTGATCTCCACATTGATCCAGTAAAATGAAACTGATGATATTAAAAACCTTTTCTTTTACGAAATGAAAAACATATTGGAATATAACTAGGTATGGCTTAGCCCGAACATATTAAGTATATTATGAAAAAATAAATACTTACCACAGCCAAGTCAATTTGTTTCTCTGCTCTGTTTCCTGGCGGGAAAACTGCAGCGTGGCCATATTCCTGAAAAAAAAGTTCCTTATTTTTTATAATAGACTACATTTTAATTTCTCTATAATCCGCTACCTATACTTCTATTTATAAGCCGACTTCAAAAATCTAGGTGCACTAAAAAGCTACAAATAACCTTACAATTCATTACATTTGGAGTCGGTGCCAATTCATGTATTATACATACCTCAAAATTGTAGAAATTTCTATCAGTCTAAGAATAGATAAGTATTTTTCGGTAAGTTTATAAGTGTACAAGTCATTGTAAGTGGATTTTAAATGGGATTGCCGTTGTAAAATAACTTTCTATGAATTTCGTGGATATCTATACAAAGAAATAAAATTGGAGTGTCTGTTTGAAATATCAAAATAACACTTTTTTCACCAAATGCGTATGAAAGTAAATACGATACCTATAACGAAAACGCAATTTTAAAATGTTTTGTCTGTCTGTCTGTCTGTTTGTTAGAGGTAAACTTCTAAACGGCTGAACCGATTTCAATGGGACTTTCACTGACAGATAGCTGACGTTCCAAGGCGTAACTTAGGCTACTTTAATTTTAGAAAAAGCATTAGGGTTCCGCGGGAAAAACATAATACCCATATATCCGGGTAATCTCCCTAAAGTCCACGCGGGCGAAGTCGCGGGCACAGCTAGTCATATAATAAGATTGCGTATATTTAGATACATTTTATAAATAGTTTCTCTCGTGAATAAATATAGGGATATCGCCTTGTACTAAAATCAATTGATCAGTTCGTAAACAAATAAATAAAAACGTGTTAACATTCAGAATCAGCTGCGATTGTTACCGTTTTGTAAATGGTTTCATTTGTTTTATTGTGTTCGACGTGCTACGTATTTTGTGTAAATATTTGCTCATTTTTCAGTTTTCAAAGTCGTGTGTGTGTGGTATTGTATCGCGTGGTATCTACCTAACTCCTCCGGTAAAGCTGTAAAGGCCACCTCACGGCCAACAGCGTAGTTCATTAAAAAAAAAAGGTCCAAAAACCTCCAAATCTCAGGGTCTCAATATTATATTGTACCTACCTACTATCTTAGTTGGTAGATCGCAAGGGGTGCAAGTTCAAATCCTGGGCCCGCACCTCTGGAATTTTCGAATTTCATATGCGAATCTCATTTTCAATAATTACCACTTGCTGAACGGTGAAGGCAAAGGACACCTGCACCTCTATAGAAAGGCGTGTGAGGTTCACCAACCCGCACTGGGCCCGCGTGGTGGACTATGGTCCAGATCTCCTTCGAATTGAGGGATAATGTGCCCGGTATAATGGTCATAGGCTACTTTAGATACATCGTATAGTAGCCTATGGCCATTATACCCGGTACTCACAAGTGCCTACTCCTTCTGGGAATATAGACGTGATGATGACGTAAGTACCTACTACCATCGACTAATATCAGCATGAAAGCCAAAATATATTTTAGATACCTTAGTAAATGCGGATCATCCGCCATCTTTATCATAATAAAATGGGTGATGAATCACCCATTTTATTATGGACTAGCTGTGCCCGCGACTTCGCCCGCGTGGACTTTAGGGAGATTACCCGCAAATATGGGTATTATGTTTTTCCCGCGGAACCCTAATGCTTTTTCTAAAATTAAAGTAACCTAAGTTACGCCTTGGAACGTCAGCTATCTGTCAGTGAAAGTCCCATTGAAATCGGTTCAGCCGTTTAGAAGTTTACACCAAACAAACAGACAGACAAAAAAAAAATTGCGTTTTCGTTATAGGTATCGTATATACTTTCATACGCATTTGGTAAAAAAGTGTTATTTTGATATTATAAACAGACACTCCAATTTTATTTATTTGTATAGATTTGTTATTATTATTAATTAATTGACACTGGCAAAATATCTGCTAATTGCGGGTGCAACCATAAATTATCTTGTTCCAAAAAAAATATTTCGTTACGTAAAAGACGAATCGGTAGAAGTCTTAAAAGATCGAAATATAAGTTCAATGAACTTACACAACAAAAAATACTATTTAGCACTCTGTGAAGCTATTACAAAATAAGTAAAATAATTCATAGATACTTGTATTATGAGTATACAGTTATCTGTGTGGTACGAGGCTAGTATGGACAGTTCAATTTAAATATAACCGTTTGTCGCCGAAACTAAAAAGAGGAAAATATTACAGCCATTCGCATTGCTTTATCCAATGCATGGACAATATATTCTTCAATCGTTTTAATACCAATGAATGCTGAACAATGAAAAAAGGATTCAGTACGGCTCAATTCCCACGTTAAAGTCTGATAGTTACGGGTTTAAAGCTTCGGGAACAACGTCAAACCTCTACTACTACAGCCCTTTTAGCGTCCCACTGCTGGGCTGAGGGGGATTCGGGCCATAGTCCACCACGCTGGCCCAGTGCGGGTTAGCAGACTTCAAACATCTATCGAAAACTAGTCAAGTTCCCTCAGACGTGCAGGTTTCCGCACGATGTTTTCCTTCACCGTTTCATAGCAAGTGATAATCTCGGCTGTAAATGAGATTCGCACATAAATCCTAGAGGTGCGAGAGCCGGGGTTTGAACCTGCAGACTTCGATTGCAAGGCGTGCGTTCGACCACTCGGCTACCACGTCAAACCTCGCGCGGCAAAAAATATTGCCAGTACCAAAACGACCTGTGTGTCAATATCCATAAGGCCTGCACACTGGCGCGTAATCGCTCGAGCGTCCATATTTTTGCCATAGCAAAACGAACTGTATTGTCACACGGAGACAGTTTATTCTACAACAAAATAACACTGACAGCGCGAGCGAATTTTGGCGCGTGGCGGTGTGGCTTAAAAGAAAGAAACGGCAAAAGACTTAAAGATTGATTTCTGTGGTAAACGCCACGCCCCGCGCGTGATTGTTTGCTAAAGAGTAGCCAATAGATGTAGATAATGAGTGCGATGATTTGTATCTTAATTATGCATTTATATTTAAATCTACATATCGACCCTTAAAAGGCAATTCCTACTAAGCGACAAAAAATCGTAAACGACGCAGAAAAATCTGGCTGTGTTCGAATGGTAGATATGTAGAACTCATTTTACGATTTTTTTCGCTTAGTAAGGATTGATTTTGTGATTGTCGATAAGTAATGTTCACGTTTGAAAATAATCCTCCTTCTGTGGCAATCGGGCAATAATCTTATTTTAAGTTTTTCACAAAGACACTTGAATGTAGCGCCCAAATTCGTTAATCTAGCCTATACCACATGTAAAACACAAGAACTAAATTTAGTTACTATTAAGACCCGGACACACTGCACTGGGGCATCAAGAAGCGCGCTCAAAATATTTGCAAAAATACAAATACAAATGATGGTGTTCTCATTCATCAGCGAAATGTAATTGACAGCGAGCGAATTTCGACTTGTGGTTTTTACCATAGAAATTTAAACTTTATGTAAGTATATTAACACAGATTTCGTAAAAAAATCGCGCGACTTTTGACGCCCCAGTATGCCCGGCCCATACTCGGCTAAGTAACTAACTATGTGACCCAAGGATACCTAAGATCCTACATACACCATCATGGTAATGTTGCAATCAAGACTAAACTCTACTCACATACAAATAAGGTTCCATAAACACTTCATAAATGTTACTCTGGTAGTCTTCTATTGCCGGGAGGGTTTTGATGATCAGGTTGCGTCCGTAACCCGGGATACCTTGCAAGGTTTTGCCATTCGAAGCGGCGAGCAACCACAGGAACTGACATAGAAACACGTGTAATCTCAAATTCATTGTAAGTACAAAATTACTTCGATATACTCGACTATGATTTGAATTTCGAACGCGGCGTGTGCGCAGTACAAGAGGCGGTGTATCAATGATTCGACAACCACGGCCTTTGGTTGCAAATGATGTTCTTTTTTGGAGTTCCGTAAAGATGGCGAGATGGATGATTATTTAAATTTAATATTTTGGAGGAGTGCTCAAGGTTGCTATTATACACCATGTAATGTCTCTGCCTGTGCTTTATAACATAGTGCTACATCAGGTAGGTACAACATACAGCAAAAAAAAAAATACTTCGAAATCTATATCGTGGAGTGAAAGGCTTTGACTTGAGCGACATTTTTTCAACTTTACAGGAGAGCATACTCATTCGACGCAGAAAAAATCGTTGATTCCAAATATATATCTTCTTCTTCTTTTTTAAAAGTGTTTGGCTTCCATCGTCAATTTGTCGATGATTTTGCCAACAACTGAGTTTGCCAGAGACCAAATATATATATAAGTAAATATGGCCCAAAAGTGTCGCTTGTCAAATAGCCAATAAAGTGTCGCTCGTCAATAGCTTTACCCCTTTACCCTATAGCCTTTACCCCTCGATATTATTGCCAGTTTTCACTAAGATTTATCCAAAGTACGGGGAGCTGTAAGGCCCTCAAGACCCTCGCTCCAAAAAAAATTGCCACTACCAAAACTCTGTGTGAGGCATACACGCTTGTTTTGGATGACAATGCATGCTTAGCTATGTGACGTCATTTCAATATGGGGGATCATCCAAGATGGCGGAATAGTTATTTTTGCCCCACACAGTATGGGTATCAAATGAAAGGGCCTGCGGAAAACACGAAAACTAAGGGCAAATAAATAAAAGCTTGTTATTAAAAAGTATTTTTTCAATTAATTAATTTATTATTATTAGTAAATTATTGACTATGTAAATATTTTGTTTTTAATGTAAATACAATGATACTCTGTGTTAATATACATAACACATCATTTTATTTTTCGTGGTTAAAACCACGCGACCACATTGAAAACTTCGCATCAATGACATTTCATTGTAGAATTAGCTTTGTCTATGAGCTAATACTGTTCATATTGGTATTGGGAAACGTTTTTGCATCGCGAAATTAGATGTACCGCCGGCACACTGTCATGGCAACCGCTTCATCGGCATCAGTTAAGGCATCTGCCAGTGTTGGTGAAAACGGGCAAGCTCTTCAGGTGTATCCGTAGATAACAGGTGTGACTAGTTCAGATACACTCATAACCGAAGGAAGGACAGGTAGGTTTGATTTCCGACACAGCCCCATTTGAGAGGAAGCCTGCATAAGGCTGCTGTTCGGGCCGTGGAAGATTGCGTTTCGCGTTCCCATAGCCCCGACTCCTTGTGACTCGTGGAGGTGCAACGTTGGTTTTTAGTGGGTATGCGGTCTCGTGCTGTGAGTCCCACATACTCCCTACTATCCCCCCCGAGGATAGAAGGGAGATGCATAAAGCATTTTCCAACGATAAAAAAAAACAAGGTAGGTTTCCTTTAAGATTGATTGTTTGGTTTCATTTACTTTTGATGACGGCTAAGTCTGAGCATAGATCGCTCGGCTGGCTGCACCGGACTGTTGCGCGTTCGATTTCTGTAAGCCGCAAATTTCGGAATATACCCTGGTCTGAATGTAAATGGGATCGCTCCCAGTCCATTGTATTTTGCTCATAGTACAAGCTTTACTTTGTTTGGGATCGTACCGAGAGCGGTGAAAGGGTGATTTGACTTAAACGACACTTTTGGGCGATATTGACTTGATATATTTGGAATCAGCGATTTTTTTCTGCGTCGAATGAGTATGATCTCCTGTGAAGTCAAAAAAATATCTCTTAAGTCAAATAGCTTTTCACCCCTCGATACGATAAGTATATGTTGTCCAGCGATATTTATTTAAATAAACGGAACCATTACTTCTTCGATGGAACTCACACAAAAACGGTGTCTAATGAATAGTTTAGACTGCAATATGGTGGACAGTCATTAGTTGGTGTTTGCACGCCAAGGCTCCGCGACCTGACACCATGACATGACTACAGTGCTGGATTAGACCGACACTTTATGTAAGGGTCCATTTGCACGGTAAAGTTGGCTGTCCGATGAATACGGGTTTCGGGAACCAATGTGTAGTGGCAGAACATTTTGAAAGCAAGCGTTCACAGGATGATCGTCACAGGCCGTGACTAAACGCAATAGTCCTATACAGTACAATTGCCATAACCTACTTTGATATAAGATTTTTTCTAAAATAAATTAGCCTATGTTAATCCCTGGCACATCGGCTCTCTATCAGTGAAAGTCCTGTCGAAATTGGCTCAGCCGTTTGGAAGTTTACCAGGAACAAACAGAAAAAAATACATTTTCTTCATAGGTATCCTGTATACTTTCATATGCATTTGATAAAGGGGTTAGTTTTATATCACAAACGGACACTTCAATTTTATATATTTGTATAGATACATACATACATACATGGGATATACGCCTGTATCCCATGGGGGTAGGCAAAGACCACCGTTTGCCACAGTCATACATCTTTTCATGCACTTCCGTCGGTTGAGGGTGCTACGGACTTGACCTTTCTGGAAGAGACCGTTAATCAGGTCGTGAAAGGTCCTCCTCGGGCGCCCTCTTCCGACATTTCCACACACGTTCACCTGGTATATTTCTTTCGTCAGTCTACTTTCACTCATCCTCTCTACATGGCCAAACCACCTCAACATACTCATTTGTATAGATGTGTATTTAATTTAATAGGTTCTTGCCATTAATTACTTGATACTGGCTGAAATGCCCGCTAACCGCAGGTGGAGGCATGCCTTATCTTATTCCATCGTTTCGTAAAAATAGAAGACGAAGAATGGGAAAAGGTAAGGCATTTGATGATGATGTTAAGTATAGTTGGCTCTTCAGTAACCAATACATCTCTGGCCATGGCTGGTTCGTCACGGCATTGTCTCAGGGGGCAGGCGGTAATGGTGGAGGCGTGCGCTCGTGACGGACCGGTAGCTGGCATCACGATAATTGTCGACGAAGGCCGGATCAAGTTAATAGGTGATTATAATTCGTTTAATTATGATTCCCGTGGCTTTCGGCTGCCGCGTTCCTTGCTATACCCGATTCCTATATCCAAAAAAGTGTCGTTTTGCTACCAGGCAGTATATAAAACGAGACGTTAATTAAAACTGTACTCATAAAATTAGTTTCCCGAGTAATGGTTGTTACGGCTCGTTATTTGATTATTCTCCTACAACTACTTAATAGTTTCTATTACTGATAACGATTCGTTTGATACAAAGAAACCTCAGATAATACTGACATAATATATACAGAATAGAAACTTATTGCATATCTAAAAAAAAACCGGCCAAGTGCGAGTCAGAGTATGTTTTCATTGCAAGTAAGTATTTTTTTTTAGAAAGATAATAATTAACGCTTCGTGTAACATATAAATAAATACTTTATTTATATAAAAATCAATACAATTATAAGTAAGTAAATAAATATACAATACACTGTACAATGATTGTTACAAATGAAACACCACACTGTCATCTAAAAGAAATACTTATTAGAAATTTTGATTTACACTCCACAGTTTTGCTAAGAACCTTTAAATTACTCTTGTCCAAAGTGGAACTGCATTTTAGAACTCATGATAAACTATCATAGTACACTATTGTATTTTAATTGAAATAAATAAACTTAAAAAATACAAACATCACAGTAAACTATCTTATGTTTAAACCTAGATAGTCTGTATTGTCGTTACGGCGGGTTACGACGGTCCCATTAATTAACGCTCCGTAATTAGATTGATGAACGACTCTAACACTAATATCAAAACGCCAAGAAGTATTAGATATTTACTCATAAAAAAAAAAAAAAACCTACGGGTCGAATTGAGAACCTCCTCCTTTTTGAAGTCGGTTAAAAATACAATGATGACGGATGATGTCAATCTGAAAACTATTTTAAAAAAAGGTACCTACTCTGCAAAATTTGACGGTAAAAGTCACGCCAACGCCACCACGCGGCAAAATTAGCGTGAGCTAATTTTGACGCACTTGACGCTGTCTGTGAAGACATTTTGTTGTAAAAAGTGATTCGTCCACTAAGTAATAGAGTTTGTTTTTAGTATTGGCAAAAAATCATTAACGCAGGTGTCTTTCTTTACATATCACGTGTACCTTTCCGTTCTATCGTCCTAATACTCCTCGGCGATGCAATCACATAACACAAAATTAGGATCGAAAACCGAAACCTAAAGTAATGTAGCTAAATATCATTTTCGTGTAATGAAACGCACTGAACTTGTCACGTTGTCGTCTCAGCCTGGTTCAGGGGAGTCCACGGCTGAGCAGGTGGCGTGGGGCGGCGCCGGCTCCCCCTGCAGCTGGGAGAGGGCGCAGCGGACGGCTGATAGAGTCTCTGGTGTGTGCTTGCGGCCGCGGGGCGCGTGCGGCCGATGCGGCCGGGACACGCGTTCCGCAGTCGCCGTGGCTTCTACAGAACAGCACTATCATGAACTGTTGTTGAAAAGGGGACACCGATGGCTTGAAACTAACAATGTGACGGGCATACGTCAGTAAATACATTTTCTTTTGCGAAGCAGGTCAGATTAAGTATCGACGTTCCTATATCAAACGAGAGCTGCTCAATAAAGGGTAGTAAACTGTGTGCACCTTCGGACGCCAAAAGCTGCGGGTGAACATTTTTGCCGATACCAAAACGAACTGTATTGACTAATAGAAAAAGTTCATTCTTCAACGACATGTCATGACAGCGCGAGCGAATTTACACACGTCGGTGGCACGGCTATTACTATAGAAATGGAAACTACACCAGGGACCTCTTCAATCCGAACTCCCGAAAATTTACCCCCGTTCGGATTAGTGAAGCGTTCGGATTATAGTATGTACACAGAATTTATAGGATATTTCGAAATAAAACAAATAGTATCGTGACATTTTAAATGTACATTCGTTTATAAACGTTACATTTATTAAACTTTTTTGGACAAATCCAATATTTTAGTTTTTGGCGAGGTATTTAATGACAAATAAAAAGCTACTCTATACACTCGGTAAGCAACTGGCGAGACGGCGGGTGAAAACGCGGGCGGGGATGGGGCGTTCGGATTACGGAGGTGTTCGGATTAGAAGGGGTTCGGATTAAAGACGTCCTGGTGTATATTTATATTGACACAGAGTTCGTTTTGGTATTTACGAGAGGGAGGGGCTTTACTCACGATTAACTCTGGGCCGGTCCCGCTCCTGGGTGCCGTCTTCGAGCCGCTCGCAGCAGGTGCAGAAGAAGCATGGCACGCCCGGCACCCCACAGCACAGAGCACCCCACAGCCACCTGTTCAGGGTGCTGCCGGCCCGCGCCCACGCACTCGGCCTGTCCTACACACATAACGTCGAGACGTAGAGATAGGTCACGTGGATTTACATTAGGGTAGGAGATAGGGTACTAGGAGAGTCACACGTCAATCTCGAAAATAATCTTCTTCCTTTATGAAATAGAATAGGTGATTACTACTTGCTGAACTTACTGTGAGGAACCTGCACGTCAATAGAAAGGCCTGTGAAGTTCACCAACCAGCATCGGGCCAGCGTGGTGCACCGTGGCTGAAATCTCCCTCGTAAAGAGGGGAATGCGTGGTATAATGGCAATAGGCTCGCTCTCTATTACATTGGGACCAAAATACATCCGCGAAGTGTGGGCGCACTGCAATGTGCCTTCGCTCCCCTTCGAGCGGTATATACGTGTAAAATAAAATAAAATTACGAGTTGTTGGTTTGAGATATCAGTTGTAACGCGGGAATTCATTCGCCTTTTAGTGTGTATTTATTGAATGTATTGTACTGGCTGAATTCCGGCTAATTGCGGGTGCAGCCTAATAAATATATTTAATTATTTCATAATTTCGAGGAACAACAAAGTAACGAGGTTTTGAACTTTAATTCGTAATAATATTCGAAAGTGTTCATAATTCCAGGGCTCCGTGTATCTCACCTGAAGATTGATACGTACGCACCTGATGGTTAAATACGAAATCGCGGTTCATCACCACTTCATCATAGCTGAGATTCCTTCGTCTTCCGTAATGTTGTGATGGTGTATTGTGACAGCGTCAAAATGACTGATTGGGTCTACGAAAAAAAAGTTAATAATGCCAGATTTTAATAAGAAATAAACCTTTTTACATTAGTGCTGCTATCTATTGTTCAAAGTTTGTACTAACTGCTGCAGCGTAGCGTACATAGAGGAAATTATAAAACTAAATGATTCAAAGTATTTACAATAGATGGCGCTCGATTCAAATATAATTAAAATTACGATTTCGTGAAAAAATATCATTATAACAAAATATAAATGAATCTATTTTCAAAAACTTATATTACCAAGTAATATAGTCTTCGCAAACGGTTTATTTTATCAGTATCCTAGCAATTTAAATAAAGTATTTCAAAGTAGGTCAATTATCAGGTACCTACTTACTCTAATTATTCTTTCACCGTGCCTTCACGGTCACATCGAACGAGGTGAGCACAGATCTCCCAGTCTAGTAGTTACTTCAATACCTCTGTGTATGTATGTACTGAGTGGACGATAGGTCTAATCTTTTATCTAATCTACGATCTGTTTCAGTGGAGTTTTAAGAATAGTGGCTCCTGCTTCTTGGTAAGTTATGATCATACTCCTTATTTTTTATCGCGTGACACTGTGCCATTGAAATTACTTTTGCGGTTTATCAACAAGTACCTAATTTCAGTTATTAATGAAAAAAGGTAAATTATTTTGACTATGTTATTTACTTTGACTATTTTATATAGTCAAAGGTTATTTATAACTAGATGACCCGGCGAACTTCGTATTACCTAGGTACTGTTTTTAATTATTCTTAATTAGAACTAACAAAACGAACCAAAATATATTTAAATCTGTCAATCCATGTTTTAATTTTAGCGAGACTAACAAATAGCCATTGAATTGAAGATAAACACGAAGTCTTAGCATTTTTAAGCCCAAACTAAAGAGTAAAATCTATCTACAAATAAATCTGTTTGGTGGTTATACGGACCTTTTAAAAAAAAATAAAAACTTTAATTATCTATGAACAGTCAGTTTTATTTGTAATCTGTGTTTTATTTTAATATTAAGTAGGTTCCTATGTTATTTACTACCATAATCTAAACTTCCAAAAACGACCGCATGTGTAGGTACCTAAATCCCATCCGAAACTTGTTTTTAAATTGGTATAACGAAAATCATTCTTTTACTTTGTTTTCATGAATAATTATTGTTATTATGTACCTATAATTAATCATGGCCAGAAAAAGTGCCATAAGACTCTCGATTTATTTTATTTAGTTTTTTTTTAAACGGCCAGACATTATTGATTGATTTATTTTTTTATTGTTTATGTCGCCCTGTTGTCGCTTTGCATAATTTCAAAAATGGTATCAGGTAGGTACAGTCTGGTCGTTCTAAATATAAAATTATGTGTCGAGCAGGTACTAACCCAGACTCAAAGAGTGAATACCTAAAGGCTCTTTAGCGATTACCTACTACTTTTGAATTGACAAAAAAAAATTCTAGTTATTATTTTGAGTGATTCAATTATTGCAAATGGGTTATAAATTCGTTGTTGTCCTATTATTATCATGCGAGCTAGTGGCTAAGTCTACTAATTAAAGTGAATTATATTTAAAACGTACCTACTTATGGGAGTCGCGGATATAAGCTAAGTATAACTAAATGAGGAAACCTGCACACTTTTATATGCGTACATAGAATAATTACTCATAGAAAGATAGTCTTCATACAAGCGCTCTGTCAAAATTGAAGCACTAAACCGGTTCACACAGGCGTGCCGATTACGTGCTTACGCCCGGCGACACGCACACATACACTTGTGTAATGTTGCCAGTGAAGGTCCAGTTTTCCGAAAGTGGGGTAATGACTCGGCCGCTGATAACCATTTGTTTTTGGCAATCATGCATAAATAGCTATGTGTGGTAAAGTGTGGATATGGTAATGTAATGTTGTTATAATACGGGAATGTTTATTTTTATGAAACGAATAAAAGAAAACAACAACACGTAAAAATATATATATTTTAATTATTGTATACAATTATGAATTTTTATACTGTGTAACTAAAGTAAACCAATCAAGTCAACAAAATATTTCTAATCGAATAGTCTTCATATTATGAAAAAGAAAAAAATAATTATTAAAAAATAATCAGTTAAGAAACCTATAAAATATTGTTCGTATAGATATCGTTAAATCACACAAACACCTACATTAAAGAACAACAACAGTAAGTAACAGTAGCAAATGTTTTAAAATTAATTAGTCGGAGCAATAAATTCAGTTAAAATGGGAAAATATTTTAACAATCGGGCAACACTGTGCATTGAATTAAAACGTTTCTATTTTGTTCTATTTTGACTTAATTAACTACAAGATACTATGAAATACTGAAAGCTTACCTGTGAAAAGTGATGTTATCACATTTCTTTTGTTTTTCAGATGTGTTGTGACACAATTTAACTGCACAAATCGTCATAATAATTTTTTTTTCGCGAGACACGTTCGGCGTGCATTGACATTGAACACTACGGAGCGGCCCGGCGTTTGGAGCCATTTATGGCTCCAATTAAGGTGCTTCAAAATCGGCGCGCGGACTTGGTTTCTATGAGTAATTATTCTATGTATGCGTATGAAGTTTACCCACCCGCTCTGGGCCAGCGAGTTGGCCTAAATCTCCTTGCGCCCTATTACCTACATTGAGATTTATACCTAATAGTACATCGGCGAATTGTGGGTGCACTGCAGTGTACCCTTAGACAAGTACAGGCACCTTAGACAAGTAATTATGTATATTTTATAAGGTGTACCTAAGTATTTTTTATGTCAATCGTTTTCGCTTTATCCTATGATAGATAATACATATTAACACATTACGATTTGTTAAATATGAGCAATATTTTACAGTAGGTAGGTACACATTTTAACTAATCAGTACGTGCCTTACCTACCATTAGTTTTGAAACCTCTCTCGTCATTTGCAATCGCGCAAGTACCCACTGGGTCAAGTTCAACTAGTGTAGGCAATAACTAGATCTATGCGACGCTTAAAGGGCGTCACACGCCGCGGGCGCAGCTAGCTAACATGACTCCATGACTCGAAACTAAGGCTGCCTCACAACCAGAAGAAAGGTTCAATATTCAATATTCGAATTGATGTGAAATGTCACTTTGACATTCATCACATCACCCATTTTTCTTCACAATGAGTTCTTCTTCTTCTTTTTTTACTAAATAAATGAAATTATCATATTCAATGGAATAAGATGAGGAATGGCTCCACCTGTATTTAGCGGGTATTTCAGCCAGTGTCAAGTAATTAAATAGCAAGGGTAAATTCAATAAATACACATTATAAATAAACATAGTTAAATAATTGGTCTCGCGCGCGGCGCTCGTAAATAAAATTGGATGATGACAGTGATAAAGATGACGCAACGAGTTGAGCTTCCGACTTTGTATGCCCGAAACTTAGGAACCTCAATTATTTTATATTTTCTTAATTTGGAGTAAACGTATAAAAATACAAGGAACGATTACATGATAATATTATGTAACTGTAACAATACTTAATGTAAATGTGTAGAGCTGTCGAAGAAAACTGTTTCTCCCAATAGATTTTTATTCCGTGGAATAAGGGACCGACTTTAAAAACACTTCTCAAATCGGACTAGGATCCCTGAATACTTGAATCCCGTTGTTAAATTTACTGATGCTATTATTAATTTTACGGCATTTAAGTATGTATATAGAAGGTACAATACATGGTTCCTAATTATCTGTTTTTTTTTAACAAATATTAATTGATGATATCTGCATAAGTTTTATGCAATCTCTACAATTATAATATTTCTACGTTTCGGTATCTACCCGGATTTGTTATTTCTTTTTTCTAGTAATTGTTTAAGGAAAATTGATTAGTATACCTATTTGATTTAGATATTTTATATTAGCGTGAATAAATACATGCTTATCTGCAAATATTCTGTAATATATGGACTTTTTTTTAAAATATCAAGCTATAATGCATATATGCCTATTATTTTATGTAATGCACCCGCTGCGGCGGCTAAGATCCGGTATAAGAAATATATACTAGAGATGAAACGGATAGTGGTTTGGCCGGATACCGGATATTCGGCAAGCTACCAGGCCGGAGCGCCGGATATCCGGCCCTTTATCGCATCTGTCTTTAAGAAGCGTCATGTAACGCGATAATGTAATGCGATCGATAAGATATCTTATCTTATCACGACCTATACATATACATGGTGGAATTTTGTAATGCCACCTAAAGGGAAAGTACTCTTAATATGGTCAGTTAATTTGATTCAGTACCCGCAGCTGTCAAGGTTTGTTAGAATTTATATTTCAGCACCTGGCGGGTGCATTTACAGAGTTAGGCTATTTTCAGAAGCTTATCTGGTATACGAAGCCTAGCGGAGTGGTATGAACTAACAAATGCGGAGAATTTTGTATCATTCACCACAATTTGCCAATAGTTAACTTTGAGTACTAAACTGTTTTATTAATTAATAAAACATATATTTCTGACGTGCGATTTTAAAAATAAACTATGTCCTTAACCTATTGTGGTATGATTTGCCTAGTATAAAATAATGAGATTTTTTAAATTTTACTATCCAGTATCCGATCGGATACTGAATTACTATCCGGTATCTGGCCGGATAGTGAAAACAAGGCCGGATAAGCTGGATACCGGATAGTTGCCAGATATCCATTTCATCTGTAATATATACCCTTATCTGTTATTTATTAGTGTGTATGTGTCAATAAACATGAAGATTTAATTTCTGCAGTACCTAAAACCACGTGTCAAAATTCGCTCCCTTCATCGACGATATTTTGTTGAAAAAATAACTTACATAAGTTATTACAGTTCATTTTGGTATTGGAAAATCGCCACAAATACCGCTATTAGTGGGTTGGCTCTAAATTTTTCATATTCTCGACCAGTTAACCCTATTAAAGTGATTGCGTCGAAGCCCCACATGTGACAACGACCTGGTGGCCTTCAGGAGCCAGGCAACTGGGTACCCCCTGTAACCAATAAAACTACGTTACCCACAATATAAGTTCTTTGCCACCTTGTAAACCCTTCATCATCATTACGAAGATTGAACAGCGTACAAATGTATAATAATACTGTTTTGGGACTCTACATTATTGTTAATTAATCATTCTGACGCGCCTGTAAGCTTAAAGCGAAACGAACTCTGTGTCAATATGCATAAAGACTGAATTTCTGTGGTAAAAGTCACGCCCCCACACGCTAAAATTTGTTCGCGCTGTCAGTGTCATTTAGATGAAGAATGAACCTTTTCTTTGAGTCAATACAGTTCGTTTTGGTATGTCAAATATATGATGCGAGCGTCAACGACTCAGTATGTGGGAGGTTTTAATTTTTTTATCTAAATAATTTTTTACTCTATATTTTTGCGAACTCTACATTCGTTTCTTCTTCTTTACGAAATTTAATGGAATAACATGAGGGATGACTTCACCTGCAGTTAGTGCGTATTTCAGCCATGTCAAGTAATTAATAGCAAATTCAATAATGACACATTATAATATTGGTGATGAGTGTGATAAAGATGGCGGAGGAGTCCGTTCCCCGAGTCACTGCCATTCCCCGATGTTTGCATTTCACAACAAAAATACAGTTTAATCATTTTAATTTAAATCACAGAATATGTCCCCACTGAGGTCATCCCCTTTCTATATCACAGTCTTCACCCAATTATATGTACATATAATGTGTATTTATTGACTTTATCCTTGCTCTATTATTATTTAATTTAATTACAACAATAATTTACAAAATACTTACAATGCAATTAAAGTTTAAATAAGTTTAGGCTAATAAGCAAAAATATATTTATAACATTTGTTTTTGTCCTCGCTATTAATTACTCGAGATTGACTTAAATACCGCTACTCCGTGGTGCAGCCTATTCTCAACTTACTACTACTACAGCCCTTTTAACGTCCCACTGCTGAGCACAGGCCTCCCCTCAATGCGAGGGGGATTCAGGCCATAGTCCACCACGCTGGCCCAGTGCGGGTTGGCAGACTTCACACATCTATAGAAAACGAGTCAAGTTCCCTCAGACGTGCAGGTTTCCTCACGATGTTTTCCTTCACCGTTTCATAGCAAGTGATAATCTCGGATGAAAATGAGATTCACACATAAATCCCAGAGGTGCGAGCTGGGTTTGAACCTGCACACTTCGATTGCAAAGCGTGCGTTCGACCACTTGGCTACCACTGCTTATTCCATTAAATTAAATAATTTCATACAAACAAGTCCCCTAACTCTATCGTTGTAGAGTTGCTGTAACTTCATATTTTAAGGCACGAAAATAACATGTTTTATCAATTGTAGCAAGATGTAACTAGTGTAGCCATCACACAATGTCACCTTGAACCTATTAGACAAGTCATATTCTAGCCACTATTATTAAAAAAAAATGGTTTTCATGCTTTATAACTTGGGGCCCAGAAGTTGTCCCCACTGCCTTTTTGGAACATAGAAGGATCTCCGGAAATATATAACAAAAACCTGGTGTGGGACGCGATTTGCGTTGACACCCTGGCGCCTTCGCAACTTCCAAGCACGTCTTTGCGTGCCTGTGCTGCTGCTGCAGAACCTCAAACGGGGCAAATATAGTGGTCTCTTAGGAAGTTACCTGTTTGAGCCGTTTGGGGTTGAAACTCGAGGTTCGTGGGGCCCAACGCGCGACTCCTGTATAAGGAAATAGCAGCGCTTCTGTTCACCGCTTCACGTGACCGGCGGGCTGGCTTCTATTTCGCGCAGCAAATAAGTATCCAACGCGGAAATGCGGCCAGCCTGCTGGGAACTTTCGGCATCGACGACGATGTGGAGGCGTTTCTTTGTACACAAATTATTATTTTTACCACTGTATTTTAACTTTCATTGTATCTAGTTAGGGTTCCGTACCCAAAGGGTAAAACGGGAACCCTATTACTAAGACTTCTCTGTCCGTCCGTCCGTCTGTCACCAGGCTGTATCTCATGAACCGTGATAGTTAGAGAGTTGAAATTTTCACACATGATGTATTTCTGATGCCGCTATAACAACAAATACTAAAAAACAGAATAAAATTAATATTGAAGGGGGCTCCCATACAACAAACGTGATTATTGTGCCGTTTTTATAGATAATGGTACGGAATCCTTCGTGCGCGAGTCCGACTCGCACTTGGACGGTTTTTTTAATGTAAATAAATCTGGGTTGACTTTTGTAAGCTCATGTTACCGACACTGCATTGTTATCAAACGACGATGCAGGACAACAAATCGATAGCTATGATATTGAATATTGTATTACCAATCGTGTTTACAAAGGTTATCTTCAGGTTATCCGCGATGTTCTGGTAACTTCCCAAACGATCCACTCTGAAAATCGATAATCGATATCGAGGGGTAAAAGCTGATTTGGCTTAAGCGACACTTTTGGGCGATATTGACTTATATACATATTTGGAATCAGCGATTTATTCTGCGTCGAATGAGAATGCTCTCCAAGTTAAATAAAACCGGCCAAGTGCGAGTCGGACTCGCGCACGAAGGGTTCCGTACCATTATCTATAAAAACGGCGTTAACAACACGTTTGTTGTATGGGAGCCCCCTTAAATATTTATTTTATTCTGTTTTATAGTATTTGCTGGTATAGCAGCAACAGAAATACATCATCTGTGAAAATTTCAACTCTCTAACTATCACGGTTCATGAGATACAGCCTGGTGACAGACGGACGGACGGACGGACAGCAAAGTCTTAGTAATAGGGTTCCCGTTTTACCCTTTGGGTACGGAACCCTAAAAAATATCGCTTAGGTCAAAAAGCCTTTCACCATTTTATCATTAGTATTGGCGAATTAATTGCGCGAGTTTTGACGCGCCTGTTTGCGCAGGGTTCAACTGGAAGTGCATCTAACCGTGTATAAGTAGATACCGCTTTTCAATACGTCGAGGGAATACCCGAAACTTTATTTTTCTTATCGGTTTATCCTTATTTAGACTATTTTAAATTTGTATTTGCTCACAAAAGATGTAGATCATTATATTACTTCTTTTTCTTTTATGAAATGAGACAAATAAAGATTTTTTAAGGAATATGATGAGGCATGGCTGTACTTGTGATTAGCAGATATTCTGAAAGTGGCAAGTAATGATTAGTAAAGACAAATTCAATAAATACTCATTAGGTATCTATACTTATATACCTATTTATAGATATCTATACTAAATATAGTAAGAAAACCGGCCAAGTGCGAGTCGGACTCGCGCACGAAGGGTACCATTATCTATAAAAACGGCAAAATAATCACGTTTGTTGTATGGGAGCTCCCTTCAATATTTGTTTTATTCTGTTTTTTAGTATTTGTTGTTATAGCGGCTACAGAAATACATCATCTGTGAAAATTTCAACTCTCTAACTATCACGGTTCATGAGATACAGCCTGGTGACAGGCGGACGGACGGACAGCGAAGTCTTAGTAATAGGGTTCCCGTTTTACCCTTTGGGTCCGGAATCGTAACATTATAAAGAGGGAGAAAGATTTATATTTTTGTATGTAACGAATAAAGTCAAAAACTACTGAAACGATATCAAAAATTACTTTGCCGTTAGAAAGCTACATTATCACAGTAACATAAGCTATATTTATTTATCCCAAAATGTTTAAAAAAATGTCCATTCGTGAGTAGTCGGGACGTAGCCACTAGTATTAAAAAAAATGGTTGAAGAATCTGGTAAAGATGGCAGATGAATTATTATTATTTTACTTTACCAACATTTACTTTGACGCCTTGGTCAAGGTTTCAGCGTAGACAATTTCGGTCCCCCCGTAAGCAGACAATTTCGGAAATGACCTTTACGGAATTTGGTTAGGTCTGGGTGTAACGGATCGCCGCCAGTCCATTGTATGGTACCCACAGGACAGGCCTGGATTGGAGTTATACGATGTGTTTTTTCACTACCTAACTATTACGAGTATTTGTCATTTACCTATGTATTTTAAGAGAATACGAGAATAATAATGTTCACCCATTAATTTTTTTTCTGTTGTGCCTCTATTTTAAATTTAAGTCATGTGGTAGCCTCGTGGGCAAGAACGCCCGCCTTGAACGTAAGGGGTGCAAGTTCAAATCCCGGGCCCTAACCTCTGAGATAATTTTCATGTACGAATTTCATTTTCAATAATAATTACCACTTGCTGAACGGTGAATGGAAACATCGTGAGGAAGCCTGCACGTTTGTAGAAAGGCGTGTGAAGTTCACCAATCCACACTGGGCCAGCGTGGTATCGCCAAACTCTCCCTCGTATCGAAGGAGAATGTGCCCGGTATAATGGCAATAGGCTCGCCCCCTATTACATTGGGACCCAAATACATGCGAAGTGGGCGCGCACTAGTGCACCTCTGTCTACCCCTTCGTGAAATACACGCGTGATGAGGTATGTTTCAAGGATGTTGTTGTTATTTGGCTATATATTTGCAGAGGAAACCTACATTCTGTACAATCTTTACATTTTCCTCACTGAGAATATAATTATTTGCCAATTATTGTTTGAAGATGAATTTACTTATGTTGGTAGGTAATATTGTGAACAGGTAAATCCCTTTAGTCCATGCTGGTGGTATTTTGTTTAACTAACTATACTGTACTAGAAATCTAGAAAAAAAATGACTTTCATAGATAGTTTTCCTCATTTTTTTAGGGTTCCGTACCTAAGAAGAAACCCTTTTAAAAAAATGAATGAATTGATGAATTGTACTGGAATAGGACGAGAAATGGCTGCACCTGCGATTCGCGGGTATTTCAGTCAAGTAAAGGAACCCTTAAAGGATTATTTTGTTGTCCGTCTGTCTGTCCAGACCCTTTTTCTCAGGAACGTTTAATGTATCGAGTTGAAATTTATAAAAAAGATTTAAGTCTGCTTTAAGTCAGTCCCTTGGTGCTGTAAAAAAATCAAACTTCTAGGTTAACGCAATCAAAAGATACGGCGGTTTATGTTGCATTTTCAGAATATTTGCACGCGAATAAAAATCTTCTAGGGTACGTACTTCCCGTTGACCTAGAATCATGAAATTTAGCAAGAAGCAATGTCATATAGCACAAATAAAGGAAAAAATCTGAAAACTGTAAATTTATTGTTAGAACATGTTTTTTTTGCTATTACAAACTTATTTTGTATGTAGTTTGTTTAAGGACAACAGTATACCGTCTGCAAAGTTAAGTTTGTCTCTCTATCCAGTTTATATCTTCGTTAGCGCAATGTTCGGCGGTTTTATAGTTTAGGTACGGAAGCCTCGGTGCGCGAGTGGCCGCGACTCGCACTTGGCCGGTTTTTTTAAGTAATTCCCGGTGGGTTTACCTACCTTTTCTGATGGTAATTATCTCAACTCACCCGCTGCCCGCTGACAACGAGTTGATTTTCCTGATACCTTTCAATGCGAACATAATAAATATACGAACAGAAGTTTAACTTGCCTAAAACTATTTATTGGTGGCATACTATATTGAAATATTAATTTGAAATTGTGCGCTGTACCTATTAAATGTATGGTTAAATGCTACGTACAGAAGTTCCTTTTGAGAGTCCTTTACCGTAGAATAAAAATCTACTGTGACTTAGGGTCCCAATTTTTAGCTCTACTTATAATATTTTAAGTGTACAATTTTAATAAATCACATTTAAAACCTAGGCTAAAAAGCTAGAACTCCGATAAATTATTTCATTTGGAATAAAATGTGTATGTGCAGTCGCAGTGTCAAGGCAAATTGGCACCTACTCCAGTGATATAAATTATTTCTAGGTTTTTTGTAGACTTTAAAGAGTATGTAAAGTCAGTTTATGTATTTTTTATTCTATGATTTGATACAATTCGTTTATATATTGACATATAAATCACGCACTTTTCGTTGAAGTCTTGATTCAATCTCATTATGGCATAGAACTATCAAAAGGTTATTAATTAGTCTACGTTCTCCGATGTAACTACATAAACAAATAGATGTAATCAGTGCATGTTTTAAATCCTGAACATACAAACTTAGGCCGGATATTTCTGACCCCAAGCAAAGCCTAATATCCTTTTTATCTTAATAGCCTTTTCTTATATTGTAATAGCCTTATTATTTATTTATTACTTTTTTTACAAAGCTATTGAGTTATTCGTCACCTAGAGCCTATCCGACGATTGAACAATAATATTTATTGCTATTTGCGAAATAAACAATTTGCGTCCAGTTATTTTGACAATGAAAAAAATTACCCTTCTTCATTTACCTATATCGTATTTATCTGTATGTACGTATATTAAGCCCGCTAAACAGCTTATGCAAATGAATTGATTCATCCCTGTAAGTAATTATAATTGCGACAGTTCTATCAATATAATAAATAGTTACGGCTATGACGTCATGTCGAAATCATTCGAAAACTCCGAGTTCACCTACTGTTGTCGATATGGCATGTCGATCTGAGCTGCTATATATCGTCAATGGGCTCTGGCAGGATTGTAGTGCACTGCATTGAGCAATTCGTGCCATTCGCTGCGAGAACTCGAGCAGGTGAGTCGCGTCCCAATAAACATTTGTTTGTAAATAAATACACAGTTTCAACTCAGTCCTTATACCGAACATATCTTTGGGGTTGTGTTACATTATTTACAAAACTATTTCTTTCCCGCGGACCCTAAATATGTTTATTATAAAAGTAGTCGAAGCTTCTCCTTGTAACATCAGCTATATGCCAGTGATAGTCCCGTCAAAATCGGTCTAGTCGTTTAGACAGGCAGAAATAATTTTGTTTTAAAACTGCTTTTTGTTGATATGTATAGTAGTTATATTCTTTCATGTGTATTCAGTAAAAAGCTGTTATTTAGACATTACAAACAGACATTTCAATTTTATATATTTGTATAGATACAATTATTACAAATTGTCTAACAGTAGGATAGAACATGAATAGTAATATTGGAATTTATAAGTAAACATTTAATATGGAAAATAAAATGCAATAGTTATTTACCAACGCAAGTTCAGTTATACGAACTAATGATAACAGAGGCCTCACCTCTTTTAGTAGTATTGTTTTTTTTTTTTTTTTTTTTAACGAAATGAGCGAAATGATGATATTCAATGGAGTAAGATGAGGAATGGCATCACCTGCGACTAGCGCGAGTATTTCGCCAATGTCAAGTAATTAATAGCAAGGACAAATTCTAATTCAAAACTGTAATTTTTTGACAGATTTTGTACTAACTGTCAAGAGCATGGAGATATTTTAGAGGAGATGGCATTTCGAGCCCGCGCTGCGGTAAATTTACGTAAATTTAACGTACAATGTTAAGACGCGTAAGACTAGATTGCCGTACCGTCGTTGTGACCAATGTCGGTGTAATCTTGTTTGGACGTCTTTTAGGCATATTTAGGTATCTTTACTTGTTGATTTCATTGTTATAAACATTACTAGGTACGTGGTGGGGGCAGAGGAGAGTAGCAAGTTTTGATTGACTAACAGATTTGATATACCTTATTGGGACATAATTAGATAGGTCAATCATATTGCCCCTTGTAGTCTAATACTAACGGTTCGCTAACTATTACCTATCCCTGTCAATTAATGTATGGTTTACTAACTTACCTAACTCTGCGCCGCTAGTGGAAGGTAAATTAAACTGCCTATTCTTGTTGTACTTATCATTCAATGACTGTAAGTAGGTAAGTAGGCATTGTTATTGTACCGGGATTTGTCACATTTTTTGCTATATTGTTATAGTATTTCTTGGTCATATTTCTGTGAGTAACCTCGAGAATAATAACCTAGCATGGGTATATACTTGTTTACAATGCTGTGAAACGAAAAGTTGGTACATATTTAACTGTTTTTATTTAATTTTTTCATGGTCTTGATGGTATGATAAGGTCTTATAGTTAAGTACAAAAAGTTAAGGACAATCCAAGTCAACAAACCGGTTTCGTTTCAAAACGTAAATTTCCAAATAGAATCATTCTTAAAAACAGGGCAAGTGCAAGTCGGAGTCGCGCACGAAGGGTTCCGTACCATTATCTACAAAAAAATCACGTTTGTTGTATGGGAGCCCCCTTAAATATAATAACTACAGCCCTTTTAACGTCCCACTGCTGGGCACGGGCCTCCCCTCAATGCGAGGGGGATTCAGGCCATAGTCCACCACGCTGGCCCAGTGCGGGTTGGCAGACTTCATACATCTATCGAGAACTAGTCAAGTTCCCTCAAACGTGCAGGTTTCCTCACGATGTTTTCCTTCACCGTTTCATAGCAAGTGATAATCTCGGATGTAAATGAGATTCGCACATGAAACCCAGAGGTGCGAGCCGGGGTTTGAACCTGCACACTTTGATTTGGAAGGCGTGCGTTCGACCACTCGGCTACCACTGCTTATTTTACCCCTTAAATAATTATTTTATATTTTTTTTAGTATTTGTTGTTATAGCGGCAACAGAAATACATCATCTGTCAAAAGTTCAACTGTCTAACCATCACGGTTCATGAGATACAGCCTGGTGACAGACGGACAGACAGACAGACCCGGTTTACCCTCGGGGTACGGAACCCTAAAAAAGAACCCATAAACAATTTGTTTATGGTGATAAATTCCAACACTCGGGGTGAAAAAACAAAAAGGTTTTATAGTTTAAAACCTGTTCTTCAATAATCTTCTGTTGCAATAGCAACAGACAAGCAATGGCTAGAGACGGCCTGCACTCCCTTCTCTTAGAAAAGTATTTAATTTAGTCTATGAACTACTTTAGGTATTGTATTATCTGCTATAAACACATTATGTGTCTACACCTATTCAAACATTGCATAGTTATTCTGTGGAATAGATCCGTCATCTTTATCACTGTCATCATTCATTTTTATTTATAATGTGTATTTAATTAATTTGTTCTTGCTATTAATTACTTGACACTGGCCGAAATACCCGCTAACTGCAGGTGGAGCCATTCCTCATCTTGTTTCATTAAAATCTCATCATTTCCTAATAAAAGAAGAATTATTCTATGAATCATGCAGACCTATAATTGTTTTATACTTAATTAATGACTTCTGGCTCGGTACACTTTAGATAGGATACCCTTTTGTTTTCGAATGTAAACAACATGCTTGCCAAGGATTACTATTAATATAATCGTGGTAGTTGATATAGTTGTTATTTCAAACAGTAGGTACATAATTCAGTATCTTATTTTGTTGCAAAATACATTAACGTAATTTTTTTTTATAAATTGTCTGTCACTAAAGTATAAGTGAGTATAATTTAAAAATCGAATTTGGAGTTCGTGCATTCGAAATTAATTTATTTTCAGTTGTTTATGGTCCTAACAGCCAATTTAAAAACGCAACACTTCTTTTCAAACCTGTTTTAAGAATAAGTTGCACGTCGAAAAGGGTGAGTTCACGTGCGGAAATGATGTGACCACGGGTAAATCCCAGATCGGTAGATACTACAGGTAGCGAGGTAGCCTTATTGACCGGTTTTTTAAAGGTCTACCCAACAGAGGTCATCTCTGGTCGCTCATCATAATTGAAAAGTATTTACTCCAAAATTAAAGTTAATAACGTACCATACTTAGCCTTTTTAAGATCTGATGAGCCTGATCAAATCGAGATGAGTAGTATTTTTTTTTTTTTTTCTAATGGCCTTTTCCATTGAGATTAATGTACTTATATTACAATATTATTAGAATGGTAATTATTAATTACAGATATTTGAAGCAAGATGATGAAGACACTGGTGTTCTTAGCCGCCGTGGCTGCTGCGGCGATTGCTCACGATGGGTGTGAGCATGGAGAGGTGAAATTCATTCTTATTGCTTTAGCATTAAAACCTCAATTATTAGGAGCTCATTAAACTAGCTTGCATTCAGACTAGGTACATATCCTAAGAAAGATTTTGAAGGCTTGTTACTTAGGATATTGAATACGATTGATGCAGAATTGAGAGAGCCAAAGAATCCCTAAATTCTTTGGTAACTCTCAATACGAGCTTGATATTTGAGCACTGACTTGAAATAGAAAATTAATTGTTTTAACTATGCAGAGCTGGTCGGCAGGTTATTCAAATTGACCGATTTGAATAATCATGACCCACCAAGGCAGTGGTAGCCTCGCGGGCAAGAACGCGCGCCTTGAACGTAAGGGGTGCAAGTTCAAATCCCAGGCCCACACCTCTGAGATAATATTCATGTGCGAATGTCATTTTCAACAATGATTACCACTTGCTGAACGGTGAAGGAAAACATCGTGAGGAAACCTGCACGTCTGTAGAAAGGCGTGTGAAGTTCACCAACCAGCACTGGGCCATCGTGGTGGACTATGGCCCAAATCTCCCTCGTATTGAGGGGGAATGTGCCCGGGAATTGCAATAGGCTCGCCCCCTATTACATTGGGACCAAAATACATCGGCGATGTGTGGGTGCACTACAGTTCACCTCTGCCTACCCCTTCAGGGAATACAAGCGTGATGATGTATGTACAATGTATGACCAACCGTACCATTTTCAATGAGATTTTGGTCACCATTGTTCTTGTTTAAACAAAAAGGTCTATTACGCTCTTGTTGCATTACGGTGCATTATCGGAACCTCAAATTATGAAATAATTGCTCTTAGCGATTACGATTTTTCATAACCCAGCATCATTAAATTTTGATGCTCAATTTCAGGTGATCAACAGTGCCATAGCCCACCTGGTAAGCAAAGGAGTAACTGGCAATGTGACCTTCACCCGCCAGCCTAATGGCAAGCTGCGCGTCTCTGGCACGGTGATTGGCATGCCGCCTGGCAAATACGGGTTCCATGTTCACGAGAAGGGAGACCTGAGCCGCGGCTGCTTATCAACACTGGGGCATTTCAATCCTGATGGTGTAAGTTCATGGTTAATTAGTGTTTCAGCGGGGTCGCTCATATGTAGCAGTGCATAGGGGTTAAAATCTGTTTGCATTTTGTCCAAAACTGATGCTCTAAACTGCTTCTTAGCTGACATTGCCTCGCCTTAGAGCTACCAAATCAAGTTAATTGCTTATTACTATTGTTTGTTACTATTCATCTTACGTGAAATTTATCACTCTCGTCAAAGCTGAGGGTGTATCTGTGTCTATCCTAGCTAGTCTTGGTGTCGAGGTCACCATCGCGTAGACAAGGGTGCTACTAGGCAACTACAGATTTTTCTGCAATTATTTTTTCGGGCCGATGATCTAACGATAAAGCGAACACGATAAACTTTGTTAGTCAAAGACGAATATTTGTTACTGCAAATACTTATCAAAATGATGAATTAATGACTTATTTCTGAAGATAGGCAATTTTAAACAATTTGCATGTAAGATTGACCTTTGCATCCATCAGCTACCTGTACACCATTTTATAATGATAATTCAAATACCCTCTTTAGAAGGACCATGGTCACCCTGAAGATGAGAACCGTCACGCTGGCGATCTTGGCAACATCGTGTTCGACGCTTCTAGTGTTGCCAACTTCGACTTCGAGGACTCCCAGGTGACCCTCATGGGCCGCCACAACATCATCGGCAGGGCCGTGGTCCTCCACGAGAAGCACGACGACTACGGCCGTACCGACCACCCCGACTCTAAGAAGACCGGGAACGCTGGCGGCCGTGTCGCTTGCGGGGTCATCGGAATTCTGTAGGAAGCTTTGCTTTAGTCAAACCGATGCTGGTTATCGATTGTGATTATTGAATCGATGTTTTAATCGAGATCTCGATTAAAAACAAGGAGTGTATGTCATCGTTTTCATTGTGATTAAATTTTGTTGAAACAGTGAGTAGGTTTTCCTGCCATTGTTTTCATCACGATCTTCCGCAAGTTGGTTAACATCTAAACCATTCATGCAAACACGATTCAATCTCCATTTCATTTCTAGCATCGTTTTGGCATAATGTTATGTGTTTAATATACTAATCCTTGTTACTACACTTTATAATTACTTTAAAATTAGTTAATTTCTTGGTAAGACTACGAAAATCAAAGTCTTAAGACTACATCGAGACTGAAAGTTGGGATAGAAAAGCCTTCCCGTTGATTCGAATTTATTGTTTTCTTTCATGTTATCGGTTTAACTAACACTGACAGTTTTTTATATTTTTAAAAAGTATTATTAGGTTTTTTTTTTACTTTTTTATGATCTGTGCAGCCTATATGAGCCGAAGGCAGCTGCATACTATTGCACAATACAAAATAACTATAATGCAATTTATATCACTGTAAATATTATAAACAGCAAGATATGTGTGGGGTACACTTTGTATCTACTGTCAGAATAAATAAAATTATCTTTATCTCATTGTTTTTATTTGTTTTTAATTTAGGCTGCAATTAACACATGTTAATTTGCTTATTTTTGTATTGAACTGGAAACGTAGAATGTTTGCTTTAGAAAAATAGATAGGCACACTCATATGTATTATTATTTCAACATACTGTCCCTTAAACTCGAAAGCACTTAAAATATTGCCGCTCTGAGTAGAGTAGAGTAGAGTACTTGATTATGAGGAGAGTTATTGTTAGAGTTTAGCTTGTTGCGAATAATATAACTACTCTCTGAAATCCAGGTACATCAATTTGATTAAAATTTTACTGTTTTTTAAGCAGTAGGTAATTAGCGAAAGAGTAAACAAGCAACATGAATCTACAGTATGATATATATTTACGCTTCGCATGACTAATACAATACATAGGAATCATTACATTACCGGACTTGGTACATAGAATGAGGAAATACCTACCCAATGATGATTCTTTCTTTAACGCAACCCTTTGCATTTTTTTCCTTATTAGTATTATTAGATTAGGCGCGCACTAGGCTGCCAGAATATTTGCGGAGCTAGTTATAGCAGCCAATCCACGACTATCAAGATATATCGAGTATTTTTTTTTTATAGTTTGAATCCAAAATACGTCTTGCTGCTACGACTAGTGCGCGGAGACTGACGGCAGCCACATACATTCACATACACACGCTATTGCTGCCGTGCAAACAGGCGCGTTTTATTGGCTGCCGCAGCCGAGATTTCGTGGCTGCCTAGTGCGTGGGATCCCATAGTGTATTCTCACGGTACTGCCGGCTACTTGATATTACGGGTTCAGCGTAAACGGATTGATAGATAGCTCTATAAGCCTCTGGCACATCAAAAGACGCGCGTATTTTATTTTTGCAATAACAAAACCAAAAAGTATATGGCAATATTCATAAAGATAAAATGTTTGTGGTGAAAGCCACACGATCACGTGTCAATATTCGGCCGCGTTGTCAATGTGATTTAGTTGAAGAATGAACGTTTTGTATGAGTCAATACAGTTAATTGAAATAAAACTATTTTACGGATTTTATCGCGTTTATCTACTATTTTATTTTCCCGACGTTTCGGCTGCTTTACAGCAACCATGGTCACGGGGGCACTGAGGTGTTAGACGTCCTGATGTCATAGTTAATAACTGGGTACCCTCATATTTAGTTGTTGCGGTCCAATCCACGCAGAAAGTGCTCACAGTGTCTTGAGGTCTTGCAATGGTACGTTTGGTTTTGGATTTAATCATATTAAATAAACATATCGAACGACGTGCTATTCCGCGGTCATCTGGAAAGTAAGGCCAAGTTGGCCTCCAAAAAGCTGGGTGTGCTCGGTAGGGCGAGGCGGTATTTCACTGCGGCTCATCGCCTGCAACTTTACAAGGCGCAAGTCCGTCCGCACATGGAATACTGCTCTCACCTTTGGGCCGGTGCACCACAGTACCAACTTCTTCCTTTTGACCGCCTGCAACGAAGGGCAGTTCGAATTGTCGATGACAAAAAGCTTACCGATCGGCTAGACCCTCTGGCGTTGCGTAGAGATGTAGGCTCTCTCTGCATTTTCTAACGCCTCTATCTTGGAGAGTGTTCCGAGGAATTGTTCGGTATTATACCTGCCGCTGAATTCCACCATCGCACGGCTCGCCACAGACTGCATTACCATCCTCACCATCTGGATGAATGGCGTTCCAGTACAGTGCGATTTACCAGGAATTTTCTTCCTCGCACCACCAAACTGTGGAATGAACTTCCTGCAGCGGTGTTCCCGGATCGATACGACAAAGGTACCTTCAAGAAACGAGCATACTCATTCCTTAAAGGCCGGCAACGCACTTGCGATGCCCCTGGTGTTGCACGTGTCCATGGGCGGCGTTGATCACTTACCATCAGGTGAAACGTCTGCTCGTTTGCCTCCCTACCACATAAAAAAAAAAAAAAACAATTACTGGATCCCAAGTTGGTGGAAGCACCCAGCCGTCTTCCCTATTGAAATTAGGATGTATTTTAGTTTCAATGGCCTCACTTGGTCGGAATCGGTGTTCTTTTGCGAGGATATGCTGTTTATCAAATCTGATATAAAATCCGTAAAATAGTTTTATTACAATGTATAGTATTCGCGTAAATATGTGAAAACAATATCAAATACAGTTCGTTTTTATATTGCCAAAAATGTTAACGCTCGCGTCTAGACGCTCCAGAGTGTGCTTGGGGCTTTACTTTTTAAAGAAACACATAGGAATAGAATACAATTGTCATAATCTTTACGGCTTTTTGGCGACCTGGGACATCTAATTCGACATTATGTCGAAACGAAACGTCAAATTGGTCGATTTTTCGTTTTTTTAAGACATATCACCTATTAGAGATTGAGGTCTATCAAGCGAAAATCAGGCCCTGCGGGGCGATTTCCGTGCGATCGACATCCATCTGTGTTAGAGATATGTAAAAACGAAACGTCAAATTCGTTGTATTTTTTTTCTTTTGTTTCGACATATCTCGAATAGAGATTGATGTCTACCAAACGAAAATCTGGCTCCAGGGCCCCGATTTTCGTGGGTTCGAGATTCATCTCTATTCGAGATATCTCGAAACAAATGAAAAAAATACATACGATTTGACGTTTTGTTTCGAGATATCTCTAATAGAGATTGATGTCTATCAAACGAAAATCTGGCTCCAGGTCTAGTGGTCTAAGCGTACGCTGCTCAGATCACTGCACCAAGTGGTTGAGGGTTTGATTCCCGCCAGAGATATAAATTTCAGAACTGGACTTTTCGGAATTTTCCCTGGTCTGGGTGTAACTGGAATCGACCCCAGACATATAAAACAAGCTTTGCTTAGTTAGGGATCTTACGATAAGTATGTGTTGTCTGGCGATATTTATATTTGTATATACTATAATTTAGTCACATATACTATGTACAGTAGGCTTAGCATGACCGCGTAGACAAAAGTTTTATCTCTTTCAACTATCAGATTTTTCGAGAAAAGACGTCACTTCCTGCTTTTTGTACTGAACATGGCTCGGTGTGGCGTCATTTTCTCGACAAATCTGACAGTTAAAAGAGATACAACTTATGTCTATGCGGTTATGCTTAGTCTACAGATGATTTTAAACTTGACATTATTTCTCGCCAAAAGTAATTAAAGTTCAAATCTTGATATCAACCTGAATGTTTATTAAATTTACAGGAACACGACTCCAGCTAAGGCTAACAGCGCTCCGTCGACTGCTATCAACTCTCTACTTATATCTGCTACTATCTCTACTTTACTTCTCTCGTTGTACTGAACTAGTCACTAACTTAACACACTGGGGCGTCTAAACTCATGTTTGCTGATACCAAAATAGATTATATTTACTCAGAGATAAGGTTCATTCTTCAATGACATAGAAAGCGCGTACCTAGTCCCGTAGTTCTTGCCATAGAAATCCAATCTTTATGTTTATTTACACAGAGTTAGTTTCTGGTATTATTGGCAAAACAATTGTTGCGCGAGTTTTGACTCTTTAGTGTTTACGGTGATTTTCGTTAGATCGATATCATCTCTATTCGAGATATGTCGAAACATAACGTCAAATTGCACCCTTAGCATGACCGCTTAGACATAAGTTTTATTTATTTCAACTGTCAGATTTGTCGAGAAAATCACGTCACTTTGAGCTTTTTCTACAGGACATGGCGTCATTTTCTCGACGATTCTGATAGTTGAAAGAGATAACGCTTATTTCTACGCGGTCATGCTACAGGGCTTGATCGTATTTTTTCTACATATCTCGAATAGAGATTATGTCTATCAAGCGAAAATTTGAGTCCAGGGCTTAATAGGCCCGTTTTGACAATTAAGAAAGGCAATAGTGTGGATTTTGTTGGCATCAAGCTAAACTGCACTAAACTAAGCGTATTGTCATCCTTCTCACGACCGTAATGTATGAGAAAGATGGCAATAATTTAGTACTGTATCGATACCAGTGTTAATTTATTTATTAGATTTATCTCAACATTTATCTCAAATTAAGATCTGATGAAACCTTATTACTTGTTAACATTGTTCATTATTGTTAATTATTTATTTATTTCAAATTACATTATAAATAGTTAAAACGTATTTTTAGACATATTTTGATTTTATGACATATCGTTTTGTTGTCAATAAATTATTTAACCTTGCAATCAACTGTTTTAGTAAACTAAGAACTACTATCTACAATGGCCCTTTTAACGTCCCACTGCTGGGCACGGGCCTCCCCTCAATGCGAGGGGGATTCACCACGCTGGCCCGGTGCGGGTTGGCAGACTTCACACATCTATCGAGAACTAGTCAAGTTCCCTCAGACTTGCAGGTTTCCTCACAATGTTTTCCTTCACCGTTTCATAGCAAGTGATAATCTCGGATGAAAATGAGATTCGCACATGAAACCCAGAGGTGCAAGCCGGGGTTTGAACCTGCCCACTTTGATTGCAATGCGTGCGTTCGACCACTCGGCTACCACTGCATTAAAGTAAAAAAAAAACAATCGAATTGAGAACCTCCTCCTTTTTGAAGACGGTTAAATACATCATCACGCCGGTATTCCTTGAAGGGGTAGGCAAAGGTGCACTGCAGAGCATCCGCACTTAACTTATTTTGGTCCCAAAATGTAATTAGGGGCGAACGTATTACCATTAAACTGGGAACATTCCTCTTCAATACGAGAAAGATTTGGGCCATAGTCCACCACGCTGGCCCAGTTCGGGTTGATGAACGTCTCACGTCTTTCTATAGACCTGCAGGTTTCCTCACGTTGTTTGCCTTCATTGTTCAGCATGATAATCGTGATTTAAAATTACATTTGCATATGAAATGTAAAAATCCCTGAATTGCGAGCCCGAAGTTCAAACCTTCTCCCTTGCGATCAACGCGGCCGATCAAGCAAACAGGCTCCCTGCTATATCATCAGGAATACCTGGAACATACCTGAATACCTAATAAAATATGCTGCGATTACTATCGATTGACAGAGCAAGGTATTGAAAGCTATTAAAGTTTAATTGAACAACTGTTAATTCTCACAAACACCGTCAGCAGTAGCCTGTTCATATGTCTTCAGTTCCTCAGTTAATGTCACATATACAGTGGAAACTGGTCGAGAGAAGCAGTCCTGAATTGTTGAGACACCAGCCATGATTAGGTGGATAGATTTGAGTAAGGGTTGTGCTAAAGGATTGCTGATTGTACTAAATTTGTTGTGTATTGTGAGTATTAGCAAGGAAACATCTTTTTAGACCTTACAAATGTTATGACTCTACATAATTGGTCAAGGTGGTAGAACGCCTTGAACATAAGGGATACAACGCAAGTTCAAATCCCGGGCCCGAACCACTGGTATTTGCGGATTTCATGTGCGAATATCATTTTCAACTATGATTATCACTTGCTGAACGGTGAAGGTAAACATCGTGAGAAAAGTTACATGCCTATAGAAAGTCTTGTGAAGTTCACCAACCTGCACTGGGACAGCGTTGCCGACTATGGCCCACATCTCCCTTAATACAGGGTTATGTGGCTGATATTATGGCAATAGGTTCGCAATATTACATTGGTCCCAAAATACATTGGCGAAGTGTGGGGAATACAGGTGTTTTGATGTATTTTCCCAGCTGGTATCGCTATGTACTTTCGGTTTCGCTGTTGTGGATATCAACATCCTCAAGCAATACGGAGAGGAACAGTCCAGCGGGACCTTCACTGGTGATGTAGTCATTTCTATCGCCAGCTTTCTCCTTGTGGCAGTCGCTATATTCGGCTGCGTCGCCACTGTGAAGGATAATGTCAAGATGCTGTATTTGGTAAGAGTCATCCATATGCTATGACGAACTAAAATCAACTGAAGTAATAACGGCAGTAGGTTTATTTGGTTTTGGATTTGATAATTCGCAATTTAAAGGAATTACTTCATAAAATGGATTGAGGGACGCCAAGAAAGTAAATTTCCTTACTCCCTCTTTCCTATTACTAGTTGTACCTACGTAGGAAAGAATTATCAGCCCAAAGCATTATTTTGACTACCTTACCTGAAGGACAGAGTAACGTTCTTTGATACCTACACTAAAAATCCCATTGCGGATTATTTGTCGCACCAATAATTAAATGTAATCCTATTCTACATAGACCAACTACATAAATGTTCTGAAAAACCTTTCACCTGTTTACCAGAAGCCACTAACTAACAAAAAAACAATTCTAACGTTTTACGACTTTTCCATATAGATTGATTTGGTACGATGTATTGATTCCAGTACGTGGGTTTCATCCTGATGCTGCTTATCATCGAGCTGCTCCTCACTATAAATGTCTCCATCCGGCGGTACGGACTCCAGTTCAGGGTTATGGAGTGGATCCGCGACGACTTCTACAAGAACGTCACCAGCGCCACCGTGGAAGCTCACGAGAAACTGTGGAACGATTTGCAGACTACGGTAAGAATATGTATGGATTTTGAAGAATATTCAGATTTCTGCAGATTATTTTGTATGCACCGATTAGCAAGCTATTGCTTCCATTCTTACATATTGGAATTCCATAGGCCATTGAACTGGCGCTCCTTTATATCAAAGGTTTGCCTTTGAGTCTGCTGGAATGAGCAGAATCAATGGTTTTCTAGTTTCTAGACACTTCATGAATACTATTATAAAAATAAAATAAAAACTACTAAAGATGATACTTATTATCTTCTCTTTTGTCAAATGTATTGCTTCTGGGTATCAGAACGGACATTACTAGTTCTTAACAACATCTGAGCTCGATGTTCTTTGAACAAAGAACAAGAATAAATTAAAATAAACCACTTAGGGTACTTATTATTATCGGCTTAGTAGTTGCTCGAGCACCTCTGCCTATCCCTTTGGGTAATACTGTCTGTATTACCCAAAGGGGTAGGCAGAGGGGGAGGTTAGAGTGCAATAAGTGGTAGTTAAGCTATTGCAAGTAAGAAAACCATGCTTATTGTTTGAGGACGTCTTGTTATAGTGGTTTGGTCTAGCGTAGGCTGCTCGGCTCGCTGAATTGCGGGTTTGAGTCGATAATTTCAGAAAATGGCCTTTTCGGAATTTGCCCTGGTCTGGATGCAACTGAGATTGCTCCCAGTCCATTGTACGGTACCCATAGTTCGAGTTTTGATAAGTTTATCAGTATGTGTTGTCTGGCGATATATATTGATATTTGTTTTCAGTACGAGTGCTGTGGGCTCAATAGTCCTGATGACTACACGGCTCTGGGTGAGAAGATCAGTCTATCCTGTTGCCCGAGGGCATTCCGCGCTAGAAGTGAGCAAGCGAAGAATATACTCTACAAAAGCTGTGTAGAGTAAGTCGAAGTAATATATGAGGGTTTTATTCCTATAGGCTCTAACTGTAATAGGAAAGTAGGAGAGGAATATTGTAATATCATCTTAGTTTTGTTGTTTATTACCAGGAGTGGCAGCTACTACCAGAGCGGATGTGAGGATGTGGTTTTATACATCCTGCAGTCAGATTCCGAATACCTAATCGGAGTTGCAGTCATTACTTTCTGGTTTGAGGTTAGCCTAACTATTTACACCGGATACCTATATTCTATCTAATCTGTGTATTTGCCTTACTAAGGGTAAAATTGTCTTTCTTCTCTCATGTTTGCATCCCGACATTCATCAGTAAAGGGCAGACAGAGCAATTGTCCCAATATTGTTTGATGACTACTGACATTTTGGTTATCTTCAGGGGCCTTTCCACCACCTCTGAAAGGACTGTTATTTCCATTCTGTCTATTTTTGACAGATTTTCAGTTAGGAAGATGATTATGATCTCAATATTGTAATGAATGTCATATGAAGTGTACAAATAGTTTCAAACTCCTTTCATGAACTTTAGGAACTTGAGAGAACACCAAGAACATCAAGTAGGCAAAACGAACAATGATTCGCTTCGAAACAAAAGCTGATTCTTTAATTGATTCACCAGAATCCTAATTTTGTTAAATAGATACCATACATAAGGTTCTTTTTAACTTTTAATTGCAGTCTGCTGGTATACTGTTGGCGATGTGGGTTGCTAATCACGTGAAGGACAGCGTACACGTGTACAAGCACACAGTTAAATATTGAATGTTATTGACAATAAATACCTTGAAGAAGCAACGAATTTCATTTATTTAAGCAAATGAGTGTTGAGTCATCTTTTTATCTCTTCCGTACTCTTTACCATTATATACTTCATGATAAAGTCTTCCAGACGAAAATACTATATTTTCAATAAGATGAGCGCCGTTGGTGAGCGCCAATCTGATGAGTTATCTACGCGACTGATGGTAGTTAGAATTGGCTACTGAGGCCAATATACCCGTACTTAGATTTTTTATAGTCAAGCTAGATCTATGAAACAGAGGTAGCCCTAGCTTCAATACTTATAGAGTAGAAAATTAAAGACTATGTTTACATAGAGCCACAATTAATTGCGACTATGTTTTATTACAAAAAGAAATACAATGTGTGAATGAAGCGAAGTTTAAAAAAATATGTACCTAGCTACTTCCTTTACATGCGTAGAACAGTTACTTATTGTATAGGTCAGTGAAACAAATGTTATGACCTAGTTGATATATGCATAACAAATGCAGCATTTCAATCGATAGCACAACCAGGACGTACCTTTTACTGCCAGTAATAAAATTATACTTTACCGCAACGATATAGAGTTTAAAATGAGTCGAACTTTTAAACAAAGGATTTAAAACCTTCAGAGTAAGGGGACGGAAATAAGGTCCTTGTGACAAGGAGTTTAGGGCTATAATAGTCAGTACAGACAATTGTGATCGGAAACAAAGGCTTTCGAAGACGGACCCTGAAGTGTGGGGAAGTGGACATGTGGATTCCCACGCTCTAGATATTGCGACAGAGTTACGAGCGGCGAGTTTAGCGGGGTTAGTTAGTTAATAATTATTATGATAGGTCACCCAAACTAAAGATAGATACATTGATAACTCCTTACCTGAACATATATTCTGTCTAATCTATGGATTTGCCTTACTAAGAATCGAATTATCTATCTTCTCTTTTTATCCGTCCTATCATTTATATGAGAGGTTACCTTTACAGAGGACAGAGCAATGGTCCCAATATTATTTTGATGACCATCTTGGTTCCATAGAAACTTCTAACATATACAACCGATTATCCTCGCTTATCAAATAAATGATTGTGTTTGACCCTTATTAGTCCGTCTCACGAAATAATACAATAACATAAACATTGAATTTTTATAACTATACACTTAAGAATGTAGTAATATTTCTTTGTAAGGAGTATAAATTCTGCCCTAAATTGATAATTTCCTCGAAAATCCTCTCTATAACCCTGTATAATTTCTTTATTCAGCATAAAAGTATTCTACAAGCACTTTGTATCAATGTGGAAGTTTGTAACCTCGGTGATTGCCCGCTAATCGCTGCATCTATGTCCGAACCCTCTCATCAATTAATCAACAATACGGCTCGTCAAATGCACCTGATCGATACACCGGCCAAGCCTTCACTTCCGATGTCCACTCGGTGAAGAACAGACGCCCTCACTAAGCACCATGAAGTCCAGAAGCATCAGATGCATGAAGTTCTTTCTCACACTGTTCAATATAGTGTGTATTGTAAGTAATCAATGTTGTTGCGTGGTTTTTAATACGATTTTTTGTATTCGTCTGCTAGAAATCTTAGTTACTTTTCGAGTCTCAAATAAGTTGACTTCATTTACTTGTACGGTTGCTATTGTAATATTAATGTTATTAGGCACTTACGTATTTATAAAATGGAATGATTTTCAAAGTCTATATTTTGTATGGTAACTTCCATGCCTATCTTCTGTATATTATAATAAACATTGATGTTCGTTAGTCACTCAGAAACGGCTTAAGCGATTTGATTTATGTTTTGTTATGTTCGATATAATAAAGGAGTAAATTTAAATGAAATAGGGAAATGAAAAATTTAATTATAATAAACTAGAGTCCCGTCCTGGCTTCGCACGGGTGGACGTTTTTTTTTAAACATTTTGGAATAAATAAATATAGCCTATGTAACCCAGTGATAATGGAGCATTCTAACGGCAAAATAATTTTTGAAATTGGTCCAGTAGTTTTCAAGTTTGGTCGTTACATACAATAATACAAATCTTTCCGCTTTATAAAACTATTAGTAAAGATGTTGTATTAAGTTCGCCGGATCATCGAGTTTGAAATAAATATCTTCTATCTCCTTACACCACTAGTCAAGACGTCTGTCTACATACATTACTACTAATTGTTACACCATTGTCTGATGTTATGAAATAAGTTACGTAATCTACCCAAATAGATGTGGTTAGAGAGATGTATTTTGTTTTTATTTCTTTCTGAATAACATCCATCATCAAATCTATAAAGTACACACATGCAAACCATTAAAATTTGCGTTGATAATTTAAATTATGTGATCGAAGAGTTTAAAAGAAAATTACGTCTGTAAATGAAAGACTATCGAACAAGATAAAGACTTTCAATTCCTTCACCAGCTCTTCGGTTTGATATTGATGGCAATATGCGTGATGAACATGAAAGGGAAAAAGTTGGGACCGGAGCAGCAGTCGGCGTTGTCCAGGGGTGTCCTGGCTTTCCTGCTTACCCTGGGTCTATGTCTCGTCGTCACAGCCGCTCTGGGCTGCGTCGGAGCGCTGAGAGAGCACGTGAAGATACTATATGTGGTGAGTATGGGAAAAGGGTAAGGCTCTATCACGGACTTGATTGCTCGCTCTCTGTCTTATTTCATACGAAAGAAAGAGACAAAATTAACATATTGAGGGGCATACCTTGCATTGGCGTTCAATCTGCAACGATTGCATTGGTAGTCGGTTGTTATAAGACAGATTGTGATATACGTCTTTTCTCTTTCACTCTTATGAGTTATGAAAGAGCGAAAGCGGCTCGTTGTGACATTATCCGAGACACAAATATTGTCTTGGCGAAAGATCTACGGCATATATTGTATGGAAGCTTATTGCGAACATTTTATATGTCAATCATGATAACACTAGTATTTTAGTGTCTTATGAATTTTAACGCCCCGGACACACTAAGGCGTCAAGACACGCTTCTCAAAATTATTGTTAATACCAAACCGAGTTCTATATTAATATAAATAAAGATTAATTTTCTGTGGCAACGAAACAACGCTTCATAATTCGCTCGCGATGTCAATGACATTTCATTGAAGAATGGGCTTTTGATATGAGTCAATACTATAGCATGAGGCGCACCAGTCTGCCGGAAGCTTTACTAGTTAATTATGCGATCGATGCTTGGTACCTAATATTCTCACGCTTTCATGGTGCTATTAATATGTTTCGATCGATAAAGAAATTCTAACGAGCACTTTACCTGCCTTTTTCATTTCAAGGATTGTAGATATGGAGTCCTTATCCAGACTTTATGTATTTGATCATATATACATCATCACGCCTGTATTCCGCAAAGATGTAGACAGTACATCCTCACTTTGCCGATGTATTTTGCTCCCAAGGGACGAGCCTATTGCCATCGTACCGGACACATTCCCCCTAAATACGATAACCTTTAAATGTAGTCTGACTTTTGGTTGCCGGTAATTTTCAAAACGACTGCACCGATTTTGACGGGACTTTCACTGTCAATAAAAATTGAATTGAATGAAATTTACTATTTATTTTTTTCCTTTTCATTTGTTATGTGTAGCATGTGAGCTTCTTCATCTTCCTGGTGTCTGTGGAGCTGATCGTAGGGGTTGGGGGTGCAGTTCTCAGCGCCTGGGTGGGGGGAGGCAGTGAATTACGCGTGCAGTTCTATAAGAACATTACCGTTGATGATGACACCAGCACTTACCATAATTGGGACGGCATGCAGTCAGAGGTAAATAAAGGTTTTTTTGCGTCAATAAACCTTGTAAACGTTTGCGTCAATAAACATAAACTTTGCGTCAATAAACCTTGTAATAAACCTTGTAAAATTGTTCTTATTTTATTTCTTACTGTTAGCATTTCATAGATAATGAAGACATTCTTTGAATCGAACATCGCGCTGAGCAAGAGGTTTCGTTTCTGCATGAGAAGTGTCTCCTAAATTTATAGAATTAGGATTCTCTCACAATACTTTCGTACAAAAAAATGGCATTGTCTATAACTTCTGTGAATTTGAGACAAATCTATAACAGCTGTTCATGAAATTTAATACATTATTTTCCATTGACTTAAACAATCTATTACCAGATGACGGGGCGGCTTGTTCTAGTGGTTTGAGCGTAGCCCACTCGGCTCCCAAAGCCGCGTGGTTGCAAGTTCGATTCCCACCAGTGGCAAGTTTTGGAAATGGCCTTTTCGGAATTGGTCTTGGTCTGGGTGTAACAGGGCCATCCCTGTTACATACACATCCCCAAGACCATTGTCCCATAGTGCAAGCTTTGCTTAGTTTGGGGTCATACGATGAGTATGTGTTGTCTGGCGATATAATCATTTCCCTAGTGTTCACACGTTTACCTATAGTACAAATTTGTTTTTTAAATTTGAACCTTACCTAAATAAGCTTTCATTTGATATTAGAACCAGTGCTGCGGCGTAGACGGTCCCCAGGACTATGCTATCATCCACCGCGAGATACCAGCTTCGTGCTGCGCGCGCGCACATCCGCTCCGCGAGGGTGGCGCCAGGCGTCACTTGCACTCCACCTGTCTCACTGAACGGACGTACTACACACGTGGGTGCGAAGAAGCTTTGCGGCAAAAGAAGGCTTTAAAAGGGAACATATTCATCGCCACTGGCGTTGTTTTTGCTTTGTTCGAGGTAAGATAAACTTTGGTAACTATGGAATATTACCACCATTATTTTTAAAAAAAAACGTTCTCAAAAATTTTGGTGCACTAAAAACTAGAAATAACCAGGATCAGGCAGATACACACTTCATTTGGCACCGACTCCAAATGAGAAGTCGGTTGAAAATGGGTCCATCTTTTTCTGTAGCCTGATAGCCTATATTCTGTATTAAGTATTGATCCATTGGTATTTTTTTACCGGGACTCATTTTTTGTGTGTATATTATAATACTACTACTACTACTACAGCCCTTTTTAACGTCCCACTGCTGGGCACGGGCCTCCCCTTAATGCGAGGGGGATTCAGGCTATAGTCCACCACGCTGGCCCAGTGCGGGTTGGTGAACTTCACACGCCTTTCTATAGACGTGCAGGTTTCCTCACGATGTTCCCTTCACCGTTTCTTATCAAGTGATAATCTTAAGTGATTATATTATAATAATCTTACTTAAATACTTTTCTACATGAAGTAAAGTGATATTTATGTCTATTGCTGTGTGTTTGTAGTGTGTTGTTTGTAGTTAGATCCTGTAAAAATTATATTAGCAATTGTTAAATGGCATGCTTTAGAGCTATGGTATTTGTTGCAGGCGCATTTTGGTGATGGATGACTCTACATTTGTTATAAGTTACTTATTACAAGATATTGATGCTTTTATTGGAACGAAGTTCCTTACGGCAGGCTTGGAGGGAATAGGGATTTTGCTACGCGACCGAACTGAAAAAAATGTGATAGTTAAACCGTAAGAAAAAATGCGTGGAAAAAAAACCGTTAAATGAGACGTCTCTTTATTTGTGTCGTTTGATGGATGGATGGATGGATGGATGGATGGATGGATGGATGGATGGATAGATTGATGGATGGATGGAACGAAGTCTGCGGCGACGAAGTCGCGGGTAGAAGCTGGTATTTTAAATGTCCTATCATATATGTCTACTTCGAAGGAACTTCGTTCCTACCTGGTGTCCCACGACACCATTTAGTTTTTTGTGTATTACAGTGTAGTTAATTCAAGCCTTTGTTTCAGATATTCTGTATCGTGCTCGTGTTATGGATGGCCCGAACAATCCGGTGCGAGCGTCGTAGACTTCAACAAAACTTACAAGCGCATTTTGAGACTTAATTAATAAGTATTAAAGCATCACACACTTGACCACTAATTACTATCTTCTTTTAATAAAGCACAATTGGTGAAGACACATTTTAAGAATAGTAGAAAAGTATTTTGCAGTTTATTCCGACATTCTTTATTAGATACGTAATTTATATAAATAGTCGGTAATTACTTTAAATAAAATACCCCTCCCTGATACAGGTCAATTTCGATTAGATTTTATGAGTAAATAAAAAAAAATCGTTTTCTTAGTTGCTTTTTAGATTTAACTTCAACATTCAGAAGCTATTTTATTGTAATACTTCTGATACTCTACTAATTAAGTGAAATCGTCCACATATATCTAGATTACAGTTATATCACGAAAAATGTCGATTAGTTTCTTTCTCTTCTATGAAATAAGACAGAGAATTAGTGATTTAGTGCGTCATAATTCTTTACACAGCTTTAGAATTAGTTAAACGTTTATAATTAACGTCATTATTTATAATTTAGTATTTGTAAGTAAATATTAGTAAAACACCGAATGTACATTTTGCCAAATGTCGTATTCGGTGGAAAATTTGGTTAAAATATGCGCCGTAGCCGATATATTTCATCCACTACCGGTTCACGAAACGAAAGTCCGTCACATCAACGAAATTTTGCCGAATACCGAAGTTCAGTCCATTCCTAGTATATACAACATTTCTGTAAGATCCGTAATGATAAGTACATAGTTATTTAAACATCAAGCGCTGCACCCACAGGCATGTCAAAAGACACGCGACTAAATTTTTGTCAATACCAAAACGAACTGTATTAACTCTTTAACAAAGTACATTTTTTAACAAACTGTAATCGATGATGCGAGTGAATTTAGACGCGAGGTCGCATGGCTCTTACCAGAGAAATTTATTCTTTATGTTTAATTACATATAGAGTACATTTTCAAGTGGACTTTCTCGCTCTAGTGGGTGCAAGGCATCATGACCTTCTCTTATTGTAATAAACTCGACATATACTCAGTCGTTTAGCTGTATACTGTGATAATAATTAGTAGTTGTAACTCTACCAGCTGTGGCTATAAATGAGCCTATTGGGACCAAACGTTACACTTATGGCTTACAAGGTTATATCTAGGCAGAGTTGAAGACTCTACATATTTGCCATTTTCTTATTTATTCACCTAAGCAACAGCATCCGTTTCACCGTTCGTTTATCGTTAGACCACTCTTATTGATGTTATTTCTTCTTTTTTTATAAAATGAAAGTAATAATGATATGTTAATGGTATAATAAGATGAGAATTGGCTGCATGTGATAAATTTGCAGGTAATATGCGATTCAAATGAGAATAGGATCGACTTTGCGCCATATTATGACGTGAAAAACGAATTATGACTTTAAATAATTAAATATTATATTAAGACTATTTATTACTAATTTAACCTTTTAATTTATATTTGGTGTAGGTACTATTATTATTGATATGCAAATAAGTTTTTTGCAAACCATACTTTTCAAGTGACATTTGACAGATAGAGCTTATTGACATTCCTATTCTTATTTGGATTACAAATACAAATTCTGCCAATGTCAAGTTATTCATAGAAAGGATACATTTGTCCTGGCTTTAAATTAGTAATAACATTGTGGTATTATAATATGTATTTATTGAATTCAATATTATATTAGAACTTTATATTTATACCTAAACAAAAATGAGTAACGTAGGTGACAAAGATGGCTAATTAATCCAAGGGCCTAATTCTTGCGTGATAGATATAATCTCTATTCGAGATATGTCGAAAAAAACTATAAAATACGACCAATATTATTGTTTATACCAATCAAACGTTTTGTTCGATATCTCGAATAGAGATAAATGTCGATCTCACGAAAATCGCCCCCGAATATTTCTTGAGTCAGTTGTCAAGTCGGGTATTTTGCTGTTTTATATTTTCCCTGAGTTTGTACTTACGTAGGAGCTGCTTTTTTTCTTGGCAAATAAGCTTTTCGGATTAAACGTAGTAGGAGTGAGTTTAGAAACTTATAAACTATTACAGACATGCCCATTTTTACTAACACGAGAAAACGGCTACCAGCAACTGCTTTATATTTTGGCGTCACGTTTAGGCGTTTCCTCGTATTAGCAAAAACTTTCATTATTATAGACATTTTCGCGAGTTTTAAAATAAAAATATTTATATTTAATAATAAATAAGTCAGTATTATTAATGTTACTTATAAGTAACTAAAGTAGCAGTCACAGCCAAGTGTTCAACCGCACGTTTTCCAATCTGTGCAGGTTCAGACCCCGTCTCGCATGTATACTGTTTATGTGTGAATCTCATGTTCATCCAAGATTATCACTTGCTAATACGGTGAAGGAAAGCATCGTGATGAAACCTGCAAGTCTATAGAAAGGCGTGTCAAGTTCACGAAACCACACTGGGCTAGCTAGCGACTATGACCCAAAATTTCCCTTGTATTGAGGGCGAATGTGCCTGATATTATGGCAATAGGCTCGCCCACTACTTTAGGACGAAAATACATCGGCGAAGTGTGAGTGCACTGCAGTGCACCTCAGCCTACCCCTACGGGGAATAAGATGATGATGTATTTATTATAATTTCAAACCTAATATGCAGGTGAAATAAATAAGATAATACTACTACTACTACAGCCCTTTTAACGTCCCATTGCTGGGCACGGGCCTCCCCTCTACGCGAGGGGGATTCAGGCCATAGTCCACCACGCTGTCCCAGTGCGGGTTGGCAGACTTCACACATCTATCGAAAACTAGACAAGTTCCCTCAGACGTGCAGGTTTCCTCACGATGTTTTCCTTCACCATTTCATAGCAAGTGATAATCTCGGATGAAAATGAGATTCGCACATAAATCCCAGAGATGCGAGCCGGGGTTTGAACCTGCACACTTTGATTTGCAAGGCGTGCGTTCGACCACTCGGCTAATAAAATAAGATAATAATAGTAAATAAATAGTATCGTTAGATATCACTGGAGACATCACTGGAGATATCACTGATGGGTACATTTTGACTATTATTAAGGACATTATTACTATCTATCACCAACACTTATAACTACTCCTAATTATTTATATCGAGAGGTGAAAGGCTATTTGATTCAAGCGCCATTTTTATAACTTTACAGAAGAGCATACTCACTCATTCGGCGCATAAAAGTGGTAGTATACTCTCCTGTAAAGTTAAATAACCGTAAAAAAAATCTTTTTAAAAACAAGCATCTAAAACGTCGGGAAAATAAACACGATAGAATCCGTAAAATAGTTTTATTTCAATGTATAGTATTCGCGTAAATATAAGAAAACAATATGTGAACAAGCTTTTATTTAATTGCCCTTAGTTTTCGTGTTCTTCTCAGCAAGCCCTTTCATGTGATACCCGTACTGTGGTAGTGCAGAAAAAATAACTATTCCACCATTTTGTATGATCCGCCATATTGGAATTAGAATGACGTCACATAGCTAAGCATGCATTGTCATCCAAAATAAGCGTGTATACCCAATTTCAGCTCAATCGGTTAAAGATAACTGATTTCAAATTCAGTTGCAAGATTCCACCCGGACATACATTGCAAGTTAATATAAAAAAAAAAGCTTGTAAAAAATGTCACTTCATTCAAATAGCCTTTCACCCCTCGATATGGTAGTTTTATAAACACATTATTATTATTTCACATATTTACCATAGAACACTAGTATTATTAGAGTGTCTTTCTCACCTTGTAAGTACTTTGTAGTATGTAAAACAAATTGTCCATAATGAAATATTAGATTTTATATGTTCATGGTATTTACTGTGCCACCAAAATGTGTTTTTGTGAAATGTTCTAGAAATAAAAATAGAAAAAAAAAACAAAAAAATATTTCAGTAATCAATCGTATTTTTTTTTATCCGACCTCAAAACGAAGCAGATTATTAATTGGATAAGTACTTAAATACCAAATGTTTTAATTTTATTCAATCATTGATATATACCTACTACTATTAATTAATATTATTGGAGGCGTGGGACATGAAGGACAAACCTTTGAGTAGGCCGCTGGGTTCTCCCTTGGCTGCCGGGATCGCTGACTCCTTCACAACACTTTCACTATTACTTTTCACTTGTAAAGTAGGCGGCGCGATTAATAAGTTACATAGTTCAATTAAATAGTGTTTTTATAAGCGTTACAGCGGAGCGGTGCGTTTTTCGCACATTTCGGTTTGGGCGCGCGGGAGCAGAGAGAAGGAATGAAAGGGGTTTTTGGAAAGAGCGAGAGCGAGTGAATGAATGATTGAGTGAGTATGTTTGTTTTTAATATATGATAAATGGCGTGCGGATGTGTATTTAGAAGCATTATGACAATATGTAAATTAAATATTTAAAAGATATATAAATGCGTATTTGGGCGCATCCAATTATTTTTAAGTGTCTGTTCATAGTTTAAAGTAACAGTAATTATAATTAAAACACTTTTTTTAAAAATTGTTCTGTCGGTTTGTTCCGGGCAATCTATATGTATACTATATACTAATACTAATATTTTATAGAGGAAAGATTTGTATTTTTGTATGTAACGAATTAACATAAAAACTACTGGACCGATTTCAAAAACTCTTTGACCGTCAGAAAGCTACATTATCACTGAGTAACATAGGCTATATTATAAACCCGTGCGAAGCCGGGACGGACCGCTAGTATCCGATAAACTTGAACCGATTTCGACAGGACTTTAATTGACAGATTGCTGATGTTATAAGGAGTCCTTAACTCGAACGGACGGCATCGCAGGCTCAGCTAGTATAAAATAAAAGTGGTCATGAAACACGAATAATTTATTTTAATAAGAAAATCTATTTCAACATTTATTAAACACTATTTTATAATTTATTTAAAATTAAACATTACATCTATTTTATAAACAAGCCACAGAATTATATAATATACAGGGTGTATCAGAAGTCCGAAATAATACTTTGGGTAAATATACGGTAGCTCATATGTGGATGCTTAGTGAAGACAGATTATACCTAACCATCATAGTTTCAGAGTTATAGACCTTTGAATATTTGTCACAGATATGGTGTTCTGGCCTTAAGCACATCCATGAACCTATTCAGCAGTGTAAACTACACTTAAGAGGGGCGACTACCAATATTCATAAAACAGAACATGAAATTTTTACATAGAACTTACTACGAGTTATAGAAATTAACGATGAAAAAAAGTTGATAAAAAATTGGCCAATTTTCAATATTTTTTTTATACAATTCAGTTGTATACCTGATACTGATGCAAACGTCAATGTATTATTTCGGACTTCTGAAACATCCTGTATAAGTGTTAAATTTTCAAAAAATTAATATAACCAATTTCTCTACATCGTATTAAGGCGAGCAGTAGCTTAGCATGACAGCGTAGACATAAGTTTTATCTCTTTCAACTGTCAGATTTGTCAAGAAAATGACGTTACACCAAGCCATGCGCAGTACAAAAAGCTCGAAGTGACGTCATTCTCTCGACAAATCTGACAGTTGAAAGAGATAAAACTTATGTCTACGCGGTCAAGCTAAGCCTGGAGTTTATCAAAGTCTATCTTAGGAATGGTACCCAAGAGCTCACAATAGCAAACTTAACCAAAACTGATCATCTTATTATAGACGTTAATGACATTACAATAAAGATACATATTTAATGCCTCACATGATTGATTTTTTTTAAATTTAATTTTATCTTATTCCAAAGGAATGAATGAGTTATCATATTAAAAATTAGGTGGGATCTTAAACTTATTGTTAAAATTGACTAGGAGTGCGTACTTTGTACGAATTCAATAAAATTTATACCATAAAATCATAGACATACGTGTGTTATTCGAAAAATAACCCCTAAATTTACAACATCGAAGAAACTTAAGCCCCCGTCAAAGTGTTAGCCCGTACCAAAACGAACTCTGTGTCGATACGCATAAAGATTAAATTCCTGTTGTATAAGCTACGCGCCCACGCGTGAAAATTCGCTCGCGTTGTCTGTGTCATTTCGTTGGAGAATGAACTCTTTCTATATGACAAGACAGTTTGTTTTGCTATGGCACAAATTCGACGCGACAGCGTTAACGCCCCGTTGGTTCTTCAAAATTGAGTTATCCATATTCTATCTTTATAAAATGATTCCAAGTACATAAAACAAGTTGCAGGATTCTTATACCCCATTCCTTATCACATTAAACGGATGTAATGTAGAGTTCAATAATGTATAAACTTATATATCACAATTACAACCTTAAGTTAAAAAAAACTGGTCGATTTGAGAACCTCCTTCTTTTTAAAGTCGGTTAATAAAACCAACTAGAATCTATATAATGGTAACATAGAGTTGAGTGCAAGAAACTAATTTCTGTACGGTAGAGTTGTGCTACGGAGACGGTGGAATTTAAGCTGTCTCCCGGGACTTGCCGTGTGTCTTTATGGAGTGTGCCAACCATAGCGCGAGGACTATGCCAGCAACCTGGAAACAAAATATAATAGACTGAATATGAACTTTCTGACATTTGAAGATCTTAAAAATAGTCTGATAAACTGCAGGTGAATCGGTGATGGGAATTGAACCTACAACCATCAGTTCAGTCAGCTGGATGGCCTACGCTTTGACCTAGTGGCTAAGTGGGCAATTCTCGCATAATCGATATTATCTCTAATTCGACACATGTCGACACAAAACGAAAAAAAAATTGTCGTATATGGCATTTTGTTTCGATATATGTCGATTCAGAGATCATTTCGATTATGCGATAAATGTAAATGGGATCGCCCCCAGTCTATTATATATATATACATCATCATGCCTGTATTCCCCGAAGGGGTAGGCAGAGGTGCACTGCAGTGCGCCCACACTTCGCCGATGTATTTTGATCCAATGTAATAGGGGGCGAGCCTAAAAATGACATTCACACATGAAAATTATCTCAGAGGTGCGGGCCCGGGATTTGAACTTGCACCCCTTACGTTCAAGGCGGGCGTTCTTGCCCACGAGGCTACCATCCGTAGCATAAGCATTGCTTAATTTAGGATTATACGATGAGTATGTGTTTTCTGACGATATTTATTTATTTAAAGCAGGTTTTATGTCTTAAAAAATACCTTTGGTATGATAGCCTTGTTTTGTTTAGGATTGGAATTTCCACATTAATTGGAGCTGTCAAAGAGTTACGGCAGTAGAACAGGCGAGGGAGTTTAGATTAGGTTGCCTTTAAGCCGATAACGTAGGCGGTAACAATCTGACCCGACCTAGAACGGTCAGAGATCTAAGATTACGAGCAGTACATAGCGTGATGGTGATGACGTCAATAGGACTACTATTTGATCGAAACTCACGAGTTATTCGAAATTAAATTTTAAAATTGCATATTCAATATTTCGTGGTACATTTGGAGCCCAGCTTTAAATTTTCTAATGTTACCAATCAGATATAAAAAAATAAAGCATGTTTAAGCTATTGCTATTAAATAATGGAAGAAGTCACATAGTAATGTTATTTTTTTTTTGATTAGATAGATACTAGTACAATTTATTGATAGAGCACACGAAATAGACAGAAAGAAAAAAAAAGAACAAGCAAAAAAATTACATTCTTAGGTCTAAATACGTACGCTACGTACAATTGAGCGATCTTATCTCTAAAAACAATCTCTTCCAGACAACTAGTATGAAAGAGAAATGAAAAAACTATATATATTTTTTATTTATAAATTATGTGACAGCCTGTAACTAACTGTGTTATCAGAGATCTCTTAAACGCGTGGTAGCCCCGAATTTCTAAATCCAATTGTTGGCCTAATTTATTCGGAATAGTAATTATGGGTCTAGTTTGCCTGGCCGAGGTGTATAGGGGTGGATTTGCGTACAGAAAAACCCTATTTCAGCAAAAGCCAAGGCAAAATGTGTTGTAACATAAATACATCATCACGCCTGTATTCCCCGAAGGGGTAGGCAGAGGTGCACTGCAGTGCGCCCACACTTCGCCGATGTATTTTGGTCCCAATGTAATAGGGGGCGAGCCTATTGCCATTATACCGGGCACACAGGTTTCCTCACGATGTTTTCCGTCACCGTTTCTTAGCAAGTGATAATCTCAGATGAAAATGAGATTCGCACATGGAACCCAGAGGTGCGAGCCGGGGATAGAACCTGCGCACTTTGATTGCAAAGCGTGCGTTCGACCACTCGGCTACCACTCTTTATTATCTAGTTGATAAAAGCTTTAAGAGTTACATACCTCCAAAAAGCAGAACAGTATTCCACATACGATTACGGTTAAGCCGGCGCTATGAACAGTCGACATAACTTTATCCTCACACCCCTCCTTGTAGTACTTCTCCGATGTGATGCAATCTGATCTCTTGATCTCGGTGGAGCGGTCGGTGCCATCATCGGGGCAGCAGCTGAAGGAGGGGTTGAGGTGGGGATCGGCTTCATAGTTAGCAGGGCCGGTCACTCCACAGCATTCCAACTGAAGGATGTATGCGATGACGTTACAGAGATGCAAGAATGATGAACGTAGAAAGATTGTCAAAGTGTACCATCATTTTTTAAATATTATTATAAGCAGCTCTGAAGAAGCTATGTCTACCTATTGTATTTAAAGTGAGTTATGACAAAAAAAATCGGCCAAGTGCGAGTCAGACTCACAAACGAAGGGTTCCGTACCATTATCTATAAAAACAGCAAAAAAATCACGTTTGTTGTATGGGAGCCCCCTTAAATATTTATTTTATTCTGTTTTTTAGTATTTGTTGTTATAGCGGCAACAGAAATACAACATCTTTGAAAATTTCAACTCTCTAACTGTCACGGTTCATGAGATGCAGCCTGGTGACAGACGGACGGACGGACAGCGAAGTCTTAGTAATAGGGTTCCGATTTTACCCTTTGGGTACGGAACCCTAAAAATGGCAAGCCACCCGAGTTTCTTGTCGGATCTTCTAGTCAGTTGAGATCGCGCTCTGGTCTGATAAGGAAAATAATGTAATTTAACAATCTGTAAGAGCCCCCATAGTCTTATACGAAATAAATTACTTAATATCACCTTTCAATGTTTATACAATTCGGTTGAAAACTGTTCGTATGGAAGTATAGGAACGTAGAACAGTTTGGTAATCTGAAATTGGAGATAGAAAAGAAACTCACGCTAGACTGAATGCGGTCCCAGAACTCCCTGTAAGTGGTATCTTCCTCCTTGGTGGACTTGTTCTTGATGAAGGAGGCTCGCAGCTGGGTCTTCAGGGTACCTTCGATATGCGGCCGTAGAGCTGCAGCGGCGATACCCACTGATAACTCCAGGAGGATGATGACGATGAGACATCCTGCGAACTGAGAAGAAATAAAGCTTGTAAAACACATATACATATATTACCAGACAACACGTTTTCATCTCTAACTAAGCAAAGCTTGAACAGTAGTTGCCATATAAAGGACTGGGCGACCCCAGTTACACCCAGAACAGAGCGAATTCCGAAAAGTCTATTTCCAAAATATGCCGCAAACGGGAACCGATCCCGTAATCACCCGTTGCAGTCACCGAGTCGTCGTCGTCTATGTTATATATAATAATATGATTGGTACCCATAGTATAAGCTGTGTTTAGTTTGGGATCATACGATGCGTATGCATTGTCTGGCAATATTATGTATAGTTGTAGAGAATACGACTTATCTAAATTCAAATCTGACTTAATTTCTAACAATAATGATTAACTAATGGATAATCAGATAAAAGATGGAACGCCTTAAATAAAACAATAGGATGTTCCAACACACGCGTCATCGCCTGCCCACACCTTGTAACCCCATAGCAACTGTCAGCCAATTATTTATTAGGTCAAAATATATTTAGGCGAAATTATACTGTAGTAGGCGTTAGTTGTATAATGATTATTACTCACAAGGTCCAAGGTTACTTTATAATTAAAAAGTTAGAAGACTTGTAACCTCCATCTAAATAAGTAAGCACAGCCCTTTGCAGGGAAAGATACTTTTTGAGGCTTAAAATAAAGAATGGCTGCAATAATTGATAGTTATTACAGGTCTGGGTGTACCTGGGATCGCCCCCAGTCCATTGTGTGATACCAATAGTGCAAAGTTTGCTTAGCTTGGGATCATACGATGAGTATGTCTTGTCGTGGAATATTTATTTATTATTGGTTATGCGTAGCGCTATTATCTAAAATACTTACAATGTACAGAAGCTTAGGACTCTCCTTCCAAGCCCCGAAGCACCCGAAGGCGGCGACGATGATGATGAGAACACCGATGGCTATCAGAATTGCATCAGTCTCGTGGCCAGTCGCCTCCATCCCCCCAAACCCCTTGATCATACCCATATCGACGCATGCTGACGCTATTATTACTATACCGAAAATCTGTAACAAAAAAAGTATGTTCAGAAACTAAAACCCGTTTAAAGACTTAACGTGAAATCCATGTCCAATCGTCATAGATAGACATCATTCTAGCTCTTGCCTACATAGAAATAAATGTAAAACTCCTTTGTGCCTTACTGAAAAATCGCGGCCTAAAAGTAATGAAACAAGGAAATAATCTCATCGTGAGGTTCAGACGATAGTTATGGTCACCAACACGGCGCTATGACAATATTTTTAGTTTAGTTAGACTCTTTACCAATACCAAAACAATCTGTATTGACTCATAGAAAAAGCTCAATTTTAAACAAAATATCATTGAAAACTCGAGTGTATTTTGGCCATTATATCAAAATAAAGAAGTCAGTTAAAAAGACGACCAATTTTGCGTTATATTTCGACATTGTTCAGGCAAGACCGGGCGGCTTGCTCCGCCGCCAGGTGGCGCCAAAAAACTTCCGTGCCGCGGCCATTACCAATTACGAGCGCTCAGCGCTGACGAACGAACGCCTAACCAAAGTTTTTGTACTTTTATTTTATTATTTTTATTTTACAAACGAATACGAAGAAAAGCAGTTGATTTATTATTTAAAAAATATCGAATTAAAGATAATGTCGATCTTGCGAGAATTGGGCCCTTTGACTTGAATTTCTGTGGCAAAGGTCACGCCTTTACTACAGCAATTCAATCTGTATGTATATTGACGCAGAGTTCGTTTTGATATTGGCAAAAACTGGGACGCGCGCGTCTCAGTAGACTTTTGAAGCGATTACAAAATATATCTAACACCCACGTTTATAAAAGAAACCCACTGGAAATTAATATTCGTACATCCGACTCAGATTTGTCAACGCCTACATTGGTAACATCGTCTTTAATGAATAGCACTGCAGCCTATTTTTGTTGTATTGATTGCGATATCTTGCTGAGGCATTTCATATACTTAACACTTATGTGCTGTAACCTCTCATCAACAAAGGCTCTTCTTATATTGAATGAAATTATCAAATTTAAAGGAATAAGATGAGGAATGGTTCCACCTGCAGTTAGCGGATATTTCAGCCAGTGTAAAGTAATTATTATCAAGGACAAATTCAATATATACTTATAAATAAAAATGGCTGGTGAATGTGATGAAGATGGCGGATGAAACCCAAAAAAGTTTTTTTTTCCTTTTTGAATGAACTTTTTTTTTGTTGCTTAAATGACACATCGTAGAACTAATCTTAAATTTGCCGCTGGCAGGAATCGAACCACCTAATGCAGTAAGTCGAGCGGCCTACACTCTGATTACTTAACCATAGGGTAGGTCGCTATCATCGTCTGATCTATTTTTAATTAATTACGCATTAAAAAATAAATATTTGTTCAAATGTATTTTATATTTCAATAATTACAAAATATATCAACTACCAGAGATATATGTGTCATATTTTATAGTTCTTACGCGACAGTATAAAACTTGTCTGTCTTTTGAAACGTGAATCTTAAAAACACATTGCCGTACCAGATTCTTGTTGCCACAGCCCATAAAAATAGGTCGGGTCGCCCTACAACCTCGACTGTGTAAAAAATAGGTCGTAAATAGAGACGGCTTCAGTGTTGAAAAGAGTTGTTAATGCACAGTGATTTCCTTTTGAAAACATACTCAACGTACTAATCTAATAGTAATTCGGGTCAATGAACCCTTTAGTTTTTAAATACTTAGTTAATTTTAATGACAAACTTACATAGTTTCAGCGCTTCTTCTTACCTATTTATTCTTCATTTTATACTGTTACAAAATGAAATTATATCTTTTGAAATTGAAGAAATATAACATTGAAGCGTCTGTTTGTAATAGCTTACTAAATGCATGATATGAAAGTATTTGAGCAACTTAAAAATATCTCATTCTCATCTTATTTTCTCCGAGATTATCACTTGCTAAGAAGCGGTGAAGGAAAACATCGTGAGGAAACCTGCACGTCTATAGAAAGGCGTGTGAAGTACACCAACCCGCACTAGGCCAGCGTGGTGGACTATGGCCCAAGAATCTTCCTCGTATTGAGGGAGAATGTGCCCAGCATAACGGCAATAGGCTCGCCTCCTACTACATTGGGACCAAATACATCGGCGAAGTGTGGACGCACTGCAGAGCACCTCTGCCTACCCCTTCGGGGAATATAGGCGTGATGATGTATATGATGTGTAAAAAGTAGACTTTTTTTCTGTCCGGGTAATTACCGAAACAGCTCAACCGATTAAGTCAACATTTCCACTGGCAGATAACTGATGTTACAAGGAGTAACTAAGACTATTTCAGTATAAAATAATTAGGGTTCCTAAAATTCCGCACACAAATATAAACATTTCCAAACAGATTTGACGAATAAAAAAAAATGCAGAATTATGTAATGAATAATGGTAGATTCTAATATGGTATTTTCAAGTACTTACAACTACACTGAAATAAAAAAATGTTATTGTGATAAACTGGCCATATGGTAATCACTAGTCAGCTCACTGTCTGCCAACCGCCACGGTGTGACCTCGCGAAGTATTCAGACACTTCCTGTGATACTAGATTCGCAATATATGGGCTTTATTCATAGTGTAACTAGTACCCATGACAACTCTACTCTTCGTTTGGCTCTGCGGTGATTATTCCGCCATTGTTGTTATCTCATGTACCTGTAGTATTCGGCAACTATATGGGAAAACAAAAATGGCGGAGTCAGAAAACCAGAAAACATTACCGCAGCGTGGGCTCAGTATGCCATCTCCGTTATAATATCTCCATGGTTTTATTAAATTGAAAAACTGTGACAGATAGTCTTTATTAGACAAATAGCAATATTTTAAATAATCAAATACTACTTTTGATTGGACGAATAACTCATCTAAACAATAAAAATGTTCCTATTGTGGATAAACCCATTTTTTTACAGAGATGGGCAATAGTTAGTGAACTGTTAATCAGTTAAAAGTTTCAATTGATAACCAAAATGTAAGCTGTCAAGAAAATAATATGGGGATGATTTCTCTGGTAACTCTAACCACAGCATAAATATCTACAGTACTGGGACTCAGCCGTGTCCTTGAAAAAGATACCTACAGCCGCGCGGTACGTAAACACGCGATAGGGCTGCCCGGCTACAGTACTTTTATTTCATCTACCTAAGTACTTGAATTTCTTTCTAGTTTTGGATTGTATATTGAATCTATTTATTATTTAAAAAATGAAATTAGTTGTAAATGAAATAGGAAGTGTTCAATAAAATTACATATCTATTGTGTTTTTTTTATTAGTAGATTTAATAAATAATACCACCCTTATAAATATGAGACTGAAAAATATTTTCGCCTCGACTGACACGTACGAAAAGCTTTATTGCTCAATTAAATAGCATAAAAAATCCGCATTTAGATAAAAAGTTTCATTAAAAATACTTATACAATTGTACAATTACAATACAATTGTACTTATTTAAGAATCAAATATTCATAAATCGCACGCTTACTGCTCACACCGTGCGTTCGTCACTGCGGCACAGTCGCGACTGATTGGGTACCAAGTGGGTACCAACATCGAGGCGCGTAGGTATAACTCACGTTCCGACCGTTTGTATGAAGTTAACATACTGTAGACATTTATGCTGTGCTCTAACCTTGATAAAATGATTTTATCTCAAGTAAGGCATTTCCATAGATTAGACTGGGATTTCTGCAGTTTATTGACAGATAGATAAATAGCCAGATAAGTTAATTTCTCAGATAGACCGATTGCAAAATAGACCCTTAGTCCTACAGACACTCATATAGAGTTGGTAATGTTATATTGTAATACCTGCCACCTTTGTTTAGTTCCGATGTGTGAATGTATAGTGTAAATATTCAATCAGGGTTTTGCAAACATGACGTCATTTTGATCGTAGCAAGGTGGACATAGATTTCACTTTATAAAGGGTACAGGTAAATAACAGGGTATGTCCTAATTAATGAATTTTGAGAAAAAAAACAATTTGAAACTTCAACTATTCTAACAATTCTATAGTTTGGCCATAAACAAACCTGCATTTTTGTGCGCCATCTGTTAACTTTTTTAAATTCTAATTATTAGAATTCCAAATACCTATACACAAAATATGAAAAAAAAAAGAAATTGTGACATTCCCTGTTATTTGCCTGTAGCCTTCAAATATTGCCGTCTTGCTCATACATTACGGCCATAACAAGGACGGCAATACGCTTGGTCTAGTGCAGTTCTGTTTGGGGTCATTATAGTTGACATCATTATCGGAATATGGTCAATGTTCAATGCCACACGGCCACATCTTACGCTGCACTTTGTATAAAATTGTTTGTTAAATCCACTTATAACTAAAATACAATATATCATCATGCCTGTATTCCCCAAAGGGGTAGGCAGAGATGCACTGCAGTGCGCCCACACTTCGCCGATGTATTTTGGTCACAATGTAATAGGGGCCGAGCCTATTGCCATTATACCGGGCACATTCTTCTTCAATACGATGAAAATTTTTGGGCTATAGTCCACCACGCTGGCCCAGTGCGGGTTGGTGAACTTCACACACCTTTCTATAGACGTGCAGGTTTCCTGACGATACGCTACGCGCGTAATCTTCCCCCATAATTGAAGCCAGGATGATGGGTCGGGGGGCTCATCATCCATTGCACGGCTTCATCGGTCTGGGAGACGGTCGGGGTTGTTCCAAGCCGTCTCTTCTCAGCACCGGAGACCCAACCATTGTTGAGTTATCCGCTGGTGCGTCGCGGTGCATGCGAAAGCGATTCCGTGGCGCCCCGATATAAGCGGAAGATGGTACACCGTCGGTTTTTAGTGGGTATACGGCCTTCTGCCGGGACTCGCACATAACCCTGTTACTTCCCCCGAGGTGGCAGGGTATGCATAAAGGATTTTCCGACGTTAAAAAAAAAAAAGAAGGTTTCTTGACGATGTTTTCCTTCACCGTTTCATAGCAAGTGGTAATCTCGGATGAAAATTAGATTCGCACATGAAACCCAGAGGTGCGAGTCGGGGTTTGAACCTGTACACTTTGATTGCAAGGCGTGCGTTCGACCACCCGGCTACCACTGCTAATATATATATAACTAATCGGAACTGAATCTATTTGTTTTCTGCATGGATGTTGAACAAAAATTATAGACAGGGCTTAATTTGAGAACCTCTTCCTTTTTTATGGTTCGTTAAAAAACTGGTCAATTGCGAATCCGACTCGCGCACGAAGGGTTCCCTACCATTATCTATAAAAACGGCAAAAAAATCACGTTTTTTGTACGGGAGCCCCCTTAAATATTCATTTTATTCTGTTTTTTTGTATTTGTTGTTATAGCGGCAAGAAATATCTGTGGAAATTTCAACTGTCTAACTATCACGGTTCATGAGATAGATACGGATAGACGGACAGCGGAGTCTTAGTAATAGGGTCCCGCTTTACCCTTTGGGTACGTAACCCTAAAAATGGGTGTTGAAGATGGTAAATATGGCGTATGGAGCGAGTATCTTTATTATTTGTTTTAAAACTAATCCTCAAATGCCAATATCAGTAATAAATACAGTAGGACAGGGTAAATGAAGCAATGAGGACGAAAAAGTGATGGACCGGTTGACAGAAAATGTCTAAAGACTCGTCTGCTCGCCGCTACATTATTTGGCTATACAATGTGATATTACAATAGTACTTGCAGGCATGGCGATGAGAAATCAGGTCAGAAAAGTCCAGCCAATTCCGGCTAATTTAACAAAAATAAAATTATAAAACCCTACTGTCCCCCATAACTGTACCGAAAAAATCTTTAACTTAGTATTCCATTAGTACCCCTCTACCTCTTTTTTTTTTTTTAATCGACTACGCTGTTGGCCGTGAGTTGGCCTATACAGCTTCACCGGAGGAGAACCCTTTAAGGTTACGTCAGATCATTGATACTAGTAACCCAAAACATCGTCTATAAATTGGACCTTGAATCAAGTGTCAACATATAAATCTGTAAAACATCTGTCCGTCCCATTCCAGTAAATTGGTCTAATTGTTGTTGCGCGAAGCGGCCATGATGGCATCGCATGACATCAGTCACTATTATTCTATTTTTACGTCTATTGTAGGTAATAGAAGATAGAACATAATAGTTTTCAAAGATGTCTTGTTTGAGAACCTTAAAGGCATGTAATAAAAATATTTTAATAAAACCTAACGAATAGGCGGTATTCGCAGGAAATCTGAAATAACTACATGCTATAGTTAAATACATTATAATGGCTAGACATCATTGGAGTTTCTTTCCAATTCTTCTCCATAGGAAATGCATTCAATGCAATGGGTGGTAGAGATGCTATTGTTATTATTTATTGACGATTCATATTGTCATATTGGTTTACATCAATAAAAATGTCTGATTCTGATTCATTTTTAAGGCGGGACATTGGGGCGTCTAATATCGCGCGTCCAAATTTTTACCAATACGTAAATGAACTCTGTGTCACTAACTCAAACATAAAGATTAAATGTCTGTGGTAAAAGCCACGGCACGGAAATTCGATCGCGCTGCCAAAATCGTTTGATGAAGAATCAACTTTTTCTGTCAGTCAATACAGTTCATTTTGGTATTGACAAAAATTCCGGCTCTCGCACGTTTTGATGAGTAAGTGTGAGGCTTTACTTGTCAAATGAAAAAAAAAACAAATCTTCTTCTTTAATAACAAAATCAATTGAATTACATGGAATAAGATGAGATATGGCTATACTCGCAACAAGCAGTTACAGTCTCAAGTAATTAATAGCAATAAAAAATTGTGGGTGACAAAGATAAAAAAATTGACGGAAGCGTCCTAGCAGTTATTTTGTCAGTGTCAAGTAATTAATAGTAATAATATCAATATCTGGGTGTTAAAGATAAAAATGTTGACGGAAGCGTCCTTAAACAACTATATAAGGATCTAATCAATAGTTTTAATTTAATCTAAGCATTTGTTTAATATTGTACATTCTATTAATAGTGAAGTTTAATTAAACAATCTATAGACTACTTTGGAACTACTGTAAACATATCTGTATCTTAACCTTCACACTATCTTATTATTGTTACTCCTGTAAGCTAGTAACGACTTAGATATCCATGAGAGACAGACTCTAACGAGTTTCAGATAAAGACGTGGCCAAGTGCGAGTTGGACTCGTGCATCGGAGCATTAATTGATTTGTATTTGTTATTAATTATACCTTCACACTTCCTCAGAAAAAGCATTCTGACAGACAGACGAATAACGAATGTATTAAATATACTATCATCCTATCCTATTAGGGGTTATTTTTACCTGTTGAGTTACGGAACCCTAAAAAGCAAAGAACACTGTAAAAAAGCAGTTCCTTACCAACATTCTTGACTAACATAGTGTAATATCGACCGCTATCATAATATTTTCTTGCGCGACCTACTTCCCCGGCCCGGTTGCACTTCCAAGTAAAAATAACCCAGTTTAAATGTGACTATTACTAATCTGCCCCTCAGATGCGACTCTATTAACACTCATCGTATGGTTCCAAACTGAGCAACACTTGTACTATATGGCGTATTAGATACATCATCATCATCACGCCTGTATTCTCCGAAGTGGTAGGCAGAGGTGCACTGTAGTGCGCCCACACTTCGCCGATGTATTTTGGTCCCAATGTAATAGGGGGCGAGCCTATTGTCATTATACCGGGCACATTCCCCCTCAATAAGAGGGAGATTTGGGCCATAGTCCACCACGCTGGCCTAGTGCGGGTTGGTGAACTTCACACGCCTTTCTATAGACGTGCAGATTTCCTCACGATGTTTTCCTTCACCGTTCAGCAAGTGGTAATCATTGTTGAAAATGACATTCGCACATGAGAATGATCTCAGAGGTGTGGGCCTGGGGTTTGAACTTGCACCCCTTACGTTCAAGGTGGGCGTTCTTGCCCACGAGGCTACCACTGCTGGGGTATTAGAAATCCGAAATAATACTTTACCGTTTCTATGAGTACCAGGGTCCCAAGTCATCTAACACTATCGTTATGGAGTTGCTATGTCTTCCTTTTCTAAAGCATGAAAACCGCATCATTTATCAATGGTAGCTGGCATATGACTAGTCTAGCTTCAAGGTGACAATGTCTTATTTCTACACTAGTCATATTTTAGGTACCATTGATAAATTATGCGGGTTTCATGCCTAAAATGAAGTCATAGCAACTCCAGAACGAAAAGGTCTTGGGGCTCAAGTATGCAACTGAATGGTATATTTTTTTATCCTAATTCGAGTTTTAAAACTAACTAACTACAACCCTTTTAACGTCCCACTGCTGGGCACGGGCCTCCTCTCAATGCGAGGGGGTTTCAGGCCATAGTCAACCACGCTGGACCATTGCGGGTTGGCAGACCACATATCTATCGAGAACTAGTCAAGTTCCCTCAGACGTGCAGGTTTCCTCACGATGTTTTCCTTCACCGTTTCATAGTAAGTGATAATCTTTGATAAAAATGAGATTCGCACATAAACCCAGACAATTTGATTATAAAGCGTGTGTTCGACCACTCGGCTACCACTGCTGTCGATATTTTCAAGTTTTGTATTTGTAATACTCGCCTCAAGCAGATGTAGTTTACATTATTAAATGAGGTCCTAAGGCCACAAGACTATACTTTTGACAAATACTCAAAGGTCTGTATTTCAGGAACTATGATAGTAATGTATAGCCTACCTTGATTAATTATGGTACCTTTGCAATACCATATAGATAGATAGAGTAGTCTTCATTGCACACCAAACAAAGAGAATAATACAACATTCATAGGTCTAAACACAGTAGCTGTAAGTAGGTTTTATCGTATACATATACCTGAAATATAATATCGGACTTATAATGCACCCAGTATAGATTGGGGTGATGTCAATTTCACCTGGACCATGGCAAGTCCTTAAAAGGCTTATTACCTACGGGAATCGAAGAACAGGAAAAGCTCGACCAGTCAGACCAAGCTTGATAACTTTTATTAGTACACGTGAGGGCGAGCTAAAATGCATTAATGATTATCGATTGTAGAGTGTGAATAATTGATGATATCGAAGCCGGTACTGACTCACCCCATGATGAATATACCCTCGCGTTACAACTAATGATTAACGGTGACCTGGGTCACGCCTAATCATAGCATTCGGATGTACCTGTAATTTACTATGACCTAATTTCCTAATACAGCTATTTACTTCTTGATACAAACATTTTACCAAAGTTTACGATAGATTGAAGAAAGAAAAGTCATTTATTTGGGATAGCAACTATATATACAACGGAAACCCATTTAATTACAGTTACAGGGTTACCTTGCCAAGTATTGTTGTATTCTTATTTTTCATTTATTATCAATGTTCCTTTTATGTTATTCCTCTTACTTATGCATGTTGTGGCACCTTTGTTAACTGTGCATTTAGTTTTCCCTTATTTGTATTATATATTAATGTATTATTAATGCTACAGTTTTTGGATGTCCTGTTAAATAAATAAATAAATAGTAACTGTAAAATTTTGACCAATTTTGGTCTGAGTTAACTGTTGAAACCTGAAAGTAATATAAATATCATTGCTGAAAGACCGCATATATTTTCTTATATCCCCAGAGATAGGTTATTCGCGCGTAACTGTATTCTAACAGGGTCTGTTTTCAGCAAAAAATTAAGGCGGTGCAAGGTGCCAACGTTGGTTATCAGAACCAACCCTTATGACGCGCAAACGGCCCACCCAAAATGATATAAAACAAAAAGTTAAGGTTTTAGAAGACATATCAAAGAGTGTACCCTTAAACATTTTAGTTTTACACCAATACCGCGATGGGACAGACTATAATTTTATTAAACCTTGAACTAAAACAGATGTGACTCTATAAACATTTATCATAGACATAGTTGGCTAGTGACCCCAGTTAATAAGTCAAGATGATGCGCGGAGGCGCCTCGCGTATGCGGACGAATAAATAATGGAATTACCACGTTAGTTTGATTATTCCACAGAATACCGGTACTAAATGGGAAGTCACTATTATACCCTGGCTACACCGAGGCGAGTGAATACATATGACGGCTTGTCAAAAATGTACTCTGTGTCAATATACATAGAGAAGTAATTTTGTGGCAAAACCCACGCGACTACACAGCTGAATTCGGTTTATCGATTACATTTAGTTTAAAAATGTGCTTCTTGGCAAATAAACTAAAGCGCGTTTTTTTCGCCCCTATAGGCTTTACTATGTCACTTATTATTTACAACTAGAGGTGGTTTTAGTATATTCTTTACGTCTTTTTAGTGAACAAAACCAGAGTAACTTTAAATCAAAACTGCTAAATACGCCAAGCCCCTGAAATAATTTTTCATTATAAATAGACACGATACGAAGTTACATAGTAGAATATAAAATCCTCTTAAAAAAAATTACAGGTGGACAAGAAACTCTATGCGAGTTCCGTTTTTCATTGGACGTACAGAACCCTAACAAGATTTTCAAATTACATGTAAATACCTATATACTTACAGGAAATAATTCCGAGATGACATAATGACGGAAGATGGCCAGGTGCCTATTAAGAGTATAGGTACAATACATAGTATTATAAGAAATAATAAATTAGTCATGACCATAATAGTTAGAACAAGTCGATGTAGAGTCACGTTCTACTAAAGTAATTGCCCGTAAGTATAAGCTGACGTACTTGTTTCCACATTAGATTATATATAGGTAGGTAGAGTACTCTTTATTGTACACCAAGCAAGAAAAAAAACAACATTCTTAGGTCTAAATACAGTAGCTATGTACCTAAGTGTCTATTCTTATGTAATTGTTCACATGGGATGACTCTATATGAATTTGAAAGATAGAGTCCCGGTTTTCAACTTTATTCCTAAATGAGAATTTGAGTGACGACTATAAAAACTAACTGTAACTCGTAAATGAAACACATTTTTCAACGAAATATTATCCAAGTCGCGAGCGAATATAATCTCGTGATCACGTAGCTTTTGCCACTGATTTGTAATCTTTATGTTTATAATGTGTATAAAGTACATTTTGATAAAAAGTCGAGTGAATTCTCTCGCTCGCATTGAAGGGCGTTATATGACTACCGACTGACCTTGTGATTTAAACCAACACTAGGTTGGTTTGGACCATTAAATTACACGATTTCAGCCCACCAGTCCACTTAATTAAGTTCTAGCGTGACTTCATGCGAACAATATTAAAATGTACGTACACTATACGGATTTTATGAGTTCGCCTTTCTTATAAAATATGCTACACTTTTCCTACGCCCGCGCCGTTTGAGGCTAGCTATTGTCCTCGATAGCTTTAAGCCCTGTCCAAAGGCACGACAACAACGCGCTAGCAAGTTTGTCAATACCAAAACGAATAAATTACTTTCTGAAGAAGTATATTTTTAAACGAAATGACCTTGAAATAAAACTATATTACGGATTTTATCGCGTATATTTACTATTTTATTTTCCCGACGTTTCGGCTGCTTTACAGCAACCATGGTCACGGGGGGACCGTAAAAAATCCGTAAATTAGTTTTATTTCAATGTATAGTATTCGCGTAAATATGAGAAAACAATACGAAATAACCTTATTACCCAAGCGAATTCAGTCGCGTGTGTCCCGTGGATTTTAACACAGAAATACAATATTTATGTATATTGAAATAGAGCACATTCAAAAAAATAAAAGTGTATTCTCTCGCACATTATTCCTCTATGCCCTTTGCCCAGAACACACTAGAAAGAAACAGAGTCCAGCGCTTATTTTGAGACAAAACTTTATTGAAAGCAGTAGGTAAATGTGTCAAATGGACGTCCCATAAAAATTGGATCGAAATAAGCCTTATTGATGGCCACAGAAAGTCTTATCCGCACAATCTGAATCAAGACCTTTCCATCTGAAGCAATGATTTCCTTCAATTTCTGCTCTGTTCGCTCTCTGTTATCTGTTCATCATATTTTTTTGCCGATATATGCACATACTCACTTAGTCATGAACAGTTATTTGTTTTAAACAATTAGTCGTTCATAGCTAAGTTTGTAGATATTATTTTAATCTATGTGATCGTCTATGTTATATGTTTAGTACACCTCATCCTTACACTAGTAATCCTTGGCCTTGGATGGATGGAGACGAATTAAAGTTAGTACTTTAACAAGGCCATCCAAGGCCGCCTATTGTTACACTCATTTTTTTCGGATCTCTATTACTAAGACTTCGCTGTCCGTCCATCCGTCCGTCGGTCTGTCACCAGGCTGTATCTCATGAACCGTGATAGTTAGAGAGTTGAAATTTTCACAGATGATGTATTTCTATTGCCGCTATAACAACAAATACTAAAAAACAGAATAAAATTTTTTTTTAAGGGGCTCCCATACAACAAACGTGTTTTTTTTGCTGTTTTTATAGATAATGGTACGGAACCCTTAGTGCGCGAGTCCGATTCGCGCTTGGCCGGTTTTTTATCGTATATGTAGCAGCAGTAGAGCAGTGGTAGCCGAGTGGTCGAACGCACGCCTTGCAATCGAAGTGTGCAGATTCATACCCCGGCTCGCACCTCTGGGATTTATGTGCGAATCCCATTTTAATCTGAGATTATCACTTGCTATGAAACGGTGAAGGAAAACATCGTGAGGAAACCTGCACGTCTGAGGGAACTTGACTAGTTTTCGATAGAAAGAAAGAAAGAAAAAAACATTTATTCAACACAGACACAAAGAACACAGAGAATACAAAACTTAAAAATAGATACATAAAAAAAGAAATGAGCTCAGTGTGAACTGTGCCGAAAGGGTAGTGGCTCAGCATATGCTGGAGGGGCGTAGCTTCCCCCAGCGCTGATTTTCAGCCAAACCCTCTTAAATCTTAATTATAATAAATAAATACTTCTACGGGCTCTATTAAATAAAAATTAAATAAATACAAACAAAAACAAAGATGAAAAAATAGAAGCAATATTATATATAGATGTGTGAAGTCTGCCAACCGGCACTGGGCCAGCGTAGTGGACTATGGCCCGAATCACCCTCGCATTGAGGAGGTGCCCGTGCCCAGCAGTGGGACGTTAAAAGGGCTGTAGTAGTAGTATATGTATAGTTTGTATTTCATTAAGAGGCGGAACAATAAAGAGTTATCTATCTATCTATTTATAATAACTGTAGGTTATGTATTTATAGCAGTATTATCTTAAAGACATAGGAAGTATGAGTCACAATAAGATGAATGAATTAACTCCCGGTGCTTACGTGATCTGTGACTAAATTATAACGTCACTCAGTTGAACTTTACGTTCGATTTGAAGGTTACAGATCTATTTTTAGTTAAGTATTTGTAACTTATCGTCAAATGATTTGAGTAAGTATGTACCCTTGATTTATATACCTAAAATCAGGAGCGTTGCCATTACCGCTTATAGTACTATTGTATAAAAATAAAGGTGATTTTATGACAGATTTTTCACTATAATAGCCGGTAAAAAACTTAGCTATTAATAAATGCTGTTGAAAGGTATTTTGTTGGGTTGCCCGTCATCTTTATCACATCCATTACACATCGAGGGGTCAAAGGCTATTTGACTCAAGCGACACTATTGGGCGATATTGACTTATATATATATTTGGAATTAGCTAATTTTTCTGCGTCGAATAAGTATGCTCGCTTGTAAATTTAAAAAAATTGTCGCTTAAGACAAATAGCCTTTCACCTCTCGATGTGTAATGGATGTGATAAAGACGGCATTACATTTATTTATAGCCTAAGATAAGTCTTAGGCTATAAATAAATGTAATGCCGTCTTTATGTGTAAGCACAAGTGTCACAGAAACAATATATTGTTTTTAATAATGTACATTATTGTCTATGTTTTGGCAATTAAAATAAAATAGTAAATAAACGCGATAAAATCCGTAAAATAGTTGTATTTCATTTTAAAAAAAGTTAGTTTTTTAGTTTGATTTAACTCGATAAGCTTCAATAGTTAAGTATATTCAATTAGTAATATTTTTCAAAACTTCATACATATAGTATTTATACTTAACACTTAATATATTATAAATGTATTTAAAACAAGTAAAACGCAGTCAATGTAATTCCTATGAAAAACGGAATTTTTACATGCAGCATAAGAATTTGAAGGCTTGTTATAAAGTTTTCTTTTTTCTAAATATATCTATGTCTGATATCCATAGACTTGTTCGAGTGTGGTTACCTTATTTGTTGACAGCCAGGGCCACCTTACACAGCTTGGACGGCCCCTTTATGTATCACATACATAATTAATTTAAGTACCCATTCAATGGATTTCGAATTAAGGTTTTAAAAACTTAACTGACTAAAGGAACTTATGGTCTATTTACAATGACATTGAAAAATACTTTAAATATAAAACATGCGATAGAAGAAAGCTTGTGGAAATTAATTCGTATTTCAAATAATTATTTTTAATTAAAAAAAAAAATATTTAGAATTAATGTTTTTTTAGTAAGCATGGAGTCAAGAAATAGGTTCTAATACTTCCGTGTCATATAAAAACACACAGTTAGTATAGGTACCAACATAATAAAATAACCTTGATATGCGAATCCCGCAAACAATTAAGTTAATATTGCATATATTACGGGTTAAGTATGTAATAATTTATGTACCTGGCGAATCAAACTATTTGGGTCATAGCTTTAGCAATTTAAATTGTTATTAGTAGCACACGCGAGTGTAAACCGCACGATGAATCCGAAGACAATAATAAAGCAACGACAAAAATAAAACGTAAGTATTTTTAAAATTCTTGGAACATCTGTTTAGAGTTTACAAAAATAAAGTACGTAATTATTCCGTGTTAATAATTTAGGTATTTATTTCTTATATTAATTTATAAATGATAAGAACGATTATTATTAAACTTACCAAAAACAATCCATTGAAGACGACTAGTAGATATTTTATACAATTCATACCGCAGCTCTTCATTTTGAATTTAGAAAACACAGATCACCAAATATAAAAGCAAAAAGTGGACAAAGTTAACTAATTCCAAATTCAAAAAATGTTTTTTTTAACGCGTTCGCGGCACTTGCGTTCGGTCACGGCCAGTGGCGGGAACTGAATGCGGTTATGTTGACTCCGAATTTGTATTTAGCCAAAGACTTGATGGCGTGAAGTCTCAAATTAAGGGTTGGTCACGCACTAATCCCACCCCCACGATTGCTTTCGACCCCCAAATTTGGGGTCGTTAAGCGCTGATAGGGATCACTGTTAAATGGTTGTTGCCGATCGGTTATTCCTATGATCCTTGAACGGTTATTTACCTGAGATAGTTTTTTTTGGTCCCACGAATAAATTGTGAAATGAATCACGCAATTAATTTTGAGTTTTTTCTATAGTTATAATAGTTTATAACACTTATTTTTACTTAATTAAATACTTTTTCATGGTTAACAATGCACATTTTTTGTTATAGCGGCAAGAGAAATACATAATCTGTGAAAATTTCAACTGTCTAACTTTCACGGTTCATGAGATACAGCCTGATGACATACTGACGGACAGACGGACAGCAAAGTCTTAGTAATAGGGTTCCCGTTTTACCCTTTGGGTTCGGAACCCTTAAAATCTGTCCACCGTTAATTTCCTGTGTATTATTTTAAGAATCTCAAGAAAATTGGTAGATAATAGAAAATTTGTACCACGAACTTATAACCGCGGCATAGAAAACAAATACAAATATAATACCATAGACGTAAGTTTTCCACCCTGGTTGCCATGGCAACCGATTTTGAACCACCAGGGGACTCCGACCCCATGGGGTTAAAATCTTATGCTTAACACCTTAACGATGGTGGGGTCAATGAATTTTTAACTGCCTCGTGTATTTAGGGTTCCATGTGAAATATTATAAATATTTCGATGTAAATTAGTCACCTAAATTATTATAATATGTATTATGTTTACCAACTTCGTTATAAAGTACGTAGTTAAGAACCATGACTAATTATATAAGTATTAAGGTAAATGTTATTAGGCAGTTGACTTGACTACAATAATAATTATATCTACTACTACCACAGCCCTTTTAACGTCCCACTGCTGGGCACGGGCCTTCCCTCAATGCGAGGGAGATTCAGGCCATAGTCCACCACGCTGGTCCAGTGCGGGTTGGCAGACTTCACACATCTATCGAGAACTAGTCAAGTTCCCTCAGACGTGCAGGTTTCCTCACGATGTTTTCCTTCACCGTTTCATAGCAAGTGATAATCTCGGATGAAAATGAGATTCGCACGTAAATCCCAGAGGTGCGAGCCGGGGTTTGAACCTGCACACTTTGATTGCAAGGCGTGCGTTCGACCAATAGGCTACCACTGCTAATATAATAAACGGTAAAATAATTATAAACGGTGTATAAAATAATAATAAAAATAGGATAGGTTTTATAGAAAATATGTAATATTATTTAATACTTTTCTAAGAATTTTATTTGTTTTTTTAAAAACAAATATGATTTAAAAAATAAATATACGTATATACAGGATGTATCAGAAGTCCGAAATAATACGTTGGGTACATATACGGTAGCTCATATGTGAATGCTTAGTGAATACAGTTCATACTTAACTCATTGTTTCTGATTTATTGACCTTTGAATATTTGTCACAGGTATCGTGTTCTGGCCTTTAGGTACATCCATAACCCTATTCAGCAGTGTAAACTACACTTATGTGGGGGCGACCACCAATATTCACCAAACATAACATACAGATTTTACATAGGACTCGAGATATTACGAGTTATAGAAATGGACGTCGAAAAAAAAGTTGGAAAAACATTGTTTAATTTCGATAAAAAAAAAATTACTATTCAGTCATATACCCGATACTGATGCAAACGTCAAAGTATTATTTAGAACTTCTGAAACAGCCCGTACAAAATGGTAAACATATGTTAGAATAAACATTTGTAATTTCATGAAAAAAGACTTCTATATTCTTCCTAAGATGTTTCTTAAACCTTTATGCGTTACACAAGATATTTCAATGAAAACTATTACCCATATAAACGTGACAATGAACAAATTATATTTTATAAAAATACTTTAAAAACTGGTATTTTTTTTTACTTTTGTCAGGAACCCAACGGTAATTAAACCACATGGGTACACTACCTACCTAAAACATATTTTCAATTTCTTGACGTCATATTTTCAGCACAAAACTATCACGTCCGGCGATAAAATACTAGATTACAGGTTATAATAAATAAATTATTTATTTATTATACAGGAATAATGTCAAGTTTATCAGACTCAGGTATACTTGGGTAGTATAATTCGTTACTTAAGTTCGATAACACCGTACCAAGCCCCGGGCACACAGGGGCGTGAAGACGCACGCGTTAAAATCATTGCCAATATCAAAACCAACTCTGTGTCTATATACATAAAGATAAAATTTATATAATTTTTCGTTGTATCGCCATCTCTTTTTTTCTTATGGTGCTATCTGCCAAGTTTGAGTAGTGAAGAATATACATTTGACACTTCAATTATATGTACCCTTGTGTCCACACACACAAATTCGCTTACGTCATCGGTGACATATCGTTGAAAAATGAGTTTCTTCTAGAGTTGATACCATCGAGTCGAGTCGAGAGAGTTATAAGGAACCTTATTACAGTATGGGTTGGTATTATAATGGCAAAAATGTGTTCGCACGCGTGTTGAGAAGCCTATATAAGTGCAGGGGTCTTACCACTTAAAGTATTGTTGTTTCAATAGTGTAACACCACGCCAGATGCCAAGCCGAGCCAAGCCAACGCCATGCCAAAGCCAACGCCAAGCCATGACAGCCGCGTCAGACTGACAGCCAACGTCAGAACTCGCCTATACTAAGCCTCGCTAGCATTTGGAGCGCCCTTCTGTTATGAGCACTCAGCGAAGCCTTTACTCTGTCCAAGTGTGAATCGACAGTTATTAAATAAAAAGTCTGATTAAGTGACGTCTTTTATATTACCCTTCTTTTTCAATAGTAACTGTAATTCTTTGCCAGATTTCGTATTGAGTTAACTGTCCAAAGCTGAGAGAAATATTAAAACATTGCAAGACGGGCAGTGGTTAGTGAGCAGACTTTTTAGTGTTTTAGTGCTCTTACACACGAGCGGCATGTTACCAACGGCATAAGCAACTGCAGCCGTCGACACACGTCGGCTGCCGCCGACATCTCAACTATAGAGATCAGCGGCAGCCGTCGGCGGCTCTCGTAGTATAAGAGTCAGTTGCAAAATGGATTCCGAAGAAGAAACACTGTTATTATTTTATCGGCGCCGACAGAAACGAAAAATAAAAACAAGTTCTGTGTGGATTCAAGAAATATATTTATTATTAAATCATTTACAACTTCTTCACATACCGACATCCATGCTCTGTTTTTTTATTATTTTATTACTGTACTCTTTCAATTTATAATTCCAAATACACGTATTTTTCTTTACTGCCACAATTAGCAATTCAATATCAATTTCGTCACTGGAACTAATTTTACAAATTTGCAACGTATGCGCACTCTTGAACTATTTGCAGTCGAGTGACAAAATGGTGGGCGCGACACGCTACAACTGCAGCCGTCGACACGCGTCGACGGTTGCCGTCGACGCGTCAGCGGCTGCCGTCGACGCGTGTCGGCGGCTGCAGTTGCCTATGCCGTTGGTAACATGCCGCTCGTGTGTAAGAGCACTTAGTGTAAATCAATATCCGACTCATACATTCTCCGAAAAGTCTACTTAGTAGAGTATTTTTTAAAGCTGGTATTTACTCGTTATATTTGTTCATCCATTTCCGTGGCTCTTCACGATTCTAATAATTGTATATCATTAATCAAATGTCATGTGACAATTGAAAAGATTGTATCTTTCCTGAAATATTCGAAATGAGTGATTGTGACGTCCAAACATGGCGGGTATCATGGAGATATTATAACGGAGATGGCATTTCGAGCCGGCGGCTCTGCAATAAATATTTCTGGTTTATCTAACTCCGCCATTGTTGTTTTACAGTACTCGAGGTTGGTACCTACATTAGATAATAACAATGGCGGAAAAACCGCCGCCAAGCTGTACGAAGAGTGGAGTCGTTATGGGTAGGTACTCTCATATGGCGGGGAAACTGTTTTTTTTTTAAGAAATGATGTAATTTAATGGAATAGGATGAGGAATGGCTCCACTTGCGGTTAGCGGGTATTTCAGCCAGCGCCAAGTTATTAATGGGAAGAACAAATGCAATACTCATTATAAATAAAAATAGGTGATGGATGTGATAAAGATGGTGAATGAATAGGCAATACGCAACGATTTTTTAATCAACGAGAGTGCATTTTCTAACATTTGACAGTTCCACACGTCAAATTGTCTATGTCAAGCATAGAGTATCTAGAGCAGGGATTCCCAAACTGGGTTCCGCGGAACCTAGGGGTTCTGTAGAATAGTCATCAGGGTTCCGCCAAAATTATATACGCGTACCTACAATTGTCGGACTTATTCTTCTTCTTGGTCGATGTACTCTTGGCAGAGCAGTCGTGGTCATGTGCAATCGACGACAGATTTGATGGTCCTCCTCCACCGATCCCGAACCGATGTCTGGCGGACGCATTCATTAAGAGGGGTCTTAGTCAGCGCTTTAATTTGGTCAGTCCATCGCATGGGGCTACGTCCGCGAGGTCTGTTACCATTGACCCTGCTCTGGACAACAAGTCTTTCCATGGCATCTGCTAGTCGCCGTGACACATGGCCAAAGTATCGGAGAATCCTGAGCTGTACTATGGATGATAGTCTCTCTTTTATTCGTAACTCTTTTAGGATCGATACATTACTTATTACCGAACTATAAAACAATTAATCAGCAGTGGTAGCCTCGCGGGCAAGTACGCCCGCCTTTCACGTAAGGGGTGCAAGTTCAAATCCCAAGCTCGCACCTCTGAGATGATTTTCATGTGCGAATGTCATTTTCATTAATGATTACCACTTGCTGAACGGTGATGGAAAAACATCGTGAAGAAACCTGCACGTCTATAGAAAGGCGTGTGAAGTTCACCAACCCGCACTGGGCCAGCGTGGTGGACTATGGCCCAAATCTCCCTCGTATTGAGGGGGAATGTGCCCGGTATAATGGCAATAGGCTCGCCCCCATTGTGTGTTTTTATTTAATACTTTGCAATAACTTGGACATTATCGGAGGTGCGGCTAGTCCTAATCTTATTCCGAATTTCATCATTTCATTCATTTCGTAAATAAGGAACAAGAAAAATGCAATCAAGGCTAATAAACAAAAGAAAAGCATGAAGCTCACAAAACTTACATACAATTTCAACAATTCATATAAATTAACGTTACATTTTCAATCAACCACGTCCGGTTGTAGGAACAATCGCGAATTCTTCGACCTTCGTTCGTGTAGGGGGCTTTGTGCGTGGTGTTGTGGTTCTGTTGCCATGGCAACCCTACCAATGAGTGGCAACCTGTGCTATGCTTGATAGCTATGACCTATGACCGGGCGCTCGACTGAAAAAGGGTTAACATTTTTTTTTAAATACCCAGTTCATAACTTTAGAGTCAAAAGACAACTACATATTTACTTTAATAGAAGACATGTTCAATAAACTTCTTAGAATAAAAGTTTAATGAAAAGATTATATTCTTAATCCGATTGACAATATCATTTTAAGTGTCTATTTTTAACATTATTGTTCAGGAAACGAACTAAATAATTTACCTAATTCGATTACCGGGTAAAGATTATTAAAAAACAAAAAAAAACAGTTACTTATTTAAAAAAATCCTTTGAGTAAAATACGATACAAACCTTAATATTATTTAACATAATAAAATAAACAAGACTGGAAAAAACTTATTTTTAACACATTAAATTTAAGGCTAATTTTAAGAACTCTGAGCACGCGGGCCGGGCCGAATGAAGGCCCGGATAAAAATAAACCTTAAATAACTATTTGAGGCAATTCCCTTTCATGTACAAACAGCGACTATGTAATTTCCTAAATGTTCTCATTTTGCGTTAGAAATCAACAATTTTCGCAGTTTCTCGATGCATTTTGACAGCTGTTTGACGGAAGGCGATTGAAACAAGTAAGCAACAGACAAAGGACAATGATATCAGATAATATAGGAACCTAAATGTGTCAAGAATGACTGAAATTAGTGTTATTATTGCCACGGCCGTCCAGTCTCATTCGTCTTAACATAGACAAACGGACGTCAAAGTCACATCCAAAATAGTTCGTGTGAAACTGTCATAATATGTCACGAAATGCTCTCCCTTTGATATAATAAACTCGTTGACTAAACCTGTGCTTATCACATTTTCTCTCGTCTGTACCTGAAAAAGGAACAATACTTTTCTTAGTAGCTGCTAGAGCCGAATCCATAAATTATACTCGCGGTATAAGTGTCCCAAAAGCCCTGCAGTAATATGTGCGTCAATACTACCACAACTGTCATTTTCAACAATGATAACCACTTGCGTTTTGTACTGGACATGGCTTGGTGTGACGTCATTTCTCTACAAATCTGACAGTTGAAAGAGATAAAACTTACATGGTCAGCGCCTGGGGGCGATCCCAGTTACACACAAAGCAAGGCTAATTCCGGAAATACCATTTTTGTTATTTATCGCTTGTGGGAATCCACCTGGTTCAGTGAGCCAAGCGGCCTCCTCTCAACCACTAGACCAAGCCGTCGTGATAGTATAATACATCATCACGCCTGTATTCCCCGAAGGGGTAGGCAGAGGTGCACTGTAGTGCGCCCACACTTCGCCGATGTATTTTGGTCCCAATGTAATAGGGGGCGAGCCCATTGCCATTATACCGGGCACTTTCCCCCTCAATACGAGATAGATTTGTGCCTTATTCCACCACGCTGGCCCTGTGCAGGTTGGTGAACTTCACATGCCTTTTTATAGACGTGCAGGTTTCCTCACGATGTTTCCTTCACCGTTTCATAGCAAGTGATAATCTCGGATGAAAATGAGATTCGCACATAAATCCCAGAGGTGCGAGCCGGGGTTTGAACCTGCACACTTCGATTGCAAGGTGTGCGTTCGACCATTCGGTTATCACTGCTACTACTTAAAAATATCAAGTAAATTCATTCGCCTTAGTATTTGTAGGGTATAAAACCGGTGCGATCCATTTTTAGGGACTTTATTTATAACTAACAAAATGACGCAGTAAGTTCTGAAATATATCTTTATGAAGCTCCGTTGCATTTATACTGTATTAAATCTTCTGTGTTCCTAATTAATAGAGACGAAACGGATATCCGGTAACTATCCGGTATCCAGCCTATCCGGCCTTGTTTTCACTATCCGGCCGGATACCGGATAGTAATCCAGTATCCGGCCGGGTACCGGATAGTAATCCAGTATCCGGCCGGATACCGGATAGTAATCCAGTATCCGGCCGGATACCGGATGGTAAAATTTAACAAAACCTCAATATTTTACGGTTATGGACACCGTTTATTTTTTATCATCGCATGTAAAAAATATGTGTTTTATTAATTAGAATGGTACTCAAAATTAACAATTGGCAAATTGTGGTGAATGAATACCAAATTTTCGGCATCTTCATATACCAGGCAAGCTTCTGAAAATAGCGTTACGTTGCAAGCGCTACAACTATGTGCTGAAAAATAAATTCTAGGAAACCTTGACAACTGCGGGTACTGATGCAAATTAATTGACCACCATATGGGTCGTGATTGTGATCGATTCGAGATGTCTTTAAGAAGTGCCATGTAACGCGATAAAGGGCCGGATATCCAGTAGCCGGATATCCGGCGCTCCGGCCTGGTAGTTTGCCGAATATCCGGTTTCCGGTATCTGGCCAAACCACTATCCGTTTCATCTCTACTAATTACTACTTAGGTACCATAAACGGATTAGTTTTTTTAATAAACGCAAAGGGCTGCAAGCTTAAACCCTGTGCTCGTACCTCTGGGGTTTTCGGATTTCATGGGCGAACGTCATTTTTGATGATTACCTGATTACCTACCATTTATGACGAACGTTGAGGCAAATATCGTGAGGAAACCTGCTCGTCCATAGAAAAGCGTGTGAAGTTTACCAACCCGCCCTGGCACCCGCCCAAATCTCCCTCTCTCCCTCACTTGAGAGGGACACAATGTGCCCGGTATAGTAGCAATGAGCTCGCCCCTTATTACATGGGGACCAAATTCCTTGGGTGAAGTGCTACGTGCACGTCTGCCTACCCCTTTGGAGAATACAGGCGTGATGATGTATATTTATTTTATTCATGTAATCATTAGTCAAACTTGCTACTAAATTACGCGATTTAATAAACGCATAGTAGCAACTTTTTGTATACAGCACCCTTAGCATGACTGTGTAGACATAAATTTTATCTCTTTCAACTGTCCGGTTTGTCGAGAAAATGACGTCATTTCGTGCTTTTTGTTCGGACATGGCTGGGTGTGACGTCATTTTCTCGACGAATCTGACAGTTGAAACAGATAAAACTTATATCTACGCGGTCATGCTACAGGGTCTGAACTCCCTTAAACTCTTATAATTGTCGGCTAGTCAGCGTTACAGTAAGATTAGAGCCTTGTTGTTGCGCATCTTATCTGAATTTGTCCCATCACTAGGAAGTCCCATACCAAATATTATAAATAATATGTCAATACTTAGTTGCGGTTGTAAGATCGTGATCGATTTTAATTATTTAGCGCACGACGACATCCTGCATAGTGCTAATTGCGTTAAATTGTAAGCGACCATTCGCATTTCATATCCATATTAACCATAAAGGACGACACACCGCCAAAAATCGATTTAAAATTAAAAAAGAACGTTCCAAAAGTCATGGTTTAAAAAAAAGTTTTTAAAAACAAGGTTGCTTTTTGGTTTTGATTTCTAATTTAAATTTAGAATGTAGTGAAATGACAGTCGCGTACGCTTATTTCAAGTACATGAATGGTCGAGAAAGTCATAAGTGTTTAGTGTATAATTTTCCAGGTTTGTACTTAATTGTTTATTTTATTTTTAACTAGCTGTGCCCGCGACTTCGCCCGCGTGGACTTTAGGGAGATAACCCGGAAATATGGGTATTATGTTTTTCCCGCGGAACCCTAATGCTTTTTCTAAAATTAAAGTAGCCTAAGTTACGCCTTGGAACGTCAGCTATCTGTCAGTGAAAGTCCCATTGAAATCGGTTCAGCCATTTAGAAGTTTACCTCAAACAAACAGACAGACAGACAGACCGACAAAAAAAATTAAAATTGCGTTTTCGTTATAGGTATCGTATATACTTTCATACGCATTTGGCAAAAAAGTGTTATTTTGATATTACAAACAGACACTCCAATTTTTATTTATTTGTATAGATATATATTATACAAGGTGGATGTAAAATTTAAATGTAGAACCAAGATCCTAATGATTGTTTTGAATTATAAAGGAACGCAATGTAGGAATTCTTATTTCAAAAGTACGATAAACAAATGACAGTCGGAGGCCATTAACCCCCGAATTTATAATAAAAAGTTTGTAATTAATTTCCAACCACAGGGATAAAAGAAACATTTGCAACTGAGGTATTTTAAAAGACTTTTGTACTGATAAATACTTATGCGGGTAGTCTGAAGATGGATTGAAGCTTTTATAACTTGTGGTGGTACCTGATTAATTTTTATTTTCACAGTAAAAAGCAAATGTGAGTAGTAGTAGCAAACTGTAGAATTGTTTGAAGTCCAATAATTTATTTTGGATAGGCCTACGGGAGTACTTTTAAAATTGCAAAGATTATTTTTTTTCCTATATAATGCTACCGGATTTAAGCGAGACCTCAAATGAGAAGATCGAAGAAACGCAGTGGGAGGTTTATTTTAAAATTTTCTTTTTTTAAACCGCCAAAACTTACTTCAAATATACATATAGGCTTGCATCCACTTAAGAATTCCACAGTCTAAGATCATAGTTCATAGTACATGGCCCATGGCACATCGCCACATAAAGCATGGTGAATGAAATCGAGCGCTATTATGTTATGTTACCCGTGCGTTAGACCGTCCGGCCATGGGTTATTGTTGCGTTCATATAAATGCAGGTGGCGCGGATGTACAGCTCATTACTGAGGATACACCCTGCTGGGCCGAGATGGGGATTGGTGGGAAGCAATGTGAGTATGCAACACATATTACAATAGACATAAGATTCATTTCCCCGCGGTATTTTTTCCGCGACGATTACGATCATTCAATATTCGTTATAAAGTATAGCCTATATGTTATTCTGATGTACAAACAATAATACTGTAAAGATTCATCAGAATCCGTTCAGTAGTTTTTGCATGAAAGAGTAACAAACATCCATTCATCCATCCTCACAAACTTTCAACTTTCAGTATTAATAGTATCTCATCGTATGACCCCAAACTAAGCAAAGCTTGTATTATATGGTACTATACAATGGACTGAATACGATAATAATTACAGTAGTCCAGTTGTTTGAGTGTATGCTGCCAGTCTCACAGCATTCGATTCCAAATTTCAGATATGGATTTATCAGAATTTGCTGCCTGAGTGTAACTGGGAACACCCACAGTCAATTTTATGTTACCTATAGTATAAACGTTGCTTAGGTTGTGATCATACGATGAGTATGTGTTGTCAGGCGATTATAAGCTTGATGGTAACCCTAATATCCCCCTACAGCAAAGGACCCGGCAGTGGTTGTCGTGGAGCCCAGCGTGGTCGAGGCCAGCCCACCGCCAGCTGAGTCCAAATCCAAGCTTCACGCCTTGACCAAGATGAAGTCTGCACAATGTTGCAACCTTTGTTCCAAAGTACTATTCGTACTATTCGGCGTTTTGGCTATTGTAAGAACAATTTTCACTTTAATATATATAATTATAATTTATACGTGATATGATTAGGAAATTAATTTAGTCTATGATAGTGACCATAGAGACAGCCAGATTGGAGATACCTATTGAAATTTATATCTAAAGAAATGTCAGCCCCTACTTTTGGCTTTAGCTAGCAATGATGTCGATTCTGTTGGCATAAAACTAAACTAGACTAAACTGAGCGTATCACTGTCTTAATTACGGCCTTATTGCATGTGCACAATTTCAGAAGCATTAGATAAACAGGCTGGAGTCTATACTGAAGTCACTTACTGTTCTTCATTATTTTGCTCCTCCTCTCTCCATGTCTAAAGTCGAAGTTTATAGAGTTTAAGAGTTGAAAAGCTACCTAATACTAGCTCAGGGATTAGCTTCTAGATCTTAGAGTCTTATCCTTGAGCTCTATAGAGCAAAACAAGCCGAAAAGGATTTGCACTTTGCATGAAAAGTACTTCATCAAAGAAAGTGATCCTTCTTGTTCCGTATTAACACATTCTGCCTCTCCTTTCAGGTGCTAGCCTTCTCAATGATCACGATAACCGTGCTGACCTCAATAGCAACGAAAGCATACGACACGGAGCAGTCCAGCCGGCTCGTGGCAATGGTGCTCCTAGCAGTGACGGGTGCTATAGCCACCTGCATAGTCATATACGCTGAGGTCGCGGTCTTCAAGAAGCAGGTCAAGCCTGTACATGCGGTGAGAGCTGTTTTATGACCTATGGCCATGATATCACCAAAGCCATGGTAGCCCAGTTGGTAAAATGGCCGCATTGAAGGGGGTGTAAGTTCAAATCTCGTACCTCTGAGATTTTCATGTGCGAATGTCATTTTAAATAATGATTACCTCTTCCTGAACGGTCAAGGAAAACATCTTGACAAAACCCGCACGTCTATAGAAAGGCGTGTAAAGTTCACCACTGCACTGGGCCAGCTTGGTAGACTATGGCTGAAATCGACCTCGTATTGAAGGGGAATGTGCCCGGCATAATGGTAATAGGCTCGCCCCCTATTACATTGGGACCAAAATGCATCAGTGACGTGTGGGTGCACTGTAGTGCACCTCTGCCTACCGCTTCGGGAATACAAGCGTGGTGATGTATGTCAACGTTTAAAAGTAACGAATCATATGAAAGTTGAAACTAATAGTAGAGCTACTAACATTAATAATGTCTTTGCTTATGAATAGTTGAACTGTATCTAATAATTAATTCAAACCAAAATGTATTGCAATAATAGTTTCAGTCCATTTATGATATAATATTGAAAACTGGCTAACTAGATTTACGGGTAACGTAAGAAACAAGTCAGGAAAAACGTTTTAGGAAATGAATGATGTCTAGAACAGGAAATGAACAAAAAACAGATGAATACACCTCCAAAGATCCGTTGTTTGTCGACTATTTAATAAAATAGTGTAATGGGTACTTAAAGTACAAAAAACCGGCCAAGTGCGAGTCGAACTCGCGCACAAAGGGTTCCGTACCAGAGCCCCCTTAAATATTTATTTTATTCTGTTTTTAGGGTTCCGTACCCAAAGGGTAAAACAGGTACCCTATTACCGAGACTTCGCTGTCCATCCGTCCGTCCGTCCGTCCGTCCGTCTGTCACCAGGCTGTATCTCATGAACCGTGATAGTTAGAGAGTTGAAATTTTCACAGATGTCGTATTTCTATTGCCGTTATAACAACAAATACTAAAAAACAGAATAAAATAAATATTTAAGGGGGCTCCCATACAACAAACGTGTTTTTTTGCCGTTTTTATAGATAAGGGTACGGAAGCCTTCGTGCGCGAGTCTGACTCGCACTTGGTCGGTTTTTTTAGTATGTGTTGTTATAGCGGCAACAGAAATATATCATCTGTGAAAATGTTAACCGCCAAACTATCACGGTTAGATACAGCCTGGTGATAGACGGACAGCGAAGTCTTTGTAATAGGGTTCCCGTTTTACCCTTTGGGTACGGAACCTTAAAAACCAAACTTTATTTTATTAAATTCAAGAGCGGACCGTTGTAGATTACTTTAACAGCAAGAGCACAATGAAAAATGTACCTACATACATACCTAATATTTTTATGACTTTTTTAATATCTTCCCTTTGATAATCGTTTAGAACAATACCCGTTCAATACAACAATAAGTCATTAATATTTTTATATCTTATGTTTATTGCGGCGTAAACGGATAATGCCTTTATCGAGATGAACGAGCGATACTTACTGACGAAATACTATTGAGTACCTAACTGTTACGTCAACTTACGATCACATGACTTGCAAGCAATGTTTTTTACAAGCTTTAGGTACATTAACTTGCAATGTATGTCCGGGTGGAATCTTGCAAAATTATTTTTAAACTAGTTATCTTTAACCGATTGAGCTGAAATTAGGTATACACGCTTATTTTGGATGACGAAAACTGAGGGCAGTTACATAAAAGCTTGTTTTAAAAATAATACAATTAATTTTATACTATTACTTTCAGTTTCTAACAGTTAACTCCGTCCGTCCGTCTGTCACCAGGCTGTATCTCATGAACCGTGATAGTTAGAGAGTTGAATTTTTTTACAGATGATGTATTTCTGTTGCCGCTATATCAACAAATACTAAAACACAGAATAAAATAAATATTTAAGGGGGCTCCTATACAACAAACCTTTTTTTTTGCTCGTTTTTATAGATAATGATAATGAACCCTTCGTGCGCGAGTCCGACTTGAACTTGCCCGGTTTTATTAATGTGTATTTATTGAATTTGTCCTTGCTATTAATTAGCTAATCGCAATTGGAGTCATTCCTCATCTTATAACATTCAATTTCATTCGTTTCGTAAAAAAAGAAGCTTAATATCTCATACCAAAGGAATTTGAAATGAAAGATGTCGTTTTGGTATGGGCAAAAACTTTGTTACGCCCGTGTAGACGCTCCTATTCGGACACAAAACTTAGGGCTGTTAATAACCTTGGAGGTATTCTTAATATATTCCAAGTTCAATGGCAAATGCTGGTGGCATATCACGCGAACTTAACAGTTAAATCGTGACAAGGCGTTCACTAAATTGCCCGTTAAAGCTTGAATAGGTTTATTACGGCCAGTGCCTGATATGCTCAAATAGGTACCTTTATTGGTCTAGCGGTTCTTCTGGTTTGAGGGTAGTTCGGCACACTGTACTAGTTCGTTGCAGGTTCGATTCCCAACAGCGGATAATTTCGGGAATGGACTTTTCGGAATACCCCAGTCCATTATTTTATAATATAGTCCATATTGGTACTATCCTTAATTTGGGATGATTTATATTTGTACTAGCTGGCTCGGCGAACTTCGTGAAAGTTTGAAGATGGATGTTTGTTACTCTTTTACGCAAAAACTAGGTAATGAATGGATTTAGATGAAACCTTATTATTATATTATATTAATACAGTATTATTGTTTGTATATCAGAAAGCAGAATAACATAATAAATGTTGCGCCACCTACTGGGTCCAATTGTGTTTTCACACCATCCAGGAAACCATTGAAATGTACACACAAAATTTCATCCAAATCCGTCCAGCCGTTTAGGAGGAGTTAGGTGACAAACACGTACAGAAGAATGATATTATATTAAGATTGTATAATTATTAGTTGTGGACCAAGCAAGCAACGCACAGCTAGACATACAGACAAAAACATAGACATTAAAGCCTGCTGTATACTGGGGCGTCAAAAGTCGCGCGCCGAAATCTTTGCCATACCAAAACGAACTGTATTGACTCATGTAAAAAGTTTATTCTTTCATTCATTCGAATTTTGAGGGCGTGGCTTTTACCAAATAAATTCAATCTTTATACTTATTGACACAGGGTTCGTTTTGGTACTGGCAAGTTAAGTAGTGAAGCTTCATGTTAAGTAACTACTACTACTACCTACAGCCCTTTTAACGTCCCACTGCTGGGCACGGGCCTCCCCTCAATGCGAGGGGGATTTGGGGCATAGTCCACCACGCTGGCCCAGTGCGGGTTAGCAGACTTCACACATCTTTCAGAAACTAGTCAAGTTCCCTCAGACGTGCAGGTTTCCTCACGATGTTTTCCTTTACCTTTTCAAAGCAAGTGGTACCTAATCTCGGATGAAAATGAGATTCGCACATAAACCCAGAGGTGCGAGCCGGGGTTTGAACCTGCACACTTTGAGTTGCAAGGCGTGCGTTCGGCCACTTGGCTACCACGCAAATCCAATCTTTATTTATATTGACACAGAGTTCGTTTTGGTATTGGCAAGTTAAGTAACTATTAGGTATAATTGTTTTTTGTTCCAGGCAACGATAGTGCTTCTAGTCCTGGCAGTGATACAGGCTCTAATTGCCGGCATATCAGTCAACGTGTCGGAGTCTGATGAGCTGAAGCTAGGCAAGTCTCTGGCGGAGTCCTTCAAGATGTCAAAGGAGGACAATCCGAGGCACGTGAGGCTGTGGGCGACAACGCAGAACGATGTGAGTTAACCATAAGTGGAGGTCTTAAAATAACCAGTGAGCATCTTAACTAAATTAATTTGTCCAGATTTTCGGCAGGACCGATGTGATTCTGCATTTTTTTTTCAAACGGCATGACCGTTTGCGTAATTAAAACGCAGGTTCATTTCCTCAGGAGTCATCTATATCTATACTAATATTATAAAGAGGAAAGATTTTTATTTTTGGATGTAACGAATTAACATAAAATCTACTAGACCGATTTCAAAAATTCTTTTACCGTTAGAAAGCTACATTGTCACTGAGCAACATAGGTTATATTATATAAACGTGCGTAGCCGGGAAGGGCCGCTAGTTATTTAATATTTTCATAATAAATATAAATTTCTGATTCTGACCCTTCAGTGGGGTTAGCATGCATGTCAAGATTAAAACTTTATCACGGATTCACTCTCTGACCCTATGTCTTATTTAGTACTTAGAGATAGAAACGTAATCTACATGACATAAGTCTAGTCTTGGCGCTCATGCAACACCTACTGATCAATGTACTCTCCCATCAGCTCAACTGCTGCGGCGTGTACGGCCCCGAGGACTACCGCAGTCCTAACCTCCCTTACTACTTCTCCCCCAACATCCCCATCTCATGTTGCCCCACGTACGACTCCAGCCGCTCAGAGCTCGTGCAGGAGAAAGAGAGGGAATCCTGCAAAGCGAGGAAGGCGTTTTACGACATGGGATGTAAAGATCTGGTGCTGGTCGTGTTCAAGGAGACTTCAGCTATGGTCCTCGGCGTGACCGTCGCACTGATTGTTACGGAGGTAATTGACAAAACGAACTGGATTATCTGGTTACTAAAGCACATTTTTCAGCAAAACCATAGATGACTAGCGCATTTTGACTAGAAGTGTAGTACAGCGCCATCTATTTACTTTTATAAAAACTAAAGCAGCGCCATCTATCCCATGTTGAACACAAAAAAGCAAGTAATAACAATTCATTGTACTAAATATTTTAGAATGAATTGTATAGTTAGGGAGGCCGACATTGAATTACGAGGAGGCATTAAAAAAAAAGAACTTAAATAAAAACATTGAACTTATTAATTCAAACATCTTTAAGTAGGTACTAACATTCTGCATTTTTTTGTTTCAGTTGGTTTTAATGATCTTAGGCGCATTGATATGCAAACGAGCAAAGGACAATATGCAAGAGTCTTAAAAATAAAACAAACCCGCACTGACTGAAACTGAAACCACATCGAAACAAAACATGAAGAGATCTCAAAAATGGAAATAAGTTACAAACAATTGCCACAAGATGGCACTATCCATGTTATCATTTATAACACTCTTAGAATCACAAAATCTTGAATAAAAAATACGCCAAATGATAATACTTCTTGGAAATTTGGTAAAATATTTATTATTATTAGACTTTCGGATACTCTCATGATCATACTTGTGAAAACTTATTATTTAAGTAGTTTTAATTTTGTAAATAATTATCAAGAAAGCATTTGTAATAGAAATCGCTATTTAAGATTATTAAGTAAACGCCTAAAAACAAATTATAGTTTTCATTTTCTTATTATAAAGTATAGCATTACGCCATCTACTGCTGTAACGTAAAACTATTATAATTACTATGAAAAAAAATAATGTTCAAAAGTGCTACTAGTTGTCAGTGTAAGTACTCAGTAAAGTTTTTAAAAAAAAAATATTAAGATCAAAATAAGCTATTGTTTTTATAATCTACATTTCTTTAAACTTAATAACTGATAATCCGTGAAATATAAAAAAACGTATAATTGTGTACTGAATAACTTAAGCTACTTCTTACTAGTTTATAATTTCAAATATAGTAGTATGAGCATCGGTGGTTCAGTGGTAGAATGCTCGCCTGCCACGCGGGCGGCCCGGGTTCGATTCCCGGCCGATGCAATCTCTTTTTGTTATTTAACTATTTAACAATTATTCTTGCAATTAGATTCACGTCCTTAATGGATTATTAAACATTAATTACCGATAAGGCTAAAAGTTAATTTTCTACGTAACAAAGCGTATTTTTTACCGAATTAGCTACAAGTGTTCATTATGACGAGTTTACATTGTGGTGTACAATGTTACGTAATGTCTGTGTTTTATTTTATTGATCGAATAGAATCAGGTAATATTCAAAATACTCTATCTATACGCATAGTAATACAATTTCATACTAACCTACTTTTTTCTATACATAAAACAGAATAAGCAACTTATTCCATTAAAAAATCATAATTTCTTCAAAAAATAAGAAAATAATTGATGGATTCAGTCAATTGTGGGTATGATTCTTCTCTTCAATATTGTTTTAAAGACCTTTCAAACTTGTCACTTCTATCGAAGGACTGAAGAGATCCGCTTAGCGATTAAGAAATGTATATCGCTTTCATTTTGCTGTAGAAACTAACATTTAGCTTTAGCCATGGCGGATTTTGCAATAAAGCTGTGACGGTTTCTTTCGACGGCAGTCGAAACTAGTTTGCAACAGAATACAAAATCGCCCGGTGTTGTCCAATTTCGCTAGCCTATTAAGATGTAGTAACTCTTGTTAATTCCCCAGTGCCCCTGGACTACTGCCTACACCAGTTGAATATGAGTGATTGCCACGCGAAACCGACCCCTGTGTTCTCCTACTACAGGCCAGGGTCGCGATGCGAGATAGAAATATGGAGAGGATGTCCCACCTTCAATAAATTCGACAACGAATACGATTGCTCGCAAAGCTGCATCTTCACGCTTCAACAGACGGGAGAGGAGCAGAACTTGGCCAATGTACAGGAGCCAATGCCTCTGGATGGTAAGCATATTTAAGTAAAATAGAGATCTTACAATAGAGAACTACTAATTCTTGGGGTAATGTAGAGACATACGTTATGTCAAAGGTCTTAACTCAGACAGACACCAAAGTTATCTGCCATCCAAGCAAAATAAAGTTCTATTGATGATGCCGTAAGATTTTGATTTGCTTAACTACCAACTCTTCGGGTAAATATAGAGATAGAAGGGATGTAGCAAATACACGGTAAGCTCTACATTTGCTTGACCACTACTAATTCTTAGATGTAAAATATGGAGAGCTCAAAATATAGACGTGACACAGTTGGTTTATTTTTTTTGGGATTACTGTACCTACTAGACAAAAAATTCATTACTATTGTAATATCTAATAAGTATGCAAAATTTCAGCTCAATCGGAAACCGGGAAGTGGGTCAAAATTGACTTCTAAGATTTTATTACATTGTTAGTCAGTTAGTTTTTCCTCGATTTACTTGAGATTCCATCATCAGATCCTGGCTTGATCATAAAGGCATCACCTCGAGAGTATACGCTTTCGAACTAAAAAATATTTTTTTAAATCGGTTCACAATTGGCGAAAATATTGATCAAAATACACAAAAAAAAATATTTATACAGACGGACATAGAACCTCCACCTTTTTGGAAGTCCGTTGAAAAATGAGGTTGACGTCACATATTTTTCTGCTCAAGTACTTCAAACTTTTTTTACTAGCCTATAATAGTGTCCCACTCTTGGGCAAGGGCCTCCCCTTCTCTCTTCCACGCTTCTCAGTCCTTGGAACCTCCGACCACTTTGAACTGACTATTTTAACTGACTTTAAAAAAGGAGGAGGTTCTCAGGTCAACCCTTATGTTGTTTAAATGTTTATTATTATTTTCTTGCTAACATATTAACTAATCTAATTAAAAATTCACTTTATAAATATTATCTAAATTGTACTTTATTTGAGATACAAAAAAATTTTATTAATATTGTTGCTTTCAGAAAGTTCAAACGCCGTTATTACAGAGTGCGACGCAAAACTTGACACATATAAGTGCTCTGATATCTCCTCAATGGTGTATACTCACGTCAATGGCACATGCGTCAATTCGACCTGGCACGGCTGTCCAACCAGAAACAAGTTCGACGACAAGGAGACCTGCCTCACAGTCTGCCTTAACAAGACTATTACGGACTGGAAGCAGGAGTTAGAAGAGCTCCCAGACAAACTAGTCGAGAATATAGATCAAATCCTTGGGGACGTCATTGCTAAAGACGATAGGTTACCTCAGAAGCAGGTTTTTTCAGGTCCTGAGACGGGAGAAGTAGAAAAAGAAAAAGAGAGTGAAGACGCGAGGAATGTAATAGATACGAGCGAAATAGAAGAAACGAGTGAAAAAGAAAAGATTGAAGAAGATACGAGTGAAGAAGAGAAGAGTGAAAAGAATGAGAGCAAAACGGAGAAGAGTGAAAAAGCGGTGGTTGCAGTAACTGAGACAGTTACTGAGAAAATTGAAGAAGATGCGAATGAAGAGGAGAAGATTGAAAAGAAAGAGAGCGAAAAGGAGAAGAGTGAAAAAGAGGAGGTTGAAGTTACTGAGACAGTTACAAAACCACCAGATTCTGGAGAAGTATCGGAAGTACTGCTTACTAGAACGCAGGTAAATAGAACTGATAGTGAAGAAGAAATTGAATGAAGAATAAAATGGTTCTTGTGTCTAAGAGTAGAATAATTAGATTTAAAAAAAATAATAAAACATTGTTTTTTATAGTCAAATTATGTGACGATTAAACATTAGCGTCATTGAGAAATAAGTAGTAGTGTTTAAAAATAAAATACACTCATTAGAACATATTAATAAGCAACGCAGTACCTACCTATATACATTAAAACGAAAACTCAAATCATACCTTTTTCATTATAAATTACTGAAGAAGTACTTATTAATTGAATTGATATCCATAATTCTTATAAAATTGGGCTTGGTTATCACATTCTTGGTTTTTTGTGGTTCTAATAATCGATCATATTAATTAGTATCTTATGGATTATCTTATCGATTAGTAGAAAGATTTTTATAAATTATACTTGTGAAAGGTGTTTCAGAAGTCCGAAATAATACTTGACCGTTACTATGAGTATCGGGTATACAATCGAATGGTATGAAAATTTGATCGAAATTCGATCATGATTTTACAATGTTTTTTTTTTGTGGCGGATTTTAACAAGTGCGAGCCGGACTCGCGCACGAAGGGTTCCGTACCGTTATCTATAAAACGGCAAAAAAAATACGTTTGTCGTATGGGAGCCCCCTTAAATATTTATTTTATTCTGTATTTTAGTATTTGTTGTTATAGCGGCAATATAAATACATCATCCTTGAAAATTTCAACTCTCTAACTATCACGATTCATAAGATACAGCCTGGTGACAGACGGACGGACGGACGGACAGCGAAGTCTCAGCAATAGGGTTCCCGTTTTACCCTTTGGGTACGGAACCCTAAAAACTTAAAATTTCTCTAGTCCTAAGCGAAATTTTCAAGTTCTGTTTTCTGAATATTAGTAGTCGCCTCTAATTCACGTGGTTTGCACTGTTAAATAGGGCTATAGATTAGCCCTAATGGCAAATCACAACAGCTTTGGTTAATATTTAAGGGTCTGTAACTCAGAAACTATGACAGATAGGTATTGTTAGCTTTCACTAAGCATCTACACATCAGCTACCGTATATGTACCTAAAATATTATTTCGGACTTCTGATACACCCTGTATAATGATTTAAAATATACTAATAATACCAATACAAGAAATAAACAACTTCATTTCTAAATCTAGTTTCTACAGCTATTGCAGGAACCCAATTTCCTGATCTGAGCAAGTCTAACTTTTGAGCCCTTCATCCACACACGCGTTAAAAGACGCGCGACCGCTTTTTGCCTGTCTTGCAGCTATGTTTTTAATATTACTTTCAGTTTTTACCCGACTTCAAAAAGGAGGAGGTTCTCAATTCGACGAGGGTTGTTATGAGGTGATAATACTTGCATATTTTCAACGATTATTGACATTTAAAAGCTTGAAAAAAAATTCAATAAAAAAGAAAAACAGACTTCAAAAACCTAGCTAAAAATAACCTTATATACATAATTCATTACATTTGGAGTCGGTGCCAATTCATGTGTGTATTTGCCTAGTCTGACGTAGATTGGCATCAAATGTAATGAATTATGAGGTTATTTTTAGATTTTTAGTGCACCTAGGTATTTGAAGTCGGTTTTTCTTTTTTGTTAATTTACAGTTAACTCATACTATACATGGTAGTTTAACGACGGCTTGGTCTAAGCTGACCATAGGCCACTCAGCTCACGATACCATCTGGTTGCGAGTTCAATTTCCGCCAGCGACAACGCAAAAGTCGTTTTCGGAATTTGAGCTGGTCTAGTAGTAACTGGGATCGTCCCTAGTTTATTGTATGGTACCCATAGTTCAAGCTTTGCATAGTTTGGAATCATACGATGGGTATGTGTTGGCTGGCGATAGTTATTTTTATTTACAAGCTTTATATTAGCTTGCAACGTATGTATGTCCGGTTGGAATCTTGCAACTGAATTTTAAATCAGTTACCTTTAACCGATTGAGCTGAACTTTGGTATACCTACACGCTTACTTTGGATTGGACGAGGCTACCACTGCTTTAACTAAGTACTAGCTACAATATTTCTATAGTTTCGCATAGTACTGGAACATTATTCACAATAACAAACAGAATCGTAACACCAGTAATTCAACGTTCGCTCCCCCCGCTCGATGCCGATAAATAATCGATAAGATCGAGATTTCAATCGATTCAACTCGATAATTGACGTAATAATAGACTGGTGGTCGACATGTTTATATACTTACCTGTATACTAGGAATATAATCCTGCGTCCACAGGCGCGGCGAAATGCGCGTGTCTGATTTTTTGACAATACCAAAACGAACTCTATTATCTCGTAGTAAAGGTACATTTTTCAATGAAAAGTTATTGATGACGCGAATTTTGACCCCTCACTGTGTATGGGGCTTAAAACTTTAATTAAACTTGCTTAAAACCGACTTTTCAATGTCGCAGTGAGTAACGAGTCCCAACAAATGGGTGGTAAAGTTCAAGGTCAGATTCAACCCTTCCCGTGGGGTGCGCTAGTTGTGTAGGGGTTGGAGAAAATTATTTACGCAATCTCAATTAATACTACATTCTGATATTATTGAGTATAATTTTATTTACATTCTTAACTAACTTTACGAACTAACTTACGTAAATCATAATATTGTTATAATCAAATGTAATTTGTAACTGTGTGGTATACACACTATTATAGTTCCTTGAAACATACTTTAAATTAAACATAAAAAATACGTAAAATAAAAGGAGATTGCATCGGCCGGCCGGCCGGTCGGCCGGGAATCGAACCCGGGCCGCCCGCGTGGCAGGCGAGCATTCTACCACTGAACCACCGATGCTTCTCTTATTACATTGAAATTATGAATCATATAATTTAGTTCTCATCAATTATCATTACTTCAAATTATCTCGAAACGAAACACGACTTCCAACGCTAAGTCAAATAGTCTATTTCATGTCTATTTAAACAAGTGTGGATTAATATTCAAATGATATTTGGAAATTTATTCCAGAAGATGTTAAAAGCGACACATTCCTGTGTGTACAAGTGGTATCTGGTATTTGGAGTGTAAACATTACAAACGGTGAAAAAGAATAGCTTTTTGAAAAGGAAGTACTTTGTTATACGAGCTGGAAGATGCCATGAGCTGTTGAAATGTTTGCACATGGTCAAGGAAGTAACGAGGTAGGATCTGTTAAACATGCATTGGGTGGGTACTTAGGTCTGAGTTTAATTGATGCGATACATTAATGTTTAGTTAAATTGCTGATAGATGGATTGTGATTATGCCATGATTAATTATGAGAGAGTATTGGAATAATAATTTTGTCATAGACAACGATTCCAAGTTTTAAATAGAAGAATATCTTATCTATGAAGAAATCGTATACTGTTTTTGTACAGAATAAATTTCAAGCGTGGTATGTCAATATTTTTTAAATAAATGCCTAATTCCCAACCAGGAATTAATGATAATTTTATATTAGGTACCATATTAGAAACTACGATTCAATATAGCTAGTATAGCTAGGAGTACTGAATCGTAGTTTCGTAGTTTTTAAATTTAATGTTATGTATTACATTAAATTTTAAAAAAAATATGTTAGGTTAGTTATTTGGTTAGTTAAAAGGAAGGGTACAGGCATATAACAGGGAATGTCCTAATTAATTAATTTTGAGAAAAAACTATTTGAAAGTTCAATATTTCTAACAATTCTCTATGGCCATGAACAAAGCTGAATTTTTGGCGCCATCTGTTAACTTTTTTTAAAATTCTAGTGATTAGAATTCAAAATACCTTACACAAAATATGAAATAAAAAAAATTAAAAAAGTTATGACATTCCCTGTTATTTGCCTGTATCCTTCAAATATGTTTAACCCTTTAATGCCTGTCACGGTAATATTATTCAGTTGAAAGGTCGCCGCGAGATGGCGCGAAAGCTCAATGCAAGATGGCGTCCAGCGAGCAGCTGATCGACCCGCACCTGACGCGCAATGCAACCGGTCGCCCGCCGAGTCGCTAGACTCAATAACACGACATGACTCAGTCGCGCCGGGTCCGACTGATAGCGACGTTGTGCGTACCACTCGATCATAATTCATAAATCGATCGATTTAAATTGCGTATATTAATCGATGAGCGCCGAGAATTGTGAGAACTGTGCAATATTACGTGTTGCGTAATCGTTCGTATCGATTTAGTGATGTGCCGAATGTGGGACAGTGTTTCAAGTTAGTGTGTCTAGGTCAGTCGTTTCGGTGCCCTTCCGTCTGCTTATCGTTCGGTCAATTAACATGTGATTTTGTTTATCTGTGAAAGGAAGTCATTGACATACGCTTATCTGTGTTTTGTTTGTGTGGAACGCGTGCCGGGATTGAAAATGTTCGGCGTGTTTATGAAACGATTGAAGCCTAAAAGGTAAGACAATATTATACCAGGAACACCTACTTACATAATAAAATTAAATTGGTAAGGTTATGAAGAATAATTCCTTTATAGATAAAGGGTAAACAATACACACACGTTCTATTAAAAAGTAAGTTGCAAATGTAAATCGTAAAATCACGCTCTACAAAGATGAAACAAGAAAGTATTCTCATCGTGATGTTTAGATGATAGTTGTGGTCATATGCCACCTACCTTAACAAAACAAAGTAACCTATAATAAGCGGACATTCAAGACGTTTCCAACGATTTCTCATTTGTCAAATTATGATTAGTAGTTTAGAAGTTATGAGGGAAAACATGAACATGCATAACCACCGCCGTAGTCGTATAAAAATATGGAACAATGTCGGTAGCTGCAAATATTTTATTCTATAAATTAAAGAAAAAAATAATTCGGCATATCACCTCTAAAATAGAGCCATAATGGGTTTAACTATAACCAAAAAAATATTGTAGGTTGGACTTAGGACGACGACTTGGTGTAGTGATTTTGGCGTGGACGACTGGTCACTGCTTTCTTTCCCTTCGACAAATTTCAGAAATGGTGCTTTCGGAATTGTCCCTTGTCTGGGTGTAAGTGGAAGTGCCCCCAGTCCTTTCTATGGTACTCAGTAAAAGTGTGGTAAAAGCGATACTAGGGTTAGGGTTAGGGGGTTTTTTTTTTTTTTTTTTTTTATGTGATAGGGGGGCAAACGAGCAGACGTTTCACCTGATGGTAAGTGATCAACGCCGCCCATGGACACGTGCAACACCAGGGGCATCGCAAGTGCGTTGCCGGCCTTTAAGGAATGAGTATGCTCGTTTCTTGAAGGTACCTTTGTCGTATCGGTCCGGGAACACCGCTGCAGGAAGTTCATTCCACAATTTGGTGGTGCGAGGAAGAAAATTCCTGGGTTAGTAGTTAGGGGGTAATATTACCTCTGTTTTGGAGTGATAAAAAAAAAACGGGTCGAATTGTGATCCCCCTCCTATTTGAAGTCGGTTAAAAAGGTGACCCGCTACTTGGAACCATAAACAATTATCCATGACCCATCATACGATTAGCTAAGGAAGCAAAGGGCAAGGTTTATACGGAATAATTTATTGTTGTTTTTAGAATGAATTCAATAATATTGTAATTTATGCACTTATGTGTATGCAAATATATCAGTTTGACCTTGATTGATATTTTTATCATTCAAGTTTATTTAGTGTTATTTGGGTCGAAAGTGCCTTAAGAAAACGTAGGTAGATAGTTCCCCTATAGGGGATCCAAATTCTGTAAGTACCTAGGTATCAGTTCAAAAGACCAGCCATTAGGTACGCATACCGTCACGTTCCTGTCACCAAAAAAGTTCCAATGATAAAGGAAATCTTAATATTTCTTTCACCGAGTTAAAAACCTACTTCACCGACTTTTTATAGTTACAGTAAATACTTAAAACATTTTTATCGATACAATTTTAGGTCACAAAATAGCATTTTCAAAGTTTTTTTTTAACTAAATGGACATTTACTGAATAATAGTTTTTGTAAGTTTATCCGAAGTTAGTCATCCGAAGTCACGACTCGGTGACCGTCGAATAGAATAGCTAATCAATTCCTACTTGGCGACAGATTAAAATTAAATGTGACGCAATACTCGATTCTACCATGGTTATTTTGTTTAACAACAAAATCATGATTTAACGCGCAATAAATTAACTGGTTAAACTGACATCATCAGTAATTGTGTACCTATAAGGTAGAATAACACAAGGAGACACCTTAATGATATGCCTAAATATTAAGCAGATGCCTAACGCAAAAAGTCGTTCAATCAACCGTTATTCGACAACTAAGGATCTTAGAGCTGTCCGAAGCTACGATGCCGATTCGGCGACGTGATATGTTAGGCATCTCTACATTTTGACACATCTGACAGCTGTCAGCGTTATCTAGGGTCGCAAAATATAGCCAACAACTAAATAAAGGTAACTTCTCAATGACACTTGCTGAAAAACAGGAATGGTGACACAAAAAATATTGCTAAGGAGTCGCCTTACATTAGACATTACTTAAGTTGGCGTCGCTAAGCTTGACATTAGAAAAACGGGTATAAGCATCGAAGAAAGATCCCAGAGAACAAACAGATCATCAAAATAATCTTCATGTTAAAACGAACAATTTAAACCATCACACGCTGACAATTTCAACCTACAATGTATCTTAGCAACTAGCACAGTATTTATAATGCAAAGAAACGTTTCTTGAAGCGTAACTTAACGACTTCCTGTTAGGAATTACGTTCCGTACCTAACTGGATCAGACAAAAACAATACAAGTATGTTATTATAGCACGAAAATTTGATCGACTGAAGTGAATACAGCTAAAGACATTACCTGCCCGAATTTAGATATTAGGTTTCTCAATAATATTAAAATTAATACCCAGGCCTTTTACACACTCTTCATAGTAGGTATGACTATGGTTTCATTTCTAAATTCATAAAAAAACGTATGTTATCAATGGTAGCTAGAGTATGTCTAATACCTTCAGGGGCCTTGCCTTACCACTACCTCTTAACGTATTGTGTAAGTACTGTAGTTTATTGATAGATTTCGTACTGAGTGAATTGACAGAAACTAAGTAACATTAAAAACGTTACCGCAAGATGAAGTTTTCAAAAAATCTTGTACCTATTATAAGCAAAAATATTTTCTTTCATTATAGTTCTTAAGAATAGTAAGAGTTTACTCTCAATGACAAAGGTGGATACCTAATACCTACACTGGACAGTTCTCCTAAATCTGTGATTGTGGTGTTACTATGATTTAATTTTTTAAGGAATTAAACAACATCTATTATCAATAAGAGCTAGAATATGACTAGTCTAATAGCCTTAAAATTAAACTATTTTACGGATTTTATCGCGTTTATTTACTATTTTATTTTCCCGACGTTGGTGTTTCACATCCACGCTCCACGAAGTCTGCAATCTGTGAACATGTACAGGACCGCACCCGCCATTATATCAGATTTGATAAACCGCATATCCTCGCAAAAGAACACCGACTCCGACCAAGGATGATACGTGAGGCCATTGAAATTAAAAAACATCCTAATTTCAATAGGGAAGATGGCTGGGTGCTACCACCAACTTGGGATCCAGTTATTAATATGATTAAATCCAAAACCAAGTGTACCATTGCAAGACCTCAGGACACCGTAAGCACTTTCTGCGTGGATCGGACCGCAAACAACAACTAAATATGAGGGTACCCAGTTATTAACTATGACATCAGGACGTCTAACACCTCAGTCCCCCCGTGACCATGGTTGCTGTAAAGCAGCCGAAACGACGGGAAAATAAAATAGTAAATAAACGCGATAAAATCCGTAAAATAGTTTAATTTCAATGTATAGTATTCGCGTAAATATAAGAAAACAATAGTCTAATAGCTTCAAGCTGACAATATCTAATGTGTACACTAGTCATATTTAAGCTGCTATTGATAAAGGATGTTGTTTTCATGCCTTAAGAAGTTAGGGGAGTTGGTGCCCAGTATACTTTATGGCAATAGCAGCAAATAAGTATAATAAATTATCATTAAAAACTTTAATAGCGTCCAATTAGTCGATACGCGTAAAGTACTGACACCACGTTATTAAAGGCAATTTATTTCTAATATATTATGATTCGATATTGTGGTATGTTAAACATTTTAAATGTGTTTATAGGAGTTAAATTAATCTCAATTAAACTCATGACATTTTATTTCCAATTAAATTTGTGTAGGTGATAATGTCAAAGGTTCTCATTTCAAAATTAAAGCTTCATCTAGAGTAGTTTGTATGCCAAATAGTAAAAACGATGATTCTCCAAATAATAAGAGTAAAAATGCAAATGATACGCCTTCTAGGGTAAAGATGAAGAAACTAATGAAAGAAAATATATATTACAGAATTAACTTTAGGAGTAGCGGCTTAACCACCATCTCTTATCCTTGTATCGTTTTAATACTATCTATCACGTTTTAACACGTGTCAAACGAAAACAGTCCAAGTTACTAATATTACCTTCATTACAATTTTTTATTTAAAATGTATATTTATTAAATTTGTCCTTGCTATTGATTACTTGAAATCGTTAGAATACCCGCTAATCGCAGATGCAGCTATTTCACATCTTATTCCATTAAATTTTACCATTTCATAAAACGAGAAGAAGTACTAAAACAAATCTTTGAACAGGTAGTAAGTTATGATCATGTTCAAATAATCCCCATTTTACAGAGCCCTCATACACTTGAATCTAAGATTTTAACTCAATAACTATAAACGAGGGTTGTAAATGAACTATTTATTAAATTGTAGAAGAGGTGCAATTTGTAAGAGAGTATCTATCCGCCCTAAGGGTACGAACAGGCAATCACGCTAGTTGGCATACAGCTACAAAGGCACGATCCTGTGGATGGGTAACCCCTTGGGCAAGATTGTAATAATGATAAAGAAGTTTTTAAAACTGTTATTTATTTTCTGTTAAACATGGAATGAGTTACAGATATCTATTAGCAACAATGTAGGAAGGTATTGTTTCTGAAAACAACAAGTACATAACGATACAACTTTATTGTTTTTAAATTATTTTGTGTATGACATTTACTAAGTAGTTACATTGTTTGTAAGATCTCATTATTTAGTTAGTGAAACTGACGGCTAGTCTCCAGTTCTTGACGTCGGCCTCGTCTAGTAGCTTGAGCGTATGCTGCTCGGCTCACTTTACCGTGAGTTTTCGAGTTCAATTCCGGTCAGCGGTAAATTTGGTAAATTACCTTTTCGGAATTTGCCCAGCCCTCTTACCACCTGTCTTGTAGCAACGCTTTTGTTATTACTTTTAGTTACTGACTCTTAACTCGGTACACATTCTGCCAAAAATCTAAAGTTACTATTGAAACACCAATACTTTAAAAGGTGGTAGCAAGGTCTGGAGGAAACAAGGATCATCCCCAGTCGGTAACTATAGTACAATCTTTGCTTAGTTTGGTACCATACGATGAGTATGTGTTCATATCATATCAAGCCTTGGCTGTCCCACTGCAGAGAAAAGGCCTCCCCTCCCTTTTACCACTTGTTGCGGTCCATAGCCAACCGGGGCCACTCCGGTAAGTGCGACACTAGCTCATCCTGCCATCTCTGTTTGGGCCTGCCGCGTTGCCGTTTCCCGTGATTGGGCCATTGCGTGGTTGATTTTGCCCAAAGCGTATCCGGTATGCGGCAGATGTGACCTGCAGATGTGACCTGATGGTATTTATTTATCACGTTTCCATTCTATATTTCCCGTAGGGCATATTATGAACAACGATTCTCATGACGTACGTATTACCAACGTGCAACGACGCGAGCAACCGAAACGGCATCCAGTTACATACCATATTATTTGAATGTGAAAATAAGCAACGACTAGGGTCGCCACCCACCGTGCAGCCCTACAAGGCCGTAACCATTACAAATAGAGAGGGCCAATTTCCAATTAAAATCACTGCAGGTGGTCCCCGCTAGAGGGCAGCACTAGAGAAATAGATTGCGCCGGTCGAAAAGGCCGACCGCGGCGGCGATGGGTTGGAAAAAGAAAAAGTACGACAAACTTAATAACCTTGTCAAATTAAAAATATTCACATAATTAGATACATTTTGATTTGGATTTGTTGATGGAAATGTATCTTATTTATAACATTATTTTATTATGGTCTATGGCTTACGATGCAAACGGAAAATTTATTTCGTGTTCATCTCTATGGTCACCTGTCATCATCATTTGCCTTACCTTATCCCATTATTTGGGGTCGACGCAGTATGTCCTTTTCTTCCATGTTTAAATAAGGGAACATCCAAAATATAAAATAATTGGTATCTAATTTATTGTAGGTATCTATTTTATATTTTGGATATTCCCGTTTGGGATTCATCCGCCATCTTTATCATTGCCGTCACCAATTTTTATTTATAATGTGTATTTATTAAATTGGTCCTTGCTATTAATTACTCGACATTGCTATAAATACCGCTAATCGTAGGTGCGGGCATTCCACATCTTATTCTATTAAAATTTCATCATTTTATTCTTTCCTAAAAAAAGTAGAACAAGATACCGTGTGCTATTTATTGTTATAATCATAGGTAGGTATTAAGTAAGACTTAACAATCAGACCAAATGCATTCTCATTCCATCCAAACTTATTTACAAAGTTTTACATTTTAAAACTTGTCTACATAGGAGGTATTTAGGCCATGTCATGTTAATTTTCGTGGTGGACTCTTATCACTGTTATCGTGTGTACAAGCTGTTTGTGATAACGCCACCTGGCGCCATGCCACTCCACGAGAAGTGGTTCACTGATGATACTGTATCTAGGTGTTGGTATATCACTCCTAGTTTTGTCTAGACCAAGTTTTGATCCAACTCTTGTCTCTGCGACAAGACGCGACAAGCCCCCTTACCACCTGTCGTGCAGTATTTAATATTGCTTTCAATTTTTGACTGTACAAAATCTGTAAAAGTTGACATATATGCTATTGAAACAACAATACCTTCTTTGAGGTGGTGAGGCGTAAAGCATGTGTTTACGAGACAATCCCAATAAGGCAAGCTTTGTCTTTGCAAATAGAAGAATTTAATGGAATAAAATGAGAAATAGCTGCACCTACAATTAACGTGTATTTTGCTAATATCAAGTAATTAATAGCTACAACAATTTTCGACAGTGATTAAGTGAAGTTCTACAACCCGTACTGGGCCAGGGTGGTGGGCTATGGCCCAAATCTCCCTCGTATTGAGGGGGAATGTGCCCGGTATAATGGCAGTACCCTCGCCCTCTATTACATTCGTACCAAAATACATCGACGATGTGTGGGCGCACTGCAGTGCACCCCTGCCTACCCTTTCGGGTAATACAGGCGTGATGATGCATAATAAATTAAAATGGCTGGTGATAAAGATAGCAAATGACTGTGTATTTAGGTTTTAAAGTCGACCTTTGATTCTTTTAATAAAAAAAAGTTTTTCTTTCCTTTATGGAGGCATTACCTTTTTAATAGTTATGTTAGCACATAAATGTCAATAGTTGAGATATCCAATGATAATTTTGAAAAGGATTACTTTATTCAATATCGGTTTGATTCCCTTTCAAGTTACAAATAGCCCAGCAGTCTAGTAAACATTAAGAGAGATTACCGAACTGCATACAAAGTGGACAAAGGGACTTTAAACTAAGCTCGGCTTAAGCTTCGTAGTTGTCGTATAATTGTCATATGACTATTGTCAAATACAGGTAATGCTAACGTCACGGTTGAGGTTAGAGAAAGCTTACATCGGAGGGTACGGACCTGGGACACTTCTGGATTTCTTCTGGACTTCTAGATCAGGGGTTCCTATACTTTAAAGATTGCGGAACACTAACCAAATACTTTTTATTATATGGAACCGTATCAAATGATTACAAATCAACACTGAAACATAAATATGAACATTATATTTAAGAAATCTATATCTTCTATACATCTATACAAATAAATAAAATTGGAGTGTCTGTTTGTAATATCAAAATAACACTTTTTTACCAAATGCGTTTGAAAGTATATACGATACCTATAACGAAAACGCAATTTTAATTTTTTTTGTCTGACTGTCTGTCTGTCTGTTTGTTTGAGGTAAACTTCTAAACGGCTGAACCGAATTCAATGGGACTTTCACTGACAGATAGCTGACGTTCCAAGGCGTAACTTAGGCTATTAATTTTAGAAAAAGCATTAGGGTTCCGCGGGAAAAACATAATACTCATATTCCCGGGTAATCTCCCTAAAGTCCACGCGGGCGAAGTCGCGGGCACAGCTAGTTTGTAATATAATCGAAACACATCATTCTTAACATAAAGTTTTAATGTGAAGAATGAATTTGTTTTACTGATTTATGAATAATTGTTTTATAGTTCGGTATTGTAACCGGCAATTGTAAGCGTATATAATTTTGGCGGAACCCTGATGACTATTCTACGGAACCCAGTTTGGGAATCCCTGTTCTAGATCAACGGAGTCTTGGTCTAGTGCGTAGGCTGACGCTCACTGAACCAGGTGGTCGTGGGTTCGATTTCGACATATTTAGCTAATGGCCTTTTTGGAATTTGCACATGTCTAAGCGTAACTGGGATCACCTCTAGTCCAGTCTATAGTACCCACCCATGCCCAAGCTTTGCTTAGTTAGCTATGTGGTTCCTAACGATATTTTTTAGAGTTCCGTACCCTAAGTGTAAAACGGGCCCTATTACTAAGACTCCGCTGTCTTTCTGTCCGTCTGTCACCAGGCTGTATCTCATGAACCGTGATGGTTCGACAGTTGAAATTTTCACAGATGATGTATTTCTGTTGCCGCAATTTTTATTTATTTATCTCAGGCTTTCCTATGTTGATCAACGCTACCAATCTATCACAGCTATCATTTAAAAAAATTGCCATAGCAAAACGTACTGTTTGACTAATAGACAAGGCTCATTATTCAACAAATTTTGACGCGTCGTCTCGAACTGAACTTTACCACAGAAATTCAATCTTTATGTATATTAGACGCAGAGTTATTTTTGCTATTGGAGAAAGATTTGACGATCGTCTTTTGACTCCCCAACGTGGGGGGTTGGGTACACTGGGGCGTTAACGCTCAGGCGTAATTTTGTTTGCCATAGCAAAACGAACTGTAATGACATATGGAAAAAGTTCATTCTCCAACAAAATGCCACTGACAGCGCGAGCGAATGTTGATTTTATCACAGAAATTCAATCTTTAAATATATTGACACAGAGTTTGTTTTGTTATTTTTTTCTACACATCATTAATTTCCTCAACACAGTACTTACTCACTTGCATATGTAATTTTATACGCACCTAATTTGCTTGTATGACTTGCGTTAGTGTTTTTTTCTTCGTCTGGCGTCGAACCCGATACCTTGGGCATTAGCTGACTCAGAGTAAGCAAAAACTGCACTCGGTAACGGTCAGCCCGTGTTTATGTAGGTATAATATAATGTGTGATCAATGCCTGACTTATTATTATAACAAGACATCGGATTATATGCATTTGCATGTTTGCATATGCAAATGCATATAAATCTATTTTTAAAGCTTTATTGCATATTTTGCTACTTTTTCATTGATAGTCCATATTTCAGTAGTTTTACGTGTTGTATTGTGTCGCCGACACGTCTGCTTCGCACACACTCAGCGAGCGCACTGAATTAGGGATGTCAATCTGATATCGATTAATCGAAGAATCGATTTCAAGGGCCAAAAAAACATATTTTTTTTCTATTTTAGAATTAGTGACATACGAAAGCAGCGCCACCTATCGGGTCCAATTGTGAATCCAAACCATCCAGGGCGCCACCCAAACGCATACAAAAAATGACATCCAAATCGGTCCAGCCGTTTAGGAGGACTTCATTGACATACACACGTACAGTAGAATTATACAAATAAAAAGGTGATTATAAAGAGGAAAGATTTGTATTTTTGTATGTAACGAATTAAATTGAAAACTACTGGACCGATTTCAAAAAATATTTCGCCATTAGAAAGCTATATTATCACCCGTGCGAAACCAGGACGGGCCGCTAGTATTTCATACGAGAGAAAGAGATATAATCCACATATTCTGGGACATCTAGTCTAGTCTTGGCGCTCATGCTGCAACGACAGTAGGCCAATCCATTTATATTAAAAAAATATATCCAATGGATATAAAAAAAAAACACTGAAAAGTGCAACTGTTTATTTTTATTTCCTACTTTAATTAAGTAATATTAAAATATTACTATGAAAGAGGTAGTGTAACGCACATCCGTTCCATAATTATTACAATAGCTGGCTTTACCGTGTGCATATTGCCTTGCATCTAAGCCTATAGCTTCTGGTTTTTCTATAAATAAACCTGAGACCTAGGAATCGTTTTCACGGTGGTATAGATTCATAAATATTTATGAAGTGAAGGCAGGACCAGGAATTGACCGATAAGGTGATGCTTTATCTCGCTTCTAGCCGCGACTTTGTCAGCGCAGACTTCAATATCGTTATAAATTACAACATATATGTTATTCTGATGTATAAACAATAATGATGTGAAGTTTCATCAAAATCCGTTCAGTAGTTTTTGCGTGAAAGAGTGACAAACATCCATCCATCCATCCAACCATCCTCATAAACTTTCACATTAATAATATTAATAGGAGTAGACTTGACCTATAAATTTGGTTGCTCTGGAAAAATCAAACTTTTGCTTCTTCTCAGTCGGGCACTCTTGTCAGAGTGGTCGTGGTTGTTGAGATGGTGTGCATGGTGGATCCTCCGTGTCGTCGTTCTCCTTGGCTTTCTTTAACCATCTGTGGTTTAGAATAATCCCTTCATTGTAAATGGGAGTAGACGCACCTTACTGTACTAACTTCTTGGTTACCGCTCTGGCAATGCTTCTCCACTTCTGGCGGTTGGTAGGATTGCGAGAACACTGCGCTATGGTAGATTGAGTTGCCGTCTTAATTAATTCTATCCAGCGTGTGGGAGATCGGCCGCGTGCTCTCTTTTGCTACTAGTAACTAAAGTTTTATTGATATTTTGTTAATTACGAGTTTAGATTCTTATATAATTTTATCCTGAACATTCTTTAGCATTGAATACGACCATAACATTTTAAATTATAGGCATTTTAGTTCAGAATTTCTTGTATAACATCCATTTTGTTCAATTCTCTTATAGCACCGTAAAATTCTAAATTATCACCGTTTTATGGTTTAAATGATGCAAATGTTATTCCATAGTCACGGTTATTCCTGAGCACACTCTTCATTATAATGATAATACATTAATTTTAATATGAAAAAAACACTTTCGTCATGCTCTTTTAGAGCATTGATCGCTTCAAGTGTCTTCAATGTTCTATTTAATTTTTTTTAGGACACGTCAAGAGACGCGTGTATAATTTTTGCCGAAACCAAAATGAACTGTATTTAATCATGCATGAAAGTACATTTTCCAACGATTTGTCATCGCGTTGTCGCGTCTTTTGCCACTGACATTCAAACTTTTTGTATATTAGTACAGAGTATTATTTCCTGTAGAAGTAATTAGAGGGTTTTATGCGTTCTCACTTATTTCTTCCAAGTGGTGTATGCTGGGACATCTTAATATTGTTAATTGTGTTTGAATACATGTGAATTCATTTTTCATATTTTGTCAAGGTAATTTTGAAATCAATTTTACCATACGGATAAAGAAACTGCAAAGAGCTTTAGATTCAGATAACTTCTTTTGAAACAAACAAGAAACAAGTTTATAACACTGTAACCTGGCTACGAAAACCAAAATCAACTTCTCCTATTGTTGAAGTCGGTTAAGATGTAGCCTATGTTACCCTGGTTGTAATAACGAAGTCTTTTATAAATTATGCTATAATACGTTTGTAAAAAAGACTGAAAATATTTAACAGTTGTGATAGAAATATGGTATAGAACAGTGGTAGCCGAGTGGTCGAACGCACGCCTTGCAAATCGAAGTGTGCAGGTTCAAACCCCAGCTCGCACCTCTGAAATTTATGTGCGAATCTCATTTTCATCGGAGATTATCACTTGCTATGAAACGGTGAAGGAAAACATCGCGAGGAAACCTGCACGTCTGAGGGAACTTGACTAGTTTTCGATAGATGTGTGAAGTCTGCCAACCCGTGCTGGGCCAGCGTGGTGGACTATGGCCCGAATCCCCCTCGCATTGAGGGGAGGCCCGTGCCCAGCTGTGGGACGTTAAAAAGGCTGTAGTAGTAGTAGGAAGTAGTAGATATAAATATAAATGTTTATGTATTTCCTTGATACGATCTCTCTGCATTTTTGTGTGTTACAAACACTTGCCTTACAAAATTAATAACACTTACGTCACGGCCAACATGTCATCCTATTTACTTAGCAAACATGTTACATGCGACCACCAAAGGATTTTTAACCTTAAGCACTTAGCAACAAAGATTTTTTCCTATATCATCCTCTACTGTTTAGCATACCAATAGCGCCAATGTTTTCTTACTTTAGCCAGTTAAACATTTGCTATAACTACTTACGATTCCAAGGTTTTGTTCGTTCCGTTTGTTTTGTTATGTTAGAGTGTTTAAAACATAATGAGTGGAACATTTTGAATAATGTAGCTAACTGCTAACCTGGTACCTACCCGCCACAAAGCTGTTGTATCTTCGTAAAACGTTTTCTAATATATTAGCTACCTACAACTCATACTTGACTTCACTATGATATCGAAACAAATTAAATTTAAGTGTTTATTTGTAACTAGCTGTGCCCGCGACTTCGCCCGCGTGGACTTTAGGGAGATTACCCGGAAATATGGGTATTATGTTTTTCCCGCGGAACCCTAATGCTTTTTCTAAAATTAAAGTAGCCTTAGTTACGCCTTGGAACGTCAGCTATCTGTCAGTGAAAGTCCCAATGAAATCGGTTCAGCCGTTTAGAAGTTTACCTCAAACAAACAGACAGACAGACAGACAGACAAAAAAATAATAATTGCGTTTTCGTTATAGGTATCGTATATACTTTCATACGCATTTGGTAAAAAAGTGTTATTTTCATATTACAAACAGACACTCCAATTTTATTTATTTGTATATACAAACAGACACTCCAATTTTATTTATTTGTATAGATATCCAAATTTCTGTTCAACAGCATTTTCTGTCATTTTGTCAATAAACACGCATTATTCTGATATTAAACAATAATACTATAGATTTTCTTATATTTACGCGAATACTATACATTGAAATTAAACTATTTTACGGATTTTATTACGGATTGTAAAGCAGCCGAAACGTCGGGAAAATAAAATAGTAAATAAACGCGATAAAATCCGTAAAATAGTTTAATTTCAATAATACTATAGATTTTCTTCAAAATCCGTTCAGTTGTTTTTGCGTGAAAGGGTAACAGTATCCATCCATCCATACATCGTCACACACTTTCACGTTTATGATATTAGTAGGATCGGATTATAAAAATGACGTCATTTTCTCGACAAATCTGACAGTTCAAAGAGAAAAAAATTATGTCTACACCGTCATGGTAAGGGTGATGTACCAAGCAAGGTGAATGAACTAAGGTCACATGGCATATTATCGACTGAATGTTAATTTCTCAAATATAATGTTAAGTAAATTATTGTTTGGTAACATAATATTGACAGGGTAAAGAAAGATTCCGATCGCAAATTTTGTAAACACGTTCTTATGTCGAATTTTATATGCCGGTAAATTAATAATCAATCAAAGTTATCGACATAGCTCAACGGATTAGCAAACTGAAGTGGCAGTGGGCCGGTCATATCTGCCGCAGGACTGACAACCGTTGGGGTAGACTCGTCCTAGAGTGGAGACCGCGAATCGGCAAACGTAGTGTAGGACGTCCTGTGACTAGGTGGAGCGACGATATACGCAAAGCGGTGGGCAGTGACTGGAGAAGAAGAGCCGAAGATCGGGCTCAGTGGCGCATCTTGGGAGAGGCCTACGTCCAGCAGTGGACTGACACCGGCTGATGATGATGATGAATAATCAATCAATATATATAAAAATCAATGCCACTTTTCGTTGTAAGCTAACTCCTCCTAAACGGTTGGACCGATTTGAATTATTTTCTTTGTATGCATTTGGGTGGCACCCTGGATGATTTAGATTCACAATTGAACCCGGTAGGTGGCGCTGCTTTCGTATGTAACTCATTCTAAGGCGGTACGAAGTTCGCCCGGTCAGCTAGTATTTTATATTATAGTCGATCGTGGGTTATTTATCTATCAACACGGAAAAGCCGGCTGTCCCCTCATTAAAAGTTTAAAGCCCCCCGCACACTGGGGCGTCAAGGCGGACGCGTCAAACTTTTTGCCGATACTAAAACCGAATGTATTGATTTATAGCAAGAGTTCATTCTTCAAGGAAATGGTACTTTACTCTGGTTGTACGCTCGCGTACGTGGTAGCCGCCTTGCCGATGGTATTGTGTTGGGATAGGAAAACTATTTCGTCCACAATATATGTATTTATAAAAAGATTAAATTTAAACAGAATAATGTGTGCCGTCGTGGATGGCTAGCAAGCAAGAGAGAGAGAGATAGATATCTTATTGACAAGTTGACATTGACAGTTGCTAGTGTCTATGGGAGCGCTCGCTCCCATTCACGATAAAGCTCGCCATCCACGGACGGTAGACTGCAGTGGCGCCATCCAGTGACACTGATTAACACGGGCTGCTCATGTTGATTACTAGATGGCGCCGTAACACTGGTCTTTACTAAATAAATTTAGTCTTTAAATATATTGATACAGAGCTTGTTTTGGTATTGACAACCATCTTGACGCCGTACTCTTGACTCTCCAGTGTGTGGGGGCCCTAACGGGAATGGATGGGTAGTGGTAGAACATTATTTATGGAAACGTTCACACGAGGTATTGGAAAGTGTAACCATAGAGTTACTTACCCTTTCGTCTACATAAGAAATGCATTCGGAATGGGTGGTTGAGTTCTATATATTCTTTTGAAAATTCATAAGCACTGTACTGTAAGCATGCATACTAAAATTCCTGATTTTGACTCAGTCTGGATGAATGGCGTTCCAGTACAGTGCGATTTACCAGGAATTTTCTCCCTCGCACCACTAAATTGTGGAATGAACTTCCTGCAGCGGTGTTCCCGGACCGATTCGACAAAGGTATCTTCAAGAAACGAGCATACTCATTCCTTAAAGGCCGGCAACGCACTTGCGATGCCCCTGGTGTTGCAGGTGTCCATGGGCGGCGTTGTTCACTTACCATCTGGTGAAACGTCTGCTCGTTTGCCTCCCTATCTCATAAAAAAAAAGTCAGCTTACTATTGTTCTGCAGTTGTATGACCATCTATCTTGGAGCAACCATGGAGATATTATAACGGAGATGGCATTTCGAGCCCGCACTGCGGTTAATTTTTCTGGTTTATCTAACTCCGCCATTGTTGTTATCCCATATAGTTGCTGTATACTACAGGTACATGAGATAACAACAATAGCGGAAAAATCGCCGCAAAGATATATGAAGAAGAGGGGATTCGTTATGGATACTCTAGATACTCTATGGTAGCAATGTTTTTAATATTCGTTCCAGTCTTTTGACAGTTAACTCAGTGCAACTAAAGAGAGTAGAATTAAAGGAGGGCAATCTCCTATGGGAAAAATTGGAAAAAGTGTCCGTCTAAATACATTAATAATAGGAATCAGTGATTTTTACGATTACCGGTTTATTCCACGGGGGCATCGATACCCTTTTTCAACACCAGCGCCATTGTGGAAGGTGTTTGAAATCAAATAATAGTATTTAATGCATTTTGACGGACACTTTTTCAATACACAGATGACACTCCTTGAATTCTACTATCCCCATAAGTGCAACATCTGTCAAAAATTGGCAGTAAATGTTTTTATTTTCCGTTAAAAAATACATCATCACGCCTGTATTCCCCGAAGGGGTAGGCAGAGGGGCACTGTACTGCACCCACACTTTGCCGATGTATTTTGGTCCCAATGTAATAAGGGGCGAGCCTATTGCCATTATACCGGGCACATTCCCCCTCAATACGAGGGAGATTTGGGCCATAGTCCACCACGCTGGCCCAGTGCGGGTTGGTGAACTTCAGACGCCTTTCTATAGACGTGCAGGTTTCCTCACGATGTTTTCCTTCACCGTTCAGCAAGTGGTAATCATTGTTGAAAATGACATTCGCACATGAAAATTATGTCAGAGGTGCGGGCCTGGGATTTGAACTTGCACCCCTTACGTTCAAGGCGGGCGTTCTTGCCCGCGAGGCTACCACTGCTACTATGCTTTTTTCCGTTATGAATGAAATAATAAAACCTAATAAAATAAGATTAGAAATGGCTGCTTCGTTGTTATTTTTTAATAGCTGTCAGGAGAGACCATCCTAACTGTCCATGTAGAGACGCTATTTAAATCCTATTCATAATGATAGCATTTCCAAGCAATCTAGATTAGATATTCAGTCAGTACAATTCCTGAATAGATGGGTCTACCTGCCGTAATTGCTATCCAATTAGAGCTTCCTGTATCTAAAGAAGCAGGCTACGTTCAATTTTGAATTTTGTGTCCATAATATTAGAATCGAAAATTGGTATATCTATTTTATTGATGAGACTACTATTCATTAGGGCAACGAAGAGTAGTCACATAATTAGTATAGTTTTATATTTGTAATACATACATAAATCATGAACGCGATTGAAAACCTTATTTACCTGTATTCAGAGTTTAAGTTTCAAATTAATTTTGGTTATTTTATTGTTATTGCGATTTTTTTTATCAAAATGACAAAAAAATCTAGCAATGTGAGATTATCACATCACTATTAGTTTCGTTCACCTCTCCAACTAAACTAAAGCGCTTGTGCTAACGACTATAGTTAAAAGCCTAGGCTGAGAGTCGAACCTGGAACCTCTCTGTTAACAAGCAGCATATTTAACCACTACACTACTGTAGTTAAATTACTTTGATGAAATATAACTAATATATTTAGTCAATGATCGTTACGATGCCTACAGTAGGATACTAAGATCACTCTACATTACCAGTCTTCATATGTAGAGTTACCCTGTATCCATTTCTTTATTTAAACTTATAACAATAGACATACAGATGTAGCGAATGAAGACTTAGATCATAGAGTTTAGAAATCAAATTTTATTTAAAGTAAAAAAAAATGTAGAGTCTTGTTCTAACTATGAATGACGTGTCGAAATTATGCAAATCTCCGTGTTAGCACAGTACGCGCGCGCTCTCTATACAAACAATAGCATTAACGCGAGGTTTTTCTGTCGCCGCGAAACAGAGCGAGTCGACTCTCTTTGTAGAGTTGGTAGAGAAATACCTGTATTGCAGCCGAGTAATTAAAAAGTTGCCGCGTTTTGGTTTTGTAGAAAGTCTTTTTGTTTATTGTCTTCAATCTTGCTCTACTAATGAGAAACGTTCCTTTGGGTCATTGGTTGGCTTGTCTCTACCAAGAGTTTGATGGGGTTTTACGCTCGATAGTCGCTACTATCGAGCGTAAAATTCCATCATGTTTCTGGTTTTTTTTTTTTATTTATAATGAGTATCGAGTGTACAACTAAGTGATATAATAAAAAAAAATCAAACATGTTTTTATTACAAGCTTTATATTAACTTGCAATGTATGTCCGGGTGGAATCTTGCAACTGAATTTTAAATCAGTTATCTTTAACCGATTGAGCTGAAATTTGGTATACACGCTTAATTTGAATGACAATGCATGCTTAGCTATGTGACGTCATTCTAATTCCAATATGGCGGATTATCCAAGATGGCGGCATAGTTATTTTTTCTGCACTACCACAGTATGAGTATCAAATGAAAGGGCTTGCTGAGAAGAACACTAAAACTAAGGACAATTAAATAAAAGTTTGTTTTTAACAAATTTTTTTTACCATTAATTTATTTCAAATGTTTTTTATTTGTCGATTTTATAAAAAGCTGATGAATATTAGTATATGAATATATTTACTGTTTTATGAATATACTACCGATAGCAGGCACAGCTATTAGCTTCTAGCGCTTGAAAATTAAACGTATGAGATGTAAGTATCCGTCTCTCGTACATGTAGTTGCGTTATTTGACGATATTTATTTATTTATTACTAGCGGCCCGTCCCGGCTTCGCACGAGTTTATAATATAGCCTATGTTACTCAGTGATAATATAGCTTTCTAACGGCAAAAGAATTTTTGAAATCGGTCCATTGGTTTTTAAGTATATTCGTTACATACAAAAATAAAAAAATACAAATCTTTCCTCTTTATAATATTAGTATAGATAATGACTTGTCTATTAAAGTACTTCTACTTAAACGTTGTATTAAAGTATTCTTGCATGTTTCATTTATATATGTAAACCATAGTTCCGGCTATCTCGGCATCAAGTACTGTCTAAGAGTATAGCCATTAGCTACCGTCCAACGATACCAGAAAAAAGTTGAAGTTATAACGTGTTTTAGTGAAATAATTATAAACACTTTCACAAGAAAATGATTAACAATAAAAAATATTTAAAAAAAGATTTCCGATACCGGGAATCGAACCCGAGCCTCCTGGGTGAGAGCCAGGTATCCTAGCCACTAGACCATATCGGATAGTGACAAAATATGCGAATTTAACAATCAAATATTGCCGAGTAATATTTTGTACAAATCATTATTTTGTTATACGCATTTCTTTTGTAACTTTCAGCAGTTTTATTTTGGGAAAATCTATACACCAAGTTGTTAGTGTGTATGGCTTGTATTATTTATTTTAAACTTGTAAAAACATACAACTTCTCTAAATTCAAAGAAAATTATAATACAAGGGTAGAAAAATAAAAATAAATTATATGAAAAAATATTATTAAATGATATTACTTCTCTAAGAATCAAATATAGTTGTGTCCTTGGCGGACACGCTGCCGTCACTCTGAATTGATTTATCAAGACACACAAGTAATCATTCGCTAAAAGATATGTTTGTATTTCATAATGTTTATAATAGATGTCATTCTAATCGAGTTTATTTATACGTTCAAATGATGTAAACATTATAAATAAACGTGTCACTATCGTTAATTTTAACCCACCGTCAGCGTTTCCTACTGACCCAGATGAGTAGACAGCATTAGAGCCACACTGAAGCGTCTTCGATCGCGCGACAGAAATTTTACACCAAAACAAACTCTGTGTCAATATATATAAACATTGAATTTCTGTGGTATAAGACACCACCCACGCGTCAAAATTCGCTCGTGCTGTCAGTGTCATTGAAAAATTAACGTTTTCTACGAGGCGTTAGAGTTGGTTTTAGTATGGCAAAGATTACGTGTGAATTGTGACTGTGTGCACTCAAATGATCTAAATCCCTACAGTGAGCCGCGTCACTACATACGGGACCAGTTTAATATTATACCAAAAAGAACTTTATTAACCGCTGTAAAAAGTTTATTTTTCATTGAAATGTTAGTGATGACGCGAAGTTTTATGCTAATACAAAATCAAACCGTATTTACTGATACATAAAGCATATTCTCTGATCTGACTCTGACCTCACAGCAGTTGGATATTAATAATTCGATCCAAATCTTTTTCTTACCCCACTACGGCGAAGTCAAAAGGAGGGTTTTTGATATTAGCAGTCGATGTATGTATGTTTGTACTTACGTATGTTCCTCCGTAGCGCCTAAACTACTCATCCGATTTTGCTAAGTAAGGTATCAATCGATTCGTTAAATAGGCTACATTATTACCGACTTCAACAATAAGAGGAGTCGAGTTTACCTTGTAAACCCCGATTTTAACCGACTTCATTCCTACGGCGCAGGCACAAGGAAGCGTTATGATTTTAGCAGTCTATGTATGTGTGTTTGTATTTACGTAAGTTCCTCCGTAGCGCCTAAACTACTTATCCGATTTTGATGAATGATTCCGTAATCGGATTACAGTATCTAACTCTTTTCATGTATGTTATAGACCCAAATTTTAGACAGACCCTCAAAATTGAGAGAGTGGTCATTGCATCTGTACCAGTCAGCAGTAAAAACACTACTACTACTACTACAGTCCTTTTAACGTTCCATTGCTGGGCACGGGCCTCCCCTCAATGCGAGTGGGATTTGGGCCATAGTCCACCACGCTGGCCCGGTGCGGGTTGGCAGACTTCACACATCTATCGAGAACTAGTCAAGTTCCCTCAGACGTGCAGGTTTCCTCACGATGTTTTCATTCACCGTCATAGCAAGTGATAATCTCGGATGAAAATGAGATTCGCACATAAACCCAGAGGTGCGAGCCGGGGTTTGAACTTGCACACTTTGATTGGAAGGCGTGCGTTCGACCACTCGGCTACCACTAAAAACAATGATACAAAAAATAGCATATGTAAATCATTCCATTGTATTTGCACGGCGGTATCAAACCATCCGTATTGCGCCACACGTTGACCTTATTGTCTTCAATTCAGTAAATTGATACACCCACACGAGATCTGAATGTGCCTGGCTTTATGATAGATCGGAATAATGACCTGACTCCTTCACCACCATCTAAGAAAAATATCGTTGGCACATGATACTGGCAACGATTTGACACGCGCACAAAGGGTTCCGTACCATTATCTATAAAAACGGCAAAAAAATCACGTTTGTTAGAGCCCCCTTAAATATTTTATTCTGTCTTTTAGTATTTGTTGTTATAGCGGCAACAGAAATACATCATCTGTGAAAATTTCAACTCTCTAACTATCACGGTTCATGAGATACAGCCTGGTGAAAGACGGACGGACGGACGGACAGCGAAGTCTCAGTAATAGGGTTACCGTTTTACCCTTTGGGGAAACGGGAACTACGGAACCCTAAGAAGTAATTTACTTTTTCCTATCCTGTCACTTACCACTTTTTGTAAATTAAATTAATAATTTCTACATGTCATGTCCAAAGTAGTTTTGTGTTTGTAGTGTCTAATTCATTATATGATTGCTCAACCGTAAATAGTCTCTTCAAAATTTAATGTCTTTCATTTCGTTTGTAAAGTCTCACCGAACCGGCTAAACTCGATGGCAGCCTTAGACTTTTAAAAAGTGAAGTGAAGTGAACTTTTTCTATGTCTCAATACAGTACGTTTTCCTATGGCAATTTAAGCGCGAGGGTTAACGCCTCAGTATGCGGAAGCCTTATACCAAACATTTAATTCGAGTTGTCAGCATTTAACATGCGTTACATGACATCTCAATTTGCAAAGTGATCATATCAAATTAACCTTTAACACTTATGTTTTGTAAGAGGTATCCGTTAAATCTTACTAAAATAGAAGTGTTATCACCTACAGTTATACCCTGAAAGCGTAAAAAAATTGTAACAAAAAAAACAAAAAAAGTTAAAAATAACCGTATAATTCATTACATTTGGAGTCGGTGCCAATTCATGTGTGTATTTGCCTAGTCTGACGTAGATTGTCTGATTGATTTTGTTTTTTAGGGTTCCGTACCCAAAGGGTAAAACCCTATTACTAAGACTTCGCTGTCCGTCCGTCCGTCCGCCCGTCTGTCCGTCTGTCACCAGGCTGTGTCTCATGAACCGTGATAGTTAGAGAGTTGAAATTTTCACAGATGATGTATTTCTGTTACCACTATAACAACAAATACTAAAAAACAGATTAAAATAAATATTTAAGGGGGCTCCCATACAACAAACGTGATTTTATTGCCGTTCTTATAGATAATGGTACGGAAACCTTCGTGCGCGAGTTCGACTCGCACTTGTCCGGTTTTGGTTAATAATATGTGTTATCTTATCTGTGGAGGTGTCTTTGACATTAGAACCTAAATAACGCTCGAAAGATAAATTTAAAATTTCGATAAATGAGCGATAAGTAAATAAATCAATTAATAAATAAGTGCACTAATCATAAAAAAACTTAAAGTAAACTATGACTTTTATACTCGATTTGATCGATTTTAAATCGATCTGAATAAAGCCACTAGCAAGGCAAAACTCACTATTCGACCTCATTCCATGAAGACGTTGGAATAGATTTAAATTTATTATTTACGATTATTGAATCGATTCAGTAGTAGATTGTACACTTATATGGATAACTTTTCAATTTGTACCGGTTTCTAATTATTTATGTAGAACATTTAAATTTCGAACTCAGTTGATTTTATAGCCGTAATCTGATTAGTTAAAAGTCAGTTGGAATATTTTCATTATGGACTTTCGGGCTTTGTGATTAAGTCGATATTATTATTCTGACTGTACATTACTTTACTGTACCTACGATTTGTACGAGGCTAGTTCATATTAATATTTTTGTTACTTAAAAGTTTGCATAAGTAAATTTTTTGTAAACTTTAAAATGAAAAAAAAAATATTACATCTGCATAACTAAAAAAAATATTATATTTATCAACTTGATCTTTGTTAAACAACAAAAAGTGTTCTGCATCGGCCGGGAATCGAACCCGGGCCGCCCGCGTGGCAGGCGAGCATTCTACCACTGAACCACCGATGCTTGTAACTAACTCGCCAAATTAAGTATTATAATCTACTTATACAAATATTACGTTAGACGAAAAAGAAAATTGTGTTTTATTAACTCGTGAGCAAACAAACAATAATTCAACATCAATTTCTAACCTTTACTTAGTGTTTCAATGCGTGACGTGTCGGGTAAGTGGTCGCAGGTTCGACGCTCGGCCGGTCACGCGAGCTCGTTACACTCAATTGCGAGCCATCACGACTGGCGGAGAAAAATAAAAACTGCGCTTGCGTTTAGTATAGAGTTGATTGTACTTTGTTAAGATAAGTTATGTAAATCATAGTACGCATAGAGTAGATAATGGTTTGTTATCTAGTACTCTTTAAATTAAAACATCATACTAAAATAATTTAAATCATAAATTTCTGTACAGACACTTATTTTAATAAGGAGTATTAAATCATCACTGTAATTAAATCTCTATGAGTTTTGGTATTGACAACATTTTTGACGCTTGCATCTTGACGCTCCAGTGTGCCCCAGTTTGTACCAAAACTAACTCTGTATCTATGTACAATAGGATTTATTTTCGCTGTCGATGTCATGTCGTTGAAGAATTAACTTTACTATGAGTCACATTTCGTTTTGGTATAAAGAAAACAAATTGACGCGCGTTTTAACGCTATCGTATAAAATAATATCTTCTGTGTATACTACATAGCAGCGGCAGCCGTGTGGTCGAACGCAAGCCTTGCAATCAAAGTGTGCAGGTTCAAACCCCGGCTCGCACCTCTGGGTTTTATGTGCGAATCGCATTTTCATCCGAGATTACCACTTCCATGAAACGGTGAAGGAAAACATCGTGAGAAAACCTGCACGTCTATAGAAGTTCACCAACCCCCACTGGGCCAGCGTGGACTATAGCCCAAAAATCTCCCTCGTATTGAGGGAGAATGTGCCCGGTATAATGGCAATAGGCTCGCCCCCTATTACATTGGGACCAAAATACATCGGCGAAGTGTGGGCGCACTGCAGTGCACCTCTGCCTACCCCTTCGGGGAATACAGGCGTGATGATGAATTCTATATTTCCTTCGAAATATGTAGACATTCTTCGCCTAATAACTCTTCATGTAATGAAGTTTAAAGGAAAAAGTCCCTTTGATCCATCTTGCGCGCCTCAGCCGGCGAACATGAGAGCTCTCGAGAAGCTAGTTGCATTCAAAATCCAGGAGAGATGGTGGAAGATTCCGGTAGGGCTGGTAGAGCTTAAATAAGACTAGCTGCTACTGCTACGCTTCTAGTAGCAAGCTTCTACTTCTACTATCACTATAAAGTATAGCCTATATGTTATTCTGATGTATAAACAATAATAGTGTGAAGTTTCATCAAAATAGTTCAGTATTTTTTATTTGTTGACGGGGAGGAAATCTTCAGAAAGATTCCCAGTCTTCTGTGTGGGAGAAGACTGGGATATGTGGTATTCTTACCCACTAAAACCTCCCCCGTGGCCGTCTTCGACACGTTAGAGGGACTCCGGGACTCCGGGGTCTCCTACCGGAACGCACTGGTGTCCCTCTGTGCCTCGCTCCCGAGTTTAAGTGCCCAGGAGCTCGTCTCGGGGGGAGCAGATGTTCGCTCCCCCTGCACCCTCGCAGTGCATACGACGTAGTAGATGACGAGTAGACGACGACCCTGAGGAGGTCGGTACGGCGGCGAGGGGTGGCTCTCGCCGCCGTACCGACCTCCTCAGGGTCGTCGTCTACTTGAGAGCGTCCGGAGCTCACGCTTTATATTATTAGATTACTTTAATAGTATCCTGCTTCCTACTAATATTATAAATGTGAAAGTTTGCGAGGATGGATGGGTGGTAGATGTTTGGTACTCCTTCACGCAAAAAAAGTGAACGGATTTTGATGAAACTTGACAGTATTATTTATTATACATCAGAAGTTATTCATTTATAATATAAGTAGGAAGCAGGATACTATTAAAGTAATCTAATAATATAATATATTCATTTAAAGAGAGAAATATGTTAGTTTCGTTTATGTAGAAAATTTCAGTATTACAGTTTATAAAATGAATGTAGCCAGCCAGCCCTGCAGCTGCTCCGTGACCTAGTTTCCGCTGAAAAATATCACCGTTATTACAGTTTCAGCTTTAGACTCTGCACCTACTAGAGCGAACGAAATAACTTGGTCATTTTTGTAAAATGTACTCTGTCTTAATAAACATAACGTTTAAATTTTACCAAACTATAAAAAGTGTATTTTTTGTCCTTGCTATTAATTACTCGACTTTGCTATAAATACCGCTAATCACAGGTGCAGGCATTCCCCATCTTATTCCATTAAAATGTCATCAAGTCACTAATTTCGTAAAAAAAGAAGAAGACTTTTGCTATAGACTAAATTTGATTTTGTCATACTAAACTGTGAATCAACTTAATTAGACCGCATAAAAATATTGAAGTCTTGCTCATACCTAAATTATACCTGTAAAAAGGATGGAAAAGGGGTTAGTTTAGTGCAGTTTAGTTTGATACCCGCATATTTTTTGCACATTTCTACGTGTTGTGAAATGTAAAATGAATGAAAAGTGTGTCGGTATGTGTGCTGCCGCTGTTACGCGGAACACTTTTTTCAGTTGTTTAGTGCGTGTATAACATATCTGTTTAATAGAATATCATTGTATTAAGTCAAAGGAATTCGCTCCCCTCAGTATGTTCAGGGCATGCTATTTCATATTTCCACTCCACCAATAAAAATATAAGATGCTTTCGGTAGGGTGCCACCCTTTTTCAAGATATATTCCATGCTCCAGCTCATATTTTGTGTTTTAAAAGTTGAAATAAATAGCAGTGGTAGCCGAGTGGTCGAACGCACGCCTTGCAATCAAAGTGTGCAAGTTCAAACCCCGGCTCGCACCTCTGGGTTTATGTGTGAATCTCATTTTCATCCGAGATTATCACTTGCTATGAAACGGTGAAGGAAAACATCGTGGGGAAACCTGCACGACTACACTTGACTAGTTCTCGATAGATGTGTGAAGTCTGCCAACCCGCACTGGACCAGCGTGGTGGACTATGGCCTGAATCGCCCTCGCATTGAGGGGAGGCCCGTGCCCAGCAGTGGGACGTTAAAAGGGCTGTAGTTAGTTAAGAGTTTAAATATGTACTTAATACTTACTACTTAATACTACTACTTAATACTTCACCAACCATATGTATGTAATATTATTTTGGACTTCTGTAGGCGCCGCCGCGCCATAACATTTGGTAAATTTGCTTACTACTTAAGTACCACTTCGAAGTACTTAACTATATGTTAAATATGTTTTCTAGTTCCGGTTTTCTTACAATAAATAGAGGTGTTCATGGTGATGTTGTTAAGAGACGGGAAATGGAAGTGCTTAACACTATAATGCTGACAATGTTTGATAGACACGGATACATCACAAGTTTTTTACAGAGGATATTGGTATGTGAAAAGGCTTTTATGGTAAATTGAGCCATATATAAAACGCAGTAGTGGTCTAGTTGGTAAAACAAGGGGTGCATAGAATTTTCGAATCTCGTATGCGAATGTCATTTTCAATAATGACTACCACTTGCTGCACTTGAAGCATGAGCGCCAAGATTAGACGTATGTCACGAAATATCTTGATGTTGTCTCTTTCACTCGTATGAAATTAGACAGACAGCGACCGAACCAATCCGTGACAGAGATCTTGTCTTGACATGCATGCTGACACCACTGAACGGTTAAAGCAAACCCGTATGTCCATAAAAAGGCGTGTGAAGTCCACAACACAAGGGAGATTGTGCCCGGTATAATGGCATTAGGATCGCTTAATACATTAAGACCAAAGTACATCGGTAAAGTGTGAGTGCACTGCAGTGCGCCTTTGTCCATCCCTCCAGAGAATACAGGCGTGATGATATGTGTTATTGATGTACGATAAGCGGGGTTGTCATATTTTCTTATACCTAACCGTTTGCAAACGCCAATAAAACTTTCATTACGCGCTGCAGCCACTGGAGCGAACGAATTAACATAACTTCATTTAAAAACATTGTGATATAGTATACATAAAGATTTAATTTCTGTGGTAAAAGCCACGCGACTACGCGTCAAAATTCGCTGTCTATGGATGATGACATTTCGTTGAAAAATGTGCTTTTTGTCTAAGTTAATAAAGTTGCAATTTGTGACACGATCCTCCATCTTTATCACCATCATCACCGATGTTTGTTGTTGTGTATTTATTGACTTTGATCTTGCTATTAATTACTTGCCACTGTCAGAATATCCGCTAATCACAGGTATAAAACATGCATAATTTACCATTTGGTAAATTAGCTGTTAGAGCTGGCCACCCCAGTCATTTCCAATCGCTCAACAAATACGTACACGGCTCTGCATTATTAATTAAATTAAATAGAAAACTCAGAACAATTGTAGTTTATTTTATGTGTCAACGTTACCCGCAGACCAGCTATTTCTCATCTTAATACATTGAATTTCATCATTTCATTAAGGATGGCGTTCATTTTGCTATTGGCAAGAAGTTAGTCGTTTTGCCGCGCTTGTGTGCACAGGGCCGACTCGCTAATGATCCAAACATCAGTGGAAGCGTTTATTACGTAACTATGCAGTAGGTACATTGTATGAAAAATATTGAAACGTGTGAATGGGGCATGACATAGTGATTAGTTGCGTCATAGTAGAAACATAAACAATGTTGAACATGGGAAACCGATTGGCATACTAGCATTGATGCTGTGTGAAGTGCCATAAAGGAATTTCATCATACATGGCATGACTGATGGGGATAGAATAAGAAATACGTACTTATTTAGAAAAAAACCGACTTTAGAATCCTTACAGCAGCTTACATCTATAGCTATAGTATCCAGTCAGCTTAGCATGACCGCGTAGACATAAGTATTATCTCTTTCAACTGTTAGTTTTGTCAAGAAAATGACGTCACACAGAGCCATGCCCAGTAGGTACAAAAAGCTCGAAGTGGACTCATTTTCTCGACAAATCTGACAGTTGAAAAAGATAAAAACTATGTATACACGGTCATACTAAGCCGACCGGGTACCTTAGAATGCCGAAATAATACTTTTACATAGCTATTGATGTAAGCTATATTCTAAAGTCGTTCTTAGGGTTCCGTACCCAAATGGTAAAACGGGAACCCTATTACTGGGACTTCGCTGTCCGTCCGTCCATCCATCCGTCTGTCACCAGGCTGTATCTCATGAACCGTGATAGCTAGAGAGTTGAAATTTTCACAGATGTTGTATTTCTGTTGCCGCTTCAACAAAAAATACTAAAAAAACAGAATAAAATAAATATTTAAGAGGGCTCCCTTACAACAAACGTGGTTTTTTTGCCGTTTTTATAAAAATATATAATGGTATAATGGCCCCTTCGTGCTAGAGTCCGACTTTTGGCCTGTGTTTTTTTACTAAATAAGTACGTAACTATCTCTTATTCTCTATCTGCCCATCAGTATGGATAGTGCCCTCTAGGTAACTGTCACTGATTGACGCATGCGCTCGGCAGCGCGGCTTTCTTCCAACGGCGCGCGCGCGCAGATCTTTATGTCTATTTTATTCGTAATTATGCTGCATTGAAGACGGCACAATGGATGCGCAACTAGAATAATGTTGATATCTTAAGGAAAAAGTGATAAAAGCTAGAATTACGTTGATGTAAGATGCAGTTTAAATAATATATCTTCAGAAAACACATACCTACTCATCCTCTCCTCCGGTGAAGCTGTAAAGGCCAACTCACGGCCAACAGTGTAGTCCATTAAAAAAAAAACATACTCATCGTATGATCACTAAGAAACGATTGTACTTTGCATAGATTTAAGTGAAATTTTATATGTGTTATTGATGGTACCCTACAATGGACTGGGGTGAACTCAGTTACACCGACACCAGGCCCTGAAGCATGACCGTGTAGACATAGATAAGTTTTATCTCTTTCAACTGTCAGATTTGTAGAGAAAATTATAGTTGTAGCATGTGCGCCAAGACTAGACTTATGTCACAGAGTATGTTTTTTTTTTTGCATGAGATAGGGAGACACACGAGCAGACGTTTCACCTGATGGTAAGTGATCAACGCCGCCCATGGACACCTGCAACACCAGGGGCATCGCAAGTGCGTTGCCGGCCTTTAAGGAATGAGTATGCTCGTTTCTTGAAGATACCTTTGTCGCATCGGTCCGGGAACACCGCTGCAGGAAGTTCATTCCACAATTTGGTGGTGCGAGGGAGAAAATTCCTGGATTGATTCCTGAAAATGTTGATTATATCTCTTTCTTTCGTATGTTATAAGGCAGAGTGACCGAGCCAATCTGTGACAGAGTTTTTGTCTTGACATGCGTGCTAACACCGCTGGTATAGCTAGATATTTGCGTAATGGCAGCCCCGAATCGCCGCGGGCTGCGCGTGTTCTTATGCACAAGTTCAAAGTTGCACGAAAGTAGGCAATTTTATCGCTTCTCCGTTATGTTGCCAGATTGTAGGGTACCTACAGTACCTATCTATTGTTAGAATAGAAGTACTATACAATATATTTTAGAATGAATATAAAAAGACTACAACCCTTCAACATGTACAGTACTTATATGAAATCATTTTATGAAGAGATAATATCTATAAGTCAATTTTCTTCCTGTCATCATAAACACGCCTGTATTCCGCGAAGGGTTAGACAGAGGTGTACTACAGTGCACAAACATTTCACTGATGAATTTTGGTCTAAATGTAATAGGGGCAAAACTATTGCCTTTATATCGGACACATTCCCCTTCCATACGAGAGATATATGGGCTATAGTCCACCACCCTGGCCCAGTGCAGGCTGGTGAACTTCACACGCCTTTCTATAGACGTGGCGGTTTCCTGTTTGACTTCACCATTCCATGTCAATTTTGTTTTCTTACAAGATATTGAAACATAAATTTATTTATAGGTATGCTGAGACAAGCCTAGTCATAGTCAGTTAAATCGCTTGTATCTTCTGCTGTATTAATCTTTAGACAGGAAGTTTGAAAGTAACAACTGATTTTTAAGCTATTTTGCGTTGAATTTTAACGTTTTTGTTTTGGGTATCTAGCTAATCTAAGGCGTTTCCTTTTAATAGGATACATGCAAAATTGAACCTTGACCAAACTCTGTTTAACAGTATTATAATCAAATTGATCAATCATACGTTACCTTCTGTGAGTCAAGATCAAACGAGCATCACCAGACACGCGATCGACGTCACAAAGGCACAAAATGTTCAAATATTTAATGTGCAAGCGCAGCGTAAACACTGAACGTTTGAACGAGATGCTAGCTAGCTTGGTTTATTGATGCTTTGACTCCCATAAGAAATGTCGATGATGTAGCGAATGTTAGATTATAGGGAATTAACGTTGAGGTTAAGTTAGATATAATACACACGGTAAAGCTTGCTGACATATATCATTCTCTTCTCGTTTGTATTCTACGAATAGGTAGGCTGGGGTGCTATGCGGTGCACCGACACTTGAGCAAAGTCTTTTGGTCCCAATGTAATAGGGGGCGAGCTTATTGCCATTATACCGGGAAAATTTCACATGAACATGAGAGAGATGACCTGGGCGTTGAAAAAGAATGGACTACAACCGGTGGGCCAAAATTTGTACCAACTGGATCCCAGTTAACGGACACCGTCGCCATAGTCGACCCAGAAAAAGGTGGTGCGATGACTTTGACCGTTATCTGAAGGGATAGAGTGATCTGGCAGGAGATAGAGATGGGGGGAGGAGAATGGCTGAGACCTTTGTACTGCTGTGGGACAAGATTAAAAAAAAGAGGAAGATTCAGGCAATAATCCATCACGTGTAGGTTAGTGAACTTCACACGCCTTTCTATAGACGTGCAGGTTTACTCACGATATTTACCTTTACCGTTCCATATCATTATGGGTTTAAAGGCTACCGATGGATAACCCACTAATCGCGGATGCAGCCATTCCTAATTTATTCTATAGCATTTATTTCATATTTTAAAAATAAAAGATATGCGTTTAGTTAATCCTACTAATATTTTAAATGTGAAAGTTTGTTAGGATGGATGTTTGTTATTCTTTCACGCAAAAACTAATGAACGGATGTTGATGAAACTTTACAGTATTATTGTGTACACATCAGAATAACATATAGGCTATAAATTATAAGGATATTGAATAATGGAAGTCTGCACGCACGAAGTCGCGGGTAGAAGATAGTACTTTATAGTCTTAATAAGACGGCTGGTGGCGTGACTGCGAGGTTCTGGGTTTGATATCCATCCTGGCCATAAGCTAATTTTTTTTATTGTGTGTGCTAAGTTTGATTGGGTTTACAACAAAGAGAAATACCTATAATAATGTTTGACAATTCGTTTTACATATTATATATAGTGAGGTATTATTCATTATGCAAGTCTAATAACTGGAAAAAATTTCAATTATAATTTTATAGACGGCAACTCTACACAGAGTTGTCAAGAGAAAATTGAATTTGGAAAAAAGAGAGTTGTATACACCGGTTTTCATTTAACATACAGTCTTGTTAACTTGTTAACATAATGTCTTTCCAATGTCGGTAAAATAAGAGTGTGAACTCGTATTGTACTTTTTTATTTTAAAATAGCTGTGCCCGCGACTTCGCCCGCGTGGACTTTAGGGAGATTACCCGAAAATATGGTTTTATGTTCATCCCGTAGAATCCTAATGCTTTTTCTAAAATAAAAGTAGTCTAAGTTACGCATTGGAACATCAGCTATCTGCCAGTGAAAGTCCCGTCGATATAAGTTCAGCCATTTGGTAGTTTACCCGGAACAAACAGACAGACAAAAAATTTAAAATTGCATTTTCGTAGTAGGTGTCGTATACTTTTATATGCATTTGTTAAAATAATGTTATTTTGATATTACAAACAGACACTCCAATTTTATTTATTTGTATGTAAAATATATTTCGAAATATAGCTTTTTTATTCATTTTACATCAAACACGTTACCACATTTAATTTGTTTACACTATTCAATCGACTGTGTATCGTAACGCTCATTACAACATCGCCTAAGGCCATGAGCACATCGGTGACAGGTTAACTGGCCGAACGCTGAGTCACTCATACGAACGAATATGAAATTAGTGTTGTATTAAGTATTTTTTTGTTAATTTGCCATTAGTATAACAAGTATTAGTTTTTTAAAGAGGTGTAATATCTAACACCTGTGATATACTGAGGCGAACGAGAATTAACTTGCGAATTTTTTGAAACGGTACTCTATCGTTATTATACATTAAATTTCCTTAGTAAAGGCCACGTAACCATGAGACTTAGTTCCCTCCCGTTACCAAAGACGTTTCGTTTAAAAATATGCTCCTTATGATTACGTTCTCTAAAAATTGCCATTTTATAAAATATTTGTCGAATTGAAAGTGTGATACCATAGTAAAAATGCGTAAAAGTTTTGGTATAACTTGTGACAAACTACTTTGTTATGTTCAGTCAACTTTATGTAGTAGATACAAGTAGGAATCATAACATGATTTTCGTTACTTTTACACAGAATTTTGTTACAGTAACATAAACAATGATTTAAGTTACATTTCAAATGCACTATGTTGGGTAACATATGAGTTTTATTACATTTATAAATGCATTTTGTTACAGGTAGCGCCATATTTTATTTTATTTTTTATTATATTTTCAAAATTATCACGTCAATTCGAGCGTAAAAAATACCGCAACAGCGTGAACCGATTCCGTTTCACGCGATCACGTCCCGTGGGTAGAGGGAGGCTTGTTAGAGCCTGAACGGAAGTAGGTCAGACGTGTTCCGACTCCGCGTGTTATCTGTCACGCTGGGAGTGTTTTGTTATGCGCACTGGCTACGGGATCTAGATAAGGTTGATTTAATAGTGTATATGGTAACAACTTTCACGTGTACTTCATATTTTTATTTAATGTCTGTGATATTGTGGGAAAATCATGAACGGTCGGATGGTATCCCGTTGAACGATAAGTGAAGCATAGATAGTCGGCTCACTTGTATGTGTATCTTGCTTAAACTTAGGTAAGTAGATCAGCAGTCGTTTTACAGAACGCTTTTGATATGTCTCAATTTACACATACATATATCAATACTTTGCTTTTTTTTTAATATGGACTACGCTGTTGGCCGTGAAGTGGCCTTTACAGCTTTACCGGAGTAGGAATACTTTGCTTCACTATTGCCAATGCATAATAGCTACATATATAGCCGGATCCGGCCGAATGTTCACCGATCCGGTCGGAATGATAAAATGGGGTAAATTTTCAATTTTCGTTTCAAAATTGACTTTTTATGAGAAAATCGAGTAATATATTGTATAGGTAGTTTAGAAAATGTACACAGTGTGTTTCAGAAATCCGAAATAATACTTTAAGAACATGTCTATTCCACTTTAATTTTATCGCTACCTTTAAAAACTAAAAATTCCTTGAGTACTATCCAATTTTATTGGTTTATTTGTGAATATTAGTAATCGCTTTTCAAACATCTGATTGGCAATGTTTTCATAAGGTTTTGTATGGGAAATATTAGTAACAAACATTAAAAGGTGTACAAACCAGAAACTTTGGTAGTTAGTTATAGGCTGCCTTCACCGAACATCTACATTCCCGTATACCTACCTAAAATATTAGTTCGGTCTTCTGATACACCTGTAAACGAATGAACTTTATTTCCGTTAAAATCTAGTACTGAGTAGGCAACTATGTAGTTAAATTTAAACGTAATGAGTGGTTCAGTCTTTCTAGATTTGACAGATCGATCCAAATTCAGTATTTAACTTAATTAAATCTAACATAATCAACTTTATCTACTGAGATCACAATAATTACGTATTTGCACAATGTCTAATTAGTTATCTACTCACATTTCTACGAAAGTGGTAGCCGAGTGGTCGAACGCACGCTTTGCAATCAAAGTGCGCAGGTTCTATCCCCGGCTCGCACCTCTGGGTTCCATGTGCGAATCTCATTCTCATTTTCATCTGAGATTATCACTTGCTAAGAAACGGTGACGGAAAACATCGTGAGGAAACCTGTGTGCCCGGTATAATGGCAATAGGCTCGCCCCCTATTACATTGGGACCAAAATACATCGGCGAAGTGTGGGCGCACTGCAGTGCACCTCTGCCTACCCCTTCGGGGAATACAGGCGTGATGATGTATATGATGTATGTATTTCTACGAAGCAGCGAAAAACTCAAAACAGAATCTTGATTTGAGCTAGTCGAATGACGATTAATCTACCATCTATCATCTTTATCACCCATTATTATGTGTATGTATTGAATTTGATGTTTTTGACATTAGAAGAATACTTGCTGACCGCAGCTATATGCACAGCGCTTTAATTTACCAAAAAAATGCATTACCGGATCCGGTACACGTTAAAATGATGCCGAATCCGCTGGATTACCGGATCCGGTTTCCGGATTGCAATCCCTATGTACCATGTATTATAAAAAAAATGTTACCGTATATAATTCACTCTACATACATATAGTGACATTTGCAGATATTATGCACTCACGTTAGTATTTTTTTGCTGTTCTATTATCCATATTATTTATCGTACAGTCAGTAAACTAAAGGCAATGACACCATGCCATTCAGTCTAACAACCAGTATGTTTAACCAGCTACCACGCGAAGCGGTTGACATCTAAAATTTATTAATACAAAGCCGGGGTATACGCCAGCTGCATATTGCAATGCAACCGGGAGCCATGAGCCAGCCAGTCGCCGTGCATTGGCTGAGCGGAACGCACGTGCGTACCTCGCTTTAGTCCATACCAAAAAGAAAAAAAAATTAAGAGCATTTTGTTTATAGTATTCAAAAATCGAATGTCAATCACTAATCGATTCGAATATCGACTGTAACTGCACTAGTGTTTCGTGTATCTGTATTCAGTGTGTTGGTAAACAGTAAATTTTAAATTAGGAATGCTTATTTTTAACGTTGATTATGTAGTTTCTACTTTCGTTTGAGTGAGAATAGACTAAAAATTTTCTTCACGGAATGGTGTTTGTGTAATATTCGCGTGAATAGTGTTGTGGACGGCATTGTGTGAAGTGTGTTAGTGATGTGAATGAAGTTCGATTCAAACATGTTTGGAGTATTAATCCGAAGGTGGAAGCCTAAAAGGTGGGTGATGTTCTTTATTTAAAAATTAAAAATGTACCCTCTCATATTTTATTGACAGAATTGGTATACATCATCACGCCTGTATTCCCCGAAGGGGTAGGCAGAGGTGCACTGTAGTGCACCCACACTTCGCCGATGTATTTTGGTCCCAATGTAATAGGGGGCGAGCCTATTGCCATTATACCGGGCATATTCCCCCTCCTTACGAGGGAGATTTTGGGCCATAGTCCACCACGCTGGCCCAGTGCGGGTTGGTGAACTTCACACGCGTTTCTATAGACGTGCAGATGTTTTCCTTCACCGTTCAGCAAGTGGTAATCATTGTTGAAAATGACATTCGCACATGAAAATTATCTCAGAGGTGCGGGCCCGGGATTTGAACTTGCACCCCTTACGTTCAAGGCGGGCGTTCTTGCCCACGAGGCTACCACTGCTGTAATATCAATATTTTTTTAAATGTAGGTAGTCATTGATTATTTTATACATGTGTGGGAAGGAGGCAAAGTGGAACTTTAGTAGATAAGTAGGTAGGTACTAAATATACTAAATTGTACTAAACATAATTATAGTCCTTAGTATACATTAGGTATGCCTTGTCTGTTTTCTTATCAAATTAAGTACTTACCTATTTTTTTGTGTCGCTGTCAGAGAAATGTTTTTGATTTAATTTTTTTACTAGCCTAAGTGTAAATTGAAAGACTTGTTTCGCCATATTAACTTTATTTACCTCTCGCTTACTCTAATTACAATGTACTTAAACTATCTCTTTCACGCTATCTGTCATTCCTCATCTATCTACTCTTTCACTCTCATGTACTAGTCTATTGTCATCTCTTTCATGCTTACGTTCCATTTAGATATTTTAATTACACTTTTTATATTTTTAACATAACTTTCGTTCCATACCTTACATGCCCTTTGAAATTTACAATTTTGTATTCTAACTTGACTAAATTTAAATTTCACACTTCCTTACATGTTCCTTACTACTAATATATTCTATTTGACAATTGAAAAACAAAAAGAACTTATTTTTAAACAAAAACTTATTTGTAACTAATAAAAGAAAATGAGAAAACTAACTGAACTTTTACTTATCCTTACTACAAATCAAATCTAAAGAAGTTATAATTAACTTTCTTACAATGTTATGTATTATGAGAAAAAATTAATTTTTGTATGATATAGGTATTTTAGTAGTTCTACCCCTACTTGTTGTATATTGTTTTGATTCAGCTCGGATTTCTTCCTTCTCCTCCTCTTCATGGTCATCATTTGAATAATCCTGTGAATAGGTCTCATCCTGGTCATCATAGTCGTCATATATATTGTTATTATCAGTTATCTGAAAATCTGGAAAAGCTGAAATAGAATGTAAGTCCGGAGGTTTTGCCATAACTTTCAGGAACTGAACGTGTACAATCTTCTTGACCGACGGTTTCTGTACATCTTGAATCTCATAACAAACTGAACCAATTTTTCTTTTTATCTGGTATGGTCCCTTGAATCTTGGAGTCAATTTATTGTCTGTAGGTTTATACCATTCATATAGAACATAATCACCTTCCTTAAATTCATGTTCAATTCTTCTTAAATCAAATCTGTTTTTGTTATATATGTGTACGTTGTTTATTCTAGTTAATGCTGTTTCCCTGGCTTCTGACAAAAAATCTAACTGATTAAATCGATTCATATCTTCCATTACTGTTCCAAAATGTATTTCACTTGGTGGAATTCTTGGTTCAAATCCAAACATTAAATAAAATGGTGAATATCCAGTTGTTTTTTGTTTGGATGTATTTATTGCTAATACTGCTTTTGGAAGCAATTTGTCCCACTCATTTGAATTATTCATTGCAAATTTTGTCAATGTTGATACAATTGTGGCATTGGCACGTTCAACTAAACCATTGCTCTGTGGAGTATATGGGGTTGTGGGCAAATGTTCGATTCCATACTTAGCAAAAAAATTTTGAGTTGCTTGACTTGTAAAACAAGGTGCACTATCTGTAATATATGTAAGTGGTGGTCCATATACATAAATAATATCATTTTCTATAGTATCAATAACACTATGTGCTGAAAGTGAATAAGTCGGTTTTGCAAAAATATATCTTGTAGCATGATCTATATGAACAAATATGTATGTATTTCCTGACTGCGTCTCTGGTAGTGCAACAATATGGTCTGATGAAATGACTTGCATTGGTGTTTCTGGTACCGGTCTTTGGCCCATTTTACCATATGCTAATTTTGTACGTCTGTTTGTTTTTGCACACACAATACATGCTGCCACATATTCCTTCACATCTTTATTCATTGTTTTCCACCAATACTTGCTTTTAATTTTGTGTACTGTAGTGCTGAAATCTAAATGTCCATTTTCATCATGTGCAATTTTAATTACATTTTCTCTATGACTCTGTGGAACTACAATTTTCTTTTGGTTATATATGTCGTTATTATTTATATGCAACAAAATTCCTTCTGAAAGCTCAAATGAATTATTTATTTGTTTCAAATGTTGTGTTACTGGTTCCTTAGACAATTTTTTTAATATTTGCTGAATAAATGGATCTTTCTTTTGTGCTAATTTCATTTTTTCTGTGTTGCTACTGACAACCAACATGCAAACTTCATTTAATGGATATCGAGATAAATGGTCTGCAATTACATTTTCTTTACCTGGTCTATGTATCGGTGTAAAATCAAATGGTGCCAAATCAACAACATATCTGGCAAACTTTCTATTTATTTTTGCTTTGTCAATTATATAAGCGGTTGAATAGCTGTCTGTTATCAATGTAAATTTTCTTCCAAGTAAATAAATTCGAAATTTACTTACAATAGCCCAATGTACTGCTGTAACTTCAAGTTCATTAATGTGATACCTTGTTTCTGCGTCTTTTAAACATCTACTGGCATATTCAATAACTTTTCTTTCGCCCTCTTGAATTTGTAATAAACATGCTCCCATGCCTTGGTGACTACTGTCCGTTTCCACTATTGTTTCCGCCTCCTGCTGAAAGTTTGTTAATACTGGTGCTGTAATAAGTAATTTTTTTAACATTTCAAATGACTCCTGTTGTTCCTCTGAGAGAATGATTTTTTTCTTCATAGATTCATGTTTTTGTAGCTCATTGTTATCTTTTTTATTTTTCTTTAATGCATCTTGTAATGGTTTTGCAATATTAGCATAGTTCTTTATGTACTTTCTAAATGCACCTGTAAACCCTAAAAATGAACGTATCTCTGTCAATGTTGACAATGTTTTATACTGTTCAACAGCTGCTGTTCGTTTTGGATCTGTTCTTTCTTGTTTATAACCAACCAACTTCCCAAATAAAGGTATTTCATTTTCTATGAATATACATTTTTCTTTATTTAATTTTAAATTTTTTTCTCTTGTCAATTCAAAAACTTTTCTTAATATCGCTATAAATTCTTCAATTTTGTTCTCCCCTCCTGTTATATCATCAAAATATGCCCGTACTCCATCATTATATAGACTTCCATACGTTGATTTTATAACCTTGGACATAATTGATGGACCTCCGACTAGTCCAAACATTACTCTCATGAATTCAACGTGATAATCTTGTGTTACCACAGCAGTTTTGAAAATATCGTCCTCTTTTACACATATGTTGTGATAAGCATGGTAAATGTCTAATTTAAACTTGTATACAACTTGTGAAATTGTTGTAACAATGTCCTCCATCCTTTCAATCGGTTGTATGTCTAATATTGTTATAGGATTAATAGTTTTCGAATAATCAACTACTGGTCTATATGGCGTTGTCTCATGAAAAGGTTGTTGTATAACAAACATAGGTGCTGCATATGGTGAGTTAGACAACCTACATATTTTCTGTTCAATCCACTTCTCTATGGTTTCTTTCAAAAATTTACGTTCCGGTTCTGGTAATCTATAAGGCTTGCAACTTATTGGAGTATTATTTTTTAATTTTATTTCTAATTCAAAATCTGTAAATTTCCCAATATCGTTGGCATCATTTTTAAATATATCCTCGAATTCTGACACTAACTCCACAACTTTATTTTTGTCTTCTTCTGAAACTTTATTGTACTCTATACAACATGCTATTGCTGATGCTGTCTTGGCTGTAGATGGAAAATATTCAGTATGCGTTGGCGTTATTATGCATATTTTACCATCGGGCTCATGAATGATTCGTGCATATACTGCTAATTGCCAATCTTTTCCTATTATCATTGGTACTGGTAGGTTTTCACAAATAGCTATTTGCGGCATATTATAGTCTATATTACCAATTTCTACTCTAGCTGATAACCAACCAATTGGAGTAAACATATTTCCTGCTACCTTATAACTCCCTTTTTGCCATGCATATACTTGTGTATCTTTAGATAAATAATTTTTGTCAATTATTGTTATAACTGAGCCTGAATCTGGCAAAGCTTGTAAAGTGACTGATCCATTCAACTTTACAGGTATTAACGTTACATTTGGAGTGTCATTTTGAATGCAACTCACTTGACTTTTATTGGCTTCATAGTGTTTATTGACAACGGAACTTGTACTAGGTGTACTTGGTATATTTTTTATAGTCTTGTTTGACTGATATGTATTTACTTTATTAAACTTTATATTATTAGTGACATCCTCTACTTTTGTTGACATTTTACAATTATATGAGACATGGCCTTTATTCTTACAACGAAAACAAATTTGTTCTTCTTCTTTATCAGTTTGTGGATTAAATTTTGGTATAAACTTGCTAACTTTCTGTTGTTCTGTGATATTACGAGCATTGTTAATATTATAATTAGTACTCACATGGTCCTGAACTTTCATGTATTTATCCCTGTCAATCTGTGTCTTGCGTATATTATCCAAAGCTGAAGCATGGGTTAACAATTCCTCTACATCGCTACAGCAATGTGTTGCCAATGGGACAGACCAACGATGGTCTCCAATGCCCTCCAATATCAATGACACCTTGTCTGCATCTGAAATACTAGTAGGTGATCGTTCAAACATCGCATTTTTATTATAAATATATTCAGTGATAGTTTCTGTTGCTCGTAACACCCTTCTTGATTGATATGTAATAAATTCAGCAAATGACATTTTAACACAGAACCTGTCTAATAATTTACCTTTCCACTCATCCCATAGCAGTAAATTTTTTCCATAGGCCCTATGCCAATCGTTAGCCGGACCTCTAAGCCTCATCGCTGCATTTACTAATGTTAAATTTTCTGACCAACATGCCAAAGCCGCCACTCTTTCTACCTGCTTTATCCAATCTTTTGCATTTTCCTGTCTATTACCACCAAATAATGGAATTGCCTGACTTGTGTCTGAAGTTGAAAAAACTTGAATACCTTGAGTTGGATTTGCCAATTTTTTTAACAATTCCGATTGCGTTTGCAATATATTTATTAATATTGGATCATGTTGTTGCTTTTCCATCGGGTCATTTTCATTAGATTTCCCCTTTAACATATCCAATTCCAGTTTTAAATTTTGTAATTCTAGTTGTTCTGATTGTCTCTTTACCTTTTCTTTTTTGTACTGTTCTAATAATCCGTTTTCCATTTTCATGATATTGTCTTGTCTTAAACGTGTGATTAGGTCACTTTTTAAACCCGTCGTGGGCAAATATCTTGCTTTTAGTTCTTCTTTAATTTGATTTACATTATATTGTTCTAATTCTTCTACATTGGTCGATTCCATTTTTGCTAACGCGCACGCACGCTTCGCGGCAATTTATATCCTGCAATTTCACTGTCGTACTAAACGTTTTCGGAACACAAATACGTAGTGCTCGCGTAATTTATTGATGTGTAACGTACACCATTAATATTTCGACAAACTATCACGTTTTTTACACTTTTTATTTCCGAATTGTCGTAGCGCCATGTAAATTGAAAGACTTGTTTCGCCATATTAACTTTATTTACCTCTCGCTTACTCTAATTACAATGTACTTAAACTATCTCTTTCACGCTATCTGTCATTCCTCATCTATCTACTCTTTCACTCTCATGTACTAGTCTATTGTCATCTCTTTCATGCTTACGTTCCATTTAGATATTTTAATTACACTTTTTATATTTTTAACATAACTTTCGTTCCATACCTTACATAAGTACCTACCTGACAACTGAATGAGACGCAACTCAATGTAACCCCGTTTTTTTTAAAAAAAGAAAAAAAACTACCTACTTAATAATAATCTTCATTATTTTCGTTTGCTTTCGACGCATTTGAAGATTTATGGTGGGTCCCCATAAAAACGAATCGTAATCGGTAAGAGCAACGATTAGTTTGAGAAACGAGTAACCGGCTGTAACAAACATTCGGTAAAGTAAATACAAAACTTAAATGAAAACTATTTTGACAATCGTCTCAATAAGATATTTTGGCGAAGCTTGAATATCTGAATCAGACATCATTCGAACAGAAAATTATTACCCCTTAGTGTTATTTTGATATTAAAAACATGCACTTTAATTTTATATATTTATACTATAGCTGTAAAGTAAGCATTTTAGATAGCGACTCCTGAAATAAAATTGTAAACTCAAAAATAAAATAAATAAAAGTACACCACAAAATAAAATAAATGTTGAGTAAGGTCAGTTAAGACGAAATTAAAAAAGCCATTTAAAAAATATAAGTCTGCAATCTACTGAAAAATGCGGCCGTTAAATGCTCTATAACATAAACAGCGTTTTGCAGAAGTATGTTAAATATAATAGCCCGTTTCATTCTTCGCGTTTCCTGAAGCCATTTCATAGTTATTCGCAAGTTATTCGCAGTTTTTACTGCGCAACTCCGCTGAGCCGCGATGTTGTGCTAATTTCAAGATATTTTATCTTTTTTGTCAATTAACTGGTCGTTTCCATGCCTGCGACTTAAACTATTTATACCTACTATACATCATCACACCTGTATTCCCCGAAGGGGTAGGTTAAGGTGCACTGAAGTGCTCCCAAATTTCGCCGACGTATTTTCGTCCAATGTAATAGGGGTGAGCCTATTGCCATAATACCGGCAACGTTCCCTTTCATACGAGGGAGATTTAGGCCATAGTCCACCATGCTTGCCCAGTGCTGGTTGGTGAAGTTGCTAAGACTACATTTTTAAGGTGTGAAAACGAAATCTTTTATTCTATCTTTAGAACAGTGTAGACATTGTTATCGTGAGCCTATTAGACTAGTCATGTTCCTGCTACCATTGGCAAAAGCTGTTGTACTTATGCCTTAAAAATGAAGTCTTTTTTTTTAAGGACTTGCGTTGTTGGCCGTGAGGTGGCCTTTACAGCTTTACCGGAGGAGATATAGAGAGAAAATGAAGTCTTAGCAACGCCACAACGATAGTAGATAGGGGACTTCAGACCCTGTTAAGGAGCCGCCGTGGAAATATGGAAGTACTGGGAGCATTGTCGATAGAAGTTCCAATTAGCAATTCAAATTGCGTAAACAACCAGTTCCTTTCCTCAGGATATTGAGTTACGTTTCCCGAGTAGCAGTCTCAACAAAGTTGCTTGTTTTTAGGGTTCCGTACCCAAAGGGTAAAACGGGAACCCTGTTACTGAGACTTCGCTGTCCGTCCGTCCGTCCGTCCGTCTGTCACCAGGCTGTATCTCATGTAATGTATGTAATTTTCACAGATGATGTATTTCTCGGCAACAGAAATAACAACAACTATAACAACAAATACTAAAATACAGAATAAAATAAATATTTAAGGGGCTCCCATACAACTAACGTGATTTTTTTGCCGTTTTTAAAGATAATGGTACGGAACCCTTTGTGTGTGAGTCCGACTCGCACTTGGCCGGTTTTTTTATTAACTTGTCGGTGTTGGTATTTAGATGTTCGATCTTATGTCAATGAGAAGTAGGTTTCATTCCATATCGAGGGCTGAATGGCCATTTGTCTTAAGTGACACTTTTGGGCCCTCGCATTGAGGGGAGGCCCGTGCCCAGCAGTGGGACGTTAAAAGGGCTGTAGTAGTAGTAGACACTTTTAGGCGATATTATTGACTTTGGGTAAAACCCCCAGCTATTGGCACCATAAGCGCCTCCTCGGAGAAAATCAGTCACCAAAACGCTCTTTGACCTGTTTTTTCGCTAAAAAGGATATCATATTATAGAATATCCATTGGTTTTTTAATTTTTCGAGATTTTTGTTAAAAAATAATACTAGAAACATAAGTTCTTTACATTTGTTCCAAAATTTTCCGATTACCCGGTAACTGGCACAAGTACCGGTCCTTAAGAAAATGCTTAAAAAAGGGCTTTTTTAGTGTATGTCCCAAACAAACTTAAAGTTTGTACTAATTATGTCTGAGTTTGACGTAAAAGTTAAGGGTTTTAGATTAAAAAATGTACAATCTTTCCATTTTTGACATAAAATCAGGGGTTAAAGTCATGGTTTTCTTGTTATTTTAACTTAAAGTCATGGGTGCCAATAAGTGGGGGGATGCCAACAGTGGGTATGGTTACCCCCCTATATACATATTTGGAATCAGCTAAATTTTCTGCGTTGAATGAATATGCTCCTCCTATCCTATAAAGTTAAAGAAATGTCGTTTAAGTCAAATAGCCCTTACACCCCTTGATATTATAGTTCTGAACAAACTGGATGTTACCAAATCCTAGCAATATTATAAATGTGAAAGTTTGTAAGGATGGATGGACATTTGTAACTCTTTCACGCAAAATCTACTGAACGGATTTTGATGAAACCTTATAGTATTATTGTTAATACATCAGTGGTGTTACCACGCATGTCAAGGCAAGACCTCTGTCACGGATTGGTTCGCTCGCTCTCTGTCTTATTTCATACGAGAGAACATATTCTGTGACATGAGTCTAGTCTTGGTACTCATGCTACAACTACATAATAGCTAGGCTATAATTTATAACGATATTAAACAAACTTAGTCTGCGTGGACGAAGTCGCTGGTATAAGCTAGTCATGTCATGGTAGAGCTAAAATTATTATTATTTATTGACGATTCATAAGTGTCTATATTGGTTTATATGAATAAAAAATATTCTGTCTAAATGAAATGAAAAGTACTCTTAAGTACTCTGAATGAATTCACAAGAGTGACATTATTCACCATATGTTGCATTGGGTATGTACCTGTAATAATAGCTGTAAGTTTTGAGAAAAAAATAAATGATGTGCATGACTGTGGATGGCCCAAAAGAGGTATGTCAGGATCATAGCACGTGGCAAACTGTAGTCTCTGCCTATCCACGTGGGATACAAGCGTGAATACATATATGTATCAATGCCATATTTGGCAGCAGTTCAAGCACACTTATTTGGGTATATGCAATTAATTCCTACCACGTGATCTGTTTTTGGCCGTGAAGATGAGCGATTTGTGTATTGTTATTGTTCAGGAGAGTTGTATAGCACTGCCGCGACATGTCGGGCACTCCAAAATGTTTTGCCAGTACTAAAACAAACCGTATTTGCTTATAGAAACAGCTCATTTTCAACTACATAATTATGTTTAACTAGCTGTTCCCGCGACTTCGCCCGCGTGGACTTTAGGGAGATTACCCGCAAATATGGGTATTATGTTTTTCCCGCGGAACCCTAATGCTTTTTCTAAAATTAAAGTAGCCTAAGTTACGCCTTGGAACGTCAGCTATTTGTCAATGAAAGTTTCATTGAAATCGGTTCAGCCGTTTAGAAGTTTACCTCAAACAAACAGACAGACAGACAGACAAAAAAAATTAAAATTGCGTTTTCGTTATAGGTATCGTATATACTTTCATACGCATTTGGTAAAAAAGTGTTATTTTGATATTACAAACAGGCACTCCAATTTTATTTATTTGTATAGATGTATAGATTGACAGTGCGAGTGAATCCTAACGCTCACGTGAGATAGCATAGAAATTCAATCTTTATTTATATTGTTACAGTTTGTTTTATTAGTAATAACTTTTAACGCGGACGTCTATGTGCCCGCTTATTCGACAAGTTATTATAAGAATTGTCATGTTCAGATCACTTTAAATTATTTAACGTCCGACATACGGTCAATATCTTACATCCCGATCAATGAGATGATATCATACGAAAGCGGCTTCATCTGAACTTTTATTGGCTGACTGATCAGTTTAGGAAATGGCCATTGTCGATTGTAAATCGCTGGGTGGTCGGATATTTACGACTGATCATTTCCGTTCTTATGTCAATCATGTCGCAATTGTCACAGAGTTCCGTCACAGCAGGTTTTATTGTCAATTGTCATGAGACAATGCATTAGACATTAACAATGTTTTGTAATAAATATCTGCCGTTAATTGGGTAATTGGATGTTGAGACAAAAAAATATCGCCAGACAACACATACTAATCGTATGATCCCAAACTAAGCAAAGCTTATAGGGTACCATACAATACAATGGACTGGGAGCCATCCTAGTTACATCCAGAGCAAGGTTAATTCGAAAAAGGGCATTTTTTTTATTTGGCACTGAAGGGAATCGAACCCGCAATCGCCTGATGCAGTGAGCAAAGCCGCCTACGCTCAAACCACTAAACCAAGCTATTGCCGTCAAATGTGGATCTTATCTGTCATGCTTACGTTTAATGCTGGGTTAATATAAAAACGAATTGTTATCAGTAACCGTAACAAAACGTAACAAGGTAACGAAACTTTTTATAGAAAAACTTTGAATTAAGTCTCGATGTCTTTGAACATTTAATTCATTGTGCAAACCATTTACATTGTAGTTTGTAGCGCTTTGTATTCTCATTGGTAAGATATTGTATTTTTTTTATTAAGTTTTGGGATCCCAAAATGAAAAGTTAGAGATACTGCAAAACTACTGATCCGTCAGAACGAGCGAAATATTTTTTGCCAATACCGAAAGGAAATGTATTAACACACAGAAAAAGCTCACTTTACAACGACATGTCATCGATTTCGCGAGCGTATTTCGACGTGTGTTCCCGTAGTTTTTACCAAAGAAATTTAATCTTTATGTGTATTGATTACAGAGTACATTTTCAATAAAAGTGCAGTGAATTTAGAGCGTAATTTGTAAAACTGTTTGTCTTTTTGTTGGCGGACATTTATTTAAGTTCGGACGTGACACCGTCAATAAGCCGCACACTGGAGCGTCAAAATGCTCGCGTCAAAATGATTGCTAATACCAATGATATTCTAGTCAACAGATATGTTATACACGTACAAAACATCCAAAAAAAGTGTTCCGCGTAACAGCGGCAGCACACATACACACTTTTCATTAATTTTACGTTTCACAACACGTAGAAATGGGCAAAAGGCAACTCTTTTAATTATTCAACATCAAGCCATCGCTTGATAAAACCAACGAGAAAAAAAGAGATAGCTAGTGTTGGCACTTGCGCTTCTATGTGATATTGCATTAATCTGTCAACCAATCTGCATGTTGGTATCAAATATACGTCCTAATCAGGATGTATTCGAGTCTTCACTAATGCGCGCTTATAACATATCTGTTTACTACAATATTATTGGCTAATACTAAAACAAACTCTGTGTCAATATTCATAAAGATTGAATTTCTAAATTGATTGCCACGCCTCCAAACTTCAGATTCCGCTCGCGCTGTCAATGTCATTTCGTTCAAAAATGAACTTTTTCAACGAGTCAATACAGTTTGTTTTAGTTTTGGCAACGTAACTCGACGCGCACGTTTAGACGCCCCAGTGTGTGTCATATCGCATATTGGGGTCTTACTGTGGGAATTTCCTTGTTTTGAATAATGTATCAAAGAGATTTGTTGTATTGAGTGGAATCTTTGAGAGGATTATATGAATGGTGTGATAAATGATGTTTTTCGATTAAATTCTTGTGGGTTCCAAGACAATTTAGCTTTCCCCGGGACCCGCCGAGGGTCAAACCTCGGTGTCTTCAATGGATACGGCTGTAGATCCTGGCTTACAGGAGTAACAGTGGTGGGAATGTGTGACGGGCTTAGTTCTAAATAATTTCGATGATTTTAAAAAGTTTACAATAACTGCATCCCGACTACGGAATTAATGATTAAACGTAAAAAGGAATGAATTGTGATAAAATCAGGATTTACATTGAAAAGTCGACTCCTACTATAGTAAAAGTTGGTTAAAATGTAGGCTGTGTTGTCCGGGCCATAATAACGAATCGATTGACACCTTATTCATCAAAATCGGATGAATAGTTTAGGCGCTACGGAGGAACGTAAATACATTTTGTTTTTTTTTTGTTTTTACGAAATGAGTGAAATGATGAAATGTAATGGAATAAGATGAGGAATGGCTTCACCTGCGACTAGCGCGAGTATTTCGCCAATGTCAAGTAATTAATAACAAGGACAAATTCAATAAAAATACACATTATAAATAAAAATGGATGATGACAGTGATAAAGATGGCGGATCACGCCGTAAATACATAAGTAGACTGCTAAAACCCTTCCTTTTTGCTTCGCTGCAGTCGGATACAAATTCTAAAGTAACATTAATTAGTCAACCTTATTGTCAACGCAAGTAAATAGTAAATTAAATACTTATATCGTGAGTACGACGGGCGAGTCGACTCTACATAGAAATAATATAATCACAAACACATACACACCTACATAAACACATAAAGTACACGTGACCTAATTACTTTATTAAAGCCACAATTTACTATTATTAAAACCACAAAAGGCTACTTCTTTTAACTAGTGGTAATTTAAGTTTTTGCTTGCAAGTTCGCATTGTGTGTTTTTTGTTGGTCGTCGTAAGTGTGAGGAGCAAAAAATGCAAAGTATCTATGATTTATGTAGTAAGATGTACTAATATAATGATGTTTTTGTGTCTGTTTGTCACAATTAACAGATAATAATATCACCAGATAACACATACTCATCGTATGACCCAAAACTATTGGTTGCATTTTTGTTACTGGTAGACAAAGTTTTGGTTATATTTCTGTTATTAGTAGACACAGTTTTCGTTATATTTCTGTTATTAGTAGACACAGTTTTGGTTACATTTTTGTGACTAGTAGACAAGGTATTGGTTAAATTTTTGTTATTAGTAGACAAGGGGTGTAGTTACATTTTTTACAGAGCACCCGAATACGAATCCACGCCGCGGATCCAAGTCTAGTGTTCTACGAATCCATTAATTCGCATATCGCGAGAAGTGGGTCAGGTGTCGAACCGTGAATGATTTTCCGATTGGAACACTATCACTGGGACCGCAAAAAACGTAGCACAAGACAGTACTTACCTGACTTAGTGGCTGTACTGTTAAGTAGAATGGAGTTCCTTGCGATAAATTTCAAGAGATTTTTTTTTTTGTATGTACATTTTTACAGTATTTTACAGTCAAGTGGGGTGCTAACCCCATGCGTGCTAACGCATGCCAAGACTAGTCCTCTGTCGCTCGCTTATTTCATACCAGAGAAAGAGACAAAATCAACATATTCCATGATATACATGTCTAGTCTTGGCGCAAATGCAACAACTACAGAAGATATAGAGATCAATTGAGACGTATGCTTAGATTGATATATGAACGCATACAATGAGGACTATTTTCTATTTTTCCAATATCTCTCATTGAGGGAGAACATACCCGGTATAAAAGCAGTCGACTCATTTATTTTGGTGAAGTGTGGATAGCTCTGCCCTATTCTCCAAGGAATACAGGCTTGATGATGTTTTTTTTTTCTAGCCGTTATATTTTTTGAATTTTAGAAAGCCAAGCATTTTTATATATAGACCGTAACGTATTCTACAAGAGTTGAGATTTGCTTTTAAAAAATAAACACTATTTTAACAATTATTTGAATTTCTGTTGCTAAGTTATGAACAACGCATTATAGTTAATGCGTTGTTCATGAGAGAAGCTTTTGTTATTCCTTGTTACATATTTCGCCATAATAATCATTCTAAATCAACCAATCAACAAACAACGGAACCCGTCCGAGATATCCAAAAATAATTTGAACGATCTATGAGTCACACCTGACCATCGCAAAAAGCTCTCGCTTTCAATACAATACATTTGGGAGCGCGTACTTTTACAAAACGGTCGGTGTCGCGCGAAATATTGCCAGCTAATAGCCGAGAATTAACTGTTATTGGTAACAGTTATTCTAGTTTTGCGATAACGAATCGTCATGGTCAGTGGTTCAGTAAGTGTCACGGTAGCTGTGAACGAAGGGATGAACCCGTTTGAACTCGCAAAAATCATCGTAATCGCATTTTTCGATACCAAAACGAACTGTATTAACATATAAAAATACCTAGCTTATTCTTCAACAAAATGTGATGCGTTGTCAGAAATTCAATCATTATGGACACAGAGTTCGTTTAGGTAGTGGTGTGTATATTAGAGGTAGTATAAGAGTAGCGCCCATAACAGCAAAAATGAGAAGTAAGAGACTAGAATGGTTTGGGCATGTGATGAGAAGTGATGAGAAGCATGTGACTAAAGGAGTGATGAGTATGAATGTGGATGGATACAGAGCGAGAGGAAGACCAAATAAAAGATAGATGGAGTGTGTAAAAAGTGATATGAATGAGATTGGAGTGGATGTAAATATAACGGAAAAGGGAGATGAATGGAAGAAAAATACATACTGCGACCCCAAGAATTGGGAACAGGTAAGGCAAATGATGAGTTCGTTTTGGTATTGGAAAATATCTAGACGCCCAAGTGTGCACGTGGCATAATTTCTTAACCCTTTTGACGTTTTAAAAAAATATTTCTTACTTATAGAAGGATCTAATTAATGTACACAAACGCCCTAATATCACTGGGGCGGGCGAGATTACTTGACTTTTATTGAATATGTACTATATGTGAATAGGCATGAGGATTGAAATTCTGTAGTAAAATCCACGCGACCGCGTAATTCGTTCACAACGGAATACAGGAAAACATGCTACTGCATTTATTACGAAGACACGGAAGCATTTTATTTTAAAAGCCAGCAACATATCGTTGTTTACATAAAAGTAGGTAACATTATGTTAATGCAATACCTACATGTATGAACGGTTAATTTACATAAATACGTAATATTCAAACGAACCATTAACATTATTTGGTGTTAAGTTTAATAACAATTTTCGTAAAATCTTAACTTACAGTTGCAAACTAAATATTTGTTACATTAACGTACAGTTGCAAACGAAATATTTGTTACATTGAAGTTTTTTTCAGAAATGGTTGCATAAACATTAAAAACTTCTTTGTTCTTTATTGAACATGAGTTGTTCCAAATTCAAACTAGATTTCCAAAATAAATCAGCCTATTTAAGATTCTAACCATACAGAGGTGTATTGACACATGCCTGGAGTTTGGCACTATATGGGTGCGAGACATGGACACTCGCTCAAAAAGATAGAGAAATGTTGGAGGCGTTTGAAATGTGGTGTTGGAGGAGAATGGAAAAGATCAGCTGGACAGAAATGATAACAAACGTGTATTGAAGAGAGTGCAAGAACCAAGAACATTCGAGACAATAAGGAACAGAAGAGGAAAGATGATAGGCCATCTCATGCGACATGACACTTTTATTAAAAACATCATAGAAGGCAAGATTGACGGAAAGCGTGAGAGAGGTAGACCGCGAATATGTTACATGAGCCAAATAAAAGATAAGGTTGGTGTCATGTCATATGAAAGGGGTGAAGAAGGCTGCAATGGATCGACCTCGATGGCGGGGACTTCATCAGATGCACCGACAAGGGCCGAGCTCATTAGAAGAAGAAAAAGAAGAAGTATTGACACTAAGAAAAAGTTTATTCTATAACGATTTGACACTGAGAGCGTGAGCGAATTGTGACTCGTGGGTGCAGAGATTTAATCTATATGTATCAAATAGGCTAAAAGGAGAAACTCTATCGATACCGGCATCCAGCAAATTTTTTGAAGTTTATCTGCCTTTGTAGTTGCCGGATCAAGTAAGTTAAACAATATAAACAAACTGCGTATTTATTAAAGTTGTTCCAGTAAAATGATATTAACACGCTGTAAAATGTATTTACTTTAATAAATACGCAGCTTGTTTACATTGTTAGGTACTTACTTCATTCAGCAACTACACTGGCGGATGTTAGTAAAACGTCAAAAAAATTGCCACACGCAGGGCGGGGTCGATATGGCTTCGCTGTTTACTCTATGGTATAATCATCATAGAGAGTATGAATTCGCTTACCCCATTATTTTCATCGTTGCATATTTTATACTTTCAAACGTGTTCAGAGAAAACGTCACAGAATTTTATTACGCTAAGAAAGAAAGAAAGAAAATCCATTTATTGAACAGCATAATAATTGGTAAATCCAATAATTGTCGTAGTTGGTAAGGTAAGTGCTGTCCGACGGGTTACTACTCAGCATAAAGCTGGGTGCAGACATGCCTACGCCACAGCTACTGTACCTGTACACATAACGACAGAGTACGTTAATTCAACGCCGCCGATTACATTCACAAAACGTTTATTCACCGAACCGAAACATTATAATAAATACAGCAATAATATGGCATAACCGCCGACATCTTGGATAGCAGCCAAGCTCAGACTTCTGTCTAAAAGCACCCAACCTAACTAGACCCCCCCGAAAAGTTCCAAATGTTTATTAATGTCAGAGAGGCTGGTGGGTCACGGTGACTGGTCTCCAGTTGGTGTACTTCCAATGTTTTGTAGCTAAAGAATCCATTGCAACATTGTGATTATCCAGCGTGTGTTAATAAACTTGAAATGGTATTTAAATTGATAAAAGTTTCGGGAAGTAACTGCGTGTGCGATCAATGGATGCAAGAATACCACGGAAATAAAAAAAAATGACCTTTTGTTCAGTTTTAATTGATAATAGATTAACATCTTTAACTTATTGGCGAACTATAATAACTTTCGTTGGAAAATGTGCTTCAACTGTGAGTTAATACAGTTCATTTTGGTGGTAGAAAAATTTGCTCGCAGATGCAAAGCTCCTATTGTCGTCCTTCTCACGATCTCAATGTGTCAGCATGACGGCTATATTCTTGCTTGAAAATAAAGTTTAGTTATAATTTGGATACAACAAAAATGCCAACCAATTGTAATACTAATGGGATTATACACATGTTTAATCTTACATCAATTTTAAGCAAACACATTGTGCCTCTACAGCCCACACTGCCTCTACCTAGAGTTATTTCAACACGTATCGACATCGGAGCCTTATACATTATAGAAAGTGTATATCGAATGATGTAACAAATGATGTGGTATCTAAAACATACGACCTTTTAATCTTACAAAATGTAGAGATGGGACATTATTTTTTGTCTACGCGCCTGCATTATTATGGTAATATTTTATTAGCAGGTAAAAAGTTACGAGGGAGTTTAATACTGTGTCAAAATGGCTGCCTTTGAATATTCAGTCTTAATACACTATCACGACTACAAAGATTTTGAGACTTGAATACTAGACTAGAGTCATAAATACATTAATTAAGTAAGTTTTAGCTGAAATTAAACTATTTTACGGATTTTATCGCGTTTATTTACTATTTTATTTTCCCGACGTTTCGGCTGCTTTACAGCAACCATGGTCACGGGGGGACTGAGGTGTTAGACGTCCTGATGTCATAGTTAATAACTGGGTACCCTCATATTTAGTTGTTGTTTGCGGTCCGATCCACGCAGAAAGTGCTTACGGTGTCCTGAGGTCTTGTAATGGTACTAATTAAACGCGATAAAATCCGTAAAATAGTTTAATTTCAATGTATAGTATTCGCTTAAATATAAGAAAAGAATAAGTTTTAGCTTTTAAGTGCACATATGTTTTTGAAGTCGTTTTTAAATTTTTGAAAGATTTTGTTTTTAATTATAATGTGAATTAATTAAATTTTTCTTTGCTATTAATTACTCAACATTGGCATAGATACCCGCTAATCGCAGATGCGTTAATTACTGATCTTATTTCATTAAAATTTCATTCATTTCGTAAATAGGACGATGGGAAGTACCCTATAGGTTTTGATTTCCTGATGGGTCATAAACGGGGTCGTATCTTTTTATTGCGTTGACTTATAGCACCGAGGCCGAGGGATTGCAGACTATTATTGAGTATTTTTTCACCTTTACGCGGGCAAAAGGGTCTTGACAGAGAGACAGACGGACAACAAAGTTATCGTATAAATGTTCCTTTTGATGTTATAAGTTGTCTCATTAATAAATTAACAAATCAAACATCTTGCAAACAATTAATTTTCTTACGCAAGGTCAGCAACCAGTTTTCACAATATAAAAGCTGAGTTGTTATAAATCAGAGCACATTACCTAACGGACCGGTGCTAGCACTAATCTAGCCTAGATACCGGTATTTGCATACGAGGCGTACATGATGTTTCAGGAGTCCGAAATAATACTTTCACATACGAATTAGTAGCGGAAATCAAAGTGGTAGTTCCATAATTCGAAATTCGAACGTGTTTTTTTAAAGAATCAGAATCGAAATTCTTTATTCATGTAAACCAATACAGGCATTTATGAATCGTCAATAAAAAATAATAATCGTATCTCTACCACCCTAATCATAATCACTAAACCTTGTTATTTCGAGTTCAATGCGAAGTTTTTGTGTGTACCACCCCGGGCACACTGAAGCGTTAATACCGGCGCGTCTCGCTTTGTGAACATTTAATTTTTGGGTTAAAAAGCATGCGACTACGCATAAAATTCGCTCACGTTGTCAATGACATTTCGTTGAAAAATGAGCTTTTTCTACGAGTAGATAGAGTTGGTTTTCATATTAGCAAAAATTCTGTCGTGGGCGTCTTAACGTCCCAGTGTGACGGGGCTTAAAATGAAGTTTAAACAAAGAGTCATGCAAAAGCTGTGATACTAATTCAGTGTAATTCAGTGGCTTACAATTAGAAAATAATAACAGTTAGGTATAGTCTATCTTCACTAATATGCGTTACCGTATTATGTACCCTAAAATATTTTTTCGGACGTCTGATACACCGTCCGCGTGTGATACACGTTCACTTTTGGCGTTGCGTAAATTACTTTGGATTGATTTAGATTATGTTCTCATACAAATAGGCATACCTACTCTTATCAATTTTGATTAAATATTAACTCAATTATTAAACTGAACTTGGTGTACACAAATTTGAAGTTTTCTGTTATTTTATTATTTTATTTATAAGTTGTTATATCGAGGGATGAAAGGCTGTTTGACTTAAACGACACTTTTGGGGGATATATTGACTAATATACATGTTTGGAATCAGTAAATATTTCTGCGTCGAATGGGTATGCTTTCCTGTAAGTTAAAAAAAATGTCGCTCAAGTCCACAATACATCGGGGAAGTATGGGCGCACTACAGTGCACCTCTGGCTACCCGTTCGGGGAATACAGGCGTGTTGATGTACTATTAAATATTAAACATAATGTTTACCTATTTTAAAACTGTTCGAAATTATCCAGTTGTAGTAGCATGAGCGCCAACACTAGACTTATTATATGTCACAGAATATGTGGATTATATTATCTCTTTCTCTCGTATGAAATAAGACAGAGAGCGACGGAGCTAATCCGTGACAGATATCTTGTCATGCGTGCTAACACCACACGTGACATCATGGACATCTAGGTAACTACAGCTAAAATATAAAGAAGAAATTTGAAGTCATTACGATCGTTTCGTGAACCGACAGTGCCTGTAAACTCCACAATATATTGTCACCGCACACCCCTTCCCGTATTACCGTGCAGCCGTATTTACCGTGTTAATGGATCACATCACATTGGTCAACCTTGGCATTGATACGTGACTCAACGCAGCATCGAACTTGAACTGCTGCGGCGTCATGCCGAAACTGTACATTATTGAGCGACTAGTCTACACAGGTATACACTAACAATAGATCTATAGATACAATTGTATCGCTATTATAAACGTTGATATTTTTTGTAGCGGTGGTAAATTGGTTTTAATTGGACTATTTTTTTTATTTTATAAAACGTGATTTTTATAATGGCTTGGTGTAGTAGTTAGAGCGTGGACCGCTCGGCTCACTGTAACGGGTGGATGTGGGTTCGATTCCTGCCTGAATTTCTCAAATAAAAGTAGTCCCTAGGCTTTACTGCTACTACTACTACAGCCCTTTTAACGTCGCACTGCTGGGCACGGGCCTCCCCTCAATGCGAGGGGATTCAGGCCATAGTCCACCACGCTGGCCCAGTGCGGGTTGGCAGACTTCACACATCTATCGAAAACTAGTCAAGTTCCCTCAGACGTGCAGGTTTTCTCACGATGTTTACCTTCACCGTTTTATAGCAAGTGATAATCTCGGATGAAAATGAGATTCGCACATAAATCCCAGAGGTGCGAGCCGGGGTTTGAACCTGCACACTTCGATTGGAAGGCGTGCGTTCGACCACTCGGCTACCACTGCTTTCACCTATTATTATTACTAACTAACCTATTATTCCTCGTAACATCAGATATTTGTTAGTGAAAGCCCCGCCAAATCGGTCATGCCGTTTGGGGGTTTACCCAGAACAAATAGACAGACAAAAACGCGTTAGAATTGCGTTTACGTTATACGTATCTTGTATACTTTTATATGTATTTAGTAAAAATATGTTATTTTGAAATTACAAACAGACAGTTCAATTTTATTTATATGTATAGGTAAATGATAGTATTTTTTATAAAACTTATAGTAAATGTACGATTTGAGTAGATTTATTATGACAGTGGTAGAGTTCTGGTTAGTTCAAAACAAAATCATCAGCGCACATCCATTCGTATAAAACAAACCGAGAGATACAAGTATAGAGTTTTAATAGCTTTCGAGAAGCTGCAGCTTCAAATCGTGTTCAAAAGCGAGCTGCCCAACTGTGATAACATCGCCAGGCCTCATCATTTCGGTGGTAACCGACAGATATTCCAAACGTTATACACAATGTAGAGGCTAGCCGAACTCTACATATTTCTCTCATACTCTATAAATTCTCAGAGTTAAGAGGTTTGGACCTGAACCCCTTGAGTTCAATACGGGTGTTCGACTAATCAGAATCATATTTTTTTTATTCCTCGAAATCAATACAGGCACTTATAAATAGTCAATAAACAAAAAATAATAATAGTATATCTACCACCTATTCGGAATACATTGCCTATGGAGAAGAATGGGCAAGAAACTCCATGGTTGCTGTTTTCCAATAAGGATTACATTTTTGTGTATTTTTCTTAATTAACAATTATACAACTAGAATCAGAATCAGAGAATCAGAATCAGAATCAGATTTTTTTTTATTCATGTAAACCAATACAGGCACTTATGAATCGTCAGTAAATAGTATTAATAGTATCTCTACCACCCATTCGGAATGCAATTCCTGTGGAGAAGAATGGGCAAGAAACTCCATGGTTGCTTTTTTCCAATAAGGATTTACATGTTATTTGCATTACAATGTGTTTTTCTTAATGAACAATTATATAATATAAAGTTAATGAGGCTATACATTCTCAAAACACAAAATTAATCAGCAATACAACTAGGTACAACTAGGTACCTACAATAAGACTAATGGTACTAAATCATTTCTTGAGTTGTCTATATCTGTCACCACTCTTATTTATTTAAACATGGAATATATTATAATGAAATAAACAGTCCACATGACTTCCGCAGCGCGGCGCGTGCACGCTGCGCCCGCGCAACTGATTTATTGCCATTCTCAAATGCCAATGTGGCGCAGTGTTTATCGTTGTAGACTAGTATCGATCTTTCCGCGTAGTTCCTGTAACGTCACCTTTTGAGTACAGATATATTTAAACTATCAAAAACGTAAGTTTGACGTCAGCTTCGTCTATATAGTTGTAATATGCAGCTAGTATTCTTGACAACATACTACGCGGACAAAACCTTTTTTTTAAATAATAATAATTTGGGGATGTAAGGGAGCACAAATGACACCTTAGTGCTCCCAGCCAACCCCGCCTGCCCGTGGTGCATCCTGCTGACAAACAAACGAGGCTTTGGCGACCGACAAATGGCGGGATAACCATTTCACAATTATGGCGTAGCTAAATCCTACAGGCCGGCGAGGGGCAGGAGCGTCACCAGTGCGAGAAGCTACGTCCTGCGATCGCCAATCCGCGTGCCCAGCTAGGCGATTAGGGCAAACACTCCCAAAAATGAGCGCATCTTAGGACAGGCCTACGTCCAGCAGTGGACTAACACCGGCTGATGATGATGAAATAATAATCGTATATATGTCATTATGTTTATTATTCTGTAACCTCTAATAAAGTTTTGAAGCTAACTCAGAGGATAATGATTTAATTTTCTTTATATAGCAATGTTTAAAGTTTACCAAGTCAAGTGCATGCAAAAATATTCGATAACCGCCAAGGCCAAGATTGTATCGTCGACGCTCCCTGCTAACATAACGATGATAAAGCCCTGCGCTGACAGTGGCGTCTACCCGCGCGTGAAATTCTTCTTACAAACACCAAAACTAATTGCTGGCGCATTTTCTTTCGATAATGTAATTTGTGCCATAAGTCCAGTTAGACGAATTCTTGTATTCTTCATGAGACTATCACTAAATCCTCGCATGACGGAAACTTTTACATAATAAATAAATATCGCCAGACAACTGTTTACAACATAAAAGATAAAAAAATATTTTTTTAATATTTTAACTGTGACAGCACTGTTATGTTGTCTGTGCTATTTTCTTTCTCTCTCTCTCTTCCTCTCGGCCACGACGGCAGGTCTGTGTTCCTAAACCTAAATTTAGGCTTTATTTGTGTAATTAAATGTAAGAAAAATATTAATCCTGTGCTACTATTACAATACAGTCCACTCATTTATTTATTTATATAAGAATGATGTGTCATTCTCCAACTACCTATTAACACTTCGGAAGTAAGAATATTAAAAAAAAACCGGCCAAGTGCGAGTCGGACTCGCGCACAAAGGGTTCCGTACCAGTAGCTATAAAAACGGCAAAAAAAATCACGTTTCTTGTATGGGAGCCCCCTTAAATATTTATTTTATTCTGTATTTTAGTTTGTTGTTATAGCGGCAACAGAAATACATTATCTGTGAAAATTTCAACTCTCTAGCTATCACTGTTCATGAGATACCACCTGGTGACAAACGGACGGATGGACAGCGAAGTCTCAGTAATAGGGTTCCCGTTTTACCCTTTGGGTACGGAACCCTAAAAACTGGTCTGATAGGTATACCAATGACAGGCGTGTACAACATTCACCGACATGAGACTTAAACAATTACAAGGAGTTTTATTTCACCAAATTCACCGTGTCACCCATGGTGCGCACAACAACACATACTCATCGTATGATCCCATACAAAGCAACGCCGCCTGTTCTAAAAGTACTTTAAAATGCCCTGTAATAGGAGAAGCTATTTTACAATAGAAATTCAATCCTTATGAACATTGACATAGAGTAGATTTCCTACTAAAGTGAAGTGATTCGGTCGCTCCCGTGGATGGAGGGCGGAGTAATTAATTCACCCGTAGCTATTTGAGGTCAAGTTCAAATTGGAACAAACATTTTTTTTATATCCAAAGATGATTTCGCAATACGATTTGTTGTTGTAAGAATCGAGTTTTAATAACTGTTTTATTTCGCCACTTAAGACAGAGAAGCAAGTTGTTTTTGTATTAAATAGATGACGATCTGGGTTCGGGCCCAATTTTCTCATGGTCGAAATCAGAATCAGAATATTTTTTATTCATATAAACCAATACAGGCACTTATGAATCGTCAATAAATAGTAAAAATAGTAGCTCTACCACCCATTCGGAATGCATTTCCTATGGAGAAGAATGGGCAAGAAACTCCATGGTTGCTTTTTTCAAATAAGGATTTACATTTTTGTTTTTCTTAATTAACAATTATCTATATCTATACATACAAATAAATAAAATTGGAGTGTCTGTTTGTAATATCAAAATAACACTTTTTTACCAAATGCGTATGAAAGTATATACGATACCTATAACGAAAACGCAATTTTAATTTTTTTTGTCTGTCTGTCTGTCTGTCTGTTTGTTTGAGGTAAACTTCTAAACGGCTGAACCGATTTCAATGGGACTTTCACTGACATATAGCTGACGTTCCGAGGCGTAACTTAGGCTACTTTTATTTTAGAAAAAGCATTAGGGTTCCGCGGGAAAAACATAATACCCATATTTCCGGGTAATCTCCCTAAAGTCCACGCGGGCGAAGTCGCGGGCACAGCTAGTACAATAAAAATCAATGCTACTTTTCGTTGTAAGCTAACTCCTCCTAAACGGCTCGACCGATTTGAATGATTTTTTTTCGTATGCGTTTGGGTGGCACCCTGGATGGTTTAGATTCACAATTGGACCAGATAGGTGGCGCTGCTTTCGTATGTCACTCATTCTAAGGTGGTACGAAGTTCGCCCGGTCAGCTAGTTACTTATATTTTGACCTACAGTCGCGATGTTATTGTTGTATGTAGTTCTTGTTATAATAATAGAAGAAATAATAGAAAGAAGTCGTAGGCTGCGGTAGATCGGAATAGTGCAAGTTCGAATTTTAGATTTTATGTACGAATGTGTTTTCAAAAATGATTACCACTTGCTGAACAGTGAAGACAAATATCTTGAGCAACCTTCACGTCTATAGAATGGCGTGTGAAGTTCACCAACCGGACCAGCGTGGTGGACTATGATCTTAATATCGAGGGAGATTGGTTTTCTATTACATTGTTACGAAAATACATCGAAGTGTCTGTGCACTGCAGTACACCTCTGCCTACCCATTAGGAGGATACAAGCTTGGTGATATATTAAATAATTTGGTGTACATTTAATATTTAAGACTAGGTAGGTATCACACTGGACCGGGTTGACCGGTTATTGAAAAAACAATATGTTGTTTTTCCGTTTCATAATTTCCGGTAACATTTTGTGGAGAATACTTTTCTCCGCCGCCCAAGTCTCCCAGTTCCGTGTATGTTTGGTCCCGTACTTCCGTAGCCGGGTTCAATTGATTTCCGTGGTTTGAATCCAAATTGGATTTTTCCAGATAGAGCAACGTTTTTCTAGGCACAGTTGTTGACATTCATTGGACAATGGAATTCTAGCGCGGTGAAATGTAGAGCACGAGCTTTGAATAATATTGAACGCTTTCGATTTTTTCGCTTTGAGGTTTTTTTGTGCTCTATAACTTATATTATTTTTGATACAGTTTTGCTATGAAATTAACTCCTCTATCTATTTCAATTATTACTAAACGCTGGGAATAAGTGCAATTAATTTGGAACTGATTGCGTACATAAATACAACTACATAAAAGGATATTTTTTCCTTAACTCTATCTCAGTGTATTCTTTTTTCAATAGCTCTACGTATATCTGGTATCGTCATAATTACACGGTTTCAACAGTAATTGGAATGACATTGGTAGGACATAACCAGTAGTGTTAGCACGTATGTCAAGACTAGACCTCTTTCATGGAGTCGCTCGCTCGCTCACTATATTATTTTAAACGAAAGAGATACAATCAATTTATTCCTATTATTACATTTATTATCTCCTTTATTTATTATTACCTTATTTTTTTCATAATTTTATATCGTACAAAGTGATCTTACCATAAATTATCGGTAAACGCAATGAGAGCAAGTCTATTGACGACCGTTGTAACGTTATGGAGTCCCTTTAATCCAACAATCACTTCCCTAGACTGGCTGGCGCGGCTCGCGATACTGGCACAAGAGGTCTTGATCATTTACAAAATTATACCAATTTTTTTTAAGTAGCTGTGGATGCCGAGTGGTCGAACGCAATCGAAGTGTGCAGGTTCAAACCTCGCACCTCTGGGATTTATGTGCGAATATCATTTTCGTACGAGATTATCACTTGCTATGAAACGGTTAAGGAAAACATCGTGAGGAAACCTGCACGTCTGAGGGAACTTGACTAGTTTTAGATAGATGTGTGAAGTCTGCCAACCCGCACTGGGCCAGCGTGGTGGAATATGGCCCGAATCCCCCTCGCATTGAGGGGAGGGCCGTGCTCAGCAGTGAGACGTTAAAAGGGCTGTAGTAGTAGTAGTAGTAGTAGTATGGCTCCTTTGACAAAAGCCTGGTCTAGGGGTTAGAGCGTAGGGCTCTTGACTTAACTAACCAGGTGGGTTCTATTCCGACCAGAAGCAAATTTGTTAAGGACCTTTTCAGAATTTGTCCTGGTTTGGGTGTAACTGGGATCGCTCCAGTCCATTGCACGGTACACGTAGTACAAGCACTGCTTAGTTTGGGATCATACGATGAGTATGTGTTATCTGGGGAAATTTATTTATTGTTCCTTTGGAATTGTATAACATCTTTGTATTAAGGTTGTAGATGGATCGATTATGCAAAACTCTTCTAGCCTTATTGTCCCTTTACAGGACAAAGGCATCCCCTTCCTTTTTCCACTGGCTCCGATCTATAGCTAATCGGGACCATTCCGGTAAGTGTCCAGCTCATCCTGCCATCTCTTTTTGGGTCTACCACGTGCCATTTTCCGCTTTGGGAGCCATTGCGTGTTTGCTTTTGCCCGACGCGCATCAGTCATGCGACTGATATACATATTAATTGGTTAACCTCGATTAATACACAAACATAATTAATAACTTTGTTTATTCTTTCAGCGTTAATTGCGAATAATTACATACCATTATCTACGTAATTATAATGCAATTAAAAATGATCACAGAAAGAGCATTAACCACATTACATAATGCGTTTGATAAAACAATCTAAACAACTGTAATTATAATAGAATTAATGTGTATTTCGGCGAAAGTATCAAACTATTCAGTCAGTTTGTCTGCGCGCACGCATCTCTTGCGACAGCGGGTCGGGCCCATTGAGAGCGTGCGTGGGCGCATGCGGCCAATAGTAAATATCGCTACAGTCAACCGACCGAACCGACCGAACTACACCGACTGGATTGTTTCGGTTATAATATAATTAGGTATATGTTGTGAGGCAGTTGTAAAGTGGATTATCAGTTTACTTTGCCTTTATAGTTTTAAAAGAGGGGTAATTATAGTATTTCCATTGAGCTTATAAATTTCTATCTCTTTTCTTCTTCTTCTTTCTTTACAAAATGAGTCAAATGATGATATTTTAATGGAATAAGATGAGGAATGGCTCCACCTGCGTTTAGCGGGTATTTCAGCCAGTGTCAAGTTATTAATAGCAAGGGTAAATCCAATAAATACACATTATAAATAAAGATGGATGATGACAGAGATAAAGATGGCGGATCAGGGGAAAAGTTAATTCTTCATCTAAAAGATATTGACAACGCCAGCGAATTTTGACACGTGGGCTGGTCATTCACCATATCGCGATGCTTTCCCCACAGATATTCAGCGTTTCGTTTTGGTATTGAAAAAAAAACATGGCTATTTTTTTTTTGTTTTTTTTTTCAACGTTCCAATGTACGAATGGCCTGCGTTTAGACAGTGTCAAGTTATAAATAGAAACAATAAATACACACAAATAAAAGTGGGTAGTAAAGGTGGCAGATGAAAAAATACCACTTTTTTTTTTTAATGGACCTCGCTGTTTGCCGTGAGGTGGCCTTTACAGCTTTACCGGAGGAGTACCACTATCATTTCTAATCGTATTCGTTGCTCGGTTAACTGTACTCGTACCTTCTCGGTACTGGCAAAATGCCTACGGGCGTTGTCTGTGAATTCGGTTTTAGATTCTTATCGTGTGACGTGTTATGACGTTGGTCGTGGGTGTTCCAACGTGGGCACAGGGAAAAGCGATCAGTTATCAGCCGCAATTTGTTATTACAACGCATATTTAAGATTATGTGATACAATTCGTTTCGTTTAGACATTGTAACAATGCTTTAAATATTTTCAATTTGAAGTATACAGGGTGTATCAGAAGTCCGAAATAATACTTTGGGTACATATACGGTAGCTCATATGTGGATGCTTAGCGAAGACAGTTTATACCTAACTATCATATTTCTGAATTATGGCCCTTTGAATATTTGTTGTAGGTATCATGTTCTGGCCTTTGGGTCCATCCATAACCATATTCAGCAGTGTAAACTACACTTATAAGAGGCGACTACCAATATTCACAAAACAGAACATGCAAATTTTACATAGGATTCGAAATATTACGGGTTATAGAAATTGACGACGAAAAAAAGTTGGAAAAACATGGTCGAATTTCAATAAAAAATTTATTCCATTCAGTTGTATACCCGATACTGATGCAAACGTCAAAGTATTATTTCGGACTTCTGAAACACCCTGTATAGTGTAAATACTCAAAAAAACATTACAATTTATCGTATGAGTGGCGTTTGTTTTAGATATGGATTATACCGGTATCAACTGCCCCAGCAAGATTATTGTACCCGTCTCAACTGCCCCAGTTAGCATTAGCACCCGTCTGGATTACCTCAGCTAGGTGATTACACCCGAGGCAACTGTCCTAGCAAGGCAATTACGTTAGTCTCAACTACCCCAGTTAAGCAATTGCACCTGTCTTAATCACCCTAGCTGTACTATTGCAACGTATCAATCGCCCCAGCTAAATGATTTTATCCGTCTCAATGTCCCCAACTAATCGACACTCTATTGCCCCAGATAGTGGATTGGCCCCATTTCGTCGCCTACAATATTTTGCGTTCTGTTTTTGTTACAGAATGAAAGTATTCATTATTAGATCTGTGCAAAAACCTGACATGATTTTCAGTGTACATTAATTACTTTTTACGACTAAAACCGTCCCAATGATCTACAATAATAATAATACATCATCACGCCTGTATTACACGACGGGGTAGGCAGAGGTGCACTGCAGTGCGCCCACACCTCGCCGAGGTATTGTGGTCCCAATGTAACAGGATTGAGGGTATTGCCATTATACCGTGCATATTCCATATTCCACCAGCCTGTCCCAGTGCGGGTTGGTGAACTTCACACGCCTTTCTATAGACGTACAGGTTTCCTCACGATGGTTTCCTTCATCGTTCCATCGATCTACATAAAATGTAATTATAGATAGATTTTGACTTACAGTTGAATCGTTTTCTAATAAATCATTAGTGATGTACCATAGATTCCGAGCTTCGATAAAAACGCAACAAAAAGAAAGTTAATTACCGCGTATCGTTGCGCTACCAGCCCCCCTCTATCGGTGCCGATAACGATAAAATATCGATAAAATACACTTCCCTGTGCGATCGACATATTTATTGGCTATTAATCTTGACTCCTACGCATAGAAATAAACTATTATAATGTGTTTGGTCGGTTCCAAACAAGACGCCGTTCGGTCTATAAGCCTAATAAAGAAATTATTATTTCAATTGGCGTAATGAGACGTTGCCCCTTACTTACTTACTTACTACTACTACTACTACTACTACTACTACTACTACTACTACTACTACTACTACTACTACTACTACTACTACTACAGCCCTTTTAACGTCCCACTGCTGGGCACGGGCCTCCCCTCAATGCGAGGGGGATTCAGGCCACCACGCTGGCCCGGTGCAGGTTGCCAGACTTCACACATCCAACGGGAACTCGTCAGGTTCCCTCTGACGTGCAGGTTTCCTCACGATGTTTTCCTTCACCGTTTCCTAGCAAGTGATAATCTCGGATGTAAATGAGATTCGCACATAAATCCCAGAGGTGCGAGCCGGGGTTTAAATCTGCACACTTTGATTTGCAAGGCGTGCGTTTGACCATTCGGCTACCACTGCTTTACTTACTTGCCTTGCAGAAATGCTTTTAATATTTCTTTCAGTTTTCGACAATTAAATCAGTACATCTGTCAAAAAAATACATTTCCTATTGATACAACAATACCTACTTGGTGTTTGTACAAACAATCCCGTACATCCCGTACAATACGTAATACAAACAGTCCCTACAAACAATAGGTGTTTGTAGGGCCCCTGGGGGGTGATTTTCGTTAGATAGACATCATCTCTATTCGAGATATTTCGAAAAAGCATGACCAATTTGACGTTTTGTATTGGTAATGTCAAAATAACAGCGTTACACTAATTGAATATAAAAGTATATACGATACCTATAACGACAATTCCAATAAAGTTATTTTTTTTTTGAATGGACTACGCTGTTGGTCGTGAGTTGGCCTTTACAGCTTTACCGGAGGAGTGGCGAGTGCAGAGTGCGACTCCAACCAAAGCTTTAAGGGCGGAAGAGGAGGGCAACTAGCTCAAGGGCGCCACACGGGGCACGACCTCGGCTTGGGCATTTGCCGTGAGGGGAGAGGGAATGACTGCGCTCCTAGGTGCAAAGATGCACCTAGGAACAGAAGAAGGGGTTCCTCGACCACGCCAGCGAGGTCGGTGTCTGTTTGAGGCTGGTGTAGGTGTGTTGGTGGCCCTCTCGACGCCCGGTCGAGGAGGGTGGTGATCATGTCAGGAGGATCTATCAACACATGCCGCGGACGGCGGCGTTGTGCTGTTGTGTGCGCGGGGTTTGGCTCATAACTGCCGGCGGCGACTATTTAGCGTTCGGATGCTATTTTGAAATGTTTTCGAATGGAGACGAGGCCAAGATCGGAATATTTCCAACAATCATCCATCCATCCCACATAGGTGTTTGGTCCGTGATCCATCCTCACAAAGTTTCGCATTTTTTAATATTTATTAGTAGGATTATATGCATTTCAATCTGCAACCTGTCTTGCACAAAGGAAAACCGATAATTTCGAAACACAGACGTCCTCGCAACACTATTGTTCTACGACTTTTCCGTATTAGCGCCGTGAAACAATGGCATGTTATGCTAAAGCCCCCCTCACACAAGGGCGTCAATGCTCGCGGGTCAAAATCTGTGCCAGTACCTAAACAAACTTTATGTCAAATATGCGTAATGATATAATTAACATGGAGATATTATAACGGAGATGACTTTTCGAGCCCACGCTGCGGTATTTTTTTTCTGGTTTATCTGACTCCGTCATTGTTGTTTCCGTATACTACAGGTACATGAGATAACAACAATGGCGACAAAATCGCCGCAGAGCTATACGAAGAGTGGAGTTGTTATGGGTACTCTAGATACTCTATGGGTAAAAGACACGCCACCACGCGTCAAAATTCGCTGTCAGTGTCATTTAGCTGAAAAATGTGTCTATCGTCGAGATATATAACGGAGATGCCATATCGACTCCACCCTGCGGCCAATTGTTCTGACATTTATCTAACATCCCCCATTGCAGTTGCCCTATATTGTTACCGTATACTATGCGTATACTACAGGTAACTACAATGGCGGATGTTAGATAAACGTCAAAAAAATTACCTCAGAGCCATACGCAGGGCGGATACGATATGGGTTCTCTAGTTACTCTAACTAGAGCCCTTTTAACGTTTCACTGCTGGGCACGGGCCCCCCCTCAATGCGAGGGTGATTCAGGCCAAAGTCCACCACGCTGGCCCAGGTTGGCAGACTTCACACATCTATCGAGAACTAGTCAAGTTCCCTCAGACGTGCAGGTTTCCTCACGAAGTTTTCCTTCACCGTTTCATAGCAAGTAAAAATTAGATTCGCACATAAACCTAGCCAGAGGTGCTAGCCGGGGTTTGAACTTGCACACTTTGATTGCAAGGCGTGCGACCACTCGGCTACCACTGCTATGCTGGTTACTCTATGATACGTTAATACAGTTTGTTTTGGTGTGGCAACAAATTTCACGCGGGAGCGTTGCCGCGTTAACGACCGAATATGAGGTAGGTTTAACAATCCATCTATTCTGTTTTGCGTTAAGCTAGTTGGGGCATTTGGAAATGTTTATCAAAACGGAACGCGGCGCATGATACAATATCAGCATTATTGATGTTATGGCGGCTGTTTATTGATTGCGACGGTTCGTGATCATATTGCTAATGTGACATGGCCCTGTGGAGTGGCCCTTTTGGGTATGACTGAGGTATAGGTGCCAGAAACTATAGATAGGTGTTTCTTTTCGTTTGGAATAGGGAGATATTTGGGCTATAATCCACCACGCTAGCCCACTGCGAGTTGGTGCACTTCACACGCCTTTCTATAGACCTTTCCTTCACCGTTTTATAGCTAGTGGTAATCTAGGATGAAAATGAGATTCGCAGAAGTGCGAGCTGGGGTTTGAACCTGCACACTTTGATTCCACCACTCGGCTACCACTGCTTATCTATTTATGCTATTTTAAATTACTTTATTAAATGCTAACTGTACGTATATGTGCCGACGGATTGGTGTAGTGGTATGAGCGTAGGACGCTAGGCTCACTGTCGGGTAGTTGTGGGTTTGATTCCGTCAGCTGTAAATTTCGGAATTGGCGTTTTTGCAATTTGCCTTAATCTGAGTTAACTGGGGTCCCTAATTCATTGTATAGTACCCATAGCTTTGCTTAGTTTGGGATCATACGATGAGTATGTGCTGTATACGATATTTATGGATTTGTAGTCAGTTTATCTCTAGTCCAGAAAATAAATTTGTGTCTAAATTAGCGAAAGAAAATGTTTTCGCAAACCGCTCGGCAAATCCTGTCTGACAAGCTTATCAAAATTGTACCACCCTTATCAAATGGAAAATCCCATAAATGTACATTTATCTTCGCAGAGCGGATTTCCTTTGTCTTCATCCTGGTTTTTCTCACCCTTCAGTGTTGTTAAAATGGGAAAAAAAGAAACGTAATAGGGATAACAATATAAAATAAGAACGGGCACGGGCCTCCACTCAATGCGAGGAGGAATCAGGCCATAGTCGACCAAGCTGGCCCGATGCGGGTTGGCAGACTTCACACATCTATCGAGAACTAGTCGAGTTCCCTCAGACGTGCAAGTTTCCTCACGATGTTGTCCTTCACCGTTTCATAGCAAGTGATAATCTCGGTCAAAATGAGAGTCGCTCATAAATCCCAGAGGTGCGAGCCGGGGTTTGAACCTGCACACTTTGATTGCAGGGCGTGCGTTCGACCACTCGGCTACCACTGTTCGGCTTCGTAACGAGGATATTAAATTTAAAAGTGTTCTACAATGCTATTTCAAATGGAGTAAAACTCTAATAGGGTTATTAACAATTGTATGGAACTAAAACATGATTTATTACACTGGGGTGTCGGAAGTCTCGTGAAAATGTACTTATTTAGCAAAACGAACTCTGTGGTTAACGCCAAGCCCCCACGCGTCAAAATTCGTTCGCGCTGTTAGTGTCAATTATTTGAATAAATAACTTTTTATATGATTCAATAAAGTTGGGTTTTGTATGGCAAAAAAATTTTACGCGCGAGCCTCGACGTCATTATCTGTATCCTTCTGTGACACCCGTATTTAATGGTTGCATAGGAAACCAGTCGTGTTGCCTCATAATACGAACTATAACAACTAAAACTTAAGAAAGGCACTTATGCTATTTAAGCTACGAACAAATGCGACGAATTGGTGCCTTAATTATTTTTATGTAGGTGTCATTATTACTGATTGTATACTTGTGTGTGCCTGGTGAAGCTGGTTTTCATACAAAACTATCTTTACTTCCGTTCTGTATTTTTTTTTATAAGTTTTCCAGGCCTCCTTGTCGTGTGTCAAGGCACTCAGTGTCTACAGGCCCTTATACAGGGTGTATCAGAAGTCCGAAATAATACTTTGGGTACATATACGGTAGCTCATATGTGGATGCGTAGTGAAGACAGTTTATACCTTACTATCATAGTTTCTGAGTTATGTACCTTTGAATATTTGTCACAGGTATCGTGTTCTGGCCTTTGGGTACATCCATAACCCTATTCAGCAGTGTAAATTACATTTACGAGTGGTGACTACCAATGTTCACAAAACAGATCATGCAAATTAACAATAGGTGTCGAGATATTAGGAGTTAGAGAAATTGACCACAAAAAAAGTTGGAAAAATATGGCCGAGTTTAGATCAAATTTTTATACCATGCAGTTGTATACCCGATACTGATGCAAACGTCAAAGTATAATTTCGGACTTCTGAAACATCCTGTAGTACTTTTTTTTAAACAAACCAGTCCAGGTCCAATGTTATCCTGGTTATGTGGTTCCTTTCAGCCGACGTAGGTAGGTGCCACTTGCTAACTCACATAAGGGAAATAATTATAACCGTGTAAGCAAAAACGGACTCTACAATGTCAGCGGTAAGGTTGGATATTGCGTGGGTTGTGAAAACAAGTGAAGCATCATTTACTATTCTAGCGGTAACAGGAAAGTTGCTACGTAGAGTTATGTGTAAGCTGAAACAACGGGAAGGTAGGTTAAGAAAAAACGTAATGAATGCAAAAAATATACTGTAATTGGACATAGGTACTTTGTGTTGTGTCTTTAGAAACATAAATAAATATACTATACATCATCACGCCTGTATTCCCCGATGGGGTAGGCAGAGGTGCATTGCAGTGCGCCCACACATGTATTTTAGTCCCAATGTAATATAGGGCGAGCCTATTGTCATTATATCGGGCTCATTCTCCCTCAAAGCAGTGGTAGCCGAGTGGTCGAACGCACGCTTTGCAATCAAAGTGCGCAGGTTCTATCCCCGGCTCGCACCTCTGGGTTCCATGTGCGAATCTCATTTTCATCTGAGATTATCACTTGCTAAGAAACGGTGACGGAAAACATCGTGAGGAAACCTGTGTGCCCGGTATAATGGCAATAGGCTCGCCCCCTATTACATTGGGACCAAAATACATCGGCGAAGTGTGGGCGCACTGCAGTGCACCTCTGCCTACCCCTTCGGGGAATACAGGCGTGATGATGTATATATATTCTCCCTCAATACGAGGTACATTTTTGGGCCATAGTCCACCACCCTGGGCCAATGCGGGTTGGTAAACTTCACACGCCTTTCTATTGACGTGCAGGTTGTTTTCCGATTTCTGTTTTCCTCACGATGTTTTCCTTCACCGTTAGCAACATTCGATAACTATTAATATAAATAAATATCGCCAGACAACACATACCCATCGGACTGTACCATACAATGGACTGAGAGTGATCTTATTTATACCCAGACCATGGTGAATTATATTCAAGTAATTTCCGTAATTTGTGTCTGTCCGCAATGGAGCGAGCTATGTTGGGAGTTTCACTGCGAGATAGAATCAGAAATGAGGACATCCGCAGAAGAACCAAGGTTACAGACATAGCTCGAAGGGTTGCACGTTTGAAGTGGCAATGGGCCGGACACATTGCCCGGAGAACGGATGGCCGTTGGGGCATCAAAGTCCTAGAGTGGCGGCCACGAACAAGTAAGCGGAATGTGGGAGGACCCCCGACCAGATGGACGGACGACCTCACCAGGGTCGCCGGGAGTCGATGGGCGCATAAAGCCCAAGAACGTAATTTGTGGCGATCTATGGGGGAGGCCTATGTCCAGCAGTGGACGTCCCTGGCTGATAGATAGATAGATAGAATTTCCGTAATTTGCCGTTAATAGGAATCAAACCCGCGACGATTGGGACCAAAGTACATGCGCGAAGTGTTACTGCAGTCCACCTCTGCCTACCACTTCGGGAAATACAGGCGTGATGGTGTATTTATTGCTTGTCGTTAGCCAAAACGGGTATAAGACGTTATGGTTCGATATACACGAGTTGCTTAAGCATCTTATATCAAAGTTAATGATCCTTACCACAGATAAAACCCACATTAAAACTTATCAATTTAATTGACACTGGTTTATCTTAATTACGAGACTATTTTTGTTGCTCTATTGAATATTTTATAGTTATTTTTTGGGTTCCTCACATCGTAAACAACATTGTGATTTACTCATCATTTCTATTTTACGAAAGGAGTAAAATGACGAAATTTAATGGAATAAGATGAGGAATGGCTTCACCTGTGGCTAAAGCGGCTATTTCGCCAATGTCAAGAAATTAATTAGCAAAGAAAAAATCCATAAATACACAATATAAATAAAAACCAGCCAAGTGCGAGTCCATTATCTATAAAAACGGAAAAAAATCAGGTTTGTTGTATGGGAGCCCCCATAAATATTTATTTTATTCTGTTTTTTAGTATTTGTTATAGCGGCCACAGAAATACATAATCTGTAAAAAAAAATCAACTGTCTAACTATCACGGTTCATAAGATAAACCCTGGTGACAGACGGACGGACGGATAGCGGAGTAACGCCAAACTTACGCCAAAGTATTATTTCGGAGTTCTGAAACACCCTGTATTTAGTACCATTGACTATCTCCCGAGCGGAACAGATGGGTGGAAAATCTACGGAACTGTAGACGCATCTATAAACTCACACTTGTTAGTTGTTACATTTTTATCTGGTGCAGCCCGTATGCGCAGGCACCGGTGTGCCGTGCCAGCCCTGAATCGCGCCGTTGATAACATACTTTATGTGTTTTCAAATGGCTTCATTATGTAGGCGTGGTAGATGGCTTGAATATAAATTATATCGTACACTAGCTGTGCCCGCGACTTCGCCCGCGTGAACTTTAGGGAGATTACCCGGAAATATGGGTATTATGTTTTTCCCGCGGAACCCTAATGCTTTTTCTAAAATTAAAGTAGCCTAAGTTACGCCCTGGAACGTCAGCTATCTGTAATCGGTTCAGCCGTTTAGAAGTTTACCTCAAACAAACAGACAGACAGACAGACAAAAAATTTTAAAATTGTGTTTTCGCTATAGGTATCGTATATACTTTCATACGCATTTGGTAAAAAAGTGTTATTTTGATATTACAAACAGACACTCCAATTTTATTTATTTGTATAGATAAGTGTCGTTCTTTCACCGTCTAAAATTATTTTGTTATTAATCACATACAGCTATCATCACAGATGTATTACCTGATGCAATAGTGTAGTTACAAACTTAACTTAATCCTCGCGCGTATTTTTTTTGTCGTAGCAAAAAGGCCTGTATTGACACAGAAACAGTTTATTCTTCAACGTGGTCGCGTGACTTTTGCCACAGAAATTTAAGCTTTATGTATACTGGCACAGAGTTCATTTGGTATCGGTACAAAGTTTTACTTGATACTGTTTAAATATTTACTAATATGTAAGTACCTCATCTTATTCTCTTATATTTTGTATCAATTATCCTCGGTCTAATGGCAATAGTCTCGACTCTTATTAAATTTAGACTGAAATACATTGGTGAAATCTGGGTGCACTGCATTGCACCTATCGAAAATATGATGTATTATCGCCATATGAACTATACTTGTTTTCATTTTAGTTTTTTTTTACTGAACCCTACTACTACTACAGCCCTTTTAACGTCCCACTGCTGGGCACGGGCCTCCCCTCAAAGCGAGGGGGATTCGGGCCATAGTCCACCACGCTGGCCCAGTGTGGGTTGGCAGACTTCACACATCCATCAAAAACTAGTCAAGTTCCCTCAGACGTGCAGATTTCCTCACGATCTTTTTCTTCACCGTTTCATAGCAAGTGATAATCTCGGATGAAAATGAGAGTCGCACATAAAACCCCAGAGGTGCGAGCCGGGGTTTGAACCTACACACTTTGATTTGCAAGGCGTGCGTTCTACCACTCGACTACCACGGCTGAACCCTATAATTACAAATTATTTAAAGCCCTCGGATGCTGCGACCACGTGTCAGCGAAGGGGCTGTTTAACAATAGAACATCCCTCTTATATCTCATCCAACATAATAGCCCGCCCTGTAGAGGACATCGATAATAATACCCACCCTGTAAAGTATGCACTAGAATAAATCGATATTGTTACAGCCCCTATATGGTAAGGTATATGTACTTTTGTAGCCACGAAGGCGTGTTTGAGACAATCTAACTAAAGCAGACTAAACAGGTAAAATTGAAGGGATTTTGAAATGAACTGCGTGACTGTAAGGTTTTATTTTCATTTGCCTGTTTTTTTTTTTTTAAATTGCACATAAATGCACATTTTTAAATTGTTATACATACATATAAATATTTTTTGACCAAAATGAAATTGGTATAATTTTTATATATTAAATTTTATTGAAATTAAACTATTTTACGGATATTATCGCGTTTATTTACTATTTTATTTTCCCGACGTTTCGGCTGCTTTACAATAGAATAGTAATAAACGCGATAAAATCCGTAAAATAGTTTAATTTCAATGTATAGTATTCGCGTAAATATAAGAAAACAATATATTAAATTTTATCTCATATTTGTTCCACAAAGTGTTATTGTACCTATTGCCACGTCTATTTTGTTTATTTGATCATCACGCAAATATTCTAAAACCGGTCTTATTCAAATATGCAAATGGCTCAAAATCAACTAGCAATTAAACATTGTTATTTTAATCTTTCTCTCATATTATTGATTTGTTAAGGTCCAACATTGGGCGCATGAGCCAATTTAATTATTCCAATTCGTACCTTATTGGTAATAGTTTTATATTTAATAATTGTAACTTGGTGATCGTATAATGAATAATTTATACATATGTATTAGATGTTGTGACAATCTGTCACACTGCTCATAAGACCATTAGTGCGACATTAGTGTGAGCCCGGATTTGAAACTATAGCCCTTTCTACTAACTAGGCTAACCTTCCTTATTTACAAGTAAATTAATCATAATATAGAGTCATCTTTTCTCTATTTTTTCAAATTTTTTACCCCACTCCAGCGAAGCCAAAAATAAGGGTATTTGTATTTACGTATGTTCCTTCGTAGCGCTTAAACCATTCATCCGATTTTGATAAATAAGGGTCAATCGATTCGTTATTATAGCTCGTGTATCATAGGCTACATTTTTACCGGCTTTAACAATAGGAGGAATCGATTTTACCTTGTTAACCCCGATTTTTACCGATTTAATTTCGTAGTTTGGTTACAGTTTTACCTTTTCAACTTGTTATACTTTAAACAAGAATTCACAATAGATTGTTCACACAATTCAATCTTTAAGAGTTTAATTAATAATGACTCTTATCTTCAGTAATTGCAAAGTGCATTGTCGGGGTTACAAGATTATCATGTTAATCCGTTATCAGTTTCCTTAATAACCCAAACATAATCGCTTATATGACGTCAATGCTCGTAGATAACCCATGCTGATAAATAAACTTGGTATTTTTCATATGGCATCATTGAAGGCAGTAGTAGCCTGGTTGGTAGAACGCTTACCTTGACGCAAAGGGGTTCAAGTTCAAATCCCGGGCCTGCACCACTAATACAATATGTACATTTTATAATGACCTAATTTTTTATTTTTATTGTTTCAGGTAAATACTTCAGTTTGTTTTACAAACTTCGTGTCTCTCACTGTCTATGGGTAATTTAATCTAGTTTATTTCTAGCTCCACGTGCGCAGAATTTCCTTTATCTTCGTGTCTGTTTATTACTATAAAATAAATGTTTTTTTCCTTAATGCATAAGGAAGTATAAACGCCTGGCTATTTGTTTTGGTTAATCTCTCGACTGACTTTAACAGGACTTCCACTGGCAGATAGCTTGTATTGCGTAACTTGTAACGTTTTCAAATCTAAACCCACGCGGGCGAAGTCTCAGTTAATAGCTAGCTGTTCTTTTGTTAAATGGAATACGTGTATACTAGTATAAAATATAACACGTATTCCATTTAACAAAACCGTGTATATTTTATGAAAGCAGTCAACACACGATCCGTGGTCTAACGGTTCACCATCGCCATCCGACACTGATGTCTAGTGTTTCAGTCACGGTACATAGCTCTTCCTGTACACGCTACTATGCTTTATAGTTCACCCAACTGTGAGACTCATAAGGGCGGTTTTCCTATAACTATTGAGACTATTTCACACACTTCAATAATCTAAGGGCATGCTTCAAGAATCGTGCGTCGAATTATTTGCCAATACCAGAACGTACTCTATTCTAATAATTATAAAGATGGAATTTCTGTGGTAGAAGCCACTATTGATGGTATTTTATTTTCACGCCTTAAATAAAGCCAAGGTAGTAAGTACAACGATTGTGTTAGCAGACTTTGGGCCCTGATTTCAGTCATTTAAACTCTAAATTTCGCTGGAGGCAAATTTCGGAATTTGCCTTGGTCTGAGTGTAACTGGGATCGCCCCCAGTCCACCAGTACCCATAGTACAAACCTTGTTTAGTTAGGGATCATACGGTGAGTATGTGTTGTCGGGTGATAATTTTTTATACATATATATTATAAGTTAGTCAAGTATTCACAACCTCGAGCAACTAATGGTTACCGGAAAAATGTTCGACGGAAAACGTTCCAGAGGTCGAAGTCCCATTAGATGGTCTAACCAGATCCGCATATCTCTGGACACTAATCTCCACGAAGCTCTCCACGTCACCAAAGACAGGCACAGGTGGCGCAAGACAGTCAAGGAGAAAATAATTTCATGGGGGATCACAATCCTCAGTAATGAGGAGCACGACGCGAGGAGGGGGAGTAGAGTATTTCTTGTTCAGAGCTAAAATTTTTTGTGTCGCTGTCCTATTTTTTATGATTGGTCGTGATTCGCGTAGAGTTGGCAATATGCACGCGGCACGCGAAGTTGCTTTACATATCGCTCTACATCACGCAATATCGAACAACTTACCTACTCTCCCCACGATTAACCTAAGTGTATTTGAGTAGATTAAGAGCTGCTTGCAACGATTTGTGCAAGTTTTACTATTTTCTAGTTCAGGGGCCTTAGAACCTCTTAGAGTATTATTGTTTGCATACTGTCAATTTTTGACAGATGTTGCTAAGTTAACTTAGGTTAATTTTTTTTTATTCAGTAAACCAATACAGGCACTTATGAATCGTCAATAAATAATAGTATCTCTACTAATACTATCTCTGACAACAACTGATATTTGTGAATATCATTTATTGAACAACTATTTACAAAATATTTACAATCTAAAATAAAATAAGTTAAAACTAATAAGAAAATATATATTTTGCATATATATTTATCTACTACTACTACTACTACAGCCCTTTTAACGTCCCACTGCCGGGCACGGGCCTCCCCTCAATGCGAGGGGGATTCGGGCCATAGTCCACCACGCTGGCCCAGTGCGGGTTGGCTTCACACAGCCATCGAGAACTAGTCAAGTTCCATCAGACGTGCAGGTTTCCTCACGATGTTTTCCTTCACCGTTTCATAGCAAGTGATAATCTCGGATGAAAATGAGATTCGCACATAAATCCCAGAGGTGCGAGCCGGGGTTTGAACCTGCACACTTTTATTGCAAGGCGTGCGTTCGACCACTCGGCTACCACTGCTGCCCATATATTTATAAAATACGTAAAAAAATTGGCCCATGTGGAAGAGTACCCAAGAAGCTGGCTGCATTCCCTCGCTGAATGGCTAGAGCCACTCGTTGAGCGAGAAAATGGCCTGCTCGAGGGTCGCCAGTTGTTTCGACCAATTTTTTGCCTAATATGTTCATTAAATTTTGGGTGCTTGTACCCCATGGACCTAGGGCTTCGACTCCAAAAGGAATGAAAATATATTCGGAGCCGAAAACAGTAAATATAAACTTGACAATTTGTCAGTGCCCTCCATAGGCCTATACAAAATAAATGATTTGCTTTGACTTGACTGATTCTTTTAACTTTTTATTCTTACCTTTAGCAAAGTGTTCCTCAAGGTTAAGTCATTGATCCACAACTACTTATCATTTGTACTATATTCACAAGCAATATTCTCTATTTAATTCCTTTCAAAAACGTCAGATGGTCTGTGAAGTTCACTTTTAGCCACTCCTCTACCGCTAATCAACTTCCTGATTTAGTTTATAACAATGCCACATATGAATTCGCTTTTGGAACGAACCTGCACGTGAATCGCGCAAATGCGTGAACATTTCATTGAAAACTACCGCGAAGAATCTGCATAAAATTTGGGAACTTAATATATGAAAGATGAATTACTTTGTGTCCATTTTAGAACGCGTGTATCCCGTGTCAGTTTGAAACACATTCATTTATCTAAACGCTTTCAGAAGTCGTAACTACCAAACACAAAGTCTAATTAACAGTAAAATTTACGAGCAAATGTTGGACATCAGACCTTACAGTCTATTTTAAGGTTAAATCTTTCATGATTCTGCTGTTATTGTTGTTGTTAGGTAATTAGAAACTGGGAAGTCTTCTCGGCATCTTAGTAATTGAGCTTCTTGCTAATCGTTGTCGTGTACTTAAAGCAATGCAAGACGCTTTAATCGCTGCTATTTATATTAATATTTTATAGGAATTACGCTGTCATGTAATTCTCATCATATCTAGATATTTTTAAGACTAATTATTAGGATGAAGGTTTCCTTTTGCACTGACTTATTTTACAATCAAAATATAACTAAGCTGTCTCCGCTTAGAGCTATAATTCCAAAGGTTATTGTATCAGACATAATATTGCAGAATTTTGTAAAATGATATTTCCGAGGGTGATCTACAATTGGTCTTTATGCCAAAAGTATAGACAGATAGTGGGTGACCCCTATAATTTGGCAAACAGGACTATTACAACACACTGATAGATGGCGCTGGAAATATGCGGCATGAAAAATACAACTCCACATACAATCCTGAATCGCGATAGAAGAGTTTTTAACCAACTCTACAACAATACAAGATAAACAAGATTACAGGGGGGAAAGACAAATGTTTACAATGTGTGTGTCTTAAAGGTTACTATACAGTAACCTTTCAGACATATAAAATGCCATTGTGGGTGGTTTGTACATGAATTTTAATTATTATATTGACGCTTGAAAAGTAATTCCTACTAAGCGACAAAAAATCGTAAAATGAGTTATATAATACCAAATGACGCAGAAAAATCTGGCCATTCCAATGGTATATGACGCCGAGATAATGATATCACTGTAGACATCTTAAAACCTGTAATTTACTTACAAAATTACGCTCATTAAATTTAATCAAATATTTTGATCACAATGCCTGTGAAGCATTACTCAGCATGATCAAAGAGCCGTATTCCTTGCCAAGAGTTGTTAGTGCACTCGAGACTCGCGGGGATTGCTGCAGGCCGACGATAAATTATGCAATCCACTTCGCTCGCTCCACTTTTCAGAATTTCAACCCAACTTTTCACTGGTTGGAGAATTTTCAGGATATTTTATGGGAAAAAATGTGTTGTCCTCGTAATTTTTTTTAGAAGCCTTTCTCCATCTTTTTTAATGTGTATGTATAATGCCAAGACGTTTTCATCTTCTTTATGACGAAATCTTTATTGGAATAAGATGAGGAATGGCTCCTTCAGCGATTAGCGGGGGTGTTACAGCCAGTTTCAAGTAATTAATAGCAAGGGCAAATTCAATAAATTCACATTGCAAATAAAACTGGGTGATGAAAGTGATAAAATAGTCGATGAATCACATTATTGGTTCGCAAGACCTTTTATGTTCTAAGTAAGTCTGGTGTTCATTAAGGCGTTATGAATCTAAATTATGAAGTCAATGTGCGTTTATCGAACTTATTCATAAGATTAATTCATCCACTGTCTTTGACATCATCATCACCCATTTTTATTTATAACAAGATGTTCCGACGAACTACGTATCAGCTACAATCAGTCAGAATACCGCTAATAACAGGTGCAGTCATTCCTCATCTTATTCCATTATAGTTTACCATTTAATTTCATTTCGTGAAAGATTATATTGTTCGGTATGCTCTCTCTTGTAAGTTACATTTCTGCCAAGAAATCATCACACTTTCTTTTAGCAATTTCAGATAACAGACATATAACAAAGAGCTCACACGTTCAAACAATGAACAAAGGCTCCATAGCGACCTAGTTCCAATAAAACTTAGTGAACAAATCCAGGCAGACTTTTTAATCACAAAATCGATGGTAGAGAAAGTAATAGCTCTTGGAGGACGAAGGGGGATGGAGAAGGCAATAAAAAACTTTATAGTGGGTCTGTACAGTTTAAGAATAACACCATGAACACACTGGGACGAGAGAAATTACTTGAATTTTAGTAAAAATGTACTCTATGGGTATATACATAAAGATTCAATGTCTCGGCATTTCGTTGTAATACGTGCTTTATCTGCGTGTTAATACAGTTAATTTTTATATTGGAAAATACAAAGTTCGCGTGGTTTTCGACGCGCCTATTTGCTGAGGGGTTGAAGGTATCTGTAATTGTTGTTACCAGATATTCAGAGTGTTAAGGACAGTTCCGTCATTTAAAAAGGGAATGACATTTTCCACTTGATAGGAATTAAATCTCTTGTACAAAACATTTACATCGACATCTTCAGGCGTAGCTGCTGTTTTTTATATTATAATGAATTCTGTGTCAATATAAATAAAGATTGAATTACTGTGGCAAAAACCACGCGCGAAAATTCGTTCGGGTCTTCAATAACATTTCAATCAACAATCGCATTTCGTTGAAAAATTAGCCTTTTCGATGAGTCAATACAGTTCATTTTCCGTTTCCGTTCGTCCATCCGTCCGTCTGTCACCAGGCTGTACCTCATGAACCGTGATAGTTAAACAGTTGAAATTTTCAAAGAGTATGTATTTCTGTTGCCGCTTTAACAACAAATACTAAAAAACAGAATAAAATAAATTTGTGAGGGGGCTCCCATAAAACAAACGTAATTTTTTTGCTCATTTTTAAAGATAATGGTACGGGACCCTTCGTGCGCGAGTCCGACTGGCACTTGGCTGATTTTTAATATAACTTACAGTTTCCGACAATTAACTGTCTATACAAAATCTGTCAAAAATTTACAGTTATTATGGAAACAATAATACTTTAACAGGCGGTGGTAAGGTCTCAGAAATCTACACTACTTGTCCTGGTTTCAACCTAATATGTGTTGGTAACTCTACATAATCCTGAAAACATCGTATTTGATAGCTCGTTGTGCTGTCCCGTTTTATGGCCCAAGTGACTAGGCGCATGCGCAGCGTGCATCTAACGCTATTCGTATATCGTTAAATGTTACTATGCGATTAAAGGTAGGAGATAAATAAGTGGGCAAAGAATTTTAAAACTTTTAAATAAATAAATAAATACTAGAAGCAGTGGTAGCCTCGTGGGAAAGAACGCCCGCCTTGAAAGAAGGGGTGCAAGTTGAAATCCCGAGCCCGCACCTCTGAGGTAATTTTCATGTGCGAATGTAATTTTCAACAATGATTACCGCTTGCTGAACGGTGAAGGAACACATCGTGAGGAAACCTGCACGTCTATATGAAGGCGTGTGAAGTTCACCACTGATGACCACCACTCGCACTGATGTATTATAAATTAATAGTGATCGGAACTGCGGAGTCTAACGATTGGACTGTACTTACGCCGCGACCCGAGCAATCATCGCTCAGACCACAAGACCATGCCGTCATGAAGTGCCAAGATATATCGATTATCGATTATTAGAGTTGACGTAGTAAATTTAACGTGACCACTGCGTAGAACGTGTATTAAAATTACGGTGGCGCTGCAGTTACAGACATATGGATACTTAATTAACATGTCTCCCTGTCAATTAGTATATCTTCCCTCATCTATTCAATAGGACCCTGTTTTACCTGTTTGTAAGCATATCGTGAGTACCGTTATAATCATGGTCAGTTCCGTTTGTTTCCAACGAATAGAGATACTACTTGTTGCTTATGCAGTCGCAGAAAGCACGCGCGATCAATTTTTTGCCAATACCTAAACGAACTATGCACCCTTAACATGACAGCGTAGACATAAGTTTTATCTATTTCAACTGTCAGATTTGTCGAGAAAATAACGTCACTTCGAGCTTTTTGTACTGGACATGGCTCGGTGTGACGTCATTTTCTCGACAAATCTGACAGTTGAAATAGATAAAACTTATGTCTACACGGTCATGCTACAGGGCCTGCATTAAAATATATAAAGATTTATTTATTTATTTATTTATATATCATCATAACTTACTACTATCTTTACAGGCAACCTAATACGATAGAGAAGTGACTTAAACTTAAAATAACATAATTGACTATGGAATATACAACGACAATATAAAATTTAACAATAATGAACATATTAGGCCTTTTTAACAACACGTCACACACAATATAACAGCCTTTGTGAACTCGTCCAGTGAGCATAAGTCGGTGAAAACAAGTCAAGATAGAATTTCAGTGGTCAAAGCACGACGACGTGTCACAATTCGCTGGGGTTGTCGATGTCATTTCGTTGAAGGAAAAGACAGTCTGTATTAGACAGCACGAATTGTTGTCTTGCCTTCATTTTTTTTTATGTCTGCATCACGGCAATCTGTTTTGCAACAATAATCCGTTATTTTGTCTGACTGTAGCTCGTCTGTAAATTCTTTTTGTTATGTGGAGCTTCCTTTGGTTAGCTCTCACTCCCTGTTGGAAAATCTGTCGATTAGTGTGGGCACGCTTATCCCTTCCCTTCTATCTAATGACGGTTGGTCAAGAGTGGTTGTGGCATTGAACCGGTTGTGGGTCCAATTGCCACCTGTGGCAAATTTCCGAAATGGCCTTTTCTGAATTTGCCCTCGTTCTGGTTTAACTGGGATTAAACCCAGTTCACTGTATGTTACCCAAAGCTTTGCTTAGTTAACGATCATACGATGAGTATGTGTTATCAAGAGATATTTTTATTGTAATCCAGCGTCTTATACGAAGCAAGAACTATGATAACACAGTCCACTGCATTAGCAGTCACGGTGCGGCGAGTGTGGGGTAAAGAAACGCTGGGATTAGAGCGCACGCGTTGTTTTATGAGAAAGTCTTCTCGGAAATATCACCGTGGGATGAAAATTGTGCCACAGACTTACGCGATTTATTTCAGCTCATATAAATTATGTATCTATAAAAATAAATAAAATGTGAAGTGTCTATTTGCAATGTCTGAATAACAGCTTTTTTTCTAAATGCATATGAAAAGTTTATATGCCATAAAACGCAATTTAAAAAAAAACTGTGTCTGTCTGTCTGTTTGGTGTGGTCTGGTGAACTTCACGCGCCTTACTATAGACGTGCAGGTTTCCTCTAGACGTTTTCTTCAGTGATAGTGACATTGCTAGTAATCTTAAAATAACTAAAATTTTAGAGTAAAGCTTGTAAAAGCTTGGTTGAAAATAGGTGAGCGGGCAATTTCTGTCAACCGAGATTTTTCTTCTCAGTTTTGTTGAACAGTTTCTTTATAAATATCGCCAAACAATACTTACCCAAACAAACCAAAGCTTGTACTATACTCATAGTACAAGCTTTGGTTTAGGTACTTAGGTACTCACCTACCATACAATGGTCCAAAATTTGTCACTAACGGGAATGAAACATGCTACCACCTCGTTCAGTGAGACGAGCGGCTATCCAAACCAAATTGTCCTTGTCTATCCGCTTCCTCTTATACTTTAGGTCTTTCTCGTCAGTATTGTATGACTGAAACGTGATGCGTGAGATAATGCGACTGCACATACACTAACAGAGACGCAGCTGTCTGTATGTGTCTGTACGTTTGTGTATGACTGCTTGTCATAAAACAACTGACAATGCGATGTGATGTGCGCGCGATGCAGTTTCGTATCGATTGTTGATTATGAACCTACAATCGAATATAACGGCACGATTTGGAATTCGGTTATCGCGTTTGACTTTCTGATTAAGCCTCCCGCACAATAGTGTCAAGAGTGGCGTGACAAATTGATTGCCAATACCAAAATGAACTGTATAGCCTCGTAGGAAAGTTCATTCTTCAACAAAGTTACATTGACAGCGCGAGTGATTTTTGACGCGTGGTGGTGTGGATTTTACCACAGATTTGCAATCTACCTACATTTATATTGACAAAAATTCAAAGTTTTGACGGCTGAAAGTGCTAAGTGGCTTTCGAAATTATAAGGAACCAATTTTTAGGACGAATTTCATCAAAATCAAAAAAAAAAAAAATCGTGTAGGCCAAAAAGAACTTACAAATAGTCAGATTCTACCACCGGTTCGGAATGCTGCTTCCATTGAGAAGGACCGGTAAGAAACTCAATGGTTACTCTTTTCAAAATGATAATTGCGAGTAATACATTCTCAGGAGCAGCAATGCCATGAGAGCAGACAGCACCTTTGCCACAATACTAGAGAAGAATTATAAGAGAAGATCCGCCGTCTTTACCATGTTCACGACCCATTAAAACGATAATAACATAATTTCTGACTTCACATATTCATTTGGAAGAAGCTAGATTACTAAGCTAGAAGTAGCTAGAAATTAAATGTAATAGGTTAGTATACCAATTTTGATTGAAATTGTATATTCATCATCATCACGCCTGTATTCCCCGAAGGGGTAGGCAGAGGTGCACTGTAGTGCACCCACACTTCGCCGATGTATTTTGGTCCCAATGTAATAGGGGGCGAGCCTATTGCCATTATACCGGGCACATTTGCACTTGAGATTTGGGCCATAGTCCACCACGCTGGCCCAGTGCGGGTTGGTGAACTTCACATGCCTTTCTACAGACGTGCAGGTCTCTTCACCGTTCAGCAAGTGGTAATCATTGTTGAAAATGACATTCGCACATGAAAATTATCTCACAGGTGCGGACCTGGGATTTGAACTTGAACCCCTTACGTTCAAGGCGGGCGTTCTTGCCCACGAGGCTACCACTGCCATTGTATATTCAAATATTTCTGTTAAGTACTGTACGTAAACAAAGTTCCTAACCAGTTACATCTCTCTATGGCTGGATCTCAAACGGCAGTGATCAAACAATCAGAGCATGTAAGACGCAACTTCCTCTCCGTTACCTCATTATTGTTTAGCGCCTCATGGCTACTTGCTGACGGCTTGAAGTGGTCTGAGCGTATGCCACATGGTTCACAGCAGGAGGTCGCGGGTTCAAATCCCCCAGCAGCAAATTTTGGAAATGACCTTTTCTGGTCTGCGTGTAAATGGGATCGAAGCTTTGCTTAGTTTGGATTCATACCATGAGAATGTGTATACTGTATTTATATGACAGTAATTATTGTGATTATGATATTAATGCTGTAGATGTTAGGGTTTGAATCTCATTGAAAAGTGAGCATTTTTCTTGAGTTAATACAGTCCGTTTAAGTCAAAAGTAAAAGTGGCAAAAGATTTGAGGCACACCTTCAACACTTTTAGGGGTTTATTTATTGAAGCAAGCTGTAAAAGGTGTGCAAATAAGTTTGATACAGCAGATTTTTAGAGTTCCGTACCCAAAGGGTTAAACGGGAACCCTATTACTAAAACTTCGCTGTCCGTCCGTCTGTCACCAGGCTGTATCTCATGAACCGTGATAGTTAGAGAATTGAAATTTTCACAGATGATATATTTCTGTTGCCGCTATGACAACAAATACTAAACAACGGAATAAAATAAATATTTTAGGGTACTCCCATACAAAAACGTGATTTTTTTGCCGTTTTATAGATAATGGTACGGAACCCTTTGTGCGCGAGTCCGACTCGCACTTGGCCGGTTTTTCTGTTATGATTTTAAAAAATCTCTCAGTTTCGAATGAAATTAAATACTTATGATTACTTGATTCTTGATACTGTTGTGTATGTTGCCACAATGAAATTATGCAAAACTGCACTTTACATCTCAAGAATTTGAGATAATTTTCCAAAATTAATTTCTAGTTTACACGAATGTTGTTTGTTTATGCAAGAAAGTATTGATACCTCTACATAGAGAAACTGGCTCTACAGCCACTGCAAGTAGCTCTATCATGAGTATCTAATCGATGTTTGTGCAATCCAATCACCAACTTTTCCCGACACAAAAACGTGTGTAAACACACACTAAGTTGCGAACCGAGTGTTTGCTTAGGGCTGACCTACTTTTAAACCAATTGAACAAGACCTCGATAACATCACAACTCTCTAACTATGATACATCAACTTATAAAAGTCTTGAGTTTCCATTAAAACGACTAATTAATTCAGACCTCTATTATTAAACTATTAATGTTTTACTGTAGGCCAATCAATATTGGTACGAATGACCTGTGATGGAAGATCTATGAATCTTTGTGTCTATTTTGTTGATAAGGGTCATTTTATAATGGATGGTATGTACTGGTGCAGTCGTCTTGACGATGTTTGCTCTCACCGTTCAGCAAGCGGTAATCATTATTGAAGATTACGAAGATCTCAGAGCTGCTGGCCCAGGATTTGAACGTGCACCCCTTACGTTCAAGGCGGGCATTCTACCAACAAGGCTACCACTGCTTACTATAATAACTATGTCAGAAAAACAAATTGAGTGTTCACCAAAAGGGCTATTGATGCAACAGGACATATACCAAGAAATTATATTTTTTAATTAAACGTCTGCATAAAACAAATTCATTAAAAAAACCGGCCAAGTGCGAGTCGGACTCGCGCACGAAGGGTTCCGTACCATTATCTATAAAAACGGCAAAAAAATTGCGTTAGCCCCCTTAAATATTTATTTTATTCAGATTTTTAGTATTTGTTGTTATAGCGGCAACAGAAATACATCATCCGTGAAAATTTCAAATCTCTAACCGTGGTACGGTTCATGAGATACAGCCTGGTGACGGACGGACGGACGGACAGCGAAGCTTTATTAATAGGGTTCCCGTTTTACCCTATGGGTACGGAACCCTAAAAAGCAATACCTGCCAAAGAGGCGCCACTACCGTAGTAAAGAGAGTAAAAAAAGTTAAATATAAAAAGTGTAATATGATTATTAAACCTGAGATGAGGCACTGGAATTAGGGTTCTCACAAACTCTCAAGAACCTACTTACATATACATCATACATGATCACGCCTGTTTTCGGCTAAGGGGTAGACAGAGGTGCAATTTCGTATATACATACTTTGCCGATGTATGTTCCCAATGTAATATTTTTTGTTTTTGTGTGGCGGGCTTAGTCCTAATGTAATAGGGGATAGGTTATAGGTATATAGCCATTATAGAGGGCACACTACAACTTTTTCATTCAGCGAAATTAGATTGCTTTTACCCAAGTACGACGGAAATGAAAGGTTTTGATTTTAGTAGTCTATGTTTGTAGCTGTATGTATTATATGTTTGTATTTACGTATGTTCCGCCGTAGCGCCTAAACTATTCATCCGGTTTTGATAAATAAGGTGTCAATTGATTCGTTATTATGGTCCGGGTAACTTAAGCTACATTTTTTCGTAGTCTGGCAATAGTTTAAAAAGAAATATTTTTTTTATTCGCTAGTCCGTGCCAACCCTACGTAGAACCGGAATATACCGTGGACGCGTTAATATAACGCGCGTGAGAGCGGCTCGGCTGTTGTGACAACGCGTCAGGTATTAAGAAGAATATCCCGAGATTACCGACTAAGCGCATATTTTTAAGCGCGCAAACATAAGACATGTTTGCATTTCATACGTAGGTACATTATATTTAATCAAGTTCTTGTTATATTTAATTAAAATAACTGTCGTATCGTTTATTTGATGAGTTTTTTGTAATAAAGAATATCAACAAATTCTTTGAAACTTTTTTTTTAAATATTTTTTCAGGATTTTGTAATGATAACTCGTGGACATATAAACCCTTAGAGCGATATTTAAACCTATTTTGTTGTTGATTATGTTATGGATAATGTCAATAAATCCTAATTGCTGCCAAATTTTGGGACGCATTTTTCCATGTAAATCTACCTCGGAAGTCATAAATTATTCAAAATCATTTACGTGTATTGATTGAATTTTTATTGCTATTAATTACTTAACAAGTACTTAACACTATTCGCTAATTGCTAGTGAAGCCTTGAAATTACAATAATAACTAATATTTTCATTTTATCACAGAAAAAAAAATAAGAAACAAATAACATATCATCCTAAAAAAAATCACATCAATAAATTTAGCTTTCCAAGAGGATACAGTTCGTCGCTCATTACTTAAAATATTAGTCTGTATCGAGTAAGAATCCAAAGCATATCAAGCTCCATCTCAGTTAACAATCACAAAAGAAATATCCATTTTATCACACATATTATGGGAACAGCACACCTCGTGAGTCACACGTATCTCGAGGCTAATTTGTTATTACCGGCGCTTATTTGCCGACGCTACGTCCCCTTGCAATATGAAAATTTGCATGTACAGTATGCATATTAAATAGTAGCTTGAAGGTCGGCGTCATTAAGATTTTTGCTGACCCTTCCGGATCTGGGCGCGGTCTCTTCCTTATTGGGCTGTTTTATGGGTGGAGATTAAAAATTAAGTGATAAGAGTGAAATGCGAGGTTGGACCTTACGGGTTGATATCTTAAGGTCGTAATTTCAAGGTAGTTTAAGATTAATTAACGTAAATCACAGGTATCACAGAAGTGTTGGTCAGAACAGTTATGGACTAAAAGTACTTAAGACTTACGATATTGGTAAACACTTCTTTGAACAGACGTTCAAAGATACAGTTTTCGATGACATTTAAAAAACAAATTAACTTTAGGTACAGGAGAGCATACTCATTCGACGCAGAAAAAATCGCTGCTTCGAAATATGTATAAAGGTCAATATTACCCAAAAGTGGCGCTTAAGTCAAATAGCCTTTGAACCCTCGATATAAACCTTGTTATTAATTCACCCAGTTATTTTAGTAAATGTATTGTCCTATATTCCATTTTGTGTGAGTCTTTGGATTTATTCACCTAAAGGTGTAATCACCGAGGTATCACCCAGAAACATTTTGCCAATACCAAAACGTACTGTATTGACTCATAGATAAAGCTTATTTTTCAACAAAATGTTGACGCGTTTTTTAACACAAAAATGTAATCTTTGTGTCAATATACATAATGATTGAATTGAAGTTGCAAAAGCCAAGGCAAAAAAATCAACACATCTTAACGCCTTAAAAAAAAGTTTTTTTATGTTTACTTGACTACGGCAAAGCCAAAAGGAAGGATTACGATTTTAGCAGTCTATGTATACTACTACTACTACAGCCCTTTTTAACGTCCCACTGCTAGGCACGGGCCTCAATGCGAGGAGGATTCGGGCCATAGTCCACCACGCTGGCCCAGTGCGGGTTGGCAGACTTCACACATCTATCGAGAACTTGGCAAGTCCCTCAGACGTGCAGGTTCCCTCACGATGTTATCTATGTATGAATGTTTTTATTTACGCATGTACCTCCATAACACCTAAACTATTCATCCGATTTTGATGAAAAAAGTGTCAATCGATTCGTTAGTACGACCCGGGTTACATAAGCTACATTTCAACCGACTTACAATAATATGAGCCGTCAAGTTTACCTTGTATACCCCTGATTTTTAAACTTTTTTTCTTATATTGTTTTCTTACTTAACTTTTTTTCTTGTTAACACATAAGTCTATTATGAAATACTTTCATAAAAACATCTCAGTGTCATTAACATTTGACTAAAACAGGAACTGCCCGGCACCATTAAAGGCAGGTTGGTGTATGCCTCAGAATGGTGTAGGTCAGGAACGTACTACGATGCCTTGTTAGACAATAAAAGGCAAGGACGGTAAAAAGCAGTAGTTTATTATCATTATATGGTAGTTGTTCGGAGATAACGGTTCGTTTTAAGCGGTGTCGTCTTCCGTGTTCATCTAAGGTTCCACAGAAAAACAAGTAAACGATTAAAAAATTAAATTAATACGAAGTCTAGACAAATAAACAAGTTTTTACTAAATGCATACAGGAGTTTATTTTGAAAACTGTCTGCTTTAGATAAACCCCCAACGGCTGGACCTATTTTGACGGAACTTTCACTGAGAGATAGCAGATTTTGTAAGGAGTCACTTAGGCTAGTTTTTTATTGGAAAAATAATTAGGGTTCCCAAATTTAACAAATGTGCAGTGACAGATCATTTATATTTTCCATTCAAACTGTCGAATTGCAGGACTACCATACAAAATGTTCAGTCACGTCACGTCCGTTCTAAGTAAGCTCGTAATTATCGGGCAGCCGGCTACGCTGTGTATGTGGAGCCTAGGTCTGTAGTAGGTACACAAAATGGCGCCTCACAAGCTAATCAAATCATCGTGATCATCAAATCACGTACCAGGCTGTGCTCATTAGATCAGTTTGCGAGCAAACAAGTGCAACACAGTGCTAAATCAGATCCGTAGATAGTTAGCGCATGATTAACGGCCGTGGGAACGCGCACGCGCAGCTCTGGGAAGCGAATACGTCGCGTGATGTTACGATTATGCTTTTTGTTATTTTGAAAAACTATCGTTGGGTCTAGATAAAATAAAACTCAAGTACTCTATTGACACGATACCATGGTACCTAAAATTTTCACGGATGTATTTTAAAGTTTTAGTCAGTGACTAGCTGTGCCCGCGACTTCGCCCGCGTGGACTTTAGGGAGATTACCCGGAAATATGGGTATTATGTTTTTCCCGCGGAACCCTAATGCTTTTTCTAAAATTAAAGTAGCCTAAGTTACGCCCTGGAACGTCAGCTATCTGTCAGTGAAAGTCCGATTGAAATTGGTTCAGTCGTTTAGAAGTTTACCTCAAACAAACAGACAGACAGACAGACAGACAAAAAAAAATTAAATTGCGTTTTCGTTATAGGTATCGTATATACTTTCATACGCATTTGGTAAAAAAGTTTTATTTTGATATTACAAACAGACACTCCAATTTTATTTATTTGTATAGATGTATAAATATAAAATAAACTGGAACTAAAAATATAGCTATCTCGCTTATTTAAGTCCAGTTTAGTTTGCTGCCAGAAGAATCGAATGTCAATTTATTATAGATAAGTTTCAAGAATGAAACAATATATACTTCCCATCGAAATCTCGGTAATTCCAACTGTGACTCACCAAACTTTCGTCTTTTGATATTTCTGTTTTTGTTTTGTTTCATTGATGAAGATATTTTGCATCGAGAAGCAAGTATATACGTTCTGTACTTGTCTTTTAAACAAGTAATATTTTTAACAACGAGTTATGAAATCAAAGCGGGAGCTTTTCCTAACATTTGACAGTTTCACACATACAATTTGGACGTATACGTAGATACGACAGATAGTCTATGTCAAGACTTATAAAACTATATGGCTATGGTCTACTTCTTCTCGGTCGTTCTTCGCGACTTTTGATGTTTAATAACATTTACTAGGAAATTATGTTATCTTACTGATTCCGTATTTAGGTATCGTATTAAGACGTCTCCTGGTATTCGTGTAAACTGGTAAAGCCTTCACATTTTCCATTACACGAACAAAATACGTCAATAACATCAAAGTAGTAATGGAATAATGCTGCCAGAGACCTAAAGACCGATAACTATCACAGAATAGGAGTAATCAAATTCAATGCAATTAGGGCAGCTATGGCTGGTCTATTCCGACGCTGAATTGGTCGAAGTATCTGCGCCGACGCACGATCTGAACGATCGAGCGAACAAGCACAGATCTGACACGTTCTATGCGAGATTGGAGAAAGGAATCCCATTGTTGTGAGACTTTTTATAATGGAAATGATAAACGATGATTACTTGCTTGGCATGCCATTAATTTTATAGTGTTTGAAATGCATTTTTTTTGGCAAAAAGTTGTAAAGTTGAAAACAAATTTAAGGTTTCTTGATGCTTATATTACTGGGTTAAGATGCTACTACTACTAGATACTTGAGAACACCTCTCTCCAGGGATTGCTTTAATACTTTGGTCATATAGCTTGTAGACTCTTAGACTATCTGGAGAAATTAATAGTCATAGAAGGCTTGAAGGAAATAGGACAAGAGGTGGCAGCCCGATAAGATGGTACAACAATGTGTTGATACAAGTATACACAAAGACCGCAGAGGATCCTAATCACTAAAATCGCAGTAACACCTCTAAAAACACTAAGATCGCAGAGGATCTTAACCACGCTAAATATGGTAAAAAATGCAAATTGCTTTGTCGTGAGAAAGACCGGGAGCATCACAACACTTACGATTGAGCTAACGACTAGTGGAGGAGTAAGATCGAGATGGGGTTGACTGCATCAATAGATAGTTACAGCATACATAACTTTAAGCCTAAGAGTCTACACTGAGGCGTCGACTCGCGCGACAATTTTCTTTGCCATACCAAAACAAACTGTATTATCTAATGGAAAAAAAAACATTCTTCAACTAAATGACACTGACAGCGTATTTTGACGTGTGGGGGCAGAAACTCAATCTGTATGCATATTGACACAAAGTCCGTTTTGAAATTGGCAAGAATTTTGAAACGCGAGCATCAACGACTCAGCAGGCTTTAGGAGCAATTGACAGAATACAGATGTCCCTAACAATTGTCATTCATCGTAAACCAATCACGAAGTAAGTCAACTGAATACATTAGAATCTGATCGATTCTCGAAAGAGAAAGTTAACATTGGTTCGGAATAATTAAATACTGATTACCGATGCCTTGGTGTCTTGTTGCAAAATAACCAACTTATCCGTTCTGTTGATCAAGAATGCCATCAACCTTATAGCTGAGGTGATAACGGTGAGTTTAATATAGCAGCGATGCTATTGATGGGATGTATAATTTTGTGGATTTATGTTTTATTGTTCTTTTGACACGAGTGATTAGTGGGTCCTGTGTTATGCATACAAATTGAAGAGAGCTTATGAATTTCAATATGTCCTTTGGTTTGGGACCTTTCTTACCAGAAGGACTTATTATTAGACCTGTAGTTTAAGTCCTTCTCTTCTTCTATTTGACTTTAAGTCTTCTATGTTACAGCGACTGCCATCTACGATTAGTTAAGTGTGTTTGCTAGTATCAAGTTGAAATTATTTTTGCCATAAAAATCTCTGAAGAAACGATAAAGGAAAACATCGTGATGGAACCTGCGCGTCTATAGAACGGCATGTGAAGTTCACCTATCCGCACTGGGCCAGCATGGTGGACTATGGCCCAAAATCTCACTCGTATAGAGGGCGAAAATGCCCGGTAGAATTGCAATAGACTAGCCCCATTACATTGGGACCAAAATACATCAGTGAAGTGTGGGTGCACTGCAGTGCACCTCTGCCTACCCCTTAGGAGAATACAGGCATGATAATGTATATGAAAATCTGTTTCAGTATGAAATTAAATGCTTTTTCTAGGACGGTTTCAGACCATTGGGCCATGAAGGTTCTTATGTAGGCAATAAATGTATATTCTTCATTAGCTTTTTTAATGGTTTATTACCACTCTCAATATTGTGTCGGCTGATGTCAGTGCCGGGTTTCATCCCAGCGAGTGCGCTGTGACTAATGCGATCAACTTGATGAGCTAGAACCTAATGGGGGTAGAGATCTTGGCAGAGGCGCGTTTCGTTTCTCTATTTTTGCAATCTCAACCGGTTTAGACTTTGCAATATCACTAACATAGGTATACAGATATTCCTTTAGATTTATACAAATACATAATATTAAAGTTTCTGTTTGTTATGTCAAAATTACAGTTTTACTAAATGCATACGACACTATAGTAAAGGTATATAGCTAGACGTATATAGTAAGTAAAAAAAAACAACTTCAAATACCTAGGTGCACTAAAAAGATTCGCATAAACTGCACAGCTAATTTAATCGCTTTCATATTTTTTTCGGAATTGGGATATCCGGTCCCGTTAAATCCGTAATTATCTATATATATATCCTTTACTGTAAGTATAATGGCTAGACCAGCCCTAAACCAAAAACACCATAGATTATAAAGTCGTGCGATGTGGCCAATTTCAAATATTTATTGCTAACTGTTACCGCAAGACTTGATAAATGTCCGCAATCGGCTACGGAATGAGGTTCTCTATCTAAACATTATGCATTCTATCTTCGTTTATTTAGTTGGACTAACATTTCTGACTCTATCAGTTCGTTAATTGCATCTGAATTATTTGAATGTTGGCAATATTGAAAACAAAAAAATAGTTTTTTATATACGTATTTCTTGCAAGCGAATGATACCTAAAATTATATTTAGAAGTACAGTTACCTAAATGTGAAGCCATTCTTAGTTTAAACAGTGACATTTACGGGTGGCACTCGACCCGACCATAATACCGCAAGGCTGACAACCTCACGAGAACAAGAACAAAAGCAATTTGCAAATCCGTTGTTTTAAAGTGCATTCGTTTTTTAAAAATTCAATTTCGTTGCACAAAATAAACAAAGGAGTTTGACGTCGGAAAAACGAAGAGGTCGACACAGCCGGCCGAGGTCACGAGGACCCACGCAGCGGGAGACCAGTATCAGATAACAGTTCGCTTCAGGAGACAGGAGTTATTTAACCGAACTAGGTATTGGTTATGGGACTCCTTGAGTTTGGGTCTCATTTATTTGGTCAGTTTAAGCTCTGCTGATGTCGAGTTCAACTGTAATTTCATCACTACAGGGCCCCAAGTCGACTAACACTATCCCTGTGAAGGTAGTATTACTGATTTTTTTAAGACGAAATCAATATCTTTTTTATACTGGTCATATTTTAGATACCATTAATGTAATACGTTGTTTTTATACCTAAAAAGGAAGGCATAGTAGTGTAGTGTTAGATAACTTGGGACCCTGGCGGATTTTACCTTTTTTTTAGAAATGATGATATTTATACATCATCATCATCATCACGCCTGTATTCCCCGAAGGGGTAGGCAGAGGTGCACTGCAGTGCGCCCACACTTCGCCGATGTATTTTGGTCCCAATGTAATAGGGGGCGAGCCTATTGCCATTATACCGGGCACACAGGTTTCCTCACGATGTTTTCCGTCACCGTTTCTTAGCAAGTGATAATCTCAGATGAAAATGAGATTCGCACATGGAACCCAGAGGTGCGAGCCGGGGATAGAACCTGCGCACTTTGATTGCAAAGCGTGCGTTCGACCACTCGGCTACCACTGCTATTTATTGATTATATTTATTGATGATATTTATTGAAATGAAATGAGAAATGGCGCAATTAGCGGGTATTTTAGCTAGTATCGAGTAAATAATCGCAAGAAAAAATAAATTTAAATACATATCTTGATTTTTTTTCACATTTCTTAAAATTATCAATAATATTCACGGGGGAAATACTTTTGTACACTCTATAAAAAAAGAAGTTTATTAACTCTCATCCATTTTTTTTATAACTACCGAACAGAATCTGTTATGACATTCAAAACTGAACAAGGACTCTATGTAGAGTTAAATAACAGTTGATTTGATAAGGATCTGATACAATCAGCAGGGAGTCATCAGTGTAAGTTGGTTCTTGATAAAAATCTCTATAATTTTACGATTATCCTCATAACTGAGGAGGCGCCACTATGGAATTTTTATGTTGTTAATTTATTAAAGTAATTAAAGTAACATTTTTTTTTTACATTACTGGTTATGTACTTTTTAGTAGTCCCGTTAGCTTCTTAAACTAAGCTCAAAGTTAGGTATGAGTTTTCGTAAATATATTTTAGATCAAGATAGATAGAGTACTCTTTATTGTACACACCAAACAAAGAAAAGAAAGCGTGTGAAGTTCACCAACCCGCACTGGGCCAGCGTGGTGGACTATGGCCCAAGTCTCCCTCGTATTGAGGGGGAATGTGCCCGGTATAATGGCAACACGCTCGCCCCCTACTACATTGGGACCAAAATACATCGGCGAGATGTGGGCGCACTACAGTGCACCTCTGCCTACCTACCCCTTCGGGGAATACAGGCGTGATGATGTATTTGATGATGTATTTACCAAACAAAGAAAATAATACAACATTCTTAGTTTTAAACACATTAGCTATGTACAAGGCTATGTTGGGCGGTCATATCGCTAAAAGCAATTTCTTCCAGACAACCAGTTAGGGCGAGAAAACTATACTGAATTAATTTTAGGCAGCTGTTGGTGGGATCGAATCTAAAATCTACACTAGAAGCGAAGCTATTATAGTAGGTTATAACGCTCCGCTTCTATACGGGTCAGATTTCTTTACTTCTATTTTTTAAATATTCCTTATCTATAGTAAAAGCAGTGGTAGCCGAGTGGTCGAACGCACGCCTTGCAAATCAAAGTGTGCAGGTTCAAACCCCGGCTCGCACCTCTGGGATTTATGTGCGAATCTCATTTTCATCCGAGATTATCACTTGCTATGAAACGGTGAAGGAAAACATCGTGAGGAAACCTGCATGTCTGAGGGAACTTGTATAGTTCTCGATAGATGTGTAAAGTCTGCAAACCGGCACTGGGCCAGTGTGGTGGACTATGGCCTGAATCCCCCTCGCATTGAGGGGAGGCCCGTGCCCAGCAGTGGGACGTTAAAAGGGCTGTAGTAGTAGTAGTAGCAGTAGTAGTATAGTAAAGAACCGTACTAAAATCGTATAATTTTAATTTAAGGTAAGAAATAAAGCCCCGCACACTGGGGCGTCAAACATCGCTCGTTAATATGTTTGCCATTACTAAAAATAACTCTGTGTATTGACACATGCATAAAGATTGAATTTATTCGTAAAAGACACGCGTCAAAGTACGCTCGCGCTGACAGTTTAATTTCGTTGAAGAATGAACTTTTTCTGTGAGTTAGTAGAGTTGGTTTTTGTATATTAAAATTTTATGCGCAAGCGTAGACGTCCCAGTGTCCGGGAAGCCTAATAATGCTTCGCATAATTTTTGCCACAGACATTTAAACTTTATGTATATTGATACAGAATACATTTTTTTTAAAGTCAAGTGAATTCGCTCAGAGCGCTATAGTGTCTCAACTACGGGGCTGGTTTTCGATAATTTATCGCAGTCGTTCAGATACGATACATAACTTATGTGACAGCTGGACAAAAGCATTATAGAGGAGTTTTTGTTCGGGCATGCGGCTGTGCAAGCAACTGACTTAGCGGATAAAAACGTAACGACTCGTTGAAAAGGGCGAGACGTGATAATAAAATATTGGCAATATAATAATGCCAGCTTACAGAATTTGTTTTTAAGATTTATTGATTTATTAATAGTGTTGTATTGTTTTCTTATATTCACGCGAATACTACACATTGAAATAAAACTATTTTACGGATTCTATCGCGTTTATTTACTTTTTTATGTTCCCGTCGTTTCGGCTGCTTTACAGCAACCATGGTCACGAGGGGACTGAGGTGTTAGACGTCCTGATGTCATAGAATAACTGAGTACCCTCATATTTAGTTGTTGTTTGCGATGCACGCAGAAAGTGCTTTCTGCGTGGATCGGAAATATGAGGGTTTCCTTTCTTTCTTCCTTTGTCTTGTCTCGCTTACTCTATGAATTTCACACAGTTTAAAGCACATAGATAGTTTATTTATACATCATCAGTTATTCGGCCAAGTTTATGAACAAGCCAAGAAAGTGTCCATGATGGCGTCGTGGGAACAAACAAGTTATTAATTAGTTATTCATAGGAGGTACGGGACGGCCGCGGCGGCGGCGGCAGTACAAAAGTGGCCGTTATACAAAGGGCTTACATTTCGCCGTGCATATATAATTACTTCAACCAAACGTTTGTGTTTGAATAGTTGACTAGTAACGAGTGGAAGTGCCGTTGTGAGTATGCAATGACATCTGAAAAATTATGCGTAAGAATCATAGAGTATCTAGAGTACACATAACGACGCCACTCTTCGTATAGCTCTGCGGTGTTTTTTCCGCCATTGTTGTTATCTCATGTACCTGTAGTGGCAACTATATGGCAAAACAACAATGGTGGTGTCAGATAAACCAGAAAAAAATATTACTCATTCGACACAAAATAAAGGCTGATTCCATATATATTATGTATATAAGTCAATATCGCCCAAAAGTGTCGCTTGAGTCAAATAGCCTTTCAGCCCTCGATATCATATAATATATATCATCACCACGACCGTATTCCTCGAAAGGGCAGGCAGGGATGCACTGCAGTGCACTCACTCTTCGCCGATGTATTATAGGGGGCGAGCATGCCATTATACCGGGCACATTGTTCCTCAATACGAGGTAGATTAGGCCCCATAATACACTTCTCTAGCTCAGTACGGGTTGGTGAACGTTACACGCCTATTTATAAAACTACAGGTTTCCTCACCGTTGCCTTCACCGTTCAGCAAGTGGTTATCATCTCAGTGTATTCATTTCGATACAAGATTTAAAGATTTTTTTTGCCGACCGTATAAATCGGCTCGCATTATCTTATATGCTAACTGTACCGGACATTGATCGATACGTCGAAGGTTGTCCGTGATTGGTTTGTTAGGGTCCAATCAGTATGGCCCAACTCCATTAGCGGGGTATAATTGACTAATTATTACTATTTACTGAGTTTCGCCATGGTATTTTTGCCTGAAAAGCTATTACGTAACTGTTCCCACACTACCAACTCATAAACAGTATTATTTTAATGTTACTTTGACTTTTTTAATAGATTAGTTTCAAAAACTTAAACTAAGATATTTGTCCTAAAATAAATCAAATGGGAACTACTTGTTCAGCTCGCGTCTACGTCGAATTTAGGCACCGTTTATCCAGAACATATGAATGGGTTTTATTTATTGCCTGCGGAACCCTAATTATTTTTCTAAAATGAAAGTAGCACGATTTGCTCCTTAGAACACTACCAACCTGCCATTTAAAATCCCGTCAAAATTGCTGCAACTGTTTCGGAGATTACCTAACACAAACAGACAGATTTTTTTAAATTGTATTTTTCATTTTAGTAAAAAGCTGCCAAGTTAGTTTTGATATTACAAACAGACACTCTAAATTTATCTGTATAGATACATTCGCACAAATTCGCAAAATTAATTGATTGCACCTTTAAAAATTATTTAAGTCGAACTTTATCACAGCCGGCAGAAGCTTATTCGAATTAACGTGTCGTAATTAAAATTCGGAATAAAATATGTCATAATAACGAAGGTACAGTAACAACAATGATAATTGCGTTGGTAACAAAGTAACAAAAACTTCTCCATTATGAGCAAGCTCGCGCCAGGAAATGCCGGAGTACAAAAAATACGCAAAGAACAGGAAGTTGGATACAGGTGTGTCGCGTCTGTATGTCCCACGGTCTGTAGCTCGGAAATACAGGGCGGCTGATCTCTACCAAGTTTTATAGGGCTGACACTGGAACCGATTTACTTAGATTACCGACCCTGTTGGGTTTGCACGCACGAATCACCTATTTCTGTAACTATTATTATTTCATACTCCCTGCTACATTCAACCACAGTGACCTGTGGTTAAATGTTTTTCCTTGTGTATTGTGTATTTGTTAGTCCCAATAAATGTCTTTTCTATTTATACTTATTGTATTGTATTACTTATAATTGAAAAATTTTAATTTCTTTCTTTCTTCTTAAACGACTTCAAAAAGGAGGAGGTTCTCAATTCGACCCGTATGTTTTTTATTATTATTACAAGCTTTATATTAACTTGCAATGTATGTCCGGGTGGAATCTTGCAACTGAATTTTAAATCAGTTATCTTTAACCGACTGAAACTTGGTATACACGCTTATTTTGTATGTCAATGCATGCTTAGCTATGTATCGTCATTCTAATTCCAATATGGCGGTTCATCCAAGATGGCGGAATAGTTATTTTTTCTGCACTACCACAGTGTTTTTTTTTCTGGATAGTTCTTCTATGAAAGCTACACTCAAACGCCATGCTTATGGTAAAAGCCCATATAGCTTACCTGGTCATTAACCATTAGCTTGGCCTTTGAGTGTAGAAGTGTTTTATTGTGTATAGTTTCTTTTTTATCATTGTGTTTTTTAAATGCGTATGGTTTCAGAAAAGTCTCACGTTACAATTAAGTTGCGTCTTGTAAAACACTTATCAATGCTTAGTTTGAAGCGACGTACACCTTATGCTATTGTTTAAAATTTCTGATAATTTGCTATAATTTTTTCCTTCAGATATTTTTCTTATCGCTCATTTCGTTGCTGTCTTTTACAAACTTATCGCGAGCCATTTTGACAGCTGTCACGTTATAAGTGGCATCCCTATTTGTAGTTGTTTCGCGACACATGCGCGAGCGCATAAATCTCATACCCGGCTACCGGCGATTGTTCATATACGACAATATGTAAGTTATTGGTCAAGTTTTTATGAATACTCGAATTCAATGAACTCACAACGGTAATCGCCGTGGCTTTTTACACCATACGTTGTTTATACTGTCAATATTTTTACAGCACTAAGGGCGCCTTCAGACTTGCGTTTTTTATCCGCTTGTACGGTCGTAACACAAGCAGTGGTAGCCTAGTTGTTAAAACGCCTTAATCGTAAGGGGTGCAACTTCAAACTCGCTCGCAATTCTGAGATTTTCATGTGCGAATGTCATTTTCAATCATGCTTACCACTTGGTGAACGGTGAAGGAAAACATCGTGAGGAAACCGTGTGAAATTCACTTATACGCTCTGGGCCAGCGTGTTGGACTATGGCCCAAATATCCCTCGTATTAAAGGGGAACGTGCCCGGTATAATGGCAACAGGCTCACGCCCTATTACATTGGGACCAAAAATACATCTGTGAAGAGTGGTCGCACTGCAGTGCATCTCTACCCCTAAACGCGGGAATACAGGTGTGATGATGTAATCATATTGTACGGTCGTTTCGGCATACGCGCTTCAAAAAGCCGAACGCGCGTCCACGCGCTTATTTCCGGCGTGTAAGCACGAACCGGTGGTGGCGAGTGTCAGTAACAATATGGATTCTGACAACGAAACAATTGAAAATCGCGGTTTTTTTTCGCGGTTTGCGCTTATACGAGCTTATAAACGCGTCAACGCTTGTACGAGTTGCGTTGAGTATACGCGCCTATACGCACTTCGAAAAACAAGCTTCAACGCTCGTATAAGAAAGCTCATGGACCATACTGGACCGTCACAAGTCGCGCGTTTAAATTTTTACCTCCATAACGAACCCTGTATCAATATGTATAAAGATATAATTCCCGTGTTAAACACCACACCAAAACGCGTCAGAATTCGCTCACGCTGTCAATATAATTTCGTTGAAGAACGAACTTTAACTTTGAGTCAATACAGTTCATTTTAACATTGGCTAATATCGACGCGCGGGTCTTGATGCCCCAATGTACAGAAGCTTTATACTGCCAATGTTTTTACAGTACTAACCGTTATTTTATTTATCAGAAATGTCACGTGTTTTATTGATATTTTTAAGTGACAGAAGGCGATTCCTCGTAACGGTTTTTAAATCCTTTTTTTAAGGTTGTACAGAAACATTTTTATTGCTATAATTTTTGGATTGCTTTCCCAAATGTATTTAACTCCGTACAATGTTGCTTGAAATGTAAAAAGGGTTCATTATGTGTTGTTAAATTATGTCACTTTGAGAATCGAAGACTTGAGTTTTCTGCCCACAGGTGCGTCTAAACGCGCGCAACATTTTTTTTGAAAAACGAGTCGTATTACCTTATAAAAGGAGTACAATTTTCAAAAAAACGTCATCGAGTGAATTGGAGCGCGTAGCGTTTACCACGGAATTTCAAACTTTATATAAGTTAACATAGAGTTCATTTAAAAAAAATAACAAGTTAATTCGCTCGCTCAGTGTTATTCCAACAATGCAACAGGTGTGATGCACGTCCGCCTCGAACGGTAATTACAACGCAACTGAATACCAATTCGTTTGAATATGGAACAAAAACAGAGACCAATCAGCAAGCTGATGCGCGGCTCGTGCGCTTTCAAATGGAGCAATTTTTTAAACGTTCCTATTTTGAAATTACGTTACCATTGCCGCCTATCTGTCAAACCATCGGGTTCTCTGATGGCCGAAACTGTTTTTTTTTGACAGAGATAATCGATAGTCAGCATTAACCGGTGGTAAGTACAAGATTTTTTTTATAGAAAAAAAAAAGTTAGTTGTCATTAAAATAGTACTGGGAGGATTGACTCATTCTTGACGGATACTGGGAGGATAGCCTTATTCTTGCTAACAGGTAAACCTACAAGAATATTGGGACGCAAAAAAAATACATACGGGTTGAATCGAGAACCTCCTCCTCTTTGAAGTTGGTTAAAAATAGAGAAGACAGGTGAAGTATTGAATTTGCTCTTGTTATTAATAACTTGACAGTGGCTCAATTGCCCATTAATCGCAGGTGAAGCCATTCCTCATCTTAATACAATAGTAGAGAAAGGGACCCACCACTCACCCTCGGAATTGTTTAGAATCCCAAATTCGCAATTCCCAATTGAGTGGTGGGTCCCTTTCTCTACTATTGTATTAACAACTAGCTGGGCCCGCGACTTCACCCGCGTGGACTTTAGGGAGATTACCCGGAAATATGGGTATAATGTTTTTCCCGCGGAACCCTAATGCTTTTTCTAAAATTAAAGTAGGTTAAGTTACGCCTTGGAACGTCAGCTATCTGTCAGTGTTTACCTATCGTATATGTTTAGCTATCTGTAAGTTTACCTCAAACAAACAGTCAGACAAAAAATTTTAACATTGCGTTTTCGTTATAGGTATCGTATATACTTTCATACGCATTTGGTAAAAAAGTGTTATTTTGATATTACAAACAGACACTCCAATTTTATTTGTATAGAGTATAGATGGATTTCCGCAATATTACGCCTGATTCCATCAATTATTCCTCATCTTATTCCAATTTCCATTATATTTCAATATTTTATTAATTTGGTAATAGAAAAGAGGAAGAGGAGATAGGCAATTTTATCCCTAGTAAGGCAAATTAACGGATTCGACAGAGTATATCCTTCCGCCGTTATAGGTTAAAAAGGCATTGGATCTGAAGATATTTGATGAATAAAAGATGTATTTACGTTGTGAATAATTAAATATATTGAAAAGAACTTTAGAGGAAAACGAGGCGGGAGACAAAACAATGTTACCACAGACAATATAATATATTAGGAGCGCTGTAAGGGTTGCGTTCCATTTCTAACAAGATCTCTAGTTTGTCTACGTAAATTGTTAGTAAGAAATATTTTTATTTTCTTAGATGGTCGATTTCCATAAAAACTCCATATTTGGGACAGTTGTGCGGTGGTTTCCCACTTGCCTTCCGCACCACAGTACAACAAACGGTTTCCCGTCTGTTGCTAGTTTGTTAGGAACCCTACCGGAATCCACTTCTTCGGCCTCCTGACAATACTGATACTGCTGTTGTCTAGCATCAGAGGAACGCTTATTTGATGGCGGCGTTAACACGCCATGTCACAGAGTTGTCATTGACCTGTATGTGGCACTTTGTAGGTCAGTCCTTCCAAGTGAACTAGCCACCACGATCTGTTAACTCTGCCGCTTCTTGGTCGGGGACTGCTTATTCAGTATATTCGCAGCTAACCACCATATCTGGTGGCCGTTTCCCTATCCGCCACCTGGGACCCCGTTGGTAGCCTGAAGCTCGGCCCCAACCCTTTTTTGAATGGAAAAAAACTCCACCGAAAAGAGCCTAGCTATTAAGAATAAGAAGAAGGTGGTCGATTTGGTCGTTGTACGGTTTGCGAATTGTTTTTTTTTTTTTTTTCGAATATTATTCAATGCCCTTTTTACGGTCTCCGATCGTAATTATGCCCCTGTCAGTTGGTTGATTTCGAAGCGACAGGTGCGTAACGTTAATTTAAATTGTTACAAATGCCCCCATAAAATGGCGGCGAAGATAATTACAGACCATTTTATTGTAATTTATTGACAGTTAGTACTTAGTACTAAGGCATATAAAGGCTGCAAGACGCGCGCCGAAACTTTTGTAAATACTAACTAATATAAGGGTTCCTTTTTAGGTACGGAAAAATAGTAGGTAGGTACTTTATAATATATTCAGTCCAAGGCAGAAGATGCATTCATAAAAAACTGGCCAAGTGCGAGACGGACTCGCGCACGATGGGTTCCGTACCATTATCTATAAAAACATGGAAAAAAAAACACGTTTGCTGTATGGGAGCCCCCTTAAATATTTATTTTATTCTGTTTTTTTGTATCTGTTGTTATAGCGGCAATAGAAATACATCATCTGTGAAAATTTCAACTATGTAACTATCACGGTTCATGAGATACAGCCTGGTGACAGACGGAGGGACAGCGAAGTCTTAGTAATAGGGTTCCCGTTTTACTCTTTGGGTACGGAACCCTAAAAAGAAACAATTCAAAAAAAGAATAGTCCAGGTAGGGTATTAAATAAAAAGAAAAGAAAGAGACATTACCACAGATTAAAGTAACAGTAAGGGAACACGACCATTAAGCCCTTTTAGACGGTGGCAAAGGGTATGAATATTCAGCTCATTCAATTCGTGAGTTCGCATCGTGATTGAGAATGGTATAATCTCAGCATCTCACACGAACCGTTCACATTCCATTAAAAACGATCCAAAACTAAATGCCGAACGCCAAACGGCGATGATATCGCCAATTTATTGGACGTGTTTTTCGGGAAAGTTTTTTTGTTTTAATTTATTATCGCTTGTGCCTTTTTGTGGAATAAAAAGAAATATTTAACACCTTGGGCTACTGGATAAGGCCTCTCAAACTCTGGGGCCTCAACTATCGCGTGTATTTTTTTTTGCCAATAGCAAAACGAACTGTATTGACACATAGAAAAAGTTCATTTTACAATGAAATGACACTGACAGCGGGAACGGATTTTGTAGCGTAATTGCATGGCTTTTACTAAAGAAATTCAATCTTTATTTATATCCATTCAAAGTTTGTTTTCAAAGAAGGTTTTGTTTAATTCAGTCGCCCCAATGTGTGGGTACTCGTCGTTAACATCACTTGTAAATTTAACAAAAATAAAACCTCTTTATAATTATCTAAACTAGCTTTTTAAATAATTTCAAAAAAAGTTTTTGTTTGTACCTTTTTTTCACTAATGGCTTTTAACCATTACATTTTTATTATGTTGGTACACTGTATATGTATTTTTATTACTATCAATAAACGATAATGTCGCATGTCTTACAGTATTACGACTCCTAAAGACACACCCCCACATTTTATAGCCTTCAATATACATCTGTATGCATTAAAGAAATGTAAGACTTCATGGAAGTAGTCGTAAGACTACAAGACTACATGGAACGCTACAAGGAGTATTTTAGGCTACTTGCATTCTCAGCTAGTTTCTGAATAAGACGGCAATAACACTAGCAGTCCTGTCAAAAAACTTTACATTAAAAAAATGTGTTTACGTTATACGTAGCGTAAATACTTTTATATGTATTTAGAAAAAAAACATTGTATTATGACATTACAAATACACTTTTTTTTTATTTATTTTTTTAAATAATAAATCGGAATGTCACGCAGCTAAGGCAGTTATACAATTGTGGAATGAACTTCCTGCAGCGGTGTTCCCGGACCGATGCGACAAAGGTATCTTCAAGAAACGAGTATACTCATTCGTTAAAGGCCGGCAACGCACTTGCGATGCCCCTGGTGTTGCAGGTGTCCATGGACGGCGTTGATCACTTACCATCAGGTGAAACGTCTGCTCGTTTGTCCCCCTATCTCATAAAAAAAAAACTGAAAAGCACATTAAAAGTTGTGTAAAAAAAATGATTTACCAACAATATGTTTTAAAACATTGTAACTATTTATCGAACGCGTGTACAACGAAACTAAAACTCCGAGTGCAATCAGTTATAAATAAATTACTTACAGCAAAAATAAACGCTCTTGTGTAAAATGAAAAAGTCAGAGATATCGGCGCACTCGATGCCGACCGCACAAGTAATGTAACAACCCAAGACACGCCCGATAAATTACCCTTTTCATGTGCGGCAGATAAGTGGAAATCTGCGTGTAGGCATAATACCACAATGTGTCCTATCTACACATATTTAGTTCTTATCATATGAAATGTATGGAATGCTGATTTTTTTATGGAATAAGATGAGGATATTCCGCATCTGCAATTAGCGGGTATTTTTGCCATAAAAAATATCAACGTGATAAAGATTAATCCCTGTGAGATACCTAATGCATATAAAATAAAGTTCTGACTTGAAATGGATGGATCCATTTCAAGTTGGAACTTTATTTTTTGTCAGTTGTTATATAATTACTTCATTAGTTAAGTGTTAATCACCTATTTTTATTAATAATGTGTAATGTGAATTTGTCCTTGCCATTAATTATTTGTCATTGATATAATACCCTCTACTCGCAGATGCAGCCATTCTTCATTTCATTAAATTTCATCATAAAATTTAATATTGTAGTGACAGGCGGTTATGTAGCCCCAGAAAAAAAAAGTAAACCTAAAGAGATAAATCTATGTTTTTCTCTTATATTTTGCTGACAGTTCAAGTATAAAAAATAATTATACTCGGAAATTATTGTTGAAGATATTAAGTATTTATTACAGAATATTTCTCTAAATTAATATAGCATGTTTTTTTTTCAAAATTAAAATTACCACTTCGAATTTATAATCTTACTTCATTTGCTTTTACGTGTGCGCATCATGTAGACATTCCGTTAAAATTGCGTTACAATGTTTCGCTGTTTGTCATTTGATGTGCTGGTTTATTTTAGGAATATTATTTTTTTCATATTTTTACGCGCTGCGTTCTTATTGCATGACTCGATTCATTCTGTCGTTCGATCATGTACGGTCAGCAAACATCAATCATAAAGATCCGAATTTGAATTTTTGAAAAACAAAAATAGAAAAAGTCAGTTCTTAAAAAAACTCTATATTTTTTTATTTTTTTTTGGGCACATGAAACCTTGTCACTAAGAAACACTGCAATTAGATTATTTTTACCAATTATACTAGTTCTGTGTTGCTTTCGATTAATAAAAAAAAAAAAAAAGTGCTGTCCACTTTCTTCTTTTTTACGAAATTAGGAATTTAAATGGAATAAGATGAAGAATGCGACGAACCTGCGACGAGAGTGGATATTTCCCTAATGTCAATAAATCGTCAGGTGACAGGAAACACTCACTAAGTGCAAAAATACACCTTTATACTTAGTGAGTTTTACCTGTCCGCCGAAGAAATATACACTAAAAATAAAATAGATGATGAAGGTGATAAAGATGGAGGATCGGCCACTTTCTTTGCTGATGTTATTTACATTGACGTGTTTATTATGTCAAACTGGTAATGTCCGTCGCCGTTTCATGAAATGGCTGGCGCCAAAGAAAATATAAATTCGCTTGTTATTATTACAAATGTGAGACATGACATGGTTTATCCGAACTGCATTATGGTAAGATAGCCGCGATACGTGTGACAAGACAAAATGTGAGATATTTAAATTCTGCCTCTTTCACTCGAATGCATTACGAACGTGAGTTCGTAGGACAAAAGTCTTGTCTTGGCGCACGTGCCAGCCGAGCACCACGACAATACCGATCTTCATTTTTGTTCTTATAGAGTAAGTGTGATATTAGATAGAGTAAGTGTGTTTGCTTAATGTGAGAGCGATAGAGATTGTGAGAAGGCGATTTTACCTGTAACTAGATAATTTATTTTATATAAAATCTTTAAAAGGGATGTACTGTTTGACTAGTTTTCGATAGATGTGTGAAGTCTGCCAACCCGCACTGGGCCAGCGTGGTGGACTATCGCCTGAATCCCCCTCGCATTGAGGGGAGGCCCGTGCCTAGCAGTGGGACGTTAAAAGGGCTGTAGTAGTAAACTATAAGTACAAAGATTAGATTGACCGTTAACTCAGTATAAAACACGTAAAAAATTTACAGTATGGAAATAACAATATTTTAAGAGGCTGTGGTAAAGACCACAGAGATATTATAAGGGAGATGTCATTTCGAGCCCGCGCTGCTGTACATTTTTCTAGTTTATCTGACTCCGCCATTGTTGTTTTCCCATATAGATGACGTATACTGCAGGTAAATGAGATAACAACAATGGCGGAGCCGCCGCAGAGCTATACGAAGAGTGGAGTCGTTATGGGTACTCTAAATACTCTATGGTAAGGACGCAGATTGCAAAAATAAGAATGACAGTGACATTATGAAACATCGAATACGATACGAACACGTTGGAAGATGGTGATCGCGTGCCGAATAAAATCGTGATGCATCCATCTCGTATGTCTTACTTTTATCTTTAACCCTCCAATGATAAATAACACGTTGGTCCTAATGGCCCGTTATCTGCACACTTAAGGGTTAACGGATATGCGCACGCGCACCTCGTCGGACGACTATTATTAATAAATACAACACACACTCATCGTATGATCCCAAACTAAGCTACGCTTGTATGGGTGCCATACAATGGACTGCGATCATTTCCAATTATGATTACCACTTGCTGAACGGTGAAGGCAAACGTCATGAGGAAACCTGTAGGCAAACGACAAATCTGACAGTTGAAAGAGATAAAACTTATGTCTACGCGGTCATTCTAAGGGCACAGCACGTAGTGTGGATATTAGACATTGTCATCATGAGCCTATTAGGCTAGTCATATTCCTGCTACCATTGACAAAAGAAGTTATAATTATGCCTTAAAAAATGAAGTCTTAGCAACTCTATAGAAAGGCGTGTGTAGTTCATCAATCCCCACACTGGGCTAGTGTGGTGGACTATCGCCCAAATCTCCCTCTTATTGAAGAGGAATGTATGTTAAATGGTATGGTGGCAATAGGCTCGCCCTTTACACAAAATACATCGACAAAGTATGAACTTCAGTGCACCTCTGTCTACCCCTTCTGGCAATAAATGCGTGATAATGTATGTATGTATGTACTCACGATGTTAGTTAGCACAAGTGGCGTAACCACTGACTTAACTCTTTTCGTTTCTCGTTCAATTCACAGTTAGGCCTCCGATACACTGGGGCGTAAATAAGAAAAAGAGCTGTATTGACCCAAAAAAAATCTACAACGAAATTACACGCTAGTGAATTTTGACGAGTTTGAGCTTGGTTTTTACCACTGAAATTTTGTCTTTAACGCCGTTTAAAATCCTTACTAAGTGACAAAAAATCTTAAATGAGTTATACCCGTATATACCAAAAATCTGGCCCTACGAATGGTATATAGAACTTATTTTACGGTTTTTTGTCGTTTAGTAAGGATTGCCTTTCAAGAGCGTCAATGTGCATATTGACACAAGAGGTCGTTTTGGTATTTGCAAAAGTATTCACGTGCGACTTTAGACGCCCCAGTGTGCAGGGTGTTTCATTCGTGTGTGGCACTGGGTACCCATGGCGACAGGTGGCTGCGGTCGCGTTTCCGGGATCTCACACCATACTCCATGGTGTTCTGTTACGCAATGTCGCCATAACCTTTTGTTTTACTTTTAATGGGTTTCCAGAAATCCTCCTTTGATACAAGTAATTCGACCACATTAAAAGTTTATAAGAAAAACAAAATCGCCTTTGTTTGTGGTTCTTGTTTTTGAAAATAGAATGCCATAGATTTTGTTATGTTTACGTAATTTTCATAAGGGTGGGGTTTTGGGCGGAAATTCGTAAAGTTTGAAATTTCTTTGATGATTCGAATTCCTTTTTTGAAATATTACCAACTTTTACCCATAGAGTAACTAGAGAACCCATATCGACTCTGCCCTGCGTATGCCTCTGTGGCAATGTTTTTGACGTTTATCCGATATCCGCCATTGTAGTTACCTGTAGGCAACTACATAGGGCAACTGCAATGGCGGATTTCAGATAAAAGGCAAAAAAATTGCCGCAGAGTTGGGTATCTCCGTTATATGTATATCTCGATGAGAGTACCTTTTTTTTTTTTTTGAAGGACTTACACTGTTGGCCGTGTGGTGGCCTTTACAGCTTTACCGGAGGAGTGGCGAGCGCAGAGTGCACTCCAACCAAGGCCTTAAGGGCGGAAAGGGGTGGCAACTAGCACAAGGGCTCCACAGAGGGCACGACCTCGGCTTGGGCAGTTACCGTGAGGGGAGAGGTAGTGACTGCGCTCCTAGGTGCAAAGATGCACCTACGAGCGGAAGAGGGGGTTCCTCGACCTCGCCGGCGAGATCGGTGTCTGTTTGAGATCTCGCCGGCGAGATCGGTGTCTGTTTGAGACCTCGCCGGCGAGATCGGTGTCTGTTTGAGTCGATGAGAGTACGAGTAAAATATTTGTTTCGCTAATTTTTAGTTCCACGAGTGACCTGTAGAGGCGTTGTAAATTTGCCGTAAAACCACTTTACGTAAACGTAACGAACATAAAACTCGTGGTACAGCAACAGCAATACCAACTTTCTAGGGTTCCGTACCCAAAGGGTAAAACGGGAACCCTATTACTAAGAGTTTGCTGTCCGTCCGTCCGTCCGTCCGTCCGTCCGTCCATCCGTCCGTCTGTCACCAGGCTGTATCTCATGAACCGTGATAGTTAGACGGTTGAAATTTTCACAGATTATGTATTTCTGTTGCCGCTATAACAACAAGTACTAAAAAACAGAATAAAATAAATATTTAAGGGGGCTCCCATACAACAAACGTGATTTTCTTGCTCGTTTTTATAGATAATGGTACGGAACCCTTCGTGCGCGAGTCTGACTCGCACTTGTGGAGACACGTGCACATGTTCGTTGGAGAGTGAGCTTTATCCATGAGTAAATACAGATCGTTTTAGTACTAGCAAAAAGTATATGTCGGAGCGGTAAGCTATGAAACCTTAATTAACAATCAATCTTAATATTCGCAACACAAATTACGGAACGTGTTGATAGCCATAAAAACGGCGTAATCAAAACGTTCTCGGAAAAAAACGGTAGCCGCAGTAATGGGTGGACTCGAGCAATTATGTAACAAGCTCCGTTAGCCGCTACCGACAAGAAAATTTGGTCCATTTGATTGCTATACTTAAGGTTTAAAGTTAAACAGACCATGAAGGAAACTCTGAGGCGACAAACCTCGCACTGCAAATTTCTTGCTGATACTAAAATGAACCGTATTCATTCATAGGGAAAGATCAATATTTAACGAACTGTTAACAATGCAATAGAACATTGATTTTCAAAGTGGGGGGCGCGCCCCACTAGGGTGGCGCGAAGTAATCTAGAGGGGGGCGCGGGTGCGGGCGACGGTTATCACTGCGGTCGCTCACGCGCATACGTATCCCAAGCTCCTTACTCCCTGCGCCGCTCGCGCATGAACAAACTACTATCAGGTTTCGCAACAAGTATGAATAACCTTGTCTATACCCTTATTTTATTTTACAATTGCTTGGCGAGCCCACTTGCTGGGCCCTGGGCCGAGGGGAGGCGAAGGTATATTAATTTTAAGGAGTAGGGAGGCATGATACCTATAAGTTTGGGAACCCCTGCAATAGAAGATTCACGTGTCGTCCCGTGGCTTTTACCACAGAAATTCAATCTTTATCAATATTGACACAGATATTGTTTTAGTATTGTCAAAAAATTTACGATGTCCCCGTTCCGCCGTGACTTAGTGATAATCTTAGGTATCTTAAATATTTGAATACTTTGGGCGATATTGACTTTAAATATTTGGAATCAGCGATTTTTTCTGCGTCGAACGAGTATACTCATCTGTAAAGTTAAAAAAAATGTCGCTTGGGTCAAGTACGCCTTTCACCCCTCGATATGAAAATGGTGGTGGTTGGTATGGTTTAGGAAAACCAAGCCGGGATTGAATTATACAATGGGGTGATCCCAGTTACACGCAGTCTAGACCCAATTCCGGAAAGGCTATATCCAGGATTCACTACTGACGAGAATCGAATTCGAAACTACCTGGCTCCGTGAATCAAGCGGCCTACGCTCAAAACACTTGAGCAAGTTGGTCGTGGTCTTTATTTCAAATAGTAATATTTTTGGCCTTGATCCTTGTATAGTATACAAGGTGTATCAGAAGTCCGAAATAATACTTTGGGTACATATACCGTAGCTCATATGTAGATACTTATTCAAGACAGTTTATATCTAATTATCATAGTTTCTGAGATATGGACCTTTGAATATTTGTCACAGGTATCGTGTTCTGGTCTTTGGATACATCCATAACCCTATTGGGCGGTGTAAACTAAACTTATGAGGGGCGACTACCAATAATCACAAAACAGAACATGTAAATTCCAAATAGGACTCGAGATATTAAGAGATAACGAAATTGACAACGAAAGAAACGTTGGAAAAACATGGTCGAATTTTGATCAAATTTTCATATCATTCATAAAGTCAAAGGCAAAGTCAAATCATTTATTCTGTATAGGCCTATGGGGGCACTTACAAATTGTCAAGTTTACATTTTTTTTCTTATATTCTACTATGCTACCACCGGATCGAAACGCGACCTCAACTGAGAAGATCCGGCAAGAAACTCAGTGGGCTGATCATTTTTTAAATCGCCAAAACTTATTATATATATTTATACTCGATACCGATGCAAACGTCAAAGTATTATTTCGGACTTCTGAAACACCCTGTATTTAAAGCTAGATACCTCAGTTAACACTACAAACTCCTAACTATAACCCTACTGTAGGTACATTGTAACACATTATTTCTAGACGTGTGACTAAACAAAGGGGTTCAGGGAATCAGTTAGGTATTAATAGACTTCGTGCTAATCCCGCTGATTGACCCGTCGTAGTTAAGATAGAGATATAGTTTCAACCGCAGAGTTTAAGACGACATTAGAGTGGCGAAACGGTCGGTACTGTGTGCATCGCCAGACGCGACTGTATGATAACATTAGTGTTTAAACGGCAATCGTGACTAACCAACTATCCATTGTGGGGGTACACACCTAAGTTTTGGCGATAAATATTTAAAAAAAGCTATATTATCACTGAGTAACATAGGCTATATTAGAAACCCGTGCGATGCCGGGACGGGCCGCTAGTCCTTGATAAAAGGTAAGCTGACATGAGGACGCACAAATAGAGAAGATTTTTTCAAATTTATCCTCCTTCAATAATGTAATGATTTTTGCTTCATGGAATTCTGTAAAGTAATGCAATTCGACGACTTTTTTCTGGGAAAGTTGTAGTTGGTACTTAGTGTAAGAAATATCTTTCTTATTTTATGTACTTAGTGAGTTTTTCCTGTCACCCAACAATAGGTACCTGCTGTTATTTAACTCTCATCTTTATGGACGCTTGTACTCAAGAAATTACCAATACCTACCTACTTAGGTAAGTACCTACAAGCAACAGAAAGGAATACGTGACCCCGCATTAGCAAACACCGCTGAGATTTCCTACCAATAAGTTTTAAATAAATATTCAACGAGTCGCACGCCCTCATCATACTGTAGCGAGCGAATTCACTCGATTTTTTTTTAAATATATACTCTATTCCAATGTACATAAAGATTAAATGTCTATGACAAAGACCACGCGGCCACGCGTCTGACAGGGAACCCTATATTCTGTCTAATAAAATGATAAAATTGATAGTAGGTTCTTCTTTATTTTGGCGTCTACTTTCATGTCAGCTTACCTTTTGCCAAGGATAGGGCGGACCGAGCAATAGTCCCAATATTATTTTGATGACGACTGCCATTTTGGTTATCCATAGCAACTTCTAACTTATAGTATCGGTTCACTACTACTACAGCCCTTTTAACGTCCCACTGCTGGGCACGGGCCTCCCCTCAATGCGAGGGGGATTCAGGCCATAGTCCACCACGCTTGCCCAGTGCGGGTTGGCAGACGTCACACATATATCGAGAACTAGTCAAGTTCCCTCAGACGTGCAGGTTTCCTCACGATGTTTTCCTTCGCCGTTTCATTTCATAGCAAGTGATAATCTCGGATGAAAATGAGATTCGCATATAAACCCAGAGGTGCGAACCGGGGTTTGAACCTGCACACTTTGATTGCAAGGCGTGCGTTCGACCACTCGGCTACCATCAGTTCACTAACTATCACTAATCTCATTTTTTTTCAACCATCCATTAGCTTGAGTTACCGACGGCATTTCGTTGAACAATGTACTCTACCAATCAGTTGATACAGTTCGTTTTTATATTGGCAAAAGTAGTCGCGTGCGTTTTGACGCGTTTGTTATAGCAAGGGCTTCATGCTCGTGTTGTTTACGCTGTTACCACCCGCACTCGCAACACAAACAAACCAACAAGTGTATGCACTACACCACGCCGAACGAATGCAAAATGTTAACAGTTTACACAACAACAGTACAGACTGCGCGGCTGTTGAAAACATAGACGATTCTATTACAGACGAGACGTTTAAATCGGGTTATATTTCTTGCCTATGAACACGAGTCCTCTGTGAGGCAGCCGTGGCAGATGCATGATGGCTCCTCTTGCATTATGTTGCGCCAGATATCATCAATTGGCATCAAGCTTTTGCACAACAAAATTTACATCAATTTCTTTAAAAAACAAGTCTAATTAATAATGTTTCACATAACTATTAAAGAAACCTATGTTAAATCTCGATGCTATGATGAAAATACTTTTATAGATTTGCATTTATTAACAAAACAATAAGTTTATTATTTAAATGAAATACTAAACAAGTTTCAGTTAATACTAATACGGTAGATTTAAACGATCTAAACGTTCTTAGAAACGAAAAAACTATTTATAGTATATGAGTGCTTATATCGTTACCGTATAAATGGACAAAATATCTCAACAAACATCTTTTTAAATTGATTCATTATTTATTTCAGTTCATCATCAAAATGAGGAAAAAAATGTATTAAGTTTAATATAAAGTGATTAGTTTCGCCGCGCCGGTATCGTGCGCACCTAATCAAACAAATATTCACGAGGATATTGAACTTTATCAGCTATTTTAATTGAACAGTCAGTATTATATTTTAATTAAGACCAAAAACAGCTTGCATGCACACATTCTACGGTACGTATTTTTATTGGTAGACTGTTTTTGTTCTACTTTGAATTAAACTAATTTGGGAACGGAACCGACACAACCATTTACCAAAACACACCCAAAAAACCCAAATCTCAATTAATTATCTATAGCATATTTTCTTTTTCCATACTCTATTTTCATACATTTACTGGGCGATTATGTAATTTGTTACAAAACAGTTTCCACGGCCTTACGAAAAAAAAACTCAAAATTTCACACAAAAAATCGCATTCTTTTCCACCCCCAATTGACAACAGTTACTTAATCGCTCTGGTGTTCAATAATATCTATCTCAATATCAATATTCGTCCCTTTTGTGTTTACTCATGTAAATATAGTTTATGATTTAATCGGCTTGTTAGATGCAATCGGCGACGTCGCGATCGGCCCTATCATCTCATCCACTGAAATGAATTGACGGTTCTGTTTATCGGTGATCGCCATATTGGCGTGCGCACGCGCAACCATCTAAGGCAGGTTGCGTGAACCTTGTGGGTCACGGACTGTCCATACCGCCGTGTCTTAATCGAATCGATCTGTACCTTTCCGCATTTATATTTGGGGCGTGAGAAAAAAAAACCTTCGTATTTTTTATGGTTGCAGTTCAAGGAAAGGATTAAGATCTCGGTGTTGCCGGATAAGAATCTTGAATTTGTGATACAAATTTGTACGAGCCGATTTTGACTTTTGAGAACACCATTGCTATTCATGTTCGGTCGTGTTTGGGGAAAAGTATGTTGTGTTGTATAATATAGAAGCCCTGTGCCTGTGTCATTATTTATGTAATGGATGTTTATTCTTCTTCTCATTCGTTTCGCTCTTGACAGAGCGGTCGTGGTCACGTCGAGGCATCCACGTCGGTGGCGGGGGCGGACACAGCTCTCCGAACGATCTCACGCCATCGCTGTTTGTTAGCAGACTGCCTCGCGCAGTCAGACACACGGTTGCCCACTGCGGACTTTACTTGGTCAGTCCAGCGCATAGGTGACCTGCCGCGCGATCTGCTTCCTTCTACCTTTCCCTGTACTACCAGCCGCTCTATGGAGTCACCAGCTCGTCTAGAGACATGCCCAAAGTATCGTAGCATGCGTGATTGTACTACAGCCGACAGACGCTGCGTGATGCCGAGCTCTCGGAGTAAGGACACGTTGGTGCGGAATTCCGTCCACGATATTCTGAGCATCGGATGTTTATTACGTACTAGCTATTATCTGCGACTTCGTTCACGTGCAAAAAAGGAGCCGAAGTTAGTCCTTATAACATTAGCCATCTGTCAGTGAAAGTCTAGTCCAAGTCAGTCCAGCCGTTCCGGATATTACCTGGAACAAATAGACATAGACACAATAAAAATAGTGTTCTTATATGCATTTAGAAAATACCTTTTATGTCAACATTATAAAGATGAACAACAGTTTTATTTGTTTATATTAATAAGGAATGCAGATATATAAATTCCATATTCCAATGACAATTCGAAGTTAATGTAAAAGTAAATATATTAAGTTGTCACTGTCAATAAAAAGGTTAGATTAACGAGGTCGGAGCTTCCAATTTCTTTGAATAATTTACATAGCTAGGTGCGTCATACATGACTTAAAAATAAATCTTTACATGGTTTTAAGCGAGGCTTTTATCTTGACGCCTTTAACGAGAATGCATACTTCAAAAGCTATTAAACTTTACTGTACCTGTGAAGCATATTAACCCATACATTACACATATCTCAAAGCAATACCCATACAAACAGATAGCATACATTTCAAACAGAGGTACCATACATTCTATTTTAATCGTAGGTACTTATATCGAATAAGCACCATTGAATAAGATGCATATTTTTATCACACAAATGAGCCAATAAAAATAACGTACAGTGCTTCAATTACAGCAAGTGCATTGAACTGCGCACGGTGCGCAGGCGCAATTAGTTCGCGCAGGAGCGGATAGGTTAACCCGTATGTCGAACATCGACATAGAAACAGGATAATGACAGTGTTGATAGTTAAATGCATTTATGATGAGAGAAGAGTAAAAAAGTTTAAGGGTATTTTTCTCATGTGATTGTTCGATAGTTTTCATTCTGATAATGACTTTAATTCTATGATGTAGTCAGAAATATTCTCCGTTTTGAGTAGTTATAAAAAATAATTTTAAATTGAAAAGTTTTATTTTGGTTAGTCCTTGGAGGCACTTACGAAATGTAACTTGTCAATTTTTTTTACTATAACGGAATACCACATGTACCCAAAAAAATATGGCTTGAAACTGAAAATAAAGTAGTTAACTAATTTTCCGCTCGTAGGTGCAACTTTGCACCTAGGAGCGCAGTCACTACCTCTCCCCTCACGGTAATTGCCCAAGCCGGGGTCGTGCCCTCTGTGGCGCCTTTGAGCTAGTTGCCACCCTTTTCCGCCCTTAAGGCCTTGGTTGGAGTGCACTCTGCGCTCGCCACTCCTCCGGTAAAGCTGTAAAGGCCACCTCACGGCCAACAGCGTAGTCCATTAAAAAAAAGTTAACTAAGTAACTGTTTAATTAGTACCTATGATTCTTCAGACTGTAGGTACTCAATTAATAACAATATCTAAACGTCATGTCTATTCAATAAATTAGGTAAAGCTCTCTCTTTATATTATAACTCGTTGATTATAAATAGGTCACACTTTAGATGCGTCAACTTTCAAAATAATTAACGCCATAAAAGCGCCGAATTAATCGATTTGTAATCAGATTGTAAAGGTGAATAAATCACGAACAAATTATTGCTTTCACTTATTTATGAACAATTACGTTTATTACTAGCAATTATGATAAGAATTAATCGGACAACGTGTCATGGAGTGGCGGGTTTCTTTTTATTTTATACTAGCGGCCCGTCCCGGCTTCGCACAGGTTTCTAATATAGCCTATGTTACTCAGTGATAAAGTAGCTTTCGAACGGTTAAAGAATTTTTAAAATCGGTCCTGTAGTTTTTAAGTTTATTCGTTACACACAAAAATACAAATCTCTTTATAATATTAGTATGAAGTATGATAAACCCACACTTCTTTATAAACCATTTATAATAGGCCTCATCTAATTAATTAATTACTGGAATTAATAACTTTATCTGTGTTAGTGGGATATGGTTGACCGCGCTATAACCATTCAGCATAACGCTTGTAACCCTGCATCCATAGACGCGTCAAAACGGACGTGACAGATTTATTGTCAATACCAAAAAAACTCTGTGTCAAAAATGCATAAATATTGAATTTCCGAGTTAAAAACCACATAACCACGTGTCATAGCTCGTTGAAAAATGAGCTGTTTGTGTGACGCAATACAGTTCACTTTATTGTTGGCAAAAATGTTAACGCCCGCGTCTTAACGCCCTAGAAAGCACAATTATCCAACGAATAATCGAGAGATGTTTCACGTATTGTCGTGTGACTTTTGCAACAGCAATTCAATCTTTATTTATATTTCCTTAGAGTACATTTTAAGTTATTACTAAATTATTCGTTATTCTTCATTCTCTTACTTCTTTATTCATAAAAACTAAAAATTACTATGTCTAACCATAAAATTGTAGATATAAGTAAAATATTATATTAGTAAAAGTTTGTTACTAAATAAATAAATTTTCAAAGAAAGTCAAGTTAATTCAATCGCTCTAGTGAGTGCAGGGAGTTAACACTCAAAGCCTATGAGCAGACCGTATCTAATTGCGACCGTAACACATCCGGTACAGGTCTCGGATCCACTCACCTCATGTAATCACAACACTAAATACATTAATTTATAAGGGGCGAGTTTTTAAGGGGCAAAGGGGCCCTCTAATCATCGCTTCCTACAACGAAGTTTTGCAAGTCTATTAACTATTGTGAATATTTTTATTGATATTAGACCATACAATGTAATTTAGAATAGGTAAATATACAATTTTGGAAGTATTTAAGTTCTTTAATCGTTATATATATAGAGTTTAATAATAATATCGCCAGACAAGCGCTCTATTAAGTGTGAAGCGCTCTATTTAGAGTGGAAAACGCACTATCTTGAGTGAAAAGCGCTCTATAGAATGTAAAGCGCTTAACCTAGAGTGTAAAGTGCTGTATTTAGAGTGGAAAGCACTCAATCTTGAGTGAAAAGCGCTCTATAGAATATAAAGCGCTTAACCTAAAGTGTCAAGTGCTCTATTTAGAGTGGAAAGTGCCTCTATTGAGTGTGCTAAAGAATATAAAGCGCTCTATAAAATGTAAAGCGCTCAACTTGGAGTTTTGTGTGCTGTATTTAGAGATTTAAGCGCTCTACATAGAGTATAAAGATAAAGACAGCGTTGAAAGATGGTAATGGAATCTAACCGCATAGCAAACCCGTATATCAATACAGATATATTAATTGTAGCTCGTAGACCGTACTCAGGGGCGTAGTTAGAAACATATCTAGAAATAGAATAACCTAGATCGCGTGAATCATGCGCAGCTATTCTGATTTATTATAATAATACACCGTTTGTAATGCTGATGTGTTTGTTAAGGTCTAGACCGAAGCTCAGTCTGTCTTATCGACGACGGTTCGGTCTAATGGCTTAAGGGTTCGATTCCAGGCGGCGTCAAATTCTGTAAATGGCCTTTTAGGAATTTGTTCTCGCCTGGGTGTAACTGGGATCGACCGTAGTCCGTTGTATAGTACCTACAGTACAAGCTTTGCTTAGTTTCGCATCATACGATGACTATGTGTTCGATGTTTACTATAATTTACTTGAATTGAAATAATTTAAGAAAACAATAATATAAGAAAACAATATATAATTTACTTTTTAGATTAATTAATAGCAGTGGTAGCCGAGTGGCCGAACGCACGCCTTGCAATCAAAGTGCGCAGGTTCAAACCTTGGCTCGCACCGCTGGGATTCATTGCGAATCTCATTTACATCAGAGATTACCTTACTATTGAACGGTGAAGGAAAACATCGCGTCACGTCTCTAGAAATTCGTGTGAAGATCACCAACCCGCACTGGGCCAGTGTGGTGGACTATAGCCCAAAAATCTCCCTCATATTGAGGGAGAATGCGCCTTGTATAAGACAATGATAATAGGCTCGCCCTCTATTACATCGGGACCAAAATACATCGGCGTAGTGTGGGCGCACTGCAGTGCATCTCTGCCTACCCCTTCGGGGAAAACAGGCGTGATGATGTATTGTTTTAATTAACAAAGCTTTGCGATACTCGGGCGTCAACACTTTTGCCAACACCCCAGTAGTGTGCAAGCTTTGTCATTTCGTTGAATACTGAACTTTTTTACTAGTTAATACAGGTCGGATTAGTATTGGCGGGCTCAGTGGCGCATCTTGGGAGAGGCCTACGTCCAGCAGTGGACTGACACAGGCTGATGATGATGATGATAATTAGTATTGGCAAAAACAGATAACAGTTAGTCGTTGTCAGTATGCAATTACCTTAACACAGCTTATTTAGTGCAAGCTATCTTTCGCCCGCGGCGTGGCTCGCGTGCTCCTCCTAAATAATGATTGGATAGTATAATTATTCAGTCTAGAGATGCAGGAAGTGTCGTGCCACTAAATTGTGTTTGTAGTGTTTAAATGGCGTTTACAACGGTTGTTAAAATGTCGAGGTGTACCGGTAATCTTGGCGTTCCTCCAAAAGTTTACGGAAGAGATGTTTGTAAATCGTGATCACTTAAAAGGGTTTTACCACCACCTTTTAAAGTATTATTGTTTAAACAGTATTACTACTACTACAGCCCTTTTAACGTCCCATTGCTGGGCACGGGCCTCCCCTCAATGCGAGGGGGATTCGGGCCATAGTCCACCATGCTGGCCCAGTTCGGGTTGGCAGACTTCACACATCTAACGAGAACTAGTCAAGTTCCCGCAGACGTGCAGGTTTACTCACGATGTTTTCCTTCACCGTTTCATAGCAAGTGGTAATCTCGGATGAAAATGAGATTCGCACATAAATCCCAGAGGTGCGAGCCGGGGTTTGAACCTGGACACTTTGATTGCAAGGCGTGCGTTCGACCACTCGGCTACCACTGCTATTAAACAGTAACTGTACATTTTTGCTAGATTTTGTACTGATTACCTGTCAAAAACTGAACGTAATATTAAGAACGTTGCTGCTGTAGATGGTGGTACGGGCTGTTCTTTGTACCTTTTTGCTCTTATTGTAAGTTTAAGGTCCAGTTAAGTTAGATCATATGTCAAGACTAGACTACTGTCACGGACTCTCGCTCTCTGACTTATTTCGTACGAGGTAAAGAGACAAAATTAACATATTTTGTGATATATGGCTTTTCTTGGCGATCATGCTGCAACTACAGGCGTTACTCAGTTAACAACACAATTGGTGTATGGGGATTTTTGATGTAAAACATCTATTGGCGCGCTTGGTGAGTGAGAGGAACTGTTGAAGCCGCGATGCCGTGATGCAAAAACTTCGAGCAGCTCCGTGGCTCCTCGGTTCTTTCCGCCGCTTAGACTCCGCCCACCGACTGACTCCGCTCACTCGCCGCTACGACGCTTCTCTCTCTCAACTCTAAATAACATAATGTTTCACATCTGCCAGGCGTCCCACGATGGCTGGGTACAGTTTTTTTCTAGTCGATTATACCATAGAACCACCCACATACATAAACAAACTCTGTGCTAATATACATAAAGATTGAATTTCTGTGGTTAAAGCCACCACGCCCCTCGCTTCAAAATTTGCTCGCACTGTCAATGTCATTTCATTGAAAAATGAACTTTTTCTGTGAGTCAATACAGTTCGCTAAGGTAATGGCAAAAATTCTAACGCGCAACTCTTGACGCCTCATCGTGCGCGTGCGCAACTCAATGTTATCACTGTATTTTTCGAGTTCAGTAATCTCTGGATCACAATAGTTGGATTGCACAAAACTGACAGTGAACAGTTAGGGCCGTATTGTGACCCCAGGGGCCAATTCCCAGGGGTCAGGTCCCTTTGTGCGACCCCAGCCGCATCGTGACTGACGCTATTGCGTACCAAAATGGTAATTATGCGGTATTCTATGGTTCGTTTAGTTGACTATAGAGTTTTGATGTTGATTATCTGTGGCAGTTTCGCAATCCGCTATTTTACAAATACAAAAAAAAAACCTCATATAAAATACAAAAGTGGTAGCCTCGTGGGCAAGAACACCCGCCTAGAACGTAAGGGGTGCAAGTTCAAATCCCAGGCCCGCACCTCTGAGATAATTTTCATGTGCGAATGTCATTTTCAACAATGATTACCACTTGCTGAACGGTGAAGGAAAGCATCGTGAGGAAACCTGCACGTCTGTAGAAAGGCGTGTGAAGTTCACCAACCCGCACTGGGCCAGCGTAATGGACTATGGCCCAAATCTCCCTCGTATTGAAGGGGAATGTGCCCGGTATAATGGCAATAGGCTCGCCCCCTATTAAATTGGGACCAAAATACAACGGCGAAGTGTGGGTGCACCACAGTGCACCTCTGCCTACCCCTTCGGGGAATACAGGCGTGATGATGTATTAAAAAAAATGTTTATCCTCTATCGTAAGGTAGTGTATAATAACGCGAATCTTTAAGATGTTCGGTCATATCATTCGTAACGAAGACTCATTGGAACGACTAATGATACAAGGAAGAGTAGAGGGTCAACGCTCCCGCGGCAGATCACCAACAAGATGGACAGACCTTATCAAGTCCTCCACGAAGTGTACCCTTAATGAATGTGCACGTAATGCTACTGACAGAGAAATATGGAGAAGTCTCACAAAAACCGCAACCAACCAACTGGACAATCCATGACCACGACCACTCCGTCAGGAGTGTACGACTAAGAAGAAGTGTATAATATCCTAATAGTCTTACTAATATTGTGAATGTAAAAAGTTTTCGAGGATGGATGGATGTTTGTTACTCTTTCACGCAAAAACTACTGAACGGATTTTGATGAAATTTTACAATATCATTGTTTGTACATCAGATTAACATATGGGCTATAATTTACACCGATATTAAAGAATTGAAGCAGTAGTAACCTAGTAGTAAATAAACGCTTAATTACGCCTGTACGGATGGATGTTTGTTAAGCTTCCCGCTCACTGGGGCGTCCTCACTTTTACAGTATGTTCTAAATATAACCGAGCAATCGTCACCTGTCTGCTCGCACCCCGTCGGCGACGGCGTGAAGATAATGACATTACGACCATCACTTTGCACAGAAATATTACGGATATGCCAAAAATGAGGAAAATCATTTAGAAATTTGTCAGTGCTCATTTTAGACCTAGTTTTTTTGTGACGCTTCAACAAATTCTAAAAAAGCTATTTCTGAAATTTGCCATCGTCGGGAATCGAACCCGCAACCGTCTAGTACAGTGAGCTGAGCTGCGAACCACTAAACCGGGCCAGTCGTTAACTTATTAGGTACTATCACGAACTATCAATGAAAACAAAAATAACTTTATGCAAAAACATATCCTAACACAATGTACTTAAAGTTTAATTTTATTCCAAAAATTAAAGTTGTCGGCAGTGTTGAGACTTTTAAATATCGAAGCGCGTGCCTTCCTTCTCATTCGTAAACGTATTTAGAATGAACAAGATGAAGTTGTCTAAAAACAAACGAACGCTGATGAGGCGCTCGGCTTAATTTCAAATTCAGTTCGAAATTCGAATGTTCTTAATTTGAATATGAATGTCGCAAAGTTTTAATCTTTAATCTTAAAATGGCGTTTGTGGGTAAGTAGGTATTACTTTTAATTTTTATGTTACACTGGATAACGCATTGGGGCGGGCAAGCGAATCCATTCGGCGTTTATTTGAAAATGTACTCTGTGTAAATACATTAAAGAATAAATTTCTTTGATATAAGTCACGCGGTTAAATTCCTTGGCGGTATCGATGATATTTAGTTGCTGAAAAATGCGCTTATTCTGTAAGTAAATACAGTTCGTTTTCCAGTGAGCAAAAAACGCCTAGATCTACAAACAAAAAAATATTTTCGATGTGATTTTTTAATGACATACCTACCCAAATATTTACCAATTATAATGAAACGAGCTCATTTAAAAATTAAAATCCAATATGTAAACAGGTAACACTTGCCTCAGCTGCCTTGATTAAAGGATTATCTCTAATGACTTCTTTAAACAAGGTTAATCCATCGCGGAGTGTTCTCGTAAAACAGTTAATCTTAGTTTATGATGTTTATGCTGTAATTGTGCGGGGAAAAGCCGAAAGTACCTACCTATCCTTTGTGCTTAGCGGGGATTAACTAAGGAAGCGAGGAAGTAGGTAAGTGCTTATTAGAATTTAAGGAAGGTTTATAGGTGGTTATACCTACCTATTTTTATTGGTAGAAAATAATTTCCTATACCGGTTGTATCAGCAGTCTGAAATAATATTTTAAGTAGGTACATACGGTAGCTCCTATGTAGATATTTAGTGAAAGCAGACTATACCTAACTGTCATAGTTTCTGAGTTACAGACCTTTGAATATTTATCACAGGTATCGTGTTTTGTCCTTAGGGCACATCCATAGTCCTATTTAACAGTGCAAACTACATCACCGAGAGACGACTACTAATATTCAGAAAACAGTACTTATAAATATCGCATAGGACAAGTAATATTTCAAGTTTATAAATGGCGGCGAAAAAAAAATTGGTTGTTTACCCGATACTAATGCAAACGTCAAAGTATTATTTCGGACTTCTGAAACGCTCTGTAGGTATATTTTTAACCAAAAAACGATAAACCTCTGTACCAGCTACCACTAAAACTTATTGCCAAAAGTAAACCTATCTAACTATCTATTAAGAATATTCTGGTAACCACAAAGATTATTGTCAAAGGTACCTACAGGTTTACAAGTCCGTGTTAAACCAACATTCCTGGCTACCGATGCGCTGACTGTTACCTCCTGATAAGCAGCTACTTAAGATCAACATGATTATCTTAACCAGTTTTTCGGAGAGAATCCTGCTTTGTTTAGGATTAATATAATTTGTTATGAAGTTGTGTAACATGTTAATTGTTAGTGAAACAACTTCTTCGGGTTTGTTAAAGTTACGATTTGGTTCTCGATCGGTTGGGTCAATGTGTTGAAGTTGGTTTTCGTTATGTTGATTTGCATAGGGACTAGACTGAGCCTTGATTCGTCAGTTTTCCATTTGAAAAAATATATTACAATTCTTTAATTAAACTTAGCTAAATGTAATTAACTTAATTTCCTTATCTGTTTTTTGCTAATCCAAAAATCGTACTATCATTCCTATTCGTTTTTTGTTACTCCAAAAATCTGGCAATCGAGAGTTATCTCGCCGCCAATGTATGGAAGTGCTCAATTTAAACCGGAGCTAAGCTAACGAGTTAACTAAAACCGCGTAAGTGGTTCAGGGTAGGCACAGCCCAAGGAAGGTGGGCCGCTGGTCCGTCGCAGCCGCGCGGGCGAGCGTCCGCGGCCCACGTTCCGAGGTGCGTTGCCTGGACAACGAGCGCGTGACGTCACGTGCTGTAGACCTTCTAACGAGAGCTAGTGATCTATAGTAACATCACACTAGAGCATGCACTTCCAATTATGTTTGGCACTTCTGAAGTATATATACAAAGGTGTCCAAAAACTTTGCCACCGCGATTTAGTGTTTTTCTCAATTGTATAATTTATATCGAAATTATATTGTAATTTTGCAACATCCAATAGATTTATAATGTATTTTTGTATTCAATAATGTAATTTTTTTGTAGAATTTTACGTTAAAAATTAATATTTTTTTATTTAAACTAAATTGTAACACGCATTTTAAGTGATTATCGTACACAGCGCCATCTAGCGTTTCGTATGGAAAATCGGCTCGTATGTTTTGTTTGAGAGATTTCATTCTACATTTAAATTTGGAACTTATAACAGAATTTGGATGCTCTATTGTTTCAAGTGTGAACATTCTAATGGTACATACATTTGTTCACAGGATATCAAACAATGAAAGAGACGAGAGTCCGGAAGACGCCAGCATCTCCCCAGAACCTCCCGACCGTCCACCCGGGAAAGTCCGCCAAGTGCATCCGGAAGACAAGAACCAACTCCTGGCTTACGATTCCACTTATCGAAAGAAAAATAAGCCAAAGAGTCTTCCGCTAGAGGAGAACCATTACAATCACTTAGCGAATACAAACGTAGCAATGTCTCCAATGTACCCGTTGACGCCGAACATTTGCGTGGAAGGCGGGAAGATTGAGTTCATAAAATCGCCGCCAGGGAGCGCTCGGAACAGTTTGGCGCTGGCGTCGCCGCCGCAAACTCCGTTGCTGGCGCGGCGTGGCTCGCGAGAGAAGCGCGAGGCACGCATATATGACGAGCAGACTGAGAAGTTCGACGGTGATAAGGTAGATGGCGTTTTAATCAAATATTAAGACTTACATATTTAAATATTTAGACTAACATTCTTCCATTACTGATAATGGCATGAATATGTTTCCATTTCATTAAAGACCTTAACAACATAACCATAGGAGTCTGTTCCAATAACTTGCTGAAAATCATAATTGATACACTCTGTTTTTATACATTTTGTAGTATAATCTAAGCCTAGTTTCTCATTGCAAGCAAAAACTTATAGCAAATCATACCCTTTATATTGCCCTGCATCGCATAGTCAAACATTATGCTTCTAAAACAAAGTTAAAACGTTCAGAGTGGCCAGGCTTAAGTTCGAACCAATTCAGACAAAGCAATTTCCTTGCAAATTGTCTTGAAAACTTTTAGTTTGCGGTCGCATTTCAATTTTAACAAGTCAACGGCCGTTCCTGTTGGGATCACTGACCCATGTCAAAATATCTCTCCAAAAAAGTTGTTTTGTTTTTTCATGTTGTTTTTCACAATTTTGTTTAGCTGGATAACTTTGCGTACTGTTTTGACTCGTCTCAAAGGCTTTGTTACGATTTAAACTAATAATACTTACAACTTAAGCAGTTGAAGGGCGGGCAACAGTAGTAGCCGAGTGGTCGAACGCACGCCTTGCAAATCAAAGTGTGCAGGTTCAAACCCCGGCTCGCACCTCTGGGATTTATGTGCGAATCCATTTTCATCCGAGATTATCACTTGTTATGAAACGGTGAAAGAAAACATCGTGAGGAAACCTGCACGTCTGAGGGAACTTGTCTAGTTCTCGATAGATGTGTGCAGTCTGCCAACCCGCACTGGGCCAGTGTGGTGGACTATGGTCTGAATCCCCCTCGCATTGAGGGGTGGCCCGTGCCCAGCAGTGGGATGTTAAAAGCGCTGTAGTTCAATTCAATTCAATGTAGTCAAGTAGTAGTAGTAGCATGCACTATTGGTGCCATACATTTCAGGGAGGGCAATCCCAGTTACATCCAGAATAGGGCAAATTCCAAAAAAGGCATTTTTAAAATTCGCCGCCGGCGGGAATCAAACCCGCATCCACCCAGTGCAGTCAGTCGAGCAGCCTACGCTCTAACCACTTGACCAAGGGCCCGATTTTATATTGATAGAGATCGATCTCTTTACGACATATGTCGAAACAAAAGAAAAAAGAAACATGCGTGTCGAATCGAGAACCTCCTCCTTTTTGTCGGTTAAAAATAAGACAAATTTGACGTTTCGTTTCTAAAAGAGATTGATGTCGATCGCACGAAAATGGGGCCCCTGGTTGTTGGCAAGATCAAGACGATCTCATAATTTTATTGCAAGCATCTATCAAAGGTACTTTTTTTTATGCCGGGCGCTTGGATGGCCCGGCCCGCGAGCTACATGACATAATCAGATAACTTATTTACTATGGACAGGGATGCGAGGGTTTTACATTAATTACTAATCTAGGATTTGGAGCTGTCCTTATTTCCTATTCTTAATTTATACAATTTTATTTTTGTTTACAGTTTTCTTTCTTATCATTACATTTATCTAAGGTACTTAGCAAGTAGGTACTGCATTACTTTTACAAAACCTTGTTATTGTGTCTAAAAACTTTGATTATCTTTAGTAACTCACATCCCCCTGCTTATCCCTATCGAGGGTTCACAATAATTGGACTGATGCACCTTAATGCGTGTTTAGTCGCACCTAAATTGTTTCTGAAAGCCTTCTCGAACAAGCCCTTTGTAAGCTCATCTCAAAAGATTTAGGGGCATGAGAGTCTTTGAACACTTTATATTGTTTATAAGTGTTTTTTTTAGTTGAGATTTGAGTGCTCTCGTTATAATCCATTTACAGTGGTGTTGTAGAACACATTTGTACTGATAATGCTATTGCTAGTAGATATATTTGTAGTGATTGTATCGAGGGGTGAAAGGAAATAGGAATGAAAATATTCCTGTACACTTCATTTGATATAAGCGACATTTTTTTACAAGCTTTATATTAACCTACAATGTATGTCCGGGTGGAATCTTGCAACTGAATTTTAAATCAGTTATCGTTAACCGCTTGAGCTGAAATTTGGTATAAACACTTACTTTGGATGACAATGCATGTTTAGCTATGTGACGTCATTCTAATTCCAATATGACGGATCACCCAAGATGGCGGAATAGTTATTTTTTCTGCACTACCGCAGTATGGGCATCAAATGAAAGGGCTTGCTGAGGAGAACACGAAAACTAAGGGCAATTAAATAAAAGCTTTTTTACTATTAATTTATTACTTTACAGGAGAGCATAGGTACTCATTCGACGCAGAAAAGGCTGATTCCAAATATGTATATAAGTAAATATCGCCCAAAAGTGTCGTTTAAGTCAAATAGCCGTTTGCCCCTCGATATGATTTTGTTACATCTTTGATAACAGAAAGTCACACTATGAGATATATGAGCATTCGTTATAGGTATATTAATCTCATGACATTGTTTTGGAGAATCTCCTCAGGAGTCCCAACTCCCAACAAGCGATTTTGGCTGAACTCAATGGCTTGCATTAGTTGGGAGACCTGTCCAGCTAGACAGCAACAATAGGTTGATGTTGATAGGATTGTTAGTAAAGTCTCCTTCAAAATCCTTCTCGGAAATAAATCAGGAAATACTTTGTAGAAACTACATCTGAATCTCTCGTGTTCAATTTTAAATAATGTTCTCATTTAATTCAAACGACGTCCGCAAAAACATATCTGCACCAGAACTTAGTTCACAGACATGCAAATGTTCGAGGACAGTAAATTGAATTAATTGCATAGAATCTGGAAGCGAATCGGGTGCGCGGGCGAATTCTAATTAATTCACATTATTACTGTTACTTTATGCTGACATGAAGCATTGGAGTGTTCGAAGATATCGGGAAATTAAATTAAACGGAACGGACTCATAGTTGAAGAGTTTGCTTTATCTACCTCAATAGCTGGTGTCGACGCAGTACCTATTGTGAATGTTACGCGGTTCCTACGCTCGCAGTTCCTTGACGTTTACGTAAATACAATTGAATTGCAAATTGTATAGATAGGTTTATAAGTGTTGTCTTCAGTATTTTTGTCATCAATATCCGACCTGTATTTTAACTCATTCGAGTTGATATCGAAAACGAGTTCTAAAATTTGAAATTTTGTGTTTTTTTGGTCTTGGTTTTAGCAAAAATTTGTCGCTCGCGCTTGACGCGCCTATTTGGATAGAGTTTTAGTACTAATAAAGGTATCATTGTCAGACCACAGAGCAGTAACTACATGCTCCGAATCCACTCAGGACATATTATCGGAAACCGATTTGCATAGTTAAATTGGAAATGTGTTCTCATGTAAGACAAAGTTGGAGAGATGAAGATGTCATTGTAACTAAGTCCTTACTGGCACACTTGTCTAGGAAGTTCTTAAGAGCTGTTAACACTATCGCTGCGTTGTGGGATCATATTGACTCATGGCGAACTTTCATCAAAGTTACTAACTGGTGCGTCATGAGGTTATATTGACTCTATGAGTCCGTATAACCTCATGACGCACCAGCTGAAAGTACAGTAAAATGTTAAATGTGACTTTGTATTGGGTTTGTAATTCTCAAAAGGATGATTTAAACAAATCAAATGATTTAAAATTTCTAGGTTTTAAAGAGATCATGAAAACTATAGTTAAGTTAGGGTGATGATCCCTTACAAGCTTAAATTGTGGATCTTGGGGCATACTAACAAAATCATTTAAATAAAGTACATTAGCTATATTTTGATTGGAATTATTGAGTTTGTTAATTAATGATGGGTAGAATCGTAAATATCGAAGACCAGTAATTATGTACGGCTCGGAATGCTGGGCGGCTAAAGTGCGTGAAGAGAAACGTCTCCACTCTGCCGAGATGCGAATGTTGAGATGGATGTGTGGAGTGACGCGAATGGATAAGGTGAGGAATGTACATATTAGAAGTAATAAAAAAGTAGCGCCCATAACAGAAAAAGTGAGAAGTAAGAGACTAGAAAGGTTTGGGCATGTGATGAGAAGAGATGAGAAGCATTTGACTAAAAGAGTGATGAGTATGAATGTTGATGGATACAGAGCGAGAGGAAGACCAAAGAAAAGATGGATGAAAAAAGTGATATGATTGAGATCGGAGTCGATGTTGGTATGACGGAAAAGCGAGACGAATGGAAGAAAAGGACATACGGCGCCGACCCCAAATAATGGGATAAGGTAAGGCAAATGATGATGATGATGATGGGAATCGTAAATATCGACCCTTGAATGGCAATCCTTACAAAGCGACAAAAAATCTTACAATGAAATATACATACCAAACATGGAGATATTATAACGGAGATGGCATTTTTGAGTCCGCGCTGCGGTAAAATTTTCTGGTTCATCTGACTCCGCCATTGTTGTTTTTCCATATAGTTGCCGTATACTACAAGCACATATAACAACAATGGCGGAACAATCGCCGCAGAGCTATACGAAGAGAGGAGTTGTTATGGGTACTCTAGATACTCTATGATACCATACGACGCAGAAAACTCGAATTGTCATTGATCCGCACAAGAAATCCGAGAACCTGCACCCTTTGTTCCCGGGGCGGGCGTTCACACATTCCTAGGAACTAGTCAATAACTTGAACTAAAATATCTATTCCGCACCCTCAAAGGAAACAATGTCAAAGTCAAATTATTTATTTTGTATAGGCCTATGGGGGCACTTAAAAATTGTCAAGTTTACATTTTTTTTTCTTATATACTACCACCGCATCGAAACGCGACCTCAACCGAGAAGATCCGGCAAGAAACTCAGTGGGCTGATCATTTTGTGGCTGATCAATATAGATCCCTTTTCAATTTTCTTTGCAAATAGACAAACACATCAAAACTTTTTAATAAGCTATTTGACTATCACACATAACTACAGATGAAATAACCACTACATATACATTCTACTTAAACGAAACTCAATTCAGAAATGTTCAGAAATAACCTCACTTTAACGTCACAACAAAACTTACAAATTTATTTGCAAAAAAATCTTTTGGAGTCTGTTTAAAAATTGGTTTAATACGCACACCATGAACTATGCTTCATATTTAGTATCGCAGTTAGAAGAAAATCATCAGATGATATATCTCTTTCTACTCGCTTTGTTTATTGTGCTCATTTTCTTGGATTTAAAAAGCAGAAATACGCCTCATGTGAGGCAAGAAGAGCAGAAGATTTGTAGGTCTACGATGTCTTTACCTGCGCAGACTTGTGTTGATAAACTAAATAATCTTGTCTTGATTACGAAGTCCAATAAATCTTTGTGATTCAAGGTTTGTTTCTACGTGAGTACAACCATCGATAGCATAGATAGTTAACTCTTTAATGTTCCACATCTCTAAGAACAGAAATTACATTAACGATAAGTAATAATTAAACATTTCCAGATAACACATACTTATTTTATGATCCTAATACAGCAAAGCATATACTATGGACAGCATACAATATACTGGGGGTGATCCTGGTTATAACCAGACCAGAGCATATTCCGAAAAGCCAAATTTCCAAAAAAAATATTATTTAGTTAGACTAATCATGTTTAAGCAAGAATTTATAAGTACCTAACTTGTATGTACCGTCTGATGCAACTAGGTAAATACAGATAACACCATCCGTTTCCCATATCACGCCATAACTCTCCCATAAACCAGGTAATGACGATCCGCCATTAGAGGGCACTCGGTACGTCTGTCTGTCCCATTCTCTGTAACATTAGCGTAAAGTGGCACATACGTTATTTTGCTCTATCAGCGTGGGGTTCAGTTATAAATGCGAAAGTGAAATATTTCTATTATATGTAGAGTTTGCATTTGTAAAGTACGTGTCTACAGCGCCAGCATCTCGGGTGAACAGAGTATAAAGTGCAACGATCCAGTTTGCAAATATGAGTCTTGGTATGCTGAAAACACAGACTTATTTACAATGTTTCCAGTCCGTCAATTATGATGATAGTTTTGGAATGTATGTATCTATTTATTTTGGAGCTCAATCTTAAAGAGGCATTGGTATTAATTAGAAGTAAAACATTTTGCTAACAGAGTAGTATTTTACAGTACTCTGTTAGTCACGTTAGTACGTGAGATTTTCATATTACTAGTTAGTCCCGTAGCCAGTCCAACTAAACAATTTGCTTCTTTTGGTCGTAGGCAGACACGGCAGGAGAAAGAGAGAGACTACTAATTTTTTATGAGTTGAAACTCATTATTTCAGTATGTGGAACCAAAATTTAAAAGGTAATGAGAAACAAAAAAAGATATCTTTACTTTACAGCCAATTCAATTGCCTCGAAAATTGGTAGCGGTTTCAAAAGTTCTCGTCTCCCATTTAAACTGTGAGAGTTCGTGTACTAAACTTTGGTCTTACGAGACTATTCCGATTGTGGTTCCTTGGCACTGGTCCATGCGGAGGCTGTAAAGATCGCTATCTCGATCCCTATTCATTTGTCCGGATGTTGGAATGCTCCTAGTCTTGTTTCTAGCGGTCAGTGTTTCTGTAACTTGAAATGTAATGCCCACTTTATATTTTTTATTATTTATCTCGATGCTTTTGCCCCTATTTCCGTTTCCTAATTCAATAAGACCTAAAAAATATATTTGCCGCTAAGATATAAAGTTTATTTCTAATTCGTTACTTATTTTTACACTCAAATTCGAAGAAACGTACAGTATCATTACTTTGCACATCTCTCTGAAAATGGATTCATAGTTTTGTATAATATTAAGGCTATGTATGAACATATCAACGAATTTCGTTGAAATAAATAAAAATATCCTACATTTACAGTAGCATTATTCACCATTTGTAAGACCACAGCTATTTAAGTGATCTGCAAAAGGATATATTGTACCTATTTTGAACAAATTTTATTTATAGGAAAATGTAGGGTTTTATTAAAGAATAAATAAATAATTGACATAAAACTATTTTACGGATTTTATCGCGTTTATTTACTATTTTATTTAAATCCGTAAAATAGTTTTATTTCAATGTATAGTATTCGCGTAAATATAAGAAAACAATAGAAATAAAAATGTTTTAAAAATGTACCTACATTCACAAGTACCTAGTAGTAAAATTTAGGTTTCATAACTTTGAGAATAATATGCTAAAATTACGTAACATCACAAGCATTCGGTGTAAGTGTACGCAAAAGAGGTCTCAGAATGAAATCCAATCTCGCAGATTTGTTGGCGCCGCCACCGCTTGCATTTTGCCAATAAAAATATTTTTACAATGTTATGCCTTTTATGTGGAAGTCATTGTATTTTTTTAAACATTTCTTTACGACAGTGGATGAACAACCATAGAAACATTGAAGCCTAATAACGAACTCTGTGTCAATGTACATAAAGATAGAATTTCAGTGGTGAGAGCCACGCGTGGGGACGCGTCAAAATTCGCCCGCGCTGTCAGTGTCATTTAGTAGAAGAATGTACTTTTTCTCTGAGTCAATAGAGTTTGTTTTGATATGGCAAGTGTCGAGGCTTTAAGTATCGTTAGGTATTCATCCGCCATCATTATCACTGTCATCACCCATTGTTTTTTATAATGTGTATTTTTTGAATTTGCCTTTGATATTAATTACTTGACACTAGCTGAAATACCCGATAAACGCAGGTGGAGCCATTCCTCATCTTATTCCATTAAATATCATCATTTTATTCATTTCGTAAAAAAAGAAAGTATCGTTAGACAGGGACAGCAAAATTTGCGTGAGAGGATGAGACATCCCGTACCAAAAGGAACTATTGACTAAAGAATAAGTTAATTCTTCAACTGTATAACACTGACAGCGTGGCTTCTACCACAGAACTTCAATCTTTATGTATTTTGACATAGAGTCCGTTACGGTCTTGGAAAATATTTTGACAGGCGAGCGTTAACGCCCCAGTCTGCCGGGGACTTGAAGCAATCCTTTTCAAATAAAGCATGTCCCACCGTAAACGAGCAAAATAAAAGTTAACTGTCCGTAATCAATAGATAATGCATAAAATACGAGATCGTAACAACACAGTCAATAAACCATTTTTATTAGCTACACACCCATTCCAATTTGTTCCGTCCCAACAAATAAACTTAGTATGGAAATCAGTTTGAAATTCAAATTTTAACAAAGTCCATTTTGCTGTGGTTACGCAAGGGAGCATGTGGGGTGACCAGGTGGCAGTATATTTTAAGTATTCAACAAAAATGGCAGCGTAATAAAAACTTCTTGAATTGGTTTTATGAGACTTTTTTACACTGTGGTACCGTTTTCGATAAAGGTGCTGGGTTTTGTGGACTGGAAGGAAATAAGGTATGATGTTTCTTATACTAATATGTAGTGCAATAAAACTGTATAAGGTATAGGCACCTATTATGTAACTTATTCAAGCAATCCGCTTAAAATTCAGTTAGGAGTATTTTAAATTTACTTATTTCAGGTCCCTGAACACACCGCCTCCCAAGTTCATCCGTACCTATTAGTGGATATTAACAAAGAGTAATTATTTTTATTGTAAAAATCCTATTTTGCATTTTTTTTTCATGACTTGTCCCTTGGCTTATTCTGTATTTCATAATGGCTTGCCATAATATTTTAATCCAGTTTTTACTCCAATTTATCCAATATAAAAGGCAGCACTCTTTCGACTTGAGAATAGTTTGGCCAATGAGTTATTATGTCACCGGGAGTTTTCGTGACATATTACTAATTCCCACGTTTAATTTTGTATGTGATTTTGGCGGTACGTACATCAGATTGTTAGTGTCGTATAAGACTGCCGTGGCATCATTGAGACCTTTGGTCCAATTTGTTTGCTTATTTAGGTGTCTACGCTTTCTAAAGATTATGACTCTAGAAAATTTTACTCTATGGAGTTTGGCATAAAATAAATTATTGTTTCTCGCCTAAATCTACCAATATGTTCACCCTACCACCTGTCACCCTGCATATAGAGAGGCTTTGATAGATTTTGTCGGCATTTTTTCACATGCAAATGCAATCAATCATCCAGATATCTGTCATTTAACAGATCGCCCTCGCGGACTCCGCTCGTCCAGTTTGCGCACTTTGTCAGGCTTTGATTAAAATATCGATTTTGAAGTGATTGCTTGTTTTATCTGTGGTTTGAGATTACGTTTCAGTGTATATGAGGGTCAATTTGTCATATTTTAACATGGAGATATTATAATGGAGATGGCATTTCGAGCCAACGCTGCGGTTATTTTTTCTGGTTTATCTGACTCCGTCATCTTTGTTTTCCCATATAGTTGCCGTATACTGCAGGTACATGAGATAACAAAAATGGCGCAAAAATCGCCGCAGAGCTATACGAAGAGTGAAGTCGTTATGGCTACTCTAGATACTCAATGTATTTTAAACCATTCATTTTTCAACGAGTTGAATATTAAAGCGAATTCATCCGACATCTTTATTTCCCCCATCATCCATTTTTACCTATAATGTGTATTAATTGAATTTGCTATTGGTATTAATTACTTGACACTGGCTGAAATACCCGCTAACTGGAGGTGGAGCCATTCCTCATCTTATTTCATTAAATATCATTCATTTCGTAAAGAAGAAAGAATAGAGAAGTATTTTGCCTTTTAAATCGTTACCATAGATTATAAAAATCTCAGGTACCAGCTTTAAAATCCCTTCATACGAAATTCATAAGGCATGTGTACACTAAACTACACGGCTATGAAATACGCGGTCCACCTGCCGGGAGGCGCCATCTGTGGGCGTGGTAATTAATTCCGTTATGCATCGCTTTGGACGCCCGCCAACGATGCAACCGAACGGTGCGTTGCATTTTTTGTGCATCGTTTTTATGTTCCAAATAGCTGTGCCCTAGACTTCATACGCGCGGAATCTGGGAACCCTGATTTATTATTTGCCCAATATTAATTCCTCCTTGTAACATCAGCTATCTGCCAGTGAAAGTCAAAATCGGTTTAGCCGTTTGGGAGTTTACCCGGAACAGACGGTCAGTCACCACCACCAAGTTGCTACCACCAACTTGGGATCCAGTAATTAATATGATTAAATCCAAAACCAAGCGTACCATTGCAAACCTCAAGACACTGTGAGCACTTTCTGCGTGGATCGGACCGCAAACAACAACTAAATATGAGGGTACCCAGTTATTAACTAAGACATCAGGACGTCTAATACCTCAGTCCCCCCGTGACCATGGTTGCTGTAAAGCAGCTGAAACGTCGGGAAAATAAAATAGTAAATAAACGCGATAAAATCCGTAAAATAGTTTTATTTCAATGTATATTATTCGCGTAAATATAAGAAAACAATAGACGGTCAGTCAGTTTTTTTTTTCGTTTTTGTAATGGCTATCGATCGAGTATGCTTTAACTTGTAATGCTAATTTTACGTAGACGCTAGTGACTAGCGAGCGCTAACCGTGAATGTCGTGGCAGACCTACAGAATAAGCAACAAACTTATAATACGAAACACATCGTCGTCTCATCACGCCTACAATTCAAAAGTTACCCCACACCCAAACCAATTTGTGTAATGGAAAAACAAATTTCGCAAATGGATAGCGCCCTTTGATGCCGTGACCCGCCATGCTTTGCCTCATGCATCCCGGAATAATCCGTTTGTATGAGATTAGTGCGTTTTTCAATGGCAATCTGCAAATATGGAGCCTTTATACAGTCATACACTTACAATCAAATGCCAGAGGCATATTTTAAGGGTACTGAGGGACCATAGTTGTCTTCATCATTTGTCTAACGTCATCCCATTGCGTGGCGCAGTATGTCTTCTTCTTCCATTCATCTTGCTTTTCCGTCATACTGACATCCACTCTGATCTCATTCATATCACTCCTTATACACTCAAGAATTTGAAATCTCAGATTATTTTTTTTTAAAGATCCCAATAAGTTGATAAATAATAAAATATAAAAAAAAAAAACATGCACGTGAACTTGATAACCTTCTTGTTATTTCAAGACGATTATTAATTACAGAAACAACGTTTGATACTCATCATAATTAGGTACTATTCGTTTTTACACACTTATTATACAAGTAACCTTCGGTTTTTTATGTTGTATCTGTTTTATCGAAGTAGCCTATACGCATTAATTGAGACTCATTGTCCAATTGCTCAGTTCGTACACTGACTCGCGGTAGACAGATCGTCTACGAAAGAGGAATATGTGTGACACACAGTATATATCAATCATCCATTCGTTCTTTCAATTTAGCGTTCTCATTATTATCTTGTAAAGTATCACCATAGACTCTCACTGACCACAGACCAAGTGTTTTTACATACTCTGTTGTTGGCAAATTCATTGACTAAATACGATGGAGGCCATATCTTTTAAAAAGTTGAGTGAAGTGAACTTATTTTTTTCTATATGATGCTGCACGATTTGTGTTTTATGTCAGTGATAAATTTGAATACAACTTTATACGAGAATTTTATTAATTAGTTGAAGTATTTTATAGATATTTTAGTCAATCTTTAGTTAGTTGGTTCAAAAGGTAACTTAGGTTCTGCTAGTGACTTATTTATATGATTTTTTAAAGTGTAGTGTTGTGACTGCGAACAGTGATGTATTATAGTAATTACAATAAGTATACAAATAATAGTTCGTATACAAACAATCATAATAATGGATTTTATTATAAGGTGAGTTGTTTTCATTGTTTATTGCTCCCAGTCAAGATGACTATCAATAGACTTTTTTATAAAGCCGACAAACTGAACTTTGTGTCAATATACATAAAGATTGAAATTCCATGGTTAAAACAACAAGCAGCTACGCGTCCAAATTAGCTCGCGTTATCAATGACATTTCATTGAAAAATGTGCTTTTCTGTGAGATAAATAGTGTTGTTTTTGTTCTGGCAAAAAAATCTTGCGCGATGTTGGACGCGGCTATGGACCCAGCACTTTAGTGTTTTGTTATATTGTACACTGGTGTTCAAATAGGTACCGATCGTACGAACAAGGTAGCCGATAATATTTTGGTTTAAAATAATAACTTCAGCGAATACAATGTCTATGTCGACGATGTTATTATATGTCCAAAAGGTATAGTGGGAGCATTTCTTAACATGTGACAGTTTTGTTTGTAACTTTGCGATCTATGTGCGTCACATTGTCTGTGTCAAGACGTATAAGATTGGACGGACCATCAATGCGACCAATTTGATCAAATTTTGTTATGTTATTAACACATGTATTTAATATATTACACATGTAGCACATTTTTTCTATACTTTTTAGATAGAGATCCTATCATTACCTTCTGTATATTGACGATTCATAAGTGCCTGTATGGGTTTATTTGAATAAAAAAATAAAAATTCAGAGTTTAAGCATTGGTCTACGTACCATCAATGAGATTAATTTCGGTCCAATTTTTTTATAACGTTATTGAGACATATAGGTATCTATACTTTCTATTATCATTGGTGTATGTATCTCGGCACCGTCTCGTGGAGCCGCTTGATGGCGTCGCATTAGTTAGCCGAGCGCACCTGCACCGTGGCCCGGAGACAAATGGTCCACTTCACTACTTGCGATGTTTTTGTTCTTACAACGTGTACGCTTTGTTAGAGGGGGGGGGGGGGGGGGGGGGGGGGGAGAGAAAAAACAAGTTTGATGTTGGTAAATAGTTGGCAATATAAAAGAGGGAATTTGTTATTGTTTTTTTTTGAAGGACTTACACTGTTGGCCGTGAGGTGGCCTTTACAGCTTTACCGGAGGAGTGGCGAGCGCAGACCTCGCCGGCGATATCGGTGTAATTTGGTATTGTAGTCGCTGTATTAGGGAACGGAAGAAATTGGTCTTGTCGATTATAAAATTTATACTAAAGTAAGGGTCGACATTGGCATAAGTACCGCTAGTTGCAGGTGCAGACATTTCTCATCTTACTTCAATAAAATCATAAAATTTCATAATCTCATTCAATTCGTAAAAAAAAGAAAAACACGAACAATCACAAAAAGCTCAATCTACAACGAAATGTCATTATAGTGCAAGTACATTCATTCTAAAGTTAAAATTACTTTTTAATATTTATGTAAATGAAAGGGAGCAAGATATAAAACAGTGTGATACAGCGTTTATTAGTACAATCAGACAATACCGTCTCCAATTTGGGTCAAACGACTGTAATGATGGCAGCCATTGTCGGGAGCAATGATCCCAACGTGATGACAAAACTACACTCTTCCTTAAGTTGTTGTTTTGGAGTGAGTCGACTTCATAGAGAACAAGTTCACCTGTGTTCCGTTCTTGAACTAGTGTTTACGTAAATATTCTATCTATTTTTCTATGTTGTAATATATTGTCATAAGTATTTTTGTGTGTGTGGCAGCGGTGTTACGAGTATTCGCATCCGCATCCGCAAATGCGGAATATTCGCATTCATTCAGACATCTGCATCCGCATTCACATCCGCATCAATCAATGCGGAGTTTTTACGGATGCGGATTCACATCAACAAGTAACCACATGTAACGAAAGTGGGCGGAGCCAGAGTGGCATGTGCTCCGCGTTTGTTTTGGTAATTTGCTAACTTCATTCGGTAACTGACGAATAGGAAGGCGCACATTGGTAACAAGATCCTAAAGGTTTTGTTCGTTGTGTTTTTTCTCATTGTCTATCAATTATAGTTACAGTGAGTGTTTATCATCGAGCTATTATATACTAAGGAGCGGCCCTAAGGAGCCCGAACTGCTGTAAATTTCCGCCATATTAGAAGTGTCTTGTTTATATTGTTTGACACTTACGTACTTAATTGATCTGAATTCTATGTTGGTGGATTTCATATAAACCATTATTCCCAACCTTCAAAAAAATCGCCGCACAGCATTACGAAGAGTTAAGTTCTATCTAGTCTGAGGTTTACTGTGTACTACATAGTTTTTTGCGTGTTTAATGAATATTTTGATATAAATATTAAGTGAAATGTCTCCAGTGGTTTTCAGTTATTTGTGCACTTAAAATCATCCTTTTCAAATCCCAAAATGCGCATCCGCGTCGCATCCGCATCCGCATCTGCATCCGCGGATGTAAATTTTTGCATCCGTAACAACCCTGGTGTGTGGTGCTCAATACGTTTTATATTATGTTTACTCAACTGTAAATTGTCACCTCAAAATTTAATACCATTGTTTTGTAAAGTCTCACCCACCGACCAAGTGGTTTTAAACTCCGTTGTTGGCAAAATTATCGGCTAATCTCAATGGAAGCCATAGATTTTGAAAAAGTGAAGTGACTTCATAGTGTAAGCAGTAAACGATAATTCTTATTTAATGTACACAGTTTTAAATTGTTTTATTTCTTAAATTGAGGTACTCAGAAGTAATAGTATTGAAATTAGTCTATAAAGTTGCTCGTTAGATATCACCGCCCCCTTACTACCATCTCATTGTCAGCTGTATTGCTGTGTTCCTACATACATTTTTTTTACACTTTTTGCAGTACAATACAGTACAGTTTTGTGGCAATAGACTCGCCCCCTATTACATTGGGACCAAAATACAGCGAAGTGTGGTCGCTGCAGTACACCTCTGCCTACCCCTTCGGGGAATACAGGCGTCATGATGCGTCTTCGTATTGAATTGCAGTACAAAAAGTTTAAAAAACGAATAGTTGCGACAATAGTGTTAAAGATATATTAATTTCAGAAAATAAACGAATAGCATGCTACACTTTAAAGTTAGACACGGGCGGCCTATTATTTGCCAATACAAAACGAACTGTATTAACACATAGAATGAACACATTTTACAAAGAAACTTCATCGATAATGCCAGTGGATTTAGTCGCGTGGTTCGCGTCTTTGCTACAGAACTTTGATACTTATGTTTATTGTACAGAGTACATTTTCAATAAAATGATAGATTATTCCTCCGCATTAGTATTTAAAAGGCGTAAATCTAGGCATTATTGACGGAAACGGACACAATTCCAGTAATTTCGAGACTTTCTTTTTTTTTTTAAACAATTTTTAACTGAAATAGTTACTTATGGATTACTTATGTATTTATTAATTTGTACACAATATAAGTTGACCGCCTTTAAAATTGCCTCCTAAATGTGGAGGCACCAAAGGGCTACGAAATGAAATCTCCATCAATCACGGGGTGGCATTTTGAATGGCCCTGAAAGGACAAAGGGCTGTTTAGAATAAAATAAATTGAGAACTGCGAGTGAAACCTTTTTCCAATTGCCAGTGATTTATAGTTGTTTGGCCTATTCCTTAGGTTATAAGCCCCGAGCCCACAGTAGCGTCAAGACGTGAGCTATAAAATGTTTTGCCAGTACCAAAACTAACTGTATTACTTTATTCAAAAAGCTCATTCTTCAATGAATTTTCGTTAATGACGCCAGCGATTTTCGCAGCGTCTCTTGTGCCATTGAAATTCAATCTTTATGTATATTGACACAGAGTTCGTTTGTGGCTAGTGCTTTAATAATAAAGGTAGTAGGTGACGTAGTTGGTAATAGAAATGCTGATGTGTCTGGCACTTTTAAAAATTGGCCCTGTAACAATTAAGTGGAGACGAAGTCTTGGATAACAAAATCCAAGAAATAAGAGTCCCAAAATATAGCGGCGATAGATGCCAAGTTGTATACAAATATTCTTTGTATTTGTATTTATTACAGTTTAAACCAGTTTTTAGATAGAACGCGTTTTCCCTAGTTAGAACTATTTTAAATTAATGCCTTTGTTAAAACAAGAAGTACCTAGTCAAAACTAGAATTAAATAATGCTCAAAATTAATTAAATAATGCTCAAAATCAAGGTTAGGTTAGATATTTCTTTCTGAATATAAAATTCAGATATTTGATTTTCGGACAAAATAAACTAACCTAACCTAACCTTGATATTCAATTTTGAGCATTAGTTCATTCTAGTTTTAACAAAGGCGTTTAGTAAAAACTAGTTCTAACTAGGGAAAACGTGTTCTATCTAAAATCCGGCCAAGTGCGAGTTGGACTCGCGCACGAAGGGTTCCGTACCATTATCTGTAAAAACGCCAAAAAATCACGTTTGTTGTATGGGAGCCCAATTAAATATTTATTTTATTCTAATTTTTAGTATTTGTTGTAATAGCGGCAACAGAAATACACCATGTGTGAAAATTTCAACTCTCTAACTATCACGGTTCATGAGATACAGCCTGGTGACAGACGGACGTACGGAAGGACAGCAAAGTCTCAGTAATATGGTTCCCGTTTTACCCTTTGGGTACGGAACCCTAAAAACCGGTTTTAACTGTAACATATACAATACAAAGAACAGATTAATACAAATTAAATTTGCAACATTTAGCCAACTTCCATTTGAATGCAGTTTAAACTTGGAAAATTAAATTAACTGCTACTGGCTGTTAAACGATTATGGAGGTTTGCGAGGAAATGTATAAAAAGTAGAAGGAAAAAAGAGCGAGAAACAAAAAGAAAAAGTCCACTACAAACTGCCGTCGTTCAGTTAATCGCTCCGGACCGGTCAAGTGCGAACTGTGAAACAATTTTAAACACTGCGCTTTCGTATTTCAGAAATACAAATTACATATTGTTTTCTTATATTTACGCGAATACTATACATTGAAGTTAAACTATTTTACGGATTTTATCGCGTTTATTTACTATTTTATTTTCCCGACGTTTCGGCTGCTTTACAGCAACCATGGTCACGGGGGGACTGAGGTGTTAGACGCCCTGATGTCATAGTTAATAACTGGGTACCCTCATATTTAGTTGTTGTTTGCGGTCCGATCCACGCAGAAATAAAATAAAATAGTAAATAAACGCGATAAAATCCGTAAAATAGTTTAATTTCAATACAAATTACATTTTATTAAACAAATACAAATTACAGCCCTTTTTTTAAATGTCCCACTGCTGGGCACGGGCCTCCACTCAATGCGAGGGGGATTAAGGCCATAGTCCACCACGCTGGCCCAGTGCGGGTTGGCAGACTTTACACACCTATCGAGAACTAGACAAGTTCCCTCAGACGTGCAGGTTTCCTCACGATGTTTTCCTTCGCCGTTTCATAGCAAGTGATAATCTCGGATGAAAATGAGATTCGCACATGAATCCCAGAGGTGCGAGCCGGGTGTTGAACCTGCACACTTTGATTGCAAGGTGTGCGTTCGACCGCTCGGCTACCACTTCGTATTTATTAAAAGAGGAAAACATTTTTCATTGAGCTTTGAACACATTGTTAGATGTAACAACTATGTAATGTGTATTTATTAAATTTGTGTCAATAGCATTTGTGTAAAAAGCATTCATTAATTGACATTGACTGTTAATGGCAGGCAATTCTCGCAAGATCGGCATCATATCTAATTCGACATAATGTCTAAAAAATACAACAAATTTGACATTTCGTTTCGACATAATGTCGAATTAAAGATAATGTCGATCATGCGATGATTGGGTCCCTCATCTGATTTCATTGGAATTACACAATTTAAAAAAAAAATTAAAAGTAGAGCATAAACATTTAATCTCAAAAGCAGGCTATTACAAAAATTATCAGCATATCCAGGCTATTAAATTCTGTACCAAAAAAGTCATTATACATATGCCAGTTTAATATCACACGTTAATTATCGTCTGGATCACCGGGGTCCCGTGATGAAGTGCTCTACACGTTAGATTAGCCATTGTCCGCTAATGATCGATGAAAGAGGGTAGAGTGGGGGTGTGTGGTGTGAGTAGACAGCGAGAGCGGTTACGATAGGCGTTTTCACAAGCGTATTGAGATCCTTAACTCTACTATAAACTCTACATTTTTCATCTTGTTAATCAAATATTTGTATATAATCAAAAAGTGTTTTTTACTCAAAAAACATTCATCTCTTCTTGACATTTCAAATGTTTGGTAGAGTTGTTCTCCTGCTAATCGTAGTAACCCATTAAGTATTATTATTTTGCTGAGTTTAAATTTAGCGTAATTCATAGCTTATTCTTCTTCATCGTTTTAGCACGCCACTTTTTAGAGTGACTCTACATAGAGCATAATGTCTTCAGATGAGCGAAGCCTTACAATAGGAGTCTAAGGCCTCGCAAAGGGTAATATGGCTTCATTCAAACATCTATAATTTGTAGCCTTTTGATGGTACCAAATTAAATAACCGGCCGCATTATTTACTCTATGGTTATTACTTTTTAAGCTAACAATGACGTCTTGAAAAGTGTACGTCGTACAATGATTATACTTTTTATCGCTACTTCTAGAGTAATTATCCGAATTCTTTACAATTACACTCTACGTAGAGCTCATAATTATGATAGAGATATTATTATTTTTTGTTTATTGACGATTCATAAGTGCCTGAATTGGTTTACATGAATAAAGTATTTCTGATTCTGATTCTATGGACGCGATGTAAAGACAGTCAACAATTCCTTATATACGCTTGTGTCTTAGACCCAATACAATCCCCCTACAAGGCTTCACGGGGTCTCAGTTTAATTCGTTCGGGTTAATCTCACGTCATTGTCTGAGGGTACCTTGGAGTACGGTCACGGTACTTACAGCTCTTGTGGGCGCACATGGGTATAGACACCGTACCCTTCAATATACCCTTAAAATATACCAATACTTGACGCTGAGGAAGTGTCTTGAAATAGCTCAGGAAATATCCAGTAACCCAATCGATAATTAAAATTAGTAATGAATCAATTACAGAGACATTTTTAAATACTAAGGTGTCACATTGTGTGTCTACATGTGTTATAAATGTCAAGTCATTATCTCCTTTATTTCTTATCTTTCTTATAAATATATATATAAAAAATACATTTAAAAATATAAAAAACAGTTCCCCACCGGCATCTGGAACAGGGTCCTAGTTACCAGTGGTTAGAGCTCCAGAGAGAGGAACTTCCTCACAATGCGCGCCGTGTCCAGAAGTACTGCCTTCTGAATCTGTCCCTTGATCCAGCTGCCAAACGCGAGCCTCTTTAGGTGTTTGTCGAGGCTCTTGGCTAATAAGCCTTGGGCGGAAACGACTATCGGTACAATGATTGCCGCATCAATGTCCCACATGTCGACAACCTCGTGAGCCAGATCAAGATATCAAGTATATCAAGTCATTTATCATTAGTGTGCCAAATCGACGGATTAGACAGAATGTAGGTTTCTGCAAACAGTGGTAGCGCAGTTGGTAACCTTCAATGCAAATTCAAATCCCGGGCGCGCACCTCTGAAGTTTTCAGCTTATATGAGTAAATGTCTTTTTCATAATGATTACAACTTGCTCAATGGTCAAGGTAAACATCGTGAGGAAACCTGCAAGTCTATACAATGGCGTGTGAAGTTCACCAACCTGCACTGGGCCAGGGTGGTGGACTATGGCTCAAATCTTCCTCGTATTGAGGTAGATTATGTTGGGTAAAATGGCAATAGGATTGAAGCCTATTATATTAGACCAAAATGTTTCAGTGAAATGTGGATGCATTGCAGTGTATCTCTGCCTAGCCCTTCGGGGAATACAGGCGTGATGATATAGGCTTCCGCTGTAAGATGTTTCTTTCTCAGCTAGGGATGGGATATTGCAAAATAAACAATTATTTCTAACATTCTGAAGGTAATTCATACTGTGTTGTGGCCCGCCCAGGGTTGGTTGTCTCTGTGGCATCATTTTTCACGCTCTCGATAAATTCGTTACCTCGCGCCGGGATGTCAGCTCAGAATCGTTCGATGTAGTACACACTAACAGCATTTTAAGGTAATCTTTATATATGTATTTTAACATTCTTGGTTTATTATTTCTGAACGTAGCGGTAGACGAATCAGAGAGTGAAGTGTGCGAATGAGAGGATGAAAGATGATGAAAGGATGAAATGAAAGATGAGGATGAAAGCCATATAAGATTTGAAAACGAGAAGATGTGTATCGCAACATATAAATTCGAAATAAAAGTAAATATAAAGAACATGAAGATAGACCACAAGACATGTATAAAATACAAGTAATGTTTCTACTTATGTCCGTGATAAACTTTGAAATCATTCAACCGATGTACCCCAAATCGAAAGGCAATAACACGAAGATGGTTTTAGATCACTAAAGAATACAATTAGATTACATTCGCACATGAAATCTGAAAATCCCAGAGTCCCAGGATTTGAACCTGCACCCTTTGCGTTCAAGGCGGCCGTTCTGCCAATTAGGCTACCACTGCTTATTTAGTTTTCTAACATATTATTCGCTATAATACTTTAATACGTGTGTGTCAAATCTGCACACCCATCCTACTGATTGTCTCGTCGTGTTCCCTCGTACCCCACAATCGGCGAAGTGTCCCATTGTACTGTGTGGCGGCCTGTCTTCGCATTGTCTTGCTACCATTTGTCTAAGGATCTCTTCACATGGTAAAGCCGGCTGCCCGATGATGACGGGTGTAACGGGAACGCTTTTGTATTAGCAGACGATTATCTATGGAAGCGTTGACACGGTTTACGTTCTTGCAATCAGACAAACGTACATTCCATATAAAATATTCGTTGCCGTTAAACCGTATTTCTGCCATTTGTTGGCTAATTTAGGTTATATTTTACAACTTTATATTAGATTGCAACGTATGTATGTGCGGGTGGAATAAAAAAAATAACTGAATTTTAAATCATTTATCTTTAACCAATTGAGCTGAAATTTGGTATAACACTTACTTTGGATGACAATGCATGCTTAGCTAATTCCAATATGGCGGATCATCCAAGATGGCGGAATAGTTATTTTTTCTGCACTACCACAGTATTGGTATCAAATGAAAGGGCTTTCGGAGGAGAACACGAAAACTAAGGGCAAAAAAAGAATGTTTGTAAACAGTATTTTTTTAACATTTATTTTACTAAATGAAAGTGAGACATTTTCTCAGTCAGTCAGTCTGGGTCTTAATATTACTTAAATACACAGGAACAAGCATGTCTTTATAATTTCTAGCGACATTGATTTCTGCATATTTGCTCGAATCTCAATAATAGGTGTATACTCACATCAAACGGCCTTTAGTGATCGGAAAACGGAACGTTTTATCTATCGGTCAGTCTGAGTTAAATTTTTCTAACATTTATATTCATTCACATACTTAGGGATATAATTACTGTATATCTTCATAATTTTGAGGGACATCACCTAAGCAGACTTATTGGGAATCTGTTTAATCTTATTAATAACCAAGGCCAACTAAAGGCCTCACTTTGCTAGCGGTATCCAATTTACATGGGCCCTATGATGACGGGTGTAACGGGAACGCTTTTGTATTAGCAGACGATTATCTATGGAAGCGTTGACACGGTTTACGTTCTTGCAATCAGACAAATGGTCTTCGGTACGACCTTGATATAAAAACAATAGATAATTACTTATCAATGTGTAATATTATCTCCATTAATATTCCGATCATTCCAACAGATTTCATCCCCTATTTAGAGTTCATATAACTATTATTTATAAGCGCATGCGTCCTGTTAGGCGCCGTCGGACTTGGAAAATGGTAGACTTATAAAGATTTACATCTACCTTAAAGTTGAAATCGGCTCTGGGCTGAGTGTAAGTGGCATCGTCTTGTGTGTTACCCATACTACAAACCTTCCTTAGTGTAGAACCATATGATGAGTAAGTAAGTGAGAAATGTCTGCCGACAAAGTTTTATCAAAGTACACTTCCTTAAAAGCGGAATCCGAATAAAACCAATGCTTTATAAGGAATAAAATAAAATTGTCTGTTTTGTTTATTAACCGACTTCAAAAAGGAGGAGGTTCTCATTTTTGTTTACCAACATTCATGTGAGTTTACTTTTTGCCTAGGATAGGGCTGTCAGTGCAATCGTCATCCATATAATGAAGTCATCAGTATAATATTGGGATTCTATGGACATTATATGGATGACCAAAATGTCAGCTACATTATGGTCATCCATACTGGTTCGCTAGCTGTCGCTAATAACTATGAAAGGAAAAATGTTTTCGCCGATTAGATGTGGTGTCTATGTGTATAGGATTATAAGTATTCCTGTTATTGTTATAAAGTGTGACTAAAGGCATTAACATCAAAGAATATATTGTATTTAATAGATTTTTTTAGTATGCAATGTGGAGTTTCTGTCTACCTCGTCTGTAGGAACAAAAAACAACTCTACCATATTCGAGTATCTACATAGAACTTGTGTCGCATTCTCCATTGTTCTTATTCATTCAAACGACGCGCAAAAATCACTTTTCCTCCCTTCTAACCTCTAACATCTTCATTTTATGGTTTCTTTTCGTTCACCACAGCTGTTAATAAACTTGTTAATAAATGCGGGAGGTATTGTTCGGGAGATTTCGTTCGGAAACTGGCGCCTTTGTTAATGAGCCGAGAGGCCGGAAGTAGGCTGCGTCACTCATATTTTATGTGACAGGGCGAATGATAATGGTGTAAATGTGAGTTTTTCCCAAATTTTCCCCATGATTATTGACACTTTTTGTTCGGTATTGGAAGAATATGGAATTCTTCGTAGCGTGGTCAAAAGACAGTTTAGTCAAGTTTATTCTATTTGAAATAAATAAGTTTTAAAGATTAAACCGTAAATAATTCAATAAAGATACATGCTCACTGAATTTCTTGCCGTATCTTCGAAGTCGAGCTCGCGCGCCGATCTAGTATTAGCATTATGAAAGTAAAAAATAAATTATTAGATTTTGTAAGCTTACACACTAAGGCGAATGAATTCACATGCCTCTATTCAAAATGTACTCTATGATAATATACGTAAAGATTAAATCTTAGCGGCAAAGACACGATTACACAATTATATTCGCTCGCGTGAACAATGTCACTTCATTGAAAAATTAGCTTCTTGTATATGTTAATACAGTTCATTTTGGTAATGCCAATAGGTCGTCTATTTGCGCAGGGTTTTACTTAATGTAATTTTAATCACCCGCGACATAGTTCAAATTATTAACATAATTCTAACCTATTGTGTGATCAACACTGAAGCGGCGCGTTGGAAGTCATCGCTCCTGCATATTTCGAATAGCACCGCGCGGGGGTGCTCGAGGCGCACTTCCGGCTAATGACACTGGATAAACGACGTCACATCCGGTTAGCTTTGAGCCCGATCGCTCCATTTCCCCGCGATGTAGACTTTAGACAAGTTAAATGGGAGTGTTGTCTGTTAAAACATTGTTTATTCGTGCCAAATTGGTATTTTACCTGATGAATAATGTTTTATGGGTTACTAGCGGCCTTTCCCGGCTTTGCACGGGTTTATAATATAGCTTATGTTACTCAGTGATAATATAGCTTCCTAACGGTGAAAGATTTTTTGAAATCGGTCTAGTAGTTTTAAGTTTATTCGATACATACAAAAATACAAATCTTTCCTCTTTATAATATTAGTATAGAAGTATAGATGAAGCTGTCCATTCTGAATAGATAAGGAGAAAATTATGTGACTGTTTACAGAACCATTAACTATAGGGCAGCCGGCGTAACAGTGTAAATAGATACTTATGCGATAGGGTCATAAAAAAATTGAATTTTCAAAACGATAAGCCCCTAAGTTTCTTCCCATAACTTTTAAGTCGATGCTTTAATATTGTAATAGCAAATAAAGAACAATAAATGTAAACATCATAATTTTTAAGTGCCCCCGAAGCCCTGCACGGGATTAATATGATTTGATTTTGATTATGAGTGTATCTGTCAGTAAATTAAAGAAAAAAAATATGGTGTACCATTTTTTTTATCCCCAAGCAAAATGACAAATTACTACCTAGCGTATAAAGTTATTTTGCTGTATGCTTATCTATCAAAACACTTGGCAGTCGAGATATCGATGATTGCAAAATCAGTCCAAAGTTATAAATCAGTCTTACTTTATAACCAAAGAAATTAAGCTATAAGTAATACCTAAAATGTCTTCTGCCTGAAGTCCATCCCTTGGATGTTTCTATGCCAATTTATACGCTACTCCAATAGGAAAAGGCCAACAAAGATTACTTTTAAATACAGAACTTCACGTTCCTCCTGAATTTAGGATGGCAAAGAAGTAAGTATTTATTTAACATAATATACCTATATATACTCGTATTTATATATGTTATTCTGTGGTAGCCTCGTGGGCAAGAACGCCCGCCTTGAACGAAAGGGGTGCAAGTTCAAATCCCAGGCCCGCACCTCTGAGATAATTTTCATGTGCGAATGTCATTTTCAACAATGATTACCACTTGCTGAACGGTGAAGGAAAACATCGTGAAGAAACCTGCACGTCTATAGAAAGGCGTGTGAAGTTCACCAACCCGCACTGGGCTATCGTGGTGGACTATGGCCCAAAATCTCCCTCGTAAGGAGGGGGAATGTGCCCGGTATAATGGCAATAGGCTCGCCCCCTATTACATTGGGATCAAAATACATCGGCGAAGTGTGGGTGCACTACAGTGCGCCTCTGCCTACCCCTTCGGGGAATACAGGCGTGATGATGTATTATTATATATGTATTGTATTGTATGTAAATTATATATCAATGTCTGAAAATTATTTCTAACATATTTTAATACACCTTCTCTGCATCACCCTAAGGTTGACTGGGAGAGAATGCGTTTGGCGATAAGTCCGCCTTTGTACAACTTTGTGCAAAAGTCTAAATAAATAAACGTATTTGTCAAATAATATTTGGCCATATTCTCAGGGTAATAAATCGACATTAGAAATTGAGTAGGGCTATTAAACTTTCAGAATAGCCTTACAGAATCCTAATTATGGCCGCGTAGTTAATTTAGCGCGAAATCAAGAAAATTCCCATAAGTTACGAGCCCCGAGGAGAAAATAATTAAAAAAACAAAATGGCGCTTTTTAATGACCTTCGTGAAGTAAACGATCCCGAATGGTGAGAGTTTAAGGTTTTTTTTATGTTGTTTTTATTGTATTTTCTGCGAATGCCGTTTTGTTACACAGTATCTGCGGGTGTAAAATTGATTAAAAACCTTTACCGATAAAAGGAAATGTATTTATGACGAATAAATGCCGTAAAATACCGGCATTTGGAAGAAATATGCGTGATGAAGGTGATCAATGTGACTGATCATCAGTGCTCCGCTTTCTTGATTTTTACATGCTTTATATTAACTTGCAATGTATGTATGTCCGGGTGGAATCTTGCAACTGAATTTAAGTTAGTTATCTTTAACCGATTGAGCTGAAATTTGTTAAACACGCTTATTATGGATGAGAATGAATACTTAGCTATGTGTCGTCATTCTAATTCCAATATGGCGGATCATCCCAGATGGCGAAATAGTTTTTTTTTCTGCACTACCACAGTATGGGTATCAAATGAAAGGGCTTGCTGAGGAGAACACGAAAACTAAGGGCAATTAGATAAAAGCTTGTTTTAAAAAGTTTTTTCTAACATTAATTTATCTTCTTTTACGAAATGAATGAAATTATGGAATTTAATGAAATAAGTTAAGTAATGACTGCGATTGGCGTGTTTTCTGCCAATATGGAGTAATTAATTAAAATATTGCCTGTCATTAAAAGTGTAGCCTTACTAACGTATTTTTAATTTATCATTATTCTTAAAAGCTGATCTAAAGGCAACACACTGGAGCTATATCTATTTGTGTATTTTAAATAAGTTTTGGCGATTTAAAAAAAAAGATCAGCCCACTGAGTTTCTTGCCGGATCTTCTAAATTGATGTTTAGTTTCGATCCGGTAGTAGCTTAGAAGAAAAAAAACCGGCCAAGTGCGAGTCGGACTCGCGCACGAAGGGTTCCGTACCATTATCTATAGAAACGAGCAAAAAAATCACGTTGGTTGTATGGGAGCCTCCTTGAATATTTATTTTATTCTATTCTTTAGTATTTGTTGTTATAGCGGCAACAGATATTCACAATCTGTGAAAATTTCAACTGTCTAACTATCACGGTTCATGAGATACAGCCTGGTGACAGATGGACGGACGGACGGACGGTCAGCGGAGTCTCAGTAATAGGGTTTCCGTTTTACCCTTTGGGTACGGAACCCTAAAAAATTCAAAATAAATGATTTGACTTTGAATTACAAGGACAAATTCATTATATACCTACACTTTATAAGTAAACCGTGGTGATGAAGGTGTTAAATAAGTATAGCAATCTCTCGAAATGGTCAGTTATAATTGTTTTTTGTTATTTCAGGAACTTCTCGAGAAGCGTATCAAACAGTTGGAAGCGCAATTGGAAGAAGAGAAGAGAAGGACGCAGAAGGAGCGGATGGCCGTCACCAAACTGCAGAACAAACTTATTAAGGTATGTTTTTTTAGTTAAAGGTTTTCGACATGTTAAGTTTTTTTAACATTTTTGTGCAACACGTCTAAAATCTGATACTTTTGAACTATTTTTAAATTGAAGATTAACACAGCAGTAGGCACAAGCTATCCAACTGACCACATCTAAGCTTGTTAACGTAAATAAATTAATTAATGTCAAAATTTTGTGGGAGAAAAGAGAATTAGCCATCGTTTTTCTATCTACTTAAAGGAACTTTTAATCCAAAGGCGAAAATAAATAAATAAATTACTGTTCCTTTTTCAGATGCAAGTATTTTTCCTTAAAATATTTGTGCATTCAATTTAAGTCGGTTCTATGGATTTAAGTAACTAATTTGCCATCCTGTGTAATATGAAGATTAGCAGGCTTAATCACATTGTTTAAACACACTGGAGCTATATGTACCTGTGTATTTGTAATAAGTTTTGGCGATTTAAAAAAATTATCAGCCCACTGAGTTTCTTGCCGGATCTTCTCAGTTGAGGTCGCGTTTCGATCCGGTGGTAGTATAGTAGTATATAAGAAAAAAATTAAACTTGACAATTTGTAAGTGCCCCCATAGGCCTATACAAAATAAATGATTTGACTTTGACTTTGACTAGACCGCAGTTTGAACGAGGCCGTCATAATGGGTCTTTTATAAAAAGAAAATAAGCGAATAAGCTAATGGTTTTTTTTAACGTAATCAATATATTATATCTATTCAATAAATTTTTGTATCAACAAATCAGAACAAAGTGCGTTTACAGATCTCTCCAATATTCCCAATAAAGCAATCTTTTATCTCGAAAACAAAGACAATGACGTACCCTGATTGAAACCTTTTAAAGGATTCCCGCGGAGTGTACAATTGATTGAGTTTTTCGTTTACTCTCCCAGACGCGGGAGGGGCTGCGGGGGGTGGCTGGGTAATCCTTACGGCAACGTTAAATATTGCCTCTCAGATTGAAACAATTATATTTGACGCTTGCGAATTGATATTGTTTCTACCTTTGAAGGGTTAAGGCCACGTGTACTTCGATTTCCCAAAGGTTTGTTCTATGACTGGCTCAGTCTATTGATTCGAGCATAGACCGCTGAATTCACCACGGTGTGGGCTCGGTTCTCATTTGCCACTTTTTTTTATTCCGGAAATAACCTTATCCAATGTGTAACTGGGATCGCTCCCAGTTCATTATCTTGTACCAACAGTACAAGTTGCTCAGTTTTAGGTACCATACAATTAGTGTGTGTTGCCTCGTGATATTTTTTTACTGTGTTATATGCCCTCGTATATTCGATGACTAGTCCTATTTATTTTGATTCTATGAGTTCCATTTGATGCAGCATCATTATAATATCATATAACTTAACGGTCCCAAATTTATTGCATTCGTGTGGTGCTTAGGTCCTATCTCATATACACCAAGATACATTTAGTTGGTTGTGGTTGTGCTTAGGCCGCTCAAGCTTATAAAGTGTATAAATAGGCTTAAGTCCACACCATCCATCTTCAGACAACAAAGCCAAGGAGTTCTGTTAAACCCTTGTAACTAACCCGTTGTACCAACCGCCTTCACCTTAACACGCCAACGCTTGTCAATATTTGGCTTCTATTAATTAAAGCTCTCCCCAATAGGCAGGCCGTTCGGGGAATCTCGTACCTTCGGTCATTGATTAAATTAAATTGTGCAGATGGGACACAATCGCTTCAAAATCTAGATGCTATTACGTCAAACTTGATTTATTTTTGCCAAACTCCCTATGGTTCTCATTAAATTATTTATATTTTAATTTTAAATTACTTCTTAATTCTTTTGGATTATTAAACTATTTAGATAATAACTAAATACACGCCTATTTCTTTTCCTGTTTGCATCATATTTCAAAATACGCCTTTTTGAAGACTTTAAGCTTAATCTAGTAGTCCAAAGAAAGGCCGCTCGGCTTAATTCACCGAATGATTACGGGTTATATTCCTGTCAGCGACGGATTTCGGAAATGATCTTTTCAGAATTTGTCCTCGCCTGGGTGCCCAGAACCGTTCCAATATATTTTATAGTACCTCCCCCATTTCTTCTTCAATACCTTTTTAGCACAGTTCGCACGGAGCTTTTCTTTTCTTTTTTCTCATTTTAGTGTCTATTTTTAAGTTTTGAATTATCTGTGTTCTTTGCATCTGTGTCAAATAAATGGTTTTTCTTTCTTATTTCTTACTTATTGTACAAGTATTTTATACCCGCTGCTTACTCATAGGCCGTGAAAACTTACACTTTGGTGTTTCTAAAGATGGCGAGTCTGCTCACGTTCTCTCATCGTCGTTGCCCTATCGATTGTTCAATTAAAACGTGGCGTTGCTGAAATTCAATGAAATACATTCTTTGCTCAGATACACATCAGACGATCCGGTGAAGCGGAACTCGCTAATTTGAATACTTTTATTGTGAATTTATTGCCTTTTAATACGATATTTTAATTACGTATCCGATTTTTCTTGTTCTCATTCGCTGATTGTGGTATTGTTAACAAGGTGTGTTCTCAAGTCCGAGATAATACTTACATATGCGCATTAGTGTCGTGTACACAAATGCTATACAAATTGTATGAAAATTCGAAAGATGTTTTTTTTTTCTTGCCATAAATATCTACAATTTGTAAGATCTTAAAGAAGGTGTAATATTACAGTATTTATGCATAATATTCATGTAGGTATTCCCGCTTCTCTTTAATTAATCTTATAATGTTTTGTAGGCCCTTGAATGTGTTATTCGATAGTTTGTAAGAAATATTGCCATTACATCCGTAACAAGAACGTCTATACTATCTTAGATTGATACTTTATATCTCGTAACAGGGGTTATTTTTCGATAAAGATAATATTAAAGTTACGAATGTAGTTTTAGTAAAGAGAAGACGAGAAGTCGAAAGTAAAATTGCATACCTATAGGGCTCCTCCCTATAGGTATGCAATTTTACTCGTATCAAATATTAATGCCCTCTTCCCGTAACGGCTTCAAAACAAATGGCCGAATCCAAACTTCACACCGTATATCGTCTGGCTTCGTTTTACATGAACGTTAAACTTGATACGAGGGAATAGCTTCGCTAAGATTTATATTGTTTTCGGGGGAGTAGAATGAATTAGTTTCTGAAGGCAGACCAAGTTTAGAAGACAAAGCATCATGCATTTTAAGTTAGCAGGCAATACGAACGGAACAATACAAAGTAGTGTAGGAACAGCTGAATTTCATTCATTTGTGATACAAAAACAATAATAGTAAAAAAAACTTTTTAAAAGCAAGCTTTTATTTAATTGCCCTTAGTTTTCATGTTCTTCCCGGCAAGCCCTTTCATTTGATACCCATACTATGGTAGTGCAGAAAAAATTACATCCAAAATAAGCATACATAATAATAGGTAGCATACATTGTCATCCAAAATAAGCGTGTATACCAAATTTCAGCTAATCGGTTAAAGATAACTGATTTAAAATTACAAAGCTTGTAAAAAAAAGTGGGCATTTTTTTTTAAAGTTGTACTATGTACTTTCCTAGTAAGTTCCGAAAGCAAAACCTAGCGTTCTTGGAGGCAGCATTGAGTAAACAACGATAGTGATTCTTCCAGTCAGTTTGTCTACCGTCTGTGTTTAGACTTGGATCGAGACACCAGTCTGGCTAAACATTCATAGTTTCATATCGAGCAGTGCTAGGCTATTTGACTAAGCGACACTGTTGGAAATTTTTTTTTTTCTCAAAACTTACAGCTATTATTACAGGTACATACCCAATGCAACAGCTTAGCAACTAATATTTATTCTACTTCCGTGGTTTGTAACGTATGGTGAATAATGCCACTCTTGTGAATTCATTCAGAGTACTTAAGAATAGGTCCGACTCGTTGACTTATATATGTTACGGCTAAAACCCGAAGTGCGGCTACACCTAGTTTTAACCGGTTAGAACTAGGTGTAGTCACTTACTCTTGGTTAAATCTAGTACGAGCCGATTGATTTCGGGTAAAACTAGGTCTATTCTTCATCATGCCGGCTACAACTAGGTCCAGCCATTCCCTGTTGGATAAAACTAGGTCTATCCGATATCATTCCGGCTACAACTAGGTCCAGCCATTCCCTGTTGGATAAAACTAGGTCTATCCGATATCATTCCGGCTAGAACTAGGTCCAGACAATCTCTGTTGGATAAAACTAGATGCAAACAAGTTCATACAAGTAACAGGCGCCTGGCTCACGCGAGTCGCGCGCCCCTGCCGCCCGCCACCCGTACACCCTGCGTTTGCCCTTGCGCTTTGAGTTTAGTACGCGTTGTGCCGTTGTACAAAACAGACGTACTTTCTTGTTTTTGCGCACTTATACAATCGAATTCAAAATGGCTATGAATGAAGACCTACAGACTATGAAGTCAAGTTTTTTGGAACAGTTTTAGTGTTTATTAGCCACAAAATATGGTGAAAATCAAAGCTACATGAATGATGTGCAGTATTCCAAGTTTATAAAAGACGTTAAAGCTGCCAAAATATCCACTTATACTATAAAACTTAGATGCGTGCCCCGCCACACCTTCCGCCCCGCGTCACACTCATGGCTCACAGCATCTGCAGCAGCGGCGCGGGGTGGAGGGCGTAGCGAGGCACGCGCTCCTGCAGGTTGTGAGCGCCAGGTGCTGCTGATCTACTGCAGGTCTACTAGCGAGTGTGACTCACAGCGTCTGCAGCAGCAGCGCGTGCCTTAGTTTTATCTAACAGGGATTGGCTGTACATAGTTGTAGCCGGCATGCTATCGGCAGAGCTTTTTTATGCCATTTTGAATTCGATTGTATAAGTGCGCAAAAACAAGAAAGTACGTCTGTTTTGTACAACGGCACAACGCGTACTAAACTCAAAGCGCAAGGGCAAACGCGGGGTTTACGGGTGGCGGGCGGCAGGGGCGCGCGACTCGCGTGAGCCAGGCGCCTGTTACTTGTATGAACTTGTTTGCATCTAGTTTTATCCAACAGGGATTGTCTGGACCTAGTTCTAGCCGGAATGATATCGGATAGACCTAGTTTTATCCAACAGGGAATGGCTGGACCTAGTTGTAGCCGGCATGATGAAGGATAGACCTAGTTTTACCCGAAATCAATCGGCTCGTACTAGATTTAACCAAGAGTAAGTGACTACACCTAGTTCTAACCGGTTAAAACTAGGTGTAGCCGCACTTCGGGTTTTAGCCGTAACATATACATAACTTTCAATCAACGATTTTTTCTGCGTTGAAGTCAAATAGCCGGTCGCCCCTCTATATCTATCTCTATCCTCCTCCTCTATCTCTATCTATCTTATGCCGGAAACAAATGTATTAATTTGTAACATCCTGTCGGCAACATCCTTGATTTCAAAATACGTCACAGTGTCCGTGGCAAATCTGCAGGGATGTGTATAAATGAGTTAATCCCATCGTCAATGAGGCACGAAGCCGGGCGGAATGCTCGCGCGGCTAACGGCTGCGCGTGCGCCGCGCTCGTGCTCGCGTGACCAATGAAATAAAACGATTACATACTACAAATAGTGTCGAGTAATGTAAAAAGTAGAAACATAGTTTTACTTGTAAAGATAAAGTTGACCCCCAAATTTATACAGTTACAATGGGTCTACAAACTATTTATAGGGCCGTTTTGATTTGTCAACGGATTGTAAGTCTCTTTATACGGGTGAACATTAAAAAAAGAATACATTAAAAATAAATTTACATGATATATTATTCAGATGTATATTCTAATTAATTTATCTAGGTATCAAAGGAAAATGACAGGGTAACCACAAATGATTTTCCGACGTTAAAAAAGGTATCAAAGTGCCGTAAGAAAAATTTGGGCAACTTAAAAAAAATACGCAAAATCTAATTGCCCTATTTAAAATGCCGTAAGTAATTTTTATTATAGTCTCTTTTAGGGCCCGTGTTACGATATTTCAAAGCAAAATTACTATAATTTTATGTCAGTTTTTGTACGTACTAAAAATAATGTCAAAAAGTAAAGTACTCGACAAACACCTAAAGAGGCTCGCGTTAGGCAGCTGGATCAAGGGATAGATCAGAAGGCAGTACTTCTGGAGACGACGCGCATTGTGAGAAAGTTCCTCTCTCTGGAACCTTAACCACTGGTAACTAGGACCCTGTTCCAGATGCCGGTGGGGAACTGTTTTTTATATTTTTAAATGTATTTTTTATATTTATATTTAAAAATGTACTAAATAAGAAAAATGAGAAATAAAGGATTATGTCAAAAAGTAAAAGCAATATTATAACAATACTCCATAGAATTTGGTAATTGAGGGGGTTAATACCTCACTAAATAAAAGCTACCATCTTTCATCCAGATTCTGATAGAACACAATTGAAAACCATAACAAAAGGTAGAAAATCGATTTTGTTTCAAAATAACGTCAGACGGCAAAAACAAAGATGCTTGATACTAATTACTAATTAGCCTCGTAGCCGGGCGGTATGCGCACACGCACCGCAATCGCAGCGCGCGTGACGACGCGACGCGGCGCACGCAATTAGCTTTCAAGCCGGATGTTAAGCGTAACTTACTTAGATCCATTACCTCACATTACTTAATGCCGCAATTTTGTTTCGCAAACTTTCAATATATACCTTATTCCGCTTCGTCCAGAGTTTAATTTCATTCGTTCATTAGTTGAGCTCTCAAATTAACGCTGCATTTTTGAATTGAACTGCAATTTGAACTTTGTGTTTATTGTTTTAGAGATTAAGTTTGCTTGTTGAAAATTATAGAGCTTACAAAATTCAAAAGGTTTAACTGCCAGGTCACGTCAATAAAATGTCAATCTTATTTTTATTGAGACAAAGTTTGCATTTAATTGTTGAGTAGTTATCTTGGCTTTGATCCAGGATGCTGTTCTTCACCCAAATATTTGCAGTCTCGTGTTCTGATTGGAAGCTGTGCCACCTGTGGGCATTAATCAATGTTGTTTTAATGTTATTTATACCATAAAATAATTAATACATACCATAACAATTAATCAACATACTTGTTCTGAGTACAAATTAAAATACCTACATGATCCCATGTACAGAATGTTTCCGAAGTCTGCAATAATACTTTGACGTTTTGCATCAGTATCGGCTATACAACTGAATGGTATAAAAAATTGATCGAAATTTGACCGTGTTTCTTTAACTCGTAATATCTCGAGTCCTATTTAAATTAGAATGTTTAGTTTTATGAATATTGGTAGTCGCCCCTCATAAGTTTAGTTTACACTGCTGAATAGGGTTATGAATGTATACAACAGCCAGAACACGATACCTGTGACAAATATTCAAATGTCTATAGCTCAAAAACTATGATAGTTAGGTAAAAGCTGCCTTCACTAAGCATCCACATAATATGAGCTATCGTTAAGTGTTTAACTATAAATAGTCGAGAGGATTTTTTTGCCGAAACCAAAACGACATGGAATTATTGGCTTAAACTTTATTCTCAACTTTATACCTCACGTACCTGAGAAAATATTTTTATCAAACAGATAGGATAACGAAGTGATCCTATAAGGGTTCCTTTTTCCTTTTGTAGTACGTAACCCTAATTAATCCCAATAAAAATATGATTCGATTTCTCCCATTTGATTTCAGTCTCTAACTCAGAAACCACCATTTGTATCCTCCTCAATAATTTAGAAATACTCGCTTATTGCAGGTGAAGCCATTTCTCATGTTATTTTATTAAGTCTCATAGTTTCATTCATTTAGTAATAAAATAAGAAGGTAGATAAATTCCCGTACAATGTCTACGAGTAATTTCCACAATTAATGATCCCAATATATTCTATATTTGTACAGTTCCAGTGCGGTAATAATCGTAACGTGCTCCTACTAATCAAACTTAGGGGATTCAATTACACGAAACACCATCAGATGACCCGACACCCTTGTTCCGGAGACAAGATCTTTATGTCGTCCCTCGAATGTTTGTACGCACTATGCGCGGAGAACGCTGGCGATCGACAGATAAAACGCTGCAAAATTAAAAAAAATTACACAAAATGACTTCAAAAAACTAAGTTCGCAAAAACCAGAAATGACTTAGTAATTTATTTCGGAAAGTCAGGACTAAGTCAGGACTGCATGCCATCTATTTATTTAAAGTCAGTTTGAAGTAAAACATCTTTGATTTCTAAATGCTCTCGTAAGTTCTTGACTTTGGAATGTAGCTGAATAATGGAGGTCAACATTATAAAAAAAAACTATGTTATAGAGCTGTCTACATAGACAGCTGTTGTAATTGTAGAATAAATGACAGTTGTATATTTAACTGTAATTTACTAAGATGGACACTTATCTCTAACTACGGCTTGGTTTGAGCGCAGGCCACTCGGCTCACTAAACCAGATGATTTCGGATTCGATTTCAATCAGGGAACATTTCGGAAATAGTCTTTTCGGAATTTGCCCCGGTCTGGGTGTAACTGGGATCACCCCTAGTCCAGTGTATGATACTTATAGCACTAGCTTAGCTTAGTTTGGGACCATACTATCAGTATGTGTTGTCTGGTGGTGATTATAGTTATTTAATTGTAGGATAATAATTATATGATAAATAATGATAAATACTATCACATTTTCTAGATGTGTATGAAGCGAAAGAGGTATGTCAGGATCGTAACATGTGGCAAACGGTAGTGTCTCCCTACTCCCATGGGATACAGGCGTGAGTATATGTATGTATGTACGTTTTCTAGACCATTTCAATCAGTTGCGAACTTTTCTTGTCTCCCTGTCGTTTTATAGGGTTCCGTACCCAAAGCGTAAAACGGAAACCCTATTACTGAGACTTCGCTTTCCGTCTGTCCGTCCATCCGTCCGTCTGTCTGTCACCAGGCTGTATCTCGTGAACCGTGATAGTTAAAGTTGAAATTTTCACAGATGATGTATTTCTGTAACAACAAATACTAAAAACATAATAAGATAGACATATAAGATAGATAAGACAAACGTGATTTTTTTGCCGTTTGTATAGATAATGGTACGGAACCCTTCGTGCGCGAATCATACTCGCACTTGGTTTTTCGCACTTGGTTTTTTCGCACTCGGCGGTTTTCTGTCCTAGTGCGTATAAAGCTTCCTTTAATTGTAATCTTAAGCACGTCTTCCACTCTCGAGTTGTAATTGTTTCTTATTCCTATAACACATTAAGCGATACAGGGACGGCCATTTTGTAATATATAACACTATTACTTGCATTAATATTATTTATCTTTATGGCTGTTTGGGGATTAATTGAAATTAATTTATTGTTTGCTTAGACCCGAACTCATACTTTCACTTGATAGAAATAATAATATTTTTTCACCTAATGTTATAAAGCAATAAATATATGAAATCAAATTACTTTTTTTTTTTTGTTTAGCCCTCCGCAAATAGACGCGTCACCAATCTCTTGTAACTTTCACAAGCCAAATATAAGCGTGTGAAATTCATCAACCCACATGGGCCAGCGAGGTGTACTATGTCCCGAATCTCTACATCGGCGAAGTGTGGGTGTATTGCAGTGCACCTCTGCCTACCCGTTCAGGGAATACAAGTGTGATTATTTATAAATACATCATACATCATCACGCCTGTATTCCCCGAAGGGGTAGGCAGAGGTGCACTGCAGTGCGCCCACACTTCGCCGATGTATTTTGGTCCCAATGTAATAGGGGGCGAGCCTATTGCCATTATACCGGGCACACAGGTTTCCTCACGATGTTTTCCGTCACCGTTTCTTAGCAAGTGATAATCTCAGATGAAAATGAGATTCGCACATGGAACCCAGAGGTGCGAGCCGGGGATAGAACCTGCGCACTTTGATTGCAAAGCGTGCGTTCGACCACTCGGCTACCACTATATCTGTAATCTGTAAAATATAGGACTCTACCACCCATTTGGAATGCATTTCTTATAGAGAAGAATGGACAAGAATATCTCTGTTTACTCTTTTCCAAATTATATGTAGTATTCTTTTACGTGGACGGTGAAGGAAAACATCGGGAGGAAACCTGCACGTCTGAGAGAACTTGTCTAGTTCTCGATAGATGTGTGAAGTCTGCTAACTCGAACTAGGCCAGCGTGGTGGACTATGGCCTGAAATCCTCGTCACATTGAGGGGAGGCCCGTGCCCAGCAGTGGGACGTTAAAAGGGCTGTAGTAATATTCTTTTACGTATATGTTATTTGATGTGTACATTACTGACTCTACCAAGCATTTCACGCTCACTACTATTGACAGTAGCCGAGAGTCCTCAGACTACTTAATAATAGAGCACAACCCATCCTATATTTTAAAGTCCACTAAATTCTTTGTGTATCCGTAGATCTCTCTATTTCCGTACATCAAAGTCTCTACGTAGGGCAAAATCAATAAATACTAGTTTTACAGGATGTATCACACGTCCGAAATAATAGTTCAGCGTTTATATGACTTTCGGGTATTTTTTTTTATGAGATAGGGAGGCAAACGAGCAGACGTTTCACCTGTTGGTAAGTAATAAACACCACCCATGGACACCTGCAACACCAGGGGCATTGCAAGTGCGTTGCCGGCCTTTAAGGAATGAGTATGCTCGTTTCTTGAAGATACCTTTGTCACATCCGTCCGGGAACACCGCTGCAGGTAGTTCATTCTATAATTTGGTGGTGCGAGCGAAAAAATTCCGGGTAAATCGCACTGTACTGGAACGCCATTCATCCATATGGTATAAACATTTCATCAAAATTCGAACGTGTCTTTTCAATATTTGTTTTTTTCGGCGCCATTTTTTTTTTAATTATCAGTCCTAAGCGAAATGTTCAAGTTTTTCTTCGTGAATATAAATAGTTGCCTGTCGTATATATAGTTTACGCTATCAAGCAGGGTTAAGGGTGTGCCGTAAGGCTACAACACGATACCTGTGACAAATATTCAAAGGTCTGTAACTCAGAAACTATAATACTTAGATATAGTCTGCGTACTCTAAGCATCTACATTATCAGCTACCGTATACTTTATTATACTATACTATAGCCCTTTTAACGTCCCACTGCTGGGCACGGGACTCCCCTCAATGTGTGTGCAATTCACGCCATAGTCCACCATGCTGGCCCGGTACGGGTTGGCAGACTTCACACAACTCGACAACTATTTAAGTTCCCTCAGACGTGCAGGTTTCCTCATGATGTTTTCCTTCACCGTTTCATAGCAAGTGATAATCTTGGATGAAAACGAGACCCGCTCATGAAACTCACAGGTGCGAGCCGGGGTTTGAACCTGCACACTTTGATTGCAAGGCGTGCATTCGACCACTCGGCTACCGCTGCTATCTACCTATATGCACTAAAATGTTATATCGGACTTCTGATACACTGTGTATAGTCCGGCGCTTGGTCCCACCTGTTTTACGGTTTCTAGGAAGTGCATTTTAAAACCGCGGCTCAGGAAATATACGTTAATGAGTTTGCTATTACGAGACTGATGTGAGCCGCTTTGATTCCTAGTAATTGTTGAGAATTAGGATGTTTCTGTGAGTCATAGTAGATTTAACACGTTGACAGCGGCACTCGTTTTTAGGGTTCCGTACCCAAAGGGTAAAATGGGAACCCTATTACTGAGACTTCGCTGCCCGTCCGTCCGTCCGTCTGTCACCAGGCTGTATCTTATGAACCGTGATAGTTAGAGAGTTGAAATTTTCACAGATGATGTATTTCTGTTGCCGCTATAACAACAAATATAATAAAATAAATATTTAAGGGGGCTCCCATACAACAAACGTGATTTTTTTGCCGTTTCTATAGATAATGGTACGGAACCCTTCAAGCGCGAGTCCGACTCGCACTTGGCTGGTTTTCATATTCTTTCCATTCCTGCGGTACGGGGCGCTTAAGACCTCGTTTGAAACCTATCATTATGGCGATAAGGGGCTTATTAAAGTAGATACGCCACTGCATTCTGTTTAAATAGGGCATCTTACATTCACCTCTTTCTTGAACTGAATCAAATTTAAGTAATATTTTTCTTAGCCACTCGCAAGGAGATACATACGAGGCGTATTAGACCTCGTTCGCAACTGAACGTGTTAAAATAGGCCAAAACCGGCGCTCGATGGCTAAAAGGTCGTTAAGTGATTAACCCAATTTTGAGCTACAAACAAACATTCATAATTTTTCCCCCAAAATAAGGAACTCTTGTACTGTGAGTTGAGTTTACAATGGACTCTGAGTGCTCCCAGTTACACTCAGATCAGAGTGAATGTAAAACCCATTCCCGATATTTGCCGCTGTCGAGAATCGAACCCGCAACCTTCCAGTACAGAGAGACGAACGTCCTACCCTCGAATTATTACACACTATCGTCCTCATTGCATTACTGTTCACCTACCCTTTCACGGAATACAGGCGTGATAATATATTATATATTTATTACTAGTTTCGCAAACCCACGACCCATCCATTTTGTAGTCGCAATATCCGACCCTTGCTGCATTCTGGTCAGGGGTGCCAGCTGACTGATGGCTGCCATAGATCACACTGATCATAGCACCTATGACCAGACGACCACTATATCTAGATATTACGCTATTATGACGTGATTATTCAAAGGGGATTACATCTATAGCTATTCCGTAGTAATATTTTACGGCTGACACTTAGATGAACGAAGCCTTAAAACAGATGGAGTGTTAATGCTCGCGAAGCGTACACGATCTTCTGTCAAAAGTATTGCACTATGTAGCGCTACTTCCAGGATAAAATGTTATTCTTTGATAGAATATCGTTGTGTAGAACCAAATATTATTAAATATGTTCCATATACTATAAATACTTTTTTAAGATACTTTTTTACAGAGCCCGCCAAAGTTTTTCAAATAATGGAACAAACAAATTTAAATTCATAGATTCTAAATTTAAATAAAATACGGTTTATTTTCTGATTGAACAAAGTATTTAATATCAAAAACAACACGAAAATAAGTAAACTTAAACGTTTAATTAATAACATTCCCTTGCTTCGTACGAATCTTTCCATTCAATATAACTTCTCAATACCACTGAATCTCTGACCAATGTCACTTAATAGTATAACCGACTCTATTCAATTCCAATAAAGGTTACAATTGGTTGTAGACTATGTAAGGGTGGGTAAGGAAATTATTAGGCGTGTTCCGTCATTAGAAATCAAAACATTACAAACTTCGCTTAAGAAGGGTAGGTATAGGAACGCTGGTATTTAAGAATAACGTAACTGCCACTTGAAATTATATAAAATTATAAATAAATGGGATTCTGAAATGGCATTTACGCTTTTTAATGTAGAGCTTCGAATAACGGTATTAGAAAAAAAAGTTCTGACAGATCCTTACATTTTAATGTAGTCTAATGCACATTTTCACAAATACTAGGAGATGTCATAGCGGACCAGCGAACCAGTCCATAGAACGCCTTGCCAAGGAAAAATAGAAGGCACTAGACCGCGCGGAAGGTCACCCACGCGTTGGTCTGACCAGATCAAGTCCGCCATTGGAGGCTCAGTCAACGAATGCAGCAGGATGACCTCCTGCAGACAGCAGTGGCGAAATGTCGTGCGCATTACATCTGCCCCTTCCAATACTGATACTTAACGATCACGACCGCTCTGTCAAGAGCGTACCGGATAAGAAGAAGAAGTCATAGCGGAATAATTAAATATTTAATACACCGCAATTGGCAACTACTTTATATGTAGGCATCATGTTAAGGCATGTCCTACTATTCGTGAAAACGGGCCACATATTTTTTTTTATGGTGTTAATAGTTGGCTTACAGACGGAAGAGGATTATAAATAAAAATACTTTTTGAAAACAAACTTTTATTCAATTGCCCTTAGTTTTCGTGTTCTCCTCAGCAAACCCTTTCTTTTGATACCCATACTGTGGTAGTGCAGAAAAAATAACTATTCCGCCATCTTGGATGATGCGCCATATTGGAATTAGAATGACGTCTCATAGCTAAGCATGCATTGTCATCCAAAACAAGCGTGTATACCAAATTTCAGCTCAATCGGTTAAAGATAACTGATCTAAAATTCAGTTGCAAGATTCCACCCGGACATACAATATACACGTTGCAAGCTAATATAAAGCTTAAAAAAAAACAATCTTCCTAGATACACTTGGGATGTTGTTCTGTAGGCTTAGCATTACCGCGTAGACAAAGATTTTATCTCTTTCAACAGTCAGATTTGTCGAGAAAATGACGTCACACTGAGCCATGACCAGTACAAAAAACTCGAGGTGATGTGATTTTCAAAAGAGATAAAACTTATGTCTACACTGTCATGCTAAGCCTACTGGTCTTAATATGTTTTAAATTGGGACAAAAATAAATAATCGAATATTGGGTGCACATCAGCGCACTACTGCCTACTCCTCTGGGAAATACGAGTACAGGCGTGGTTACGTATTTGTCTCATTGCAGTAAGCAAAAAAATAAAACATATTTTTTCCATGCATAACTAAAATGGCACTTACCCGTTTCTGCATTAGGGAAATCACGGCGAAATATCCAAAATTATTTGCCGTGTATAATTACGAGGTAAATGAGCGTGACCGGGAGTGGGGGACAGATGGGGGTGACGGTGGGGATCATGTTGGGTACAGACGCAACCCTTCCTTAGAAATCACCCCTCTTATTGTTTCGAATAAACTTGTAAACAGATACATGGGCCAGGTCATAATTGCGGGGTCTTGGGATTTGAATATATTTTAAAGCATTTGTGGACTACAGAATATAGAAAACGAATGACGTATCTAGTTTTCCGAATTTGCCCGGTATAATGGCAATAGGCTCGCCGCCTATTACATTGGGACCAAAATACAGCAGCGAAGTGTGGGAGCACTGCAGTGCATCTCTGCCTACCCCTTCGGGGAATATAGACGTTATGATGTATTTATGTATGTATTTATATAGAACCTGAAAATATTGCATAAAACTCGAGATTTAACAAGATTTTTAAATATTGGCAGCGAAAAAAAATTGAAGTCATGTTTGAATTTCTATGAAAATTCTACATTCACTTGTATAATACAGTATATTTTCGGACTGCTGATGCATTCTGTATACAGTATGAAAACGTATTCTCCATGGTGGAGTCATAAAGACGGAATGGCGTTCATCAGAGACCAGCAATAAATGAGACTCAGTTAACCGCACTCTGTCACGCGTTCGTGAGATTTGACCAGTTAAATTTGCAAATTAATGAAGGGAGAATGCGTGGGTCGGTTCATATGGGGTCACTTTGCTTGCTAATACTCGGAAATTTTAGCAAATTCAGAATTTTGTGGGATAAATGTTTGGGACAAGGCGACATGTTGTTTAATTTGGATTAATTTTGCAAGGGAAGCATAACTCGCGGTATCAGGTTAATAAACCTACAGTTATGTCCGATTCCCATATTGAAGCAACGTTCCGTTTCGCTAACGAACCTTTTAATATGCAACGAGACGTGTTAGACGTTGTAATTAAATTTAAAGAGTATTCACTGAGTTTCTTACCGGTTCTGCAATGGGAGCAAAATTCCCATATATTTGAGCGTAACAAGCGAATTTTAGGTATGTGAGCATTCTGAACCGGTGGTAGAACTTGACAATTTGCAAGCTCTTCTTAGCCTACACGAATGAAATAAACAACCGACCAAGTGTGATTCGAGCTCGTGCACCGAAGTTTCCGTACGAGCCTGTTGGTATCTAACTAGTGCGGCGATCATAGGAATTGAGTATTGAAGATTTTTCGGATCGAGTTTTCGAATTTTTCGCTTGATATTAATAGTATGAGACAAGTGTTTCTATGAAAAAGGTTCATTACAGAGAGACAGATGAACAACGTAGTGACCCTATAAGGCTTTCCTTTTCTCCTGTGGAGGTCCGGAACCCTAAAAAATACTTTGATTGTGTACTTATGGCGTATTTTAGTTTTTGATGGGGCGATGACGTCAAAAATTACGTGCAACAGCTACATAACCCCGCAGGATCTAAAACGAGGTTAAGCTCGGGCCGCACGTGTTCTATCTTTTATTCAAGCCAAGAGCTCCCCAGTCGAACCGCGCCTTAATTAAGGCTCGTCACACACCTGTTTTAATCACAACCATGATTATACATGCATTTCCTGGTTCCTGTTAATTAGTTAGTATGTTTGTGTCTTTCATGCGAAGCATCTGGTTCCCGTCTCTCCTTAGCAGGATTATTTTAATAAGACTTTTAGTATTATTTGAGGTGCTGAGTATAGTATATGCACTGACTTATTATTCTTTTTTTAATCGACTAAAAAAAAGAGGAGGTTCTCAATTCGGATTTTTTAAGAATTAATGAAATAGACTGTTTAGTATTTGAGGTGCTGAGCATTATACATGCACTGACTTATTCTTCTTTTTTAACTGACTTCAAAAAGGAGGAGGTTCTCAATTCGATCCGTATGTTTTTAAGAAATTAATGAAATGATTAAATTAAATAGGAAATGACGTCATCTGGCGTTTAGCGAGTATTTCAGCCTTTGTCGAGTAATTAATTTGGTATCAGCAAAAAATTCACCGCGCGAACGTTGACGTTCCAAAGAAAAATTACGACCAATTAGACGTTTTGTTTTGACATATTAGAGATGATGTTCTTAAGGCTGCTTATATTATAACATATATTACCTACCTATATTATAACATTTTTAGGGTTCCGTACCCAAAGGGTAAAACGGAACCCTATTACTGAGACTTCGCTGTCCGTCCGTCCGTCCGTCTGTCACCAGGCTGTATCTCATGAACCGTGATAGCTATAGAGTTGAAATTTTCACAGATGATGTATTTCTGTTGCCGCTATAACAACAAATACTAAAAAACAGAATAAAATAAATATTTAAGGGGGCTCCCATACAACAAACGTTTTGCTCGTTGTTATAGATGGTACGGAACTCTTCGTGCGCGATTCCGACTCCCACTTGGCAGGTTTTTTTGATATGTTAAAAGCAGCCCTAAAATTTATATTATTAGTAAGGATGATTTTAACCGCGCACGTTGAAGTGGTATTATGATGTTGTGCGTTTTTACGAGGCTGTAAAGTGACCATCTGAGGCGCGGTCAGTGACCGAAGTAGGTTGGGGTGAGGTGACATGATAGGGCAGCTAAGATGTCGCTCGGATATTACAAGGGCTATTGTATTGGAAGTGGGTACTGCGGGAAGGAAGTGACGATTTTTATCTTTCAACCCCCCCATTTCCATTCAGTAAGCCTCAATTTTTTCCCCAATACTAAAGCGAACTGTATTGGCTCCTAAAAACAGTTCATTTTTAACGAAATTACATTGAAAGCGTTTACGAATTTTTACGCCTAGGGGGAGAGTGGCTTTTACCACAGAAATTCAATCTTTATAGATATTGGCACAGAGTGCGTTTTGGTACGGGCAAACATATTAATGCGCCACTTTTGACGTTCTTTACCTTAGCGGGTTGATTCTAGTTTTTTTTTGACATGGAACCATCCAGGTCATCTATCAAACATAAAAACAATCTTTTTTTAAACAGATTTTTTTACTATAATATTTTCATATGAAAAACAGTAGTTGTAGCTGTAGTATGTGCGCCAAGACTAAACTTATCTCACGGAATATGTTGATTCTATAACTCTTTCTCCCATGAAATAAGACGGAAAGCGAGCGACCGAATCTATGACCCGTTTAATTTTGACATCCATGCTAACCCTGCTGATAGAATTATACAGTTTAAAATCTTAAAAAGCTTTATTTTAGCGCCCCCGCAAAAGGGCTAGTAATCCCAATATTAATTTATATAGCCCACCTCCGCGGTCAGCGGCGCCCAGGTGCACTTAATGCCTTTACAAATGATGCTCACCGTCGAAATGACAAGTGAGGGAAACCGCGCCATGTTTGTATTACAGATTTGCACATATATTTGAATCTGATTCATTAGCTTCGGTAAAAAAACAGTCAGAACAGAGAAGCATCGATATATCTTTTTTTTAATCGTACGACCTTATTCGTGTGGACAATTAGCCCTCATAACACCCTGGAGTATCTCTCTGAGGGTTCTGAAACCATGATGTAAGGAATTTACATAATAAGTTTCATCCGCCATCTTTTTACAGTGGGTGATATGGGTTATTATTTGCAATTATTACTTGATACGGGCAAAATACCAAATAATTGCAGATAAATCTATACCCCATCTTAAATATTGCATAGAGGAAGAAGATTACAATTTTACATTATTATATAATTATATTCACACATAAATATTCCAGCCATCTCACCTTATAGTTTTATCAGAGAAAATTGCTACATGTATGGTTTTAGGCAGACAGATAAATAAATAAAGATTTTATCTATGTCTATTTGGGTTTGATTCCTTTACAAGTCTGAAATTTTCAGTCGCCAGAGCGATATTTTATTCCATTTATAGGATTCGAGTTAAATTATGAAGCATGTTTATGCTAATCACACCCTTAGCATAGCCTCCCTAAGCCAGGTACCCGTACAATCATTACCCGTTTCGCCCAAATCCGAGGTTGGAACGCCCCGAACGCAGCGGTTTCATATTTCAGCTCCTAATTACAACATTATTAGTGTTAGAACATTTGCGTTACCGAAATTGTGCTCATTTTGTGTTGTGGTACAAAATACACGCGATTGGGTTCAAATAATTACTGTCTTTTTCCTCTTGATGAAAGTACCGATACTTAACTAATTGGCCTCCTTTTTATATGACCTTGATTGTAAAACTGTGGAGTGTCTGTGGGACCATCGAATTAATAAAAAAATATTAATGCATAGTGGTTTGGTCAGTGGTAGCCGAGTGGTCGAACGCACGCCTTGCAATCAAAGTGTGCAGGTTCAAACCCCGGCTGGTGCGACCTCTGGGATTTATGAGCGAATCTCATTTTCATCTGAGATTATCACTTGCTAAGGTGAAGGAAAACATCGTGAGGAAACCTGCACGTCTGAGGGAACTTCACTAGTTCTTGATAGATGTGTGAAGTCTGCCAACCCGCACTGGGCCAGCGTGGCGGAATATGGCCTGGATCCCCCTCGCATGGAGGGGAGGCCCGTGCCCAGCAGTGGGACGTCAAGAGGGCTGTAGTAGTAGTGGTTTGAAAAATACTTAAATGAAAAATCTAGAAATAACCGAATTATTATCTTAATTTGTAGCAAGTGCCGATTTAACTTGCCACTACGTCAGGGCGAGGTACACACTGACTCTAAATTAAATAAATTATTAGGTGTTTGCTAGGTTCATAGTGCACTGGAGTTTAGAAGTCTGTTTTGTTTTTTTTAATATTCATTCTTTGTTTAAGTTACCAACGTATATTATATCATTGGAGATATGCAAATTTTAACACATCATTTCACTCCATTTTTTTTCCCACGGCAGATGTTTGACTCCAGGGCCTCAAGCATAACAATATCTATTCTTAATCGTAGATAGCTAGAATATGACTAGTCTAGTGGCTTCAAGGTGACAATATCTTATGTCTACACTGCTCCTATTTTAGCTACCATTGATAAAAGATATTATTTTCATACCTTAAAAAAATGTAGTCTTAGCTACTCCACAACGATAGTGTTAAGCCCCCCGCACACTGGGGCGTTGATGTCCACACGTTTTTTTTTGCCAATACCGAATCGAACTTGGGACTTGGGACCCAGTTCGTGGCCTGGTACGAGCCGGTTAAGCTCATCACTTGCGCGTTACTCCTATACGCAAAATTAAATCTGCATCCGTGTACGTACGAGACATTAAAATTACATACAGACACACAGAACGTAGAATACATTCCGGTCGAGCCGCCGGAAGCTGCGCCTTTCCCGTCCTATTATTTTCAGATTTCCAGCTGAAATATTCAAGTAGGCGGGTTTCCTTAACAAAGAGTAAGTGGTTTGAATATTATATTTTACTAGCGAATACCCGACGTGTGCTACTACAGTAAAAATAAATACATTTTGTTTATTCAGTGGTTTGAAACCATCTTTATATTATTGACTTTCTAATGAAACCGTTTGAGGCACATCAGTTGGATGGTTTCAAAGTTCATAACGGACATAGGTTGGAACAACTTTGGTTTTTATTTAATACTAGCTGTGCCCGCGACTTCGCCCGCGTGGACTTTAGTGAGATTACCCGGAAATATGGGTATTATGTTTTTCCCGCGGAACTCTAATGCTTTTTCTAAAATTAAAGTAGCCTAAGTTACGCCTTTGAACGTCAGCTATCTGTCAGTGAAAGTCCCATTGAAATCGGTTCAGCCGTTTAGAAGTTTACCTCAAACAAACAGACAGACAGACAGACAGACAGACAGACAATAAAATTTAAAATTGCGTTTTCGTTATAGGTATCGTATATACTTTCATACGCATTTGGTAAAAAAGTGTTATTTTGATATTACAAACAGACACTTCAATTTTATTTATTTGTATAGACTACTGTGACGCTCTTGCAATTATTTATTAAGGTTATAACATAACGGTAAATTGAAATAAAAGTTAGTGAAATAATTCATTCAATCAAATTTTCATGACGGTTACTTGTGTAGAGCCACTTTGTAATCAATTTTACAAATAAATTGAAATGCAAGTCTGCGTCTACACTTAAAACAGGTATTCTCTCAACAATATACTTTATTGCTATTTAAATTCAACACCAACCATATGAAACTCTACCCCGTGATACTAAGGACTATATTGCAATAGCAAAAATTAAGTAAATTCAACCAAGTTAGCAATGGAAGCAATAAAATGACGCTTCGTCTACAGTAATTGCTTTTCTACGTGAGTTTTATTTGATTGGTTCAATTAAAATGTATGCATCAAGCTGCTTGTAGCTGTTGGGCTAGCAGAGATCGAAGTAATACATTTTTGTTTCTTACTAGCAGCCCGTCCCAGCTTTGCACGTGTTTCTAATATAGCCTATGTTACTCAGTGATAATGTAGCTTGCTAACGGTAAAAGAATTTTTGAAACCGGACCAGTAGTTTTTGAGTTTAATCGTTACATACAAACATACAAATCTTTCCTCTTTATAATATTAGTATACCTAGAAGTATAAACTAGCTGATACCCGGCGTGTGCTACTATGCTAAAAAAGAAATACGATTTGTTTATTTACTGGTCTAAAACCTTCTTTTAATTATTTACTTTCAAATGAAAATGGTTTCGGGCACATCGGTTGAATGGTTTCAAAGTTTATTTCGGACATAGGTAGAAATTTTTTTTGTGTTTTATTTCTATAGATTATTAGTGCATCCTATTTTTATATCTCTCATCACTTTAGAGCGTCTTCTAATGTTATAAAAACGGCTCTAACTCTATCATTGTGCAATCCTAATTATTCTCTGTCCTTACGCGCTTGACTAAAAGTCAGTGTTTAAAATAACTAAACTTACTAAAAAAATACTAAAATACTAAACTCTACAGTGATAAAAAGGTTTCGTCTGTTTGACTAGCTCTTTGACTACATTAATTTAATTCGGACCGTATGCGTATATAGAGATTTCACGTACCCGTTACATACTCTACCTCACTAACAATTTATTTTATAAAATAAAAATCAATTCAGAACTCTATATTGTATCCCATTTAATCTAACTTGCATTTAACAGGAACTGTAGAGTAGTTTCGTTGGCACCGAATAGCTTGAACTCTACCCATCAGCTAAACTGTACTGTGCAAGTTCTGCGGACTAAATAGTAAATGTAAACTCTCTCAGCTCAACGCTTTTTGAGGTGGTCCTCTATAGAACACAATCTGTAGCTCTACCATGAGTTTATTGTCGATAAAATTCGATAGTCGTTATCGTAAAATATTGGCAACATGACATGTAAAATCTATTTATTTTTTTGACCTCGCCTCTGAGGTCAAATGTGAGTAACCATAGTTTTTGGCCATACCAAAACAAATGTTGATTTCAGATTTACAGGGTCATCCCCTGATGATAACCCTTTATCAGAAACCTGAAATAATACTTTGGGTACATATACGGTAGCGCACATGTGGATGCATAGTTTCCGAGTTTCCGTATCCTGTTCTGGCCTTTAGGTACATCCATAACCCTATTCATCAGTGTAAAGTACACTTATGAATGGCGACTAGCAATATTCACAGAACAGAACCTGAAAGTTTTAGATAGGACTCAAGATATTACGAGTCATAGAAATTGATGACGAAAAAAAATTTGTAAAAACATGGTCGAATTTCGATAACATTTTTATGCCGTTCAGTTGTGTATCCAATACTGATCCAAACGTCAAAGTATTATTTCCGACTTCTGAAACAGCCTGTATAGATTTCATAGGACCTTAGCTAAATATTTACTGCTTACACCAATTCGCTGGCTACTCTATTTAATAGCAAGGCGGATGTAGGGTGCTCCGTTGTTTCCCATGATGTACAACCCCTAAGTGCCTGATTCACGTTTATTGATAAAGCCTTAACCATACTGGGGCGTCAAAAGTCACACGTCGATATTCTTGCCAATATGAACTCTGTGTTAATACACATAAAGATTGAATTTCTCTGGTGAAGGACACGCGACTAGGCGACAAATTTCGCTCGCACTGTCAATGACATTTCGTTGCAGAATTATCTTTATCTATGAAACAATACAGTTCGTTTTAGTATTAGCAAAAATAAATATCGCGTGTGTCTTGACGCTCCAGTGTGCTCGGGGCTCAACAATTTAGTGAGCAAATTGGCTATTTAGATGATTTATTGTAATTTATTTAGTATTATATATACGTTTATTTTCAAGAGAGAACAATAAATAACTATAATGTCGAATGACAACACATACCTACTCATCGCATCATAAAAAACCGGCCAAGTGCGATTCGGACTCGCGCACGAAGGGTTCCGTACCATTATCTATTAAAACGGCAAAAAAATCACGTTTGTTGTATGGGAGCCCCCTTAAATATTAATTTTATTCTAATTTTTAGTATTTTTTGTTATAGCGGCAATAAATACATTATCTGTGAAAATTTCAACTCTCTAACTATTACGGATCAAGAGATACAGCCTGGTGACAGACGGACGGACAGCGAAGTCTTAGTAATAGGGTTCCGATTTTACCCTTTGGGTACGGAACCCTAAAAATGATTTGAAAGTGCTAGAAATATAGTCTTCTCGCTCATAAATTACTTCCGTGAGAAGGACGGCGGTATACCTAGTTTAGTGCAGTTTAATTCATGCCAATATAATGAAACCGCGAACACGTCGCGGCGTGGAAACAAGTTCACAACTCATTAAATGAAGTGTCATGCGCACAGAGGCTTTTGTTCTAGTGTAAATTGTTTTAATTAAATGTACAGTTAAATGATTTTGTATTCCATGTTATGATGAATAGAGATTATATTAGTTTGTCATTGGTTTCTGACACTTCGTTAAGTAAGGTAGATTTTCAAAATTACTACTACCCCCAGCGCGAATTAAACTTAGTAATTTTGTTTTCTTCGCATAAGTAGGTCGTGGACATATACTTCGTCGATGTTTTTGAGTCCTAATTGAGACCAGGCTCATTTCTTCTAAGTGCAAAGTTCAGGTCATAGTCCACCATGATGGTGACACATCTTTAGGGAACAGTTCAGGTATTGGTGGCTCCCCCACTAAGCAGAAGAAGGTCTAGCGTGGGGTTTAAGCCGGTAAGCGTCCAACTCAACTAGAACATCTCCCTCGGGGCCTTACTCCTAACCTAACTCCTTTTTTTTTTTTTTTTTATGAGCACTTTTCACCTGATGGTAAGTGATCAACGCCGCCCATGGACACTTGCAACACCAGGGGCATCGCAAGTGCGTTGCCGGCCTTTAAGGAATGAGTATGCTCGTTTCTTGAAGATACCTTTGTCGATACCTCTTAAAGTATTGGTATTTAAGTAGTAAATTTTTGACAGTATTTGTATTGAGTTAATTACCAAAGACTGAAAATAATTGTATGAAATGGTAGAGATACTATTATATTTTTCATTGACGATTCTTATGTGCCTGTATTGTTTTACATGAATAAAAAAAACTAATTTTGTTATTCTGATTATAAACATAGCTGAAAGACAGCGGTGGAAAGGGGATCCAAGAGAGGATCCTTCCTTACGACATAAAAAGCTGCTGTTAGATTATTATTTTAAATATTTACTTTTCATTAGTATGTTTTCCACCATTCGTCAAGTACCATGTTCACCGTTCCTCAAGTAATCTTCTTTTATCTTTAAGTAAAAAGTCTTGATATATAAAATTGCGTTGCCACATTATAAAAAGGGATATCGAATATCAAACTATACCTGTACAACTTGCCAATCTCAAGGGAGCCAGAACCCAGCCAGCCTGGTAGACAAATGTCTGCGGCTAGGTACTGGAGTGTTTACCTCTTTTCATATTTAAATGGGAAAGGACTTTTCGAGCAAATTTTACGTTACGCACAACGTTTGTCTAGTGGTTTGAACGTAAGTCGCTCGGCCCCTGCATCGGCTGGTAACAGGTTCGATTCTCATTGGTAGCAAATTTCTGAAACGGCCTTTGTATGGTAGGAGGCCCATAGTACACGATTTACTTAATTTGGGATCACACGATGATGGTACATTTTGTAAACAAATCAATAAACGATTGACTGATTTTGTTTCTAATAATTGTAAATTGTAATCATTTTTAAGTAAATATTTTATTTCTTATATTTCTGAACAATGTTTCAACACTACTTGACATTCAAACTAAGCAACGCTTGCACTATGGTTACCGTACAATGGTCTCAATATAATTATTTAGAATATCAAACGCACGCCTTGCAATCAAAGTGTGCAGGTTCAAACCCCGGCTCGCACCTTTGGGATTTATGTGCGAATCTCATTTTCATCCGAGATTACCACTTGCTATGAAACGGTGAAGGAAAACATTATGAGGAAACCAGCACGTCTATAGAAAGACGTGTGAAGTTCGCCAACCCGCACTGGGCCAGCGTGATTGTCTATAGCCCAAATCTCCCTCGTATTGAGGGGGAATGTGCCCATATCTACACCTATATAGCTACCTTTTTACAAGCTTTATATTAACTTGCAATGTATGTATGTCCGGATGGAATCTTGCAACTGAATTTTAAATCAGTTATCTTTAACCGATTGAGCTGAAATTTGGTATACACGCCTATTAAGGATGACAATGCATGCTTAGCTATGTGACGTCATTCTAATTCCAATATGGCGGATCATCCAAGATGGCGGAATAGTTATTTTTTCTGCAGTACCACAGTATGGGTATTAGATGAAAGGACTTGCTGGGGAGAACACGAAAATTAACTGAAAGCCTGTTTTAAAAAATTTTTTTTTTACCATTAATTTATTAAATGTTATCTTGATTATTTCTATTAGCCTGAAAAATAAGCATAGAGACAGGGATAGTGTGTATCATTTACTATTATTATAATGTCAGTAAACGAATGCGCCCACGGCGAGCATGGTAACGAGTTATCCTGTCATTGTTTATTAACAATACGAAACGTGATTAAAGCGAAAGGTGTTACTGTGTATACAGGGTGTGGCTAAACTGATGATGATGGTAAGTATTGTATTAAATGTCAAAAAAACGCTTACTAACGATGAGTAAATCTGCATATCCAAGAGAGTCCAATTAGTTTTTGAGAAATGTGTGAAGTATGCCAATCAGCACCAGGATAGCGTGGTGAAGAACGGTTCAAGGTGGTCCTTCACCGTTTCATAGCAAGTGGTAATAATCTCAGATGAAAACGAAATTGAACCCAGAGGTGCGAGCCGGGGTTTGAACCTGCACACTTTGATTGCAAGGCGTGCGTTAGACCGCTCGGCTACCACTGCTATGCTAATTTTATATCACCTAAAATTTGTTTTATTTTAAACCATCCCTGTATTAGAGCGAACAAAAACATCATCAGTTTTTGAGTTTTAGCGAGACTAAACGAACAATGATTGATATATCGATTTGCTTTTTCATTAATATTTATATTTCTACACAACAGATATACTAAAATGTAATGTAAAAAAAATATTTCGAATATTTAAGCGGGTATATAAATATACAACTTCACGCCCAGAGTTTGGCGAAATCGATTCCGCTACAGGTTTCGGCATCATTGTACCAATGTTTAAAGCACCCTGTATAGTGGAGGTGGAGGGTGGCCGGTGTGCATACATTCGTAATGCGACGCCGACAGCCAAATTGAGCTTTGATGTAACCGAACCAATTTTCAGTTAACGCACCTTACCTCAACGCAATTAATTTGTAATTGTTGACAGCGTTTTATGAAGACACTACGGAAAAGTTGTTAATTGAACATTTAAGGCGAGCGAATACATTTGTCCCGTTAAAAAAAGTTGCCGTCGCTGGACGCCTGGCAGATGTGAAACATAATGTTATTTAGAGTAGAGAGAGAGAAGCGTCGTAGCGGCGAGTGAGCGGAGTCAGCCGATGGGCGGAGTCTAAGTGGCGGAAAGAACCGAGTAGCCACGGAGCTGCTCGAAGTTTTCGCATCGTGGCATCAATAGTTGCTCTCACTCGTCAAGCGTGCCATTAGATGTTTCACATCAAAATGTACCCTGTGTCAATATACATAAAGTCGAATGTCTGTGGCAAAAGTGACGCGTCTATAGGTCAAAATACGCTCGCGAGAGCGATAAAAATTTGTAATAATCAGCCCGCTTACCACCACCTGTCTTGCAGGAAAATTTAATATTACTTTCAGTTACTGACAGTTAACTCTACTGAGTTGACTCTACTGATTATTATTAACTTTACTGATTACATAATCTGTCAAAAATTAACAGTTACTACTCAAGCAACAATACTTTCAGAGGTGGCGGTAAGACCCCAGTTGTGCTATAATACTATTTTTCTACCTGCAATGATATCACAAATAATAGATACCTAAATCGGTGGTTGCTACGACCAACTAGTTTTGACATAGACAATCTGACGTGCATAGACAATAAAGTCACAAACAAAATTGGACATGTGAAACATGTGTCAAATGTTAGAAAATACTATCTCTTTGCTATAGTAACTCGTTGTCCATCTGTATATAATATGCTTCTTGAATTGTGGCAATTGAATGTTGACAACTCGATTTTCGACGCAGGGTATATAGTCACGGTTTCGATTCCCGTCAGGCAAATTGCAACTTTATTTTACCATTACAACTTTATTCAAGGATATACCTGGTTCGTGTAATCAATAATATAGCAGACGCGAGAACACACCTCTTACGCCGTGAATCTACTTAGGCGAGAGAGTATACTTGACTTTATTTGAAAATGTACTTAATATCAATATGGATAAAGTTTAAATTTCTATGATTAAATTCACGCGACCACGCGACGTAATTTATTCGCGTCATCGATGACCTTTCATGGAAAAATTAGCTACTTGCCCGTGGTAATACAGTTTGTTTTTGTATTGGCAAAAAAAAATATCGTGAGCTTTTTGACACGTCTGCTGGTTCAGGGCTTTGACTAATGGTGTGGAAGAGATATGACGAAGGTAACGAACGATCCGGTCGGTAAACTAAGAAGGATTTTGTTATACCATGTAATGTATGGGATAATAAATTTTAAGGCGGTGACAGTAACAACGACAATCCTTTAAACAATAAGGAACTACGTTCCAAAAATCTGCCTCAGCTCAAGGTTTGCCGTCTATCTACTACCTTACCTTAGACTGTATTTACACAGTAAAGCCGGGTACCCGATCATAAAATTTGCACGATGAGAATGGTGACCTCGGACTTGCTCGTCACTTCGTAAATTATCTGGATGGGTGGGGCTAAGTCCCTAAATTGGTTTTTAGCATCCCCGTTATTTAATTATTGTTTACACCTAGGCAAATAAGTTGGTACCTAACTAATAGTGATGTGAAATGTATCACTTAGAAATAGTACTAATTATCAATATTTTCTTGTTTCAGGTAAGCTTCCTTGTATTTGGATGTTGTGTCCCTACACAAAGTAAGTTAATGACGAAAATCTCACAATAAGACTGAAAAAAATACGTAACAGAAGTCTTGTCTAGTCTTGACATTCGTGCTAACCCCATTGAATCACATTGTATACGGTACCAGCAATACATATTATACTTCTATACAATATTATAAATGTGAAAGTTTGTGAGAATTGATGGATGGATTTTTGTTACTCTTTTACGCAAAAACTACTGAACGGATTTTGATGAAACTTTACAGTATTATTGTTTATACATCAGAATAACATATAGGCTTTAATTTATAACGATACTGAATAATCTAGGTCTGCGCGGACGAAGTCGCGGGTAGAAACTAGTATAATTACTAATAGAATTAAATGTTCTATTTGAATTATCTAGAATTCAAATAGAACATTTAATTCTAATCCAAAACGTTGTAGCACTTACCATGCCTAATAAAATTACATGCTAGGGGTGAATCCGCTCACGCGTTGATCGTCGCGTATGCTAATGTATCTCGGAAGCATGCAGGGCGCCGCCCGCCCAATGCTTGGAGCGCATATCCGGACACTAGTAGAAAGAGTTAAGGTAACTTAACTTCGATCCGAATTACGAAACCACTACGAACTTAAGTATAGGGCGATTTTTTGCGAGCCAAATATAACGTGCAATGGAGCGTAGCAAAATAGGTGTTAAACGGACGGACCGCGTCAGAAACACCACCCTACGCTCCATTACTCGTATTACTGACGTGGGTGGGAAGACGGCAAGGCTGATGTGGGAATGGGCCGGTCACGTAGCACAAATGGACCCGCAGAGGTGGACAAATCGTGTCAACACCTGGATGCCCGAAGGCGGTTGCCGGCATCGTGGCAGACCAAGGAGAAGATGGTGCGACGATTTGGCCACTTTTGCGGGAGAAACGTGGCCACAACAAGCCCAGGATAGGGACATGTGGAAACGAGAGGGGGAGGCTTTTGCCCAGCAGTAGGACATACAGTAGGCTATAAAAAAAAATATTATAATCTTAAAGAGATTTGAAGTATTGAATGAATTAAAAAAAACACTGGGTGTCTATGAGCATAGCATCCATATATCATGACATTTTGTCGTGGCACTTCCGAACCTTCTAAATTTGATTGATCTGCCATCTTTATCACATTAATTAGGTACCCATTTTTATTTAAGATGTGTTGAATTTGTCCTTAATTAACATTGCCTTATATACTCGCTAATCACAGATACAGGCATTCCTAATCTTATTCGATTAAAATTTCATCATTTTCATTATATTATATCGATTTTCCTAGTGTGAAGACATTACTTGGTATCGTAATTATTATGATTTCATTATTTTTAATGATGTAAATTCATCAAGTCCTCAACGAAGTGTACCCTTAATGAATGTGCACGTAATGCTACTGACAGAGAGAACTGCTACTGGAGAAGTCTCACAAAAACCGCAACCAGCCAACTAGACAATCCATGACCACGACCACTCCGCCAGGAGTGTACGACTAAGAAGAAATAAATCTTATTCATCCTATGAAATACAGCTACACAAAACACAACAACTGCGGAAATAAAATTTAATTTATTTCCACGCTTATCTACCTGAAAAGATTCAGGAAAATATGAACGGACCTTAAAGTTCAAACTGTGCCTATACTTACTGTAAATCATACACTACACATCCGGTCACAGGACATCCGGAGCGCGCATGCCGCTTTTGTCGATCCTGAATGCTTTATGAGTTCTTGAAAGGGTTGCGTTCAATGTACGAAGTACCTACAATACGTGCAGCAATTGACTTAATGAAAGCAGCTTTTCTAATTCTAAACCTACCTAGTCATACAATGTGATTAAGAATATGTATAACATGTAAAACTATATTTAATGAAATGCATATTCAATTCAATCATAAATATTGACGGAAAATCGATAACCCCTTTTTTCCCCAAAATTCAAAGGTTAATTTATTTCTATGCTTTGACTAGGCTAGGTCTAGTTGCCTTCAGCTGCTGAGCTTCTTGAGACCAAAGTGTGTTATTTAAATAATGGAAAATCTGAGTTAGCACACATGGATATCTAAATGCTGGAATCTATTTTCGTTGTATGTTGCTTCTTCTAACACGTGCTCCAAAAGCCGGGCGATCACAAACCTAATTGGTTGCATACCAGTTTCAACTGCCTTCCACAGAAATGATTGTCAAAATGTATTGATAAATGTTTTTTTTCTATCGCGAAATGACGGCGTTATGAGTTACATAATCGCCCGACGGTTACTGACCCAAAACCACAGAATGTTTACATATTCGTAAATCAATGTTTGTGATAAAAACATGGTCCCTCCCATAATCTGTATTAGTTCGGATACTGTTTGTGTGTGTGGACGCAGCCAGAGCGGCGCCGGGAGGCCGGGCAATCTTTGGGAGTGCTCTGTCTTGACTTATCGACTATTATTTATCGAATTCACTTGCATTTTTATGATAAAATATCTGTGCTCGCGATTTCTTTCTCGTTGAATTTAGGAACCGTAATTAGTTTCCGAAAATAAGACAAAAGTGGCCTATGTATTATAATATCAGTAGTTGTTGGATGTGCTAGACTTTTGCTACGGAATATTGATTGTCTTTTTCTCCCTTCTATATCAATACTTCTATACTTATATTATAAAGGGCAAAGATTTGTAATTTTGTATGTAACGAATAAACTTTAAAACTACTGGACCGATTTCAAAAATTCTTTTGCCGTAAGAAAGCTACATTATCACAGAGTAATAGGCTATATTTGTGTATCCCAAAATGTAAAAAACATCTTTGCATGTCCATCCATGCAAAGCCGGGACGGGCCGCTAGTATGAAATAAGACAGAGAGCGAGCGAGCGAACCCGTAACCAAGACCTAGTCGGGACACGCGTGCTAACATCACTGCTATCTACAAGCGAAAGTCTCGTCTAACTCGTTCCAGCCGTTTCAAAGTTTGACCAGAACTAACAGACAGACTTAAGATCTACGCATCAATGATGCACCTCTCCTTATCTCTCGGCGACAATACACCTAATAGTTATAGTGGCAAGCGATACTATTGAGAAGTTTGCAGTCCTAAGATTTTCAAATCAACTTCTCACCTTGAAATTAAACTATTTTACGGATTTTATCGCGTTTATTTACTATTTTATTTTCCCGACGTTTCGGCTGCTTTACAGCAACCATGGTCACGGGGGGACTGAGGTGTTAGACGTCCTGATATCATAGTTAATAACTGGGTACCCTCATATTTAGTTGTGGTATCCGTAAAATAGTTTAATTTCAATGTATAGTATTCGCGTAAATATAAGAAAACAACTTCTCACCTCTTTTCAATTACCTCTTCTCATTTACCTTACCTTGTCACCCCTTCTTCATCTAAACCATTCTGCACGCAATTCCATTTTCAAAAAACTATTTTGAAAAACGCCAAATCGCCTACCAATTTTCTATGCCATATAACCGTAGCCTCGTGCCATAAAACATCAATTTCAACCCTTGTTATAATTCGGCATCAAAATGTGCCGCGCTGCATCAATAGGGGATAGTAGGGGGTGCATAACATGGCGGCTGAGAGGCGCCAAACGTGATTTAGTACTAGGAATAAACAGTTACAGGGTATATAATATCATGGTGAATTTAAATGAAAACGTCTCGAGCGAAAATATTTTTTGAGAGATGGTAATATGAAAATATGAAATAAAAACTTAAAAAATAAAATTCAACCGCCGAAATTATTAAAAAGCAAAAAATAATATACCTTTTTTATTTAACCTTAATAACAAAGTTCTTAAACTAATGTAAGTATACCTAAGTCATTTTGAGTTGAAATCGGTCGAATAACGCCGGAGATATGCGTGATCATACAAAAAAAAAACAAAAAATATATATACGCGTCGAATTGAGAAACTCCACTTTTTTTTTCGTCGGTTAAAAATGTAAAATGACTTATATATATATAGCAAACGACGCATATAAATCTGGCCTTTCGAATATGTTACTCATTTTACGATTTTTGTCGCTTAGTCAGGATTGCCCTTCAAGCGTCGATATGCAGTAATTAAAAAGTTGATTTGATTATTACATGATAAACAGACTGTCTATTTTATTTACTTGCATAGAAATTTCTGATTACGCCCTTTTTTGGCAAAACCCCAAAACTACCAGACGGACAAAAATTTGACAGATTCTGCACAAACAATGTGAGTGCAAAACGCTATAAAATGCAAGGTAAACCCATTATCGGCGCGGCCGCGCGCAGGCGGAAATGCATCCGACGCCATTTTTCATCGTGACCGGATGTGACGCCATCGCACCTCATCGTACCGCTTTTCGCCTGAAACGGGATATTATTTACGTTAAATGCATATTTATTGGGGATTTTCGTAGATGTAGGATGATTAATGTCGTTAAAATATAGTGAACAAACAATAGCAAATTTTTTACTAAAATTTCATTTTTCTCAGATGTATTTGGGAATATATTAATTTCGTTTTTTTTCAAATAACTATGGATATTTAATGTAATATTTCTAAAAGTGCCTAACTACTTATTTCCAGGTAAAATAAAGCTAATGAAATAATATTGGGTACCTAAAAAAATATTGACATTGAAAAAGAAATCCCTTTACACCGCACCGTTATCACCACCTATCTAACTGAAATTAACTCATTGAAGGATTGTTCTTAACCATAATAAATTCATCACAAATGCATGGTAGGGTCCACATATTGTTTTATCAATTAATAAATACGGTTCTCATTCATTAAAAAAAGTTAACATGTCTGATTTATGAACAATATTTGCAAAAAAAACATTTTTCTGTCAAAATAAGATCCTTTTCGCTTTTTGCGTGCGTTATCCAGCAAAACAGATAATATATCATAGGGTTTCCGAAAGTGAAAGCAAACTCTTCGGACGCCGCGGAGTCTGCATCGTGAGGCTGCTGGCAGATCGATAAGACCAAGGTCATTCTATCTGCAGAGCGGAGAGTCTTCCAAGATGGAGCTAAAGCCAAAAATAGTCGTAGCAAGTAATGCTAACAATAACTTGACTATGGAGGGTAGAATGGAAGGAGATCTAGGTATTGAAAAAGTGTCCGTCGAAATGCAATTATTACTAGTTCAAAAAACTTCTACAATGGCGCTGGTGTCGACAAAGTATATGGTATGAATATAGCAATTGTGGATGAACTGAAGTATAATATACAATTGCTATATTCATACCATACAATTTGTCGACACCAGCGCCGTTTTTTGAACTAGTAATTATTGCTTTTCGAAGGACACTTTTTCAAAATTTTCCCATAGGAGATTGCACTCCTTCCATTCTACCCCCCATAAACTTGACGCAGAGAGCTAATTGAGGTCTAGCTAACTATAGATAGAATTAGAATGTCGGAACGAAACCTCTAAATAGATGGATTCTTAGTGCTGACTTAGCGTACACAACCTCCTGTAAAAAATGTTCACTATACTATGTACTCTTGGAGATATTATAGATGGCATTTCGAGGAATACAGGCATGATGATGTAAGAAGAATAAGATATGTACGACATGCGCTAGTTTTTCTGTTATATCCCAATTATTTAGTTTTTTGAACCACCACCTTTTTACCTTCCTCGGTCGGAAAACTACTTGCTTATTATAAGGAAATATAAATACTGTTTGGCACAAGCCAAGAAAGAAACAAAAATCCCAAAGGAACAAATTACGCATACACTTTACGAGGCTCCATAACCCTTCGCCTGGAATGTGTCCAACTCCATAGTACGCTGTCAATAACCGTTCAAGGATATTAGTCGGTACTTTCGACCGGCCTTAACCCTACGCCACGTGGGAGGAGACGTAACTTTATTTTGGCACGAAATACTGATAGCCCAGAGACATTTTTGTTTATGGGTTACATGAATAAGAAGTTTTTTGTGTGTTTCTCGACCGCCAATTGTTATTATGTTGAACTTTTTTGTTTTTCGCTATTGGTTTTGTGCCTATTGTATTATACTAGATTGTGTAAAAGGCACGGAGAGGGAATCGAATGATACAAACCTATATGATGTTTTTTTAATTAATATTGTTTGGACAACTAGTTCTGCCATTCCACGCTGCCGGGCAAGAGTGAACAAAAATAACGGAGACTATTAAAAAATGTACACTTTCACACCAATTCGTGAATATTTATATTTGATTAATATACTCGTAAGTACAAAAAACTTATTTCTATTCTACAAAACGTTTTAAAATGACACATATAAAGCGAATAGCTAGTTAAAAATGACGAGTTGCCAAACAACAAAGTACCTAGTAGTATATCTTCAATTTTTGGAACACATTTTCTTTAATTGCCCAAATTTAATCATATCCCTGTACGATTTACTTCCTAATGATATCCCTCGTCCTGTTAACATTGCTTACTTACTAACTCTGTCCCAGTATTCGTCCATTAAAACATTATTTAAATTTATCTCCATAAATAATATCAAACTTTGAATTAAACTGGCAGGTAGTTTTGTAATTTATAATACCTACCTAATGATTCCCGGTTTCCCCTCTAGATCAGCGAATTTCACAGGTTTGTCATTTATATTCTTTTTTATTTATGTACATTCTACGTTCCATTTGACGTAATAATAACCAAATGTTGTATTCTGTCTGTCTCGTTTGCTCCTTTACTAATATGCCTATCTATATTTCCTACCGAAATTCTGTTTGCTCAACCGTACCATATCTCAAAATCGTTAGTCCTCTTTTTATTACACTTTTATAAGCCTCACCGTCCAAGTCTCTGGCAAACTCAGTTGTTGGCAAAATCATCGACAAATTGACGATGGAAGCCAAACACTTTTAAAAAAAGAAGAAGATATCTTCAATTTTCAACAGGAAACGTCAAAACGGCTCTAGTGAAGCTTCATTGTGTGAGTTTCGCAATTTTCACATCGCGTCAAACCGCGCGTCGCGACGACTCCAGTGCCGCCACCGCGCCGGTAGGGCGGCCAAAATAATGATGATCGTTGATGTTATAATAAATATAAATTGATATGATAATAATGAGTGCATTTTTAAATTAAATAATCTTATTAATTATTAAATCAAATTTATTTTGAAAATAGAAAATGTAATATAATAATTCTTACAAGGTAAGGTCTCGTGAAGGATTCAGTCATGCAACGGTGATAGGTTTTATTTAACGTTTCCTGTTAGTTTGTTCATAAAGTAGGTAATATCCAGTTAAACAAAAATATAACCTACAATCAAAAATGTCAGTGAGTAAATAACACGACCTTAGCTATGGTTTAACGCAATGACTCTACAAACATCTATTAACGGGTATTTATTAACGTAAATTGTGTTTTGAGAATGTATTGTTAATTATGAAAAATACACACAAAAATGTAAATCCTTATTGCAAAAAAAAGCAACCATGGAATTCCTTGCCTATTCTTCTCCATAGGAAATGCATTCCGAATGGGTGGTAGAGATGCTATTACTATTATTTATTGAAGATTTATAAGTGCCAGTATTGGTTTACATGAATAAAAATAATAATCTGATTCTGATTCTAACGGCATGTAAAAAGGAAGAGTTTCTCAATTCGAGACGTAAGTTTTATTTTCTGTCTTCTCTTTACTAGAGTGACTCATGATTGAATAAATCATCCGCATAGCAACAAAAAATACATCTTCAATTACCACATCCACTCTCACTTTCATCCCTGTTTCCCCCAGGAAACATTGATTGACATGTCGCCGATAAACAGCTCCGGCGCACGGCGCCGCTCGCTTTGTTCCTTTGACACTGCGTGGGGCGACTCGCACCGTTGTGTAGAGGTTCGTTTGAACATAACAGCTCTGACCATTGATTTAGTATTTTAGAAGATACCAGGTTCTGTGTTTATCACACGCATTACATTATTGATGTGATATAAAATACGTCTTGTTTGAGGAGGGTTTAGAGGAAGACACATAAGTTTTATTTAGGTACTAGCTGTGCCCGCGACTTCACCCGCGTGGACTTTAGGGAGATTACCCGGAAATAATGGTTTATTCTTTTTCTAAAATAAAAATAGCCTTACTTACGTCTTGGAACAGTCGTGCTATGTATACTTTCATATGCATTCGTTAAAATAATGTTGATATTACATACAGACACTCCAATTTTATTTATTTGTATAGATATAGATTAACCTCACTGTTTCTAGTATGTTTATGCCTGTGGTAACAAGTGTACAAAGCCTCTTGCGAATAAGTGTGAAGCGAGGTGGTAACGTTACTTGGACTCCACCACCTCAGAAGCAGTATTATTTTATTAATATGAGATATTCCTATATGATTTCTTAAATTAAATCATAGTTTTTAAATACAACTTCTATCGAAAAAAATATATTAATATTGAAACAATATTACTGAGAGCTTCTGCGCGGATTGTAAATAATGCAGAACTTATAACCTGACATAAACAAAATATAAAAATAATAAAATACAAGCATTTTACATAAAGACATTCATCAAAACAAACTCTTCCATAATTCATATTGCTGCCACTACACATTTTCCGCTGCAATCCTCTCGGCGTTCTGAACTCCTAGTACTCAGTTTGGACGTCCATCATACATTACATGTAGGAGCTCGCATATCTTTACGCTAAATATTCAAATTTAAATAATTTATACTGCAGATAGCTCGTTTGTGAGTCTAGACAGTGATTTTGGCAGAGTCAAGGGTACGCTGTATCTGCTATAATAGTAAAATTGAATGCTTGTACGCATTAAAAATTGGCTACAGTTCACTTTAGTTGTTTACTGTTATGTGCTGTTTTTATAATATTCCAAAAAAGTATCGCTAAACGTAGAGATAAAAGAATTATCTTCTATGTCAACTCAAAGATTTGCTTACAGATAAAGAGACAAATCTCTAAAATATCACTACATATGTAACTTCTGTTCATCGCGCACGTAACAAATAATGTCAGTGCTACCCGAAAGTGACCCTAAATACAATCGTAAAGTGTACATACAGAAATCTAAAAAGTGTCTCAAGAATGTCTGCAGCGTTGACACAGCAAAGAAACGTTTCCCAATCATCGAGTGGCTTCCAAAATATAAAAGCGAATACATCATCCAAGATATCATAGCTGGTATTACCGTCGCATTAACAGCTATACCTCAGGGTATAGCATACGCAGTCCTCGCTGGATTACCACCTGAACATGGACTGTACGCATCTCTGACCTCAGGAATTGTCTACGTCTTCTTCGGTAGCTGCTATAACGTCACCGTAGGACCCACCGCAATATTAGCGTCGATGATAGCAAAATACGTGTCAGACTATTCACCGGACTTTGCCATACTGACAGGATTCCTTACTGGTGTATTCATATTTTTGTTGGGTGTTTTAAATCTTGGATTTCTTGTGGAATTTATATCGATACCAGTTATTACTGGATTTACATCTGCTGCAGCCATGCAAATAGCTGCTGCTCAGTTGAAATCGTTGTTCGGTACTCAAGGATCTTCAGGAAATTATTTCGCTGAATCATTAAATATATTTTTCAGAAATATAACTACTATGAAACTCTGGGAACCGGTACTTGGATTTGGAACGATCATCATGCTTCTGCTGCTTAAAAAATTGGGTGAAGGTTGCAACCGTACTGATGGGATAGTTAAACAAACAAGATGGTTCATATCTTTGTCAAGAAATGCTGTCGTTGTTATCGTGGGAATGATAATCGCATTCGTTATCAAAGTGACGCTTGGCACCGAACCTTTGGCCATTATAGGAGATATAGGCAGTGGACTTCCAAAGTTCAGTTGGCCACCATTTTCAACAACAGTCGGAAATGAAACTCTACATTTTATGGACATGATACAAGTTTTAGGAGTACAATCCGTTGCAATTCCTTTCGTAGCTATATTGGAGACAGTAGCTATAGCTAAGGCCTTCGCTGAGGATGGACGAATCGACGCAACTCAAGAAATGATCGCCGTAGGACTATGTAACATCATAGGATCTTTTGGTCAAAGCATGCCGATCACGGGTTCTTTTGCAAGAACTGCACTGAATCACATTTCTGGAGTTAAAACGCCAGCTGGAGGTGTTACGAAAGTTTTGTTGTTAATGTTCGCTCTAACAACATTAACTTCAACATTCTATTATATCCCAAAAGCATCGTTAGCTGGTCTAATAATAACAGCTTTATTCTGTATGATCGATTATGGAATATTTCCTAAAATCTGGAGAAGCGGTTGGAGGGACTTTGGAGTTCTGATTCAAACGATGGCTGTGTGTTTAATGAGTGGTTTGGAGTACGGCATCATAGCTGGTATCTTATGCGACGCCGTGTTACTTCTGTTTGCCGTTGCAAGACCTAAGCTTGAAGTAGACGCAGCGAAGACTGAAAAGGGGGACCTAATTATAATACCTTTGAGTGAGAACCTGTCGTATTGCGCAGCAGAGCATGTCCGGCGGCGGATAGTCAAAGCGACTTCGACTTCATCGTCCAGCACTCCGGTCATCATAGATGGAACCAGGCTGAAGAATATCGACTACACGGGAACATTCAATCTGATGTCAATACTACAGTCATTGGATAAGAACAATCAAATTCTACTATTGAATTTTCACTTTGATTTGAAGAGAAAATGTTTGAATCTAGATCCAAGTTTTGAAAATAAATTCGTCTACTCTTCAAACCCTTTGGAACTGACTGACGCTTTTTTAAAAGACGTTTGAAAGTGCATACAACCTTGAGAAAGTACTTTAAGACTTGATAATTTTTGCGATAAATTTGACGTGGGACCTAGTTATCGGTTTAAGCGGTGGATTTCGATTGTCCTTCAAATTGTATTTTGGGTCTTTTTTATATATAATAAGGTTGCCTGGTAGATAGAGACCGCTTTTATTGATAAGGCCGCCCATTGTGACACTCTGTGTAAACTGTGTGTAATATTAATACTTTTTGCGGTGGAACAATATAGAGTTATCTATCTATCTATGTAATGTATTTTTAATTGCTCACGTTGTGTTGCAAAGAAATATCAAGTTGTTACTAGATTAAAGTATAAAATATAGACGTATTTTGTTTTATGCTTTCTGCAATTAAAGTGTAATAGATAACATTCGTGTACCGGATATAATGAATATAGAAACAAAACTGGAAGATTATTAAGTCAAAAGATACGCTATCTTTACGATATTAAGATACAATTTCAACTGATAAACACGCTCCTTAGTACTTGTTAACACGGTAGCTGCGACACTAGGTTTTAAAAGCCTCGTGAGAATTTTGTGTAGCTGAAATCGTGCTATTACCATCAAAAATGCTCCCGCTGGGTCTAATCAACCTGGCTGTGCGCAGTTTGAAAGTACATGAAAAGTGGCCCATCAGCCAACGTGTTAACCTTGCATACCTTGTTTTGTGTAAAGTTTACCAAGGCCAAGATGTTTGATGCTTAATATACGGTAGCTGATACTGCACTTCCAGACTTCTGAAGTTACAAGCCTTTGTATATTTGCCCCAAATGCTGTAAAACTGTGTAAAATGCTCAAGCAAGTAGCAGACTACGAATGTTTAATTATAAGACTCGTTGCATATGACTTGAGATGGTTAAAACAAATATGCTGGAAACTGTTTTTATAGACTTTTGAGACGGCTTGTGTAGTCATTATCGCATTTACTGTACAGCCTATATAATCATTTAAACAGATACTACGACAATAGACCTCATATTTTGATGTGATTTAAAACTGAGTAAGAAATTACGATAATGATTTATAAAAAACCGGCCAAGTGCAAGTTGGACTCGCGCACGAAGGGTTCCGTACCATTATCTATAAAAACGGCAAAAAAATCACGTTTGTTGTAGCCCCCTTAAATATTTATTTTATTAAGTTTTTTAGTATTTGTTGTTATAGCGGCAACATAAATACATCATCTGTGAAAATTTCAACTCTCTAACTATCACGGTTCATGAGATACAGCCTGGTGACAGACGGACGAACGGACGGACAGACAGCGAAGTCTCAGTAATAGGGTTCCCGTTTTACCCTTTGGGTACGGAACCTTAATAATTACCTATTATGAATATAAGTGCGAGTAATTTCTATGTATATAAATAAATTTGATTGGTATCAAAATAGAACTGCAACAAACGTTTTATTAGACATAATAATAATTGAATAGATAAGTACATTATAAGTTACAATAATATTGACAGGAAACCCATTCCACTGTCTGTAATCATCTATAAAATAATACCTACAATAAAAAATGCTTAGATTATATTCTCATTCCTGAAAACATAACAAACAAATACCACTCCATAACTTCCCCGTAGAATCTGATGATACGTCATTAGTGCTTCGCTGTTCCCTTAAAATTTTGCAGGTACCTTATAATCTTCATACTTCTTTCGAGAAAGCCTCAGTCAGTTCCAATGGGTTTGAAGAGTACACGAATTTACTTTCAAAAGTAGGCTCCAGATTCAAACATTTTCTCTTCAAGTCAAAGTGGAAATTCAAAAGCAGAACCTGATTGTTTGTATCCAATGACTGCACTATCGACATTAGATTGAATGTTCCCGTGTAGTCGATATTCTTCAGCCTGGTCCCGTCTATGATGACCGGAGTGCTGGACGATGAAGCCAAAGTCGCTTTGACTATCTGCCGTCGGACATGCTCTGCTGCACAATACGACAGATTCTCACTCAAAGGTATTATAATCAGGTCCCCCTTTTCAGTCTTCGTTGCGTTTACATCAAGTTTAGGTCTTGCAACGACAAACAGAAGTAATACTGCCTCGCATAAGATACCAGCTATGATGCCGTACTCCAAACCACTAATTAAGCATGCAGCCACCGTCTGGAGCAGAATCCCAAAGTCCCTCAAACTGCTTTTCCAAATTTTAGGAAAAATCTGGTAATCAATCATCGAGAACATGGCTGTTATTATAAGACCAGCCAACGACGCTTTTGGGATGTAATAGAATGTTGAAGTTAATGTTGTTAGCGCGACAATTAACAACAAAACTTTCGTAACACCTCCAGCTGGTGTTTTTACACCAGAAACGTGATTCAGGGCTGTTCTAGTAAAAGAACCAGTGATCGGCATGCTCTGACCAAATGATCCTATGATATTGCACAGTCCTACAGCAATCATTTCTTGTGTAGCATCAATTCGACCATCTTCAGCAAAGGCTTTAGCTATAGCCACTGTTTCCAATATAGCCACAAATGGTATAGTAATTGACTGCACACCTAAAACTTGCACCATATCAATAAAATTATAGGTTTCGTTGCCGACTGTTGTTGAAAATGGTGGCCAACTAAATTGGGGAAGACCACTACCTATATCGCCTATTATAGCTAAAGGCTCCGTATCAAGGGTGACTTTTAGCACGTAAGCGATGATCATGCCCACGACGACAACGACGGCGTTTCTTGACAAAGATATAAACCATCTTGTTTGTTTAACTATCCCATCAGTGCGTTTGCAACCTTGACCCAGTTTCTTCAGCAAAAACAACATAAGAATAGTTCCAAATCCAAGCACCGGTTCCCATAGTTGCATCGTTCCTATATTACTGAAAAATATATTCAGCGATTCCGAGAAATAATTTCCTGATGATCCTTGAGTACCGAACAATGATTTCAGTTGAGCAGCAGCTATTTGTAAAGCGGCAGCAGTCGTGAATCCGGTAATAACTGGTATCGATATAAATTCCACAAGAAATCCAAGATTGAAAACACCCAAAATTAATATGAAAAATCCTGATAAGAAAGCGGTCAGTATAGCGAAGTCCGGTGAATAGTCTGATACGTATTTCGATGTCATAGCCGCTAATATTGCGGTGGGTCCAACGGTAACATTGTAGCAGCTGCCGAAGATCACGTAAATGATTCCCGAGGTCAGAGATGCGTACAGTCCATGTTCTGGCGGTAATCCAGCGATGACTGCGTATGCTATACCCTGGGGTATAGCGGTGAGTCCAACAGTTATTCCAGCGATGATATCTTGGATGATGTATTCGTTTTTATATTTTGGAAGCCACTCGATGATAGGAAGTCGTTTCTTCGCTGTTTCCACGGTGCAGACATTTTTTAAACACTTCTTAGCCTTACGCCGGTACACTCTGGATTTTGTAGTCTCCTGCTCGGGAGACACGGTCATTGTTGGAGCGTGTTTGTCGCACTGCAGTGTCAAAAGGAGTGTCTGGGCCACTTGAGATACGTTTATCTCATGGGGAAATCTTTGGATTGTCATAACAGATAAAGGTTTTATCTACTGTATCAGCAGTAAAGACCTTTCATAGTGCAGTTTAGAATTTATTTATCATGTCGGTAGGAACTGATATGGGATTTTCATAAAAAAAGGTCTAACTTGTCACTGCTTGTTATACAAAAGATTAATAACTCTTCAGGTGTGTTGTTTAGTAAAAATACAGATGTCAGGCACTATTCTACCTATGAAAGTATCGTTGTTACTATACTATTACTGTCAATTATGACAGATTTTGTACTAAGTTTATTGTTAAAAACTGACAGTATTATTGAAAACATTGCTGCAACACAGGTGATGGTAAGGGTTTGAGATGTACGAAGACAAATGTCGATCAAAATTCATTACCGGTAGCACTACACTATTTTATAATAAGAATTCCATAACATTCTTGTAAATGAGCGCACTTATATAGTAAATAGGGTCAAGTACTTTGAGTAAGTACTTTACGTGCTTAACACGACTATGTTTATGCCACTAGCTTTGAGTGTTTCAATTACTCGTATTATTTATATTGGGAACACATAGGCATCCTTAAATTTGTCCTTACACACAATGGTAATTATTGGGAGATAAAAATGATTGAGGTGGTATTTATCCGGTAAATAAGATAAAAAATGCTCTTGGTGCTACTGATATAAGCCAAAAATATTTGTCCCTTAAATGAAAAGTAGAAAAGAAGTGGTAGTTCCACACACCTTGAACGCTTGTGGTCACGGGTACAAACCCTTCTCAACGCAACTTTGGGATGATGGATTTCCATGTGCAAATGTCTTTTTCTAAAATAATTGCCACTTGCTAAACGCAAACATCAAAAAAGCATGAAGGCAAACATCGTGAGGAAATCTGTATAACGATATAGTAAAATTCAGCAAAACGCACTGACCTATCGTAGTGGACTATGGCCCAAATCTCTCTCGTATTGAGGTTGAATGTCTTTTTGCGTTCAGAAATCAATTGGAGATTTTAATCAGTATTGGATTGGAATATATGGATTAAGGATAAAATAATTGTCAAAACTTATCAAGATGCTGACTAATCTTTGATATGAGATAAAGCTGTACATGATGCAAGTCATAAGACTATCATATCTATTGCGATTGGGAAGTCAATGACGTGTTTAACAGGGCTTAGGAATCTGTTGACAAGGCTTTTGACATCTAGAGGAAATATAAAGCCCCCGACACAATGGGGCGTCAACGCTTGCGCGTCAAAATATTTTCCAATACCAAAACGGACTCGGAATATGCATAAAGATTGAATTTCTGTGGTGAAAGCCACGCCCCCACGCGTAAACATTCGCTCGCGCTGTCATTGTCATTTAGTTGAAGAATTAACTTAATTAGGGAGTCATCCGCCATCTTTATCACTGTCATTATCCATTTTTATTTATAATGTGTATTTATTGAATTTGTCCTTGCTATTTATTACTTGACATTGGCGAAATACTCGCGCTAGTCGCAGGTGATGCCATTCCTCATCTTATTCCATTAAATATCATCATTTCGCTCATTTCGTTAAAAAATAAAACTTTTTGTATTAGTTAATACAGTTTGGATCTTTATCACTGTCATCCATTTTTATTTATTGAATTTCCATCGACATTGCCATAAATACTGCTAATCGCAGGTGCAGGCATTCCTCATCTTATTCCATGAAAATATCATGATTTCGTAAAACGGGAGGAGAAGAATACAGTTTGTTTTGGTATGGAAATTTTTTTTACGCGCGAGCATTGGCGTCCCAGTGAGGCTATAGCATTATCTGGTCTAGATCGTACGTTGATTCCCTAATGTTTCGCATTTAGTACAAGATCTACCAACGTTTGTATAAGTAATTTAGTATATAACTTGTATCAGAAAGTCTTGATATGTTTTTAGGTATATATCTAAGGGTGGAAGACTATTTGTCTTAAGCGACACTTTTGGGCGATATTGACTAAGATACATATTTGGATTTAGCGATTTTTTCTGCGTCGACTGAGTATGCTATGGTATAAAAAAAATTGCTCAAGTCAAATGGCCTTTTACAGTACGTAAATGCTTAGTGAAATCAGAATATACCAAACCATCATCGTTTCTGAGTTAGAGACCTTTGAGTATTTGTCACTAGTCCATGTTATCGCCTTAGAGTTTAGGGCATACTTATAACTCTATTTAACATTGTAAACTACATCTACAAAGGCTGATTACTAATTTCCAAAACAGAATTTGAAAATTTCACTTAGGATAATATATTTTTTTTAATTGGCGGCAAGAAATTACGTTGGAATTAGGATGAACCACCAGTTTACCCGATACTCATTCAAACGTTAATATATTATTTCGGATTTCCGATACACCATGTATATAACTCTTAATCCTTATTTCACGGGAGCCATGCCCAGATTAATACCCAAAACTCCTGTATTTGTCGTCCCCATACCCAATAACATTGTTCGCTCGCGCAACAATAGATTCGGGACAAGACTTAATTCTAAGTGGGTATTAATTCCGCCATATATCAGACAGTACCTCCGGCAGCTGGGTGTTTTCGGCCCCTTCCTCTCAAAGGGTTTAATAAGATTGGCGTTCCGACACGTGGATAGTTGGAATGAGTTATTCATTAGTTATAGAGTATTCATTGTTTTGAATAGCAGATTATCACTTGCTAAGAAACGGTGACGGAAAACATCGTGAGGAAACCTGTGTGCCCGGTATAATGGCAATAGGCTCGCCCCCTATTACATTGGGACCAAAATACATCGCGAAGTGTGGGCGCACTGCATGAGAAATGGAACTGATTGGGGTTAATATTTGGATGGTGGGCAACCAAGTTCGCATGAGATATTATCCTTGCGATCCAAAGGTTTTGGGTGCATTGGTTTATTCGATAGAAATCTATGTACGCAAGCAACGCTCCCAGTAGGCTCAGCATGACAGCCTAGACATAAGTTTTATCTCTTTTCATCGTCTGATCTGACGAGAAAATGATGTCACACCGAGTCACATCCAGTACAAAAAGCTCGAAATGACGTTATTTTCTCGGCAAATCTGACAGTTGATAGAGATACAACTTATGACGGCACGGTCGTCATGCTAAGCCTACAGGTCTCCACTATCGTTGTGAAGTTGCTATGACTTAAACAACATCTTTTATCAATGGTAGCTAGAATATGACTACTCTAAGGCTTCAAGGTTCCTATGTTCAGCAGTGGACGTCTCTGGCTGATAGATAGAAGGCTTCAAGGTATCAATGTTTGATGTTGACAATGGTCATATTTTATAACGATTGTTATATGATATTGTTTTAATGCCTTAAAAAAATAGGTTATAGTAACTTCATAACGAAAGTGTTAGGGGACTTAAGGTTTTATAATAGTTCTTACTCATAATTTATTCTCCTAAATGATGCGACAATATTTTAGATTACAATTATGTAACTCCCCATTGACTACACTCAGTTTGATTCAACTAATGATGATTGATCATTGACGTACCCCCGTAATTATCACTTTATTGACTATCATGGCCCTCCGTTGCCGCCTGAAGCGACTATTAAAAATAGTTATTAAGTCAACCAAGTCCGTGACGCGGAAATGATTTATGCGATTAGTTTAAAACGATTTTAGTGTTGTTTTTAATTTTAGTTAATCCGTGGGCTATTATGGGTCGTTTTAAGCCACGGGTACATGGGGGCGTCAATACTAAAACGAACTGTATTGACTTATAGACAAAGCTCATTCTTCAACGAGATGTAATTGAAAGCGCGGGCAAATTTTGATGTGTGGTCGCTTTGCTTTTACCACCGAAATTCAGTCTTTATGTATATTGACAAAGAGTTCGTTTTACTATTGGCAAAAATGTTGATGCGCGCGCCTTGATGCCTCGCTGTGCCTGTAGCTTTATGTATCTTATCAACCTTATCTAATAATAATTCATGTGGCATAAGCACAGCATAAATATCTACAGTAATGGGACTCGGCCGTGTCCTTGAAAAAGAAACCTACTGTCGCGCGGTACGTAAACATGCGATAGGGCTGCCCGGCTACAGTACTACCTAAGTAACTTATAACTTGAATTTCTTACTAGTTTTGGATTGTATTTTGAATTGTATATTGAATATATTTATTATTTAAAAAATGAAATTCGCTGTGAATGAAGTAGGAAGTGTTCAATAAAATTACATATTGTGTTTTTGTTGTTTCATTTCTACGGAATGGCTTAGAAATTGTTTTTTGGAATTCTTTATTATTTTTATCCATTTGATATTTAATTCCTAACATATAAAATTAAATAGACAACCCTAGTTTAAACTCTAAAGAATTTCAACGACTGACTGTGTATTATCGTCCTTAATACAAGTAATATAAGCTCTATTTTTGTTTGTTGCTGTTCTAAATTTTTGTTTGTTGTCCGTAATGTTGGTAGCATATGCGGGGGCACGCGCACCTCCATCACCGCGTTATCGGCCCGGCCCGGGTTTGAACCAGCTACCCTATCGGAGTTGCGCAGGTTGATGTGTCGATAACATCACGACATATTGGTAAATGGGTGTGGCATTAAAAACATATTGTGTTTGTTTTATAAGTGTAGAACACACTCTTCTTTTTTTTGTACTAAATCTATGAAATTATAAATTTTAATGGAATAAGACGGGGAATGGCTCCACCTGCGTTCAGCTGGTATTTCAGCCAGTGTCAATTAATTAATAGCAAGGGCAAATTTAAAAAAACACACATCACACTAATCCTTATTATAAATGTGAAAGCCTGTAGGATGGATGGGTGTTTGTTATTCTTTCACGCAAAAACTACTGAACAGATTTTGTAGAAACTTAACAGTGTTATTTTTTATACATCAGAATACCATAAATATACATTATCATCATCACGCCTGTATTCCCCGAAGAGGTAGACAGAGGTGCACTGTAGTGCGCCCACACTTAGCCGATGTATTTTGGTCCCCATTGTAATAGGGGGTGAGCCTATTGCCATTATACCGGGCACCTTCCCCCGCAATACGAGGGAGATTTGGGCCATAGTCCACCACGTTGGCCCAGTGCGGGTTGGTGAACCTCACACGCCTTTCTATAGACGTGCAGGTTTCCTCACAATGTTTTCCTTCACCGTTCAGCAAGTGGTAATCATTGTTGTAAATGACATTCGCACATGAAAATTATCTCAGAGGTGCGGGCCTGGGATTTGAACTTGCACCCCTTACGTTCAAGGCGGGCGTTCTTTCCCGCGAGGCTACCATAGAATAACATAATTTATAACTATATTGAATTATCTAAGTCTACGCAGACGAAGTCGCGGGTAGATGCTAGTCATGCGTAAAGCACTTTTAGGTTATTTAAAATAACTTTCTAATACAGATTCTATCAGCTAATAAATAAGAATCATATTGCATAATTTTACTACATTCTGCATTTTCATGATAATTACGTCTCAGTGCATGCAGACGACAGCCAAGATTAACATGCCTTGAGCCAGCGAGCCAGGAGTAATGTGGACGGTATATCACGTCCAGATCTGCGTGGGAAACAATTTTCTTGAGATTCAGTTGGTATAATGAATATTACATATGGAATTGCACTTGAATACACTCAAACATTCATTTAAAATATCATATCAAAATTTATAGAAATTAATAATAAATCTCTAAATCTCTGGTATAAATTTCAACTTGATACCTTCACGCGTTTCTGAGAGAAAGGATCTTGACAGACCGACAGACAGACAGACGGAAAACAAAGTGATCCTATAAGGGTTCCGTTTTTTCCTTTTTAGGTACGGAACCTTAAAAAACAAAAAAAATCTACCATTTTGACGTTTTGTATCGACATATCTCGAATAGCGATGATGTCGATTTTAGGAGAATTCCCCGCTGGCCGCGTACATGCCAGACATCAACAATCTCAGCACCTAAACGAAAATCTATAACTCAATAAGAGTATAAATCTGCTTCGTTCAGTACTGCTGATTCACGCTAATAAATTTCAGGGGACCGACTGTCACCCTTGACGCGTTTGAGCAATAGAAATATTGGGGGCCCACAAATTCCCGATAAGCGTTTAACTCCCTTGTCTGAGAGTGCGAATTATTGAGGAGTTGGGTGTCAGCAGTTTATGATGATATTTCGTATATTTTCAGGCTATTTACCTGCTGGACATGGGCAACTCTAAGAGAAAGGCCCTTAAGTGTCTCTGCCGATTTGTAGTCACTTAAAGTCTTGTACAACTGCTTGAAATCGGGTCACAACTTTTGTGTCTCTGCATAAATAAGTAAATATTGTGCCACACAACACACGCACGCGTCAATCAAGCTCCTTTACAAATATGTCTAATCTAGACGCGGGGTAGAGCGTCAAAGCCAAATGAAGCAAAATAAATTATTGGTAAAAAACTTTTTAAAATCAAGCTTTTATTTAATTTCCCTTCGTTTTCGTGTTCTCCTCGGCAAGTCCTATCATTGGATACCCATACTGTGGTAGTGTAGAAAAAATAACTATTCCGCCATCTTGGATGATCCGCCATATTGGAATTAGAATGTCACATAGCTAAGCATGTATTGTCATCTAATTTAAGCGTGTATACCAAATATCAGCTCCATCGGTTAAAGATAACTGATTTAAAATTCAGTTGCAAGATTCCACCCGGACATACATACTTTGCAAGTTAATATAAAGCTTGTAAAAAAGTGATCCTATAAGGGTTTCGTTTTTTCCTTTTTAGGTACAGAACCATAAAAAAAGCGTGGCTTGCAGCACCGTGTGTAATTTTACACGAACCATTCATCGTATGATCCCAAAGGAAGCAAAGCTTGTACCGTACAATGGGCGGCGTTCAATACCGTACAATACTAGGGGCTACCTCAGTTACACCCAGACTAAAGCAAATTCCGAAAAGCCCGTTTTGGAAATATAACCACCAGACCAAGCCGTCTTCATCTCATTTTTTAGGGTTCCGTACCCAAAGGGTAAAACGGGAACCCTATTACTAAGACTTCACTGTCCGTCCATCCGACCGTCCGTTTGTCACCAGGCTGTATCTCATGAACCGTGATTGGTAAAATTTTCACAGATTATGTATTTTTGTTTCGTTCAAATACTAACAAAACAGAATAAAATAAATAATGAAAGGGGCTCCCATACAACAAACGTGTTTTTTTTTTGCTAGTTTTTATAGATAATAGTACGGAACCCTTTGTGCGCGAGTCCGACTCACACTTGGCCGGTTTTTTTTGTAACTATTAACTTTCAAAACGTCACAGTGAAAGGAAAGAATAGTTCCAATTTTCGCCTCTATCTACTATGTAATACGGTTAGTGGCGTGCGATAATAAAAACATAAACATAGAAATGAAAAACAAATAAGCCGTTTGTTTTATGGCCCATAACAGTCACGAAAATGATTGCCTTGAACTGAAATTGCGTGCAGTACTTAGTACTTACAGTTGGAATAACTTAGTAGCTTACCTAAACATAACCACTTAGGCCACATTAAGTCCTAGGTCATCTAGAAAAGCATTCGTCGATCTAAATAATGATGAAGCCTTGAGCCCACAGAAGCGACTAAACACGAAAACGAACTGTATTAGCTGATACAAGAAGCTCATTTTCCAACGAACAGATATCGATGACACGAGCGAATTTAGGCGCGTCGTCGTGTGGCCTTTACCAGTAAAATTCAATCTTTATGTATGTAGACACAGAGTATATTTTCGTTAATTCACTCGCTTCAGTGTGAGCAGGGCGTTATACATAGATTATTCTGACAAGTTCCGTAAGTTATTTTGAGCTAAATTTGTCGGTGAAATGTTTTCTGCCAAAATACTAATGATCGCTGAAGCCTAACTCGCTTTTAAGTTTGGTTTGGTACTTAAAAGCAAAATACTGGTAATGATTATGATGATAACGAACCTATGACGAATTGCTTTGTAGTAGTGTCTGTTAGTAATGTCAAATTAACAACGTTTTTTTAAATGCATATAAAAGTATAAGATATTTAACGAAAACGGATTTTTTTTCTGTTTGTTTTTTGAGTTTAGTTTCCAAACGGTTGGACTGATTTTGACGGCACTTTCAATGACAGATAGCTGATGTTACAAGTAGTAACTAACTTCAATTTTAACAAAATAATAAGAGTTCCGCGGACATATAATAAACACATATATTTGGAGCATACAGTACTAAATTTTGTTTCAGCACTCACCAATTTCCTAATGCTGGCATTTAAAAAAAATGTTAATAAAGTTTATACCAAAAAATAAGAATATCTCATGAAAGGACATATAGGTAACATATAGCGGAGTATCTTTCACAGATGACATATTCCCTTGCAACAAATCGGTACATAACGCCGAAACCTAATCATCTGGAAACTATTCTCTATTCAGGAGCTTCAAAATTTTACGCAAAAAATCGGTCTAGGGAGATACCTTCCACCACCGGAACACCAGGATAACTTGATCCGTGCAAACACCCTCGTAATCCCTGTTTGAATTGTGAATTGTATTCGAAGAGGGGGACGTGGAAGGTCTTGTGGGAGCGGATGATAGGGACAGCAACGATGTGCCCGTTCAACCATTATTTCCACGTGATTAGACGTGTCAATGCCGGAATGTGAGATAATTTTTAAAAAATTGAGCATAAATATATATTTTTTTGGTAACAATGTAGAGACGCGGTATTTTCTCATTTTTGGAACAAAACTATCGTAAATCAAGTTATATCAGCTACAGTAGATTTTTAGTAAAAGTTCATTCATTATGGAATTTGCTGCAAATTTAGCGCAAGATTTGCTAGCTGCATTGCAATACAATTTTATCTTGAAAAATTAATTTAAAGATGATTTTTAGTTGAATGGGAATTTCAGTAGAAGAAAATTTCCAGAGATTTCGTATCAAATTAAATTTTGACACAATAACACAATAGAGTATGTCAATAAATTCATATTATGAATTCTTCCTAATTTCATAACTTGTGCCCAAAACCAAAGCTCCATTAATCTCTGCTTCACGTTAAACGCCTGTATAATTGAGGTCACATCAAAAACAAACACACGTATTAATATTAACATTACCTGATAACTCTCAAAATCCTCCAAATTTACTCATTCAGCACCAACATCCTTTATTGCTGTAGCTTTAAAAATCAAATTTGCATGTGCCAACTTTGAATTGTCTTGCAACTTTCAAACTTGTTACGCAAAGTTGGGGATGCAGCACACGGGAACTTTACCACTTTGATATACGGCATATTTTCATATGATTTGATTGCTTTTTAAGGTTGCTAGGTGTAGGGTCGCTCGGCCCTCGTCAAGTGAACTCTGGTACAGACAGAGGTAATGAAATAGCTAGGAAATGAGGCATGCATAGTTGCCAATAGCAACCTTTTACGTCACTCATTTGTACGGCGTTCTCGAGTGGAAATGTGTTCCGTATTGAGTTTACTAATATATTGGTGTTAGATGACTTGGGAGTTCCGTATTGCGCTCACTGAATATTGGGTTTACAAAGGGTATACGTGAAAGGTACCTTGCTTTCATTTGGACTATTCATTAAAAGTTACTGAAATCCGAACACCTTTTCAAAAATGTACTCTTTTTCAATATAAATAAAGATTAAATGTCCGTGGCAAAAGACACGCGAATAGATTCGATCGCGTCGTCCATCGGTGACATGTCGTTAATACAATATGTGCTTCATCTATAAGTTAATAAAGGTTGTTTTTGAAAACTGAAACTGGGTCGAAATGAAAACCTCTTCGTTATTGAAGTCGGTTAAATAACCGGCCAAGTGCAAGTACCATTATCTATTAAAACGGCAAAAAAATCACGTTTATGGTATGGGAGCCCCCTTAAATAGATTTTTTTTGTTGTTATAGCGGCAACAGAAATAAATCATCTGTGAAAATTTCAACTCTCTATCTATCACGGTTCATGAGATACAGCCTGGTGACAGACAGACGGACGGCGAAGTCTTTGTAATAGGGTTCCCGTTTTACCCTTTGGGTACGGAACCCTAAAAACACAAGTGAATTAGATATTTTTTCCAATTATTCTTAGAACGATACGCCGGTGTTATCGTGTTATCGTTGTTTAATAGCATGCGAGAGCCAAAACAAACTTTATTGACTGATACAAAAAGTTCATACTTCAACGAAATGACATTGACGGCGCAAGCAAATTTTGTCACGTGATTTTTACCATAGAAATTCAATCTTTATGTATATTGACACAAAGTTTGTTTTTGTATTGGCAAAAACATAGACGCGCGACTGCTAACGCTCCAGAGTGTTGGGTGGCTTTAAGCGCAGTTTCACTGTTCCTTACACGAGTTGACTTTCAGTTTTATTCGATCGCGCGCCTGAAATTGCTTTTTCATTGGCCTCACTCAATATTCCTGCTTACGTTATGAATATAGATTGAAATTACCAACTATTTACTTATGTTTACCATTTTTTTGGATACCTATTAAAGTTTACGAAAACAACTTGCGTAAACACCGACCAAGTACTTAACATAAGAATTATGCCTTGATTATAATAATCCATTATATTATAATATCCTTCAAAACATTACAACAGGATGTAATGTTTACATATTTTAGTCGGTTCGATTCCCGGGTGTGGCAAGCGAATTTTCGAAAATCTTTGAATGCCGATTTCTTTTTTTCAAAAATAAAGGAATGATTTCTTTTATTACTATTTTCTATCTACAGTATTAAGAGTACTTTCCCTTCAGGTGGCATTACAAAATTCCACCCTGTATAAGCGTAGGCATAGTTATCCAGCACAGCACTTGATTTATTTATACACACCTATTTAAAAACTTTGTATAGTTTCAGATGTTCAATATTATGAGTCCGTATCTTTAACGTCTACGTGCACCAAATTGTATATAACGACAAGCTGCTGTATCCCACTATATCCCACTGTATCCCATCGCTCTCACCATGAAGTGAAACACAAGGTGGCTTGCTTGAGACTGATTTTATTTATTACCTCCAATATCATTGACAATTATTAACATAATAACTACTATAGTATCAAAGGAACGGAACCATAAAGGTCCAATATTATTCCGACGTTGCTACGGTAACGTTCATAGAATATTTTCACAAATTCTACCTAACCACAGAATCTAATCTTCATATCCTCTTCACATCTATACATAGAGGGTTATTTTGAAGAATGTTCGACATCAACAACACCCATTAATATCAGCATTTGTTTACTCACTATTTCTGACATTTTATCCACTTTTTTCATAATTTATGTCGACATTTTTAACCTTTGACAAGGAGTCGAATACCCGCTTTGCCCGGATGGATAGTAATGGAAATTTTATGAAGCTTTTTATGGCTTTTCTAAGGGGGGTGGTGAACGGGGAACTGTGTGTTTTGTTGAAAAAAGCGCTTTGAATGAAAATGAGGTATGCGTTTAGGTGACAAAGACGGTCCGAAGGTGTATTTTATATCAGTGTTGTGCGCGTATGCATAAAAAATAATAGACATGGTTGAGGGACTTGGTGGAGCATTCTTGAGATATAAAACATTTTTGTTGTGCACTTTTCATGAAGAATAAAGCCCAACGTACACTGCAGTTTGACGCCTCAGTGTGCGTGGGGCTTATTTGTGAAAGCCTTATAACCAGAGTTAAAAGTTTGGCAGAAGCAATCTAGTTAGTTATTTAGCAGTTATGCAACTTAAGGGGCGGTGGCTAACCTGGCACATTTTTCATAATACCATCATTTAATTAAATTTATATTTTTTTAAGTGATACTTAGTAAATAATGGACACTGGCAAAATAAAAATAAATTCTGGTTGAAGACATACCTCATATATTTAATTTAATTTCATACAAATACAAGTACTCAAGATTTATTAAGGCAACTCTATATTTCATTTGAACAATAGCCATTTTGAAATTAAACTATTTTACGGATTTTATCGCGTTTATTTACTATTTTATTTTCCCGACGTTTCGGCTGCTTTACAGCAACCATGGTCACGGGGGGACTGAGGTGTTAGACGTCCTGATGTCATAGTTAATAACTGGGTACCCTCATATTTAGTTGTTGTTTGCGGTCCGATCCACGCAGAAAGTGCTTACGGTGTCCTGAGGTCTTGCAATGGTACACTTGGTTTTGGATTTAATCATATTGATTACTGGATCCCAAGTTGGTGGTAGCACCCAGCCATCTTCCCTATTGAAATTAGGATGTTTTTTAATTTCAATGGCCTCGCGTATCATCCTTGGTCGGAGTCGGTGTTCTTTTGCGAGGATATGCGGTTTATCAAATCTGATATAATGGCGGGTGCGGTCCTGTACATGTTCACAGATTGCAGACTTCGTGGAGCGTCGGTGTTTCACGTCAGCTATATGTTCTTTTACGCGGGTTTTAATTGATCTTTTAGTTTGTCCTATGTAAGAGAGCCCACATTCACAATCGAGTTTGTATACCCCTGCATCTTGTAGAGGAATGTGACACTTGACAGGTGGTAAAAACTGACTAATCTTCTTCGGTGGCTTGAAGTAAGTTTTGATTGAAGCCCGTTTCAAGATGTAGCCAATCTTGTCTGTGACACCTCTTATATATGGTAGTACAGCAGGTAGACGCTCAACTGTGGCTGGTTTCACTCGGTCACTGTGATGGCGGCGTGGGACCCGAAGCTTGTTGTCATGCAATACTTGCTTGACGTGGTGGATCTCGGCAGCCAGGTGTTGCTCATCACAGATCCCTTGTGCTCTCTGAAACAAAGATTTACCCACGGTAGCTAACTGTGTTGGATGGTGGTGAGATTCACCGTTTAAGTACCTATCGGTATGGGTCTTTTTCCTATACACGGTGTGGCCTAAGGTGTTATCAGGATTACGGATCACTAAAACATCTAAGAAAGCTAGAGTATTGTTGGCCTCTAACTCCATTGTAAATTTGATTTTAGAGTGTATGGAGTTAAGATGGTTTAGAAATGCTGTTATTTTGTCAGATGGTAATATTGTGAAAGTATCGTCTACGTACCGCTTGTAGAATCTTGGGGTCACAGGTGAAGTGCGAAGGGCTGTCTCCTCGAAGTCTTCCATGAATATATCGGCGACAACGGGAGAAACAGGAGAGCCCATCGCTACACCATCTACTTGCTTGTAGAACTGTTCATTCCACAACAGATACCCGGATGTGAGGCAATGTCTTAAGAGTTCAGCATATTCCTCAGGCATGTTATTCTCTGCTAGCTTCTTTGATACTATTTCATGATGACGTATCATCGTTGTTACGCCGTAGTTCAGTGCCCAAACAAAATCTTCCTAAAAACCAGTATTTAGCGTTGAAGAACTTACGTACTAGGACAGACATTACTATTCTCCGCGCGGATAAGGGAAATGCGACGATAATAATGGATACGTCAGATTACAATGCAAAAATTTTAGAACTTCTATCGGATGAAACGACATACAAAAAGGTCAAAACAGACCCAACTACAAACGTGTTAAAAACAACTACCGATCTAATAAAGAAACACTCCGACGCATTGAATCTAGACGTCAAATCATTGATACCTTCGTGCGCAAAACCACCTAAGTTGTATGGGTTACCTAAAATACACAAGCCCGAGGCCCCGCTGCGCCCCATTGTAAGCCAGATTGACACACCAACATACAGTCTGGCTCAGCACGTAGCGAAGGTGCTCTCACTACTAAGAGGACACACAAGAGCACATACAAAGGATTCATACCATTTTGTCAGTGAGATTAAACATCTACATCTTGCGGACAATGAAACTATGGTCAGTTTTGATGTTCAGTCCTTGTTTACCTGTCTACCTGTAGTAGACTGCATCGAAATAGTATCAAAGAAGCTAGCAGAGAATAACATGCCTGAGGAATATGCTGAACTCTTAAGACATTGCCTCACATCCGGGTATCTGTTGTGGAATGAACAGTTCTACAAGCAAGTAGATGGTGTAGCGATGGGCTCTCCTGTTTCTCCCGTTGTCGCCGATATATTCATGGAAGACTTCGAGGAGACAGCCCTTCGCACTTCACCTGTGACCCCAAGATTCTACAAGCGGTACGTAGACGATACTTTCACAATATTACCATCTGACAAAATAACAGCATTTCTAAACCATCTTAACTCCATACACTCTAAAATCAAATTTACAATGGAGTTAGAGGCCAACAATACTCTAGCTTTCTTAGATGTTTTAGTGATCCGTAATCCTGATAACACCTTAGGCCACACCGTGTATAGGAAAAAGACCCATACCGATAGGTACTTAAACGGTGAATCTCACCACCATCCAACACAGTTAGCTACCGTGGGTAAATCTTTGTTTCAGAGAGCACAAGGGATCTGTGATGAGCAACACCTGGCTGCCGAGATCCACCACGTCAAGCAAGTATTGCATGACAACAAGCTTCGGGTCCCACGCCGCCATCACAGTGACCGAGTGAAACCAGCCACAGTTGAGCGTCTACCTGCTGTACTACCATATATAAGAGGTGTCACAGACAAGATTGGCTACATCTTGAAACGGGCTTCAATCAAAACTTACTTCAAGCCACCGAAGAAGATTAGTCAGTTTTTACCACCTGTCAAGTGTCACATTCCTCTACAAGATGCAGGGGTATACAAACTCGATTGTGAATGTGGGCTCTCTTACATAGGACAAACTAAAAGATCAATTAAAACCCGCGTAAAAGAACATATAGCTGACGTGAAACACCGACGCTCCACGAAGTCTGCAATCTGTGAACATGTACAGGACCGCACCCGCCATTATATCAGATTTGATAAACCGCATATCCTCGCAAAAGAACACCGACTCCGACCAAGGATGATACGCGAGGCCATTGAAATTAAAAAACATCCTAATTTCAATAGGGAAGATGGCTGGGTGCTACCACCAACTTGGGATCCAGTAATCAATATGATTAAATCCAAAACCAAGTGTACCATTGCAAGACCTCAGGACACCGTAAGCACTTTCTGCGTGGATCGGACCGCAAACAACAACTAAATATGAGGGTACCCAGTTATTAACTATGACATCAGGACGTCTAACACCTCAGTCCCCCCGTGACCATGGTTGCTGTAAAGCAGCCGAAACGTCGGGAAAATAAAATAGTAAATAAACGCGATAAAATCCGTAAAATAGTTTAATTTCAATGTATAGTATTCGCGTAAATATAAGAAAACAATAGCCATTTTCTTAGCTTTTATCGAGATATCACGTCCACGTAGCTTTTAAAACGAAGTTTTCTTTACAAAAGCGCAGCAGATAAATATCAAAACTAATATTTTCCATCATAAATTGTCTCGGGCATCCCGATATTGACGGTTCAATAAAAATATTAGACGCACAGACTCTACGGGGATCGTACAAGATGTGTGAAGCTACTATCTGTTCTCATTATTTTCTCACGCAGAAACTCGAAATAAATACATTACCGATACATTACACTGAAAGGTGAAGGAAAACATCGTGAGGAAACCTACATGTCTATGAAAAGGCGTGTGAAGTTCACCAACCCGCACTGGGCCAGCGCAGTAGACTATGGCCCAAAAATCTCTCTCGTATTGAGGGGGAATGTGCCCGGTATAATGGCAATAGGCTCGCCCCCTATTACATTGGGACCAAAAATACATCGGCGAAATGTTGGTGCACTGCAATGTACTTCTGCCTACCCCTCAGGGGAATACAGGCGTGACGATGTATATATGATACATCCAAGACGTGAGGTAACTTTGACAGATTTCGAAAACCATATTCGATATTTGAATATTTCCCTAAGTTCGGTTGTGCCGTATCTTACTTCCGAGGGATCCTAAAAGTTAGGATCGTGGCTCGTGGTAATTGGTGTTTCGTACGAGAGGCGTACAAAAAAACCCAAATAAAACTGATGTAAATATTAATTCTAATTAATTTTTAAAGTGATAATAGATTAAATTTTTCGCCGTTATTTGGTAGGGCAATTTATGTTGTCTAGGGTGCATTTATGAGGTTATTGCCTGTCTGCCTTACGTATTAATAATATTTATTCCATATTAAAATATTTTTTCGATTTCAGTCCAAACTATTTATTGATTTTTCTTGAAACGTTTCTGGTATTTATACTGATCCTATTTTTACAAGAGTTTAAAATAAAATAAAAAAAAAACATTGTTTACTGTTTATGCGATTTTGCGTACATCGCAATTATTTAATAAATCGATAAATTCTTCCGTGCAAATAATAAAAATTGTATCCATATTTTATTTGTGAGTTTTCAATCAATGGTAGCGCGGACAAGTGTAGAGATTACGACGCTTCTCTGAAAGAAATCACCTGGTGCTTGTTTTTATAGAGTAAATAGGAATTCTAGGTAGAGTATGATTTTTTTGTCAATACCAAAATGAGCTGTATTGTCTCATAAAAAAGCTCATTCTTCATCGAAATGGCATTTGAAGGGTACATGAACATAACAGGGGATGTCCTAATTAATAAATTTTGAGAAAAAAGCAATTGGAAAGTTCAACTATTCAAATATTTTATAGTTTGGCCATAAACAAAACTGAATTTTTGGCGCCATCTGTTAACTTTATTTAAATTCTCATGATTAGAATAAAATTCGAAATACCATACACAAAATATGATTCTATAAAAAAAAAAAAGTGACAATCCCTGTTATGTTCCTGTACCCTTCATTTACGGCGCGAGCGAATTGTGCATCTTGGTCGATTAACTTGTACCATTGAAATTCAACCTTATGTATATTGAAACACAGTTCGCTTTGGTCTTGGCAAAAGCATGACGCGCGTCTTTTGACGGCCGACGGTCTTTCCCGTGTCTCTAAGGTTTGCCTTCTAGCTAGATTTCAAGACCTGTCAACTAATTTACTGCTAGACTGATTCGCCTTTCTTCGCTACAACTGTATTATAGCTATGTTGGAGGCCATTGCCTGTCTGCGACGTATAATAGAGGTGTTTAGCAGATTTGTATGGTACATCCAGCCGCTTTGTGCTACCCCCTAGCTTGGCATTCCAGCGCAGTTCAGTCTAGACTGGATGAGGTTTTATATTGCAGAATTAGACATTAAAGTGTTAACAATAGGATTTAAACCCCTGCGCACAATGGGGCGTCAATAGCCACGCGTCTTAATTTTTGCTAATACCAAAACAAACTCTATTTCAATGTACATAAAGTTTGAATTTCTACAGTAAACGTGTGTCTTTCACGATTAAAAATTCGCTCGCGATGTTAATTTCATTTCGCTGAAGAATTAACTTTTTCTATGAGTCAATTTGACGAAGACTTGGTCTATTGGTTTGAGCGTAGACTGTCCGGCTCACTGTACCGTGTGGTCGCGAGTTTGATTTCCGCCAGTGGCACTTTTTTTTTTTATCAGGACCTCTATCAGCCCGGCCCGCGTGCTCACCTCTGATGTGGAGGTCAGAGTTTTTAAAATTAGCCTTAAGTTTAGTGTGTAAAATAATTTTTCCAGCCTGGATTATTTTATTGAAAGTATAAAAAAAATTCTGGCGAATTTCGGAGATGACCTTTTCGGTCTTTATACCGAACTCGGTGTCATTGGGATCGTCTCTAGTCCGATTGCACCCATAATACAAGTTTTGCTTTGTTTGAGATGACACGATGAGTAAACGTTTTCTGTCGATATTTATAACGACGCTTGAAAGACAATCCTTACCTTGCACTTTACCTTTAGTATCAGTGTCAGAAGTCTGAAATAATACTTTGGGTACATAAACGGTAGCTCATATGTGGTGCTTTGTGAAGATAGTTTATACCTAACTATCACAGTTTCTGATTTATAGACCTTTGAATATATGTCACAGGTATCGTGCCCCGGCTTTTGGATACATCCATAAACCTATTCAGCAGTGTAAACTACACTTATGAGGGGCGACTACCAATATTCATATAAAAGATTTTGCAAATTTTACATAAGACTCGAGATACTACGAGTTATAGAAATTGACGACGTTAAAAATGTTGGTTAAACATGGTCGAATTTTGATCAAATTTTTATACCATTCAGTTATATACTCCATACTGATGCAAACGCCAAATTATTATTTCATACTTTTAATACATCCTGTATATACCATTCGAACGGCCAGATTTTCGGCGTCGTTAGGAATATATAACACATTTTGCGATTTTTGTCGCTTAGGAAGGATTGCCTTTGAAGCGTCGATATACACCAAGATAATACTTGATACCCAAAAGTTGATCCGTGATGTTCGTCGTCAGTAAGCCTGGCCCCGGTTGATGGATCGGCGGGTTTTACTTGCGCGGGTAATGAGCGGGACTTATCTCGCTGCCTGATGCTTGATCGATGTCCTGAGGGGTAATGAGGGTGGGGAAAGTGGGAGGAGGGGTACTCTACTCTATTTCGTCCGTCTTCACGAAGTCAATGCTTATCGGCAGTCGAATGGATAAGGTGAGGAATGTGTATATTAGAGGTAGTATAAAAGTAGCGCCCATAACAGAAAAAAAACCGGTCAAGTGCGTGCTGGACTCACGCACCGGGGCTTCCGTACCTAAACTGTGAAAGCACCGAGCATTACTCTAATGAAAAGATAAACTGGGTAGAGAGACAAACTTAACTTTGTAGTTGGTATACTGGTGCCCCCATATAAAGCAACTACAAAATAAGTTTGTAATCGCAAAAACACATATTCTAACAATAAATTTACAGTTTTTGAATTTATTCCATTACATGTGCTATAAAACCTTGCTTCTTGCCAAATTTCATGATTCTAGGTCAACGGGAAGTACCCTATAGGTTTTCGATTCCCGTGCATGTACTGAATGTACTGAATGTACTGAATATCTCTTGATTGCGTTAACCTAGAAGTATGATTTTTTTTAGGGCACGAAGGGACTGCAGACTAGAGTCTTTGGTATAAATTTCAACTTGATACCTCCAAGCGTTTCTGAGAAAAAGGGTCTTGACAGACTGACAGACAGACGGACAAAAAAGTAATCCTATAAGGGTTCCGTTTTTTCCTTTATGGGTACGGAACCCTAAAAGTGAGAAGTAAGAGACTAGAATTTTTTGGTCATGTGATGAGAAGAGATGAGAAGCACGTGACTAAAAGCGTGATGCGTATGAATGTGGATGGATACAGAGCGAGAGGAAGAATTTTTAAATGACAGTTAAATTATACTCGTAATCATTCAGCAAGCACATAAACATGAATGAATGAATGGTGCTTAAATAAGTTGTACGTAATTAAGGCTCAACAGCTGTGAACGAAATGTGCAGTACATAAATAGATTCCTAATACCGTGGGACCCCCGCATCGTGTACTATACTATTAATTTATATAATGTCGTTTGTAGAAACATGTGTTGGTAAAGTTCTTTTGCGTTTATTTCTAAGTAGATATTAGTAATGTTTGGTCGAACGCACGCTTTGCAAATCAAAGTGTGCAGGTTCAAACCCCGGCTCGCACCTCTGGGATTGATGTGCGACTCTCATTTTCATCCCAGATTATCACTTGCTATGAAACGGTGAAGGAAAACATCGTGGGGAAACCTGCACGTCTATAGAAAGGCGTGTGAAGTTCACCAACCCGCACTGGGCCAGCGTGGTGGACTATAGCCCAAAAATCTTCCTCGTATTGAGGGAGAATGTGCCCGGTATAATGGCAATAGGCTTGCCCCCTATTACATTGGGACCAAAAATGCATCGGCGAAGTGTGGGCGCACTGCTGTGCACCTCTGCCTACCCCTTCGGGGAATACAGCCGTGATGATGTTTTTTTTATTTTTATACAAGAAAATAGTTTATTTCCAGCTTTACGCAATTCCCCACATCATAGGAGCGTTCAAAATAATTGTATCAGCGTATAACCACAACAAAATTAATATCCCACCCAAAATACGACCAGTTACCGAAAACTCAACATTAAATATAGAAAAAAACTGTTATCCTCCGATTATTTAGTGCACCGTTCTATTATGTTATCGCAAAACCCTAATAATTTACCCCTCTTAGGCACAACAAAGAGGCCAAATAAGTTTTGCCCTTGCACGGAGAGGGCGCAGCGAGAGTTGCCAGTCGGTGTGGCAGTGAGGGGTCCGTTCTCGGCCGGGTAGGACGTGCACCGCTGGTGTTAGGCGCCGCGCTGGTTGGATCACGTTGAATAGTACAGTGATTATAAGTGACCTTGAGGACCATCCCCTAATATCGTTCCATGTGCTATATAGTGATCAAATTCGTATGTGCTCGGCGGTCACGTGTAAATGTTATCGAGTAGCGTGCGTTTTTCTACGTGAAAGGGAACGATAAGAAGACAAAAATTATTTTATACCAATTTTTCAAGGTGACATTTTCACTTGGTTATTATTGCTTTTGTTTTTTATAATATTGTTTTTTATTAATTATTATATTGTGTTACATAAAAAAAAATAACATCAATCCCTTTAAATGTTATGTATGTAAATAATTTTATATTACCTATGGTTATGTAATCGTATCAAACTAATTGCAACCAACAAAATTTTAAAGTGAGTATTTGTGAACTCAAAAATAATTGTGACAAACATATTATCATTGAGCTAATTGTTTTATAATATATAGAAAATGTGTCAAAGATTCAGATATTATTTTCTATCTCACATACGTATGTCCGTAAAGTTTTTTTTTTAATTAACATAATCTAATGAGATCACTGAGTCCTATTACAGCCAGTACTTACCTTTGTTAGTTTTTACAACTCGTCCAAAACTTAGTTGTGGTTAACAAAAACATGATAACATCCGTCCAAGCAACTAATCAACATTACAAAACTCTATCTGGGAGGGCTGCAACCCTTCGTTTGACGTATTTAAAACTGACTCAGTATCGACCGTAGTTGTGGGAGCTTTACAATGCACTCGACCACAGTAACAATAATCTAGTGTACGCAGCTGATAATTTTATAACAAGAGAACGAACATAATAACTGTATAACTTCTTGGATACATGAATAACATATTATTATTTTAAAAGATAGAAAAAAAAAACTTGGCATTTTTCTTCGTTCGGAATTTAAATTTGAGTCTTATAGAATAAAAAAAAAAACCTAATTTTATTGAAATAAAACTATTTTACGGATTTTATCGCGTTTATTTACTATTTTATTTTCCCGACGTTTAAATAAACGCGATAAAATCCGTAAAATAGTTTTATTTCAATGTATAGTATTCGCGTAAATATAAAAAAAAACAATATACGTAATTTTACTTATATTTTATATTTAAGCTTATTTTGTGGAGGCAATGTTTTGTCATTTTAAATGAATGGTAGCCCTATTATATTTTAACAACAGAGTTACTTAAAATTACAGTAATAAAATGAGGAAAGTAAAAAAATCTGTAGTTGGCAGTAGACCATACAAATTTAGATAAACTTGGAAACTGACAATTCTCAATATCGCGTTCAACTAAATTAATATTCCTAAATAAATGTTTCCAACACACCAGTCTCGTTTTAGACTCGGTAAAGTAAGTCATAAAATCTAACACAAATATTGATTACGCCACAATAGTTTAATGCAGGCCGGTGCAGGATGACTCACTGGTTTTACTGCTGCCTACCCCCGCTTCGAATCGTAATGAGGGGAACACGGGCCTATTTGTGTATGACTTTAGATTAACGATGATAATGTGTTGTATTATACTGTTAATTAACGTATTAACAAAACAAAATATTAAAATATACGTATTTAGACAAGCATCTTTGACTTAGTGTGTTATATTGTTTTCTTATATTTACGAAAAAATAAAACTATTTTACCGACTCCGACCAAGGATGATACGTGAGGCCATTGAAATTAGAAAAACATCCTAATTTCAATAGGGAAGATGGCTGGGTGCTACCACCAACTTGGGATCCAGCAATTAATATGATTAAATCCAAAACCAAGCGTACCATTGCAAGACCTCAAGACACTGTGAGCACTTTCTGCGTGGATCGGTCCGCAAACAACAACTAAATATGAGGGTACCCAGTTATTAACTATGACATAAGGACGTCTAACAACTCAGTCCCCCCGTGACCATGGTTGCTGTAAAGCAGCCGAAACGTCGGGAAAAATAAAATAGTAAATACACGCGATAGAATCCGTAAAATAGTTTTATTTCAATTTATTGTGTTAAGTAAAAAAAACCACTTAATCGGTAATAATATGTGAGTAATACCAACTTATGTTGGTTTAAAAATTCTAAAAATATGACGGATGTTTTAGGTAAATATTTATTCATTCTAATACGTCCATACACATTTTTTTAGAGTATCGTGACATTTTCAATAATCACTAACATTAATAGTAAAAAAAACGGGTTGAATTGTAAACCTCCTCTTTTTGAAGTCGGTTTAAAATGATAAACTTTTTAACAAAACATTAACACTGACTTCATTATCGTCATCATCAGCCGGTATCAGTCCACAGCAGGCCTCTCCCAAGATGCGCCACTGAGCCCGATCTTCAGCTCTGCTTATCCAGCCACTGCCCAAAACTGGATTAGAAAATGGCAAAAATTTAAATCATGATACAATTTAAATTCACAGTAACATTGCGGTGTAGGAGTTTGATACCCATTGATACTTTTGGCTCGTACCAGTTCGCCTACGCCGCATCGTGGGCGACAAACTTGAATGAAAACGAGACTGTGTATTTTGCCCTTTTTAAGACGATGTCGTAAGCTGTTGATAGAGTGCACATTGGCACATCCTCGAGTTTCAACTAAACATTGCTCAATCGTATGAATGGAGTATCTTATAATTATTTGGAAACTAGGTAATTACTACCTATTTAAGTATTTGTAGTTACATAATTTTTTTCACACAATAATATCGAGACTATTTAACTTGAGCGATTTTAACTTTACAGAAAAAATAGCTGATTCCAAATATGTTTATAAGACTAAATATCGCCCAAAAGTGTCGCTAAAGTCAAATGGCCTGTCACCCCTCGAATTAAGATAATTATTTCCTATTCATTTTGATTAAGTTTATTTAAAATATTATTTCACTTTTTCTTTTTTAATTTGATTGATGAAAAATGTCGAAAAAATCCATAAAATTATGTCAACTTTTCTTTTCAGCTCTTCCATGAACTAAACATAGTGGCTTCTAACAGCAAGTGTTCAAATATAGACTTGTAATAAGTGTCCAAACATTTCGTGTCTTTTATCGTGCCAAATTTATATCAAAAACGTTTTCACAATTGTAATTTGTAACTTGTGTGTACGGGAACAAGACTGAAGTTTGACTAGAGTGCGTTAGGGGAGGACTGGCATGAATGGCTACGGATGGGCACCAATTTATCTAAATTGAACAAGACCAGAGTCTCCGGTGTCAATCATGTTAGTATGAAATATTTTTAAAATTTAAACTTTTGGTTTCGCTTTTTGAATTTGTGGCTTCAGTTTTCGCTTAGCTGTTATGTTTTGCGATTTTTAGAGATAACAACGAATACATTTATAAGCAGTGGTAGCCTCGCGGGCAAGATCGCCCGCCTTGAACGTAAGGGGTGCAAGTTCATATCCCAGGCCCGCACCTCTGAGATAATTTTAATGTGCGAATGTCGTTTTCAACAATGATTACCACTTGCTGAACGGTGAAGGAAAACATCGTGAGGAAACCTGCACGTCTGTAGAAAGGCGTGTGAAGTTCACCAACCCGCACTGGGCAAGCGTGGTGGACTATGGGCCAAATTTCCCTCGTATTGAGGGGGAATGTGCCCGAAACAATGGCAATAGACTCGCCCCCTATTACATTGGGACCAAAATACATCGGCGAAGTTTGGGTGCACTACAGTGCACCTCTGCCTACCCCTTCGGGGAATACAGGCGTGATGATGTATTTATTTACATTTATAAAAAAAAAAAACCACAACGGCTACCTGTACGTAATTTTATGAAAATACTTATCGGAGTTAAGGTTACGAAACTTCATATTTGTAACGCTCCGTATTTTTGCAAAAACTATTTCGTAGACTGGCTTTGAATTGTTTTCTTCATTTTATCTCAGAATGGATAAACAAATAACTATATTTTTGATTCTATTCTATTCAAATGTTCACATCTCTTCACCGTTTCATTCTATTGTTCCCCAAATACCGCGTTATGCCTCAATAATATCTCGGCATTAGAGGAAAATCCGCGCTTTATTGCCCGCATTTCCACTGCGCTGATACATAAACCATTAAAACGAGAGTTATTTGCGCGAAGGAACAGCTTGTAAATCAGTGTTATTTGTCGGAGAAAAATATTTTTTTGCTGTCTCTACCACGCCGCGATGATGTATTGCTTAGTTACTGTGTTTTAGATTTTTTTGCTTTAATTGTTTGTAGTTGAAGAATAATACATTATACGGCATTTTTATTTTAGACTAGCTGTGCCCGCGACTTGGCCCGCGTGGACTAAAGGGAAATATGAGTATTATGTTTTTCCCGCGGAACCCTAATGCTTTTTCTAAAATTAAAGTAGCCTAAGTTACGCCTTGCAACGTCAGCTATCTGTCAGTGAAAGTCCCATTGAAATCGGTTCAGCCGTTTAGAAGTTTACCTCAAACAAACAGACAGACAGACAGACAGACAAAAAAAAATTAAATTGCGTTTTCGTTATAGGTATCGTATATACTTTCATACGCATTTGGTAAAAAAGTGTTATTTTGATATTACAAACAGACACTCCAATTTTATTTATTTGTATGTATGTATGTATAGATGTATAGATTACAAACAGACACTCCAATTTTATTTATTTGTATACAGGGTGTTTCAGAAGTCCGAAATAATACTTTGACGTTTGCATCAGTATCGGGTATACAACTGAATGGTATAAAAAAGTTATCGAAATTCGACCATGATTTTCCAACTTTTATTCCGTCGTCAATTTCTATAACTCGTAATATCTCGAGTCCTATGTAAAATTTGCATGTTCTGTTTTCTGAATATTAGTAGTCGCCTCTCATAATTGTAGTTTACACTGCTGAATAGGGTTATGGATGTGCCCAAAGGCCAGAACACGATACCTGTGACAAATATTCAAAGGTCTACAACCCAGAAACTATGATAGTTAGGTATAAACTGTCTTCACTAAGCATTCACATATGAGCTACCATATATGCACCCAAAGTATTATTTCGGATTTCTGATACACCCTGTAGACTAGAGAATTCGTCGTACTTCGTAACTTAGCCCCTTAAATTATTATAAAATGTATTTTACAGCTGCAAGCACTATACTACAAATCGTTGCCAATTTCATCATGAAAAATCATGTTCAAATTTTGATATATTTTTATTACAAGTTACAAGCTTTATATTAACTTGCAATGTATGTCCGGGTGGAATCTTGCAACTGAATTTTAAATCAGTTATATTTAACCGATTGAGCTGAAATATGGTATACGTGCTTGTTTTCGATGACAATGCATGCTTAGCTATGTGAGGTCATTCTAATTCCAATTATGGTGGAACATCCAAGATGGCGGAATAGTTATTTTTTCTGCACTACCACCACAGTATGGGTATCAAATGAAAGGGCTTGCTGAAGAGAACACGAAAACTAAGGGCAATTAAAAAGCTTGTTTTTAAAAAGTTTTTTTACCATTAATATATTTTATATACCATTCGGTTGTTTAGCTGATACTTATGCTAACGTTAAATTATAATTTCGGCCTTTTGGTATACCCTGTTTGAGTATGTGTCTCTCAAAACCTAGTTTATTTATATTATTATTGTAACATTATGTATAAACCAATTGAACGAAATGCCACGATTGGCAGTTTTGTCCGTTTTATTCGTCTCTTAGCCATTACGGAGCGCAATAACTCAGCCGGCTGGCAACATTATTGTATGCCACGCTAATCGTGTTGCCATACTTAATGGCAAAAATGGCGAACGCTCTTGTAGTACTAAACCAATTTACGATGTGAATGGGCATATTATTATTGTTTATATCTTTATGCGTTAGGTAATTTTTTTTATCGTTTCTGCATGTTTTTTATTGGGAATGTGTATTGGTAAAGTTAATCGAATACAACGTTTATAGTTATAATCTATTTATGACTGATTATACCGGGCACATTCCCCCTCAATACGAGGGAGATTTGGGCCATAGTCCACCACGCTGGCCCAGTGCGGGTTAGTGAACTTCACACGTCTTTCTATAGACGTGCAGGTTTCCTCACGATGTTTTCCTTCACCGTTCAGCAAGTGGTAATCATTGTTGAAAATTACATTCACACATGAAAATTATCTCAGAGGTGCGGGCCTGGGATTTGAGTGCAAGTTCCTTACGTTCAAGGGGCGTTCTTGCCCGCGAGGCTACCACTGCTATATTTGTAAGGCGGTTTGAATTATCTTTTAACCGATATTGATTTCTAAGTCGCACCTTTGCCAAGGTTTTTGTAAGAACAAAGATTTTTCATGATTAAAATAAATATTAACGCATTGGAAAAAATAAAACTAAAAAAAGGATAATTAGGTTATAAAGTTTATGTTGATATTTAGGTGGAAATAAATAGAGAACGATTAATAATAAGAAAATGCAACGTATAATGTTAGCACAAAAAAACCGGCCAAGTGTTCTGTACCATTATCTATAAAAACGGCAAAAAAATCACGTTTGTTGTATGGGAGCCCCCTTAAATATTTATTTTATTCTGTTTTTTAGTATTTGTTGTTATAGCGGCAATAGAAATACATAATCTGTAAAAATTTCAACTCTCTAACTATCACGGTTCATGAGATACAGCCTGGTGACAGACGGACGGACGGATGGACGGACGGACGGACAGCGAAGTCTCAGTAATGGGGTTCCCGTTTTACCCTTTGGGTATGGAACCCTAAAAGAAGGTTACAAGCTTGCATGTATCACCAAAGACAGATTAAAAAAATGTTGCCAACTTATAATAATAAATGGTTGCACAAACAGTTTACACATTAAATTCATTGGCAATCAAAGGCCAATTGCGCAAATGACCATTTTGGAATTTGCCCAGACCCCTTACCACGCTTTTACAGTGAAGATTTTAATATTACTTTTAGTTTGTGACGATGAATCTTAGTACAAAATCTGTCAAAAATTTACAGTACAATACAAATAGGAAGCGGTACTTAGGTGTAAGTGAGATCGCCTCCAGTCCATTGTATGGTACTTATAGTACAAACGTTGCTTAGTTTGGGACCATACGATGAGTCTGTGCACAGAATGACAGACAACAACATGTTATCTTGCAATATATTTATTTAATATTTGTTATTTTAGTTTCACCCCGGTATCCTCTAAATGTCCGCGACAGCGAATCATTATCGCTGTCACAAGCCACAATCATTCATCATTGAACGAGCCAATTTGCAAAATTGGTGACGTCATCGGGCGTCAGATGTACCTACCATGATACAACGTGATGTATCACGATCAATCACGCGCGTGCGTGATGGGTGTCACGAAAATTGGATTAAAAAACGATTATAACGATTTTTTTAATAATTTGGCATCATCTGAAAATGCTTCCTTTTTCAAATTAGGAAAGTAGTTTTTTTTTAAATATTAAGTCGCATTTTTATACCTTTTCCATTATAAATAATAAGTGAAATAGTGTTGAGAACTAAAAGTGACACAAAAAATATTAAGAAAAGTTGAAATTTGAAATGGTTAACAGTTTTAGAACTGGAATTTCCGTAAGTATTAATGTATAGTTATTCAATAAAGTTAGCTACTAGTACAAGATTACCGACAAACTTTTAAAACTTCATTGGTAGAGCTAAAAGAAACAAAGCCGCCATACAGCATACAACATAATAAATTCCCACTAAAACACAGTCAAAGTTACTTAAGAGATACAGTTTCCAAAATTGTTTACTTACCTCGCAGTTACATGAACAAGATAAAAAGTATGGCGCCGGGCAGCCGACGAATCGGATTGGAGGAGCGGCCGCGACGACTTCCGGTACGGGCGCGGGAAAATTCAATATCCGGAAGAACATCAGATATTAGATTACTAGATTACAGTGGTCCGAATTACCCGTATCGACTTGTATGTCAACGTTACGGTTTATTTAAATGCATTAACTTTTATTTTATAAGACTTTTTATTACAAGCTTTCTATTAGCTTGCAACGTATGTATGTCCGGGTGGAATCTTGCAACTGAATTTTAAATCAGTTATCTTTAACCGATTGAGCTGGTATTTGGTATAAACGCTTATTTTGGATGACAATGCATGCTTAGCTATGTGACGTCATTTAATTCCGATATGGCGGATCATCCAAGATGGCGGAATATTTATTTTTCTGCACTACCACAGTACAGGTATCCAATGAAATGGCTTGCTGAGGAGAACACGAAAACTAAGGGGAATGAAATAAAAGCTTGTTTTTAAAGAGTATTTTTTACCATTAATTTATTATGAAGAATTAGATAGCATATTGACTCGATTTCGTCAAAACAAAGAACTAGGGACCCAATTCTTGCAAAATCTCGGCATCATCTCTAGTTCGACATAAATGTCGAAACAAAACGTCAAATTATTCGTTTTGATTCAACAAATGTCAAATTTGAGATGATGTCGAGATCTTGCTAGAATCGCCTCCCAGGGCGTATTTATACATACCCATAAATCCGCCATGTTTCTTTTGAAATTTAACAACATTAGCTGCGTGTGTATTTCAAAAGATATTTTTTTAAGTACCCACTATTTACTCACGTAACTAAATCTTTAACTGTTTTTATGCGGCCGACGCAGCATCTTATTCCCTAAAAACTAAGCTAGAGCAACTTTTCCGTTAGATTTTAAATCTTTAAAAACCGAAATTTTTCACATCACTTCACCATTGCCAGCCAGTTTTATAACAGCTTGCCTTGTTATTAAAAACTCCCTTTACCGTGAAAAATCGTAGGAAATACTTCAGCATCCGAACGGTAATCTAAGTGCAGTACAAGCTGAAAGTGTTTCAGTAATGTATTTTCAGTGAAACTCGACCACGATACGTTGATGTTGTTCGTTGTATTTTTTCATGAATCTATCAAGACTTTGATAGATTACATTTTTAAAATTTTATTTGTGTAGCCCAAAAAGCACTTACAAATAGTCAGATTCTACGAACGGTTCGGAATGCTGCTTTCACTGAGAAGAGCCGGTAAGAAACTCAATGGTTTCTCTTTTCAAAATGATAAATATGAAGGGGTTCTGATTAATGTATTATCAGGAGCAGCATCACCATGAGAGCAGGAAGCACCTTTGCCTCAATACAAGAAATGAATTATACCCCAACAGTCTAATTTTAGATACAAATTTTGGCCTTACGCTTAGGAAGCTAGTTTAGTACGGTGCGTCTACTCCCATTTACGGTACATATAAGGAGTATTTTAAACAGCAGGTGGCTATAGAGATATTGCTTTGTCTATACTCTATACATACATACATACATACATACAATACATACATACATACATACATACATACAAATAAATAAAATTGGAGTGTCTGTTTGTAATATCAAAATAACACTTTTTTACCAAATGCGTATGAAAGTATTTACGATACCTATAACGAAAACGCAATTTTAATTTTTTTTGTCTGTCTGTCTGTCTGTCTGTTTGTTTAAGGTAAACTTCTAAACGGCTGAACCGATTTCAATGGGACTTTCACTGACAGATAGCTGACGTTCCAAGGCGTAACTTAGGCTACTTTAATTTTAAAAAAGGCATTAGGGTTCCGCGGGAAAAACATAATACCCATATTTCCGGGTAATCTCCCTAAAGTCCACGCGGGCGAAGTCGCGGGCACAGCTAGTCACCAATAAAGTCATCAACCTCGTTGATCAGCATCAGATTTTTATATTAATGTAAAATATTAAAGTGCTTGTGAATTGCCAATAAACAAAACAATATAACACTCTACCACCAAAACGAAATGCAATTCCTACTCAATGGTTACTCTTCCTATGGAGAGGAATGGGCAACAGACTCCATGGTTACTCTTCCTATGGAGAGGAATGGGCAACAGACTCCATGGTTACTCTTCCTATGGAGAGGAATGGGCAACAGACTCCATGGTTACCCTTCCTATGGAGAGGAATGGGCAACAGACTCCATGGTTACTCATTGCCCAAAAAGCTTGTTCAGATGGAATAGACAGCGATACAAGTTCTTATAAAGGTCGGTCTAATTCAATAGAACGAAGTGTAGGCTCACCAATAACAGTAATTGACTTGTAATAAGATTCGTGTGACAGCCCTAATCTTACTGTGACGTTAAGGATGCGCCGTGACGTTTTATTGGACGCCTGACGCCTTGACGTCCCATTTTCTGTTACCAATTAGATTCGACATACGATATAGGAGAGCGCGCGGAGCTGTTGAGCTCACAAGGGCGTAGTTCAAGCGTAGGGCATTCGGCTTACTGAACCGGATGTATGCGAGTTCGATTCTCGGCAGTGGCAAATTTTGGAAATGATCTTTTCAGAATTTGCGGCAGTCTGAATTCCACACGCCAAGGCTCTCCCTAAATTACGTCCAGCATAAACAACTATTAACTTGACAAATTGTAAGTGCCCCAGTAGTCCTATACAAAATAAATGATTTGACTTTGTCTTTGATACTCTGATATCGTTTCATAGTTCCATAATGATTTGTTTTAAAAGATGATTAATTTTTCGTTCGCCAAAAGACTTCAACTTCTACTTCTACTTCTACCTTCGACTTCTACCTCAAATTGAAAGGTCGAACACCATATTCTTATCTCAAAAAAGTTTCGATAGCCACATTTCCATTACCAATAACGATTCGCATTTTATCGCCATCAACATGAAAACTTCCACCCTACATGGCAACCCCATAACAATGGTCTTCTAATAATACTGCGACAAAAATCGCAACGTACCCCGAAAAAAAATCCAATAGATTTAACGCCATTTCTATGTCCGGTAAGGTGAATTTTTTATTTAATTCTGCAAATCCACCCCTTGTTTTTCGTAGGGTGCTATCTTTGGTAGTGAAAGTCAGGAGCGTAGAGCGACTTAATAAGGGACTACAATGTTTTTTTACCCATCAAAAGATGTCCTGAATCAATTATGTGTCTAACACTTTTGTATGAAACTTCAAAAAAATCCTAGTGGAACGTATTTTTCCCTGAAAAAGGTTGGCTATGTTTATAGCTTTGTATCTTTTATCAATTTCTTTATACTTCTCTTTGCCTTGAACTGTGTTTCCATTGATTTTTTAAATACTCTCACGTTCACTTCTTCTATAGCTATCTCTTATCGGAGGCAAATATATTAGGCCACTAAACAATATTTATCAACACTAAAAATATTGCCATCTTACTCATGCATTACGGCTGTAGGTATTATGGACGGTATTATGCTGAATATAGTTTTATTTTGATGTCAAGTGCTAGTAGAATGGACACCAATAATTGTCATGCGTATTTATCGGTGAACGCTATCCTCTTAAGTCTTAAAACACATGTCACTTAAGGGTAGTGGAAATCGATAGCCGACAACTGTCGGTTTTCAAAATGTTTAGTTGAGAATTATTCAATTAATACCCCTCGGGGCCTAATTTGTTTTGATCCCAGTCAAGGCTGTTTGTCAAAGTTTCTCAATGTTTCGGACACCGTTGTCAGTCCCGAATAGATTATAATTGTTTGATTACAGTTTCAATTTCTATAAATTTATTATATATTTATATATAAGGCGAATTGACATAAGTCATTTTGTAACCTTTGCACAAAACCCAGCTCAAATGAAGTCGAAAAAATCACTTGAATCACCCGTCAATATATTTATTTATTTTGCTGGATTAGTGATTCGAGACCACATTGAATGAAATGTTTTATTATTTGAGTAGTTAAGTTAAAATTGCCCTGAAATGTCAACACTCCCAGCTATTTCAACACCAAAATGTATGTTATCAGTAACTATATAGAGTTCAAATTCCTTGCTCATGTATGTCTCATGCTCCGTCCTCTATATATCATTTAAAATGAACTTACAAACACGATATCGATGCATTTTATATTCATGTATTACAACAAAATCGGCCATCTGTCTTTCTGTCCGTGCATTAGATATATCGGTGACAGTTTTATGGGTGTCCACTATGTAAATTGCTGGCCACCCCGTGATGCGATGGCTTGAAGATTTATATAGATTCTGACCACGATACCGTGGGATAAAGGGGTTGTTTTAATGCAGTTTTTTTCATTCACTAAATACACGCACGCTCTTGAGTTTTTTAGACACATAAGTTTTGTATAAATTTACCTATGTCAGCGAAATAATGTAAGCGCCCGACTGGCCAGCATGTTACGCCAGTCGTCGCCCACCATCTGCGTTGTAAAGTCCAAATAAAATAGCTACTAGTACACAATAAAACAAAAGTATCTATTTTATGTATCTACTACTACTACAGCCCTTTTTAACGTCCCACTACTGGGCACGGGCCTCCCCTCGATGCGACGGGTTTTCAGGCCATAGTCCACCACGCTGGCTTAGTGCGGGTTGGTGAACTTCACACGCCTTTCTATAGACGTGCAGGTTTCCTCACGATGTTTTCCTTCACCGTTTCTTAGCAAGTGATAACCTCGGATAAAAATGAGATTCGCACATGAAACCCAGAGATGCGAGCCGGGGTTTGAACCTACGCACTTTGAATGCAAAGCGTGCGTTCGACCACTCGGCTACCACTGCTTTCAAAGTATTTTTTATTCTAAGTATTTTTTTCACATTTAAGTATACCAAAAATTAATTAATAACCCCTAAATATATACATTGTATTGGAATTGATCCATGTTTCCTTCTATCAGCTTAACAGGTCCAATACCATACCCAGAAAAGTATATATATACAACATCATTTTATAAGGAGCGCATATTGGAGTATCAAAAGTCGCGTCTGAATTTTTTAACAATACCAAAACGAACTGTATTAACACAGAAAAAGTTAATTAATCAATGAAATGACACTCAGAGTGCGGGCGAATATAGACGCGTGAGGGCGTGGCCTTTACCACAGAAATTCAATCTTTATGCATATTGACACAAATATTTGTTTTAATCACGCCGTGATTATTCCACCCTCATAGTGAAATACTTTCTTTAAACGTGCAGGTTTCCTCACGATGTTTTTCTTCACCGTTTAGCAAATGGTAATCATTGTTGAAAATCACATTCGCACATGAAAATTATCTCAGTGGTCCGGGATTTGAATTTGAATTTAAGGCGGGCGTTCTTGCCCACGAGGCTACCACTGTTTATAACAACAAATAAATATAGTAGTAACATGTAGGCGGTGGAAGATTTATTGTCTTCACGTCAGAACTTGTCAATTAATTTATAAATCCAAGCTTTGGTCCAGCGTAGCAAAGTAAACTGTACTCGTTAAAATAACCCGTCGAACCGTGAGCGTCTCCGAACTCGCCTTGTTTGAGCCACTCGCTAACTTCAGATTAAGTAGAGTCAGCGAAAAAACACAGTTTGTAGAGCTTGATGATCGAATCATATTTTTTATTGCTCTTGAACTTTGTAATTGTTAGAGATTATAGCATTGAAGTGTTGTGTTTTTGCCTTTTTTGATGGTGTCAATTGTGGAGTTTTGTATTTTTAACCGACTTCCAAAAGGAGGAGGTTCTCAATTCGATTGGTATTTCTTTAATCAACTTGTATCGTCCTACTGCTGCAAAGGCCTCCCTCTCCGCCCTCCACTCTTTCTTTGGAGGGAGGTCCAAAAAAAGATGGCGAGATGAGTTAAACTCGCACAAGAGACTGGCCCATAATAGGGACCGAGAAGACACGTGGACTCGCATAAAAGTAACTAATTTATAATAGGAAGGACCCGAGAGAATAACTCCCGTATAAAGTTAGAAGAAAAGGTTGCTATATTTGTGAAATTAACTCAGCAACTAGTTGTAACAGTGCGGAAAAATATTTTAAAACATAATTAATATAATTATTAATATTTTGTAAGAGTCACTCGTAAATGTTTTTACGTAGTTAGTAGTAGGATTACGTAGTACAGTCAGCAAAATAAGATTCCAGTCCCATAATAAATAACCTTATGGACCTGAATTGTTTCATATTCCAGAGGTAATAAATATTATTATTTTTATTGTATTGTTTTGTAAATAAATAATTAGATAAGTGAGTTCACGTTCTATTTGTGCAGTTGTTTAAAAACTGCGGTCTCTGTCGCCTCTCAAACTATCAACTCGCCTTGTTTGAGCGTTTCGCGTGGCTTGGATTATGGAGCGTCAGCAGAATAATGTATGAAAAAATTAAGTTTCTGATTTTTCTGTTGTTAGATTTATTTCTCGATAAATGACTGAATGGTATTAACATTTGATCGAAATTTGATATTATTTTTCAAATATTATTTTCACCGCCAATTTTTCAAACCTACTATATGATGTATGCATATTTTGTTTCGTGAATATTAGTAACCAACCCTCGTATATGTAGTTTACCCTGTTAAATAGGGCTATGGGTGTGTCCTAAGGCCATAAAACGATATCTGTGACAAGTATTCAAAGGTCTGAAACTCAGAAATTATGATTGTTAGGAGTGGTCTCCCTAAAGTATACATCTAATGTATATGTATCCCGAATGTTATTTCTGATGTTTGACACATCCTTGATATCATAATATTATTCATTTCGTAAAAAAGCAGATCTTTTCTTCACAAGGTTTAATGAACCCCAATCCGTAATACCCCTAAGTATCACTAATTCAAATCTATATAATCTATACACTATACCCAAAACACGAGAAGCGCATTAAAATAATACTCATCTTCATAATCATAGAGTTGTTATGCTGTCTGTACCTCCCCGGGGATTATGGCCCTACGGACTATCTGCGGATTCTTGGTAAATAGTGTTTCTATCCCCCCATTACTGCCGGCCCCCTAAAACCGTTGGCATTCAACTTGAGAGGATTTAGTTAAGAATGCCTTGCGAATGAATGAGCGGTGTTTGTTTTTGTTAAAATATAATCTTAACTGGCATCGGGAGAGATACTTACGAAACTTTTTATATAGAAAAAGTTTTGACTAATGTCACGTTAAAAATCGAACGGTCCGTTAACGTAACGGAGCGTTTGGGTCAATAATAAAGCCCCTGCAGACAGTTCATTCTTTAACGAAATGACATTCACAGCGCGAGAAAAGTTTGGCGTGTGGAAGCGTAACTTTTAACAAAGAAATTTGTATTGATACAAGGTTCGTTTTGATATTGTATGAAGTGTACCTTTAATTATTTCTTTTTACAAGCTTTATATTTCTTTTTACAAGCTTTATATTTCTTTTTACAAGCTTTATATTTCTTTTTACAAGCTTTATATTTCTTTTTACAAGCTTTATATTTCTTTCACAAGCTTTATATATTAACTTGCAATGTTTGTCCGAGTGGAATCTTGCAACTGAATTTTAAATCAGTTATCTTTAACCGATTGAGCTAAAATTTGGTATACACGCTTATTTTGGCTGACAGTGCATGCTTAGCTATGTGACGCCATTCTAATTCCAATATGGCGGATCATCCAAGATGGCGGAACAGTTATTTTTCCGCACTACCACAGTATGGGTATCAAATGAAAGGGCTTGCTGAGGAGAACACGAAAACTAAGAGCAATTAAATAAATGCTTGTTTTTAAAAAGTTTTATTTACCAATTTTTTTATTGCTATTTATTTCAGATGCCCTAGATATTCGATACAGCTAACGGTAGTATTGACACTTTAAATATTTTGTTTGGATGCAACAAAGATTTTCTATACATTTTCAGAATAGTAGAAATAAATTTCCTTTACATGATATTTTTAACTGAAAACTATTTGAATGCTAACTGAAAATGGATGGAATTCCTGCTTTTTTAGATATAAACAAACATAATGTTTTGATTAAGTCGAAACTGGCAGTTGCATTGTAATAAAACTTAGTTTTTACCTCTATTGATAGGAGTGTTCTGTATAGTTGTAAAACACGCGATGCGCGCAGCAATGAAACACCCTGTATTCAGCGAGGCGCACATATTAAATCGACTTCTTTTGAAAATGTACTCTATGCTAACAGGTATAAAGACTGAATTTCTATGATAAAAGCTGCGATCACGCGACTAAATTCGCTGGCATTAACGACAAAATTTTATTGGAAAATGTACTTCTTCATTGAGTTAATACGGTTCGTTTTAGTATAGGCAAAATATTGTCGGGCGCGCTTTGACGTATCTATACGCGAAGGGACTAATGGTAAATAGAAGAGGGGAGGAAAGCTATTTATTTGACTGCCCCAGAAGTATGTATATACGTTTGTTTGTTTGTATGTATGTCAATTTCTTTGACACAATGGAAAGCCTCAATCAATGAAAGACTATTTTATTTACGCGTTCCAAATGTTTTGCCAATATTAAAACGGACTATATTGACATGAAAAAAAAGCTCATTTTTCAACGAAATGTCGTGTGTAGTCGCGTAGCTTTAACAACAGAAATACAATCTTTATTTATATTGACACAGAGTTCGTTTCGATATTGAGGCTTAACGTCACTGGGACTTAACTTTCTAAAAATATCTGCTAATACTTGAAAAATAGGTAAAAAAAACCGGCCAAGTGCGAGTCGGACTCGCGCACGAAGGGTTCTGTACCATAATCTATAATAACGCAAAAAAAATCACGTTTGTTGTATAGGAGCCCCCTTAAATATTCGTTGTATTCTGTTTTTTAGTATTTGTTGTTATAGCGGCAACAGAAATACATCATCTGTGAAAATTTCAACTCTCTAGCTATCATGCTTCATGAGATACAGCCTGGTGACAGACGGACGGACGGACGGACGGACAGCGAAGTCTCAGTAATAGGGTTCCCGTTTTAACCCTAAAAAACAGGTAAGCGTTTTATACGAGATTATAGGCGCTCTAAGCACATAAATCTAATTAAACAATAAACACCAAAGGATAAATTATATGTAACCAAGCTAACCAAAGGCATGCTTTTGTAAATTAAACCAAAGTCGGTCCGGAACTGCGTAGCTAGGTACCGATGTATCTAGTGATGTGCTGAGTTTACCTAAGCTTTATAATATCGATCATCATAAACATATTTTAGTATTTTTAAGTACTCTTTGGTTTATACAAGCGACAAATATGTAGCAGGTAATTAGATGTTTTAACTTGGTACCTTCTTTTCTTAAATGACATGAAATGAATATAACGAATCACTAGATGAGCTTGAAACTTAATAAATAAATACACTATCACGCGTGTATTCCCCGAAGGGGTAAGGAGAGGTGCATCTACACTTTGCCGATGGATTTTGTTTCCAGTGGGGCGCGAGCCTATTGTTATTATACCGGGCACATTCCCCCTCAATACGAGGGAGATTTGAGCCATAGTTTACCAAACTGGCCCAGTGCGTGTAAGTTTCCTCTCGTTGTTTCCTCAACGCGTTGAATTTAGATACCCTAAGTGTTTTACTAAAATGAAAGTAGCCTAATTTACTCCTTATAACATCAGCTATCTGCCTGTGAGAGTCCCGTAAAAAAATCGTATCGATACTATCACACAACACTAATTTGAAAGCTCAAATTCCACGATAATTAGTCGTTGGTCGATTCAATCAAGGGTCAAAGCGGGCCGGGCTGCGGTTTGTCCGTCCTTCCGTCCGTCCATCCATGCGGACGAACCGTCCAGCCGGACTGGACGTAGCTTTAGCCAACGAGTTTATATTTCAGAAGCTCTACCATGAGTATACGTTCACGAGGAGACGTAAATCGTTATTGTCGTCTATGAAAAATCTATACAATTAAATAAAATTATACTGTCTGTTTGTCATATCAAAATAACACCTTTTTACCAAATGCAAATGAAAATATATACGTAAAGAAAATGCAATTTTAAATATGGTTTTCTGTCTGTCTGCTTGTTTCGGGTAAACTCCCAAACGACTGAACCGTTTTTAACGGGACTTTCACTGATACTTCAAGGCGTAACTAAATCTACTTTTATTTTTAAAAAAGCATTAGCAAGAAAAACATGATACCCATTTTTTCCGGGTAATCTCCCTAAAGTCCACGCGGGCAAAGTCCCGGGCAATTTGTTAGTATATTCTACATAGGACTCACGCCTGTCTCCCACGGGGGTAGGCAGAGACTACCGTTTGCCACATGCTACTATCCTGACATACCCGTTTCGGTTCATCGACATTCATATATCTTTTAAAGCACATCGGTGGTGTGAGGAATAATTTCGTCAATATCGTCAATGTTTTACGTGGCAACTATCGACTAGCGAGCCGATATCTCGAATGAAAGTCATAGTAGAGCTGTTGATAGCTTTTGATTACACCGAAGCTATTTTATTACAAGTCATTCGACGATGAAAATAATTGGATGGTAAATAAATTAAATATTTATCAAATTTGGTAAAAAAAAAATAAAAAAAATAGCATTTATTTACACTGACCTTTGCTCAATTTGTAATATACTAAAACATAAAACTAAACTAACTATACTTAACTACTTTATTTATTCTGTATGTATATAACTTTATTTACTTAACTACATTTATATATATATATATTACTTCCTTAAATATCAATTACCGGGTCAGGCTGTTTTGCGACATAGGCCTCCTCAATTTCCCTCCACATTTGCCTGTCCCTTGCTGTCCTTCTCCAACCCTAGGGCAGATCGTCTTCCCATCTTTTTGTCTGCCTTCCTCTACGTCTTTTTCCGTCCCGCGGGTACCATTCTGTAACTTTTTTGGTCCACTTTCCTGTTGTTGATGTCATCCAAATATAGTTACAGATTATTATATTACCAATAGTCCTATTTCCCCCCCCCCCCCTCTCAATTTTTACTAAAACTGGGTTTAAGACAATTGTAAAATTTCCATGACGGGGATCCAAACTGGGACCTCTTTGTAGGAACGGTGCCCGCCCAACAAAAGCTATTGCTATTGTAACTTTTATTTTATTTTTAACCGAACTCAATAATGGAGGAAGTTCTCACTTAGACTCGATCAGTAGTTTTTTTTTTAATTCAATTATCATTTAAATACATGGGTATTACATTATTTCATTACATACAAAAACCACTGAGATTTAAAACGATGTTGAAATGACTTGCTTACTTGCTTTGCCCCACGACTTTGCCCGCGCGGAATTTAGAAACCCTTATTATTTTCACCTCCAACAAATATCATTATATTTTAGCCAATGTATACAAAAAACTTGTCAAAATATTTACTAAAATCTTCCTCGAGAACGACTCTATCTATTGATGAAATCAAGAAAATCAGTGCAGTCGTTTTTGAGTTTATCGCGAACAGACAGGCAGACTGACGCGGCGGAGGAATTTATTTTATAATATTTAGTGATACTGATACTACATCTGGCTTAACAATCTTATAAATGCACGATTTCCAGATCAGTTTTAACAACACCGCCACTCATCTCATTTGGTTTGGAAATACAATGCTTTGTAAGTGCAGACGATGCCTGCAGCTAAACTAAATTGAATATCACATCGCGGCACCATATTTAAGGTATTACACCGTGTACCCACAGGAGCGGGCGAATCGACTTAACTTTCTTTGAAAATGTACTGTATGACAATATAAATAAAGATTGAATTTCTGTGTTAAAACTACACACGAACACGTTTTGACATTTTCTCGCGTCATCGATGCTATTTCGTTGAAAAATATGCTCTTTCCGTGAGTTAATACAGTTCATTTTGATATTGGTGGTAGCCTCGTGGGCAGGAACGCCCGCCTTGAACGTAAGGGGTGCAAGTTCAAATCCCGGGCCCGCACCTCTGAGATAATTTTCATGTGCGAGTGTCGTTTTCAACAATGATTACCACTTGCTGAACGGTGAAGGAAAACACCGTGAGGAAACCTGCACGTCTATAGAAAGGCGTGTGAAGTTCACCAACCTGCACTGGGCCAGGGTGGACTATGGCCCAAATCTCCCTCGTATTGAGGGGGAATGTGCCCGGTATAATGGCAATAGGCTCGCCCCCTATTACATTGGGACCAAAATACATCGGCGAAGTGTGGGCGCACTACAGTGCACCTCTGCCTACCCCTTCGGGGAATACAGGCGTGATGATGTATGTAATACTGGACTTGATAACATTGACACCAGCTTTTTTATAGAAAGTTGCAATCTATGGACGAAGGCATTGCTAATGAATATTATTTTGTAAATTATTTGTTATAAAATTTCTATTAAATTTGGAGTAAAAATTATAGCAGACTGCAATTTCGTTAGCCTAGAGAGTTTTTTTAAAGAACTAACAGGAAATAGTTAGGTAAATATCTCGAGACAATATTAGAAAACAAACCCAATTTTGCGATCTATGAAAATTGCTTGGAGTTTGTTGTACAAAGACATTTAGCAACTGCACCAAAGTTGCCGACAGCAAATTGAACCAGCAATGGTCTACTTATATTCTCAGAAGCAATAACCGTCGCAGTAAATGTATTTCAAAGCGTAAAACTCTTTGCCGACGTAGCTAGAGAATATTTGATAGAGGTTAAAATGCAAATGAATAGTAGGTACTTAAGCAAACATATTCTTTAGTAGGTATACGGACGCACATTAGGAAATTTCTATTTACACGCTTGTGTGCCCCAAAGGGGTAGTCGGAGGTGCACTAAAGTTCACACGCACTTTGCTGATGTTTTTTTTTTTTAATATGGACTACGCTGTTGGCCGTGAGGTGGCCTTTACAGCTTTACCGGAGTAGTGGCAATTAGCTCAAGGGCGCCAGAGGGCACGACCTCGGCTTGGGCAGCTACCGTGAGGGGAGAGGTAGTGACTGTGCTCCTAGGTGCAAAGATGCACCTACGTGCGGAAGAGGGGGTTCCACGACCTCGCTGGCGAGATCGGTGTCTGTTTGAGGCTGGTGTAGGTGTGTTGGTGGCCCTCTCGACGCACGGGTCAAGGAGGGCGGTGATCGTGTCGGGAGGATCAATCAACACGTGCCGCGGACGGCGGCGACGAGTTGATGATGTGTGCGCGGGGTCTGGCTCGTAATTGCCGGCGGCGACAAACTTTGCTGATGTATTTTGTTCGCAATATAATAGGCAGCGAGTTTATCGTCACTATACCGGGCACATTCCCCCTCAATACGAAGAATATTTGGACGATAGTCCACCACGCTGGCCCAGTGCGGATTGGTAAACTTCACATGCTGTTGTATAGATATGCAGGTTTCCTCACGATGTTTTCCTCCACCACCGTTCAGTAATCGGTAAATGACATTCGCACTTGAAATTCAAAAATCCCAGAGGTGCGGCCCCGGGATTTGAACTTGAACCCCATGCGTTCAAGGCGAGCGTTTTAACAACAAAAGGCTACCATTGCTTACTACTGTACTTGGAACTTTAAAACAAAATGTTTCTTGTGATAATACGCATAAAGACTAAATTTCTGTGGCAAAAGCTACACGACGCCGCGACGACGCGACTAAATCGCATCATCGATGTTCCTTTCCAATACTTTCGGTAATGCTAATAAATTGGGTGCGCGTGTTTTGTCGCCCTTATTAACGCAAGGATATACATCTAGCTAGCACCAGGAGTTGGCTTCCACCTCATTTGGCTTGGATAAGCATCGCTTTGTGTCTGGATCACCTCGGGCTAAACGCAGACATTGAATACCAAGCCCTGTACGGCATGAAAGGTTAATGTTCTAATCAAAGATTAATGTGTTTTGTACCTGGCATGAATGGCTATTTATTTTGTTTCCTTTACATTGATAAGACAAATAAAAGTAATTATAGCATAATTTTAGATCGTTTTTTATCTCTGCTGGGGTCGACTTCTAATCAACCTATTCGGCGTTATCAAAATCGGGCCATCTTCTGTTGTTCATTTTTGAATTAAAATTGCTTGGTAATTTTGTTGTGAATAGTTAAGTTATTTTAAATTTCTGGATAGTCTTTAAATCGCATATTGTACTAATCGCCTCACATAAGGTCTCCTAAATTAGATTAGTTTAAACGGATTAACAAAGTGCCTCGTTCAATCCCCGTACATTGACGTACGTAATTATTTATTGAATTATTTATAACATAAATCCGGACATACCAAGCTTGATAAGGTACGTTTAGATATAGACGGTATTCCTTGTTTATAGGGTTGATATTTATTTACACTGTACCATAGTTGGGGCAGTTTTAAATAGGCTAGATGACAAAAAACAATATAAATAAAATGTCGTATTGAAGGAGCAATAAAAAATATTGGGTGACAAAAAAATTGAGGTTTAAACAAAATAAAATAATCCAAAACCAAGTGTACCATTGCAAGACCTCAGGACACCGTAAGCACTTTCTGCGTGGATCGGACCGCAAACAACAACTAAATATGAGGGTACCCAGTTATTAACTATGACATCAGGACGTCCAACACCTCAGTCCCCCCGTGACCATGGTTGCTGTAAAGCAGCCGAAACGTCGGGAAAATAAAATAGTAAATAAACGCGATAAAATCCGTAAAATAGTTTAATTTCAATGTATAGTATTCGCGTAAATATAAGAAAACAATAAAATAAAATAATCTAACTTTAAAAACTTCTTGAATGTTTTTTTTCCAAATTTTCTCCAGTCTGGGCGTAACAAGGATTCCCTCTCGATCCATGGTAGAGTACTCCTAGTTTGGAGCCATACAATTAACGACTGTAGTCTGCCAATTAATAATCACAGAACACCTTATCGGCTTAAATAAATATTTCGCCAGACAACACATCTCATCTATGAACCAAAACTAAGCAAAGCTTGTACTATAGGTACCATTGTACCTATAGTAAAAGTTTACTTAACTTAGTCAATGGACTGGGGCGATCCCAGACCAGGGAAAATTCCGCAAAGGCAATTTCAGAAATTTGCCACTTGCGGGCATCGAACCGACACCCACCCGGTGCCGTGAGCTGAGTGGTCTTCCCTCAGTCCACTAGACCATACCGTCGTCGAACATGTTTTTATATTATTTATGGTGTAGACGCATGGGGTAAGCAGGAGGAGTCATTTTTTGGGGGTCGCAAGGATTATAGAGATAATTGGGAGTTTGCACTTATTGATTTCGGGCAGCTGCAGATTTTATTACGGATCCCCATTTTTAGGGTTCACTATGATACAATGCAGTACTTAATAATTGAAGTGAACGCGGTAAATGGATCTAAAGTTGTACCGAATTTCGGGTGACATTAACCATATTTATAATCTGTAGATATATTTATTGAATTTGTAGTTGTTATTAAATACTTTACATGGCATACCAGTTGCAGTCATACCTCATCTTATTCCATTAAATTCTAATAATATCGTAAAATAATAAGAACATTTAAATATGAAAATACCATTAGTAACCTTTTTCTTTAAAAGTCAGTGTAAACTTTATTAGTATTCAACATTTACTGAACAAAAGGTAATGAAATTTGAACCACCATAGCCAATAGCATCGATTAGCATAAGTACTCCTTTGATTACGACCAATCAGCTGACATTTCAAGCGGAGAAAATATGCAAATTTCCATTTTTTCAAACTGCCTCTAATAGCCTACTATTGTTGATGTGGAACGCGCTCAGTGGCGCCCTCTGTCTAATTTCATAAATTAGTTGCCGCGTGCCGGTCACGTGACTCCGTTTGGACCAATGGCAGTAGTGTGGGTAGTGACGTCATCGCATGGAAACTCGTGGGAAATGATTTACGATAGGTTACAACGATTTTAATTAAATTTTATTTGAGACGGTGGACAGAGAGTTGAACAGTCAATCTATCTATACAGATAATAAAATTAAAATGTCTGTTTTCAATGTCAATATAAGAGCTTTTTACTAAATGCATAGGAAATATACGCTACCTATCTATAACAAAATCGCAATTTAAATATTTTTGGTCGTCACTCTGTCTGTTTTTTTGAGGTAAACTGCTAAACGACTGGACCGATTTTGACAGGCATTTCACTGACAGATAGCCAATGTTACAAGGAGTAACTTTACTTTTACTTTTATTTTAGAAAAAAATAATAAGGGTTCCGCGTGAATAAAACAATTTTTTTTTCGGGCAATTAGGGTTCCGAGATTTCGCTCGTTCGATGTCACGGGCTCTGTACTAAAATAAAACATAATTAAGTTAACAGCATTAGTAAAATATTGAATATAAGTAAATTATTTACAACCATGCCTTTACATAACTCAAAATATGCAAACACAGAAGCATGAACACAACTGATTTACAATATCGAACAAATATTTGTTAGCTTGCACCGTACAAACACTGTTTAGCGATAACATGTTAACGTTACTGGCTATAGTTATTGAAATTTGAACTTAAACATCCACTGTTAAAGTCCAAAATTGCGATTCTATAACTTATCTAGTTGACAGCTGATTGTTTGGGTACAGTATTTATTTGAGGGCCCTGTTCGATCCCTGTGGAACTCCCTGTGAACACCCCGTCAGAGGGTTTGCTTTAATACCTAGCGCCTAAGCAAACTTTGATAGTGGGTACCTACAGGGTGGCTGTCAATAAGGGATGTTTGGTGACGAATTAACTACAAGGGTCTTGGAAAAAATGGCATGTAAAATGCTTCGAAGGGCTTTGGCCAAGTACAGAAGGGGAATCAGGGGATCGGTTGTGAGTCACTTCCTGATGTTTCCGTAGGTATTTGGTGGGCTTAGAAATGACCCCATGGGTCATGGTTCTAATATTGATGTATCACTTTTAGCTTTTAGTAGGTACATGGCTTGGTGTGACGACATTGTCTCGACAAATCTGACAATTGAAAGAGATAAAGCTTATGGCTACGCGGTCATGTTAAGCCTACTGGCCTACTGGCTACTGTATATATACAATGTGACAAAATGGGTATACTAAGATACTAACCCTTAAAATGTAGGTTCTCTAGCTTATTGTAAATACACCATCACGCCTGTATTCCCGAAGGGGTAGGCGGAGGTGCACCGTAGTGCACATTTCGCCGATGTATATCTACAGGCTGTTTCAGAAGTCCGAAATAATATTTTGACGTTTGCATCAGTATCGGGTACACAACTAAATGGTATAAAAAATTGATTGAAATTCGACCATGTTTTTTCAAGTTTTTTGTCGTCATCAATTTCTAAAACTCGTAATATCTTAAGTCATATGTAAAATTTGAATGTTCTGTTTAGTGAATATTGGTAGTCACCCCTCATAAGTGTAGTTTACACTGCTGAATAGGGTTATGGATGTACCCAAAGGCCAGAACACGATACCTGTGACAAATATTCAAAGGTCTGTAACTCAGAAACTATGATAGTTAGGTATAAGCTGGCTTCACTAAGCATCCACATATGAGCTACCGTATATGTACCCAAAGTATTATTTCGGACTTCTGAAACACCCTGTATACATACAAATAAATAAAATTGGAGTGTCTGTTTGTAATATCTATATAAAATTATTTTAACAAATGCATATGAAAGTATACACGATACCTATAACAAAAATGCAATTTTTAAAATTTTTGTCTGTCCGTCTGTTTGTTCCGGGTAAACTTCCAAACGGCTGAACAGATTACGACGGGACTTTCACTGGAAGATAGCTGATGTTCCAAGGCGTAACTTAGGCTACTTTTATTTTAGAATAGGCATTAGGTTTCCGCGGGATGAACATAAAACCATTATTTCCGGGTAATCTCCCTAAAGTCCACGCGGGCACAGCTAGTTACCTATATAGACAAAAAAACATATTTGAATTTCGAACCACTCAGCTTTGTCCTTGACCTATACGTTATATGTGTATGATCTTGGACTTCTAAAACAGCCTGTTTAAGATAGGTATGTCTATTAAAAAAGCGTGTTTTCATCTTAATTTCATAACAGTAAGATCATCAATCAATGTCGCATCCACTCGGCGGGTTTCAACTCGGTCGAAGCAGTAATGTCTATGGTTGAAGCGGTTATTTTTAAACATCTGACTGCTTGTTTTTGCGTTCCATTTTTAAACAATATTATTTTTCTTAAGCGTCTATGTCAGGCAGTCTTCATTATGAGGTTTGGTTTGCTTACCAAAATAAAATAATAAATACTCACGTAGATTTTAAAAGTATTCCAAAGTGTTGTTGGTATTCGTCCGCCATCTTTAATATCTTCATAGCCATAGTTGTAATGTGTGTTTATTGAATTTGTTCACGTTATTATCGACTTTCAATTGGCATAAATACCTTCTGATCGCGGGTGCAGCCATTCATCATCCTATTTAATTTAGTTTCATCATGTCGTAAAATAAAATAAAAAACTTGAGAGGTGTCAAGGGACACCCGGATGAAACGAAGTTTCTTTTGAAATAAAAAAAAACCGAAACCTAAACCGAAATCGAAATCACACACACAATCGAAATCACACACACATTTACAAAAGTGTCAGTCGACACTTTTAGTCTTAATTTTTTCCGTCTAGCCTCCTTTCGCAACGCGCCATAAGGAACTGCGTTCCAAAAGACTAATCTATTGATCCTGACTAATCCTGACTAATTATTAAAACAATAATCATAAACTTAAATAGATAGAGGAGTTTCTCGACACTTTTTATTATGATATGATATTGATATGATTTTATTTTCAGTAGTGAAATCGTGGTCAGTAATTGTGCCAAGTTATTTTTTTCTGTAAACTTACTTTCATAAACATTTTTAACTTGTTCATAATTAAAAATTCTAACATATGGTTTAACTAAACAAATTACGATATTTTGTTTACACCGACACTTAGTAAAACTCTGGATAAACATTTACCGAAGTTGGCTCAAGGGCGTGTCCCTTCGCCCCCGCTGACTTGACATGTCTGTCAAGTTGACAGCTTGACAAGTTGACAAGCGTGAACGGTGGCAAACATGCCTTGATGTTTATTGAATATTTCGGGTGTTTGGTTATGTTGGTATCTACTTATTGATTTATTTTAAAATGTACCAACCATATAAGAAAAAATATCATTATCTTTTTTTCTTCTTCTTTTTCAGCCTGTATTGACCCATTGCTGGGTGTAGGCCTCTCCTCTTTCACGCCATCCGTTCCGATCCCGTGCCAATCTGGTCCAACATGTTCCGGCCACTTTTCTTATGTCATCGGACCATCCGGCTGGTGGTCTGCCTGGTTCCCTGTGCCCTTTTCTCGGCCACCACTCTGTTACTGCCCTAGTCCACCTGCCATCTTCCCGCCTTATCTTTTTTGCAGTATTGTTATTAATTACAGTTAATCTAGTTAATTTAGTAGGTTCTTCTTTTTTTTTAATTACCTACATAATGAATGAAATGATTAAATTTGAGGAATAGCTCTATCTGGGATTAGCGAGTAGGTATCTCAGCCATTTTCAAGTTATAGCAAGAAATACACATTACAAATAAAAATGGCTAATAAATTTGTTAAAGATGGCGGGTGATGTATTAATAAATATAGTAGTTTCTAAAGTGTAAGGCATTATTGAAATAATATTGCTTAAAATGTGAAGGAGGAAGGCCCTTTATCAACTTGAATTGACTCCAAACCCTTCTAATAGGTTCATCCACAATCTTTTAAACTTTTTACAATACTAAATAAACTCCATCGCTCTCTAACTGATCCACAGTCGACCGCAAACGGAAATTGACGAAAATAACCAAAGGCGAACGCTTCCTTCTTTTTTATTTTTGTCTCTCAAATGGCAGGAACTGTCATCTGTACTTTGCACGGATGAATTAAGTCGGTATTTTGATGGCTTTTGTGTAGTTTAAATCATGATAAAAGATTCTTAAAACATAAATATATACATCTATACAAAAAAATAAGATTGAAGTGTCTATTTGTAATGTCAAAATCTACCATATCCATAACAAAAACGGTATTTATTTATGTCTGTGTGTCTGTACGTCCGTCTGCCTGTTAGTTTGAGAAAAACTCCCAAACGGCTGAACCGATTTTGTCGGGACTTTCTGTGGCATATAGCTGATGTCACAGGAAATAACGTAGACTTCTTTTATTTTGGAAAAATATCAGTTGCAAGATTCCACCCGAACATACATTGCAAGTTATTAAAAAGCTTGTGAAATAGTTGATGTTCCGCAAGAATAAAATAAAACCGAGTTTTATTGGGAACCCATTAGGAAACCTAATTAGGGTTTCTAACGAGTTCCTTAGCTAGTGTAATATAGAAATGATAAACAAATGCAATCGTTCGATAACTTATGGTTTCATAGCGAATATTGTTAACCCTTAATGGAGTTTAAGATATTAATACGTTATAGATTGTTTACAAAAGTTACAGTTCTTTAGTGAAACATACTGTGAAACGTACACAAACATCGACAAATCTTACGCGTTCACTGCTAACACTTTAAGTGGTTGTTTAATGCAGCCAACATTCCTATTTACGATACAAATTCTCCAGTGAGTTGCACTGAAATAGAACGAGCCGGGAAGAGAACCGCGGCCGTAGCGTTTCGGGATTATTTCTGTATTTGTAACTGTTTTATATTTTGGTAGTTTAATGTTTGGTATTACAAAATTCTGCTTCATTAATTTTATAATTTGTACACAAGTTTGCGATTTCTATTCAGTTCACAAAGCTTGGGAGCTTTATTGATTCGCTTATGTCTTATTTCCAATCCAAGAACACCAACACTGTAACATAGAGTTAACTTATCGAATTCTTCTTAACCTTCCTTTGTTTTTAAGTCCCATAGTCTTAGTTTCAAGTTTCAGTTTCTGATAATCGGTTCATCTTTGGGTGCGGATTTTTGCGGGCGTCGCCATTAAAGTTAAGTGAGTTGCCGGTCCGCCGGAGCCAAATGAACTGAGCCCAACAAGATACGGCCAAGACTAATTTTCAATTAAAACTTCATCAAAGTTTAAGCTACCCAGAAACACTGGAGATGGCTCAAATTATAGGCTGTTCTTTTTCTTAATTCGCTATATTAGGGGCTTTAACACTCTCGTCAAGTATAGATGTTTTCATACTATCCATCCATCCATCTGACAATTTTTGACAGGTTTTTTATTGAGGTAACTGAAAATAAGATTTAAAACATTGTGTAGTAAACAAGTGGTAGTAAGTGGGGTGTAAGCTTATCATTATTAATTATAGACGTCTTATCAGATAATTGTTAATTAAAGGGTTATTCTAACTCTATTGATTGTGAAAACATAAAACTATTCGCCAAAACTTTATTTCTATTAGGAAAAAATAATAAAGTTTTATTAAAAATGTAGTAATTGACGGAACAGTGAGAAAAAAGGGATGCTCACGGTAATGTACTATCTACGGGTATGTCTAGTTTAATCAAAATTGAACAGAAACATTTTTTTTTATTCAAATAAAAAAATACAGACACTTATGAATCGTCAATAAACAATAATAATAGTAGCTCTACCACCCATTCGGAATGCATTTCCTATGGAGAAGAATGGGCAAGAAACTCCATGGTTGCTCTTTTCTACTAAGGATTTATATTTTTATATGTTTTTTCTTAATTAACAATTACACAATATAAATTATAAAATTAATAAGGCTATGTTAATTAATTAATAATGTAGAAAGGCTCATTTCAATAGGTTCAGCCACATAATACTTTTTAAAATTCCTGACTGTGCAGACATTTTTAGTATCCAAAAAATAAAATTAAAGAACAGGCTCTCTTTATTTTTCTTTTCTGGTAACTTAAAACGTTAATATTAATAACTAGATATGGGGTTGATCCTGGCCGCTCCTCTTGTATCTTGTACCGCAAAACAGATAAGATCTTTTCTAAACTAACTGCTGCTTCCCTGAACTACAGTTTGCGGTACACGCTTATGTTTGTTTACCTGCAAGATCATAAATAATCGACAAATCCTAGTTGAATGTTGCACACGACAAAATTAATCTTTAACTAAAAATCAGTTTGTATACATTTTAGAGTTACGAAATCCATAGAAAGTTGTGTACTATATACATTGTCATTAGAGAACACTTTAAGTATATATTTTCAATTATGATTCATTTGCTGAAAGGTAAAGATAATGTTTGAGTAGTTTTAGGATAATTGATGTTTTTTTATATTATTGATAAGTTTAATGTTTTCTTCGATAGATGTCGCTACTACGAATTTAGCGCGCGATGGTACGGTGGAGTTGCGTTTTGATTAATACTGTTAAGAATATATATGTGTAGCTTTTTGTAATAAACCAAGATTTCGTTATTTATTTAATTACCGTATTAAGGTCTGGCTGTTCTGTTCCTCTCCCAGGACCGGTGTATTTGTCGTTGTGCAGATAATATAAACCTAAACCAGTCATTATATCCAGAGGGAGTTTTTCCTAATATTTGTCAATTCCACATTTAAAATTTTGTTCGTGACTTTCGTCTACGTAGGTTAGATCCTACTGAGTTAATTAGTTTGTGAGGACGAATGAATGTTTGTTACTCTTTCACGCAAAAACTACTGAAGGGTTTTTGATGAAACTGTACACTATACAGTGTACAGTATTGGTGTTTACATCAGTGGAGTAAGCACGCATGTCAAGACAAGATCTTTGTCACGGAGTTGCTCGCTCGCTCTCTATCATACGAAAAAAAGAGACAACATCGAGATATTCCGTGACATACGTCTAGTCTTGGCGCACATGCTACAACTGCAGAATAACATAGACTATAGTTTATAACGATATTGAATCATCGAAGTGTACGCGAACGAAGTCGCGTGTAGAAGTTGTCTATATCAATGCGGATAAGACTAGACTGCCGTGACAACAATGAGTCTAAGTTCAGTCCAATTTTTATGACATGTTTTTGATGCATTTCGGTATTAATACTTTGTGATATCATTGGTTAATATGGTACCCTAGCCTCAAGAAGTTCAATTCAACAATTTGGAACCTAGAACATCAGTGTTCCATATGAAGGGTACAGGCAAATAACAGGGAATGTCCTAATTAATTAATTTTGAGAAAAACCATTTGACAGTTTAACTATTCTAACAATTCTATAGTTTGGCCATAAACAAAACTGCATTTTTGGCGCCATCTGTTAACTTTTTTAAAATTCCAATGATTAGAATTCAAAATACCATACACAAAATATGAATCTATAAAAAAAAACTTGAGAGGTGTCAAGGGACACCCGGATGGAACGAAGTGCCTTTTGAAATAAAAAAAGCAAAAAAAATGTTCATATACATACACACACACACACACACCGGAATCGGTATCGAAATCACACACACTCTCGAAATCACACACACATTTACAAAAGTGTCGTTAAAACTTTTACTTTCACACACACATTTAAAAAAGTGTCGGTCGACACTTTTATTCTTAATTTTTTCCATCTAGCCCCCTTTCGCAACGCGCCATAAGGAACTATGTTCCAAAAATGTGACATTCCCTATTATTTGCTTGTACCCTTCATATGCTTGTGACAGTTAAGATATGTCATGTCGTGCCATCTGAGGTCACGTGACAATTGGCGTCTCGGACCGGCACACGAAATTGGTTTCTTATCCGATCCGCTAGCGTCCGCGTCTAGCGAGATCGAGGAATAAATTGTTTCTGTCTTGAAAATAAATCTAGACATGATCAATAGCAATTTCATGTTAGCAGATGAGACTTTATTGAACAAAGATGTGTTTGACAATTGTTACAAGTCAACAAGATTGTCGAGACATTTGTTCGCTTGTGTCAATTTCATTTGAGTTAAGAAAAGTCAAGTTACGTAATACAAAATAAGGGGTTTCTAAATATGAAAATTTATCTAAAGAGTCGAATAGTATCATGCTGTCTGATGATGTCAGATTCTGTGCAGAATTTAAGTGTATTTCACAAATAGGTATTTAAATGTTTTTACCTTTTAAGTGTTTCGTATTCAAACTTTTTGAAATTAAATCTATCTACAAATCGATTACAATGGAATTTTTCAGTATAAAATTATTTTGTAATGTCACCTTGGCCAAAATTTCTTACAATTTCAGTATTATGTTTATGACAAATATTATTTGAACATATCACGATGCGTCTAATTATCAGCCTCTTTGTCGACAGACGCTGAGACTGTAACTTGTCAGATTAATCTGAACCTTTAGTAAATAGTAATAAAGTTTGTTGTCCAACAGCGCGAGGGTGCTGCGCGCAACGATGCGGACCGCGAGAGACGCGCGCGCGGCGACTGGGAGGCGCGGGCGCGCGCCGCCGAGGCCGACGCGGGCCGGCTCGCTGCCAAGCTGCATGCCGCGCAGAGGGAGATTACCAGGTAAGAATGAGAGATTTTAATGTAAAGGGTGTATCAGAAGTCCGAAATAATATCTGAGGTGCATATACGGTAGCTGATGTGTAGATGCTTATTGAAAACTGATATTACCTAACTATCATAGTTTCTGTGTTACAGACCTTTGAATATTTACCAGACGTGCCGTGGTTTGTCCTTAGGGCACATCCATAGCCCTATTTAACAGTGCAAACTACATCAACGAGAGGCGACTACTAATAACCAGAAAACAGAACTTGAAAATTTCGCTTCGGACTCGAGATATTTTATGTTTCCAAGAATCGCGGCGGAAAAAAAAAGAAAAAAAAAATTCATACCATTCGGTTGTTTACCCGATACTCATGCAAATGGCCAAGTATTATTTCGGACTTCTGAAACATCCTGTATATGTACGTAATTGTATACAATTTATTTTAAATAAATATACCATTGCCTTTAAAAAGAAAGAACAGACTGTACCTAGTCAGAATAACATTTATTTTATTTATGTGGGAGGCTTAATATTAATAAAAAAAAACACAAGCACTCTAAGGCGTCGAACCTCGCGCATCGAAGTTTTGCCATATCAAACTAAACAATATTAAAAAATTCTTTCGTCAACGAAATGACACTGACAGTGCGCACGAATTTTGGTGGTTTGGCTTTTACCACAGAAATTCAATCTTTATACCTATTGCCACAAAGTTCGTTTCGGTACTGGCTAAAATTTAGACGTACGTACGAGGGCCGACAGACATTATCTCCGCCGGCATTATTTCTGATACGACATATGTCAAATTGGTCGTATTTTGATGTGAAACATCTAATAGCGCGCTTGGTGAGTGAGAACAACTGTTGATGCCGCGATGCCGTGATGCGAAAACTTCGACCATCTCCGTGGCTCCTCGGTTCTATCCGCCGCTTAGACTCCGCCCACCGGCTGTCTCCGCTCACTCACTGCTACGACGCTTCTCTCTCTACTCTAAATAACATAATGTTTCACATCTGCCAGGCGTCCCGCGACGGCTACTTTCTATTTCGTTTGGTTTCGTTATATTTCGAATGAGAGATAATGTCGAATATGCGAGAATTGCCCCCTTGGTGTGCTGACTTTAAATAAATCGCGGCTTGCAAATAACGACAAGTGTTATGACAGATAGCACTATTGAATGTAATTAATAGCGGAACAGAAGGTACCAATTAAAAATTACGTGAAACGTCTGCTCGTTTGTCTCCCTATCTCATAAAAAAAAAAAATTGCCTTCCGCAAACAATTTCGTGTCTGATCTGAATATAGGCTTCGTTAACGTGTAATCAGTGGCGGTTGTTTCATGAGTCTTACAGGGCCTGACTCAAGATACGTTTCAGCAATACGTATAATCTGTGATTAAACGTAAAAGTGTTTAAAGTTAATGCTCCAATAAGATTAGCACATAAGGACTCGAACTCTCAAGATCCTTTGATGTCGCTTAACGGTTTATAAAACGTTTTTTGCTAGGCAACTGATAGGTGCGCTAGAAAATGGCCACAAGTCTAGGATCTAAAAACCTGTACGGATTCTGGGTATTTACGGATGTGTTATAAGATCATCGATATATGCAGCTAAATTTGTAGATATGCGATATAATAACAAAAACCGGGCAAGTGCGTGTCGGACTCGCGCACGAAGGGTTCCGTACCATTATCTATAAAAACGGCAAAAGAAACACGTTTGTTGTATGGGAGCCCCCTTAAATAATTATTTTGATCTATTTTTTAGTATTTGTTGTTATAGCGGCAACAGAAATACATCATTTGTGATAATTTCAACTCTCTAACTATCACGGTTCATGAGATACAGCCTGGTGACAGACAGACGGCCAGACGGATGGACGGACGGACGGACAACGAAGTCTCAGTAATAGGATTCCCGTTTTACCCTTTGGGTACGGAACCCTAAAAACATCTCAATTTATAAATACTTATTCGATAAAAAATATTTGTCGGTTGCGTCCCTGTACCCTGTTGTGTAAATCAATGAGACCACACCAATTTCGCATTTACGATTCGAGTTGCATATCGATAGCCGATTTTATCGATAACCGACTGTTACGGCTGCGTATCATTTAATGATCCGTTAAAATCGGTAACTACAATCGATTTAATTGTCGAACGATATCATCGCCACTTCAATGATGCCACGATTGTTAATTTTATGATGCTGTTTGACTTTAATATTATTTATGTTTCAATCGATTTGATTTTGCAACTCGTAATAAAGTTATTTGTTTTAATAGTCACGTGGACTCCGACAAACTCTTCATGAAACAAATCTTGGACATCTGAATCAATAGAATTTGTCCAATTATTCGAATAAAATATCTTCTGATACTCTTTAAAAGTTGGCAACACTCAGAGTTAATAAAAGGTTCTTTCAAAAATATAATTCCAATTTCAAAAATGTAATATCGGAAAATTAGAATCGGTTGAGCCGATCTGTTGCACGATGCCTATCGCACACTTCGGTAATTAACGAAGTTGAGTTCCATTTTCGAATTTACGGTTCGGTACGGTAATCGGGCTGGTGTCATTGGATGGCGATAAGCGGCCGTCCGATTGGTCGATCGACCGTAACTTTTAGAAATACGAACTTCAGGATTTACGGTTCAAAGTCCGTTATGGATTTGACCCAATTTGTTAGGGCCCGGACGAATTGAAATTGGATTTTTTGGGTCGTACCGGCCATCTATTTATCGGTTATGAGGTGCTTCGTTGACGTAAGGGCCACTTTAGGTAGTGCTCGACTTGAGTAAGGTCCGTGGATAAATTGTCTGATTGAATTTATGTTACTAGTTACCTTACCTATACGTTCCTATTGTTTGTGTGGTACATACGACATTTCTTCTAGGGTTCTGAATTCAGAGGGTCCAAAACGAATCCTATTTGTTTTTCTCAGGCCTTTGTTTCATTACTTCGCTTATTCAATTCCTATGATAGGCGAAGTCAATTTTGTCCTAATATCTTCTTCAGGAGATGACCTTTGACTGATCTATTTGGAATAAGTTATGTAAAACATAACTTTCATGATAGTAATCGAAGGATTTTGCTAGTAGGCGTCTATAATGTCACAGATTGGCTGTTGTAGTCCACGTTGTCAACGCATCATACTTAGTTATACATAAAGGCAAAATTTCAAAGGGCTATAAGATTACGAGGAACACGCACAATGTCGAATATGCAAAATAATACTCGAAATATCATTAACGTAATGTAGAATTGACAAAAACGAAACCTGACAATACAGCGAATAAATTTCTGTAGTGGGATATGTCTTTATCTCTCGTACTCTCGTATGAAATAAGACAGATTGCGAGAGACCAGATCCGAGATAGAGGTCTAGTCTTAACATGTTTCCCCATATATTTATATCACCAAAACGCGCACGACCTTTTTCTTTCTAATAACAAAACGAACTGTAATGACTAATACTAGAAGCTCATTTTTCAACGATATGTCATTGAAAACGCCTGTGAATTTAACACCGTCATTCAACCTTTATATATATCTCAGAGTACATAGAGTTGACATGAGAACTTAACTCTTCGTAATGCTCTGCGGCGATTTTTTGAAGGTTGGCAATAATGGTTTATATGAGATCCGCCATCTTAGAATTAAGATCAAGTAAGTACGTAAGTGTCAAACAATATAAACAATCAAATTCTAATATGGCGGAAATTTACCGCAGTTCGGGCTCCTTAGGGCCGCACTTAGTATATAGGTACTAGTCCGATGATATATACCGACTTAGAATACATTTTAAAAGCTTCCAACTGCCAATAAAACAAACTTACTAGTACACTTTGTTATAATAATTACAAGGATATTCCTAGATATACAATGCCACCGTTGACCCTTCAAACGTTACCCTTAAAATCCTTCACAAATCGTTTTCCTTCATCCAATATCCTCCCTGAACCTTCTGCTATCCGGTGTCAATCAGGAGACCGTGAGAAGCAACACATGGTATGAAGTCCTTAGTAGAAAGGGAAAACAAATTCTACTCGTAACGCTCTAAACACATTGGGGGCAGCGAATTCTCTTGACTCTTTTTGAAAATTTACCCTATGCCTATATACAGCGTGTATCAGTAGTCCGAAATAATACTTTGGGTACATACGGTGGCTCATAGGCTGGTGCTTAGTGAAGACAGTTTATACCTAACTATCATAGTTTCTGAGTTATAGACCTTTGAATATTTGTCAAAGGTCTCGTATTCTGGCCTTTGGGTGCATCCATAACCCTGTTCAGCAGTGTAAACTATACTTATGAGGGGCGACTACCAATATTCGCAAAATAGAACATGACGAGTTATAGACGACGAAAAAAAAGTTGGAAAGACATGGTCGAATTTCGATACAATTTTTATACCATTCAGTTGTATACCCGATACTGATGCAAACGTCATAGTATTATTTGGGACTTCTGAAACACCCTGTATATAAAGATTTAATCTCTGTGGCAAAAGTGTCGAGAACAAGCGTCTAGTTCACTCGCGTCATCGATAACATGTCGTTGAAAAATATGCTTTTTCTACCAGTTATTACAGTTGATTTTAGTATTGGCAAGTATTGGTTTTGACGCTCCCATTCGCGCAGGGGTGTACGTAACGGAGGGCAAGATAAGCCGATTATTGCGGTCTAAAAAACACTGATACGGAACCAAATTTGTTTTTGTTTGATGTTATTTTGGGAGGAACTGTTTTTTTTATGTTTATGGAATTGTTTTATTTTTGTGACGTGAACGGACTGTAGACTTCGTTCAGAGATGGTGAAAATAATTATAGAGATGACCATGCATATACCAGCTTTAAAAATAAATAATAGTAAATAGACCAAAAATTACTTTAGTACACATTTTCTTTCTTCTGTGTAAATCACTTATATGCGATTGGTGCATTGATATAAGAAAAGGATACTAGACAGCTAGTCGAAAACGTTTCTGAAAACTTAAATCTTATACGGGCCTTATCTGATTGGAAGGTATCACGTTGTCCCATACAAACTTTGCCCCCTTTTTGCTCCCCTTAGGGGTAGAATTTCAGAAAATCCTTTCTTATCGGATGCCTACGTCATACAAAGAACACACCCTTCAAGTTTCAGATCTCTACGATCAGTGGTTTAGGCTGTGTGTTGTAGGTAACTCTTAGGGAAGTTTTCTTTGAATCATAGTTCCTATTCTACGGTAACTTGCTTAGCCGGAGTAATGTAAACCATTTAATCTGTCAATAATTGTGCCTATTAAACCGACTTCAAAAAGGAGGAGGTTCTTAATTCAACCCGTATGTTTTTTTTTTATCAATACGAACCTTTTACTCTTTAAACCACAAAAACATGGAGCCCATAACTTACCTAATCTCCGCTGCTCATCGGTAACCGCGTCACGTGCAGTACGTGAGGTAGGCCCGGGTTCGGTTCCCCGCTCACCCCACACTTATTTGTATGAATACGATGCACTTACTACGATTTATATGGTGCTATCATTGTGTGATAAATAATTCGGTGTGATGCGCCATTTTCTAGTTTGACTGTGGATGAGAGTTGTGATGTATGGTACCATATCATGGGCCTTACCAACACTTTTTAAAGTAATATTGTTTCAATAGAAACAGTCAAATTTTGACAGGGTTTACTGAGATAACTGTCAAAAACTAAGAGTAATATTGAGGATTCATCCGCCAACTTTATCGCTCTCATCTACAACAGTCCTTTTAACGTCCCACTACTGGGCACGGGCGTCCCCTGCATGCGAGGGGGATTCAGGCCATAGTCCACCACTCTGGCACAGTGCGGGTTAGCAGACTTCACACATCTATCACATCTATCTAAAACTAGACAAGTTCCCTCAGACGTGCAGGTTTCCTCACGATGTTTTCCTTTACCGTTTCATAGCAAGTGATAATCTCGGATGAAAATGAGATTCGCACATAAATCCCAGAGGTGCGAGCCGGGGTTTAAACCTGCACACTTTGATTTGCAAGGCGTGCGTTCGACCACTCGGCTACCACTGCTCGCTCTCATCATCCATTTTTAATTATAATGTGTATTTATTGAATTTGCCCTTGCTATTTATTACTTGATACTGGCTGAAATACCCGCTAAACGCAGGTGGAACCATTCCTCATCTTATGCCATTAAATATCTTCATTTCATTCATTTCGTAAAAAAAAGAAGAAGAGGAATATCAAAATCATTTCTACAAGTCAGGTAGTGGTTAGGGGGCCAGCATTGGGTTTTGTTAATATTCCGTATTAGTTAATTAAAAGAAATTGTCCCCTTTTCCACTGAACATTTCTTTCTCATATAATTTCTTTAATCTTCACGAATTATTTGCAAGTTCCAGTCTTTATAATAAGTAGGTGTGTACGTAATAGATGACTTTACTGACCTGTAGACTTAGTATGGCCGTGTAGACATAAGTTTTATTTATTTCAACTGTCAGATTTGTTGAGAAAATTACGTCACTTCGAGGTTTTTGTACTGGACATGGCTTGGTATGACGTCATTTTCTCTACGAATCTGTCAGTTGAAATATATTGTTTCGAACGTGAAACATATATATATGCAGGTGTCGGGGCTGATGAAATATCATCATGTGTTTTTTAATTAATAAATTAGAAAACACACAACACTTTTGAGCACTGGAATTAGTTTATTTATTGTTTTCTTATATTTACGCGAATACTATACATTTAAATAAAACTGTTTTACGGATTCAATCAGACTAGACATAGTTTATTTAACCAAAGTTATAAATTATAATATAGTAACACAACCGACTCGTTCGGGGGACGCAGCGAGAGAGAGAGAGAGCCAGTTGCCAGCACAACAATTGTATATTAAAATTATAAACTAAATGTTGTGTTGCCAACAGAGATAAACCTTATGTTTATGCGGTCATGCTAAGCCTACTGGACGCTTTTATAAGAGTCAATAGGTAGGTACCTGGATAAATCATTTCAAAACTTAATTGATTCTTGTATTAGTTATGGTAACCCAACTGAATGAAAAGAAGGCTAGATATTCCTTTTTAGGCTACCATGTACAAAAAAATATGATACAGGCGATAGTTTTAATGACTTTAAAAAATATTTTGATAGCTATTAAACATGAATGTTTCATAATCGAATCCCGAGAGGCATCGATTACACATCGAGTTACATTCGAGCACGTGCTCTCGTTCGCAAACACGCCACGTCGAGCCGCGTCGCGCCATCAATATTCATAATCGCTAATCTTATATCGATTCATCGGTTATCGAGTCGATTTGAATCCGTAATACATTCAATGCACATGGAGGGATTTTAATATAATTATGTATTTAACTATATACTATTACGAATTTAAATTTTACATTATTTAAAATCGATACAATTATAAGAAGATAAAAGTAATAAAAAATAAAACTGGAAAATATTGCGATTTCCTCAAAGTTACGCTTGATTCGGTGTACGCTGATGCAGTTGAGAAATTACTCAATACACAAGAGACGTGTACGACTTCTCAAGAGAATTACTAATCCTAATAGTTAATTAAATACTTAAAACTAAAAAAAAACTAATGAACAAAACGTTCGCGTTCTAATAACACTCATTAAGTTTTAACTTCAACAAAGGTCTAATAATATATGCTACACTTATAACCGTGAACTTCAATGGCGACCTAATCCATGGGATTCTATTTACGTGGCCCCCTCACTCGTAAAACTTATAAATAATAAACTTAGACGCAGGGCTGGCATATGGTTACTCGAGAATCATACTATGAGGCATTATTAGTCCGAAACTACACTCAATTTTGTCAAAAAAGTATATTAAAAGCACTTTTGTTACGCTACTGCACTGAAAGAAAGAAAGAAAATACATTTATTAGGACCTTAGAGTATCTAGAGTACCCATGACGACTCCACTCTTCGTATAGCTCTGCAGCGATTTTTCCGCCATTGTTGTTATCTCATGTACCTGTAGTGTAAAACGCGATAAAATCCGTAAAATAGTTTTATTTCAATGTATAGTATTCGCGTAAATATAAGAAAACAATATGTGTATTCATTGAATTTGCCCTTGCTATAAATTACTTGACACTGGCTGAAATACCCGCTAAACGCAGGTGGAGCCATCCCTCATCATATTCCATTAAAATATCATCATTTCACTCATTTCGTAAAAAAAGAAGTATAATAGAAATAGGTGATCCGTGCGTAGATTCAAGCTCAACAGGGTCCGTTGTCATTGCAAACTTTAACCTTAGCCATCGTTGCAATCTTGACCACACACATTTAATGCGCAAGGCTAACTCATAATGTGGCGATGATAATTTGTGGACAGGTTAATCTAGTGCCCACTGCACACTTCCCAAACTTATTTTGTATATTGCCCACTTTGAGAATAAATAATTTTTAGCGTCCCCATTTTTTCACCTACACAGCCGAACGTAAGCAGAACGTAAGCTCATTGTATCGAGTGGTTGCGGATTCCAATTGCTTAATGACCTTTGCAGAATTAGTCCTCGTCTGGGTGAAACTGGGATCTTCTCTAGTCAATTGTTTGTGATATTACAAGCGACTCATTGTTGTTTTATCCGAAAACTAGCGGCCCGTCCCGGCTTTACCCGGGTTTATAATATAGCCTATGTTACTCAGTGATAATGTAGCTTTCTAATGGTAAAATATTTTTTGAAATCGGTCCAGTAGTTTTTAAGTTTATTCGATACATACAAAAATACAAATCTTTCCTCTTTATAATATTAGTATAGAAGTATAGATAGATGAGTAATGTCTGGCGATACTGTAATAGTAATCGGAGTAAGTATATTATATTTATCTCAAACAGTTTAAATTCAATTTATCAACCAACCCTATCCATGGGTAGATGAAGCTGCGCGCGGGACTCGGGAGATACAAGGTTTATGTGATCACTATCACGTTCATCATTAGGCATGTGTTCCGGAGTGTGATGAGCGTGATAACCGACCTCTGCCATCGCCCTTATCGCGACCGTAAAAAAAGTTACGACCCAACGCTGAGTATCGTAATTTAAAACCCTGTATTTTCTAATCTATGGAGAGTTGATTCGGGTTAAAGCCCTTTATGTATACTGGGGCGTCAAAAACCGCGCGTCAAAATCTTTGCCAGTGCCAAAATGAACTCTGTGTCAATATACATACAGATAGAATTTTTGTGGCAAGAGCATAGAGTAACTAGAGAACCCATATCGAATCTGCCCTGCGTATGGCTCTGCGTCAAATTTTTCTGACGTTTATCTGACATCCGCCATTGTAGTTACCTCATAGTTAACTGTAGTATACGGCAACTAATAGGGCAAAACGTTAGATAAACCGGCCAAGTGCGAGTCGGACTCGCGCACGTAGGGTTCCGTACCATTATCCATAAAAACGAGCAAAAAAATCACGTTTGTTGTATGGGAGCCCCCTTAAATATTTATTTTATTCTGTTAGTATTTGTTGTTATAGCGGCAACAGAAATACATCATCTGTGAAAATTTCAACTCTTTAACTATCACGGTTCATAAGATACAGTCTGGTGACAGACGGACGGACGGGCGGACGGTTGGACGGACGGACGGACGGACGGATGGACAGCGAAGTCTTAGTAATAGGGTTCCAGTTTTACCACTTGGGTACGGAACCCTAAAAATGACGAAGGGCGAAGTCGATAGGGCATCTCCGTTATACTCGTATATCTCGATGGGTAAGAACCACGCAACCACGCGTCAAATTTAGCTAGCGCTGTCAAATTATTTCCATTGGAGAACGAACTTTTTTCTATGAGTCAATACCATCGAGGTATATACTAAGGAGCGGCCCTAAGGAGCCCAAACTGCGGTAAATTTCCGCCATATTAGAATTTGATTGTTTATATTGTTTGACACTTGCGTACTTACTTGATCTTAATTCTAAGATGGCGAATCTCATATAAACCATTATTCTTTTTCTTCTTATCCGGTACGCTCGTGACAGAGCGGTCGTGATCGTTAAGTACTTGTATCAGTATTGGAAGGGGCAGATGTAATGCGCTTCACGACATTTCGCCACCGCTGTCTGCAAGAGGTCATCTTGCTGCATTTGTTGACTGAGCCTCCAATGGCGGACTTGATCTGGTCAGTCCAACGCGTGGGTGACCTTCCGCGCGGTCTAGTGCCTTCTATTTTCCTTTATTGCCAACCATTATTGTCAACCTTCAAAAAAATCGCCGCAGAGCATTACGAAGAGTTAAGTTCTTATGTCAACTCTATCTACCCTGAGGTCAATACAGCTCATGTTGGTAAATTTGACGCTTGAAGGTTGACGCCCGAGTGTGCAGGAATTATCTTTAAACGGTTCTTCTACGCTCTGAACACACTGCTGGCTAATCCACTTTCCCCTTTCGATAATGTACTCTATATCAATGTGTGTAAAGGTGGAATTTCTACAGCAAAAACCACGTGACTAGTCGATTTAATACACTCGTCATCGTTGTTGTAAAATATACTTCATCTGTGAGTTAATACAGTCCATTTTAGTATTGGCAAAAAAAAAATATCCTGAGCCTGTCTATTTCACCAATTTTGAACGAAATTTTAGAGAATAATGTGAACGACAGTATATTTAGATGATTACATAACATAAAGTTTGGTCTAGTGCACGACTATTCCATGCAGGAAAGGCGTAGGATATTTGCATAGTTATAAATTGATGAGAATAGTCGCTCAATATAATGATATTATTAAAAATCAAAGCCACAACGCTTAGAGTATTATGTTTCCTGTCACGATGTCTCCAGGGAGTGTCGGGTATCAATTATTTTTAGTCGAGTAGTCGCCACGTCAGCGTGGCAGACACTATACTATACTTACTAAACAAAATATTGAATTTATGTGCACATTATCCATCACAGATATTCAATCTTTATTTATATTAAGAAAGAGTTCATTTTCAAAAACAGTTACCATTCACCGGTGGTGAATTCAGTGGTAAATAGAAACAAAATTGTTAAAACGTTCGCTGCGTTGTGAGGTCATATTAGCTCATGGTGAACATCCATCCAGTGCGTAGCGCTCACAAAGTAAGTACCTCTACGAGTCAATATAACCTCATGGCGCTCCAGCTGAGAGTCCACTACAAATCTTTACGCAGTGAACATGTTAAATTTAGTCTGGGAAAGGCATAGATTTTGATTAACACATTCCTACAAGCGTGCTATGTTACCTGCTATACCCGTTCTATTATGTACCGGAGTAGGGGTCGTTCAGCTTGTGATTTTTTTTAATGACTGTGTCAGTCTCCAGTGGTTATGAAGACGTCAGAGTAACCAGACACTGTCACATAATGACGACACCCTTATACCGTTTGTAATTGTCTGTTTTATTTGTAAGGAGACACGGGGTGGTGGGAGCACCCTCTGTTATTCTTTCCACGGCACCCAAATAATTTCGAAGTAGGTAATTTTAAACCGGAGGACCATTAAAAACTTGACTTTGAGGACCGTTTTTTGTCGAGAATGAACTGTTTGGTGTCGAATTTGGTAGTAGCATAGACTAACTAGAGAACCCATTTCATCATTTAACTCATTCTGTAAATAAAAAACCAGCCAAGTGCGAGCCGGACTCGCGCACGAAGGGTTCCGTACCATCTTCTATATCTATACAAATAAATAAAATTGGAGTGTCTGTTTGTAATATCAAAATAACACTTTTTTACCAAATGCGTATGAAAGTATATACGATACCTATAACGAAAACGCCTTTTTTGTCTGTCTGTTTGTTTGAGGTAAACTTCTAAACGGCTGAACCGATTTCACTGACAGATAGCTGACGTTCCAAGGCGTAACTTAGGCTACTTTAATTTTAGAAAAAGCATTAGGGTTCCGCGGGAAAAGCATAATACCCATAATTCCGGGTAATCTCCCTTAAGTCCACGCGGGCGAAGTCGCGGGCACAGCTAGTTATCTATAAAAACGGCAAAAAATCACGTCTGTTGTATGGGAGCCCCCTTAAATATTCATTGTATTTTGTTTTTTTGTTGTTATAGCAGCAACAGAAATACATCATCTGTGAAAATTTCAACTCTTTAGCTATCACGGTTCATGAGATACAGCCCGGTGACAGACGGACGAAAGGACGGACGGACGGACAGCGAAGTCTCAGTAATAGGATTCCCGTTATACCTTTTGGGTACGGAACCCTAAAAATGTTTCCTACTATTTATGTAACGGGATTGGGTGTTGCGCCTCTTGATGAAACGTGAGGCTACACTGTCTCATGTAATAAAACGGTATTCGTTTAGTACTTTCAATACTCACACTTAGCTCTCAAATGAGACGAGTGCATAAGTACAAAGACAACTTTCGGTTAGTTGTAAGTTCTATTACCTTCTTCTTCTTCTTATGGATATTAAAATCAATTGCTATTCGTTAGTCTCGCTGAAACTCAAAATTAAAAAAAAAAACAAATCAGTCAAGTAGTGACTGATTTGGTTTATTTTTTATTATTTTTGCTATAAAACAAAAGTAGTCTAAAGAGAAATTAAAATTAAGGTGATACAAAGTTCGCCGTGTCATCTAGTTTTTTTTAAAACATGTAATACAGTTGTTAGAGTGAGTATCTTAATAAAATACGGCAAAAACTATTTTCTCGTTGATATCAGTTCATGATACCGACGATATCCACTTAATCTAGCTATTTTACTATTAGCTATAGAACTATCCGTCAATCTATCAAACTCCAAGCAAATACTTATCTATAGACTATAGTAGGTAACTTTCTAAATCATGTTTACTACAAAACACTAACGCGTCGTCGAGGGTAAAATTACCATTAAGATACACAGAGATTTATAAACGCGTAGATAAAACAACACAAGTACGTGAGCACATCCCTCCTGTATAGGAGATAATAATGTTGAACATGTGTGGTTTACTGTACTTACGGACTTGAGTTTTGTTTTTTTATGATCTTTACTATTAGCTATCAAGTTAGTTAATTATAACCTTCACGTATATTTTATTCTAAAAAGGGTTTGCTTGCCCGTTATAATCTTTTAGGAACTAAAGAGATGTCACATTTTCTTTATTTTTAATCTGATATAAAGCTATACGATCTTTTAATGTCGACAAGTAACTATTAAAGACTAACCATTGGTCCTATGTTTCAGCTGTGTGTGATGCAAAAAAAAACATAAATAATTAAAAAACCGGCCAAGTGCGAGTCGGACTCGCGCACGGAGGGTTCCGTACCATTGTCTACAGAAACGGCAAAAAATCACGTTTGTTGTATGGGAGCCCCCTTAAATATTTATTTCATTCCGTTTTTTAGTATTTGTTGTTATAGCGGCAACAGAAATACATCATCTGTGAACTTTCTTTCAACTCTCTAACTATCACGGTTCATGAGATACAGCCTGGTGACAGACGGACGGACAGACGGATGGACGGACGGACGGACAGCGAAGTCTTAGTAATAGGGTTCCCGATTTACCCTTTGGGTACGGAACCCTAAAAAGGGCATATTTGTTTTACGATTTCTATTCAAATGGATACAATTTTTCTATTTTATTTTAAACAGTTTGACATATTTTCTTGTGTTGCTCCATAGTCGTTCATTTACTTTAAGAGTATCCTCAAACTTATTTTTTTTTTCTTCAAAAAAGCAAAGCAAACTAATTGGCAAACGTCTAAAGTATCTTCAGCATTCGTAAATATTAAATGAAAATTGTTTCAACTTGTAACTCTTGAATATATTCGTCACTTAAAACTCTTCAAGGAGTATGACAGGCGTGAAGCGTGAAACAAGACGGCGCGAGCCTCCCCCTTGTCGTGGGGGGAGCAGATGCGTTGCACCCAACATCAGCAACAATTTTATTAACCCTGCAAGAAACTGTTTATATTACGACAGTTGCTACTAAAATATTGAGTTGGAAAAGGTAGCGATTTTAAATCCGAACTAATAATCTATCTTCATGGCAGATTTTTGAGGAAAAATATATACTTGATTTAATTTAGACTAATTAGGGTTGATAATGGTTTCTTGAGAATTTTACCCATCAAAATAATGCTTAGGAAAACTTAGAATACTTTTGTTATGAAAATTGTTTTCGTTGGAAGTTTAAAGATGGGTAGAAATTTGTATAAATTTGGTGTTTAAATTGTATGTTGCGACCGGTACCAAAGTAGAAGTATTTGATATTGGTCATATTAATCAGAATGTCTGTAGTCACTAAGATAGTGGAAAAAACATTGGAAAAGCTCTACTCTTGCAACATGGCAACACTTGTCAATGAAAATTAAACGGAACGCAGCCCCTCATCTTTGTCACAGCTCACCTACCACAATACATCTGCGTTCCACCAACCGACAACATAATTTACAACAACCTTATTTCGCCACAATAAGGTTCATTTCACCAAGAAACCTATTGCAACAACTGCACACGGAATATGTTCCTCCACACGGCTCTTTCATTTGTCTGTTTGTAAGGACACGGTTCGCAATTAGCTCTCTGCGAGTGAAACGGAACGTTTTTAATAGATGTTATGTTTCGTACGTCACGGCTTTATGTCACAATGTATCTCAGAAACGGTGGGTCTTATTTCTATGTGATTGCACATGAAATGTAAGCTTAAGGATTTTCATTCATGAGTACCTTAAATGCCTTGGATTTGTTGAACCATACTAATTCGTTTGAGATGGAGACATATTCCTTGAGTTTCATTTTCTGCTCTTCTTTACTTGTTAATTTTGCTTTATTTCTATCTTCTTATTATGTATACGCATACACACACCTTTAACACATTCAAACTTAAAATGTTTAGTATTTAAAATATTTTAGATTGATTGATATTCCATGGTGATCTTCGATTTACCAATCACTCCCAAGCCCTAAATGTAGAGAATGTTACATTCGTATGATACAACATTTTTGTAGTTAAAAATTTGTACTGCCTGCCCGTGGTACACCCTGCCGAATAACAAACGAGGCTCTGACGAAACGTTCACCAATCCGCATTGGACCAGACAGCGTGGTGGACAAATGGTCCAAACCCCCTTAACTTTTAAAACCTTCACACATCTATGGCAAGTCAAATAATAGCTCAGAACCGAGATGTGTGGAGAAGTAAAGGGAAGACTTTTGCCCAGGAGTGGGACTTATAAAGGCTATAAAAAAATCGACACTGCAGGTGATTTGTAGATGGAAATAAATTGGTGTACATTTAGGTGTTAACATTTTAGTACAATACTTTAGAGTAGGTATTTTTACCTTAACGCTATAAACGCAGGGTAAAGTCTATAAAGATCCCCTATTCACAGAGTGCAGGGGTGCAAATGCATTTGCATACAATGTAATTTAAATTTAAACTGATTCACGTTTTACATAAACAACAGCCAATTTCGTTTCATATTGTTTTGTTTGCAATTTAAATTTTATTATCTATACGTAATTATTTGAAAAATAAGAGAAAAATATTCAGGAAGATTCCATGAAAGATAGGTACGAATTCAGTCCATCATATTATATGAAATGTTTTACTCGTATGAGCTTGTGACTGACTCTGGTCTCTGATATTAGACCGCCTGAAGCTGCGACATGGCCTTATTACTGTAACATCTAGGATTGACTGCTTCGTGTGTCCTCTACAAACGCAGAGTTTTATATTACTAGTAATATATACTACATTACTATATATTACTAGAAAGCTCTAGAGCTTTTTCTTTTGGAACACGTAATTTACACTTATTTATTTTATTTGGAACGGTCCATAGGTCATGGTCACTGCCGAAATTTGACCCATGACCTTCGGATCACTAGGTACTCATACCCTTTGAGCCTCCATGACTACCATAAAATTAAATAGTCAGGGAATCAAAAGCCCATGACAGATTCGGGGTTTGATTGTAAGCACTTAGGCATTATGAAAAAAATTGTATATCATAAATTTACAAAGTCCATTAGACTATCAAGTCATCTACATAGACCTACATACCACACCTGTAAAATATTGAATGCACAGAAATAGCTTCGCGAACTTGCTCGAAGGTCAGCCCGAGGAAATCCCGCAAAAAGCGTAAAACAAGGATCGATAGTACTATAAACAGGGTAGGTCCGGGAGGGGAGCGGGCGTGGACTGAATCTGAATCAGCCGGGGTTGTGGATGTACTATTCGTGGCAGGTGGTTTTGCTCTGTCTAGGTAGATTTAATACAATTTTAAGTTGATTATATTTTATAGTGTTTTCTTCTTTTTTTACGGAATGATTGAAATGGATGATATTTTGATGGAATAAGATGAGGAATGCCTGCACCTGCGATTAGCGGTATTTGTGGCAATGTCGAGTAATTATAGCGAGGACAAATTCAATAAATACTCATTATAAATAAGAATGGATGAATCCTATAGTATTTTCAATTGATATGATAAGACTAGAGAGATGGCTTATGATTATGTACGGCTCAGAATGCTGGGCGGCTAAAGTGCGTGAAGAGAAACGTCTCCACTCTGCCGAGATGCCAATGTTGAGATGGATGTGTAGAGCGACGCGAATGGATAAGGTGAGAAATGTGTATATCAGAGGTAGTATAAAAATGGCGCCCGTAACAGAAAAAGTAAGAAGTAGGAGATTAGAATGGTTTGGACATGCGATGAGAAGAGATGAGAATCATGTGACTAACAGAGTGATGAGTATAAATGTGGACGGATATAGAGCGAGCGGAAGACCCAAAAAAAAAGGTGGATGGACTGTATAAAGGTTGATATGAATGAGATCGGAGTGGATGTCAGTATGACGGAAAAGCGAGATGAATGGAAGAAAAAGACAAACTGCGCCGACCCCAAATAATGGGACAAGGTAAGGCAAATGATGATGACTAGAGAGGTGGCATATGGTTTCATGTGGAAACTGAAACATGTCAAAAACATTGATTGATTTTGTTTTACTTGTAAATAGTCTTTCCCATCTTACTGTTTATTTTACGTCAGTAGCACAATGCTGTTTTTAGGCAATTATATTTAATGTCATTGTTTTTAGGTGCCATATTTGGAATTTTTGATGACAGAAGCTTTAATGGATTCTGGTGTTTATAAGTACTTTTTATGAAATAATGAGAAAGCAAATCAAGTATTAAGTAGATAGGTACTGAGTTACTGACATACTCTTCTTTATAAATGAGTAGATTTAATTCAATTATCAAGTACGTCACCGAGTTTCTATTTATTTATAAATCTGTATGTTCTGTTGAGATGAGCATATAACAAAGGCATCATAAAGACACTTCCCGCAGCTGTTGCCAATACCGCCGGCAATATCACTGACTTATCCGCCCCACAAGCAATCGCTGTTTTTCGCATAATAAAAGTGAGATATAGCAAATGTTGCCAGAATGTTGTATAGAGGACAGTTATAAAATTAAACTGCATGTAATGATGCTAATGGTAGCATGGCCTGAATCTGACGATAAGAAAAATATAAAATGCAAATTTGATCTTACAAAATGTGTTAAAGTTATATATATTTTTAAACAGTAGTACAATAAAGCCGTGGTAAATAGTTTATCAGCTATTTTATATGAATTCGGAAAACATAAATGACAAAGAAGAACATTTTAATTTACTAAAATTGCACTATATATGTGAGACAGTTCCTCGCGTTCCCTTTATAAGAGGTCAGGTTGTGACTTTCAAGGAGCATTGCAATCTGTCGAGATGACGCCTCGTGTTCATGCGAGCCTAGTACCGAGGTGTCAGACGTATTTAGAAGTCGTTTTTAGGGTCCCGTACCCAAAGGGTAAAACGGGAACCCTATTACTGAGACTTCGCTGTCCGGGGCTCCCAAACAACAAACGTGATTTTTATGATAATGGTACGGAACCCTTCGAGCGCGAGTCCGACTCGCACTTGGCCGGTTTTTTACTTTGAATCACCCTAGTATTGAGCTACCGTTTCTCTAATGCAAGTAATAAAAGATTATTTTAGCTGTTCGATACTTTGAGACTTATTTCACATGTTATAGTCTTTAGATTTGGCATATCTAAAAAGTTAGTTTTTCAATATAGGTAAGATTTTTTAGTTCCATCGAGTGTCGCTAAGTATTTTTTTTTATTTCTATAAGATTATGCGGGTGTTTATATCTCTAAATATGTTACCGCTCTGTACTTGTTTACTATAATCCCTAAACCAATTTCGTACAAATTCTTTGCAATAACGCCTCAAAGCGTTCCAATAATATTACCAATAGAGAACGGTGCCCTCAGCCGTTCTAATCTCAGGGTCCTCTAAGGTATTAGCGCACGGAGTGTCGGTTTCATCTGCTCTATAGAATCAAATTGGCGTGTTGGTTTCAATTACAATATCTTGTTTTGACGTATCTTCGTATCAATGGTGGTATTCTCAATATGATTGACTTTTCCAATCGGAACTCGTAATAAATGATTATAATTTATGTTATATTTTAAATTAGGTATAAACAAAAGCACGCTTTTACAAAAAAATCAACCATACGTGCCATTTAAAATGCGCAAGTTAAACACAAATCTTGGTACCATTTTTCTTATCTGCAAAGAGCGAATGATAATGAGAGGCGGGAATGAAGGCAGGAGTGAAAGGCGCGGGTGGCGGGGATAATATTGTGACGGGTCGCGTGCCTGTGTCGTCTCTACGTGACATTCCTAAGGAAAGCTTTATGCAGTAGTGTGATATTTTTTTGAAGGAATCTTGTGTACAGAAATTGTGCCCTCAAAAAAGGTTCGTGATACTTTTTGGTTGACTTTATGGAAGACTGACTCAGTTTGCATAAATATCTGTACCTAATCAGACAAGTCAGTGTTTAGCTGACATTCATGGTTCTTTTTTTTAATATAGCTAGGGCTACTGGGAAGAAGGCGATACAAAACAACAATAATCTTAACAAATTTTATATCCATTGAAATTAAACTATTTTACGGATTTTATCGCGTTTATTTACTATTTTATTTTCCCGACGTATATAAATATGAGGGTACCCAGTTATTAACTGTGACATCAGGACGTCTAACACCTCAGTCCCCCCGTGACCATGGTTGCTGTAAAGCAGCCGAAACTTCGGGAAAATAAAATAGTAAATAAACGCGATAAAATCCGTAAAATAGTTTAATTTCAATGTATAGTATTCGCGTAAATATAAGAAAACAATATAAATTTTATATCCTATAAAATATTACCATAATCATAAAAGTAACCCACCTTCAAACCACATGATAAATAAAGATTAGCAATCGCTTTTATTACTAACCTTATAAATAAACATAGCCGCTCTACATAAAACAATCCAAGACTGACGTAAGAATGCACCCTTCACAGAAATCAGGGTGCATTGCACCCCAACTTTTCCAAAGATATATGATTTTAATAATCGCCAAGATTACGGTAAGAAGGGACCAGAGGCCCTCCAGTGGCCCTCCGAGTGCTGTCTGTCTTGAGAAATTGTCCCCGTAGCTATTTCATTTGTGAGGGCCACTTGATATATGCCAACTCTTATGTTGTATTCAAAGAGGACCTTTTTTCTTGTCGACGAATTCTTGTTATTTGATTTTGGAACGCTTCAAGATGCCTGACTGATGTCAATCTATGACATATTTTTTGGATTCATCCGCCATATTTGTCACTGTCATGTCTTGTGTATTTATTAAATTTGTCCTTGGTATTAATTACGCGATATTGCCATAAATATCGCTAATCGCGGGCGCAACTATTCCTCGTCTTAATCCATTATACCATTCATTTCGTAAAAAAAGAAGTAGAAGAAATATATATGTTTTTCTAGATTTTTTTTGACATTGTTTATTCACGAGTTTTACTCAATCTGTATACTCAATGTTTGATAGTAAAGTTCAATAATAATATCGTTATTATTATCAAAATTATTCAAACTATATACTCATTCCATATAATCTACATCGCACAATATTTTCTGCGATAGTGGTGCGATGCTGACAAGAAATAGATGGATTATAATTTTCAGTGTAGCAACACTAAGATGGTGGAAACAAGATGGCGTCGGCCGCAGAGTGACAAGCCGTTATTAGGATTGCAGCAGCGGGTGCAGTGGTTTCTTAATAAACGACGCCGGGGAAACTTATTAGTCGTCATACGTGTCAGCTTGGAGGCACTCGCGTTTGCCTGACAAAGGATGTAAATTATTCTTAAGTAATTAAATAACCTCATACTGATTAATTGCTATGCAGATTTGCTTCGCAAAATCTTAAATCCGCTGTATTTTTAGTCGCATACGTTATTATCACAGGCAGGTATTTCGAATGCTTAGCTTAAGTACTCCAAGCACAGGTATGTGACAGTAATATTATCAAATTACAGTTAATTTCGATCGATTAATTCTGATACTGATTTGAACTCGATTTTTTTCATTATAATTAATTTAAAGTTGCCTCGTGGGCAAGAACGCCCGCCTTGAACGTAAGGGGTGCAGGTTCAAATCCCGGGCCCACACCTATGAGATAATTTTCACGTGCGAATGTCATTTTCAATAATGATTACCACTTGCTGAACGGTGAAGGAAAACATCGTGAGGACACCTGCACGTCTATAGAAAGGCGTGTGAAGTTCACCAACCCGCACTAGGCCAGCGTGGTGGACTATGGTCCAAAATCTCCCTCGAATTGAGGGTGAATGTGCCCGGTATAATGGCAATAGGCTCGCCCCCTATTACATTGGAATCAAAAATACATCGGCAAAGTGTGGGCGCACTGCAGTGCACCTCTGCCTACCCCTTTAGGGGAATACACGCGTGCTGTATGTATATGTATGAAATAAAAAAAATCAGTAGAAGTATGATGGCCACCACCTGTCTTGCAATAATGTTTTAATACTTTAAGAGGTGGTGGTAAGCCCCCAGAAAAAAAACCTTGTTTTTATTTTCTTTTCATAAAAATCTTCACCTGAAAAAACTCATAACGACGATCTTGGCTCGTGTAGATAATAAACAGATGACTGTACAAGTTTAATTCAATTAATATCGTCTGGCTGGAACTTTGCGTCCATTTTAAACTTTCTCTTTTGAGAGAACTTTCCGTTAATCAGTTCTTGTGTTGTGATGAAAAAACAGTCGAGTGTTCTGGTCTTAAGTTATAAACGAAAATTAATCATTGTTTGTTTTTATCAAATTGAACATATCACACAATGACAGACATCATTTTCAGAAAAAATACTGAAAATAATTCAGATACCCGTATTTTATACTAGCTGTGCCCGCGGTTTCACCCGCGCTAATAGTTACTTTGGCGTAGAGTGATGTTATAAAGTCTATGACCTTCCTCAATAAGTGAAAACTTTAACCGTTTAGGCAGCGTACGCAACGGAAGCTTTCAAAAGGAATATTTTTTTCCCGTTTTTGCCACATTATTCGTTGCTGCTCCGCTCCTATTGGTCGTAGCGTGATGATATATAGCTTATAACCTTCCTCGATAAATGAACTATTTAACACAAAAATAATTATTCAATTCGGACCAGTAGTTCCTGAGATTAGCGCGTTCAACCAAACAAACAAACAAACTCTTTAGCTTTATAATATTAGTATAGAAGTATAGATTTAGTCCATACGTGTACATTTGTTCAGAACCTATTTGTTTTTCCTTTTTTTTTAAACCGACTGATCATCTAAATAATTAACCGATTACGCTCAGTGCTCCCGGCACTTACAAAATAATAGATACCGTTAAGTAAATAAATGTAATTTAATGTATATTTACATCTAACTATCGACCAAAAATGGTTTTAAACCCGAAACCTAATTAAGATATCACCTTCTGTCGTTTGGCAGAAACTGAAAACCGTAACTTCAGTCCTACACTATTAAGCATTATCTCCCTACCAAAAGAAAACCTCCAGACGATACCAATTGATAGTTAAAAGGAAGTAAAAACAAACACTATGCACTTAGACACTACGACTGAAATAACGGATAGTGCTCAATGGCCCGAGCGAATTCACTCCTGTTTTTAAAATGTATTCTGTGTCAATATGCATAAAGATTAAATGTCTCTGACAAATGCCAGACGACGGCGTGACTAAATTCGCTCACAATATCGATGATATTTCGTTGAAAAATGTGCTTTTGCTAAGGGTTTATACGGTTCCTTTTAATTATTATTGCACGCGGCATATAGTCGCAATACCAACAAACCGTATATTTACGTTGATTCTAAATTACGAGCGCCCCGGCGTCAGAACAAAGCGTGGTGTTATGAAATTAGTGTGAAGAAGCAACAGACAGACAGATAAATTAGTTTAGCGACGCCAGACGTTGCGGTATAGAGATAATACTGCATGTAATACGGAGTTAGGTTCTATTATTCTGCGTGCAAACATTTTTTTTATATATTTATTTTTGTGATGGTGTCAAAGTTGGTTAAAACGATGAAACTTTATAGTTTATGTATTTATGTAGCCGACTGGTCGAACGCACGCCTTGCAATCGAAGTGTGCAGGTTCAAACCCCGGCTCGCACCTCTGGGATTTATGTGCGAATCTCATTTTCATCCGAGAGATAATCTCGGATGAAAATAAATGGCTATGAAACGGTGAACGAAAACATCGTTTGGAAACCTGCACGTCTGAGGGATGTTGACTAGTTTTCGATAGATGTGTGAAGTCTGCCAACCCGCACTGGGCCAGCGTGATAGACTATAGCCCGAATCCCCCTCGCATTGAGGGTAGACCCAGCAGTGGGACGTTAAAAGGGCTGTAGTAGTAGTTTATGTATTATAAATGTTTAATGTATCATTCGATGCTAAACGGTATTGCATCATTCGATGCAAAAAAAGATTAAATATTTTTATTAAATACATAAATTTGCTATTATTTTTATATCACAGAACAAAGATGATATTTAAATTTATTTATTTACCTTGATAACAAAACATAGCTTTATTGTGGATACATAAATATTCCCCAATGTTTGTTCTTAAATAAAAATCGATTAGAGAAAAATTTAAAATTTTAATTTACCAATTATACACATAGCAATATGTTTTACTAATTTTTCACAGTTTGCCCTATAGGCTTTAAAAAAACCGCCTCAAACTGAATTTGTTAACTCAACCCCACACCCAAACAGCCAGGGGCGATATATTGAACGTAAAAACTGCATGGGGACGGGACAATTTGTCACACAAGACCTGCTGGGGACATGCTGTGAGTGCAGTTGGGAATTTAAATTTTAGTGCCCAGTGGTTTAAGTCTTTAGCAGTAGGTACTGTTTCAATATTACAAACTTTTTTGAGATAATAAGAAAGAAGGAAATACATTTATTAGGGCGAACAATTACACACACAAAACACAAGAAACAGCAAGGACTATAAAAAGAAAACAGGAATAACTGAATCGTGCGTAGCTGCAGGGTCCGCGCTCAGCAAAAATTAGAGGCAATGAACAAAGTATTATTAAAATAGCAAATGAATGAATCGATGATCCTTGTTACCAAAATTCCTATCATGTGTGGTTTTTTAATACTTTTTTTTCTATTTTTTATCTTTAAAAAAGTTCTTATCTAAAAAGTACCTACACATCAAGTCAGTTTTGAGATATGGTAGCTTGAAGTTCGATAATGTCTGGTAACCTAGGTGGTAAATCTGCTATTTGCTTTTTTTTCGATTTGATCTTTTTTTATTGAAAAGGCTTCCTTTATGAATCGTTTTGTATACTCGTATTTAACTCATTTTTGACAATTTTGTGGATAGATCCATTTTGCTGAACTATGTCAAATTATTTTAAAAAATACTTTCATTAAAAATATTTTGACTGTTGCATATACCCCAAAGTGTGTAGCCAATTCCTCTCAGATCTAAACAAACCGGAGTTCCGGATGTGATGTAGGGGTGAAGTGCAAGCGGAACTACGCCCTCTAGCGGTGGTTTGTTTTAATACAATTGTGATGCAAATGACGGAATTAATCGCACCCGCTTAGAGTGAGCTCCAGAAGTTTTATGATCTTTATTACCATCGCGGTAAGTGTTATTATAACGAAATTTAAATTTCCCTTTTGTTCTGTCCGATGATAATTTTATTGTCAAAGCGAAGGGAAAATCCTGGAAACTGTAGTATTACGGAAATATTAACAAACCCAAGAATTAATTTAATTTACGTTAATTATAATTATACAGAGATGTTAAATTTACATTTACGGCATACAATTTTTGTTAATAAATAAAAATAAACAACTTCAAGTTAGTAACTATACTTAGGTAGTAATTAATCAATAAATAATATCAAACCAAATAAGTACTCAGTTAATTTTGAAAAATCATTGCCTTGTTCAATATCACCCCAAAGCGACATCTACAAAAGAGTTCGAAAAGTTTGATCCAATTAGTCGTTCTATTTTTAAATTTCTCTTTTTTTTTTATCCGCACGTGAATGTGTCCCCCTGGCCGTTTGATTAACAGCAGTATTTATCATGGCAGTGCCAGCTCTAAATTAAAAAAGTAATAAGCGTAATTCGTTCCTATTAACGGTGTGTACTTACCTGATTCGCATTTTTTCACGGTGACTGTAATTTGATAAAATCTTTTTTTTCTATATTTTTTTTAAATCCAAGTAACTTTGACGATGGTTTATGCTAACTGACTTGAGTGTAGGTCGGTCGGCTCTCTGCACTGAGTGGTTGCAGGTTCGATTTCCGTCAGGGGATTTTTTTTGGAAATTACCTTTTTGGAATTTGCCCTGATCTGAGTGTAACTGGGATCGCTCCCAGACTATTTTATGGGACCCATAGTACAAGCTTGGCTTAGTTTGCTATCACACGATGAGAATTTGTTGCCTGGCGATGTTTATTTATGTACCTACATTCCAAAAACACAAATAAATATATTATTTTATTGTCATTACATTTTTTTTTCTTACGGAAAATTGTATCCCACCATGCAATCTTACATTTCAGATATAACTACAGAATAGTACCAAAACACAGATTTAAAAAAAAAATATCAACGACTCATATTCCTTAAATAATTTGCAAAATTTAAAACATCTCATCGGACCCAATATTACTAACATTCACCCCACCTATATCCAACTAATCGAATAGGGTGACCATACTACGACAGGTGTCCGTAACGTCCCGAGGCACTGCTGTTTATTGCCCCCATATTTCAGGGCGCCTGAAAAAGACGGACCCCACTTGATTTGCATTTGACAACGACCTGTAGGTAATAAGTGAAAAGGACCCCCTATTTCCGGGGAGTTTATACGAGTTGTTTGGAGTTTTAGTGCTTTTTGTTAATGATTGAAGTGTTGCAAATGGAACGCGATTAATTATGGAATTCAAATTTTGGATTGTTGCTCGTCATGAATTGCCTGAAATTATTTAAACATAATTTTAGATTGAGACCTTAATTTTCATTTTATTATTTAACCGATATTGTCTTACTGCTGGACAAAAGTCTCTCCCATTATCCACCACACAAATCTATCTACTGCCAGATCTGTATGTGTCATCCATTTGGCATACAAATAAAATAATTGAAACTCTACTCACAAGAACCTGCATGGTTAATGAAAGACGTGTCAAACCTACGCATACCCCTTCGGACCAGGCGTGAATAATGCATTTTTGTATTAGGTACTTCCAAAAGCTTGCTATCTATTTTTAAACCGGCTTTTAAAAAAGGAGGAGGTTCTCAATTTGACTCGTTTTGTTTTAATGATGTAAATACGAAATTAGTTACTAAGAAGGCCACAGAAAGGTCTCGATGGGCCCCACAGAGCCACAACTCCAGACATGACGGTTAAGGGTCACCAATTTGCAACCAATGAAGACCACCCGGCGAGATCAATTGCCCACTTTAAATCTTATTGAGCTGTCTTACTCACACTTCCGGCGATTATCGACACTGGCAATAATTCATTTATTTTGGAGAAAACCACTTTATAAGTCAACTTTATGCGCCAACCTTCTTTGTGTAACTAACATAAAAGGTTTTCATTTTACATTCTTAAATATGAACTGTGATACTACTACTACTACTACTACTACAGTCCTTTTAACGTCCCACTGCTGGGCACGTGCCTCCCCTCAATGTGAGGAGGATTTCAGGCCATAGTCCACCACGCTGGCCTAGTGCGGGTTGGCAGACTTCACACATCTATCGAGAACTAGACAAGTTCCCTCAGACGCGCAGGTTTCCGATGTTTTCCTTCCCTGTTTCATGGCAAGTGATTATCACTTGCCATGAAACGGATGAAAATGAACTGTGATAAAAACTGGTAATTTACTCTTGAAGTAGTGTTATTGACGCTTCAGGTTGCGGCGGGCTTAAAGCAGACTGTTTGATTTTCGTTCCCATTTCAAACTGGTGTTAATTTGAACCGCAGCATTCGAATAATCGGCACGTCCCTCTCGATATCGATACGAGACCCCGAATAAATAATGTTTTCATGAAAACACCGCTGAATCGTATTCACAAAATTCATAGCGCTTCCATTGAATACCCTTTGATGTGAGCAGACTGCCGCCGGCGGACCAGTAACCGTTTTTACTTACAGTTAAAACAAACCAATGTACGCTTTAACGGGTTGTGATTAAGGTGTGAGCGGCTGCTCGTAAGTTTGTTTTGGAAGGTGGTCAAAGCGTTCGTTATAACGCCTCAAAATGAGAGCGCGAATTGAAAATATTTACTTGCTTACGTTTGTTTTTTTTGGAATATGATATTTCTGTGATTGGATAGCGGATGTTTAAAAAAATAATTCATCTTTTTTTTCATGTGCAAGAGGTTTTATTTATATCACAGTTTCTATGGAGCTTATTCTTACCTTAATTTGACTTTTTTTCAATTCATAACTACACCTCTTTGTTATATTAATTAGGTTTTCTAAGTTTAATTATCTACAATATTATGTTTGTTCTTTTCAGGTACTTTTTGACTACCTTCAACATCGCAAATTGGATAAGAATTCGGATTTATACAAGTAATTACTTTTTTTTCTATAAAGAATGTTGCTACTGTAATGCCTACTGGGTAAAAGATCCATTACGTGGCTAGTCTACCTACTACAAAATAAAAAATGTATTTATTTTTTATTGCTCCTACTGCACACAACAGTTACGTAACAAGCCCACTTAAAAAACTTTATCAGCGACAAACTGCACCTCTCCACACTTTGCACCCCCAGTCTAGACATTCCAGGTGTCCGACCCTGGAAAAAACCAGATAACTTCCTGGCCGTTATAAGAGTTTTTTTGAATTTTGAATTCCAGTTTGAAAGTTGAAAACGGTTGTTTTGTGAAAACCCCGTTTAATATTGCTCTTTCGATGTTTCTGAATGTAAATATGATAGCTTATATCTTCTTTTTGGTGTTGGATTGCTTATGGATTATAGTGAAATAATGTCTTATTTTATGGCTTCGAAATCACCATAATATTGGATCAAATTTCTATTTTCATAATCGTGTGTTATAAAGGTTAAAACAAGTCAAACCAAGACTTGTATATGTAATAAGCCCTTAAATAAATATTTTCAATAAATTTTCATGTTTTAAATAAACATTTTGTAACTATGAACAAACACAGACTGACTGTGCAACTCGGACATTGCACGCTTGACAGGGGTTGAATGTTATTTAAATTCAAAGTTTTCAAGTAAATACGGTTTATTTGGCATTTCGTCCTAAATGTTATTGTTTAGATAATTGTTTCGCGTTGAATTTATACAATTCAATTTGTCCGCATTATTAATTTTGAGTGGTTTTAAGGAAACTCTGTTTAAACTTTACGTTGGGAAAACTGAATGTGTAATTGCAATGGGCGGTGACTGGAACGTTTACCCTTTTGTTGTTTTGAGTGAAATTTTAATCTCGTATAATTTCGATTGCAAATTAATGGATATATTTTCCATTAATTGGTAGCTCTTAACTGCCCAGAAAAGTAGAGATTTTGTTTACGGAAACATATATTTGTAACAAAGTCCTATTGAAACATTTCTAATTTAAGTATGTTGAATAATAATAAAATTATAAAATTTATTTATTTTCCACACTAAGTTTGCTAAAATCTAAATACACTTATTGGGATTGAGTAAACTAAAGGTACATTATTTTAGCACGGTTTACAGGCACATTTGAAGTTGCTTGAAGGGAGTGGACTGGAGCCTAAACTAGGGTAACCCTGTATTTCAGGAGCCGATGAGAGATCAGAAGTTTGTGTGTCCGTTTTCATGTTGTGTGGGTGTGTGATGTGTATAGTGTCTCAGGTGTGTAGATTGTGTTTCGTTGTGTAATATGATGTGTGTGTATGTAAGTAGTATGTGAGGTTTAAAGAGAATTGAGAAGAAACTGACTAAATATAGGTAAATTGAATTATGATTACAATACTTGAGTTGTATGAAAAGTGAAATGGAACCTTTGTGGAGAGAAAAGGATGAATGATGCGAAAGAGAGAGATGATAGACGGCGTATGAATTATAATCACGGATAGCTGTAAGAAAAACAATAAAAATAAATAAAACAAGACCTACTTTTAATGGGATTTTTTCTGGATTTCTCTCCACTTTGGCAAAATCATAGGTAAACGCTGTATTTTAATTAAATTAATAAATATCAAAATTTTGAAAACATATTTTTGAGATGATTTATATCAGCAAACGCGTGGATTGTAATAAACGCGAACGGAGTCTGTTGCAGCGTGCACCATTTGCACCCTTCTCTGTGTTTGCATAAGTCACTAAAACACACCCCCGCTAATGAAAACCTGAGGGAAAATTCGGGAAAACTCGCAATAATAGAGGGGTGAGAGCACCGAGATAGATGCTGTGTTTTATTTATTTAAAATTTTATTTATGAATACATAATTTTTATATTTTTATGTTTAAGACAATAATTATTGTTAAATAAATACTGTCAGACAATTACATATCGTATGATCCTAAACCAAGCAAAGCTTATCTTATGGGGACCATACAAAGGACTGCAGGCGATCCCAGATCAGGACTAGGACATCATCTCTTTCGAACCCATTGACCAAACCGTAGTTCAATGTTGCTATTATATTTTGACTTACTGCGCGCTAAATATATCATATTTTATTTACGAACACCCTTGCGTCCATTTTACACACATACCAAAATAATATTTATGTAAATGCGTAAGCATACCTACCGGGTATGATAGCTACATTTTTTTATTTTCGTATGTCAATAGTACACTGAAAAAAAGTGTATACAGCCTGTATACACCCGAAAGATAGTCTATAAATTCAAAACGCGGGCAGTGTCTCAAATTGGGTGGAACTCCCAACTTATGCAGATGCACAACAGATGTCGCTACCTCTGTCTCCCCCCGCGATTATCGTATGCAGATTAAGTGGGAATACCCTCCTATGTTGCAGCCCCTAACTCAGTTTGGGGATCACCTGTTTTTCCAAAAACTAATTTTGGAAAATCTCATTTCGACAACCATTTTTATTGCATTATTGTTGAATAATATTATCTACATAGGTACATATGAAAGACAATGGTCGTAGCTTAACACAACCTTTTGTTTTTGACGTCGGTTAAAAAAGAAGAAATAGGTAGAATCCGATCCTACTAATGATGGAAGTTTGGGAAGTTTGTTACTCTTTCACGCAAAAACCACTGAACGGATTTTGATGAAACTTTACAGTATTATTGTTTATACATCAGAATAACATATAGGTTTTAATTAATAACGATAATGAATAATCGGAGTCTGCGAGGACGAAGTAAATGAATGTTTGATATCAAATTGAGTATTTCAAATAAATATGTCTGTAATTTTTTAACTAATTATAATAAATTCTGTAATCTTTGACGACGGCTTTGCATAACCCCCAGTCCATTGTGCAGAACCCATAGTTAAAGCTTTGCTTAATTTGGAGTAATACGATAAGTATGTGTTATCTGGCAATATTATTAATCTGATATACAATAATCTTGTAGCGAGAAACTCATTAATTTAATGTAAATACATGCTTTTTCAGACAGCGTTAGGGTAACTCTTAAGGTCTCTGCCTACTACACAGTATCATACTATGACCGTGCTATGAACGTGTCAGGCAAAATAATAAAAAGAAAAAAAATAGAAAGAAAAAATAAAAAGTATGAGACCATGCCCACTAGCCGGTTCCGATACCGACCAGCACCGAAGCGTGCCATGCACGGAGCGGCAAGTATTGTCGGCGAGAATATTTTTCCTGTGGCGATATGCTCTGTGCATGACGCTCCGGTCATTAAAGCCGATACATACGACTTTGATACGTAATTGATACGCTCTAGTGGGCATAGTAGAGCGTATCGTGTTGCTTGTCGTATCTGATACGTTCATGGTACCTGGTTACTGGTACCTAATTAAATACATTATTAACAAAACATCTAAACCAACTTTATTATTCCTAATGCTATGAATAACTGAGGGAAGTACTTACTAGTGTATGGTAACCAAGCTATTAATGGTATTTTTATACGTTACAGAAATGCTTGTTGCTGAATTTTTATTCTAAAAGTTAAGTCAAAGATTTTTTATTTTTTTTATTATACACACGTAAAGTAATATCCACTGTCCGTCCGTCTGTCTGACCTTCTGTCACCAGGCTGTATCTCATGAACCGTGATAGTTAGACAGTTGAAATTTTCACACATGATGCCGCTATAACAACAATACTAAAAAAAAAATATAATAAATATTTAAGGGGGCTCCCATACAACAAACGTGATCTTTTTGCTCGATATTGATAACGGCTACAGGAAGATGCTTGAAATATTTACAGAATATTTAGTTATATATTTATTTTGAAACAAAATAATTTGATTAAAATAAAACTAATATTTAAGGGGGGCTCCCATATTTAATACGTTTTTGGGTGTAATGCTCTTGTAAGCGTGAACGACAGACACCCTACTCCCATCTAAACTCTATAACAGGTAAGTTTGTTCGCTCATCATTTATTTACGCGTGCGTAAAATATCTCCCCCATAATTTGGGTAATTATTTGAGTGGGGAATCCGCTATTCAAATATTGAGAGTGTGGCATCCCTTTGAAGTCGGTAGGCTCAGGTTTCGGGAGACATAATGAGTTGTAAACTGCGTGTTGGGTTCCACTTTTCGGTTAAAATTATTTGTAACCAACCTGTAGTTGTAGCATGTGTGCCAAGACTAGACGTATGTCACGGAATATCTTGATGTTGTCTCTTTCTCTCGTATGGAATTAGACAGAGAGCGAACGAGCAAATCTGTGACAAAGATCTTGTCTTGACATGCGTGCTAACACCACAGCCATAGTAATATTATAAATGTGAAAGTTTGTGAGAATGGATGGATGTTTGTTACTCTTTCATGAAAAAATTATACATCATCATCATCATCACGCCTGTATTCCCCGAAGGGGTAGGCAGAGGTTCACTGTAGTGCGCCCACACTTCGCCGATGTATTTTGGTCCCAATGTAATAGGGGGCGAGCCTATTGCCATTATACCGGGCACATTCCCCCTCAATACGAGGGAGATTTGGGGCCATAGTCCACCACGCTGGCCCAGTACGGGTTGGTGAACTTCACACGCCTTTCTATAGACGTGCAGGTTTCCTTACGATGTTTTCCTTCACCGTTCAGCAAGTGGTAATCATTGTTGAAAATTACATTCGCACATGAAAATTATATCAGAGGTGCGGGCCTGGGATTTGAACTTGCACCCCTTACGTTAAAGGTGGGTGTTCTTGCCCGCGAGGCTACCACTGCTTTTTTGAAAAAAATACTGAACGAATTTCGACGAAACTTAACAGTATTATTGTTTATACATCAGCACTTGTAGTATGAGCGCCAAGATTAGACGTATGACACGGAATATCTTGATGTTGTCTCTTTCTCTGGTATGAAATTAGACAGAGAGCGACCGAGCCAATCCGTGACAGAGGTCTTGTCTTGACATGCGTGCTGACACCACAGAATAACGTTCCTACATATTTGTATACTTTAATGGCAAAACATAGTAGACCAAAAGACGACATATTTAAGATCATACAATACATATTGTAATATAGTACCTACGTTTAACAAATAAATAATTCTGATTCTGATTCAGGCTCTAATTTAAAACTATATGAATTGTCAAAGTATGCGCGCGTGGAGTCGCAGGTAGAAGCCAGTTTTAAATGAGTACTTAATCCAGAACTAACAAATCACACATTTAGAATTATAGGCATCCATTATGAAATTGTAGGATTTCAACTTAAAGTTATAAAACAACCATTTTTCAATAAAAGTATTTTATTAGTTAGGTCTCTACAATTTTATAGGTGCGAAATACTTTGTACGCATGAATCAATCCTTACAATAAAATAAATCGGGTTCTAGCTATGTACACACTTTCAAATCATACATGCAAACTAGTGGTTTCAAAATGGTTGTTGAGTTTAGACTTTAATTTTACTGAAAGTCTCCTGTGTAATTTACAGTAGGCCTAACAAACACTCATATTGCCAACTCACAGGTCCAAACATATTCACAAACCCACTCACACAACATGCATACATACACACAACACACTTACACGCACATCACAGACAAGTCCATAAAATTGCAAGGTGCCTTATTATTACGGACGTATAGGTATATCTAGCGCAATCTTTGAAACAAGTGAAACAAAAATATTAATCTGATGTAAAACGACGCAAAAAAAAGCTTTTCCTCCACTAAACAATTCTATAACTAGTTTCGTAACAAAGACGTCAAAAACTAAATAATTCGTTACCAAAGCGAAGGTTTCAAAAAGTAACATTTCCATTTCAATGGGCGACCACTTCAAACACTCCGCTAGTCGCCATATTAAGTCCAAAATAAACACACCTTTAACCCTTTAATGCGGCCGGGGTACGAACGACCCTAATTTACGCACACACGTTTGATTTTCCGAAGAATTAACTGCTGGATACTTGTGACTGTAACGTTTTTGAAAAAAAAATAATGATTGTATATGTATAATGTATATACTCAATCTTCTTTTAATTTTGTTTACACGAAATTCAATTTTATAGCATCTTAAAATAAATACTTAAGTTTTTCATTTTGTTAAGACCGTTAAGACAAATTTGTATAAGGGCCAATTTTGTATCCACACACAAAATGTCGAATACTGTCTATTCAATAAATTACAGGCGACTTATTTGTCTAATAAAGACCTATCAGCAGGGTGATTTTAAAACACTCGGAATCGAATTCGGAAACGGAATCGAAAACTTCGAGTTGTCGATTCCGTTTCCGACGGTATGTAAAAACGCGATTTTGAATAGCGGACGGAAGGGCCAATTGGAAAGTTCCGACGTCGGAAAGATTGTGTGCGTTTACAAAGAATGTTTAAAAATGGTAGAAATGGTAGAAATAAAATTCGATTACAAAACAGTTATTAATTCGAATTTTTTTGGCCAAAAAGTCTTATATAAACACACTTATCATAATTATAAAATTGGAAATTGATTACTTATTTAAATTATCGATTTAAAACTTATTCTCCTTCATTATTTTTGGTTATAACGAACCTCGAAAATTTTTACTGATACGTCAAAGTGAAAGTGAAGGGTAACATCACGCCTTTGCAACCACGAAGTTTCAGAGCTACGTCATAGATGGCGCATGTTACATGCCCTGCCTACACCAAAACCGCTGATGGTCGTGATCATACCGCCGATAGGTGTCAAAGTACAATTTGCGTCATTCGCCGCTTGCGCAAGCAGGGCATGCTGAGTCGACGCCTCGTGCATTCCTCTTTACCTACTTAGGTAAACGCTGACGAGGGATCCCACGCCATCGCCATCGACCACGTCGCCTAGCGATAGTATTACACTTCGGTACTAGCATCGTCCGAATCTAGACATAATTAATTGTAACTTTCTTTACTTGTAATTAATTAATATCATTAATTAAAGTATTTTATTATAATAATTTTGGTTTTTTTTAAGTCCTCCGGTTGTGACCTTCGTAATTGGCGCAGTCGGTAGGATACTCGAGTCAGTGCGCGGCGCGTTAGAACTTCCAAATTCGTTGTTCTGCTGACTCCGCATAGTCGCTGGCCGTACTCTCAAGTGCATCTTCGAGTATCCTGAATCTACGGGCCGCAGCCGAGGGCGTATTCAGCAATCAATACAAGAAGAAACCAGATATGAAATTTATAATAACCCTGACGGTGATGTTCCACCTGACCCTGGCACACGAGATAAGACTTGAGCATTTAGACAACGGACCCGGACTTCTCCCATTTAACCTTGGACAAACTAGACTTATAACACACTACCACACTTTTATACAATACCTCGACCTTACTAGCGTTGAAGACAGACTAGACTCTATAGAATCCCAACTAAATTCATTTGAATCCGTACTGGATAATAATACGATAGTTTTATACGAATTACAAACTAATTACCTTTCAAATAAATTAAATAAAATTAGAGATCAAATAAACAGCCTTGAACCCAACCGCGACAAAAGGAGCCTTATTAACGGACTAGGATCTATAATAAAAAGTATTACAGGTAACTTAGATTACGCAGATGCATTAAAATACGACGCTGCAATTAAAATTTTAGAAAGCAATGAAAATAAGATGTCATCTGAGTTGAGTAAACATATGAGTCTTAATAAAGAGTGGATGATTCAGCATGATAGTCTATTAAATCAGATTGTTGAAAACCAGGTTAGAATTAACGACACTATTGAGTTACTGTTAGATAAGAAACCTTATCTCATGAAATTTATTAAGTTCGCTCAGATTTTGTCCATAATCAGCGAAAACGCTGAGGATCTATATTTAAGATTAAATAAGATAGAAGATAGTTTAGCATTTATCCGTGCATCGAGCGCACATCATAGTATGATAGGTTTTAGTGTTTTAAGAGACATGGTTGATAGGCTTAAATCTTTGTACGGACACGATCATATATTAGAGTCCGATATAAGAGAGTATTATAAAATAATTAAACCAGGTTACTATTTTGCAGGTAAAAGAATAGTTTTCATCTTTAAAATCCCGGTTATCTCTCCTGATATATTTCAGCTATATAGGTTAGCAATTGTTCCCAACAAATCCTCCCAAACTATTATCCCGCCTTATCCATACATAGCAACCAATGGGAAAGCTTTCATGTACATGGAGGCTGAATGCCCGAAGTTTAATCAGCATCATATCTGCGAAGTAACAGCAAATAATCGCCCGAGAGAACACCCGGACTGCATACAAAACCTTATCTTCAGCCAAGCCGTTGACAACACCTGCCAGCCGACTAAGATCTTACTCACCGAGCAAGCACTGGAACAGCTAGATGACCAGCACTACACATTAATCTTCCCAAAACCTACAAAAACGGAACTAAATTGCGAACGTCGCGAATTCATCTCGCTCCATGGAAGCTATCTCGCTACGATACCTAGAACATGTTCCCTGCGCACTGACGAAGTAACCATCATCAACGAAGATGACCAAATCAAAGGACAGCCTCTTAAGATAGCCGAGATACATAACTACACAATCAACGATTCGGCCGCCGTCCAACACATCAGGTTAAACTCCGTAAACCTCAGAAGTCTGCACAACGTAGAAAACCAAATCTTGCTGCAGCATCCGCCGGAGATGGATCACATCCGAGATGACGAGTCGCTCTACCATACGACTATACCATTCTATGTCGTACTATCTGGAACACTTATAGTCATCATTGCTGTCTTCTTACGCCATTTATCTCAACGAAGAGCACCAAAAGCGAAGAAGCCGCCTACAGATGACATCTACGCCATTCCTGAAAGACCTAAAGAAAGGGCCCCAGCAACATTTTCGCTTAAAGTACTCAAATAGTTGCTGATTTAAGGGTGAAGGTGTTACATGCCCTGCCTACACCAAAACCGCTGATGGTCGTGATCATACCGCCGATAGGTGTCAAAGTACAATTTGCGTCATTCGCCGCTTGCGCAAGCAGGGCATGCTGAGTCGACGCCTCGTGCATTCCTCTTTACCTACTTAGGTAAACGCTGACGAGGGATCCCACGCCATCGCCATCGACCACGTCGCCTAGCGATAGTATTACACTTCGGTACTAGCATCGTCCGAATCTAGACATAATTAATTGTAACTTTCTTTACTTGTAATTAATTAATATCATTAATTAAAGTATTTTATTATAATAATTTTGGTTTTTTTTAAGTCCTCCGGTTGTGACCTTCGTAATTCGCATGGCGCTGTATTTCGGTAAATAAAAACACAACCACGAAGTGAATAATGCAGCACGATTGTTTGCCGGCGCTGCACAGCAGCCGCCCTATGTTGTATCCTATAAGATAATATTCCATCCTATCGAAGGTTGAAGGGAATAATTTTCACAATAATGTAAAGGGCCATAAAACAACGTTAATGGGTTTATTTTTAACACTCTTTAGTACTGACTTACCTTAAATATTATGCAAGTATTTAGATAACACTTAAATTTGGTATTTTATTTATGTTTTTGTTCAATTTCGGAAGCTTTCCGCGAGGAAAAAGGTGTCGGAAACTTTCCGTCGATTCGGATGGGTTTATCCGACGAGAAATGTCAAAAATCGTCGGGTACGGAAATCAAAATAGCGATGGCTGGAATCCGTGACGGAAAGATCCGATTCCGTTTCCGAATTCGATTCCGAGTGTTTTAAAATCACACTGCTGATCAATTGAAAAATAATAAATAAATAAAAATAAATTTATTTCTATGGGCACGTATGGAAATTGAAATAATAAATTAACGTAATTTACAATATTAAATTATGTTTAAATTATTAACATAATTTAATTATGTTAAATTTAATAATGACCTCAGCTACTTACATTTTTGTGGTCAATATTTTTTTACTATACAGTACAACGCCTCTTTAAAACATATTCTGTATTAAATCAGTTCCCTATTCACTCTCTTAACCTTAGCAACACAGTACGCACTTTACGAGTATTGTGTACAATATCAATAAACAAACTCATGTATCCTAATCTCTTCCTGAACGCGTACCTGAACAAACTAAGGCTATCAGTGCGAATGGCTCGTATTGTGTTCTTTGTACGCGATCGGGTCTATAGCACCCCATTAGCATTTAAGGGTTATCGCCTTTTGTAGGCCTAAACTTAATCGGTTTGTGGCCGAGCATCGAATGAATTTTAACCCACGTGCTGCCGATACGTTCTGCGAATATTTCACAGGATAATTCACGGGCGGAAGCGGGTTGAAGATTACAAAACTTACCCATGGATTGCAAAGAGTTTCAATCAAATTTAAAAAAAGTTTTAAAAATAAAAAGGTAATGTCAATCTTTTGGTAATGACGTGTGCACGTACCTAGAATTTTTAATTTGCTGTAAGTGTTCAGAATGTTAGGTTATAGATCGATACCGTGGAAGAGGGAGACCGCGAATTAGTACATGAGCCAGATAAAAGATAAGGTTGATGTCGTATGTGAAGGTAAAGGAGGCTGCATTAGAGACCGCAAAAGCTTCATATACCAGATACACCGACAATAGGCGAAACTTTAAATTAAAAGAAGTAAGAATATTCAGAAGGAGGAGGAGATTATAATCGCAGTTAATTTATCTCACACGTAGGATATCCTTTAAATATATTTTACTAAAGTTAGGTATACCCTAGCAAAAGCAGACAGGTATTGTCTTTAATAGCGTTTTCTCGCTCAACTTTCCTCCCGTTGACTCCGGCAGAAAGCTTTTTATTGGCTCGCACGCGTTTCTGGAACAATAGCGCGAGCACTATATTAAACTTCAGCTGTGATGGCTTCGGTCAAAGATGGCGGCGTTACTCTCCATTGTTCTGTCAAACTTTTGTTCGGCTGGCTTTCTTTAGTGTCTTTTAAAACGACTTAATGTTACACCTTTAGTTATTATGTGGGTTCGAGACGGTTTGTTATGCATCAGGGTTTCTTGAGTTAAAATGCCAATTTCTGTAAATTACAGTTTTCAGAATACATACAATTCTGCTATTGATCTGACATAACGATCTCTTGAGGATATGCAGCTAAAAATTTGTTGCTATAAAATGTTTGCTGTTAAATGTTGTGTGTTTTTTCCTAATAATTATCTGTTCAAAGTTATAGGTATTAAGGCCGAGCCCCACAGATGCGTTAAGTTACATAACAGCCTGGCAGAATCATTGATAACACTTATAAACATCTACTCAAAATGTCTTCCCACCAGCTTTACTATATGTAACACCTATTTTGTTTATGGCAAATTAAAACAAGCTTTGGAGCAGGTGTCAACGCATCCCCGAGGCGCTCCGTCATCGAACCCTCGCCATAAATCTGGCATTAGGTGCCCCATGCAACGACAATGTGTGTTGTCTTTTTTACACACGGTAATTTGGTGAAACTGTTGCTGTGGGAATATGGAGATAAAGAACCATCTTCGCCTCAATATTCCCGAAACAAAAGTATCATCAGTCAGAGGCTCCTTTAAATAACGAATTCTATTCAAAGAGTCTACGCGTATCTCTTCCTAGTCGCACTTTTCGCTTTATCTATTGAGACTGTTCTAATTTTGATTTTTAAAGATTCAGAAATCTATCCATCCAGTAGCTGAAAGATGTCCATCACTAAAAAAAGGCTTCCCCAATAGTTTTTCCACGGATCTTCACCATTTGCAATTAACGTTTTTTTTTACTTTTGTGCTACTGCAATAGCAGTTAACAACGATAATATGGCAGCGGGACGTCACATAAAAAAAAACTTAGCTTCACAGTGCTCACTGGTGATGACGCCTACATAACTAAAAGAACCCCACCAGATCTAAATTCTTCAATGTAACACCGTAAGCAGCGTGAAGGACTATTATTTATAGCCTAAATCTCGGCATCTCATTCAAATAATCATCCATCCATCCATACCATCCATCTCCATCTGTAATGATACCATTTATGATTACCAAAAATCAGTGTGAATTAAATTTGTCTAGATTTTTTCGATTTAGCACTCGTACCGTAGGACCTAATTATGATTAGTGATCCTACTTTCCGCTTTTCAATTGGAAGAAGCCCTATTGGATGCCAAACGGGACATTTGTGGACCACGTAAAGCTAAGCAGTTTCCAAAATCTTGTCAGGGTGTCGTGTTCCACAACTGTGCGTTTGTTTACTCTATTTCTGGTGATATAAAATCTAGCTCCGACCGTGTTAATGGGCGCGGTGAAGACCGGAGGGTTCCGCGATTTATGGACGACAAGTGGAATTGGCCTGAGGCATAAGCGATAGCGGGAATCAGGCTGTAATTATGTCCCCTGTCAAATTTGTATTCCACAAAACTACATGCATACTTAATCCTTTTTTTTTAGAAATAGTCACTAATATTTGTATAGATATACATTATATCAAAAGGTATCTAAGTCATGGCATACATTCTATCTTGTAATCCTTTTTAGATAGCATAGGCACACAAAAACAAAATGCACCAATAAATTTGAAGGCAACATTATGTCATAGAAAATCTGAAAAAAAACACACTTTTCTGTTATCTCTATAAAAAAAAAATACTACGTACAAGTATCCCTGAAACTAATACGAATGAGCGATTGAGCTTTGTGCTCGGGCTAATCATGCCAGCCTCAGATCCACTCTACCCTTAAAAACTGCCTCCTTCCTTTATTGTATGTGGGACGAGAGATACGTGTGTTGTACAGGCAAGCGAGTCCGTAACCATCATGTCGACCTTCAATCAACTTGATCGAAGATGTCGACGGTATAAAACAAATGACGTATCGCTCGCAACTGACGAATCGCCCGCTTCATTCACTTGTACCACACCACAAGCACGCCGTCAGGGTTCCTTCGGCGCCAGTATAAAACGCACCTGTTATACAGTGGGCGAGTGTGATTGCTCCGTATAATTGAATTACGCACTGCAAGATATACGGGTTCATTATGTTAGATGCCGTTTTACGACTGTCGACGGAGCCCACTCCAATTTCTTACGAACATATTGAATTGCAGATGTTTTGTTTGTATGTAAATAATGTAATTAAAAGGCAGATAGAGGAAGTGGTGTACATCACTCTCGGAAGAAGAGAGGGTTGTTAAATTGTCAACCGGTAGCATGTGCGCCAAGACTAGACTGTGTCACGGAATATATTGATTTTGTCTCTTTCTCTCGTATGAAATAAGACAGAGAGCGATTGAGGCAGTCCGTGAAAAGGACATTGTCCCTCAATACGAGGGAGATTTTTGGGCTATAGTCCACTACGCTGGCCCAGTACGGGTTGGAGAATTTCACACACCTTTGTATAGAAGTGCAGGTTTTCTCACGATGTCATCCGAGATTACCACTTACTACGAAACGGTGAAAGAAAACATCGTGAGGAAACCTACACGTTTATAGAAAGGCACGTGAAGTTCACCAACCCGCACTGGGCCAGCGTGGTGGACTATAGCCCAAAAATGTCCCTCGTATTTAAGGGAGAATGTGCCCGGTATAATGGCAATAGGCTCGCCCCCTTGGGACCAAAATACATCGGCGAAATGTGGACGCACTGCAGTGCACCTCTGCCCACCCCTTCGGCCTTGCGCCTGTATTTCCCTTCGGGGAATACAGGCGCAATATCTACACGGGCCTCTCCCAAGTAGTCGCAGATATTAAAGCAAACATTTGCCCTTCATACTACAAGGTATGTGCTCATTAAAATTAACCCTTCTCGTGCCGGGGTGGGGAATTAGCACGATCTTGTTAGCAAGTTTGAATTTTTAATGCCACGCTAATTTCCGTTGTTTGCATTCTAATTGAGATGATTTTCTGACTTTAGATAGGGACTGAAAATCTGTGGAACATATTTTTTTTTTCCTATTTTATTCTGATTAATTGTTGAAATTAAACTATTTTACGGATTTTATCGCGTTTATTTACTATTTTATTTTCCCGACGTTTCGGCTGCTTTACAGCAACCATGGTCACGGGGGGACTGAGGTGTTAGACGTCCTGATGTCATAGTTAATAACTGGGTACCCTCATATTTAGTTGTTGTTTGCGGTCCGATCCACGCAGAAAGTGCTTACGGTGTCCTGAGGTCTTGCAATGGTACACTTGGTTTTGGATTTAATTTGTTTGGCTGATTAATTGTATTAAATATTTTATTTTATTCTGATTATTTGATTAATTGTATTCTGTTAATTGTAATAAATTGAATTGAATTGAATTCTCTTTTACATTTTACAATGTAATTGTAAATATTTGTATATAGGTTAAATATAATATTTAGCAACTATAAAAAACATGGAAAAAAGTGGAAATCCGTGCGTACCATACATGATCCATAATAATAGAAAGTCGACGATTGTTTCGACTATACTGAATTAGACTGTTCTGAGCTTTGCAAATTGTTGTTTAAACCATTAAATTGTTGTACATATCTCATTAGTGCTAATACTGTCTTTAGCGTTTTTGAGTGGTACAGATACTACTATTTTTTTAGGGGTCCGTATCCAAAGGGTAAAACGGGAACCCTATTACTGAGACTTCGCTGTCCGTCCGTCCGTCCGTCTGTCACCAGGCTGTATCTCATGAACCGTGATAGTTAGAGAGTTGAAATTTTACCAATGATGTATTTATGTTGCCGCTATAACAACAAATACTAAAAAACAGAATAAAATAAATATTTAAGGGGGCTAAACAACAAACGTGATTTTTTTTGCCGTTTTTATAGATAATGGTACGGAACCCTTCGTGCGCGAGTCCGACTCGCACTTGGCCGGATTTTTTGTTATTGACGATTCACAAGTGTCTGTATTGATTTATATGAATAAAAAATTCTGATTGTGATTTTGATACAATAGGGCTACACTTGTCATTAAAACAATTTGAGCCGTATCTCTAAACCTTAGTTTTTATTACTATATTTATTCTTAAATAAACCAAGAAATTTACCAATAAACTAAGAATTTTTTAGAGATATCTTACCGAATAAAAAGCTGTCAATAAATCAAAGCAATATTAAAACAATAATAAAGAGTAGTTTGGTCGTAATAGGCGACTATTTAAATTTAAAAATAAATACGGAATACATTTCCGTATACCTTCGAATCTTCACATTCCGACATTTCTGCAAATGTAGACTGCATAGGGTACGTAACAAGCCCGCTCTGCAAATTGACCCCAACCCTGCGCTTCGACGCGACGTCGTTAAGCGAATTTAGCGCTAATTGTGTTTGACAGACCATGGACTGTGAGAGCATTGTCGTGTGCAGCTACATGTAACTTTTGTGATTCTGTTACGAAGCGAATGGCGGAGTTACAAAAGAAAAACTCGCGTATGTTCGCGTTGTCTTTTAGGCGCTTTTGAAAGGAAACTTGCATATTTTAATAGGTCTGTCTTGGTTTGTTTTGTGTCTGTTAAAAGTGAGTGAATCTTTAGGATTATGAACATCATTTGGACATGTCTTATAGTATAAATGAGGTCTCCCCTTTTTCGTAGTCTGTAATTTATGACAAAAAACTCACAGTATGGTTATATTCTTGAAAATACAATTATTTTGACGGTTTTATTCAGCTACTAACTAACTAAATACAGCCCCTTTAACGTCCCACTACTGGGCACGGGCCTACCCTCAATGCGAGGGGGATTTGGGCCATAGTCTACCACGCTGGCCCAGTTCGGGTTGGCAGACTTCACACATCTATCGAGAACCAGTCAAGTTCCCGCAGACGTGCAGGTTTCCTCACGATGTTTTCCTTCACCGTTTCAACTACACTTTTATATATTTGAATTAAATATTGGAAGAGATTTTTTTTTTTATCTGCCTTATATTTAACACCATTATGATGATACTTTCAAACTTAGGAGATGCTTAGAATGACCAAAAATGTTTTCTTACACAAACATTTTAAGCATGTTATTCAAATCGAACAACGCAAGTCATCTACCAATATTAGCGGCAATACAAGCTCTTAAAGCACACATAAAACAAGGGGAATCATCAAAAAACAATATCGTCCATTTCCAAGCACTTTCCGGTAACCAAACCCGTGTCCCACTCAGTATTCTGTCCTCGTAGCCAAAGTGCCGTGATTCCGGGTAAATAACACTTCTGGGGAACGGTTTAAGTCTCTGATTGTTTACTCTGTAAACTAAGACGAGGTGAGGTGGAAAATTGATTGTGTGTATTGCGGTTTAAGTACTTTTTATTGTAAACGCTACGTGGTTTTAAATAAAGGGACACTTTGGGTGTTCCAATTAAATAAAGTAGGTTTTAAAGGCATTCGCAAAGAAAAAAAATGTTTTTTAGGGTTCCGTACCCAAAGGGTAAAACGGAAACCCTATTACTGAGACTTCGCTGTCCGTCCGTCCGTCCGTCTGTCTGTCACCAGGCTGTATCTCATAAACCGTGATAGTTAGAGAGTTGAAATTTTCACAGATGATGTATTTCTATTGCCGCTACAACGCTTACAACAAATACTAAAAAACAGAATAAAATAATTATTTAAGGGGGCTCCCATACAACAAACGTGATTTTTTTGCAGTTTTTATAGATAATAGTACGGAACCATTCGTGCGCGAGTCCGACTCGCACTTGGGCGGTTTTTAGTTTTTGTATATCCTGGAAATACTAAGAGCTTAATTACGTACTACAGGCAGAAATAACTATAAGTTAAACATCTAGTGGAACTGAAAATTTTGTGTTATTGTATTATACTCAGGAAATTACCTCAAGATGTCCAAAATCTTGTCCAATTTTTTTGGCTCGTCAGTTTAAATTTTCCATTTTTTTTAAATAATAACTAATAACTACAGCCCTTTTTAATGTCCCACTGCTGGGCACGGGCCTCCCCTCAATGTGTGGGGGATTCAGGCCATAGTCCACCACGCTGGTCCGGTGCGGGTTGGCAGACTTCACACATCTATCAAGAACTAGTCAAGTTCCCTCAGACGTGCAGGTTTCCTCACGATGTTTTCCTTCACCGTTTCATACCAAGTGGTAATCTCGGATGTAAATGAGATTCGCACATGAAACCCAGAGGTGCGAGCCGGGGTTTGAACCTGCACACTTTGATTTGCAAGGCGTGCGTTCGACCACTCGGCTACCACTGCTATACTCGGCTACCACTGCTATACTCGGCTGCCACTGCTTTTTTTTAAATGTTGCCATAAAAATGTTGCCATTGTGAATGGTCCGAAAATATTAAATCTACGAAAACTTTATTTATAACAATATTTACTCACCTATTAATTATAGTGTACTCAAGAGATATAAACCGTACCATTATCTATAAAAACGTTTGTTGTTTGGGTACCCCTTAAATAATTATTTTATTCTGTTTTTTAGTATTTGTTGTTATAGCGGCAACAGAAATACATCATCTGTGAAAATTTCAACTTTCTAACTATCACGGTTCATGAGATACAGCCTGGTGACGGACGGACGGACGGACAGCGAAGTCTCAGTAATAGGGCTCCCGTATTACCCTTTGGGTACGGAACCCTAAAAACAGTGTTTAGATACACTGGAAACTTCGTATCTCGTTCTAAACCCCAGTCTAAGTCGGCTGAAACCGTCTGCTGTCTGTCCAATATGCCGTCCCTAGAGGCGACTGACGATCTTGAGACCTAGGATTACCTTCCCTACGTATTATCAAATCCCTTCGGGCTATTACTGTACTGAAGAAACGAATAGCTTGGGTAAATATTTACTAAGCTTAATAAGCATCATGGATTTTAATAGGAAATTTCTGGAGTATTTTTTTTTTGCATTATAACTAAAACACACCAAATGACAACTGACTTTTGTAATTTTTATTTCAGGACTTTAGTCTTGCGTAACCTCTTGGCAAATCCAAAAATTTTGCATATCGAGGGGTGAAAGTATATTTATTTTAAGTGACAATTTTGGGCCATATTGACTTATATATTTGGATTTAAGTAATTTGTTTGCGTCGCATGAGTATGCTTTTCTCTAAAGTTAAAAAAATTGTCGCTTAAGTCACAGCCTTTCACCCCTCGATATAGAGAAAATTGTAACATTTATTTATGTTTATTATAATTTTACAAATAAAAAACACACAAAGCAAGTAAACAATAAATAAACGAACGTAATACATCATCACGCCTGTATTCCCCGAAGGATTAGGCAGAGGTGCACCGTAGTGCGCCCACACTTCACCGATGTATTTTGGTCCCAATGTAATAGGGGGCGAGCCTATTGCACCGGGCACATTCTCCCTCAATACGAGGGAGATTTGGGCCATAGTCCACCACGCTGGCCCAAGGCGGTTTGGTGAACTTCACACGCCTTTCCATAGACGTGCAGGTTTCCTCACGATGTTTTCCTTCACCGTTCAGCAAGTGGTAATCATTGTTGAAAATGACATTCGCACATGAAAATTATCTCAGAGGTGCGGGCCTGGGATTTGAACTTGCAACCCTTACGTTCAAGGCGGGCGTTCTTGCCCGCGAGGCTACCACTGCTTTTGAAAAAGAAAATTGTAACATGTATTTATGTTTTTTATAATTTTACAAATAAAAAACACACAAAGCAAGTAAACAATAAATAAACGAACGTTTAATTAATAAATATCCCGCGTACACTATCGTAGTAAATTATTTTTGCCCAAAGTCAAAGGCGGAATGTCACCGCTCGTCGGATTCCCGTCACGCGCCCGCCAGAGATTACGCGATGGCTGTGAGATCACGCACGACCGACCGCCATTTTAATTTGCAACTGTCGAAAACTTGTGTCGGCGGCCGCCGCGACCATCGGCCCGCGCGCGAAGGGTTAACGAGATATTTCACGATGTGATTCTTTTTTCAAATATGTTATATTTTGTTATTTGATAATTTTATGACTTCAATAAAAATACATTTTTAGATGCAACATTTGTATTTAAATATTAGGTATTTAATATCATATTTAAAGCTAAATTATAAGATATTGTTTTCTTATATTTACGCGAATACTACACATTGAAATAAAACTATTTTACGGATTCTATCGCGTTTATTTGCTAATTTCTGCGTGGATCGGACCGCAAACAACAACTAAAAATGAGGGTACCCCCAGTTATTAACTATAACATCAGGACGTCTAACACCTCAGTCCCCCGTGACTATGGTTGCTGTAAAGCAGCCGAAACGTCGGGAACATAAAAAAATAAACGCGATAGAATCCGTAAAATAGTCTGAATTATAAGAATCAGACTCTGATTTTTTTAGTCTTACAAACCAAGGTACTTACGAATAGTCAATAACCAAAAAAAATAGTATCTCTGCCACTCATACGGAATGCATTTCCTATGGAGAAGAATGGGCATAGTCACTCTTTTCCAATAAGGTCTCACATTTTAAGTACTAGACAGGTAAAAAGATAATAATACACTTGATTTAACAGAGACTTAAGGCACAGCGCAGGTGCGACAAAATAGACTGTATTAACACACAAAAGAAGCACGTTTTTCAACAAAGTATCATCGATTTCGCGAGCGAATATTGAAGCGTGGTTATTACCACAGAATTTCAATCTTTATAATCTCTGGCACAGAGTCCATTTCCAAGAAAATTATTGTAAAGTCAATTAGGTTCTTCACATTATAAACTTTAATTATCCAAAAGCTATTACAAACTTCCTCCATCGCTCTTAATCTACGGCCATTATAAAGGCCCCCACACACTGCGTCGCGTGACTCTACCAATAACGGCTAACCAAATAGCAGGCGTGCTCTGAATCTACCAAATACATCATTGCAGCTCATATTTCATTGTTAGCTTAATTTTTTTGATAATTTACGGTCTTTAATAAGTGAGTATCGGTTTAATGGAAAATTAATAAGTAAGCCTTGGCCAACAGCGTTGAGCCCCGTTCACACTTAAGCTGTATTTTTGTTGCAAATACTGAAAAGACCCCTTGAACGCAAGGGGTGCAAGTTCAAATCCTGGGCTAGCACGAGATGATTTTAGTGTGCGAATGTAATTTTCAATAATGATAATTACCTGCTGATCGCTGAAGAAAAACATCGTGAGGAAACCTGCACGTCTGTAGGAAGGCGTGTGAGGCTCACCAACCCGCACTGGGCCAGCGTGGTGAACTACTGTAATACTATTTATCAAAAAAATCGTTTTAAATGTTTGGCGACCATTTTTTCAATATTGAAAATGTGCGGGTTGATACAGTTTTGCTAATTAGCATCTTGTTAGCAGAGTTATTATTGTTTTAAAGGTGCTGCCTGATCACATAGCGTTGCTGCTCCTGAAAATTTTCGCAAACTTACATAATTTATGATATTGAAAAGAGTAACCAATGAGTTTCTTACCGGCTCTTCTCAGCGGAAGTAGCATTCTGAACCGGTGGTAGAATGTGACTATTTGTAAGTGATTTTTGGCCTGCACGGCAAAAAAAAAAAATTTTTTAAATTGTTTTTTTTTTTAACAGTCCTACCCCTTTCATCAATGAAAGCGTTGTAGTATCACTATATCACACTAAAAACTTCTTATAAACCATGAATATAATACAAATTTTCTTTACATGCCTCTGGAACCCCCATCACGTTTGTCCATTATAGCATAATGATAATGGTCGCTCGCCGTAGGTGTCGCCACCGTAGACACACATATTAAGCCGTCTAGACGGAGTTTATTGAAAAATTGTTACGCTTTATAGTATCTACACCGATGTTTAAACTATTCAGAAATAGTTTTAATTTAATTTAACATTAAGAGGGAATGCAAAGAAATATTTTCGTCTTATCGGCCCCAGCTTCCATACGTCGCTATACGATATCCATAGCACCCTGCATCCACTGGTGCGAGCGAATAAGCTCTACGATTTTTGATAATATTCTGTATATAAGTATACTTAGCAGCAGTGGTAGCCGAGTGGTCGAACGCACGCCTTGCAAGTGTGCACGTTCAAACCCCGTCCCGCACTTCTGAGATTTATGTGCGAATCTCATTTTGCTATAAAACGGTGAAGGAAAACATCGTGAGGAAACCTGCACGTCTGAGGGAACTTGACTAGTTTTCGATAGATGTGTGAAATTTGCTAACCCGCACTGGGCCAGCGTGATGGACTATGGCCCAAATCCATATTGCATTGAGGGGAGGCCCGTGCCCAGCAGTGGGACGTTAAAAGGGCTGTAGTAGTAGTAAATAAGTATATTTAGAGATTAAATTTCACTGGTAAAATCCGCGCGACTTCTCGTCAAAATTCGCTGTCTTCATCGATGACATTATGACATTTCGTTAAAAAGTGAGCTTTTTATTTCAATTAATAAGTAGGTAACGCCAGACAATACATACTCGTCGTATGAGCCCAAACTAAGCTATGTACTATGTGTACCATACAATGAACTGGGGGCGATCCCAGTTACATCCAAACCATATATATGGCCAAAAAAACTTTTCAAAATTTGCTTCTGGCAGGAATTGAACCCGCAGCAACCTCCCTCAAACCGATGGACCAATACGTCATCGATAAGGTAATATAGTTCGTTTTGGTATCGGCAAAAAAATTGTCGAGCGAATATTGACGTACCTGTTAGTGCAGGGCTCAACACCGGGCGCTACTGTTTCGTATATCAAATTGAAATACGTCCGAACACGGCTATTGTGTGAAACGCAACACTCAGTTTTATGACTATGGATTTGTGGCTTATAAATCAATATCTGATATTTGAAAGGCTATTGAAATTATTTTTGATTTATGTTAGTTGAAATAGGTTTTCTTGCTTTTTTTTATTATGTAGAGTTTATATAGCAGTGGTAGTCGAGTGGTCGAAAGCACGCTTTGCAAATCAAAGTTTGCAGGTTCAAACCCCGGCTCGCACCTCTGGGATTTAAGTGCGAATCTCATTTTCATCCGAGATTATCACTTGCTAAGAAACGGTGAAGGAAAACATCATGAGGAAACCTGCACGTCTGAGGGAACTTGACTAGTTTTCGATAGATGTGTGAAGTCTGCCAACCCGCACTAGGCCAGCGTGGTGAACTTTGGCCTGAAATCCTCCTCACATTGAGGGCAGGCCCGTAAAATAAAATAACTACAGCCCTTTTAATGTCCCACTGCTGGGCACGGGCCTCCCCTCAATGCGAGGGGGATTCAGGCCATAGTCCACCACGCTGGCCCGGTGCGGGTTGGCAGACTTCACACATCTATCGAGAACTAGTCAAGTTCCCTCAGACGTGCAGGTTTCCTCACGATGTTTTCCTTCACCGTTTCATAGCAAGTGGTAATCTCGGATGTAAATGAGATTCGCACATGAAACCCAGAGGTGCGAGCCGGGGTTTGAACCTGCACACTTTGATTTGCAAGACGTGCGTTCGACCACTCGGCTACCACTGCTATAAGGCAGGCCCGTGCCGTAGTAGGATGTAGAGTTTAACAATAAATTATTAGAAACAGCTGGTAATTTAAATTTTCACATGGAACCCATGGAACCATTTTATTTATTACGTATACAGCATGCTTCAGTAGTCAGAAATAATACTGTAACGACTGCATCAGTATAGTATACATAACCTTTGTTGTAGCATGTGCGCCAATACTAGACTTATGTCGCGGAATATGTTGATTTTGTCTCTTTTACTCGTATGAAATGAGACAGAGAGCGAGCTAGCGAATCTGTGACAGATGTCTAGTCTTGATATGCGTGTTAAAACAACTGAATGGGTTAAAGGTTTTATCAGAATTTGATCTCGTTTTTATTTATCATTGCCAACTTTCAAATCATATAATATCTCAAGTCCTGAATATTTTTATTCAGTTTTATGAATCCAAGTACTTACCCCTTAAAGATTTAGTTTACATTAAGTTATAGGTCTGTCCTAAAGCTTCAATCCGATACTTGAGACAAATACTATAAGGTCTAAATCTCGGAACCTAGGATAGTTAGGTATAATCTACCTTCACTATGTATCGACATTTTACATACCGTATAAATACCTAAAATATTATTTCCGACTTCTGATACATGATATATATTGTTTTCTTATATTTACGCGAATACTATACATTGAAATAAAACTATATTACGGATTTTATCACGTTTATTTACTATTTTATTTTACCGACGTTTCGGCTGCTTTACAGCAACCATGGTCACGGGGGGACTGAGGTGTTAGACGTCCTGATGTCATAGTTAATAACTGGGTACCCTCATATTTAGTTGTTGTTTGCATATATTCCAATCTTCAATAACACTATGAAACGTCTGACAAAAATCTTTTTACAAGCTTTATATTAGCTTGCAATGTATGTATGTCCGGGTGGAATCTTGCAACTGAATTTTATATCAGTTATCTTTAACCGATTGAGCTGAAATTTGGTATATACGCTTACTTTTGATGACCATGCATGCTTAGCTATGTGGCGTCATTTTAATTCCAATATGGCGGATCATCCAAGATGGCGGAATAGTTATTTTTTCTGCACTACCACAGTATGGGTATCAAATGAAAGGGCTTGCTGAGGAAAACACGAAAACTAAGGGCAATTAAATAAAAGCTTGTTTTTTTTTTTAATAAAATACGATTAATTTTCTTAAATTCTGTATTTTGCATAAATGTTACAAAATCTAGAATTAATCAGTTCACCTTTTATATGTCAATATTAAATCTCCATGCGTCAAAATTCGCCTGTCGGTGTCATTTCGTTGAAAGTGAACTTTTTGTACATATTAATACGGTTCGTTTTGGTATTGACAAAAAAATTTACACGCAAGCGTCGACGCTCCCGTGCGGGAGTCAGCAAACAGACCCACATTTCATCAAAATCAAAAGTGTCAAAGCAAAATGGAAATCAGGATGTAGCTGGTTAAATTCAGTTAAAACCAGAAGCGAACGTTTGTTGACGTGACGTAAAACTGAGTTTTACCAACAGGCGAACAAAGGTGTTCGTCACTTCCAATTAGCACGGGCCACGTCCAATTCACAAGTCAAAAAAAGAATCAGCCTTTTGATGTTGAAACGAAATGCAGTTTAAAAAAATTAGATTAACGCTAGAAAGGTAATGAGTCATATGTTGTATGATAAAGTGTAGTCACAACACGATCCATAGACTAGATGTTGTTTTTCTGTGTCTTCAACTTAAGCCTATCCTTTATTTGTAAGCTTATATCCGGATACCCAGAAGAGTGGTTCTGCCCTTACATTATGTATTATTACTTAACAGGGGGATAAATTGTAATATTTTTTCATGATTTATAAATAAATAATTTATAATTTTACTTTATAATTTATATACATAATATACATCATCACGCCTGTATTCCCCGAAGGAGTAGGCAGAGGTGCACTGTAGTGCGCCCACTCTTCGCCGATGTATTTTGGTCCCAATGTAATAGGGGGCGAGCCTATTGCCATTATACCGGGCACATTCCCCCTCAATACGAGGGAGATTTGGGCCATAGTCCACCACGCTGGCCCAGTGCGGGTTGATGAACTTCACACGCCTAGACGTGCAGGTTTCCTCACGATGTTTTCCTTCACCGTTCAGCAAGTGGTAATCATTGTTGAAAATGATAATGACTTTATAATTTAACTTAGGCTATTCTTAGTCTTTAAAGAATTTTATGGAATAAGATGAGAAATGGTTGCGCATGCGGTTAGCGAAATTGCATAGTACTTTCTGCCAATTTAAAGTAATCAATAGCAAGAACAATATCAGTAAAAAATGTGTATTGAACCTTCATACATTATCACATCTAACCAAAACAGCAATTAAATACCTAATTAATGACCGATTGATGTCAAAAAAATCTTGGAATTGTGATTAATAGCTATGCAAAAATACATCATCCACTGATCTTATATTATTTTAAATTAAACCTTATTTCGCTTACCTAAAGTTTCAATTGAAATTCCACATTGGAGAATATTGATTTGTTATCGCGTATTGTCAATAGGCAATGATTTTCGTTTTATGGGCAGTCGCGCGCCGGATTTCATAAATTGTGATGGTAACGCACGTTTGCCGTGCCTCATGCGGGATTTATGCGCCATGGTGTCCGTTAAACTGTGATGTTATGGGTGAGGAAGTGACACGCATTATGGAGATTATAGTACCGAAGTATATTCGGTACTATAATCTGATTGGAGCTAACCTTATTACTTGAAACATCGCTACAAGAAGGTAAGAGACAGAAAGATATGGCGCATTGTAGAAAAGGCCTTTGTCTAATGGTGATGATTCCATTTAATTCCATTCAATACACGATAGCCAAACTTTAGTGTTCGATGTGGAACTTTGATCTGAACTTTAATTGATTAACTAATACTACTACAGCCCTTTTAACGTCCCACTGCTGGGCACGGGCCTCCCCTCAATGCGAGAGGGATTCGGGCCATAGTCCACCACGCTAGCCCAGTGCGGGTTGGCAGACTTGTTCCTCACTATTTTCCTTCACCGTTTCATATCAAGTGATAATCTCGGATGAAAATGAGATTCGCACATAAATCCCAGAGGTGCGAGCCGGGGTTTGTACTTGCACACTTTGATTGCAAGGCGTGCGTTCGACCACTCGGCTACCACTGCTAATTGATAATAGGGTAATTTGAAATACATTGGGATCCGTGGACGATGTATTTTTGCGAAGCTATGACCTGTGACCCATACAGAATGCTGTCGAGTTTAGAGTTAGATTGCAATGTGTTATTGTAATATCAAATTTAGTTCAATAACACGCCGAAGCTAGAGCAGCGTACTTCAAATTCTAAACTTTTCTAAGCACTTACTTATTTATTTAAGAATGACACACCAACAGTATACCTATTAACACTTCGGAAGTAAAAATATTAAAAAAAAAAACTGGTCTAATAGGTACACCAATGACAGGCGTGTACAACATTCACCGGCGTGAGACTCGAACATCAAAAAATTAAACACAGTTGAAACTAAACTAAAAATATTCTAAAGCTAAAACTAAAACTATAATTTAAATTCTAAAAAAGTAAAAATAAATTTAAATGTATATAAGACTTCAGTATAATTTATATAATGTTATGTTATTATCTTATATAATGAATGTTGGTAAAGATTTTTTTAGCAGCCTGTTTTGTCCCACTGCTCATGTCTCTCGGTTAAGGATTACAATGGAAAAAATCTTACGTTTATTTTACATACTTAATTGATCATATATTGTTTCAGGTATGTTCAACGAGATGCAATAAATTCACTTCCGATGTAAGTACTTACTAGTACAGCCCTTTTAACGTCCCACTGCTGGGCACGGGCCTCCCCTCAATGTGAGGAGGATTTCAGGCCATAGTCCACCACGCGGGTTGGCAGACTTCACACATCTATCGAGAACTAGACAAGTTCATATCGAGAACTAGACAAGTTCTATCGAGAACTAGACAAGTTCAAGTGTAAGTACTTAACTATGAATAAACAAAAATATATATTTACCTACCTATCTACTGCACTTTCCACATAGCCGGAGAGTCCGGCCCTTATTTACAAGTACATAGCAAACACCCCAAAATCCCTCTCAACATATCTCAATCCCGGCTGTTAGGGAAGAGGCGAAATGTCAAACGCCATTCGAAAGGCACTCACCGCAAGATTAATGCGCTATTACGGACGCGAGGAAAAATATATACAAATGTAGAGATGGGTTGAAATGACGCGACGGTGCTTACGAATATCTTGTTGGAAAAATTATGAATCTTACAAAGGTCCCTTAAGATCCAGAAAGGTAGAGATCCCTTTTAGCTATAAGGCCGTCCATTGTAACACTTTAAATTTATATCGTATACCTACGTAGTTTGTATTACTGTAGAGGTTGAACAATAGTTACCTATTTATCTTAGAAAACTATGTTAGCTATACATTTTCCAATTATACAAAATTAAGTCAAAGTGAAATCATGTATAGGCCTACGGAGCACTTGCAAATTGTCAATTTACATTACTTCTTTTAGATGGTATGGTATGGATCCCAGAATATCAGTGACTTTTTTTTAAATTGTCTATACTTATGTCAAATACACAGTTAAAGTTATCTCCAGTATGTTGCTTTATCTATACATCTTCAGAATCATCAATTAGAGTCAGACTTTCTTTTATTCATGTAAACCAATACAAGCACTAATTAATCGTCAATAAAAAATAAATAACATTAATAGTATCTCTACCATCCTTGATTTGTTATTATCGTCCTATATTTATCTACATTCTCTATTAATCGTCTCGTGATTTACAGTCACATAGAGTTGTAAAACACTTAACTAACTCTACATTTCGTTAATCTGGAATTACCTCAAAGCCCATATCTCTGCGTGCAGATGTTTACTTTATAAACTACGAAAAAAAAACTAAAGAAATAAAATTCCATCTGTGAGTCAAGGCAGCGAATCTCTTCATTAAGCAAGAGTTTGCAAAACGTGGCTCCAAAGAGATTCATTTCAGACGGAGAGGTCGTTTTCTTTTTTCTTTAACGCCGCTATTATACTTGATGCTATCTTGTTTAAGGTAAAGTAGAAAATTTATTGAAAATAAAAACATTTATATTTTAGGAAAAAAATACTGTGGACAGGATTTTGTCTGTTCTATAAAATAAAGTACCTAGTAATTAGTTCTTAAACCATTGTTACTAATACCAAAATGAACTTAATTACCTTATAAAAAAAACACATTTTTCATCGATGTCATCGATGACGCGAATAAATTTAGACGCGTGGATGCGGCATAGAAATTCAATCTTTATTTGTATAGAAACAGAGTTCATTTTTAAAAACGACAAGTTAGTTGGCTTACCCAGTGGATGCACGACGTGATAGACAATATTTTATTTAATAAACACACTCTACGTTAATAGCAAAATCATGAATAAAAATCCAATCTCAACCGTGTTAACACTTTTCAATTTCACCAGACAATTTCTTAATGACAACTTTATCTCTGTAACCGAAATTTAAAATTTTAATCCTTATACTCATAAAAATAAAGAACAGCAAAGCCGCAATGCAGAGTCTGTTTAAACACAGGCTATGAAGTACAGTCATGGTGAAAATTTAAATCAGTTTATCCGAGTTTGGGATTATGACGGTGTGTGAAACCCCGCGCCGTTGTCGTCGCTCGGGCGCCATCTCCATGCAAATTGTTTGGGCCTCAGATATGTAGGCCGTATTCCAGATCCCGGGGTTTGGTGAGGATTTAAAAATTGTTTTTAGCCGCTTCGGCATAATTTGACGTTTTGATTTTGACGCTATTTATAGATAGTATAGGATTGGGTGGGGTATTAGGTATACAAGTATTTGCTTGCAAATATTATCTTCTTTTACTTATTTCATCGAGTCTAAAAGATGTTTTATGGAGCTCAATGGTAGCACAAGCCATTCAAAACCTTAAATGAATTGAATTGAATGCAAATATCGCTTGTAGCGTGTAGCTACGAAATCTATTTATTTTTTATCCAGCTATTAAGTAATGTCACGCTGCTTAAAATATGAATCTTTACTTAACTGTCACTAGCAGTATTTTCTAGCAAACAGTACTAAAAGGAGAATAAACATCCCGGTCTGCGAGGCAGTATCCCCTTATTTATTTTTAATGTTCCTCCCGCCTTTTGAACGCAGATTTATATCGAAATCTTTGCTGTCACAGGCAGCTATGGAGAATTATATTTCCTTTCCTTGGTCTTGCGTGTTGCAGATTTTGATCGAACGATATCACGATTGGGTCTTTGTTGGTGATGTTATTACGAATTGACTTCCGGATATTGGATAAGGCTTTTGATTTTTAATTAAATTCTGGTGACAACTTATTTTCGTATAAATAGTATCAATGTTTTTTTAAAGTTATCTCTTTCCTAGTTATTGGTTTTGGATTAGAAAATGCTTTAGGTTTTTTCTTAACGTCAAATCTTGACTTCATTACACAATACAGACATTTGCCGATTGAACTAATAGTTATAAGGTATATTGAATCAAATTAATTTCATCAATAGTCTTCATAATTGGGTTAATAGACGCCTCTGCAGAGATTACTGTTTTGCGTGAATCCTACATTGAATTGAAATCTCCTACTTAACCTACTAATTACGTCGATGCGTAAGGCAAAGTGACTCAAGCGCCATGTTCGGTGATATTGAGATAGATACTGGATGGAATTTTGTAATGCCACCTGAAGGGAAAGTGCTCTTTATACTGTAGATAGAAAATAGTACTCAAAGAAAACCAAATTCCTTTATTTTTGAATACTGTATTCAAAGATTTTCGAAAATGCGTTTGCCACACCCGAGAATCGAACTGACTAAAATCTGTAAAAATTACACCCTGTACTTTTATTGCATCGATCGTTAGAGTCAATTATAAGGATGAAATCTCTCTAACAAACTTGGTAAATTAAATGAAAGGAAAACTACGAAATCTGTTTGTATAATGTAATTTATTTATATATAATTTATAAAATGAAAAGTTAACAAAATGGCTGTTCAGTTAATTCGTCTTATAACCGTCGATTTACATCATACAAGCCACAGGTAGTTAAACACATTACGTCTATATATGGGCTGAAGCTAAAAGTTCCCGAAGTCATTGACCACCAAACCAGCGAAGCAATCAATATAATTTATATAATACTCCCCGCGAAAGCTACACGACACCAAAAAAACAAAAAGCGATTTGGCAGCCAACAATATTCGGCAGTCACTAACCTAACGTTAGATGTCCGATCGTAAATCAAAAGTAATTCGGAAAGAATTTACCGGGGTAAAGTTTCCGCGGTAAAGTACCAAAGAATAGTGTATAACAAGGGGCATTAGGAAGACCGTAACTGGGAACTGTGATTGGTAAACTTTTTTATGTGTGGCAGTGAGACGAGGTTATTGTTGAGTGTGTGTGTGTGTAAGATTATATACTTGTGTAGACATAAGTTTTATCTCTTTCAGATTTGTCGATACAATGACGTCACTTTGAACGTCATGTACTAGACATGGCTTGATGTGACGTCACTTTCTCAACTAATTTGACAGTGAATGAGATAAAACTCATGTCTACGCGGTCATGCTAAGCCTACTGTAGTTATAGCATGTGCACCAAGACTAGACTTATGTCACAGAATATATTGATTATATCTCTTCCTCTCGTTTAAAATGGGACAGAGAGCGAGCGAGCCAATCCGTGAAAGACGTCTTGTCTTGACATGAACGCTGGCACCACTGGTTTTATTTTCTAATTATGACTTAACTTTTATAATTCTGAAGTCACACCTTAGTTGATATTTAATGAAGATGGTCGACGATTTGAACACACAAAAAATACCCAAGACAAGAAAATGTGGAGACAGGAGGGGAAGGCCTATGCCCAGTAGTGGGACATTCAAAAGGCTATAAAACAAATCCTATTTTATTTTACCATTATTTTACACTACTGTAGTTACATTAGTGCAAATTTATGGTAATTATGTACTCATTACATATCCTTAAGATCATGGCTATTGAAAATACATAACATTATAGAGTCTTAAGTATCCTTTCAAACATAAAACATTCTCAGAAACTTGATCATAAGACTTCATGTTTTGGACATACAACACCAGATCAAGTAGACGGAGCAACAAGAAACAAGACACTACAAGTTTTTTTTAGTTTTGTCTAAAACATTCTTCGTCAAACATGTCTTTGGCCAGTTCGAAGACATTACTGTAAACTTTCCACAACTCTGTACAAACTTTCCACAACTTCTGTGTTTTTACGTATATACAATTTTGAATTTTATTGTTCTTGTTATAAAACGTCTTAAGCTATTAAAGTCATCGAGTAATTTTTTTCAATTATTTTACTCAAAATACGTTCGAATGGAATGGCTTCGTTCCCATGTAATTAGTGAATTCTTCAGAATCAGATTTTTTTTATTCATGTAAACCAATACAGGCACTTACGAATCGTCAGTAAAAAATAAATAATATTAATAGTATCTCTACGAACGATCAGAACGTTATGACTATTTTTAAAGAGTTATTATCAATATTCCTAGCAATATGAGATAAATGTTTGCACTAGGATAGGAACGTCAATAATGTCCATGATGGGGTTGCATCCACATCATCATCTATTAATAAAATAAAAAGGCATGTCCACTTTTTACCCAAAATCCCACACTGTGGGATGGAACTTGAAACTTTACAATTACGAACGCGGTCCTAACCACTACGCTATTGGTACCTAATGAATGCTTACGCATCATTGATCATTCCTAACAATGTTCTCACTGTTGCTGTGTTGCCTTTGATTTCCGATAACCACACGCGTGCACCTTCTGATTACGATGTCGACACGTTCCGTTGTTTCTGTAGTTTGCACCTTTGTAGCTTTGGGCTCATAATTAAGGAGGATAGAGGTTGGTTTGTTTAGGTATTGTTTATGGTATAGTTTGGTATCATTAACATGTCACCGAAAAACAAGAGGTCACGAACCATAAAATATTTTAAAGTATGACGTGAACTCTCTCGTATCTCGTTTGTGAATTAATACGATCAATAACTAAAATACAGGGCAGTGTTATCGCAACATCTAACAATGGGCAACAGATAATAATTGAACTCAAAGCCTGTCGACAGCAGACCTGTTGCGATACGTAACTGTTATAGTATAGCTGATTGTTATCGTTCAACACATAGGAAAGGTGATAGTTAAAATCCTACACTACTAATATTATCATTATGAAAGTTTGTGAGGATGGATGGGGATGTATGGATGTAATGATGGATGAATGTTAGTCACTCGTTCACGCAAAAACTACAGAAGGGATTTTGATGAAACTTTATATTGATATTGAATACTCGCAACTGTACGGATGAAGTCGCGGGCAGAACCTATAATATATATAATATCATCACGCATGTTTTCCTCAAAGAGGTAGACAGATGTGCACTGCAGTGCACCCACACTTCGCCGATGTATTTTGATCCCAATGTAATAGAGCCATTCCCCCTTTATACGAGCGTGGTTTCCTTCCACTTGGAAGGAAACCTATACAAAGATATTAAAAAATATATTTGTGCATTCTTATCTTTTTTATTACCACTTAGTAATCATGATTAAAAATGACATTCGCGCATAAAAATCTCGTGTATTTAGTAAGAAGACACTTATCTTAAGACACTTACTTAGACATAATATCAAACAAACACTTTAATTTATTTGTTTAGATTGAAATATCCAACAGCTGCATAATATTATCAACTTGCGAATATATTTTCCATTTCCATCGAAATACATTTCGTTGAAATATTTACTGGCATCCTGCCGCTTATTTCCTTCACAATTGACAGTGGCTTGCATAAAGAGATCTCATTCGGCGATCGGGCGCGTCATTCCAGAGATACCCGAGCAGATGGGGCAGTTTGAAAGGTCCCAGGGACCTCTGAACATCAAAAGAACCGGTTACTTAGTGCCAAATTGGCATGAGATAGGTTCCTTATTTAAAAATATATATATTATCTGTATGTAATATTGCTCCTGCTATATATGCATTTAATATGTATGTGTCAAATATTTAAGTGACAAGAACATCAAAGGAACCTGTTAATTAGATGCCAAATTAGGTTAGGATACGCTTTTTTATATATTTTTTTATATGGTATCTCCAAAGCTTAGGCGGTAAGTGGCCAGTATCAAATATTTAAATATATTTTTTTTGACAATTAGCTGTAAAAGTTTTATATGTGCAAGGCACTAATATTCCAAAGTTAAAAAAAATTCTAAATCCAAACTTATGTTTAAATAATTATAATGGGTGCGAGAAAAAAAATGTAGAGAATGTAATCTCAATTTCCCTTTTTGTTTGAAAGACCGAATAGATACAAGTAGAAGAAAGTTAACTAGTACAAGGAAATATCCCGTGGTAGAGTATTTGGCCAAAAAACAGCATCCTTAATAAACGTCATGTATCTTATACGTTTTGCAGGCCTCATTTCGTTCCCATATCGCGTCTGTTCATTACCAGAGCGTGGTACAAGTCAAATAATGTTTAAGACGAACACATTCTTGGCGAGCGAATTAAATTAACTTTTTAAAAATGTACTCTGTATTCATATTCATAAAGGTTCTTCTACAACTTCTAAAATTCTTCTAGAATTTCGAGCGTAACACTATGGCTATTTATTAAATATCTAGTATAGCCTACCAACACCTCACCACCTCAATTTTTTACCGAATTGGTTCTGAGTTAACTGTCAAAAACTGAACGTAATATTAAAAAACTTTTTTCTTTATTCATTTTTCGACTTGAACTTTTGACATTTCATTACTGTAAATATTTTCGCATTGCTCGCCATCGAGGACGACTGTGAAAAGTGACAAAATTTAGAGTTGCCTAAGCTTACGCTTTTCCAAATCGGTCTGGTAACCTTCGGCGGCTCTAGGATCCTTAGTCATCGAATAACTGTGGATGAAACGATTGTTTTCTTGTGCATCCGCTTAATATTTAGGCGCCACATTGAGGCGTTACCTAGTATAAGCAAAAAGGTTATCCTATTTTATACTTTACCCGCTAAAGCTTTTGACTCAATATCAAATGCATAATATCAACATTCCGTAAGTAGGTCGTGATGTTCGTTTGCTGTCTTATCATTACCATCGCCACGCGTGATAAGAGTACCCATAGAAGTAAGCAGACATAGCTACGAGCGGTACATTGCAATGTAGATACTTTTCCTATGAAAAGTCAAAGAAAGTCTTTTATTGATCGCAGAGTATTATAAACATCGCTTCAATGGGGCCTTAAACTCTACATACTCAAAATCTAGTGTCATCTAAACCCCACGTATTCAAAGTCTAGTCTCATCTAAACCCCACGTGTTCAAAACCTAGTCTCATCTAAATCCCACGTATTCAAAACCTAGTCTCATCTAAACCCCGCGTATTCGAAAGCTAGCCTCATCTAAACCACACGTATTCGAAACATAGCCTCATCTAAACCCCACGTATTCGAAAGCTAGTCTCATCTAAACCCCACGAATTTGAAACCTAGTCTCATCTAAACCCCAAGTATTCAAAACCTAGTCTCATCTAAACCCAAAGTATTCGAAAGCTAGTCTCATCTAAACCCCACGTATTCGAAATCTAGTCTCATCTAAACCCCCAGTATTCAAAATCTATTCACATTGAAACCCCACATAATCAAAATCTAGTCTAAGTTAATGGTTTCCCGCTTCTTAAAAGCCACACCTACCAACCGGCTTAAACCTATCCGAACTACGTAAGGTCTTCAGATTTAATAAGGGTCCGAAATTATAACTAATTATCCCAGATTAAGGATGGCAACTTTTGCCGTCCCAGTGCCGGGCCCTCACAGCCCCAAACAAACAGTGTTAAGCTGACTCAACTTTTGTACAGTATTATCGCGAAATTTGCAGGTATTTGCAAAAACCAGTCGCCGGACGTGACTGCGCAAGCCATTTTGAAAAATTCCCTCGCTATGTGTGCACGTTTTCGATAATTATTTCGTCGGGATGTTATCGGTTTAGGGAAAGGGTTTAAATTTTTTGGATTTTTTTTATTAATAAAATTCATGATAGCGTGAAATTGACTTGTTAAGGACCGTGTACCTTTTTTAAAGGGAGAATTCGTAAATTATAAAAGTATTCAAATAAAAATAAAGTTCCGTTTTGTTTGGGTACAATTTAGTTATTTGCAGTATTTACATGATTATAATATTTATTTGTGAATGTTTTATATTTCGTTAAAATTTAAAATCATCCTTTTAGATAATAATAAATTAAATAGACGTATCAAGTCACTCTGTAAAATGATTCACATCATCATGTGAAAACTAATCTCACTCAATGTAACAAACCTATAAATATTTGTTATTAACCAATTGTAACTTCCTTAAACTCTACAAAATGATACCAATTTGAATCAACCATAAAACATTTTTGCCATCCCATCGATTGCGTAACCTTACAACAGGGCCATCAACACGATGTCCCCACAGCACTGGCTCTACATAAAAAATGTCCTCCCATAAGAAATTTCAACCACCCAATAACCGTAAACACAATTTTTTCTCTACCGTTATCGTAAACACTGTAGGTATGAGAGAGATAGATAGTACAAAACGTATGTAATAAAAAGAGACGGCAGATGAATTTTCTTTGGTAGAGTTTTTAGTCTAGGGGATTTTTTAGTGTAGAGTAAATACTGAGGTGTTTATTGGTCCTTATGTAAAAGACTTCATTTGGTAGTTGTTGTAAATAGCAAAAGCAACTAATGTCCATCTTTTCTATTACTAGAAAACGTCAATACCAAAATGAACTGTATTAACTCATACAAATAGTTCACTCTTCAACGAAATGACATTGAGAGCGCGAGCGAATTTGACTTTTGGGGGCGTGACCATTACGACAGAAATTCAATCTTTATGTATATGACATAAGAGTTCGTTTTGGTGTTGACAAATTCTGACGTGTGGCTTTTAACTCTTGTGCGAGGTTAATTAGACTAGGCTGGAACAATAGCAGAACTCAATACGTGTCAAACGCAGCCCTCTTGTGGATATGACGCGGGGGATGATTTGATTGACAAATGGCTATCCATAAATTGTTATTGATTACTTAATAATGGCATCCCAATCTCTATTAAGAGTCGCCTAGTGGCTAGAGAAACACTCTTGTTATTGAGTGGTTCCAGGTTAAATTCCCACCCATCATGCTCAGCATGACAGTTTGGACATAAGTTTTAACTTTCAAACTTTTACACTTGTCGAATCAATGACATCACATCGACCCATTGTCTGAGGACATGGCAGTGCCCGCCAAGTCGAGCAAAAAAGCGCCACGGCTGTAACATCCTTTTCTCGAAGTAGTACAGGCCATTTTCGACCCACTATAACTTTGTTGTGGATAAAACTAGAAGCCTGAATTTTCAGTAACCAAGCAGGCATTATATAAACACAGTTTATTGCAAATTTTATTCAACTTGAACCAGTAGTTTATGAATTATAACTAGTCCAAATGTCTTAATTTTGTCACTTCTAAAAGACATAGGTAGACACACTCGATGTGACATTATTTTCTCGCCAAATGTGTCAGTATTTAGGGTTCCGTACCCAAAGGGTAAAACGGGAACCCTACTACTGAGACTTCGCTGTCCGTCCGTCCGTCCGTCCGTCCGTCCGTCTGTCACCAGGCTGTATCTTATGACCCGTGATAGTTAGAGAGTTGAAATTTTCACGGATGATGTATTTCTGTTGCCGCTCTAACAACAAATACTAAAAAACAGAATAAAATAAATATTTAAGGGGGCTCCCATACAACAAACGTGTTTTTATAGATAATGGTACGGAACCCTTCGTGCGCGAGTTCGACTCGCACTTGGCCGGTTTTTTTGGTAAACATTTGGATCCACCCTGATGCCCCAATGCCAGGGGCTTAAGGTAAAAATAAGGAATTGCAGCATACATGTTTTAAAGTGATTATTCAGTGACATCAGTATATCATCACAAAGACAATCCTTCCATGAAAGTCTTTACCCTTACCAGATATAAAACGCGTTTTTTGTACTCCTCTCTCGGTAAATGCGAGGCCCGAGGTTTTATTCATACGCACCGAAGGCGGCGGCGGTAAAATTGGGAATCATCAAATTACGGGCCGGCCGAGAGATAAGCGAAGCAGTAAAGTTCACTTCTGGAGCTTGCAGATTGTTTTATCAATGGCAGCGATGCGGATAACATTTTATATGTCGCCCAATCGAATGCGCGGATAAGAATATTAGATAAGGAAGATGATTCAGTTACATTGCGTGCATGTACCCCCAATTATCCTGTGTGTAACTTAGATAGAGTGCGGGAGACTTAATGCGAGGCTGATTAAAACCATGACCCACCACGCAGACTCAGCTGGTAGACCTGACAACCTATCGACAACTAATTAGGTTCTCTAACACATGCAGGTTTCCCTCACCGTTTTAGCAAGTGATAATCTTGGATGCAAATTAAATTAGCACTAAAAATAAAAGTGATTCCCACCACTTTTATGTTTGAACCTGTACACTTTGACCGTCAAGCGTGCGTTCGATCACTTGGCTACCACGGCTTATTTAACTAATGATGTTAGGCACTGCATATGACCCTGAAAAGAACAAAGTGAGATCGCATAGTTTAAGTAACTTTCCAATAAAACATCTTTTATATAACACCTCATTTAAAACTGGCAAATACAACGTCTGTCTCAAAATTGGAATCCCCGGGATTTTCGACGAATTGGCAACTGTAGATCCGTCTGGCAGCTCGCTGAGCGGTTGAGCGGAGGAAAGGAATCGATTGGTGGTGCACAATCTCGCCTGGTGTTAGCTGGCGAAGCCGCGAGCGAGCAACAGTTCCGATCCGATGCCTCTCAATAGTCTGTACACTCGGCCCTCTAAGCCAGCGGCATAGTAACAGCGGAGTATCAGGTTGTAGAAATATAACGCAAGCAATGCGTACACTCATGTAGTTTAAAACCAAATGAAATGTGGTTGAGTGAAAAATAAATGAAATTTGGCTGTAATTACATGTAGTTTCATTTATATTTCACTTCCGTAAGCGATCTGAAATAGACAATATTGTAAATCACATAAATTTATGGAGGTGATTATGTATTCTACTTAAAATACAAGTGTAGGTGGTTCTCTGGGTTCCATGTGCGAATCTCATTTTCATCTGAGATTATCACTTGCTAAGAAACGGTGACGGAAAACATCGTGAGGAAACCTGTGTGCCCGGTATAATGGCAATAGGCTCGCCCCCTATTACATTGGGACCAAAATACATCGGCGAAGTGTGGGCGCACTGCAGTGCACCTCTGCCTACCCCTTCGGGGAATACAGGCGTGATGATGTATATGATGATGATGATGTGTAGGTGGTGGGTAAGATTGAAATTACTTAAACTATAGCTCTGAGCACTTAATATATATAACCACACTGTTGCAATGTAGGCCGCTGAGCTCACAGCACCTGGTGGTTACCGGTCCGATTCCCGTCAGCGCCAAATTTCGCAAATGCCCTCATCGGAATTTGGCCTAGTCTTTGTAAAACTAGAATAGCCCGCAGTCCGTTGTATGGTACCCATAGTAAAAGCTTTGCTTAGTTTGTGATTATGCAATGGATATGCGTTGTCTGGCGATATTTCTTTATTAACCGACTTCAAAAAGGAGGAGATGTTCAATTCAGTGCCAATTCATGTGTGTATTTGCCTAGTCTGAAGTAGATTGGCACCTACTCCAAATGTAATGTATCCAAATCTAATTGTAAGGTTATTTGTAGCTTTTTAGTGCACTTTGGTTTTTGAAGTCGGTTTTTTATATCCGTTTGTTAGACCGCTTCATTGATCGCTATTTTCATGGCCACTCCAACAAAGCTAGACCGGCGGCGCTTCGCTCGCTTTAGATAAAGGCATTCGATGTTTTACAGAGGCGGGCGCTGAAAACTGCGGAGTACGCGGTCAGGTCGCGCCGCAAGCTCTCAGTTGCTTTTATACAGCTGTTAACGGATCTGTGTTCAGAATGTTTATGCAGTAGTAGTAGCATGTGCGCCTAGTCTAGACTTATGTCTGTTGTTACTCTGTCTCTTTCTCTCGTATGAAATAAGACACAGAGCGAGCGAGCGAATCCGTGAATGAGGTGTATTTATTGCATTGCAACTTATAAAAAGTTTATAAAACCTGACGACGGAAAAATCGTAGCTTACAAGGCAAAATTGACTCCTCCCAATGTTAACGGTGAGTTAAAATTGAGGTTATATTACCCGGGCTATAATAACAATCGATTGACATCTTATTCATCAAAATCGGATGAATAGTTTAAGCGCTACGCAAGAACGTATGTTCTACGTAAATGTATATTCTGAAGGTATGTAAATATAAACACACATAAACTACTAAAATCATACACCTTCCTTTTGGATTTGCCGTTGTCGCTAAAAAGCAGACATTGATATCACAATAAATGTTAACTAAGCATTTTCACTGAAAGTGAAATACTTATCTTAATCCAATCTCCATTGTTCTAAATAAGAATGGAACGAGTAACAATTCACAAGAAGAATCGTCCGAAAAGCATTTCATCAAAATGGTAATAGACAAAATACTGAAAGAATTCACAATTGCGTGTTTTCCTCGATTCCCGCATTCTATCTCCGGCGCTGTTATATTTGTATCTCGATCGTCTATTTGTTGTGGCATTGGGCCCACGTACACTGGGGCGTTAATACTCACGCGTCAATACATTTGCCAATACGAAAACAAACCCTGTGTCAAGATACATAAAGATTAAATTTCTGTAGTAAAAGCAATTCTCTCACGTGTCAAAATTTGCTTGCGCTGTCAGTGGCATTTCGTTATTGAATGAACCTTTTCTATAAGACAATAAATGCGTTTTTACATTGTCAATTCGACGGCTTAGTGGTTACAGCGAAGGCCGCTCGGTTTATTGTACCGGGTGGATGCGCGTTCGATTCCGTACTTTATATTTAGACATTGGTTACACATACATACTTTCACACATAACACATGCACACACACACTCACACACAAACACACACAAAGAGCGAAATTTTATGTTAATTTTTATTATTATAATTTTGTCATGTATGGAGCAATTTGTAACTTACGCATTTTAGGGATATGAATAACATTGCAACACAGTTTTTAACTTTCGCAAATGTCAACGTTTTTATTATTATTTTTGACTTCGCTGTTATTTTGTTCCAAATAAATTTTATTTTATTTGTATTTTTTCTATTTATATCCCAAAACTTTAACCAACCATCTTACCACAACCTATCTTGCGGCAATGTTTATCATATTATTTTCAGTACTTGACAGTTTACTCAGTACAAAATTTGTCAAAAATTGACTGTTACTATTGAGACCACAGTACTTTAAGTGGTGGATTCATCCGCCATCTTTATCACTGTTATCATCCATTTTTATTTATAATGTGTATTTATTGGATTTGCCCTTGCTTTTAATTACTTAACACTGGCTGAAATACCCGCTGAACGCAGATGGAGCCACTCCTCATCTTATTCCATTAAATATTATAATTTCATTCATTCGTAAAAAAAGAAGAACACTTTAAGAGGTAGTGGTAAGTCCCCTTACCAGCGAAACTAGCTGTTTATTTAGATTCTAAAATCTTTATATTTCAGCTTTAAACACACCCCAGGTAAGAGAATGTGTGTATTTTAAAGCCCTATTTACATTACGAAACTAGTGGCGTGAAAGTAGAGTCGTGACATTGAATCAGAATCAGAATATTTTTTATTCATATAAACCAATACAGGCACTTATGAATCGTCAATAATAATAGTAGTATCTCTACCACCCATTCGGAATGCATTTCCTATGGAGAAGAATGGGCAAGAAACTCCATGGTTGCTTTTTTCAAATAAGGATTTACATTTTTGTGTTTTTCTTTATTAACAATTATACAATATAAAGTTAATGAGGCTATACATTCTCAAAACACAATTAAATCACTAAACAATCTACATGTTGGACAAGATTTAAAGGTAGGAAGGAGGAGGAAAACGGGACAAATAGCTAAAATCCCTTAAACTAGTTCCTGTGGAGCCGGACCAGCGCCTGACCAAGCGTGTTTATCCCCTAAATAATCACCTATTGTGTAGTATGCGCGCCTGCATAGTGTATGTCTAATGCAAGTTTTAAATTTAGTTTCATTTAGGTTAATGACGTTAGGGGGAATTTTATTATAAAATTTGACACAGTACCCCATGAAAGATGTGTGAATTTTCGCCAGTCGAAAGTGTGGTTGGTCTAATTTATCTTTATTTCTAGTGTTAAAACGATGGCCATCACCTACTTTTCGAAACAGATGTAAATTTTTCCTTACGTACATGATATTCTCGTAGATATATTGGCATGGGACCGTCATTATGTTGATATCTTTGAAGAGTTCTCTTAGGGAGTCGCGACTACCTAAAGTATAGATGGCCCTAATGGCCCTCTTCTGTAAAATAAAAACGGACTCAATATCAGTGGCCCTACCCCACAATAGAATACCGTACGACATGATACTGTGAAAGTAGCTAAAATAAACTATTCTCGCGGTGTCTACATCAGTTAGCTGTCTGATCTTTCTGACAGCGTAGGCAGCAGCGCTGAGGCGCTTTCCTAGAGTTCTAATGTGTGGACCCCATTGTAACTTTGAGTCAAGCGTAATCCCTAAGAAAACAGTCTCATGAAAGAATTCAAGTTTCTCCCTATTTAGTACTACGTCACAATCACTACTTCTAACATTTGGCAAGGAAAACCGTATACATTTTGTTTTCTTACTATTTAATACTAAATTATTAGTAGTGAACCAATTATGGACCTGAAGGATAGCGTCATTCACCTCGTCAAAATTATTTACATGTCTACCTACTTTAAAAATCAAAGAGGTATCATCGGCAAATAGCACTATCTTCGCCCTGTTTTGAATTATCAGGGGTAAGTCGTTTATATAGACTAAAAATAGGAACGGACCTAGAATAGATCCCTGGGGGACGCCCATTTTAACTACGGAGCCTATCGATTTAATACCATTAATTTGAACAGTTTGTTGCCTATCCCCTAAATATGATTTTAGAAAGTTAAGGGCTCTATTTCTCACACCGTAGTGTTGCAATTTTAATAAAAGTATGTCATAATTGACGCAGTCGAAAGCCTTTGAGAGGTCACAGAAGATACCAATGGCATACTGTGAGTTCTCCCATGCGTCGAAGATATGCTTTATTAAGTTTACACTGGCATCGGTAGTGCAACGGCCTTTAGTGAAACCATATTGTTGGTCGTGCAGGATGTTATTTGCATTAAAATGATCTAGTAATTGACTAAGCATTATCTTTTCAAATACTTTACTAAGTACCGGCAAAACAGAAACTGGCCTATAATTGTTTGGGTCTTTAGTACTACCGGATTTGAACAACGGGATTACTTTACTTAGTTTCATTAAGTTAGTTTTGTTTCATTTCTTAGTTTCATTAGTTTTATCAACAGTTTCCCAGTGTGAACGCCAAGTTTCATGTATTCATCGATGCATGCACTGTGATGTGATTTCAAGCCACTAGTTTCGTAATGTAAATAGGGCTTTATAGGTGTAACCTCAAGCTGTTAAACTGAATGTATTGTGTCAGTAATTACAGTTTACTTGTGATCGTGTCCGGTGCGTCGCTAGCCGACGATATGTTTACTGATAAATATTGATCGACACACTGCCGTCACGACTGTCTAACAAGTTATTGATCGGATTAAATAGGTACTAATGCAATCATTTTAAATTACCAGTGACTTCTTCTACCAGGATTTTAGAACAAATAAATTAAAAAGTGGCCTAAATTAAGGTCCCGTCAAAATCGCAAATTACCCGGATCAAACAAAGAGACAGAGATATGGACAGACAACAATGTTATAAACTTGACCTTACCAAAAGACACTTAAGATTTTAATTAATTTGTAAGTATATAAAAATAAATAAATAAATACATCATCACGCCTGTATTCCCCGAAGGGGTAGGCAGAGGTGCACTGCAGTGCGCCCACACTTCGCCGATGTATTTTGGTCCCAATGTAATAGGGGGCGAGCCTATTGCCATTATACCGGGCACACATGTTTCCTCACGATGTTTTCCGTCACCGTTTCTTAGCAAGTGATAATCTCAGATGAAAATGAGATTCGCACATGGAACCCAGAGGTGCGAGCCGGGATAGAACCTGCGCACTTTGATTGCAAAGCGTGCGTTCGACCACTCGGCTACCACTGCTTTAAGTATCGGCTTGTAAGTATATAATTTATTGGTATTTAGAAATTGTTGAGTTTGTACCAGGAACAGTGTCGTAGCTTTGTGTAAAAATGAGTAAATTCCTTAGAAAATAAAAAAGCTATAAGTAACTCTAATTTTAAAAGAATTAAAGTGCGATACATTTTATAAATAGCAAACAAAGAAATATTCAGCCATCATAATTTTATTTAACTTATCCTTTCATATTTTATTATAATTGTCTTGCGCATTTAAAGCGGAAGCTAATGGAGTATACAAAACGTCGGATGGGTCTCGCTTGGTAAAAATTGAAGCACATGATAAGTTGGCTCGCTTATACACATAAACGTCAACCTAACATATCGTGTTGATAAAAATTGGTCGTGTTCGTTTTGTCGGCTTCCAACGTAATAAATGCTTTTCATTCCCAATATCCGTGTGTCACACATAACATATGAGAATAGCCCAACCACGCAGACGTGCGAATCCTGGTAGCAGTCTCCGCAAACATCAGTCACACACACACAAGAACAATGTTTGGCCAACATAACTATGTTTGCCCAATGTTATGTTGCCGACCGCTTTGTTGCGGCGAGACAGTCTTGTTGATAATACCCGATGTATAATCGGCACACTGGGGCGTCGACCCTCGCGCGTCTAAATTTTGCTCATACCAAAATGAACTCTGTGTTAATGCGCATAGAGATTAAATTTCTGTCGTAAAAGCCAAGCCCCCACGCGTATTTATTCGCTCGCGCTACCAACAAGATGGACAGACCTCATCAAGTCCTCAACGAAGTGTACTCTTAATGAATGTGCACGTAATGCTACTGACAGAGAGAGATGGAGAGGTCTCACAAAAACCGCCAGGAGTGTACGACTAAGAAGAAGAATGAATGTCATTTAGTTAAAGAATGAACTATTTGTATGAGTCATTACTTTTTTTAATGGCATAAAATTTGACGCGTGAGTATTGACGCCCTAGAGTGCCGGAGGCCTAGTGAATTTTGACCCGTTGGAACGTGGCTTTTACCACAGTAATTCAATCTTTATGTATATGTACACAGAATTTGAACTTGCACCCCTGACGTTCAATTCAGGCGTTCTACCAACTAGTCTACCACCGCTGCCAGCAAAGAAATAAATTGTATTCTTCAATAAATTCGACACTTATCACTGGAACGTCTGAAAAAAACCTTTCACCTTAAAGGGATCCCCGTTGAATCTAATAAAACGGGCGCGCAAGATACGCTCGCCGAAATTACGGGGTCATCGGTGTCCGTCCGAACCGTAAATCTGTCGTCGGGTCCCGCCGCGACCCCTATCTCAGTAGACGATAAGAGGCCCTATACTGCACGTGTACGAGATTCAAAATGTTCATAGGTGTGTTAAAATATGGGTTCTTCTAGGTAAGTATATAAACGATTATGTCTTGTCAGAAATGTTTTTCACCTTTAATTAGATGTATAAGTAGTAAACGTGATGTGACACTGACAGCTGTCAGGTGATTGTATAGTGTGATCTGTGGCAAGACTACACAGAGATAGCATAAACATGTATCTGGGGGCAGTGTATAACTAACATAAACAAAACAATAATTAAAATGAAGACTTCAAATTAAAATACGAATAACACAACATAGATTTTTTTTTAATTCGGAGCATCACAGTTCTGAAATCAGCTGTTATTTTTTGAACTCTCTTTGATCTATAGGTCAACATAGCAGAAAGGACGAGAAAAGGAAAAGAGACATCGGTATTCTGTCTTCGTTACGTGATTAGATACACTGTACCATGAAGAAGCCTATTCATAACCACGTTTTATATGAACCAAAAACAAAACAAAAAAAAACTTGAAAAAGAGTGACACAAATACCACCACGTAATTTAGCAGCATCTTTTAAATATTACTTTTGACAGATGTTGTATTAATTTAACTGTCGCAAAATAATCAATCAAAATAAAAAAAAAATATATTCGTGTAGGCCAAAAAGCACTTACAAATAGTCAGATTCTACCACCGGTTCGGAATGCTGCTTCCACTAAGAAGAGCCGGTAAGAAACTCAATGGTTACTCTTTTTAAAATGATAAATAGTAAGGATTATGAGTAATACATTTTCAGGAGCAGCAACGCCATGAGAGCAGGAAGCATCTTTGTCTCAATACCAGAGAAGAATTATACTCACGCAGTCTAATATTAGATACAGATTTTGGAATTACGCTTAGGAAGCTAGTATAAGGTGCGCGTCAAAATATTAATAAGGATTCATCCATCTTTATCATGTTAATCACCCATATTCATTCATAATGTGTATTAATATAAATTTGCTCTTGCTATTAATTACTTGACACTGACTGAAATACCCGCTAATCGCAGGTGGAGCCATTCCTCATCTTATCCCATTAAATTTCATCATATTATTCATTTGGTAAAAGAAGAGGAAAGAAAAACTACAAGAGAAGTTATAGCACAGGGGAAGTTCAAATATCGCGCAAATATTTTATGATTCGCATCTCTACATCCGAAGTGCAGTAGTATTTTGAAATAAATGGTCATGATATAAATTCTTTCCTGCGATGCTCGCTGGATCCCAGTCGTCGCAATTTCCTATCACAGCTCGCGTTCACTCCTGTCGGAATTGCTTCCTTATCTTTAATCAATTTCTGTATTACGTCTGTCTACGTCAGATGTTTCATGTTATTTTGGATATTATTGATCTCTGTAACATGTAGGACTAACATGAAACAAGTACGTACTTATTGAAAAAAGTATAGTAACGGCAAAAATATAAATCATAGAAGAAAAAAATACCTTAGTTTTGTGGAATTTAATATTACTTGTTTATATTTTTGTCATTTTCAATAATTATTACCGCAATAATTATTATGAGCAGTGGTAGCCTCGCGGGCAAGAACGCCCGCCTTGAACGTAAGGGGTGCAAGTTCAAATCCCAGGCCCGCACCTCTGAGATAATTGTCATGTGCGAATGTCATTTTCAACAATGATTACCACTTGCTGAACGGTGAAGGACAACATCGTGAGGAAACCTGCACGTCTATAGAAAGACGTGTGAATTTCACCAACCCGCACTGGGTTAGCGTGGTGGACTATGGTCCAAATCTCTTTATATACAGATATCTTTATATATATAAATCTCCTGTCACGATGTTTGTCCGCGGTGGATTCCTAAACTACTTAACCGATTTTAAATTAAATTGGCACCCCGTGAGCAGTCTGGTCCAACTTGAGAGATAGGATAGCTTAGATCACAGCAACGCGTGGCGGGTCTGCTAGTAGATTATAAAAATATATAGGTATAGATTATAAAAACGGGACTTTAATAAAATATCATATTTTTTAAATATATCAGTTATAATAGATACCCATTATAATACGGTGCAAACTCTGAAATATATTCAATTTTCCCTCATTTTCTATTTAAACAGTCACTTGCTATGTATATTGGCGTGGCAATAAAAAAGTAACGCAATAAGTGCTTTCAGCTACTTTTATGGCTCAAGTTTTTATTGGAGCCATTTAAGACGTAATATAAAGTCGGTCGGCTCGTAAATCTGGCTTTCCTGTGAAGACTGATGGATAACAGTTAATACAGAGTAGGTATTAGAATGCAACCTTAAGGAACATCTAATATTTTAATTGACAAATATCGCCAAACAACACATACTCATCGTGCGATCACAAACTAAGCAACACTTGTACTATGGGCACGTTGCAATAGACTTAGGGCGATCCCAGTTACACTCAGACCAAGGCAAATTCCGAAAAGGTCATTTCCGAAACTTTTCGCTGACCTGAATCGAACCCGCAACTGTCTGGTTTAGTGAGTCAAGTGGCCTTCTCTCAAACTAGACTCACCTTATAAAGTCCGTAGTCTTGTCTAAATGTAACATAAACCCTATAGAAAAGAATTCATTGCCAGTTTTACAGAAAATTACTTAACAATCACCAAGCTGCTTCGCTAAAAGCTCTCATTCATTGCTTCCATTCAACATCAGGTTTGTTCGGACATCACGTAATTCCTCCCAGGAAATGAATTAATTCCCTCCCCAATCTGATTTACACCACGTGTGTGATACGATTTCAAGCACTGCTTTTATTTGATTTTCCTTTTTCGCGCTACGTGTTGTATTGTCTCGATATTCGGGACTGATCGCAATAGGAGTGGTGATTATTGAATTTGTTTCTACAATCTGATTGTTCAAATCGAATTGATTATCGTGATAAAGTGATTCTATGTTTACAAGTACAAGTATCTTTGCGTTCTCGTTTAGATAGATAATTATTTATTGTTCCACCAAAGAAGAGTAGTACAAACTACGTATTCGATGCAGTGGCATTATCAAAATCGGAAAATGCACGTCTATAGAGAAGCGTGTGAAGTTCACCAACCCGCGCTGGGCCAGCGTGGTGGAATATGGCCCAAATCTCCCTCTTATTGAGGAGGAATGTGCCCGGAATAATGTGAATAGGCTCGACCCCAATTACATTGGTTGCACATCTGCCTACCCCTTCAGAGAATACAGGTTTGATGATATATTATGTTCAACATCATACTGCCCATAATATACGTTAGTAATTGTTATACGAATAATTTGAGAGTTAAAATTTCATTACTAAGTTGCTATCATTTCAAAACAAAGTCTCTTGGAATTCCACTGCATTTTACATAGATTTCTCTTGTAAACTCCTGAGCGATGCACTTCCTGTAACTAGCTGGAAGCGATAACCAGAAAGCAAATTGCCACTTTCCCGTGATAATTAACTCTTTAACTGGCGCGGCTCACTAATTGCCGTGCCAGGGAGCCGGGGCATGTCTGGCTTTTTGCATATCCTCACGTGGATTTGTTAATCAAACACTTTGTATCTTAGTTTTATCTGTTATAATATCCAGTTTTAAAGCTTTCGCACTCTATGGCGTCAAATTTTGTGCGTTAAATTTGTTGTCCATACCAAAATGAACTCCGTGTTAATATAAATAAAAATTGAATTTCTATGGTACAACCCAAGCCCCCGCTTCAAAATTCGATGGCAATGTCATTTCGTCGAATAATTAACTTTTCTACAAGTCAAAAATAGAAGTCGTCCCCCTTTTTTATCACGTTCATCATCCCTTTAAATCTATAATGTGTATTTATTGAATTGTCTCTTGCTATTAATTGCTTGACACTGGCTGAAATACCTGCTAACCACAGGTGGAGCCATTCCTCATCTTATTCCATTAAATGTTATTTTATTGATTTGGGTTAAATAATAAGTCAAAGATTTTGGTAGGCACATGACTTTTTTATTTTATCCGTTGGTAAGTAAGATTGTAGTGGTACTACATTAGAAGTGTTGATGACACTATTAAAATATTTTTTTCATTAAATTTATGACATTTTATGTTCATCAAATAACACTGGCAAGGTTGCCTTATGTCCTACTTAATGTCCAATCACAACAGTGTATTTAGATCAAAAAGTACATTCAAAACTTGAACTACATCAGTATACAATGTCTACGGTATCTATTCCCGTAACTAGACGTAACAGTTACCCGTCAGCTTCAATTACATACTCTATACAGTAGTTATATTGCAATTATCGCAGCAGCGAACCCAGGATGAAGTTAAATTTTCCCCGGTTCCTGGTTCCTAGTCAGACACTCTACATGTTACATTATTAAACTCTATTTAAAACTCTTACACCCGTTAATACGGTATGTTTTGTTCATTCATTGTTTTATATCATAAAAATACTAGTTTCTTTGCTGAGGTATTGATTTCTGAATACTGATATAAAATATCACAAAACTATATGTATATAGCAAGCAAGACAACAAAATTATTTTGGTAGTAGATTGAATGCAAAAAGAATGGGAAACAGGTCACTTATATCTGGGTGATCTAAAAATTCCGGGAATTGTTTGCCAAATCTACTTCCAAAACATTTAGTTCATTTCACACGCTTCAATAAGTTGATAGACATACAAATTGCTTTCAAGAGTGTATCTTGAATTATTCATAAGTAATTTCATTCTGCAGACATTGTACAGGCATTTGAGTATCAATCAAAGTCTGATACAACAAATGATTTAGATGTAACATTGTGTTCAATACGTACCACTCATCCAGACTTTCCACCGTTGTTGCCCATCAAATCCACTCGAATAATTAATGTACGCAAACAATTTTGCACAAAACATGACTAATTAATTACCCCACTCGGATTCAAAACCGTAATTCTACCAAAATCGGCTCAAATGAAGCTCCGCCATCATTCAGACATAATGCTAATGCTACTTATTTATTGACGGTAATCCATTACTACCAACCACTCCTCAAAACCTACGATATCAACCACTTTACAAGTACACGAGGTTCATTTTACATCGGCTGTATGATATTCTCTGTCCAAAGTAAAAAGGTATTTCACTGGAGGAATTTTGAATGTGGATAGGGGTCTTGATTGTCAGGATGGTTCTTGAGCTTCAAATAAGATCCGTTCTAGCGGTCATGTCTTGAGACTACAGCTAGTATAAAATGGTCACCTTTGCCGTTTTGAGTAAGACGATTTTGTAGGGTATTGAAGAAGTTAGTGCAGTTGAGAGGGGTCATGATTGAGTGGTTAGGTGAAGGGCTTTCAAGAAGGGCGTGCCCTGACCGCAGCTTCGCAGCCTTAGTGCGCTTCCACGGAAAGCATTAGTTTATGTATTACATACGATAGCATTAACGTACCAAGGTAGATTCTACACAGTCAAAAATATAATGTACATTCCTTAAAACCAATAATTTGATTAGAACAAGTAAGTAAAGTTGGATACAGTTCGACTACTTAATAAGGGTAGTCAATTTTTTTTCACACATACTATTACGACACTTGAAAAAAAAAGCTTGAATGAAATCGGTAAAGTCGGTCTCAATGTATGTAAGTCGTGATCAATGGAAATAGGGATTCATTTCTATATAATATAGATTTATTCCATCATTAATTTATTAATGTCGAGACTGGCTAAACAGGAAATAAAGGAATTCTAACATTAAAAAAAAAACTTTTTAAAAACAAGCTTTTATTTAATTGCCCTTAGTTTTCGTGTTCTCCTCAGCAAGCCCTTTCATTTGGTACCCATACTGTGATAGTGCAGAAAAATAACTATTCCGCCATCTTGGATGATCCGTCATATTGGAATTTGAATGACGTCACATAGCTAACCATGCATTGTCATCCAAAATAAGTGTGTTTACCAAATTTCAGCCCAGTCGGTTAAAGATAACTGATTTAAAATCAGTTGCAAGATTCCAATCGGACATACATTGCAAGTTAATAAAAAGCTTGTAATAAAAAATAGATCTGTTCCAAATAATCCTATTGATTCTTCAAACGCAGTTTACGACGCTATTTTGACATCATAAACTCGGACAAACGTCTCTTCAATATCAGACTTTCACCTTTTTTTTAGTTGAACAATGTAAATAAATCTTCATTCCCATCCAGGATTCACTACCATCCCCAAAAACGTTTCATCCCTTGGACGTATTCCGCCCCTTCCATGTCCGTTCCGTTTAACGTCCGGATGATCTGCGTGAGGCATTAGTCAAGGATTGCCTGGAGAGGACCACTTAACGGACCTTAAGTTGTAGTCATTAAAACTAAGGAAGTTAATGTGGAAAGATGCGGGACGGGAAATGCTTTTGTTTGAAGACATTCGGTAGGGTAAGAGATCCAATAGCTAGTACTTAAATCAGAGTTTCATTATTATAAAAGTGTATAGTCTAATGAGAATGCAAAAAAATACACATGAAATAGATAAACTCTTCGATCAACATAACGCTTTTGTATTGACGAATGCTATTGTAAGTGTAGGTATTGTAGAGAAAGGGGAATTTCTATGAATTTGAGGCTAAGTTTATTACGGCAATACACTTTGACAATGTTACTTGTTGAAATAACTCGCGAAGCTAAGCGAGGAAGGGAGCAAGTTGCTCGCAGATGCCTGCAAAATTCGCTCGCTTTAGGTTGTTTACCATGCCTGTCAAAAGTGTTAACACACGTTTAAAAATCTTAAGGATAGCTTTGTTTATCAATGATCAGTGGAATCTAACCCGTATAACCATCAGCCAATCAGGTTTTGTTGCAATTAGATTTGGCTGGTTATATCTACACTAGTCGTCAAACTCGAGGCGGCCAAATAAATGGTCGCTCACTCGCCCTTATCAGGGTGAATCCGTCAATACAAACCTGCGAACGGAAAACATATACAGCCAGCCTCAAATATATACCCAGCCCTCTGCAGAATTGAAAGAAGGCGCGAATCAAAACAAAAAATAACAGACAATTTAATTCAAAACGCTCAACTCCAAAGAAACATGTCATCCGTTTCGTTAAACACTTTTTTGCGAGCCATTCCAAACGGATGCGTTCCTCACTGGCGTGCGCAAAATTAACCCTATTCACTGCGAAAATAAAATTAAAAAAATATATATGTGAGTACTTTATTGTGGAACGGTCTCGAATTGGGTTTTTTACCCTCCCGTTCCCGAAGTACATGTGTGGGAAACAATGTGTAATCTAGTTGGACAAATTAAATCTTCCCTGTGGGGAGTTTCTGATTGCGTTTTATTCTGGACTGTATTAATATGATGTTAGGGCTAATTTTATGTTGGAATCCGTGTGGTCTTTTCGTAGGTTGATGCTGTGTACTTTTTTACGGAAAATGAAGATGGATCATGTGTTATAATGTAATTATTGCATACTTTTTAAGTAAAAACTTGAAAGTATACTAAAAATGAATAGCCAAACATTCTGTTTTTTAAGACCCAAAGTATCCCTTAATTTATTTAAAAGATTTATAATGCATTAAGAGTGCATTGTAGGTGGTTTATATATTGAAATGTATATAAATATAGGATTAATCAATAAGACCCATTTCATTTTCTGCATGAGTAGAGATCCCTTGGTAGTTATGCTTAGCAAGTTTAGTTTTTACAATACCTTTGTCTTTGAACAAGTCTAAAGAGAGCCGTATTTAAAGGATATTTTGTATGCGATGATATCTGGCAAGACCGTAGTAAACTTAAAACCCTCTAGCCAAAATAAAACAAAGCATACAGAACATTTTAATAAGAAAGCATCCTTCACATTGCGATGGAAATATTCAACTTATTCGGAAGCATTGTCTTTTGAACGCTCTGTAGTTTCATACACTGTAAAAAATATTAAATTCTCCATCATATTTTCAACTTCATCACCGTTGCAGTAAGGTTCTATCTTGTATGTGTCATTGGTATTTAAATTGAGATTCCACTTCGGTTAGACCTTACAATGTCTTGTGTTGTTTTTTTTTATTAGTTTTGTTGTGTTTTTAACGTTTGGACCATTTTGAAACGGGCTTGCTTTAAAATTATTTCCATTAATACAATACTAATTCATTAACATTAGAAATTAAACGTACTGTTTTCTTATATTTACGCGAATACTATACATTGAAATTAAACTATTTTACGGATTTTATCGCGTTTATTTACTATTTTATTTTCCCGGCGTTTCGGCTGCTTTACAGCAACCATGGTCACGGGGGGACTGAGGTGTTAGACGTCCTGATGTCATAGTTAATAACTGGGTACCCTCATATTTAGTTGTTGTTTGCGGTCCGATCCACGCAGAAAGTGCTTACGGTGTCCTGAGGTCTTGCAATGGTACACTTGGTTTTGGATTTAATCATATTGATTACTGGATCCCAAGTTGGTGGTAGCACCCAGCCATCTTCCCTATTGAAATTAGGATGTTTTTTAATTTCAATGGCCTCACGTATCATCCTTGGTCGGAGTCGGTGTTCTTTTGCGAGGATATGCGGTTTATCAAATCTGATATAATGGCGGGTGCGGTCCTGTACATGTTCACAGATTGCAGACTTCGTGGAGCGTCGGTGTTTCACGTTATTAACTATGACATCAGGACGTCTAACACCTCAGTCCCCCCGTGACCATGGTTGCTGTAAAGCAGCCGAAACGTTGGGAAAATAAAATAGTAAATAAACGCGATAAAATCCGTAAAATAGTTTAATTTCAAAATAAACGTACTGTTGAAAGAAATTGTTAATTTAATAAGTTTACAAAAAAATTAAAACATGGCCATAAGAAATTGTGATTTTCAAAGCAAAAACCTAGTTATGTGTACACACTATGGTCTAGAGTTGCTTAGGCAGTGCGATAGAAATACATACATACAATATATTAATCATAAATCTATGGAGTATCGTCGACACTTGCAAGGCAATTCTTACTAAACAACAAAAAATCGTAAAATGAGTGATATATACCAAACGACGCAGAAAAATCTGGCCTTTCGAATACTACTACTACTACTACAGCCCATTTAACGACCCACTGCTGGGCACGGGCCTCCCCTCAATGCGAGGGGGATTCAGGCCATAGTCCACCACGCTGGCCCAGTGCGGGTTGGCAGACTTCACACATCTATCGAAAACTAGTCTGCTTCGCCTTTCGAATGGTATATATAACTATATAAAGGATTGCCTTTCAAGTGTCGATTTGCAGTTTAATTAAAAACATATTTTAAGCTAGTTGGGTAGCTATTAACCAGTTTATAAAACTTTACTCGACAAACAGATTATGTATTCGTATTTTTTTCTAAATTTCTCTTCAATTTCTCGCTCGTTACCATATAAGTATTTTAAAATGTACAAATGATTACCAAAGTAAAATAAATTAATGTACAACCAAAAATCACGCTTATCTCAAGAAATCTTATCCCCGCCCTCGGCACAAAACTCTTATGAACCACAAAAAAACTGCATGGCTTCAGGAAAAATACCGACATGGGAGCTGAAACACCATAAAACCACCCTATCTTGCAAGTTTGACATGTAACGAATATTATGGGAATTAGATAACTGTAATATCCCCGCGATTCTGCCTCGAGGCGCTCTGTTGTCGGAATTTCCTTATTTGACTTTTTTTAATATTTGTGTACATAGCCTTAGGATACTTTTTTGTTACGATCTGATACATAAAATGCGCATCATTAAAAGTTGTTTTTTTTTATTATATGCTTGAGATGAAAATTGAAATTGTCTATGGTATGAATTCAATGTAATGTTGGATCAAAAATAACGCCTTTGAGTAACCTCGTTTAATCTAATTTCTGTTGTACCAATAAACTAAAATAAATTTATTTCCGATTTTCTGACCCTCTTTAGTTTAGTTGTAGCTTGCGTTATTAGTCTAAAACTAATAATATGTTTTTTTTTGTTACAGGTAACGTGTAAGCTCTAAGTTATTCGAATTGGTAATGTCTTTAAGTAAGTTTTACTGAATTTATGTATATGCAATATCTTTTGTTTTCATGCACAGGAAATATAGATTTAAAGGAGGTTTTTTTATATTCTAATGGTCACTGGCAACTAAACACTCAAACATAAATATTATAATTCTGTATTTGAATTTCGAAATCAATTATATTTTTTATGGTAGAACTAGACCTCAAGTTTATTGACAGAACTCAATTCAAAAAAGGCTGTTCTAAATTCAAAATTAAAAAAAAGTAATACTACAGTTGATCGATTGAACAATATTCTATCATCGCCATGACTAATCGCGTTTCCGCCATTTAGTTATCGGCATTCCGCGCGGTTGGCAGCGCCGATGTCTTTATTGAGCAATTTTTGTATATACGCGCGCGCTTTTATTGTCATCTCTGAATTATTGCGCGCGATAACGGCTCCTTTGTGGTGAATCTGTGTGATCTTTATGGAAGACGTTTGATTACAGTTACAAATTGGTGTGCACTCATCGTTTGAATCATACAGCCTTTTATTAAAAGACTTTAAGGCTTCTGTACTAATTAAGAAGCCTTGATATTAAAAATGTATGTAACTATACATGCCAAAAAGAGAAAAAATGCCATATTGTTCATACATTACGACCAATGATATTTGAAAGTACATATATCAAAATGTGTCAAAAAGTCGTTCCAAAAAATTGTACTGAAATTTGTTTAATTGATGCCACAGTCGTCTAGTCTTGACTTAACCTGATGTACGTCAAATTCACACACATTATTATCAAATGTTAGGAAAATATCCCTTTTTAATGTAATAACACGCTGATGTCCTAACGTGAACAGCTAGCCTGTATATAAAGCACTTCTGCTGGTAAAAAAAAGTCATATCAATCCTGTTATTTAATTTTTTTGTTGTGTCATAATCAACCCGGTATCGTGACAAAAAGTAACCTGGTCGCAAATACCCACACTTAACCGTGCAACTGCCATTACGTGGCAAAGACAGGCCCCGCTGCTATCTCCGCGAACAAGTCCAGTTTGGCCCATTAACCCTGGGCCTGCAGATAATGGCCCGATTGTCCCGCCTCGCTACGTTGTAAATATATGACGGGGGGACGGTGAGGCTAAATTCTTATTATTATTTTTTGGTGGTTAAGTTCATTTCTGTTTATGGAATCAGAATTATTTTATTCATGTAAACCAATTCAGGTACTTATGAATCGTCAATAAACAAAAATAATAATAGATCGTCAGATCTTCAGAAATCTCTACTACCCCAAAAAAATAACTAATAAAGTTACTTTTTTTTTCTATACGAAAAAAGGTTACAGCTATCTCAGGATTGCCTCTAGATTTTTACTCAAATACACCTAAAGATATTGGCGTTTGCGTAATTTTTATGAACATTATCTTGTAAAAACTATTCAAAACTAGAATATATTTTATTTACTTTTTAAAATAGATATAAATCTTAAAGCGTCAAGATAGTTTGCCAATACTATAACCAACTCTGTGTCACATACATAAAGATTGAATTTGTGTGGTAAAAGCCAAGCAAACACGACTCGCTCGCGCCATCAATGAAATGTCGTTGAAGAAAGATTTTTTTCTATGATTCAATACAATTCGTTTTGGTATTGACAAACAGTTTGCTTGGCGCATTTACTGTCAAGTTATTAATTTTACAAACAAAACCGCGCTCACCGGTCAAATTATACGTTACGTAAACACCGTTTGGTAAACAAAGCGTTACGCGATGACTGGCCACAAAACTACGGGGCTGAAAGGCCCACACGCGGGGGGTTAGAATCAACTCATACACCATTAGGTTGATGAAGAAAGTATTTTATCGCCCAACTTGCGCAATGCGACGCGTCTAATTACTTGTGAAAGAGAAAAAAAATGTTTACGACTCCATTCCCCCAAGAAATTGACAGGGATGCCTTCGGACACCTACATTTACTCTAAGATACGTCACTTAGAACCACTTGAGTTTATAATTATTATTTCATCATTATTGATCCAAGTGTACGTATAAGCAAATTGAAAGTAGAAACATCTATATCATATACCTATTAAAATCAATAGTTCAATGTGCTTGCATTGGTTGCACGCGCTATTTCCGGTCACACCAATGCCGCCAACCCTCACGCGCCATTCGTTTCCGGAAGACAATGACCGACCGGCCCGTTCCGATTCGCAGATTTCCCACCGCTTCCGTTCCGTCCATTCGACATTCGAAAATTATTTTTGAATTTTTAATGCTTCCTCGTTTGTTTTTTAGAACAGTACGGTGATTTTAAAGTCTCAACACTTAACTTTATGACCATTTTACACAGACCAGATACCCAGGTATATGGTGTGTGCCATTTTATAAGCCTTCCTTTTTATTTTTTTGTTGAGAGCTAGGCTCTTGAATAACCGTCTAAAATCGGTGCCTATTTCATACGATGAAACCTTTTCAGGATTTTATTTTTTTAATATTAAAACTTTTACGGAGGCCAAAGTTTTTCAGCTTTGCGCATCTGTGGCAGAACTCCCGCAAAATGGAATCGTAGGAAATATTGACTGTGAAATGACACTCGACGCATTCAATGGTATAATGTTGCAACTTTGAAAGCTACTTTCTCATCTCTTTCAAAGTAAATATCGTTCGAATTTCAAAAACTATTTGTCGGCAGGCAGCGGCCATAAAAAAAAGCTAGGATGATTTTGTCTTTTGTTTTTTTTTCTCCTTTCTTAATTTATTTAGCCAATAGAGTCAACGCTTGATTTTTACGGTATCATCTTATTGGGTAAACTTAGATTTAAGGACCAGTTAGGTGAAGACAAGTAGGTAAGGACTACTTAAGGTTGAATAAAATGATAAAATTTTATCAAAATTATGTTTAGTGACCTAACTATCTACCTGTATCACGATGAGACAGTAATTTTCCCCGTTAATTTAACTACTTATCTTGAAATTTACGTAACTGACGTACATTATAAACGGGTTCAATGCTATTTGTACTTACTTCTTCAGCTCTACCAGGATAAATTTAAAGCAAATCATGTCTCTAAACTTTTCCTATAACAATAAAAAAGCCGACATTGAGCACGGCAGCGCGCCCGCCAAGTTATTCAAAGTGAACAATCTACCAAATTTGTGAAATGCGTAAAAATATTTCAATAGAAATTCTTGAACTTTAAATATTTGGCGACGCCGTAACAAATGAGAGGCGAATGAAAATAAGAAGATATAAAATCCCGCGCGCGCGTCTATATGTTTGTCAGTACTAAAATGAACTGTATTTACTTATAGTAAAAGTTTTTTTTCCAACGTAATGACACTGACAGCGCGAACGAATATTGATAAATGATAGCCTGGCTTTACCACAGAAATTTAATCTTTATGTATATTGACACAGAGTTAGTTTTGGTATTAGAAAATTAATGGTAAAGAAAAAACAATTTAAAAACAAGCTTTATTTCATTGCCCTAAGTTTTCGTGTTCTCCTCAGCAAGCCCTTTCATTTGATACCCATACTGTGGTAGTGCAGAAAAATTAACTATTCCGCCATCTTGGGTGATCCGCCATATTGGAATTAGAAAGACGTCACTTCGCTAAGCATGCATTGTCATCCAAAGTTAACTTGTATACCAAATTTCAGCTCAATCTGTTAAAGATAACTGATTTAAAATTCAGTTGCAAGATTCCACCCGGACATACATTGCAAGTTAATATAAAGCTTGTAATAAAAAAATGTTACCGCGCGAGTTTGTACGTCCCAGTGTGCCTGGCCCTTAAATACCAAACAGAATTAAGCATTGGATACCTAACTCAAAGTCTTTGATAAATCTCAATAGTAACTTAGTAACAGTATCTAACATTTAGACTATGCGCAATAGTCCATTGGCACGAAAAACATCGCTGAAGTTCGGTACTGACCTATAAAAATGTCACTAGCTTATAGGGCTGCCACTATCACCGCTATTAATACTTATCCACTTTATTAAATCATGCATAATTTTACGTTTTATTGAATTATAAAAAAATATTTAATCAATATGCCAGAGCTTATAAAATAAAAAGGGTTTTCAATTCGGTACCCGTATGTTCTATTCATTTATGAAACTAACTCTAATTTTCACACATAAAAAAAGTTTTTGATTTTACACCAGATTTCAAAATGTAGAAGTCAATACACAGACACTATTATTATTGATGCCGATTTTGTGGACGCAAATCTAAGAATATTGCCGTCCTGTTCACGGCGGCCATTGTATGAGTAAGACAACAATATTTTTCAGTGGTGACAAATTTAATAACAGCGTAACTAACATTGCAAAAAGTTGAATGTCCTATGTATAATCCTTATTCGATCCAGATAATTGATTTCATATCGATTACTATCAATACATTCGAATCGATTCGTACTATTTTATATTGACGCGTCTCATCTAGCTTGTTCGTCAACCCTAACACTATCTGACCCAATTCGGGGCCAAGGCGCAATGACCTTTTCATTCCAAATTTTCGGGTCAACATTATTTTAAGGCGAGCCCCGAACTTCTATTACACAACCACCCTGAAACTACCACATACGTTCATCAGAATAAAGTACAAAATCGCTCGAGCGCCGTTGAAATTTAATTTTCGAATTTATCTAGCGGAATCATACGAGTATAAACTTTATAGTGTTGCCAAGTAAATTAATTTTTCGTCGACGTTCGTGTGTCGTTCTATATTTTTAACGGCAACACCGAGGGCCATAAACAGTGAATAAATGAATAGTGATGTTTGTTTTTCTGTCATTAAAGTCTTTTTTAATTAGCCAATGTGATGTAACAATTTACAATTTGTTGCTAGTTTTATGACTATTTTAACTTCGTGTTCGGTTTTATTGGAACTGAAATGTTTTTTCTTAGAAATAGTTAAATAGTGTTAACTAAACTAACAATTATGAAAACAGATGTCAAATGCGTAGTCTTGTTACTTATCTGTCTGAAGACAAAGCTAAGATTGGGTATACTACACTGAAACATCTAAAATTAAGACACTGTTATATATTAAAATAGTTAACTATTAGATAGGTAATCGAAAAAGAAATAAACGGTAGTCATTCACCATCTTTTCCACCTTTGTCACACTTTTTTAATGATGTATTATTGCTATTTAAATACTTGACTCATTGCCAGTAGAGTCACATCTCACCCTATTTCAATATATTTTATCTTTCATTTCATTTTTAACCGACTTCAAAAAGGAGGAGGTTCTCAATTCGACCCGTATGTTTTTTTTTTTTATTTTTTTTTTTTTTTATGTATGTTACCGCATATCTCCGGCGTCTGTCGACCGATTTCGAAAATTTTTTTTAGGTTTGCTAGGGAATTCTTCAAGGTTGGTCCCATTTCCAAAATATTATCAGAAATCGAACCCCTTGGGGGTGAAATGGGGGGTTGAAGGTCACATAATTTCAAAAATATTTTTTGAACGACTTGAAACTTTGTATATATATTTAACATACAAAATAAAAAAACACGTCTTTCAGGAATTTTGAAAGAAAAAATATGTAGGGGATGAAATGGGGGTCCAATCCGGAATACAGCATATCTCCGGCGTTAGTGAACCGATTTCGAAAAATCTTTTTTTTGTTTAATACGGATTGTTAACAAAGATCGAAACCCACCCCCAAAGGGGTGGAAAGGGGGGGTGAGGGGGGGTGATTTTTTTTTTGGCTGTAAATTTTTACTTTTTTAGGGCTGTTATAAGGTGATAATATTTGCAAATTTTCAACGATTATTGACACTAAAAATCGTGAAAAAAAAATATTTTTAACAAAAAACAAAAACCGACTTCAAAAACCTAGGTGCACTAAAAAGCTACAAATAACCTTACAATTCATTACATTTGGAGTCGGTGCCAATTCATGTGTGTATTTGCCTAGTCCGACGTTGATTGGCACCTACTCCAAATGTAATGAATTGTAAGGTTATTTGTAGCTTTTTAGTGCACCTAGGTTTTTGAAGTCGGTTTTTGTTTTTTGTTAAAAATATTTTTTGTTGAAAAAGAACAAGAAATACATAACCCTCCTTAAAGGCCAAAAGCGGTCAGAAATCGGACATACGACTTGCCTAATATGAAAACTAATATGCACAATTTTATAAAACACCATATCATAAACATTACCGCTTCAAAGCAAACGCCGAAAACTGGGGCGAATCGAATAACATCGTAAATAAAAGCGTGAGACGTAAAAACGGGCGGTGCGACAAAAAAGTCGCCGCTCTAAGTGAATATAGGCCCGCGTTTAGTCGCGTTTAATGAGATCCGTCGGAATTAGACGTCGTCAGCGCCTATCATAAATTGTCGCCATTCAGTCCCGTGGAAAGGGGCTAGCAAGGATGGGGAAACAAGAAAGAGACAGAAAGTTCGTCCCACTTTTGGCAACTTGTTCTAAGTACTATTGTATCCAAGGAATGTAACGTAAGCTCAAATATTATAAAAAAAACCGGCAAAGTGCGAGCTGGACTCACGCACCGAGGCTTTCGGACCTAAACTATGAATGCTCTCACGAACAGATAAACTGGATAGAGAGACAAACTTAAATTTGTTGTCCCCATACAAACTAACTGCAAATAAGTTAGTAATATCAATCAATCATTTTTTATGTAATTACATACAATGTTATAAAGTACGATGTTTATCATAAAGCACTCCATTTGACAGCTGTCAAAATACACTTTTTTAATCTGCAGCATAATTGCTTCAGCAACTATTCCTAATCTTACTCTATCAAATCAGAGAAAGACAGAAATCATCAGAATTCATCCCCCATCTTTATCACTGTCATCATTCATGTTTATTTATTACGTGTATTTATTGAATTTGTCCTTGCTATTAATTACTTGACAATTGGCGAAATACCCGCGCTAGTCGCAGGTGATGCCATTCCGCATCTTATTCCATTAAATATCATCATTTCGCTCATTTCGTTAAAATAATAATTGCTTCAGCAACTATTCCTAATCTTACTCTATCAAATCAGAGAAAGACAGAAAGCATTTCGGAATTACATCGAAAAAAACGCAAATTTTGCTCCTCTATGAATTGATTGAGGGAATGCTTTGTTCGGTTTTTTGATATAAAATTTCCTTAACAACAGTTAGTAAACTCAAGTAGCAACCCTACAGAGACAAAAGGGACTACTAAAAAGTCAGCGAGGCAATCCTTAGTAGCGAGGGGCTAAGGGATACTGTGCCCGGACTTTGATTGCGTATTTCAGTCGTCTTTTTCTTTATACTATCGATTCGCTTTGGCCAATGATATTAGGAAGTATAGATACCTTATTATGTCTAAAAGACGTCGAACAAAGCGTACCGAAATTGGTTTAATCCATGGCAGCGATTAAACCATAGAGTAACTAGAGTACCCATAACGACTATCTCATGTTGTATGGCAACTATATGGGAAAACAATGGCGGAGTCAGATAAACCAGAAAAATTTACCGCAGCGCGGGCTCGACATGCCATCTCCGTTATAATATCTCCATGGTTTAAAGTGACTCTCGTTAGAGTGTCGCTTGAAAGTAGTAGCCGTACCTTTTCCCTGTCCGCCCAAAAAACAATACACGCTGGGTTGAATATTCATTTAATAAAACAATGAAAATGATTTATCATGTTTAACGAAGCGGTGATGGTTTGCGTCGCCACCGACCGATTTGTTACATCAGCAATATATTTGTTTGTTTACCAAATTATATTTTAGTGTATTCAACAAAATTCTTTAATCCCTTGCTTTTGTGAAAGCTGAATTTCTGATAGGCTGCGTATTTTTTAATGTTTAGGTAGTCGATTTTGGACCTTACCACCACTTGTCATAGTATTATTGTTTTAATACTACCCAAATACTGTCATTTTCAATAATGATTACCACTTGCTAAACGGTGAAGGAAAACATCGTGAGGAAACCTGCACGTCTATAGAAGGGCGTGTGCAGTGCACCTCTGCCTACCCCTTCGGGGAATACAGGCGTGATGATGTATTTATTTGTATTTTTTACTAACCAAATGCCAATTGTGGCAGATTTATTCTCAAGTTATCTGACTAAAACTGAAAGTACCTGTCATTAAAATGACGAAATAATTACGTCCAAACAAAGGGCGTGTGCATTTATCAAATGTTAGGAAAAGCACCTTCTTTGGGATAATAACTCAATGGCCAATAGGCTATGTGACTTTTTTTTTTTGTAAATCATAATAAAATATTAAGTATGAACCCTTCCGCCGCGCGATATTGGCAAATTTTTTGACGCGCGGTCTTTGACGGTACAGTTTGCGGGGAGCTTAAGCAGTTTATTATAAGGCATATTAAAGTGTAATCTACACAACTACACCGTGTGAGTCCCATACATATTCACGACAGAGCCACTCATAAACGAGATGACGCTCCAGCATCCCGGCCCGCTTAGTTATATTTAAATCAGTCGCAATAAGAGCGGAGCCAAATCCCGCCGTGACCCACTTCCGCGCAATCCGCCTAATGCCGCCCTGTACACTTCCGCTGGGTAGGGCGCCACTGGCAACGAGCCTAAAGCCTCTACGAATCATGAAGCCTCTTTTTTGCCTTACCAAAACAAACTGTATTGATTTATAGAATAATAAAGGTAAAAATCTTTTTAAAAACAAGCTTTTATTTATATATATCTTTTATTTTTTAGTTATTTGGATTTAATGTGATGTTGTATTAGTTTTCGTGTTCTCCTCAGCAAGCCCTTTCATTTGATACCCATATCGTGGTAGTGCAGAAAAAAAAAACTATTTTGCCATCTTGGATGATAGCGGATATTGCAATTAGAATGACGTCACATAGCTAAGCATGCATTGTCATCCAAAATAAGCGTGTATACCAAATTTCAGCTCAATCGGTTAAAGATAACTGATCTAAAATTCAGTAGCAAGATTCCACCCGGAAATACATACGTTGCAAGCTAATATAAAACTTGTAAAAAAAACATTATTGCACTTAATGACACTGAGGAATTTTGGCGCGTGGGGGCGTGGCTTGTACCATAGCAATTCGATCTTTATATATATTGACACAGAGTTAGTTTTCGTGTTGACAAAATGACGCGACAGAGTCGACGCAAGAGGCTTGGAGCCTTAAAAAAATATGATAGCTTAGTAATCCTATATGTCCTGGCCCCTCACTATGATCTCGTTCAATATTTCTACGAAAAAGAGGACCGGTTTGAAGCCCTGAGCACACTATAGCGTCAAGACGAAAGATTTTGCCTATACCAAAAAAAACCCCGTGTCAAAATACAAAAAAAATAATTTTCGTAAGAAGACTCACGAGACCATGCGTACAAATTCGCTCGAGTCGGTGATGACATTTCATTGAACAATGATATCTTTCTGTGAATAAATACAGTTCATTATCGTTCATTGTGCGCGGGGTATTAAGGTTGGTATTTACAACATAAAATCGCAATTTTTCCGCTTACACTCAACACGCACGAAACCTCGTCATATCCGTTTCCTGCCTCTAAAAAAAAATAATAACACTTTGCATAAGCATTTTTTCGTCGGTCTCCGGCTCGTTGCGAATGGGGACGTTTTCAAATGTACTGAAGAAGACCAGCAATTGTTGGAAGATATAGGCTAGGAGTACCACGCTTTGTGGAGGGAACCGTTTTGAACGCATTCCGTGATTATTTTCATTTCATACACTTGAAAGTAGTTTCCGGGGTGTTCTTGCGTTTAAAAATCTTATTCTCTTGGTAATAGCGCTGTTGAAAATGGAGTTTATCCGGAAAACTTAAAATTGCGTTTTTAAGCTTAACTTACTATAGCCCACTGCTGAGCACGGGCCTCCCTTTAAGGCCAGAAGCAATTCGACATATCTCCAAACAGAACAAAAAAACCACGACCAATTTGACGTTTTGTTTCGACATTATGTCGAATTAGCAAGCATGGTGTCCCAGTATTATGACAATGAAAACAAAACGCCGCACAGCACAGCTTCGCGTGAAAAGGCGTACAGTACAGCTCCGCTTAAAGTGGCATTCCTCGTCGAGTAAACAAAGATTCACTTTCGTTAGACGGGCGATATCATGAATAAACATAATAAGAGGCGGAAGGTCGGCCCGCACTGATTTACTACCGTGACTCGCTGTTACTGCTCAATGCCGTAAGATATAAGCGGTGGCGGGCGCGAAAGTATTTAGCCCCGGGCCCACAGAGGCTAAAAGACACTACTACTACAGCCCTTTTAACATCCCACTGCTGGGCACGGGCCTCTCCTCAATGCGAGGGGGATTCGGGCCATAATCCACCACGCTGGCCCAGTGCGGGTTGGCAGATTTCGCACATCTATCTAAAACTAGTCAAGTTCTCTCAGATGTGCAGGTTTCCTCACGATGTTTTCCTTCACCGTTTCATAGCAAGTGATAATCTTAGATGAAAATGAGATTCGCACATAAATCCCAGAGGTGCGAGCTGGGGTTTAAACCTGCACACTTTGATTTGCAAGGCGTGCGTTCTACCACTCGGCTACCACTGCTAGTTAAAAGACTCTTTTTAGGGTTCCGTACCCAAAGGGTAAAACGGGACCCCTATTACTGAGACTTCGCTGTCCGTCCGTCCGTCCGACCGTCCGTCCGTCCGTCTGTCACCAGGCTGTATCTCATGAACCGTGATAGTCAGAGAGTTGAAATTTTCACAGATTATGTATTTCTGTTACCGCTATAACAACAAATACTAAAAAACAGAATAAAATAAATATTTAAGTGGGCTCCCATACAACAAACGTGATTTTTTTGCCGTTTTTGTAGACATTGGTACGGAACCCTTCGTGCGCGAGTCCGACTCGCACTTGGCCGGTTTTTTTATTAACCTACATTGTTCCACTGCTAGGCAAAGGTCTCCCCCATTCTCCGCCACGCATCTCTATCTCCTGACAGATCAGTCCATCTCTCCAGATAACGTCCAGGTCATCGCACCACCTTTCCTGGTTCGACCACTGTCAAAGAAAGCGCGAGCCAGTTACGATGCGTGTTCGCGTGGCGTTTTTCCACGGAATTTTTTTTTTATGTATATTGACATAGAGTAAGTACATTTTTTTTTTTTTTTAAACACATTTTGGTATCGATAAATATTCTGTATTTGTTAATCAAAGCGAGTACAGATAACTATACTTATGATTACACGCTGTTATCATAAGATTAGATAATTAATCATAAGAATCTTAGCATATAAAGCTAACGACAGCTTGGTCTCGGGTTAAATTCCCGCCAGTAGCATATTTCAGAAATGGCCTTTCTGGATTTTGCTCTTTTCTGGGTGTAACTGGGATCACCCCCAGTCAATTTTACGGTACCCAAAGTACAAGTTTTACTTAGTTTGAGATCATACAATGAATATGTGTTGTCTAGCGATATTTATTTATTTTAATCGTCGTAATCTCATCCCTTGAACCTCATCCTAAGCTTCGCATATAAAGCTAAGTACACAGTCGTCTGCGCATCACTCAAATATATGTGTTGGCTGCATTGCGCTTAATTTAAATGCTCGTTTATTGCCAACACGAACTTCCTTATTTGTCGTTTTATTAGCGCTATATAACATAGCAATAGTGACAACATAAAAATAGTATAACAAGATCAAAACCAATCGTACGATTCCACAATTATATAATAATAACTTCTACCCGCGACTTATTTCGCGCAAACTTCGATTACCTATTCAATATCCTATCGTATCGGTAGCACACGCGTAATTTATTTTGACATAGTAAAACGAACTGTATTGACAAATGGACAAAGTTCATTCTACAATGAAATGACACTTGAAGCGAGCGAATTTGGATGCGTAGGGCCGCGGCTTTTACGACAGAAATTTAATCTTTATGCATCTTGACACAGAGTTCGTTTTGTTATTGGCAAGCATTTTTTCACGCGAACGTTGACGCCCCAGTGTGTTGAAGCTTCATTGTTTTACATATAAATAAACTAAGTACCACGATTGAAACATACAAAACTCAAAATTTCCATTATTCAGTTAAACTCCCGTCACTGACGGCGCATTCGAACCACTGTCTAATTGAATCAGACCATCTTATAAAATATTCATGCGATATGATAATCCGTCTAGCCGGGGCCTAGCCCCTGCAGGGCTCGGCGAAGCCCCTGGTCTGTACGAGATTATAGTTGACGGATTCATAGTTTAGGCAAATTGTGAAGTTTAGTGTATATGAGCAATAATATTCGTGGGGTCGACGATGAGGGGATCGAGTTTTGCATATGAGGGAATCAATTGATTGTTCACATCTAGGTATGTATTGGAATCCAATACTTTATCACGCCTGTATTCCCCGGAGGGGTAGGCCCAGGTGCACTGCAGAGCACCCACATTTCGCCATTGTATTTTGATTCCACCGTTCAGCAAGTGACAATAATTACTGAAAATGACATTCGCACGTGATATCCGAAAATCCTAGAGGTGCGGGCCCGGGATTTGAACTTGCACTCCTTGAGCCCAAGGCCGTTCAACTAACTGCTTCTGTACTATGTCGTTTATATTTGTACTCACCATGTCACGCATAAATATGCCCAAATTACTAAGTTTTGATCCGTCTACAATACCATTGTAGAACAGTTTTATATTTAAAAGTGACACTGTAGGTTTTGACATAGATTATGGTATGGTAATATATATGAAATGGTATTTCTACGTAAAATGAAGACAAATCTGTTTCGATAGACAATGTTTTATTTTATTTACAAAAAACAAATGTATGAAAGCCGAAGCTGAGCCGAAGATCGGGCTCAGTGGCGCATCTTGGGAGAGGCCTACGTCCAGTAGTGGACTGACACCGGCTGATGATGATGATGAAATTTATGAAATATTTAATAAAACGTTCTAGATATATTTTATTGATAGCTAAATAGGATATTGTTTTCACATCCAAAACAAAATAGGGAACTGTCACAGATATTTTCATTTTGCAACATGTTGTGTTCAGTAATTGCTATATTGTTTTTCATCATTCATTTTGATACAAACAAAAAACATTAAGTGTATGCCGGAAGACGTCATGACGGGCGCTTTTAAGTTCGTTATCCTTCAATTTCTTGCTCATAAAACGTAATCTTGTTAGAAAAAAAACTTATTTCATAAAGTCGGAAGGGAAACTGGGGTAGGAATTAAAAGAAAGGAGCTGAAATTTCAATGGGGGAGCAAAAAATAAAAGCACGTTCATACCTAAGTGGTATTCGCTTCTGTCCTATATTATATTCGCGTACCAAATCAAACAATCTTAAACCTCTAGGCAAAATAACCGTATGCAAGTGATTTTACAAATCCTCACACAGTATGATAAAGAAAGTTAAATCATGTGATCTACTAAAATTAAAATCAACTAATATTTTTTTGTTTAATCTTGTAAGCCAACGAGAGCTTTTAACAATAAATTGAAAGCATTGACATACATGTAGACAGTTTTGAGTGATTACTGCGGCTAAAATAAGTATTTAATAAAACTGAGATAGTTAAGCGAAAACAAAATAATGTATCTTCTCTCTGTTTGCTCGGGTGTCAGCGATAGGTACTTTGGATAGCAAAACCGTCTATATTTGAACAGATCACGAATGTTCTTTGTAATGGAGAGATCGTAAGTATTGTAACTGCTTTGTAGGTTTAACAATTACTGGGAATACTTTGAAGTTTCCGGTTCCGCCGTTAAAAAGTTTTTAATCTTCTTATTTCTTTCGTTCGGAAATGTTCTTTGTGTAAAATTATATCTTTTCACGTCATGAAACAATCGAAATTCTTCCGCTTATCGTTGGCAATGTTGACGCTATTTCCATACTGTGAAAATATATTCCTTATTTATTAAATTAATTATGAGTATTTTGTATACTCCAGGTTATTCCTTGTGTATTGTGTGTGTAGTTGTTAGTTCTAATATATTTGTTTTCTTTCTTTCAATTTTTTACAGCAACAAGTGACATGATGCCACCGTGGCTTCAAGCTCGTGAATTGAATTTATGATAAATTCAATAGGTTAATAAAAAAAAAATTGTATACACTCAAATTTTACACATAAACAAGTTGAAACACAGCCAACGTAACATCAAGTTAAAGTTACCAGTAACAAAACAAAACAGCTACCCGTCAAGAAAACAATATTGAAACGTTTCCACAAACAAATACATCAAATCGGCGCCCCGTCGCGCCGCGGCTCTCGAAATAACAAAATTTAATAACACCGAAACGCCACACGTAATCGAATCTCGAGATCTCGTTTGAGAAAATTAAAAAAATACGGCACCGACGACGGAGGCTGCACGTCATCTCAATTTTTATCTTAATCTGTATTATGAAGTAACCGAGTTTCCAACGGACTTTAATAAAATTTTCGCCTGCCCAAGTATAATATAAAGTGGGATGGCGAAAGAATTACTTTATAGGTACACATCTTTCCTTTTTAGTCTGTGATGTTCACGAATTGGGCTAGCGGGGAAATTTTAATATAATAAGTATCCTACAAGTATCCAGACAATACATACTCATCGTATGATCCCAAACTAAGCAAGACTTGTACTGTGGGTATTTTGACGGAAAAGGGAGGATCCTCCGACCAGACGGGTGTTGTGTCTGGTGGGCTACTGCCCGACGGTTGTTGTCGGGTTCTTGTATATATTATGTGCAATCGCTCGGATCACTTCAATATCGCGATGCAGGATTAATTCGTATGCGGCGAGGTAGATGTCGCTACAGTATCATACAATGGATTGGGGGCGATACCAGTTACATCCAGACTGGAACAAAATCCGAGAAGGCCATTTCCAAAATTTTCCGATGGCGGGAGTCGAACCCGCAGCTTCCTGGTGGAGAGAATCATCACCACCAACCAGCCATCATCACATTGGAGCAAGTCTTGGCGATGATTTTACTACGACCGGTTGCTCGGTTCAGTACATCGAGTAGTTGCCAGTTCAATTCCCGTCTGCGATAATTTCGATTATGGAGGTCGCCTCTAGCAACTTAATTAGTTATTCAGAATTCGCATAATAGCAGAGATGCTTAGTTTGACTATGCGACGAGTAATTATTGTATGGCAACAAGTTTGTCTATAATCATTTTAATGTTAAAATCATTTTTTTGCGCTTCATTTATTAAGATCATTATTATTTCTAGTGATCGTTACATAGGGTTTTTAATAATGCTTTATTTTAATAACCATCCTTTTAACGAGTTACAAATAATAGGGTAAACTCTACACCTTTGCGTATCATCTCGATCTAAAAGGGTTTTAATAATTAATTTATCTGTAGTCCTTAACAAACATTGCTTAATCCAAATATTTCTTCCCGGAAGGGTCGCATTTCCACTTAGCTTCTGTTAAAATATATCTAACGTAGCTACGTTTATTAATGTTGTCTTATTTGATACCCTAATTTATTTATTTCGTAATACGTCGACAAGACATCATATAAAGATGGGTTGGAACTTGAAAGCATTGAAGGATGGAAAGTAATGACATTACATTTAAAATTTGCATTTACAATATATTATGTACCTAACCAAGCATAGCATAAATGCTTTAAACTTGTTTCGAGCGATTTTCCCTTGCGAAATGACACCTTTATAAAAAAATATCCTAGTAAAAAAGATATATGGAAAGCGTAGAAGAGGGAGACCGCGAATATGAGCGAGATAAAAGATAAAGTTGGTGTCATGTCGTATGTGGAGGTAAATGAGGCTGCACTGCATCGAATAAACAGGCAAAAGCTTCATCAGATGCACCAACAAGGGTCTAACCCTTAAATTAAAAGAAGAAGATATAGGCAGCATAGCTCACACTAATTACATTTAATTATCTAACTTGATAAAAGGCAGAACCATAATAAAATACCGGAACGTAGTAGTAGTAGGTATCTTTTTAATATTTGACGAAATTAATAAGTTAATGGTTAATGAAATCAAAAAAAAGTTGCGAGATTTTTCATTAAAACCGAGCCTCTTTAGTATCCAATCTACCAACATTAGCAAGACAAACCCGACAAGCCTCGAGCCTGTTTTCACTGGTCCGCTCGGACGCTATTCACAGTGTTTACCTTGCGCCCAGCAGGATATTGCTAGCCTCCAGCCATAGATGGCGCCACATTAGTTTTTACTACAATGGACAAACAAGGAGCGAATGCGATGGTGCTAATGAGAGTACCGATGTTTTCTTTTTCCTTTTTAAATGGGGCAATTGTGTTGTGTATCTTATGGAACTTAATTGAAGTATTTTGCTAATCATATTCTATGAATTAAACATTATTTAAAAGACTAATGAGATCGTTTCATTTCTTCATTATTGACAATGTTGACTTGACACCTTTATCAACAACATACATACATATACTCACGCCTGTATCCCATGGGGGTAGGCAGAGACTACCGTTTGCCACACGCTACGATCCTGACATACCTCTTTCGCTTCATCCACAGTCATACATCTTTTCATGCACTTCCGTCGGTTAAGGGTACTACGGACTTGACCTTTCTGGAAGAGACCGTTAATCTGGTTAACCGTTAACCGTTATCAACAACTGGGTGTTTTATATCTTTAGAAAATACATACTCATCGTATTACCCCAAACTAAGCAAATTTTATTGCTAAGGGTACCATACAATGGACTGGGAGCCATTCCCAGTTACACCCAGGCCCAGACCAAGGCAAATTCTGAAAAGGGCCATATCAGAAATTTTCCGCTAGCGGGAATTGAACCTGCAACCACCCAGGGCCGAGCGGCCGTCCGATCCGTTATAGATGAGTATATATCTGTACACCGGAGGTAAACAATTTTAAGTCACATTAAGCTAATTGTTCAGGGCACATGTTTCAAGCCTTAATTGGAACACTATTCACGTATATCTTGATAACACAATTGTGTGAAATTTCAAGTAAAATTTAGTTTTTTAGGGTTCCGTACCCAAAGGGTAAAACGGGAACCCTATTACTAAGACTTCGCTACCGTCCGTCCGTCCGTCCGTCTGTCACCAGGCTGTATCTCATGAACCGTGATAGTTAGAGAGTTGAAATTTTCACAGATGATGTATTTATGTTGCCGCTATAACAACAAAAAACAACTAAAAAACAGAATAAAACAAATATTTAAGGGGGCTCCCATACAATAATTGTGTTTTTTTTGCCGTTTTTATAGATAATAGTACGGAACCCTTCGTCCGACTCGCACTAGGCCGGTTTTTTTTTTTATTAGACTTATAATACTATGCCACTAAGTAGATTGATAAGAGATTGTTCCAATGACATCATAAAACGAATTTCGAAAAAAATGGACTTAGGATATTATAACTCAGGTATACAGATATTATAATCACTTTCTTGTATCCCTAAACCCCTCAATCGAGTTACAATTCCACAGAATTTTCCATCCTCCATCCGAAGCGGTTCTATCAACAAGCGAGCTCTATATACCCGTAAAATCACATCTTACTGCAGATACACAAATAAAAGACGGTCCGTCTGTCCGTATCAAAGCCGGTCCTATGCACACAACTCCTGGCAGCCATTTAATTGGGTCCCAATGTGTGTTTGCAGGTTGTTACGAGGCAACTTTGACCGGATTATTATCGTCGTGTTTGTAAGACCCTTGTAAGTTTCGATTCGGATTCTAAGCTTCCCGGTCTATAAATAAAGTTGGGAGATTAATATTTGTGTAAGTTTGGTTCTTGGCTGTTGGAGTTAGTGAGGTTGCGAGATGTTATTAAGAATTGTTAGTAAATCCTTAATTCTCAGTTCTGTTTTTTTATAAATTTAGCTTAATAATGTTGTCTTGATCACCTAATAAACCATAGAGCATAAGAATGGCGTTAGAAGAACAGTAACGATGGTTTTGTATGAAAATCAGCATCGCCAACTGCATATACAAGAATAAATAATGAATCCATGTACTTAAAAAATGAGGCTACTATTTGTCACATTTATTATCAACTTAAATGACATAAACGCGCTTGGTACTTTAATTTGATATACCTGTCCCGGTGGTTTCTTCGATCTCTTCTTGTTCCTCTTCCGGTAAATCTACTGCTTTATCTTTATCTGTGGCCGTGCTGCTTGCATACGACTGGAACATAGAAGACAACAGTCAATATTATATGACAACACTAATAAATTACTTACGGAATCATTAAATACAGGGGCCGTACCACTACCTCTCAAAGTAATAGGTATGTATAATAATATTAACTGACAATTTTTGACAGATAAATTTGTACTTCGACAGAGTTAGTTGTCAAAAACTGAAAGTAATATTAAATACATTACTGCAAGATAGGTGTTGTTAAAGGGGCAGGTATCAACCGAAGGACATAGTCAAATAAAAAACCGTTTAGCGATTGGAAAGCAGTGTTTGACGTTTTAACACGACAAGTCGGTTAAAAATACAATCGTGTCCGGTACCATTCACTTTACCATTCTAATGTCACCTTAAACTCTTTGGTGTGAACGGTTATTTCTGAAGTCTGAAAGAATTTATTTTGATTTCTATTTCTCTACCTTTAGTTTTGAATAAGGACAGAAAATGTAGAGAAACTTCCATATATAAGTTTAGCTCAGTAAGCAGCAAGTATATCCGAGGACCATTATTCTCTCCCGCTTAGCATATTACGTTATTTATTCCGAAAACCGAGATATATGGGTCCGGATTCCGTATTTTGGATACGAAAACATATATATCGGTTTTCCTATGTTATGTACTTTCATTGCCGATGAAAATAACTTTGGCCTAGTTATAAGACTTACCCGAATATTTATGGAAAGTTATGATCCGTTTACAGCGGCGTTGTAAAACACTTTACAAAGAGCTATTATAACTGGTTTGTTAATTAGTTGTATTCTTCATGAATTTAGACTTTAATCCTTTAAAAGAACGCCTACAAAAGAAATCTTATTTGTTCTGTTTGCTACTAAACTATTACCAACTCCCAATTAACTAAGTTTTAACAGCACAAGAACGCAGTGTGTGGAGCATTAAAGGAGAGGCCTTTGCTCAGGAGTGGGACACAAAATAGGCTTAAAAAAAAAAACATTAACGGACACAATATAAATATTTTTATCAGTATTTTCTATTACTATTTACGTAGAGTTCCACGCCAGATATATAGGACCCATCATATTTTAGTTGAACAGGTAGAGTGGTTTAATAATGAATCTCCTTGAATTTTATTGCATTACCTATGTTTGTACAAACTAAACGCATCCTAAATTTTCTAAATCAAATTACCTAGCTCTTTTAAAGGGCATAAAATGGAAGCGTAAGGCCCTTTCGTTGGACGACGCTCAAATATGAGTAATAATTACCGTCCTAATGCGATATTATACTTAGGGGAGGAATGGGGATGCTGTTCAGAATCCGGATGTATGAAATTAAATTGGCTACCTTACGAGTCAAGATAAAATAAACCTTCTATATATTTTTTGAATAAACAAATTGGACTCTATATAATGGTAGTTAGGTATTATATTCTGGGGTTTCTAATTAAATGTAGTCGTTTTATTGCATAAAATAATTTCATCAGGACTACACACAATGTCTTAAATTATTTTAGAGCACTTACGATCCCATATAATTTTTATTTGCCATGAGTATATTTTGTAAATTTCGGAAATAAGATCCAAGCATTCACTGCTAACTTTGATCTTTTAAATATATTTTATTTCTTTATATACTTTATTTCGTGTGGATCTAATCGTTTAACGCCCCACACCCACCGGGGCAAGGAAATACACTTGATTTATTTTAAATCTCTGCATATAGATTAAATGTCTGCGGCAAAAGCTACGTAACGTTGCTGTATTGAAAAAATATGTATATACAATAATATATATATATCTGATATTGTAGCAGTGGTAGCCGAGTGGTCAAACGCACGCCTTGCAATCTAAGTGTGCAATTTCAAACCCTGGCTCGCACCTCTGGGTTTATGTGCGAATCTCATTTTCATCCGAGATTATCACTTGCTATGACACGGTGAAGGAAAACATCGTGAGGAAACCTGCAAGTCAAAGGGAACTTGACTAGTTCTCGATTGTGTGAAGTCTGCCAACCCGCACTGGGCCAGCGTGGTGGACTATGGCCTGAATCCCCCTCGCATTGAGGGGAGGCCCGTGCCCAGCAGTGGGACATTAAAAGGGCTATTACAGTTAGTTAGTTTGATATTAACTAAATATTTGTCGAGCGCGAGTCGACCTGCCTATAATTTGAGTAGGGTAGTACTACTCCGACACGTAATAAAACAGATCTACTATGACATCGAAATAAAACTATTTTGCGGATTCTATCGCGTTTATTGACTATTTTATGTTCCCGACGTTTCCGACTGAGGTGTTAGACGTCCTGATGTCATAGTTAATAACTGGGTACCCTCATATTTAGTTGTTGTTTGCGGTCCGATCCACGCAGAAAGTGCTCACAGTGTCTTGAGGTCTTGCAATGGTACGCTTGGTTTTGGAGTTTTATTTCAATGTGTAGTATTCGGGTAAATATAAGAAAACAATAGATCTACTATGATTTATGTACCATTGTATCGTTTTTTATTATACAAGTCACGTAGTACACTTTAGGCGGCCCATTCGTCGCACCGAAAGGGTTGTAGTAATTATGACAGACAGACAGACAGGCGGGAAGGGTTCAGCTAATCGCATTCTAAATATCTCTTCTATTCATTTAGGGGATGCAATTTTTATATTTTAAATGTATGTATTACGTATAAAATTTGGCATATAAGATATAGCGTGACCAAGGCATTTCCCTTAGTCACGCCATATCTTGAGAATGACTTTACCGATTTATTTTATTTTTTATTTTTTGGAAAAGATTTTTTCTAATATTTTGGAAAAGGTTGTTAAGGGATGGTTTTTTAATGTACGGCAAGGCATCCAGGCTTTTATAACATAATCCAATTCGACATGCATCTAACATCAGTCCTCTTAATCATTATAAAAATAACTTTTTTATTATTGTTTATAAACAGTTGTGATTTAAAACGAATATTTACAATATGTTTACAATATAAAATTAAATTAATAAATATAACTTTTAACATTAAAATCTAAAAAAAAAGAAATATATAAATAACTTAATTTAAGTTTCGCCTTTTTAAACCTCTTAGAATTAAGCTCATCAAATATGCCATGAATATTGAAATAAGATTACAATAAGCTACAGATATCTTGGAGTTTGGGGAATTAAATGGTGGCCCAAGTGTTAGGAATATGGTGAGCGGACAAAGAATTACGCACTGCACTCAATGGAGAAAACGACTTGATTTTATTTTCTATCTAATATGTACTCTATTAAAATTTACACAAAGTAAAAAAATCAATGACACAATGCGCACGACTACGTGCCAGAATTCGATGGCGCCATCGATTAAATTATGCCTCATCACCATCATGCCTGTATTCCCCGAAGGGGAAGGCAGAGGTGGATTACTGTACACCCACCCTTCGCACATGTATTTTGATCCCGATGTAAAAGGGGCGAGCCTATGGACATTATACCGGGCATATTCCCACAATACGAGAGAGATTTAGGCCATAGTCCACCACGCCAGCCCAGTGCGGTTTGGTGAACTTCACACGCCATTCTTTAGACGTGTAGGTTTCCTCACTGTTCAGCAATGGTATTGGTATATTAATAATAATGACATTCGCACATGAAATCCATAACTACCAGAGATGCGAACCTGGGGTTTGAACCTGCTTGCTTCGAGTTCAAGACGGGTGTTCTACCAACTGGGCCAGACATGCCTTTGCGTTGAAGGCATCATTTCTATTATTTCTATAACCATCTGTGGTTTAGAATAATACCTTCATTGTAAATGGGAGTAGACGCACCTTACTGTACTAGCTTCCTAAGCGTAAAGACTGTATTTAATATAAGACTGCCGTGAGTATAATTCTTCTCTAGTATTGTGGCAAAGGTGCTGTCTGCTCTCAAGGCATTGCTGCTCCTGAGAATGTATTACTTGCAATTATCATTTTGAAAAGAGTGACCATTGAGTTTCTTACCGGCTCTTCTCAGTGGAAGCAGCATTCCGAACCGTTGGTAGAATCTGACTATTTGTAAGTGCTTTTTGGCCTACACGAATATTTATATTTATATTTTTGAGTTTTAATTTTTTAAGTATATGTCATCTGACGATATCAAAATTTATTCCTAAGAATGATATGTTATCAATAAATTTTATTAAAAATAACCGCCATCTTTCATAAATCACTGACTCCAGACTCAGCGCAATATAAATATTTAGGCAAATCGCTCCAAATCTCTTCAAAATGGCTTAATGGCAAAATAAACGGACTTTTAATACGAAACTTTGTAATTATTTTCCCATGGGCTCCCCCATCGATGAGGGGGCGATGGTAAACAGTGCTGACGTAAAAACTGCTTCTTCTTTTTTAAATAATTTAATAAGGATACTTTCCGATACTTTATTAGGTTGGAATGGACGAAATTGTTCGTTAAAGAGGGCGGAAGACGGATTTTTTCGGCATATTAAATTAGACGTTTCTTTGGTAATATGGCGTCGAAGATTTTTATTTTGTATAAGCCTACGGGAACACTCAAGCCCAAGCAGACGGGGACGGCAAGACGCAGGTTGCGAAATGTTTGCGAATACCAAAAGGTATTGTATTTGGTATTGTCTCATAGACAAAGCTCATTTTCGAACAAAATATCATAACTACGTGAGCGAATTTAGAAGCGTGTTCTCGTGGGTTTTACTACAGTAATACAATCTATGTGTCTATTGTGATAGGGTTCGTTTTGGTATTGGCAAAACCTTGTAGCGCACGTCATCATCATTTGCCTTACCTTGTCCCATTATTTGGGGTCGGCGCAGTATGTCTTTTTCTTCCATTCATCACGCTTTTCCGTCATACTGACATCCACTCCGATCTTATTCATATCACCCTTTATACAGTCCATCCATTTTTTCTTGGGTCTTCCTCTCGCTCTATATCCGTCCACATTTATACTCATCACTCTTTTAGTCACATGATTTTCATCTCCTCTCATCACATGTCCAAACCATTCTAATCTCTTACTTCTTACTTTTTCTGTTATGGGCGCCACTTTTATACTACCTCTGATATATACATTTCTCACCTTACAATTCGCGTCACTCCACACATCCATCTCAACATTCGCATCTCGATAGAGTGGAGACGTTTCTCTTCACGCACTTTACCCGCCCAGCATTCTGAGCCGTCTTGACGCCTTGACGTCTTGACGCCTTAATTTGTTTGGTGCTTCACAAATTGACATGTTTTCTCATAGACCAGATGATCACCAGACGTCGAAGGAGACGATTTCGTGGGTAAATCTACTTGTTAGATCGGCACACTAAATTCTATCGTATACATTAAAATAAATCAGCAACGGTAAAAATTTAGACGGGTGACAAAATCATAATATTCGACCTCCATTGTGCTTTAAACCTCAAAGTAGATCCATAAATATATAGCCAGACAACACATACTCATTATGATCCCAAACTAAGCAAAGCTTGTACTATGGGTGCCATACAATTGTCTGGGGGCGATCCCAGGTACAACTTGACTACGAAAAAATCTGAAATTTGTCACTGGGATGAATCGAACTAGCAATCACCGAGTTTAGTGAGCCGAGTGGTCTATGCTTAAAGCCACTAGACCAAACCGATGTTGTCTATATAATATATCTCTGCTGTATAACAAAACTCTACCTACTCTTGATTAAAACTTATTTTATAATGCTCGCGCTATGTTTCAATTATCAGACTCTTTTATCCGTAAACATGGACGTAACGAAAAACCGTTTCAATAAGTCACTGGTCGTGTTTCGTCGAAAATTTAACTATCATCATTTGACCTACCTCCCCCCGCGTAATCACTTCAACCAGGGCTATTCCGCGGGGTTTGCTTATCATCCCGGAGGTCTTCGTAAAACGGGCGTTACCTGAACGGTTATTATAATTTTGATTGCCTCCCGTTTGATTTCACACGAATATCGAATAATTTTCTATTCGGTATAAGATGAAAGGACAGGAAATTAAATTTTGGCGAAGTCGACGCCCGAAAGTTATGATGGATACATTTGAATTGGACGCACAGCTATCGTTCGGTGTTTGTTTTTCTTGAATTGACGATCGGAGAAAGTTGAATTGACGATCGGGGAAATTGGAAACTTTAGTACTTATTAAAGCACTGCGCACACTGGAGTGACAAGCCGTCCGCGTCTTAATTTTTGTCAATACTATTACTCTAAGTCAATATACATACGAGTAAATATTTAATTTCAGTGGTAAAACCCACGCGACCACTCGTCAAAAGTGTCTCGCGCTGACAATGAAATTTCGTTAAAGAACGATTCATCCGTCATCTTTATCACTGTCATCATACATTTTTATTTATAATGTATATTTATTAAATTTATCCTTGCTATTAATTACCTGAAATGGCCATAAGTACCGCTAATTGCCATAAGATCAGGAATGCCCGCACCTCTATTAAAATTTCAACATTTCGTGAAAAAAGAAGATATTTTTCTTTGAGTAAAACAGTGGTAGCCGAGTGGCCGAAAGCACGCCTTGCAATCAAAGTGTGCAGGTTCAAACCCCGGCTCGCACCTCAGGGTTTCAAGTGCGAATTTCATTTTCGTCCGAGTTTATCACTTGCTATGAAACGGCGAAGGAAAACATCGTGAGGAAACCTGCACGTCTGAGGGAACTTGACTAGTTCTCGATAAAGTATAGAAGTCTGTCAACCCGCACCGAACCAACGTGGTGGATGCTCGCATTGAAGGGCGGCCCGTGCACAGCAGTGGGACGTTAAAAAGGCTGTAGTAGTAGTAGAGTCAATACAGTTCGTTTTATTATTGGACTAGCTGTGCCCGCGACTTCGCCCGCGTGGACTTTAGGGAGATTACCCGGAAATATGGGTATTATGTTTTTCCCGCGGAATCCTAATGCTTTTTCTTAAATTAAAGTAGCCTAATTTACGCCTTGGAACGTCAGCTATCTGTCAGTGAAAGTCCCATTGAAATCGGTTCAGCCGTTTAGAAGTTTACCTCAAACAAACAGACAGACAGACAAAAAAATTTAAAATTGCGATTTCGTTATAGGTATCGTATATACTTTCATACGCATTTGGTAAAAAAGTGTTATTTTGATATTACAAACAGACACTCCAATTTTATTTATTTGTATAGAAAACAATTTGATGCATGGCTTGACACCTCAGTGTCTTCAGTGTGCCTGACAGTTTATTCTTAAGAAAGTGTCACTAATAATTTTTATTAATTTTATTGTGTTTTGTTGCAGGTATATAACAATGATTACAAGAATAATAGACATAGCATCAACTAGAGGTAAGAGATTTTCAACATGGCGACCAAGCCAACGAAACATAAGCGTTCAAGTTCCCTTACAAAGGTATACGAGTATGTTCAAGCGGCAATATTCTAGTGATTAGACGAGCCGCCTTCGTAACCGAGAGGATCCAGGTTCCATACTCATTCTGACTAATCAACTATAGGCGTGAGCCAAATGGCTGACCGGTGAACCCACTTTCGAGTTTCATGCTCTAGCTTTATAGTGGTCTATTGGTAAAATATCGAAAGTGAAAAATCTTTGATTCAGAAGATACGTAAAATAATTCTTCTTACCGTGACAATTAATTTTAAACGTGTCCTTGGATATTGGACTATATGGAACGGTGATAAGCTATAAATTTATATAACACGATGGGTCCTTCAGTTTGAGCGAGGTCGATTTATCGTCCAGTGTTGGTCCGTGATTACATACCCTCCCACTCGCGAAGTGGAGGCACCATGCTACAGCTTTTCTCAGGAATGCAAGTCATTACACCGTGCACCGACTGAGAGTGCGAATTCTCATGACTGTTTTCGAAAATTAAAGATGGTAATGGCTGCGTGACCAAGCGTCAAACTTTGACAGTTACTTGAAAAATGTACTTCATCAATGAGCAAATAAAGCTTGTTTTTGTATTATTAAAAATTGGTCGCACGCGTTTTGAAGAGCCCGTCAATGGTTCCGCATGGAATGTAGAATGTTCGCACATTATTTTTTTAAATTAAAATGCATCAGACGCGTGGTTTATAATTTTCATAATTAGAATTTATAATATGTATTTTATTTACTTAATACATTCAATAGAATACTATTAAAATTTAGCTTGAAGCAATTTTGCATTTTATAACTATGTGAAATACATTGACTACTTACACTGGACTTGCTATTGAAAGACTTTCACCTCTGCCAAGTATTTGTACACTAAATAAGTACTTACATACACTTATTTAATCATGTTTTAAGATATCAAGAGTTTTGCCGTTTACTGAGGCCACTCCCTCCCCTAAGGACAACCCTTCCTAAAGTGAGTAGGTTGTAAGAAATTATCTCAACCTTCCGCTAGTTCAACTAGAAGTGCTGTAATTAAACTTTGCAAGGCTCCGAGACGGCCTGAAACTTCAGGGATTGTCTTTCATAAAGTTCTTTGTCCGTCACTTCCGTGCTCAAATTAAATCCTTAATTTTCTTTGTTTAAATTTATTAACAGTAAAAATGTTAATCTCTTCTACTGTTTCGTCTTTTTGTTCCATATTTAGTTTATTGCTTTTTTTGTGAGTTTGTCAATGTTATTTTCTTTTCTTTTCTTTTAAATCAACAAAGATAAGAAGCTCATACTACTGTTGTGCTTTTTTGATGTTTGAACTTGCACTTTTTAAGATATACATCGAAACCTATTCAATTTCCAAATGGTGGGGGGTGTTCCATGTGGGGGTTTTTACAATGAAACTTTTTTCTAACTATCTTATATTTTATGAATTTTATTGCATTGCAATAGTCATTGTAATAGTACTTCTGGGGGGGGGGGGGGGGATCCCCGCATGATAAAAAGAATAAAACTACCAAATTTTTTTTTTCGACGTATCTCGCATTAGAGATAATATCGATCATGCGAGAGTTACCCCCCCATATTTGTAGCTATTTGTAAGCAGTCCCTAGAAGACCAGTCAAGAATGATCAACATAAGCTCCGTATTTTTTTTTTCGAAAATAGACTACGAATAAAAGGCGTCTTCATAATTTTCAGTAATTAATCAATACGAAACGACAAACCCCATTAATATTTACCTTAATAACTCAAAGTGCGTCCACTCACCCCTTCTTTGGCTATTAAATTCTTTTTAGCCCTTCGTACGTCACTTGCAAATCTTGCGCCCCAACCCTTAAGATGGAATTAAAAATAATGCGGTCCCTAGCCGCCCTTGAGCCCTGCTTACGTCCTTTGTGCAGTTAATCAGATGAAATATTTAATTACTTGCTCCAATGCTGCGGCTGTCAGTCGCTGCTCAACCCTTTTGAGGGTTAAATGATCGACGGAAGCGGGTACAGATAATAGATAGATATTAAACAAAGATTGATTCATTTACTTATAAAAGTTATGATATTTTCATTCCATGTAGGACTACCCGTACACTAGTACGGGAACGGATATTTGTTTAGAATCATTTACAGATTTCAAATTTAAATATCTATACAAATAAATAAAATTGGAGTGTCTGTTTGTAATATCAAAATAACACTTTTTTACCAAATGCGTATGAAAGTATATACGATACCTAAAACGAAAACGCAATTTTAAATTTTTTTGTCTGTCTGTCTGTCTGTTTGTTTGAGGTAAACTTCTAAACGGCTGAACCGATTTCAATGGGACTTTCCCTGACAGATAGCTGACGTTCTAAGGCGTAACTTAGGCTACTTTAATTTTAGAAAAAGCATTAGGGTTCCGCGGGAAAAATATAATATCCATATTTCCGGGTAATCTCCCTAAAGTCCACGCGGGCGAAGTCGCGGGTACAGCTAGTATTAGAATATAAATAATTAGCAAACCAACCCTAATAACGAATAGGTAACGAAATTTAAAAAATATCCGCTAACTGGGGCGGGCCAATTCGTTTACCCCAGTTTTCTGGGCGCGAAGAAATTCGCGTGACGCGAGTAAATAGGTTTGGCGGCGGCGTATTTTATATAATATAAAGTTTGACACCTAATATAAAATATTGAATACCCACTAATATTTACCGATGCCGTTGAGATATCATACATAACACAAAACTATAAGCATGTAACCGGAAAGAAACAACTGGGAAGAAATCATTGCACACACATTAGGCTTACGCTAATTTTAAGGACTCTGACCCCCATATCAGAGGTGAGCACGCAGGCCGGGCCGAAATGGGCTTTATTTTTTTAATAAACTTGTATGAATGCGATTATACAAGATTTGGATTATAGGTTTCCCGTAAACTTTGAGATTCCATACACAAATTATCTTTAACCCGTTATTATTGAGCAGTTAAAGGTGATATTACTGAACTGATTTTGAAGGGACTTCCAATGGCAGATAGTTAGTTTCAAGGAGTAACTAGGCTACTTGAATATTAGGAAAATAATAAGGGTTCCTAAATTCCGCGCGTACGAAATTGCGGACGAGAGAATGTTAGCATGTTGATATCACCCCAGAAATTTAATCTTTATGTTTGCAGACATAGAGTACATTTTAGAAGAATCACTTGTATTAGCTCCAACCCGAATTTTAAGGGCATAATATAGTGTCACTGATCATATTATTAAATGTATACGTCACTTACGTGCCGCCCAAATCTCCTTACAGCGACGTTCCACTCGACGTAATCCGTCTAAACTATGTAAACGAATTACCCTCGAGAAGGGTGACCAAATTGACAAAGAATTCTTTGGATAACTCTAAAATGCGCAATGATTTCTTCACCAAAGTAGCATCAATTAAGGAAGCTGCATAGAGGAAATGTTTTATGCATTTCAACGAATCGACACACTATCTTAAAAAAAAGATTAGCTTTTTCATAACGGATGTTTACATTTTTAGTGATTTAAAAAAGGAGTAGGTTCTTAACATTTTTATTACCCATTTTTATTTATAATGTATATTTAGTGAGTTTGTCCTTGCTATTACATTGACATAATAGCTAATCGCAGGTGCAGCCATTGAAAAGATTTGTTCATTTTATGAATTTCTGCCATATTTGACGTAAGCATTTGAAAAAATAAACCAGCTTGATATAAATAAGCGTAGAAGAGCTATCTCAGTGGCCTGTGGTAATAATGACCATGTTTTAGTGTGCATTTGATAAACGGAAATAAAAAAATATTTATTACAATACAAGTCGTCAATACTGTATTTTTATTATATTTACTTACATTAACTGAATAAATATATACAACCTGGTAAGTATTTCCTTCATAAAATTGTCTATGATTATTCTTAATCATGGCAACCCCAGTGACATAATCTGTGACGTAACAAGCCTTGTCGCTACTCTCCTTGATGTATAACATTAATTAGTTTCTCTCTGAGAGCCGCCATTTTTCTTTTCGCTTCTGACACAGTTCCTTAAGTCCATCTTTTTTAATAAGCTTGAATGCAAATCTACTCTGGTGTATTTTTATGAACTGTAAAGAATTTACTAATTAAAATTGAGAAAAAGGTTTTCTGTATTAAGGGACTTTAGCTATGTGCAGTCGTATCATATTACTAGCATTTACTGTTATCCCGTTAGCACCTCCTGCTAATTATTCAGTCTTTTTGAAATTTTTCTCAAAAAATGAATGAAAATTGTAACATTTATTCGTCGATATCACCTACTTAAACAAAAATATTGCATCGTAACTGTGTCTCATCCGTGTTAGCTAGAAACAAACAGACAGACAAAACAGCAACGAAGCGACAAAGAAGCATTAAACACCTAGGAATTTTGAGTTTTAAGAGATATTACCGGTAACCCATCTTGTACTCAATCTCGCTAAAACCTCGCAAGGGAACGCTTGTAAATTTACTTTTATCGCGTTCTATCAATGGTCTTAAATAACGACTTCTGCAATTCCTCTTACATTAATGTTATGTTAATTTTCAATTATGACACAAAATATGAATTCACTAATGATATGAATCGCGCAAATGCTTGACCATTCTAAGATTATTAGCGGAATTGCTACGGTTCTGGTGATACGTCAAAATGAATTCGTTTAAGAGGAATTGCTCAGTAGCCGTTATGGCCCCCGTTTTCAAAGTATAATTCATACCCCGTGGAGATTAATTACATTTTATCTCTCACACCACCTTCGGTCAGTCTAATAAACCTTTTGGTTGTAAAACTTCGTAGATAACGAGATGATTTATAGGGTTTTAACCAAATGTCACAAAGACGTAGTAAATTTTATGATTGTAGTATTTAAATACTAAAACCGAACTTTGTGTCAATATATATAAAGATTCAATTTCTGTGGTAAAAGTCAAAGTCACCGCGCGTCAAAATTCACTCGCGCTTGAAGAATTAACTTTTTGTATATCAAAGTCAAATAATTTATTCTGTAGGTATAGGTATAAGACACTTGAAAATTGTCAAGCTTACATTTTTTTTCTTATATTCTACTATACTACCACCGGATCGAGTCAATATAGTCCACTTTGGTATTGGTAAACATTTTAGTTGCGGCCTTTGACCCCCCATTGGGGGTGAGCCTTATTTAATGCCTCCAATAATTGACGCGGCAAGTAACTCGCGCTTAACAATTTGCTTTGTCAATACGAAAACAAACTGTAGTTACTCAAGAAATAAGATCACTTTCCAATGAAATATCATCGATGACGCGCGCGAATTTAATTTGCCATAGACATACATTTATACAGGCAGTTAGAAACATCACAATATGCCGGATTTTCAATACATTTTCACAGCTGTTTGGACACAAAGTGACTGAAATATGTTTGCAACAGAATTACGTGACATACGTGCTGAAAACAAAAACCTATTATCAAAAGCACCGAGTTATAATATCAAACATTTGATAGTTTCACATGTCCAATTTTGTGTGTGACTTTGACAGCTACGTACACCAGATTGACTATATCGAGACGTGTAAGGGTAAAGGGCCATCGATTAGGCCAATTTCAGTCAATGTGTTTAGGACGTCTTTTTGACACATTTCGGTATCTGTACTTTTTAATATCATTAATCAAAAGGTACGATAAACAAGTCGCAACGTGACTGGCGTGTCGTTACCTCCTAACGCAGCCTAATTTCGGCTTAGGCCCATCCTGACTATAGTTTATGGTTCAATCGCGACTTTGAAGTTTGACGAACGACTATTTATTGGTTTGCTCACGATACGCGGCGACTAGGGTTGTCGAAACCTCAAATATAATCTTTAGTCCTAAGACTATAAACGTTGCCTCGTAGACAGCTTGAGACCCAATTCTCTCATGATCGACATCATCTCTATTCGATATAATATGTCGGAAAAAATACGACACATTTGACGTTTCGTTTCGACATATGTCGACTAAAAGATGATGTCGATCTTGCGAGAATTTCCCTGTTAGTCAATGGCAAATTTCGGAATTTGCCCTGATCTCGATGTAACTGGGATCACCCCCAGTCCAATGTACAGTACCCATGGTACAAACTTTGCTCAGTTTGAGATCACAAGAAGATTATGTATGCGATAACACCACCCAATTGAACATAACTACTGTATTTAATCCTAAGAATGTTGTTTCATATTTTTTCTCTCTTATTGTTTGATGTACTCTATCTCTACCTTTCTCTATCTATCTATGTGTTATCTGACAAAATTGATTTACATTTATTACCAAAGAAAATTGTTGTTATAGGTGATTAGTAGATGGATTGACATTTCGATCAAATTTAAGAATCAATTATATGACAGCCCTAGAATGCGTCTTCGAAATATAAGCTCCATAGCTTAATTCACGAATGGATCACACCGAACGTCGCGTTTCGTTTACGAGCGCGCGCCGATCGTCCAAAAATAGTTGATTCCGTGACGGAATGGGAGTGACATAAAAACGGAACGCATAATAACCTCAAACGTAACTCGCGAGATTGACTCATAAAGCTTTTACATAAATATCTGCGTGCGGCCGCAATGATGGCGGATTCATGTCCTGCCAATAGGACACTAGAGCGAATGATTTATTTTGTCTTTTTTTGAATATTAACTCTGTTCCAATGTATATAAAGAATGAATTTCCTTGATAAAAAGAAATAACTACACGCGTCAAAGTACGCTTGCACTATCAGTGTCATTTCATTATCAAAGTTGGTTTTGGTACTGGCAAAAAGCTTGATAACTACATCATAATATTATTATTAGCCGCTTATAGTAACGACTAACAGGGCGATTATGTAACTTGTATTGCTGTAATTTTACTTTAGAAATTAATAAATCACATGGCTTTTATTTGATACATTTTGAGAGCTGCACTGTTGAAAGGCGTTTAAAATATGTTTGCAACAGAATTAATAGTCTCGGGTTGGCCAGTTATCGCTCTCACTGAGCCCCCACCTCATATACCAGGCGCGTGAAACCTCACCAGGATTTATACCGACATAAAGCATGAAGGAAAATACGGCGACTGATCATTTCCCCGCCAAAATATCGTTCGAACCTCGATGTCGATAAGAAAGTGCGTTATTAAGTGACTTTCGGACGTTTATATGGTAATAAAAAAATATCAAAAGGTTTTGTTACGTATGAACGACATTTAAGCCGTGAGCGAGAATGTTACCAGGGACTTAACTACCACGTAATTTTGTAGTTAATATAAATTAATAATTATAAACCTTTTATAGTCACTACCAGTGGTAGCCGAGTGGTCGAACGCACGCCTTGCAATCAAAGTGTGCAGGTTCAAACCCCGGCTCGCACCTCTGGGTTTATGTGCGAATCTCATTTTCATCCGAGATTATCACTTGCTATGAAACGGTGAAGGAAAACATCGTGAGGAAACCGGCACGTCTGAGGGACCTTGACTAGTTCTCGGTAGATGTGTGAAGTCTGCCAACCCGCACTGGGCCAGCGTTGTAGACTATGGCCCAAATCCCCCTCGCATTGAGGGGAGGTCCGTGCCCAGCAGTGGGACGTTAAAAGGGCTGTAGTAGTATAGTCACTACTTGGCACGTGCGTGTTAGATTTAGAGGTGCACTGCAGTGCAACCACATTTCGCCGATGTATTTTGGACCCAATGTAATAGAGGCAAGCTTATTGCCATTATACAAAGTCCATTCTTCTTTAATGCTAGAGAGACTTGGGCCATAGTCCACCACGCTAGCTCAGTGCGGGTTGTCAGACTTCACACGCCTTTCTGTAGACGTGTAGATTTCCTCACGATGTTTTCCTCCACATTTCAGCAAGTGGTAATCATTATTGAAGACGATATTCGCACATGAAAATCTCAGAGGCGTGGGCTCAGGATTTAAACTTGCACCCCTTACGTCCAAGGCGAGCGTTCTACCACACCTAAAAGATTATTTTGATAGCCACCTGTGTTTTAGATTTTTTTTTTTATTTTAAATGGGAGTAGACGCACCACACTAAACTGCACGAGTATAATTGTTTTGAGGCAATGGTGCTATTCATTAGAATTTAAATTACTCAATTGAGTTTCTTACCGGCTCTACCCAGCGGAAACAGCATTCCGAAAGGGTGGTAGAATCTGACTATTTGTAAGTGCTTTCGGCCTACACGAAAAAAACACTTTGATTTTGATTTTACCAACTAGGCCACCACTGCTTCCCTTGATAATGTATATAAATATTGCTATATCTTCACGCTCATCCTAATGATTACAGGCAGTGATATATGATCGGTTCTTGACGAGCGTTGACAGACGTTGCAACGTGCTAACGGTGTTCATGGATGATCGACGGGGAAAAATGATGGGTGTCGATGGGGAAAATATGGTGAGGTGGGAAAATGAGGTGAGGATTAGATGATACCTCGTAATGATTGAGGTATGATATATAGACCAACCCTCACGTAATATTATCAAACGAGTGTACACGTGTGTGAGTTTATCTATTAAAAGTACGTACCTATGGGTACCTAGTACCTAGGTACGTACTTTTAATAGATCAACTCTGTCTAGGAATAGACACATTCTCCAAAATTTTAAATATCTCCTTCACTTCTATGTTAAAATATTTTTATAACACCTAAAATTTCTTAGTTTTATTTATTTATTTTAGACCACACCTGTATCAGAGCGAGCACGATCAGTTAAGCCGTTTATGTGTTTTAACGAGAAAAATGAACAGCAATTGTTTATTATAAGTTAAAGAATAGATATCTACAAAGATATCACAAAACGTTGTTGATGTTTACCAATACAAATGCAACCCTAAACCACAGTAAATACAGTAACTCTTGTGTTATATCAATACCAAATCAATAATCTTAGCATCGTACATGCATATCAATTAAATCATTCGGCCGAGGCGTGCGCTTTGCTACGCAACTTATTCGAGCGTAAACACTGCTGGCGTAGTGCTTCGTAGCACTGACGCTACGATTTTCGTAGATGACTACGTTTTGCTACGATGACGGTCAATCCAAGATGGCGTACCTTAGATCAAATATAGCTTCATTTTCGAATCGACAATACGCGAATACAGCTTACATGAGTACATTTTACAGAAATTTTAACTAATAAAAAAACAGATTTTAAAGACACCTCAAGGTGGTACGTCTCACAGGCCCAACAATAGCTCTTAAGACCCTCGATTTTCACAGACGGCTTGACCTCAATCTATTGTCGACAATGTGACGATAAAAAATGTGTAAGCTTTACGATTTTTCAAGACAGTTTCCTTTGTAACTTTCATTGTTCAGTTTTTAAGATTATTTTTATTACAGGTAGCAAAGGGCGCTCCAACAAAGTGAATCTATCCTATCGAGATTGACTTATGTCCTGATACTAGCACGTGACAAACTATAGAAGTACAATACTTTTATGAAGGATCTTGATATTAGTAACCTTTAGCAATAATACTACTACTACTACAGCCCTTTTAACGTCCCACTGCTGGGCACGGACCTCCCCTCCATGTGAGGAGGATTTCAGGCCATAGTCCACCACCCTGGCCCAGTGTGGGTTGGCAGACTTCACACATCTATCGAGAACTAGACAAGTTCCCTCAGAGGTGCAGGTTTACTCACGATGTTTTCCTTCACCGTTTCATAGCAAGTGATAATCTCGGATGAAAATGAGATTCGCACATAAACCCAGAGGTGCGAGCCGGGGTTTGAACTTGCACACTTTGATTAACTAAACATAATTATTAGTCATTCAGCACAAGCAAACTATTATTGTCATCTTAAACGTACTAGAAAAACTAAACAATGGGTCGAATTAAGAATCTTCTCTTTTTATGTCGGATAAAAATCAAGACAGATTCCTTGTTAAAATTGCTGCTAGATATGTGAAAGCGTTGAAGATTATTTATTTGGCCTATTTTATTTATTGCTAATGTGTACATGCGACGTTAAGTATATAAATATCTATGGTTCCAAACTAAACAAAGCTTGTAATATCGTTGCCATAAAATAGACTGGGGACGATCCCAGTTACACCCAAAACAAGTCAAATTTCAAAAAGATCATTTCCGTAAATTACCGCTTACTGGAATCGAACCGGCAACCAGCCGGTGCACTAGACAAAGCCCTCATACAGTTGACACCGAAATTAAAGGATCATACGTAACATGATATAAAATACAGTCTCCCAACCTAACAAACATCTCACCATACCTATACTCCGCAAAATGGCCAGACAACTTGACAGACAGCTGATGATTAATGAGAAGAGACGTGCTTGGGGGGTAGGCAGGGAGGTGCAATTTACATAAATGACGTATAATGTCTCAGCCCTACGCAAATGCCCGCGTCAAAACGAACGAATCAACTCTTTTTGCCCATACCAAAACTAACTCTATGTTAATGTATACAAAGATTAAATTTCTGTGGTAAAAGCCACGCCACCAAAATTCATGCATCAAAATTCGCGCTGTCAGTGATGTTTCGTTGGAGAATAAGCTTTGTGTTTAAATCAATACAGTTCGTATTAGTATTGACACGTAAATAGCAGCGCGCGTCTTCACGCCTCAGCTTAGTTTGCATGGTGAATTCGCTCACCCCAGTATGTCCAGGGTGTAATCCAATCTAGATGCCGGCAGACGGTTGCTCGTCTTAGGTTTTGTAGTAAGCTCCAATTAACTTGTAGATGCTAGATATCTTTACATATCGCAATAGTTAGTTTTTTACCGTCAATTCTAGTCCATTATGGCGCTAACACAAACGCAAAGTGACGTAAATATATTTGTAAGGACGTAATCTTATACTTTCTCATGATATTAGATACTTCAGTGTACACGCTCTACATTAAATATATCGTCTAGTAAGTAGATTTAAGGTCCTCAGATTCCAGAATTTAATCGTTCAAATTAAAACCCAGACGTTCGTCCCCTCTTTAGCCTTTCAACAATAACCGCTCACAAAACTTCCTCAACTCAATTTACATATGAAAAGTGTAGGAATCTTCATCCTGGCGCTCCATCTCTGGCGCCGAGCAGTCGACGTCACTTCCGGCCGTCGGGATGACTCGTTTCCGGTGCTGTGACTTCCGCTTATCGATAACCTTGGAGGAAAAGTGTGACGCTGTTTTTTAATGTTAAATTTAATGTGTTATTTTTTTGGGAGAGTCATTCAGTATAGTCTCAATGTAGTCATATAACAATACATTATGCTAATAGCATCGTTGTAGTATGACTGTGGCCTAATTTTAAAAGGCAAAAACAAAATCTTTTCTCAATGTACGCTAGAGTATAACTAGGTTAATGACTTCATGGTCTCAATGGCTAATGTCTACACTGGTCATATTCTAGCTATTATTGTTAAAAACAAGCCTTGGTTAATGTTTTAAACGTAGGCCACTCAGCTCACAGAACCAGAGTCCTATTCCCGCCAGGAGCAAATTTCGATTTCGAAATTTTACCCTGGGTGTAACTGATATTGCCCCGGTCAATAGTACGGCACCCATAGTACACGCTTTGCTTAGTTTAGGATCATACGATGAGTATGTGTTGTCTGGCGGTATTTATTTATTTATTAATACGCATTATAAATTGAAGCTGTTCTCATACTACAAGGATTGTGTAAGCAGAATTGGGGCCCCGGGCCTGTGCCTTCAAGAAATAACAAATCTGTGTCATTAAACCTTAAACGTAGTCATTTACAGAATCTTCCAGCTTCCGGGTTACAGCACTGACGAATGTCGTGTAATATCGTCAGTAATTCACGTTTAGTTAAACGCCAAACATTTGAGACGCGGTACTCATTACAACAATCCACCCGAGAACTTTCTGTGAAGCGAGATGGCGTCTTTTCATTCGCTATAAGGGTGCTGTCACAGTTAACGTCGCTTGGAAATGTAAGGACACGCTGTAATTTTTATTTTCTATACTTTTAACGAGTATTAACTTACTTAACTAATTATCTATATATTAACTAATTATCTATTAATATAATTATTATCTAAACTTTATAATTTAAAAGAACGTTGAATGAACTTTGGTTCAAAAAATAATGTTAGAAAGCCATTTTATATAGGTATACGTTTTTTTTAAATATTTGTGTACTTAAATATTATTATATGTTCCATGTTTTTACATATTACAAAAATAATGGGTTTATGTAGCGAATATAACTTATTGAAATAATGTGAGTTCAACGTCGCTACTCATCAGAAATCTTATCAAAATTAGAGATAAATCAAATTTATCAACTTCCGCACCGTCTATGTGCTAGCTCCGCAACTTTGCATTCAGAATAAAACATATTAGCGAACGCACGCGCCCCGAAATTTAATAAGAGAAGCGTACGAACAAGAATAATCGCATTACACTGTTATAACAGTTATTTAAGTGTTACATAACGGTTACGGAACAAAAACGGAGAGCTTTAGACGCGACGTTACAGTTAAAGTTCGTTTTATTGGTTGGAACAGCGAGTAACGTGTTTGTACCTGTATGAAGGCTTTAATTACTACTGTAATGACATTCAACGTTGTCTTGAATGGCTTAATTGCGCATGCCTTGACATTAATTTAAAGAAAAGCCGCTTCTTCTGTATCCAGAAGAATTAGTATTAGATTTTTTAAATATTTTACGCGATTAATAAATCCCAACCGTATCTTCAGCATTGCGTTGCCCAGTGAGACCTTTTAAAAGCCTCAATATCCATATCAAGAATTCTGAATTATCATGGATCATATCTATAAAACGCTAACTTTTCGCACGCTCGATAAAAGACTGACCGATGAGGGTTTTTGTCAACGATTAGGTAATCGAATATGTATTTTTGACTGACTACTGTATGCAGTACTGGGGTTTTTTTTTCAATATGTTACTATAAACCAAGTTAAACCTTTATCTGTCTCTTATAACGGTGAAGAAAAACCTCGAGAGGAAACCAGCACGTCTATAGAAAGACGTGTGAAGTTCACAAACCCTCACTGAGCCCACTGATGATGTATGCATGTATGTATGTTTTTACCATAGACATACAAAACCAAAAAAAAATATTTGAGTAGGCCAAAAACACTAACGAATGGTCAGGTTCTACCACCGGTTCGGAAAGCTGCTTCCACTGGGAAGAGCTGGTAAGAAACTCAGTGGTTACTCTTTTCAAGATAATGAATATGCAAGTTTTTGAGTAATATACATTTTATCAATCTTTATGCATGCAGATCATTAGTCTTAATATCAACTATAGGTACCATTAATTATGTAGTACAATGTAACACGGTACCCTACTCTGAGCACTCAATTTCCATAGAGCCCGATTGAGTTATAGCCAGGGACAGGTCAACTTGATTTATCGACTCGTATTCAATTTCTGTTTGAGCCCGAGATATCTGCTCAATCGGCTCGAGAACTAAATGGACGTGGGTTTAAGCCGGAACAGTTAGATATATTATTTAAACGCTGTTAAATAGATTGCCGCGTTGGCCTTGGAGCGCTTTCAGCATAGCGTTTTTTTGGACGTATTGGCATTCGCGCCGAAAAGCCGAACACGTGTGCATGGGCTTATTCAAGCATTCTACATTTCTACGTTTGAGCCGGTGGTGGTGAGTGTCAGCAGCAATATGGATACCGACGAAGAAACAATTGAAACATCGCGACGTTGACATCCAAAACTCGCTTGTATTTGCCAAAAGGGTAGGCAAAGATGACTCCCGTTTGGGACACAGCTAGTGACATAAATAATAATGCGACATTAATGACTATTCTATGGTATGCATACGAACTACAGATAAACTAGATTTGACAGCTCTTAAAGTACAATATGGTCGTAAGAAGGATGACAATACCTAGTTTAGTCGGGTGCCAACAGAATCGACACCATTAACCCACATTTCGGGTTAAACGCGTAATTCAGACAAGCCAAACGACATAAAGGATTATAATTACAAATCACCCAAGATCCGGAATCCATAAACCACATCCCATAACGCCTACCTGGCGCCGCCGCCGCCATCTGCCGCCAAACGGACACAATCTACGACCGGCCACTTTGGTGATCCGAAATCGCCGCGATTAGGCCATAATAGCCGCGGTAATGGCCTATGAACATAAATAGCCGGCTGGCTACGAATTTGCGGCTGATATATTGTATTGCGATAGATATTGGTGTTTCGTCGTAAAATGATAGAGTGACCATAGAGTTTCTTGTTCGTTTTTCTTTGTAGGAAATGCATCGGATGATAGAGTCCTGTATTTTTAGATATTTTGGTTATAAAAGATTCATCAATAGCTGTATTGGTTTACATGAATATAAAAATCGGATTCAGATTCAAGTTATATCATCATGAAAGGGACTTTCATTGCCGCGAGGTTTTTTGTTTCATGATACTGTTTTAAGTATGAGTTGCGGTAAGTAATTTAGTCGAATGATTTTACATTGGTGCTTTAGAATTTACAACCTTAAATAGACTTTACTAAGCTATATTTTGTGAAAACGAAATCCTAAACCTTATTGCAATCAATCACAATATTAGACTTACGAATCACCCTTTTCGAATTCAATACGTAACTGTTGTCAAAATCTTAATTGATCTCAAAGAGACACCAGTGTAGGTAGACCTCGCCAGCACAAGAGATCCAATTGCATTTGACACGGATATATGAGCGTTCACGGATCTATTGAAAATTGCTGATACGGACCAATGGGTCTGGCTTCTAAAGAGGAAAGATTGAGGAAAATTGGAGATTTATCGTTGAATTGGTTCGGAGAGGCTAGTTATTATGAATTTTCAGTTAAATCACATATAAAAAACATTAAGTTTTTTTGCCTATACCAAAATAAAGTCTGTGTGAATCAAAGTCAAAGTCAAAGTCAAATCATTTATTTTGTATAGGCCTATGGGGGCACTTACAAATATGTAATAAAATATATATAAGATTGAATTTATACAACGACCACTTGGTCTAGTCTAGTGGTTTGAGAGTACTTACTTCACTATTCCTATAACACTAAATATTTGTTATTAGATCAAGATTATTTTAAAGATCATTTTTATATGAACCTATCTATAAAACGGAATTTTAAAAGAATTCCATTAGAACTTAACAACATCTGTTATGTTAAACCTCTTAAGTCCTGCCTACCCTCTTAAGGGAAGGTGCATATGTGAGCCTATAAAACGCTTATCGCTTACATCAATATCCTCGGGTACCTTCGTCAGCGTACTGAAGTAGGTTTGAGGGCCAACGCAACTACCTTCAAGGTTTGGTACAAGTTATAAACGGAAGCGAGAAATGACATAATTTAGCAGCCTCTAATACCCGGCTCAAAAAGTCGTAAAGACTCACGTTTCACAATTAATGCATATAACAAAATGGTCTGTATTAACTCATAGAAAAGGTTCATTCTACGACGATATGTCATCGACGAAGCCAGCAAATTTTTACAGCGTGGTGGCGTGGCTTCTACCACAGAAATTAAATCTTTATGTTTATTGACAGTTCGTTTTGGTAACAGGAATAAATAAGAAATATTAAAATGAGGAATTACCTGTGCCTGCGATTAGCGAGTATTCTGACAATATGTACGGAGTAGATGGTAGATAAGGTCCTGTTTTACCCTTTGGGTACGGAACCCTAAAAATGGGTAATGGATGGCATTGCCTTGATGCCGGATGAATCAGAATGATCAAGTTAATAACTGTTTCTATAACATATGTTATGAATGATTATATAATAAAGGACCTGTCAAAAACTCTTAAACAATATTAAAACATTATTGCTTTAATGTTGGTGGTAGGAATCACGTTTTCTATTAGAGATATATGCCGCGATTACTGAGACCACACCTTCTTTTAGTTGAAGGGCACACCACGGCTCCACCTAAAAGCGTGCTCGACACGACTAAATGGGCTCACAGCTGAGCACTCATTCCGCTTTTGTAAAGCAAGGTATTGTTCCAAACCGGGTCTTTAATAGCACCATATACAATGTGAATCAAAATCGGTATACTAACCCTTAAAATATAGGTTCGACGCGCGATGCCTTTTTTTGCGAAATTTTATGGAATAAGATCAGGGGCCAAATTCTCGCATGATTAATTAGACATATTATGTCGAAACAAAACGTCAAATTGGTCGTTTTTTTCGTTTTAATTCGAGATATGTCGAATTAGAGATGATGTCAAACAAGCGAGAATTGTCCCAGAGGAATGGCTCCACCTGCGGTTGGCGGGTATTTCAGCTAGTGTCATATAACTAATAGTAGACGTGGGCGTTAATTTACTTCATTTGTTACAATAACTAACTAGTTACGCGGCATGTAACCGAATCACTTCAAGTAATGTAATCGTTTCAAGTCCAAGTACAAGTAGTGTTATTTGTAACTGAGTTATTACTGTTAACAGTAACTGTTAGCGAGAGACGTCACTTAATTGATTGATTTAACTGTATAGCTAAAAACACTTTCGTTTCGTGTAGTTGACTGTATAGTTGGTGGATTTATTTATGCAAACAATCACAGTAGCTAAATAAAAATAAAAAACATTTTAGCGCCCGAACGTTGACGCTCCAGTATGCATGCGATTCTTATTTATAAAATAAATTCTGTCACGTGTCTTGTAAACGAAACGAATAGTTACGTTAACGTAACGATACGTCACATATTCTACATTAAATAGTTATAATGCCCTTTTGACCCACCAAAACGCCTAAATAACAAATGCTAAGCCTTGACACGGTGACATTTAACCGTTTCATTGCTCATGCTCTGTTTGTTTGACCCGCAAAGTAGGTCGGAACTGGTCATAGTACTGAATATTTTAACAGGCATCTTTTGAACTGGCTTATGATGAATTACAGGCTTATATCTAGTACTTATTACTGTCAAAATATACATAAAGAAAATCATACTCGACCGTGCACGAATTTCATATACTGCTATTGAATATAATAAGCAAGAATTTTGATAAATACTTATCGTTTTTTTTTAGGTACGAGGGTTGAGAAGTATTATTATAGACTACTCACTTTCTTAAAACCACAGATAACCTTCTATACACTCTTGAAGTCTTGGAAAAGAAAAGAAAATAAGAATCACACCTTTTTACTTTTCATAACTAGTCAAAACTGTCGCCTCTATACGTAGAGGATTTAAGGCTAGTCAAACACACTGAAGTTCGTTCGTTCGTTCGTTCGTTCGTTCGTTCAATCGTTGAAGTATAGCTTCATTTTAACAGCTACTATGAAAGTAACATATTTTATCAATGATAGCTAGAATAGAGCTAGAATAGAGAATAGAGCAGTGGTAGCCGAGTGGTTGAACGTGGGCGTACGTGCAATCAAAGTGTGCAAGTTCAAACCCCGGCTCGCACCTCTGGGTTTATGTGCGAATCTCATTTTCATCCGAGATTATCACTTGGAATGAAACGGTGAAGGAAAACATCGTGACGAAACCTGCACGTCTGAGGGAACTTGACTAGTTCTCGATAGATGAGTGAAGTCTGCCAACCCGTACTGGGCCAGCGTGGTGGACTATGGCGTGAATCCCCCTCGCATTCAGGGGAGGCCCTTGCCCAGCAGTGGGACGTTAAAAGGGCTGTAGTTAGTAAGTTAGCTAGAATATAAGACTAGTCTAATGGCTTTAAGGTGACAATGTCCATTTTCTAAACTGGTCATAATCGTAACTATCATTTTTGCTAGCCGTATTTTTATGCATCAAAGCCATTTTCATACTGTAAATGTAGTATTATTAGACTTGAGGCTATGACTTAGTGCAGTTCACGAACTTAACACGTCCACACAAATTAAGCAAAGCTTGTGCTATGGGTATCATACAATGTACTGAGGACGATTCCAGGTACACTCAGACCAAAGACAATTCCGAAAAAGCCATTCCGGGACTTAGCAGTGGGGGATTCGAACCTACCACCTAGTTCAGTGAATCGAGCGGCCTACGATGAAACCGCTAAACCAAGCCGTAGTCAAAATATAAGCGGTTTAGTATTTTTCTCCATGTGGTGAATAGGTGCATGCTTATTTATTTATTTATTTAATAGGACATCCAAAAATTGTTGTATTCATAACACATAAATACATATGCACAATTAACTAAGGTGCCACAACATGCATAATAGTAAGAGGTATAACATAAAAATAAAATAAAAAAAAAGTAAAAAATACTTTACCCGCATGTAACAAAGGGTCTGAGTATAATCCGTGGGCCAGTTGACCTGACCTCTCGTTATCGCCGCCAGTCCTAATTGGGTGTCGCCAAAAGAAATATTGCTTCCCCAGCACTCAGTCGAGAATTGCTTGCTCTGTGCTTTTCGGGGAAATTACAGGAAGAAACGTTGTACGGCTACGTTGTGTACGAAAAATGTACACAATTAAACGTCTTTACGAAAAATGGTAGAGTTCCTAATCATTGAATATTGATTAGGAACAGCTTTTTAGAATTGATCAAAGTAGGTATGTTTATGTCTATTTGAGTTTTGAAAAACAACAGCTTTTTGGTACATCGGTAACAATTTTGATATACAACACAAGCCTTCTGTTTTCACAGATAAATGTTACCATCTAAGTACTTAATTTAGGTAGGTAGGTAGGTAAAATAATCGGTAACCTATCGGTACGTAACCAACCGGTCGGTTACCAAAAAATAAAGAAATTAAAAACAAAAATAAGAAAGAAAGACAAAGTGCCTATTAACAATTTAATTGATAAAATATTTTAATAAAAAATACTAATGCGAGCCGATAAAAAAATTGGAATTTAAAAAAATTATAAGCTCACTGAGTATCTTGCCAGATCTTCTCAGTAAAGGTCGCACTCTAATCCGGTAGTAGTGTAAAAGCAAAAGACAGAGGAGCTAATCGCGTTCATGTAGGTAAACTTTGAAAGGTGTTTTGCTCTAGTATTTTCTCAGAACATTTATCAGACAGTTGTTGTACATTCCCTCAACTTTATGATATACGCAAGAATATAACTTGTGTAAGCAAAGGCTCCTTCACAATAAAGAACGCGTACACTAACCTTTTGTTTTTCTTTTTTTTTACGAAATGATTGAAATTATGATATTTAATGGAATAAGATGAAAGCAAGAAAGAAAAAACATTTATTCAGCACAGACACAAACACAAATTTCGAAAAAACAAGAAGCTGTATCTGACGTATCGCTATAGTAGATCGACCTTTACAGGTGACGCAGGTGGGCTGTGACCCACTTGGCTGTTTTATTAAAAATTCACATCCACCAGTGATGTACTAGGGGTACATCCCGACACGACCAGTCACTGGGTACCTAAGGCCCGTAAACTGCCGAACAAAATGATGGGGTGTTTATCAAAGTGAATTTGGAGGCATAAAAAAATTAGGTACGAAAAATTGCGTGGAAAGTTTGCGTACGAATAGAGTAAGTAAGAATGAAACACATAACCCCTTCATAAAGGTACTTAATAAAACTTTTGTACAGAAAATTATTTTTGCTATATTTATTGTGATTCCAATAAACTAGGAGGTAAGTGTATTACTGTCTATCTCATAGTCGTAACCAACGACATAATAATTACAATATAATTTTCCAAACATTTGAAAGATTTACACGTCATATTTTCTGTGCAACGCATTGGTAGCCGAGTGGTCGAACGCACGCCTTGCAAATCAAAGTGTGCAGGTTCAAACCCTGCCTCGCACTTCTGGGTTTCATGTGCGAATCTTATTTTCATCCGAGATTACCACTTGCTATGAAACGGTGAAGGAAAACATCGTGACGAAACCTGCACGTCTGAGGGAACTTCTCTTGTTCTCGATAGATGTGTGAAGTCTGCCAACCCAAACTGGGCCAGCGTGGTGGACTATGGCCTGAATCCCCCTCGCATTGAGGGGAGGCCCGTGCCCAGCAGTGGGACGTTAAAAAGGGCTGTAGTTAGTTTTTTTATTTTCTGTGTGACTGACGTCTACGTACTCCAGTGGTGTTAGCACGCATGTCAAGACAAGATCTTTGTCACAGATTTGCTCGTTCGCTCTCTGTCTCATTTCATACGAGAGAAAGAGAACATCAAGATATTCCGTGACATAAGTATAGTCTTGGCGCACATGCTACAACTACAAATTTTCTATTACTAGACGGCTGTGGCATCAATGAGACCAATTTCAGTAGGTATATTTTGTGGGACAGCTTACTGACACATATTCCCTTTTTTTATCTGTATTTTAAAATATCATTGGTCGTGATGTATGAACGATATGGCAACATTTTTACGTGAGTATGAATTGTAGAGACAAAAGTATAGCAAAATGTATCTTAACGACTGTTCTATCGATCTGATTCTAACAGATGCCAATAATTTGTGAGGTAAACCCATAAAGCGGACTCACAGACACTGAATTGTAATCCTGGGTGTTTAGCCAAATACGTTGATACATTCTATTATGGTACAATAAATAGGCGTTTGGAGGAAAAACATTGTTATGAGAAGGTCTGTATATTTATTTATCGAGAGGAAATGCAGCCAGCCTCTTTTTATTAGGTACCTATCTTTGAATGTGCCTGGTATAATGGCAATAGGTTCGCCCCCTATTACATAAGGACCAAAAATACATCGACGAATTGCCCACAATTCGCCGATGTATTAGTGGACCCATCCACTAACTACCCCTTCGGGGTATTCAGGCGTGATGATGTATTTATTTATTTAATCAGGATTCATCTTCCTCTTCTGGTTATTTTTGCATACTTCGTCTGACTATGGATATGGAAATGGAAATTTTAAGCAAATTGACCATGTAACTTACGTGTCTCATGCGCCAGGTGTAGCCTTTATCTTGGACCGCAAGTTATCGTGTGGAGCCCACATGGTGCAGGTTTTAATAGATAAGATTTATGAGCGCTCATCTGGTCAAGGGTTGGGCGGCTCGGTTATTTGTCGCGATGGGGGACCAAGAGTAAACGCATGACCATCGCTTGCTATGTACAACATTAAATAATACTAAAAATACCATCGCTATGTAAATAAGACTTATTCGAAGACGGCTAGTGCTTGGAACGTAAGAAATTGATTTGATGGTAGGCTCGCCCCCTATTACATTGGGACTATAATACATCGGCGAAGTGTGGGCGCACTGTAGTCCACCTCTGCCTAACCCTTCGGGGAATACAGGCGTGATGATATATTATGATTTGATGGTATCGAAATTTCTATGCAAATACACATTTTTAAGAACTCTTACTATTTTAAAGACTCGTGTCACGGATTATGTGGCACCTAGTCGCTATCATACTCAGGCACAATTGATGTATATCACATTTTGTCAAGTCAGAAGCGGATAGGCTGCAACGCTCTCCAAAAATATACTAAAAACTACCACTTCACCGGCCGCCGAAACATCCTGTAATATTAATCAAAAATGGGAAACACACCCCGGTCGATACTACCTGTCGTGACTACGGGCAGTAAAACATTGCCAGTGTAAAAAAAAAAACACCGTCGAAAAAAAACAAAACATTAAATTACATTGTAATAAGCCTCGAACGAAGTTAGGTGATCGACCCCCGGCGGAAGTGCCTTAGATATTCCACGTGGGAAATTTGCGAAAAAAGGCTCAATTGCTGGGTAGAAATTAATTTTGGGATGATTAATTTTTCGCTCCTTATTATTTTATGGAAGGAAGTGTTTGGCGTTCCGTGTGCTGTGTTCGTGTTAACCTTTTTATAGGCAGGTATGATAAAAGTATATTCTTTATCTATCCAATACTGTAGTAAGTATTAAAAATTTCAGTATAGGAGGTTTTTTTTTATGAGGTAGGGAGGCAAACGAGCAGACGTTTCACCTGATGGTAAGTGATCAACGCCGCCCATGGACACCTGCAACACCAGGGGCATCGCAAGTGCGTTGCCGGCCTTTAAGGAATGAGTATGCTCGTTTCTTGAAGATACCTTTGTCGCATCGGTCCGGGAACACCGCTGCAGGAAGTTCATTCCAGTTTGGTGGTGCGAGGGAGAAAATTCCTGGTAAATCTAACTGTACTGGAACGCCATTCATCCAGATGGTGAATTGTAGATGTATTGAAATTTTAACTCATTATATTTATATTAATTTTAAAAGCCTCATGCTAGTTTTCACTATAAGACGCTTTTACAGTATTATTCATATTTAGGCATCGCTTTAGGCGTCTCCCTATGAAAACGGGCTGATGCCCGTTCAGGTGCTAGGATTCAGTCCATGCCTTTCATGATGCTCGGACACTGATGTGTCCTAGCAACAGACCTTTGGTGGTCTTGGCAGCTTGACGTATAATTAATTAATGAAATTGATTGGCTTTCATGGCGTCATGATTGGATTCATCCGCCATCTCTATCACTGTCATCCATCACGCATTTTTATTTAAAATTTGTAATACATCATCACGCCTGTATTCCCCGAAGGGGTAGGCAGAGGTGCAATGTAGTGCGCCCACACTTCGCCGATGTATTTTGGTCCCAATGTAATAGGGGGCGAGCCTATTGCCATTATACCGGGGACATTCCCCCTCAATACGAGGGAGACTTAGGGCCATAGTCCACCACGCTGGTCCAGTGCGGGTTGGTGAACTTCACACGCCTTTCTATAGACGTGCAGGTTTCCTCACGATGTTTTCCTTCACCGTTATTTAAAATTTGTATTTATTGAATATGTCCTTGCTATTAATTACTCGACATTGCTATAAATACCGCTAATCGCGGATGCAGGCATTCCTCATCTAATTCCATCATTTCATTCATTTCGTAAAAAAAAAGAAGAAGAAGAACGTCATTAATAACAACATTCCAATTACAAAATTAATTACTTTATTTTTTATTTCATTAGAATTTAAAATTGGAACATGTTCAAATTTTAAAATTATTTCTAATCATAAAATTATGTCTTGCCAGTATTGAAAAAAGGAAAAATATGGCGGATCCCGTCGTCTCGTTCTATTCAGAGTTATTGAAAAAGTTCCATTATTCAGTATCTATTCGAATAACGGTCCCGTTCCAGCCATTTAAATTCTTTTATATAACTGGGAAATTCACTGTGAAAGGATTTAATAATGGATTTGTTACAATACTTTTTAACGTAGATGTTTTTGATTTATTCCTAAACCAGTTTTTCGAGAATCGTCCTTATTGAGTTCCCTTTTTTTATAACACCTAAAGCCTATTGCCAAATTACCGGAAATACTCCAGACTACACGGAAGTACCTACTTAATAGATTCTCGACAGGAATGAACTGTAGAACCTTGGAATGTTAAATTAATCTTAATAAAGGGTAGTCTACTTCTCAAAAGACCCGACACTTCAGCCATCTTCGTTTACTAAAACACTGTAATATCCCATTACAGTATCTAATCTCGGTCCTCAACGGTGTATTAATAATTAAAAGAGGGTGAAATGATTATTTCGAGGGTTTTTGTGTGGAGAATTATCTCCTAAGCCCGAGTCCTGGTGGCGCCGCGCCGCGGTGGATGGGTGAATTAAGGATTAAAATTGCAACCACTCTTGATTAATTTCTAAGATTACAAACAGCGTTGTGGGTAATGAGTTGTTTAATTATGTAAGTTGTGTTGAAATTTGTTGTTGGTTGATATATATAATGTTTAACATGCAACCAAAATTTGTAAAAAAAGCGTTGAAAAATAAAATTTTAAATATCGGCAATAAGATTCGTCCGCCATCTATTGTCACCTTCATCAACCATTTTGTTTATATTGTCTATGTGTCTATTTTATTATTAGTAATATTAACTGGTCACTGGTGAAATACTTGCTTATTACGGATCAAGCCATATTTTACCATTTAATTTCATTTCAAAACATAAAAAGAAGAGTCAAAGTAAATCAAAGTTAGTTACGTTTTTTTTAAACATAAATAAGAAACCCACACTTTTAGTTGATTCCCAAAACAAGTAAAGGGATGTTTCATACATATCAGTAAGTTCTAATTTATAATAATAAATAAACAATTTTTTTTTACCGAAAACTGTTCTAACTTCTGAAAATACGACACAGAACTCAAACGAGCACATTATGCTTATTACATGTGGCAACACTAAAAAACAAAGGCAGCCCATGTTTCTTCACTTACCCGCCATTTGACAGCGACGATTACTCGCGGACGGACATACCGCGCTAATGAAGTGGCGACGAGCACTTCCATGTTCCGTCTCCCTTCGACACAAAGGAAATATGCTGTGTCCCGTTCTGGCGCAGAATATGCAAATCTTCAGCTCGCCTTTTTTAGTGCGCGTAATGAAGTGGTTTTGTTACATGTTTTTGTTTTCTTTCTGAGATCTTGTTTCTAGGAAGCAACTAATATGTTGTAATTGTTCTTTACGTAAGCTGTAACCTTGAAGTAAGTCTGCATTCAACTCATAATTTATTGTAATCACAACTATTTACAATTATTATTAGTAATAATTATAAAATTAGAAAATTTGGCTCATGTCGAATTCTTAATCTGAAAGTTTAAAAGTTAGAGGGGGTACAATTTTTTCCGACTTTTAAAGTATTGACTGAAATAAAAAAGTTATTAAAAATAATAACGTATTTAGTTCATAATATTTTTTGTTGAAAATGGTAGTGCCAATTATCATTCGAATTTAGTGCGCCCAAAAATATTTCTCCAAGGTTTTTACGATCTCCGCGGCTCACTGAAACTTGGATAATGCCACTAAATCGCGGAGTAAGTGAAACTAACACTGAAGCTCATCTTTATTCTGAGCACGCGCGCACTCGCCAACTTGGCAGACTGGTCTATGCTCTCGGCCAGAGTGGATAGTCTAAAAAGCTTTACCGTCCATAACTTTGCTCGTAGACCTCCGAATTTATATCAATTTCAAATCACCTACAAACCACATACAATTGCATTTTTATTAAAAAAAATGTTTTATAATTAATCATAATGGCTTGAAAATACAGGCGATAATGAATTAATTTGAAATTTTTTTTAAATGTACTATATTAAAGATTTTATGTCTGTAGCAAAATTCAGGCGGTTGAATTCGCTCGCGTCGTCGATGACATCACGTTGAAAAATGTGTTTTTTCATGAAGTAATACAGTTCTTTATCATATTAGTAAATTTAAATGGGTCGCGACAATTTTGACGTGCCTATTTATTTGCAATAATTTTGTGGGTATTATACTGTTTTCTCTAAATTCAAAAAATTACGACGGTTTATAGGTCTGAGCGGAGGCTGCTCAGCTCACTGCACCGAATGGTTGAGGGTTCGATTCCCGCAAGCAACAAATTTCTGAAACGGCCTGAAATGTGTTGGCCTGAAATGTGTTGTCTGGCGATGCTTGTAATTTTATTTTTCTTTTTATTGTTTCAGGATGGAGGAGACCGTGCGATCGTTGCTTCAATACAAGAGCCGCGTGGAAACTCTAAAGCAGGAGAAAGCGTCTCTTTCATCTGCACTCGAGGTAAGACAACTCCAAGCTCCACCAATTTAACATTACCCGTGGCTAACATTGGAACTGAAGGGTACAGGGTATGCCACATATTTTTTTTTATAGAATCATATTTTGTATATGGTATTTTGAATTTTATTCCAATCATTAGAATTTTAAAAAAGTTAACAGATGGCGCCATAAATGCACTTTTGTTTATGGCCATACTATAGAATTGTTAGAATAGTTGAACTTTCAAATTGCTTTTTCTCAAAATTCATTAATTAATTACGACATTCCCTGTTATGTTCCTGTACCCTTCAACTAACTTAGACATTTCAGTCATTTTTGATGTCTAAATTTGATTTAGTCAAATTTAGTTCGAGCTCTAACACAATAAGCATTATAGATTCAATATACATCATCACGCCTGTATTCCCCGAAGGGGTAGGCAGAGGTGCACTGAAGTGCGCCCACATTTCGCCGATGTATTTTTGGTCCCAATGTAATAGGGGGCGAGCCTATTGCCATTATACCGGGCACATTCTCCCTCAATACGAGGGAGTTTTTTTTTTTTTTGGGCTATAGTTCACCACGCTGGCCCAGTGCGGGTTGGTGAACTTCACACGCCTTTCTATAGACGTGCAGGTTTCCTCACGATGTTTTCCTTCACCGTTTCATAGCAAGTGGTAATCCCGGATGAAAATGAGATTCGCACATAAACCCAGAGGTGCGAGCCGGGGTTTGAACCTGCACACTTTGATTTGCAAGGCGTGCGTTCGACCACTCGGCTACCACCGCATAGATTATAAGACTGCTTATAGATTCTAATACCACGTAACCATAGGTACACTCAAGTTTAAGTGTAATGCCGAAATTCTTATAAATGCGAAGTAATATTTTGAAATGTAATGTAGTAAATTTAGGGTTAACGTTAGCCCAAAAAACCCAGAAGTCTTTTGAATTTTTCATTTCTCAAATGGCTTACTCGTATTTGGTTGTCATTAAATTAACTTGCGGTAGACAAGTAACTCTACTTCGATCACGATATCGTATGTATAAAATAGCTTTTGATTATATACCAGGATTCAAGGAGACTCCTACCTTGTACATAATCCCGATGAAATCCCAACAATTATGTGCAAAAGCATAAAAGACAAACATAAAGTTATCTTCATAGCAAACATCCTAAACTCTGGAATTAAAAAATCGTTGCCAATTTAACGTGAACCCCTGCCCATGACTGTGAGAGCACTTTCACCGTAATTGTACAGGTCTTTGCGTATTGGTTATGTGAATATAGACGTTGAAGAATCAAATACAAATATTCAAAATATTTCATTATACGCCGCGCCATTGTTTGGCCCCTATTTTTCAGTACAAAGTTGGGGTAAGTAAGATACGTAGGTATCTACAATAGAGTTTTCCGTGCGTACTGTTTGTGTCCGATTTGATTGGGGATGTGGGTAGGTAAGCGTGTTTTTGTTTTGTTGGAAAGCGTGGTAATTTATTGTTTTAAATAGGGGTTTTCTCTACCTACATTTGTCTGCTATGCGATTATAAATTGGGCTCTATTCCCATACTACTAGTACAGCCCTTTTAACGTCCCACTGCTGGGCACGGGTCAAGTTCCCGCAGACGTGCAGGTTTCCTCACGATGTTTTCCTTCACCGTTTCATAGCAAGTGATAAGCAAATAATCTCGGATGAAAATGAGATTCGCACATAAATCCCAGAGGTGCGAGCCGGGGTTTGAACCTGTACACTTTGATTGCAAGGCGTGCGTTCGACCACTGGGCTACCACTGCTATCTATCACATAAGAAACATTTTTGATTTGAAGCAAAACTGTTACCTTGATGATAATTAATATCGAAGGTATAATTATTAAGTGGTAGCCTCGTGGGCAAGAACGCCCGCCTTGAACGTAAGGGGTGCAAGTTCAAATCCCGGGCCCGCACCTCTGAGATAATTTTCATGTGCGAATGTCATTTTCAACAATGATTACCACTTGCTGAACGGTGAAGGAAAACATCGTGAGGAAACCTGCACGTCTATAGAAAGGCGTGTGAAGTTCACCAACCCGCACTAGGCCAGCGTGGTGGACTATGGCCCAAAATCTCCCTCGCAAGGAGGGGGAATGTGCCCGGTATAATGGCAATAGGCTCGCCCCCTATTACATTGGGACCAAAATACATCGGCGAAGTGTGGGTGCACTACAGTGCACCTCTGCCTACCCCTTCGGGGAATACAGGCGTGATGATGTATGTATATTAAGTACCGATATTTGTTTTTTTTTAAATACCATGCCTCAAATTCTTTGTACGAAGTAATTGAAATTATGGAATTATAATGGACTTAACCGTGATTAACGGGTATTCTGCCAATGTCAAGTAATTACTAATTAGTGTCAAGGACAAATTCAATAAATACACAATATAAATCAAAATGGATCACGAATATCATTAACAATGGCGAATAACCATACCATATACTTAATACAAACAGATTTTCACTTATTCTTAAAAAGCAGTGTCAACACAGTTTAAAAATAAAAATCAACGACAACAATTATATTTTATTTTTTCAAACACCAATCACAAGCGTTTTCGAACAATATTCAGGCAACAATTTTTATGGTACGTTCCTATTTCGTTACGGCACGGTTAGGTCATTGTTGGCTCCCCTCGAGCCCGCGTCACAGGTATCTGTTATTTTGAATGGCGGATGAGAATTTTGATTTTTCCATTTCCCGTCACATTTTGAATGATATTCGTACCTGGGTTGCTCTATTGTGTTCCAACCCTCCACGTTTTAATATCGTCTCGCGGTGCTCAGCGCTACTGACTGACATTTTAGAATAAGAATTATTCTGAAATACATAACAAAAAATCCGAAAAGCAGTTGTAGCGACATCTACCTCGCCGCATACGAACTAATCCTTCATCGCGATAGCCGAGCGATTGCACGACCGGGGGCATCACCGCAAACTGTTTTTGGGCAGCAAGAACTCCCTTTTTCGCAAAACAGTGGTACTGTAATTTGTAAAACGCCCGCTTTAAAGGTGTGTTCAAATACCGCGCTCGCACCTCAAAGATTTTCGTGCACAAATGTCATTTCAATAATGATGACCACTTGCTGAACGGTGAAGGCAAACATCGTGAGGAAACCTGCACGTCTATAGAAATACGTGTGTAGTTCACCAACCCGCATTGGGTCAGCGTGACGGACTATGGCACAAATCTCCTTCGAATTAAGGGTGGAATGTTCACGGTCATAGGTTCACCATTACATTGGGACCAAAATACGTCAGCGAAGTGTAGGTGCTCTGTAGTGCACCGCTGCCTACCCCTTCGGGGAATGCATGCGTCATGATATATCTTAAAAAGGTCCTCTAAAAATTGAGCTAAGGCTCTTGTTTGCCCACCAAACGGCCACTTATCAAGAGATGCCTTCCGCCACTAATTACGCAAAAACGTCTCTTCCCCTCGCATAATCCCTCAAAGAACGTCCAGTTATGACCGCTCCAAACTAGTATGAGCCGCCTCGCCCCCGCACCGATCAAAACAAAATGGCGAATTTGTTCGTACGGACTTAAATGACAGGGGTCCGAATACATCGGTTGTGGCATTAATTAATTCGTCTATCTACAGGGGTGGTAATAATCCAAAAATGATCGCGTGTCCCCCACTGCCCGATAAGTGCTCTTTAATGTTCGTAAACGAGCGGACCAATTGAGAACAAGCTTGGTTTGTTATGGGTTGTATTCTCTGTTTTGTGGAATCAAAACAGCAGCGTGACGAAGAGTTCTTGAGACCAACTGTATCTCCAAAGTTCTGTAGATACCATTTTATTATGCACCGAACAGAAAACCCTATGACTGCAGAATAAAACAAGGAAAATTTTAATTAGTAAGCGAGTTAATAATTGAGCCTTTTCTGGACTCCAGACCCCTCAATGCGAGGGAAATTCAGGCCATAGTCCCCGACCCTGGCTTACTGTCGACAGCTTTCATTAGTATATGGAGATCTAATTAGAGCTCTTTCAAACGTGTTGGGTTTACGGTGATTTCCTTAGCCTTTATAGCAAATGAAAATGTTACATAATCAGCCATACTCTTTACTTCGAATTTCTTCCAAAAATCTTCCCATATCAACAAAAAAACTACCATAACATAGAGTTTTCTTTAATTAAAGTTCCGTCACATAAAGATATGTATCTACACATTACAGTAGCTCCAGAATACCCTAACGAAGGTATAATCCTGACACAGAGCGTTCCCAACGAGATGATTACAGACTTCGCCCCCGTAATAACTTCTAAATGACGGACTGACAAGCTCCTGATAGTTTAATATTGTGTTATATTATCCTACAAGCGCGTGTCTTCTCGTGTTATGTCTTGAATTCAATTTTGTGTAGCGTCGTGTGTGAAATAGGTGAGGATTTAGATTAGTAATAAACTTTCACAAGTGTTTTTGGTTACTATTATAATGTCTGCAAAATTGGTTATACTGTTTTAGTATTCGCTTGGATAATTATTTATACCTAAAACTCTACCTAAAAGACTTGCGAAAAAGCTAATAGTTAGATACATAATTATTTATTGTTCCACCTCTTAAAATAATACAAACTATACGTATGCGATATTTCAAAGTGTTACAATAGAGCCGCTTCCCTATCATTAAAAGTGATCCAGGCAACCTTTGGATGGAAACGAAATAAAGTACAACTCAGATGAGACGATGAAACGACGTTGAAACTCTAAGAACTTCGTTTTGATACATCAAATATGTACAGAATGCATCCGGGGAAGTAATGAGGCAAATCTTTGAAAGCCATTTTGAAAAGAGCACACTCCCGACCAGCCCCTTCGAATATGACACTCGCTACCCTTCAGGGCTCCGCATGACAATAGGTAAAACGCTCGGAACTGTAATAAAGGCCATACCGATACACATTACACACATGTATTTTTACAAATAACGTTAAACACATTGAAAATAAAGAACCCGATGTAATGTTAAAGAGAAGCGCGATAAACGAAATGCTTTATAGTATAGAATATAGACAGGGATAGAAATAATAGTGTAAATTGATGTTTGTAAGCTTCAAAAAGTAAGCTACGCCAATTAAAGTCTGATAGTATCATCCCACGAGTTGTTATATCAAAGAAAGAACGTTTCCTAACATTTGAAAGTTTAACACGTCCAATTTCGTGCATGACTTGAACTTAAACATACGACACATTGTATTTGTCAAGAAGTATAAGATTATGATCGTTGTATCAATGAGACCAATTTTAGTTAAATTTATTTGGACCTCTTTTTGACACATTGGGATAACATAACTATCTAATATCTATAGAATCCCCTTTTCCAATAACGCCTGTAGATTTGCTGACGTCAGCAAATTTTTGTTAACACCACATTAAATAACCATAAAAAAATTGGTCTATAGTCGTAATGTATTAGCAGTATTTTGAGTACCAACCCACTTACTGTAAAATTTAGTTAAATTTTAGTCATTATTTAAAACGTTGTAACGTGATACCTAAATATTATTCAGTTGTAGAGTAGATGTTATTACTTAGGCATAATTTCAAAAGCACAAGGTGTAAAGTTCCTCGACACCTTAAGGCCGATTATGGTTTTAGAGGAAAAAATTGAAAGCTCTTCAAACTTCATCGCTATCTCTTGCAACTTGCACCTCTGATCACTCACACACGGCAATCCGTGGCAGGACATTAAAATGGCGACTAGCGGGAAATCGGCTATGCACAACCATGGGGTTTCCAGGTTTAAAAGCCGCCCCCGCCCCTCTAAACAATAATTCAGCTTCACCCTTCCGAAGTGCAAGGGCGCAGTTACCGGGGGCAGCGGTAGGGATGCGATTGTTGCCAATCGATACATCGCTAATCAGAGGAATTTGGATTTTAAATCAAATTATATAAAATTCAAAAACATTACTTGTAATTTATTTTTATAGATACGGTAGTACAAACATCGACACTTAAGAGAATTTGGTGATTAGAGTTATTTTTACACTTATACCAAACGAGATTATCCATTTAAAAAAAAAATCTTGTTTTTTTTTTTATTGAGCGACTTGGTGGAAAACAAGGAGGTTAAACATAGTTTCCTAATAAAAACTTTATGCATTAGTGATTTCTACACAATTAAAAATATTAGGTATAAGGTAAATTATTTTAGTAGGTTCCTTCAATTCTTTGCGTTTTTTTTTTGAGACCTGCATCGTAATTTTGTAATTATATTGCAAACAGATTTCAATTACCTTCTGTCAAAACAGCTGTCAAAATATATTGAAAATCCGCCATGTTGTATGGTTTCTAACAAAAATTTAAAGCAATAAGGGTTACATAATAGCCTAGCAGATACATGAAGTGTCGAACTGAAGTCTTTCTATTGTTATAAATTACATTCGAAATTTAAATTTAACATAATTATGAACTTATTTAACATACTTTCTCTAAGACTCAAAAATATTAAAAAAAAAAATGCTGCACCCCTGTCCAGGGGTCACAGCAGGGTACCAGGGTGCATCTCTCTGCCCCCGCACCCCTTCACCCCCGCGGGGGTGCGATCCCGCCGCTCACCTCAAATTTACACCCACTCACTAATTGTGTTTGCATGTCCTTCGGTTATTTTATTTGTTAACGATTGGGAATTGACATATAAGTAGGTAGAGTAGGTATTAAGTCTGCATTATAACTTATTAAACGACAAGAGAAGGGTATTGCTCAGTACTTGTAGTATGTGGGCCAAGATTAGACTTAGTCACGGAAAATGATGATTTTGTCTCTTTCCCTCGTATGAAATAAGACAGAGAGCTAGCGAGGGAATCCGTGTCAGACCCCGTGCTAACCCCACTGGGGTCTACTTCGCTTATATCCTAGCTGTCAACGTTGCCACAACAACGAAATGTGGTATATTTATATGTAAGCCCACCTAAGAGTTTCTTTGAAGGATACTTGCTTTATAATCCAAACACTGAGCAAGTAAACCCTACGTTATAAATCGAAGCGAAGATTTGGGTCTTTCCCATGTAAATGGGATACAGTCCACTGTACAGTACCCATAGTCCAAGCTTTGCTTACTTTGGGATTATACGATGAGCTTTTTTTTTTAAGATAGACGATTTCATATTTGGATAACAGGGCCTCAAGTCATTCATATTTTAAGGCATGCAAACAACATCTTATATCAATGGCAGCTACAACATGAGTAGGTAGTCTAATTCAAATTCTTTATTTACGAACAACATAGGTCCATTGGTTAATATCTAGCATTACTTATAAAACTACTGTTAGTAACTATAAGCTAAACTAATACCATTCTTCTTTGGAATAATCTTCCTCCTGAAATCAGGATGGCAAAGAACCGCTACGTCTTCAAAAAGAGAACTCGCGAACACATAACTAAAAACATGTTAGCAGCATCATCTCATTAGTATATTTATTTATCATTACTATTTAGTATGTATTTATCTAACATAATATATGCATATATATATATATATATATATAGCCTTAATTCGGATGTATTTTTTTAGTTATTCGTAAATTGTTCTTTTGTTCCACTTTTGCGTGTCCGTTTGCCAGGTGGCAAAGGCCTCCTCCAATCTTCTCCATTCTGGCCTTTCTATGGCCACCCTACCCCATGGTATTCCCGCTACTTGTCTTATGTCATCGTCCCATCTTCTTTGTGGTCTACCTCTCTTCCTCTTTCCATCTCTTGGGTACCATTGTGTGGTTATTTTACTCTATTTATCCTTTTCTCTGATCATGTGGCCTGCCCATTTCCACTTTTGTCTCTTTATTTCCAGAGTTATGTCCTGGACCTTAGTCTTGCTTCTAATGGTGCTGCTCTTAACTTTGGCTATTCTTTTAATCCCAGTCATACTCCTTTCCATGGCATGTTGGCATACGGAGAGTTTATTTGTTACGTTTTTTGTTAAAGCCCATGTTTCGCTCGCTTCTATACATGCATATATATTAGTCTATTATATATAAGTATTTGTGTATCGTATAGGTATGTAAATTATGTAATTAACAGAAAAAGTAAGAAGTAGGAGATTAGAATGGTTTGGACATGTGATGAGAAGAGATGAGAATCATGTGACCAAAAGAGTTATGAGTATAAATGTGGACGGATATAGAGCGAGAGGAAGACCCAAGAAAAGATGGATGGACTGTATAAAGAGCGATATGAATGAGATCGGAGTGGATGTCAGTATGACGGAAAAGCGAGATGAATGGAAGAAAAAGACATACTGCGCCGACCCCAAATAATGGGACAAGGTAAGGCAAATGATGATGATAGGTATGTAAATTATATATCAATGGCTGGAAATTATTTCTTACATATTTTATAGTGCACCTACTTTGTTTTTCTCTGCATCACCCTAAGGTTGACTGGGAGAGAATGCCTTTGGCATTAAGTCCGCCTTTGTACAACTTTGTCCTAAGTATAAATAAATATAAATAATGTTTTCCTTCACCGTTCAGCAAGTGGTAATCATTGTTGAAAATGACATTCGCACATGAAAATTACCTCAGAGGTGCGGGCCCGGGATTTGAACTTGCACCCCTTACGTTCAAGGCGTGCGTTCGACCACTCGGCTACCACTACTTTCAGTTCTCCAACACACATTAGGCTTACGCTAATTTTAAGACTAACCCCCACTCTGACCCCCATATCAGAGGCGAAAAAATGGCTTTAAAGTGACCATGTAGGTATACACTGGTCATATTTTGCTAAAAATTTCAAAATCAAAATCAAAATTTTTTTATTCGTGTAGGTCAAAAAACACTTACAAATAGTCAGATTGTACCACCGGTTCGGAATGCTGCTTCCACTGAGAAGGGCCGGTAAGAAACTCAATGGTTACTCTTTTCAATATGATAATTGCGAGTTATACATCCATTTAGTTTTCATGCCTTAAAATTAATTCATAGCTACTCCACAACGATAGTGTTAGGGGACTTTGGGCTTTACCACCACCTCTTAAAGTAGGTATTGTATTGTAACTGCCAATTTATGATAAATGTTGTACTAAGTTAACCGTCAACAACTGAAAGTAATAAAAACCGGCCAAGTGCGAGTCGGACTGGTGCACGAAGGGTTCCGTACCATTATTTACAAAAACGAGCAAAAAAATCACGTTTGTTGTATGGGAGCCCCCTTAAATATTTATTTTATTATTTTTTTAAAGTGTGTGTTGCTATAGCGGCCACAGAAATAAATAATCGGTGAAAATTTCAACTGTCTATCACGTTTCATGAGATACAGCCTGGTGATAGACGGACGGACGGACGGACAGCGAAGTCTTAGTAATAGGGTTCCCGTCTTACCCTTTGGGTACGGAACCCTAATAAAGACATTGCTGGGAGACAGGTGGTGTAAGAGTATAAGAGGGTAGATTACTTTATTCAGATCCATATGAAAATTATGGTAAATATAAAGATATCGTTAGCTTGTCTGTGGCGCCTAGATGGCGCTGTTTACCGGCGTCGAGACCGCCAACAGGGAATCTCGTCTCAATGAGAAATAACGAGGATTCATTATTATCCTTTTTTGCTACTAAGTAAACAGATTATTAGTAGTAGTCACAACTCACAATCAAGCTAATTCTGTTATCTACAAATTTAGGGACAAACTAAATTAAGCTCTAATCATTGTTGAAAATGACATTCGAGATAATTTTCATGTGCGAATGTCATTTTCAACATTGATTACCACTTGCTGAACGGTGAAGGAAAACATCGTGAGGAAACCTGCACGTCAATAGAAAGGCGTGTGAAGTTCACCAACCCGCACTGGGCGTGGAGGACTTATGGCCCAAATCTCCCTCGTATTGAGGGGAAAATGTGCCCGGTATAATGGCAATAGGCTCGCCCCCTATTACATTGGGACCAAAATACATCGGCGAAGTGTGGTCGCACTACAGTGCGCCTCTGCCTACCCCTTCGGGGAATATAGGCGTGATGATGTGTATATTTATTTATAAAAATGTTGTTAGACAAGTATTGTACCTAACTATTTGGATTTTAATTCGTTTACGTATGACACTTAGTCAATTGCAACAAATAAGTACTTACCTAACTGTACTTAAGTATTTTATATCGAAAATTCTGCCAGCGGAGACCTTATGGTTTATCGTTATTTGACGTTGATCAAATCTCAACAAGCCATTAAAACAGCAAAAAAATTATAAGTAATTAAAAAAAAAATATCGGGTAATCCACGTCTTGATCAACATCATTACCAATTTTTATTTATAAGTAATACATCATCAAAATACATCATCACGCCTGTATTTCCCGAAGGGGTACCCACACTTCGCCGATGTATTTTGGTTCCAATGTAATAGGGGGCGAGCCTATTGCCATTATACCGGGCACATTCCCCCTCAATACGAGGGAGATTTGGGCCATAGTCCACCACGCTGGCCCAGTGCGGGTTGGTGAACTTTACACGCCTTTTTACAGACGTGCAGGTTTCCTCACGATGTTTTCCTTCACCGTTCAGCAAGTGGTAATCATTGTTGAAAATGACATTCGCACATGAAAATTATCTCAGAAGTGCGGGCCTGGGATAATAAGATTTATAAGTAATGTGTATCTAATGATTTTTCTGTTGCTGTAAATACTAGACACTATAAGAATACCCCCTAATTGCAGATACAGCCCATCCTTATCTTATTCCATTATATTACATCATTTCATGAATTTCATAAAAAAAAAACACGAAATCCGCGCATGGTTTTCAAAAAAACAGGAAAAATTCAACGCGCTAAATTCGATGCGTTTTACTACAGAGCTCGCTATTCATTGCGCTGCCCACTGCGGCGGGAGGTAGGCAGGTATCTTCATTATAGCGTTACCGCACACGAGAGGGGTACCGTACCACACTAACGAAACCAATTAGGGTATCTCCGTTATACACGACGAGACGGTATTTATTGGTGTATAATAGACTAGCGTTACTGGCGATTCTGCTCGCGTGGACGTGGCATTCAAGTTTCAACGGTGAAAACTAGCTTATATACACTATAGCAGCAGGTAGCAATGAATCCAGGTCACCAAAAAACTTAATGTCAAAGATAAATGTTTGTTTTTGCAAATTAGTGTCATTTTCGCATAATAGTTTATTTTTCTCATAATTTCAATAACCTCAACTGGGAAGATACAAGAGAAGTAACACAGCGATTTCAGATAATAAGAGGCGAAAAATGTTTCTAAATCCTAGTTATTTCATAAACCAAGGACATCTTGTTTGATTTTTTTTTAGTTCCCAAGATCTACGCGTTATTTTATTTGTTGTGAACCTATTACAATCGTCTTCCGTGTACCGAAGCAGCTGTCAAAAACGCCACATTATCGTGTTTGCTTTGATATCGTAAAATTACTTAAGTAGACACAATAATTCAATTTCATTATAGAATGTCAATGAAATTATAGATACCTAAATATGTCAAAAAGACGTTTAAATTTGATCGAAATTGGGTGGAAATCTCAGAGTAGATAGAGTTGACATAAGAACTTATGTCTTCGTAATGCTCTGCGGCGATTTTTTTGAAGGTTGGCAGTAATGGTTTATATGAGATCCGCCATCTTAAAATTAAGACCAAGTAAGTATGTAAGTGTCAAACAATATAAACAATCAAATTCTAATATGGCGGAAATTTACCGCAGTTCGGGCTCCTTAGGGCCGCTCCTTAGTATACACTAGCTCGATGATGGAAATTGGTTTTATTTCATGTCATGGACTGCCTCATAGTATTGTACGTCTTTTTTTGTGTTAATGGCCTCTTTTGAATTGTATGTCTTGACATAAATAAATAATCTGACGTAGACGCACGTAGATGTCAAAATCGCACACAGACTTGAACGTGTGAAACTGTCTTATGTTAGAAAAAGCTGCTCCCTCTTTGATATGATAACTCGTTGGACGATACCATGTATTTAGTATGTACAGACGTATTTTAGGTCTATGGTCCGTACCATGTATCGTGGGATTCGTGGGTGTATGGAAACGCACATCGAAAGAGGATGTTATTTCCCTGCCCGTTCCCAAACTAACTCGAGCTCAACTCTTCGATGGGGAGATCTCGGTAAATTGGAAACTGGCTCCATTAGTTAACTGTTGCCGCTTCAGATGCTATGAACAATCTATCACGTTACCTATATGATGTTCACGCGTAGATGAGAAGAGATTAGATTAGAGAGAGTAGATGGAGAATTATGTATGCATAGATATAGTGGCGTTATTACACTGTCTTTTCGACTACCCGACTGTGTGGTCTTCACTTTAGCGGACTCCTTAGTTTAGTGCTTTGGACGTCCAATTAATGCGAAAGGTCATCCGCCATCTTTATCACTGTCATCAATTATTTTTATTTATAATGTGTATTTATTGAGTTTGCTCTTGCTATTAATTACTTGACACTGGCCGAAATACCCGCTAATCCCAAGTGGAGCTATTAAATTTCAACATTTCATTTTCTTTCGAAAAAAAAAAGAATTTGGATATTACCGTAGAAGCAGCGTGCACTTTTCTAAACGTAATTATGGCTGAAAGGCGAGAACCATAGACTACCGAACAATATCTGTAACAAATATTCAAAGGTCTGTAACTCAGAAACTATGATAGTTAGGTATAAACTGTCTTCGCTAAGCATGTACACATTGGCAACCGTATGTACCTAAAACATTATTTCGGACTTCTGATACACCCTGTATAAAACCTAAGTAATACGTACTTCGCCCGATATAAAAAATAATCCCCCCTCGCCCCGTTCCAGGGCCGCGTGACCGAACAAAGCTAATGATGTCTACACCGGCGGCCGTGATAAATGGCACGCGCCTCGCGGCTTAATTCCAGTTATTGCTGTAAATGTAATCACTTCGCTGAAACTACAGTCGGGGTTACGTAGGTGGGCACAAAAATAATATTAAACCATTGAAGTTCGACCATTAGTTTGCTTCATACTTAAGTTTATATATTTTCTCTTAAGCTTAGTGTAGGTAATTCTCATGATATTAAAAAGTACAAATACCTGAATATGCCTTAAAAATGTCAAAAAATTATACGGAAAAAAGCCACATTTATGCCAGTCTTATATGTCTTGATATAGACAATCTGTCGTACCTAGATCAAAGTCACGCACAAAATGGGACGTGTTAAACTGACTAATGTTAGGAAAAGCTACTTCTTCATATAATTACTCGTACCTACCTTAAAAAAAGGCAATCAGCTCAGAAAAAAACTTGCCCAACCCTAATTATCTGAATCAGATAGTGTCAATTCAGGTAGCACCAAATAAACTCATCAAGTATACTGCTGTCCTTTTTACGGCTGAAGTATACGACCGTGACGGCAATACTTTTGAAGCTTTCAAATAATATTTCAGTTGTAGTTTGTGTACAACAGAATCGATATCAACGTCGAATCATCGTCATTTCTATAAAGAATTAAGCTGGTTTCAGACTACGCTATAATATGATAGCATATAGTATATAGCTCATAGCACAACAATATCGCGCACCATACATTGTTATGGACACGTTCGCACTGTACTGTACTATATATTATTGGCTTAATATACGCTATAAATTGGTGCGATGCGCTGAGTTCATGCTATGCTATATCGCGCGCCGCCATTATCCGCCATATCTCTCTCACCCCGGCCGTCCCGTCAACTGAGCATGCTATATACCTACTATAAATGCTTGCGATAATATCGCGTAATGTGAACGCCATGCTATGCTATACTATATAGCACAATAGTATAGCGTAGTCTGAAACCCGATTTATATTATCACAAAAACAAATTCACGATTCTTTCATGCAATCCATCTTGTACCGAACCACGCATTGTTTGATCGGTTTCACTCTCCCCTCACGCATCGAGTCTATGAAACAACTATTTTCGGAATTAATGCGATTCTCGACCTGCGATTTGGATGTAGACTCATTAATCTTGTGATACGCAAGATGGTGAACTCAAACTATGATATTAGATGATTGTTATTCAGTGATCGAGCTGTTTATTCGCAATTATTCATAATTAACTAAGTTTTACTCAACCAATTAACTATGAATGATTATCACTCAATATAATTTGAGGTTATATTTATGTTTTTGTCTGTTTATTATGTCCCCGTATTTATTAAACAATAACAAATCTACTACCAACCTAATTATATCAAAGAGGGAGCTATTCTTAACATTTGACAGTTGCATACGTCCAATTTTTTGTGAGCTTTTAACGTCTAGGTACCAATACTAAGGTGGAAGGACTAAGGTCCAACTTAGGTCCATTTTTTTTACGTTTTCGCCCCATATACTCATCTATACAACATTGGATTCATGTACTCTCTTAATTAAAAGTTCGTATTATAAATGTAGTTTTCTTTTCATTTTATAAAAAACTGACCTGTCATTAGCAAAGAAAAAACAACAAAGCTAACGACACAGCGAACGACGAGGGCAACGAGGGGTAGCGAATGCATGGGGTTGTGATTTATGCTAAAATCATTGTGTTATTACAGAAACATAAAACTAAGGAAAGTGTAATGGCCGACTGCCGCAAGGATATCGTAAATCACGTTTTACAAATGGTCACTTTTCTTGCAACGACTTGTAGTTAAGCAAGAAAAAAAAAGTTTTTTTATAATTCTTTCAAAAGTACTGAGTTATTCAAATAAGTTACTTACGTATTAAGTTCCTACTAAATATATCTAAGTATGTTATAACGTAGACGACTTAAATTAAATTAATTCCAAAAGTAAAGTGTGTTTTAATCTAGTGTTACAGACATACAGATAAACAGACACTCTTAATTCAGAGATTAATGAAAAGATACAAGCTAATCAATGACAACTCTATTTCGGAGACATTAAGTCTCAAAATCGTTCGAAACACATTTGCGGGTAGTCAAATATTTGTTGAGCTCTGACACAGAATTGATACCCTTCCGAGTGTTACGCGTTTTAAATACACTAAAGGGGGGAAATAGGTCAGTTTATTTTGGTTCCGTTTGTTCGGCCGGTTAATTACTCGTGTGAACGGATGGACCCTTTTCGAGGGTGTTTTTTTAGTGGCACAGCTCCGATGACAGGAGTGTTCGTGACGTTAAGACGAGTGAGGCTGGGATATAGCTTTGAAGGACGATGGAGTGACTCTGATGCTATAAACTACGGTAGGACGGTACCTATACGGATATTTGTTTAATTACGGTAGGATAGGAATGCGGAAATTTGTTTGGTTAAGTTCAAACGTTACACTAAATTAATTTTAGAGGTTAAGTTTTACGAAAAGTTATTTTTGTGTAATAATTCAAAAGAAAGTCAGTTACCTACGCTGCATTCCAATAGCTTAAAGTCTGCTAAGTGACATTTCAGCTAATTTGAGTTATATTTACTACATGAAAACCTTTGTTTTACTATTCTATCATTTTTAGTTATCAAGATACGTGGAGACAAATTTCTATTCCTTCACAATTTCTAAGGACATCGCATATTTGCTTGTATGTTAAAATTGGGTATACTCACATAAATAGCTTCTTAGTAGCCGGAATACGACATATTTTATCATATTGCCAGTTTTGGTCATATTTTTCTGACATTTATAGTTATTAAGATACGTATAGAAACAAATCGGTCTTCATAATTTCTCTATTGTTAGTTTCATGATTGAAGTTGTTCTGACTTCTAACCAGATTGTCCTTATTACAGGCGTCGGCGGCTCACTACCAAACGCAACTGTCAACTTTGAGTGCCGAGAACGATCGGCTCCGGAGCCAGGTTTCCGCTCTGTCCGCGGGGCTGGGGGCGGGCGAGCACGAGCGTAGGCTCGACGATGTCGCCCAGCAAGTCGTTCGAGCATTGCTCTCCCAGAAGGTGAGCATTTGAGCACGATCTCCCAAACGCCGGGTATTTGACGTGACTTTCACTGACATAGCTATAGTTGTGCGCCAAGACTAGTCTTAGGTATCTCACGGAATATGTTGATTTTGTCTCTTTCTTGCGTTTGACATAAGTCAGAGAGTGAGCGGGCGAATCCGCGACAGAGATCAAATCTTGACACGCGGGAAAAATACCCACTTGTTCTGTGGACACATGGACGAAGTCGTGGGCAGCTAGTAGGCCGCTCCCATAATGGATGTAGTTAACGCTTGTTTGCTCGTTTTTGCTCGCATTAAAAGACGCCTTATCGTGATGCCTAAATACTAAGCTGTTGCCAATTGCAGTAGTATACGTTAAGATGCCTCCTAGTCTAAGTGAAAATGAGCATCAGTGACTTATATAATTACCTACTACATTACATTGACCTCTACTTCAAAGGCAGCTATTGAGATCTTAAAGTGTAAACGAAGCTAAATCCCAAAATCTCTAGCTGTCCTCCAAAACATTAATTCAAAGGAACACAGACCGTTAATCCAGAGAAAAACTCGACAGCGTAATCCTGGCGGCGTTTAAGATACATCCGGAAAATTGTTTTCTCATAATTATGGCTCTCGGATTATGCGGTGGCTACATTCGCGCATAAATCCTCGAAAATGGGTCTCCGGACTTAGTTGCAACCGTAATAATTTTAGAAGCCTCTGCCCACTATAATCTCGGTGTAATCTGCCCGATAACGCCGCATTTTCGTAAATCCCGGACTCCAAATGGCCGCCATGTTGTAGTTTTGGCGCGAACGGCAAGTTTTCTGATAAAGATTGCTTCCGAGTCGAGCCGTTTAAAACAAATCACTGTTCCGACTTTGGAACATTAAAAAAATCTCTGTTTTTTACGAAATGATAAAATTTTTAAGGAGTTAAATGAAGAATGGCTGCATATACGATTAGCAGGTATTCTGCTAATGTCTAGTGGTTAGTTAATAGCAAGGACAAATTCACTAAATAGACATTTTAAATAAAAATGGGTTATAAATGTGATAAAGATGGCGGATGAATTCAAATAGCAAGTTCTTCAAATTTAATGGAATAAGATGAGGAATGGCTCCACCTGCGTTCAGCGGGTATTTCAGCCAGTGTTAAATAATTAATAACAAGGACAAATTCAATTAATAGATACACATTATAAATAAAAATGGATGATGACAGTGATAAAGATGGCGGATGAACGAAATAGCATGGGTATTTATTAGATAGGTAGACTTTGACATTCTCATATCTACTTGGCTATCGTTTCTCTATGATACCCATAGACACATAAGATCTTCTTAAACCATTAGCCAACGCCATATCGCTAAATTTCTCACATCATGAATCAATTTGCAACTCACGCGGAATTATTAATGGTGCCGGATAATTATTATAAAGCAATCAATGTCACACGCTGATTAACATGTGATGGATGTTCAGGCAGATTAAAGACGAGTATATTCATATTAGGTAACTACGTACCTACATACCTTCTTGGTATTCAAAGGGTGCCATATATACCTAAGTATACGAAGTCTATAGGTACCAACTATTAATGAGTGATGAGGGATCGAATGGGGTATAGGAAAATAGATAATCTTACGACCATAAGCACACTCAAAGCTTTATATATCAACATCAAATTACTTTATAGTTTCAATTTTCCAGACGTCTAATTTTAAGATGGTTGTGTGTATGACTATCAAGTTCATGGCGGCAGATTGTCTATGGACAAATCGATCAAAAAATAATTTTCGAGAGTGTGAAAAAAAAAATCTGATAATATTTTGAAAATTGGACCACCTTAAAGAATTCCCTAGCAAACTTCACATACATTTTCGAAATCGGTCGACTGAAACCGGAGATATGCGTTGTCATACATTAAAAAAAATGTACCTTCTCGTCGAATTGAGAACCTCCTCCGTTTTTTTTCGTTGGTTAAAAAGTGGCCGCGGCATCAATGGGCTCAATATTTTTTTTGTTGTTTCCGGGCTCTAGATTACTAGAATATCATTGAGATAATCGCTCTTATCCTGCTCCTATGGGAAGATGAAATTAAGAAAATCGCTGGCCCGAATTGGTGCCAAACAGCTCAAAATAGAGAAAATTGGGCATCCTTGGAGGAGGCCTTTACCCACCCGGGGTTCTTGACCTAGATTTAAGTTAACTTAGAAAGTAGTTTAATATCATGTAACTTATAAAGAACTAATAAAGGCTTTTTATTTATTTTTATTTATTTAATCGCTCTTAAGACATTGCATATGAGTATCTTAAAATAAATTTAGTAACATTTCATTAGGGTCTTGCAGCATTTTTTTTATATTTGACAGGACTTTCAGTTTTCGACAGGTAACTCCGTACAAATCTGTCAAAAGTTTACAGTATGAAAATTACAATACTTCAAGAGGTAGTAGTAGAGGTAATAATAACACTCCCCTGTTACCGACAATATAATTTCCTAGTTAATTATCTCGGGGTAAATATCGCTAAAATATTATATTAGCATTTTCATAATTAATTATGATAATTCTCCCAACATTTCATCATCAAACAAGCCCCCTAAAACTTTGCCTGTTTCAAACATTAACTGTTACATTTAAATCCTTTCATGTCGTAATGAAAATCGCTCGCGACTAACCAACTTCATAAATTTTATTTACGGGTTTATTAAATTTGAAATTCCAACCGGCACAACTTTTTGAAAACATTTTAATAAACAAACTTTCAGCGCACTTCGACTTCTCTGGATTTTGCCTACATCATCGGAGAATACAACTGTGATGATTTATATTATCGAGACTTATCATAATAAATCAGAGTTCAAAGAGTTTCAACGTTCAATACATTCAAATAGACACCATCATTAGATACAATTAACAAAATATTACATAGGCAGGTAAATTCTTTCTTCACTCTACGTGTTTTCAATCTTAAACTTTAAAAGCAATGTCTTCCATTTTACATCCAAAACCCCTCCTTGCTCCTCTGTAATTACCGCCCGTCAATTACCCTACTCGAATTTAATTTAACTAATGAAGTATAATTAAAATGTACGCGTTTATTTCGTAGACGATTTGACGTGACGCAGGGGGTACGCAGATAGGAGTTTCCTCGCTGGTAAACTTTAGGGAATCTCGGATGGAAAATGTGTAATAGATTTTCTGCGGAGGCAGAAGGTACCTTTTAGGAGGTACCATTGCTTGGTGTTGTAGCGAATATTATAAGGAAGAAAGAAAGAAATAAAATACATTTATTAGGACTAGTAACTACACATTATAATAAACAAGGAATAACATTTAATCATAGGTACAGCAAGGAGTATAAAAAAATAGTCCTAAAAGTTTGTGAGTATGGATGGATGTTTGTTACTCTTTCACGCAAAAAGTACTGAATGAATTTTGATGAAACATTAGAATATTATTGTTTCTACACATATTAACATATAGGCTATAATTTGTAAAGATAATAATGGAAGTCTGTGCGGAGGAAGTCGCGGGTAGAAGCATATAAAGAAAAAAATGTAAACTTGACAATTTGTTAGTACCCTCGTAGGCATACAAAATGAAGGATTTGTCTTTGACTTTGAATTCAAGCGTAAATCGCTTAAGGTTCTGCGATGGGAAAGTATCTATACATTTTTTTTATTATCCAGAGTGTGCGCGAAGAGTTAGGCTGCGCGCGCGCGCGTATCCGCGAGCTGGAGGCGCAGAACCGCGCCCTGAGCGCGTTGCTCGTGCGCCAGCTGCGCCCGCAGCCGCGACCCTCACCCGCCACGCCGCAAGCCGCCTCGCCACACTCCCCCAGGGACCTGCAAGGTATAACCTTCAACTTCCCCATAATAACTCACATTCCCGTGACAGGCTTGAGTTTCCTAACATTTTATTATTAATTAGTGACGGCCCACTGCTGGACAAAGACCTCCATCCCCTTCCCCCATTCCTCTCCATTTTGAGCTTAGATGGGCCACTCTTTTCGATGGGAGTGTAGTTCATGCCGCCATCTCCTTCTGGTCCTGTCTTGAGCAATATTTTTAATATTACTTTCAGTTTTCGACAGTTAATTCAGTCTACAATCTGTCAAAAATTTACAGTTACTATTGAAACAGCAATACTTTAAGAGGCACCAATTGTAAGGCCCCAGAGGTATGTCGTTAGGAGCCAGTTTAAAAATATTCTTATTCTTTATATCTTGTTACTAATAGTAGGTACTTTAATTTTTCTCCATCCAAAGGTTGCCTGGTAGAGATCACTTCTAGTGATAACGCCGCCCATTATAACACTTTAAATGTATATCGTATAGTTTGTTTTACTTTATGAGGTGGAACATTATAGAGTCATCTATCTTCTATATTCCAACGTCCTTCATAATTGTGTCCTTATGTTCCAGTGCATTTAGTGGACGTGGGTTCGTGCGGCTCCTTGGTCTCGTTCCGGGACTCGCCGCCGCCCGCACCGCCCGCGCCGCACCCTCATCCCCTCAGCCACGACGACAAACGGCGACATCAAATCCTCGCTGACATCTGGACCGAACTCAAGGTAACCCTTCAAAGTTATACCTCAACCCAAAATGAACTGTATCAACTCAAAGAAAAAGGTAATTTTTCAACGAACGGTCATCGCTGAAGCCAGTTGCTTTCACAGCGTATAGTCGCTTACTACATATATATAAGTCCTTATCCATATTGACACAGAAAATCCTTAAAAAAAACACGTTAATTCTAGGTAGAGTGATGAATCCAGCTTTATTTCTCATCATATGTAAAATACATGTCCCTATAAGATATTACGTACTTAGGATATTATATTTGTCTCATCTTCCACGCAAGTGACATGGGGCCCCATTTTCGCTTGATAGACAGCAATCTCTATTTGAGATATGTCCAAACAAAATGTCAAATTAGTCGTATTTTTTTCGTCTTTTCGATAACTCGAATAGAAATTATGTATATCAAACGAAAATCGGGCCCCAGAAGCAGTGGCCCGATTTTGGAGGGACCAATTTGACGTTTTGTTTCGACATATCTCGAATAGAGAGTGATGTCTATCAAACTAAGAATCGGGCCCCAGTCCGAAACAGCCTGCTTTGAAATCAACCATTTTCCACACACCACATACCTATGCTGGTATACACTGAGTAAGGTATATCTGGCCCGTAAGTCTGTCTATTTATAAGCGTATATTTCAATGTCAGTAAACTACGTAAAATGGTGATTCATTAGACGCTTATAAAATTATGTAAACCGTATGTACAAATACGTCACTTCCTAGATTAAACAAATATCACAAGACATCACAAACTCATCGTATGATCCCAAACAAAGCAACGCTTGTACTATGTGTACCATACAATGGACTGGGGGCGATCCCAATTACACCCAGACCAGGGCAAATTAATAAAAGGTAATTTCCGAAATTTGACAGGGTCGGGAATTGGAACCACAATCACCTGGTACATCGTGCCAAGAGGCCTACACTCAAAATACTAGACCAAACCGTCGTCGATTTATAGATTCCATCTAGAAACGACCTGCAGAGTTTATTTTCAGTATAAATTGTAACTTGTTTGGTAGGGTCTGGAGGTAACGCCGGCGAACCTGGCCCGTGCCCTGTCGGCCGTGGACCCCACGCTGTGGGCAGCGCCCACGCGTCCAGCCACCCTCAGTCTGCCGCTGCCGCAACCCTGCACTGACCCCGTCATGGGTAACCTACCATCACTACACCATCAGCAGAGTTAGCATGCCAAGACAAGACCTTTATCATGAATTGTGTCGCATAAAGACGCTCCCTCTCTGACTTATTGCATATTAGTGAAAGAAACAAAAATAACATATTCCGTGACATAAGTCTAGTCTTGGCGTCCATGCTAACCGTGCAGATCCTACTTCAACTGTATTGCCCACAGAGTACACCTACACTTCTCGTAGGAAGAATAGATTTTGGGTCTCATAATTTCTATTTTATTAAGGTTCTATTTCATTAAGGTTGACCTGTCTTTCGATCCCAAATACAGGATTTAAAACATAATAAGCACGCGTCTCTATTCCTCTAAAGTTAAATCCTCAGCTGCAAGAGCTTATAACACATTATAAATGCTTTAGGTCTCGATTAAGTTCTGAAAGTGAGGTTCCACCAACTTTAACAACCTCACACTTAATTACATGTGTCTGTATCTTCTTTATTCGTTCCAGGTGCGAGCGGAGAGAAGGTAACGGAGGAAGAGACGGGCGAGGCGGGCGAGGCAGGCGCGGAGTCCCCGGAGAGCGGTGCCAAAGACGAGGGCTACTCCACCATGTCCAGCGACGTGCAGGCCGACGCCTCGCGCCAGAGCGACCATGCCGCCGATAGAGCCCTGCCCGACCTCAACGAGGCCTCTGACGAAACCGACAACCAAACCATAGTCTCAATTAACCCTCGAGAATCTCGCAGACATGCAAGACTGCTGGCGGACGCGGACTACATCTATTTTCCTTTAGGTGTAGCGTTCGCCGGAGTCCGAGGCAGCTACCCACCGTCCAGACCGGTCCTACCATTTCAGCACATCGTGCGGAGCTTCTCCGACTCTCATCTCTGTTTAAAGTTAATCGCCGGCACCACTTGCCCAACCAGCTGTTTAGACAGCCCGACGCCCAGCTCGGGGGTGTTAGTTTTAGATCTGAAACCGAGTCCCGAACGACCGCTGAGAAGGCCGGCGATAGCGTCCACCACCAGTTCTGAGAGAGTGTCCTGGGGGAGTACTCTCGACGATCGAGCCGACGGATCGCAGTACGATGCCGATTATGTTCAGCATTGGCTAGAATTAGACGATGCGAGATCGGCATTGCAACAGCGACACAGAGATCTGGCAGACTTGGAATACGACAGAGCGGAGCTAGAAGACTGGAGCTTGTCGTTATCGTGTGAAGATCTCAGAGACAGACAGTCTCCTTTTGCAGAAATAACGACGCCCGGTCAAATATCGTTGTCGACTTTACCCAGCATCAGGGAAGATGATGCATTAGAATTAGAAGAAGACGTAGGTGATTGTTTATGGAATGATTGTGGGTTTGCAACTGTTGAAATCGATGAGTGTAGATTAGCGGACGATCAGGACACATCGGATAAACGGTGGGACTGTACGGGGACTCAATCTCCCGGCGGGTCTTGGTCCAGCGCGTCAGATGGCCCGGACAAGCGGTCCAGCACCGCACTCAGCGAAGACGGCGACTGCGCTAATGTCGGTTTAGATTTCACGCGAGACTTCTATCGTCTCGTTAAATATGAGAGCACAAAGAGCTTAGCATCGAATTCGTCCAGAGGTATACCCGCACCAGATGTGAATAGTCATTTAAGGATCCACGACGTCCAAGCTATGGCCTTACATGATAGGGAGCATGCGTTGCAGAACGTGCTACATTTTATAGCGGAACAGCAGAAGTACTGTAGGGATAGGGAAGAGTCTGATTCGATGTCGTCGCGGCCACTCTCTGAGGTCCGTGAGCTGCCGCCTCCTTACGCGGCGGCAGACTTCGACGACGACTCTGTAGGGCCTCGCAGTGAGGTGTCCGAAGACAGGCAAAGGCCCGACTCCTTCGGGAGCTTTTCGGAGAATGATTCATGCGACGTCCTTCCCGGTGATCGACCTAAGGTCGCATTTTGTGATACCGTTTCCGAACCGATATCTACGCCGAGGTTCATTGAACGCGAAGAACCTTACGTGGAGTCCGAAGACTTTTACGACGAGTTCTCGCGGATGGAGAACGCCGAAAATGAAATCGACGAACATCACCTCATTAAAGTTCAGCGGAAGAATGAAATAAATAAAAGCATAGATGTAATCAATACAGTTGGGATTGAAGAGCTTCCACAGGTGAAGGATGATAGACCTGATATGGAATCTAGTCGAAGCGACCACAACTCAGCTCTCAAAGAAAACACAGTAAATATAATGCTTAACAAAACACCTGTAATCGACAGGGAAGAAGCGACTATGACGAAATCGTCCAGTTTTCCATTCCCCACGAACGACACGGAGATGTCTCTAGTTGAAGAAGTGCTCAGTGCATGCAGACGGAGTACGGGGGCTTTAGTCACGGTCCCAGAAGAAGAAGAGGGTTCTTCACCAGAGACGGGCTCCCCTCAAATGACTGAGTCCAACACGACGAGCACTTCCACCGCTGAAACTGTGATAGTAAGTAATAAGGGAGATGGAACACAGAGGGAGATTAGGGTTAGGAGTGATAGGAGTAGGATCCCAACTCTGATGGGTGGGAAGAGGCCGCCATCATCGCCGAATAAGGTCAGATCCAAGATTCCGGTGTCGGAGAGGCTGAGACCGGTTCCGACGGGAGCGTCGGTACCTGAACCGATAATCGTGAAGCAAGAACACACGCTGAGTTTCCATGAGGCTGCTACGTCTAAGGATGTCATAGAAGAACTAAATAGGTGAGCTCTTGGAACCGTCTACGTTTTTTTTTCAGAGACTTGAATCACGTTTCCCGAAGTTCCTTTGTATACATGGCCGAGGAACAGACCGTCATCGAAATCAGTAATGTTCTTATAATCCGTAATAGATTAAAGATTGAATTACTGTGGTAAATACCACGCCCCCGCGCGTCATAATTCGCTCGCGCTGTCAATGTCAATAAGTTGAAGACTGACCTTTTTCTATAAGTCAATAAAGTTTGTTTTGCTATGGCAAAAAAAAATATGCGCAAGGGCTCACGCCCCAGTGTACCAAGAAGTAAGTTTTGTTTGTAATTTCCAGGATGATCCGTCAGAGCGAGGGTGGGGTGGCGTCGTGCTCAGGCAAGAGCCCGGCGGGCGCGGGGCTGGTACAAAGCCCGGCGCCCGCGCATCGCGACGCGGCGTTATGGGCGCGCTCCGGCTGGGTGCACGTCGAGAAGGACATCGACTTCAGCGACCCCAAGGTAACGATACCTTGACCACACGTAAAGTAGTTACAATCATCCTTCGTATAATTTTTTTACTCTTAACGTAAAGCAAATTAAAGAGTCATAAGAATCTCATCAGCTCAGTTTGTTCTGTCCAAAAACATTGTACGAGTGACTATAGCTTAGGTATCTGTAAAGCTAATGCTAGCCAGCGCTTAGGTCACAATATGCCACACCGCCTCTAGCTGCATGTGGCGTTATTACGGCAGTTTCATAGATGAGATAAATAATCTTAATTTTTCGCCTCAGTCACAGCCTGTCTGTAATTCATTTTATAACGTTGGGACCTAGTAAGGTAGGAGCTAGAAAGGGTTACTATTTGGCCGTGACTTTATTATAACCAACATTCGCTTACGGTCGGTACCAACTAATTATTTATTTAATTCTGAATGTTGACGATTGCACTTAATAGTGGACCTACATATTATATTGTACGGATTTCCAGGCGCGTGCGAATCTTCTAGACGTAATGCTGGCGTCCAGCGATTCCTCTCCATCATCATGCAGCTCCTCGCCCGCCGAGCCGCCGCCCCCCTACTCCCGCCTCCATCGGCTACACCGCTCCAGGCGACAGAAGACAGGTAAATTCAATTTTCTTACGAGGGGATAAGGTTTTCATTTCAATGCTTAATTAGTTAAAATTTAAAGTTTGGATCAAGGTAAATTCAACTTTCATGTGGCGATATAAGGTTTCCATTTCAATGTTTGATGTGTTAACATTTAAAGTTCATCATTAGAATATTTCTAGCGAATGCTTTTTGTTTTTCTTTTTTGAAAATGTATTCTGAGTCAATTCGCATAAAGTCTGAGTTTCTGTGGTAAAAGCCACGTGACTACATTGATAAAGTCGCACGCTTCATCGATGTCATTTCGATGAAAAATGTGTTTTCAGTATTAGTGAATACGGTTCGTTTTAGTAATGGCAAATAAATGCCCCTGTAGGTGCAGGCTTTTAAACCATCAAACATTCACTTATTCCATCAAATTTATAGATAGATGTGATTTTTGCACTCTTTTATACTGAAAAAAGTCCGTTATATATGACTTGTAGATGAGTTGCAATTGATCTATAAATTTGGGCGTTTGGACATCCGCAGAATTGAAGTTTATTCACGTTGCGATTAACGTTGAGTGTCAAGAACGTCGACGCGCTCCACATAACTACCTACTTTTAGATCCTATAAATAATGATACTGTTTTCTAATCCATCATACTTCAGACATGGACTAATGACTGTAATAGGTCTGCCACTTGCGGTCACCCATCCAGGCGTTAACCGCAAGCAGCGCTTCTAGCTTTCAGCACATGTTTTACGCATAAAAATCCTATTGGTCGCAATCGCTACCAGAATTGAACCCGCGACGTTTAGATCCTAAAGCCTATAGCTATCTACTGACTGAGCCATCATGACTCAAAGAAAGTAGGTGTGAAAAAGTTGTAAAGTATAGTGGAACGCGTCGTCGTGGATTTAATAACTTTCAATTTATACAAATCTTTAATTATACCTGTTTTCACCAATACTACCAGACGCCTTACTATGATGCCTTAGTATACAGTGTAGGCATCAAGTTTAGGCGTCTCCTGGTGTTATTATAAACGGGCATTAGTCGATGCCTTTTCTAAACACAATGGTAAAGTAGAAAGATTTGTATAAAATGTGTTTTTGTTTTTTTATCTGTGTCTCATGTCATTTCATGTTCTGTGTCTGATCTGGTCACACGTCCAGCCACGTCACTCGTTTCCGCTCTCACTCACACGCACCATCTCACTCTCTTGCCTCATTTCGAGTAGAACTACTGTCATTTCGGCACGCGCCGCACACCGCTACGATTATTTACATAAGTATCTACTTCTTTGGGGATTTTTAATCTGGGATTTATATTGACACCTAGTACAATAATGTTACATTTTTTAATAGGAACAGGGACCTTAGCATCACTACTCTTAAAATATTCTTGGTTCTATAATAATAATAAAGCCCCGAATTCGCTACAGCTTAGGCGATGCATATTTTCAAATTTTTGTTAAAGTATGTCTCGCAATCCGGCGTGCCTCATGGGATAGGGTTCCTTCAGCTTTCTCCACTGAGCTCTATTTGCTACTCTGGTCCAGTATGGCCCCCAAGGTTAGGCGGGTATCTTCTTTCCATCTTGTTTTTGGATGCCCCTGTCTTCTAGTGTTCTCTCTTGGGTACTTTAAGGTTACTCGCTTGTTATGTTATGTTCTGTCCAATCCCACTTTAGATGCTCTATACGAGTTATTATATGTGCCACTTTAGTTTTCCTTCTTATTTCAGAATTTCTGATTTTCTGATTCCCAAAATATCATATCGATGTTTGGAAAGCTAATTTTAGGGATGGGAACATATCGATAAAGTATTTAACGATAAATCGTAGCGGTGTGATGCGGATTTATTACATATACACATGGGTATGACCTTGTTACAACTCCGTCAGTCGATTATACCTTACAATTCCATATTCCAATAGTTTGACGGACTTGTGACGTGCCCAATAGACGTGCGACAATAGAATATAACGCGTGAGTGCTGTGTGTAGCCAGGGTTGCCAGGTAACCAAACTTCCTCGAAAGAAACAAACAAAATATGGGTATTTGACTAACTTGTGACTAATATTGGCTTGTAACAATATATGTGGGGGGGGGTGGCCTGGCAGCCTAGTGTGTGTGGCGAGCGGGGCGCTGGGCGGCGGCGGGCGGGTGCTCACGCGTTGTCTCGCGTCCAGAGGGCGCTCGCTTGTAGAGAGGTAGAGTGGCGTAACGTGGCCTGTTGGTGCAGCGGCCGCACTGCGCAGCCGCGGGCTCGGCGTGCTGCGCTTCCCGCGCGCGCGCCGCCCCACCATCCTCGGCCGCGACGGGTTCTTCGTGCGCTTCGGCGAGGGCGAGCGCGCCGCCGTCGCCACCTTCGACTTCCTCGATGACCTCTCCGGCGGCTCCACACCGGAGGCCACCAAAGACTGTACCTAAATTAGATGTAAACGCGTCCCAGAATTATATTTTTCTATGTCGATCGTTTGTGATAGTCCCGCGGCCGGTGTGACGGCCACGCCCGCGGATGCGGCGAGTCTAGTGTAGCGCGCGACGACGGCCGCTCGCGTCCGCCGGGCTGCAGCTTCTTAGACGTTCTTCGGCTTCGATTCGACTAAATCTCGTAGTTACGTAGTGCTCAGTTTGGAGTTAATAGTTCTACGACGGAGCACCTAATCTTAAATCCTTACTAGTTATTCTTAATGGGTGCGGTTAGGTCTATACTACGAGTAGGGTGACATGGATGCGGCGATCGTATGCCTGGATGCGCATAGTGAGGTACAGACGTCTCGCAATTAACTACTGAGTGCATGGGCGCTTAAAGAAATTTTTGATGAGCAAAGACTGCTTCTATGGAACTGTTATGGTTTTTTTTTTTATATTCTTCTGTTACTTCCTGCGATTTCTTGCATAAGCTTCGTACCGACGACCGACAACTTAGGTAAGAAGACGAGAAAATAATTATTGAGTAAGTGATTGAAAGCTGCGGCCTCGAAGTAATGTGATATTTTTTGTATATACTGTAAGTCCCACTTATTTTCATATACATTTAAATGGATTTCTTTGTAACCGAACGAAGCGTTAATGATGGAGTTTGGGTGGAGTTCTCTATACTGGAGTATGTGCACCTGACGCGTCGCGACTCGATCGCGAAAATCGATCATATAATTGCTCCCTCTCGCACAAATAAACGTGTTGATATCGAATAAATAAGGGGCAAGTGATCGTTAGACGCGATCGATATGAAATAATCATATTAATAGGTACTTATGTAAATATCGATTACATTTTACTTATCGAACTAGCGTCTACTTATCGATTAAATAATAGTAAACTATAATAATCGATTAACCATTTATAGATCCATTAAAATCGAAGGGTACTAAAGTATGTTAAGTGTATGTATATAATTATTATGACGTCATCGATATGCTATTTATTAATTATGTATCTTTTGCGTATTGTCCATTATTTGTGTATACTTAGGTACATATCATGAATTTGTATTATTTCATAAGGCAACGATTCAATGTATTTTGATGAGATAAAAATAGTAAGCGACGATAACGGATTTCCACTTTTATTTTTTATCGATATTGATAAAATGTATAATCTCTTCACTACTTTGAATAAAATGTTGTTTTATCATCTAACGAATCTCTATTCCTAAATTAACTTATTAAAAGTTTTTATCGTCTGAACTCTTATCGGTCGCTTACTACTTTTGTCATAAAAATAGCATTTCGCTATTATTTTGTATTCTTAAAATTATCTCAATTCGAAGCGGTTATAAACCTTCACAGGCTTTTATTATTTATAGTTTTAATGGCTCAACCAAAGCGATTTTACACTAAACACGTTTTGACGGTATTGTAAACTCGAGCCAAAGAAAGACGATCGTTTAGTTAGACACTTCCATTTATACCTATTTTTGCAAATTATATTGTTAGCAGACCGTGCTTTGTATGTTTAGTTATTATCTGTCATGCAAGATGTGACAAAACACAAAACGAATCTATGGACGAAACGCAACGGGAAAAATTAAAACGTTGCATTTAATCTGCATACATTTAGACATATATTATACATTCCTGCAGGAGAAAACTATAATGATAGGTGGTCACTTATGTCAGTAGATTACCTATACCTTGGTCACATAATAGGCACTTAATACTAAGTGTGTGTGTTGCCACCTCAAAAATATTTTTTTCGCCATTTTAATTTGTTACGAAACTTAAAATGTTTCGAAGCGATCGTCACTCGATGTCTCGAGTTTAACAACGTACAGCTACAACACTATAATTATTCCTTTTTTGAAATTGACAGTTATTTTAAATCCATATTTATTAACGGTGAATATTGAAGACAATAAAGGGAAGATTTATACCTATAATTAATTAAATGTAAACGAAGAAACGACGACTCGATCGATATTATCTAAAACATATTTACTTATTAGTGTACCTAAGCTAATTAATGGCAACAGTGTAATGCCTGATTTGAAATTTAAAAGACGTCCCATGATTGCTTTGGATACGCACACTGGGACCATACACGAAAAAATAAAAATAAATCCAAAAATACAATCACCCAAGTCATAATCAAATGAGATATCCTCATACATACAGGCCCTACTATCATTATTGTGTACCATGACGTTTAGCATGACACTCTATCGACAACTTAAGCCCTGTCGTGCCGGCCGGTAGATAACGCTCGATTTGACGTCATTTGCTCGATAAATCCGACAGTTGGAAAGGATAAAATCTTTGTCTTCGGGGTCATGCTAAGCCCACTGCTTGGTTTTTCTTTAGTTTACTATGTAACGACCAAATTTAAATTCGTTTTAATCCAGCGTGCGTATTCAAAGTGAAAATTCCTTATTATTAGTAATTCACGTAGAGTAAAATTCTCGGAAACAAAATTAAATTAATTGTATAGGTGTTCAATTTCGTTGAAGTGAAAAATGAAAGCAATATTTTATTTCAAAAGACCAATCTGTTATGCCCTGTCATACATTAGTGTCATGTCATGTTAAAAAAAAAGTCGGCATACCATAGAGTAAACAGCATACTTATACCATTTTGTCACGGAATTAGGTATATCCATGTTATTTATGGTAGAAACATCATTGCTAATTGTACTGCTGGCAGACGGCAAAACTTATTTATCTCTATACATGAAGATACCTACTAGACATCCCTTACTCACTATCCCTATCCTACTATCCTCGAGTTTACTAAAACTATCGTTGTATGACTTTATAATGCGTTAAAAACTATTTATATCAATGGTAGCTAGAATATGACCAGTACGCTTAGTATGAGCGCGTAGACATAAGTTCTATCTCTTACAAATGTCAGATTTGGCGAGAAAATGCTCCGACACCGAGCCATGTTCAGTACAAAAAGCTCGAAGTGACGTCATTTTCTCGACAAATCTGACAGTTGAAAGCGATAAAACTTATCGTGCGGTCAACTTGTCTACACTGTACGCGGTCATGCTAAGCGTACAGTGTAGACATGAAACACTGCCATCTTGGAGCTATTAATCATATATTAGTCACCATTGTTATAAGATGTTTTTCATGCCTTGAAAAATGAACCCGTAGTTCCGTAGTCGTACTTCGATTGTCCCTGTTTAGGTGTGGTAATTGCATGCCACGCCTATGATGGCCTCGCAGAAGTCTGCCTGTTAGGCGGGAGCCGTTTGTCAGCAATACATGTAGTTTTAGAAGCCCTGTTCTTGATCAGAAGGTACTGTGATCGGATGCTCCCACTTTGGAGCGTGAAATGTTATATGTCAAATTGGTGTTTCCTGTATATTGGGTGCATTTGTCGGTTCATCTTAAACCTAAGAATATAGGAACATAGGTAGGTACTTTGAACAGTACAAAATGTGTAGAAGTACGGTATTATTAAATAATCTACTATTACAGATGGGTTCAATAAATGATTCCGATCCCAAATTGATACTTTGTTTTATTCTATATTTCCCACTAGCTATTCATGCAACCCCATACATAATAATTATTATGATTAGCAGTTTTACATAACGAAAATGGAAGGTAGTTACCATAAACATTGAACTACAAGAGGGTAGTTAGAAGTATAAATAGCTGACACATAAACATTAGCCTCAGTATTTGAACGAATTCACGTCTGAAGTACCAGGAGCGCAGAACATATAAGGAGGTAGTCCGTCCGGGTGATTGACATACAGCGCCATCTATCATGCAGTAGCTGAACTAAATTAGCCTCAGTATATTAACGAAATAACGGCTGGTGTACCAGGAGCACAACATGTATGGAGGTAGTCTGTTCTCGCTCATTGAGATACAACGCCATCTATCGAGGAGAAACTAAAATAATTTAGTCTCAGTATTCATCTGAAATCACTTCTAAAGTACCAGGGCTGCAGAACATGTAAGGAAGTCGTCCATCCAATTGGAAAACAACGCCATCTATCGTGGAGTAGCTAAAGTAATTTAAATTCAGAATTAATATGAAATTATTTCTGATGTACCAGGAGCGTACAACATGTAAGCAGGCAGGTAACTGAAACAGTAAAGTCGTGATAAACATTTATTATTTACCGACTTTCTTGTTTCAGGAGCTCCAGAATGTGTAAGTAGGCGTCACCCGTATCGTAAATGATTAAGGCCCAGATAAATAGTCGTTGCTAAGCATTGGTCTAAAGTACGACTTGGCGAAGCATTACTTTGACGTGTCTAAGCCAAGCACCTGTTATGTACTAAAATAGACGTAACTATAAACATTGCTTAGCCGAGCACGAGCTAAGTCAAAATCGAAAGTAATACTTTTGCATAAAAAGAAGCGTTCAGAGATTGGGAAAGTGTCGGGTTTAATATTGTCAAAATTTAAGATATAATAATTATTATTAACAGTTCTATATCAATATAAATGTATTACATATAATAAAAAATGTTTTAATACTTGTGATCACAATGGAAAACCTGATTTGTTTGCTTTTTATACAAATGGCCATATTTCATAAAATGAACGCACTGAATTCTGTGGTAAATTATTGGTGTCGATGGTCCATTTGGGAGAATGACACTTGGCAGTTGATATTTCGTTTTGCCTCTGTTGTTGATTTGTGATAAGTTCATCACACATTTTTATTTACAATGTTTATTTATTGAATTTGCCCTTGATTTGATATTAATTACTCGACATTGGCATAAGTACACACTATTCACAGGTGCAGCGGAAAAAATGGAATCATTACATTCATTTCGTATAAAAAGAAGAAGATTTGTGCATTTATTACATTTTGTCTTTCTTTCTCTCGGATTAAATGAAAATGCAAGTGATGAACTTTTTGTTTTATTTTTAGTTAGAATAATAATGATAAAGGTAAACCTTTGTTTTTGGCTACTGAAGTAAACACAAATACTACACTAAACTACCTACTTCTTTTTTTTACGAACTGAATCAAATGATGATATTTAATTAATTATGATGAGGGATGGCTCCACCTGCGTTTAGCGGGTGTTTCAGCCAGTATCAAGTAATTAATTGCAAGGGCAAATTCACTAAATACAAATTTTAAATAAAAATGTATGATAACAGCGTTAAAGAGGGCGGATGAATCACTAATAAAATATAAAACATACTGCAGCATACAATACGACAGTTCAAAAATCATTTTATTTAGTGAAATTGTTGCTTAGACCATGCTAAGTCATCAAAAATCTTGACTAATACTTGGCTTAGCCGAGTTCGACTTCTGACAGAACTGACAACTGAAAGTCACATCTATTTAATGGAATTTCGTGAACTTAGTCAGTACTTTGGCTTAGATCGTGCTAAGTAACGTTTATTTATCTGGGCCTAAGAAACCCAGCTACCGTGCCGAAGCAGATTCGGCTCGTTATTTAACAGGATTTACTCCTGAAGTACTAGGAGCGCAGGACACGTGAGGAGGTAGTCAATAATATTTCGCAAACGAATGCCATCTATCGTGCAGTAGCGGAAATAATTCAGCGTTGGCAAACTTTCGAAGCATAGCGCCATCTATTGGATAGAGACTAAAACAGTTAAATATGAATATTTATTTATAACTTTAGCCTGTCTGTATTTGACAGGATTGACTTCTGAAGTACTAGGAGCGGAGAATACGAGAGGAGGTAGTCACTAATATTTCGCAAATGAATGCTATGTATCGTGTAATAGAAGAAATAATTTAGCTTTGACATAATAATTAAAACCCAGCGCCATCTATGGGGCAGGTACTGAGAGTTAAATTAGGAACCATCAGAATTGACAGAATTATACTTTTGAAGTAACAGGAGCACATAAACTACAGGGAGGTGGGCACACTTATAATTCGGAAACTAATGTCATCTATTGTGCAGTATAGTTCAGCGTTTCGAGCTTGTATAGTGCTATTCATAGAATTCAAACTTTAGAAGTAGACCAGTATGTAAAGTATGAGTGCAGATTGTAGTGATGTACTCAATAGTATTACGCACACTTGTCAATACAAAAGTGTTTGATAAAAGACTACAACCACAGATTACCTAACGAAAATCCAAATTCTTTGAAGGATTGTGCCTACCGTATAAATAAAATATGCGCCACGGAATCAATCTGTAGTTGTAGCTATGCACCAAGACTAGACGTATGTCACGGAATATCTTGATGTTGTCTCTTTCTCTTGTATGAAATTAGAGCCAGCGAGTAAATCCGTGACAAAGGTCTTGTCTTGATATGGGTGCTAACCCCATTAATTTGTGGCGAACCCAATAACTCGCCACTTCCACCAGTCGCTACTAGATGGCGCGACTGTAGACACATCGCAATTCTACGCGTTCAAGAAATTATCCGCCATATAAAGTACTATGAAAATCCTGGCACGCGGTACTGGTGTGTTCGACGATCTGAACTATATATACAAATTCCCCGACAACATCACCGGGGGCGTAGCGGACCCCGCCAGGCATACCACCCGCCTGGCAGGAAGATCTTCCCTTTTCCGCTAAAGTGGTGACCCCTACATTGAACACCGAAGCAACAACACCTTCTGCAGCAACAACGTCGAGGACCACCAGCAACAAACATCATCACCCTTCCACTGTCACCAGCACAGGAGCGTCGCCACCAGTCAAGAGCCACACAACAACCAGCCGAGCAGCACTGACACGTGTATCTGAAGGGATCATCACAAGCCGACTCACCGCGCTTCCTGATCCTGCTATACACGTCTCACACCTGCGCACACAGTCTCGACTCACTGCAGACTGGCGCAGACTTCACGGCACCATGCTCAGTCTCGACTCACCGTAGACACAAGCATCATTCCTGGCATCCGGCTTCAGCAAATTCGACCTCTGGTCTCGGAAGGGAGTCCTGTGGCGAACCCAATAACTCGCCACTTCCACCAGTCGCTACTAGATGGCGCGACTGTAGACACATCGCAATTCTACGCGTTCAAGAAATTATCCGCCATATAAAGTACTATGAAAATCCTGGCACGCGGTACTGGTGTGTTCGACGATCTGAACTATATATACAAATTCCCCGACAACATCACCGGGGGCGTAGCGGACCCCGCCAGGCATACCACCCGCCTGGCAGGAAGATCTTCCCTTTTCCGCTAAAAATTCAAAGAAAGCGGATTCTTCTGTGTCGGTTTACTCATTCTATGACTAGTACCTATAGGTTGGTAAGTAGGTAATCTATGTTTTTATATTGAGTTCATAAATATTTGTCAGGGTTTCTTATTCTTGGTCATAGAATCCCATAATAATGAATAATATGGATTCCCTGATCTGATTCCTATTTCTATTCTATTTAATACCACTACGTATGAAATAAAACTCCCGCCTTCCATAACACAATTAAGTAATTACAAATTAGCTCCGTCGTATATTTTTGTAGGTTCATAGATAGGACATACATACAGGTTGTATCAGAAGTCCGAAATAATACTTTGGTTACATATACGGTAGGTAACTCATATGGGGATGCTTAGTAAAGACGGTTTTTACCTAACTATCATAGTTTCTAAGTTATGAACCTTTGAATATTTGTCACAGGTATCGTGTACTGGCCATTGGGTGTACCCAATGGATGTATCCATAACCCTATTCATCAGTGTAAACTACACATATGAGGGGCGACTAGCAATATTCACAAAGCAGAACACGAAAATTTTACATAGGACTCGATATATTACGAGTTATAGAAATTGACGACGAAGAAAAGTTGGAAAAACATGGTCGAATTTCGATATTTTTTTTATACTATTCAGTTCTATACCCGATACTGATGCAGAGGTCAAAGTATTATTTCTGACTTCTGAAACACCCTGTATACTACTTACCTAGTATATGGACATAGTTATGGTTGCCAATGTAATACTTACAAATAATTACCTACGCTAAGATTACATTAATTTATAAGCAAATGTTGATTTAGACAAGAAACACTTTACGGGCTATAGCTACCTACGCTTAAAGAAGCACGTAGGTAAGTATACCTAAAGATATCTTGCATTGTTGTGTAGGTAGGTACCTACTGACTAACGCACTATCAAGCCAGTTATTCTACCCGATAAACCATTTACCTAATGAGTAGGTAGGTAATGACTAAATATAGATTAGTCAACTAATGCATGATACGCAATTGGTTACCGCAGGCCAATAAAGAACTGTGATTCACTAATTTTATCACAGATAAGTTATCACTACAGACAATTGGCAAGTCGACATTAAAAAACAAATAGTTAGGTAGGTAAGTACCCGTATATTACAGTACAGCACATTCTCACAAAATTTATAAAAGTAATTAATAAAGAAATTACCTACCCAGGTAAATATCTACTCACATATTATTTAATGTTTATTTATAATACGTAGGTTATAACTAGGGTTGCCAACCGTACTATAAAATATAGTATTGTACTATATTTTAGCTCTGCGTAATATATACTGTTGAAAAAATATATAGTACGCAAAAGTACTATTTTTGCACGTATAAATAATAAATACTAGTTCAACATTTAAACATAAATACTAGTTCAGAATTATTGTTCTGCTAGAGTAAGTACACGATATGGGGTAGGCACCCCATGCATGGCATTTGACCGGAACGAAGCTAATTGAGTTGAAAAATAATTGAGGAATAAATGTCAAGTGAAAGACGTTTTCACAAACAAAAGTACTGGTCTTCTTTACGTACCGCGGTACCGCTTAAAAAGGTGCCGTATTGTTTAGACTTTTTTTTTGAACTGACTGACACTTTTTTGTAAATGGGTTTTTGTAAATGTACCATATTTTTGAGCAATGTACTATATATTTTACGACTCTGGCTGGAAAATACTACAGTTTTGAAAAAAATAGTTGGCAACCTTAGGTATAACGTAATACTGTTTATTTTTAACTACGCATTTTCTATTGTTTCCCCAACTACTACCTGGTCTATACTATTATATGTGACTCTTCAGAAAATAATCCTAATATCGAGTGGGTCAGTAAGTACGCCCACATTCGATGCAAATAAACACGTAGGTAGTCTAGTTACATATTCTACATTGATAAATTAAATTTATCGGTTTTACCCAGCTAGTGAATAGTAAACAATAAAAAAAAACCGTGCGAGTCGGACTCGCGCACGAAGGGTTCCGTACCATTATCTATAAAAACGGCAAAAAAAATCATGTCTGTTGTATGGGAGCCCCCCTTGAATATTAATTTAATTCTTTTTTAACCGACTTCAAAAAGGAGGAGGTTCTCAATTCGACCCGTATGTTTTTTTTTTTTATGTTTTTTTTTTTTTTTTATGTATGTTACCGCATATCTCCGGCGTCTGTCGACCGATTTCGAATTTTTTTTTGAGGTTTGCTAGGAAATTCTTCAAGGTTGGTCCCATTTCCAAAATATTATCAGAAATCTAACCCCTTGGGGGTGAAATGGGGGGTTGAAGGTCACATAATTTCAAAAATATTTTTTGAACGACTTGAAACTTTGTATACGTATTTAACATACAAAATAAAAAAACACGTCTTTCAGGAATTTTGAAAGAAAAAATATGTAGGGGGTGAAATGGGGGTCCAATCCGGACTACAGCATATCTCCGGCGTTAGTGAACCGATTTCGAAAAATCTTTTTTTGTTTAATATGGATTGTTAACAAAGATCGAAACCCACCCCCAAAGGAGTGGAAAGGGGGGGTGAGGGGGGTGATTTTTTTTTTGGCTGTAAATTTTTAGTTTTTTAGGGCTGTTATAAGGTGATAATATTTGCAAATTTTCAACGATTATTGACACTAAAAATCGTGAAAAAAAATTATTTTTAACAAAAAACAAAAACCGACTTCAAAAACCTAGGTGCACTAAAAAGCTACAAATAACCTTACAATTCATTACATTTGGAGTCGGTGCCAATTCATGTGTGTATTTGCCTTGTCCGACGTTGATTGGCACCAAATCCAAATGTAATGAATTGTAAGGTTATTTGTAGCTTTTTAGTGCACCTAGGTTTTTGAAGTCGGTTTTTGTTTTTTGTTAAAAATAATTTTTTTTTTAGTCTTTTTTGTTATAGCGGCAACTGAAATACATCATCTGGGAAAATTTCAACTGTCTAACTGTCACGGCTCATGAGATACAGCCTGGTGACAGACCGACAGACAGACAGACGGACGGACAGCGGAGTCTTAGTAATAGAGTCCAGTTTTACCCATTGGGAACGAAATTTGCTAGGTAACTAGATATAAAAACATTGTACCTAACAAATAGGTGACTTACACTATATTATGATGTCGTAGTCAAGCCACACCTGACTCGGTCGAAGCTTGGATGGGTGACCGAATTATAAACATACGACCTCCTCCGTACCATAGAGAGCACTTTGCTGATTTGTCATTAAATTGATAGTCGCTATGAGCAGCCTGAAAGCCTGAAGCCTGAAAAAGATTCCGATACACATGACAGCTCATAAACACATGGGGGCAATTCTTTTAATCGACATTATTTCTAATTCGTCATATGTCGAAAAAAAAGGATAACGTCCCCCTGCATGGAAATTTTATTATTTTATATTTTCAGACTGGAATTGGTACAAACAGACATTGTCACAACAATGAAAGAATTCTTTAATACTGCTAGATAGATAATGAACTCATGCCAGATTTTTATTATTTTCGGAATTGGCCCTAGTCTGGGGGTAACTGGGATCGCCCACATCCCATTGTATGGTGCCCATAGTACAAGCTTAGTTTGGAATCATACGATGAGTATGTGTTCTCTGGTGATATAAAAGACAAACTATGGACCACTAAACAAGGAATCAATAATAATTATTTATTTATAAACGAAATTTATACTACATAATATGTAGTCACCTTGTTATTAAAAAATATATGTGATGAGTAGTACCTACTTGGTATATAAACCTAGCTTCCTACATAAAAAAGTAACTAAATAAAAAACTTATAAAACAAAATAAAAAGAATAAACGATAGAATCATTCTCTTCATTTCACATGTTTTTCACATTTCACAAAATCTTGATCCTGTAGCGACCTGAAATATCAAATTCGGTTTAATTAAGACGAAAGAAAAACTCTAAAAAGCCACCGTTAGTCCGGCAAAAACACAAATATTAGTTCAAACCAACCAAAAATAATGCCAATTAATACCTACCTAACTATTATATACGTCATAGTTCATAAATAAATTTTAGTCTTAAGAAACTTCAACAACTTTATTGAAAAAGCTACCTACCTAAGGTACCTACGGTTTCTCTATGTTATCGTTAAATATTTAAAGTTTGTAGGAATAATAATCATCAGCATCGAATTTAAAAACATTTATTCAAAAATTAAATAAGTAAAAATAAAATTTTTGTCATGACATTTTACATAAACAATCACAGACACTCTTTTCAAAATACATTTATGAATTTGATTTGACATTCAATTAATCAACTATTTACTAGCGATTGTTAATATAAATCAATTTGATTATTAAGCCCCCCATACACTGTGGCGTCAAGACATGCGCGTCAATATTATTGCCAATACTAAAACGAACTCTATATGACTCACAGAAAGAGTTGATTTTTCAATGACATGGAAGCGCGAGCGAAATTTGACGCTTAGAGGCGTGGCCTGTACCACAGAAATAAAATATTTACATACAGGGCGCTTCAGAAGTCCCGAAATAATACATTGGATACATATACGGTAGCTGATATGTAGATGCTTAGTGAAGACAGATTATACCTAACTATCATAGTTTCCGAGTTATAGAACTTTGAATGTTTATCACAGGTATCGTGTTCTGGCCTTTGGGTACATCCATAACACTATTGAACAGTCTAAACTACACATATGAGGGACGACTATCAATATTCACAAAACATAACATGAAAATTTTACAAAGATCTCGAGATATTACAAGTCATAGAAATCGGCGACGAAAATAAAGCTGGTAAAATTATTATACCATCATTTGTATATGCGATAGGTTCTGATTCAAACGTCAAAGTATTATATCGGACTTCTGAAACATCCTGTATATAGTCACGGAGTACGTTTTGGTATTGGAAAACATATTGACGCGCGACTTTCGACGCCCCAGTGTGTGCAGGCATTTAATGAAAACAATAATAGACTGATAACGACTTACAAGTCGCTTTTGTTACTTCAACAATGCACACTCACTACTTAGGTACTTAGATTTTTCTCCGACTTATAATTCGAACCTAAGCAAACACGATTGATTGCTTTCGTTGTTATAATTATTACTTATGACAATCTCATTATCGGTTTATAAGTATGGTTTTGCAATAATTTATTAATGTTAATTTAAGTCAGAACACACATTTCTTTAAAACTTAAAAAAAATGGATATATAGGACATGTAGATTAAGAGGTTAACGTAATGAGATAATATTTTTTTAGAAACTGAAAAAAGAAAATTTAATTCATGATGACGCCCTGTAAATAATTGTGTATATCAACGGAAAAATAATTAAACTATTATTCTAATAATACTTAATGTTACCCTTATATTTTGTGACCATTTATATAATTGTATGCGTTTAAATTTAATTAAAAAAAACATGGTAGGAGTGTTCGCCACAATTAAAATATAAAATAAAACATAAATTGTTTGTAACACAAAAATAAATATAGTAAAATATTTACCAAATAAATTTGGTAAGTATTGGGTTGTAGCCAATGACAATTAGATTAGAATCAAAATGGCCGCCCATTAAGATGACCATGGACAATTACATAATGATCTGACATTGATTGAACTATAATGGGCGCTACGAATTGTATATTTCCACTAACGTAGTTCTCATTAATTCATATTTGAATCAAATGGTATTATATTATACGGAAACATTTAGCACACAGATTGTACAGCAGTTGAGGCATGTGAGCCAAGACTAGACTTATCTCACGGAATATGTTGGATGTTGTCTCTTTCTCTGGTATGAAATAAGACAGAGAGCGACCGAGCCAATCCGTGACAGAAGTCTTGTCTGGACATGCGTGCTGACCCCACAGATACGATCCTTATCAGTGAAGATAAGTAACAAAATAATATTCATAGGGGATGTAAAACTATTGCTCGCGGAATTTTCTCCCTAATATTGACTAGATAATGTAGATTTTCGGCTGACCATATCATAGTTATAATATTTTTAGTAAAATTATAAAAACAAAACGTTTCATACAACATTATGGTATCAGAAAAGTAATACACAAGCCTGTAATTTTTTTATTTCCGATAAGAGGCATTGTTACAATATTTTGCAATAATAGGTATACTTTTTTACATGTAGCGCAGTATTTTTTAGGACTTTTCTAAATCCCAACCGATAACTGGCAAATTTTATTTATAAATAAAGCAATAAAATGGGCGTAGTTAAATTTCAACTGTAACAATTTTCGTCATCGGGTTTTTTATATATACTCCTTATATATTTGTAGCATATTTTTTTAGCTTCTTTTGTCCATCAATATGTCAAAGATCTGTAAAAAGCTTTACATTCACTTAATTAAATCTTACTCTAGCTAGACACACATACAACGGAGGGTAATGCTTAACATTCAAAGGCAAAGGGCAAACAAACATTTTTTTTCACAACGTTGGCCATACCTGTACTATTCCAATGATGTCAATTCTGTTCTACACAAAAAACAATTAAACTACATTTGACAGAACTAAATATATTGCCTTCTCGTTCGTACATTACAGGCGTAAGAAGGACGACAATAGGCTTTGCTTAGTTAGTTGCCACCAGAATCGGCATCAATATATTTTGTACAGTTCTTGTACTTTGATTATAATCTGTCAAAGGATCAAAATAATATTAAGACAATACTGCTATATGACGGTGATAAGATTTTTGTGAGGAAATTCATTTCACCTGCACGAGGGAGGATCTGTCTGCGACCACTCCCAACTCTATTGACATAGCCAAATTACTCCAGAACATTTAGATTAACAGAGATGGCATTTGGAGCCCGCGCTGCGGTAAATTTTTCTGGTTTATCGGACTCCCCCATCTTTGTTTTCCCATATAGTTGCCGTATACATGAGATAACAAAAATGGCGGAAAAATCGCCGCTGAGCCATACGAAGAGTGGAGTCGTTATAGGTACTCTAGATACTCTACTATGCTCCAAAATCATCTGTAGACATTGACATAGACTAACCATTGACAACAAAAGAAGGAGTATTTCATTTTTAAAACTATCAAAATAATAAGAAGTGGGTAAGTGAACTGGAAACCCAACGAAAAATTAAGTTTTCTTCTTTTTTGCTAAATTATACCGGTCATTACTTCAGTGTGCATTGCGTTGGCGCACCGATTACCTAACTAATCTGCGTTATTACTATAACTAACGGCAATCACACCGCACATGTTCCGACAGTAAAACGAAACGGACCGATAAGAACTAATAACTAACAGCCCAACACCAATCAATGTTCAGCAATACCCTGTATATAAATTAAGCTCAACACTTCACTGGGTTTTCGATAAACATTCACCCATAAATTTATAGAAATGTTTATTTCCATTTACAGATATTTTTCAGCACAAAAGTCCTCTGTAGTGACAACGGGTTGTGTATTTCTATAAATCTAGAGGTTATAGTCTTGTGATGTTTAAATTGGCGTTAAAAGGAAGCCTATGTCTGCAAAATTATGTACAAGTTTAAACGCGCTTGTATTAGAGTTGATTTTTCAACAAAATAATTAGAACTACTAAAAATAATTTCATCAAAAATTGCTGGAAAACTGAAAAAAAAACCTTAGCATTTATGAGCACTTTTATGTTTACAATAAATAATAAGAGAGAGACAAAAGACAGAATTATAGAAAAACAAACGTTTCGTACATAAATAAGGAACTATGTTTAGAATAAATATTATGTCCGCACTGCTCAAAGCAACTTGTTATAATGACTAAAATTGTCAGTCTCAATACCTTATAGGACATAGCGGCAGTGTTGCCAACATGCAAGTTAAATAAATTAAGTAACACGCATCTACATTTCCTAGTAACGCCAATAAATAGGTCTACAGCTAATTTATATGTAATCCTTCTTCTCATTTAGTACCCTGGACACTGCCGAACACGCTTTTTTTCTGACCACCATCCTTTTGTGAGCTGTGTAAGGAAAATTATTTTTTTATAATTACATACTACCAAAATTGTACCCACTAAATTCATAGCAAGTTATAATCCATTTACAGTAACGTAAAACGTTTTTGTGTTAACAAACGCCGTTATGGATGGATTGCAACTACTATAAATTTCGGACTAAGTCTAAACCTAATAATGATTGTGCATTTACCCAAAAACGTGCTTATGATATGTTGAGTGAGATGCATGCATAGTATATTAGAGACTATTAGCAAATCAACCGCATGAATTATCGATCAATGGTTCAATTGCAACTGGGAATATTCCGTACTCCAGGAAATAAAGATATTTTCTTTACGATTTTTATAATGTTTATCTAGCGTAAGCTTTTAAAGTAATTAGATTTTTTTAAGGAATGCGCTCAACCAAATATAAATCACACTCATTATCAGTCTGTATACATTTTTAAGACCTAAGAGGTACTTTGTCTGGAGCATCTCCCAGGGTGCCGTCATCCAGGTACCAATGATCCAATTTGGAGCCTTTATTTTATATACTAGAGTTCATTTTCAAACAAATCGTGGCCGGGTCGAGAGATAACTTTGAGATTTTTGCACATGCAACACGCGGTGAACAACAACATAACGATATGAATTGTAAATTCACAAATATAACAACTAATATCGTAATATTGCAATCAGCGGTTAAAACAATTCCATATTAACTTAAAGTTACTGTTTTGGAGACCACTTATTTGGGAATACAAGATTATTTCTTCAGTATCGCGTAAATAGAAATCTGATAAAACCCTCGCGTGAGTTCAGTCTTCTAATTATAGTTGCATTCACTATGTTCTTTGTTGCCGTCACATATATTTTTAAATCGTTACATATATTCAATTGTCTGTGCTCTAAAGAGTGTATAGACAACATAATATATTTTAATAGTTACCAGGAACGCAACAATAATAGACCGATAAAACTTTTTAAAGGTATTTTTTTCGTGATAAATCTTTCTGCCTATTACCCCATTCCATACTATGACCGTGCTATGAACGTGTCAGCCACGTACACTAATATGCCCACTAAAACGTATCAAACCTGTATCACCAAATATTGTCGGTGTGAATTGACTGTCATGACGGTCATAGGGTCGGAGGGACGGTGTCGGAACGGTCATCTCATACTTCTGAATACAAGGAATATTTATTTGTCTGACACGTTTCTATCATAGTCATGGTATGAGACCGTATCCTTTAATCTTGTAAGACCGCGCGCATTAAGTATATTCAATCGATTTTGCTCGCTCAGACAATGGATTTAGCAGACAAAGCAAATACCTATGTGTCAACTCGCATATCGAGACGAGCAGCTGTAAACATTCATTTGCATTTATACAAGTGAATTGAAAATTGAAAAATCTTTATATTACATTGTTATCACAATATAACTGTTCACCAATCACATTAATGAATTGTATGTTCATTACTACTTATTGCCAAATAGTAGAGAAATCATTTAACATAACATATTGGTGACGATTCTGTTGTCATACTAAACAAAGCACCTTATCTTACGGCCGTAGTATATGCGCTAGATGACAACATTTTGAAAGGTGTCAAATGGGCGTAGTTAAACGAAAAGGATCCAATCAACATCAAGTCCGTTTTAAGACATGGCAGTTTGGAGTTTAATGTATTACATGTGGGACTTGTGCAATAGTAACCTATCTGGTAAAAAAAATATTAGTTTTTTTTTCGATGGGACCGAGAAGGAACCGTTTGGTATACCTGAACAATTTCTTGACAATTTTGTGGATTGGATCCTTTTTGCTTAGCTACATCCAAATATAGTTTTAATATAGCCTGTGTGCAACAGAATCGAAAGCAGTGAAGGTATATTATTGTTTCTAATTACGAACCCATCGTTCGGAAACAACAAAAGCGAAATATAGTTAAATTAACGTGTCAAATAATATCGAACCATCCACAAACGTTCCTCTAATATACATCAACAAACGTGATTTTTTGCTGGTTTTTAGTTCTTAGGTTTCTAAATTTTTATAAAGTGTGTTTATATTTTTATCTTTTTCAAATAATAAATTGACCATTGATACAGTGCATAAATAGTTTTCATAAATTGGTACTAAAATGTTGGTGTATATACAAACTAGAAGCTTTTAACTCAAACCGAAATATTATTATTTCATTGTTTTTATTTAATTTTAAGATACGTATTATGGCTTTTGCCGATTATTATAGATAATGGTACGGTACCCTTCGTGCGACTCGCACTTGGCCGGTTTTTCTATGAGGTAATATAGTCCGTATTGGTATTAGCAATCAAATTTGACGCACGCGTTTTGACGCCCCAGTGTGCGAAAGGAACGTAAGTGTATGGCTTGATAATACGAACATTATTTACAAAGCCATTATGAAATAACAAGACTACATCTTTACAAGTAGATACTATATAAAACGTTACTAACACTTGATTTTATAGACAGATTATAGAATTCTCAAGATAGGTACCTACCTGCCAACGCCTTATAAAACACCTATCGTAAATCATCAAATACATCATCACGCCTGCATTACCCGAAGAGGTAGGCAGAGGTGCGACGCAATGCACCAACATTTCGCCGATTTATTTTGGTCCCAATGTATACCGGCCACATTCCCAATCAATAAGAGGGAGATTTGTGGCCATAGTCCACCACGCTAGCCCAGTGCCGGTTGGTGAACTTCACACGTCTTCTAGTAGTATAGACGTGCAGGTTTCTTCACGATGTTAGCTTTTAACGTCAACACGTATCGTCATCATCAATAAACCTATATTTAATTCCGATGAATTGAAATTTCCTCATTTCTTATCACGGCAAAATGCATTCTCCTTATCAAGATTCTATTAACGGCTTACATTCAAACATTATTGTGAATTTATCAGGCATCAGTTATGACCTGCGGCGACACCGAATATTAATTACCTACCTGGAATTGCAATCGCTAAAGGGATATACCTACCGCAACTTTGGAACCGTAATTACCGGAAAATAATGGGTTTTGTTTTGTGTGTTGTTCAATGTAATTTCGTTAAAGATTATGCTTTTTCTACAAGTCAATACTGTTCGTTTTGGTATTGACAAAAAGAAATGCAGCAAGCGTCTTGACGCCGCCGGCTTTACACGAGCGACAATGACCTAAATCCGTCCTGATAATACATTTATTTATATACATCATCTATACATTATCACGCCTGTATTCCCCGAAGGGGTAGGCAGAGGTGCACTGCAGTGCGCCCACTTCGCCGATGTATTTTGGTCCCAATATAATAGGGGGCGAGCCTATTGCCATTATACCGGGCACATTCCCCCTCAATACGAGGGAGATTTGGTCCATAGTCCACCACGTTGGCCCAGTGCGGGTTGGTGAACTTCACACGCCTTTCTATGGACGTGCAGGTTTCCTCACGATGTTTTCCGGTGAACGTTCAGCAAGTGGTAATCATTGTTGAAAATGACATTCGCACATGAAAATTATCTCAGAGGTGCGGGCCTGGGGTTTGAACTTGCACCCCTTACGTTCAAGACGGGCGTTCTTGCCCACGAGGCTACCACTGCTTTACATTTATTTATACTTGACCATATTAAAAATAATCCTCACAATTTGATAAGCGTGTTGAGATTAACACCTTATTTATTTCCATGAAAAAGGAACCCTTACCACCTCTACTAAAACTATCACAAAATTTCAAGTGACATTGAAAAATCACTGTAGACAGGCCGGCAGCTGATAATTTTGTCTCGTCCACGTCATACAGAATTATTAATAAGGAAAATTAAACCATCTTCGGGGAATATACGAGATCTGACTCATTTGCCACCTACTCACTACCTACGTGACATGAGAGACGTAGGAGACACGGCGGATGATGGTATTTAAAAAAAGATTCTACTAAAGTAATCATGGTACCCTTGCGTAAATACCCTTGCGTAAATAATCGTTTTAACAGGTTCTTTTGCCAATACTAAAACAAACTTTATTCAGTATTAAAAGAAGCACATTTTTCAACAAAATTGAATCGTGAGAGAATTTAATCGTGTGGCACTTGCAATAGTTGATTGCTTGGAATATTATAATAAAAACAACAATTCATATTGAAGTGTTCCATTAGTAGTACCATCAAATAACAATAATGCATTATTAACAGGATATTGAAACCAATTTCCTCTTTGTAGTTTAATTAAAAATATCAGGGTATAGCTGTATTCAGCATACGTTGCAATGTCACATAAAGTAGTTATTATTATTTGTATAGTTTATACAGATTTTCTTGGGCTAGATACCCTTGAGGACGTTTTCATTCCAACCTACCTACCAGTCCTTAGGCTTAGGAACGCATAGGGTACAATCATATTTTTTTATATATTTTAGGTTAGGTATAAAAAGAAGCAGTGGTAGCCTCGTGAGCAAGAACGCCCGCCTTGAACGTAAGGGATGCAAGTTCAACTCCGGGACCCGCACCTCTGATATAATTTTCATGTGCGAATGTCATTTTCAACAATGATTACCACTTGCTAAGAAACGGTGAAGGAAAACATCGTGAGGAAATCTGCACGTCTATAGAAAGGCGTGTGAAGTTCATCAACCCGCAATGGAACAGCGTGGTGGCCTATGGCCAAAATCTCTCTCGTATTGATGGAGAATAATATAAAAATACATCATCACGCCTGTATTCCCCGAAGGGGTAGGCAGAGGTGCACTGCAGTGCGCCCACACTTCGCCGATGTATTTTGGTCCCAATGTAATAGGGGGCGAGCCTATTGCCATTATACCGGGCACACAGGTTTCCTCACGATGTTTTCCGTCACCGTTTCTTAGCAAGTGATAATCTCAGATGAAAATGAGATTCGCACATGGAACCCAGAGGTGCGAGCCGGGGATAGAACCTGCGCAGTTTGATTGTAAAGCGTGCGTTCGACCACTCGGCTACCACTGCTTTTGGAGATGGAGAATGTGCCCGGAATAATGGCAATAGGCTCACCCTCTATTAAATGGGACCAAAATACATCAGCGAAGTGTGGGCACACTGCAGAGGACCTCTGCCTACCACTTCGGGGAAAACAGACGTGACAGAGGTATATGATGATGATGTATTATTAAGTTTATGTAGATATTCTAGTTTTTATTTCCGCGTAATATTTCGTGGTGGCACTAAGTATCCTGCTACTACTACTACAGCCCTTTTAACGTCCCACTGCTGGGCACGGGCCTCCCCTCAATGCGAGGGGGATTCAGGCCATAGTCCAAGTATCCTGCTATAAAATTTTAATTCTCCAACTACCTATATCGGTACACAAAATAATATCTTCAATTTCCTTACTTTATTCTTATTTTCATGGATATTACAATCAGAAATAGACGCATGCGTAATTCAATTAGGGTACAACTCCAACATTTATAGAAAATTAAAATCCATCTACAGTAACATTGTGGAACACTTTACATTTTAAAATGCCATCGTAAGGGGGAGATCCACTTGCGAGTAAAGCCGCCGCCGGTTCGCCAACAAACTCGCGAGCCAAAGGTCTAAACCGCCAATGGAGCACTTAAAAGTCTGCGGACTTGCTTACTGGCTCTTTGTGCATGCTTGAAAAAGTCCGCGGTGCAAAAAACCACCATGACTTCGCCAATGATGAGAGATGTCTGTTTGGTACGCTAATGGATCACCAACGTGAGTCGACGAGCCAACGAGCCAACGATTTAGACCATTGGCTCATCGGCTCGTAAATGGATCACCCCCTGTATGTGTTTTGAAGATGAATTGAAATACATATCTATAAATAAAGGGACGATAAATATTCAATGGTAAAATACACCCCGTTACACACAAAACCCAAACAATACGATAATAATGCTCATTCTTTTCGCATCAAACTATGACGGCACCAAAAATGTTGCTATCTCGCTCATACATCACCGGCGCAAGAAGAACGGCAATACAGTTTAGTTCGATGCCAACCGAATCAACACCATTGTGTGTTAGTTATGCAACAACTGGCTAAACAATAGTAAGTACTATACATATAATGCGTTTAAATAAAAATGGCATTAAGAAAGCTGCTCTCTACACCACGTTAGACTTTCTCTATGAATATGTAACATAACTCTGATTAACATATGCGTCAACACAGCTGTTTTGTCCTGAACTTATTGGGACGATAAAATTGACTTTTTCAAAAATGGACTTGGTCAAATACACATAAAGATTGAATTACTTCGTTAAAAGGTACGCGACTTCGAGCCAAAATTCGCTCACGATACCGATGCCGTTGAAATATGTGCCTCTTGTACGAGTTAATACAGATCGTTTTTGTTTAGCACGCGGGCGTCTTGACGCGTTTGTAGCATATTATTGTTGTATTGTATAGGGAATACAATAACGACAAAATATCTTATGGAATTCAATTAAGTTCCGTATAAGTATGATAAGTATAAAACTAGAGGTATTTTTTTTAATATGCCATAAAAATAGTTCTCGCAACGAAAATATTGATATGGGAACTTCAAGACTTCGGCTTGAACTGTCAGATTAATTCAATGATATAAAATAGTATCTAAGGTTTTATTTAAACTCTCAGATAGATAAACAATTGTTAAAAACGTAAAAATATAAAACTGAAAGGTGAGATTTCAAATGTATGTTGAAAATTTTGTAAGTAAATAAGTAACTTACTTAAAATTAAAAAGAAAAAACAAAATACTACTAGGTTAGGTTGGTAGAGTGAAATAAAACTTTTGTAATATAATAGAAGTTATATATGTTACGAGAAATTATAAATTATCGATGTCATTTTGACATACTGACATTAGTAAGCCAACAATAAATAGATAGTATGTTATATCGCGCTTGCACAACAAAATCTCACGTTACGTCACCTACCTACTTGATACGGTGGCGGCGAGTGTTTGGGCCACGTATCTGTCTAAAAAATAAAACAAACATTAAGCATAAACTTTTAGAAAGTTCACCCGGGGCACACTGAGTGGTCGAGTAGCGCGCAGCAAAAAAAAATATCAATACCAAAACGAACCCTGTGACAATATGCATAAAGATTAAATTTCTATGGTAAATAATACGTTGCAAAATTCGTTCGCGACATCAATGACATTTCGTTGCCCCGTGCGTCTTAACGCCCCCCAGTGTACCCAAGGCTTTACAAACCACCTATATTGGTGTTGTAAAACACAGAAAAATGCTGTTGCAAGTGGTTTGTAGATGGATTAAACATTTCTATTAACGTAATAAGCGTTTTGAATGTTTAAAGTAGATTGTTAATATCAGTATTAAGCAGTTTTCCATTTGCCATTTTAGTACCTAGATTAATTAACATTTGCAATTATGAGCTGCAGTCCAACCTCACTTATTTATAGAAAGTTACAATCCATTAACAGCAACATTAAAAAGCATTTTAGTTGAGCAAAGTGCACTTATAAGGATTGAAATTACTATAAAACGGAGGTACATACATTGAAATATTATATTTATTAATATGTGATTATAGTATTTATAGTTCTTGGGACTGCTGCTCAGTAATTTAAATATTTAAAAAAAGAACATTTAAAAATAATCACAAATGCTAAAAGCATTTTAATTGCTATGAAACATGCCATACCCTTAATGACCATAGATTAAAATTATTATGGGTTTTATATCTGCTGCAAGATGTAACCTCATTTCTATTTTATTTTTCTTTTTTGACAGACTTCAAAAAAAGGAGGATGTTCTCAATTCAATCTCAATGTTTTTTTTTCATAGTCATTAATAAATAAGGTAATCATTGATGCAGCAGAGCTTACCAAATCCAAATGTAGCTACTAAGTAGGGCTCAATTTTTTTTTATTATCAATGTTTTTGTTAAATATTTAAAATTAAGCCCTAAAGTATCCCAAGTAAAATATAATTTAAAGTGAAACCTTACCTTAGCATTACCCGGAAGCTCTCCAATTGCCGTATACTATTAGACAGCCTTGAAAATGCATTAAACAAGGCCACAATCTCTGTCCTTTGCAGCCTCTCATATGACTTGTGTCTCACAGGCAGTTTCCCTTGAACTGGATCACCTTCCGGACTGTTCCATTTGCTGGAGAATAATATCTTCAAAGCCGTTCCCAAGCCCTGGGTTTGCAGTTTACCCCACAACTTGCATTTATCACATCCCACACAGTCCATGATCCGAGAAATATTCCTGAAATGCTCTCTGAATTCCACCTTCAGTTCTGCCGCCTGGCTACCACCAGTGAACATCGAGGATTCATTAAAATGATCAGGGAATGAGTAGATCACACTTAGCATGTTGCGAATAGCAGCCCTGGTCTCCTCGTCTTCAATCGGATTACCAGTATAATACTCCTCATTTTCTAAATAAGGTCCAGCTTTAGCCAATGCCCGCATTTCTAACAAGTATACAAAATAAATATTTTTCAACCAATTCGGGCCTTCACCAAACGTTTGTGATGGGTCAAAACGACGCTGGAACTCCTCTAGGTTCGGGCCCCATTCACCATCCGGCGATGAAGCAAAGCCAGCACCTTTATCGTAAAGCAAATATTTGGAACACAAATGTATGTTTATACTGGTGTGCATACCCGATATGGCTCGGTAGAAAACGCGCTTCTCCAAACACATGTTACTTAAATCCGAAGTCATCACGAATGGGAATGACTGGTATGGGTTTAGCTTTGGACGGAAACAGTTTTCCTGGTATATGCTCCTCCAGATCCGATTGGCCGATGGTCCTTTGTAACCAGTAAAGCGTTCAGGGTTTAAGGATAGGTCTACGTACTCGGCGTCAACGTCTTTGTCATCATACTCGCAGAAATTCTCGAGTGCGTCGTCATAAGCTTTCCATTTGGCGATGTCATGCTGGCTGGCTGCACTTATAGTCATATTCAAGTAACCGAGATCAGGATCATGGTCAGCATCCGAGCGGCAGCTCGACTGAGCCTCTTTCGAGTATTTAGTCACTGGCTCTTCGCGTACATGCTCACTTTCAAACCCATTATCGTACCCGGGCACACTTTCCTTCGAACAGGTTTTAATATGACAGAACCTCATTGCGCATCTACTGTCGTCCGACCAGAACGGGCATTCCTTTTTCAAATTCACTTTGTAAAAACGAAAATAGTCTTTTCTCACTAAGCTTTTTAGGCGCGGGTAAATTTTCACATTGTTGAAATAGTCTATGGTGTCTACGTTACACGAACAGTCGCCTAGAGCACCCTGGAGCTTGTCGAAGCACGCGTTACTGTCGCAAGGTGTTTCATACAGTTCCGTGTCGTAACCTACGGCTTGCACTATCGCTAGAGCGAAAATTATTAACACTACACAGTAATTTCTGTATGCCATCTCTGTGACCGCCATGGCTAAGTATTTTAATTCTAATAAGACATGAATCGGACAGACCACCGTATCCTTTCCCAGCACATTAATAACTAAGAGCAATGAGAATTCGCGATGTGGTGAAAGTGCAATGATTATTACACCGAAGACGAAATTATGAGAGGACGTGCTCAAATAAACGTTCTCTCAACGCATGATTTCGAAGTCGAACTAATTTGACACTGACAGCTGTGGAATTGACAAATCAGTGTAATGTCAAGTTAGTAATAGTGCCATCTATTTTTACAACTCGATTTTTGTTCCATAGACAGTCAGATGAGTATCTCCTCCAATAGGTTCCCTCTGCGAACATGACGTGGTCCAATCGGAATGGTTGTTCTGGATTTTTTTACGCCTTTTATTATATTGCACACCACAGAAAACGTAATAATAATATCGTTAAAGCAATAGAGCGCACTTTCCGGATATATATATACCCATTTATATGAAACAGTTGAAGACGACGGATAGTCGAAGAGACTACTAGTAGCGCCATCTACTACTGCTCAAATGAACAAATATTTCAAGCGAAAGACCCTATTTCTCGGGAACTTAAAAAGTTATGGAACTAATAATAAAATTGCCACTCGTCATCGTGCATAAAAATAATTGGTTCCTCATCTTCGCAATTTAGTAAAATAAGAATTCAACAACATCGTTCTACGGTTGTAGAACGATGTTGTGAATTTATTTATAAACCTTATTATTTATATGGGCATGAGCGTACGATAATATAACTTAAGGTTTCTTTTTTATTAAAAATCCATATAGTATAAATTTAATCTAAATAGATTAATTCCTAGAAGATAATTATGACCATTGACCTTAATGCGTTGTTATTTTTTTTATTTGCAGTCTTTTTTAAAGTCGGTTTCAGGTAGATACCTACATTATTATTAAATCGGAAACAAGACAAATAAAAGTGTACCGGCATAGTAGAAAATTTATTTTAATTAATTCCATACAATACAATAAAATTCATTCATAAAAGCAGTTTCATTGGAAATTCACATAAGAGATTCAAAATACCATAGACATACATTTCCTCCCGATTATAATTAGTAACACTATTTACACAGGCATGTGAAATGCGTTAATTGATCACATTTTTTTTTTCAAATATAGAAATGCATAAATATAAATTTTCAACACTATTTTAAATATAATTTGTAAAATGGACGTACATAACGGTTGCAACGCCGATTTATGAAAATACATTACTATTATAGATTTATATCGTAACAACATTACATACAGTCGCTTAACTAACTTAACAGTTACTTATAATTTTATAATTAATAAAAAAAGGTGCAACAAAAGATAATGAACTAATTATAAATGGTAAGGTATAGCGCATCATACCTATAAGGTAATTAATATCAACTTAATTGATGCGTGGATAAAATTGCAGAAATACAACAACGTACTATCGTCTAAATAACTTCACCTGAGAAAGTTTACGCTTGTTTAAATGAGTTTATTCAAAATGGGTACATTCATTGTATCGGACATGGTAAGACTTACTATCAAGTAAACCTAAATCAAGACAGTCGTTTAGTCTAATCTGAACTAAAAGATAAGAAAAAATGTTGAGGGCAGCACTAGTAGTTACCTAGTAACCTGTAATATGAAGGTGCAATACCTATTCAATATATCCGAAAAGGTACTATTTTGTTATTATCACTCTCTGTACTTACACGATAAAATTAAATTGCTTTAAGTATTTACCTCAATCACTTATTTAGGTAGATATATGAATTTATTTGCTGTCCAACAGGCTCAATATACTTTTAATCTCTTCCAAGTGTCAGATTTGTCAAATAGATGACATCACATCGAGCTATGTCCAGTAGAAAATGCTGGATATGACGCTATTGACAGTTGGAAAGGATAAACCTTTTTTTTTAAAGGATAAACCACTTTGATTTTTATGACAGATTTTATACCCAAATTGTCTATTTTGGGTCACAGGTCAGGTCACATACCTTCTACTTGGATGTGTTTTTATGGCAAACGTAAACATTTCCTAGGCTGCAATTTCTTGAGGTGGGACTTGCGCTAGACCGAACTAACCTTATACTAACTTGTACATAAGCAACTTATGTGTTGTGTGTCTCGTTGATTTATTGTTCTTATTCGAATGTGTGATGTTCGTGATGTCTTCGTTTTAGGCGTACCTGAAATTGACAAGGAATAATCAGTATTTTATTTTATAAAATGAAATAACAAATAGAGAATTACATAGACTACACAGAACACTGGTACCATTGAGAAGAGGTGATTAAACAAATGTTTTAACAAAAAAATATTTTTATAAATTAACCCCTCCTTTGCCACATATAAATTAACTACACTTACCTACGAGATAACAATTAATTAATAAGGTATCACATACATACTACATACGAACCACAAAAAAATCTTTCCGAGACGAAAATTTACAAGTCAAGAAGACTATGTATATTCATCATTATTTTAACTTTTATTTCGTCTCAAAAGGATATAAGATCTGCTAAGAGCATATAATAAGTTATATACATTTTACAAAACACATAACAATCACATAAATACATGCATTTATTAGTCAGTATTATTATTTACAAACTTACCTAGCGTGTGCATGCCATGCTACATTTTCCCAATATTTTACATTATGTGCAACAATCAAACCAAATAATTAGAATTGTAAGGTGTTAAAAAAACAACAAAAAGTACACACATCTTTTATTGATTTACAATACATCGAATCAATCAGTGCAAGGCACTCCGTTTTTAAACATATTTCGTTTGTTCTAACAGAAACACCAACTTGATCTCACTTATAGCTCTGTCCTGCAGGATCCACATGACCGCGTAGACATACGTTTTATCTATACCAAATGTCGAACTGTCGGACTTGTCGAGCAAATGACGTCACATCGATGTTTATCTACCAGACATAGCTAGATGTGGCGTCATTTGCTCGACAAATCTGACAGTTGGTAGTGATAAAATGAACCTATGTTTACGCAGGCAGGCTTAGCATGACCGTCGTGTAGACATAAGTTTTATCTCTTTCAACTGTCAGATTTGTCGACAAAATGACGTTAATTCGAACTTTTTGTACTGGACATGACTCGGTGTGACGTCATTTTGTCGACAAATCTAACAGTTGATAGAGATAAAACTTATGTCTACGCGGTCATGCTAAGCCCACTGGTAAGTCTGATGCTCAGACAGCCCCAACAGTATTGGTAAATCCGTTAATAATCCCTAGTGGCTTGTTTACGAGCTGTTATATTTGGCACATACCTTATATATTCCAATTTTAAAAGCACTTGACCTGGCCTTATTATTATCATCTTCTTAGCAGTATTGATTTAATATTACTTTATATCAACAAGCGTTTTTATTTCAAGTAAAATTGTAAACTCTGGCAATTTATACTTTAGTACTTTGTGGGCCTAATTTTTTAAACTGTTTTAAGTAATATTAAAATAATACTAATTAACTGGTCGAGCTCCACATAATAAAAAAAAGATTTTCAATTTTACGGGACACATACGTCCCGCGCGGGGCTCAACGTGGTGGTGGTGGCCAACGGTACGACCCAAGTGCAACATTAAATTTTGACATAAACATTGCTATGTATCAATACATTAGTACTTCTAAAGCGAAGTCATTACAATAGCAATATTTTAAGAATTTATAAATATAAAAATAAATAGAGATTCCTTATATTATGTAAAGAAGCGTTGAACATTAATAAGAAGTTATTAATAATACAGAAATATATTTCAGAGATTCTATTTAATTATAAAATGAAAAGTACTTACTAGTTAAATTACGAAAGATACAAATGGTTAAATATTTTCCGAATCAATACCTTTCATATACAATATTGTGTTGTATCGAAAAAGATATAAGAGGTCTTTTAAAAGATAAAAGATTGTTAACTATGTGCGACATTATGTTCTAAAATTTTCTATAGTTTCAGAAAATCTACAGTTTTGGCAATAAATAATAAATGAATGGTAAAAAACTTTTTAAGAACAAGCTTTTATTAAATTACCCTTAGTTTTCGTGTTCTCCTCGGCAAGCCCTTTCATTTGATACCCATACTGTGGTAGTGCAGAAAAAATAACTATTCCGCCATCTTGGATGATCCGCCATATTGGAATTAGAATGACGTCACATAGCTAAGCATGCATTGTCATCCAAAATAAGCGTGTATACTAAATTTCAGCTCAATCGGTTAAAGATAACTGATTTAAAATTGAGTTGCAAGATTCCATCCGGACATACATTGCAAGTTAATATAAAGCTTGTAAAAAAGTCAATTCTGATTTTGGAATATATACAATATTAATACAATAATTTACATTACTTGTAAGTTATAAAGCTTACACAAATAATCTGTATAATATCTCTTAAAACTGTTATCTATATACTATAATTTTGTAATTCCTGTGACAACGAATGTTTTTGGACCGTTTGGACTACAGAACTAAAATTCGCTCGAATCTATGGTTTAGTTTAGACTGTAGATATAATCTATGGTCGGTAATGACAATTTTAAATATTAGAAATTATTTATTATGATTCAAGTTAGAAGAGAGATGGAATACCCGTGTGAACTTTAAGCAAACCTCAAAAAATAACTGTTTAGTTGCCGAGAATTTCGTTAAGCTACTCTTACCCCTCTTGCGTTCTTCGGGATCGGTTATTTTATGTAGTAGCTTTGATGCTCTGTTAGCGCCAAATAACCACATAACTAATTTGACAACACTAAAATTATAGCTGTCTCACTTCATTTAATGTAGTTTACTTTGGTGCTAATAGAGTCAGCACCATTATTGGAGTTCGAATGCTAATTTCACAAAACAAAATTGGACATAGTTAAACAAAGATGATCCAAACCACATCAAGTCAGTATTGAGATACGGTAGCTTGACGTTTGATAGTGTATGACATGATGATAACCTGGGAGTTAAAAATGCTATTCGCCCATAATTTTCGTTGGGATCTTTGATCGTTGATTGAAGGGGCCCTCCTTTAGGAACCGTTCGGTATACTTAACTCATTTTTGTGGATTGGATTATTTTTACATAGCTACGTTAAATTGTTTATTATTCAAGCTCAAATCCCCCGCACACTGGGGCGTCAATGCGCACGCGTCCAAATGTTTGCAGACGCGTAGGGGGCGTCGAAATTCGCTCACGCTGTCAGTGTCATTTCGTTGTAGAATGAACTTTTTATGTGTGTCAATACAGTGCGTTTTGCTATGGCAAAAAAAAATACGTGCGAGGGTTGACGTGTGTATGACCCTAGTGTGTGGGCTGCTTATATGTTAATTGCGCACAATAGTGTTAATTAAGCATTAGTATTAAAACACAAGCGGTTAATTCAAACGTACAATTGTACAAAGCTGCGTGCTTCATTTCTTATATACAGGGTGTATCAGAAGTCCGAAATAATACTTTGGGTACATATACGGTAGCTCATATGTGGAAGCTTAGTGAAGATAGTTTATACCCAACTATCATAGATACTGAGTTGCAGACCTTTGAATATTTGTCACAGGTATCATGTTCTAGCCTTTGGGTACATCCATAACCCTATTCAGCAGTGTAAACTACACTTATGAGGGGCGACTACCAATATTCACAAAACAGAACATGCAAATATTACATAGGACGCGTGATATTACGAGTTACAGATATTGACAACGAAAAAAAAGTTGGAAAAACATGGTCTAATTTCAATCAAATTTTTATACCATTCAGTTGTATACACGATACTGATGCTACCGTCCAAGTATTATTTCGGACTTCTGAAACACCCTGTATAAATCTTTTTTGTCTGTTCACGTGACGCGACTATAGGTTTATAAATACATATACGCAAGTGCGTTTTCCCAAATATATTTATGAATAGATAATGAATAATGTTACTTAATTGAATAACTGCTTATTCAATAATATTTTTTTATCGTTTTCGTAATAAATACCTAAGTGCAAGAATAAAATATGTATCTAATTATACCAAATCAAATAATAAATTATATATTTGACGGGAAAATGCATGAATAAATCTGAATTAATAGTTATTATTATTTATGTTGACACGCGTTTGAAAGATAAGTATTAGTATATAGGTAATAATATAAATTGCGTAATTGAAACAGACAATTATTGGCCTTATATTAAATAACACTTGATACATTCAAGCAATAAATATGGCAGTATTATATAAAGACAAATTATTGGTATTATATACTTCTTCGATTCATACTATTTAAAAAAAGTAATACAAATATCTTCTAGAGTTGATTAAATTGGAAAAATATTTAAATGCTTTGAAATCGCGATATAAATAAAAACGAAACAAACCTTTCTCGATTTTTTTTTTTTTTTTATTTGCATCAAAGCTTTGTGTAACCCAAACATAAATATTAACCAGCCAGCCATGCAGTGATCTCAGTCCGCTCGTAAATTAGTCAAGTAAAAAAAGAACCAAAAAAAATTGTGTTCATAGGTACCAGTTTTAATGTACAAAATATTAGTAGCGTGACCTTCTGTCCATGTTTCTTATAGAATTGGCGAGACACAGCGCGAACAAGGCTCCGACCACCTGCAAAACACATAATTATACAAATTAATTACCGTTATATCACTAGAAAACCCTAATAATGTCATAAGTCCCAAAATAAACAACGATATTTGTTTTTTGAGTACCAAACATTTGGAGAAAATAACAATATTACGATCCGAGTGACATAAAATATATAAAGATCCTTGCTCCTCCTCCTGTCTATGCCACAATTAATAAACAGATGAGCATCTGACGACCAAGAAACTTAGAATTTTTGTGTTCTACTGAAAATCTATGGTCATAGAGTAAAAATATTTTAATGGACGTTCCATAATCAAAATATACTTTGTTTTATTTTTGTTCAGATACACACCTCAACACAAGCGACGCCGATGGCAACGCCGGCGATGGGTTTGTTCCATTTCTCGTAGAAGCCGGTGATTTTAGCGGAGCATCCTGAGTTGGCGTTGTCGATGGTGCACTTGCCGCCGACCACCTGGCCCAGGGCACTGGTGCCGGTGCAGCACGACGGGTCCAGGGTGAGCCGTAGACCGTAGTCCGTAGGGCCGTTCTTGCCGCAGCATTGGAACTAAGCGAGCGGGACCAAAAAAAAATAGTTGTCATCAAAAAAAAAAACAGCACATTTCTTCTTTGACTGTGTTTACAGATACAAAAGTTACGAGAATATAGATTAAACAAAATATGTGGGTTGTCACGTTTTTCCGCAAACATTTCTGGCTAGCGCGTTGGATATACCCTCGACCTTGGATAAAACCACAATTTGGTTATACGATATCATATTTTCTGATAAATGAATGTTTCTTTTTTATGAATTATATATAATAAAAGATAAATATCGCCAGACAACAATACTCATCATATGATCCCAAACTGAGCAAAGCTTGTAATAGTAAAACCCATAGGGGTATCGTACAATGTACTGGGGGCGATCGCAGTTTCACCAGACCACGGCTAATTGCCACTACATTAAGAGTTACTTAATAAGTAACTAACAAAGTGATACTATAAGAGTTCCTTTTTTCCTTTTCGAGCGCGGACCCTAAAAACAAAAAAACCGGCCAAGTGCAAATCGGACTCACGCACGAGGGGTTCCGTAACATTATGTATAAGAACAGCAAAAAAATCACGTTTGTTGTATGGGAGCCCCTTAAATATTTATTTTATTTTTTGTATTTGCTATTATAGCGGCATCAGAAATACATCATATGTAAAAATTTCAACTGTCTACCTATCACGGTTCGTGAGATACGGCCTGGTGACAGACGGTCGGACGAACGGACAGCGAAGTCTCAATTATAGGGTTCCCGATTTACCCTTTGGGTACGGAACCGTAAAAATGGAGGATAGTGTTACCTGTTGTTGAAGCTGGTTGATGACGTTTTCGAGTTGCTGGTTGACGCTATCGGAGGACCTCTCGTCGAACAGCCTGTCGACGGACTTCCTCAGCCCGTCCTTGATGGTGTCTCCGTAGACGAACATCAGCACAGCGATCACCACTTGCACGATGATGATCACCAACAGGAAGATCGCGTACTAAAAGGATTAAACATAAATTTGTAGAGTTAGAGAAATGTAAAAATTATTAACTCTTATTCATATCAATTCTCGTTAGAAACCAAACAACACGGCGGACTTTCAATCTCAGAGTAAATAGAGTAGCCCTAAGGACCCCACCCTTCGTAATGTTCAGCGGCGATTTTTTTTTAAGGTTGGCAATAATGGTTTATATATATGAGATCCGCCATCTTAGTATTAAGATCAAGTACTTAAGTATGTAAGTTTGTGTCAAACAATATAAAGAATCATATTCTCATATGGCGAAAATTTACCGCAGCGCAGGCTCCTTATGCCGGTTCCTTATTACTATCCTACCTCCATGCTTTCAATACATTAATGTTATACAAATGTTTTGGCAGAAAATGATTGAAACATGTGTGCAATTTAATTAGGTAATCTTTTTTTTTTTTGAATGGACTACGCTGTTGGCCGTGAGTTGGCCTTTACAGCTTCACCGGAGGAGTGGCGAGGGCAGAGTGCGACTCCAACCAAAGCCTTAAAGGCGGAAGAGGAGGGCGACCTCGGCTTGGGCATTTGAGAATAAGGTAATTACCGGACTAGATAGTGATAGAGAAGCAGCAAATTTCCTAACTCTATATAGGTATGGGTGATGTTTATTTTATATTTTTGAAATAAGAATATTGGGCTATACCACCACATTTTAAAGTAATGTTGTTTCAATAGTAACTAACTATCAAGCGACAGATTTTGTCACTAACTGTCAAAAAATGAAATTAATGTTAAAAACATAACTGTGGAGAGATTGAGAGGAAGTTTGACTAATATTTTGTCCATGTATCTTACCGAGACAACCATACAATGACTCTCCCGAATCGCGCCGCAGCATCCGAAGAAGGCTATCACAAACATGATGGAGCCTATGATGATGAAAACCCACGGTGCCACGGTGAGGTGGGACTTGAGTTCATCTTTCACCGGTGCCCAGTTCAGCTGGAAGGCCACTCCGATGCCTATCACGGCTAGGCCCAAGAGCTGTGAACAAAAGGAATTTTTGTAAATAAATAAGCATTGATACCTTTTGGGACCAAGGGCCCGATTTTCGTGCGACCGACATTCATCTCGATTCGAGATATGTCGAAACAAATGAAAAAAATACGTACGATTTGACGTTTCGTTTCGAGATGAATGTCGATCGCACGAAAATCGGGCCCCAAGAGACGTTTGTTTATTAATATTTTTACCAAAATTTTCAATCGGCGGCCCGAGAACTCGCATTCCCTCGCTCAACGAGTGGCTCTAGCCGTTCAGCGAGGGAATGCGGCCTGCGTCTTGGGTACGCTTCCGCGTTGGCCAAATTGTATACATCATTTATTTTCTTAGTAGTTTAATCTTCTTTTAATTTTACTTTGAATTGCACTAATACCAGTTATATTCTGTTACCAAAACGAACTGTAGTAACTCATAGAAAAAGCTGTGCCTTGTGGGCCCAGGGATTTATTTATAAAAAGTTATGACCCATTGCAGAACATACAGAGAACATAAGATAACAACTTTCTATAATTTTGTTTGGGTGACTTGATAAAACAGGGATGGCAAATTTCTGCAATATGCAACGAAATAATTAGTCTACTACGAAAGGGACCAAAGGGCGAAAGGGTCAACTATGCGAGGTCGCCTATCTATATTAAGCGATTCAAATGAGAATAGGATCGACTTTGCGCCATATTGTCACGTGAAAAAACTGATTATGACTTTAAATAATTAAATATTATATTCAGACAATTTACTACTAATTCAACCTTTTTATTTAAATTTGATGTGTAAGACTATTATTATTGGTATGCAAATAAGTTTTTTGCAAACTATACTTTTCAAGTGACATTTGACAGATATAGGTTATTGACTTTCCTATTCTTATTTGGATCGCATAGTACATTGGGTATAAAACAATTATTCTTATATGAGTGAGCTAGACATCCATAATTTTAGCTATTTCATAATTAGTTAAATCGTAAATTGTGAAAAGTTCAACTGTCTATCTATCACGGTTCATGAGATACAGCCTGGTGGCGGACGATCAGACAGACAGACGGACTGACAGCGGAGTCTTAGTAATAGGGTCCTGTTTTACCATTTGGGGACGGAACCCTACAAAATGAATCTCTGTGGTAAAAGCCACGCGGCCACGCGGCAATATGCGCTCGACCTATCGAAGACATTGTAGAATGAGCTCTTTCTACAAGTCAATACAGTGCGTTTTCGTTTTGGCAAAAGTTTGACGTGCCCTCTTGACGCCCTAGTGTGCTCCGGTGTCTTGATTGTCTTTTTAAACCTTACGAGAGTCGAATAGTAATGAGTTGCGGTATTAGTGGGTTTTTAGTCGTCCTTTTAAGTAACCTTAGAATTACAGCAGATGACATCATTGTAGCCAGGAATGGCAGCTTGCCATAATGGCGCCTGCGTAATGAAATAATAGACCCGCTCGAATATTTTCATTTTGCAATGTCAAAACCAAATGAAGGGCACAGGGATTCATACGCGATTTTTATCACTGTCATCATCCATTTTCATTTATAATGTGTATTTATTGAATTTGCCCTCGCTATTAATAACTTGAAACTGGCTGAAATTTCCGCTAAACGCAGGTGGAGCCATTCCTCGTCTCATTCCATTGAATTTCGTAAAAAAAGAAAGAAGAAGGGCACAGGCAAATAACAGGGAATGTCCAAATTAATTAATTTTGAGAAAAAACATTTTGAAAGTTCAACTAGGTATTCTAACAATTCTATAGTTTGGCCATAAACAAAACTGCAGGTGCATCGACATGTTGGGATTTGTTCTGTGCGAGTTTCCTACACAGCGGCTAACTTCCAGTATTTGCTGGAATCCTAGTGCGAATGGTAAGTAGATTTAAATGTTAAACGAACAGTAGTGGGGCCAGTATTCAGGCCAATGTGTGGAGACGGGCATACGCTCGTCCGTCTGTGCTGTCACACGCATATTCTCCGTTTCAAACAGCCGCTGGGCTATTTCCTGCCTCATGACGTCATGGTTGTGACCCGCTTACTTCGTGCGTATTTCTATAACCCCGTTCGGCGAATCGGGTCGAAAGAACTAAACGACTAGGTTACTAATACAAATAATTGAAGCAGACATACGTTAGGAAAGATTCATTTCCGTACACGTACCTACCCAGCTGGGGCATTTTAGTGTAGCCTACTGGTTATAGGGTACGGCAGAACTGAAGTGGTGAATTCGTTGAATGATAGCGTTGAATGAGAATGTATATTACTCACAGACTTGTTTATTCATTATTTTGAGAAGAGTAACCATTGAGTTTCTTTCTTCGCTTCCATCTATTGAGTAGACAAACAAACTTAATAGTTACTTTGAGTTTCTTTTTCTACTCAGTGGAAGCAGCATTCCGAACCGGTGGTAGAATCTACACGGACTACACATCTATCGGACTCGCGCACGAAGGGTTCGGTACCATTATCTATAAAAACGAGCAAAAAAACTCACGTTTGTTGTATGAGAGCCCCCTTAAATATTTATTTTATTCTGTTTTTTAGTATTTTTTGTTATAGCGGCAACAAAAATACATCATCTGTGATAATTACAACTCTCTAATCACGGTTCATGAGATACAGCCTGGTGAGACGGACGGACAGCGAAGTTTTAGTAATAGGGTTCCCGTTTTACGCTTTGGGTACGGAACCCTAAAAATGATCTTGTTTTTTTGTAGCGGTTTACGTATGTAGGTAGTTATAGTATATACAAAGGTACCTAAAACATTGCGGACTTTTAATAAATCATGGTAATCAGTTGTTATTTTATTTCCAACGATGACATCATCGATTTCCACTCGCTACTCTGATAATTCTGTTGTGATCCCAATTATTCCAAATGACATTTAAACTTTGTGACTAAGGAGCGTGATAATATTTATTGTTTATATTGATAACTGTTAAAATAACCGTTATATTTGTAGGGTTCCGTACCCAAAGGGTAAAACGGGAACCCTATTACTGAGACTTCGCTGTCCGTCCGTCCGTCCGTCCGTCTGTCACCAGGCTGTATCTCATGAACCGTGATAGTTAGAGAGTTGAAATTTTCACAGATGATGTATTTCTGTTGCCGCTATAACAACAAATACTAAAAAACAGAATAAAATAAATATTTAAGGGGGCTCCCATACAAAAAACGTTATTTTTTTGCCGTTTTTATAGATAATGGTACGGAACCCTTCGTGCGCGAGTCGGACTCGCACTTGGCCGGTTTTTTTAAATTAGTATTGTGGGTCTACACTAGTTATGTTGCACAGTTATTTATGAAAGCATTGAGCCCTCCGGATGCTGAGGCGACAAAACACGCGTCGAATTTTTGTGCCACACCGAAACCATATAGATCGCAGCTCAAAATAAAAAAATATTCGACTCAAAAGTACATTCTTCTACAACATTACATTGATATTGGCTCGTAGCAAATTCAATCTTTATGTATTTTGACACAGAGTTCGTTTTGGCATAGGCAGCAAATTTCGAGCCGTGACTATTGCCGCCTCAGTGTATTTGTGCACTGTATCGATTGCGATAACAGCAAGATCACGACATAACGTGCTAAACATTAGAATGGGACAAGCAATTTGCAATGACCGGTAACATGTGAAAAGGAAAACCACGCCTCTAAATGTTGTACAAACAATATTTGAAACCGAATTTCTAATGCCACCCAGTAGGTAGTCAACTTCATAACAATAAATTCGAAGGTAGGTAGGTTTAATCGTGAGGAAACCTGAACGTCTGAGTGAACTTGTCTAGTTCTCGATAGATGTGTGAAGTCTGCCAACCCGCACTGGGCCAGCGAGGTGGACTATGGCCTGAATCCCCCTCGCATTGAGGGGAGGCTCGTGCCCAGCAGTGGGACGTTAAAAGGGCTGTAGTAGTAGTAGTAGGTTTAATCCATTTGTTATAGTAATTAAACACATGGTGGTGGGCGTCGTCCGTTGTCCGTTATATCGCCACACAACACATACTCATCGTATGATCCCAAACTATGCGAACCTTGTACTATGGGTACCGTGCAATGGGCTGGGAGCGATTCCATTTACACCCAGACCAGGAATTTTTTTGAAAAGGCCATTTTAGACATTTGCCCCTGGAGGGCATCGAACCAGTAACCACCTGTTTAGTGGCCTACGTTCAAACCACTAGCCAGAGAAGTCGTCGTCGTCAATATAATCCACGTCCACTTTATTAACGAAATAATCAAAAGCTTTGTTTTGTTTATAGATTTAAGCCACACAATCCCACAACTGTTGCTCCTGTAAGCCAGGATTTACAGCGGTATCCAATAAAAACGCCGAGGTTTGAACCTCCTTTAGTCCACCACACTGGCCCAGTGCAGGTTGGTGAACTTCACTCGCCTTTTCTATGGACGCGCAGGTTTCCTCACAATGTTTCCCTTCACCGTTTCATAGCAAGTGTTCATCTCGGATGAAAATGAGATTCACACATAAACCCAGAGGTGCAAGCCGGGGTTTGAACCGGCACACTCTGATTGCAAGGCGTGCGTACGACCACTCGGCTGCTACTGCTAGTTATCAATACCTATTCGCTATATATTTTCCATAGATAAATAATACACTCAACTTATATGCCGCTTATAGACAAAGTTGGTAAGTAAGCGCTAAGGAAAAGTTTCCCACTCGAGGCTCTGACAATAACGAAGCTCATTGTTTATTAAGCATTCGCACCACAACTGGTTTAAACGATTATTTGACTAAATCATGTAGGTAGACAGCTAGCTACTTAAATACGTAGTAAAACGCTGAATTTTTTTTTTATCCAAACTCAGCTAAATTGACGTTAATTAGGAAACCAGACGGCGGTGCATATTCTGTTGACACGAGAGAGACTAAACAACATGTATTCATATCCTTTTCATTGTCGTACTGATAAAAAAGGCGGTGCTATCAAATTTTGTTAAGTCGTTGTTTGTGTATACACAAACAACATGTACAATTAAATTGGTTTCAAGGTAGCACAAAGTAACTCTTATTTTAATAATGACGTCACAAAAGAAGTCACAGACTAACTACTGGCTGAGTAACCATAGAGCAAAAAACCAATAAGAAAAAAAAACAAAGAAACGCAAACAAACAGTCCGCCATAACTTTATTTTATTTTTTAAACCTTCAACGTGTGAGGTAAACGACCCAGTTGCCGACCCCCTTTCATTATCGTGAATGTATTACAAGTTTCGTTTTGAGTTGTACTTAGTCAATGGTTATGTATGCGTTGACCGAGATATTTCACAGTCGGGTGCGTTTGCATAACTGCAGCACATGCTGTGTAGACTAAGCAGCTGAGTAATTCTGCATGCTTGTATTACGTACGCAAGACATATTGACGGCGAGTGACTGAAGTTAATTTATATTAGAATAATAGTATATATGTTACGGGCAACGTGATGAACTGGGCATTATTAATAAGTACCGGCCATTATTAATAATGCCCAAGAGCGATGAGCAAATTGATTAATTTATCACTTTGATCGGCCATTATAAATAATGCCCGACGGCCCGTGGTCCATGTAATAAGTCAGTGTTTGAAATAGCTTGAATTTATCGAGAATGTGCTCGAGGAGACTCTTATTTTGATGGACAAGGCTTCCAAAATTGTAACTGTAGTGGTGACTGCAATTCAAAACGTTGTAAATGCAAGAAATCAAACATTCTTTGCAATTCCAAATGTCACAAAACTGATGTTGCAAGAATAAATAATTCTAAACTTAATAACTTTCTTGCACAGTCCTTAATTATTAGATATGTCTGTTGATTTTCCTCAGTTTACTAATTTTGAAACTATTGTTCTTAAGTAGATGTTATTTTTATCAAAATAAAAGTAGGTAACTAATGATGTTATTAAATTTTTACTGTTAATTTTTTAATATTTATTTTATGTTCACTTTTCATGTCATTTTTGTAAGTTTAATTTCATTTAATAAACAAATACACTACAGTTCACCTATTTTATTACTTTGCCCAAGATAGGGTGGGCATTATTCATAATGGCCGGGGAAAGTGATTAATCATGCTGTTTTAATCACATTGTCCAAATGAGTCGGGCATTATGAATACAGACCGGCCATTATTAATAGTGTCCGGACTTTTCAAATTGCCCATTACATATACACCATTATACTGACTTAGTTAAATCGCGCTAAAACGAACTATTTACGTACCTACAAAACGTAAACTATTTTCATCAATTGAGAACAAGACTTCTTGAATTATTTCAAGCAGCCATTTTGTTTATCTGATAATACCGACCGAGTAATGAACTAAAAATATACATTCCAATTAAGAATTTTGAAGCAACCAACATGTTATTTATTCACTGGAGTTTAGGAACCAGCATTTACTTTTTTCAAATAATAGCTAGTGGCCGATAACGGTATCATGTCAGGGTAATTAACAAGTCAACCGGTTCTGAGCTAGTTTTATAACATGAGACATGATCGCATGAAATGCATATGACTCAGCTGGGCATCAAACCCGGAATTCCCCGGAGGCAAGATGCCAAGCCTCAGTTCATTGTTATAATTACGGAGTTAACATAAATAGTACTAGAACGTTTCCCCCCGGAGTAGGTTATGCCTGGTATTGATTCGGCGACCCAATTGACACGCTACGCTTTACTACTCCACTTACCTATCTATAACTATAAGAATATCATTTCGAACAAATTGTACAGTCACGCGTACTGAAACTTTAAATATTTCGTTCACAGCTTGTAACAATAAGGTACTTCGTCTTTTACTTTTTCGATCATCATCATAACGTTATACAATGTTTATTATTAATTTAATATGAATCACAGATTTCCCAAGTATTCTACATCTTAAGTACATTTTAAATCACTATTCTTCTGACTCAAATGCTTAAATATGCTTAAACCATTAACTATACCATCGTCTAAAAATATTCGTTGTATTAGACGACAAGGTATCGATAGGTAAACTAAAAAGATTGTTTGAGGGAATAATGTTACATTACAACCTGCGTTAAACCAATGTATAATCTAATAAAAATATCGGACCCCTTTTAATTGTAACTCTTGAACCGTTCTGGAAGACCGACCACAGTAATGATCGCAGGTTGCTTTTGAATAATGTGGCTTTAGGAGCATTTATGAGCGTATGGTCGGTCGGTAGAATTTTTTTTTATAGCAACACGCCCTAGATTTCCTAATAAACAAAGTGACTATGTGAAAGCGTTGTTAAAAATTCAGAACATGAGTTTTAAAAGAAAGTAACTATACGTGCGGTGCTTGGGGGACGAAACCATGTCACTTTGGGAATACTAAATTCTACATAGGTAATTTGTTCAATCAGAAACAAAAATAAGCTTATGGATAGAAAACGTCAAATGTGAGCTTCTATATATTTTATTACTTCTCGTAGTCTCAGCATAGTATCCAGAAATCCGACAATTAATTCAAAATCAACCAAATACCTTCAGAAGATTTTTAGTTCAATCTCTATAGTATTTCGAGAAGTTGAAATATCCTAAACACTTGTTATATTAAGCCGTCAATTTTTTTGCAGACGTGTGTCGTATGTTTAAGCGGCCGAAACAAAGATTCGTACCGTGTATAGTGAAGATCGGTTGCATAATATGCGTGACCCGCCCAACTCCAGGTGTCCACACTATGACGAGCATTGCATAAGTTCCTCAGGTCGGTGACCGTACGACAATGACGAGGGAGAGGCGAGGGCAGAGAGGGGAATCATAGACACTGGTAACCATAGCTATCTGTATAGATATTATACACATGACGGCTGACTGGCTGCAAATTAGCAGTACTTACTGTTTTTATGCGTTCACCAGCTAAAGTTCAGCAACTATGTGCCTTCACAGTTTAATGTTTGTACCGAATTTAGCTAGTTAAGCACAGTGTTTTGTTTAACTGACTAGTTCTGCTGCGGACACTATGGGATTTAATGAATATTTACGTAGTGATACGGCAGGAAGTTAATCTCATTAAAATCAGTTCACGTGTTCGTACTCAGCTAGCTGATACTACAAGTTACTATTCGAATCACGTGGCATCCCCATCGATATCGTAGATAGATCAACATGAAACAAAGGATTTAATGTGATTTTACATTGTTTTCATCGTACGTAATGGTTGGCTTAATGCAAAAAATTCTACGGCTGCTTTCAAGGTTATTGCCTTTGCAGAACATGATGTATGTGTTGGTGAAACTATTAGTTTGTATTCCATACTTGAAGTAGATTTCTTATAACAATGACCTTAAGCGATTAATTTAAAACCAATTAGGAGCAGTTTACGACCTTGTTGAATGTCTAAAACCATCAAAAACGTTGACTGCATGAGTGAGCTACTACTAACAAAGAAACAAGGCATATTTTTGTCAACTATGTGTTTTATTACGCATGCCAGCAGTATATTAGTTTTTATTTGCGGATAACACACTACGTGTGGCTTTATCAAATGAACCTGGGGATTTCGAAAGAGAAACGCAAACACTACTAGCAAGGTTGTGTCTTGTGGTGCGCAACGTCCGCAACGGAACGAGCAGGTATGAACATTCGCTACAAAAAAAGTATTGCATCAGCTCTGAATATAAGCAACAGAGGAATATGAAACCTGTTTCAAACGAGTTTTATTCTGGACACTGGTCCCCCAGTCATCTATATCAATATCAATCATTCGATATTTACTGGGACTTATTCTCAAGGAAAATAAGCACTCGATCCGATAAAATGTTACAACAAGATGATAGGGCAAAGAGCCAAAATGAATAACCTGAATTGTATAATAATAAAGTCATTAAAATCAATTGAGATTTACAAAGCCAAGAAGGGTAGGAAACTCGACGTTTTGATATGCATACAAAAATATAGCTTGAAATAGGTACCTACACCTACTAAAGTAAGTAATAGAGCGTGCATGTTAAGTGTTGCGGGCGCCAGTTAGGCGTCTAAGATCGTTGAGACGATGATGTCACTTTTGGGGCCAGGTCACGTGTGTACGATGCTCAAATATCGGTGGATTATGGCTGTATCGCCATACCAAACGATGATTTTAGTGCTCCGACAATGCATTGGGAAATTATTGAATATTCAAAAGGAAACATTAATTGCAAGTCAAAACTGAATCACAACTATTATAATCAGTCTTTATATGAATAAATTTATAAAATAAACAATTAAAAGATTTAAAATATATTTTACCTCCAGTATGAGTAACTTGTGGAAACATACGCGTTTAATATATACGTCATACTTGAGATGGCGTCATGCTTAAGGATAAGCTTCGTAATGTTCTACTAGCCTTGAGTCACAAACACGTCTCAGCTCAGTTTCCTTGGGAGCCAAGGATTTTTCCTTGACCCACATTTCAAATGAAGGAAGAGTAAGGAATTTGAATGGCCGCCATAAATAGGAACATGAACACATTTATTACAGATTCAATCTAGTGACCTTTATTTTGGTAGTAAACTACTACCGTTGCTCAAAATAGGTCCATCTATATATTAAATCTGTCTGTGGTCAGTTACACACAGAGTGTTATGAATTGAAAACTTTGATTTGTACTCTAAAGTCTCTGTTAAATGAGATATTTTTAATCGTGCGTCCTAAAAATGCAATATTTCCTGTTAATTAATTATTCAAGGAATAAACACCTGTAGACTATCGGAGGGTGTCAGTCTTTGAATGGGGGAAATGGACTTTTACCACGCAACCTTTGTTGTCCATCCAGTTTTAGGGATTCATGAACTATGAATAAGCTATTGCAACTTTGTAATTACGTAAATACTAGTTTTGAAACGCAGTAGTAATTAAGTAGGTGCTTAATTATAATTGGAAGTACCTACCTTAGGAAAGGTATAATTATTGTTTCAAAACTGCAGTTGTCATTAAGTTACTAACTGCTTGAATCTCGTTAGCTACAAAACTAAGCTTTTAAGTCATAATGAAATGAACAAGTTTTGTCCATTAGTTAATTACTTGATCCAGTCTTTCAACATTAGTTAGTTGTTCTATTAAGTGGGTCTGACATTCCTTTGGGTATGTGTATTTCATTTCATTTCACATGGTTCAGGCACCGCGACAATGAACAATTTTTTTTAGTAATTATAGCAATATTGCTGTTTCTATTGTTGTTACGTAGACGTATTTAATTAAATTAAGACCTTGAAATTAAAATTTCTTGCGTAAAATAATACAATAGTGCCAATAGCGTTTGTGACATAGATTCCAACTACATAATGCTGCTGAGTACAAATTTTAATTCTTGTTTGTTAGATAAGGATTGACTTCGTATATTCAATGAAACGTAGTATGCCGCCGCCGACAATCTGCCAGTCAACGTACAAATATTTGTACATATGTTACTGACATTATTCATTCTATTGAATTAAATGAGTTCTTTGCAACGTTTGATAATATTCAAGGATCTATTACAGAGTCGTAACTCGACGAATTTAACCTCAATCTTGTGAAGGGGCCGTGAAGTGAGGTATTGTATATTTAGAGTGAGGTTTCACTTTAAATATACAAGTAAACTTCAGTTTATTAAATGAAAATCATATTGTCTGCATACCTATAATTTTCAGATTTTATATCAAAAACGTTATGGATCACGTTTTGTGGTTGTTGTACACACATCGGCAATTGAAATGTGTTTAAGAAATCCTTGAGTCCATCAGATGTTTGCACAATTACGTGATTCGCATGGATACCATTGTTCGTAAAGAGACACGTATTTACCTACATCAGATGATGTAGATTACACAGAAATGTGTAAAAAATACACAAGAATGTTGGTGACATCGATGTGTAGGTAGCAGTATCCTCCCAACGTACCTAATCATACTATAACCATCTGTGATGTCATCTTTGTCACTTCACGACATTGACTCAATGCTTGTTAGGGTGGTACAAAATGCAATTACTCGTTTATTAAATTGTTATTTATGTAGGTATACACATTCACATAGGTGAATCATCGCAATTATACCTACTATTTTTGGATCGCATTACGGATTAAATTTTAAGAAGGCAACAGGTACTTAATATATTTAATAATAGAGGCAGTATCTATCTTTAAAGAATAATGTTGTTGCGACTTGTTGAATGTGACAGTAACAGTGCGTCTTACCCTACGAATTGTATCTTAAAATTTAATCAAACTGAAAGAGAATGCTCGTTCTTTCTCTCTCTTAAAGAAACGAGCTTACGACTTGCAAGCAGGATAAATAAAAGTAACGGAAAACCAAACAATCAACTTTTGTCCCAACTTAGACATTATAAAGTTTTTAAAAGCTTAAAAATGATAACTGGCTGGGCTCTAAAAGAGAATGACATACGTAATAAAATTAGCTATAAGTAGGTATAGATAGTTGTAATGAAAGACGTATAGAAATCAAGTCTTATAAATCTGTTTCAACGACCATCGCAGGGCGTCGTAGCGTCATTTCACTGTTCGCTGGCTGCCGTCAGCCGGCCACCGGAACACGAGCCGACCGAACCGGTTTTGTGCCCGCCCGCCCTTTTCCCAACAGCGTTTCGTACTCACCGCCACAATCAGGTTGAAGAAAAACAGCACATATTTCACAAAACTCGTACCACATCCCATCTTGAATGTGCGGCGTACACTCGGCTATTATAATCACACACAACACACGGACACACGCGTTTATTTGTTTGTATGTGCGGAAGCGATCGGCAGTCCTTGCGTTTCGGGGTTTCGAATGCGACTAAAGAAAACGCACGAGATCGCGATGGCGGCGCGTCCCCCCCGCACTCCGCGCGAGTTCCATGAATCATGGTTAGGGTGACCACAGCGGTTAATATGGAAGGATCTCGATGCTTTGTTCACGGTAGTAGATACCTTCACTAAGTTTTATATTATATTATTTATATAGTTTTATTTACATTATTTTATTATCCGCTAAGTTATAATCGCTTAAGGCAAATAGCCTTTCAACCCTCGATATAAGATAAACTATCATTTCTAGAAATGCAGTTTACCGTTAAGACACTAGAAATCTTTATTAGGATAATTCATTTATAAGTTTTAAATCTATTATCTGAAAAAATATATTGTTCACTGCAGTTTCCGAGATCGAAAGATAAGTACAAATATTAAATAGTAAAAATAAAATAGTATTTGTTTTTCTGATTTGTTTTTATTAATATTTTTCATGGCGAAATTGAATAGTATGATACAATATAAACAAATCAAAACAATATTGTTTTCTTATATTTACGCGAATACTATACATTGAAATTAAACTATTTTACGGACAAGCTTCGGGTCCCACGCCGCCATCACAGTGACCGAGTGAAACCAGCCACAGTTGAGCGTCTACCTGCTGTACTACCATACATAAGAGGTGTCACAGACAAGATTGGCTACATCTTGAAACGGGCTTCAATCAAAACTTACTTCAAGCCACCGAAGAAGATTAGTCAGTTTTTACCACCTGTCAAGTGTCACATTCCTCTACAAGATGCAGGGGTATACAAACTCGATTGTGAATGTGGGCTCTCTTACATAGGACAAACTAAAAGATCAATTAAAACCCGCGTAAAAGAACATATAGCTGACGTGAAACACCGACGCTCCACGAAGTCTGCAATCTGTGAACATGTACAGGACCGCACCCGCCATTATATCAGATTTGATAAACCGCATATCCTCGCTAAAGAACACCGACTCCGACCAAGGATGATACGTGAGGCCATTGAAATTAAAAAACATCCTAATTTCAATAGGGAAGATGGCTGGGTGCTACCACCAACTTGGAATCCAGTAATCAATATGATTAAATCCAAAACCAAGTGTACCATTGCAAGACCTCAGGACACCGTAAGCACTTTCTGCGTGGATCGGACCGCAAACAACAACTAAATATGAGGGTACCCAGTTATTAACTATGATATCAGGACGTCTAACACCTCAGTCCCCCCGTGATCATGGTTGCTGTAAAGCAGCCGAAACGTCGGGAAAATAAAATAGTAAATAAACGCGATAAAATCCGTAAAATAGTTTAATTTCAAAATCAAAACAATCTAAACAACGTTATTCATTAGACAGAGTTTAAATCAAGTCCCATTACAATAGTGAAATATGGCGACCCTACCTATGACCCCTCATTCACCTGTCACCTATCTCGCTTACACTATTACAACGTAGTAACTAAGATCGATGCTCCGTCTCTTTTTAACTTTTCATCTCAAAATTATGATCCTTTACGGGTGGTATGTAGGTAGGTACTGTTAAATAGAATGTAGCTAGGTTGTATCACTTAATGAAAGGTTAATCAATAGATAGGTTCTATTTGAAAATGTTACAGAGAAATAGTACGTACTTATATAAGTTAAGTAGGTAGTTATGTAACCAACAATATTCCAATATTCTTCCTTATATCGAAGTAGGTACCTACCTGTTTTATTTTATTAAATTTTTAAATGCCTACCGAATAATTCGATATTATTGAAGGCTTGGTCTTGTGGCTCCAACGTAGGTCGCTTGGTTCACTGCACCTTTTGGTTGCGGGTTTCATTCTCGTCAGTGGCAAATTCTGGTACTGGCCTTTTCGGAGATTGGACCGGTTTTTGTGTAACTGTGATCAGCTTCAGTCCATTGTATTGTACCTACCCATAGTACAAGCGTTGTTTAGTATGGTGATCATACGGGTTAGTAGCATATGCCCTCAGTATCAGTTGCGCTCAGTTTCAGTTGCCCACGATAAATTGTACGACGAGTTGTCTGATCATATTTTTATTTTATTTTACAAAATAATGGAATGATGAATCTTCATGGAATACCATGAGCCATGGCTTCATCTGCGGTTAGCGGGCATTTCGCCAAAGTCAATTAATAGTACAATTAACTAATTCAATAAATAGAACTGGGTAATGGCTATAGATTTTTAATGGCCTCTTTCCATGAATAAATATGGCGGATAACTCATAATATTTTCATTATTTCGCTTTCAATCTGTCTACAAAATGTGGTCTAACCATAAAACGACTAAAAGCGAAGGGAGAAAGTTATGTGCCGCGGCATGGCGGCATTTACACTTTCGAACAGAACGCCCTTTCTATATGTAGGCGAAGTCTAATAAGCAAATATTTAGATTTTCCATAATACTATGTATACATTATCGTAGATAATTAGCGAGAAATCTCAATAACAATTTCAATGGAAAGTTAGGACCATCTTCTTAGCTATCGATGTAATGATAAGTATCCCTTATAACGTCCCACTACTAGGCGTGGGCCTCCTCTCAATGGTAGGGGTTTTAATCTAATCTAGTGCGGGTTGGGAGAATTCACACGTCTATCAAGAATTATTGAGGTTCCCTCAGACCTGCAGGTCTCCTCACGATGTTTTACTTCACCTTCTTACCCAGGTAGTGAACGTTTTTAGGGTTCCGTACCCAAAGGGTAAAACGGGTACCCTATTACTAAGACTTCGCTGTCCGTCCGTCCGTCCGTCCGTTTGTGACCTAGCTGTATCTCATGAACCGTGATAGTTAGAAAGTTGAAATTTTCACAGATGATGTATATCTGTTGCCGCTATAACAACAAATACTAAAAAACAGAATAAAATGAATATTTAAGGGGGCTCCCATACAACAAACGTGATTTTTTGCAATTTTTATAGATAATGGTACGGAACCCTTCGTGCGCTAGTCCGACTCGCACTTGGCCGGTTTTTTAAATCTGTAGTTAGTATTCAAGCCTGTTTACACGAACACTAGTAGACGCCTAAAGGCCTAAAGGTGATTACTAAACATGAATACACTATGACTAGGAACTGCTTTATATTTACGCTTCACCTTTAAGCGTCTCTTAGTGATTATAAATACGGCCATTAGGATAGGTTATGACAATTTTCTTGCTGCGTATTTTGTCTAAGATATTTGAGAAATATTTGGCAGATCCGCCTGTTGTCATAAATGTAAGATGTGTCGAATTGGTTCCATTCTGTCGTATTAATGGCCCGTCCCAGCCCCGCACGGGTGGACATTTTTTTTTAATATGTTGAGATAAATAAATATAGCCTATGTAACTCAGTCGTAATGTAGCTTTCTAACGGCAATATAATTTTTGAAATCGGTCGAGTATTTTTTCAGTTTATTCGTTACATAGAAAAATACAAACTTTAATCTTTCCTCTTTAAAATATCATCATTAAGTATAGAATATGAAAGTAGAGAGCGACTAGGCGCGACATAATCCTTGATATAGTCCTAATTCTCCTAGTTTTAATTAACACGGCCATGAGGGCAGGATATGACCACTTCAATGTTGCATATTTGTCCAAGATATGTAAGAAATATTTGTCAGAGCAGCCTATGGTCACAGAAGTAAATGTGAGTTAAGCTGATTTTTTGTTTAATTACTCGTAAATGAAAGAGTGACTAGGCGCGACATATTCTTTTGATTACCGTACTCGTTGTAATCACGTAGAATGACTCTGTTAGATTCAAGTTGTCATTTATGATACCGTAAGTCCTAGTTTGAATATTACCAGAGTAACAACTGCCGAGGTCCATGAAATCAAAACGACTGGGTGCCTACTCTACGCCCCCTTTTCATTGAATGCAATTGATATGCATATTATTCAGTTCCCACATGTACATCAGAGGTCAGTTTATCGAGGTTTTGTACACGATGGAAGTGACACGTAGATAACGTGATGAAATCATGTATGAGGAAGGAAGTATGAGGTTATTTGAGGGACAATGTAACTAGGGCAAGATTTATTATACCTACTAAGTAAGTATGTATGAAAAGGTGCTTTAACTGTTTTATAAAAAGAACTACTTGTTTTCTCTTATATGCTTGAGTCGGCTTGACCCTGAGTATAACGCGTGTTTTAAACTTGTTTTATGATATCTGGGCGAAATGTTCTCATGACAACTCCTACAACGCCAGCCCGTTGCTCTTTCATTCAAATCTGTCAGTCTTTTACGTAGTACCTAGACATAAGCGATTAGGGATTCTACTTAGAAATTCATGGTATTACCAGATCGTCGGCAGAAGGTTTAAAAAGACCATAATCTTGAAGCTCTAAAGCACTGTAATCTAAAGAGATTCGTCTCACAATTGATTCCATCCAAGAACAATGTTATCGCTTCTACCGGAGATAAAGCGTTCCCCGAACTATTGTCACGATTAGGAAGCTAACTTGACACCGTGTCAAATGAAGTCTTCAAATGGCACTACACCCAAACAAAACGGAAAACCAACCTTAGTCTATATCAATAAAGTTAGAATTCGTTCGTATAAAGGTGAATAAGGTATCTCTACGTCACTACAACAGCACAGACATGAAATAAATCTTAATAGTATACAAATAAACTTGAAATTCCTTTGTAATTTTTGGTGGCGTAAGCGATTTGCGTGTAGCGTTTATAGTAGCGTCGGAAAATACTTCCGATATGAGTCAAGGCTGTCAGTTTTTAGCTCGCACTACGGCTGATAATAATAGGCCCGATTCGGTAGAGTCGTCTTCATTTACCCTTGGATAGACCTCTATATTTTATTGGTTAAAGCTGCCATTTATAAATAGAGAACCTCAAATATGCTCTCGTCATTATTAACAACACTACGCTCATCTATTTTTATTATTATTAGGTATTACAAGCTTTATATTTACTTGCAATGTATGTCCGAGTGGAATCTTGCGACTGAATTTTACATCAGTTATCTTTAACCGATTGAGCTGAAGTTTGGTATACACGCTTATTTTGGATGACAATGCATGCTTAGCTATGTGACGTCATTCTAATTCCAATATGACGGATCATCCAAGATGGCGGAGTAGTTATTTTTTTCTGCACTACCACGATATGGGTATCAAATGAAAGGGCTTGCTGAGGAGAACACGAAAACGAAGGGCAAGCTTGTTTTTAAAAAGTTTTTTTTTACCATTAATTTTTAAACTTTTGCCTTCCTAAAATAGTGTAAAGTAAAGCCTAAAGTGTCTTGAGTAAGTTTAGACCCAAGTAATGCCCTCATGGAGTATCAATCAGTTCGCTATCTCCGCAAATTCTTTACGGCCGCGATGTTCTTCCAGGACCAGAAATCGAGTAACACTACTATACTAACACGTTGTGGAGTTACTATGACTTATTTTTTTTAAGGCAAGAAAACAACTTATTTTATCAATGGAATATGAGCAGTGTAGACATTAGACATTGTCACCTTGAAGATATTAGACTAGTCATAATCTTGGTGCCTTGTTATTGATGGTATACGTATTTTGTTCATAAATTAATAAATAAGGTCATGATCATACTACGATTGTTTAGTAGACTTGAAGCCCAATAGTAGGTATCGTTGCCTGGTTGAAATTACTTTCATAATAAATAGTAGTTAAGAATGTTTTTTTTTTATTAATTAATAAATTAATTTAAAAAAATAATAATTATTTTTTAAATTAATTTTGAACGAATTATTATCGTATCGACAATATTTCCCAGTATGGTAACGTACTCGTTCGCCGCGTTATTATTATCGTAATTATTACTCCAAATTTCCAGTTTCAGTTTTATTCCCAGTTCATGCAAAATAACTACATACGTCATGTTTCGCGATAAATCCGACCAGTTTAACTTCGGTTATCGTGAGAATTCCGTATTTGTTCGCTTCATCTGACCTTTTACTGATTGTAAGTAAGTAACAATTATTATTTATTTCTGAATTGACTTCGATGTGTGTTTTTGGCGAGTGTTGTTTATGCATTTAAGTATCGTCATTAACCTTCCTCATAGTTTAAGGGAAAATGGAACCTATTAAACACCATTAATCATCAACCCTGTTTCCCGGAAACAGATTACCGAATGCCTAATATTTATTAATCGGATAAAACTAAGGAAAATACGGTGATCGCCAGCATATGTCGTTTAGGCACAATATTAACGTAGCTACGTAAGTTGAGTTAAACACCTTACTTTACACATTTCATTATCCAAAATAAAAGATAACATTATCTTTAATTCGGAACATCGTTTTTTTGGAACGTGGGGAAATCCTTGTGGATCCCGCGTGTCCTGGGTAATACTAACAGGCTATGTCGGACTTGTACCGGGTAAAACCCAACGGTGAGCCTCCTCCTGACTTGTTGCGTGGGGCAGTAGGAATACTTGAGTACTCATCAGCCACCCCACCAGTGGCCGTCCTCGCCAAACGCCTTCTTCACACGACGGCATACTTAGTACGTACCTAAACTATAACTCAGTTAGGAAATGTAAGTGCAGTTATAGTTTTTACACCAAAACGAAACTATACATTACCTTCACTATCTAATGTAGTATTGACAACATGGTATCGCTTTTTTTAAACATGCATTCATAAAGTCACAACAAGGGATTCCGATGATATTTTGAAACATAACGTTAGCGAAATGAAATCCATCTTTTATTCTTTCACTTGTTGTAATGAGAAAATAATGTACAATGGATTTCAGAACTACAGGCTGTATCAGAAGTCCGAAATAACACTTTGGGTATATATACTGTAGCTCAAATGTGAATGCTTAGTAAGGATAGTTTATATCTAACTATCATAGTTTCTGAGTTATAGACGTTTGAATATTTGTCACAGGTATCGTGTTCTGGCCTTTGGGTATATCCATAACCCTATTCAGCAGTATATACTTCACTTATGAGGGGCGTTTACCAATATTTACAAAACAGAACTTGCAAATTTTACATAGTACTCGAGATATCACAAGAAATATATAAATTGACTACGAAAATAGAGTTGGAAAAACATGGTCGAATTTCGATCAAATTTTTATACCATTCAGTTGTATACCCGATACAAATAGAATAGAAACTTTTTAACAAGTAACTAAGACTCATACATGGGTTAGTAGACTTAGTATTACCTATTCTAAATAACCCCTAGGGGTCCATTCCGTGCGCGATAGCACATCAGCGACTTACAATTACACAGTCTAACCCACTGGCTATCATATTTAAAACGCTGCAAAATTTAAAATGCAAACGTCAAAGTATTATTTCGGACTTCTGAAACATCCTGTATATTGCTTTATAAAGCTAATGTAAATGAATTAGAACTTTCTAAAAATACGAGTTTAAAAACGAATTTAGTATGATTTAGTCTAATTGTTCAACGTGTCATGCATGGTTATGGTAGCAATAAAAATATGACAATAAAACAAAATATGAAAGGGTCAATTCTTTATTCCAATTCGTACAAAAAGCGATAAATATCTACCTACCTTATCTTATTCTTAAATTCGTAATAGGTACAACGTTTCTGGACAAAGTAAATCACAATCCTTGAACACAACCCACACCAGTCTTGCTAGGTATTTATACAGATTGAAATACAGGTAAATAGTTTATAATACTTATGTTGGTAAAAATACTAGGTTGTAAATAATTCGGGAAGGCGTATTGTGTAATCAATTACCTATATATTTGTGAAATGTGTACTACGTTTAAATAATAGCCTAACCGACTTGCTTATACTAATACTAAGGTACTTAAATTGCTAAATAAAAATATTTTGTGACTCTCAAATTTGAATAATCTAAGTAAGTACAACCTATGGACTCTAGTTTTAGGCAATTGTTCTTCAAACTGTACCAAAACATCGGCTCTATATCCTTTAACTGATGCCTAAATATTATTACTACAGCTAATAGCAACTGTTTAATATTTAGGCATCAACTTAAGGCGTCTCCTATAGTTAGATATAACGGAAATTGGTTTCTTTTTCTAGATGACATTTCATATTGGTGCTTAGACAGAAAAAAAAACACTGTTGAGTATTTTCTCAAAACGATTTGGAAGGACATGGAGTTAAGGAACCACCAATCACAGTCAATATAAAGATATGTAAAATAAAAAATCTTTTTTTTTTGTATACTACTAAGGCTTACATTCTATTGGCAATTTGTGTGATCTTGGCACACAGTTCTACGACTGTCTAAGGTGAACGTCTCACTCGTCAATCTGGCACCTGCTTCATATTTAGACATGCAGGTATCTCCAGAGTCATTCGCCATCTTTATCACTCTCATCATCCATTTTTATTTATAATCTGTTTTTATTGAATTTGCTCATGCTATTAATGACTTGACACTGGCTAAAATGTAGCCATTCCTTATCTTATTCCATTAAATTTCACCGTTACAATCATTTCGTAAAAAAAGCAGAAGGCATCTCAAATTATTACCTAAAACGGGCATAAGTATAGAAACCTGTGTACATCTTGTTTACAATAGGTACCTATAAATTAATATTCCCACAAGATACCTACACAGTACATACAATACTCTATTTATTATTCTTCGTAATTGCGTTAATAACGCTTATTAATACTATAAAGTGATAAAATGAAGTCATGCGAGGTAGTGTCATTGCAAACATCCTATTTGTCATTTTCCAATCCACAATATTGTACGTATAGACTTTATAATGTATATAAGTAGATACACAAAACACTTGAACATACAAAATCACTCTACAATTCTACAAGAGATCTCAAAGGCTAATATGACACCTGACTTTCATAACTCCGGATAATTTCGTGATTTTGTTCACTTGCTATTTTTATGTAACAGAAAATTACTGCTTTACTGCGCATACTGCACAATAGGTGATTATTTGAAGGAAAAACACGCTTGGTCAGGCGCTGGTCCGGCTTCACAGGAACTGATTTAAGGGATTTTAGCTAGTTGTCCCGTTTTCCTCCTCCTTCCTACCTTTAAATCTTGTACAACACGTAGTTTGTGTAGTGATTTAATTGTGTTTTGAGAATGTATAGCCTCTTTAACTTTATATGCAAACCTAAAGCCACCGTGGAGTTTCTTGCCCATTCTTCTCCATAGGAAATGCAATCCGAATGGGTGGTAGGGCTACTATTTTTACTATTTATTGACGATTCATAAGTGCCTGTATTGGTTTATATGAATAAAAAATATTCTGATTCTGATTCTAAGTGGCTGAAATATAGATTAAACAAACTAATACTTGGGCAAGGTAGGCGCTGGTGCGGTAGGCTGGGTCAGCAGACTGTCGTCCGGTGATGCGAAGGTTGACTCTCTGATCGATGTAGAGTTTCTAATAGAGGCTTTCCGTCTCTCCTTGATAGCGTTTGCTAGGAAGAAAGTGCAGAAGATACCAGTGCTCTGGAACAAGAGGAAAAGTATTCAATAAACTTACGAAATACAAAACCACGACGAGGCCTAATTAAGTAATATCTAATGTAAGGTGATACCTAAGCAGCGACTTCCGTTTCACCGTTCGTGTCTCACTAGGCAACTCTTATTAATAGTTCCTTGGGGGCGTTACTTTATTCAAAATAATATAATATCAGCGGACAACAAATACTCATCGTAACAAATACTCACTCAGAATAGAGCAAATTCCGAAAAGGCTATATCCGTAATTTGGCACTAACGGGAATCGAACACGAAACCCATCTAGTGCAGTGAGTTGTCGATTTGTATTTTCAAAGTTTCATCATCTCATTCATTTTGTAACAGAAGATGTATGATCTACAAGACTTGATGACGTGACCTATGTCATTTCTCTTCACATTTGAGCGTACCAAGTAGAAACTTGGGACTGTCGTATTGGTTAAAAAGACTGTAAATGAACCGTCCGTTTCCAACTATTCGATTCGTCATAATATTTTCAAGTACTTTACAGTTAAATTCCGCAATATGTTGTCTCACACGCTGCGCGTACGCACATAACAAAGGGGATTGTGATTTGAAACACGACACGACCCCTGCGGCTCCGGCGCAGGCCCAGTCCAAACATTCGCGTTCCATATTTGAAATAGTTATGCAACAACAGAAATGGCGGTTATCGTTCAAACAAGCATTGCCTGTATTTGTTAAAATTTTTAACAAATAACAAAAACCGACTTCATAAACCTAGGTGCACTTAAAAGCTAAAAATAATTCATTACATTTGAAGTAGGTGCCAATCTACGTCAGACTAGGCAAATACACACATGAATTGGGACCGACTCCAAATGTAATGAATTATATGGTTATGTTTAGCTTTTTAGTGCACCTAGGTTTATGTAGTCGGTTTTTGTTTGTTGTAAAAAAATTTTTTTTCACGCTTTTTAGTGTCAATAATCGTTGAAAATATGCAAGTATTATCACCTACTAACAGCCCATAAAAAGTAAATATTTACAGCCAAAAAGAAATCGTCCCCCACGACCTCCCTTTCCAGCCCTTTGGGGGTAGGTTCCCATTTTTGTTAACAAGACCTATTAAACAAAATAAATGAAAACTAAAAAGCCATACACGAACTAAAATTATATCGTCCACGTCTAAGATCCACGTGAACAAAATCTGTTCATAATTTAAATAAAAATGTTCATAAAATGAAAACTACTGGGCCTTACTATGTTAAATTTTTATCGGACCAAATGGCATCTATTCCGCATCAAACTAAAGAAGGATCACGAAAATCGGATCATAAATCACAGCGTAATCGGTCTACATACATAAAAAAATACCAACCAAATTGAGAACATCCATCATATTTTGAAGTCGTTTAAAAATCGGATCTAATGTTACATTTTCCTTGATCAGTCTATTACCTATAGATCAAATATACACTTTATGAAAAATACAATGATAAATGAGGTAAAATTTAATGACGCAATTATTTATTATTTTTCAAGGAAAAAACATATAATTACATTCAATTAAGTACGGTCGAACGCACGCCTTGCAATCAAAGTGTGCAGGTTCAAACCCCGGGTCGCACCTCTGGGTTTATGTGCGAATCTCATTTTCATCCGAGATTATTACTTGCTATGAAACGGAGAAGGGAAACATCGTAAGGAAACCTGCACGTCTGAGGGAACTTGACTAGTTCTCGATAGATGTGTGAAGTCTGCCAACCCGCACTGGGCCAGCGTGGTGGACTATGGCCCGAATCCCCCTCGCATGAGGGGAGGCCCGTGCCCAGCAGTGGGACGTTAAAAAGGGCTGTAGTATAGTACCTATAAGTAACTACCTATTGAAACATATGGGCAATTTGGACGCGCGGGAGTTGACGCCCCACTTTGCGGGAGAGTTAACTCTGTGTATATCTAGGTAGGTACACTATAGGTTTCGTTTTAGTACCTATGTGCTAAGGTCGTCCATACATGGGCTGAGTTATGAATGCATACCATCGTATGAATAGTAATGAGTCAGTATATACGCGATGAATATTACAACAACAAAAATAACATGAACAGAGGGAGTATCAGAAGTCCGAAATAATATTTTAGGTTCATATACGGCAGCTATTATGTAAATGCCTATACCTAGCATAGTATCTAATTTAGAGACGGGTGGATATATTTTTGCCAATACTAAAGCGAACTCTGGTCAATGGTACATAAAGATTCAATTTCTTTGGTATAAGCCACGCAACCACGCATCAAAAGTCGAGTCGCATTTAAATCCTCTTATTGTCGCCGCCAGCAATTACGAGCCAGACCCCGCGCACACATCATCAACTCGTCGCCGCCGTCCGCGGCACGTGTTGATTGATCTTCCCGACACGATCACCGCCCTCCTCAACCCGGGCGTCGAGAGGGCCACCAACACACCTACACCAGCCTTAAACAGACACCGATCTCGCCGGCGAGGTCGAGGAACCCCCTCTTCCGCTCGTAGGTGCCTCTTTGCACCTAGGAGCACAGTCATTACCTCTACCCTCACGGTAACTGCCCAAGCCGAGCTCGTGCCCTCTGAGGCGCCCTTGAGTTAGTTGCCACCCCTTAAGGCCTTGGTTGGAGTGCACTCTGCGCTCGCCACTCCTCCGGTAAAGCTGTAAAGGCCACCTCACGGCTAACAACGTAGTCCATTCAAAAAAATAAATAAATCAAAAGTCGATCGCGTCATCGATGACATTTCCTTGAAACATAAGTTTTTTGTATGAGTTAACGTTTCGTGATTCACAAACCTTGCATTTGTACCTACTTATGTAAGTTTGGGATACTTAGGTAGGCCGCAATGCTTCACATAGGTAGGTCATACATAACATCATGCGGACTTCCCCGTCTGGAGATAATGAACGGCGGGAAATCTGATTCTGGAACATTCGCATAAGCCGGTGCATATGTCGGTGCACAGCAGCGCACCTCTTCCTACCTTTTCTGATAACCAAAGCGATGCAAACCATGTGCAATCAGACAGGTAGTTCAAGTGAGCGGATGTAAGTATTCTTATTACTGATTAAAAGTAAAAGGAACTTTTCAAATGGTCTGATAAAATTTCATAACGTTACGCTCACGGCCGGACCGACTGGCACAAATCCAGCCTATTGAAGATAATTAGACAGTTAATGTCATTTAAAATGATTGGACTCGCGTGTGACGCGACGGTAGGTCGAATAGATACGTTAATTGCTAGAACGATCGATGCAGAGTTCATTCTGGTTTATCTTTATTTGAATTGTTGTGATAAAACATTTTTATAACATACCAGTCCATTGTTAGGTATTAGTTTGAGGAAAAAGCAGCGGATAAATCAGTTAAAAATACAATAAATACTGTTAATGATGTATTGATTGATGATAAATAATTATTTATTAAATAAATATCCGAGTTAAGTAAATTATGTAATAAGATAAATAAGAATTATTCACCACACTAGTGATGGGTAACTCGGCTATTTTATTTGAGAATTAAGTAGTACCTCATTTTACTTCGCGAGGTGCCGACGACATACACCTAATTTGAGGTGAGGCATCGCTAGAGCGCGTATTCACTTCGTTCGCTAACTTAGCTTACTCACAAAGACTCATTCACTCTCGACACAGGGACACATGGGACGTGAGATTGAGAATGAGATTGAGAATGAACAAGTGAGACGGTTCAATATCGAAATTCGAGTAACTCGTTCATTTAGCTAACATGGGCACGTCAAATAAGTCGACTCATGGGTTAGGGATACATCTTTATTACTTACTAGCTGACCCGGCAAACTTCGTACCGCCTTAGAATTAATAAACGTTAAATGTGCGATGACCCGGTGTACTTCGTATCACCTATCCTAACGACATTTAAGCTCTACCGTCTCTAAAATGGCTGTTTTATTTATTGTACCTAGCGCTAACTTATAATTTTCTATTATTTCTAGCTAGACAATAAAAACTAACCCTCAAAATGATGTCATTTTCTCTTTTTTTTTCTCTAATGTCAATGATTAGATTTTAATAAATAATAATTAATCCCTATTTTCTCACCGTTTAAACCTTCCCTGGACTACGACAAACATTTTAAAACTAAAATCAGCCAAATCGGCCCAGCCGTTCTCGAGTTTTAGCGAGACTAACGAACAGCAATTGATTTTTATATATATAGAGATATTATTTCATAGCAATATTCTACAAGTAGCTGTTAAGAGAAAGCTACGTTAAGTCTAATGTCAAATAAAGTCAAAGAATCAACGACAAATCTTTAAACCAACATCAAGCTGAAATAACTCCGCGCAACAACCGTTAGTGACTGTACAACCGACAAACAACTCATGTTAGAACAATAAATCTTTATGCCATTCTAGTCTATAAACCACCACGATAAGACTGCATATTCTGTGGTTAAAATCAGTACATAGGAAGTGTGGATTGGTGTACATAGCGGGCGTATTGCATTTAATGAAACGTTCGTTAGTTGAGATCCTCTGTTCAACGCCAGACCAATTTTCTAGTTAAGGTGCGCATATTTCAATGTCAATTTATTTACGAGTTAAACCGGTATCTATCCCGCTGAGTGGTATTGGTACTTACTTCTGTTGCTGTCATTTTGCGATAGAAATCAGAAAAACGTGGTGGTATTTAAATTGTTTTAACAGGTAGCGATTGAAACTGGTTTGCGACTAATCGCGTATTTAGGTATATCGATGTTCTTACCGATATCGATGTAAACCCTATTCTGAATCACATTTTATTGCATAAAAGAACAACAAGAACATTTTTACTAACCAGCAAAGTCATGATCAATCTTGACTGGGTACCCAACCTAATTAATTATATGAAGATTATGCAAACTTTTATAAATCAAAAATCTATGTCACGGCAAATTTGATATCAATGAGTATATAGTGTATATAGACCAGGGTCTTATCAGTATATGCCCTTTAACCGGTGGAAGCAACTGACGTGTCATCTCCGCGGTGTCGCGCGCGCCACGCCCGATGACGTCACATGCGCGGGCGCACAAATTCGGACCAAGGCTACCCAGGCACGCTCTTCGCCACTCGACAACTGCCGTAATCCCGTCGTTATTATCCCTGTTATATTAACGAGTAGAGCCACCGAACAAAATAGTACGGTACCTTTACTTTCTAACAGCAGAATTAAACCCTAATTCTAGGTCAACGGGAAGTACCCTATAGGATTTATTCTAAATATGCAACATAAACAGCCGTATCTTTTGATTGCGTTGACTTAAACGTTTGATTTTCATTAGGCTTCAAGGGATTGCAGACCTAAGTATTTGGTATTAATTTCAACATGATACCTTTACGCGTTTCTGAGAAAAAGGGTCTTAACAGACAGACAAACGAACAACGAAGTGATCCTAGGTACGGAACCCTACAAAAGACTGTTTTATTACCCAATTACTAAGTTATAAATATTTAGGTTAAGGTAATTCTAAGTACATATTAAATAGCTCACAGTTCTATCGTCATAACATAACTAGGAACTCTACTTCTTTGTTTAAACAAAGATAACATCCGATGTGTGGCTCAATGAATACCTTTGTCGCATTTATAGGAACACCTACACGACACAAACACTGCACGGCCTCAATCTACATACAGTTGGTACAGAACGTACCCTTCACAAAGAACAAAGTATTTTAAATCATCTCAAGAGCTCTGACGAGTAAGAAAACGTCGATCAGCAGGCCCGTCTCCTCAAAATTACATCATAAATCCAAGGCGTTTGAGTTCATAATTCATGAACGTTAATGAAGTGAAGTTTTTTGGGTCACAGCCACAATGAAAATTGGTTATATTGTACACTTAATTCGTCAGTTTTTAGGTCAAGTACCTAGTAGCAAGCATAAATTATTTTGCATTTTTAAAAGGTGCTATAGTGATGTATCATGTTGGACCAAATCGATAAACCATTTTTTTTAACATAGATAAGCGAACAAGAAATATATAGTTAGCGAACCAATAGTGTAATTTAGAAGTGTCTATGGGTGACCAAAATGTCATCTTAATAATATGGGGACTTTTGCACTGTTAGCCCTATCCTTGGTAAAGGGTTAACTAGCGTGAATATTGAGATGCAAATATAGATAAGACAGACAATTTTATCCTAAGTAAGAGAAATCCATAGATAAGACAGAATATAGCCTCCCATTTTTTTTGCCAATACCAAAACGAATTCTTTGTCAATATGCATAAAGCTGGAATTTCTGTGCTAAAAGCCACGGCCCCACGCGTCAAAATAAGCTCGCGCTGTTAGTGTCATTTAGTTGAAGAATTAACTTTTTCTATGAGTCAAACACACAGTTTGTTTTCGTATGATCGACGCTCCAGTGGACGGAAAGCTTATAGGTTTCCACTGTTAGTCGATATCTTGAAGAGGTGAGCTTCAATACTCAACAATCTTTTGAGTACTCTCTGACTGTTTCATCTCATCAGTGAATACAACATTCACTTGAGGCTATTATCATTCTCAATTTAAACACCGACGCTCCACGAAGTCTGCAATCTGTGAACATGTACAGGACCGCACCCGCCATTATATCAGATTTGATAAACCGCATATCCTCGCAAAAGAACACCGACTCCGACCAAGGATGATACGTGAGGCCATTGAAATTAAAAAACATCCTAATTTCAATAGGGAAGATGGCTGGGTGCTACCACCAACTTGGGATCCAGTAATCAATATGATTAAATCCAAAACCAAGTGTACCATTGCAAGACCTCAGGACACCGTAAGCACTTTCTGCGTGGATCGGACCGCAAACAACAACTAAATATGAGGGTACCCAGTTATTAACTATGACATCAGGACGTCTAACACCTCAGTCCCCCCGTGACCATGGTTGCTGTAAAGCAGCCGAAACGTCGGGAAAATAAAATAGTAAATAAACGCGATAAAATCCGTAAAATAGTTTAATTTCAATGTCTGATCTCTTGTTCGTATTCCAGACCTTTTAATTTTTAGAGTTCCGTACCAAAGGGTAAACAGGACCCTATTACTAAGACTCCGCTGTCAGTCCGTCAGTCTGTCTGTCTGTCCGTCTGTCACCAGGCTGTCTCTCATGAACCGTGATAGTCAGCCGAACTGTTGCCGCTATAACAAAAAATACTAAAAAACTAAATATTTAAGGGGTGCTCCCATACAACAAACGTGATTTTTTGCCGTTATAGATCAATCTTAGTACGGAACCCTTCGTGCGCGAGTCCGAGTCACCCATGGCCGGTTTTACATTATACCTAGTTATAGCCTCGTTCACACTATATAGAAGTCACGCATTTGAATCGATAAAAATATCGATATGATCGCACCGAACAATGCCTCGCGTGCCGTCGCTTACTTTATTGTTTGTACTGTGATAAGAAAACTTATATGTAGAAAATAGCATCTTAAGAATTAGTTATTACTAGCTGTGCCCGCGACTTCGCCTGCGTGGACTTGAGGGAGATTACCCGGAAATATGGGTATTATGTTTTTCCCGCGGAACCCTAATGCTTTTTCTAAAATTAAAGTAGCCTAAGTTACGCCTTGGAACGTCACCTATCTGTCAGTGAAAGTCCCATTGAAATCGGTTCAGCCGTTTAGAAGTTTACCCAAAACAAACAGACAGACAGACAAAAAAAATTAAAATTTCGTTTTCGTTGTAGGTATCGTATATACTTTCATACGCATTTGGTAAAAAAGTGTTATTTTAATATTACAAATAGACACTCCAATTTTATTTATTTGTATAGATGTATAGATGTATAGACTAGCGGCCCGCCCCGGATTCGCACGGGTGGACATTATTTTTAAACATTTGGGATAAATAAATATAGCCTATGTTACTCAGTGATAATGTAGAATTCTAACGGCAAAATGAATTTTGAAATCGGTCCAGTAGTTTTTATGTTTATTCGTTACATAAACAAATCTTACATATAGTCAGTCCTTATATCAGAGACTGTATATAAAATGTGGGTAAGTAGTTAGGTACATATAAAGTTAAATAACAAACGCACCATATTGATGTTAACTAACCGCCCCAATTTAATGATACTTCATTAAAATCTATATCTATACAAATAAATAAAATTGGAGTGTCTGTTTGTAATATCAAAATAACACTTTTTTACCAAATGCGTATGAAAGTATATACGATACCTATAACGAAATTTTTTTTTTTTGTCTGTCTGTCTGTTTGTTTGAGGTAAACTTCTAAACGGCTGAACCGATTTCAATGGGACTTTCACTGACAGATAGCTGACGTTCCAAGGCGTAACTTAGGCTACTTTAATTTTAGAAAAAGCATTAGGGTTCCGCGGGAAAAACATAATACCCATATTTCCGGGTAATCTCCCTAAAGTCCACGCGGGCGAAGTCGCGGGCACAGCTAGTATACTATATATTCGATAGATGTGTGAAGTCTACCAACCCGCACTGGGCCAGCGTGGTGGACTATAGCCTGAATCCCGCTCGCATTGAGGGGAGGTCCGTGCCCAGCAGTAGGACATTAAAAGGGCTGTAGTAGTAGTAGACTTATTTACATTAAAAACTATATAAAATGAAAGTAAAGATACAATGGTAAAAATAATAAATTATATACAAAGAAATATCGTCGTCGATGCCGAAAGTTCCCAACAGGCTGGTCCCATTTCTGCGCTGGATAGCGATTCTTATTCGCTGCGCGAAATAAACGACACCCTGCCCCGGTCACGTGAAGCGGTGAACAGACGCGCTGCTATTTCCTTATACAGGAGTCGCTCGTTTGGGCCCCACGAACCTAGAGTTTCAACCCCAAACGGCTCAAACAGGTAACTTCCTGAGACACCTGTATATTTGCGCCGTTTGAGGTTCTCCGCTTCTCAGCAGCAGCACAAGCACGCAAAGATAGATAGAAGAAAAATAATTCAAATTTATAACACGTTTTTTTTTATTCGCGTAGTTTCGAAGTTTTAAAGGTAGTAAGTTGCTTGCTGGATAGGCACCTATGATGTTGACTTTCTACGATTGCGTAAGTCGTCGTTTCGTTATTGTCGACCGGTCATACAACTTTTTATGGAACTCTGATTTGTAATAAGTAGGTGGAATGATACGTAACATTCGGTGTGGTTGTAGGTAGTGTGGGTAGATAGATAAATGTAAGCCTTGTGTGATTCCATCAGAGTCGATTTTGTTTTCATTCAGGACTAAAAAATATTCTCATCTTGCTCATACATTACGGCCGTAAGAAGGACGGCAATAAGCTTAGAATACTGTAGTTTATCAAAAGAATCGATGATAAGACTACGTGCGTCGTTCCCATAAGAGCGGCGCGGACGCCGCCAAAGGCCGCAGTCGCGGCATGGACGCCAACGCCACAGATAACACTCACTCTTCACTAATTCTACGACACGGACGGACAGTCCTCCTATACTTATAATATTTTTAATGTGAAATATTGATTGAAACCTTCGTAATACGATAATCAAATAATATTAATCGGGAGAAAAAGCCTTTTATTCTACAATCGGCATAAGTGTCTAGCAGTTTCCGTCAAGTGTGTGCAATAGCTGAAGAAAAGGTTTCCATCAAAAAACGGATATAAGAATAATGTGGCCAACTACCATAGAATTCATTTAAAACTTGTATGGGAGCCCTCTTAAATATTAATTTTATTTTAATTTTATTATTTATTTTATAGTGAATGTATAACTAAATAATCTGTGAATATTTCAAGCGTCTTCCTGTTGCCGTTATCAATATTAACCAAAAACGAGCAAAAAAATCACGTTTGTTGTATGGGAGCTCTCTTAAATATTTATATTATTCTGTTTTTTAGTATTTGTTGTTATAGCGGCAACAGAAATACATAATCTGTGAAATTTTTAACTGTCTAACTATCACGGTTCATGGAATACACAGCCTGGTGACAGACGGACGGAAAGCGGACTCTTCGTAATAGGGTCCCGTTTTACCCTTTGGGTACAGAACCCTAAAAATGAAGTCATAGCAACTCGACTCGTTAGGGGACTTGGGACCTTGGTTACATGGATGACCACCTTCAAGGACTTGGATAAAAACCAAGGCGCCCTGTAAGTCCCCATTAGTTACTGTCTGATCTCATTGTATGACTGTTCGTTGTAAACACGTCAGTGGCATTCGGTTCACTATAAAAAGTGACGCAAACTTTTGTAAGATATGTATAAGCATGACGTCATTTCACTTTGTATCATTAATTGGTAGTATTAGCAATACTGCTCGCACATATTCGCGGAAGCAAAATTTTTTATTTTAAGAAGCAGTGGTAGCCTCGGCATTTCATGTGCGAATGTCATTTTCAATCATGACTACCACTTGCAGAACGGTGTAGGAAAACATCGTGAGGAAACCTGCGCGTCTATAGAAGTGCGTGTGAAGTTCACCAACCTGCACTGGGCCAGCGTGGTGGACTATGGCACCAAATCTCCCTCGTATTGAGGGGGAATGTGCCCGGTATAATGGCATTAGGCTCGCCCCCTATTACATTGGGACCAAAATACATCGGCGAAGTGTGGATGTACTGTAGTGCGCCTCTGCCTAGCACATCGGGGAACACAGGCGTGATGATGTATTTGTATATTTTAGAAGACTATTTGTTATGGCGAAGATGGTGCGACTATTTGGTCACTATTGCGGGTGAAACGTGGCTACAACAAGCCCAGGATAGGGACATGTGGAGACGAGCGGGGATGGCCTTTGCTCAGCAGTGGGAAATTCAATAGGCTTATAGAAAATATGTAAATTCGCTCGCGCTGTCAGTGGCATTTCGTTGAAGAATGTACTTTTTCTATGAGTCAATACAGTTAGTTTTGGTATGGCAAACAATTGACGCACGAGGGTGGACGCTTCAGGGGCGGGAAGAGGCTTAAATTATGTGGGTTGCAGCATGATAATTTTTTTTATAAATTTGTCAGAGATAATGTTGGCAAAAGGGGTTGCCCTCTAAAACGCCAAAAACAAAACAAAATGTCTTGTTTAAATCAACAAAAGCTTGTTTTTGCCGCTGTAATTTGCTGCCAACGACCTAATATTCTTGTTCAGTCACCTTCGTGTTTCCTCAGTAGCGCTGGTTACGATGAGTGGCCAAGAATAAAAATAGATCTTACGATTATTTGCTGAGCTATTTAGTGTGGCGTGGCGAATTTTTAGTCAGTTTAAAACCTCACGCACACTCGCGCGTCTAAATGTTTGCCAATACCAAAACGAACTCTGTGTCAATATGCATAAAGACTGAATTTCTATGGTAAACGCCACGCCCCCACGAGTCAAATGTTGATCGCGCTCTCAGTGTCATTTAGTTGAAGAATGAACTTTTTCTATGGTTTCATCCGCCATCTTTATCACTTTCATCACCCATTTTTATTTATAATGTGTATTTATTGAATTTGCCCTTGCTATTTATAACTTGACACCGGCTGAAATACCCGCTAAACGCAGGTGGAGACATGCCTCATCTTATACCATTAAATATCATCATTTCGTAAAAAAAAAAGGTGCATGTAGGTTTTAGAAGACGGTTTTTATTTGTTAAAAATATTTTTAGTGTAAATAATTATCGAAAATATGCAAGTATTATCACCTCTTAACAGCCCTTAAAAGGTTAATATTTACATAAAAAAAAAATTGCTTTCACATTGGGATATCTGTATTCGAACAAAAAAAAAACATCAAAATCGGTTCATACACGATGAAGTTATCCGCGAACACACATTTAAAAAGACGATATATACGGTGGAATTGAGAAACCTCCTCCTTTTTGGGAGTCGGTTAAAAAAAGAAGAAAAGTGTTGACGCGACCGTTGACGCCCCAGTGTGTCAGACTTAATGCTTACAGGAAAACTATACTCTGTTAATTGTACGTACTTGGTAACTTGATGTCATTCTTTATGTTAATTGTATCGAGGTTTCCGCAATAATTTTATTTGGTGTTCATTGTATATGACTATGTACTAATTAGGTACCGTAACCTATATCATATCAAGCCTTGACTGTCCCACTGCAGGGCAAAGGCCTCCCCTCCCTTTTTCCACTTGTTGCTGTCCATAGCCAACCGGGGCCACTCCGGTAAGTAAGAGTCTAGCTCATCCTGCCAACTCTTTTTGGGCCTGCCGCGTTGCCGTTTCCCGTGGTTGGGGAGCCATTGCGTGGTTGATTTTTCCCAAAGCGTATCTGGCATGCGGCAGATGTGACCTGCCCAGTTCCACTTAAGTTTAGCAGCTGAGTGGCCTATGCCAGCAATTCTTGTTTTGGAGCGCAGGATCGAGTTTCTTACACGGTTTCTTAACCTATATGTATATAGTACATATTACGTAAGTTAGAATAAGTTGGTTAATAAATAAATAAAATTTAAAAATATATAGGATATAGGATTTAAGTCAAAAATATTTGCACACAGAAAATATTAAAGGCTGTAATTATGATAATAAAATTGTAGTCTCTGTCTGTAATGTCAAAATAAGAATGTATATACGCTATCTATAACGAAAACACCATTTTAAAAATGTTTGTCTGTCAGTCTGTCCGTTTGTTTGATATAAACTCCCAAACGGCTTGACCGATTTACATGTACATTCACTGGCAGATAGCAGATGTTACAAAGTGAGCTTAGGCTACTTTTATATTATATTAGAAAAAGAATTAGGGTTCCGTGCGAAAAAATAAAACCTATTTATTTCGGAAGACTTTCGGCTACCACAACTTTGCTTATTATCGAATAATGGGTATAAACATCATTGTAGAGTCATGATAGAGTTGGTGGATGATGCATGGGCGTTGAGAACGTGGGAACCTTGGCGTGGCCTTAACAATAACGAATAAAAAACGATGACACAATACAAACAAAACCCATGAGATTGTCTATGGGCCAGTAATTTAATTACGACGCCGCATTTAATTATGGAACGCAATTATTTCAACAAGGACGCGATCGATAATCTCTAATGACACATTGTGACGAGACGTGCGAGGTTACCTGCCCTTATGATACCGCGAAGGTCACATGGGCATAAGGAAAACACTAACCTTTTAAAAAAATATCGAAAAGGACATCACTGTCCCGCCTTGCGCCCACTGACTCACAGATCACACACTGACTGACCTTTAGCAAAAATAAAAGCAAACAAAAGAGCATTCAAGATTTTTTCTCTTTTTCAAAAAAGGAACTTACACAAGAATGTTCTCGGACCCGATTCTCGACATCATCAAAACTTTTCAAAACGTCAAATTGCTCGTATTTTTACGTTTTGTTTCGACATAATATGTCGAATTAGACATGATATCGATTAGAGATAAAACGGATGGTTTGGTCGGATACCGGATATTCAGCCAGCTACCAGGCCGGAGCGCCAGATATCCGGCCACCGGATATTCGGCCCTTTATTGCGTTACATGACGCTTCTTAAAGGCATCTCGAATCGATCGCAATCACGACCCAGATACACGGATAGTAATTCACGGATAGTAATTCAGTATCCGGCTGGATACTGAATCACTATCCGGTATCCGGCCGGATAGTGAAAACAAGGCCGGATAAGCCGGATACCGGATGGTTAGCGGATATCAGTTGCATCACTAATGTGAATTTTACTATCCGGTATCCGGCCGGATACTGAATTACTATATACTGAATTACTATCCGGTATCCGGCCGGATAATGAAAACAAGGCCGGATACCGGATGATTAGCGGATATCCGTTTTATCTCTAATATGAATTTTACTATCCGGTATCCGGCCAGATACTGAATTACTATCCGGTATCCGGCCGGATACTGAATTACTATCCGGTATCTGGCCGGATAGTAAAAACAAGGCCGGATAGACCGGATACCGGATGTTGAGCAGATATCCGTTTCATCTCTAATGTGAATTTTACTATCCGGTATCCAGCCGGATACTGAATTACTATCCGGTATCCGGCCGGATACTGAATTACTATCCGGCCGGATAGTGAAAACAAGGCCGGCTAGCCGTTTCATCTCTAATATTGATCTTGCGAGAATTGCCGCTCTGGGGCCTTACCACCACCTCCTAAAGTATTGTTATTTTAATAGTAACAGTAATTTTTTGACAGATGTCGAAAACCGAAAGTAATATTTAAAAAAAAATGCTGTAAGTCAAGTGGTTAGGGGGCAAAAGAAGTTTAAAACAAAATCTACTTGTTAATATTCCAGACGTTCACGATTAAATGAAAATCTCAACTCTCGCCTTCGAAAGTAGGTATCTGCGATAGACACCATTAATATTCCGTCCTTAACTTTAGTTAGGTACGTCTACGACCTCCGTCTGGATAGGGAGAGCTACCTCCTAGACTCCCTAGGACCTAAAATATTGCATCCAGACGCATCGATAATTTCACTTTCAAACCCCTCTTGAATACCAGACAGTACGGGCTAGACAAATGACGTCACAAATAAGTTTCGTTAAACTACTATTATTTCGTCTCCGTCGCACTAAAGGGAGGCAGGTATTTATTTTTTAAACCGGGCTATTTCAGCACGCCCCGCGTTCAACCTCTGTTTTGAGAGTCAGAGTCCTATAGTCGCCTTATATAATTAGTATAGTAGATTGTATCACAAGGGAGCAAAATAATATTTTTACAGCGAGGGCGCTTTTTTGAATCCAGAGCGAAGTGAGGGATTCTAGAGTAGAAGAATAAGATAACTCTTATTCTTCTTCGCTTTACGAAATGAATGAAATGATGAAATTTAATGGAACAAGACGGCTGCCCCTGCGATTAGCGGGTATGCCAATGCTGCAATATGTACTAATTAATAGTAAGGTCAAATTTAATAAATACACATTATGAATAAAAATGGGTGATGAGAGTGATAAATATGGCGGATGAATCCCAAAGCTGTTGTCAATCTTACCTGTAATATGGATGCTGTCAATGCAGTCATGGCGACCCACAGTAGCTGCTCCCTGGCGTAATCGTTCAGCGGCTTCCCGCAGCCGCGCTGGTAGACCATCACACAGTTAGATGCGTAGGGTTTATGGGCCTCGTCGAGTGGACCCTGCCCGCAGCAGGATAGTGGCACTTGACCTTTTGATGTGTAATCTATGGGGCCGCTGACACCGCAGCATTCGAACTGGAAGTATAAAAACAATGACATAGATTGAAATAAAACTATTTTACGGATTCTACCGCGTTTATTTACTTTTTTATTTTCCCGACGTTTCGGCTGCTTTACAGCAACCATGGTCACGGGGAGACTGAGGTGTTAGACGTCCTGATGTCATAGTTAATAAGAGCACTTACTGCGTGGATCGGACCGCAAACAACAACTAAATATGAGGGTACCCAGTTATTAACTATGACATCAATAAAGTCCATTTAATAAGATTAGAAAGTAAAGATTGTAATGTAGTAATAAATACATCATCACGCCTGTATTCCCCGAGGGGGTAGGCAGAGGTGTACTGCAGAGCGGCAACTCTTCGCCGATGTATTTTGGTCCCAATGTAATAGGGGCGAGCCTATTGCCATTATACCGGCCACATTCTGCCTCAATACGAGGGAGATTTGGACCATAGTTCACCACGCTGACCCAGTGCGGGTTGGTGAACTTCACACGCCTTTCTAAAGACGTGCACGTTCATACGATGTTTTCCTTCACCATTCTAGTAGTACCTAGTAGCTTATTGTGCTAGTTTAAATAGTTGGTGGACGTACTTGTTTGATTGTCAATAGTGATAGTGTATTTTTACTTGTAAACAACTTTGCTTAAATTGACTTAGGATAGTATTTTATTTAATGACAAGTTTAGTTCCATCGGACGTGCACGTTTCCTCACGATGTTTCCCTTCGCCGTTTTAGCAAGTGATAATCTCGGATGAAAATGAGATTCGCACTTAATATCAAGAGGTGCGAACCGGGATTTGAACCCTCTAATTTTAGTTGCAAAGTGTGCATTCGATCACTTGGCTACCACTGCCTACTGCTTAAAATAATACTCTACATTATACCTACATATTCAGTTGAGCAGCTCGGCTAATGCTCACTTTAAATTGCACCTACGATTTAAAATGGTCGCCGTAAAATGCTCGTTTCGAAATAGCCGCTATAAAATGCTCGGTATAAAATGCTCGTGATTTCAGATGAATGATCATTACCTTAACTTGCAATCTATCCCATCGAATGGTGTCCACAGAGGAAGTCTCCGTACTGGCCAGCATGGTCTCGAAGTACCGCAATATGGTGGCCTTCACGTCAATCTCCGCGTTATCCCACACCACCATAGCCCACACGAAGCAGGAGAACTCGATCACCACAACCAAGACTATTAGAACCCCAGTCTGGAAATATAAATATTTTTATTGTTACTTATCGACATTCCACAGAGTTTATTAAGTGTGCCAAAAAATAATGATGATCCCCCAAAAATATTTAAATTTTATTTGATCTTAAACAGCATTTCAGCGTATTGCTCTACCATTATCAGACGATTTTAGTTATCAATGTATTTGTGTAATAATATTTTGTTTAAGAACATTCTTAATACATTCATGTTTATGACGTACTTCATATTTATTAACTGAATAAAAACAAAGAGGTTATCAATTTGACTCGTAAGTTTTTGCATATCTGCGAGGTTTGTGAACTTGTTTAGGTTTTCTTTATTTCATCTAATTTCTACGGCTACCGGTAGCGCCATCTACCGGAATAAATAAAAAAAAACAAGCGTTCACTTTAAAGTTTACAATCGTCTCAGGGTTCACTGGCACACCCAGAAATCCTACTCATGCAGAACAACGCCAAGTTACTTGGTATGAACTACATGTAAACAGGTGGTTAAGGGTACGGGTTATATATAAAAACGTTATATGGGCCGTTGCCTACCTACATTTCCAAAATAGCCTGAATGCAAATTTGATTCCGAGTTCGAAAATAGGAGCTTATGTACGGAAAAATCTAAATTAAACTTAAATACCACCTGAGTACTTTTATTTGGTTCAATGAACTTAGACATGAACATATGAAATTACCAGTCTTAACTTTTACAGTAATAAAAGAAGAACGTATTTATTTGTTTAGTACATTTTTAAAAATAAAAAATACAGTTCCCCACTACCATCCGGAACTGTCCTAGTTACCAGCAGTGACGACTCCAACGAGAGGAACTTCCTAACTATTCGTGTCTAAAAGCACTGCCTTCTGAATCTGTCCCTTGATCCAGCTACCTGACGCGAGCCTCTTAGGTGGTTATCGAGACTCTTGGCTGATACACCATGGTAGGAAACGACTATCGGTACAATGGTTGCCGCGTCAATGTCCCACATTGCCTATACTATTATTATGCACAGAAAGGCAATCCACGAATAACTAATTAATTGGTTACCTTACAGAAGCCGTGTGCAAATTATTGGACGCTCTAGAGAGATCTGAATTCAAGGTTCGTTGAATAAATCGTAGGCTATTGTCTATAGGTAAAAACATAATGTTAATGACCCTATTATTGTGTTGGTAGCATAGAATTGAACATAAAAATCTTTGATTACCTAGTAAAGGAATAAGTAGGTAAGTCTTGGACCTAAGTACTCTGTAAAAGGAATATGCAAGTAGTACCTACGGTACCTACCTAATTAATTTACTACAGAAAAAAATAACAGCGTTAAATATGTCGGTAGATATTCGGTGATGCACGTATTTTCAAAATGTTTATATTTTGAAAGCTGTGTATAGTAGGTACTAGGTACCTATTACAGGGTTCGTGTAAGTTTTCCGAAGAAACTCGGTACCTACCTACCTTACTCCACTATACCAATTAGAGCAATCTAACGATGCTGTTCGTAGGTACTCTAAACAGTTCACGAGTTCAAATTAATTGTGAGACCACCGACGGTTATTAGGTTCACTACTAACTCCAAGTAGGTGTTATCCAGCTGCTAGGTAATTGACCCCTTCATGAGAAAATAAACTTACTATGACAACGTGTATCTGATGCATCGACTTGGCCGTCCTCCATCCGATCCAAGCTATTGAACATGTGATTATGGCCATCATGAGGAGCAGTATTGCTGGGTATTCCACATTAACTCCAATAAAATGGCGATAAATAAAGAGCCTGTATAAAAGAAAACCGCTCGCGCCAAACAGTACAACCGCTGACATCTGTTGACAAAGAACGGAAAGTCGGAAACTCAGAATATTATTACCCGACCGTTTATAAGAGTCGGCATGGCAAGTGATTTTCGTAGAAATTTAAGCGGTAGAGTACGACAACTAGCGACACTGGTAGTTTGATTACAGTTCAATTTATTTTTGTAGTGTTACGTTGATTTCACGTTCGTTGCACTCGATTAAAAAAACTTTAGCAATTTAATCATTGTTAAATATGTGTCACCGTTTCTAAAACTAAACAAGTGACTAATTTAAATGAACCACATAATAAAATTGTTTGCTTTGTTATTTCAACGAGTAGATCTCTATCCGTCTTTCGACTTAGTTGTTATGACAACAAAGTAGAAATCGCTGTTGCAGCACAGAAAAACAAAGTGAAATTAATAACGAAAATAAACAAATACTCACCGCGAACAGTACGTTGAATGTTAAGACGAGGTATTTCCAACAGTTTGTCGAGAGAGCCATTGTGATAATTCCCGTTCACATGTCAGTAATCTTGTTTTAAACTCGACTCATAACAAAGAGCCCGGGGCCGTATGTTTGTGTACCTACCTACAGCGAACGCAACCCGCGAGTCTCGCGACACGAGTGATGCAACGACGCCGCTAACTGTACGAAATTAAACATTCGACGTTTTTATCTTCAGAACGTAACTTATCGCGTTATCTTTTATTTTATAAAAAGGGCGTGTTGAAATCGATGATGCTACTAAATATTTCTAAGAAAATAGCGCTGGCTAATTTAACGTTGAAGTTGATTCCCTGTTATCACCTTATCTTGATAAGTATGTGAGTTAACGTTTGTCGTAATCTAACCTACTTTCGTCGGTACGGAGACAGAAGTTTACTTTCCGCGAAGAACTTCAACTCGGCACGAGCTATAAATAAACAGGTTGACACTTCTATTTACGTGTGGTGTACATAAAAAACTATAATGCTTCTCCTATGCCAGTGTCTATGAAATGTACTTACCTTCCAGACATAACGTTTGCTGCATGCATTTCTCTTTGTTTTTTTACAAACGTAAGAAAAAACAATAAGGTCATTTTAAAATTCCCGCTATGTAAGTATTGCCCAGATTAATAAGTTATTGTTTGAATTAGCAACACTTTATTGAAGAGTTTAAAAAAACAATAAATTATTAAAACAACAAAAACTAAAGTAGGTAAGTTAGTAAGTAGTTCAGTAGTAATCGCAAAGGCATAAATTCTTCACAAGCGAGTCCGGCAAAGTCTCCAATTGGACCACGTCCATTATTCTCCTTACTTCTTCTTCTATATCGTCACTAATAGGGCCCACCTGCCGAGCAGTACGCAACATGGTCCTTGCTTTATCTAAGTTCCTTTCGTACATTCCCAGTAGAGCTAAAACAGCCCACCCATTAGCTAATAAAGGCTCTGTTTTAACTGCACAAGCTACCCAACGTTCAGCTAAAACATGTTCACCCATTTTACCATAAATACGGCCAATAACAAGAGCCGTATGCGAGCAAGGACATATTTTATGAGCGCGTGCAGCTCTTTGCAAAGCTGCTTCAGGGTTAGACTTCATTCCACCTAACGCAGCAGTTAAAAGCAAAGCTGGGCAAACATCTGATCCAGCTTTCTCCGCTTCTATCAAAGCATTTTCACATTGACCATCCCAGCCGCGAAGGCAAAGCAAACAAGTGGCCCGCATTTGAGACATATGAGCGGACGGACCAAACCTTTTTATACCTGCTTCAGTCATCTCCAACGCTTCATCAAGTTGACGTCGCAATAGCAACGATGCACCGCGAACGTAGAATATATCAGGGCCTACTGCACAATCTTTAGAAGTGCTGCCAAGGGTGGGACAACCTTCCTCGATGCACTGGAGAAGCCGCTCACTGAACTTGTAACATCGAAGACACAGGAAGAACGCAGCCGCGATCAGCATTGGGTTATTTGATGCTAAGGCAGATGGTATCCAAAACACTTCTTCCTCTCCGCTCGCGTCAATCCACCGCTCTAGAACCTTTTTCCATTGTTTGGGAAGCGTATAAGATTTTCTCATCTTCTTTCCTGCTACGAAAGCCGCATAGTAATTGCCATTATAATGATAGAAAGCGTGCAATGCAGCCCAGCTGATGGCATTAGTTGTTCCATCAGAATAATCCCCTTTTACAGCTATACGGAATGCAGCATCCGCTACTACTAGTGAATCATCATCTTTGTCAAATTCAAGACCTCCTATAGTCCACAGCATGTATCTGTTTCTTGGTTTAGAACATAGAGCTTCTAGCAAATAATTCTTAGCGTCGATTTCTTTGCGCTCTTCCAAACAACGCAATACCTTAGGGAAGAGTGCTCTTGGATTACTGCCGCCAACCTTCAGGTTGGACTGAATATGTTTATCTGCAATTCTATTGTCTCCTGCCATACGACATCTTGCTGCTGCAAGTCGCCATGACAGGCGCGGATGAGGTGGTTGAGGAGCAAACGATGCTGTAATCGCTCGCCTGCTAGCAGCATGTTGTTTCGTAACAGTGTCTTGCCACTCAATGTTGGAACATTCGCCAGGTGGAAATTGCTTGAGCATCGTTCTCACGCGCATAAGCAGGCGATTGGCAGCCGTTCTTTTTATGCTCTGGTTCATTGGTATAGACCCCCTACAAGCCATTCCACTCAATTCCTTATGGACAGCCAAAGCACCGCCTTCGAGTCGAATTCGTCCTACATCTACCATAGGATCATCAGGCACCGGATCAGCTTCCAAAACATCAATGGGCCCAGTGGGTCCATCAGGTGGTAGAAATCCAATAGTCTCATAAAGCGTCACCATCTTTGTTTTGGGTGTTAAAGAATCGATTAAATCAAATCTCATAACAACGTAAGCGGTGTGGTGATAATCATCTAATACCTGATCTGTATCCTGGCGTGTGCTCGCTTTAGCACTTGTAGGTGGAAGTTCTAGTAATGGACCTAGTCGGTCAGGTAAACCGGCCTCGTTATAAGGCAATAATTTGGTGCACGTTGTAACTCCATGTTGACCTGGCTCTAGTAGTACACCAGCGTCAATATATCCCATATAACGTCCCCGCACGTCTATTTTGCCTGCCTTAGGCACTCCAGCTACTTCTATAAAAAACTCACTATATAATCTATCGCGCAGTAACACAGGATCTACGAGAACTCTTTTCATTGCATTCCAATAAAACGATCGACATTGAGTCGTAGTTTTAGGATGAAGATCTTGGGGGATGTATTTATCGTCAGTGGGAACGCTAAAACCGGTGCGGGCCGCTTGGCCAGCGTTGCTGGCGGCTGCCCACACGATTTTATCTGCGTCGGCAGTGCTTAAAGACATTCCAAAATTAATGGATGGTGGGTCATGAATACCATTTAAACCAATCGCACTAACATATACCGTACCATCCCTTGCGTAAGGCATACAGTGTGCTGAAATCATAGTAATAAGTAAAGGAGTCATAACATTATCCATGGGACCACTAGTTGCTATTCGGACTTGGAGCTCGCATCCCGTACTTTGGCCTGTAGTTATATAATTAAGAGGTATCGTTATAAATATCTCTTGTTCGCCCAACAACAGCGGTAATAAGTCTACTGTTCCACCTGCGCGGTTATCTGAGTTAAGCAATGGATCAGGATCTTTAGCGCCTTTAGCACCAATAATACGAAGTAGAAAAAGTAATGGCATCTCAGCAACTTTCGCTTGATAATATGGGTCTCTGAGATTCATTGGCAGAGTCTCTGCCTCCAGAATAATATCCTTATACCATTTTCCATCCAAAATGATCACTCCATTGAAAACTGTGAGAAGAAGCCACTCACCAGGACCTGGAGGGTCGCCTAAAAGCTCTAAAGAAAGACTCACATTACGTGGTTCAATGAAACTGTCATCAGATTCTCTATCAGTAGTTGGAGTTTTTGTTCCTAGGTTAGAATCTTTATTTTTAGGAGGCATCGTATACAATATGAGGGAAAATTTGTTTCTTCTACTTTTACCTCAGGCTTTTATGAGATGAGATGGAATCACAAATTATTATTATTCAATAACTTATCAATTCTCTGCAAGTGTCAAATGCATAGAGAATATAATCCTAATAATAATCACTATGTATAATACAAAATGCCAGTACCATCGCCCAGCACCATGGCTATCACAGCACTACAGTACGTAGGCGTCGTATTCTCTTTTTAGGGTTCCGTACCCAAAGGTTAAAACGGGAACCCTATTACTAAGACTTCGCTATACGTCCATCCGTCCGTCTGTCACCAGGCTGTATTTTATGAACTGTGATAGTTAGACAGATGAAATTTTCACAGATGATGTATTTTTGTGGCCTCTATAACAACAAATACTAAAAAACAGAATAAAATAAATATTTATGGGGGCTCTCATACAACAAACGTGATTTTTTTGCTCTTTTTGATAGATACGGAACCCTTCGTGTGCGAGTCCGACTCGCACTTGGCCGGGTTTTTTTTAATAACCACCACGAAGCTTATAATTCTTTAATACATTTTATTTTTGAACGAAACTTAGAAAATGTGTCTGTCAAATGCTGTCACGCAAACGTCAAGTGAAGTGACGTACTTGTCAATGACGTTACAGATTTTATTTTTCTTATTTGTTTGATTTTGATTTCATAAAATAATTATAAGCAATAAGAAAAATGTTATAAGATGTACACGTTACTACACGGTTTCTACAAATATATAGTACAAAAAGACGAGTATTGTGTTTTAATATTGGGACTTGATAATGCAGGCAAGACGGTAAGGATCGTTTTCTTTTGACGATGATTGCAAACTTTATTTTGAACATTATTAATTTCTATAGCAATGATACACGAAGCACGGACTTGCATCTAGCTTATATTACAAAAAGAAATGTGATTCTGATACTTATTTGGCTTTACAGACGTATTTGGAGGCTACAAAAACAAAATTTACTAGGAAGTATAAGGCAATGAATCCTAGCAGAATAACCACAACAGTTGGTTTGAATATAGGTAAAATTGATGTGGAAGGGGTGAGACTCAGTTTCTGGGACCTTGGTGGACAGCAAGAATTGCAGTCTCTATGGGATAAAGTATGTAATGAGTAGTAAATTAAAAATAATAATTGTCATGTACTCAATGGAAAAATAACTTGGCAGACTGTTTTTTTAATGTTGTATAGTTTACATAGATCTTTCTTTATGGTTTTTATTTATAATTATGTATTTTTAGTAAAACCTTCAATGTGAACACTATTATTATAGTATTATAATGAAGGTGTAGGATTTTTTTTTCAACAAATGGTTTGACAATGTTCTTTTTTCAGTACTATGCTGAATGTCACGCTGTCATTTACATCGTTGACTCATCAGATAGAGAAAGAGTTTCAGAATCAAAGGAAACTTTTGGTTAGTATTATCTATATAAGGTAATCAATAGATGGCGACACTGTGCAAGTAATAGTTTCATTCCAAATTTACTATGCAACAATGTAACTGCACTGGTACTTAAGTAGTGCTCTCAATGGAGGTCACACTCACCTTGTCACTAACTAATTAGCTCATAGTTCCATGGCTGAACTTGCATACATAAAAATACTCAGTTTTTTAATAAATTGTGTATCATGCCATCAATGGCGGTCCGAGTAGTATTGCCATTTGTCCACATCTCATACTTATTAATGAGAGTCATAGTTATTTTTTATTTTAAATGATGCAATAACCCCGCAACTAGATGTTGAAGAGATAAGAAAAAAATTACATTTAGTGCTAGATTAGGCTTCAACAAAAATATTTTATTTTGAATTGAGGTAATAATATATAGGTGAGACATATATGTATTAAACCTATTGCATGCTTCTTTCAGTAATGTAAAAGAAGTTCGTAGGCTTAGCATGACAGCGTAGACATAAGTTTTGTCTCTTTCAACTGTCAGATTTGTGGAGAAAATGACGTCATATGGCACCATGTTCAGAACAAAAAGCTCGAAGTTACGTCTTTTGACAGTTGAAAGAGATAAAACTAATTTCTATCCTACACAGTCATGTTCAGCCTACTGGCCGTAACTGGGATCGCCCCTAGTTGATTGCATGTATGACACCCATGGTAAAACCTTTGCTTAGTTTGGGATCATACCATGGGTTGCTGTACACATACAAATGCTAAAATATTTCGCAGATAGAATGATAGCATCGGAGCACCTCTCAGGGGTGCCGTTGCTGGTGCTGGCCAACAAACAAGACATTCCAGACTGTATGGGTGTGCACACTGTGAAGCCCATATTCAACCAGAATGCACACCTCATCGGCGCGAGGGATATCATGCTCATGGCGACCTCTGCACTTACTGGGTAATAATAATTCTATCAACGTGTAAAAGGCGAAGTGACTGAAGCCCTATATTGGGTGCTATTGAGTTGAATCAGCGAATTTTTCTCCCTCTTTTGAGCTGGGTTTTGTGCAAAGTTACGAAAATGGCGCTTGAGTCAATTCGTCTTTTGAGCGTTGACATAGTATGTTTGCTCATCAGGTATATAATATACTTATAGTTAAACTCAAAACAGATGGTGGTTTTTTAGAATATATGAATAAATTAAGTCTAAACCCTAATCATAGTAACTATGCAAAATTAATATTAGCATCTAAAGTTGTACTACATTTGTAAGTGCTTCATAAAAATATAACGATAAAAGTGGGTTGTAATGTCTTTGCAAATAAATGAAAATGTTCTTGTAAGGGCTGTTATCATGTCATCACATCCTTTACAATGAATAACCCAAAACATTTTTATCTAAACTAAGCAATGCTTAAACTATGATTGGGCCGTCAATTAGACGGCATTACTGGTTTCCGAGTTCGATTCTTAAGATCTCAATTATGAAATTTCTAAGATAAATAAAAAATCAGGAAGCTCCGATTTTTTTGTAAACACCTGCTTACCCCATGAAAAAATACAAGCACTATGTTTAAATTATTTAAGCATTGATACGGCATTCTCAAATTAATCACCCATTTATGTAATTGATACATTATTAATAGGTTGCACTTCATTCAAAAGGCCAGTCAAATTGTTTTAACGATTATGTCACCTAATCACCTATTATATTATTACAGAGACGGTGTAGACGAAGGCATACGGTGGCTAGTGGACTGCATAAAACGCAACAGCGTCGACCGACCGCCGCGCAATCACGAAGACAACTTATAAAGGCGGCACCCGCACCCGGTGCGTGTGATATATGCCTTACAACACCGACCGAACCACTGCCGATACGATGAATAATAATTAGTATTCCTATTAAGATAATGATGTGACTCGTTCGGCCCATTGTTTTGTACATACAGTATTGACATTTAAGAATAAAACATTAATAGAACCAGTGCTGTATTGCTATCCTTTTTCAGTGATAAATTGTACCTTTGATAAGAGATACGGGCTGTGACTGGATATTTGAGGAGCACCTGATAAAGCATTCGTGATAACAGTACAGTTTGCACCGTCGTGAAATGTTGTCACAGTTGGTGAAATGTTTACATTAGAAAAGTTTTAGTATTTTTGGTGTTTGTTTTAAATTACAATTATGGCTTATCCTATGTATGAGGTTGATTGGAGTGTGCTGCCCCCAGAACAGAATAGAAGGTAGGTGCTTAATAAAGGATGATTGATCACTGATAATGTTTGTAGGTCAATGATCTAGTATCTCCATTTTTTTCTATACTAATTCAAAGTGGAATCTTCACGCGCGTGGATACGAATTGGGTAGGTAGGTTTAAAGAGATGGTGAATAGGAAAATAAAGCGGATATAGTTTTCCTGTCTCCAAACAAGTTTTCCACGTATGTACCGTTCGTTGTGGTAGAGTTCGTTCAGGAATTCAGGACCCACAAGTTGTTACTTTTCCTTTTTCCTCATCGTCATAATCTATATGTTTTAACAGTTCGTGTTAACTATTGGAATTGAAACTGAACAAAATAAATAGAGAACATTTATTATTGTAGTTTCACTATTAAATCGTATCTAAAAATTTAAATTTACACAAAAGGATAGTGAGTTGATCAAAAATTAGGCAAACGTCATGTGTGCGAGTCACGGCGGCCATGTTGAATTTCTTGCAACGCACCACGGAAATGTCAGCTGGCAATTTTATTATTTCCTTGTAATTATTCTATTAAACCGCTAAATTTTGCCGAGAGGTTCTCTTTCTGTGATAATTTGTGAACGGAAAAATGTATGAAAACCGAGAATAGGGTGTAATTAGAAGTGAAAATATGACAGAAGTCAGTCAAAGTTGGCATGCGATTTCACTTGCATTTGTATGGTTTATGACGAAATAAAATGCTTCTAGACTGAATAGATACGTGTAAATTGTTCTTTAGTTCCTTACGTTATGATTCTAAGAGTATCCAAGTGTTCGTTTTTGTAGAAAAGTGTATTTTTCGTTCGACTGGTTTTTGACCTTCCGTTCCTCGCACCTGGCCCCGTGAACACCGATTACCTGAACTCGTCAACCGGCAGGACCATCTGTTGTCGTTTGTAAAGAATAATAATAATCGGACAGGATGAACGGCTCTGAATCCGGGTAATTACACAGCTCTTTAATAAATAGGTTATAACAAAACAGGTATCTACATAACGCAGTTTTTATGAATGACATTTGATGATAGAGATGTGCTTTTAGGCCAGTGTGTAAAACCTTATCTAAATGCATGAATTAGATTGTTACACACCATCTAATTGTATAAACTTCCTATGCAATTTAATGTCTACTGCATTTGATTGGCTATGATCTCATTGTTTATATAGTATGCTTGAACCACTTGCAGGTAAATGTAAACTAATATTCTACCATGTAGTGGAGACTAGTAACCAGCTGGTAACACATATTGTACAATAATGTTCTATTTACATGACTTTTGTTCCCACTCTTTGTATTCCAATGTTTTGTTTCATTGGAATACCATCAAAATAATATAATCACAGAAGACATTCTATTCCCCTGATAAAGGTTGTATTTACAGTAAAAGTTATCATTTTTATTAGATAGGTACCTCCCATATTTACAAATTTTTCAAACATTGTTGATACCTTTTTTATATACCAATTGACTTAAGAAATAATCAAGCTACTCATGTATTATATATATCCACTATAATGTCTATTTGAAAATGTTATGTATATAGTTTGGATTAAGTAAATAAGTAGCCCGGCCACCCAGCAGCAATAGAGTAAATGGAAAACTTGGTTACCTGAGCTATAAGAACATAGTTACTGTGAAGTTCCCAGATTGACTACAGAACCCTAAAGACAGTCCTATTGTTCTGCAAATTTCCCTCCAAAGTAGAACTAGGGTTTAAATAATCTATGCCCCTACCTACTAACTGAGTAACAATCACATTTCACAAAATATATTAAGCTTGGAAAACAGTAACCATGGAGTTTCTTGCCCATACTTCTCCAAACAAAATGCATTCCGAATGGGTGGTAGAGATAATATTTTTATTTTTCATTTATTGACAATTCATATTCTGTTTCTGTAATGTACTACCATTTAAATATATCAATCTGTTTCAAACTCAATAACAGAGACTGAAATTTCATAATCACATAGTCAAATATTTATGCTTCTTATCAAGAGTGTGTAGTCAAATATGTTAACAGGTATTCTGTCTATATACATCCTTGTAATAGATTGAAAATTAACATACATAAGCCAGTAAGCTAGCTATTTAGCTATCAATAACAATCATATTTGACCCATGTATGATGGTATGAACTTATCAATAACCAATTTAGGTGGAAGTAGGACATTGATTCTAAATGGTAGACAATTGCCACAAGATTTTTAATTGTTGCATATTTATATTATAATAATAGAAACACATTTTGCAATAAATAAGTATACCATATGTTACTCAGTGATAATGTAGCTTTCTAATGGCATAATATTTTTTTTAAAGTTGGTTCAGTAGTTTTTAAGTCTACTCCGTACATACAAAAATACAAATCTGTATAATATTAGGTAGTATAGATAGGTGCCTACTCTACAAAATTTACATCGAAAAAAAAATATTTTTTAAAGTCAGTCCTCTCCCCTACTACTCCAACCAACCTGATTATAGTTGTGAGACTGATCGCAGGTCAAATCTATACAAATAAATAAAATTGGAGTGTCTGTTTGTAATATCAAAATAACACTTTTTTACCAAATGCGTATGAAAGTATATATGATACCTATAACGAAAACGCATTTTTTTTTTTTTTGTCTGTCTATCTGTCCGTATGTTTGAGGTAAACTTCTAAACGGCTGAACCGATTTCAATGGGACTTTCACTGACAGATAGCTGACGTTCCAAGGCGTAACTTAGGCTACTTTAATTTTAGAAAAAGCATTAGGGTTCCGCGGGAAAAACATAATACCCATATTTCCGGGTAATCTCCCTAAAGTCCACGCGGGCGAAGTCGCGGGCACAGCTAGTACATAATAAAAAAAAAAAAGTCAGTCCTCTCAACACTATAACATAATACCAGTCTTGAAATTTAGTGCAAAAACAAACATATCTGCTGGACCTTGAATTGGGGTGTGATGATTTTTTGTAAAATTTGAATATTTTGTTCACAGGTTCAACCCGGCATTTAACATTGCCACTATAAAGCAAGTGGTAAACGAGGCGATAGAGAGAGGTAAGCATAGCACACCATTCTTATGTATTAAATACCAAATAGGTCAGGTAAAATGTCGGCCACTATGCCCGTGAACTTTGCTATATCTTTAAAATAGGTAGACTGAATGATTTATTTAGTATAAATGCGTTTTCAGCTTGTGTTTTAATCTAAACACTACCTTTAACATTCTTGTACAACATTAAATAAATAAATGAGAATATGTGATCAGTAAAACATAAGCTAAAGATGCAGGATAACTTTAGCTAACAATACTAACCATATTTTAGTACATTTGATGTAACATTTAGTAGTTTTTCAAACATCTAAATAGATTATGAACTGATTGCTTGGTGTAGTGGTCTGAGCGTAGACCGCTCGGCTCACTATACTTTGCGGTTGCGGGTTCGATTCCCGCCAGCGTAAATTTTCGAATATGGCCTTTACGGAATTGGTCCTGGTCTGAGTGTAAATGGAATCGCCCCCAGTCCATTTTATGGTAGAAGGGCATAGTACCCATAGTACAAGCTTAGCTAAGTTTGAGAATGAGCTATGAATACTCGGTACTCATACGGCTATACTATTATACAGATTTTTGAAGTATATTAAATTTTTTATATGAGACTGTAATTGTAGCATGTGCACCAAGACTAGACTTATGTCACGGAATATGTCGATTTTATCTCTTTCTCTCGTATGAAATAAGATAGAGAGCGAGTGAGCGAATCCGTGACAGAGGTGTAGTCTTGACATGCGTGCTAACCCCCACTGGTTTAGTTTGACGCGTGGTATTGTGGCACAGCAATTCAATCCTTATGTATATAGCAACAGAGTACATTTTCAAATCAAGTCCGGCGCTTTAGAATGTAGAAAACCGGAGTTTTTAATAGTTAGTATCTAAGTATTCGCACTCATAACAAGATGCACTGATGAATGCTTTCTATGTGTGTTGTGTCGTCCGTAACAGTCGCGCCGGTTTCAGTGCGGATGCCGACGCCGACGAGGCTCAGAGATCTGATACGACAGATCAGGGCCGCGAGGACTGCGGCCGAAGAACGAAGTGTGGTGAACAAGGAATGCGCGTACATAAGGTCCACTTTCAGAGAAGAAGATAGCGTATGGAGGTATGACTGATCGCACTTTGAAATAAAACTATTTTACGGATTCTATCGCGTTTATTTACTATTTTATTTTCCCGCCGTTTCGGCTGCTTTACAGCAACCATGGTCACGGGGGGACTGAGGTGTTAGACGTCCTGATGTCATAGTTAATAACTGGGTACCCTCATATTTAGTTGTTGTTTGCGGTCCGATCCACGCAGAAAGTGCTCACAGTGTCTTGAGGTCTTGCAATGGTACGCTTGGTTTTGGATTTAATCATATTAATTACTGGATCCCAAGTTGGTGGTAGCACCCAGCCAACTTCCCTATTGAAATTAGGATGTACTTACTAAATATTGCTGGAAATTGTGTGGACTTTTCTAGAAAATACACATTCGCCTGGGCACACTGAGATGTCAAAACGGTCCCGACACATTGTTGCCAATACCAAAACCAACTGTATTGACTCAAAGAAAAAGTTCATTATTCAACGGAATGACATTGACAGCGCGAATGAATTTAGACGCGTGCAGGCGTGGCTTTTACCACAGAAATTCAATCTTTATTTATATTGTTACAGAGTTTGTTTTAGTATTGGCGAAAAATTCTGAAACGCGTCTTTTGACGCTCCGGTGTGCTTAAGACTTAATGTTTTAGTGTTGTGGACTTTTGCTCGTATCCCTCTCGTATTGAATGTGAGCGAGCCGAATAGAATTGCAATAAGCTCGCCCCTATTACGTTGGGACTGAAATACGTCGTCGTCGTCGTTATCCTATTTTTTTCGACTAAATTCGTGCGGGTTCTACGAGACTTGTCGATGCTCTAACCGCTTCGTTCTCATTGGTTGTCATACTAAATTCTGGCTTACAGGATTGACAATGGTGGGAATGTGTGATGGGATCAGTGTCGCTCCCTCTCTGTCTCAATTCATACGAGAGAACGAGACAAAACCAACGTATTCAACGAGATAAGTTAGGTCTTGGCGGACATGCTATAACAACAATTCCGTATAAAAAATTATATACCTTTATTGCGCATTGATGTCATACTACTAATACCAATTGACACTTAAGTGTTATCTATCCTTAAACATGGAGTTTTTGCGTAGCAGTTATTAATGTACAATATATCCGAAACCCTATCTCGAAGATCCAAATAAAAAGATTATCTACCTAACAATGTTTGTCTATCCATCAAAATATACAGGATGTATCAGAAGTCCGAAATAATACTTTGGGTACTACGGTAGGTCATATGTGGATGCTTAGTAGCACAGTTTTTACATATCATACTTTCTGAGTTATAGTATAGACCTTTGAATATTTGTCACAGGTATCGTGTTCTGGCCTATGGGTAAATCCATAACCCTATTTTACAGCGTGAACGTCACTAATGAGGGGCTCGAGATATCACGAGTTATCGTTGACGACTAAAAACAATTGAAAAAAATGGTCAAATTTCGATCAAATTATTATACCATTCAGTTACTGGTATACCCGATACTGATGCAGCCGTCAAAGTATGATTTCGGACTTCTGAAACACCTTGTATAGAAGCCTTTGTGCGGTTGGGCATAGATCAACTATTCAATCGAGGATCGCTTTAGTAAGATCTCGGTACATTGATTTTCAAGATTTCCTTAAGTAAATTTCTCGATAAGAACGAGGAATATTTATCTGATAATAACACGACCTAGCGATGATACGAAGGCGCGTGAAGGACGTTCGTAAACCACAACACAAACCGCACGTTATAGTGTTACAAGACTGCGTAAACTGTTTACTATATTTAGGGTACCTACCTACATGTATTTTTTTTCTAATTATTATTTTATTATTATTAGTCTATAACGTCCCACTGCTGGGCAAAGACCTCCCTCCCCTTCCTCCATTCTTGTCTATTTTGAGCCAAGATTGGCCACTCCTTTCGATGGAAGTCCAGTTCATCCCGCCATCTTCTTCTGGGCCTGCCGCGATGTCTTCTTGCATTGCATTTTTTTAATTACTTGCTAGTAATTCCCCGATAGGGTAGACAGGGGGGCAATGCAGTGTACCGACTCTACGCCGATATATTTTAGTCCCAATTTAATAAGGGGGCGATCTTATTGCTGTTATACCGGGCACATTCCCCCTCAATACGAGAGAGATTGAGTCATAGTTCACCACGCTTTCCCAGTGTCTGTCTGTAAACGTGCAGGTTTCCTCACACTGTTTGCCTTCACTGGTCAGCAACTGGTAATCATTATTGAAAATGAAATTCGCACTTGAAATATTAAAATCCCAGAGATGCACGTGCTAGCTGTCCTAATATAGAAATCTCCAGTTACTTAATTATAAATAGAGTATAATCCAACCCCAAGTGTACAATTCAAACCAATTTGAATTTACTGCAGTTTAAATCAAATCACAAATTCGTTATAACAGTTGTAAATTACGTTTAATGGGCCTGCACGATCACTAGAGCGGGGACGTAGGGACAGCGAATGGAGACATAAAATTTACGAGCCAAGTTCACGAACGCTTATTGGATTAGTCCCGTGTTGCCTTTACCCGTGTCCCAACATTTCATTTATTTTTATAATGAGCGCATAAAGCCGTATCGGAACTAGGGAGAGGTTACTATCCAAATCGATTATCGATATGACACCATTTTTGCCATTAGCAAAACGAATTGTATTAACTCACAGATAAAGCATATTTTTCAATAGCTTGCCCTAGTATGTTTTGGATGTTACTGACTGCCATCTAGGACCTAAATAGAACGAGGGTTGTTTAATCATACGGTAATGTTAAAACAGATGTCGAAACATCGCGAAGTTGCTGTACATCCACATGCTTGGCTACCCGGCGCACTTCGGGCAGCTGGAGTGCCTCAAGCTGATCGCGAGCCCGCGGTTCACGGACAAGCGTGTGGGGTACCTCGGCGCGATGCTGCTGCTGGACGAACGCCAAGATGTGCATCTACTCATCACGAATTGCCTTAAAAAGTAAGTACTTAGAGCGCTTTCAGACTAAAAAATACAGCACATACAACAAGTTCCATATATAATGATCGAAAACGGACAAGTAATAAAATAGCAAGCATAGGCTGTGGTGATGTTTACCGCAGTGTTACCTGTGACAAAAGGCGCCTGACTCATCGTATGCTGGAGGGGACGGTGTCTCCACCAGCGCTGATTTCCAGCCAGGGTCTTCTCTCACCCTGGTTAAGTCCTACCAATGTCAGCTCAATCAGTGGTGAATCCGAGTAAAAATTAATGTTGGAAAAAGAACAAATAAGCTAGTGTATAAACTTGTTTTTCGAAGTGCGTATAGGTGTGCCTTTTCCCACACGCGCAACTCGTACAAGCATTTACGTGCTTGTAAGCTGGTATAAGCGCGAGCCGCGATGTTTCAATTGTCTCTTCGTCGGTATCCATGTTGCTACTGACACTCGCCACCACCGGTTTGAGCGTACACGTCGGAATATGCCCAAGGACGCGCGTTCGGCTTTCTAACGCCGTAACGACAGTATACGCAAAAAAAAACGCCTAGTGTATTAAAGCCCCTTGAAACAGATATTTCGTACCATTAAGAGCGTCAAGCGCGTGCGTCAAAATGTTTGCCAATCCCAAAATGAACTCTGTGGCAATATGCATAGAGATTGTATTTCTGTAGTTAAAGCCACGCGTCAATATTCGCTCGAGCTGTCAGGGTCATTTAGTAGAAGAATGAACTTTTTCTATGAGTATACACAGTTTATTTTGGTATAGCAAAAATCTAACGTGCTAGTGTCGACTCCCCAGTGTTTCACTTTATTTTGTGATAACAATATGACGACATTTAGTCACAGGAAGTATTATGTAGTGAACGCGTTTAACTGCCGTAATCCATGTCCGGTGCGTCGCGCCGCCCGCGCCGGCGATTTAATAAGTACATTAGTATACAATACATGGGCGCAGTAGTACAATGGTAGCCATGGCTCCTGTTTATAGGACACACATGGACGTATAAAAAACCGGCCAAGTGCGAGTCGGACTCGCACACGAAGGGGTCCGTACCATTATCTATAAAAACGAGCAAAAAAATCACGTTTGTTGTATGGGCGCCCCCTTAAATATTTTTTTTATTCCGTTCTTTAGTATTTGTTGTTATAGCGGCAACAGAAATACATCATCTGTGAAAATTTCAACTCTCTATCACGGTTCATGAGATACAGCCTGGTGACAGGAGGACGGACGGACGGACAGCGAAGTCTGAGTGATAGGGTTCCCGTTTTACCCTTTTTAGGGTTCCGTACCCAAAGGGTAAAACAGGAACCCTATTACTGAGACTTCGCTGTCCGTCCGTCCGTCCGTCTGTCACCAGGCTGTATCTCATGAACCGTGTTAGCTAGAGAGTTGAAATTTTCACAGATGATGTATTCCTGTTGCCGCTATAACAGCAAATACTAAAATACTGAATAAAATTAATATTTAAGGGGGCTACCATACAACAAACGTGATTTTTTTTGCCATTTTTATAGATAATGGTACGGAACCTTTTGTGCGCGAGTCCGACTCGCACTTGGCCGGTTTTTTTTTCATTAATTGTTTAGCGAGTTTCCGTCTGACTTTTTTTCCATGTTCACTAGGGATAATAATAATGGCACATAAATCTTGTAGATAAGCCTTAACGTATTTTAAGGCTATTCTTAGATAAGGCTTTACAAGGCTTCCCTTTACAATCTTCGGTGGAAGGTAGGTCTGTTAGGAATAATGAATAAATTTACGAGTCGGTGAACTCAAATATCCCCCAAAAAAGGGTTGCCGATACTTTTTTTTTATGTCAGTGGCCAGTTATAAGGAGCATCTGAATTTGAATATTTATTTTGCAGCGGAAAGTATCGTACCATTTTAACAGAATTGAAAAAAGGTTCTAAATCTGTCTGATTCGTATGTATTTTTTTTCATGTTTAAGAGAGAGAAAACGTAACAGAGGCACGTTTTCTCTACATTAAATCCACCTAATTTAATTCGATATTGATATCAGTGTACAAATCACTTACAATTGCATTTTTAGGGTTCCGTACCCAAAGGGTAAAATCGGAACCCTATTACTAAGACTTCGCTGTCCGTCCGTCCGTCTGTCACCAGGCTGTATCTCATGAACCGTGATAGTTAGCGCGTTGAAATTTAAACTAAAAAAAAGAATAAAATAAATATTTAAGGGGGCTCCCATACAACAAACGTAATTTTTTTGCTGTTTTTATAGATAATGTTACGGAACCCTTCGTGCGCGAGTCTGACTCGCACTTAGCCGGTTTTTTAAAGTATAATAATGGTCTACTGAGCAAAATCTTTTACGATATTTTTTTATACCATTCAGTTGTGTAACTAATACTCGTGCAAACGGTAAAGTATTACTTTCTACTTTTGATAAACACCGTATATTCAAATTTCTCACAATTTCATAGCAAAAAAAATGTTCATTGACTTGAAATTTTACTTTCAAATGCACAGTTTGTAATTAGTACGTATTAGGTGCATGTTTCAATATATTACGTGATACGCGGTCGACTGCCAACTTTATCTCTCACACACTGGGGCGTCAATGTTCGCGCGTAAAATTTTCTGCCATTGCAAAACGTACCGTATTGACACACGAAAACAGTTAATTCTACAACGAAATGACACTGACAGTGCGAGCGAATTTTGACGCGTGGGGGGAGTGGCTTTAACTACCTACTACTACAGCCCTTTTTAACGCCCCACTGCTAAGCACGGGCCTCCCCTCAATGCGAGGGGGATTCGGGTCATATTCCACCACGCTGGCCCAGTGCGAGTTGGCAGACTTCACACATCTATCGAAAACTAGTCAAGTTCCCTCAGACGTGCAGGTGTCCTCACGATGTTTTCCTTCAACGTTTCATAGCAAGTGATAATCTCAGATGAAAATGAGATTCGCACATGAATCCCAGACGTGCGAGCCGGTGTTTGAACCTGCACACTTCGATTGCAAGGCGTGCGATCGACCACTCGGCTACCACTGGAATTTAATCTTTATGCATATTGAAATAGACTTCGTTTTGGTATTGGCTAACATTTCGACGCGCTACCGTTGACGCCCCAATTTGCGGTTGCTTTATCGTTCGTAACTAATTGCCTAGTGTCGTTGACACCAGAGTTTCGTGTGTGCCGCCGTTTTTACTATCGGCTTTGTCGAAATCGATAAACATGACTAACGCCACAGGGTTGAGGTACCTACTAATACTATGCCGTGCCAACACGCGATGGGTAACTACGAGTTTTGGAACCTAATTATAATAAAAAATGTAGCATTTCAAACCCCGTCTCGCACTTCTGGATTTCATGTGCGAATCTCAATTTCATCCGAGATTATCACTTGCTAAGAAACGGTGAAGGGATGCATCGTGAGGAAACCTGCACGTCTTTAGAAAGGCGTGTAAAGTCCACGACCCCGCACTGGGTCAGGGTACAGCTATGGCCCACATCTCCCTCGTATTGAGAGGGAATGTGCTCGGTATAATGGCTATAGGCTCGCCCCCTATTACATTGGGACCTAAATACATCGGCGAGGAATCGGTGCACTGCGGTGCACCTGTGCCTACCCTTTCGGGAAATAAAGTCGTGATGATTATGATGTATTTTCTATTACATGACTTTGAAGTGTTTTACTTTATTTTGTGAGTTAACTAAAGCGTTCTTAAGTTTTCGTATCAATATAAAATATGCCGCCGCATTGCGACAATATATTCGGTAGGTACAATAGGTAACTAAGAAGTACGAGCGAGTTTAAGTCGTATTAGTCTTGCATATGGTATATTTTATATGAATAGCGAAGACGGGACGAATACGGCGCTTATTCTTCAACACACCTCTCCAATTAAGCCAAATGCTCGGGTCGATCCCGATAGCACCCAAACCAGGACAAATACCGAAAAGATCATTTCCGAATGGAACCCGCAGTGAGCCGTCGCACCAAGCTTAATGATCGTCCATATCTTCCGCCAGTGACCTTAACAGCAACACCCAGTTTGTTGTGGGTCTTGCCCTTTGCACCCTCGGCGCTATCGCGTCCCCTGAAATGGCGCGGGACCTGGCTTCGGAAGTGGAACGCCTGATCAAGTCGCCCAACGCTTACATCAAGAAGAAGGCCGCCCTTTGCGCCTTCCGAATCATCAGGAGGGTACCAGATCTGATGGAGATGTTTCTCCCGGCCACCAGAAGCCTGCTCACCGAGAAGAATCACGGTAAGTAGATTAGTTTAGTGGATTTTGCCTATAATTTTGTAGTAAGTATTATTATAAGATTATGTGATGTTATGTTGCACAGGATAGTATTTGCGCGAAGATTAGACTTATGTCGCACTGAGACGCTTTCTCACTTTATTCATTCATTCAAAATGTACATATTTCACAATTTGTAATGTCACAACTAGCTGTGCTACCAATGATACAGTGGTAGCACACATGCCAAGATTACCCCTGTATCATGGAATGTGTCGCGCTGACTCGCTTATTCACTGTCTCACTTAATGAGATAGAAAGAAACAAAATCTACGTATTTCATGGCCTTGTTGATGTACCAAGACAAAATTTATGTCACGGATTATATCGCTCCCACATTGAAAATTCTCAAGTCTGGCCTTAGTGGACTATGGCCTAAATACCTCACATTTAAAAGAAGCCAAATCTTAAGAAGGGTATGATGTCAATTCTGTTGTATACAAACTACAACTTCAGTATATTTGACATCACTAAAATTAATAAATACATCGCCAGACAACACATACTCATCGTATGATTCCAAACTAAACAAAGCTTGTGTTATGGGTTCCGTACAATAGACTAGGGGTGATGCCCGTTACACAGATTCCAGGGAAAATTCCTTCTTCTTCTGGAGGAAATCGAGCCCGTAAGGTCCTGGTTAGTAAGCACAGTGGCCTACGTTCAAACAACTAGATCAAACCGTCGTTATGCCATCTAGCTCATACATTACGGCCGTGAGTGGGACGACAATATGTCTCAAAACATTATTTTTTTATTGCAGGTGTCCTCATAACAGGTGTGACGCTGATCACCGAAATGTGCGAGAACAGCCCCGACACATTGAACCATTTCAAAAAGGTATGTTGACATCATTCTAAAACAAACATTGTCGTTCACATATTAAGGTCGATTTTTATTAGATCACGATTTTATATTCATTACATACTCTGCATAATCCAAAATAAACCTTATCATAGATATAATACAGTCTAATTTTGTTAACAGTAGATTGTATCTCTCGCCTATCGTACTAATAATACGTCCTTCCGTAAGAAGGGTGTTATTTATTAAGTGTTCGTGTGTAAGATTGCAGTTCGTATGAGCGATATGATATTAAGTTCCATTATTATTCAACGCGTAATGTGTGATACTAAGTGGTTCTGACACTTGGATATCTGCCAGACCGTTTAACTTGGCGTTATTAACTCGTTTATCGTTACATAGTATGTGTACGCAACGTAGATTGCTGTGCTGATATTAATTACTTTTGCTGGTAGCTTTATTATCTGTGCTCACGGTACTGACGTCAACGTTCAGTGTTTAAACAAAGTAATTTAATTTATATAATCGACGGTAGAACGTGCAAATGTCGTATCTATATCCATTTTTACACCAAGAACGAAAAACTGCTTCAAAAATTAATAACTTCTTAATAAAACTGGAAAAACATCAATGCTGTATCATAATTTTTTTTCGTCGTAGGCTGACGTTCGACGCTGCTTTTTAGGGTTCCGTATCTAAAAAGGAAAAAACGGAACCCTTATAGGATCACTTTGTTGTCCGTCTGTCTGTCTATCGGGGTGTCAAGACCCTTTTTCTCAGAAACGCGTGAAGGTATCAAGTTGAAATTTATAACTGAGACTTATGTCTGCGGTCCCTTGGTGCCCCAAAAGAATCAAATTTCTAGGTCAATTCAAGACTGACTGCAAAATCAATAACCTATAGGGTACTTCCCGTTGACCTAGAACCATGAAATTTGGCATGAAGCAAGATCTCATAGCAAAAGTAAAGGAAACAATCCGAAAACTGAAAATGTATTGTTAGAAAATGATTTTTTGCGATAACAAACTTATTTTGTAGTTACTTTGTATGGGGACACCGGTACACCAACTGCAAAGTTAAGTTTGTCTCTATCCAGTTTATCTTTTCGTTAGAGTAATGCTACCGAGCATTCCGAGCTTTCACAGCTTAGGTACGGAAGCCTCGGTGCGCGAGTACAGCTCGCACTTGGCTGGTTTTTTTTTGTGATCAATTCTATATCAATAAGTAATTTAGACCAATTTTCGACATACGACGTTTCCGCTTTCTACCGTCGATATAATATCTATTACCAGAAAATTCCCACTCATCGTATGATTATTCCAAACTAAGGAAAGTTTGTACTATGGGTACCATACTATGGACTGTGCGCTATCATAGTTACTCCCAGACCAGGGCAATTTTGGGGATGGCCTTTTCGTTATTCGCCTTTTTCTGAGTGTAACTGTGATCGTATTGTTAACATATAAAATAGTGAAGACATTTACTACAAAATCACTCTGAATTTGTGGATACAATTCTGCTGCCATACAAAAATAAAACGTATTAAATACATATGACTAATATGTATGTGTCATATCGCTTCGAATGTTAATAGAAAGCACAATTCAATGGTACCTGTGTAAACAAAAATGTTTGCTGAAGTCAGATGATTCACTGATAACTGACTTCCAAAAGGAGGAGGTTCTCAATACGATTGGTATTTTTTTTTCAATAATACTATCAAAATACACACAGTTCAAACAGTTCACCCAACCGCCGATTTTGGTCCCAATTTAATAGGGGGCTAGCCTATTGTCATTATACCGGGCACGTTCCCCATCAATACGAGAGAGGTTTGGGCCATAGTCCACCACGCTGGCATATTACGGGTTAGTGAACTTCGCACGTGTTTCTATAGACGTGCAGTAGGATTAGCATTACCGTGTCGCATTTAAATCCTCTAATTGTCGCCGCCGGCAATTACGAGCCAGACCCCGTGCGTGCCAACTAGCTCAAGGGCGTGCCCTTGAGCTAGTTGCCTCCCTTATCCGCCCTTAAGGCCTTGGTTGTAGTGCACTCTGCGCTCGCCACTACTCCGGTAAAGCTGTAAAGGCCACCTCACGGCTAACAGCGTAGTCCATATTTAAAAAAAAAGCATTACCATGTAGACAAGTTTTATCTCTTTCAACTGTCAAATGTGTCGAGAGAATGAAGTCACTGCGAGCTTTTTGTACTGGACATGGGTCGGCGTGACTTCATTTTCTCGACAAATCTGAATGTTTGCTTTCACCGTTCAGCAAGTGGTTATCATTATTGAAAATGACATTCGCACACGAAATCCCAAAGGTGCAGGCTCGGGATTTGCGTCCAATGCGGGCGTTCTACCAATTATGTTACTAACATATTAGCACCTTATTTAGGGTTCCGTACCCAAAGGGTAAAACGGGAACCCTATTACTGAAACTTCGCTGTCCGTCCGTCCGTCCGTCTGTCACCAGGGTTTATCTCATGAACCGTGATAGTTAGAGAGTTGAAATTTTCACAGATGATGTATTTCTGTTGCCGCTGTAACAACAAATACTAAAAAACAGAATAAAATAAATATTTAAGGGGGCTCCCATACAACAAACGTAATTTTTTTGCCGTTTTTATAGATAATGTTCCGTCCCTTCGTGCGCGAGTCCGACTCGCACTTTGCCGGTTTTTTATTTTAACTGTAACAGTATATACAACATAAATAGGTACCTTATGTAAATACGTGTACAGTCTCTTATCAGCTTCTGCAATAGCCGGCATTGGATTGTGTTCGCTTATCGTTAAACGCTTATCATATCAATAGAAATGTTTATACGCCCAGCGTTTGTTTTGTTCACCCATTGATTTTATAATGGACGTCTAATTTATTTGAATTTGTTATTGCGACGTTAAGCAGTGGTAGCCGAGTGGTCGAACTGCACGCCTTGCAATGAAAGTGTGCAGGTTCAAACCCAGGCTCTTACCTCTGGGTTTCTGTGCGAATCTCATTTTCATCCGTGATTACCACTTGCTATGAAAAGGTGAAGGGAAGCATTGTGAGGAAACCTGCCTTAGACATACATATGTCGAAAGAAAAGAGAAAAAAAACACGTTTCGTTTTGACATATCTCTGGGTGTAACTGGGGACGCTCCCAGTCCATTGTATGGTGCGCATAGTAAAAGCTTTGCTTGGTTTCAGTTCAAACGATGAGTATGTGTTGTCTGGCGATATTTATGTTCATAATTAAGCCTTTTAACCCGCAAACGACGCATTTAACAACAAATAAAAAACAGAATAAAATAAATATTTAAGGGGGCTTCCATACAACAAACGTGATTATTTTGACGATTTTTATAGATAATGGTACGGAACCCTCCGTGCGCGAGTCCGACTCGCACTTGGCCGGTTATTATAGAAGCGAACAAGTTGTTATCATTTTCTTTGTGAATATTATCTGTAATCCCCCCGCACACTGGGGCGTCAAAAGTCGCGCGTAATTTTTTTGCCAATACCAAAACGAACTGTATTGTCTTATAGACAAAGTTAATTCTTCAACGGAATGACATTGATATCGCGAGCGAATTTCGACGCCTTTTTTTTTTAATGGGACTAAGCCCGCTACACATTCCCACCACTGTTACTCCTGTAAGCCAGGATTGACAGCGGTGTCCATTGAAAACACCGACGTTTGACCCTCGGCGAGTCCCGGGGAAAAGCTAAATTGTCTTGGAACCCGCACGAATTTAATCGAAAAAGGTGTAGGAGGAGTTGGAAGAAAAATGTATCCACTTCCCTCCATTGCAAAGCGGGAGACAAAAATAACTGTATTGGCTGAATTGCCACAGAAATAAAGAAGGCACTACGGATGCTATTTGACATTAGTTGGACCTAACAATGTGAGCTGCATTATACTTGATTCCAGTAATAGGTATGGCAGAACCGTTTGAACGCACGGAAATTTTCTCTGGTCTCAACAAGGTCTGTGTAATATACCACTCCCGATGTTACATGCAAACTGTTTAACATATTGTTACGTTATTGTTTAATTTCGACGCCTGGCGTGACGTGACTTTTACCACAGAAATTAAATTTTTATCTATATTGACATAGAGTGTGTTTTTGTATTGGCAAACATGTTGACGCCCCATATTGTGTACTGTAAGTGTTTTGTATGTTAGTTACGACATATTTGAAACGGCATACACTAATGTTCTGTTTGTGTTGTCCCGTAGGAGAGCGGACAGCGCGAGGTAACGCACAGACGCTGGTCCATGCACCTTGATATATGTACCCCCTGGGCGCAATTCTCGCATGGTCGACATTATCTCTAATTCGATATATGTCGAAACAAAACGACCAAATTTGTCGACTACGAAATTTGTATTATTTTTTCGACTCTTATGTAGAATTAGAGATAATTTCGATCAACGAGAATTGCCCCCCGAGTCTGATGACATTGTTCACCATAATACACACGTAATATTCATATCATATTACATATTCTTTCTTATAATTTGAATAACTCTGAACAGGCTTTTGGTATAACGCTATAACTTGAAGTACCTATAATATTCGAACGGGTAAATGATTAAGTCGGCCATATAATAATAACTGATGTTTTTATACCCATAAAAAATGGAGGGTAGGTCCCCACAATTTTTTTTACCTTAAAACGTATTTCTTCACCGTTTTTAGGGTTCCGTACCTAAAAAGGAAATAACGGAACCCTTATTCGAACGAATCCCTTGTCCGTCTGTCTGTCTGTCGGGGTGTCAAGACCCATTTTCTCAGAAACGCAGGAGGGTATCAAGTTGAAATTTATAACAGAGACTTATGTCTGCGGTCCCTTGGTGCCCTAAAAAGATCAAACTTATGGGTTAACGCAATCAAAAGATACGGCGGTTTATGTTGCATTTTCAGTACATTTGCACGGGAATCAAAAACGTTCAAATAAAGGTGTGATGATGTATTTTATTTTATTTTGTACCTTGACGTAAAAAATATTTCTGTTTGGCTTGAGCCGTTTTCTATTAGAACAATTTGGGGTGATCGAAAAACAGGTATTTTTACAATGCAAGCCTCAAGAGAGATTAGATTTCTTTTTCAATTTGTTCAGAGGTGTCATTACAATGTCATCAGACTACCGGTTGAAGCATGAATGTTATGTTTATTGTGTTGGTTATATAACCATATCCATACATATATGATTTGGGGTATCTTCGAGAGCTTTGCAGTTATTGTCTTAGGATTTTACGAATTAGAGTCACGCGCGACATACTTTTTAAGACATACGAATATGAACCGTATTTATGTATAGAATAAGCACATTTTTCAACTAAATGTCACCGATGACTCGAACGAAGTTAGACCGCATGGTCGCATTGCTTTTGCCGCAGAAAATTGAACTCTATGTATTATGATACAGAGTGTATTTTTGGAAGACTTCTCACTTTAGCAGATTTGGTACTATGCGATCCAAATAAGAATAGGAATGTCATGCTCTATCTGTCAAATGTCACATGAAAAGTATGGTTTGCAAATAAACTAATTTGCATATCAATAATAATAATACCTGCATCTAATATAAATAAAAAGGTTTAATTGTACGAGCATACTCATTCCTTAAAGGCCGGCAACGCACTTGCGATGCCCCTGGTGTTGCAGGTGTCCATGGGCGGCGTTGATCACTTACCATCAGGTGAAACGTCTGCTCGTTTGTCTCCCTATCTCATAAAAAAAAAAAAGTATTAATTATTGATATACAAATAAGTTTTTTGCAAACCATACTTTTCATGTGACATTTGACAGATAGAGCATGACATTCCTATTCTTATTTGGATCGTATAGTATATACAGCAATTTCGATTTTATTTTCATGGCAATAAAGATTTTAATTGAAATCTGAGTTTTAAGATTGCTTTTTGTTTCTTAAATATTGACGTAACTTCAAGGCTCTCGGTACAGTTGGGTACAATTTAAGATTCAGTTTTCTCATTCATACGAGTAGATTATATATAGTACATTATTTAAACTGTTTATTTAGGTATAGGCACGACATATAATTGAGTAGGTAGAACTCATATTGATGGTTAGCTAAATGATTACCAAATTATCTAAAATAGATTCTAAGTTTTAATGTCGTAAGACTCATTTTATCATTAAATACATACAGTTTTATGTGTATACTAAAGATGGTTTGGTAACCACACAATCTTATAAATAAGTTATAAGATATTTTATAATAAATTGCTGGTGTGAGACAATGGTAGATGCGACGCTGAACCTTTTTATGTCCGATTTACTTTAACAAAGTCTCGTCCAAATTATTAAGCGGCAACGTGGCCACAACAAACCCAGGATAGGGACATGTGGAGACGAGAGGGGGAGGCCTTTGCCCAGCAGTGGGACATACATAGGTTAAAAAAAAAAATAGCCTAAACGTTATACGGGCCGCCGTGGTTGCCCAGAGTTACCCTGGCTGGCTAATAAAGTAATTGACGTGAACCCCTTACTAGCAACAAGCTTTATAAGTTACTTTGTAAAGGCTATTTCATTTTGTAGAAATTGAGAGATTAAACTTGATTTTATAATTGAATTAATAATTAATTAACCTTTTTAATTAAGAATCAAGCCCCAGGCACACAGGGGCGTCAAAAGTCGCGCGACAACACTTGCCCATACCTAAACGAACTCTATTGTCAATATATATAAATATTTTTTATTATTATCTTGTCCTTATTATTAGAAGCAGCTCTATAGGCAACACACTGGAGCTATATGTACCTGTGTATTTGTAAAAATAAGTTTGGGCGATTAAAATTTTTGCTCACATTTGCTCACGCTGTCAATGTCATATGGATAGATAATAGAGTTTCTTGTCCATTCTTCTCAATAGGAAATGCATTCCGAATGGGTGGTAGAGATACTATTTTTTTTTTTTTACCGACGATTCATAAGTGCCTGTATTGGTTTACATGAATAAAAATAATCTGATTCTGATTCCAAGTCTTTATTGTTCCACCTCTTAATGAAATACAAACTATACATTATGTTGAAGACTGAACTCTTTCTATGAGTCAACAGAGTTCGTTTTGGTGTGGCAAAATAATTCGTCGCAAGCGTCTTAATGCCCCAGTGTGTGTGGGGCTTACATGTATAGTGTCGCATCTACACATCGAGGGGTGAAAGCCTATTTGCCTTAATCAACGTTTTTTTTAACTTAACACGAGATCATACTCATTCGACGCAGAAAACATTGCTGATTCCAAATATGTATATAAGTCAATATCGCCCAAAAGTGTCGCTTAGGTCAAATTGCCTTTCACCCCTCGATATCATTTATTACACACTTACTAACTTCAATATCATGATGGAGTTTAGCACAAGAGATACCGTGACTAATACAACTGGGTATTTCGGACGCCATTTTCTTTTTTTATCTTTATTTGATCGATGTAAACGCGCCCTTATGTATACTTGCTGTTGTAACGTTCCGTACGCCTTTGAGACCACCCCTTAAGTATTTAGTTACAGAACTGCCTGTATAATATACAGGGTGTTTCAGTAGTTGAAAATAATATTTTAGTAAGCTGATATTGTGTAGATACTGAGTGAATACAAACGATATATACGGAAATATCAAAGTATCGAGTCACTGATACTATAAAGTATATAAAGGAACCTGGAGGTGCCAAAAAAACGTCCAAAAAAAATTTGCCCTAAATGGGTGAATTGATGCCATGGCCATCTAGTCTTTTACGTCTTGACACAGATTATCTGACGTATGAAAGTGTCAAATATTAGGGAAAGCTCTCTCTTTTGATATAAGTAACTTGGTATGCGAAATATGGGCTACAACTGTGTGTCTAGTCACTTGGGAGACATCTTCTTTTACATCAAATTTTATTAAAATTAATCTAAATTGTAGGTAACGTCTGAATATCTATGAAACTGTGTATATTCCATTTACTAGAAGTTACAAATACTTAGTGAATGGTAGGTTTAGACCAAATGTTGATACTATTCACTATAATATATCCAATATTTATTATATACGTTAAACTGTAATTTCGTACTTCTGAAACACCCTGTATAATTGTTTTTTTTCCTCGCTTCGTAAATCTGTATATGTGCGTATGTGCGAAACGTGCAATTTAAATATTTATTTTTGTGTTAATAAAGCATGTTTTTCGTTGTAGATTGTACCGAATTTGGTGAGAATATTGAAGAATCTTATATTGGCCGGGTATTCGCCGGAGCATGACGTTAGTGGCGTCTCAGATCCGTTCTTACAGGTAAGAAAATATATCTATTTATTAATTAAAATTAATTAACCATTGACCTATATATAAATTAAACAACGACAGTTTCCATGGCGACTAATTATAGTGATTTATATTGCTAAACGGTGAAGGAAAACATCGTGAGGAAACCTGCACGTCTGAGGGAACTTGACTAGTTCTCGATAGATGTGTGAAGTCTTCCAACCAGCCAGCGTGGTGTATACATATATACCCTAAATTTGGGGTAGTTAGATAATTATTGCAAAACTTCAACACAAAAGAATTTCAAATTATCAAAATATTTATGTCGAGACAGAATTCCCATCCGTCTATTTAAAATAAGTTATGCTATATCTGCTTCTTCTTCTTACATCGCATCTTTAAAAGTATAGAGACCCAATTTGAAATTTTAGGATTTCGACTATTAATCTTAAAGGGTCGTGTAACGACCATTTTTCAACAACATTATTTTTGAGTTAGGTCTCTATACTTTTAAACGTGCGACATATAAAATCAATTGCTGTTGGTTTGTCTGACTAAAACTGAAAAGGACTTGACAATTTGTTTTTTTTTCTACAATGAATACGGTGTAGATTTAAATTTAAAATGAAAAAGATTTTTATTAATTTAAAAAGATCATGATAAAAAGCAACCCGATTTATCTAGTAATTATATAACATCCACAGGTGAAGATCCTTCGTCTGCTCCGGATATTGGGGAAGAACGACGCGGAAGCATCGGAAGCGATGAACGACATCCTCGCCCAGGTCGCCACCAACACGGAGACGAGCAAAAACGTTGGCAACACCATCCTCTACGAGACAGTCCTCTCCATCATGGACATCAAGTCGGAGAGCAGTCTGCGGGTCCTCGCCATCAACATCCTCGGCCGCTTCCTCTTAAACAACGACAAGAACATCAGATACGTGGCGCTCAACACACTGCTCAGGACCGTCCACGTCGACACTTCGGCTGTTCAAAGACACAGGACCACCATTCTGGAGTGTTTAAAGGTATAGCATCTGTAGCATGAGTGTCATGACTCAAGACTAGGCTTATGTCACAGAATATGTTGATTATATCTCTTTGTCTCGTATGAAATAAGACAGAGAGCAAACGAGCCAATCCGTCACAGAAGTCTTGATATGCGTGCTAACACCGCTGGTCGCCAAATTGGTTGAATTTTGTCGTTTTCTTTCAACCTTTGTCAAATTAGAGATAATGTCAATCATGCCTGAATTGGGTCCCTGTTATAAGTAGCATAAGGTTCAAAGTGAAGTTAATAGTTGGGTCTACTAGCAATACTTATAATAAAAGACATGGGGAAAGATTTAATTTCTGTTGTAAACGCCACGCCCACGCGTCAACATTCGCTCGCGCTGTCAGTGTCATTTCGTTGTAAAATGAACTTTTTCTATAAGTAAATACAGTTCTTTTTAGTATTGGCAAAAACAAATTGGCGCGCGAGCGTCTAAACCACAGTATGCATATTGACCATAGAGTGAACAGAGAGGCCATATCGAATCCGCCTTGCGTATGGCCCTGCGGCAAATCTTTTGACGTTTCATGACATCTGCCATTGTAGTTGCCGGGTCAGGTATGTGTATTTATTGAATTTACCCTTGCTATTAATTACTTGACACTGGCTGAAATACCCGCTAAACGCAGGTGGAGCCATTCCTCATCTTATTTCATTACATATCATCATTTCGTTATAAAAAAGAAGAAATACCTAAGGTGACAAGCAATAAATGTTTTATAGCGTTTTAATACTATTTTAACTGTAAAACTTTAATAAATACGCAGCTTGTATGTATTGTTTGACTTACTTGATCCAGCAACTACAATGGCGGATTTCAGTTAACGTCAAAAAATTATGCCGCAGGGCGGAGTCGATAGAGCTTCTGCTTTTACTCTATGATATTGACACAGAGTATGTATTAGTATTGGAGATTTGTATAAGTATTTTTTTTTAATCCGGACCTCTATACACCTGGCCCGCGTGCTCGCCTCTGATGTGGGGGTCAAAGTTCTTAAAATTAGCCTTAAGTTTAATGTGTGTAAAATATTTTTTCCAGCCTGGATTATTTTTATTGAAAATAAATAAAAAGCCAACAAAATTTATTAAAATTTGTATAAAAAAGTCAGTTAAAATACATGGTAACAAAAATCAAGTAAACTCGTCTTAAAATTAACAATATAAAAAGACAATAAAATAGCATGTATAAGTATTTGAGGGGAGGATGTTTCGTGTGTTCCCGACACGATCACCGATCTCGCCGGCCAGGTCAAGGAACCCCTTCTTCACTACCTCTCCCTTAACGGTAACTGCCCAAGCCGAGGTCGTGCCCCCTGTGGCGCCCTTGAGCTAGTTGCCACCCCTTTCCGCCCTTAAGGCCTTGGTTGGAGTGCACTCTGCGCTCGCCACTCCTCCGGTAAAGCTGTAAAGGCCACCTCACGGCCAACAGCGTAGTCCATTAAAAAAAAATAATTCATGTGATGTTCAGGACCCGGACGTGTCGATCCGGCGGCGCGCGATGGAGCTGTCGTTCGCGCTGATGAACGGGCAGAACATCCGCAGCATGATGAAGGAGCTGCTGGCCTTCCTGGAGCGGTCGGACGCGGAGTTCAAGGCGCACTGCTCGTCCGCCATGGTGCTCGCCGCCGAGCGGTACGCGCCCTCCAACAAGTGGCATCTCGACACGCTCTTCAGGGTGCTGCTCAAGGTACACACACTATTATTATCTGCGCCTTAGAACAGTTATTTCGAAATTTTGTTATACGCATTCTGAATCATATTGTATGTATGTGTGTAGGCTGGCAACTACCTGCGCGACGACACGGTGTCGAGCACGCTGCAGATAGTGTCTGCGGCGCCGGCCGAGCGGCAGGCGTACGCCGCCATGCGGCTGTGGACATCCCTCGAGCACTCCGCCATCTCCGCAGACGCCACGGAGAAGCAGCCGCTCATACAGGTCACTACTACTACAGCTCTTTTAACGTCCCACTGCTGGGCACGGGCCTCCCCTCAATGTGAGGAGGATTTCAGGCCATAGTCCACCACGCTGGCCAAGTGCGGGTTGGCAGACTTCACACATCCATCGAGAACTAGTTAAATTCTCAGTGCAGGTTTCCTCACGATGTTTACCTTCACCGTTTCTTAGCAAGTGATAATCTCGGATGAAAATGACATTCGCACATGAAACCCAGAGGTGCGAGGCAGGATTTGAACTTGCACACTTTGATTGCAAAGCGTGCGATCGACCACTCGGCTACCACTGCGGCACCAGTGCATGAATAATATCATTTTAAATTGACTTTATTTAAAGTCATTGTGTCTTTCCAGACACCATAATTACTCCTAGAGACCTTTCGGTCCTTCCTTCCGGTCTCTAGGATATATCTAGATAGAATGGGCTATTTGAATGCACCTATGCTCCCCTAATTCTTAACATTATAACATAACATGTGTATTAACGCAGGTGGCCGCGTGGACTATCGGTGAATATGGCGATCTGTTAGTATCTGAGGCCAGCAACGCCATATCGATGGTCGACGAAGATGGCATTGGTGAGTCAATAATCGATTCGCTAACCAAACGTGTTTTTTTTAAAGAGGGTAACTCTTGGTGCAACTCCGATACCCATCAGCGTCACTTTTGGAATTTTCCCTCCTGTGGGTGTAACTGGTATCGTCCTCTGTCCATTTTATAGTAGCCACAGTACAAGCGTTGCTTGGTTTGGAATCCCACGATGAGTATGTGTAGTCTTGTGATTTTTTTTTATTGAGTCAGACTTCAATCTGTAGAAAATTAAATGATGTCTTTATGGAATTTCCGCAAAAGTCCCCAGTCTCAAGCAAGTGTCATGATAAATAAATAACAATGTGTGGAGTTAACAATGATATAACAAAAGCCAATATAAACTATAAGTGACTCTGAACTCTCCTTCGAAATATACGTACAAGAAACATATCTAGTACTTCTAGTCAATTACAGTTGTGTTTTTTTTATTTACCCGTTTTTTTAATGTATTCATCCGCTTTTGTTCTGAAAATATTCTTTGTAAAACCTTTGTGTGATAGTCAAACATGAATATAGGGATATATCCATCTTTATTATTATCAGCTATACTGCGGTTATCAGCTATACTGCGGCCCACCGGGCTTTTGTGATTGGCCCATCTGGTTAATTAAAACTTAATTTTGAAACATTTTGAATTTCACGAAATGACATTAAAAAAAAATCTCTACGAATCCTTTCATAGTTGCTTAATTACATTTGTAATAATAGCGAAAACCTGACAAGTCATTACCAAATATTTTACTTAATATTTTTGCGGTCCCCGACAATATGACTAACACGTGTTTATGGCCCCTATAAAAACAAGGTGAGTCCCACTGATCTGTATGAATGCTCAATCATCCGTTCGGTTACAGATGACTTTGTCCGTCCCACGGAGGAGTACGTGATCGACGTGTACCAAAAGCTGCTGTGGTCCACGCAGCTGTCCATCACCAGCAAGGAGTACCTGCTGCTCTCCCTGGCCAAGCTGTCCACCAGGTTCACCACGCAGCCCAGCCAGGAGTCAGTAACAATTTATTACAATACATCCTTTTATGCAGTCTATTACAGAAACCCGAAATAAAACTTTCACGTTTTCATGACGTTGTACCTCAGTGGGGCAAACCCCGCAAGATCGACTTCATCTACTACTACAGCCCTTTTTTTAACGTCCCACTGCTGGGCACGGGCCTCCCTTCAATGTGAGGAGGATTTCAGGCCATAATCCACCACGCTAGCCTAGTGCGGGTTGGCAGACTTCACACATCTATCGAGAACTAGACAAGTTCCCTCAGACGTGCAGGTTTCCTCACGATGTTTTCCTTCACCATTCAGCAAGTGGTGATCATTGTTGTAAATGACATTCGCACATCAAAATTATCTAAGAGGTGCGGGCCCGGGATTTGAACTTGCACCTCTTACGCTCTTGCCCACGAGGCTACCACTACCAGGTATAGTCTGCCTTCATGAAGCGTCCACATATTACAGACTACTTATTGGTTCTGTCTTTTATTGATTTTCAGTAAAATTCGAGTGATCATTGACACTTTTGGATCTCACATTCACATCGAGCTGCAGCAGAGGGGTGTCGAATTATCACAGCTTTACAGGTATGTTCAACAAATTATATTGAGGTGTGAAAAGCATTTGAAATGATTAATTGGCTGTCAAAATGGGCTTCTTAGGTCCGTATTACCGAAGGAAACTCAAGCATTGATCTTTGTTTAAAACTAGTTTTGAATCAAGTTTTAATTTTAAAACGTCCCTCAAGCATAGATTTATCGAACACAGTTCAGCTGAGGTCACGAACTCAAGCAGTGATTGGATCTGTAATCACTCAAGTGTGGTCGAGACCGCGCTTATGACCGCTTATCGGTCACGCGACACCATCGGCACTACTATGGTTATCTACATGATGTTGTACAAGTGAGCTGTGCGATTCTTTTTGTTCATTAATCGATACTTTAAATGTTTCTAAGAAGGTTTTATTCGATGGCTCGGTAAAATGTTTCCCCATGCCCATACAGTGATTGGTTCTGTAATCACCCAAGTGTGGTCGAGACCGCGCTTGAGCGTAGATTGTCATTGTATGTATGACATGTCAATTTTTGTTCTGTTCAGGTATAAATCGAGTTTTTATTGTTGATGTTTTAATTACTTAAATTACTTAATTACTTAAAAATGGATGTATTTGGAGAAGTAGATTATAGTAATTTATTCAATGATGATTTAAATAGAAGAATAGAAGGTTGAACTTAAGCGTTCCACTCAGATATTTGAGAGATACACAGGACCGCATCTCTGCTTGAGTCTCGATCCGTCTGATTTATGATTACCGTTCTAGAATAAGAACGATGATCAAGCACTGATTCTATACATAAACAGGATCAAACTGAACTTGGAGTTACGTTCTGCAATACGGACCTTAGACCTCGCCGACAGTAGGCTACCAGTGGTCTGTTGTGTGAGCAGGAAGTACGCGCACCTCCGGCCGGCCCTGCTGGAGCGCATGCCGGCCATGGAGGCGGCGGGCGGCGCCGGCGGCGACTGCGACCGCGACCGCGACGCGCTCTCCGACACCAGCCCCGACGCCAAGCCCGACCAGGTCCGTTAATACACTTTTATATTCATGTGGAACATCTAATCTGTAAATGCCGCGATGCCGTGATCCCAAAACTTCGAGCAGCTTCGTGGCTCCTCGGTTCTTTCCGCATCTTAGACTCCGCCCGCGCGCTGACTCCGCTCACTCGCCGCTACGACTATGTTTTATGTTTCACATCTGCCAGGCGTCCCGCGACAGCTCAGAATTTTTTTTGTTAAATTTACTTAATTATATTATATGGCTATAGATTAATTAAATGGTGGTGAATAGTAAAGGGACTGATCTCGCGTCCAAGTGACTTCGTTGCCTTATAAAAATTTTGATGTCAGGTGTTTTTTTTTTTTTTTTTTTTAATCTTGCTCGGTTTAATGGTAATAGGAGAGCTACTCAAATCCGGGGTCATTTCTCATATTTGCTCAAATTTAAATTTATATACAAACCAGTAATTAGAACTAATGTCACTATAAATTGGTTCATTCATATCTATGAATTGCCTTAGTTTATGGATTTTAATCAGTTTCGTACACACAGGATGCTCTCCTGGACCTGATCATCGGCTCGGACTCGCTGACGAACGGCGACGTCGACCACCACCCCGCCCAGCCTCCAGCCAACAACACCAACAGCACCAATGTACGCAGTATTCAATAATATTAATCTCATATCAACGGTTGAAAAAAAAAACACGTATTCGGCAAATATTGACACTTGCCATCACGTCGCATCATTACGATGATGGTATTTCAAAATTATTTTATTTATAAATTAAGTCAAACATTTAATAATTGGTCAGCGTCGTTCACAGATAAAAATCCGCAAAAATCGTATACTATAAGAATCTATGAATTGGAAGTGATGATGGGTATTTGCAGGATATCCTGGACCTGCTGAGCGGGCTGGACCTGTCTGAGCCGGGCGGCGGCAGCCCCGCCCCCGCCGCGCCGCCCGCCGGCAGCCCCGCCCCCGCCGCGCTACTGCTCGACGGGCTCTTCGCCTCGCCGCCCACACACACAACGCTCACACAAGGTACCTTCTAATTATATGACGTATAGCTACACTCGCAACTTACAGAGGGAAGGGTGCGGGTCGGTGAACTTCACACACCCTTCTATAGACATGCAGGTTTCCCTACGATATTTTCCTTCACCCGTTTAGCAAGTGGTAATCACTGTTGAAAATTACATTCTCACGTGGAAATCTCAGAAGAAACTGGCCCAATTTGGCCTGAATCGGGCCAGTTTTTTTTTTTATGAGATATGGAGGCAAACGAGCAGACGTTTCACCTGATGGTAAGTGATCAACGCCGCCCATGGACACCTGCAACACCACGGGCATCGCAAGTGCGTTGCCGGCGTTTAAGGAATGAGTATGCTCGTTTCTTGAAGAATAACTTACAATAGAATAGTTTAATAACTTTACATTCTTGTCGGTTTGGTGGACTATGGCCCAAATCTCCACCGCATTGAGGGGGAATGTGCCCGGTATAATGGCGTTAGGCTCGCCCCCTATTACTTTGAAACTAAAATATATCGGCGAAGTGTTGGGTGCACTGTAGTGCCCTCTGCCTACCCCATAGGGAAATACAGGCGTCTGCAATATAAATAATGTTCTAGTGGTATTGTTGAGGTGGTATAGGCAAAGTCACGTGTCTTCTTAGTCTTGATATTTATTAGTGATTGTACTTGAAACCTTCTTATGACTATTTATCTATACTGCGCTCTGGAGGTGCTATCTTATTACTAGTTTTCTCCTTATAATTACTTATCTCGTCACGTGCTAATATGTACTTTGTATTACTGTTTTGGTATTCGCAATTTACCATGTTCGCAGTTATTGCAGTACGCGATTACTATACTACACGTGATGATGTATTTTTTTTTAACCTATATTGTCCCACTGCTGGGCAAAGGTCTCCCCCATTCTCCTCCACACATCTCTATCTCCTGTCATATCACTCCATCCCTCCAGGTAACGGTCTAGGTCATCGCACCACCTTTTCTTGGGTCGACCACGGCGGCGGTGTCCGTTGTCTGGGATCCATTCGGTACAAATTTTGGCCCACCGGGTGTCATCCATTCTTTTTAGATGACTTTTAGTTGATGATTTATGTATGTTTGAATTTAAAAGAATGCAATTCGTGTGTTAGATCTGCCGCCGGTGGTGGCGCTGGACAAGAACGGTCTGCGCATAGTGTTCCTGGTGCGCGGCGGCGGCGAGCTGGCCTCGCTCACCATGCAGGCGCGCTCGGCCGCGCCCAGCACCATCACCGACTTCCTTTTCCAGGCCGCTGTACCCAAGGTATCACCCCACTGATCACACCTCAACAGAAACGATCAGAAAACCGGCCAAGTGCGAGTCGGACTCGCGCACGAAGGGTTCCGTACCAATATCTATAAAAAACGGCAAAAAAACACGTTTGTTGTATGGGAGCCCCCTTAAATTTTGTTTTTTTTTTTTTTAGCTATTTGTTGTTATAGCCGCGACAGAAATACATCATCAGTGAAAATTTCAACTGTCTAACTCACGGTTCATGAGATTCAGCCTGGTGACAGACGGACGGACGGACAGCGAAGTCTCAGTAATTGGGTTCCCGGTTTACCCTTTGGGTACGGAACCCTAAAAACCACCACTTTGTTTGACCCAGTATAAATCGCAGGACGCTGAGCTGTAGACACTAATTATATATTTTTTATAGCCTTTTTATATCCCACTCCTGTGCAAAAGCCTCCCCTTTAATATTATTTAAATAAAATACGTTTTTTTAAAAAAATACTTTTTTTATAGCCTTTTTATATCCCACTCCTGGGCAAAAGCTTATCTTTAATATTATTTCAATAAAATACGTCCCAAATACGTACGTTCATTATATAAAATAGTGCGACTAAAATTTAAAAAAAACTCTGTTTCCAGACATTCCAGTTAGACATGCTGTCTCCGTCGAGCACGGTGCTGCCGCCAAACGGTGAAATCACACAAGTTCTCAAGATCACCAATCCATCCAGGGTAAGTACTATAGTCGTATTTTTAATTAGACGAAGTCAACTGATGTTTGCTGTGTTGTCAGTTTTTGAAGAAATAACAATAGTGTTGTGACAAAGTGAATGATTGAAAAAAGTCCTGAATGAATGAAATTGCCTCGTTTGTCTTTTATAGTTTGAAATGATTAACTATTCACACTCATTGTTCATTCATCTGATTGAACGAGAACTGAACGTATCACTATTACTTTAAATATAGCAACATTATTTTACAAAGTGACATTAGCTACTGTCAGTTGGCTTCGTCTAATTAAAAATACGACTATACAGTTTAATAATAATACTATGCAGGCAATCCCAGTTACATCTAGAAAAAATGCCATGCAATTAGAATCAGAACCAACGCACGGGGCGTTTTATCAACTAACCTACCATTGCTTTGTCTTCTTTATTTAATTAATTTTACTATTAAAGGCGTGTGAAATTCACTCAACCCGAACTGGGCCAGCGTGGTAGACTATCATCCATATCTTCCTCGTATTGAGGGGGATTGTGTTGGCTATAATGGCAATAGACTCGCCTCCTATTACATTGGGACCAAAATACATTGTCAAGCATTCGCACACCTCTGTCTATTTTATGTGGGAATACAGGCGTGATGATGTGTTATATAAATTTGCAGACTCCGCTTCGATTGCGGATACGAGTGTCGTACAACATGGAGGGCGCGGCGGTGGTGGAGCAGGCGGAGGTGAACAGCTTCCCCGCTGATCTCTTCAACTGACGCGGGGCTTCGACGCGGGCCGTCTGCCTCTAGCCTCCCCCCACCAGCCGCCGGACAAGCAATCAGCACGCGAGTATCGCGTTGTATTACTATTAGTGATGTGCCGGATATCCGAGGGAAAAGAAAGATCCGTATCCGTTACTTTTTCGGCGGATCTTCTACCTTATTAATTTTGAAGACACAGATTAAATTCTTAGACTTATAGGTGATTAGGTAGCAATGAAACACTTAAACACCATTCAGATGATTTTTTTTTCCTGAAATCAAATATTTGGCACTTTGATAGTGCAAAAAATATCGTAGTTAGTTACCGTAACAGCATTACATAACTGAAAGGTACTAAATCAACTATCTTTATAATGAGATCAATGACAAATCCTTGTGATAAGCTTATTAAACATATACTATAGGAAGTTCTTATAAAATTGTTAAGACCCGTATCTGCGGATCGTGACACCAAAATATATCCGGATCCGTATCCTAGGATAAACATTTTTAAAGATCCGGCACATCACTAATTACTATATAGTGTCGAGTACTTTAAGTACACTGGGGCGGCAACGGTCGCGCATTAAAAAGTTTGCTAATACCATAACGAACTCTGTGTCAATATGCATAAAGATTTCATTTCTATCTTATAAGCCACGTCCACGCCGGTCATAATTCGCTCGCGCTGTCTGTGTCATTTCGTTGTAGAATGAATTTCTTCTGTGTGTCAATACAGTTCGTTTTGCTATAGCAAAAACATTTGTCGCCTGTTGACGCCCCAGTGTATGGGAGGCGTTATATCACAGGCTACACGTGACCATCAAATACAAGATGAAATCGTATTTTAAATCATTTGTAATTGATATAGGAAACAAATACATAACTGGCGATTTTTTAAATCCGTCTACAAATAATTTATTCGCTGTAAAAGTGTTCTACAATGCTCTTGTAAATGAATTGTAAAATACTATACATTTGGGGATAAAATTGACTTCTTACTAAGTATAGAAATTATGTCTTATTATACTTATATTGAAGCTACGTACTTTAAAATTCTAATGAGATTCAAATGACTTAAAATACTGGTGTGTAAAGTCTCCATACAGGTTTAAATCTGATCAGATTGTGCCGTGTGTGGCGGGTGTTAGGTCGATTCTTGATTTTCCAAGTGTTTTCGAATTATTGGTCAATTATATCGTTGTGTGTAGTGTATTCGGTATTATGTTTACTATAAGACATTTATGATGTCGTGAGACGATTTCGCGTAAGCCGATTGATTAATCTATGTCTTATTTAGAGCTACAATGAGGTTTTAAAGCCTTTGTATGGTACCCATAGAACAAGCTTGATGAACGGCGCTTGCTGTATGGCGATATTTATGTAGATGAGTTTTGAGGTTCAAATTTGATGACGTCGATAATAATTCTACATAGAATACTAAATCCTCTTTGAAAACTACTCTATAGATAATATCAAAACACTATATAATTCACCAATAGCCCAAAACACTTCTCAACCATTGATAATAATATATTATGTGTCCACTGATGGCTCACTCGTCCCTTCTATGTGAAGACTGAACACTAGATACCCTCTTAAATCAATCCCAGTCATCATGTCGAGTCGCGTGCCCACTGAAAGCCTGTGCACAGGGCTTTCAGTGGGCACGCGTCTAAACGGGCTCGTTATAATGTTCGCCAATACTGAAAAGAACAGCCCCTTAGCACCAACCTTAAGTTGTAGCATGTGTGCCAAGACTATACGTATGTGACGGAATATTTTGATGTTGTCTCTTTCTCTCGTATGCAAAGAGACAGAGAGCGAGCGAGCAAATCCGTGACAAATGTTTTGTCTTGACAAGCGTGCTAACCCCAGTCTTGCAGCAATATTTGTATTATTAGTTTCAGTTTTCGACAGTTAAAAAGAGTCAGTCAACAGTTCAACAAAATGATATTGAAAGCATGCGCGAAATTTGACGCTTGGTCGCCTTGTTTTGCCACAGTAATTCATTCTTTATGTGTATTGGCGTTCGTTTTTGTATTGGATTAGCATTTTGACGACTTAATAGCTCACTACATGTTGATATCTTGAGATTCGTCAAACATTCCAATGTGTTACGTAGTATTAAAAATGGAAATTAACTATGATAAGGTCCGATGCGTGATAAATATTTAAACCCTCTTAAATTTATAGAAATTGTAATACATTTTACACAGAACGAAAGTGTTCTGAATCTTAGTGTAAATTGATTATAAATTTCTATAAAACATACAGTATATCCTGGAGCGTTTACGTATCATTAAATATTTTCGGCCCACACGCAAGTGGTCTGCCTACGCTGGCCCTTATTCAAATATATTGTGGATTGTCATCAATTAAGACAAAAATTATTGCCTAATGTTTTAATAATATAATTAGGACTTGGACGAATCGCGAACTTTGGATCGGAAATATTTTGTCCTCTATTTTAAATTATAAAAATCTATGTACTAGGAATTTCTATCGCACGCGTTGTATATATGATTAAATGAAAAAAAAAATGAGATTGTGTATGTATAAACGATTCGACGTAAGCGACCTGTGAATTGGAGGGCTGTATGTACTTAAATATAATAATGAAATTGAATCACTACTATGATAACGTGTGATAGCATTAGGTACGAGCAGATTCTAGACTTGTTTTTATTAGTAATTGATTTATATTGCACTAGGCGTCTAAATTGGCAATTCCTCTGAAACGGGTTCATTTCTTAAATAAAATATTCTTAAAATGGCGAAATTATTTGCGCAAATCGCTCTTGTATTCGTTTCATCGACGAATTCATATTTGGTGTAATTTTTAAAGGAATGAGAAATTAATTGGTGTCCGAGGAATTGCTAAGTGGCTCTTTTAGGAGCACCCCTTACACGAAAGCTATCCGGGCATGGTATTCCAAGTCATTTTATGTACTCTACATGCCTGTATTTTATTATAATCTATGTACTAATGGTACGTGGCTCGGAGATTCCTGTCCACTGTCCCTATAGTATATAATACCGTAGTAGTCCGCGATGGATTCCTAAACTACTTAACCGATTTTAAATTAAATTGGCACACCGTGAGCAGTCTGGTCCAACTTGAGAGATAGGATAGCTTAGATCACAGCAACGCGTGGCCGGGTCTGCTAGTTTATCATACATTTCTATAACTTCGGAGTAGTGTATGCGATATGACAAGATGTACTTGTAAAAATACAGGCTGTATCAGAAGTTTTGGGCTTCTGAAATATCTTGCTGATACCAGGCATCTGTTCATCAAAATAACTAAAAATTGTCACTCGTATTAGTTATGTTAAATCTTAGATTATCGTTGCTTTTACCATTTGCATTTTGTCGAGATAGGTTGTACGCGAAACACGGCTTCTATTGTTAATACAAATATTCTTTGGACGTTTTTTTCTGTTTTTTTTTTAAATATTTCGATGGTGTAAATAATATCATGTATTTCATCGATTAATACGCTATCTCCTAACACCCATCGGGACGTTTTAACATTTAGAAATTAATTTAACGTATTTTTATTTTCATCCTATTTATGTTTAGATAATGACTAACCGGCACATATTATTAATAAAATATCTTAGGCGTTATGTAAATTTATAGTGGAAGCCATTGAAATAGAATCGCACGCGCTCTCGCTTGCTGTCCACTTAGCGTTCATATCGCAATAGTGATGGCACATATTTTATTTTTGGTAAAGAGAGCTTCGCAAAAGATTATATCGTCAATTTGGTGCTTCGTTTTATACTATATCTGATTATAATAGAAGGCCCTCCACCATGTGAGATGTTTATGATTTTGTGTATAACTAAAGCTATGTAAAAGATGTACATAATGATTTTATGTAAATTGGTTAATAAATATTTGAGAATGTTTATATAATCATTTTTTTTAGTTTTATTTCACTTTCAGTCTCCACTTTCACATATACCTCCGCTACGACATTACGAGCAGAATTATGTAGGCATAGATTAAAGAAAAGTGTTTGATATTGAACTTATTTTGGGATCAAAATAAATACTTCCTTTTAGTGCTATCCTAGTATAGTACTCCGTTCGAATCGTTAAAAAAATCTTGCAAGTAAGTAAGTAAGTAAAAATTTATTTGTAATCATGAGTATACATACAAACAATTGCATGCAAGATGTTATAATTAAATAATAGTACTGTTTCATGATTGCCATTTGAATGGCGTACAAATATTGAGTTTTTCTTAATCTATATATTTACAATACAAAATAAAATAATAAAAATACAGGGTTATAAAAGTGGTACAATTTTTTTTTTTTAATATATTTATTTTGTACTCGCAATTACCTCGGTTAGAAAATCCCCAACACTATAGAAAGCTTTACAGTAAGTACAACTTAAGTTGTCTTTTAAATGCTTCATTGTTGAGTTCTTTCCATGCCTTAGGTAGTTTATTAAAATTAATAGGTGCCATGCAAAAAACACTCTTGCGCATAAGTGCAGTTTTAGATATATGCAAACAAAGCTGAGTGTCGTCACGCCTGTTTCTGCGAGTTACATCTGACAGACGAGGAAATAGCTCTTTGTTAGTTTTAACGAACATTGACACTTCTAGAATGTAAATTGATGGCAAAGTTAATATTTTATACTGTTTAAAGTAAGGTTCGCAGCTTTCAGTATTTTTTAGTTTAAACATGGACCTGATGCATCTTTTTTGTGCTTTAAATATAAATTCCTTATCTGTCGAGTTTCCCCAGAAGATAATGCCATACCTTAATAATGATTCCACTAGGCCGTAGTAGGCAGTGAGCAGTGTATTATTGTCAAGTGCTCGAGACAAGGTGTATAAAGCATAAGAAGCAGAGCTCGTTTTTTTACAGATTGTCTCAATATGTGCCTTCCAATTCAATTGCTTATCTATTATTAAACCGAGAAATTTAGTACTGGTAACTGAGTCAATATTAATATCATTGTAGGATATATCAAGATAATTAGAGGGTTGACCGCGTTGACTGAAGTGCATTATTTTAGTCTTTTGGATGTTTATTTTTAGATTATTATTTTCGAGCCACTCTATAATATTAGTTAATGTATTAGCTATGTCATCTTTGTATTTTTTTTTATCTTTGCAAGTTATTGTTACTGTACAGTCGTCTGCAAATAATGTCATAGGGTGTTCAGTAGAGGTGGGTATATCATTTATGTTAAGTGTGAATAGTATAGGTCCTAAGACGTTTCCTTGTGGTACACCGTAGACGACATTACGTTCTTCAGAATGAAAAATCTCTTCGCGTTTACTATTTGTGTTAATTTTGCTTATTTCTGTAATTTGTTTCCTATTTTGAAGGTATGATTGTAGAAGTTGTAAAACGTTGCCTCTAACCCCGTAACATTCAAGTTTATTTAATAATATATTATGCTGAACATAGTCAAACGCCTGTGTCATGTCACAGAATAATGCACAAGATGATATATTTCTATCCATATTTGATATTACCGTGTGTAAAAAATTATAAATTGCCATGTTTATTGTTCTTTTTTCTCTGAAACCCATTTGTTCGTTGCATAATATATTGTGTTTTTCTAAATAATTATTAAGTTTTAGATAAATGTACTTTTCAAAAATTTTAGAGAATATTGGAATAAGTGAAATCGGTCTATAATTTTCAAGTAGTTCTTTATCTTGTTTTTTAAATAAGGGTTTTACTATGGATGTCTTTAATGCTTTCGGAAATATACCAGAACTTATGCATGAATTAATTACATGACTTATGGGTTTACATATAGCCTTATCAACTGATTTAATGATTTTTGTAGCAAAACCGTCATACCCTACACTGTTTGTGTTTTTTAGTGCTTGAATGATTTTTACCACATCATCTGCCGAAATAGGGTCTAGAAACATGGAGTTTTTTCTATTTATAATGTTTTGCGTAACTTTGGTCTTCGAACTTTTTATGGGTTCAATTTTATCGATAAAATGATTGATTGCAATTATCTGTTTTAAGCCATTGGACAACAGATGTCGTAACATTTATTTTTTTCTAATTTATTACCGACTGTAGGTACTCCTAGTTCTTTTTACGGTCAACAAACAAAATACTGGGATTTGTTTCATTTATTGGACGATAGATGTCTCTAAATGATATATCTATATTCTATACATACGACTTTTATCATGCCATGTAGGTATTTTTCTTAGCTAAACAAATTGTTTGTTTCGGCTATTGGGCAATAGATGACGCTAAACGCTATTAATCTAATCTACGAACTAATTATTACCTACTATCTGCTTTCCTGATATAGTACCCGTAGATTTCTAAATAATAAGTGACAGCAAGAATAAACCGAATATAATACAGCACAGATTTATTAGCTTACCAAGAGTTACATCGGAATTATAACTAGCAATCACTCGATCATAGGCGTGGGTGGCGCGGGCCTTCCGCTCACGCTGTTAAACAGCCGATCCTTAATCATCTGCGCCATGAGACCGTGGATCACTTCAATGGTGGTCTTGCACGCGTCCTTTGTCGCCTTTCCGAGCTTATCTTCTGTTCGCTTCTCGTGTGGATCAGCGCCGGCGACTATGAAGCCTCCACGACCTAAGGAACCATTGTAGAAAATTAACTTGTTGGCAACTGTCAAGTTACATTGCATAATTACTAAAAAAAGTTCAGTTAGTTCCATGTAACAATTGATGCTGAAAATTCGATTTACAGGACATGCTGTTGTGCCCCAAGTAAGGAATAAATATAAGGAATTGCTTAAAAATACCAACAGTATTATATTAATAGTAGTTTAATGGCGTTGGACTACCATTATTAATTAAAAGCCATTGAATTAAGTGATAGCAAAAGATGCAAATTTCCTTCCATTTTACATGTCATTAAAAATTTACTCATCGACTTTTGAAGCAACTAGAACTAGATTACTTTTTACAGATAATAATGACAATTTGCTGTTATACTAACACTAAAAACTATAGTTACTTAATAATGATTTATATACACTACTACTACAGGCCTTTTAACGTCCCACTGCTGGGCACGGACCTCCCCTCAATGCGAGGGGGATTCAGGCCATAGTCCACAACGCTGGCCAAGTGCGGGTTGGCAGACTCTAGTGGGAGACAAATAATACTAGGAGACGACTTTACCTAATACCTGAATATTGATACATTGTATCTGGTAACTGCTTCATGCTTCACATTAAGACCTAGTATTAGTGACAATGGGCATAATTCAAATTAAGAAAACATGACATACCAAGACACACTTCACTTTGCTCCAGCTTGTCCGACAAGTCAAATATCTGTCCGGTTGTGTAATCAGCGTTTGTGATGAGACTGGAACTGCTGAGCGTGTTCACCCAATACTTGTTCCAGAGGGAGTCCAACAGCCTCCGGTCTAGGGACGACTTGAAGTAGGACACTTCTAAGGAGTAGTACTGTTTGCAATGCACACCAAAATCTTCAATTTTGTTCAGCGGTATCGTTTGATACTCTGATGGTTCTTCATTAGCTGGTTTGTAGCCCTGTAAGTGGAAAATGGTGAAATAAATTAAACAACCAATGCTGCATTTCAATTGGGGATTCAATGCTGCATTGTATTTTGCTCACCTTTATCAAAGTAGTTATTATGCAGGTCAACAAAATTTTCAACTTAAATGACGTAGAATTAAGAGTTATTAATTAATAATAATACCCTGAGATTAAACTGTGTAGTCTAAGAATCTAAGACATAAACATGTATGTATAGTAATTATTAACAAATCCAAATAGTTTGTTGTGGGTTCATTTTGCACCAGCAGCAAATTTCGGAAATGGGCTTTTCAGAAGTGGCCATGTCTGGATGTAACTGGGATCGCCCCTAGTCGAATACATGGTACCCATAGTACCAGCTTTGTTTAGTTTGGGATCATATGCAGTGGATCATATCAACACTTATGTGTTGTGTGGCAATATTTATTTATCTATATCTATACAAATAAATAAAATTGGAGTGTCTGTTTGTAATATCAAAATAACACTTTTTTACCAAATGCGTATGAAAGTATATACGATACCTATAACGAAAACGAAATTTTTAATTTTTTTGTCTGTCTGTCTGTCTGTTTGTTTGAGGTAAACTTCTAAACGGCTGAACCGATTTCAATGGGACTTTCACTGACAGATAGCTGACGTTCCAGGGCGTAACTTAGGCTACTTTAATTTTAGAAAAAGCATTAGGGTTCCGCGGGAAAAACATAATACCCATATTTCCGGGTAATCTCCCTAAAGTACACGCGGGCGAAGTCGCGGGCACAGCTAGTTTAAATTAATTTGCGTAAGGCTGAGTTATGTATGCAGTTTATAAATGATATTAACAATCACACTGACCTTAGGATATGTTCTAAAAGCACCAAGGCACACTTTGCCAGCAGAGATAGTTCTGACGGGGTCAATTACTATAGCTACGAAGGGCTCCTGGAAGTTCTGGTTGAGCATCTGTGTGGAGACATCTATTCCCGACAGCCAGCAGCCATAACCAGGATGACTGTGGTACCAACCGATTGCATTCTCGTGTCTGCCAACCTAAGATGAAGAAACAGAATGTAGTAACACAAAATAATTATGTCAATAATCCTGTATCTATTTGCAGGATTAACAGTTTAAAATGAAATCCACATGAGTGTTATTGCTGCCAGTAAGTAAAATTAAAAGGAAATGAATACCCAAAAAATAAATTAAAACATTATATTTGAAATCATAAAATTACCAATGGTGTCAGATGTGGCAGGATTTATAACAATTACCCTGCATACCTATTACTAGGGTGGGCAGTGTTTGAATTACTTGTAAATATGTATATGTATTAGCTAAAATACTATATTTTATATTTCTTATTTTAATTACTTGCAATACAGTATTTTCTTAATTTGTATTTCAATTAAAGCAAAGCATATATTTTGCCCAGCCCCGCCTATTACAGTCATGATTAGGACAAAGGTTTGGTGTAGTAGTCTGAACAGTCCACTTAACTCACAGCACTGGGTGGTGGCAATTCAATTCCAGTCAAATTTGGGATTTTAACCAAGTGTGGATGTCAATGCAATTCGGATCACACCCAGTCTGTTATATAGTACCCATCATAGTACAAGCAATTAGTTTGTGAGCATACAATAAGTATGCATTGCTTGGCAATATCATTTGCAAGGTTACCTGTTTAGCAGCCTCTATGTATGCAGTCATGTACTCGTAGGCCTGAGCCTGAGCATTGACCCTAGTCTCCGTGCCCTCCACGGGAAGTGCAAACGAGTCCATCACTAACATTGTGTTTGCATCCACTTTACCTGTAAATATATGCAACAGTGAGACATTACAGTAGAATACCGAAGTTTAATTGCATTTCGTACTTCTTTCTTCAACGAAACTGTATCCACACTACATTAATAGTTATTCAGTAAGTATGTGTTTAAAATCAGAATAGATTGTTACCAATATTAGTTCAATTGGTTGATACCTACCTAATAATAATCCCATGACTTCCAAAGTGCCTCCAGAACGCGCGTGCATCACCATTTTCAGAAGGGCCAAGGCGGATATTCTTATATCTTTGAAGAAGTGCGGACTGAAACATATTAGTTAATTTAAACAGTTTTCTCAGTGTGTAGATTAGTTCTCTTGCATAGGAAATACAGTGGACTCACTCTTTCTCCCATGGCTTAGCCGCGAGGATGTCTTGTTGTTGTTTTTTGTCGTAACGATATATTTCGTCAACGCTGGACACGGGTTCTATATTATTCGCCATTACCCACGTCTTTTGGGCGATGGCACATTGAGAATCGGCACTGGTGGATGCCATTGTTTGATAATTTTATTCAATTACAATATTTTTTAAACTATTCACACCTCTCCAATAGAAAATACAGATATAGCAAGATAGCAAGAATGAAAAATCGAAAACATGCACAATTGTTCAATGGCTGATTGACGTTTTGGTAACTTTATTTGACAATATAAGTTGACAAAACAGACAATGACAGTGACAGCAAGAACATCATCCAGTTTTATTTATAGTGTGTATTTATTTAATTTGCCCTTGGCCCTTGCTATTAAATACTTGACACTGGCTAAAATACCCGCTAAACGCAGGTGGAGCCATTCTTCATCTTATTAATCTGTGAAGATTTGTAGCACGGGACTACGCATACTTGTATCTTAACATATTAATACTATTTGTCTGTAAACCTTCCTAACAATAAATAAAAAAAACCCATTAAATATCATCATTTCACAACAAAAGAAGAAGCATATTATCTCGATGCTAGAAGCGCATCCGAATAACTAACGAATTTTAATCTTTCATCATTTATTTCGTAAAAAAGGAAGAAGAAGAAGACTCTTATAGGCATCATAAAGGCTTGTGGGATAAAATATCTTTATGGGTCAATGTGATCATAACATAATTTAGCCTCTGTCGCCTGTACGTATAGGGTATAATAATACATGTAATCTTAGTTATGTAGTATTTTATCTAAGCATGTACCTAATATATCAAAGAGTATGAGTACAACATAGGTATTAAATGGAGAACCTCTACGCATCTACGCCACGACGAGTATGATTTTGATAGTACAATTTTCGCTTAAACATGAAGACGACGCTTTCATCACTTGATGAAAGCGAAGGATACTTATCCTCAAATAGCCCTAAGGCTAAGAGTAAGGCTAAGCCTAAGGCTAGGAGTACGACTCTATAATTTAGGTCAAGTCCATACCTACCCTCTGAGAGCATGATACTAAAGGCATGCAAAAATTGGTTTCCCAAGTTAATCAGAACTTCAGAGAAGCGTATCTATAGAACAAACCAGACAGAATAGTTATTCCTTGTTTAAGGTGGGTATAGCTTGTTTTTATGTCTTTCTAACCAAACATACGAGTTCATTTTACTTTTTAACCCGTATAACTTTTAAGATAGAACAAAATGTTTTTAGGTATAAGTCACGCCATGCATGGCCTACTGGTATAGTTTATACATTTAGTAGTTACCCTAATTATTTTTTACTTGCTACAAGTCTAACGCGTGGTTGCATTTGAAAGTATTGCATCATACACAACATTAAAGCTAAAATCGAAAAACTTGCATCAGCCGGTGACGCCTGTAGTAAAGTAAATAGCATTAGTAATTTCATCATCATACCACACTTGCTCTTTGCCCGGCTTGAGTGAATCATAATATTGATTGGCTGATCTGAGTAACATGAAAGGAATGTAGTTAAATAATTAAAAACTAATTGAAGATTCTTGTTAATGCTGTGGTCGCTAGACTAACTTATCGTGATTAGATTATTGATAAAATAAAACATCGCAAACCGTAATTAATTTTTAATGCTAACTCCATCTCTATCCATCAAAAGCATTCTCTGCTTCATGCTATTTCATCATAGTTCTGTGACGTCACCAATTCATCTCTTTCTTACCCACTACACTAATATCGCTATCCTTTTCTGTCGCGTAATCGCCAACCGCCCCCTGATAACATCCCACCAATCAGAACGAACCACATACACATTTTCGAGAACGTAGAAAATCATTTATTACTCGGTGAGAGGCCAAATATGTACGACGCAATCGTTTGTTACTCGCGCGCGAGAAAATATCAAATAAAAGTGCTCTATTATTAAATGGTATTATATTACTATATTCACAGTAGCATGTTTAAGAAGAGACATTGAAATTTGCGTCAAGTGGTTTGTGGAGTGTTTGTTTATAAAGGTGTGTTTATAAAGATCAGTATGAGCGCTCCGATAATAATCACGGTGCCTAACAACTACTTGACGGTGGACGAGATGGAGACGAAGGTGGTGGTGGATGTGGGGTCGCCCGCGCCATCCAGGAAGCGGCGGCTGGACCACTTAACCTGGGAGGAGAAGATGCAAAGAAAGTGAGTCATTAATTTTGCTTGCGTGTCGCGGAATTCCCCGGAGCTCAACTTACACTGGATGTCCGGTCAATGACATTCTTGCTTAACTTCCAGGACAGCCCTTGTATAAATCATAAATCATTGTCGTTTCATGTTTTGTTGAAGATAGTTAATACCATCTTCCTCAGATAGCAAATTAACAGTTATCTATCGATCGTTGAAATATACCTAAAAATTAATTATTTCAGCAAGACCTGTATTCTTTTTAAATAATACATGCTCTAGCGATAATGTCCGGGGTATCTTGACCTCACGTTCCGTTATGCACAGTTACGTAGATTTACAGACGAATTAGCACGTCCAATAAACATTTATTAGCATGAAATCGCTATAACCGTGGTATTTATCGTTTAGGAAACTGAAGAACCGCGTTGCGGCACAGACTTCGCGGGACAGGAAGAAGGCGAAGATGGATGAGATGGAGAGTAGGATAAACTTTGTAATGGAGCGTAACGAACGGCTCACGAAGGAGATTGAGAGCTTGAAGACGCTGAACGAGCGTCTGTTGAGTGAGAACGCCTCGCTTCGCAGCGAAGCGGCGGCGCGGACCGTCGCGGCGGCCCCCGGACCGGCAGCGTCCAACCCTCGGCAGAAGGAGGGGGCCCCGACGGCGATCCGCGCGGCGCGCCTGCTGCTAGCGATGTGTCTCCTCTCGCAGACCTCCTCGCTCACCTCGACTCCGAAGAGTATCTCGACACCCTCCATCAACTTGCAGACTCCCTCTTCCAAGAGATTGATGCAAGTGTTACAGGAGCGGCTCAAAATGTAAGTGCACGTCAGCACGGCTAGCATGCGCGACAAGACTTGACTTATGTATGTCGACTTTGTGTCTTTCTATGAAAGAAGACACAGTGAGCGAGTGATTTCATGCCACAGGGCCAGTCTTGACATGCATGATAACTCTGCAGATATGACGAACAATTACCATATCACTGTTATTATAATTGACAGCTGTTTGACTTTCATTCACGGGTGAATAGGTATCTACCCGGCGATTCATCCGCCATCTTTATCACTGTCATCATCCATTTTTATTTATAATGTGTATTTATTGAATTTGTCCTTGCTATAATTACTCGACATTGCCATAAATACCGCATATCGCAGGTGCAGGCATTCCTCATCTTATTCCATCAAAATATCATCATTTCACTCATTTCGTAAAAAAAGAAGAAGAAGAAGGTATCTACCCTGAATCGATGGGTTGCCGAGAACGCCCCCCTGTACATAATAGCGTACCCGTAGAATCAATGTAGGTATTCATTAAGCAGTAGAGTAGGTGCTAGGGCTAGTTACTTTTGCTTGGTAACGGTTTCAATAGAACAACAGCTTATATTTTTAAAAACGTCGTTGGTTTTAAGGTAACTTTGTCACTTTTCCTGTTAAGCAAGTTAGTCGCACAACATCCTATAGGTCAGATTACTCATACTCACAGCTCACCATTTGCGTCAATTCTGTGATATTTTTAAAAAGAAACCTTTTATCGCGGAAAATGATTACTATACAAAGTGGTTCTGTGTATGTCATTTCGTAGGAAAACGGTTTATGCTGCTCTCAATTATTGTTATCTGAACAAGAACAGTCGGCCGCAATGATGCAATGTGACATAAATATTGCGTCATAATCTTGCTATAGGTTTGTACCTATCTTTGCATTTAATTGCATAGTAACATATTATAAAGAACGCAATTAAAATGCAAATAAAAAGGTAATTAAATAATGAAATTACCATGTTTGTTTAATATTTGTGTAACCAGATGTTGGACAAATCTAGAATTGTCGATCGATAAAGATAAGCGTTGCGATCCGTGACCTCGATTGAATGTAGGTAGAAGCATTGAAATAATTAAGCGAATAATGAAAATTTTAAGTTGATATACTAACATAAGTTAGTAATCCAATTGTAATTATTATTATTGTAAGAAAAACTATTTTGAAAAGACGCCTGGGCATTACTAAATCTTATTCGGTCAGCGTACTCTACCTAACAAGCAGTAGAGAATTTGAAGATTGGCTCACTCTTCCAACTACAGAAACTATCACGAACTTATAATATCTTCTGAGGTACAATGATGACACTGTCATGATTCTTAAACTGTCTAACTAAAGTATATTATTTCCATTGTTATAGGAGCAAGTCCGGGACACTAGAGAGTGCTCTCAAAGAGTTAAAATGGTGGGGCCCGCAGCAGAGCACCTGGAATCCGATGGGTGTGCGATCATAGACATCAAGCACGACGTCGACAGGATACTGGCGCAACACTCATACGCGCATCCCTACAAGCCGGATATAGAACAAGTACAAATTAAACAAGAAGATAACGATAAAGGAGACATATTTTACGCGAGTTGCAACGAGGATGACGACTGCGTGACCATAGAAGTACCGTGTGAGGAGCAAACGGTAGAAGAGACTTCTCTACAGATTGAACCGGAGCTGGATTCAATAACATCCAGTTCAACCACATTGGATTGCGAGATGAAAATGCTTTCTCCAATGACAATGTCCCCTCAATCTATAGAAGAGAATCTGGGACTGTCTCCCACTCACACAATTTTCAGTACGGACCTAGGTTACGAGTCGCTGGCCTCGCCCCTCAGCGAACCAGAGTCGATGGACTTATCAGACTTTTGGTGCGAATCATTTTCAGAACTGTTCCCAGGTTTAGCGTGAGAATCGTTCTGAATTTCATTCCCACCAACAAGACTGATTAGTTTAAGATGTTAAGTTATCGAATCTGTAATTCGTAAGTTAATAAAAATGACAATTTAATTAATGTTATAATATTATTGCGTAAGTGTAACTTGTTTTTATATAAAAAAGTATAATCAGTAGGGATGTACATATAAGTGTTGTAAATATACAGTGTCTTGGCGATATATTGTTGTATGATTTACTTTTCTCCGGGCTATAAACCAGAATCCATATCAGCTACACACGTTACCCACCTAGAAAAATAGGTGTCTACACAAAATATTAGGTACTGTAGGGCTAGCATGGGCACCAAGACAGTGCTTAAGTCTCATTCTCTCCTATGAAATAAGAAGGTGATTGAGAAACTAAGCGAAACATATTTCTAAATGTAAATCTTGTATTCGCAAGCGTAATTACTTTTGAATGAAAAACAAAAGACACAGTTTGAAATAAGAATCCCTTTTTTAAGTCTATTAGAATATCATTCAGCAGTACCTATTTCCCTAATTAAATAGGTGCTTATTAATATAAATAATCCCTATTTTGGTATTCGTTCCATTATTTACAATAGCATTAGTAGTTATTATACACTGATTATTATTAGTAAAATTGTTTTCATATTGTTGTTCAGATAAAATTATATTTGTGAAGTTCTCATACCAACCACTCCAAAACCAATATGAGTTAATAATGATAACAGTTCACACAGCAAATAATTGGGTTTTCCTGTTATCTCTATCCCGATGGGTTTTCCCAAATGTTCAGTATATTTCCTACTGTACGTTTCTGACGGTAGCGTTTACACGCACGGCAAGACAAGACTTATGTCGCACCGAGACGCTATCTCACTCTACTTTTAGTACAGAAAGAGACAACAGACACTGGTCATGAAAATAATTTGCCCAACTGTATTTTTACCGGAGATCCAGTTTTTAACTCAACAAAACCTAAATGATTGGTTGGAAAACAATTTTTTTCAATTTAGTTAGACGTGTTCATTGATTTAAGCATGATTGAAACATGGAGGTGATTAAAAAAATTACCTACTAACAACTTCACAGGCGTCTTTCTATTCCTTATTTCCTTCCTTTTTCTTTTCCTTGAAGTCTAGCTTCAAGGAAATTTAACACTAAATTCCTAACAGTGCTTTATATCTCTTGTATTGTCTTGCCACAGCCTAGGTCTTCTACACCTCTAGATTTTTCGATTGAATACAAAACATTTAGCGATAATGACAAACGATAAGTATGTAGTTAATGATAATAATGATTGATGACCGCTAATTAAGTAGAACAGGGTAGCTACATAACAACAAGTTTAGTTGGGTTTATACAAGTGTTTTAAACACCTTGTTTTTAAGCTACTCATTATCCGTAGGTAGATTACACTTACATTCTTAGTACGCTTACAATGTTGAATGAATACAGATAATTTATATAGCTGTAGGTACCTATTGCTTATATAGTTTATATTATTCGACTAGTTGTACCAGCGACTCCGTTCGTGTGAGATTTAGGAACCCAAAATAAAATAAAAATAGTCGTAACATTGGCTATCTGTCAGTAAAATTCACGTCAAAACCCGTTTCGGATATTAGCCAGAACAAACGGACTGACAGTTTTTAAAAAGTTTTTATATTATAAGAACCTACCGTATACATTTAGTAATACGTTATTTTGACATAGTTGATAACTACTGTATTAAATAGGATATAACGTTCTTATTTCAATGTAGTTACTTTTAGGTAAACCTGGTACTGATTTTTTTATTTGTGCTAGGAGCCTAGATTTGAAATAGGTCAAAGCAGTCACTTTATAAGTGCCTACACTATAACGGGGTCATAAAATCGATAAGCGTTTGAAATATTAATAAAGCAAGTCGACAACGGCAAAGAATTTTGCAGATCGATAACGATCGATCGAATCGATCAGAACTGCTGTTTGCCTATAAATAAATTATTACAATAAATAGGTACACAAGCTTATATCGAGGGGTGAAAGGCTATTTGACTCAAGCGACATTGTTTTAACTTTACAGAAGAGCATACTCATTCGACGCAGAAAAATAGTTGTAGCATGTGCGCCAAGACTAGACTTATGTCACGCAATATGTAGATTTTATCCCTTTCTCTCGTTCGGAATAAGACAGAGAGCGAGCGAGCGAATCCGTGACAGACGTCTAATCTTGACATGCGTGCTAGCCCCACTGATTCCAAATATGTATAAGTCAATATCGGCCATAAGTGTCGTTTAAGTCAAATAGCTTTTCACCTCTCGATATGGTTAGATAAGCAAATACAAAAATATATCATGGTAGGTACATACTCACGCCTATATCTCACGGGGTAGACAGAGACTACTGTTTGCCATAAGCACGATCATGACATACCCCTTTTGCTTCATACATATTTTCATGCACTTCCATCGGTTGAGGGTGCTACGGAATTGACATTTCCGGAAGACAACTTTTATCTGCAGTCAGCGTGACATACATGTTATCTCTTTCAATTGTCAGACTTGTCGAGCAAATGACGAGAAAACGAGCTGTATCTACTAGACAAAGTCGATGTAATGTCTTCTTATTCATTTAGATACGAAATGAATGAAATAATGGAATAAGATGAGGAATGGCTCCACCTGCGGTTAGCAACCGCTAAGTCAGTATCAAGTAACTAATAGCAACAGCGAATTCTATAAATACACATATTTTCCATATTTGCAAAATAAGTCTGACGTTACGTCATTTATTCGACAAATCTGACAGTTGGAAGAGATCAAAGGTATGTCGACGTGTCTATCCGTATCATGATATGACAAAATAATTCGTAGAACTCCATTCGGGGTAAATCAAACGACCACAGTTTAAAAAACATTAAATATATTTGTTAAAATATTACAGATTCAATAAAATCGTTTCTTATCGATTACATACGCCCGTGACTAACCGTACTGTTAACTAGTGGTTAAAGGTATCCGCCCACTGCCCCGTTCTATGCCATGACTCCTTACCTTACCACCGACTTTTAAAGTATGGCTAATTCAATAGTAACTGTCAATTTTTGACAGATTTTGTACTGATTTAAATCTCAAAAAATAAAAGTTATATTAAAGACATTGCTGCAGGCGTGGTAAAAGGACAGTCCGCGCAAAAACTTTGTATAAAACAATATGAAACAGCGCCCTCTATACCGTTCCCTCACCAACCAACACCTAACGGTGTAACGTCTACGTAACGTAACGTAACGTAACGTAACGTAACGTAACACTGTAACGTCAAAATAAACTGCATTGACTCATAGAAAATGTTCTTCTTCTTGTTTTTTTTTTACGAAATGAGTGAAATGATGATATTTTAAAGGAATAAGATGAGGAATGGCAATATCGAGTAATTAACAGCAATGACATATTCAATAAATACACATTATCTATACTTCTATACTATACTTAATATTATAAAGAGCAAAGATTTGTATTTTTGTATGTAACGAATAAACATAAAAACTACTAGACCGATTTCAAAAATTCTTTCGCCGTTAGAAAGCTACATTATCACTGAGTAACATAGGCTATATTATAAACCCGTGCGAAGCCGGGACGGGCCGCTAGTAAATAATAAATTTCAAATTGATACCTTCACGCGTTCCTGAGAAAAAGGGTATTGATAGATAGACGGACATCAAAGTGATGCTATAAGTGTTCCGATTTTTCCTTTGTAGGTACGGAACCCAAAAAATGGATGATGAGAGTGATAAAGACGGTTGATGAATCCTAGAAAAAGTTCATTCTACAACTATATGTGACTGCCAGCGCGGACGAATTTAGACGCGCGGTGACGTGGCTTTCATCACAGAAATCTCTACGTATATTGGTAAAATAAAATTACGCGCAATTTTTAACGCATCAGTATGCGGTGTGCTCGACATGCCTTGATCGGACAAACAGCCAATACACGGCGACAATGTCTTGCAATACTTTGTTGATACGCTCTAGTGGACATAGGTCTGATACGTTCATAGTATGGAACGAGGTGGTGGGCAAAGGGCTTAACTCGCGGTTAATGTAACCCGCACTCGTTGCCGACACCGTTATCAAGCGACCGCAGCGATAAACTGTAATGGCCGCCGCACACAACCCAACAAAATGTTTAATTTGAAAGTTTAATTAGGTGATAAGTGAAATGCTCACTCAGTGGAACCGTTACATAGAGTAGAAAACTTTTTCAATTGGTTAATTTTATTTTATGTTTATTTTTGCGCTATAACGTCAAAAGATTGTCGCTATAATAGAATTTTTTAAACATTAACAAACAATCCATAATAGATTTTTTCAGTATGTTAAGTAATCTGAAATTTAACTTTTCTTTTTCTTGGATGTCAAGTCTGCCATGGCCTCAATCCCCCCCGTGCCCAGCAGTGGGACGTTAAAAGGGCTAGAGTAGGAGTAGACAGGGTGTATCAGAAGTCCGAAATAATACTTTGGGTACATATATGAAGATAGTTAGATGTTTAATGAAGAAAGTTTATACCTATCACAGTTTCAAAGTTATAACTCAGAAACTGTGATAGTGATGTGACAATTTAGCAAATATTCAAAGGTCTATTTGTCACAGGCATCGTGTTCTGGCCTTTGGGTACATCCATAAACCTATGCAGCAGTGTAAACTATACTTATGAAGGCCGGCTACCAATATTCACAATACATGAAAATTTTATATAGGACTCGACATTACGAGTTATAGAAATTCATGACGAAGAAAAAGTTGGAAAATAATGGTCGAATTTCGATAAAAAAATATATACTATTCAAGGACGCATGTCGAGATAAGTCCTCTGTCACGGATTGGCTCGGTCGCTCTCTGTCTTACTTCATACGAGAGAAGGAGATATAATCAACATATTCTGTGACATAAGTCTAGTCTTGGCGCCATCACACAGTCGTCAAGGCCCCACATAATATTATTTCGGATTTCTGAAGCATCCTGTAGATGGATAAATGTATCATATGTTGATTGTGAGCGTCGCCACGTCGGTCCCAGAGTCGCCCGATAAGTTTGGCACTGGCACCTAACGAACTATGTAAAGTAAGCGATAACATACAGTTATATGTAGTAATAAAAATATAATAACAACATAGCAAATAACTGTACAGCAATTAACGCTAATGGAAGATATATATCAACTTAAATTAAAGGTAGTAGTATTGGGAGAAGTGTTTTATTTAATACGCACGCTTCCCAGTTAAACCCTAAAATTTATTATTATTGCTGTTTTACTGTCACTATTTTATTTTAAACCATAATATATTATAGAGAACGAAATTATTAAAAAGTAAATCGGCCAAGTCATTTTAGGGTTAAAAGAAAAAAAAAAACGCCCAAGTGCGAGCGGACTCCATACCTACAAATTTGTACGGAACTCGGCTCGCACTTCCCAGGTTGTTTAGTGTAAGCTGGACTAATGAACAGCAATAGAGTTTTACATACAGATATAGTTACATTTATAAATCATCATATTTAATTTGTAAATCTAGAAATTTGGGCGAAATTGTGTAGATTAAAACCACAACTCTCACCTCTGAGGATTTTATGTGAAATCTCATTTATAAATTGTGGTATAAAAATAAAAGAATCTTGTCCAGATCGAATTATATTTAGAACATACTGTGAACCTGTACATACATACAGTCGCTTCAAAATCATTTTCAACTCATTTTCATCCGAGATTATCACTTGCTAAGAAACGGTGAAGGAAAACATCGTGAGGAAACCTGCACGTCTGAGGGAGCTTGACTAGTTCTCGATAGATGTGTGAAGTCTGCCAACCCGCACCGGGCCAGCGTGGTGGACTATGGCCTGAATCCCCCTCGCATTGAGGGGAGGCCCGTGCCCAGCAGTGGGACGTTAAAAAGGGCTGTAGTAGTAGTTGTAACGAATAAACTTAAAAACTACTGAACCGATTGCAAAAAATACTTTGCCATTAGAAAGCTACATTATCACTGAGTAACATGGGCTAATGTGCACCTGTCCGAAGCCGGGACGGGCTGCTAGTACATTATAATCTCTATTGTTGAAAGGCATAATCACTCTACTGATAATTCTTTAATATAAAAGTATCTTTGTTACTACGTTCATACCTCCAAAATTGCTGCACCTTTTCTTTATATATTTACATAATTTTGCAATTGTTTGGAGTACGACTTGTTAGCATAGAGCTGCCATATTTTTTTTTTGTATAATTTAATTACCACATAACTTTTATTATTGTAAATTTTGTGAGTTTTTCAGGGTTAATTCACCATATTTGTGGGTAATTTAAAGCAATGACAACCCTACGGAGTAATATATAAGCAACAAAACGCGTGTGACCTCGCGTTGCCAATACCAAAATGAACTGTATTAACTCGCAGAAGAAGCACATTTTTCAACGAAGGAAGTGCTCGCGTGGTTTTTACCACAGTAATTCAATCTTTATGTCTATTCACATAGAGTTCATTTTAAACTCGCTCACCGTAGTGAGTGCAGCACCGTAGCATGACCGTGTAAACATAAGTTCTGTCTCTTTTAACTGTCAGGTTTGTCGAGAAAATGACGTCACTTCGAACATTTTGTACTGAACATGGCTCGGTGTGACGTCATTTTCTCGACGAATCTGACAGTTGAAAGATATTAAACTTATGTCTACGCCGCCATGCTACAGAGCCTGGGTGTGATTCTACTTCAATAAACCCGGTATGGTTTGAATATTATAAAGTTACTTAAAAACGAACACCCAATTCTATCGTATAAACCTGAAAAGCATTGCTATCCTTGTCACAAATGGAACATCTGAAAAGTATAGCAATACAAACATAAAGCAGAACAAGAATTGGTCAATTGCTGTGGTGTTTTATCGTCCTGCTCTCACCCGTAATGAGCAAGACAACAATATTTACCGATGTCACACCTAGTTTAAACTCCGTTTGTGTCCAAACAATGGCGTCAATATCTGCGACATTTTAGACCGTTTAAATACACATAATGTACATCTACAATTATTTATTTCACTTATATAATATTATTATATGTTTAGTAAAACATTATACTTTATTTAGTTTCCATCACATGCACTAATTAGATTGTATCGTATCGTATTGTATTGTATTGAGTCAATACAGTTCGTTTTAATATGGGCAAAAAATCGACGCGCCCGCCTTGGCGCCCCAGTGTATATGTGTGTGTGTGTGTGTGTGTTTGGCGGGGGGCGTTAACATATTGCCAGATATTGAAAATGTGGTATGCTTTTTCTGATGCCACATATGCACATTATAATTCTGCATTTAATTACGAGCTGTGAAGGTTGTTAACTGAATACCGAGAGGTCTCTCTACTTATGTGACTTCCCAAAGATATCATAGACAAGATGTTATTTCGATTATTCGCTAAGTGAGGTTATAACCTGACACCACACAGAGCTTGTACTATGGGTACCATGCAATGGACTGGAGGCGAGTTCCGAAAAGGATATTTGCGTAATTTGTCTCTGGCGGGAATCAAACCCACAACCAGCAGGTGCAGTGTAGTACGCTCATACGACTAGACCAAGCCATCTGGGTCCACAAGATACTTAGTTGTTACAAAACTATGTTCTGTACATATCCTCATTTCTTTAACTTTAAAAGTAGTGGAATGAAATCATATTTTACATAAACCTTGAGATTAATTAATTCCCATTGAAACGCTCTTCACGACGGCACATCATTTGTTGATACAATTGGTTTTTAAATATATCAATAAAATTAAATGTAGCAGCAAAACCAAATTGAATTATTGTTCAGGGGCCTTACGCTAGAATATGACTGGTTATAAGACATTGTTACCTAGAAGCCTAAATTAGACTAAGTAATATTCTAGCTACCATTGATAAAAGATTTTGTTTACATCCCTCACAAAATTAAACCATAGATATAATACAACGATTGTGTTAGCAGTCTTGGGGCCCTGGGGAATTGCAATGGCGCTTGTTAGACCACGAGTACCTCTCATTTACGAATGCGACCCGTCTAACCACTGGGCTATTGCCGCTTTTGTTTTATTTACAACCTTCACAGTTATTGTACTCGAATTATGGCACGGTTGACTCATTGTTAAACAACCAGAAACAATGCAGAATCTACCGATGTTTTACATATTAGTGTAAAATAATGTTTGACACAGCGCCATTTAAACATATTAATTTTGTTATTTCATCAAAAAATTCAAGTTCATCACGTTATTCACCATCGATTTATGGATTCTAATGACACATCGACTACAGCTATGCGTGAATCGATAATATATCAATTATAGCTATGTATTAATTAATCATATCGATTACAACTATACATCAATCGGTATTATTGATTCCAGCGAGTAATCCAGTCGATAATATCGATGAATCCAGTCGATAATATCGGTTTTAGCAATAAATCCAGTCCTTATTATCGATTTTAGTAATGTATCCTGTCGATAATATCGATTTTAGCAATGAATCCAGTCGATATAATCGATTTTAGCAATGAATCCAGTCGATACTATCGACTCTAGCTATGAATCCAGTCGATAATATCGATTCTAGCCAGATACATGGCCGGATCGGTAGTATCGATTCTACATCCATACTTGTCGTCATTTATACATAGATTATACAATAATCTCAGTCGGCTTACCCGAATAGCTTATCGAAACACACATGGCAGTAGGGCTTATCGTTCTGTTCCTTGAATGTGCCCTTGTTGAGTTGTCTGAGGCAGAAGGCGCAGACGAAGTGTTCGGGGTGGAATTTTCTAAACATGGCTGTGATGCAGCGGCCCGCGATGGGCTTGTGGCAGCCGGCGCAGAGCGAGCCGCGCTTGCCGTGGTAGTGCGTCTCGCAGTACGGCTGGCCCTCGTGCTCGAAGAAGGAACCGCCGTGGAAGGGCTCCCGACACTCCTGGAACGAGGATAACAGGAGTCAGACCGGATGTTTCAGAAAAACAGGTGTCGAAACAGATTGTATGATCAAAAACATAGATTTTACACACACATATTTTATAGAAAAAAAGTGTCCTATGATGCAACTATACACCCTATCAGAAGTCCGAAATAATATTTTAGGTACACATACGGTAGCTGATATGTAGATATAGCTTAGTGAAGGACAGACTATAAATAACTATCATAGGTATTTCGGACTTTTGATACAGATTTGCAACAGATATTCAATCTTTATGTGTATGCAGACATTTTTCAACAAAAGTCAAGACAATATGTTATTTATAAATTATAATAAGCACTTTTGAACTCTCTGTGGTGATACAGAAAGCCTGGTTCTACAGAAAGTTATTAATTTATCTATGATAATAAATACAAAAAAAAGTTACCTAAATGTATTTTTATAAAGAGTGTCTTCGTCTCCATTACGAAACAAGTAATTTATATGTGTCATGTATAATTTTATTTACTGGACAATTATCTTTTGGCGGGAATCCATGAGCCTGTCACATTAGCACAGATAAAAAAACTTAGGCACAGACAATAATAGTGTGAATAATTATCTTGTCGAAACTTTCTCTTAAATCGTTTCTTAGTTATATATTGAGAAAATAATTTACAAGTTAATTCAATTACAAATATTTATTTCAGTGTCACTAGATTCTATATTTATTTAATTATGTGTTTTTGATTCTGGTGGTACCAAACTAAATTAAACTAAACTAAGCATATTGTCGTCCTTCTTACCCCCCAAACGTATGAGCGAGATGGCAATATTATTTAGCGCTGTCAACTATATACTTAGTCTAGTTATGTTAGATACGACAGAATCTACATCATTGACTATACTACGAAGACTACTGACATAGTCCAGTTAAATTGACGGATAAAGTAAGTATTTTTTAATCGTCCAGTACCTTGAAATCCAATGCAACACAGTTCTAAAATCAGCTGTATCTTTTAAATTCACTTTGATCTAAAGATAAGCACAGCAGAAGGCACAAGCGCCCTAACTAACCGTGACAAAATTAAAGAATTAATATTTTGGATAAAAAAAATTGTTATCGTTATTCAGTCTTCATGTAATAATTTCATACCCCCCCCCCCCCCAAACCCCCCTTACCACCACGTTACAGATTTAGAAAGTTAACTCAATACAAAATCTGTCAAAAAATTACAGTACCTACTACTACTACAGCCCTTTTTATCGTCCCACTGCTGGGAACGGGCCTCCCCTCAATGCGAGGGGGATTCAGGCCATAGTCCACCACGCCGGCCCAGTGCGGGTTGGTGAACTTCACACGCCACGCCTTTCTATAGACGTGCGGGTTTCCTCACGATGTTTTCCTTCACCGTTTCTTAGCAAGTGATAATCTCGGATGAAAATGAGATTCGCACATGAAACCCCGAGGTGCGAGCCTGCACACTGCGGGGTGCGGGGTTTGAACCTGCACACTTTGATTGCAAAGCGTGCGTTCGACCACTCGGCTACCACTACATTACAGTACCTATTGAGCCAAAAATACTTTAAGAGTTGGTGGTAAGCATAGAGTATCTAGAGTACCAATAACGACTCCACTCTTCGTATTGCTCTACGGCGATTTTTCCGCCATTGTTGTTATATCATGTACCTGTAGTATACGGCAACTATATGGAAAACAACAATGGTGGAGTCAGATAAACCAGAAAAAATTGCCAGCGCGGGCTCGAAATGCCATCTCCGTTATAATATATCCGTTATATCCGTGGTGATCAGGCCCAGGGGCCTATGACAAAAGGTATACTTCATTCTAAGCCACTTTGTACTAATAACTGTAGTGTAGTACGAAAACAATCGACACTATTACGCCCCTTATACACTGGGGTGTCAAAACGCATGTCAATACCAAAAAGAACTGTGTGTCAATATGCATAAAGATTAAATTTGTCGTAAAAGCCACGCCCCCACGCGTCAAAATCCGCTCGCGCTGTCGTTGTAAAATGAACTTTTTTCTGTAGCAATACAGTTCGTTTTGCTATGGCAAATAAATTGATGCCTCAGTATGAGGGAGGTCTTATGTTATTAGTGCACGCGGAATATAAAAATAGCAATCAATCAGTACATAAACACGGGCCGGCTGACGGCAGCCGCTTTGGCTGCAGACGGCCCCGTGACGTCATCGGCTCCTATTATTAGCGTCACAAGCGGCCGGCGGGAAACCCTATACCGAACCAGCACTTGACCCGTATCACGCATTTCCAACATTTCGCAACAATGAAATTCAAAAGGTCATTGCCATGCGCGTACGCACGTGACCTTGAGACGCCCCGGAGGGCGCTGTCATAAAGTCTAGATATGTTTTTTTTTTTTATGTCTATTTTGTTTTTATCGCTTTTTTAATATCGTTCTCAAATTTTTTTTTTTTATTTGTTATCATTTTATTTTTGTTCTCTTTATTTTAAAACTTAGCATAACAATAACATTAAAAAAATATATTACATAATATAAATTAATATCCCTATGTTCTATCGACTAATCTTGATTGACTTATTTTTGTATGTGTGTATATATCATCTGTGTTTGTGTGTGTGTGTGTGTTTATAATCATTCCTTTATCACGTCGAGCATAGCTGTAAAATAAAAGGGGAGGGGGGCATTCATAGAGGGGGGTGCTGATGATGTCATCCCTTATTCATCCTCATCAACTCCAACGCATGTGGGGCATACCGGTTTCCCTTCCATAGCATAGAAGGATTTACCTTTGACGGCCTTTTCGCAGTCCTGTGTGACGTAAACATCGTATTAGAATCATTAAACTCAAATATACCAATTTTTTTTTTGGATATTCGAGCCATTTTGATACTTAACCTGGCGTAATAAGGGCGATGCCGAAGATACTGCGGCTGTAAGAGATATCTTCACGATACGAATACTGACCTTGCAAACAAAACAATCTGGATGCCATTGTGTGTTTAGCGCCGAGATATAATTCTCCATGATTGGTTTATTGCAACCGCCGCATTTCGGTGCGAACATGTCGAAGTAATCGTTGCGACAGTAAGGCTTTCCATCTCTCTCGTGGAAGCCATCTTCACCGAACTGCTGGCCGCACTGCGCGCAGAAGAAATGCTCCGTGTGCCACGTCTTCTCCAAAGCGGTCACGCATTTCTGCAAATCAAAATTACACCTAAGCATTTGCAATTACAGTCCGATATCGTCTGTCGTATGATTTGTTGAACTAACGTCGAGTATCGGGCCGTTGCAGTAGGCGCATCGCGGCGAGAAAAGATTGTGGTAATCCGGCTCGCAGTAGGGTCTACCGTCGCGCTCGAAGAAGTTCCTCGTACCGAGCTCCTGGTTGCAGTGAGCGCAGGTGAAGTGCTCGGGGTGCCAAGTGCGGCCGAGAGCCGTGATGACCTGCACACACAGAACAGTTCCTCATTCACAGATACACTACACTTGGGTTGATAGAGGAAGGTTGTTTCGGTGACCCCCGCACCTGTCCGACGATGGGTTTGTCGCAGGCGTTGCAGCACCCCTTCTGGGGCGTTTGTACTCCTTGGCGGCTCATGTCTGCGCGGAGGGATCCGAGCATGTGCTCGAGGGATGCGGATTCCGGTTGCCGCGGGTTGCTGCGGTATTGCTCCTGCCAAGCCCGCTTCTCGCGATACACGTGAGTACCAGCCCCGGTACCACCGTCGCCGCCTGTGCCGCTTACCTGACAAAACAAAAACAAATACCGCCATTGAGATCTTGTGGAGATTTTAGCGGAAATTCAAACAGAGAATCGATGCGAACTCTCCGATTTGAACTTGGAATATATCACCGAGCGCAAATAGAAGATCGCAAGTACCGCGAATTTCCCAACGTACAGAAGGCAACCCGTCCGTTCGTGCTGTATTGGAGCGAATGCGGTCGGAGTGAAATGTTTGTCTATGTACTCTAATATTATAAGCTCGCTCCCCTACGCGCCCCCTTCCCCTCCGCCGGCGTGATGTAACGCTCGGGACTATCTTTAGCCGTCAGCTTCCAACGGGTGCGAGGGAGACGACCCGAGCGCTGGAGTGACGACGCCGCGGCCGGCTGGAAATAGCCGTGGCCCAAGAAAGGCGAGTTGTAAATATTATAATAAACGGAAAAGAGACTGTGGTGCAGTGTGCCGAGGTGGCCGTGACAGCCGCCGACCGATATTGGACCTTAGGACCTATGGGGGCCCGTTACTATTAGCATCAAAACTTCACGAAATTCTTATCGTACACTCGACTGAACAAGTCGCGATTATAAATTACAGCTAATTCAGAGATGCTCATGAATGAAAAATACTCTGAAATCGTTTGGATGATATAAACAATGGTATTAGTGGCGAGATCTGCGATGTTACCAGGTCGGGTGTCGCGTTGGCAAGCGGGGGACCGTCAGCGTATGTTTATTTGACGAGTAACCTTGCGCTACAGTGAGTACAAGTTGCATTAAACATATCGTGTTATAAGTAGGCCAACGTATAAATTGATTCCGTGAAAATATGGAGGACGATGTCTTGCAATCTTGAATGGATTCAAAATTAAGCTGAAATCTTAAAAAACTGTTATCGCCAGTCCACCATATGGAACAAATTGGAAACCCAAATATTATTTCATGGTTGTGTTTAATGACCACATTAAATAACGCACGCGCCGCAGAGAAAATAATATTTATCATGATGATCTAATAAAAGTTACGCGTACGCGCAGAACATTGTTTTGATTGCCGACTCGTTTGCGTGTTAATTTGGAACACAAGTGCTGAAACTTATCAAATGCTTTTTCTTACCAAATGACAAATCTGGTATGGTTATCTTCAAATAACATACGTCGTTCAATACCATTTAAAATAGCCCAAATAGTTTCCACCAAAACGACATCGTATATGACCGAAGTTTACCTTAGTTGCTGGTCAAAGGACACTTACGGCACTTAATAGCATCTATATCTAATGTAGACGACTTACTTTAAAGTCAGAAAGCGAAGCCATCAGGTCGTCCAGCTCCTTCGTGGCGCTCGATGCATGGTGGTGATGTCTGACCACCGCGGCAGTCGGCGGGGGCTGCTGCTGCGACTGGGCCGGCTCTACTACTGTCTCCTGGACGGTGACGGTCACCTGCTTGGTGCCAGGCCGGGGGAGAGTACCTCCAGTAGACGGTGGGGGGATTGGAGACGTTGAAGCCCGTCTGGTGACAAGAGTACTAGATTGCTAAGGCTGTTATCTTAAAATTCCTAACTATTGGTTTGGTCGTCTGGTTGTCGAAATGAAAGACCAAATTTTTGCGTATAACAAATCGAACTGTTGACTCATTGAAGAGGTATATTTTTCTATGTCATTTTAACGATAACGTCAGCGATTTTATTCCTGTGGTCGCGTGCTCTTTGTTACAGCCTACAGGCATTTAATCTTTATGATTAGTGGCACAGAGACCATTGTAAAAAGAGCCAAGTATATTTTCACGCCATAAAGCTTCAGAGGTATACCAAAAGCACTAGCTTTTTGCTAGCAACCAAAGTAGAACATTTAGAAAATTATTGAAAGGTTCGTCTTGCATGTTCCCTTTTGGTTTAGGTTACATTTTCGTCAAAAGTTTGAATCTTCGAAGCAAGTGGTGTAACTGGTAAGTTATCTTTAGATATTTCGAAGTAAAATTATATTGGTCTGTTTATTTAGTCAATCGCACGTTTCTGAAGGATCTCTGAATTCATTGGCAGTATAATTTACGGGTTTTCGCTGTGAAATCCGATAACGCTATTGGGCATACCAAGTTTATGTATACAGAAAACGGTTATAAATAATTAACGTAGCTATAATTGGTTACAACTTGGCTCGGCCGTCCGCTACGTCTTAATCCCCTAAATAGACGATTGTCCTTCCAGATTAATTACTAACTGAGCAATAAATATGTCATACGGATGTTTATTATGAACAGAGTCTGATTCAAATTGCTGTAATACATTATGTTAGTATAAACTTTTTGCTGTAAACAGCTTGTTTCTACAGTTGTTATATCAGATTTTTACAACATTTTACTGTAGCAACTATCCAAAACAATATTTTGAATCGAATTTTCTGCCATCAATGAGATATGCATATCGACCCTTGAAAGTCAATTCTTACTGAGCGACAAAAAATCGTAAAATGAATTATACATACCAAACGACGCAGAAAACTCCGTCCGTTCGAATGGTATTTATACTAGGTATAACTTATTTTTGCCGTTTAGTAAGGATTGCCTTTCAAGCGTCGATAAATAGCTAAATTATAGCTAAATAGCTAAATTATATAATAAACTTCCTAACGACATTAAAGAATGTACCCTAAGCCAATTTAAACGAAAGTTGTTACAACATCTAACACACTAACACTCTTGACACTTTCGCTGGTACGTCCAACAACTATTAACACTATCACAATAAGCTTCTAACCTACAATGTAATAGTTTTAAATCTTATTAAGTGAACTCTGTTCTTATAAGATAAAAAATAAATTCTTTAAATCCATATAACAAGTACAGTACAATAATAATGACTGCTAAGATCCAATTATCAAAGTAGATCTGTAACTAGGCGCACATTACCATACACAAATAAAATACTAAATGAAAATTGTGATGAACTTTTGAAAAGCACAGCAGTGCCTGACAGTAACAGACTAGCTATTTCTATATCATAGCTAATTAAGACTAATGAAATCACTCCCTAATAAACCCTTCAAGGCCATCATATCTCGGCCCTTTGAAGCCGTTCCTGCGTCCGCCTAATGTGTTCTAGTAAATAATACGCAGTCCCCGCCAGAGCCGCGGCGGCAGGTGCGATTATCGTTGGTCAGCGCATAAACACTAATTAGCGGGCGGAAATAAGCGCGGGAGTCGCTCGCCCATGCCAAGAACAATTATTTTACAATGTACACATTGACAAGTATTGTTACCAGTGTTTGGGGTAAATGATGTATGCTATTGTGTTACTTGATATTTGCAAACATGTAAAGGGGTGGACGTAATAGACGAAATTTCATTTTTTCACCCACTCATCACCGCCTCTTCGTTCTGTTGAATCGAATTTAGTCACGTGCTCATATAGGTTTCACTTTCAATCTTGATGTATGTTAACACAGAGTATTTTTTGAAATATCATCTAATTTCGGTATAGGTAGATATAGAGGCATAGGTTCGTTTGTATTCTTAAAATCGAAACACCTAATCGCAATTAAATTTAACTCGGGAAATCAGAATAGGACAGTTACTTTCTTGTTTCTTCTATTTAATTTCCAAAGACAATTTATTTGTTCTATTTTAATAATAGTGTAGTGCCACAGTCGACGACAGAAGGCGGGCGGACTGTCAGCGTTGGGCTACCCTTAGAAAAATACAGCAATATTTATTGCCGCTCGTACCTCCACTGTAACGTCCGTACGGTATATAAAAATATTCCAGCCAAACGGATACGATGGATCACTGCCAAAATGCGATGATGAAAAATTACTTAAGACAAATCTACGTGGGCATGTTGCTTTCGGATCGTGTAGATTTGGGATACAATAATAAAAAAAGAATGGTAATTTTTTTTTTAAAAACAAGCTTTTATTTAATTGCTCTTAGTTTTCGTGTTCTCCTCAGCAAGCCCTTACACTTGATACCCATACTGTGGTAGTGCAGAAAAAATAACTATTCCGCCATCTTGGATGATCCGCCATATTGGAATTAGAATGACGTCACATAGCTAAGCATATATTTTCATCCAAAATATGCGTGTATACCAAATTTCAGCGCAAACGGTTAAAGATAACTGATTTAAAATTGAATTGCAAGATTCCACCCGGACATACATTGCAAGTTAATATAAAGCTTGTAATAAAAATGTAAATAAGAATATCAATTGTGGAGTTTTAAAGAGAGAAAGGACTGAAGAATGAGAAGAGGTATGACGACGGTTTGGTGTAGTGGTTTGAGCGTAGGCCACTTGGCTTACCGCATTGGGAGTTGCCGGGTTCGATTCCCGTCAACGGCAAATTTCGGAAATAACCCCTTCGAAATTTGCTCGGATCTGGTTGTAATATGTGAAAGTAACTATCTGTAGAAATTAATGAATGCTCTATGCAATGGAAGGTAAATAAATGTCTACAAGTTTAACATTTCAATTAAATTTGACATTAAAATTATAGCTGTCTTGCTCACATTACGGCCATTTTCCAACGAGTTATTATATCAAAGAGGGAGCTTCTTCTAACATTTGACACTTTCACACGACCAAATTTGCGACTTTGACGTCAACGTAAGTTAGATAAATGCCATCAATAAACTCATTTAGATAAATTTCTTTTGACGTCTTTTCGACACATTAAGGTATCTGTACTTTTGAATTTGATAATATCATTGTTTAGCGATCTAAAAGTGTCACTGGCAACTGACGCCATGTCCCGCCGTGATAAATAAGCGTGGCTATCCCAACGGGGCGATGATAACAAGAGGACCGTGTCAGTGACGTCACTGTAGCGTGCTATTTGCGCGCGCCGTACGAAAATAGGCGTCAGTTTTCACACGGCCCAACTGACGACTCACTGAATAGGCACAGCAGATGAATAACCAGTCAGCCAACGAGTTATCATATAGTCAAGAGGGAGCTTTCATTAACATTTGACATTTCACAAATCCAATTTTTGGTGTGACTTTGACGTGTACGGGATTGTATAAGTCTAGACGGCTCTAGAATCAATGAGATAAATTTCGTTCAATTTTATTGGACATCTTTGAGACACAGTTCGGTATCTATACAGTCTAATATCATCGATAGCGTGGATTGACAACCAAACCGACTCCAAATCCAGTAATGCCTAATGTAAGGCAATGCCTAAGCAACAAATTCCGTTTCACTAGACGACTTTAATTTATCGTTTTTGTTGAAATGGTGTTTTTCAAGTTTCAATCAAGAGGCGCGCGTCTAATGTTTTTCCAATACCAAAACGAACTCAGTCTCTACCATGAAGGTAGTATAGTAATAAGGAGCCGGCATAAGGAGCCCGCGCTGCGGTAAATTATCCGCCATATTAGTTTTAATTGTTTATATTGTTTGACACTTAAGTACTAACTTGATCTTAAGACTAAGATGGCGGATCTCATATAAACCATTATTGCCAACCTTCAAAAAAATCGCCGCAGAGCATCACGAAGAGTTGGGCCTTTATGGGTACTTTATCTATACAGGGTGTATCAGAAGTCCGAAATAATACTTTGGGTACATATACGGTAGCTCATATGTGGATGCTTAGTCAAGACATTTTATACCTATCTATCATAGTTTCTGAGTTAAAGACCTTTGAATATTTCTCACAAGTATCGTGTTCTGGCCCTTGGGTACATTTGTGAACCTATCAAGCAGTGTAAACTACATTTACGCAGGGCAGCTACCAATATTCACAAAACAGATCATGAAAATTTAACATAGGTCTCGAGATATTACGAGTTCTAGAAATTGGCGACGAAAAAAAAGTGGGAAATACATGGTCGAATTTCAATCAAATTTTTATACCATTCGGTTGTATACCCGATACTGATGCAAACGTCAAAGTATTATTTCGGACTTCTGAAACACCCTGTATACTATCTCGATGGTCTCTATATAGAGATTGATTTTCTGTGGTAAAACAACGCGACCACCCGTCAAAGAAGTTTCGTTGAAGATTGAGCTTCTTCCAAGAGTTCATAGAGTTCAATTTGGTATGAGCAAACAATTTATTGGGCCCATACACGCGCCTTTGGGTCATGGGGCTAAAACTATCTACAGACCAATAAGTGCATACTCTGCATAGTGACAAATGACATGTTATGTATGGTCTGTGAAGTGCTACTATGCCGATACCGGCTTGCAACCAAATGTCATTACACGTTGCCAAGTAGCCAATTATTCCACGACAATTATTATGCACCACGAAATGAGCTCATGTGTTCGCATTTGTCTCCGGAAGTGGTTTAGGTAAAGACGTGATCTAATAGCGGGGCGTCAATAAAACTCTTTTTTTTTTGCCAATACCTAAAGGAATTGTATTCACTCATTGAAAGAGCACATTTTTGAATAAACGTCATAGATATTGCTAGAATATAGACGCGCGGTCGCGTGGCTTTTGCCATAGACATTCAAGCTTATCCATATACATACAGAGTATATTTTCGCAGAACAGGGAATTGAATTCGCTCGCCCTAGTAAATCTAATAGTTGTTGTAACTGATACATCCGAGTGTTTCCTAAATAGGTAGCACAGGGGTGCATTGCAGAGCACCCACACTTCGCGGATATATTTTGGTCGCAATGTATCATTATACCGGGCACATTGGAGGTATTAATTCACCACGCTGACTCAGTACGGGTTGGTGAACTTCACACGCCTTTCTTACACGTTCTGATATCCTCAATATGTTCACCGTTTCGTAAATATGCGAGTTACTATTCACATTCGTAATATTATCTTAAAGCTCTTCCTCTATTGAATGTTGATCTGTTTTTATCAGATGACGTGTAGAGTGGGATCTATCGTTTGCCGTGTTGAAAAGAGAATACCAGATCTATGTTGTCTTCAGCGATTTCGTTTAGTTACGTTAGCTTGCGTATTGGTTATAATAAAACAGTTTGAATTTTATTAAAACAGTTTATATTGAAGACAAAACATATTTTGATTACTATTAAGTTTTTTTTAAATGTATAATAACCATTTAAGTGCATCATAAAGATAAAATAGATTTTAAAGAAACTCACAATATGTTTCTGAAATGCTCAATGGTATTAAAATCTATATACATACCTAAATGTGTCAAGAAGTAAAAAAAAATAATTGAACAGAAATTGATTTCATTTATGCGACGACCGTCTAAGCCTCTATACGTCTTAACATTGACATGTTTGACGTACGTAAGCAGCATAATTTAGGAAATGCTCCCTCTTTGATATGATAACTCGTTGGGAAAGTCCTCACAAAACACTTTTTGGGAGCTTCGCGAAGTCATTGCATTTATTAAATGAAGATATAAGTCAGTATCCATATAACTTTTTAAATGAGGGTTCAGTAGCAGTGACAGCCGAGTGGTCGAACGCACGCCTTGCAATCGAAGTGTTCAGGTTCAAACCCCGGGTCGCACCTCTGGGATTTATGTGCGAATCTCATTTTCATCCGAGATTATCACTTGCTATGAAACGCGGAAGGAAAACATCGTGAGGAAACCTGCACGTCTGAGGGAACTAGATTAGTTTTCGATAGATGTGTGAAGTCTGCCAACCCGCACTCGGCCAGCGTGGTGGACTATGGCCCGAATCCCCCTTGCATTGAGGGGAGGCCCGTGCCCAGCAGTGGGCTGTAGTAGTAGCAGTAGGTTTTAAACTCACCCATTAGGCAGTTCGGCGCTGAGCTGGTCGAGGAGAGAGTCCACTGTAGGTCTCGACGAGGCTGGACTTGCGGCGCCATTGGTGCGCGGATAACTATCGGTCACTGCGAAGACAAGGGCATAAGTTAGGATACCACAACAGTAGGTATTACTTCCTGGCTCCCAAGGCCACCACTATCGTTGTAAAGTCTCTATGGCTTCATTTATTAAGGCATGAAAACATTATCTTTTATCAATGGTAACTAGGATATGACCAGTCAGACTTCAAGGTGACAATGTCTAATGCATACACTGGTCATATTTTAGCTACTATTGATAAAAAACCGGCCAAGTGCGAGTCGGACTCGCACACGAAGGGTTCCGTAACATTATCTATAAAAATATTCACGTTTGTTGTATGGGAGCCCCCCTTAAATATTCATTTTGATTCTGTTTTTTTAGTCTTTTGTTGTTATACCGGCAACAGATATACATAATCTGTGAAATTTTCAACTTTCTAGCTATCACGGTTCATGAGATACATCCCGGTGACAGACGGACGGACGGACGGACGGACACCGAAGTCTTAGTAATAGGGTTCCCGTTTTACCCTTTGGGTACGGAACCCTAAAAATGTTAGGGCACGATAGTGTTAGCGCCCTGAATATCTCGGTGCAAGACTTTTCGACAGTGTAATCTGTGCCAATGTACATCGAAGATTGAATGTCTGTGACAAAAGTCACGCGGCACAAACGCGACAATATTAACACGCGTTATCAATGGCATTTCGTTGTAAATTAATAAATGTCCATATCTCCAGACAACACATACACACTCATCGTATGATCCCAAAATAAGCAAAGCTTGTAATATAGGTATTGTACAATTAACTAGAGGCGCTCCCAGTTACACCCAGACGAGGGCAAATTCCGCAAAAGGCAATTTGCGAAATTTGCCACAAGTGGGATTCGAACTCGCGACCACCTTAGTGAGCCGTTGTTAATGAGTTAAAACAGTATGTTTTGGAATTGGTAAACATACGGACTCGGGGCTTAATTGTAGAAGCGACTAAGCCTACTAATATTATAAATGTGAAAGTTTGTAAAGATGGATGAATGGATGGATGTTTGTTACGCCTTCACGCAAAAACTACTGAACGGATTTTGAAGAAACTTTACAGGATTTGACATGCAAGCTACAATTTATAATAATCAAAGATTGCGCGGACGAAGTCGGGAGTAGAAGCTAGTGATCTAATATTTAAGCCAAGAGTCGCGAATAATAAACGTCATGTTTACACGAAACGCTGGAATATTAATGGGAAAATTAAGAGAGCGTTCCAAAAACGCGTCTCCGGCCAAGACTACTGCAATCCGCTAGCAGGGATTAGGAACGCGACGACCGCGACCAATCGGTCCAATGCCAAGTGCGAGCCCTTGTGCGTGCCTACATAAAACATGTGAAAAGATGTTTTTTGTGGTTGCTCATTTGTTTTGTATAAATCTATTTAGGGCTCCGTACCCTAAGGGGTAAAAAGGGACCCTATTACTAAGACTCCGCTGTTCGTCCGTCGGTCTGTCTGTCTGTCCGTCTGTCACCAGGCTGTATCTAATGTATCATGATAGTTAGACAGTTGAAATTTTCACAGGTGACGTATTTCTGTTGCCGCTATAACAACAAATACTAAAAAACAGAATAAAAATAAATATCTAAGGGGGCTCCTATACATGATAGACATGATTTTTTTGCCGTTTTTATAAATAATGGTACGGAACCCTTCGTGCGCGAGTCCGACTCGCACTTGGCCGGTTTTTTGACGATACAGGGCTATCCTCTGAACTGCTGTTCAGGGGATATTTTCTTGTTTCCATTCTTTTAGAGCGTGATTTTTCAGTAGTCGGGTTTTACTTTGTGAACTTACTTCTTATTTAAATTATTTTGGGTTATAATTTTGTGAAGTAGGTATTTGCAGAGCCGCTTTACATATACATATTCAATTTAATATGACGTCCCATAGCATATAACTAACGGACGACCAAGACGCTTCCAACGATACCTCGTTTGTCAAATTATGACAAGTAGTTTAGGACATACAGATGAACATACATACATACATAAACACCGGTCAAAATCATAACCTTCGCCTGAGTCGGGTAAATATAAAGAAATCACTACGAACGTACATGCATATAATATTCAGATAATAATTATAATGAAAGATTGCGGCGCCGAAAGATTTACGAAGTTTGAAAATGTTACGCATGCAAAAAGATCAAAGGCGAGCAAGCCGCCAGTACACGCTCACCCATCTTGTAAGTAAGGTGATGATTGTTTCCAAATGAAATAGAAAATAGTTACATTATGATTTATGAAGATAAATACTAGAATATTCTTTTTCATTTAAAAATATTTTAGAAACTCGACGACAGCTTGACCGAGTATCTCTTCATCTCTTCACTGGAAGCACGCATGTCAAGACTACACCTCTGTCACGGTTTCGCTCGGACGGTCTCTGTCTTATTTTATACGAAAGGAAGAGTTAAAATCAACATATTCCATGACATAAATCTTGGCACTCATGCTACAACTACAGCTGTTAGATTTGTTGAGCAGTAACGACACCATAACGAGCTTTTAATACTAAACATAGCCGAGCAAACATAGTCGAGCAAATGACGTGACGATGTGACGTCATTTGCTCGACAAACCTGACAGTTAGAAACGATAGAATTGTAAATGTATCGCGAGAAAAATGTTGTATTCTGATGGATAATGTGACAAAGCCCGTCCGGGATGTTGACCACGAAAGGTGGACTGTGTCAAATGGTTCTTAGTCAAAGCAAGAGACAGATACTAAAACAAACTGTGACAGCAACGTCCAAAACATTACTGCCGCAAGCCTGCCAACGAAGACGTGTCGCTTCGTAATTGTAACAGCTGATGAACAATTTGTTATACGACGGCATTAAATTTCGAGTTTCCATGAGACATCGTTACTGACAGTGATCTCCATAAAACCCTGCGCCCGCAGGCGTGCCAAAACGCTCGCGACCAATTTTTGCCATTACCAAAAGGAACCGTAATTGCAATTATACAAAGCATAGTTTGCAAGGCAATAGAGTGAATATTGACGCGTGGAACCAAGGAAATTCAATCTTGTGATGGATAAATCGTCCATTTCATTTGAGGATGCGGGAGTACCTCATTTAACCACGCGAGGTGCTCACGAGGAACACCTCATTTGAGGTGAGGCATCGCTCAAGCGCGTATTCACTTAATAAAACGATTTCAGGGAGTAAGCTGGCTGGGTACGAGACACGCAGTAATGATATCTCTTCGACACACATCATTTCAATTCACACACTCAATCACTCGTGACACGAATCAAACTTTCACAGCAACTTTTACACGAGACGTGGCGGAGGAAATGAACGAGTTGAATTGACTTTGACTTTGTTCAATTTCAAAATTCGAATAACTTGTCCAATTTGTCAACATGAGGACCTCTAATGAGTCACAACCCGAACATGAGGAACAAATCTCTAATTAAATCTTTATGTATATTGCCACAAAGTATATTTTTTTATGAAGTAACGTTAATCCATTCGCTCCAGTGAATGAGGACCGTGAAATATGGTGGTGATGTACACAGGACGGCGCTCAAAGTCAAACGTCTAAATTTAAGTGTCAACACGATGCCAAAAGACGTTACCGACCGCGTAATATAAGTTTAATGGATAGAAGACAATATGCACGCAATTATAAGGAATTAGATAGATAGGAGACAACTCTTTATTGTTGCACCTCTCAAAGTAATATAATTAAACGTACACGATAACAAATTTAAGGGTAAAAATGGGCGCCCTTATCGATGTCTAGGAATGTACAATTACTAATAACATTCGTTTTTCATTTGAGCAAATAGGAAGCTATTTATGAGAGATGACTTCCCATTAAATGAAAGTGGATCATAATGAATTAAGACATGAGAATAATGTATGTAAGGTCTGATTGAATGCGATACAAGTCTGCATTTTGAAAATACTTGTTGAATTCAATGTTGTTCTCTTCCGCGTTTAACAACACATGCAAATAATTTGATAGCTACAGAAGATGCCATCATAACACTTCTGATGTAAATATTTACAAGGCCGAAACTAAGAGGCTAACAATGAGAGCATACTTCGAACGAGTGAAGCTTGAACATATTGGTACAGTTACTAAACAGTCCTGAAAGCTGCGTCGAGCTATTTCTGGGGTAAAGAAGGAAAACGGCCTTGCCAATGCCAACATTTTGGCGTTTCGTTGCTACGGCTATTTATCATATTTAGAGATAATATATCTCCTGGACAGATTTAGTAGTTCATACAGATTGCGTTTGAGATGAGTTTGCTTTTCTCGGAGCGAAATGAATGTCAGAAAAGTAATACATTTTGATTCAGTACGATTCGCAAAAGGTTTGATCTAGTTCAATACGTTTTTTTTTTCGTTTTTCGATCTTTCCAAGTTTTCTACTATCAATAGAACTCATGCGATTTAAAGCTAACTATAATTTCAACAGCATTTGAGTTGAAATTTACTCTCAACTCGACGAAATGTAAGCAAAGTAAAATATAGATTTCGAAGTAATAATTTCGATAAAATCAATATGAAAGCGTACACAAGGTCGAAATTAATAGTTCCGTCGGATATGAACCAATCTGCAGGTACCATCGTGAGTTTAAGAACACGTACGGTGCGCGCGCGCAGATAAATCACGATTATCTCGAGTTTGAAACTAATAAATTGCTACAGATAAAGATATACAGATATAAGTATAATATATTAGCATTGGTTACTTTACGCGTGATCTAATCATGCTGGGTCTGACCCCAAGGTTTTAAAACACCGATAAATAAATAGTTTTTCATAAGTTTATGACTTATGCTGAAGTGATTACATTTTAACCTTTAGTTCCAAATGCGGCGCGTGGGCTGTATTTACCAAGTTATGAGGCATGTGTTATACCGCATTTAATAACATGTGATATACACATACAACATGTGAGTTTATATCTAGTCTTTGTCTACATGACCTTAGTTTAGGCATTCATGAAAAACCATTCCTAACTTTGCCACTACAATCTAAGTTTAAGCATTTGCATGCAACTTTAGAGACGCATGAATCATTTTATAGTTCCTGTGAATTTGTTTCGGAAACATAACCAAGGAATACCAACAATTCTTGAAGTTAGCATATCTAGGACAGCTGTCGAAAATTGTTCTGGATCCAAGCTACACGAATCCACGATTAGAGGCTGATCTACACTTTATAGGTTTGAATAATATGTTTTTAAGTTTCATTATAACTGTTAAAAGATGAGTAAACCTAAAAATACCTGTGGAGTCGTTCATGAAAAATCTTATCCTAGCAATGAGACATTTTACATGTTTTAAAAAACCCAATAAATAACTGCCAAATTTGTAGAAATTCTAATAATATTATTGATTTTTCAGTAGATACATAAATGTTTTGCAACGCCACTGTAGATGATAACAAAAATTGAGGGGTTTAATTTATCTGTTTTGTAAGCTGGAGGATGATGTGATGACTAAGATTGAGAAACAAAGGTTAAGGTGTTTTGGCCATGTACAGATGATGAGTGAAAGTAGACTGACGAAAGTAATATACCAGGCGAACGTGAAGTAGAAGTGACGGAAGAGGGCGCCCGAGATGGACAGGACCAGATTAAAGATCACTTCCAGAAAGGTCAAGTCCGTAGTACACACAATCGCATTAATATGGATGAAGCGAAAGAGGTATGTCAGGATCGCACCATATGGCAAACGGTAGCTTCTGCCTTCCCCCGTGGGATACAGGCGTGAGTATATTAATGTAATGTATGTTTTGTTAAGAGCACTCACCACTGCGTTCACTGTAAGTCTTCTCGGCATAGTTCCCGTATCTTGCATTGCTCAAATCATCAAGTAGGGTGTCCAGCTCGGTGAGATTGCCCCGGCCGCCGGTCCTGCCGTATCCGGGCTGTCCCGAGTTGTAGTTCGGCGATTGGCTACTGTAGCTCGACTGTGTTGTATTGTACTTCACTGGTACTACTTTCTCGTGGAGCGAGGATGTGTTTTGGTAGGTAGGCTGTTGGAGTTACAGAAAGTGATTTAGTTGGTAAGAACCTTAATATACAACTGAGAGAATTATGCTCTGCTTCCAATGGGGCGAGCGAACAAACTTGACGTTTTTTTTTATAAATGTACTCTGTATCAATATAAATATATAAATAAAGATTGGATTTCCCCGCCACGACCACAAGTCTAATTTCACTCGCGTCGTTAATAACATTTTGCTGAAAATTGAGCCTTTTCTGTAAGTGAATAGAGCTCGTTTTGGTACGGATAAAAAAAATGTTGCACGCCCTCAGTCAGTGCTTTTCTAATTCGATAGTTCCAGAGGTCCAATATTAAGATGGACGTGTGCGTGACTTTGTCGTTCACGTACGTGAGATTGTTTACGAGAAACAGTTCACGGTAGCAATAACTTTATTTTTGGTCAATTTCTTCCAGATCACTTTCGGAACGTCAACTTAGATAGAACCTACAAGAATATCATTGCTTAATAACTATAAAAATGGCGTCTAATCTATATGTATATACTAAAGCTTTCATATGTTTCTCGTTTCCTTAGTATCTCCCCCTCCCCCTATAGTGAATAGTTAGTCAATACGCTTAGTGTAAACCAAGGCTACATACATTCCCATTATAGCATCGTAATTACCGGAGGTTCACAATAACTATGTTTTAAATCATCGTATCATGAACGGCCAAAAATTATGTACCATGTAATTACGCCGAAAATAGTATAAAATTGGAGACCTTGAACAACAAGCGCTGTCATTAGCCGCCCCCACAGCACGCGCGCCGAGAGAATACTTATGTCATGAGATAATATCGACGGGGGCCTCTCATTCTTCCTTAAGAATTAAGAAAGTCAGAGAGAATCAGAGCGATATTATGTTTTGTCTTGACACGCGTGCCAGGCCCGCTGGAATAGTTAACGAGCGCTACAAAATGACGATGGCGTAATGGCAGCTTTACGTCAAACAAAACACGTGAACCGGTAATGTCAAATACGACAAAACAAAAAAAAAACAATTTGTCAAGCCCTTTTCGAGTTCTTGCGAGACTAACGAACAGCAACTGATTTGATAAATATAACAAGAATATAGATAAAAGTAACATCTGGCCCTGTAGCATGACCGTATAGACATAAGTTTTATCTCTTTAAACTGTCAGATTCGTCAAGAAAATTACGTCACACTGAGCCATGTCCAGTACAAAAAGTTCAATGTGACGTCATTTTCTCGACAAATCTGACAGTTGAAAGAGATAAAATTTATGTCTACATGGTCATGATAAGGGGGACTGGATTTGCAAAACTTCCATCATGACAACTGCGTCAACCGAGTCATAAAACTGATAGTTTCGTGTACTTGAACGAGAAAATTTATGATATCCGCACTGATTTTAATGTTCAAATTGATATACGAGGTCGGTGGTGTATGTTTGCTCTTGTAGGTACTGACATAACTTCAAAGATTCTGAAATATTTATTAGTGTTTCAAAATAAAAGCCATTTCGGCTTTATCTCAATAATGTACCCTAGAATTTTTCGAAATTTCTATCCATCAACAATGGAACTATTCGGAATAGCAGTGGTAGCCGAGTGGTCGAACGCACGCCTTGCAATCAACGTGTGCAGGTTTAAAACAACCGCACCTCTGGGTTTATGTGCGAATCTCATTTTTATCCGTGATTACCACTTGCTATGAAACGGTGAAGGAAAACATCGTGAGGAAACCTCCACGTCTATAGAAAGGCGTGTGAAGTTTACCAACTCGCACTGGGCGAGCGTGTTGGACTATAGCCCAAAAACCTCCCTCGTATTGATGGAGAATGTCCGCTATAATGGCAATGGGCTCGCCCCTATTACATTGGGACCAAAATACATCGACGACGAGTGGGCGCACTGCAGTGCATCTCTGCCTACCTACCCCTTCGGAGAATACAGGCGCGATGATTTACTATTCGGAATTAATCGACGAGTGACGGCTTGGTCTAGTTATTCAAGCGTAGGCTATTTGATTCACTGCACCAGGGAGTTTTAGGTTCGATTCCTGTCAGTGACAAATTTCGGCAATAGCCATTTCGGAATTATCCTGGTCTGAGTGTAACTGGGATCGCCCCCAGTCCATTGTATGGTACGCATAGTACAAGCTTTACTTAGTTTGGGATCATACGATGAGTTAATGTTGTCTGGCGATATTTATTTATTTATTTGTAATGGCCTTTGACTACATAAACAAGACATGCCTTTGGACACCTTCCTCTAAACCAAATCTCTGTGTTTTCTAATGGCACATGCGTAGGTGACGCACAACGGTTCCTTCCCTTATCATCCCCATCAAGAGACAACTTCAAGTGGACGCGGTATATACTAAGTTGTAAATTGCATTCGCTTCGAACAAAGGCACAGGATAGAGCGTATTAAGCGGGCACATTATTTAGTTAAAGCTTAAGGTCAAACGGTCAAAGGCATTTATCAATTAGAAATAAGAAGGCAACAATCAACGCCAGCCAGCAATAAGGGGGAGTAGCAACATCATCCTGAGTACGTTAGCAGAAAGTCGGGATGGTCCCCTGGGTAAGTGCTTTATACGGATGATCGTAGAAGTGAATAATGAAAGTTATTCCTCCGGCTGTCGTGCGCGTGGTGTGCCTCTCAGGTACATGGTGTATTAAATTGTATTATGTTAGTATTATAATTAGTATTAGTTTAGCTTATAGTTACTAACAGTAGTTTTACAAGTAATGCTAGATATTAACCAATGGACCTATGTTGTTGGTAAATAAAGAATTTGAATTAATAAGAAATATTGTCATGAAACTGTAAAGCCCCCGGGGCTCACTGTAGCTTTAAAATATTTTCCTATACTAAAACGAACTTTGTGTCAATATGCATAAAGTTTGAATTTCTGTGGTAGAAGCCACGCCCCCACGCGTCAAAATTCGCTCGCGCTGTCAGTGTCATTTAGTTGAAGAATGAACTTTTTCTATGTGTAAATACAGTTTGTTTTGGTATGGCAAAAAATAATATGCACGAGCGTTGACGCCCCCAATGTGCGGGAGGCCTAAGACCACAGTCTAGCTTTTCTTGAAGAAAGAAATGATGCAATTTTAATGGAAGAAGATGAGGAATAGCTCCACCTGCGATTAGCGGGTATTTATACCAATGTCAAGTAATTAACAGCGAGGACAAATATAGACACAATATAGAAAAATTTGGTAATGTATTGAACGTGATAAAGATATACATCACGTCTGTATTCCCCGAAGGGGTAGACAGAGGTGCACTGCGGTGCGCCCACAGTTCGCCGATGTATTTTAGTCCCAATGTAAAAGGGGGTGAGTCTATTTCCATTATACCAGGCACATTCCCCCTCAATACGAGGGGGTTTTGGGCTATAGTCCACCACGCTGGGGCCCAGTGCGGGTTCACCGTTTCATAGCAAGTGGTAAGCACGGATGAAAATGAGATTCGCACATGAAACCCAGAGGTAAGATAGCCTCCAGAAAAGTATAATCTTTTAGGTATAATGTAAATAATGTAATTTTAAAAGGTAGGGTTGTATTTTATGCTCTATAATACTAGGACATCATATCAGTACTAGATACTGTAGTGACATCTGTTTCAAATTTCATTATTAAATTGGAAACGATCCAAAATGAAGACGTGTTTGTAATTTTATCGATCAGAACTAGATGGCGCTGGTTATTGAATAATAGAAAATTACCTTTACTGTATATTAAATAAAATTGATTGTTGATAAGCACCGCACCGGTTAGAAAGAGCCGACAGATCTTAAACAAAAATTAAGCGTTAATACCTAACCCCCAAATCAAGATACAATTTATCTATTTATTCCATCTAAAAACCACCGAAAATGGGATTGCACAACACATAACTTTCTATTAATTCAGAAGTAATTCCATGAAGTTAACATTGTTTAAGCAAATATATACGTAATGAGTACTCCCTTTATGGTATCTTTTCCAACAATACATAAGTAAATTTCAAACAAAAAACATAAAAATTTCGAAGAATATTACACCATTTACTTTAAACGGATTTGTAAACAATGTATTATTAGAAGTCGCCTCGGTTGAGTCTTTACATACTTGTATGTGAGTCACCTGAGGGCCACAACGACCGCAATGAGACAACTTCAGAATACAAGGCTGCCCAGACCACAACAACGAATATCTTCTTCTATAATGTGATTAAGTAAGCAATTTATACCTTAATAAACAAGTACTTAAGTTCCATTAACGGTGGCATCAACAGAAACAAAAAGGCTTGAAATGATATTCAGGGATAGTGATCCCTGAATATCATTTCAAGCCTGAAACTCAAACATGAAAGAAGTACCTATAACTCGCCTATTTATATTGAAAATGTTAAGTGGGGTTAGCACGCAAGACAAGACCTTTGTCACAGATTTATTTATTTATTTTCACAAGCACAACTTTTACAGAGCGAAACTCCAATACAGTAGTGCTGCCGATGACCACTTAAACAATTTAAAATTATAAATATAGCCTACTACACATATACATTCATATGTGTTAGTTACTACCTACAACTTTTTTTTTTTTTTTGAAGGACTTACACTGTTGGCCGTGAGGTGGCCTTTACAGCTTTACCGGAGGAGTGGCGAGCGCAGAGTGCACTCCAACCAAGGCCTTAAGGGCGGAAAGGGGTGGCAACTAGCTCAAGGGCGCCACAGAGGGCACGACCTCGGCTTGGGCAGTTACCGTGAGGGGAGAGGTAGTGACTGCGCTCCTAGGTGCAAAGATGCATCTACGAGCGGAAGAGGGGGTTCCTCGACCTCGCCGGCGAGATCGGTGTCTGTTTGAGGCTGGTGTAGGTGTGTTGGTGGCCCTCTCAACGCCCGGGTCGAGGAGGGCGGTGATCGTGTCGGGAGGATCAATCAACACGTGCCGCGGACGGCGACAACGAGTTGATGATGTGTGCGCGGGGTCTGGCTCGTAATTGCCGGCGGCGACAATTAGAGGATTTAAATGCGACGCGGCTTTTTTAAAATAGCGTTCGGACGCTATTTTTAAGTGTTTTCGAATTGAGAAGAGGCCAAGGTCGGAATGAACTACCTATATGAATTCACCCGAATGGCTAGTGTGGTCATATACTACCTATAACATATGACCATACTAGCCATTCGGGTGAATTCACTCAACGTACAGTGGAAAACATCTAATTCCGTATTGATTTGGTTATGGGTGCGGATAGCGAGGGTCAGTGACGCTTCTTTCAGTAGGTTAGTGCGAGCCGATGGCACCACCAGTAACTGCGGTCGCCGGCGCCGCCACACATCGCTCTCTGTCTAATTTAATACGACAGAAGGAGATGTTCCGTGACATACTTCTAGTCTTGGCGCACATACTACAACTACAGATGTCCAGTAACGTTATTACGATGTCTATTCGCCGAGAAACGTAGAGGATATTATGCATTCGAATGATTACAAGTTGATCTTGAGTCTGTGAGCCACAGGGTCTCTGGGTCAAGTTGAGTCATGTATTAAAATATATATTTTATCTATTCCGCTTGAGACCTCCGCTCACTGGGACACCAAAACGTACGCGTCAATTATTTGGGCAACACCAAAACGAACTGTATTTACTCACGGATAAAGTTTCTTTCTCTTATTTAATAGCCTCTATGGAAAAAGTTCATTAATCTACGAAATGACATTGACGGCGCATGCGAATATTGCAGCGTGTTGGTGTATGCGTGTGTTTCTTTTACCACAGAAATTCAATCTTTATACATATCAAAACAGAGTTCGTTTTGGCACTGGCAAATTTTGTGCAGGGCGTCTTGTCGTCGCAACATGCCCGGGGATTTGTAGATCAATATATTGAGTCTGTAGAAGTAGTTAGACTTACAAGACTAGTACAAATTTGATAGGTAAGTACGTAACTCAATCACGATTGGCTTACGGAGCTGGTTCCAAGGTATAAGTTTGCTCAGTTGCATAAAGCAGTTTCACAACATGTTTGCCAACCTACAAAGATACGCCCTACGTTTAATATTTACTCGTCTATTATTTCAACATGAATAAAACCTCGCCAAAGATTATTTATTAACCATTGGGAACCTGGACAACTCACCGATGCAGGTTTGGTGTATTCCGAGGATATATTCCTGGAACCATTAATGGAGCCGTATCCAGTTGATGTGGGGGAGTTGAGACTGCCGCCTGGTGAGCTCAGTCTGCCGGGGGAGCTGCCTCTGCCGAGTGGTGAGCTGGTCCGGCCCGGGGACGCGGTCCTGCCACCCGGGGATCCGGTCCTGCCGCCCGGGCTGCCAACCCTGGCGCCAGGGTTGATGGAGTTCTGAAGATCCGCGAGCAGAGCATCTGGAATTGAGAAAATGGTATTTTAAGATATTGTCTTTCAAGGATATTACACTATAGGATGCCATTTCGGAGTATGCAACAAAGAGTTGTTGGGATGTAATTTCAACGGATGTAATTGGCAAATATATACAACAGATGACAACTACGATGGGTCTCAAGAATAAAGTCTAAATTGACAAACAGTTAACGCTGCAAATAAGACTTTGTTATATGTTTTACAAGAGTCATATTGGCGAACTGGTATCGTTGGACATACAACTTTGTTATTGGCCGGCTACTGCAAGATAATGATATCTTAAATACACACATGTATAATTAAATGTCACCTATCCACAAAGGCTAAAGTTTTGTTTAACTAGATGGGTAGTCCCGTGGAACCTAATTCCATGTTTACCACATTAATCCAATCATAATTAAATAGCAAATATTAAACTGATGAAACGAGGATAAAATACGTTTTACATACCATAATTTATAGTTAAATCGATATTATACACATTATTAAAGCATTAGCGGCACCTATGTACTATAAATAATATTTACTGTGACCATAACAATTAACATAAATAAATATGCTACGGGACGGCATATGCGAGATGACATCATGTTTGCAGAAGCTGAACTGGCATCGGGCTCCTTTTAATTGGTGCGAATTAATGACACTAACCACAAAATGTATGGTCACCAAACAAAGGCAACAACTGGGACAACGATTAATTATATCAAAGAGGGAGCGTCTCCTAACATTTGAAAGTTTAGCACGTTCAATTTTGTTCGTGACTTAGACTTGGATTGTGACTTTAAAAACCGGCCAAGTGCGAGTCGGACTCGCGCACGAAGGGTTCCGTACCATTATCTATAAAAACGAGCAAAAAAATCACATTTGTTGTATGGAAATGACCCTTAAATATTTATTTTATTCTGTTTTTTAGTATTTGTTGTTATAGCGGCAATCTGCAGCAATCTGTGAAGCGGCAATCTGTGAAAATTTCAACTGTCTAACTATCACGGTTCATGAGATACAGCGTGGTGACAGACGGACGGTCGGACGGACGGACAGCGAACTCTTAGTAATAGGGTTCCCGTTTTATCCTTTGGGTACGGAACCCTAAAAAATGACTCAAATTGAAAATTATAAGTCAGAGTACTTTGAGGAAAAAAGCTTAAATCACTTTCCTTATATTATACCTACATGTCAAGGAAATTGGTATATTTAATAGTATTCGTAGATCATTATAAAATAATGATAGGCAGATAGATGATAGATATAATGATAGATAGATAGTACGGTTGCCATTTAAAAAGGTTTGTCAGTTTTGAAAGTAACTACCCGTACTAGAAACTTGATACTGATAATTTCTTCCTTTCCAAAATATGATATACTAATGATATTCAACCTTAAGTGACAAACTTTTTAATTACGCGACTGTACTTACAGTATCTTGTATGTATTATTAATGGTCATGAGAATCTTTGATTTGAATTTTTACTGCCCGTTAAATCGAATTACTCATAAGATCTTACATTAATTTTTTGAATGCATCAACATTCTATACCAGTTCATGCATACAATTAAAATTTTGCTACATTTCGCTGCGCAAGCGCACCCGGCCGATACTGTTCCCCAAGACTTGTTTGTCAGGAACTAGTTTGCTTTTCGGAGTTCAACGCCTTTATTCTCCAATAAGAACACTCTCCATCAAAATCCCAAAGAATTAATAGCGTGCCGTGTTATCGGTCAAATTACGCAAATTACCTAGTTACAAGATAAGAAATATTTCACAAGGTATGACGACAAAGCACCCGTTTAGTATGGGTGATGTGATAAAAAATAACGGTTGGACCCCAAACAATCGCCTTATTGTAAGTACCTTCCCTCATTGAAATGTAGGTTACATCACGACCAGCTTTGACCAATACAAAGATGCTATTCAGAGTCGACACAACCAAAGGACGAGACACATACCGGATAATAAAACAATCACCAAGCAAGGCATAGGATATAAATAACAAATATATACCCAATCCGTCAACAGCTTTGAACACATCTGCATATTCCATTTCGGTCGGCGTCGGCAAATTGCGAGTTTTTAATATTTTCCCGTAAATATCATCGTTCACTGTATAATGACCGTGTGACATATTGATTGTTTATCAATTAAAAACTCCTAAATCGTCACTCAACAAATGATCACTGGAAATTTCGGTTTCGCACAATTGGCAACACTACAGTAAAAAAAAGTATCCAGACTCAAGGGCGGAGGAAGGGATTCTAAATTTAAATAAATGTATTTCCTTTGCCCTCGGCCGTGCAAGGAGGCGCGGGCGACTCTCGTATAGACTTATGCAGTACTGAATCACCACGGCAAGCGCAGACCGCAAAAATCGCTCGCACTCTAACACATAAATATTTGCGATCCTTTATTTTCCGCTTTTGTATCCCGCAGCGTGTGTGAAGAATGACGTCATTATTTTTCAGACGTGATAGCTGTGTATGTGTTTGACAAAGTAACGAAATCTAATTAGGTATTAGTGGTAGATACAGCTAAGCGGGTGTTATGCAGCGCTTGAAGTGCTTGACAGTGTGGTTCATGAATGAACTCGCTGACGCCGCCGCCTTGATGCGGTCTTAAGGCGTCATAGTATGACGCGTGCGCAGTGGAATTTGTCTGCTGGCTCTCTCTGGCTAGTCGTGAAGTTCGATGCAGGAGGAAAGGCGATTAGTAAGCGCTTTTGGAATTTCGTGGACGCAGTGAACCCATGAACTTTGGGGCCGCAGTGGAATGTATAGGTAGGTAGTCATTGCAGAATATATATTTTTTTATAAAAAAAAATTGTATGGCGATGGAGACATACATTTTTTCATAAGACCTGTTTTGGCATTGTTTGCAGGGGGCAATAAATACAATATATTTTAATTAAATAACGCTGCAATAAAATTATCTTTTGAAACATGTTAGCAACATTATAGCCTAGCGATTATTTGAACATTAATTTACGTGGTAGAATTTAAACGCCTGATAATTTAACAACAGCAACAACATTGCGTTATGATTGCTATGTTATAAATATCAGGCGCTGGTTTAACAAACAACGATGATAAGACAAACCTCGATAAAACCAAGTGTCCCGGTAATTAAATAATGGAGAATCATAACACACGAACAATTAGAGCAAGTGACACCGCAAGTAATCAAATAGTTCTACGATTGGATGAAATTAAAACAGATGTGAACGTTAGTCCGAATAGGGCTACTAATATAATAGACCTTGGATTAGTGAACGCAAGTTGATCATGGCGCCATGGCGAATTGTATCTTGATCATGCTCACAATAAAAAAGTTTCTTGGTAACAAAATTAAAACGCACGATTTCCAAATTTGAACTGTGTAAAATCGATTGAGATTATAAATTCAATACTTTTGAAATAAAATGCCTCAATATTATAGTCATTATAGCCACATGCATGAATTCAATTCTCAAAGAAGAATTCACGACATGCAAGGCGTGGGTTACAATTAAAATCGCATCCAGATGTTTAACTGGGAAGATATAATTTGCGTAAGCCAAACCGCAAAATTTTCTTTAACACCGTCATCGCAAATATCAATATCTATAAGGCTTCCCTACAAGATGTAGGAAGTGACTTTTAACGGATACTAATGTAGGATCCTTTTTGGATCCCTGTTAACTGGCTGTATCAACCAAAGCTCGCGCGTCAATATGTGCCTATAAATAATGCTGTAACAGATACGATTATAGTAAACAATGCCGGCGATGATAGGACATTCTGCGGTCCGGAGCCGCAAGGTTATCCGAGACAGTTGACACCTCGCCTTCGACAACTGATACACAGACAGTTCACTTCCTATCGTGTTATTGTATGATCCAATACATGGCCCATTCAAAATTCGCACAGAATTTAAATCATGGGCTGCATGAAGCAGTAAAACATCTGATAAATCTAAAGATACATCTTGATCTTATTTATTATGACTACCGGTCTAAAAACGTTGTATCTGCACTGCGTTAGATGGTAGATTTAGTCTGTTTATCATCAAAGATTCATGTTTTGTTTTTTATTTCGGAATAACATTGCATTTTCCTTTTCGTTTCAAGTGTGCAAGCTTTTTGTTGATGTTGATGATGGCATTTTGCACACAGATCATCAATACGATTACGCAAGTTTGTTTACGGAGTCAGCCCCGAACGCTCCACTAACACGCAACCGATATAGAGCAAGGCCGTACAATAAAAGCGACCTGACTCACGTATGAATTAGTCCCAACACTTCATCCGCTCCACTTACCAAGGTATGCACTGAAATCTGTAAAGTATTTCCTCCAGTCCGTCGATTTCAGTTCGGGAGGGCTCGAGGGTCCCCTATCGGCACTGTACTTTCTCTCCAAAATCGGTGAGAACGAAACGGATTTTGGGGATGCCGAGCGCGTGCGCACAGATGCCATCCCTCTTATCGGTATAAAACGCTGGATGTGTCAAATTTGCGGGCAGTCGTGGTGGGACCGCGGCTAGGAGAAGACTGGTTATTTTTGGTGTGATGCAGGGTTATCTGCGGCGCGAGCGACGTTGGGTGATAGCGCGGTCACACTGTGAGGCTGGCGACAGAGTTACGCGACGCGCTATTCCCGTCAGGTGGTCATTTCCGCTACATGTTTCACAACTGATCGTGAACTAACTTCATTAACCTCTTTGTGAACAGCGTTAAGAAAAATATTAAATGTGCGTAGGGCTATGTATTATGAGCAACTATATTACATAAGCGACAAGTCCGTCGGTGGCCGGACGTGGGCGGGCGGCGCCCTACAATCGTACGTGAAACTCACGTGGTCGTCGGGTAAACAAAATTAACCTGTTTTCTTTGGGCAAAGAATAAAATGGCTATTACTGTAACTGTTTTCAATTGTTATGTCAACAAAGAAGATAATTCGAGGGAAGCACAAAAAGCAGGCTCGCTAAATCCAATTATTCTATTGCGTGGACTGCGTAACAGCTTACGGAATACGAACATTAGTGGAGTAACAGGGCAACCAGGGCATATAGTAAACGTTCTTGTTAGCTATTGCGTAAACAATAACGTGGTAGTAGCATGTACTTGAGATGGTAACTGCATTGACCTCATGAAAAGAGCGTGCACTGTTCTCATCATAAATTTTACGTCTGTGGTTCTAATTGTATCAAATCGGAAACGTAAATTTATTTCTTAGATTTATAATGAGAGATATAACTAGTTAGATGCTGTTTCCCGTAATAAAATCCGTACGTGGAATACTATAACTAATAAGAAATGAAAATTGAAAAATTCCAACCGCAATAAATAACTCCAGTCATGTTGTAGGTAAGTGTTATAACCACTTGCTCATTAATACATCTTCTAATGGCAGAGGCAACATAAATATTGACCAATGCTACTACAGCCATATAAAAAATTATTTATGAGAGAAAGTGAGCCGGTCTAGTTGAACATTTACAGGAAATGATATATCAAGAAATCGACAGGAATAATTTTATCACCGTTACGAAGCTCATTCATATAGAGATTCATGAGAAAAAAACCACTTAACCCTGATATAGTTATGGTAGGAATAATTGTGACTGGTTGGACTGTACTTGGGTGATAAATTGTGAGGTATCTTTGCAGGAATTTCTATAAAATGAATCAATTCTCGATCGGCACATTGTTCTTTGACGACACGGCGTGGGTGCCGCCCGTAGGTGGATCCGCAGTGTTACTGCCGAAGGTCACGATACCTTAGATACAGATAACGTACGAATGATGACAAAAATTTGCCTGTTTTCAACATATATCTCCAGACTACACATACTCAGCGTATGATCTCAAACTTAACAAAGCTTGTACTATGGTTTTCACCCAGACCAGGGCTAATTCCGAAAAGGCAATTTCCAAAATTTGTCAGTGGCGGGAACCGAACCCGGAAACACCTGGTTCGGTGAGCTGAGCGGCCTACGCTCAAACCTAGATCATGCAGTTGTCCTCAATGATATCAATTATTGTAATACTTGTCTGTTGTAGCTGTTGTACTAGTCTGTAATACTGTAAAAGCATGTCTGTTTCCCTATTATTATACATAATAGGGAAACAGACATGCTAATAGCAAATACTGTAACAATATAAGATCGTCTACATACGGCCTTCTATGACTAAGAATTGCAATTGCTATCAATTATAGCAATACTCTATAGGACGATAATTGCGTTCAGGCAAGCAACGTTACTCACACATCTTGTAATGTACTATTTTACGAGATGTCCACTTTGGATGTTGCCAATATAGATAGTCAACCTAAAATAGAATTAAAACCAGATCTCAAAACTTAACTTGGTTTTATGACTTATTGTGTGGGTGATGCAATAGGCATAAATTATACGTCTATGACAAAGTAGATTCGGTCACAGTTGAACGATTGAAATATTGGAATGCCATGAGACAAGTACGCAATGTTAAAAGACAATTACTTGAAGAAAACAACATTAATATATTAACAAAGGACGATAATTTTGATCGTGAAAGCATACGTCAACTTGAACTATGGTACACTGATGAGAGACGAAATTATAGAAGACGGTACTGTCACAACAGTAAAGTGACTATTCATTTGCATCATTCTATATGTCAATACATCATTAGTAATTTATTGTACCCAGCTTCATATTGAAAGATGACACAAACATTTATGCAGTATTAGAATTTGAAGAATGCTTATGATTAGGATTTAAAAAAATAAGTTCTAGGATAAAAGTGAACAATAATTGACGCCGTCAGCGCGAAAGTGGCCTAACCCACAATGTTTCATATTCTTACTTAACTACAAAAATATCATAATTATTTTCATACTGTATGTCTCAAGCTTAGGCCACTTTTGCGCTGACGGCCTCAATTTTGGTCTGCAATTAACAATAACCCTGATGACGAAGAAGATCACGAACGACTTTATTGGTATAGATCTAAGGCTTTTAGATGGTGCGTTTTTTTAATAATATATCATTATTCGACCATGTAAGCCCAAAAATATCTTGAATCGATACGACCTAATTAGGAATAATAAAACAGAGGGACCTTTTCAACAAAGAAGCGTATAAAATCGCCTTATCCGCCCACATTAATGTCTGGATGTTGTTTAAAGCGTATTTGAGCGTAACATAATCAATCATTTCCACATTTTGTTCTTCAATGCGCACGACACGACCTTATAGGCAACATTGTTTTGTCTTGTAAAATTTATTATGTTTATTGTCTTCAGTATATTGTCTTCAGAAATTTGTATAACCTGTGACTGTTAATTGCATTCATTAACAATTACGGGCATCGGAATGAAGTATTCGCTTTTAGAGTCAGTTAAACTATAGATTCAGTTATCGATAACAAGGCAAATGTGTCAGCCTTTTATGGGTGGAGATTTTTAGAAGCAAAAAGCAGACTGGCCACTAGTTCGCTAAATGCGGATTGTACTACAAAGCTACATGAACGTATATAACTAAAAGATGATATTGATAGAGGCACTTATGATGTACTTTATGAATAATGCAATGTATGAGTTCGCAAGTCCTCGACTAAGGTTCACGTCACACCATATAGTGAAGGCCACAGCTTAGGTTATGGTTATGGATAATGCATGTGCAAGCAAATTGACGTTTGGACAACTTGAGTGACATGCAGTTCGAACTATGCATGTTTCATGAGACTAAATATTGAATTAAACTGGCAGCGCCATGTGAAAATTTTAAACTTGCCCATTAATAGCAATAAATAAGTATTCCGAAGTCCCTAATCCAATTAGCTACATAAAAACTGAAAACAAAGATCAATGTTTGAAAACACGAGCCAATGCTAAGACTTAAAATAAACAAGTAACGAGGTTTTATTACGGAAACGCAATCTGAATAACATTAATACCAATTGAATTTGGTCTCCAACATCCATCAAATCCTAAGGCTTCTCCTGTTTTTTTTATCCAAGATCGAAGAGCAATCACGGATCTTGCTGAATTGGCCGACTATGTCCCTGTTTTTTATTTATAGGCAATTAACACTGATGTCTTGCGACGCCAAACGATACGGCTTCATGTGCGTTAAATTGACTATTCACATTTTAGATCTACAAATGAAAAGGAAGTTTCAAACTACTGCCTTTTATGTTATTACGCATTATTTTACTTCAAACTTAAACATTTTTTGGGTCGTAATTAGCGTTAAAAAACTAAACGTCTCACGCGCAACACAACGAATGGGTGCAGTTATTTTTAAGTCCACGCTCTAATTACAGCTTTGTTACATCAAAGGGACATTTAAACGGCCGCCAGCTCACAGTGTAAAGACGCACCAACAAACACGAGTTACCGCAGAATTAGTCTCACACTTAGACACGTCAACAGTCGCGAATCGAATCACCACTGGGGCCGCGGAGAGGACTAATTTAAAAAAGACCGCATTAAGTAACCATTTGAACTGTCGATTGGGAATGAACGTTCCGCGCGCGGTTGCAGCGGTTTGATCGGATGGATGTCGTCGTAGCGACTGACAAGACGGTCGCGGTCTCTAAGCGCAGCAGTGGGACGGTGTCTAATGATCTTGGCTTGGCTGTATTGCGGAATGGCGCAGTTAATGGGAGCAAGTGGGCGATGGTCTTGGTGCCCAGGGGAAGCAGGGGTCGCCTAGTACGAAGGTATAGCGGATCGTAGTGTTCTCGGAAACCGCCACTGATGGGAATGCAGGACGCGGTCATCTGTTGGTGGCATGGAATGCTACCGGCTTGTGCAGATTGCATCCTAGCTCGTGGCAGAATGATAGGCGTAGTATTTGCGGTGAAAATGCGAAGTTATCAAGACTTGTAATTATTCAAAGTGCCTTTTAATAGACGCGTACAAAATTCAAAATGAAATATGTGTTGAGTGACTTGAGCATTTAATAGAACATCTATTATAACAAAATGTAAGTTATATGTTGTTTAATTTCTATTTATGCCATAGCACACCCAACATATGTGAAAGAAATAATCCCCACGGATCTTAAAAGTCAAAATAACGTCAATATGCCACCATTGATGTAAGTGAAACTAAAGTAGCCGCGAGTCAAAGTTACGAGGCGAAACATCAAACAAAGATCACTAACGAGGATGACGAAGAGCCCACGAGCCATGGCGAATCGTTGGGCCAATGCCATTCACGGTGAAACCAATAAGGCACACCGTAAAACACCGTTGGACTAAATACTTTTGTTGCTTCATCTACACAGAACACTAAAATACGTGGAATTGTTGTAAAACAAATTACTTGCAAAGGTCTGAAATTACATTCAAAAGTAATGTATGCAAGGAGCTACTCAGAAAAGAATTTAATTGGGTGCCAAACGAAGAAGTATACACAGATATCATCGAAAATCTAATGTAAGGCAGTTTTACAAGTATATACGTCTTTGTAATTAGATATAAGGTATAACCCGACCATAATTAAGCCTCAGACACGCTTCCTGATCGGCCGTGAGTGGGTGACTACTATTTTTGGTAACTTGTATCGAGCTGGTCATTCTCGATACAAATTGTAGGGCAGCTGTAGTTAGAGCCGATGAGATGTTTATCACTGGTTATTTTGAACTGTAATATGTTGAGCATCTATAGGTGAAGATAGACTACTTGCGAAGTGCCAAAATGAGACTGCCACGGTACTCAATATCTGTATCCGTTTCAAATTAAATGGACTGTCAAATAGTATAATATATAATTCGTTTTTGGTCTATCAAGGCTTAGAAAGAAACACATTAAATAGAAGTCCTCTAGATAGGCAATTTAAGTATCAAGACTACAAAGATTATATCACAAGGAAACCACTCAACTTTACTAAAATATCTCCTTAGCAACGTAACAAATACGAATACCACGATACGATACCCACGGACTAAACTATTCCATTTATGCATTAATAAGAATTAGTACTGGTGAATTTAACGACAAACCCAAGATTCCCAAGTAGTCAATTGTACATTAAGTACAAATTATACTGATAAATATTTTATGACCACTCGCCTTCGAGATATGACTACACTTAAGCCATTAGATAAGCAATAAGCATAAAACGACGATATGTAAAATAGTAATAGAATGGTTTTATTTTCTAATACTCTAAAGATTGGTGCAAACTATTACAAAATTTTTCAATACGTACTCAGCACTATTCACAAATTTGTTTAGACATTAAAACCTTTCCGGGTTTGACAATTTGTGAAACTGGTAAAATGCATAAAACGCGCGCTAAACCATTCACAATTTACACATCCCACACGTTGTAAGAGGAGCAAATACCTCTTTTAGGCGCGATCGTAATTCCTAACATACATTATAACCGTTTATGTTGATTGGTTTCTCGGTCAAAGGTTTTATTGAAAGACAAATGTTGACTCCAAATAGCAGAAATCCCAAAAGACATGTTGAAAGTTGTAAAACTGTGTATGGGTAGGTATAGTCATAGGTCAATTAACGCATCAACACTCGTATCAATCTCGCGTTGGATTCCAACCTATTATCATTTAAATTGAGCGGTGGGACCACACAGCGAATCCCCTTTCCAGTAGCTATATGTGGTTAAAGCAACTACTGTAGCCAGCCATAATGTTATGAAAATTATCAATTAGTAAGAGGATTCTTTTTAAAATGTCTCTATGTAAATATACATTTTAAAGCTTCTGACGAGTCTGCGTTTATTGGGTTGGATAGAAAGCGAGTTGGAGTTGATAATCTGGAAATTATTATGTAGAATCTTTATTTGGACTATGTATTGTTTTTATTATTTACTTGTCTCGAACTCTCAACAGAATAGTCCTAGATATAGTATGTTCAATAAATAAGACCGTTATCAAAAAAAGCCTCGCATATATCAACAACAGTACAATTTAGAATTACAGGAATTTTAAAAACCGTTTGCCATTTGCTATATACGTTAATGTCTTAAACGCCTGCTTGGTAGAATTCATTCGTAAGAGCCGACGGAACAGCAAGTGGCGGGCAACCCTACATGGAACTCATTGACAGAAGCAGTTTGTTTAACCCATTGTAAGGTGTGAAGATATTGATTACCGATAACGTGCAATTTATAGGCAATTGTTTGTTGAGATTTATTTTAATTTTGTGTCCATTGTATCCTTGAATTTGTGGTTGAAATATTGATTATAAATTGTGACTAGAGTTACGGTCACTATAAGACTTTATTTTACTTTAGGTTAGAGCAGACATTATTGCTGCTAACTTTGTGAGAGTAAGCGGTCCCTGGAATAGGTCCAGACTCAATTCTTTGACTATGTACAGAACATTCGAACAAATATTCAAGTTTAGGTTGTTAAATATATCAAATTATAATTATATCTATCATTCCTTAAATCCTTTTTCTCTTATATTTTATCGTGTTCACACGAGAAAATTCAAGTTATCCAGGTGCTTTTTTCATCTCATAAAATAAAAGGCATGAAAATTGGCTGCGTAAACATAGTGTTGGCCGCCTAGTATGATGCCCATTGCCGTATTAAGGAACCCCCTGTTGCGCTACATAACGTTAGCCGTGCCTAATTGAGAATTCACACTGCTTCTCACACTGCAACTTAGCACATAAAAATACTTTCGCATGGTAATATAGTCTTTTCAATTAAGAAATAAGGATCAAACGACGTATTTATGTATTCGTTCCAACTAAACAAATTATTTTTTGATTTGACGGCTTTTGATATAGACAGTTCTGTCTGTCTTGTACCAGAATTGTGCTTTATGTACTATCTTATGTCCTCATTGATAATTTGCCTTCATTTTCCATTACCATTATTTGGGGTTAGCGCAGTATATCTTTTTCTTCTATTTATACTGTCACCTACTCGAAACTCATATCACTCTTAATAGACTCCATCCATTCTTTCTTGGGTCTCCCTCTCGCTCTGTATCCATTAACATTCATACTCATTACTCTTTTGTTAACATGCTTCTCAGCACATGTCCAAACTATTCTAGTCCCCTACTTCTTTCTCTGTTATGAGCTCTACTTTTATATACACATTCCTTTTACATCCATCTCAAATTCTTGACATTCTGATTTCGGAACAGTGAAAAGGTTTCCCACGCTCGTCATAAGTTACAAATTATAGCGATACGATTAATTTACATTTGATAGGATAGTGATGGAACTTTGAATACTAAAGACTGACGTCGGATGCGTGCTAAATTGCGACGATAGTTCGCTACGTGAGTGAGATACCATACAACGGGATTTTACATGTCAAAAAGCATTTATACAAAACTATTACCCTACTTGTTTTATTATGACCGGAAAAAAAGTACCTTTTAAACAAAATAGAAGAGAGAGTAGATTCATAAAAATAATAATATGGAAATGTATATTGAAATGTCGCGACAATCCAAAACAGAAAAACAGGTTAAATATTCGACATATTTAATAGTAATAGCTTAATCATTCTTCCGCCTCATAAAGAAGATTAAAAGTAGAGCCTGCATCAGAGCAACATAATGCGCAAGTCAGCGAGTTAATGAGTGCGTTTTCCATCGGGAGCGCTGCGCCCGCGCACCCATACTTGGAGGGACAGCGGATCCAACGACCACGGCCCATTTGACGTGTTTGACACACTGATTGCTGTTATTTCTCAAAGCCTAGACGCCGAGCCGACGGCTGGACGTTTATTTATTGGTAGATCATTATCTGAATCGACGCCATGTTTAACTTTGCAAGCCCTGGGCCCACAGGAGCATCAAGACGCGAGCGTTAAAAGTTTTGCTAATACCAAACCGAAGTCTGTGTCAATATACATAAAGATTGAATATCTGTGGCAATAGCTACGCGACCAAGCATATTCGATGAAATTTTGTTGAACATTGAGTTTTCTATGAGTTAATTGGTTTTGGCATGGGAAAAAAATTGTGGCGCGAATTTTGACGCACTAATTAGTGGACCCGGAGAAATACCCAAGGGCGTATTGTAGGAAATACGTTCAAAGAAAATAATAATATAACAACGGTGTACGTGTTCAGACACTACAGAAAATATTACTAAACAACATCGAGAAATGAAATAACTCGCCGCGACCATTTTAAATAACATATCAAAATGCTAGTTTTACAAACACATACAAAATCGTAAAACGTAAACGCCATAAAAGATATCAAGGTTAAGATTAGTCAACCCATCATCAACTCCTAATACGAATAGTCAAACGATACCAAACAACATAATCAACAGCGAGAATTAACCATAAAATGGCGGCAACTCACCTGTCATTATTGTATTGATGATGACACAACACAAGACTCCTTTTTTGTTTTTAAATTTAGAATACTCGTAACTTTCTGTTCAAGACACTTTTACACGAAGATTGTATGGGAACTGCGTTATTCCAGAATGTTCGCAATGGAATGCGAGCTCCAGCCATATGTTTCGTATAAGCCGGGATAACTAGTATTGGCAACCGGGCGCCCGGGCACTACATAGGCATATACTATCCTTTATTGTTGCGTGGATGGTTCTAACTGATGGGGAACTTCGCGGAAATTCAACAACACCGGTAATTGGGTCAAATGCAGCTTGGTTTGTTTTGATTGGTTGTTAGCGGCAAAACTTTACGAATACAACGCGAAGGTTTGGCATCAGGCCTTGTGAACTAGACGGCGCAGGTTCAAGGATTGGCGGGCGACATTGCGGATTTCCCGGGGTGCGTGGGCGGGCGGGTGCATTTGGCGCGACGCAATGCACCGGTTAATGCACCCGTGACGTCACAGGGCGGGCTATGGCGGCGGCCTCACCATGTAGTAGGAGTAACGATCGATAGGTATACAAGGGATCTCTATTTAGGTATGTAAGTAATTCATAACCTTTACTACTGTTATATTATGTCAATGTTTTTTTTCCCTCCTAGTGTTTTATGGATAACAACGCCATCTAGTTCAGAAACACAGAACGCAGCGAAGCAACATCGCAATTGGTTTAGACCGACCTATCACGTTCTATCGAATGGTTTATGAGCGCATTGATAGAGGGCGCGCTTATAAATCTGATATAAATTAATTAATATACAGGCGTCGTCGCCTCATAAAAAAAAGAATAGTATAATACATTTGCGATACAATATTTAAAAAAAAGTATAAATATAAACCCTTCATAAACATCCGCCCAAACGTCGGTCATTTATTATTTTAAATGATAGAGAGAGTACTGAAAATGACAAATTATGCTTTTCACGGACCCAATATTAGATGGAACCGGGGGCGACTAAAATAAAGAGTCGTGAAAAATATTTTTGGCTAGAGAGCGAGGTAATGAGGTTGTTCACCGAATCACTGTGACAACGTATTTTTTTTATTTAATAATATCCAACTTGTTTGCATAATACATCTATTTCCATACTTGTCTCCGTTTTCCAGGTTACCTATACTGAATCTATTCTCTGTGGCTGAACTATCAATGCATTTAAAATTTAAAGTAAGACACTTATTGACTTTTATAGGTTAAAATATAATAATACGTCATCATCACGCCTGTATTCCCCGAAGGGGTAGGCAGAGGTGCACTGTAGTGCGCCCACACTTCGCCGATGTATCTTTGGTCCCAATGTAATAGGGGGCGAGCCTATTGCCATTATACCGGGCACATTCTCCCTCAATACGAGGGAGATTTTTGGGCTATAGTTCACCACGCTGGCCCAGTGCGGGTTAGTGAATTTCACACGCCTTTCTATAGACGTGCAGGTTTCCTCACGATGTTTTCCTTCACCGAAAATATATACTCTCAAATCGCTAGGAATTTCAATCGATATAAAAAAAACTGTATTGGGATTTTTCAGTACATAAGTGTTCTACGAAACTACTATATAAACAATAATACCTACTGTATAGTTTCATCAAAATCCGTTCAGTAGTTTTTGCGTGAAATAGTAACAAACATCCATACATTCAACAACCTCACAAACTTTCATATTTATAATATTATTATTATTTCTACTTTATTTTTGCTGGCATTGTATTATCCAGACACTAGGGTAGCAGTTAAATTTGCCAAAACTGCAATCGACTTCTATTTGCAAGTTAATTGATAGGTAGATATTAAATATCTACAAAATTATATTTAATTTATTACAAATTTTGTCACAATCATGAATACACGTTGACAAACATAAATTTCAGGATATCCTGTTTCCACACTTCAATTTCACGTGACGATTGAGAAAAATCCGTAACACTTGTTACCTAGAACGCATTTATCACCTAGAAAATATAACCCACAAGACTAAAATATCAAGTATTTGAGACGAAATTACATAAAAGAGACAAAGCAACACGTACCTATTTACCAAGCTCATATTATATTAATAGAAGAGTAAAACGAATGAATCATAGCGCTTTCAGTCCAAATTACATTTTCTGTCTATATAGCCTTGACCTGCGCGAAATGTAAGGTTTGGCTAACTTGTCACTGTAAATAACAAATCTATTGGCGTGATTCATTTAGATAAATCCAGACGGGCCAAGGATGCCATGAAAACGAATCAGTCGAATTGGATACCATAACACGAATAGTGGACCAATTAAACAATAAAACATGCCATTAGCCTTGAATTAATGATCGAAGAAAGCGAATTGGAGATTGGAAAGGAGGCTATAGAAAATAAAAAGCTAATGAACAATAAGGAACATAATGTGAACGCAATATAAAACAGAGTGTTAAGTAATATGGAAATGAAAGAATCCATCAATCAAACTAGTAAATAGTTGCAGAATTATATAAGGAACATTAATTTACCATTAAACAATCTATATACTTCATCTGTGTACTTCATATTATATTTCAAAAGCAGTGGTAGCCTCGCGGGCAAGAACGCCCGCCTTGAACGTAAGGGGTGCAAGTTCAAATCCCAGGCCCGCACCTCTGAGATAATTTTCATGTGCGAATATCATTTTCAACAATGATTACCACTTGCTGAACGGTGAAGGTAAACATCGTGAGGAAACCTGCACGTCTATAGCTTTCTATAGCGTGTGAAGTTCACCAACCCGCACTGGGCCAGCGTGGTGGACTATGGCCCAAATCTCCCTCGTATTGAGGGGGAATGTGCCCGGTATAATGGCAATAGGCTCGCCCCCTATTACATTGGGACCAAAATACATCGGCGAAGTGTGGGCGCACTGTAGTGCACCTCTGCCTACCCCTTCGGGGAATACAGGCGTGATGATGTATTTATTTTTATATACTTCATCTAGATGCGTAATTTACGAATTAATAACCGGACGCAGGGGCATGTGTTTCGGTTATTGATTACCCAATCAAATTATTAGGTACGCATTTCATTTTTCAATCATGATTACCACTTGCTGAACGGTGAAGGGAAACATCGTGAGGAAACCTGCACGTCTATGGAAAGGCGTGTGAAGTTCACCAACCCGCACCGGACCAGTGTGGTGGACTATGGCCCAAAAATCTTCCTCGTATTGAGGGAGAATGTGCCCGGTATAATGGCAATAGGCTCGCCCCCTATTACATTGGGACCAAAATACATCGGCGAAGTGTGGGCGCACTGCAGTGCACCTCTGCGTTCGGGGAATACAGGCGTGATGATGTATTTATTTATATTCATGTTTGGATAACTAATTTTATTGATATATCATTAAATGTGTTGGATAATAAATTTATAATGTTTCTAGATACTGAGGTAGTCTTTTATAAAACACAATTCATTAGCATGTCTCAGGCATTGTATTATTCATAAGACATCAACTATATGCAAGGAAAATACTGAAATTAAAACATAACGTCCACTTTCAACAAATAAAAATGCGTATAGCGGTTCATTGTCTTTTCAGAAAAATAATCAAATGAAAATCATTAAAAAAAATCGGTTCTGATATAAAATCTTTTATTTTATTTTGTCGCGTAAACTAGGCATGTTGTAAGATAGGGAAATATTTAGAGGATAAATTAAAGTTCAATGGGCAGGGTGCCAATTGTTAGAGTTAATTGATGTATACGACAAGTATGATAGTGCCAATGACCGACCAGCATGAGTTCATTGATTAGATGCAAATAACAAATTTAAGGGATTTAGAATACAGCTATAGCTTTGCACGGGAGTTGCGTCTAATGGGAGTAGCGAATACGAAGTCCAAGAATAAATTACAGGAGCCAGATAAAAGAAAGCTTAGTGTCGATGTTAGGTTACAGACATAGCTCGAAGGGTTGCACGTTTGAAGTGGCAATGGGCCGGACACATTGCCCGGAGAACGGATGGCCGTTGGGGCATCAAAGTCCTAGAGTGGCGGCCACGAACAGGCAAGCGGAATGTGGGACGACCCCCGACCAGATGGACGGACGACCTCACCAGGGTCGCCGGGAGTCGATGGGCGCATAAAGCCCAAGAACGTAATTTGTGGCGATCTATGGGGGAGGCCTATGTTCAGCAGTGGACGTCTCTGGCTGATAGATAGTGTCGATGTACAGGGAGATTAAAAAAGACTGTGCTTTAGGAACAGGTATAAGAACAGGTAAGAGATGTATAAGTATAAATTTGCAAGTTATTTAAAACATAATAATATATCCTAATCGTATAGCTATTTTTATTAATAATATTTCACAGAGTTAATCTCAAAAGTCACTCGTTCCAGCTTAAATAAATATCTTGTTTACGGATATTTTTGTATCATCAACGCAACATGTTTAAAACACGATCAACGTTAACGTAAATACGGTGAGTTTAACTTTCCGAAACAATTTATGCAACATGTTTTTATTCTGGCTGGTTGGACAACCTAGAAACTGGGACAAACGACTTTATTTTTGTACTCATTCATCTTTTGAATATCTTTGATAATGAAGGGACTCGAAACATTAGCATGAGAAATTAATCTATTAACTCGCTGCTGCAGTAACTTGGTTATTTTCTTGAAATATTTATACTTAAATAACTCGCAATTCCACTAAACACATAACCGCAACACAGATGAATTAACAGGAATTTATTGTAAGTAATTTATAAGGTAAATAAACCGTGACATTTGTACCCAATCAAAGTTACTGCTAATTATGGAAGCAGGAAGGTGAAAAATAAAACGGATCTAGTGCGTAGCTTGCGTACCAACAAGCTCACATACCAAGAGTTCTAATACCGGTAACTCAGACAGACTAATTATTTCCTAAATAGTAACATTGTGTTCGACCCAGGTGAGAGTTTGAATCATACCATTGTTAGTTGGCTAATTAGCTAACATCTATTAACTAGGAATTAGCATGAGGGGAATGATATTTGCTTGCTGGAAGATCAATAAACATTACTAGCTTTAGTCATCTCACCTTCAGGGTTAAACAACTTAAGATTTTTAAAGTCACTTATAATTTCCCATGATACTTAAAAAAAACAAATAATTTCATATCATTGAGGTAATGATATCACTGTTTCATAAAATTCATGATAACATACATACTGTGAACATATGTAGCGTATTCAAATATGGCAATGGTTATAAAATATAGGTTAATGTTAAACAAAAACGTGATTCAGCTGGACATTATAACATTGAAACAAAACTCGGTAATGAATGAGTAATGCTTACCGTGTATGGTAAAACAACGGTAATATGCGAACAAAATTTACCTTACGTACAGTAGTGTACTCAGCGTAAGAAAAAGAACGAGAAATTGTGGAGTTAGTTCTTGCGTTGGAGTTAGTTAGCTACAAAGCTTTTGCTATCAAGCTCATAAAGGAACCACGGATATAAACGACGGATTAATAAATAGACCAGCAACAACAGACGTGGGAACGAGCGGACAAATTAATAAAATCGTTAGCCAGTTTTAGAATATGTGTATATCTGCAGCCAACGAGGCAATGAGAGCATATGTGACCTAACCCACGGATACAATCATCTCCATAATGGTTATGGATAAAAAAATGACATCTTTCTGTTCGAATTCTCAATACCAGAATGACACATGTTGAATACATTATAATGCAGATTTTGGATCAGTAAAAATTTCATAAGATAACAATGTAATAAACTTTGAAAGACCTTTGGCTTGACTATGCTTGAAAACGTTAAAAAACATTTACAATATGCTACGTTAAACTGATGCAAGTTTTGTAAACCTAAATCAAACGTGTAATACAAGTAAAATAGGTTACTTCAGGACAGTGTTTCGCCTACAAAAATCTAGCTCACTGAAGCCTTTATTCCACAGCAAGTCTTGCATTTGCTTCTATAACTTAGATTTTTGGTATTTCTCAAACAATCGATACAATTTTAACAATACCCATGTACAATTGAATTAATACCTTGTTACAGTCAACTAACACTCCATTATTGCTTGATTGTATAGTTTTAATAACAATACAGTTTACATCCTCTCTGTATTAAGGTGATGCAAATCCCTCGTAACAATAATAAGAGCTGTCTTTAAATGGATAGCCGTGTATGGAGGCTTTCGTCTGGCCGACCTTCCGCGGTGGACTGACTCACGAGAGGCCATTTCAGACGTGTATTGTATTGCTAATATGGAAATATGGATGACCGCATGATTTATCGCCGAGAAACCTTTAATTTTACCTTGTTGCAATCGCGGGCTATCCACTAACGTTCTTTCCTGCCAAAATATGTGTGGGTTAAACGCCTGTGCATTTGCAGTGGCATGCGTCAATCAAGCGCGTATAATTTTTCGCCAATAGCAAAACGAACTGTATTGACTCTAAGAAAAAGTTCATTCTTCAACGAAATTACATGGTAAATTAAACCATCATGTTTCCGTTACCGATCATTAATCATCGCAGCTGACTCTCAATCAGTCTCAAGTTTAGGACAATCGATAATGAACTGTATTAGCATAAATATTGTGATGATAATGATAATTTGGTAATCCTCGGCGGGTTCTCTTTGCCGTCGCCGGATATAGATGTGTCGTTACGCTTATCGCATATCCAAACGTGCTTACTTGCTCAATGAAATAAAATAACTTATGGTATGGCTAAATATAGCACGCTTATGTAACCCCGTTTTATTTTTACAAAGTGTATATTATGAAAGTATCCCTATTTCTCACATATCGTGCGGATTTCAAGACATAAGAGCCTGCTCAGATTGGGCCGTCAAATCTCACGTTTGCCAACACCAAAACGACTGTATTGACTCACAGAAAAAGTTCACTCTACAACGAATTGACGGTGCTGTCACACTTGGGAATAGATTGAATTTCTGTGGTGAAAGCCTACGACCACACAAAAAATTTCGTTGAAGAATGAGCTTTTTCTGTAAGTCAATATGGTTTGTTTTGGTATTGGCAAAATTTTGCAGCACGCGTCATGACTCGACTGTAATCTGGAGGTCCCAAACAAACTAAAGTGTACGGTTTATGGAGCTTTCAGGAATACCAGTGTGCAATGTTGTAATGATGTTGTAATATCTTGGATATCTGTTCCTCACGGAAAAACACTTAAAGTTATTACTAGTACATACATACAAATTCTTAACTGGCACCTGCGAACCTGACATTATGTCAGTCGACCTCGCAAAGGTCGTGGTAATGAAGGCAAGTATATCCACAATCATACTGTAATGTGCTCAATGGAAACTTGTTTTCCTCAAGATGCGTGCACCAGGTGCTAAGTGCTTTTCGAGCGCCCATTGCCATGTTCGTGGCTACACTGGCAAGGATTTTGTATTTGCTTAGTGTTCTGGTTATACCAGGGTACTTCAAAAGTCCCAAATAATCCTTTTAAATATATACATTAGAAACTGATACACTACTTATCATATTGACTAAGGAAGTAATTTCTCGATGAATAAAATCATTTATTCATCGATAAATTTATTAAACGATAAATAATATTACGATATAACGATATATAATATTATAAAAATACACATAACGATTACATTTTTTCCTTATAAAAATGCTGAATACCATGAAATTAAAGTGTTAATACACTCATTTTCCCGAAAATCTTACCAGGCATTGCACTTACAAATCTCTTTTTTATAAGATCAGTTAAAACTAACGAGTCGTTAAGTGTTGCTGTCTGTTAGTGAAACGGGACGTTAACGTCCACAAGTAAATGAAAATTGAAGTATAATTAAAATTCCTTCAGATAATCTATAGTAATGTAAACTAAATAGAGAGTCAGTAAAATTATGTAGCCACTATAAAAATTATATAATATCTATGGTACTAATGAAAGACAAAACAAATTACCTAAATCATTTGAAGACATATCTAGTAGGAAACACTATAAATTTGGCACACACACAGTACACAACACACCAGGCACATTCAAACCGCTTAAGCAAACTGAAGGTTAATTTTGTCCTCAATGTGTCATTTACCGTTAAAAACACCTATAAAATACATTATAATTACGAAAAACCTATTAATCCCAGAATTGTGCACTGACTCAATATTCCTGAAAGTTGGTATTACGTTGTGCAGTTACTGAGGCGAACGAATTAACTTGATGTTTTTTGAAAAGGAACTCTGTATGTATAAGCAAATTGGATTTCTGATAATATTTTGGAAATGGGACCACCTTGAAGAATTTACTAGCATACTTCAAAAAAATTTTTGAAATCGGTCGACAGACGCCGGAGATATGCGGTAACATAAATAAAAAAAAAAACATACGGGTCGAATTGAGAACCTCCTCCTTTTTGAAGTCGGTTAAAAAATATTACATTTCAATGGCAAAAGCCATACGACACCGCATCAAAATTCGCTCCCGTCTACGATAACGATCTTTGAAAAATGTGATCCGTGGACGAGTCGATATAATTGGTCGCGCGAATTTAAAATGGCCAGTGGGTTTTTTACCTAAAATAATCTAAAATTTACAAACACCATTCGCAAAACAATGTAATTCTATAAACTATTATACATCAAATACCAAAAGAAGTTTGCAAATGACCCCCGGAACGCCTTTAGTAGAAATATAAAACATAAAATGTATATTTTCGCGTACAATCGTGCAACTTTTTAAAAATAACGCGAACGTAGGTGACGAAACGTAGCACTTAGCGGCAGATAGCTAAATCACTGTGGCGACAGGATGTGGGCAGGTCATAATGATCAAACCGACAAATCCAAATCTAAAGGAGTCCTACGGGCTACCCACTGGCAATGTAAACGCCGGCAGCCTTGATATAGTTAAGAACATTTACAATAAAGATAAATTTCAAAACCTTTTAACTTTTCAAGGAGTCATAGGAGAGCTATAAAATCCAGAAATTTTCTGTTTAAGAAATATAAATAACAGAAAGAGACGATGAAATCAATAGTAGCTTACCACCACCTCTCTTGAAGCAATCTTTTTAATGCTACTTTCAGTTTTTGACAATTAAAAACAAAATGTTTAGTACAAAATGTGCCAAAAACTACTATAAGAGGTGGCAGTAAGTCCCCTGGTTTAAAAAAAGTAAAACCATAAGGAATAGTCATATTGCATCACAGGCCGCTTATTTACTAAAGCACCCATAATATGATCATCCAAACTTTTAGCACACTTGATATTGGATTAAAACAAGACTAAATAACTGCGTAACGAAAAGATAAACACAACAATTTTATCGAGATCTCAGGAAACTGATAAACAGAACGATGTTTAAAAAGCAATTTACAAAATTCTAGAGTCAAGTGTTACAGCCCGTCAAGTGTCTTAAGAAAATATTGGAAGAGAAATTGCATACAAATATTTGAGTCATGAGAGACGGTAATTCATAAACAATTTACAATAAAGTCTCCTTCAAACAAAATAGACTATAAAACTGTTGATGGGACAGTAAAAAGTTTGTACGAGATTTGGTCCCCACCCACGAGACCTTCCAGGAATAGCGGCGGCCGTCATAAAAGAACGGAACAAACCACAAAACCCGTCAACTAATGCTAATGAAACCAAATTAACCTGACTCCAAACAAATGGGATGACTTCACGCGTAAGTGGGCTATAAAAAATTACAGCTTTTAAATTCTAATTGAATACTATTCAGGAAACTTACTCATGCGAATGCTATTGTGGAACACGACGACCATTGATATATATTTTTGTATTAACACATCTAGAGGTAAATGATGTTGGATAAACGCTCCAAAAATAACACGCTACCAAACACTAAGATAATTACAAAAGAGTTCCACCCGTACATCAGCTGGTACGATTAGCGTAACGTAGTAAATAAACACGCAATTCGACGCCGCATTCAACGCAGATGCACTCGAGCGCACTTAAAAAAAAAACAAACACACACCGACCGGAAAAACGTTCACGTAATTGCAACGCAACCGAAACGCAACGATTGCCTCACATTTTAATGGCAGTAAACAAACACACGAGGTTTTCTCCAAAGGAGTTTCGACACACGAATTTGAATTAACAAAATACTCACAGCCCGGCGATATTCCGTTCTCCTTCATAGCGCAGCGGAACGGATAATAAGTGCCTGGCAGCACCTTGCCATACATTGTTCGATCCATGTCGGGCCAATCGCGAAGCAGTCTTTTGGTATTAAAACACCCACAGGATCAACACCAGTCAGCGCACCATAATCACAGCCTACGCACTACAAGGTGTAAACAACATCCTACTCGAAAATACATAAAACACTTGCAATTACTATGTAAACATTAATTTTGAATTAACTATGCAAACACATTATATAAAATCATTTGATTATCACAAGGACGCGATGCGACTGTATGCTATCGACGGTAGGTTCTTCACGTTTCGATTGTAATATCGATGATTTTGCGATAGTCGATAAACTAGGTGATAAGTGATAAGGCAATGTCACGGGGCGAGGTCGCGATAGGTGGCGAGCAGAGTATTCGTCAACGCGGCTCAGTCACAACTGAACTGATGTGTGGTGCACGCACCGGCCGGCGCAGACGCAGGCCGCACCAGCCACGCCGGCTACACTCGAATTATTTATAAGCAGGCACGAGTCACAAATCATGTGCATTTGTCAAAATTTGAGTATCGCTCAAGCGTTAGCATTGGATTTATTGAAGGAAGTTATAAAATCGGTTGTTAACATCTAAACGTTATACCACATTCTCCGAGTATGGACTCTATTCTTTTTGTAATTACAGAACTTTCTGTAATGTAAGCTTGAGGATTTCACGAAAATGATTTCAAGTTTTTCAAGCGATCGACTGCATCAAAGAAAACAACTGAATGCAAAGAATCATAATAAAGCTGTACATCTTACGGTGAGTTCTCCTAATTCCCACCTCGCGTAAAAAAACAGTAGGGCAATCAATCACGCATTCCTTGACGGGGAAAAATCTAAATTGGTTCGTGGTAACCGCCAAATTTCACCGCGCCTACACCGCATCCGGAGGCAATACGATGCGCACGAGTGTCCCTTGACTTGGCGCTTCCGGCTTATCGTTCTCACTCCATCACATTTCACTAAGACTTTACGATTCTCATTAGGGACCAGCGACACCCAACACTTTGATGTGTTCGAAAAGAAAGGGCTATAAAATCTTCTGGCAACTTTCAAAGGGGCTATTACTTTAATTTGGTATATATAACACATGTAAAATAACAAGAGGTCGTAATCGTATTCAAGCTCATAAATTATTTTTCATCATATTTCAGTAAGAGAGTTAAGGGAGTTACACTCGTAGGTATTGCATGAAATTTGTGCAACGAAACGCACTTTACGACTAGTCCATTTTACGATGATGCTAACTGTTCTATTGTTCCCGAGCTGGTCTCTAATAAGGAAGTAAATATTTGAGCCGTACTCGCGAACTACGGCTCTAACTCAACCCACTTACATCGCAAATGTCGGTACGAGTGAAGAATGAAATGGAGAATTCAAACAACTTTCTAGTATTTTAACGACGGAGACACTACAACCCTTTACGGTATTCGTTTAAATAGAATTGTACAATTCGCTTGTCCTAGAATTCGTTTTGACATTGACATGTCTTGAACTTAGTCCCTAGCCTCGATTTAAGTTTGAAACTACGCCAACACAACTGATACAACTGCCAAGAGAGAAATTACAAATAGAAGAGCAACAACAACGAGAGTGTGAAACTGTATGAAATTTGTCACAAATTTTAAATATACCTATAAAATAATTTAAAAATAAAATAGGACTTGAAAATTGAAGCTATTATAAAATCTCCAAATCTTTAATTGAATACTAACAAATACAATAAAATAAATACTGTGAAACTGCGACGCCAAAATCAATGTTTACCGAGTAATTATATAACTTAATAAACGTCTGATGGAATTATTTCTCCAACACCAAAAAACTAATTCAAGTAAAACGACTAGCAAACAAAACGGCGTATAATTTCCCCAACTAGTAACGTCTGAACTGGGTCTACGCGTGCGACTGACAGGCAGATGTCGGGAACGCGTAGTACGCAGCCCATCCAACTCCATGACGTATTCGTGACGTCACCAAGCTATATATTAACAGCCTTATCCATGGACAGACAACATTTGCCGAACGATTTGGGTCAGATGTAAAAAGTAACAGCAGTAAAATGGCCACGTGTTGAGATTTATTGGCTTCAAAAGTTCAAGGGTAGGACCTTATTGCACGATCACTGAGGTCTCTGTTTCTCGAGTAGATGGATTCATCTTCTTAATCAATACTCCGAAGTGTTTACGAGCTCATTACTTTACGAGTACCTACCATACACGATATATGTAAAGGTTGACTTATATACTTGATAGTTTGAGCGTACATGTTCCATTAGCACCACATCTCTAGCAGTAATATTTAAATATTACTTTTAGTTTAGAAATTCTGTCAGACATTTACAGTTATTATAAAAACAATATTACTATAAGCGGTGATGGTAGTGCCCCTGTGTAATGGTAAAGTAACTTCGGCCAATAATTTGGTATGCCGTGTGTGGAAGTCGTAGCCCAGCCTATTGTGAGTATTGTGACATTCCCAACGGTGCATGGCGTTAATTAAATTAATTATACCGAAAGCAGGAACGAAAGGCACATTAAGCGTACCGTTGCGTGAATCGTGCGTGTAAAAGTGTTGAGTGTGATATGAATGGAAATGAAATGACACTTTTTGTAAATAGGAGGAGGCATATGTTTTCTAAACAAAACGAATATACTTGCCTTGAATTTCGTTAGTAAATTAACTGTTTAGAATATGGGTGTCAACCTTACTTACCAAATAGAACAAGGATAATTGAAATAAAACTATTTTACGGATTCTATCGCGTTTATTTACTATTTTATTTTACCGACGTTTCGGCTGCTTTACAGCAACCATGGTTACGGGGGGACTGAGGTGTTAGACGTCCTGATGTCATAGTTAATAACTGGGTTCTCTCATGTTTAGTCGTTGTTTGCGGTCCGATCCACGCAGAAAGTGCTCACAGTGTCGTGAGGTCTTGCAATGGTACGCTTGGTTTTGGATTTCATCATATTAATTACTGGATCCCACTGGATCATATTAATTACTGGTGGAGCACTTCCAGTCAATGGATATACCTAAGGGATGTAATTCGAAATGAGAAGTGTATAAAATTTTTCATTACACGTTTCTCTCTGCGCAATGAAACATACTTCCCATTTATCAATATTATTCCACATAACAGACCGTGCAGAGTACCCGCAAATTCTCATTAAAAACCAATCAACCTAAGTGGCCGGGGTATAATCTTAACTGGCTATGATATACGTTAATTCTTCTACAAACTAATCGAATGGTCTAAATATAGCGGCGATGGATTAATCAGTCATTCTAGACGCATCCCGAGGGTCGGCATGTGTGAAATCTGTTGTGTGTCAGTGTGGAATGTCCATGCGAACTGGCAGATACAGATAAATATGACGCCTTGCGGCAACTGGGACGAGGGAATTAACTTGACTTCTCATGGAAATGTACTCTGTGTGAATAGACATGAAGATTATATTTCTGATGACATTGAAAAATGTGCTTCATCTATAAGTTCATACAGTTCGTTTTGGTATAGGAAAATAATTGTTCGCGCGTTTTTTGACGCGCCTGTGAGGTTAAGGCCCGGTTTCTCTTCTGGTACGTGATACGATAATTTTGATGTCTAAATTAAGACGTAACTAATTAGTTGTACAGTTACCGGTAGGTTAGTCTCACTGGGTAGGTCCCGAAGTGCTTGTCGCGGTTGCATGCCTTGGCGATCCCGTGACACCCCTTCAAAAGCGGCGGGTGGTACACCGTGGATTTTTAGTGGGTATACCGGCACTCTGCCGGGGACTCCCACATACCCCTTCCACCTCGGGGAAAAGGATTTTCCCACGTTAAAAAAAAATGCTCTCGAAGTGCTGCAGTCGACCTTGCACTTGTGTTTTTGAAAGTTATGTGTTTTCGAATTTAGAGCAGTGCGAGAATTTCTTATTTGCCCCATTATCCTAATTTGTTGCTTAGATTAGAGTTCGTTTTATGGATTTAGAATGTGGCGTATAATGAGTAAATTACCTAATATTTTCACGGTATCAACGAAACAGGTCCGCAGGAATGTTGTTAGACGGGCGTGTTTACGCATGTAAATAAAAGATAAACGGAGGTACCTAATGGTCCTTTGCACGTTCTACTAGTAGGCTTTAACTATACTGGACACTTCTTGGAAGAAATCTTTATCATTTATTAAAAACACAACTGAGAACGTTTAATGTCTCGATACTGAATGAATGAGTATACATACGCCTCGGTTTTATGGTCGAGAGGTATAACAATTGCTGATTTAATAATGGCAGACCTTTGCGTCACAAGCTCGGTATTCGAGGAATCGAAGTTATTAAAACTCCAATAAATTAGTTATTCAGACTCAAAAGATACGTAGACAATATAAACAACTGTTTTTCAGTAAATGAAGAAGTATTTAAAATTAAATCAGTCCATAGGAGACTATCATGTTAGAGAGCATTGGTAGCACAGCCGGTTGTATGTGACAAGACATAAGATATGACAATTTTGTCTCTTTCTCCCGGTATGAATCACGCAAGTGAGAGAGCTACTCGATGTGAAATAATCCGTCGTATTAGTCTTATTTTGGCACCCGTGGTACCCATTCAGATTAATAGATATCTCAAACCATCTACAAAGCGCCTATAGTTGTGTTTTCGGTAGAAGACAGTTTTGTAATTACAATGTTAATTGATCAAAATCTTTTACAAGAAGTTCCCGCTTGTAATCTATAGTATAAGTCTAGTCTTTACGAAATTGAAGGATTTTTGACGCATATACCTAACTATACTCAAAGTTTGATCAGCTAACATTAAAGCTTTTAACTTGATTGCAAGGCGGCGAGGGTGACCTCGTAAGGCGTCATTAATCACCCCATGATGGGACGCCATGAAGGGTTATTTGCTAACGCCATCAAGGCATTTCGCCGCGTAACGCCAGGGCCGAGCGAATTAATTCCGTTGTATTGGAAAAAGTACTCTGTGCATACATAATACGGGTAGAATTTCTTTGGTTAATGTCACGCAACCTCGCGTAGAAATTAGCGTAGTCAATGAAGTCTTGTTGAAAAATACGCTTTTTCTACTAGTTAATACAGTTTGTTTGTGAGTTTCTTTTCATTTAATTTAACTTTGGTTTCAATCTTGTTGTCTATACAATACAGAGAAATAATATTTTAAAATTTAAAAGAAAATCTTCTATTAAGTCTTTACAAAAGAGTAAATAGTATTTGTGCTCAGGTGTTTCTGCTCTATTGGTGCTCTATTTCAAGGTGTTTACTGTGAAAGGGCATCTCATAAATATATAATATAATTTTTTGTGACATTTATCTGTGGTACTTTTCATAAGTTCTATGGCCTATTATGGCACATTATGTACTGAGGGATTTAATTATATACACAGCAATGTAATGTTCCATTATATTACCCTGTGCTGGGGTTTTAAAATTAACACTAAGCAATTCTCTTCAACCATAGTACTTAGCTTAATTCAAATTTGCGTGTTTATATTCATTATACATTTTTTTTAATGGACTACACTGTTGGCCGTGAGGTGTCCTGTACAGCTTTACTGGAGGTGGGATTCAGTATCAATTTTACTAATCCAGAACTGCTAAAAATGTGGGGAATACATTTTTCTACATATTTGTAACCTGATTATTATTATTGGAGTGCTTGATTTTCAGTGAGCTGAAGTATCTAGCCTGAGAATTGAAAAATACTGTGCCATTTTTATTTCTAAGTAAATAAATAAATTCAAATAAGTATCTACTCCCAAACAAATTCAAAACACATTATGTCAGATTCAAATTCAGAATGCCACACAGCTTTAACAAACAATTGACATCATCTCTATTATTATATCCAGGGCTCACCAAGGTCATGGCTACTTTTGTATGCATTCTGTAAAATCATCTTGCATTACCATTTTGCATTCCGATTCATTATGATAATAGACACCTAACTTTTTGGTTTGTTATTTAATACAATAATGATACACTTGCACATCGGTCATTGACATAAATTCGCTACAAGATATGCTTATTATCAGTAAGAGTTATCTATTAGTTACAAAATACTTTTCAGCAGATTTGTACCTCTTTAATATTGTAAAATATCATAATTACAATTTTGCTAGGACCTACAAATACGTACTAACTCAGTCTCAAAAACGTAAACAACAAAACAAATTAAAATCTAGCGAGAGGAAGTTACTAAGTGTTTGCATAACTTCGACTCAAATACTTAACACCTACGACTCAGTTTAGCGTCATAGATAGCACTGGAAGGTCCAGCAAGGAGCATATTATGCAAATTAACAAGTTATTTTAGAAGAACACGTCATATGATATACTTACAACATACTAACAGGTTATCATGATATAAACTCACCTAAGTCATCCATTTTTCAGGTCACAGATTCGGCGAACACTATTCACTAACACTATTACTCAGGACACTACTGTCAAGCTTATAATTAATGTAAATAAAGGCCCTGATTATAATAATACTGCAAAAGTTGAAAAAAATCAACCCAACTAGGGCAATTTAGATTTTAGCATTTTTGGCGAAATGTTGGCCTGCTTGAAAAGTTGTCAAAACAATTTTGTAACACATATTTTTGAACGAAAGTGTAGACTTATCACCTTGAAGTTATCAGAAATACGAAGATATTCGACATTGACGTAATTTTATAACATTAGCCTATAATTTATATCAAAATGAAATAATAAATTATTTTTATCACTGTCTATTTTTACAAGTTTTAAACTTTTATAGAGGATTTTGGAACGAAACTCAATGCTACCAATATATACTTAGAAATATCAAAAAGTTACGTTCGAAAACGTTTGTAGTTTGCACAATATTTGCTTTGAATTAAAGAGTATGAAATTCGGTTTGCTCCCTATTTATGGATACGATACTTTAAGAAACAATTAATTAAGGTTTAATTCATAAAAATTTTAAACTACAGAAACAAAAAAAAAAGTAAATAAACATTTAGAAAATTTCAACATATGTTTTTGAACGTTATGTCACTGTCTCGTCTCTCTATTGATTTTGCTTTCGTGTTTATTACGCCCAATTTTCCAATTTTTTTTATTATTTTCTACCGCGAACTAGCTATAACAATATGAGTAGCTCTGGAGAGCAACTGACTCTAGCAAGGGATATCAAAAGAGCAATCGAATTGTTGGAAAAACTGCAGCAAAGTGGCGAAGTCCCTGCGACGAAACTAGCAGCCTTGCAGAAAGTGCTTCAGAGTGACTTTTTGAACGCTGTACGAGAAGTATATGAACATGTTTACGAGACTGTAGACATCCAGGGGTCGGCTGATATCCGAGCGTCTGCGACGGCGAAGGCGACAGTGGCTGCATTCGCGGCCGCTGAGGGCCACGCACACCCCAGGGTTGTTGAGCTCCCGAAAACGGAAGAAGGTCTAGGATTCAACGTAATGGGAGGTAAGGAACAGAACTCTCCTATTTACATATCGAGAATCATCCCTGGAGGGGTCGCCGATCGTCATGGTGGCTTAAAACGCGGAGACCAACTGTTATCAGTTAATGGCGTGTCTGTCGAAGGTGAAAATCACGAAAAGGCAGTGGAACTGCTGAAGCAAGCTGTTGGCTCAGTGAAGCTGGTTGTTCGATACACACCTAAGGTTTTAGAGGAGATGGAAATGAGATTCGATAAGCAGAGGACCACTCGGCGGCGTCAGAACTATAATTAAGTATGTTTTGTTGTAATTAAGTCATTTTGTTGTAGATTTCCGATAAGTTTGATTGAAACATTTAGCTGTATTTCTTAGTGGGATTATTCTGGATTCAATGAGTAAATATCAACTTGATTGTTCTTCAAGGGATAATGTTACTGCTGTGTATTTTTAGATCACACAAAAATAAGATTTCAATCCATCTCATCAGAAGTCCGAAATAATACTTGGATGCTAGCATCAGTATCGTGTATACAACTGAATGGTATAAAAATTTGATTGAAATTCGACCATGTTTTTCCAACTGTTTTTTCGTCGTCAATTTCTATAACTCGTAATATCTCGAGTCCTATGTGAAATTTTCTGTTTTGTGAATATTGGTAGCCGCCCCCATAAGTGTAGTTTACACTGCTGAATAGGGTTATGTATGTACCCAAAGGCCAGAACACGATACCTGTGACAAATGTTCAAAGGTCTGTAACTCAGATACTATGATAGTTAGGTATAAACTGTCTTCACTAAGCATCCATATATGAGCTGCCGTATATGTACCCAAAGTATTATTTCGGACTTCTGAAACACCCTGTAGTTATTGCAAACTTATTTATAAAAGGGGATGGAATAGGATTTTTTATTGTTGATATTGTTATGTGTTCACTGTATGTGCTTTTGTTTGAAATGAGTCTTGCAGCACTTCTAAGAAAATACTTGTGATGTAAATATTATTTAGTGTTGATTCTATGCCACCAAACATATTCCAGTTCTTCTTACAGCCGTCATGTATGAGGAAGATGGCAATTTTGTTTTTAGTGATGTCAAATGTAGTTATAGAACAGAATCAACATCATTATAACCATTGGCAGAATCACATTAGGCCTGACTCAATGGAATATGACTATAAAAAAAATATATAAGTAAAATCTACAGTAGCATGCAATTTTTTTAAAGTTGTGGTATCATCCATGCAATGCAATATATTGCTATGTAAGTAAGCCAAACCTGTTCTATTTAGCTTTTAAAAACTATTGGATTATAAAACATTACATAATTTACTCCTATTGTGTACTTATTATAAGATTGTTAACACTAAATACTGTTTAGTGAATTACAAATAAGTTTACTTACTTTAATTATTTCATAAGTGATTTATCAAATTTGATATTAAAATAATGTTATAAAATTTATTTATAGTTATCAGTATTTTAGTGGGTAAATAAAACTTTAAAACAGTACTTATATATTTATTTTATTTCACTTTACTACTTGTTACCAATTTGCAAAACTTCCAAAACCAACATTTCCATCTTTTTTAGGTTTTTTTGTGGGAACTTCCGGAGTTTTATTTGTTTTACTGGTTGTTGGTACTTCTTGTAAATTAAGGTACTTGCCGACACCATCTCTGAATACTTTGAGTGGTTGTTTCGCTTTTTTAGGTCTGACCTGTGACTCATCAGGTTGTGCCTTCCTTTTCAACTCCTCTGCTCTTTCTTTGACGAGCTGCAAATATGTAATATTTTTTATAGATATAGTATTAATCTATCCATATAATAATCATAAATTATTTACAAACAAAAACAGCTACTGCTGAACAATGTGTTTCAATGTCCTATAAATTGTGGATGAGAGTTGTTTTGTTATCATAAGTATTTATGTCTATGGAACAAATGTAATTACAATAGAATAGCAACCAAATAATCTATTAAAAACACCATAGTGCAGTGACCTGAGTGAGTGTTTCAGGATTAACTTTTACAGATCCGATAGGGGCATGAATAACTTCAAATCTCTGCATTGTGGGGCTCACCCCTAATCTTCATTATTTAGACTGGGATCATACCAAAGTGAAATTATTTATTTATTCATAAAATGATGTCTGGCTTGCTAATAATTAATAATAATTATAGAATAGCATACCTCTTCTTCAGCCTCAGTAAATGGATCAACAAACACCTGAGCAACCTCAATGATAATGTCATGTATCGGCCGGTCCTTATTGTCCACGCCAATCTGCTCCATGGTGGTCAGGGTATCCATACCACCTACGAGCTTCCCGAATATAGTATGCTTGCCATCCAGCTGCTTGCACGAACGGAAGGTTATGAAACTGAAACAGGTAACACCTTATTTTTAATATTGACATAACACTTTATACTACTTTCTTGTGTGCAGTCGACATAACCAATATAAGGACGACCAGATGGTCCAGAATTATAAAAAATAACTAAGAAAACTTAAAAATCCAGCATAAACAATCTGTAGTAAGACTATTTGAAATTATAAAGTTTGGCTAAAGGGAAGCGCAAATCCAGTATCTATGTAATATATTCCATGGGCAATAAGGCTATGTCTTTATATTTTTATTAGATTTATAGAGGTTATGCATTGTTACTGACAATTGTGATCCATTAGTGTTTGGACCCGCATTAGCCATAGACAGTACACCTCTACCAGTATGGTGTAGATTTGGCTTGATTTCATCTTCAAATGGCTTCTTCCAAATCGACTCTCCTCCAAGTCCCGTACCAGTTGGGTCGCCTCCTTGTATCTAAAATTGAGCAAGCTATTATATTCTTAATGTCTCTCTCGTAAAAGAGTATGCTTGGTATTAATGGCAATAGGCTGGTCCCCTATTACATTGTTCCCAAAATAAGTCAAAGTCAAAGTCAAATCATTTATTTTGTATAGGCCTATGGGGGCACTTACAAATTGTCAAGTTTACATTTTTTTCTTATATACTACTATACTACCACCGGATCGAAACGCGACCTCAACTGAGAAGATCCGGCAAGAAACTCAGTGGGCTGATAATTTTTTTAAATCGCCAAAACTTAATACTAAAATATAAATAAATAAAATACTAAAATATATATATTGACGAAGTATGGGTGCACTGCAGCGCACCTCTGCCTGAATGCAGTCATGATTATTTATTATGATGTATTTATACATACCTAATCAATTAAATTAACAATCAAAATATATGTAAAAAATATGCTTATTGGGTAAAACCAAGAAGCATAATTTTACAGTTTTTATAGTTTATTAAAAAAAATATCTCACCATAAAATTCCGTATTGATCTGTGAAATTTGGTGCCATTGTAATATCCATTGTTGCAATGCTTTATGAAGTTATCGCAAGCTTTAGGTATGACGTCACAGTACAACGCCAAATTCAAAGGCCCCATATTCGTCACTAATCTCACGTAACCTGAGAATAAATTACCATAGACGTATAAAAAAGCGAGGACAGCGCGCGGCTCGCATTGAAAGTGAAGTAACATACTTATGCGTGAATTAAGACACACCTACCAATGCTTAACACGAAACTGGGGCAATAGATTGCTATAATATAAGCTTGTGTGGGATACATGTACTTTACATCACTTATTGTTTAGCATGATGTGTGTGTCCTTTTTTATATGTATATATAAACTTTTCACTCTGTAGTGCTACCATACAATGAACTTGTGGCAATCTTAGTGAGATAAAGAAGTAAGTAGGTAAGTCTACCAAAAGCTCATTGAAAATCGATGATCCAAAGAAAAACCATTTACGACATTTTGTCGAAAGGGAACCAAACACGTAACCATCCTGTTTAGCGGCTTACGTTCGAACAACTAATCCAAGCATCGACATTCTTTTCATAATTCAAATCAAGAAAAAAAAAGTGTATTTGTAAATAAAAGAAAATGAATATATGTAACCTTTTTTCTTGACTCTGTCATATTTGACGTCATCCTCGCATATGATGGCCGCTTCGTGTGTCGTCTCCGGCACCATGGCGGTGGACGTAAAGCTGGCTGCCACCATGCCCGTGGAGTAGTGAGCAGCATTGAACTTATCCGCCACCTATTATATAAGAGCAAAAAGTATTTGATGATTAAATTATAATTAGACCCCAAGCCTACTGCAGCCAGGACAGACCAATAAGATGATGGTATAACGATCTGGTCTCCTTTGCAGGTAATAAATTTATCACAAATCGTAAATGTTCAGTTCAGGGAGGACTAAAGAAGAGGCCCTAGATCAAAGCCTTCAGTCTCAAAGTCATCCTAGAATTATTGTTAGTCTACAGGGGGTCCAGGAGTGGTATTCTATTCCACTTTGGTGATATTAAACCCCCAAATATGGGGAATATCAACACAGCGTCTCCACCATGGGGAATTCTTATGTATTTATGCAAATGATGAAGCCATATACATCATTTTCAAAATATGCATCAAAATTTTCTCTAGAACAACTTCTGGCTGCAGGCCAGAGTGGTCAGTTCTATTCTCTAGCTAGCAATTTCAAGTGTATAAAATTATGCAATGTTATTGTATATAAATATAATACTAGCTGTGCCCGCGACTTCGCCCGCGTGGACTTTAGGGAGATTACCCGGAAATATGGGTATTATGTTTTTCCCGGGGAACCCTAATGCTTTTTCTAAAATTAAAGTAGTCTAAGTTACGCCTTGGAACGTCAGCTATCTGTCAGTGAAAGTCCCATTGAAATCGGTTCAGCCGTTTAGAAGTTTACCTCAAACAAACAGACAGACAGACAAACAGACAAAAAAAATTAAAATTGCGTTTTCGTTATAGGTATCGTATATACTTTCATACGCATTTGTTAAAAAAGTGTTATTTTGATATTACAAACAGACACTCCAATTTTATTTATTTGTATAGATGTATAGATATAGATTATGCATAATAATATCCCTTGATCAAGACCAGTTTTTACCAATACGTACTAACCTCTTTTTTAACTTCCTTTTTTTCTGGTGCCTTATATTCTTTCTCGAGTTCGGCGAGAATGTCTTTTGTTTCCGCTGATACAGCTTTTAATCTGGCATGCGGATCTTTCCTTAACGCTATCTCCTCTGAAAAGTGCATATTTAGTCATAGATGTTGTATAGACACTACAACTTAATTATATAGGTCAGCTCCAAAAATAATACCGTTTTACTCAAACTTTACAACCGTAAGTTGTGGGATGGCAATACAGTTAGTTTAGTTTGGTGCAAATAGAACACCATTATGTACTTATACATGACTAATTTCTACCCATGACTTAGTCCGCGCAGACTTTGATTGTTCAATATCATTAGAATATAATACTCAACAGTTTCATAGACATCCATTCAGTAGTTTTTGCTTGAAAGAGTAACAATCATCCATCCATCCATCCTCATAAATGTTCCCATTTATAATATCAGATCATCACATCACATCATCTCGCCTGTATTCCCCGATGGGATAGGCAGAGGTGCACTGCAGTACACCCACACTTCGCTGATGTATTTTGGTCCCAAAATAATAGGATGTAATTAGTGAGATTCAAGGCAATTGTCCCATAAACTGACAGACACTGTTCAGTCCACACACAATATAATTTTTCAATCACAAGTACTGATCTGGCAGGAGATAGAGAAGCGTGGCGAAAAATGGGGGAGACCTTTGCCCAGCAGTGGGACAATATAGGATAAAAAAAAAAAAGTCCTCACCTTCAGTTTCCACTTTTAAGTTATTCTTAACATGATGAAATGTTGAGATATTGAACTTATTCAAATTGTTCGGATCCTGTATAGTGATTATGTCATTTCTAGCAAACGGTGTATCATTGAGAAGGTCCTTCCAGTTCTTTCCTTTAATATTGAGTTGTTCCACAGCTTCATGTGAGAACACATTGCCTGTGGTTTTAACAGCAACAATGTGTGAGTTTTTTGTGAATAGTTTGAACAGCACAGGACAATGGTAGTCTTCTTCGGCATTTTTAAAGAAGTTGAGTTTTGTTAATGATTTTATATCTTGTTTCTGTAAATTGAATAAATTTTAGTCAGGGAAATATTACATGTTTCTATATATCATTACCTCCTTTGACAACCCAGAACTTGACATGGGCTCCCCACTCTCAATTCCAGGAGGAATACCATACTGGCTAGAGCAGGTTGGCAGACTATACACATTTTAAAATAGAACCAGTAAATTGCTTACAATATTACAGGTAACCCTGTTAAACTCAGATGATAGTTCCCAGTTTTATCATCAATTAATAAATTTTATAATACCATACACAATAATTCTCATATTAAAAGAAAGGTATGGTAGGTATGCCCTATTTTTTTAGTTTTATGAAATACTTATGTTTGCTAATGTAGAAGGTTTGTCTATATATTTGGGTTAACAGTATGGTTCATAGTATTCACTTACTTTCCCAGTGACAGGGTTAACTTTAAACTTCTTCACGAACTCTACAACGGCCTGTAACTCGAATATATTTCCATCGGAGTCGCAATACGGATCGTCAAAGGGTTGCAGGCACAAACAACAATGATCATATGGTAACCGCTTGAAACTAGTGTCCTCCTCCTTCGAGGTGCCAGATTTCTTGCCACCATACAGCGTGGTCCACTCTGTGTACGTTAAGTACCTGAAAAAATCCTCTCATCATGATATAAAATTTTTAAAACGTGTATGCTACAAGGATATTTTTATGGAGCCTACATCTTATCCTTCTGATGCTGCCTTTTACCCATTTTGCTGGTTTTTATAATACAACTGATGAGCTTTTATGAGAATTATAGTTTTCAATAGTATATAAATTGTAATTATTTGAAATAACTCAAACAAAAATAGGAAACAATGCAAACAACCCAGAATAAATTTGCCTGACAATCAGACGGAAATCATGTATTATTATTAATGTCAGTGTCACTGTATCTCACAAACGGAATAGACAAAATATTTCGTCGATAGCATTAAATAAGCTATATAGTGAGATCATATATCGGCACATATAGAGTTTAGGATAATTTCTTTCGAAAGGCTAAAGCTTTAATAACAATAATTAGTAGTTACAAGAAATAAATACCATGACCAAGTTCTTTTTTTTTTACGAAATGATGATATTTTAATGGAATAAGGTGAGGCTCCACCTGCGTTTAGTGGGTAATTCAGAGAGTGTCTACTTGACATTAATAGCAAGGGCAAATTCAATAAATACACATTATAAATAAACATGAATGATGACAGTGATAAAGATGGCGGATGAATCCATGACCAAGTTATAACTTTTCTGTGACTTGACTGAAAGGAATTTAAGTACTGGCAACTGACCTGAAAGACTAATTGTCTTTGAAAAAAAAATTGAAGTTTAAAAATGTCGGAAAGTGGTTGTGCTTCGTGCATTTTTTCCTAATTTCATTATTTTTACCTCATTTTATTGCTTAATTTCCTAATTATTATAGCTTAATTAGTTCTAATCGTTAATCTGTAAGTATAAATACTATTTGTGAACAAATTGTACGTATATTTGTATTATTCTGAGCTTGTGTGTATTCTGTGAATTCCAGTGGTTGTTTGTGTTGGTGAGGGTGACCGACAATTCGATGAGATGTGGTAAAATATAGTGGATAGTTTCGGGAATCTTGTCGGAACACTGAAACATTGAAGCTTTGTCTTTTGCAAAGGTATTTTCATTTAAGAATCATTATTCGTGCAGCTCTTGTGAGTAAAGTTTCAAGCACTGAGTGTACTTAGCAGTGCCGAGCATTGTAACACTAGGGTTTCCATTGATATCGTTGCACAAATTCTATACTTGTGGTTGATGAGTTTCTTGGTATCCTATTTGTTTTGTGTCAGGAGATATCTAATTCATTCAATTGAGTCGCTGGTGACACCTAAAAAAATTGTAAAATATCGGATAACGCCAGCCCACAAGATGGCCGACTGTTGTTCGTAAGGTACAAATAAATCTTTTTCCATTGCCATTAGCTCACTGTTATTTTGAGTTATATTATTTAGCTGATGTCAGTAGAGAACTACAAGGTTTTTTATTGAGTTGCTGCTGTTTGATGTGTACGAAACAGTATAATAGCAATGTCTTTGTTCCAAGTAATTTGGTTCTGAATTCAATTGAAAAAAAAAACAAAAATATGGTGTTGTGGCCTTTGTGGTCATATGTGATTGGATTCTGTAGAGTTATGACTACTGATGGTCAGCTGACATTGTGAACAGTAATTTTCATTGTACGTAATTATGTAAGTTTGCACATGTCCATGTGACATGCAATGCTAAATTATCATTTTAAGTTGCACTGTTTTCTCATTGTTAAACTTTTTACGACTTTAGCAAGATAAAAAAAACACGATAGCATGGTTTTCATCACTCATCTAACAGCTTTTCATTCATCGTTTATTAATTAGCTTACTATCAGTTTGCTTTTCTGGTTTTAGCGGATTTATACGTTTGGTGCTTTTAGATAATGTCCAGTGCATCTGGTTCATCAGGGAGTGGAACGGGTCGTGGCAGAGGGGGAGCAGGTTCGAGTGGAGCCATCGCTGACAGCAAACCAGAGACTAAAGAGAACAAACCAAATCCCAAGATGTCGAAGGCCCTTGGCACATCTGCTAAGAGGATTCAGAAAGAGCTTGCGGAGATCACTTTGGACCCCCCACCAAATTGCAGCGCGGGGCCCAAGGGGGACAACTTATATGAATGGGTCTCCACTATCCTAGGCCCGCCCGGCTCGGTGTATGAAGGCGGAGTATTCTTCCTTGACATCCATTTTTCACCAGAATACCCTTTTAAACCTCCTAAGGTAATTAATTATTCTTTTAATTCAAACTCATGAATCATAATGTTTGTTGGAAAATTTCATTTTGATAAATAACATCTTAATCTTCATATAAAGTTTGCTATTAACTAGTAACCTATTTAGTACATTGTTAAGTGGGTTACACGGTGTATTTAACATGGGCTAAGCAGATGAAGCCTGTATTATCATGATACCTATTAGTAAGACATTATTTTTAATTGTAACCACATACTTATTAGTCATCAAACAGTTGTTGAATGAAAACTTATCACTAATTATATAAATTTCGTTAGACTGTAAGACATGAAAATCCATTAAATCAGTTGTTTTCAAACTTCAACTTTGATATTTCAAATGAATTTCTATTGTCCGTCGTAACAGATGACTAATTACATATACCTAATTATCATTTTGTTATCTTATTCTACATCATATTAACAAAAGCACAAGGAGAAACTGAATCAATACACCATTGTTGATAAAGATTGCATGATTACCATCATTGTGCATGGAGTTTCATCCATTTGTCTTCTCCTTTGTAGCCTGTGCCCATTTTGTCGGGTCAGCTTCCAGTCTACTGTTACTTGGCTGATTACTGATATGGTGCAGCTGCTGTCTGCCCGCTGAGACACTACCAGTGGAGTATCGGTAACCTAAGGGTTAAGACCGGTTGGAGAATAGCTAAATGTGCGCTTAACATGTATTGGGACTTGAAGCATTTTCAATTTGGTCCCAGGGGCCCGATTTTCGTTTGATGTCTATCAAACTGAAGTCGGGCTCCTGTTTAGTGTATTCTTTATGGTTTATTTGGTCTTTCATACTTGTACAACCTTAGGCCACAAAGGAGTTTAGTGTTTATATTTGAAAATATTCCAAGTTCAAATTATCTTTGGTGTACCTTTTTTTTATTCACTGACCATGTTATAATTTGGAAATCCAACAGAGTGATCCATGACATACCAATCTGTATTATGCTCACCAAAACTACCTATACCTTCAATTCTAATCAGTGTTTTAATATCTAATCCGAGATTGTGGTTTTTAGGTGACATTCCGAACGAGGATATACCACTGTAACATCAACAGCCAGGGAGTGATATGTCTTGATATTCTCAAGGACAACTGGTCGCCAGCATTGACTATATCAAAAGTTTTACTTTCAATATGTTCCCTGCTCACCGACTGCAATCCAGGTATATCTACATACAAATAATAATGATTTGTCCCACTATTTGATACGGGCCTCCCCTCAAAATCCCCGTTGTCCACCACTTTGGCCCAGTGCAGGTTGAGAACTGGTCAAGTTCCCTCGGATATGCAGGTTCCCTCACGATGTTTTTCCTTACTGTTGCATCTACATGCATGAACATATTTTTAATGTTCCTCTTGACTCTCCCAAATTAGTATGTACACAATTTTTACATAAAAAGTTACATTTGGTTATTATCAGGACATAGGACACATTATATCAAGCTAGTGGGTGGGCCACCACCATAAGAGCCATCCTATACATGTACTGTACAGCTTAAAGGCTGAGAAAGTTGTATTTTACCCTGTTTATGGATCTTATGATATTTAATCTGCTAGGAAAGAAAGTCAGTTGGCCCACTGTTGTACTGCCAGCCTACTGATCAGTCACATTCAGGCGAGATTGTGAACTGATTAATCTTATAAAAAGAAATTTACAAAAATCATCAATCAGTATCTTTTTGTCAAAGAATTAGCACATTCTGAAATAAATTGAAATGCGCAAAAATGTCCTCAAATTTAACAATACAAAATATCCCCTGTACATTCAGTGATCAACACAAAGGTTTGATTCATGGATGCCCTCGCCCTCGGCGGGTCAAAGCACTCGCGCCCCGAATGTCCTCTCGCCGCTCTCGGGGTTTCACATTAATCATGTAGTCTCAGACATTTCATTATGGTTTCGGAATCTTTAAAATTTAATTCTCTTTTTATGTGTGTGTCTATTGTTTAAAAGTACGCAAAATACGACACACCTGCAAGTTTTAATAAATTTGTTAGATAAAATGAAGTTTTTCTCATGCTTATTTATGGATCTTTCCAACTGTCCCGAAACCTAGCTCTGATATTGAAATTTTTGTTTATGAATCCGAATATACCAGACGCGTATTATAAATTGAACCTTGTGCTTCTATAATTAGGGGAAAGACTCGACTTAAAACTGTCGGCTGTTTAATTTAATTTAGGCTGCTTGTTTAACATTAAAGCCACAGGCACCCTGATTTGTAGCGTTAAACTTGATTACAGTAATATGTAATACGTGCTAAAGTAAGGTGTTATTGTTCTCAGCGGATCCGTTGGTCGGCAGCATCGCGACACAGTATCTGCAGAACAGGGAGGAGCACGACCGCATCGCGCGCCTTTGGACCAAGCGTTATGCGACATGATTACCTCGTCGTCTGCCGCCGCGCGCTCGTCAGGAACAACCGCACGCTCATACTCAATACCATTCTTTTCTAAATCCATCCTGTTCACCTAAATCTCAGCTTACAACGGTCCTGATTTTGTTGGCACTACGTTAAACTAAGCGTGCCGCCGTCCTCATAATGTTTAAGCAAGACGGCATTATATTTAGTTTAGTTCAACGAAATTAGGGTCATTGTTATATGTCCGGTCACTACACAATCGTCGCCTCTGTGGCGAAGCACGCCGCGCATTTTGCGCGTTCAGCTTATTAATTTTTTGTTGCAATTATTGTGATGTCAATATGCTTGAGACGGTCTGAATTGTATAATTTAAACGGGACGAATGAACGACTTAGTTATGAATTGAACATTTTCTGTTAATGTTTCTATAGCTGTGTTATATAAATACAGTAATAAGTTTACTAATGGAAGTGCATTGTAGGTTAACCAGTGATTTGAGTCAATTTTACTGCTAAATGCAATGATCTCATACACTCTTCAACTGTTGCAACTTATGTGTAAGTATTGCGATGCCTGCTATGACATAATTTGGGAATAAATCGCATTATTGTCTTGTCAAAACGTTTTTGATTTTAGGGTGTAACATTTTGTTGAAATTTGTTTTTTAATAAATTCACTAAGATCCTCTAACTCAGTGTTACAAAATGAGAAATAAGTGTTACTTTGAAGCATTGTGTATGTGGTAAAATAGGAAGGTCCGATAAGGCAATAAAAAAACAGTCCATATCCTATAAAATACAAAAAAAATACATACTTTTGTAATGGAATCATTTAAAATGTTGGATTAATATTCCGCTTGTTCCGCTTTGTACATCACCATTTCTAGTATTTTACATAATTGTTAGTTCAATATATCCTTATATTAACTTCCATGTTTCTTTGTACTGTACATGCGATAAACCACCTAGGTTTAACAAGTACAAAACGGTATCCATAACACTGAAGTAGTTCCTCTTTTGATTTCGACCATAAGATTAATATCATGTCATAAAAACACTGGACTATGAGTGATTTTTTGAGGATATACCTCTTATTTACAACTCGCAATTGTTGGTATAAACCTGTCTCAATCGTACTGTATGTTATATTTAAAGATAAATTAATTCCGTGAACTTCCATTTACTTCTTTTTGAGATGTCACAGTTTTCTGAAATGTATTCGATTAAGTAATCAGTTATCTAAAATCCGTATTTTTTGGACGAGTCCATACTTTAAAGTATCGAATCAATCGGTTTTGTTAGCATAGGCCAACAGCCAGACTTATTTGACTGAAATTTGTATTTAGATAGGATTTTCAACTGTCCATTTTGTTAGAAATTAGGTAGTCGAATAATTTGAAAAATTTGCACTTGTGAAAAGGGTTTTTTAATTGTGCAATTACAGTTATTTTTTATCTACAAAGGTGTATTCTGTATGATTGATCAGATGCCAATACGGATTGAACAGGTTGTGGATCACCTTAAAGACTATAACTTTGCGTACTGTAAGTTTAAAACCTATTTATTTTTATATGTATGTAACTTGTGAAATGTACACATTCTGTACAGTGCTTTGAAATCGATATTATAATCTTCGTGATTCGATCATATTTTATCGAATGCCCCCATATGTTTGGTTTACACATAAACATATCAAAAGTTTATCAGTTTCATGACGGACAGTTTGATTTTTAACATATTTCAACTCCATATATCTCTCAACTTTTCAAAAATATTCCGTTTAGTATGTAAACAGTTAGATGTAAGGTATTTTACTGTCATGATAATGTATGTCTTAACCCTAGTGACTAAATAGTATCTTAGAGTTGTAATGATTTTAGCGAAATTCTCGCGCGTATATGAATGTCTGGTGATACTGTTGTGAGTTATGTAATAAAATTTTGTAAATTGTGTGTTAGTCGTGGTGGAACTGGTGCTGTGAAATTCAGATGCTTGCGACGTAACAGCGGGTAGCATTAGTACTAACTATGTACTCGGAGCTGGCCATGTAGCATGACCGTGCAGGCATAAGTTCTCTTCAACCTCTTTCAACTGTCATATTTATCGAGAAAATGACGTCACACCGAGCCATGTCCAGTACAAAAAGCTCGAAGTGGTCATTTACTCGACAAATCTGACAGTTGAAAGAGACAAAACTTTTGTCTACATCGTCATGCTAAGGGTGCTGGATATATTTAGACATTGTGATTTTAATTATTTTATACTGTGACTAGAAAGCGTTGCTTGCAATACAACAGCTGTATACCGCGACTGATGTTCCTCGATACTCGACCCACGCTCTATACTTAACTAATAAAATAATCATCCTTTGTTACGATTTATAATAGGTGAATAAAATGTGTGTAACTAGGACGTCCACGGCTGTTTCATTGTTCAACCTTATTTAAACAAATAAATAATGGGAGTGTCTGTTTGTTATGTCGTAATAATGAATTTTTTTATTTTAATATTTTGTGTCTGTTTTTGGTAATCTACCAAAAGGCTGGATAGATTTTGAGAAAACTGGCCTTAGCTGATGTTAAAAGGAGTAACTAAGGACACTTCTATTTTTTAGTGTACTGCGGATAAATAAAAACAACCACTAGTTCCAGGTAATTTGGGTTTCTAAATTCCGCGCGTATGAAGTCGCGGGGTAAGCTCGTTTAAAATAAATATCCCTGTAGATTAGATACGGCAGACTTTATTCAAAAATATACATTACATGACCTACAAACACTTATCGAACGCACCAAATCGTATTTAAATTTGTTCATATTAAAATTAGTTGCAAATGTCTACAGTTCCAGTATACTTTTCTAGGCTGTTGGAATCGCAACGAATTGCGTTTGCACTAATTGCATCTAATTTATATAAAAAACGTATTTTTTTTTTGTTTTTTTTTAAAAACGTATTACATAGTTTTAATAATTACTTATTTTATAACGTGCACCACTTCTACTTCGCTTACATTGGAAACATGAAAAATACGTAGATATAAAAAGGTTGATGGATATTATAAAGTTGAGATGTAAGAAATTACGAAAGTTAAACGTTACATTATATTTTGGCATAACATTTAAAACAGTTTCTATTCGAAAAATCAGTCTTCTACACTGAGCACATTGGGAAATTCGAGAAAACCAGTGCATTGTGCTTCACATCACTCCAAACGGTACCTAACAAGAACGCTTCCTCTGTGTTCTATCGACTGATCCTAGCTGACATTACATTTATTAGCACTTACGAATATATACTTTAAAACCTACACTATAAAATACAAAAACTAATAATGTCATTGTAAAATCATCTGAAATAACAATAATAAAAATAATTCCAAATATACAGACATAGTGGGTGTACTAAACAATGACTCAGTATAAAAATAAATTGCATTTGAGACGGAAAATACTTGCAAAAAGGGTATCGTTTATACTGTCTCGTACTGGCTGCGTATGGAGCGAGCGAGGCAGCATGCGAACACCACGCCTAGGAGCTGAAACATAAGACACATTATTCAGTACTTGGTATCGAAAGTCATTCCAACATTGTCTTTAGTTTATCGAACTGAATTCTCCCGGCGGAGACCCAAAACTACTCATCCAAGCGGGAGTTTATTTTCCTTATTAAATGACAACTAGGTATCTAAGATTTTGCTATATACCTAATTTTACTTATAGGTCCGCGCCTTAAGTGGCGTGTTAATGAACTACATGAGTAACTTTTGAAAAACGATGAAAAGTCTTAATAGCTTTTTTTAGGGTTCCATCCCTAAGAAGAAAAATACCCTTATAGGATCACTTTGTTGTTCGTTTGTACGTCTATCAGGCTAATTGTAATTAGACCTGAATCAGTCTTTTTTTTTTTTTATAGCCTATTGTATGTCCCACTGCTGGGCAAAGGCCTCCCCCTCTCGTCTCCACATGCCCCTATCCTGGGCTTGTTGTGGCCACGTTTCTCCCGCAAAAGTGACCAAATCGTCGCACCATCTTCTCCTTGGTCTGCCACGATGCCGGCATCCGCCTTCGGGCATCCAGGAGTTGACACGATTTGTCCACCTCTGCGGGTCCATTCGTGCTACGTTACCGGCCCACTCCCACTTCAGCCTTGCCGTCTTCCCACCCACGTCAGTAATACGAGTAATGGAGCGTAGGGTGGTGTTTCTGACGCGGTCCGTCAGGACTAAAATATGTTGTACTAATATCCGCGGGTATCCACCCGGCGTGTTGTACTACGATGAATGAACCGAATGTGCCTTATGCTTTTGGTCTAAAGCCATCTTAGCATTATTATTGCCTTTCTAATGAAACTGGTTTGGGGCACATCAGTCTGGGGATGGTTTCTAAGTCTAACGAACATAGGTAGAATTTGTTTTGTGTTTTAACCGACGAAAAAAATCAGGTAAAGGTTCTCATTTCCACGCGTATTTTTTTAAATATATAACAAATTTGTTATTGGCTACCAATATGACGGGTAATTAGTACAGTATCCATAACTTTACATAAAATATAGAAGTTTATTTTTTTCTTTTCATGATCGCAATCTTTTTTATCAGTATTTTACGCTCCGGGCATGAGACCATACATTTGAGAAAAATAATAATTTGAAACTGGCAAATAAACAAAGTATGGTGGCATAAAAAAATATCTTACCTGGACAACAGCGACTCCTAGGCCGACCCCGCCGAGTACGAAGGCAATGTCCTTGAAGAAGGTGACGAGTGGTGCGAGGCAGCCGATCTTATGCAGCGTGTCGGAGGTGGCGGTGCAGTTGGCGGGCACGCCGCCTGTGATCTCGCGGCCGGCGCAGCACGAGCTCGGGATCGGCATGGTATTGTTGGTCCAGTCGGCATAACCGTTGATACCGCAGCATTGGAACTGGTGATAATATCAATACTCATAAATAAATAGTTTTCTCATATTTACGCGAACACTATACATTGAAATAAAACTATTTTAAGGATTCTATTCCAGATATTAACTATGACAGCAGGACGTATAACACCTCAGTCCCCCCGTGACCAGGGTTGCTGTAAAGCAGCCGAAACGTCGGGAAAATAAAATAGTAAATAAACGCGATAGAATCCGTAAAATAGTTTTATTTCAACTCATAAATAAAATTAAAGTCTTGTTTGTAATGTCAAAATTTTGACGAGACTTTCACTAGCAGCTACAAATGATGTTACAAAGAGTAACGCGATTCATCCGCCATCTTTATCACTGTCATCGTCTATTTTTCTTTATAATGTGTATTTATTGAATTTGCCCTTGCTATTAATTACTTGACACTGGCTGAAATACCCGCTAAACGCTCATGATATTCCATTAAATATCATCATTTCGTAAAAAAAGGTAACTTTTATCGTAGAAAAAAAATTTAGGGTTCCGCGAGAAAGAAACTCTATATGTTCCGGGTGTTCCCAAATTCGACGTGGACGAATCCGCGGGCTCAATTACTCAACAATATAAATGATTATAAATTTCGCCTGGAAATACCTACTTGTCGTATAATCCCAAACTAACAACGCTTGGAATGAGGATACCGTATACTACAAAAGGCAATCCCAGTTACACCTAAACCCTGTTAAATTCCGAAAAGGGCGCTTTGTGAAATTTGCCGCTGACTGGAATCGAACCCGCAACCACTCGGTACAGTGAGCCGAGCGGACTTAGCTTGAGCCACTACATGGCGTCGTCAAATTAATAATTGGAATCAATAAATTGTGAGATGATTTTTAGGGTTCCGTACACAAAGGGTAAAACGGGAACCCTATTACTGAGACTTCGCTGTCCGTCCGTCCGTCTGTCACCAGGCTGTATCTCATGAACCGTGATACCGTGAACCGTTTTCCCGTTTTTATAGATAACGGTACGGAACCCATTGTGCGCGAGTCCGACTCGCACTTGGCCGGTTTTGTTTTAAAGATTTTCTATCAATATTCTTTACTTAGTCAGTTTTCTTAAAGTATTGAATGATTTATAATCGTTTTCCGCGTAGGATCATGGTTTCGCGAAATGGAAAGTGGTTTAAGTGGTAAGGTGGGTAAAACCCCTGGTCGAGATATTTTCCTTATCTGTTTAAGTAGCGCTTCAAATGTACGCACATTTGAAGCCGCGAGCTTTGTTGCATGCCGAGCCCAGGGTCATTGCTATAAATAAGCGAATTTATATTTTACTTCGAATGCAACAATGGGTCGTAAACTCGTAACCGTACCGTAAGTACTTAACAGATTTTCGAGGAAATATTAAGAGCGACGTCACACGACCTGTATTTTTTTTTAAAAAGTGCGAGTCGGACTCGCGCTCAAAGGGTTCCGTACCATTATCTATAAAAACGAGCAAAAAAATCACGTTTGTTGTACGGGAGCCCCCTTAAATATTTATTTTATTCTGTTTTTTTAGTATTTGTTGTCAACATAATTTCAACTGTCTAACTGTTCCCGATTACATTCCAACTAACGGTTCCCGAGATACAGCCTGGTGATAGACGGACGGACAGCGAAGTCTTAGTAATATGGTTCCCGTTTTACCCTATGGGCACGGTACCCCAAAAATTGAGGTCAACAAAAGATGGCCCTTATTATTTGTCTCTTAAGTACCTTTTGTATTTAATGTTACCTGAAATGGGCAGATTATTTTTCGTTATCCGTCAGCAACAAGTTTATTTTTTTGGTAAAATTTTTTTTTTTCTCTAGTCGAGTGTTGTTAAGGTAGATAGTTACACTGCTTGCATTTACCAATGGGGCAGGTAGTGGTGTACCATCTACAGGGCCCCAATTCCTTTTTCTTTTTGAAGGACTTACACTGTTGGCCGTGAGGTGGCCTTTACAGCTTTACCGGAGGAGTGGCGAGCGCAGAGTGCACTCCAACCAAGGCCTTAAGGGCGGAAAGGGGTGGCAACTAGCTCAAGGGCGCCACAGAGGGCACGACCTCGGCTTGGGCAGTTACCGTGAGGGGAGAGGTAGTGACTGCGCTCCTAGTGCAAAGATGCACCTACGAGCGGAAGAGGGTGTTCCTCGACCTCGCCGGCGAGATCGGTGTCTGTTTGAGGCTGGTGTAGGTGTGTTGGTGGCCCTCTCAACGCCCGGGTCGAGGACCCCAATTCCCCTTATACCATCGTTGTACAGTTACACTGAATTAATTTTTTAAGACATGAAAACAACATCGTTTATCACTGGTAGCTAGAATATGACTAGGCTTCAAGGTGACAAAGACTAATGCCTACTCTGGTCACATTTTAGCTAATATTAAAAAAATATTAGCTTTTTTATTTCATGTTTATTTCACGTTTCATTTCGTTTATTTCATGTTTTTATTCCATAAAAAATAAATCAGAATCAGATTTTTTTTATTCATGTAATCCAATACAGGCACTTATGAATCGCCATAGAAACTCCACAAAGACAATATTAGGAGACTCGGGGCTCTGGACATCCACATGCCGACATTTCTTTATGATAACAAACAACAAATTACAGCCCTTTATTTTTTTAACGTCCCACTGCTGGGCACGGGCCTCCACTCAATGCGAGGGGGATTCGGGCCATAGTCCACCACGCTGGCCCAGTGCGGCTTGGCAGACTTCACACATCTATCGAGAACTAGTCAAGTTCCCTCAGACGTGCAGGTTTCCTACACCGTTTCATAGCAAGTTATAATCTCGGATGAAAATGAAAATGAGATTCGCACATAAATCCCAGAGGTGCGAGCCGGGGTTTGAACCTGCACACTTCGATTGCAAGGCGTCTGTTCGACCACTCGGCTACCACTGCTCAGTTCTTTCTGATTCTTTATGATATAAGGCATAAAATACTCACGTCAGTTTGAATGATGTCGAAGGTCTTGGCGACGTCCTTGTTAGTGGGGTACTGCGTTATGGTCGAGTTCAGGCCCTTCCAGATGGAGGTCTGCAGATCCTGATGCTTCATGTAGCCCGCGATGCCCACAGCCAGCTCAGCCACGAAGATGATCAGCAGGAACACGGAGAACTGAGAAAAAAAGGCATACTACGGTTATTAAACTGGACACACATTAAAAATAAAATTGATAGAATTTGAGGATAAAGGTTCGACAGTTGGGTAAGTTTTATACGGGATCATATATGGAATTAATTGAAAAATTTAACTAGTCCGTACTATTTTTTCGATAATAAACCCAATATATATTACGTTCAGTAGTTTATTATTATTAGTACTTATTAGCGGCAAGGGGAATATCTTCCATACAGCCGCGTGGTGCCTAGCAGGGACCACTATTTCCCCGCTTGTATCAACTCTTGTAATCTCTTGAAAAATCTTGTATCGCGATTTAGGATTGCATATGAAATCATAGTTTTGTACGCAATGTCTTGCTTGATGCGCCATCTATCAGCGTCATGTAGAACTTCTGTTTAGTGGCGTGATATAGGGGTCAGAAGTAGAATGGGTTATTACAATCAGGCTCGAGTAGAATATGCAATGCAAGTATATTTATTACTAAATGATCAGTATGTAGTTGTTTATAGACGTATCAAAGTATTTATTTGTTATTTTCATCGTCGATGGACAAATATTTGCGTAGTGATATTTATAAACGAAAACAATAATAAGCTTGGCGTGACGTTTCTTTGACGATGCGTACTGGGTTATATGGCATCGATCCTAATTAGTAATTACCTACAATGTTTATTATGATAAAAGGTTTAGCCCGTACGGCGTCACGGGGTGTGGTAGCAAGACCTTAAACTAATCTAGACTACAAATCTGTAATTATTTTTTAGAGTAGGTTAGTTATCTTTCCTATTTTAATATCTAACGTTTTTTTACTGGTCTTGGCGGACTTGCCACCGTGCCTTCAGAGCCCCAAGTCTTTACAATGCGTAAAAAAGACATTTATTATGAATGATAGTTAGAACATGACCAATTAGATATCCAGGCCATTTTTTTAGTCTTAATGTAGCTACCATTGATAAAAGATGTTATTTTCATGCCGTAAAAACGAAGCCATAGTCTTTAACGTGTTAATGGACTTAGAGCTGAGTGGTTGTAAATACTGCCAGACAACGCATACTAACACTACATACTAAGCCAAGCTTGTACTATGGGTACCCACCCGACAATGGACTGGTAGCGATCCCAGTTACACTCAGACCAGGGTAGATTCCGAAATTTGCCATTGGTAGGAATCGTACCCTCAACCACATGATGCAGTGAGCTGACAGGTCTACGCTCAAACGTCTAGACCAGTGGTGGGCAAACTTTCTTAATAAGGGACCAGAAAGTTTAAGAAATTTCAGAGGAGGGCCAGAATGTACGTTCAGAAAGACTGTGCTCTTATGAAACAGTGGAACCCCACTCACTAAGAAATTCTTAGAATTTTAGCCCCGAGTTGGGAATTATAGAGAGGAAGCACTGTACTAAGTAGAATCTACTTTATACTTCAGCAGGGTGATTTTAAAACACTCGGAATCGAATTCGGAATCGGATTCGGAACTTTCCGTCACGGATTCCAGCCATCGCCATTTTGATTTCCGTACCCGATGATTTTTGAAATTTCTCGTCGGATAAACCCATCCGAATCGACGGAAAGTTTCCGACACCTTTTTCCTCGCGGAAAGCTTCCGAAATTGAACAAAAACATAAATAAAATATCAAATTTAAGTGTTATCTAAATACTTGCATAATATTTAAGGTAAGTCAGTACTAAAGAGTGTTTAAAATAAACCCATTAACGTTGTTTTATGGCCCTTTACATTATTGTGAAAATTATTCCCTTCAACCTTCGATAGGATGGAATATTATCTTATAGGAGACAACATAGGGCGGCTGCTGTGCAGCGCCGGTAAACAATCGTGCTGCATTATTCAGTTCGTGGTTGTGTTTTTATTTACCGAAATACAGCGCCATGCGCCATCTATGACGTAGCTCTGAAACTTCGTGGTTTCAAAGGCGTGATGTTACCCTTCACTTTGACTTTGACGTATCAGTAAAAATTTTCGAGGTTCGTTATAACCAAAAATAATAAAGGAGAGTAAGTTTTAAATCGATAATTTAAATAAGTGATCAATTCCCATTTTTATAATTATGATAAGTGTGTTTATAAAAGACTTTTTGGCCCAAAAAATTCGTATTAATAACTGTTTTGTAATCGAATTTTATTTCTACTATTTCTACCATTTTTAAACGTTCTTTGTAAACGCACACAATCTTTCCGACGTCGGAAATTTCCAATTGGCCCTTCCGTCCGCTATTCAAAATCGCGTTTTGACATGCCGTCGGAAACGGAATCGACAACTCGAAGTTTTCGATTCCGTTTCCGAATTCGATTCCGAGTGTTTTAAAATCACCCTACTGGACCGTCAAATATAATTATCGCGGGCCATATACTATTAATTTAAGGACCGTCGGCGGGCCGGATTAAATGCTTTCACGGGCCGGAGCTGGACGGCGGGCCGTACTTTGCCCATCACTGCTCTAGACCAAGCCGTCGCCAATTGTACTACCTACGTTACTCAGACAGATATGATGTCAGAAAGATCTGTGTACATCGTTCCAGTTTTAAAATTGTAGCGACGGCCTTAAGTTTTATCAAAAGCAATCTAGGACGACGTACAACAGAATGCAACAATAAGTTAATTGACCAAGAACGTCTTACAGTTTAAAGAATTTTATATGATGACATCAACCATGTGGTTACCGAAGTTAGTCACGCCTGTATTTCCCAAAGGGGTAGGCAGAGGTACACTACAGTGCACCCACACTTCGCCGATGTATTTTGGTTCCAATGTAATAGGTGGCGAGCTTATTGCCACTATACCAGGCACGTTTCCCCTCAGTACGAGGGAGATTTGGACCATAGTCCACCACCGTGGCCTCTTACGATGTTTCCTTACAATGTTTTCCTTCGCCGATCAGCAAGTGGTAATCAGTGTTTTTTCATAAATAAATAAATAAATAAAAATTATTGAAAATGATATTCGCACATGAAAATTTCGGAGGTGCCCGGGTTTGAACTTGCAACCCCTTACGTTTAAGGCAAGCGTTATACAAACTAGGCTATCACTGCTTGCGACTATACAACGGACTAAAAATAACACATGACAAAAACTTCCCGAATTCCTTTGTCCTACTAGATAAAGGGTCTATTTTCAAAAGTCTAGGGGAAAGTTTCTCAGAAAAGAACAAAGGGAAAGAATGAACACGTGTTTGTTTACAAAGAGAGATTCTCATATATCTTTCAATGATGAGTATAATTGCCTCCAGTATGATTATTAGCGAGGTTGGTGACCGTGGCACATGTACCTACATAAAGGACGACATTCACAAATAAGTACCTACTTAACTTATGATTAACAAGTAATTTTCTTGGGTAGTAGGTACGCTATAAAGTAATAATGTCTACGCACAATTTATTTTACAGTTTATTTTGGTATTGGGAAAAAATCGACGAGTTTTTGGCGCCAATGTGTGTGTGTGTGTGTGAGTGGGGGGGGGGGGGGGGGGGGGTTAATTAAGCCCACGCACACACACACACACAGATATATAATCATCTATCTGAATAGAAGATGTCCTATTAAGCCCCGGACAGACTCGGGCGCTTCAAAATTATTGCCAATTTAGTTGAGTCAAAAGGTAAACAAAACATCGAAGTCGTAAAATTATTTTGATGATTTTTACACGTTTTAGTTTAAATTGTATTCTAACAATTGTAATATTAATGCAACAGCATTTTATTAGTTACCGAAATAAGAATGTAAGGTAATAGGTAGTAAACATAAAATTAAGTAAGAAATCCAAGATCTTTCGAGTTGAAGAATTGTTTACCAAAATGTTCACTTTGATTAGAACAAGAAACAGATAAGTAAGTAGGTAGATAGATACAGTTGTTTTGTGAAGCCCTTCGTGATGTTATCGATACAAAGTTAATCGGTTATTGATCCAATTCCAACATGCGCAGCGACTTACTCGTAGTAGCCCTAACAGCGTGGTGAGACCCGAATCCAGAGTCCCATCATAAGTTTTCCACGTGAACTTACGTATGGTTGATTTTTTAATACATTGTTACTACACCTAATATGTCGTATTTAAGATATACAAGAAAATTCAACTTGGGACTTAGATAGAACCTATAGATTTGTAAGGGAGTTGCAAGTGCCCACGGAGCATCGCGTGGTTGAGAGCAACAAACAGTCTCACAAAATCTAACCCTCAATTTTATAGGAAGTTATAATCTATTTAGTGGGATTGTAGGATACTTTAGTATTACAAAATGTAATTTTTGTTATTTTGTAAGTGGATTGAAATGTTTATAGCCCTAATAGTCCAGTCAAATTAGCCCGAAAAATACCGAAAGGTACCCTTGAATTAATTCCCACGAAGCTGAAAATTTAGGAATGTTAGGGATACCATCAATAAAGGACCTAATCATTTCACTGAAAAATAATGTTAATAAGTAGTAGTTGAGTTAAAGTTCTTTGTTTAAGAAAGGTAATGAAATAATAATGGAAAGAGACGAGGTTGTATGCACTCGTAAAATATTAGCAGGTCTTTTGCCAGTGTCAAGTAGATTTATAGCTAAAACAAATTCACTTAATACACAGAAGGTGATGAAGATGGTGGATGACCGACTTACAAACTTAGATTTTCAACATGTTTTCAATTGACAATACCTGTCATGTTTGACAAGTTTTCTATAGCAAACGTTAATGTATGCAATCTGTAAGAATGGCCGTCTGCGTGACCACACAACGGGCATTGCCGCAGTCCCCAAGGTCATGCTACTCATTCAGTAGAATGAGGATAAATGGCGATTATTTAGCAATAAGTATTTCTTTCAGTTTGAAACTTGTTACCCTGTACATAACAGACTTGGAACATACTAAATATTACATTGGCATCGACTCGTAGGAGGTTAAATAAATATTACAACGAGTTCTCTCCATTGCAGTAATTTTAGTTCCTAAGTACATAATATTATTAAAGTACCTATATTATTTTTGTACAAAACAAAAAAGTGGGAAGGCTGGAGTAGGAATAAATAATACATTTAAATGCTGCAAAATAATCTATTCCCAATTTTAAGGTGATTTTATAAGTAGGTAACAGCAGATTTTAGCGCCGTATTTTAATAAAATATTTCTGAATTCACATACTCGTATGTATTCGTTTAGGATACGCTAGATAAACCATATTTCAAGGATTATTATTCCCATTATGAAGCATATTGTATAGTCAGCTATGATTTCATTTCATTTCATAAGAGAATAAGGAGACAAATAAGAAGTAGTATTTTTCGGATTTTATGTATGAAAAGCACGCGACTCCCCGGTCTAGATTATACCTATATTATGTCTACAAATTCATACAATTCTTGGAACAATGTTCAATGTAGAGGAAACTACGATAATTAATGGTCTAAACAGGAAAATCCAATATGTCGGTGTATTTCAAAACTGTCAAACGGTATTATAATTGAATTTCTGTAATTGGTCATCGAACATCTTTATCACCGAAATTACCAATTACTATTTAGATAGAACTACATGACCCGGCGAACTTTTTATCATCTACATGTTATGATAAACCAATGCTGTATTAGAGTGCAAAAAAAATGTTATCGGTCGAGCCGTTTTTAAGTTTTAGCTAGACTAACAAACAGCAACTGAATCAGAATCTGATCTATTCATATAAAGTTATAAACCAATACAGGCACTTCTGAATCTTCAATAAACCAATACAGGCACTTCTGAATCTTCAATAAACCAATACAGGCACTTCTGAATCTTCAATAAACCAATACAGGCACTTCTGAATCTTCAATAAACCAATACAGGCACTTCTGAATCTTCAATAAACCAATACAGGCACTTCTGAATCTTCAATAAACCAATACAGGCACTTCTGAATCTTCAATAAACCAATACAGGCACTTATGAATCTTCAATAAACAAAAAAAAAAATTGTATCTCTCTCTACCACACATTCTGAATGCATTTCCTATGGAAAATAATGGGCAAGTAACTCCATGGTTGCTCTTTGCAACTACTCCTGTGGGGTTAGCACATATGTCAAGACAAGACCTTTGTCACGGATTTGCTCGCTCGCTCTCTGTCTAATTTCATACGAGAGAAAGAGACAACAGCAAGATATTCCACATTCTAAATGCATTTCCTATGGAGAATAATGGGCAAGTAACTCCATGGTTGCTCTTTGCAACTACTCCCGTGGGGTTAGCACACATGTCAAGACAACACCTTTGTCACGGATTTGGTCGCTCGCTCTCTGTCTAATTTCATACGAGAGAAAGAGACAACAGCAGGATATTCTGTGATATACGTCTAGTCTTGGCACACATGCTACAACTACTGATGTATAATACTTATTGGATAAGAAGAAAAATAAGTTGTGTATTCGTTAAATTTGTTTTTGCTACTAATTACTTGACATTAGCGGTAGTGCTAATCGCAAGTACATCCATTCCTCATCTTATTCCGTAATCATGTTTAATTTCGTATAAAAAAAACACGCAAACCGTCATCTCAATTTAGTAGGGTGGTGTCTTTTACATTTTGTCGTATTTCATCAAATATTCTCATTTGAGAGCAGCTCTTTTGATTATTTTTATAAAGGCGTGGGCGTCTGTATTTAAAACAGATTGCGTGGCAGCTATTTACGCTGGGTCGTACGTGATTCACTCTGATAACGCTTGCGCTGTGAGAACAATGCAAAATATTATTGTTAAACGATAATTTATGTTTTTTTTTACATTGAAAAAAAAAAAAAAATATTACCACTATTGCCAGTAAGTGAAGTGTTTGGATACATGACATCTATAGGCCACGATATAAATAATTGCCAGACAATACATACTCATCGTATGATCCAACCATATTTTTACTATGGGTACCATATAATGGATGGTACCCAGACCATAGCAAATTGCGCGAAGACCATTTCCTAAATTTGTCACTGACGGGAATAGAACCCGTAACCAATTGGTGCAGTGAGCTACTCTCAAACCACTAGATCAATCTGTCGTCACTAATAATCACAGACCATATCGGTCTGTGCTTATAATGCATAGCGCTTTAGATGTCTCACTACTAAGCACGGGCCTCTCATAGTCCACCACACGACTTTGGGAAACTAGTTAGGTACCCTCAGACGTGAAGGTTTCCTCACGATGTTCCAGGTTCCTTCACCATTTAAGCAAGCGATGGCGATTTGGAGTACACCTGACATATTAACAAGCCAAGCGTTCCTCTGCGTTCACCATTTAATTTAATACCAGTTCTAACAACGTATATCTACTTATCATGACTTGTTCTATTTCGGGAACTTCACAATACTTGCCTTGCCAATACCAAAACAAACTCTATATTAATATATATAAAGTTTCAATTGCTGTGCGAGTAAGGTGTCAAAAAACAAGTTGCAGAGTGAACTATTTTCAAAGTCAATACAGTCCATTTTAGTATTGGCAAAATTGACGACGATTGCGTCTTGACGCCCCAGTGTGCGCGGAGCTTAGCGGTAATTAATGCGAGCAATGATGACGTCATGGCCCTGACATTAAACGTAAAAAGAGAATTAACGTAAGCGACGAACAGTTTTTAGGGTTCCGTACCCAAAGGGTAAAACGGGAACCCTATTACTGAGACTTCGCTATCCGTCCGTCCGTCTGTCACCAGGCTGTATCTCATGAACCGTGATAGTTACAGTTGAAATTTTCACAGATTATTTATTTCTGTTGCCGCTATAACAAAAAATACTAAAAAACAGAATAAAATAAATATTTAAGGGGGCCACCAAACCCATCCAACAAACGTGATTTTTTTGCCGTTATTATAGATAATGGTACGGAACCCTTCGAGCGCGAGTCCGACTCGCACTTGGCCGGTTTTTTATTATACCAAAATCGTACAACAGGAAACACCGCTGTCACAGTGTAACAGAGTTAAAATGTGAACACAATCATTTTATCTGCCCATCACGTCCGCGGTTTGTTTTAATGGGTTGATTGTGTCGCGTTGTGTTAACCCGCCCTCCTCGACCCGGGCGTCGAGAGGGCCACCAACACACCTACACCAGCCTTAAACAGACACCGATCTCGCCGGCGAGGTCGAGGAACCCCCTCTTCCGCTTGTAGGTGCATCTTTGCACCTAGGAGCGTAGTCACTACCTCTCCCCTCACGGTAACTGCCCAAGCCGAGGTCGTGCCCTCTGTGGCGCCCTTGAGCTAGTTGCCACCCTTTCCGCCCTTAAGGCTTTGGTTGGAGTGCACTCTGCGCTCGCCACTCCGGTAAAGCTGTAAAGGCCACCTCACGGCAAACAGCGTAGTCCATTCAAAAAAAAAACCTTGTGTTAACGAGGTATGGCAATATCTGAGCACGTTTTAAAATCACTTTTGCTATTCTATACATGTTCGAAAGCATGCGCTAATGGGCGTAACGTTCGTTACGCGCGCAACAGCATTTTTAACCGACTTCCAAAAGGAGGAGGTTTCTCAATTCGACCGTATAATTTTGCCAATACCAAAATGAATTGTATTAACTCGCCGAGGAAACAAATTTTTCAACTAAGCGTTATGGATGACGCGCGCGATTATAATCGCGTAGGTTATGCCACAGACACACCGAGTACATCTATACAGGGTGTTTCAGAAGTCCGAAATAATACTTTGACGTTTGCATCAGTATCGGGTATACAACTGAATGGTATAAAAATTTGATTGAAATTCGACCATGTTTTTCCAACTTTTTTTCGTCGTGAATTACTATAACTCGTAAAATCTCCAGTCCTATGTAAAATTTGCATGTTCTGTTTTGTCAATATTGGTAGTCGCCCCTCATATGTGTAGTTTACACTGCTGAATAGGGTTATGGATGGACCCAAAGGCCAGAACATGATACCTACAACAAATATTCAAAGGGCCATAATTCAGAAACTATGATAGGTATAAACTGTCTTCGCTAAGCATCCACATATGAGCTACCGTATATGTACCCAAAGTATTATTTCGGACTTCTGATACACCCTGTATGTATAAAAATAATAAAATTTAAGTGTCTGTCTGTAATGTCAAAATAACAACTTTTAATAAATGCATATTAAAGTAAATACGCTACAAATAAAGAAAACGTTTTTATGTTTTTTTTAAATCTGTCTCTGTGTTTGTTTGAAGTAAACTCCGAAACTGTTGGACCGATTTTGGCGGGAGTTTCACTGGCAGACAGCTAATGCTTTTTTTATGGCTAAGGCTACTTTTGTTTTAGAAAAAATATTAGGGATCCTAAATGCCACGTGGACGAACTCGCGGGCTCAGTTTCCTAGTATTATATTTAATTTTCTAGTAAAACGTGTATCCGCGATATTCAGCTGCTGTTTCATTTTCTATGTGACTTAGTAAAACAGTTAAAGTATTCTTATTTGAATAGCAGCTGTCAATTATTTACACATTTTGTACTGAGCTCACTGTCAGAAACTGAAAGTAAACAGTGCTGCAAGACAGGTAAGGGGGAGACGTGTCTTCTTTAATAAGTGGCACGACAATCTCTCGGAAGACGCTAGCCAGGAATCTTATATTGTCATTAAGTAGAAAAGGATGTTGTAATTTATCTGGATGAGACGACAGACGCGTGTCAAAGGTCACAGGTTGACTTCATCGCGGTCAATTGGCCGTAGGGCTGCACGCGATTATTAAATACCGGCCAAGTGCGAGTTGGACTCGCGCACGAAGGGTTCCGTACCATTATCTATAAAAACGAAATCACGTTTGTTGTATGTGAGCCCTCTTAAATATTTATTTTATTCTGTTTTAGTAGGTATTTGTTGTTAAATCGGCAACAGAAATACGTACCGACCAAGACTTTCATTTGATACATGATACATCATCTGTGAAAATTTCAACTCTCTATCACGATTCATAAGATACAGGCCTGGTTACAGACGGACGGACGGACAGGGAAGTCTTAGTTATAGGGTTCCCGTTTGGGTACGAAACCCTAATAGCTGGACCAGCTTGTGCGCCAAGAACAGACTTATGTCACGGAACATGTTGATTTTCTCTCTATATCTCGTATGGAATAAGACGGAGAGGTCTAGTCTTGCACGACACTCTACCGTTAATATGTCTATACACAACTTAAACTCTGTCGTGTCTATTGATTACTTTTAGCATTAACTGACAATGCCTCGTCAACGCCTCAAAAAGTGGCAGACATGTATCTCCACGTTGGTTTATCAAAAATAGAAATAAGATGGTCATGCCAGACGTATCTTCTCTTCTATCGCGCGGTGCTCATACTAAGGCCGGTAGATAAAACTCGATACTCATTTGCTCGACAAATCTGACAGTTGGAAGGGATACAAGTTGTCAACGGGGTCATGTTGTGCCTGTTCGATGGACCAGCTTGAGCGGAACACCTTGAGTTAAGTTGAAGAGAACGTCGAACACGTTACATGTATTTTAAAAGATGCATAATTAATAATAATACTTTTTAAATGCATATTAATATAATTGTATTGACGTATTTGTAGTAACAGAAATGCGATCTTTGCAAATTGTAACTTATTTCCAAGTCGACGTGCGAAATACCTGCTTAGTCCAACGCCTTAGATCGTCTGGATTCTATAACCGGTTATTTATCTGTGCCAAACTGGATTTTGTGTCCATAGCTTTTCTGTATTAGATACTTGTTCGTGTTTTCAACATTTAGGCCGCCCGGACACTGGGGTAACAACCGTACTACGTCAATTTTATTGCCATAGTAAAACGAACTGTATTGACATACGGATAAAGTTCATTCTACAACGAAATGACACTGACAGCGCGAGCTAATTTTGACGCACGGCGGCGTGGCTTCTACCACAGAAACTAAATCTTTGTGTATATCGACACAGAGTTCATTTTGGTATTTGCAAATATTTTTACGCGCGAGTGTCACGCCCCAGGGCGCGTGAGATTTAGTGGAACTTTTTTGCATTAAACGGACCTGCACTTGTAGCATGAGCGCCAAGATTAGACGTATGTCACGAAATATCTTGATGTTGTCTCTTTCACTCGGGTGAAATAAGACAGAGAGCGACCGAGCCAATCGGTGACAGAGGTCTTGTCTTGACATGCGTGCTAATACCACTGTTTGCAGTTTGTACCGGGACAGATAAGCGCGACCACGATATTAATTGGCTTTTACTTAGTTTAGTTAGTATTGTTTATTATTAAACTTGCATTTTCGACTGAGGTTTAAGCTCCGGGCCCACGGGCGCGTCAAAATTTTACCCACACCAAAACGAACTGTATTTACTCATAAAATTATTTGTAAAAAAACCTTTTTAAAAACAAGCTTTTATGTAATTGCCCTAAGTTTTCGTGTTCTCCTCAGCAAGCCTTTTCATTTAATACCCATACTGCGATATTGCACAAAAAATAACTATTCCGCCATCTTGGATGATCCGCCATATTGGAATTAGAATGACGTCACATAGCTAAGAATGCATTGTCATCCAAAATAAGCGTGTATACCAAATTTCAGCTCAATCGGTTAAAGATAACTGATTTAAAATTCAGTTGCAAGATTCCACCCGGACATACATACATTGCAAGTTAATATAAAGCTTGTAATGAACTTCTTCCATGATTCGATACAGTTCATTTTGGTATTGACAAAAAATATTAGACGCGAGTGTCGACACTCGTGAGCAAAAGGCCTTATAACTAAGGCTGGTTTTCCTGTCACGCTGACGGTCGGCGCGTAGCTTGTCAGCGCTGATCGGTCAGCTCGTATCGATTAAGAATAAGATTCGTATTAATACTTAAAATTCAATTTGAACTTTAATACCATATGATAAAGTTGAAACCGGTGCGAAGCCGGGGCGGGCCGCTAGTTTATAAATCGCCAGACATCACATACACATCTTATGATCTCAAACTAAGCAAATCTTGTACTATGGGTACTACATTACGGAGTAGAGGCGATTCACATTCAAAGACCAGGGCATATTCCAGACCATTTCCAAACTTTGCTACTGGCATAAACCAACAGCCTCCTAAGTCATCTCTGCCTACCCCTTCAGCGAATACCGGCGTGATGATGTATATTTATATATTAGCTACGTAAGTGTTATCGGCAATGTTGGTTGAATGTTTTTCTAAGTAGTGCTTACCGCTTACAGTATCTTTATTTATTTTATGACACCACAATGATATATGTCTCCAACTTACTTAAATAACAATATTATCTACATTCTACGGAATAAGGAGGTCCTATTTTATTAATTTTTGTGATCACTCCATGTTAGGTACTTAATTTAGTTTTTCTTGTCTTACAATTGGTTCGATATTATTGGTAACGAAAAAAAAAAAAAAAAAACAAACTCCACCTTATTCTGAAGTCAGTTAGAAGTAAAAAAAAAAACAAAAAATTACAGACAAGTGCGAGTCGTACTCGCGCACGAAGGGTTCCATACCATTATCTATAAAAACGAGCAAAAAAAATCACGTTTGTTATATGGGAGCCCCCTTAAATATTTATTTTATTCTGTTTTTTAGTATTTTAGTATTTATAACGGCAACAGCAATACATCGTCCGTGGAATTTTCAACTCTCTAACTGTCACGGTTCATGAGATACAGCCTGGTGACAGACCGACGGACGGACAGCAAAGTCTTAGTAATAGGGTTCCCGTTTTACCCTTTGGGTATGGAACCCTAAAAAAGCATAGACTATGGATTATGAGACTTTTGATCAGCCAGTAATAAGAGGTCAAGAAAAAGAGTATTTTATTATGTACCTTATGACTAAGTACTTACTGTGACGATCATGCAGTGATTCTCCTTGACTGCACCACAGCAGCCAAAGAAAGCGACGATGAAGACGATGATGCCCACAATGATCAGCACGATTGGTGCCGAGGTGTAGAACTTCTCATCCGTCAGGTCCATGTATGGTGACGAATTGATCTCAGACTTGATCCCTACTATGAGGATTATGAGACCGGTAATCTATAACAAATGAAAATATTGTCATTTTTTTAACAGAAAAGAAATGGTTTTATTTAAAAAAAAACAAAAAAAATAATTGTCCAATAATGAAGTTGAACTAATTAACTGCTTAATGCTAATTTACTTTTTACTTGGTGATAGTTTTAGAAGTACTTATGGCTTGTTTGAAAATCTTAATTATACATAAATATGCAGCTAAAGGAAAAAATATTTCGTTAGAAGAGATTAGTTCACTTCGTAAATTAAACATGGTGCAATGATGATTCATAAAGTTGCTTAAAGTAGGTCCGTATGATTTTAAAGTAGATATTTCTTCAGACATTAAAGGTGGGCAAGGTAAGGTATGCCACCTTGACCAAAAATTATGGAGGTAGGTACTTACCGCAAACAAAAGATTGAAGCAAAAAAGTAGGTATTTCACACACGACATGCCGCCGCCTAGAGCCATCTTTAAATCTCGTCTTTTTATCTAATTATAAAAGTTTAGATCTGGAACAAAAGACACCAATATTATAATCCCTTTCTCCGCAGCCCAAGCGAGTAAACATCGATTCTGCGCTGTCGACACACTTGTAATATAGTTGTTGGTGATTCACTTTTATGCACTTATAATCACTCGCTCTTCATTTTAACGCACGTATACTCAATTTGTGAACAATATTTTTATATTATAATGCTATTTACAAACAAAGCTTACCGCGAAAATTTATCTTTTGCGCAGATAAAAATTGTGCGACGTCCGTACGGAACTCGCTCCAAAATAAATTGCTGGGAGTGGGAAGTGCAGTCTAGCGAGCGAGCGCGCAGGATCGACCGTATTTGGTTTGCGTTATAGTTAGCGACCACTTCTTTTTCGTAGCATTACTAAATCCATTGCAGAAAACTACTAAATACTTTTCAGAAACTACTAAATTCCTACAGAGACAGTTTATACAAATAATTATATGAAAAAGGAAATAAAACGTAACGTAAAACTAAATTAACATTTGCAAAAGTTGTGCTATATCAGCGCCCATTTCCCTAAAATTTACAATCAGAGTTAATATATTTGATAACCAATGATATTTTAATGTCATTTATATAATTTTAAGTATCTCGTTGTTGCTTTTATATACTTATAGTTTAAAAAAAATATCAATATGTATAACTACAGTGTCCATTTCTACCGTTTGCAGACTTGCTACTATTCCCGATCACACATACATTATTAAAACTAAATTTGGTAGTCCTAAAAGTACTACAAAGGTAGAGTCTACTAAACGTGGTCACACATACTGGCTAGATCGACGGACAGCGCTGTCAGCGCAGAATGTAGCGCAACCAGCAGGAGGAGAGGGGGGGGGGGGTAAATATTAAATAATAGTAGACGGAGTATATAATCTGTGGTAGAGGGACGTACGGGGGGTGCATCAGCTAGTGTTTCCGCGTCCGGCCCAGCTCACGCACTCGACGGCGGGGGGAGCAGGGGAGGGATCAGTCTGTTAGTGTTGCTATACGACAAATGTCTATGTTTGGATGGTAGTATTTTGTCTGCATGCAAGAGATAGAATTTTTTTTCTAGGGTGCAAGTTCGTGGAGGCATATTTTATATGACTAGAAGTTTATATCACACCAACTACGGAATAAATAATTATGAAACCTCTCGAGTGAAGCGACAATAACATTAATTTGCTCAAAATTAAATTGCAGCCACCTTACACTCGAGTGTAACTTCACGCTGCACTCCGCGACGGCGTAGGTAGATAAGTTGTGTGTTCGAAAGGCATGCCTATTCGTCCCTGATGATATTTTTATCAGCCTACTAAGTATGAGGTACGGAGATGGTGTTGTTTAGTCATATTTGGAGATTAGATGGATGTGTCCAGATAACACAGATATTGATTGATAAATGGACTTCATCTCAGTTTTCAGTTAACTTATCATTTTCAGTAGGTATATACGTATATTAGAGTGTATTATTTGGAATAATGGCTGTTAATTTGAAACTTAAAGTTCCTAAACTGCTGAAATCGGTGAGGTATACGTTAGCAGCTGTGAATGGAGTGTTTCTGGTGAGTCAAGTGCGGCCTCGGCACCGTTAATTGCCAATTTCATTGTCGACTTAGCGAAACATTTATCGATACGATGCGAAAACACTTGCATGTACGGCTCTAGATAGTCTCGTGATCGAGTTTTAAAATTGGAAGGACGTTTACATAAAAAAAAAAAAAATAAGTGTGTATGCTTACCAGATAAAATTAAAAACTTCCACCATTATTAAACACTGTTATACTAACTAACTAATATTTTAACTGAGGTTAACATATTACTTACCTTAATACTTATTAGCAATAGGATGCTGTAGGATCATTAGAAGAAAATAATCGTCCCTTGAACTTATCGTAATCATATTTAAATAGATACAATATTAATTAAGTAGGTACAATAACTACCGTTTGTAAAATACTATAATAGGTATATCAACATCTATTCTTGCTCTCGTTAAAACAAACAGATTGATACAACAAGATTACGTCATGGATAAACAAACTGTTCTACTTCGGGAAAGTTAGGTATACATTAGATAAGTACTAGGACAACAGAAAACTGAGAAGTTCGTTATTATAATTCTCTTGACAGCTCACAGGCCTCGTCCTACTGCTGGTGAGTATACTAGTAATGGTGACGTACTCGGGTTACGAAGAGCTGATCACAAGGAGGTTCTTCAACATCACCGGGTTTACTATAGCAACGGCGGTCATCATACTGCTGGGGTCTGTTCTCGGATTCTACGGCGCCATTTCAGAGCAATTTATTTTCATAGCTGGGGTAAGAACTTTTAAAATGACTGTTGTTTCTTGAATTTTGTTGTTACGTACAGACGTAAACACACACACAACAACAGTACAACAGTGCTTTGTTTCGTTACCACAACTTTGAACGCGACGAAACGTTCACGACTATGATATTTTGTCTGTGGTGAGATGGCAGTTACGCTTAAACTGTCGATACGGGCGCGTGCCGTGCACTCCTCCACCTTTTAACCGCTGCCAAAAGCGAATCGCACCCTGTTCGCGTTAAATCCCGTGCTTAAGTGTCTCTCTCAAGCTAACAAACACCGGTGAACGTCTGCAAACCACAATCACCAGCATCGCATCGGGAACAGAACGGCGAAGGTCATCGAAGGCGCTAAAGGCAGGTACGTGTCCTAGTATTGTGCTTGCCCAGCCTAATTCAAACATCGTGAACCTATCGTATTATCGTGTTCATCGTCCAGGCCTTCAGCCTGTCCCAAGTGGAGTGTTAAGCCACAATTTAATTCGGCATTGTGCGAACGCTCCATCTTTTTGTGGTGCCGAAACCCGGGACCAATCGCCATTTTGTTCCAATTTCAAATCAAATTTCCTTTGGTATTTCTGGTTACATCGTATCGTAGTAGCTTTGGATATCCTAATCGCATTGTTTAAACAACAATTTAAACAATTATCGTAGTCCGAGTTACCCCAACATCACCAGATTTACATTAACATCGAAACTAGGTGCACGACGTTCACAGATCATCACCATCGAACAATTTTTTATAACTATTTATAATTTCAACACGAATTATTGTAGGATCAAAATAAGCAATCACACTTTACTATCGGTGCTTATTTTCATTATCGGCCTACAATTATTCGCCCATCGTTACCTTTTCAATTGCATCCATCAATAAAAATACAATCGTTCATCGTCAATTAACATTTTAAATTCAAAATTCGAATCTTTCGTTTTTATTTTTATTATTCGACTCGAGGGTAAGCTTGTGTCGCTCGGACGGCTCCCGGCCGGCGAGGAGGCGCAGCGCGCACCGCCCCCCGCGCCCCCCGCGCATTCTTCAACAGCTGTTCGACAGCCTATTTGATTCACTCACCGAGAGTATACGTACTTACTCATCTATTCAACGCGATCTACTAGCCCGGTCAGTGTTGATAAGCGCAGCGCGCATCGTTAACGAACACAAGTTGCGGTTAGGTAACATCACGACGTCGTCACTGGTCGGGGTAGGCAGATATACTTAACATCGTACAAATATCTTTTTTTTTTCCTTTTCTTTCAACGATGTCGGTGTTAAGAAGGCACTCGGCTCGAAAGTTAGGTGCTTTGAAGAAGTCTAAGTCCAAATCTATGGACTTGGAATATACCGAGCAAGACTTGCCATCATTGCGTAGGAAACGGACTATCGCTTATAATCGGTTAAGTAAGGCTTTGGAAATCGGACAGGTAGCTGCGACGGATCGCACTCAAGGTGATTTGTTTCTTTCCTACCACCAGGAAGTAAAACAGATTGCCGCGAATTTCGAACAGGCGCACTTTGCGATCTTGGAACTTTTGACCGATCCGGATACGGACAACGAGATCCAAGAACAGTTTGATGAAATGTACTTTCACGTTTTGTCAATTCATCGTACACTAACTAGGTGTGAATCGCCCCAACCCCAAGGTAGTAAATCAAACATTCGTCTACCAAAAATAACTCTTCCTAGTTTTTCTGGTAATATCAAACAATGGCCTGAATATTTCGACACATTTAACGCATTGATACACAACTGCACGTCACTCACCGACACAGAGAAATTCCACTACCTCATATCGTCTCTCAGCGGCGACGCGCTGTTGGTAGTCAAAACGTTCCCGTTAACTCGTGAGCATTATCACGACGCCTATAATGCGCTCACAGCGCGTTATCAGAATAAACGCGACTTAGCGTTTACGTGTTGGCGGGACATTCAAAATATCGATTTCACGTATCACGACGCTCACGAATTCAGAAAATCGCTTGACTCCTTTGACGAAAATTTATGTATACTTACTACATTAAATTTACCGGTTGCTCAGTGGGATTTTATTCTAGTTTACCACATCTTGTCAAAATTGGATAAAGTATTGCGCCGTGATTTTGTAGAGAAATATTCAGACATCGAACTGCCTTCCTACAAACAATTGAAAGCGTTTTTGCAATCTAAATGCGAAGCGTTGGTGCGCGACACACACTTTTCTGGATCACCTAAACTAAACAAACCTGCACCTAAGGTTACTCCGCCGCCTTCTAACATTACTCGAACGTACAAGTCGCACGCACTCGTCGCTGCGACAGACACACCTCAGAACTCGACGAATTCTGAAACCGCTTCTCGTTCAAACCAATGTCCGTTCTGTAACGAATCACACTCGATAATGTCTTGTTCAGACTTCCTTAAAAAATCCCTCGACGAGCGAATGAAAATCGCATCTGAAAAGAATTGGTGCTATAACTGTCTGAAGTCATCCCATCAACTTAAAAACTGTAATTCTATTTTCTCGTGTCGCACATGCAGGCGCAAACATCACACCTTACTCCATCGCGATAAACAAATCGAAACAAATTCACCGGTATCGTCTTTGGTTTCAAGGTCACCATCGGGTTTGACTGTTCTGCTTGCGACTGCTATCGTACAGGTGAGAGATGCTTCAGGCAACATGCAATCGTTCCGTGCCTTGTTTGACACCGGTAGTCAGAGCAACATCATCACCGAATCGGCCGTCAAACGCTTAAATCTAAACACGGCTCGAGCCACCGCTGATGTCAACGGGCTCGGAGACACATCAACGTCCATTATCGGCGATGTCAGGTGCAGTGTAGGTACCTGCGATCGCATTTTATTCAACCTAGACATGCATGTGATTGCGAAAATATGCGGCGATCAACCAATCGCGAAACTCAACACATCGGGATGGTCGCATATTCAATCCTTACCGTTAGCGGACCCTGGTTTTGATATTCCAGGTCCAATCGACATTCTCTTTGCGGCCGATGTATTTGTCGACTCTTTACGCACCCAGCGTATTAAGGGAATCGTTAACCAACCCACCGCGTTTAACTCTGTGTTTGGTTGGCTTCTTCTCGGCAAAACTCGGAACGCTCCTAGCTCTCTAGTGTGTTCACCATCGGATCCTCACTCGGATGTTCACTCTCCTATTCGACGCTTTTGGGAGCTAGATTCCATCGCTTCACCGTCCTCGCAGTTGACTCCAGATGAAGCGCTCTGCGAACAAAAATTCGTTACCGAATATTCTCGCGATGAATCTGGACGATACGCATCACGTTTACCGTTTAAAACCGATCTGGAGCCTACTCTCGAAGGCTCACGCGATGTCGCCCTTGGGCGTTTCCACGCGATCGAGAGAAGACTCGCTCGTGACCCGGATTTACTCAACCAATATGCCGATTTCATGTCGGACTCTATCGAAACCGGCCACATGTCTCTCGTTCCCAGCGATAAGATGACCGAAGGAAGATATTACGTTCCCCACCATTGCGTCATACGTCCTGACTCCACAATGACTCGTCTCCGCGTTGTTTTCGACGCGTCGACCAAAGATCTCAAGTGCCGTTCCTTGATCGACACGCAACGTATCGGTCCTAAATTGCAACCAAGCATTTTGGACATTCTTCATCGCTTTAGAAAACACAACATTGTATATCGTGGACAATGCCCTGCGGAAGTCCTTCAGAATTCCCTATGGTGGGCGGGACCGTGTTGGCTGCCACAAGACCATCAGACGTGGCCAGTAAGTTCAAACAGCATATCTCATGAAGAACAGGTAGTTATAGATATAGAGGCGCGTAAAACTATTGCGTTAGTCACCGAAAAGGCCAATCACAACGAACATTCGCTTTTCGATCACTTATTAACTCGTTTCTCTTCGCTGCAACGAGTGGTCGATGTTTTAACTTATATTTATCGCTTCATAACTAATTCTAGACGTCCTTATCTAGCTAATCGTAACAAGTTTCTAACCAATGTCAAACGACATAACGCGTTAATGCAACTTGTTAAACATGTTCAAAGTCAAACATTTTCGAAAGAGATCAGGAACTTAAAATCGAATAAATCGTTATCGAAACCGTTTCGTAAACTCAATCCTTTCATCGACGACTACGGTATCTTACGAGTAGGTGGTAGAATTTCTCGATCAGGATTAGAATACGAACACAAACATCCTGCATTCTTACCGTCTGACCATCCTCTCACTTTCTTAATTATCGGTTTTATTCATCGTAACTATTGCCACACCGGTGTGAACACTACTCACTTCTTACTTCTTCAACAATTTTGGATAATCTCCGCTAAACGTTCTATTCGTCGTCGACTCGCGAAGTGCGTCCAATGTTATCGAACGCGTCCTCAGCCGCTTCAACCGTTTATGAGCGATCTTCCGTCCTATCGTGTTAACCAAGTTAAACCATTTTCTGTGGTTGGTGTTGACTTCGGTGGACCTTTCCGCATAAAGCTAGGTAAACATCGCGGTGCTAAAATTGACAAGGCGTACCTATGTTTGTTCGTCTGCTTATCGACCAAAGCAGTTCATCTAGAAGTCGTCTCGACCTTGTCCACCGATGGCTTCATCGCTGCTCTACGGCGCTTTATCGGACGTCGCGGTCGTTGTAACGTCATACACGCGGATTGTGGCACAAATTTCGTCGGTGCTCGAAATCAACTTTCATCACTCATGCAGGTGGCTTCGAATACCGAACGTATCGATTTCAAATTCAACCCACCTTCTGCTCCACACTTCGGTGGGGTTTGGGAGGTGCAGATTAAAGCGGCAAAATCACATTTACTTCGTATCGTTGGTGACCAAGTTCTTACATTCGAAGAGCTCACCACTCTCTTCGTACAAATCGAAGCCGTTTTAAATTCGAGACCTCTTTATCCTATTAGTTCCAATCCTAATGATCTATCGGTCCTGACCCCAGGACACTTCCTTACCCTCGAGCCGTTAACGGCTGTTCCCGATGAAGATCTCTCCAACATTAACGTTCATCGGCTTCATCGGTGGCAGTTGTTACAAGCATTTCATCAGAATTTCTGGTCCAGATGGAAACACGAATATTTGAATTCGTTAACACAACGTGCCAAATGGACCAAAGATTCAAAACCGTTGCGACTAGGTTCGATGGTGATCATTAGGGACGACAATCGTGCTCCTCTACATTGGCCCCTCGGGAGAGTCGTAGACCTTCTTCCGGGTGCTGATGGAGTAACTCGGATTGCAGTCGTTCAAACTGCAAATCGTAACGTAATCAAGCGTCCGTTGGTTAAGTTATGCCCTCTACCTGTAGAGGCTTAATTTAAATCGTAGCTCTTAATCTTTAAATTTACCGTTAGTTAAGCATATCGTAGTTAATAATTCTATAATCGTATCATTAGTTTATCGTTTCTCTATCGTTTTATTAGCATCTTATTCGCATCTAGCCAGAAAATACCATAGGCATTTTGGTGGGCGGGATGTTTCGTTACCACAACTTTGAACGCGACGAAACGTTCACGACTATGATATTTTGTCTGTGGTGAGATGGCAGTTACGCTTAAACTGTCGATACGGGCGCGTGCCGTGCACTCCTCCACCTTTTAACCGCTGCCAAAAGCGAATCGCACCCTGTTCGCGTTAAATCCCGTGCTTAAGTGTCTCTCTCAAGCTAACAAACACCGGTGAACGTCTGCAAACCACAATCACCAGCATCGCATCGGGAACAGAACGGCGAAGGTCATCGAAGGCGCTAAAGGCAGGTACGTGTCCTAGTATTGTGCTTGCCCAGCCTAATTCAAACATCGTGAACCTATCGTATTATCGTGTTCATCGTCCAGGCCTTCAGCCTGTCCCAAGTGGAGTGTTAAGCCACAATTTAATTCGGCATTGTGCGAACGCTCCAGTGCTTTGATATAGCCAAGTGACCAGTGGGGTTAGCACGCATGTCGCGACAATATCTTTGTCACTGATTCACTCGCTCGCTCTCTGTCTAATTTCATACGAGAGTAAGAGACAACATCAAGATATTCCGTGACATACGTCTAGTCTTAGCGCACATGTTACAACTACAGGTCAAGTCTACTAACACTATCGTCGTGGAGTTGCTATGACTCCAGAGTTGAGTTGCTATTGTAGTGTTAGCAGACTTGGGGCCCCGACGTTATGTCGGTCCAGTACACTATTTACAAGATGTCCCCCTGGCATATTAGTTTAGTTGAAGTGGCTCATGAATCATGAGGTAATATTGTGATAATATTACATTGCGGATTAACTTCGCAAAATTCTTACTTGTCAGATTACTAACGCCATTGGAGAAGATAGTATAATAAGTGTCCACGTTAGTAGATGTAATGATGTTAGTAGACTAATTTACTACCTTTCGGGTAGATGAAAGAAGTATTATTGAGTGAGTTAGTTACTAAAACTCACCCTTTAAATGGGTGCCTGAATTTCGTTTAGTGTAGGAGTCTTACTGAATCATACTAGGACATAAACACTGCCGCAAACAGCAGTAGTAGGAAAATAACCTACCTACTCCAATGCTGCCCAGCATAGCTAAATTTCATGTCAATGCACAACTTTTATCACAGATTATGGCGCACCGAGTCGCTTTCTGGTAATTCTTACAAGACGAGACGAAATTTCAATATCTCACATTATGTCGTGTTACCAGTAGTGGTACTCCTTAAGCATTAACGTCTGACTTACCTGTACGTGTAGTTAATGAGGTAGTTCGTGAAAATATTGCCTAAACCTGTTCTTAGTCACTGATAAAAGTGCCAGTGATGACTAACGTTTCATGGTGGTCTCTGGATTTTTTTTCAGTATGTAGTAGTACTGCTAGTGGTCCTCTTGTTCGAGATATCGATAGTAATTGTGAGCTACGGGTTACGCAACAATGCTGAGTCCGAGATAAGGACGACGATGCTGCAGAGCCTCCAGCTGTACGGGACCCGGATTGACATCACAAGGATGTGGGACGATTTGCAAATGGGAGTGAGTTGACAGTTCACTGCCACTTCTATAAATTCCGGAGACAATGGTTCAGATCGTAAGCCACGATCCATGTTGATAATTATGGAGGAATATCTCTCACCTAGGAAAAGTCATGTTGCCTTGATGCTCACATACATCGAAGGCAACTTGACTACTTAATCTGTATTTTAGGGCACATAAAAAAGTTCCTCTCCTTCTAAGTCTTTAAAAACTTACACACGTCATAAGTATATGGAAATTCCAGTACAAAAGTGTTTTGTAATGCTTGTGTGAATTTACGATATTTTCTATATTTTCCTCAGTTCGAATGCTGTGGTGTCGCCGGTCGTTTCGACTGGATATCAAACCAAATCCCAGTGAGCTGCTGCCACATTGACTACGGGACCATTTCGCCGTTTGAGTGCAACACTGCTAACGCGTACACAGCAGGCTGCGCGAGCGCACTCGGGGAATGGATAGCTTACAATGCCTACGTTATTGCTATCACCACCTTAGTTATTATCTGTATACAGGTAAATATTACTTAAACCCATCGTTTATGTTCTTGTAGGGACGGGTATTAGTTACATTTGGCATTTTTTGGACACCGCCACACGGAAAAAAATGTGTCGACTCTTTGAACTACTGAAATAAGTTCTTCAGTTATAATACCATGCGTCCTGCGTCTATTCTGACTTATCTTGATGATTGGTTACTATGTGTCTTGATTAATGATCTACACATTTTTGCTTACCATTAGTGTCAGCAACTGGGGAAAGGTCTCCCCACCCAGGGGCAGTCCTAGCAATTTTTTTGGGTGGTGCGAGACCTCATAGTGGCGCCCCTCTGAATATAAACTTCGAATCGAATATTACTATGATAGTCGATGCGCGAACGAGAGTCTCGTTGTAAGGCTCCTTTTTGAAGCCACGCTGAATAGCGTCGGGACGCTAACTATGAGGTGTCATGTCTGTGGTTTCGGTTTATTTTGACCCCCTATGACGGCGCTAGGGCCGCCACTGTCCCCACCTCCATCCATTCATCCCGGTCTTTCGCTCTCTCATACCAGCCGTCCAAATAAGCGTCGATCTTGTTGTAGTTACTTAGTTACGAATTTGTTTACTCTTCAGGTACTAATCACGCTAACCAGTGGCTGGCTGGCGTGGAGAGCGAAGTATGAAGAAGTGGATCTAGAATCATGAATACCTACCAACTATTTAGCTATAAGGGTCTTGTACATTTTGTAACTGTACATGTAACTTTAGGTAGGTACACCATGTTGCACCATGGGCCTAATTCCTTTTTTTTTCAAAAGGCTTAAATTAATATGTTTTGATGTTCTACTTTACTTTAAATTGGTATGTATAGCATGTGTGTACATGGAAGGCCGTATAAATACTTAAAAAACATCACAAAGGAGTAGATTATGAAATAAACATAAAAAAAAAACAAAAAACGTGTCCGAGGTACAACAGGTTCCCCTACTCGCGAGTAAATTGCGGGCAAAATTGTCAGTGAATTAAATTATGTTAACTACTATATAAACTATATAACTACTTAAACATGTTTCATTTTCAAGATTATGGCATGGATTTCAATGTTACATAGGCTTTAGAAATAAGTATGAATATGTACGTACCTACTTAGATGATAAATACTTGACAAGAAAAAAAAACTGTTGTTATTATTTTGAAGTACCTACTAAGGTGGGGAAATACAGTAGGTGTCTATATTTTGTAATGAAAACCAACCTAGAAGTGCTTGTGTATTTTACTTATAGCATTTATTCATCAAATTGTAATCAAATAGGTATTTTATATATTAAAAGGGTCAGTCGCTTTATATTTAATGTTCTACGTCGCGTCGTTACCTACAAAATGTTCAGATTACAATGGAAATTAAACTGTGAAATGGTGTTTTTCTTATCGTTCCAACTTTTAGTGCCGGCATCGCATCGCTTCGAGCGCAGACGCGGGTTAAAATTAACATAAAATTGTCATATCGTTCGTGAATTTCAACGTAAGCCATTGTGTTTACCGCACTCTTATTAATTCCATCGAAAACTATAACAGAAACCTTTCATATCGATATCAATTAGTTGGTGACGCGACCATTGGAAATTTGGTACGAATATTGAGCGACGTAGTCTCGTACAAGATAAATTCGCTTGTTTTCCTTATCAAGATTAATGTATCTACCTGTAGCGATAAAAATATTCGTTCCGAGTTAAAACTACGGCGGGACTTGTCACGCGAGGATCGAACGGAGCTGTTTGAATAGAAAACAAAAATGTGGTCTAAACTTTTTACAACCGTGAAATATATGTTAGTGATAGTTAATTTTTTATTTTTGGTGAGTATTTACTAAATATGTTAATCTATGGTTTTTAAGTGGCCAGTGAGAATTGGTATTAATAGTGTGGTATTTACAGATAACCGGAATTGTTATTCTTTCGGTTGGCGCGTCAGTACAGTCTGCGTATAATGGGTACCATCCGTTCCTATCCGAGAGATTCTTCTCCCTACCAGCGTTCTGTATTGCGACTGGTGTCATCATATTCCTGATATCGTTCGCTGGTTTCTATGGCGCGTACATGGAGAACTATTTCATGAATATGGCGGTAAGTGATTTTTTTTTATCTATCTATCGATGTGGCCGTGGGACGTTATCTCGTAGCCGTCAGGGTCTTCGGTGAGGTATGTTAATTGATGGGAATTAGAAACAGATTCCTTCTCTCAATGTTGTACCACGTAGACCGCCAGTTCAAGATATAAGATATTATTTTTAGTTTGTAATAGATTTCGAGCTGTAATTCCATTCTAAGGTCTTGAGGTATTACGCCGTGCAATCACCAGGCCGAGAGAAATTACATGCCTTTTTCAAAATATACTCTGTGTCAATAACCATAAGGATTGAATTTCTTTGATATAAGTCACGTGACCACGCGTCAAGATTCAATCGTGCTGTCAATGTTATTGAACAATGAACTTTTTCTGTGAGTAAATACAGTTCTTTTTGGTATTGGACAAAATTTTGATGAGTGGATTTTGATTTCACAGCACATAGCGATATAGTTGACATCTAGGTAAGCTCCTTAGTACATACATACATACATACATATACTCACGCCTGTATCCCATGGGGGTAGGCAGAGACTACCGTTTGCCACACGCTACGATCCTGACATACCTCTTTCGCTTCATCCACAGTCATACATCTTAGTATTCTATGTAGTAGTAGTAGCTCCTTAGTATTCTCACTATACCATGTTGGTGAATAATTCGTGATGCTTATTCTTTATATAAGCATCACGAATTATTCACCAACGTCATAATATATTATTTATGTCAACACTATTATCGTAACGTATTATACAGAATGTGTCAGAAGTCCGAAATAATACTTTGACATTTGCATCAGTATCGGGTATATAACTCATTGATAAAAAAAGTTTTTTTTCGTCGTCACATTGTTTATCTCGTAATATCTCAAGTCTTATGTAAAATTTGGATGTTTACACTTTACACTGCTGAATAGCGTTATGGATGTACCCAAAGGCCAGTACTTGTAGTATGAGCGCCAAGACAACACTTATGTCACAGAATATGTTGATTATATCTCTTTCTGAGAGACAGAGAGACAGAGAGACAGAGAGAGACCGAGACAATCCGTAACAGTGGTCTTGTCTTGACATGCGTGCTGACACCACAGAACACGATACTCAGAAACTATGATAATTATGTACATAATCTGTCTTCACTAAGCATCCCTATATGAGATACCATGTACCCAAAGTATTATTTCGGACTTCTGATACACCCTGTAGATATTATAATGAGTTAACGTCAGTAAACTACACAAAAACCTGTCTGTCTACATCATCAAGGTGGTTGAGAAAATATAAGTTATTGAAGTATGACTGCAGCGATACGATTACGGATTAATTACCGTTTGAGGTTTTTATTCGACGAACGGCTTTGTTTAGTGCCCTACTTGGCTTGAATCGAGTAGTTTCGGGTTCGGTTCCCGGTAGCAGGAAATTTCAGAAATGGTCTTTTCGAAATTTTCCGTTGTCTTTGTGCCTATTGTACCTATGGCACCCATAGTACAAGCTTTGCTTAGTTAGATAGCATACGATGAGTATGTGTTGTCTGGAGATATATATTTATTTAAAGATTAATTCATATCTTGGTCCAAGCATCCAAAATTTAATGCATTTATTAAGCAAAAAATTGGTCGACACAACCGGCGACCCAAGAGCAGGCAATTTCCCCGCTCAACGAATGGCTCTGGCCTTTCAGCGAGAAAAATGCAGCCAGCGTCTTGGGTACGCTTCCGCATGGGCCACATTTTTAGGGTTCCGTAACCAAAGGGTAAAACAGGAACCCTATTAATAAGACTTCGCTCTCCGTCCGTCCGTCTGTCCGTCTGTCACCAGGCTGTATCTCTTGAACCGTGATAGATAGGCAGTTGAAACTTTTACAGATGGTGTATTTCTGTTACCGCTGTAACAACAAATACTAAAGAACAGAATAAAATGAATATTTAAGGGGGCTCCCATACAAAAAACGTGATTTTTTTGCCGTTTTTATAGATAAAGGTAAGGAACCTTTCGTGCGCGAGTCCGACTCGCACTTGGTCGGTTTTTTTACATATTTTATATATATATATTTTCTTATTAGTTTTAACTTATTTTATTTTGAATTCATATTTCTTGGTATCACTAGTCGTCTGAAATCTCCCATGAGTAAGGAAAGTCAAAGTTTATTTTTGTAATGTTTGTTTACAGATCAGATTATTTTATGTCCAAAGGTAGTTTGACACAGGCTCGTTACGCTGACGTGTTCCGCCGGGGTGGACAGAATTAGCCGTAGTTTATTGTTTGCTGCCGGTATTCTGCCCTAAATACAATAAATTTGTCGGGGGATTTGTATGTATCACGCCTGTATTCCCTGAAGGGGTAGGCAGAGGTGCACTGCACTGCAGCCCACTCTCGCCTATTGCCATTACATCGGGCATATTCTCCCTCAACACGAACGAGATTTTTGGGCCACCATACTGGCCCAGTGCGGTGAACTTCACACGCCTTTCTATAGACATGCAGGTTTCCCCACAATATTTTCCTTCATCGTTTCTTAGCAAGTGATAATCTCGGATGAAAATGAGATTCGCTCATGAAACCCACAGGTTCGAGCCGGGGTTTGAACCTGCGCACTTTGATTGCAAAGCGTCCGTTCGACCACTCGGCTACCACTGCGTTATATACGAACTTTTCTATCGAGATTCAGTTTTGCCGTAGAACTTTGTATGGCGACTAAGTTTTGTGTATGCGTAGAATTGCTTTATATTGGTTGTCACGCCATCTATTAGCGTATGTTTGAAGTTTTGTTTTATTTTTGTGGCGTGATATAGGGGTCGCCACAAAATCCTTAGAATCGCATGCCTTGAAAGTTTTCAATGATCGCGTCGAATGGTTTGCCCATACCAAAATGAACTTTGTATTAATAGAGATAACGATTGAATTTCTGCGGTAAAAGCCACGCGAGCACGCGTCCTGCGCACGACCTGTCATTGAAGAATGAGCTTTGTCCGTGAGTCAATACAGTTCGTTTTTAGTTTAAACAAAAAACGTGACAATAAGCACAAATGGTAGGACTGATAGGCCTAAAGTTTAAGACATTAGGTAGTACTTTTAGGCTGTCTTTGTAATATCGGTGTTATCAACAATGACATATTACGATACAGAAAATAAACTGGTTTAGAAAACAAATAAAACGTCCAATAAAGGAAGCGAGCATTGAACACTCAAAGATAACAATTGATAGGAAATGAATCACCTGATCGCAGGCAAGACATTTATACTTTCCCAAAAACGCTAACAAAATAACTTTGAGCTGATCTATTTAAGCCCTAGGCACAATCTGTGACGTCAAAGTTCACACGTCAACATTCAAATTCACACGTCAAATTTGAGGTAGGTATAATCAAAGCAAAGCTTGTACTAAAACCATAGGAAGGAATATGGGTCTTTTCAGTGACACTAACTTCAAGGCAAATTCAGACGTGGCCGGGAACAGCGAACCGAACTTACAACCACTAATAGCACTGAATGACTTACAACTCTAAACATCATCATTTGCCTTATCTTATCCCATTATTTGGGGTCAGCGCTTTATGCCCTTTTCTTCCATTCATCTCGCTTTTCCGTCATACCGACATCCACTCCGATCTCATTTATAACACTTTTTACACACTCCATCCATCTTTTCTTTGGTCTTCCTTTCGCTCTGTATCCATCCACATGCTCATCACTCTTTTAGTCGCATGCTTCTCATCTCTTCTCACTTTTTACATTTACAACTCTAAATATTAGACAAAAAACATAATTTGTACCATGAACTTAATAATCGAACGTTAATAATCAGTTACATTGGTAGATACCATAGTACAAAAAGGTTTTGCAGAATTCAGATAAGGTATATGATACATTGACTCATTGTAGAGCACATGTCGAATCTAATCTGCGCTATTTATCTCTATTGCGCATAGTATTGATTTTTCACAAATATATTTATTGGGTATTGGTCGTGAGATTAGGGTCCAATGCATATAAATCTTAATACCTCCACCGTATTTTACATACGGGAATTCGTAGTAGCAGTTATCAAAGCAATAATCACCAGATTACAGTTAATTATCGTAGGAGCCTGAACTAAGCAACGCTTGTACCTCGTATGGGTACGATACAATGGTACCTGGTAATTACACCCAGACGAGGATGAGGTGAGGGTGTTCACATTTGATGAAAACAGACGGATTTAGAAATTGTCAATGAACCCTTTGAGCTGCATACTCAAATGCGTGTCCTAAGAATTTTGACGTATATCCTTTCGTCAACTAAAGGCTCGTGGTTACACGTTGCGTGTGACGGAAACTGCTAAGCATTGTTAGGTAATCTGTAGGAGTGAAACAAATTCCGAAAAAGTCATTTGTAATATTTGTCGCTAACAGGAATCGAACTGCCAACCACCCGATGCAATGAGACCAAGCCTAGAAGACCCTCATTTTAAATCTGATCACTCTCTACATATTTTCAGTTCACCGGAGCCATGGTACTGATGTTCATTTTCCAACTGTCCGCGTGTATTGCCGGGTACGCGCTCCGAGGGAACACCGCTGCGCTGGTGCAGCAGCAGCTCAAGTCCACCATGGAGCTGTACGGCCCCGACAAGAGCATAGAGGTCACTAAGCTATGGGACGAGGTACAAGAAGACGTGAGTATCAGAATTAGTGTTTTTTTTCATTCATGTAAACCGAAACAAGGGCTTTGCCACCACCATTTAAAGTATTATTGTTTCAATAGTAATTTGACAGATTTTGTAGTGATTGAACTGTCAAATACTGAATGTAATTATTATTTTTTACGAAATGAGCGAAATGATGATATTTAATGAAATAAGATGAGGAATGGCTTCACCTACGACTAGCGCAGGTATTTCGCCAATGTCAAGTAATTAATAGCAAGGACAAATTCAATAAATACACATAATCAATAAAAATGAATGATGACAGTGATAAAGATCACTGAATGTAATATAAAAACAATGCCGCAAGACAGGTCGTGCAACAGATTAAACAAGAAACGAAATATTTTTATCTATCTTTTCAACAGAATACATATTTAAATCTCTCTTTTTGTTGCTGACACAATTGAAAAATTCAGGTCAACTGATTCGTAGTTACATATGCCACCAAATAAATGTATTGTTGTGTTAATAACAGTAAAACCCACGTTTTGCTAAGTTTGTTATCTCTTGCGCAATAAAATGTATTCAAATACAGATAAAACTGATTCATATAACGCAGACGGAGATGCCATATAAAGGTGGATTGTTTATGAAATAATCGGTCACAAATACAGTAAAATCGTTTTCTGATATTTTATTTCAAGAGTTATTATTAGTTGTCGAATAGGTATAACATAAGTAAAACGTTCTATGGTCCCCGACAAAACATTGCCAACATGAGGTGCTTCATTGCAAAAAAAAAACTAAGTCCCAACAAGTTTTTTTTTGCATTTTTGAACCCTATCTCGTTTTCCATAGAGTGTTTGGCAAATGGGAGGTGGCAGTTTGCATATCTTAGTGATTAATCCCTAATTATTTAAATTTTACAGTTCGAATGCTGCGGCGTAACTAACGCCAGTGACTGGCTAATCCCACTCGGCACGCAGACCACAGAAGGCTTGCCTGTCAGCTGTTGTGCTCACATCTACGGGACCGTCCAGACCTTCAACTGTACCGTGTCTGTAGCTTACAGCACTGGGTGTGCCGATTCATTTGGCAACTGGGTGCAGTCCCACGCCGCTGGTATCGGTGTCGCTGGAGTCTTCTTAGTTTTAATGCAGGTGAGTTGGGATTCACAGAGGAAATACAGTCTTATTCCTTATGACTTATTGTTGGAAATTATAATGGCAAGAATCTACATACTGAGGAAGGTATAGGTGTGTGAATTTCTCCACTGGACGAGCGTATGTGATTGCGATGTGTCCGTTACCCATCAGTCAACACTCAACTCATTTGAGATGCCAGATGATGGCCTCAAGTCGCCTAACACTATCGTAGAGTTGCTGTGACTTTAATTTTTAAGGCAAGAAAACAACATCTTCTGACAATGGCAACTAGAATATGAGTCGTCTAATGGCTTCAAGGTGACAATGGCTAATGTCTACACTGGTCATATTTTCGCTACCGTTGATAAAAATGTAGCTTTCATGCCTTAAAAAATGAATTCATAGCAACTCCACAGAGATAGTGTTAGAGGACTTGAGACCCCGATCGTTTTGTAAAGTGATTATGGACTCGAGCGATGCCTCATCTTAATTGTGGTCGATCTCGCGAGATAAAAGAAGGAAATCTCTTATCCTCAATTAAATAGACGAGTTACCCATAAACTAAAGCGACCCGTATCCAGTGGCAGAACAGAACTCATTAATATGTAAATGTTGGATTTCAATAAAAACTAATTGTGTAAAGTTTAAAGACTTACCATAACAAGCCTTTTAAGGAACAGATTAGTCTGACAACTGTTAGTGAAAAGAGCTTTTCTTGATCAAAGGAACTGACCGTAAGCAATTTTCAAATTAAAACAACAATTTTATCTAATTATTAATCTGTTTCCAGGGTCTGGCGGTTGGAGGTGCATTATGGATGGCGAAAATATCTAGAGAAGAGCGTGGAGCATATCCTTGAACTGTTTTCCTATTTAACTAGCTATAGTAGGTATTTGTAAAGACAGATATACAAGAAGGTGAATGATTATGTAAGGGTAAATTTATACGATGAAGCCGGTTGCACGATATTTACGGTCTTGATGGAAACGGCTGTCATTTTCAATAATTAATAGGTATATAGTACAGGTTGCGTAGTTAGTAAAACGACCGCTTTGAAGGCGAGGTGTGCATGTTCAACCCTGGGCTCGCACCTCAAGAAATTTTGGTTCTCATGTTCTTGCTGAATGGACAAACTCGTAAGGAAACCTGCACGCCTATAAAAAGACGTGTGAAGTTCACCAAACCGCACTAGGACAGCATGGTGGTATAAGACCTCCTCTCTCCCTCATTGAACGTGTCTGGCATAATGGCAATAGGCTCGCCCTGTATTAGGTTAATTGGGACTAAAATACATGCGCGAAGAGTGTTTGCACTGCAGCGGACCACTGCCTGCCCCTTCGGGGATTTCAGGCGTGATGATGATGTATTAACGGGAATGGATTTAAAAATGATCTGCCATGGAAGCGATTACACGAGCTGTCAGATCACAGACTCCCGCATGACCCCGTAAATCGGCAGTTAGGGTACTTAGAGAGAACCATGGAAGTAGTATAGTAATAAGGAGCCGGCATTTCGAGTCCGCGCTGGGGTAAATTATCCGCCATATTCGTTTTGACTAGTAACACTTAGGTGCTTACTTGATCTTAAGACTAAGATGGCGGATCTTAGGTAAACCATTGCCAACCTTAAAAAAAATCGCCGCAGAGCATTACGGAGAGTGGGGTCATTAGGTGTTCTCTATCTAGGTACTCTGAGGGGCGATCATATTGCTATACTCTTTGGTGTGAACGCTTCCATAGATAATGTTTTGTCACTACACATCTGTTCCTATTAAATACGCAGTCACCTGCAGCCGGCTTTATCGTGTAAATAAACCCTTACTTTGTTAAATTTGTAGGTGCTTCTTATAGTAAAATACAAGAAGCACAGTAAATGAAGGTTGTAAAATGTAAATTGTGGCGAAATATGTGTTATATCGTACCTTTGAGTCGTTAACGACACTACTGTAGGCATATTTTTTCGTATAGGTAGGCTTATCTGTCTACCTATCTTCATTTCTTGTTATAGGTAAGTTCCATAGACAAACACATTACCTTCAGGAAAAACAATAATTTTAAGACAAAGATTTGTAAGTAAAGGTACCAACTTTAACAAGAAATATCGACTAAAACGGTCGCTGCGTAAAGATGTTTAGTGTACTTTCAGCTGGTGCATCATGAGGTTATATTGACTCGTAGAGGTACTAACTTTGTGAGCGCTGCACACTGGATGAAAGTTCGCAGTGATCCAATATGACCTCACGACGCAGCGAACGTGTTAATAAAATCACTTTTTTAATGAATGACTTCCCTCGTTTATTTAATAAAATCGAAAAATGCCTTTTTATTGTAAATAGATACTTAAGTACCTACTTATATTTTAATTATACAGAACAAGATCGTGAAACGTTAATATGATTGTTTCATTTTATCTGTGTGTTGGACGATGTATTCATTCAGTCAGCTACCTATTATTAAGTTGTAATTGCCATGCGGTTAATAAATGTTTTACTTATTTAAAAGTATTTTGAATTACGTACCTACCTGTGTACTATGCGATTCAAATGAGAATAGGATCGACTCTGCGCCATATTGAGACGAACGAAAGCGAATTATGGCTTTAAATAATTAAACATTATACTAAGACAATTTACTACTAATTTAACCGTTTTATTTAAATTTGATGTAAGACTATTATTATTGATATGCAAATCAGTTTTTTGCAAACCATACTTTTCAAGTGACATTTCTGGTTAAAGATTTATTTTCTCAAAAGAATACATACATTCACTTAGAGAGAAAACATAGTTTTAAATTGGTTAGTAAGGTTGCCATTCAGCGTAGCTTAAATTATGTTAGAAATACTTTGAACCTACTAATTACATATTAATAAAATTAAAATTAAAACGGTAGTTTGTTCAAAAGAACCGTACGGTTATAGGTTATTTGACATTCCTATTCTTATTTGGATCGCGCTGTACTTTATTTTTATTATAGGGGAGGTCAATTGACGACAAGGTGAAATAACACCGTGTCTACCCGGCAATGGGTAGTATGGATACAGTGGTAGTGTATGGGTTCACTACAGTGCACCGAAATGTTTCAGTAATCTTGTTGCCATGCGAGTCTGGAACACAATAAATGTATTTTATAGAAAACGAAATTACGGAGTGAAGCTATAATTGTATGGCACAAAAATGCTGCTAGATGGCGTTATTAAGTAAGCCACAGGCTTAAAATTCAAACTCTATGACATCCGAAATCTAGGGGTTATAGGTTTTTAATTTTATAATACTAACCTATTTTATTACAATAGTATATTATGTACGCTTAAGACGTATTCTATAACGACATTAATCAATCATTAATCAATCTAAGACCTATCTAGACTCACAATGAATTAAATTATTCTCATGTAGAGATCCGGCTTTTTCTAGTCTATTTTCATCTTGGTTAATTACCTTGGAGTTTCTATACATACATTTAAGCTACGAGTTTTAAATTTTAGCTGTAGACATAAGGGCAAACAGTTACTATATAGTAGGTACTACTTAATTATGTCATAATGAACAGGGTGTCTAAAATGGCCGCTTGAGCAATTCCTCTACGATGAGTTCATTTCTTGATTTTTTTTATATTATATTTGACAGTAAAACTTCACGTTTCTACTAGGGACGCTGCTGTAAAATGTATTTGATGCTGTTTAAACGTGTAATAGGCCTTCATTTAATTCAGATGATTACGGCTTGGTCCAGCTTAGTTGAATGTAGACAGCTCGCTCGGCTCACTGCATCTGGTGGTTGTGGGGTCAATTCCTGACATTGTAAAATTTCTAGAATGCCCTTATTGATTACAATTGAAACACTAGTGCTTGGCTTCAATTCTCAGGCGAATCTTATTCTAGCTTAATCTTAATTTATTGTTATAAGATGTTGTTTTCATGCTTCAAAATATGACGTCAAAGCAACTCCACGGCTATGTTAAGCTAGGTTAGTTACTTGGGACCGTGAACTGGTTGTCACTGGGATCGCCCAGTTCATTGCAAGCTACCTATAGTAGACGCGTTGCTTAGTTTATAATCATACGATGACTATGCGTTGTCCAAGGATATTTATGTTATTTTCCTGCAACACACACCCTAATGTACATCAGCGTGTAGAGTACACGATATTTACCAGCACATTTGCATGCCTATCGAGGACCGTACAGCTAATTGGCTGAAAGAAAATGGTCGCGTTTTCCGGTGCCACTGGCCGTCAGTCATATTAATTCTGTTCAGCCAGACGGCCGTATCGTACTCCGATAAACGAGTACAAAACTCCAGTTTACTATCGATACTCGCAACGATCGGACGAGTTTCGCGTTATAAAAAATGGCGGAAAGCCTGGAACTAGGAATGAAGTGCATCAAATACATGCTGCTGTGTATAACAGCCATATTTGTGGTGAGTTTAGATATTATATATCGCGTGATATCATAAGTGGTGTTGTGTCAACTGCGCCATTGCATGACCGCAATGTTTTACGTTATCTGGTCTTTATCTCTCGATCGAATTTTTTTCGTGTGAATTGTTGTATTCATTTTTATGTGTCCCCTTATAGCCAATAACTTTGAGAGTTTGTTATACTATGGCCTTGTTGATAAAACAATATAGATTATAATAGTTACGTATTATTGAAATGGTTATTTTTATTCTCGTTAGGTCTACAGAGTTTCAGTCACAAGTCTATGAAATTGGATTAATAAAGTTATACAAGCATCAGCACACCTGTATTCCCCGAAGGAGTAGGCAGAGATGCACTGCAGTGCACCCTCACTGCGCTGATGTATTTTGGTCACAATATTGGGGCTAGCCTATTGCCACATGTCCCTTAAATACGAGGGAGATTTGGGCCATAGTCTGATCTCGTGCGAGCTGGTGAACTTCGCACGACTTTCTATAGACGTGCAGATTTCCTCACAATGTTTCTGTTCTCTGTTCAGCAAGAGTTAATCACAGTAGAAAATGAAAATGACATTCGCACATATAATATAAAAATCCCAGAGGCGAGCCCGGCGTTTGAAACTGCACCCCGTGCGTTCAAGGCGTTCTATCAACAAAGCTACCACTGATTTAATATTATACATATATATATATATACATATAGTAAATACAGTTACGAACCTTATGGCAAATAAGTTCTGTATATACCTATAAGGACAACTTTATATTTATTGTGACTAACCTGTCCTCCTTGGTATAATGAAAAAATTACCCTACATAGGTTTATAATAATTATGTCGAAATAGGGACAAATAAATGCAATGTTACCGACTCATAATCAGTAGCATTTATGTGCTAATAAGTGTTTATTCATGTAAAATCACTGAACAGCACTTAAAACCTATTTACCTTTTTCTTGAAAATCTAGAGAGTACTATGAATTCGCGGTGGCTGTTTAAATTATTCCTTTATCACCATAAGGTCGAATTTCATTTGCACATCATAGCATGACAAGGTCTATTATTGTTTGTAGTCAGTGTTAATTAGTATTTAGCGCATTCCAAAGGGTCTTTTGTAAAAAGAACTTCACCAGCTAAAGTTAGAGTTAGTCTAACTGAGAGTTAACTGATTTACCGATATGCATTGAATACTAAACTACAATCTATATAGAAATCGGCTGTTCGTTAGTCTCGCTAATACTCAAAAACGGCTTGACCGATATTTATTTTCTGTTTGTTCTGATTGATTAGTTGTAGCATGTGCGCCAAGACTAATGTCACCGAATATGTTGATTATTTTTCTTTCTCTCGTATGAAATAAGACAGAGAGCGAGCGAGTGAGTGGATTTTGAATACAAATTCGCCGGTTCATCTACTAACGTAATATATTTAAGTCACAATACAATGAATTTGAAAGTGTTGCATTGTTAAACATGATAACACACTTAGCGACTTACAAAAATTGAATTTTCCGTTGATAAAACCTCATAGCGTCGTAATTAACACGCATGTGATAAAGCCGAAGGCTAATTGACTACAACAACCACGTCAGCTTCAACTGAGCCACGATATGTAGGTACTAAATAAAATGTACATAAGTAGCGTACAAGTTGTTTTTAACCAATTTTGTACAGCAACTCACCGGTTTGTAAGAGTTTATAGAGACTTCGTCCACCTAACACTTCTACCGCTAGTAACACACAACACCTGTAGCTGTAGCATGTGCGCCAAGACTAGACGTATGTCACGGAATATCATGATGTTGTCTATTTCTCTCGTATGAAATTAGACAGAGAGCAAACGAGCAAATCTGTAACAAAGATCTTGTCTTGACATGCGTGCTAACACCACTGTAGTGCTTGTACCTGCCATGTTTAAGTCTTGGTTGACCATTGGCAAGAGTATTTTATAGTGACATTAACTCTGTATTCTTCAATGGCATACATGATGAAAGTTCGCAAACTAATCGAATATAGCCTCGGGCACACCGAAGCTTCGGGACACACGAGTCAAAATTTTCAATAATGATTACAACTTGCTGAACGGTGAAGGAAAGCATCGTGTGGAAACCTGCACGTCTATAGAAAGGCGTGTGAAGTTCACCAACTTGCACAGGGCCAGCGTGGTGTACTATGACCCCAATCTCCATTGTATTGAGAGAGGCTCTCCCCCTACTACATTGTGATCAAAAATACATCGGCAAAGAGTGGGCGCACTGATGTGTGATGATGTGATGTATTTTAAAAAATCTGTATTAGCTCATAGAAATCTATCAGAAAAGTAGACATCAATAGTATAGTAGTAGGTACGCTAGGATATCTTGAATCTCTTTTAGAGGTGCGATGGCCTAGCTCTAAGCGGGCTGACCAGGCAACCATGAGGTTTCGGGTTCCAACCCTAAACTGACCAATATACTATTGACTTGAGCCCATTCTTAGCATTTAACTTAGTTTGAGGGGAAAACGGTATTACAATTCAAAGTCAAAGTCATTTATTCTGTTTAGCCCATGGCACTTACAAATTGTCAAGTTTAATTATTTTTTTCTCATATACCTATACTATTATACTACTGCCGGATCAAAACGCGACCTCAACTGAGAAGATCCGGCAAGAAACTCAGTGGGCTGTTTTTTTTTTTAATCGTCATAATGTGATAACCCCATACTAAAAGAATTGCTTGTAAGTTTATTAAAAAGTCACTACGAATGACTTTACAGCAATATTATAAGTCAATATGCATGACGCAAAACTATTATATTAATCGCGGTAAAGTTTTTACTGACGTACCTTTCTATTGAAATTGCCTTTGAAATGACTGCATAGTATCTATACCTATTCATTCGTGACATCATTGTCTTATCAATATGGTGGTAGGTACGTAATTTTCATGTTTACCTGCTAATTAATGCTTGCCTACCCAACTAAGATACGAATGCCGGGTATCAGTTACATAATTCTTTTAAAAGACACTTATAAGGATACTTACAAATTAAGTTGACACTAAAACCAGTTGGGTAGACAGATAAGTACCTTACTGAACATTTTCATACGAATCACTTAACTTGAATTTTTGTTATCGCTTTTCCAGGATATTTCTAGAAACCGACGACTAATATCTGTTCAGATTTTGCGCGACGATGATAAATTTTCAAGGTAAAATGAACAAGCCTTTAAGCTGACCGAAGCATATTTGTGTGTCTCTATTTAGTACCTACTTTCGTAACTATACTGCCTCCGATACCCAACAAATCAGTAAGACTACGGTTTGTAGGCTACCAGTAACTAACATATAGATTTACTTCAGGTACCGTTGTCTCTAGAGCATAAACATAATGGCAAATGCAACAAACAGGGTCCCGAACTGACAAACAGGAGGAAATACATCATCATCATACATCATTAGTTAGCAGTGGTAGCCGAGTGGTCGAACGCACGCTTTGCAATCAAAGTGCGCAGGTTCTATCCCCGGCTCGCACCTCTGGGTTCCATGTGCGAATCTCATTTTCATCTGAGATTATCACTTGCTAAGAAACGGTGACGGAAAACATCGTGAGGAAACCTGTGTGCCCAGTATAATGGCAATAGGCTCGCCCCCTATTACATTGGGATCAAAATACATCGGCGAAGTGTGGGCGCACTGCAGTGCACCTCTGCCTACCCCTTCGGGGAATACAGGCGTGATGATGTATTACAGGAGGAAAACTGTTCCGATAAAGTGTTTATAACAATAATAACCATATTTATGTTGAACATTAATGCAATAATTAATTATTATACTTGCACAACATACATTGAATATGATAAGTGAATATAGGTGCAGGGATTTGGCTCCAGGGTGCGAAAGTCAGCCTACCCCACAGATCACTACTGCCTACCCGCTCATGTCTTTGGTATGACAATCATCATCATCATCATCAGCCGGTGTCAGTCCACTGCTGGACGTAGGCCTCTCCCAAGATGCGCCACTGAGCCCGATCTTCGGCTCTTCTTTTCCAGTCACTGCCCACCGCTTTGCGTATGTCGTCGCTCCACCTAGTCACAGGACGTCCTACACTACGTTTGCCGATTCGCGGTCTCCACTCTCTCAAGAGTCTACCCCAACGGTTGTCAGTCCTGCGGCAGTTATGACCGGCCCACTGCCACTTCAGTTTGCTAATCCGTTGAGCTATGTCGATAACTTTAGTTCTCTGGCAAATTACTTCGTTCCGGATTCGATCCCGCAGAGAAACACCGAGCATAGCTATGGAGAGCCATAGCTCGCTGGGCGACTTTAAATTGGTGGACCAGTCTAACTGTGAGTGTCCACGTCTCGGCTTCGTATGTCATCACGGGTTAAAGACATTTGTCTTTAGACACTGCGGTATAGGCGAGGAGAAGACTCGACGGAGTTTTCCGAATGCTGCCTTACATAACAATACCTATGATGTATTATTATTAAGGTTAAGTTAGTTAACTTAACCTTAACTAGGCGTGCCCGTGGCGCCGCTTGCGTGTGAGTGTCAATTGGCGGTCGCCTTGCGCCCTCTAGGACTCTGCGCCCGGGGTGCGCCGCACACCTTGAACCCCCGGGTCGGCCCTGTATGGGTGCACTACAATACGTCGTCACCTATTCAAAGATATAGTGATATTTATAGGACGCTATGTTCGCGTAATATTGACGTAATAGTTGGATTAATTAAATCCCTTTACCATTATCACTCGCTCGTAATGAAAACTAGTAGGTATCATGTACGGGACCGTCCATTATCACGTGAGGCTCGAAATTGTGTATGGCACAGGTGTGTGGGTTTGGCAAAAATCACGAAATATCACAAGTGGGGAGAGGAGGGGGGGGGGGTGTAGTAAGATATTACGTGTACTATATTTTTCGTCAAACGCGTAATTACTAAACCGAAAAGCGGCGTTGCCGGTGTCAGGCAAAGAATGCTAAATATACCTAAGAGGGGTGAACGCGCAGTCCGAAAAATGTAAATTGTTAAAGTACTTAGCGATTACTTGTACTTAAGTATTTTAAAATCTTAGATCGCTAATAACCTTAAATATATGAAGTACCTATTAATTGTTAAAGTACTGAGCAATTACTCGTAAGTACTTAGGTTTTTTAAAATCTTAGATCGCTAATGACGTTACCTATATGTAGTGCCTACCTACACAAGTGTGCACGGTCTTTACAAGGTTATAATGATATTGTTTCAGACCTTTTGCTATTGATTTTATGGTCGGCCATAATTACAGACATTTTACAATAACTACAACATACCTACCGGAGTGCAATTATATTAGTTTTGATAACTAGAAAAGTTTGTAATGTGTCCAGAGGCATTTCGTGGTATATAATATGTTTTTATTTCATTTTTATTTTTTTATTTAGAATAATAATTTAATTGGACAACTATTATTTTTATTCTTATTATTGTACAAATTCATTTTTTATCCGAGATTATCACTTGCTATGAAACGGTGAAGGAAAACATCGTGAGGAAACCTGCACGTCTGAGGGAACTTGACTAGTTCTCGATAGATGTGTGAAGTCTGCCAACCCGCACTGGGCCAGCGTGGTGGACTACGGCCTGAATCCCCCTCGCATTGAGGGGAGGCCCGTGCCCTGCAGTGGGACGTTAAAAGGGCAGTAGTAGTAGTAGTAGTATAGTTACAACAAATTTATTAATTATGCAGAGGTGCACCTAAACTTCACCGAATTATTTTGGTCCCACTTTTTTTCATTACACCGGGCACATTCCCCCTCAATACGAAGGAGTCATGGGTCATAGTCTACCACGAGCTATAGACCTGGCCCAGTGTGGGTAAGTTAACTGCACACGCGTGTCTATATACGTCTTTACTATGTTTACCGTTCAGAAAATGGTAATAATGATTAAAAATGTAATTTGCAGATGAAATCTGAAAATCCCAGAGGTGTGTGCCTGGGTTTTGAACTTGCACCCATTACGTTCTAGGCGGGTGTTCTACCCACAAGGCTACTACTACTACAGCCCTTTTAACGTCCCACTGCTGGGCACGGGCCTACCCTCAATGCGAAGGGGATTCGAGCCATAGTCTTTACACTTCACACATCTATCGAAAACTAGTCAAGTTCCCTCAGACGTGCAGGTTTTCTCACGATGTTTTCCTTCACTAGGCTATCACTGATTATTAATTATGTAAACATTGTCACAATACTCTAATCAGGCATTTATTGTAGTGTTAACTAAATTTAATTATATTTACCTTTTCTATTACATAGTGCAATTTAGTTAAGCATTTTGTTTACGCATAATTCGGTTGTTAATTAAAAAAAAATTTGTTTACTTTGTTAAAAAGTATTATAGGTAGGAACACACCACAGAAAAGATAAAACTGAAATAAGCAGTAATGGTCTTTACGTGTCATACTTAAAAGTTTTTCTTCAGTCGTGTTGTTCTAAAGAAGTATTGTTAATGCGCAATTTATGCTAAGTACCTACGTCTCGTTTAAAGAAAAATATAATAACTCTTTTTTTTGAAGTTTGTTATGAGTTATTTCTAAAGAGGTTCAATGTCAATAACAACTACGTCAATAGTTCAAAGCAGGTCGTTTCTTTGGATGATAACATGCTGAGAAGAAATCAAATAACCTCCGGATACTTACTGGCTTAGGTACAGCAGAAACCTATCTTCTGTCTAATCTGTGGTTTTATAATACTAAGGATAAAATTATTTATCTTCTTATGTTTTTCGTCTCAGCATTCATGTAAGTTTACCTTTTACCAAAGATAGGGCTGACAGAAGCGCGTCCCAATATTATTTTGATGACAACTGACTTGTTGGGTAATTCACAGTAATTTCTAATTTATATCTCTGTCAAAATATACAATGGTTGAGCCGCCATCTTTATCATTGTCATCATCCATTTTTATTTATAATGTGTATTTATTGAATTTGTCATTGCTTTTAATTACTTTACACTGGCTGAAATACCAGCGCTAGTCGCAGGTGAAGCCATTCCCCATCTTATTCCATTAAATTTCATAATTTCGTAAAAATAATAATAAAATGGTTTCGGCCATTGGTTAACTATCTAAGTATTCCTTGTAAGTACGGCTGCTTAATTGCTGCTTCTGATTCAGATAACCTTAACAGAATTTCCAATAAGTAGATATATAAAAAATAGTAAACTCCATTTAAAAAGGCGTTGACCACTGGCTTATTTTAATAGCTCTCGGTCACGGCGCATTATCGATTTTCAACCGCGAAGCTAAAGTCAAGGACTGGCCGCTTGACAACCTTATTTTTAGTTGGAATCGATAATCCAAAGTCATTCTCTTATTACCTACTCTATTAGAGAAATTACAAATAAAAAAATGTATCCAACTGATTTATATAAATAGACTCGATTATTAACTCTACTGAGCAAGGATTATATAAATGGTTTTGGACTTTCTGTATCCAGAAACTAAAATTGACACCCATTTATATTTATAATGTGTACCTAACTACTCTTTCGGAAATACTAATTTCGAAAATAATAATTTCGGACATCGAAAGTGAGTCTCTTACAAAGCCTTTGTGAAAATTATAAAACGTACCTTTCATTCGCCAGTTGACATCAGCGCTGATAATCTCCGTGGGTACCACCATCTACGCCATATACCACGATGTGTCCTTCTTCCTGGAGGACCAGTTCTTCTCGCCGGCGACCTTCGTCATCGTGATCGGCGTCATCATGCTGTTCGTGTCACTCTTCGGCTGCATCGGCGCTCTGAAGGAGAGCACCTGCTTAGTTAACATTGTAAGTACAATTTCCTTACTATGGACAAGTTAGGCACGGTGTATAAGGAAAGTGTGGCCGTATTGATCGGGCCGAGGACAGCAAGTTTCTACAAGCACTAGCTATAAGGTTTACTGGTATTATCTGAGAGGAGTAAAGGCATCAGGAAAGACCTATAGTTGTGTGGCTCTTGACTGGTGGTGACGCTCTGGTACTGGTGACGGTGGAAGGTTGGTGATGTTTGTTGCTGGTGGTCCTCGACGCTGTTGCTGCAGAAGGTGTTGTTGCTTCAGTGTTCGATGTAGGGGTTATCATCACTTTGGCGGAAAAGGTAAGATCTTCCTGCCAGGCGGGTGGTATGCCAGGTGGGGTCCGTTACGCCCCCTGGGATGTGTCGGTAGTCGCGCCATCTATTGGTGACTGGTGGAAGTGGCGAGATATAGGGTTCGCCACACGTTATAACAAAACGATAGATGAAACGTATGTTTTATTGTTTTGAGACATCCATTACTGTGAATTGTAAAGCCCTGTTGGAAATATTCAGTGCTCATGAGTGGGCTTTACAACTCATTAATTAACCGTTTTGGTATTTCATACTTATATTGTCTTTCCTATGCCAGTTCGCAGTGATCCTGAGCGTAGTGTTTGTGCTGGAGATAGCTGCGGCTATCGCAGCGTACAGCCTCCGCGGTCAAGTGACCCGCGTTCTGGACGACAATCTCAGAAGCACCCTGCCTTACTATTATAAGAACGAGGAGGTAGAACGGGCATTCGACTTCATACAGAGCAGAGTGAGTTTATTTCTACACAATTTATTGTATCAATATACATAGGTACGGAACCACGCAACTAAATTCACTCGCGTCTTCACTGACAATTCGTTGTAAAAAGTGCTTCTTATATGTGTTAATAAAGTTAGTTTTGGTATTGGCAATACATGGTGGCGAATGTTTTGATACATCTAATTACGCCGTACACACAGGGGCGTGAAATAAACTGTATCGTCTTATAGATAAAGCTTATTCTTCAATGAAATGTCATTGTCAGTGCGAGCGTATTTACGATTGAAATTCAATACTTATTGATATTGACACAGAGTTCGTTTTGCGTTGTTCGTTACTCACGACTTGCCACCACAGTTTGTGTTTCAACTACCCCGTTATCCCTTAGCTGAACTGCTGTGGTGTCGACGGCTACATGGACTGGCAGGTAGTGACCCTCCCCCCTGACACCACCGGTTTGTCCATCTCCAACATCACCGTCCCCAACTCCTGCTGCGCCGAGACCCGACCCGAACTCTCCGGAGAGCTGCAGGTGGAAGAGTGTGTGAAGCTGTATGCAAACGGATGCCTGCCTAGAGTGATGTACTTAGTATACCAAAGTGCTGGGTTGTTGGGCGCTGGAGCTATGACTATTGCTTTCATCCAGGTGAGTTTAATAGTACTGCCTAATATAATTATATGCTTATAATTACCAAAGGCATTGTAGTGGTTCAATAGTAAAATAAACGAGTTTAACTTGGAGATTTTTGAAGTGATTAAAACAGATTGTAATTAAGTACCCATAACATTGATGGGCATAATACCCAGTTAAATTTAATTTCTTTGAATCAACTCATAAATATTATCAGTCTCATAAATAGGTACCTAGTCAATGACCTTATCATTGGTCACCTTCACTTATTTTTTTATTAATAAATGGGCACACGTAGATAAAAAAAACTAACATTAAATTCTCAGGAATCCCTGTGTTGTTAGCCCGCATTCTAAAACAAGAGCTCTGTTACGGATTGGCTCGGTCGCTCTCTGTCTTATTTCATACGAGAGAAAGAGATATAATACACTTATTCTCTGACATAAGTCTAGTCTTGGCGATCATGCTACTACAACTACTGATCGTAAGAGGCGAGCGAATCCAGTTGACTCTTTGGAAAATGTACTCTATGCTAATATACATAAACTAATACATACATACATAAACATATTAATGTCGTTTCTGTTGTATGCAAATTATCTACAACTAAACTATATTTGACAGTAATAAACTTGTTGCAAAAGCCACGCAACTACATTTGTACGCGTCTTCGATGATAACCCGTTGAAAAATGTGCTTCTTCTTGAGTTACTACAGTTCGTTTTGGTAGTGGCAAAAAATTGGTCACACAAATTTCGACGCGCTTATTTGCTCAGAGCTCTAAAGAAAGAAGAAGTAGTTCTTCTTTTTTACGAAATTATTAAAATGATGAATTTTACCTGCGATTAGCGGGTATTTTTGCCAATGTCGAGTGATTAATAGCAACGACAAATTCAATAAATTTACACAGTATAAATAAAAATGGGTGATGAACATTATATTACAAAAATGAGAGATGTGAATAAGTAGTTACCTGGTACATCTTCTTGACACTGGCAAACACACAATGTGATGCACTGAACTCAGCTAAAGTACCTATTTATTTTATCATTTTCAGATAATCGGCATTGTATTCTCATTCTCGTTGGCCACGTCGATCCGTAAGGCGAAGTCGGAACGCGAGCGCAGACGCTGGGAGATCCAGGAGCGCATGATCAACGCCTACACTTCCCTCAACCCGCCTGATGAGAAAAAAGCACCCGTTGTCTATGTTCCCTTCCATGGACAAACCAAAGCTTAGAATTTTTTAAGTCGATTTAGCTGGATTATTTTCGAGAGGTTGATTTATTTGTATCTATAAATATAGTAAAGTAATAGTTACACGAATGTAAGTATGTAATTGCTAATTGCATGTTTTAATTTCCGAACCCAGTTTTGGTTTACTTTCCAAGAAGCGTTATAAAAAAAACAGATAAATAGGTAATTTGTATATATGTTTAATTAAAGCATTCATACAGTTTAGAATATTTTCCTTGATTCACTTTTTCTATAAAATATTATAGAGTATTTTTGTGGATTATAAAACCCGTATTTAATTCTTTATTTTTTGACTGAAATGTACACCTACCCTCTATTTCAGATTCTACACCCATTATTCTATCAAATGTGTTTAGAATATGTATGATTAACTAAGTATTAAGAAAAAGTATTGTAAAATATTTTTATTTACTCAATATTTTGGTTGTTTTATTTTCTTCCCTAATAAAAGTAAGAAGGTTATATTTTAGATATTTGAATGTTATGTACTTACATTTTGAGTTTATATAGACATGTTTTCATGGATACATTATTGGTCTCGGTTCGCTCGACCGAAGCGAGACCCATAATTTATCCATGCACGTTTTATTTAAATAAGGGTAAAAGTAGTTACTTATAATAGTTATACCTACTGTTATTGAGAAAAAAAAACAAATGTTTCAAAAGTGCCCACATACTTATCAATAAAGTTAACTTATGTTTCCAGATCCTACAAAAATGTCTTTGAACGGTGTCATAAACGAATTTAGGTGTCATAAAATATTCATGTAAATAGGAAATATTTATCTTGCCTTAATAGGTACCTAGGTACTTAGGGAAGGAAATACTGAACATAAATAATTATTACAGTTATTGTAATGCCTACTGCTAACAAGTTAATTGTTTAACTTCAATGAGTAAATAATTATTAGGTTAGGTACTTAGGTACCGTTTCGTTAGACTTGGTTGCTTGAATCATTGAAGAGAGTGGTTGCAAGTTCGATTCCCGCCAATGGCAAATTTCGGAAATGGTATATTCTAATGTCTGTCTGGGTGTATCTGAGATCGCCCCCAGTCCATTGTACGGCACCCAATTACCCATAGTACAAGCTTTGTTTAGTTTGGGATTATACGATGGGTATGTGTTGTCTGGCTTAATTTATTTTATTTTGTTACGTAAGTGATTGATTAGAAAAGTAGGTGAGTACACAATAGTAGGAGGTAAAACCGCTGTACCAAGCCAAAGTAGGTACTGTTGTTCCTTTATAAGCCGGAATCAAACCAGGGACCAGCCGATGCTCAGACATCACGAACTAACTTTGAGTAAAGTAATATTGTTGGTAGAACCTCATTAATTTTAGTTCCCTTGGCACAAAACTAACTGTATTGCCATTCTACTCAAGGTGGTAATAATGAGTGAGCTAGCAATACTTTTCACCGCTGTTAAACTTAGTTTAGGCGTAGTTTGGTGTCAACATAATAAACACCATTGTTGTTAATATCCGCTGGTGCGTCGCGGTGCATGCGAAAGCGATCCCGTGGCGCCCCGATATAAGCGGAAGATGGTACACCGTCGGTTTTTAGTGGGTATACGGCCTTCTGCCGGGACTCCCACATAACCCTGTTACTTCCCCCGAAGTGGCAGGGTATCCATAAAGGATTTTCCGACGTTAAAAAAAATAATTGTTGTTAATATAACAACATAAACTACAAATTTATTATATTTGATAGCACTAATAAAAGTATAGTGGTGTCTATGGAATATTAAAGTTGTACCGATCCATTCTCTACAGGTTAGTTTTCCGTGGATGTTTGTTCAAGATAAGCTAACACTCGATAAATGATATGGCTCTCGCGATAAACACCAGGTGACGTCATCATTGTCACATAAAGTATTTATATGCTTTCATCAATGTACCTACATGTTTCTTTGTCTGCTCATACATAGGTTATCTCTGGGTGGAGGTGATTACACAGCTAAACAAATCTGTCTTAACATGGATTAAGAAAGTATGAGTCCAGGGTTTAAGTAACTATATGTTCTTTCTTACGAAATTAATGAATTGATGAAATTGCCTCGCGGGCAAGAACGCCCGCCTTGAACGTAAGGGGTGCAAGTTAAAATCCCAGGCCCGCACCTCTGAGATAATTTTCATGTGCGAATGTCATTTTCAACAATGATTACCACTTGCTGAACGGTGAAGGTAAACATCTTGAGGAAACCTGCACGTCTATAGCTTTCTATAGCGTGTGAAGTTCATCAACCCGCACTGGGCCAGCGTGGTGGACTATGGCCCAAATCTCCCTCGTATTGAGGGGGAATGTGCCCGGTATAATGGCAGTAGGCTCGCCCCCTATTACATTGGGACCAAATTACATCGGCGAAGTGTGGGCGCATTACAGTGCACCTCTGCCTACCCCTTCGGGGAATACAGGCGTGATGATTTATGATGTATGAAATTGTAATGGTTTAAGATGAGGAATATATCTGCGATTAGGGGTTTATACCTACTGGCAATGCCAAGTGATTAATGGCAAGGAGGCGTTAATTAAATAATTTCCAAACAAAGGCATATCTTTATAAGTAAATGAATACATAGTTATAAATACCTATCGCCTGACAAAACATACTGCTCGTACGATCCCAAACTAAGCAAAGCTTGTACTATGGGTACCATTTACTATGGGATGAGGACGATTTCAGTTACACCAAGAATAGGGCCAATTCCAAAAAGTCCAGGATCTGGGAGTCGAACCTGCAACCACACTGTGCAGTGAGTAAAAGGGGCCTATGCTCAAAACACTAGACTTTTTAAAGGGCATTGAAGTTCAACTAGATTACAGCTAGCATATGCCACATTGTTAATGTATTATGAACATTCTGAACAAACAGTCTCAGTTGGAAAACACGTAGCACCTGTTCGAACATAATAATCGTTATCAGATCAGAGCCGAGTTATCGCCAGCATATCTTCAGTTGCAAGTGAACCGGACAAACACACGGAGTTTAATGTGTTGTCTACAAAATGGCCGTAAACACGCCAACTAATAATGCCAGACTGAAATTCACGAAGACCGAGACGGAGTACAATATGAAATCTATAAGATTTCTCCTGATGACCATCACAGCTATGTTTATTGTAAGTGTTTGATACTCTGTTATTGCTTTGCCTTAAATAATTTTTATTGCGCAATTGATTGAGCAACTGTTCTGTCTAATCCGTGGATTTGCTTTACTAGGCATAAGCTTATCTTCTCTATTTTTGCGTCCCAAAATATATGTATTTATTTTTACCAAGAATAGAATAGAATATCGCATCATATTATTTTGATGACGAACGACATTTTGGTTATCTATAAAATCTTCTAACTTAAACTACCAGTTCGCTAAGTAAAGCTTATCATTGTCAAAAATTGGTTTCTGTAGTTACAAGCATGGGGATTAGACTTCAACCTTTGACAACTCTGTTAACTAGGGTAGTATTAGTAGACTATGAAAAATTGACAACTGCTGTATCGTTTTCATACTTATGGTCCTATTTGCATTAGTACCTACACGACGAGTAGTCGTTGACTTACAAAATGAATATAAACTATACTTATAGACCCTACGGTATGTTTTATAAGACCAAAACAGCTGACAGGTGCGTCAATACGTGACTAAAGCCCTCGGCACACAGGGGCGTCAACGCTCGCGTGTCAATATATTTTCCAATACGAAGAGTGGAGCCGTTATCAGTACTCTAGATACTCTATGGATATTTCACATTTGGCATTGTCAATAAGACAAATGAAAAGTTAAAAACATACTTTGTAGTAATTAGGTATGTAACTATAAGCTAATTCTTTCAATTTAATTACTTTACACAAAGTAATTCCCCATAAAACGATTATAGCAAGATAGCGTGCACTGTCTATCTTTAGACGACCTCGATATATACACACATCATAACACATGTACCTACCTAGCCTAAGGTTCTTTATCAGTGTTTGTTTCTATAGTCTGAAACACGATATATAGGTATATTGCTGATAAATAAAAAAGAAAGTATTTCTTATCACTTGAAAAAGGTAAACCTTAGGTACTTTATGAATAAGATTATTTAAAATGATTGTTGTAAACTCGAAGTGTTATATCAAATGACTAACCTATTTATTCAGCCTGTGAGTAAATATATCATACTCATCGTATGATCACAGACTAAGCAAAGCTTGTACTTCGCTCTAATTGGTTGCGGGTTCGAATCCCGTCAATTTTAAATTTCGGATATTGTCTTCCGGATTTTCCTGGTCTGGCTTCAACTGAAATCGTCCCCAGTCGATTGTATGGTACCCATAGTACAAGCGTTGCTTAGTTTGTACCATACAATCGACTGGAGTCGATTTCAGGAACACATACTCACCGTATGATTCCAAAATCATACGGTGAATATGTGCTGTATGGGTTTTTCGATGAACTCACAATCACTCATAATAAGTGCATTCTTTTTAAAGTGGCTTTTTGGCTATTGGATTATATTTTTTATCTCGATACCAATATGATATATTATCCTTTAAATGTTCTCAGGTGATAGCTGGTCTCATGATAGTCCTCGGTAACTCGGTCTACGCTCATTACCACAACTACTCATTCTTCTATGATAGCGTGAAGGTGGGCAGGTTCTCCACGCCTTCGTCGCTATGCGTGTTCCTCGGCCTGGCCCTCCTGCTAGTGTCCTTATTCGGCTTCTTCGGCAGTTTGAAGATGAGCACGTGCATGGTCAATGTGGTAAGTGAATTTCACAAATAGTGCATGTATGGTTCCTAAATCGATTCCGGTTAATTGGATCCGTCTAAGCTTCTACAGGTGTTCTTCTTTTTTTACGAAATGAGTGAAATTATGAAAGTCAATTGAAAATGGATTCTGAGCAACTTATGAGTGCGAAATAATAGTGTGACTTATGTCAGGGTAAACCACGAATGATTTACGTACTTAATAAAAAAAAATTGCTGCCGGTTTTAAAAATGCAATTTATCTCAAACAACAACAACTCTCAACAATCTTACACAAATATTCGTTCAATTAAGTACCTAATTATTACGTATTATAACATATGTATGTGGTCAGTTGCCAGTTGCAGTGATTCATATTTAAACATCAGATTAAGGCGTTTCCATAAGTTGAAGAAACCAGACAGTACCTACTTAACTAACTTACTAACGATATTTTCTCTATGTTTCAGTACGCCCTAATTCTAACATTGGTCTTAATCATGAAACTGGTGGTAGTGATCCTGGCATTCACGATGGACGCCGACACGATAATGAAGTACGTCGAGATTCCGATGTGGGACTATCCCGACCCTGAGGTTATTGCCGAAATAGATAATCTGCAATATTCGGTATGTAACTAACTTTAGATAATTCAATCCGAACAATATAATTGGAACGTAGTTCCTTACGGCGCGTTGCGAAAGAGGGCTAGACGGAAAAAAATAAGACTAAAAGTGTCGACCGACACTTTTACATATGTGTGTGTGATTTTTATTGTAAGACACTTTTACATATGTGTGTGATTTTATTGTATATGTACATTTATAAATCGAAATCGAATTTTATTGTATACATACATGTATACAATAAAATTCGATTCGAAGTCAAAGTCGTTTCGATTTCGATGTGTGTGTGTGTGTGTGTGTGTGTATGTATATGTACAATTTTTTTGCTTTTTTTATTTCAAAAGGAACTTCGTTCCATTTGGGTGTCCCTTGACACTTGACACTTGAATTGCAGCATGAACCTACAGAATATTTTTGCAATGGAAATAATATTCAATATTATGTTCGACTACAGTTTGATGTTGCGGTTTCAATTCCCACTAGCGGAATATTTAGTAATGTACCTTTCCGGAATTAGCTCTAGTCTGGTTGTAAGTAGGATCGCCCTCAGTACATTGTATGGTGCCCATAGTACTAGCTAAGTTTATGATCGTACGATGATATAAAATATATTATATCATCGTACGATCCACACATATGTATTGACCAACGTTTCTTCTTTTTACTATGGTAGAAAAACCGGATGATAGTTCATTGACATTTGTATCGTCACCAGCTCGGCTGCTGCGGCAGGGACTCCTACCTGGACTATATGAACTGGAACTACGAGAACGCTACTACCGTGGTGGTTACAAACACCATCGACGGTGACCTGGTGACGATGGAGATCCCGGCCAGCTGCTGCGTGACTGCGACCGATGGGTACTGCACTAGGATGTGGTCCAGTGGCTGCGTGAGCGCACTCGTCAACTTGTTGGCGCAGAACGCTATTGTGATCGGCGTGTTGGGCATTTCGGTGATGTTTATTAATGTGAGTTGATTTGATTACTTGTACTTAAGAGAAGAGTGATATTGTACCACTGTATTGCTAATTTTAAACAATAACCGCGATAAATATAATAGAGTATGGATATGGTTTCATTTTTAACCGTCTTAAAAAGACTGGGGTTTTAAATTCGACCCGTACATTTTTTTAAATGATACTTTATTTACAGTTACTGGGCATAATATTCGCCTTACTCTTGGCACGTTGCATTCGCAAGTTGAAGAGCGAGCGGGCTCTCATGCTGTGGAAGATCAAGGAGCAGGTGATCCTCGCGCGCCAAGCCGAGGAGAGCCACAAGAAAGACGAGAATCAAGTGTACATACCTCACGCGGATTCTAGCATCGCTTGAACTATGTAGAGACGTGCCAACCGACTTGTCGGCTCTGTACGCCAAGCACACACACCAAGACTAGACTTATGTCATGGATTATGTCACTGTATATAGATAGATAACTCCTTTGTTCCACCTCTTAAAGTAATAGCAACTATGCGTATATAAACGATATACATTTGAAGTATTATAATGGGCGGCCTTATGATGGTGATCTCTACAAGGCCAGGACAGGTTGTGCTAAACAAATAGGTACTAAAACATAGATTAATATAAGTATATGTATTTACTTAGCTATGAACGACTAATTGTGTAAAACAAATAATAGCTCAATACTTCACTGTCTTATTTCATTGGTTAGAAAGACACAATATTGACGTATTCCTTGATATAAGTCCAGTCTAGGCGCAGATGCTACTCGTGCTGTTTAAGGTCGGCGCGTTGTCATCGTAATATTAAGACCTGGGTCAATGGAGCCGCCAAGACGCGCGATGCAAATATTATACCCATACGAAAACGGACTGTATTACCTTAAAGAAGAAGATCATTCTTCAACTAATTGTCACGGAATACGTGAGACAATTTTCAGCGCGTCGCAAGACTTATCGCAGTAATTATATCTTTATGTATATAGTCACAGAGTTCGTTTTGGTATTGGCATTTTGCAGCGCGTTATCACGGCCTTGTGTGGGAGCTTAATGCTATATTTATATAAATAAAACAAAATGTTTGGTCTATTACAGATTTATTATCTGTAAATAATCTATTTATAAATTACACACGTTATTACAATAAATTAATCTAATTATACACTATAATATTGGTGAATCCATCACTGTCTAAGTTAACATATTAATCATACTATTGTATATGTCAAAGGTATGTTAAACCTAGTTATTTTTATGTACTCTAGTAAATACTTTGTAAATAAAAGGTAAAAAAAAAATCAACCGAACGTTTTTCATACTAATATTATATATAATGAGGAAAGATTTGTATTTTTGTATGTGACGAATAAACTTAATAAAAACCGGCCAAGTGCGAGTCGGACTCGCGCTCGGAGGGTTCCGTAGCATTATCTATAAAAACGGCAAAAAAATCACGTTTTTTGTATGGGAGCCACCTTAAATATTCATTGTAATCTGTTTTTTAGTACGGCAACAGAAATACATCATCTGTAAAAATTTCAACTCTCTAGCTATCACGTTTCATGAGATACAGCCTGGTGACAGATGGACGGACGGACGGACGGACAGCGAAGTCTCAGTAATAGAGTTCCCGTTTACCCTTTGGGTACGGAACCCTAAAAACTACTGGACCGATTTCAAAAATTATTTTGCCGTTAGAAAGGTACTTTATCACTGAGTAACATACGCTATATTATAAACCCGTGTGAAGTCAGGACGGGCCGTTAGTTATAAATCTTCTCATAGACTGCAACTAAAACTTACCACAGGCTAAATACATCAGTGGGGTTAGCACAAATGTCAAGACAAGACCTTTGTCACGGATTTGCTCGCTCGCTCTCTGTCTAATTTCATTCGAGAGAAAGAGACAACATCAAGATAATTTCATACGAGGGAAAGAGACACCATTAGGATACTCTGTGATATACGTCTAGTCTTGGCACATACAACTACAGATTGGGTGGTTATTGCTATCAATATTGGTTAGAAACCAAAAAACATGGCGGAATTTAATTTTGACAGGTGTTTGAAACTCGTTTGCAAAAGAATTACGTAATCACCCAAACGGATACCACAAATATAGATTAAAACATAATTTCTGAATGTTATTTTAATGCAACATAACACTAAAACAAGATGTCAAAATCTATTACCTTGTAAAATACTTGTTTCGTATAAAACGTAAAATAAATAAACGCGATAAAATCCGTAAAATAGTTTAATTTCAATGTATAGTATTCGCGTAAATATAAGAAAACAATATGTGAACCAGTACGGACTGGAAATCGCAAACAAAATACGTCGGTTGGAAGATCTCAAGACTAAACGCGCAAGATTTACAACATCTTTAAATTTCTTGAAGAGATGCCGAGACCACAATCTCATTCCTACGTGTGCCAAGATATCTGCAAAGAAGGACATACGAGGAAGCGTTAAAATCCTAAACCAGGCGAGTAAAAAGTTAAATAAACGCGATAAAATCCGTAAAATAGTTTAATTTCAATACTTGTTTCTATAAGTAAAACATATTAAAAGAACATCAAATTATTTAATAAACTTGATGGATAATGTTCTTATTAAATTATTTATTAACAGTATCACCTTATCCATACAGACTTTGGATGTAGGTATGTGTTAATTATTAAACATATATATAAAAAAAATCAATGCCACTTTTCGTTGCAAGCTAACTCCTAAACGGCTGGACCGATTTGAATGATTATATTTGTATGCGTTTGGGTGGCACCATGGATAGTTTAGATTCATAATTAGACCCGGTAGGTGGCGTTGTTTTCGTATGCCACTCATTCTAAGGCGGTACGAAGTTCGCCCGGTCAGCTAGTTAAACATATTATATTGTATCTAGAAATGTGTTATATATAATAATAGACAGAAATATTCCATGTATCATGCTGCTTTACATAGTTATTTTTAACACAACTCAAAAATAAATATCTTTCTATAAACACATCGACACCTCCATGGACTAAAATTGTAATTATTTTTTCTTACTTTTTGGTGGACAGCAGTGGTAGCCGAGCGGTCGAAGACAGCAGTGGTAGCCGAGCGGTCGAACGCACACCTTGCAAATCAAAGTGTGCAGGTTCATACCCCGGCTCGCACCTCTGGGTTTATGTGCGATTCTCATTTTCATCCGAGATTACCACTAGCTATGAAACGGTGAAGGAAAACATCGTGAGGAAACCTGCACGTCTACAGAAAGGCGTATGAAGTTCACCAGCCCGCACTGGGCCAGCGTGGTGAACTATAGCCCAAAAATCTCCCTCGTATTGAGGGAGAATGTGCCCGGTATAATGGCAATAGGCTCGCCCCCTATTATATTGGGACCAAAAATACATCGGCGAAGTGTGGGCGCACTACAGTGCACCTCTGCCTACCCCTTCGGGGAATACAGGCGTGATGATGTATTTATTTATTTTATATTTATTTTGATGTATTTACTTTTTGGTGAGATCAAAAATAAAGTTTAAAAAATTGTGTCATCTCAAGGTTGATTCCTGCAATATTCTTAAGTGTTGTTATCCGTTGTTTCTAGGTATTATATTGTATTTCATTGAAAAAATATTAATCATTAGTTTTAGTAATAAGGGGTCACAATGTTTTTGCACGATGTTCTTTCGTTTTTTTTTGGTGAGTTACAATGCTTTTTTGTTACTTTATTATACAGAAAAGCAAGCAGTGGTAGCCGAGTAAGCAGTGGTAGCCGAGTGGTCGAACGCGCGCTTTGCAAATCAAAGTGTGCAGGTTCAAACCCCGGCTCGCACCTCTGGGATTTATGTGCGAATCTCATTTTCATCCGAGATTATCACTTGCTATGAAACGGTGAAGGAAAACATTGTGAGGAAACCTGCACGTCTGAGGGAACTTGTCTAGATCTCGATAGATGTGTGAAGTCTGCCAACCCACACTGGGCCAGCGTGGTGGACTATGGCCTGAAATCCTCCTCACATTGAGGGGAAGCCCGTGCCCAGCAGTGGGACGTTAAAAGGGCTGTAGTAGTAGTAGTATACAGAAAAAAATACTTTACATAAATGCAGCATTAGAAGTCAATTTGTCAAAAAAATATTAGTTACAATGATATTGCATGGGGGTGTCGAAATACTCAACTTATTTACCTAGACTAAGTAACGCTTATAATTTAGGTACCTTATAATGGTCTGGAGTGAGCCGAGTTACATGGTAACTTCTACGAATACCATTTGCAAAGTTTGCCGCAGACGGGAATCAAACCCGCAACCCACTCGTTGTAGTAAGCCTAACAGCTTACGCTTGAACTAATAGAACAAGCCGTCATCGTGGGCTTATACTTTATCTACAAGCATGGTACACGAGAAAAATAACAAAGTTTTTACTTTTACGTGTCTTGGAAAATGTACCTTGTGTCAATGCATATAAAGATCGAATGCCTGTAGCTAAAAAACACGTAACTAAATTACTTGCGTCATCAAACGAATGACATTTCGTTGAAATATAAACTTCTCCCACGAGTAAATACAGTTCGTTTTTGCATTAGCAAAAAAAAAAAAATATACGCGTACGTTACATTTTCCATAAAGGTACCTTATGTGTACTTATACTTAACTAAATGTGTACAGGTTGTATCAGAAGTCCGAAATACACGGTATACGGTACGAAGTATACGGTAGCTCATATGTGGATGCTTAATGAAGACAGATTATACCTAACTAACATTGTCCAACAGTGTCCAAGTTATAGACCATTGAATATTTGTCCGTAGCAGTGGTAGCCGAGTGGTCGAACGCACGCTTTGCAATCAAAGTGCGCAGGTTCTATCCCCGGCTCGCACCTCTGGGTTCCATGTGCGAATCTCATTTTCATCTGAGATGATCACTTGCTAAGAAACGGTGACGGAAAACATCGTGAGGAAACCTGTGTGCCCGGTATAATGGCAATAGGCTCGCCCCCTATTACATTGGGACCAAAATACATCGGCGAAGTGTGGGCGCACTGCAGTGCACCTCTGCCTACCCCTTCGGGGAATACAGGCGTGATGATGTATTATAATATTTGTCCCAGGTATCGTGTTCTGGCCTTTGGGTACATCCATGACCCATCAAGCAGTGGATACTACGAAGGGCGGCCACCAATATTCGCAAAACAGTACATGTAAATTTTACATAGAACTCGAGATATTACAAGTTATAGAAATCGACGACGGAAATAAAGTTGAAAAAACCATGATCGAATTTGAACAAAATATTTTATAGTTCGCAATTAATATTTCGGACTTCTGAAACATCCTGTATATTATAAAAGTAAACTGGGAATATAATACTGGACATGCATTCACTATACTTTTGGTAAATTAGGAATACAGTAGATCACCGACACTGCATTATAATTAAAACCTTTTTGGCATCAAATCATTTCACAAACAAAATATACCATGCACTTAGCCTAATATTATATGAGATGCTTTGGAATGACATTTAACTTATCTCAATTTTTATAAAGGATAGCTCCTAGTATGTTGTAGAGGGTTGGCTGAAAATCAGCGCTGGGGGAGATTAGTTCCCCCCCAGCACGTGCTGAGCCAATACCTTTTCGGCACAGTTCGCACTGAGCTCTTTTTCTTTCCTTTTCTGTGTATTGTATAAGTTTCATATTCTCTGTGTGCTTTGTTTGCTTTGCTTTGTCTGTGCCGAATAAATGTTTTTTCTTTCTTTCTTGTTGTGGTTGTGACCACAATAACCAAACCTCTACCACTGTTGGTGGGATCAACCCTAACAGAGGAGGGGTCTCTTGTCCTAAACAGTTTGGGAATCCCTTACAACAATAAATTTCTACAAAGTTAAAGTTTTAATTTTCATTATTCCATTGTACTTAGTTTTGTGATCCCAAAAGTTTTTGCCTTTAGATCTTATAATGTACCCTAGGTCCCGGTGGGGGCCGTTGAGGTATGTCGGAGTGAATTCCCTGTAGGCTATGCATACTCTCCTCGATGTGATGTCTTCGCGGAGCACACAGTGTTCCCAATGGTAGCGTGATTCTCCATATATAATTATTAGCGATCTCCTGTAATAAGATTTAATACAATATGTAATTGAAAACAGCTTAGTATAGTGGTTAGTTAGGGTAGTAGCGTGAGTGTAGGCTGCTCGGGTCACTGCAACTTTTGCGGGGTCAGAAGAGTCTTATCAGAATTTGGCTGGTTGCAATTGGGATCGCCCCTAGTCCATTGCACGGTACCCATAGTACAAGCTTTACTTAGTTTGGGATCATAAGATAGATATGTGCTGTCTGGCAATCATTTTGGTGATATTTAATTTATCGTACAACTAATTTGGGTTTCACATTAACTCATTTTGTAATTATTCTGGTGAATAATAAATTTTATTTTATTTCTGATCATGATTTAGAGGTGACATTCTACAATGACCTTTTTTTGCCAAATCTAAAATGGACTGTCAATGACGAGAGCGCATTTATTCCCGTGGTCACGTGTCCTTTGCCACAGACATTTAATCTTTATGCATATTAGCACAGAGTACATTTTGAAATGAAAAAAAGTAAAGTAACTTAGCTTGGTAGAGAACTAAATCAAACTCTGTGTCTATACAAATAAAGATGGAATGTCTGTGGCGATTACAAAATGCAAATATTTTGTAAAAAAGAAAATCGAATTAGCTGGCTAATGAACTAAATCAATCCCTGCGCCCATATAAATAAAGATTGAATTTCTGTGGCCCTGTTACAACTGGCTTTGCTGCTAATGTTAATGACCTCATGTTATCTGTTTGATTGAAAACATAGAGTCAAATCTTTATTTTTTTTTAATTATGTACATGTTGTTATAAACAAGTTTTGTTATTTCACAATATTACCTTTAAAAGGTGATATTTATAACAACATTTTTGTCTAGTCATCAGTACCTAGTGTCTTAAATACATATAAGGGGGTAAATACACATTATTATTAGGGTGCAAAATAGAGGAGATAATTTCATCCTTAGTAAGGCATATCCATAGATTAGACCAAATATATAGGTTTCCATTCTGTAAATATGGATTCTATATCAAGGTGTGAAAGGCTGTTCGACTTAAGCAACACTTTTGGGCAATATTGACTTATACTAGCTGTGCCCGCGGTTTCACCCACATTTATTGTTACTGTGTGGTAACTGGTGGTTCCTCAATATTTTTTTTTTAAATCGTTACCTACGAGTCGACAGTTCCTGAGATTAACATGATCAACCAAACAAACAACAAACTCTTCAGCTAATTTTTCTGTGTCAAATGAGTATGCTCTCCCATAAAGTTAAAAAAATGAAACTTAAGGCATTTTAAGCAGCTGAGCATCAGCTAGCATTTTAAGCCTTTCACCCCCAATATGTTACAATGGGTGGTCCAGTGTGATGTTGATACCCATAAAACTTTTAAGCCTTATAATTGTGTCTTCCTGATTATAAGGACTTGTTTGAGCCCTGCACGGGACGTATACAGCCCAGAAAACAATAAATGATTTTAATTATGTGCAACAAGTTAAGTAATATTATGAAATACCTCGGCATTGGTATCCTTATGATGACATCACCGTCGATTGATGATTTTGATGAATCAAGCATAGACAACTCCATGCCTTTACCGTCCATCACAATGCTGCCATCTTTGCTGACAACTGGGTAATACTCCTCTGCACAATACAGATTATACTTCTGTGTTTCACCCCTATGAGCAGTCATAGTCAACACAGAGTCCGATAAAAAGTTTACAGTGACTATTCTCTCGCCCCAGATCCAACAATCATCAATATGGGGGTCGATAGAAGCACCCTTCATGGGGTCATACTCCAAGGAACACTGCTCAATAACTTCGTAATGTTTCAACAAATCTATTGTGCGAAATCTATCTTGCAAACATTTAGAAAACTCTGGAAACCCTTCGAAAGCACCGACAACAACTTTTTTCTTTTTAAAATTAGTTTTCGGACCGAAATTCTGTTTCCTTCTACCGCTTTGGGAGATATCCCATGGCATCTCATCGATATTTTTCATAAGGTTATTTTCCTCATCTTTGGTTATAAAATCTAGTTGAATGTATACACCTGGGTAGTCTATTGGGTTCCCCACGTGGTGGGGATGTACTTTGTAAGAGTTTAGATCCCATCCCGGCCAGGCTTTGTTGCAATAAGGGCAATAAACATAACCTTTGTTTTTATCCAACTCCAACTGCAGTTTTAACTTCTCAGCTCCGTATTGCGTCTCACATATCAAGCAGGTCCTACAGCCCTTGCAACCGCAAGGACGAGGCTTGGTCATAATTGTGAACTTTAGAACGTAATAAGTTATTTTATTACACTGATATTGCACTGTTGCACTGAAATTGTGAAATAGTGTGAAATATTCTGTGATCGATCGGCTTTTGTACGGAGCACAGATAAAATAAGACAGATAATTAGCGCGTGACACTGACAGTTTGTCAGACAGCTCTGTGACAAGCATCAGAACTAGCTAGAGCTATTGTAAAGTTTTAAAAACCGCTAATAATTGTATGTATCGGTTTTTAAGATTTGCTTAACTTTGTTATTTCTGTGTTCTGTGTTCTTAATAGATTACTTTATGGAAAACGGATGTTTAATTCAACCCATTTTTGTTTTTCAAGGATAAATAAAGTGGCAATAATATTATTAGATATTTTTTTATTTCATAAAAACCAATTACAATTTAAAATAATGAAATACATACCTACATAATGATAACTAAAATGTTACGAAAATGATCCCTCTTTGAAAAAAGTTTCTTGATGGTCCTTGTAGCATACATGATACCTATATACTGTTGAACAATACTATAAGTAAAATAATTAAAATAATAATCTACATATTTAAAAAATATCAATGTTACCTATCTACTTATTTATCTAGTGTGGGTGAAAGAATTTTTGAATAATGTGGTTGATTTTTAAAAATATTAACTACGAATCGAAACATATATTATTTATATTACCTTATACATAACTTTGCATATTATAGGTACCTACTTCACTAAAACAAAAATAATGTGTCAAGTACAAGTTCATCAAAACTTCTTTGCGAAAAAAATCTTATGAAATTGCTTAGAACACTTATAAAAAAAGATTGCAGAAGAATTGGAATAAAACAACAGGCACCTATATTTTTCTAAGGGGTACCTACCTAGAGTAAATTTATATTTCAATTTACGATACGACTTTCTACATTTCTGGTCGGTCCAGTAACATTAGGTATCGAATCTAGGTATAGGTACAGTTATTGTAGCCAATGACGATGGTCTTATTCAATACAATAGGGAAGAACTGCACTAAGTAGGTCCTGGCTAACATGTAATAGGTCATCCGCACTATCTACACTGCCACCGTCGAACCGATATTGCTGTACGCGGCTAGCGCGTGGGCTCCTGCCAGCAGAAAGGTTTATGTGCGAAAACGCCTGAACGCCGTCCAGAGGGTTTTTGCACTTAAACTATGCAGAGCCTACAGGACAGTGTCACTGAATGCCGCCCTGATACTGGCTGGAATACTCCCACTTGACATTCGCATCAGAGAGGCAGCGGCCCTCTACGAAGCCAAGAAGGGGGTGTCTCAGCCAGTACTAGGGGAGAGGGTAATGGAGACGCCTACACCATACACCGAGATGCCGCACCCGGCCAAACATCTAAGTCTGCAATTCGAGAACCTTAATAGCCAGGATGACATAAACAGCAAAGTAGACAGTGCAGTACAAATCTACACGGACGGGAGTAAGATTGAGGGCAAAGTTGGAGCTTCATTATCCATATGGCATAATGGAGCAGAAACGAAAGCCCTCAAACTTAACCTCTCACCGTACTGCACCGTCTACCAGGCTGAACTACTAGCCATATGCCGGGCCAGAAAAGTGGCGTTACTAGGAACGGAGATCAGCTATGCAATAATAAGCGATTCGAGAGCAGCACTCGAGACCATCACCAACTACAGCACTCTTCACCCACTAGCCGTCGAAACCCGGAAAAATATCGCCAACACTAAACTCCAGAATAGGGACATTTCCCTATTCTGGATAAAAGCACATGTAGGGATTAAGGGGAACGAGAGAGCAGACCACTTAGCTAAAGAAGCAGCTCTTAAACTGAAGTCACGACCCCACCACGACCGGGTCCCGGTCTCATTCGTTAAGCGACAAATCCGAAAGGACTCGCTTGACGAATGGAACCGGAGATACCGGTCAGGCGAGACCGCGAAAGCCACAAAAATCTTCTTCCCGGACGTTATAGAAGCCTATCCCACAGTTAGAACACTTCCAGTCGACAGCATACTAACACAAATACTGACGGGGCATGGTGGGTTCTCTGAATACTTGAACCGATTCAAGATTAAAGAAGACCCATCATGCATATGTCAGCCTGGCACTCAAGAAACTCCAAGTCATATACTTTTTCAATGTACACTATATGAATATAAGAAACTCAGAACCGAATTTCAACTAAATAGTAAACTAAGGATTGATAACGTAAACATACTAATTAAAGATAAGAAAAACGGAAAAATTATATTAGAATACTTTATAGAAATAGCCAAAATAGTTATAAATAGAAATAAGACATAAAAAATATAATGATGTCAACATATTGTAATAATATGTATTGTCAACAGTAATCCAAATACAAAAAAAAAAAATATAGATAACAAAAGTAGAGTATTAAAAACATTTATAAATGTACAATCTAATAGAATAGGTTATAGTATTAGTTAAAATATAATAAGCTAAGAGAACAAGAGATAGAGTAATTAATATATATAAGCAAAACTTAAATTGTTACATTCACCCTAATATAAGCAAAGTCTCTGATAATATCAGAGGATATAGCTCGCGGGCCGGCCCAGTATTGCGCCCGGACATTAAAAAAAAACATGTAATAGACCGTTTTTACTTTTTCTACTGATATAGCAGATATCATTTATTTTTAATGTACGGTTATTATTTTGTAGGAGCAGGGAATTGTATCTATAAGTTTGTCGTACCTCATAGCTTGAATAGCTAGGCAAAGAAAACAGTTAAGTCCTATTTTTTAGAGTAGTAGGTAAAATGTAGGTTAAGAGTACCTACTTGAAGTATAGTTACATAGTTAGCTTATAAGTTCATACGCATTGTTTTGTTATTTATGATAAAATGTTCCATAGTGTACAAATATGTAAAAGAACGAAATACAAAAATTTTGTTCGTGGCCTGCCACGAACTGTAGATTTTTAATAATTTTAATACTAGGCTACATTTATTTATGTAAATAATCCTATAATCATTATTTATTTAATAAATTGTGCTTCACTACTATAATATTAAAATAATAGTTTGTGTGACCAATTTAATTGTATTCAAGACCGTGATAGTATTCTGAAAAAATACTTACAAAACCTATTTATATAAATAAGTACCAATATAATTTAAATATATTAGATTTTGTGAGTTCAATAGCGTTTAAAAAAACTTTATTCATTCTGTATGTCATCTGCACCAGCAACTACTGCTCTGAATATTCTATTATTCTTGCAAATAACAATATTTTATCATAAATATACTTTTATGTAGCTAATAGCGTAATTTAAATGTATGCGAATTATTTTTATAAGCAAATTTAAAATGGCAGTGTCTGATATTTAATAATATTTACAAAATGTTTGAATACAATCCTTGTAAATATATTTGTAGTTGTTTAACTCGGCATCATTCGATGTGTGCAATGTTTTTCTCTGCAACTGACCCAGTTTAGGGATACAAAACAACATTTGGTAATGTTATCATCGCTGAGATTCAATCAGCGATTTCAAATCAGTGACTCAACTTCATATCTTCGATCTTCAATCGAGTTCGTCAAAATCCAGCACCTTAAATGTGGGGTGTGATATGAGCGCGTGGGGCGGCGGCGAGGGGGTAGGCGGTGCTATAATGACCGCTGGAGGCCGCTGTCCCTGCGCAGCTTGATGCTAATCATCCACAAGCTCCCACAGCATGAGAGCAGCGTCAGTGCCACCCGTGCTTATCATACAGCGATCATTGAACAGAAAACGAGCGCTGTATATGGTCCCACTGTACACTTTGACCTCATTATACTCAGCTTTGGGGCTCGCACACGGATACCTTTAGGAACGAAAACAATATTGTATCAATATTTTGCATTTTAGACATGATTAGATATTACCAGCGACAAACTAAGCTTGGTTTAGGAAAAAAAGAAAATAATGATGTAATGAAGTAAATAATAATTACCTAAATAGTCTAATATATCCGTCTAAATCACCGCTTACGAGGAGATCGTGAGCAGCTGATCGGCTTGCTGTTGATATCAGAGTTGTCATGGGATAGAAACGGTTATTCCAAATACCTAAAAAAAACACAGCGTTAGATAATTAATCTTCCTATCATTATGATATGTATGATATGGAGGTACACCAATAGGGGTATGATATACGGATACAGACCCGATACAAGAAAGCCAACTGTCGAATTGTAAGTAGACCATTTAGCATCCTTCATAGCTATCGGACTCTTTTCGGGTGACAAAGATTTAATATCCCCTAGAAACAAAAACGTGAGCATTAAACATCTATGGAGTATACAGATTTAAATAGTTAGAATAGGTGTTTTTGTAATAAACCACACTTACAAAATGCAAGGTCATAATCAGCAGTGACAGTTTGCAAGTAATTCCCATCAAGACTCCAGTCGAGTTGTACGAGTGGTTGGGCACCACGGATTTTATTAGATTTTTTGTACGAAAATCCATCTCGGGATACTCGGAATAGATAAATACTACCATTTTGAGATCCTATAGCTAGAGTATCACCGGCTGAAATATAAAAGGGAACATAAAAAATTACAAGGTGTTTATTTTTGACAAACTTGATCGCCTGTGAGTGAATTATTGCTTTACCAGAATTATATTGAAGACAGCTCAAGGGGGATCCACAAACTCGGAGAGTAGCAACATGTGTGCCAGCATCAGCGTTCAATACCACCAGATGGCCTTCAGTGCTGCCGGCGGCTAAAGCCCCACCACTTGGATGCCAAGCTAATGATACACATTCATAGCCACACTAAAAGAAATATGAGTTTTTTAATGTCGTTTTAAAAAAAAGCAAAACTCGGTTCGTAAATTTACCAAGAATACGAAAACTCTACCTGGGTGGCGAACACCAACTTGTGTCCTTTCCATAAAGCGATATTTTTGTCGTTCCCAGCAGTAGCAAACATTTCGTCATCCGGATGAACAGCCAAGCCCAAAAGTTGTTTGTGATGTCCAAATATTATCTTTTTACATAAAACAATATTAGCAAACAAGTATAAGGCTGTACGCAAGCGAAAAAAAAGGTGTTCTACTTACTTGATTAAACCGCCTCTGCAAAGAACCTTCCATTATATTGTTGCGAGTTGTTCCAACGTACAAGTTGCCATCATTTCTTCCAGGCCTCTGAGGATAAATACTACGCACTCCGCCAACTGATTCTGGTAACTGAAATCACACATCAGCATCATTGTAACTATTATATTACGTAAAGAAATCCCTTATATAAATACATTACAGATTGATATTACAAACCTTAGTATCAGTAATTCTCTTGTAATTTTGCAATGAATCCCACGCTGCTATTTTCCTATCCTTTTCACCTCCCGATATAAGGGTACCTTCAGATAGCATCACTAAAGAGCTGATGCCTTTGATGTGAGCCTAAGAAATAAGTAGTAACAACTATGACTATTACTGATATCACTAAGTAATAACCTTACGTTGCTAATAATCTTAAAGAAAAGTCAACAGTTTAGTAGTGTAAACCTTATACAAGTAAAAACAAATATTCTCAGAAAAAAATATGACTACTTTACTTTACCTCAAATTCCATTCGTACGAAGTAAGCGCCATCGCTATCAACGCTATAGATTGTAATAAATCCATCACTATCTGCAGTTACTACGTCACCGTCTTGTTCAAACTGCAAGGCGGTTACATGGGTGCGCGATGGCTGAAAACAATAATAGTTAAAAGTGTATTTTTTGTTATATAAACGATGCATGAGAACAATCATTACCTATGTATTACTGTAGTACCACTTAATTGATTTTATTTTATATATTTTATGTTTTGTTTTTACATTTTCAGAACATGAATAAATTTAGTGCACATAATTAATGGCAATAATATTTTGGTCTTTAACGATGAAAACCGATAATTTCCGTATTTTTACTGTAACGCTACTCTACTATCACCTTTCCATTTCTTGAAAGGCGGCAAAAGAAATCGAAAAAAAATACTCATGTATTAAAATCTTAAACTTAGAATAAAATTTAATTACCGGTTTAATAATATCAGTGCGTTCAAAGAATCCATCTTTCCGTCGGTTCCAGAATGCCAAGTGCCCCTTGCCGTGTGTGATGAGCAGATTATCGTCGAGTGGATGAAACGCGGCACCTGTTAGCTCTTCTTGCAAAGTCTGCGAATAATTTTAAATTTATAGTAGTACATGATTACAGTACCTACCTAGTTAAAATGGCGTAAATTTTAGGTCTGTGGTAATAAGTTTTAAGGGTTCCGTACCCAAACCCTATTATTAAGACTCCACTGTCCGTCTGTCTGTCTGTCTGTATGTCTTTCCGTCTGTCACCAGGCTGTATCTCATGAACATGACATTTTCCGCTATAACAACAATCACTAAAAACAGAATAAAATAAATAGTTAAGGGTGTTCCCAATTCCCATATAACAAACGTGTTTTTTTTGCTCGTATTTGCTCGATAATGATAACGGCAACAGGTAGACGCTTGAAATATTCACAGAATGTTAAGTTATATTATTCACTTTAAAAATAAATAATATAATTAATATTTACGGTGGTTTCCCATACAAAAGACATGATTTTTTTGCCGTTTTCATAGATAATGGTACGGAACCCTTCGTGCGCGAGTCCGACTCGTACTTGGCCGGTTTTTTATATCACACGTTTTAGAATTCAAATGTTTGGAATTCGCAGCTCAGCCATCGAATACAACCTTCTTAAAATCATATAAAATATCGATTAATGTACAAAAAGAATCGCTCACATGTACAACATCATGAAACCATACCAACCACCGTGTCGCGTGACCGATAAGATGTTACTTTTGCAATTACTAAGAATTATTACACAGCTTCGAAGAAAAAATATAATTTTCTCGAGTTATAAATACGCAGGTCAATCGTAGTTTACTATGATGGAGTGAGACTTTGCATGGTACAGTTAGGCGATATAAGAAAGTGATGTTTTATAAGCGTGTTTTATATTAATAACTACGAATGATTTCACACCCAAATTTCTTCGTTGTAGATTCGTTATCGTATAGGTAGGTACTGTAGTGATGGTTATTTATTATTGTTACTTAATATGTAGGTAGTTATAAAACTATGTACGGTATTACTTTAATGAAATAAACGACAGTGCTAAACGGACAACCGAGTAATCATTACATGGTGACAGCGGTGTGCAAATTTACGTATTTGGTTAAATACAGTAATATTATCTTCGAAATTAAATTGTGCAACAAATCACTAAGCGAAAATGGAACACGCGAGGCCCCCGGCAGAATTAACATTAGAAGGTGGACCAGCAAATAGGGCAGACATATGGCGAAAATGGCTAAAACAATTCAAGGTGTTTCTAAAGGCATCCGGTGTTGATAAAGAGGCAAAAGGCGTTCAATCCAGTTTATTAATAAATCTTGTAGGATCGGAAGGATATGATATATTCTCAACCTTTAAGTTTAAAAAATCGGAAGATGAAGACATAGACGTCGTCATTAAAAGGTTTGACGAATATTTTGGCACACGTCATAATACCACGATTGCCCGATTCCGGTTTTTTACCCGCGATCAAGAAAATGGAGAAACTATTGATGTTTACGTAACGGCGCTGAGAATTCTTAGCCAGCAATGCGAGTTTGAGCATCTGGAAGATAGTTTAATTCGTGACCGAATTGTGTGTGGAACCAAAGATAGTACGTTACGTGATCGATTATTGAGAACGGAGGAGCTAACATTGGATAAAGCCGTTAGAATATGTCAAGCTAATGAAATTACAATACAGGGGAATCGCCATATTGAAAGTGTAAAATCAGCAGAATTAACGAAAAGTGGCGGAGCGATTGACGCATTGTATGGTTCGCGCGCGTGGAATCGAAAAGAAGGCGGTACGAGCGGCGGCCGGGCGAGTTACGGCGGTAGCGGCAGGGCGCGAGACGCGCGCTCGGAGCTGTGGCGCGCGGGCACAGCACGCGGCCGCACGGGCAGCGGCGTGCCGGCTGGCGTGCACAACCTAGGTTACTCGACGGCATGTAATCGCAATTTAGAGCATGAGAACTGCAACGCGTGTGGTATTGCTCATAGTAAAGACTCTCGATGCCCGGCTAAGAACGTGAAATGTTATTTGTGTTACAATCAAGGTCATTTTCGTAAAATGTGCCCCGAAAGGTTTAGCAAGAAGGTGCACGAAGTATACCAAGAAGATGAAGACAGTGATGAACAATTTCACATCGATTCCCTACACAGGTATGGTGAACGCGGAGACAGTAAGTGGTTTGAAAAATTAACTTTATGTCGAAATGGTATGGAGGTATATTTTAAACTGGACACGGGTTCTGATTTAAATGTGATTTCCGTTCATGTTTTTAAAAAGTTAGGTTATAGATTGGAGGAAATTAAACCTTGTCAAACCACAGCACAATCTTTCTGCGGCAACTACATTCCAATATTAGGTTCATGTGATATGTTATGGTCCTATAAACAGCGCACTCATGTTTTAAATATTTTATTATCCAAAGACAATTGCCAAAGTGTTCTTGGTAAATATGCCAGTGAGGATTTAGGTCTTGTTCAAAGAATATTTTCTATAAACATGGATATGTATGCCGACTTGTTTCATGGAGTAGGTAAGCTTCCAGGGAAATATAGAATTGTGCTGGAAAATAATGCAAGTCCGTCTATATGTCCAGTGCGAAAAATTCCTATGGGAATACGCGGCAAATTAAAAATTGAATTAGAGCACATGGAAGAAATAGGTATAATTAGAAAGGTTGCACATCCGACGCCGTGGGTAAACGCAATAGTTTTGCCAGCTAAAAAAGATGGTAGTTTTCGGGTTTGCCTGGACCCCCGACCGTTAAACCGCGCTGTGCGGCGCGCTCATTACCCATTGCCAACTCTGACAGAGATTGCTACCAAACTGCGTGGGGCTAGGTACTTTAGTAAGCTAGATGCTCGGTCTGGGTTCTGGATGATCCAGTTAGATGATAAGAGCGCAGACCTATGTACCTTTGGCACACCATTCGGCAGGTACCAGTTTTTGCGTCTTCCGTATGGTATAAATTGCGCCAGCGAGGTTTTCCATGCTAAAATACGACAGTTGCTCGAGGATCTAGAGGGAGTAGACTCTTTTGTTGATGACGTAATTGTATGGGGCGTCACGAGGCATCAACATGATGAACGGTTAAAATTATTGATGGATAGGGCACGTCAGATAGGAATGAAATTTAATCGTGCTAAATGTGTATTTGGTGTCGAACAAGTTACGTATTTGGGTCATGTTTTCAGTGCCAAGGGTATGGAAATTGATCAAAATAAGCTCAAAGCCATTAAAGATATGCCTCAACCTAAAAATAGGGTATCTTTGGAACGATTTTTAGGGATGGTCAATTATCTTGCGAAGTTTATACCCAATTATTCAGATTTAGCAAGTCCTCTTAGAAGTCTGCTTAAAAAGAACGTCGAGTGGTGTTGGGATGCGATACACGACGAAGCCGTGACGCGGTTAAAAAGCACACTATGTAAAGCGCCTGTTTTGGCATTGTACTCCAGCGAGTTGCCCATTGTGGTGACGGTGGACGCGAGTGCGACGGCACTCGGCGCGGCGCTGCTACAAGATGGACGCCCTGTGGAGTTCGCATCATCCACGCTCACGGACGCACAAACAAGATATGCTCAGATTGAAAAAGAAATGTTAGCAATAGTGTATGCTTTGGAAAGGTTTCACCAATATGTTTATGGGCGCAGGGACGTTATGGTGGAAACTGACCACAAGCCTCTGGAAGCTCTTTTCAAAAAGGGACTGGATGCCGTTCCTGCTCGGTTGCAGCGAATGATGCTTCGAGTACAGGCATACGACTTTGAAGTCAAGTACAAACCTGGCAAATATATGTATCTGGCTGACACGTTATCCAGGGCCGCTCTTCCCGATCTTATGCACGACAAGGTTAGTGTAGATATAGAGGGACAGTCTTGTTTTCTTATTAGTAATGTACGATTTAGTGACTTAAAACTGCAGAAGGTTAGAGAAGTTACGCAGGATGATATGGAATGTAAAATTTTGATTAACTATATACTGAATGGATGGCCTAAGTATAGAAATGACGTTGATCCTAGAGTGCAAGCTCACTGGCCATATCAGGAGACGTTAGAGTATGTCGAGGGAATTATCTTTAAGGACAATTTAGTATTTATACCTAAGGCACTAAGAGGTGACATGATTGGACGAGTGCACGAGGGTCACCTGGGGATTGATCGCTGCAAGAGGCGGGCACGCGAAGTCATGTTCTGGAACGGCATGTCGCGCGATATTGAACGTGTCATTCGGGGGTGTTTGGTATGTGCCGAACATGCCGCAAGGCCGTGTAAAGAGCCCTTGATACAGCATCCTACCCCAGAGACACCCTGGAGAAAGATAGGTTCCGACATATTTTCCTATAATAAAAAAAGCTATCTTATTTTGGTAGATTATTTTTCCAATTTTATAGAGGTCAGTGCGTTGTCGAATATAACAACCAAATCGGTAATATCAGCGATGAAAGAACAATTCGCTAGGCACGGCATTCCAGCCGAGCTAGTCACCGACAATGGACCGGCTTATGCGTCAAGTGAGTTTCGACGTTTTGGTGAAGAATGGTGCTTTGAACACACTACGTCTTCGCCTAATTACGCACAATCAAACGGATTAAGTGAACGTGCAGTACGAACAATAAAAAGTATTATTAAGAAATCACTCAGTTCAGGGACAGATTTCTATCTGGGTTTATTAAATTTTAGATCTGCTCCTCGCGAGGGAATTGCTTCTCCGGCACAGTTATTGATGGGTCGAAGGCTGAATACGCGTCTTCCAGTCCACGATGAAAAATTAAAACCGGAACGTAATAATTCACAAGATTTTTTAAATATTAATCGTAACCGCAATAAAGGTAAACGATATTACGACATGCATGCTCGCAGTCTGCCGCAGTTAAATATCGGTGAGCGCGTTATTGTGGCTGACGGCAGTGATCGCCGACATATGCGTGTCATGGCGCCTGCACCCCAGCCGCGCTCTTACTTCCTTACGGACGGCTCGGGTAGGAGATACAGGCGTAATAGACGTCACATAATGCGAATGGGTTCACAAACGCGCGAACTACCACACTCTTTCCCTGTAGAAAGATTGGAGGGGGATTCACGTGTTCGCGAGACACCATTTAGTGCTGGCAAAGAATACGCAAACACCAGTCCAACACAAATGAGAGACGCAGCCCTTAAGGCTCGAGACAAACTTGCATTATTTTTCAAAAAATAATTTTGATTTGTCACAAAGATACGTAGGTGTAAATGAATGTATAAAAAAAAAAAAAAAAAACACTTTCCTTATGCATTATTCTGTCGTCGCTTCTGTTTTCTATATGAGAGAAATGTTGTAGTAATAAGTAGTTATAAAGTTATTCCATACTTTATAAGTAGTTTGGTGGCGGTATTGTTTTGTAGTTTTTGAGATTTATGTTATTTTACTTTGTTTATTTTTTATAAGGGGAAAGATGTAGTGATGGTTATTTATTATTGTTACTTAATATGTAGGTAGTTATAAAACTATGTACGGTATTACTTTAATGAAATAAACGACAGTGCTAAACGGACAACCGAGTAATCATTACAGGTACCTACTTAATTTTTACCCCTAGTTAGATGTGACAAGACAAAATGTGAGATATCTCAATAAAAAGTGCGAGAACGACACGGTCTAATATAATCCACACGCGTGTTAGTGAACAAATCTTGTTATCTACGAGGATATTGTTTTTTAATTCACTTAAATTTATAACAAATCAACTTTGACATTATGTTTTTTTCTATTTATTTTCGCGAGATAAATTATGGCATTACTGTAAATGATTTAACGTATTTATAACTACTAGACTTTCTAATAATGTTATCCTAAGTGGTATTTTAGATCCCTACGAATTTCGTAGCGATACTACGACTGAGTAGATCGTAGTAGCAGTGTAGCAAGCAGCGTAGCATCGTAGGGGCGTGCCAGCCAGAGTGGCGATGGCGCACGGGTGTGTTGAACTCGCGACGATTGCCGCCTATGATTTATGACACTATAAAATCAACGGCAACCATTCGGCTTCGTTTTATTTTCTTTTAACTACTCGAGGTGTTGCTTATATCAATAACTAACTACATAACGTTTTATCCGATTGGATTTTTTTTTTATGTTTTGTTCTATGTTCTGCTCTAATGGGTGTGATTTGAGTAATGTAAAAAAGTAAAAATATCGAAGTAGGTAACACGAAGTATTTAGAGTCATCTGCTCCCTTGCCACCACGTGTCTTGTAGCAATGTTTTTGATAATTACTTTCAGTTTTTGGCAGTTTATTCAGTGCAATACTGACAATAAAAAAAAACTAAACATAAATAAAAGAAACGTGGCTATTTGTATAAGAAAAAGTATTGAAAAAGGAGGCTAAATTTAAAAAAAAAATTGAAACAACGATGCTGACAATAAAAAAATAGCATAAATACAAGAAACGAGGTTCTTAATTTGTTTATGAAATAGTAAGGAGGCTAAGTATAAAAAAAATACCATCGACTATAGCATGTTCTTTTAAATCTCGTACATTGTAGTTGACAAAGAAGTTTATTGTTCCCATCGGATGCATATCGGCGCAACTTAATGTATGCTCCGACCTTGGGGTTCAGGCAAGGTCGCAGACACCGCGTCATCGCCATTAGTATGCAATCACTATGCTTAACATAAATATTTTGAAGAAGTTATCGTTTCTCGTGGGTCACTGGATTTAATACTTGAATAATAAGTAGCTGCTTGTAGGTACTAAGATATTATCGTTCTTTACAGCAAGTACTTACTATGTCACAACTATATGACTTATTCAGACATTTGGCAAGGCCGATTAACGGTGGATTTTTATATTCTGTTTATTTGCATTACTAAAGATTAGAATGTATTTTTTTATATTTTTACGTCCCAACATTCATGTGAACGTATCTGTGTAATCATTTTTTTTTTACAAATTTGTGTGTTCACGTACAGCGACATGTTTGGTTCTAACAGAGAGCTATATATTGCTTGTTTCCATAAAGACCTAGGCGCGTGTGTACGCGCAACTACATTAGTAACTATTTCTTGTTGCCAATACCTCGATTTCCAATACAGATATGTCAATATTATTTAAATCAAAGCAAATCATTTGATTTGAACTTTGAACAGGCATGAATTCATCCGCCATCTTTATCACTGTCATCATCCATTGATATTTATAATGTGTATTTATTGAATTTGTCCTTGCTATAATTACTCGACATTTCCATAAATACCGCTAATCGCAGGTGCAGGCATTCCTCATCTTATTCCATCAAAATATCATCATTTCACTCATTTCGTAAAAAAAGAAGAAGAAGAATTGATTTGGACAGACATGAATTCATCCGCCATCTTTATCACTGTCATCATCCATTTTTATTTATAATGTGTATTTATTTATTTTGCCCTTGCTATTAATTACTTGACACTGGCTGAAATACCCGCTAAACGCAGGTGGAGGCATTCCTCATCTTATTCCATTAAATATCATCATTTCATTCATTTCGTAAAAAAAAGAAGAAGAACTGACATGTCAATATTATTGGTTAGGTATAGGGTAAACTAGAACATTGCTAAATTAATAATCGTAAAATGGAAGTATGTATCAACTTACTGCAACTTTGCCGAGCAGATGACCCCACTGCCACTGCCATACAGAAAGAATGCTCTCGCGACCAGCATCCACTGCCAACACGTAACTGCCGCCATTCTGAACATAAAAAATAAAAGCACTGAAGCCTCCCGAAGCACAAACAGATGTCCTCAGTAGGACACCAGGGCAGGGCCTCAAGTCCCCTAACACTAACGTTGTGGAGTTGTTATGCATATTTTATCATCGGCAGCTAGAATATGACTAGTCTAATGTCTTTAACAAGATGACAATGTCTAATGTCTACACTGGGACCCGATTTTCGTGTGATAGAAATAAATCTCTATTAGAGATATGTCGAAACAAAAGACAAAAATACGACCAATTTGACGTTTCGATTCGACATATCTCTAATAGAGATTGATGTCGATCGCACAAAAATCGCCCCGCTGGTCAAATTCTGGCTAAGCTTTATAAAGTGAATTGTCAAACGACTGTGTTAAAAGACAGTAGATCACCGTGAAAGTGTCACATTGGGCACGTGGTTTACGCATATATGCTTACCAGCTGAGAAAAGGCGACAGCGGATACGCCCGCTTCGAATTCTGCCATGCCGAAAACGTGCAGGGTCTGCAAGGTGTCGGTGCTCCATATGCGGACGTGCGCCTGCGCGCGGCGACCGCGACCAGCGCGCTGACCGCTCGCGACCAGCTCACGAGACGGATGTAATTCCATACTGATATAAAAACATACATAAACCTGCGCCTGTATTCCATGGGGATAGGCAGAGACCAGAGTCTAATTCGACATATGTCAATTCTGCGAGAATTGGGTTCTGACATACGTTTTTCGCTTCATCCACATTCATACATATTTTCATGTACTTCCTTGGGTTGAGGGTGCTACGGACTTGACTATAGAAAGTTAAAGAGAAAAACTTCCAACTTATACTATCGATTTGCTATCCTTTATCTCTGCCAAAAAAAAATGGTTTCAGCTATAAGACGGTTTTAGCACGACTAACTCAACAGAATTATAATGGCGACCTTACCATTGTATATCTTCCGTGTGTCCGGTGTAATGTCGCTGGGCCTCTTCGTCCCTGTCATACATAATAGCGACGGCCGCTACATAATACAGCAGTTCCCCAGTCGGCAGCACCCATAGGTTACGGCGCGAATCCGAACCTCGGTAGCCGTAACTGTGGAGAAAATACTGTGAGATTGTGCACTTTATATTTGAAGTTACTTAACACGTTCGCTGCGTAAGGTCTTTTAGTATACGAGTACTTTCAGCTGGTATGTCACGAGGTTATTGACTCATAGAGTTACAAACTTTTTTTTCTATTTATGTATACGTCGCAAGGATTCGCTTCGGTTTACACGTGTTCTGCATCAATGTATTCAATATTACTTTCAGTTTTTAACAGTTAACTTCGTACAAACTGGGTAAAAAAATTAAAGTTACTATTGAAACAATAATACTTTACGACAGGGCTGTCCAAAATAGATACCTTCGCGGGCTAATAAATTTTACCACAAAAGCTGGAGGGTCGCATAAAAAAATATTTTCGGTTTCCAAGTAAAAAAAATAAAGGGTAATCATTTCTTTATACGTTAATTGATTCTTCGTTAATTAATCTTTAACAATCATATCGATGTCAACGTCAACATTCGTTGTTGCCAGACGCATTGCATGAAAAAGTGACTTATCTGGCAGTGAAGATCTATACTTAAATATTATAAAGTTCATTGTTGAATACGCACTTTCACATAAATAAGTGATGCCATCATCGATCCCATTTTCAAGCCAAATTTTGTTATCTCCTGATTAAAACATTCGTCGGGGGCCGCATGAAAACAAGCCACGGGCCGCATGCGGCTCGCGGGCCGTTGTTTCGACAGCCCTGCTTTAGGAGGTGGTGGTGAGGATATACTTACACCCAGTCAAGCTGCATTTTCTTTTCAGGCGGTGTGTTGTCGATGGGGGCGTGATGTATCGGCGGGTAGAAGGTACGCCGCAAGCCTCTGATGGTCAATCGAATCGGTTCCTCCTTCAGAACCTCTAGGAGTGTGTAATCTGTGTCATAATTTGTAGAAATTTCCATTTAACAAACCATTTACAACGGTACTTTGTGATACAATAGTGAGAGAAAACACGTCATCTTTGTAGAGTACCTGAATTACGAACGATTTCTCCTTCGGGCGCGTAAAGCACACGGGGTCGACTTTTGCTCCTCGCCCGGCGCCCGCGCATGTCCTCGGCGACTGGAGCCGCTGCCACATTCGCTCTCGATCGAGATCTAAAAATTCGCATCTTTTAACAAATCCTAAATATTGTTGTACCTAGCTAGCTTAAACGGTTGATATGTGAGTAGCTTCATATATAGATGTGTTAAGGCTTCAATAATTGTCCAAACATCAAAGGCATAAAATACCCTGGGGCTTTAAAAATTTTTGGCACTACCGAAACGAACTCTGTGGTAATATATATAAAGATTGAATTTCTGTAGTAATAGCCACGCGTCCACATGATATAATGTAATTTCGTAGAAGAATTAACTTTATCTATGAGTCAATACAGTTATTTTTGATATCGATGTGCCCGTCGACGTCGACGTACGGGGAGGCTTAACCCTACTACCCACTCATAATGCATTTCCTACGGAGAAGAATTTATGAGGAACATCATGGCAACTCTTTTTCAAAAAGATCACGTACTATTTATAATACCACAATCTTTTAATAACCTTCTAATAGGTGATTCGATTGGTAACGGAGCACCCACACCAGGGCTCAATGCTGGACCTATCATCAAGGATCCCAGATAGAATGTCTCCACGTCTGCGAACTCATTGCGGAGTTGGGAGAAACTTCTCACCTAAAACATAAAGTATTTTTGAAACTTATTATTATATGCAGTAAAATCTATTTTGATTTAACAAATCTGTACGATTAAGTAAGTGTATTGTATAAGTTTTACATTCTCTGTGTGCTTTGTTTGCGTCTGTGTCAAATAAATGATTTTTGTTTCTTTCTTTCTAGTAGTCAGTCTTCAATAATGAACTCCTTACCTCTTGTCCGGTAATTGTATACATCCTTTTAGCACCGCTCATTTTGAGTACTTGCCCTAAATCCTCTAAAACTTCTTCGAACGGTTGCGTGGTCCGTAAGTTCAATAACACGCGGCACTGCAACAAAAGCCCATAAAACTCTTAATCTAAGAAAACATAGTAATATACAAAGCCTGAATCGGAATTAGGAGAAGTAATACCGAGTACTGTGGAAATTTCAAACCCAATGAAGGTCTTTTTAAGGTGGAAAATAGCCAATTTGCCAAAGTGTTAGACGACCTCGGTGTGTATTTCCTCCCTAACAATCGAAATGGCTAGCTAGGTGTTTACCAGCCAAGGTTCCGTATATGAAAGCTTCATATTACCGATGGTCTGAATCGGCAATGAAATCGCATTTAACATGATTGCGACCCTCGATTCGTGATACATTATTGTAGGTATTGTATGGAAAAATACAGGGTTCTAGACGGTTGATGTTAATTATAATCTTCAACCCAGTTTCATAATAGCAGCGGCGTGAAAGGAGAACTTTGTAACGCTTAGTTTAAATTAATCAACTTACTATTATTACGTTTTTTAAATTGAAACTTAATTGTCTTGAAATAGTTAAATTTATGATCATATTTGACTATGTTGCATTTTACACGAGTAAGTACATCAAGACAAGACGTTGAAATATCAATATTGATTTCTTGGTGCTTCAGATTTATATACTTGCGCGAGGTTTATATACTTAAGAAACACGCGTTAAATAGATTCATTTTCTATGAACCAACGAAACAATAAATAGGCAGCATAGTTTAAAAGCACTTATGGCCAATGTCCATAGGACATTGACAAATAAGTACGCAGAGTGAAGTCCATAAATCATGGGTTAGGTTTACTTAGATAGATCACTACACGGTCACAGTTTTGATAATAAGATATATTAAATTAGTATCTATAATCATATTGGTAGACGTGGCCAGACCCTTCTTGGCACGGTCCTTAGTAACTGGTAAGATCAGCTCACCTGGATGGAGTGGTCCATGTTGTTGATGATGCGAATGACGCGGCCGCTGGCGGGTTTGGTGCCACCGCCACCTGGCGGGGGCGCATCAGACTCCGCCACTGATTGCTTCCTGGTACCAGTGCGGGACCAGCCGCTGGTACCAGTGGCGGTACCTCCGTACCACATGCCGTTCTTTTTGCCGTAGCTTGCTGCCTGTTTGCGATAGTATAGGTAAGATAGAGACTCGACCTTATTTGTTACAAGCTAAGTTTGACAATGACAATGACTATTTGACAATGGCATCTAAAACACTTTTGTGTGTACCTAACTAAAAATACTGTTGTAGGTAGTGTGTAGATAGATGAATTTACATTATAATTAAATGTTAGGTAAGTACTTCAGTAATTTGTTTGTAAATCAAAGTTGTAAATAAGCTTTAAAGTTGAAATAAAACTATTTTACGGATTTTATCGCGTTTATTTACTATTTTATTTTCCGATTGTGAATGTGGGCTCTCTTACATAGGACAAACTAAAAGATCAATAAAAACCCGCGTAAAAGAACACATAGCTGACGTGAAAGACCGACCCTCCACGAAGTCTGCAATCTGTGAACATGTACAGGACCGCACCCGCCATTATATCAGATTTGATAAACCGCATATCCTCGCAAAAGAACACCGACTCTGACCAAGGATGATACGTGAGGCCATTGAAATTAAAAAACATCCTAATATCCACCACCAACCACACCAACTTGGGATCCAGTAATTAATATGATTAAATCCAAAACCAAGCGTACCATTGCAAGACCTCAAGACACTGTGAGCACTTTCTGCGTGGATCGGCCCGCAACAACTAAATATGAGGGTACCCAGTTATTAACTATGACATCAGGACGTCTAACACCACAGTCCCCCCGTGACCATGGTTGCTGTAAAGCAGCCGAAACGTCGGGAAAATAAAATAGTAAATAAACGCGATAAAATCCGTAAAATAGTTTTATTTCAATGTATAGTATTCGCGTAAATATAAGAAAACAATAAGGTTTTAAAGTTTTCCCTTATCACAATTTATATGTTTTTAAGCAACCCTATCAAAAGATTTCGATTCTGTTGAACGCAAACAAGAATAAAACAATGTTTGATAGCGCTAAAAGTTCTTTAAAGCGAGTTACCTATTTGGTTTAAGTGTCGAAGTTAAGAATAAGTGAGTATTCATCATTCATTCGTTCTTAACTGGGCCTTATTAACTAGTTCATTAGAAGCATATCGTGAACATAACAATTAAGAAATTAATTCTTGTGTATTTTAAAAATATTTAGGTCAATGAGACCGCCCTGCGTATGTGATTGGTGCGTGCAAAGTTTGGCTTGGAAATGGTTTGTTATTTTATTGCGTCATAAGTAAGTAAGTCTTATGAACATTCGATTTGATTCAGAATATAAATCGCTGGCCATGGTTGGCCTGTGCCCCTGACATGAATTTGTGTTTGGTGAGTGTGCAAAGAACAGGCGAATTTTCACTGAAATTTACTATTAAATGGGCTATTCCATTATTTAAACCTGTGTAGGTAGATATATATAGATATCTCGGTAGGTACTTGAAACAGAAACACGTTTTACTTTCCCTGAAATCAGGTTAAATGCAATTGTGACGCATTATTGTGACCAAAACATATCCACTGATCATAAAAGTATAACCTTTTAATAATATTTTTAGTTCCAGACATACATTTTTAAGATAGATGTGTGCGGGATTTTCACGTCCACGTACCTCATTGTCCGTTGATTTTTGTACTTGATGGACAAATGAGTCCATGGGGCCAATACACTTTGAAATTTATGGGGATCTTTACGGTGTCTATGACTATATGCCCCAAAACATATTTTTTCTGCATAAGTCACAAATTGTCTTTGCATTGAAGGCTTTCTAAAAATGATCCAAACTTTGTTTTTATAATCATCACGCCTGTGTTTTCCGAAGTAGTAGGCAGTGGTGCACAGCACTTCACACTTCGCCGATGTATACCTATTGGTCCACAAGACTTTGTTTTTGTTTCAAAATTAATTCAGTTTCCTTAAATGCCTACTTGTGAATAAAACAAGATGTTTTATGACGAAGTATTCAAGAAATTTATGGTTCCACCGAGATTCTTTCGTTTCCACTCCGGCCGTTTCTTATGATGTTTCCAGCGACTAGCTTTTAACCTAGTTACGAGTATGCGACCCGATTGTGGCAGCTTATTGCGATAATTTGGCGTCGCAAAGGTTTATTTTCTTTTACGCCTCAGCATGATGACTTTGCGGTTCACCATTTTAACACTTTGCGTTAAAAGTTTTTTCATAATCAAAGCTATACACTTAAGGCGTAGCTTTTGAATTTTCAATGTTATCAATTTGTTGGCGATATAATTTGGTTACCAATAAGCAATTACTTGCAAAAATACACGCATCTATATCTATACTGGTGGTAGAATCTGTACGTGAATAAAAATAAAAAACATGATTTTACTGTATACTAACTGAAATATTAACAAGCTTTTTAAAAATCCACGTCAAACGAAACTGTTCACTAAATCTTAAGAAAGATTTGAAAAATGTTTATCCACAATAGAACTAACCTCGTTTCATACCTAGTCTTTCTATTCTGGTTAGCCAGAAACAATCCTATCATCCGTACACAAAGATCTTCAGTGTGATAAAAAAAACACCACTTTATTGATAAGGCCGCCCATTGTAAGGCCTAAAATTTATATCGCATCGAAATGAGTAAAAATATAAATTTTAATAGTATAAGATGAAAAATAGCTGCACCGATTAGCGGCATTTGTGGTAATACCAAGTAATTAATAGCAAGGATACATTCAATTAATAAACATGGGTGATGACAGTGATAAAGATGACGGATGAATCCCAACAAAGAGTTATCTCTCCATCTATATATGACACGGTTTTCTATCAAATCTTACCATAATTGTAACCGTCAAATCTTGAGCACTGTTATTGTACAACTGGACCCTAAATCGCGCTATTTTCGCGGATATATCAACGAGTGACAGGTGCCGTCTCCGGCGTCCGATCGTCCACTGAACTCATTGAACCGCACGGTGCCGTCCACTTTAATTATTCCGAAGTCCTTGGCCGGAGCTACTGACCGTCTGCCAAGGACGACTCTTATCGGAATCTGTGCGTGCAATTATAATAACGTAACCATAGTTATTGAGCTCCTAGCACTCGTGCGAAAGTTCGAAGCTACTATTTATCGCTCGATAGTAGCAAGCGCTTTCTAACAATAGCGGTCAATTAACACGTTGGCTGCTTGACCAGTTTTCAGTGAGAGTATTTTTGACGGTGTGTACAATGTCAAATACCTCCGATTTCGGCGCCCGCATAGGCAGTAAGATACTCACAAAGTTTTTAAAACTTAGTCTAGCAGCTACCGTGTTAAAGTTTGATCGTTAAGCATTGAACGTATCTACTTACAATGTTTAATCTGGTTAGAAACAACGTTAGTCGAGGGCCTGCGGATATGTATGACAAATTGTACAATGACATTACCTGAAGGATTAACAAATGTTCATATGGATGGGTGAAAGGCAATATGACTTAAGCGACACTTTTGGGCTATATTGACATATATACATATTTGGAATCAGCTAATTTTTCTGCGTCGAATGAGTAAGCTCTCCTGTAAAGTTATATAAATGTTGCTTAAGACAAATATCATTTTATTCCTCGATATAAATTATTATATGACCGTTTGTTAGTTCTTCAATTGACAATGTATCATACAATACATAGTCGTTAACGACTATCGAACGTAACAGACTCATGATAGAGTCCCCGTTATATTGTTAGTAACGGATGCGAAGAATTTGCAGCTCTTTTACACATATGGCAAATTGTTATATTCTAAAGTGTCAGTGACTATACGAATACTTTACGTAAACGTTATTGAGTAGTTAGCTTACAACTTATGGTAGAGCTACAGGGGTCTGTGTTAAATGGTCGGTATTCACATATCGTCCACGTGCGGGGTATAGGCTGGATCGTCGGCGAGGTCACGTCTCGGATTGCTGCATAGCAAGCGGACTGCGGCGTTTGATATGTAGGCATAGAAATGTTTATGATTTTTGTTTGTTTTAAATAAAACGGATTATTTAGTAGACTAAAGCCTTTCTTTTTACATATAAGAACAGTAATATGTCACTGGCATATAAATAAATAAACTGTTCAAAGAAGAAAAATAGTCTAACGGCAATTATTGCATTCGATTTTTAAATATAAATCGTGTGTTCTTTTACTGCAATAAAAATTAAGATGTACCATAAATAATAAAGAACTGGATTAACCCATAGAAGAAGCAAATTTTTCAACGATGTCGCGAGAGGTATATGACGCGTGGTCGATTGGTTTTAACCACAGAAATTAAATCTTTTTGTACATTGACATAGAGTTAATTTAAAAACAAACTCAATTTGAAATCAAGCGGCATGAATGGAGCCCTTTGTTTGGAAATCCAAGAACTTTATACCTAATTAAAACATAAGAGTCATAATAATAATATAAAATAATGTTTCATTGCTGTAATTGGCGAGCAAAGTAAACAAAAACTTTGCATATTTTTTACACCCCTTTCTTGGTCCACTTAAGCTCCCGTACACTGGCGTCAAAACGCACGCGTCAAAGTTTACCACTACAAAAACGAACTGTTGGACGAACTCATGGAAAAAGTTGATTTTACAATAAAATTGTAAGTTTCCACGCGTTTACCACAAAATTTTGTATAGCAAATTTATGTTTATTGATAGTTCGTTTTGGTACTGCAAACTTTTAACGCCCACGTGTGCGGGCGGCTCTACGCAATGTTACTGTGACCGAGTCGACTCTACACGCAATCCATTTGAATAACCACAAGGAAAACATAGGATTATGTAACCCGATACAAAGCCGGCTCATTAGCTATTCCATTTCCCGGCAAATGGATTTTGTGAGTATTAAGTAACGACGGTGGAAAAATATTCATAGATTTTTTTACGTGAGATGGAATGGCGAACGAGCTGGCGATTTGGCAACCTATGTACTTAATATAATAAGTAAATGCAGCTACAAGGCCGATAATTAAAGCGATTAAAATGTAATCTTAGTACTTATACATCATCATCATTACGCCTATTCTCCGTAGGGCAAGGTAGAGGTGCACTGCAGTGCAACCACCCTAAGCCCATGTATTCGGTCCCACTTGTTATTGTCATTATACTGGGCACATAACTCCTCAATACAAAGAAGATTTGGGCCACAGTTCGCCACGCTCTGGCCAAGTGCGGGTTAGCGAACTTCACACGTCTTTCTATAGACGTACATGTTTCCTAACGATGTTTGCCTTCACCCATATTATTTACAATGTACAGGGTGTATCAGAAGTCCGAAATAATATTTTAGGTACAAATACGGTAGCTGATTATGTAGATATTTAGTGAAGGCAGACTATACCTAACTATCATAGTTTCTGAGTTACAGACCTTTGAATATTGACCACAGGTGTTGTGTTGTGGCTTTAGGGCGCATCCATATCCCTATTTAACAGCGCAAACTACATCAACGAGAGGCGACTACTAATATACAGAAAACAGAACTTAAAAAAACTAAAGATATATATTTTTTTAATTCGCAGCGAAAAAATATTGAAAACTCATGATCGAATTTCGATACCCATTACTCGTGCAAACGGCCAAGTATTATTCGGACTTCTGAAACACCCAGTATACTAATTGATTTATTTTTAATTATTTGACACTGGCAATATTACTATTTGTACGTGAAGCAAAAAAAAAACAAACTACATGGAAGAAATGCAAAATGTAACTCACAATAGGTTCAGGCGTGTATACAGGGAGGGATACCACCATGAAGGACTCCTCGTCGCTGTCGATCATCGAGCTATCAGCAGCCTGGAGCCACCGATAGCGGCTCGGACGCCACACTTTGTCGCTTGACGCTACCGTTTATCAATTACGTAACCCGATGACGTCAGTAATTCGACTTTAAAATATTCGAGTAATGTGAAATCTTAGAACTATTCTGACGTACGTACGTACGTACGTACGTATTGTGACGTACGTATTTAGGAATGATTCAATTATTTTGATTGAGCGCTGTGATACGGATAAATCGCTTCATGTTTTTTTTATGTGATTATCGTTGTTCAAGTTCGAGACGAAGAAATAGGATGCATACGAAATAGCCGGCTCATGTAACCGGCAGCACGGTTAATGCGTCCATAGATAGATAATGTCCCGCCTAACGAGTTCTTAGGTATATTAAAGAGGAACACGTCCAATTTTGTGTAAGACTTTGACATTGAATTTTTGGAGAGATTTTCTTACAAAGCCAATTTAATTTGCTCGTTATCATCTGTTCCAAAAATGACTTAAGTCCCAGCAGTCTGAACATTTTAGCATTACAAAAACGAACTGTATTGCCTCATAAAAGAGTTCATTCTTCTACGAAGTATCATTGACAGCGCGAGCGAATTAAGCAGCGTTCTCGCATGTATTTAACCACAGAAATTCAATCTTTATGAATATTGGCACAGAGTTCGTTTTGGTAATGGCGAACATTTTGCACATTCATTCATAGAGATAGCTGAATAGTAGCATAATGTGACCATTATTCACACCTCGAGTCAAGTTCAAGTACCTAGACGAGTGTCTCCGTGCCGGCGGGCAGTTTGCTGCTTCCATCAGACGGTACTGCACTGTGACATGCGTCCCCGCATCCGGTCCACTCATTTACATAAACTAGGAAAATAGAGGAGGAACTCGCGGGGAATGGTTGAAACTTATGATGTAGAGTTTTGTATTATAAAAGCATAGTTTTTGTGCAACATAAGACGAAATAAATATCGGCTGACAACACAAACTCATCGTATGATCCCAAACCAAGCAACGTTTGAATTGTACAGACGAGGGTAAATTCCGAGATGACAATTTCCAAAATTTGCCGTTATCGAGAATCCAACCTGTAACCATCTGGTGGAGTAATCCGAACGGCCTACGCTACACCAAGTTTTAGTCAATGAAATAACAAGATTTATACTAAATAAACTGTGAAAATATTAAAATTGTTTTCTTATTGCTTAGACGTCTGCTACCATAAGGGCGGAGGGAATTCCAATAGGGCAATTAATCACGCTAGACCCGTGGTAGCAACCCTATAGTAAAAGCATCCAAGAAAATTTGTAACTGTTTCACTTAGCACACCCCTATTTGAACGACAAACATGTTCACGGTAATAAAAAGCGTAGTTTTTTCGCTAATTATCGCGAAGTGGGCCACGCTCTACGACTATAGTTCTTGCTCTGTCGACGTTGCAGATTGAATCTATCACACGCGACCCATAATGCATGGAAAAAGCCTCTTGTTGGGTCGTATCGGCCGTTAATACGACATGCGCCATGATTATAAAGAATTATAAGTTGAAAAAGATTTGGCGAAGTTTTAAGCGCTTTTAGTTCGTTACTTGTCTTTTAGTCCATTTAGCTCAAATTGCTGTTTGGATTGGAAAGTAAGTAAATTATTTGGCTACAGTAATTCATGCGATTATCAGCAAAAAACTGGATTTTTTGTTCTCGATTTAAATGGGGGTGCGAAGATTGCACACGAATGGCCATTCTACAGAAAATAATAAACTTCCACTTACATACCACGATTAAATGCAATATAATTCGGTATTAGAATATCGACAACCAAAACAAAAGTTGTATCAATTCTGAATTTAAAACATGAAGTGATTTATTCCTATTAATTCACGTCAACTTGTTTTTTATATCTCGATTTTAAGCAGCTAAGTTTTGTTAACACGTCCCGTACTCTTAAACACCATACACGGTACTAGATGCTTCTAATCAGCTGACCGATGCAGCACCAATCAACAGTAGCTGATAAATGACAGAAGAGCCTAACAAACACTGGATACACACGCAAGATGACACCTTAGATCAATGGAGTAAGGTAATAAAACGAACGTACACCACGGTTGGATGAAGCAGACTATTTGAAAATTTTATGTGGCGCCGAAGCGAGGGCTGCGCGGAGGGGTGGCCCAAGGTCACTCTCAGTTGAATCCACGCAATGTAAACTGTAGCACAGATATGCATCGGAGGCCACCAGACGTTACTTAGAGCCTTTATGTAACACGTGAAGCAATTATTAGCAGTTATGACCTGTGCGGGCGATCTTGCCACCGCACGCGAGCCGATAAGAAATTTCGGTAGTTATTAAATCCAACGTAAACAATAAGGACCGCTTAATACGGACCTTGATCCATTTTCTTTTTAATTTTCACTTGTTTTTCGTTGTTTGATAAGGGTAGAGATTGCGTCGTATAAAGCTTAATGAAATTGTATTAGGGGTGTTTGTTCATGGGGCTAAGTAATTCGTTTGAGTCATTTTCAGTGAGTGTTATATTGTATTGGTGCCCATGGTTTTTTTATTACGGTATTTGATTGGTTTGTTGTATGCACTTTACTGTAATATGTATAATAATGACCAGAGGTAACTTAATGGACTTAGATATCATATCATTATATTTTTTTTCTTCTTTTATGAAATCAATTAAATGATGAAATATAAAGGAATAAGATGAGGAATGGCTGCACATTAGTGAATCAATTATTTATTTTATCTGCAAATAAGTAAATAAATACTATAGGTTTAAGTTTACTCTCATTACTTGATATTTTTAAAGAAAATGGTGTAATTTATCTTTGACAAAGTGTAGAAAAAGTTTGCAAGTGAGGCTACGGCATGTCAGTTTATCTAAGTTATAAATAGTAGGTATAAGTTACATATAAAGACAAGTCTCGTCTTTACACTTATTGTATTGCCACTGCTATATTATACCTATTATATTTTTAGGCTATTACAAATTACAATTGGTATGTGTTCACTTCCACTCGCTTGACCCATATACACAATTTCTAAATTACTGGGTGTATGCCTTCGCTTCGATACGGCCGTGGCGAAATCGCGAGCGACGGCTAGCGGAAGAAAAGTGCAATTTAGACATTTCCTATAACACGGCTAGGTACAGTCGACATCATAAAAAGATTATTATGGAGGGGTGAAAGGCTTTTTGATTTATGCAACATGTTTTTATTTTACAGAATAGCTTATCCATTCGACGAAGAAAAAATCGCGGATATTTATTGAAGTCAATTATTTCACCCCTCTCGATATGACAATATGATCTTATCAGTGTCTTGTCCATTTTTTTTTATTTATTGGTCAAGTAATGAGATTTACATTACTATTTTAATCTCTTTTCAGAAATGTCAATAGTACTATACTAGTCCGCAAGCTGTCATACAAGCCAATAGATGTATGGATTAAATATTTTGTTGATAGATCATCCGCCATCTTTATCACGGTCATCATTCATTTTTATTTATTACGTGTATTTATTGAATTTGTCCTTACTATTAATTACTTGACATTGGCGAAATACTCGCGCTAGTCGCAGGTGGAGCCATTCCTCATCTTATTCCATTAAATATCATCATTTCGCTCATTTCGTAACAAAAAAATAATAATAATATTTTGTTTCAAATATAAACATTAAAAACATTCAGACACTTAATAACTCCTAGATTTATATTTTGTTTCATGCTAATTTCCTCCGAAGAACCTATACTTATCTGAGTTTCCTTTAAGGATATTGATACATAATATAAATATGGATAATGAAGAGAACATATATAGTATTTAAGTATTGTGTTAGTAATAAAAAGTACGTCCAATCAAACAGTATTTAAAAAATACACCATCACGCCTGTATTCCCCGAAGGGGTTGGCAGAGGTGCACTGTAGTGCGCCCACACTTCGCCGATGTATTTTGGTCCCAATGTAATAGGGGGCGAGCCTATTGCCATTATACCGGGCACATTCCCCCTCAATACGAGGGAGATTTTGGGCCATAGTCCACCACGCTGGCCCAGTGCGGGTTGGTGAACTTCACACGCCTTTCTATAGACGTGCAGGTTTCCTCACGATGTTTTCCTTCACCGTTCACAGTATTTAATAAAAAGGTATATTAGATATGTAAATAAGGAATACATCGTAACCGCGCAAAGAAACTAAGTAAGTACTTAATTAAACTACTTCGCGCAAACGACGGCTCTAATTAAAGACATTACGTTGAAACACGCGAATAACTATTACATTTAAATTGTACTATTATTTAAAAAAAAAATGAAAGGCTATTTGACTTAAGCCACATTTTTTTTACTTTACAGGAGAGCATACTCATTTACTACTACAGCCCTTTGAACGTACCACTGCTGGGCACGGGCCTCTCCTCAATGCGAGGGGGATTCAGGCCATAGTCCACCACGCTGGCCCAGTGCGGGTTGGCAGACTTCACACATCTAACGAGAACTAGTCAGTCGTTCCCTAGAACGTGCAAGTTTCCTTTCACCCCTAGATATTTATTATTTTAAAGACGACTAATTTTTCTATCAAAATTCTGTAAATATTATTTTTCCTATTGATTCACATATCCTACTTAAAAATGTCTTTGTTTCTCTCGTGTTTACATAATTGTAATTTTAAATCAACTCACGCTTTAATTGAAATATCTGCAATAAAAAACAATTGGTTTTTAAATTGTTTTTTTTAAAACATGACTGTACTTGAGCCGCACCCGGGTCGTTAAAGACGCCGCATTGATGTATTAGCACGATGAGAATATTTCTAGACAGTAATCAAGATTACATCGAGGAGTGAAAAGCTATTTGACTTTTGGGCACTTTTGGGCGATATTGACTTATACAGGGTGTATCAGCAGTCCGAAATAATACTTGGACGCTAGCATCGGTATCGTGTATACAACTGAATGGTATAAAAATTTGATTGAAATTCGACCACGTTTTTTCAACTTTTTTTTCGTCGTCAATTTCTATAACCCGTAATATCTCGAGTCCTATGTAAAATTTGCTTGTTCTGTTTTGTGAATATTGGTAGCCGCCTCTCATTACTGTAGTTTACACTGCTGAATAGGGTTATGGATGTACCCAAAGGCCAGAACACGATACCTGTGACAAATATTCAAGGGTCTGTAACTCAGAAACTATGATAGTTAGGTATAAACTGTCTTCACTAAGCATCCACATATGAGCTGCCGTATATGTACCCAAAGTATTATTTCGGACTTCTGAAACACCCTGTATACATATTTGGAATCAGCGAATTTTTCTGCGTCGTTAGTTAAATACAATCAGGGCGAGGCTCATAATTGTCTTCATTCCGATAACGGCTTGGTCTAATGGCAAGCATTATCCAGTACAAAAAGCTCGAAGTGACGTCATTTTCTCGACAAATCTGACAGTTGAAAGAGATAAAACTTATGTCTATACGGTCATTCTAAGGGTGCAGGTAAATATAAAATGAAAATATAATTATAAAGTATCCCTATGAGTATATGCACGGAGTCAACAACAACAATGTAATGTAGAAATCATTTCTACATTACACGTTTGTGGATGATTAATACCGGTTAACTATGGCACAGTCGTAAAAAGTTAAATGTTTTAATGCAGATTTTTTTTATGAAGCATTAACTTTATTTATACTTACTGACATTAAAGCCTCCTGCATACTCGGGCGTGGACACTTGTACGTCAATTTTTTTGCTAATATCAAAACAGACTAATTAAACAGAATAAGATGAGAAATTCCTCCACCTGCGATTAGCGGGTGTTTCAGCCAGTGTCAATTAATGTATATATATAGCAAGAGCAAATTCAATAAATATAAATTATAAATATGCAGTGGTAGCCGAGTGGTCGAACGCACGCCTTGCAAATCAAAGTGTCTAGATTCAAACCCCGGCTCGCACCTCTGGGTTTCATCTGCGAATCTCATTTACATCCGAGATTACCACTTGCTATGAAACGGTGAAGGAAAACATCGTGAGGAAACCTGCACGTCTGAGGGAACTTGACTAGTTCTCGATAGATGTGTGAAGTCTGCCAACCCGCACCAGGCCAGCGTGGTGGACTATGGCCTGAATCCCCCTCGCATTGAAGGGAGGCCCGTGCCCAACAGTGGGACGTTAAAAAGGGCTGTAGTTAGTTAGTTAGTTATTATAAATATAAATGGGTGATGAACGTGATTAAAGATGGCGGATGAAGACCAAAACAGACTGTAATGACTCTTCTTTTTCTACGAAATGAGTCAAATGATGATATTTTAATGGAATAAGATGAGGAATGGCTCCACCTGCGTTTAGCGGGTATTTCAGACAGTGTCAAGTAATTTGTAGCAATAGCGAATTCAATAAATATCAAATATAAAAATCAATGCCACTTTTCATTGTAAGCTAACTCCTCCTAAACGGCTAGACCGATTTGAATGATTTTTTTGTATCCGTTTGGGTGGCACCCTGGATGGTTTAAATTCACAATTGGACCCGTTAGGTGGCGCTGCTTTCGTATGTCACTCATTCTAAGGCGGTACGAAGTTCGCCCGGTCAGCTAGTAGGTACATTATAAATCAAAACTGGCCAAGTGCGAGTTGGACTCGCGCACGAAGGGTTCCGTACCATTATCTATAAAAACGGCACAAAAATCACGTTTGTTGTATGGGAGCCCCCTTAAATATTTATTTTATTCAGATTTTTAGTTGTTATATTTATTGTTATAGCGGCAATAGAAATACATCATCTGTGAAAATTTCAACTCTCTAACTATTACGGTTCATGAGATACAGCCTGGTGACAGACGGACGGACGGACGGATGGACGGACGGACGTACAGCGAAGTCTTAGTAATAGGGTTCCCGTTTTACCCTTTGGGTACGGAACCCTAAAAATGGATGATGGCAGTGATAAAGATGGCGGATGAATCCTGTAATGACTCATAGAATAAGTTCATTCTTCAATATCAATGACAGTGAAAACGCGAGCGAATTTTAACGCGTGGGGGCGTGGCTTTTAACACAGCAAATTCAAGCTTTATGCATATTGACACAGAGTTCGTTTTGGTATTGGCAAACATATTGACGAGCGAATATTGGCGCCCCGGTGTGAGGAGGGTTGAAGTTAAGTGTAATAATGTTACAAAGTAAACGATGCGGAAGAATATTTAAAGTTAGGTAATATGATGAGTTGCTTTTAAAAGGCTTTCAAGTTTTTTTTTCATTACTTAAAGCATTCTAAGAACCTACTTGTATTCTTCCTATCTCGTGTATTACTTACGCCGTATAGTCGACAACCTACAGCCCTATTACCTACCTTTTCACATACTGTTTTTTTTTTTTTTTTTCAAAATGAGCGAAATGATGATATTTAATGGAATAAGATGAGGAATGGCTTCACCTGCGACTAGCGCGGGTATTTCGCCAATGTCAAGTAATTAATAGCAAGGACAAATTCAATAAATACACGTAATAAAAAAAAATGAATGATGACAGTGATTAAAATTGTTTGACATTTAACTTGATAACTGTCAAAAATTCAAATTTTCACATAAAAGTTAAGTTTTTTCGTCACTACAATAAGATGTTACTGGTATAATGTACTAGTATAAATCGTATTTATTTGTACTAAAATTTTATTATACTTTTTGATAAATCGTATTCATAAAAAAAAAATACCAATAGAATTGAGAACCTCCTCCTTTTGGAAGTCGGATAAAAGGAACAGGTTTTTAAAATTTGACGCTGACTGTATACATTAGAGTTTGCGTTTATATAAAATTCATATGAACACGGCCGTGTACCCCGAAAAGGCTTAACAGAGGTGCATTGCAGTGCACCCACTTTTAACCAAATATATTTCTATCTCAATGTAATTGGGGGCGAGGCAATCGTCCTTATGACAATCACATTCCCAGTTACTGCGAAGAGTTTGGAATGAAGCAAAAACGTCTGGAAAATGCGTTATCTTGATTTGACGATGGCTGTGTCTATTGGTTTGAGCTTTGGCCGCTCTGATCAATGAACCGGGTAGTTGCGGCTTCGATTCCCGCCAGTGGCAAATTTCGGACATGGCCTTTTCGGAATTTGCCCAGGTCTGGGTGTTACCGGTATCGCCTCAATTCCATTGTATGGTACCCATAGCTTACCTTCGTTTGTAGTCATACGATGAGTATGTGTTGTGAGACAATATTTATATAGTTATATTCAATTAAAGAGGTACTTCAATTTGTTTAAACAATCTCTATAGTGCCTATTTCCATGTTAATTCTGCGTCTAGTTGCCTTGACGCATGCCAACTTGCTAGGGTAAGTGCAAGGCAAGGTAGTGCATTGGCCGGCGAGTCGTTGCCTCTCGCGGAAGGTCGAAGACCGAGCTTAAGGCAATCAGAAAGTGCTCATCGAAAATAACTCTTAACTCTCTCAAATTAAACCGTTAAATCGTTTTAACGACGAAGATTGGTAGACCCGAAAATTAATAACTTTTTTTCGATTTCACCTAATAAAAGGCCATATTGTCATTGTTTTAAGGAATAAATTAACATTAGCGGAGTTTTATAACTTGCTATTATTATCGGAGCCGTTTTCAATCCATCTTGCACCGTATATAAAATAAATATACAATCTAAATTTCCTTGCGCACACGTTGTGCACGGTTTGCGTTAACTTATGTGTTCTGTTTCCGAATTCATTTATATAAACCTGTTATTAAACAAACGAAATAAACTCATCACGCAAATAAATAATAACAATTAAGAAACGGCGAAAATTACAGTAAAAACAAACACGCAACCTTTCCAACCATTAGCAAATGTCCTTAAAAATTGTTTCACCAATTTCCGAGCACCAGTTATTAATTATAGTTTAGCACAAACGTAATTTACCCGCAATTAGCGGTTATCGATGTTGGTCAAACAATGTTTGGGTGTGTGCTGTAATCGAGATGCAAATGTTGGGTGTTGGTGCGTGGTTCTTATCCTGCGACCCACATCTCTAAGGCCGTGGCCCCGTCTCGGCTAGCGACATTATGTTCACGAAAAACCTAATTGTTTTACGGCGACGTTCGCTGAAAAATCCCGCTCGATTGTATAATTTCTTCGTTCAAAAATTTAGGCCAGTCATTGTGTATTCTTTGTTTTGGGAATGTGCATAGTGTTATGATTTATCGTAGAATATGTCCCGGACTTGATTTTGTTCGCGCTTTGAATATATAATATTGAATATATAATAATAAAAGATTGACCTATCGGTACGATAAACTAAATGACACTAAGATCTTAATATTTTTTTATGGTTTGCTTCTTAACCAAGGGCCCGATTTTCGTTTGATGTACCTACATCAATTTCTATTGGAGATATGTCGAAACAAAACGTCAAATTGTTCGTATTTTATCAAAATATTTCGAATAGAGATGATGTCTATAAAAAAAATCGGGCCCCAGATGATGTAAGTAGGTACAGTAGGCGTGATCTTGGAAACAAGGATACTTTATACCTATTACAAAGGTAAGATAAAAGTACCTATTAATTAAGACATTTGTTTAGATACGAGTACCTACAAGTCTTTTAGCAACTCGTTGAGTTGGAAATTCTCAAGAATCTGCTTACCGTTACGTTACGCTTAAATAACTGCCCACTAAAAACTAAAAAACTGTTAAACACAAATATCTAGAACTTTCCATCTATCTAAACCGACTATTTATAATGGTGGCGCCTTTTATTAGCTGTAAAGTGCTCTGTAACACCACTATCAATAGATTGTAACTTATAAAGCGCATAGTGTACTTACTCAAGCGTTCTGTATATAAGTGTTAAGTAGCTACTAACGGTAAAGTATCACCATTAGGAGTTAGTAGTAGGGGTAGATTGTAACCTACTACTTTAAGCCCCGTACACACTGGGGCGTCTAAACTCTAGCTACAGAATGTTTGCCAATAACAAAACGAACTCTGTGTCCATATAAATAAAGATTGCATTTGCGAGGTAAAAGCCACGCGACAACACGTCAAAATTTGCGCGCGTTGTCAGAGACGTTTCGTTGAAGAATGAGCTTTTTCTGTGAGTCAATACAGTTCATTTTGGTATTGGCAAATAACTCGCAGCACGGGCCTAGAGCTTGAGTGATTTTGAATATGACAGGTCGGTACTTCAGTGTGTTCAGATCATAAGAGAGAACTTTCCCACGTACCTTAAAAGTCTTGTACGATGATACGACGTACGACGCCCCATCCTCCAGCTCCTCGAGCCTGTATTTCCTGTCGCCGTCCATGCCGAAGATGAACCGCGCTCCCCTGGGCAGCTCCAGCCTCTCCGACAGCCGATCCAACAGCACATCCATCGACATCAAATCTCTTCCCGCTTTAAAACGAAACTCCACGCCGGGATGAAACGGATCGCCGTTCCTATAGAACGTCACCCTTCTGGCCTTCCAGAAATTAAGATTAGCGTAGCGGCTTGTCGGTTCCGTTCGGGGAGGACGAGCAGTAATTTCGGACCCTTCGGAGATGTCATCAGTCCGTTGCGGAGGTGTGGTAGGTCGCGAAGGGCGCCAGTCTCCTGGCTCCCGTTCATCATCGGAGTGGTGTACCGGGTCGGGTTGTGGTGGCGGTTCTGGGGCTGGAGATGGTTCTGGCACGGGCTGACGACAAGGACGCGATAGTAGGCGCGGCCGGGGGTTGCGACGCGACATCGCTCGAGACCGCCCGCCTACAGACTGCGCGCTGCGACCCCCGCCCGCCCCATCGTGATTGTCTTTTGACCTATCCCATTCATGAAATCGACGATTCATCCGCCACGTGGGTGATTGATTGCTTTCGTAGTGGGAGAGTATGGTAACCTACCTACGGATTTTTTGCTGATCCTTACTGCATTGGAAGTAAGCAAGTAAATAGGTATACTTAAGCTTCCGTCCATTTTTGTTTTAATGTTTACCGGATGTTTTAGAAGTTCGAAATAATACTTTGTCATATCAAACTCCCCGTTTCTCCTTAAAACGCTAGTCAGTCTAGCCAATCTGTTGTTGCTAATCACATGTCATTTCAGCTATTCTATATTCCTATACCTAAGTATAATTTTATTATCTACGTTAAAGTAGAATTTTTAAATTGATTTACCTAATTAAATTCTGATTGCTGGTAGTTTCAATATTTTATGACAAGTAAAATGTATATGGGTACCTACTTATTAGATATCTACATTCAACTCATGTGATAATGCGTCATGTAATAATTTAGAAAGTAAATGTTATAATTACAAATAAATAATTAGGTGAACGGCACCATAAAATTATATGCCTACATCAGAGTTCATCGCGATAACTTTAAAATACATAGTTGACCCAACAGAGGTTAAACAATACAGTCAATTGACTTACTTTGTACCTAACCAATATAACCGTATGCTAAATTAGGTGAAGCCGGCTGTGCGATAGATACAGTGCCACAAGTTTCCTTACACTTTCGTTGTAGAATGAAAATGACTTCATATTATGCACATTATATATTTGTCGTGTGAATGAGGCTTTACAAGAAAAAATATTCTATCTCTGTAATACTTACAAAAACACAAAGTTAAAGAATGCTACTCCTCGCTTTATTGTTCGAATGATTTATGCGTTTAACAGTAATTAGATATTCTAAAAGATAACAGAGGAGTAGAGGCCCTTGCCTGTGACTAAGTAATCTAAGTCACGACTATTGACTAGTTCTAGCAACTTTAGTTTGAAGCAAGTAATATGTGATTCATCCTTTGTTATTAGTCATAGAAACCGTTACATCGATGCCCACGATAAAGCCGGCCGTCCGATAATTACAGGTTTAACGGAAACGGATTTGCAGTGACAAAAAAAAATATATGGGAGAGTTGACACGAGCTGTCAGATTATAGGGCCTCAAATTATAGAATCGTTGTAGAATGAAAATGGTTTTGTTTTTAAATTAGACATAATGTTGTAGCGACATCTATCTCGCCACATACGAACTAAATCCTGCATCGCGATATAAAAGCGTTCCGAGCGATTGCACATATATACAAGAACCCAACTACAACCGTCGGGCAGTAGCCCACCAGACACAACACCCGCCTGGTCGGAGGATCCTCCCTTTTCAATGGTGGATGAGGAACTTTACACCCTGTTCCTCACACTCCGCCAAATGTTGATCATCCGAGAATGCCTCCCAGGTGAAGACATCAGACATTGTCACCTTGAAGGCCTAATGCCTTCTAGCTAGTCTACTAGTGATATTCTAGGTACCATTGAGAAAAGAGGTTATTAACGTGCCTTAAAATAATGAAGTTGGTTGTATTAGTAAACTTGGGGCCCAAGACGCCTATAAGCCGGCAGCCCGTATGAATGATTCCATAGATAATATTCGGCCGCTGCATATTTGGGCCCCAAGTCTATAATTCTTTTATTGTGTCTATGACTATGGTTTATTTTTTAAGATATGAAAACAGCATCTTTTATCGATTGTAGCTAGTTTACGCCTAGTCTAATGGCTTCAAGGTGACAATGGCTAATGTCTACTCATATACTAGCTATCATTGATTTAAAAATATTTCTCTTACGCACTATAAAGTGTGGCCCTTGTTAGTATACGACAGTGTCAGTTTACTTGAAGCCCTGTTGCCGTTAACCTCGTGTTTATTGGGCAGCCGGCTTCATCGTGGGAATGGACTCTGAGGTGATTTTGTTCTTTGAAGATTGTTATCACAAAGTTGACTTTTCGTTGCGACACATCACCTGTGTGACTCAATGTTTGTACTTATGTAAATTATGTTTTGTAACTTAAGTAACTTACTAAAGAAAATGAAAGCATATCAATCACTTATTTCTTCATTTATAAAAATGCTGTAAAAAATTGTAACAAGAGTTTCTTTTGGTAATATTTGCTTATGTCTATATAATAATTTGAAATTAAATAGATGAGTGAATGCAAGTCACTTTTGAGTAAATGCCACAAATCTAAGAAGTTCTTAATTAATTAAGGTATCTATGTAAAAAGTTGAATTAAGTTAATTACTAATTCAACAATCAGTAATTGTGTGGGCCCGATAATAGCTACTTAAGCCGGTAGGCACACTTTGATAGTTAAATAAATTAACGAAGCGCGTAATGTTGGTAAGTACCAACTTTATGTTGGAAATGTTGAAAATTCCAAACACCTTTGTACAATTTATCCTTGAATTTGTCAACAGGTAACTTTAAAAGTTAACTTAACTTTCCTACAACCACTTAAAGTTCTTCTTCTAAAAAAATATAAATATAAGAAATAAAATTAGGTTCAGTTGCAATTGCAATTAAGGGATATTCTACCATGTCAAGTAATTAATAGCAACGACAAATTCAATGAACACACATAAAAAATGCGACGAAAATGATAAGAAGATGGCGGATGAATCGCTTAAAGTAGAATTTATGAAAATAAATCCAGTATCAACCCATACAGACAACAAATATTTTAATCAATGATAAATTGATTTTATTTTGTTTTGTTCCCTCTAATACAATGTATTTAATTATTTAAACAAGTTATACTAAGATACAATATTAATAACTAAAAAAAAGGAGAAAACATAAATAATGATTAAAAAAGACTTGATCCGCGTGGGATGGTGGCAAGAACGCTGGCTGCATTTCCTCGTTGAATAGCAAGTCCTATTCGTTGAGCGAGGAAAGAGCCAGCCTTCTTGTCCTTGCCCTAAATTAAGGAAGTAAGTTATTATTAATATGAAATGTCTCACCACGACAGCCACAGCCAAATTGTTCTCTTCAGATGCCATCGCAACTTACACACACATTCAGCACTATTCAAAATTCTATATTACTATAAATAGTCCCTAAAAAAGACACAAGTGATTCACAATCACATTACAGCGTTTTAAGTTTATTTAATTTAGTCTCAAGTGATTAGTGTGTTGTTAATTTAGTTTTAAGTGTGGACGATGTGGTTATATGGTTGAGTGTTTGTTGTGAATATGGATGTAGCCGTCCGGTTGTGTTTTGCTGGCGGAACCGAGTGACGGGTCTTGGTATGGGCGGCAAGGCGCGGGGCGGGCGGCCAGCGACCTGTGCGCGTCAGCCAAACTGGTCAAGTCGGCTCGGTAAATTTTCAAGTATACAGAATATTGGTTTGTTTACAATGACTTTACAATGGTTTTGTGTTCAGCACAAAAGTGTGTTGTAATACTCCATTAAATTGATAATATTGGAGGATAGACTAAGTTAGTTAGTTAGTATTTGCGGGTGAGTTGTCTATATATATTTATAAAAAGTTATCATTTATTTATAATGGTATTGTAAAGTTTTTTGTATTAAATATGCTTATGTATGGCTGACCAATAAATAATAAAAATATGTATAGTAAACTAATAAAGTAAATGTTTGTTACAATTCTCTTGAAATATTTAATATGCATAAATAATTCTGATATTTGTATAAGTGTATCCAATACAATGGGGCTATGGATATTTTCATCAAAGTAATCAAATTAAAGAAGGCAGATAATGATAACTACGCTCAACGCCCTTGTGTGCCAAAATTCTGAGCTGGACTTATTTGCTGATGAATGGAAGGTGATAGTGTCAGAAAGTGTGAAGATGTGTGAGATGAAAGAGTGAAAGGTCTATCTGTCTTACCTATTGTATTACTGTGTCATTAGTGTAAGTGGCAGTTGTATTGCCGTTCTAATTGAAAAAATAAAAATAAATAAAACATACAAAAAAAATCACAAACGGCTACGCTTATGTTTTAAATACAAGCTTCGTAGGCATCCCGTAGCTACGTAGCATACATAGACTACTGCGTAGTAGTGTTTTTTTATAAATTTGTATTAATTTTAAAACAAGAGGAAAAAAAGGTTTTTTTTTATAGGAAAGTGGCAAAGTAACTCTACCCTAACGCAAACAGTCGAGCAACGGTCAACGAAGCATACCGTAGTTTCGTGTTTATGTAGGTTAAGACTATATTTTTCGCCTCTCTCAGTAAAGGAATGCTTTAAGCCGGTTTTATTGTTCCTGATTATGTGTTTTAATTCATTATTAACGAGTTTGATGCCTTGCGCCTGCAGAGGAATTTTGTATGGTGGACGCGCGCGAAATTCAATCTGTATGTTATACAATGTAATTTAAAATATATATACTAACCCTTATAGTATATTCTTTTGCTTATTCTAGAAGAATATGTGAAGTCAGAAATATTTTATAGAAGGTGTTATTATTAAACAAACACTATTTCGTGGAAGGAACATATTCCTGCGGTTTGATACAGTTGTGTTCGGACTTGTAAGTGCAAGTGATTTTATACTTATTGCCGTATTAAAATAGTAAGTAGGTAGGTATCTACAGTCGCTTCTGTCAACTTTATTTTTTCGTACATTGAGAACACATTTCCCTAACTACAAAGATACAGATTATCAGACATCACCCTCATGTGTCAGACTTTATTTTTAGTGTTCCGTGCCCAAAGGGTAAAACGGGAACCCTATTACTAAGACTTCGCTGTCCGTCCGTCTATCTGTCACCAGGCTGTATCTAATGAACCGTGATAGCTGAAAAGTTGAAATTTTCACAGATGATGTATAACTGTTGCCACTATAACAACAAATACTAAAAAAACAGAATAATATGAATATTACAGGGGGCTCCCATACAACAGTGATTCTTTTGCCATTTTTATAGATAATGGTACGGAACCCTTCGTGCGCGAGTCCGACTCGCACTTGGCCGGTTTTTATGTTTCACACATTGCTCCACTAATTCAAATAACCCAAGATGTATCTAGTTCACGCTAGAACAACCAAAACTGGGTGGCTAATTTGTTATTTATATAAATTCAAATTCTAACCTGGATTACTTTATGGAAGCGGTTACTTGACTAAGTTAATATTTTTCTTTGTATGGCTAAAAGATATATAGATAGATAGATATTACTAATACAAATTACGTATACGATATAAATTAAAAGTGTTACAATAGGCTGTCTACTACCTCTATAATTTAACTTATCTTATCACTAAAACTGATCTATACTAAGCAACATTTATTCTTTATTTTATAATTATGTACCCTTATTAAACTACTAGAGTCTACCTGCGACAACTGCAGACTTCGATAATTTAATATCGTTATTAATTATAGCCTATATGTTATTCTGATGTCTAAACAACAGTACTGTAAAGTTTCATCAAAAACCGTTCAGCAGTTTCTGCGTGAGAGTATGAAACATCCATCCATTGTCACAAACTTTCACATTTATATTATTAGTAGGATTGAGTCGTTTAGCGATAATTATTTACTAACATCGTACCTATTATTAAAGTTACTTTCGATACTGACTGTACCACTACTACTACAGCCCTTTTAACGCCACACTGCTGGGCACGGGCCTCCCTTCAATGCGAGGGGGATTCAGGCCATAGTCCACCACGCTGGCCCAGTGCAGGTTGGCAGACTTCACACAACTATCGAGAACTAGTCAAGTTCCCTCAGAAGTGCAGGTTTCCTCACGATGTTTTCCTTCACCGTTTCATAGCCAGTGATAATCTCGGATGAAAATGAGATTCGCACGTAAATCGCCGAGGTGCGAGCCGGGGTTTGAACCTGCACACTTTGATTGCAAGGCGTGCGTTCGACCACTCGGCTACCACAGCTATTCACCGCATTACCAATTACAGTTTACTTGCAATGTGCAGTGAATATGCGAAATACGTTGTTAAATTCAAACATTATAATACGGAGTACGTAATTATGTGTAAGAGCGTTTAAAACCTACACAATTAGCATTTAGAATCGAAACTTAAAACTTTTAGAGTGGTTCTACCACTAAGCTTTTGTACGGTTACCAAAAAATATATATATTACCGTTTAAACCTACTTACTACTAATCTAGGTTAATGCTTGCTTCTCCTCAGTTTATTCTATTTTCTAATGCGGTACTGCTCGTTTTGCCTACAAGACGTTTAAATCCCCTTATTCTATCATTACTTAATAATTTACAGCAAAATTGGGGTATATGGTCTGGTTGGACTTTAATCATAAATTGATAACACAAAATATCTGTACTGAAATACAGCGGTGTACCAAAACAAATCGTTATAAATTTGGTTATGTTCTGCTGTGTAAAATAATGTGCTAAAATAACTAGTAATAAAGAGGACAGACTAAACTAAAGTGCTCCTGCAGTCAGTATTTTAATATTACTAACGTGTCGGCGCATGTTTAGTTTTTTCTTCGTAACCATTCAATGAGAAACATACAAGCTCTAGTTTAGTCCAATCACGAATAAAATACTCGTTTCGTACTTGACCTGCATTGTTGGAGGGAGTTTGTGACAAAAAACATGGCGGTTACAGTATTTCCTGTAGCGAGTGCTACGGCTCGTAGTCGCCTACGGCGTAGACGTCCACCCGTAGCTAAGGATACATTACTTGCAAATTTTGCATGTATTTTATCGAATATTCTTTAGACCTTTACTTTTTAGTATTCCAAAACTAAATGGTTTCTTTATTATTACTCATTTATTTACATTGTACATAACTATTGCACTGAAAAACGCCAATGTAGCTTGTAATTACATGAATTGAAGTATAAGAAGCTATCAAAGTCAAACGAGGCCACTTATAATTTGTCAAAAAAAGTAAGTTTTCTTACATGCTGTTTTGCTCGGAAGATCCGGCAAGAATCACAGTGGATTTGTTATTTTTTTAATTTGCTTATTTTACTTCATCGATGTCTATTATAAAAGTAAACATAACCTTTCATTTTCATCTGTAAATAACTTCTTAAGTGGCAATTACCCTGTGACTAAAGTTACGTGTTGCAGGCAACTTCCTAATTTCGGCCTTGCCCGCCGTAGGAATAGGGACGCATTTACACAAACAACGTTAAATAACGTATCACGTCGGATTGATGCCGATAACGCCTTTTATAGAGGCCGACACGCACTTTTTTGCGAGAGTTTCGTTTTCCGTCTTTACGACGGCTTGGTCTATTGGTTTGAGTGGAGGCCGCTCCGCTCACTACACTGGGAGGTTGCGGGTTCAATTTCCGTCAGCGGCAAATATCAGAAATAGCAATTTTGGAATTTGGTCTAGATGTAACTGGGATCGTCCCCTGCAGTCTTTAGTGTGATACTCATATTTCAAGCTTTATTTAGTTTGGTACGATAACGTGTGACGATATTTATTAATACCCTAACATGTACTTATTACGGGAATAAATGGTTCGGTCTTATAATGGTATGAGCGAAAACAAGAATGTAGCGATACTGCCAGGGCTCTGTCGAACTTTACTGCTGAGTAGAAAGGATGATTAAGGCAACATGAGATAGACGAAGAGAGATCTGGTATGAATTCGAAATAAGTTTGAGTTTGGTGTCTACTAGTTTTATTTAGCTCTACCATGGGTGTTAACTATATCGCCAGTGTCTACGTTACATATTTGTGTAGCAAACTCGCCTACGTGCGTACGGACAATTTACGTAGGCGATAGACTAACGAACATATTTACGCAAAACTTACTGTAAAGTCACAGAAGAAACTATCATATCATTTAAACCTCATTGGAATTAAATATAAACACCGTACACCCCCTGTAACTAATTTATTTACTCGTAATTGGTACTTTTATATAAACGAGGTGGCGACATCAATTCGACAAGCCAATAACGGAAGCTCATTTCAGTTACCACACGCAATCAACAATCAACCGTACAACCTTCACGTAAAGTTGTATTTTCTCCACAATGGTTATCGGTGACAGTCACTGAGTGACACGGTTTGTCATAATAGTGCGCATCCGGCTTCGGATTGGTCGATGATAGGCAAGATGTAAGCCCGCCCAGAGGCCCGCCCTAAATGCTAGGAAACTCGCGTTGCTAGGCAACTGGTGATGTTATTTTCAGGGGTTTGGAAAAGGCAATTACTAAATAAAAGTTTACATACTGCCTGTAAGGTAAAAGGTGTGGAGTGTGTTGAGTAGATTATAGTAGAGTAGGTCGTTGGACATAAATATTGAACTCCGAACCTTGCCCCTTTACCGTGTCCACACCTGCACTAGATTTATTTTCACTTTTTTTTATAAAACGAATGTGAAGTTTTAATCAAATAAGTTGAGAAATGGTTGCACCTGCAATTAGCGGGTATTCTGACAAAGTCAAGGACTGAATAGCAAGGCCCAACTCAACAAATACATTAACTAACTACTAACTACAGCCCTTTTGACGTCCCACTGCTGGGCACGGGCCTCCCCTCAATGCGAGGGGGATTCGGGCCATAGTCCACCACGCTGGCCCAGTGCGGGTTGGCAGACTTCACACATCTATCGAGAACTCGTCAAGTTCCCTTAGACGTGCAGGTTTCCTCACGATGTTTTCCTTAACCGTTTCATAGCATGTGATAATCTCGGATGAAAATGAGATTCGCACATAAACCCAGAGGTGCGAGCCGTGGTTTGAACTTGCACACTTTGATTACAAGGCGTGCGTTCGACCACTCGGCTACCACTGCTATTTACAAATACATTATTACCAAAAATCGGAAATGATCTTTTCGGAAATTGCCCTGGTCTGGGTGTAACTGGGATCGTTCCCAGTCGATTGAATGATACCCCTACTTCAAGCTTTGCTTAGTTTGGGGTCCTACGATGACTATGTGTTACCTGGCGATATTTTGTATATTTATAAATTTTGAGGAATATAGTCTATACCTAAGTAGGTACATTTATAACTCACGGAACACGCATATAATGTAACAATCACCTATTATGTAAATACCTACCAATGGCAATTTAACAGTAAACTGCCAAATCATAGAACTTTTTACCTACCTTATTGTGGGTGCTGTGTGTTAAACCTAAATTATATTTTTTGAGTTAAAACGAATCACTCGTACCTCGTTTTCCAATTAGCTCAAGGCTGTATCGTAGCGATAAGGGAAAATTAGTACCTACGTAACGACTGTGGCCCAGAAAATAATTAGATTGTTCATATAGGTGGAGTAGTGATTTATAACTAACTCAGCCTGCGACTTCGCACGCGTAGTATTTAGGAAAAAAGGAGGTAACTTACTAAAGTTACATCATCTATCTGCCAGTGAAAGTTCCGTCAAAATCGGTGTAGCCGTTTGGGAGTTTACATCAAACTGACAGAAATTACGTTTCCTTTGTGTAGTATATATAGTTTCATAATATATCGAGGGGTGACAGGGCTATATGACATATGCAACAATTTGTTAACTTTATGTTAACAAATTGTTTTCTTATATTAACGCGAATTCTATACATTGAAATAAAACTATTTTATGGATTCTATTTTTTATTTACTATTTTATTTTCCCGACGTTTCGGCTGCTTTACAGCAACCGAAACCAAGCATACCATTGCAAGACCTCAAGACCTCAAGACACTGTGAGCACTTTCTGCGTGGATCGGACCGCAAACAACAACTAAATATGAGGGTACCCAGTTATTAACTATGACATCAGGACGTCTAACACCTCAGTCCCCCCGTGACCATGGTTGCTGTAAAGCAGCCGAAACGTCGGGAAAATAAAATATTAGATAAACGCGATAGAATCCGTAAAATAGTTTTATTTCAGTTTGTTCACTTTACAGGAGCGCATACTCATTTGAAGCACAATAATTAGCTGATTCCAAATATGCATATAAGTCAATATCGCCCAGTGTCGCTTAAGTCAAATCGCTCGATATGTATTTACGTATGTTCCTCCGTAGCGCCTAAACTATTCATCCGATTTTGATGAATAAGGTGTCAATCGATTCGTTATTATGGGCCAGGTAAAATAGGCTAAATTTTAACCAACTTCCAACAGTAAGAGGAGTCGATTATACCCTGTTCCCGTAGTCGGCTCACAACATTTTTAAAACATCATATACATCATCACGCCTGTATCCCTCGAAGGGGTAGGTAGAGGTGCACTATAGTGCACCCACACTTCGCCTATGTATTTTGGTCGCAATGTAATAGGGGGCAAGCCTTTTGCCATTATACCGGGCACATTCTCCCTCAATACGAGGGAGATTTGGGTCATAGTCCACCACCCTGGCCCAATTGCGGGTTGGTGAACTTCACACGCCTTTCTATAGACGTGCAGGTTTCCTTACAATGTTTTCTTCACCGTTCAGCATGTGGTAATCATTATTGAAAATGACATTCGCGCATGAAGATCACCTCAGAGGTGCGAGCCCGGGATTTGAACTTGCACCCCTTACGTTCAAGGCGGGCGTTCTACCAACGAGGCTACCACTGCTTTACTTTTTTCAGGAAACTCAGTGAGCTTGTTTTTTTTTATTTAGCATGGTAGCAACAATACCAGCAAGCAATAGCAAACGTAACGTAATTTTCAAGCTACACTACCTATGTCTACCTAAAAATAATGAATTCATAAAACTTTGCCCTAATATGCAAACAAAAATAAGGGCACACGACACATTCGTGACAAAATAGCGTGTACTCATCATCTTGACAACAGTTTAAAAAATAACACTTCTGAATTTTAAAATATGGTTCAGTTTACAATGAATATGTAGAGCGAGAAAGGTTTGTAGTTTACAAGTGCAAGTTTCTTAGAAACGGTGGCTAGACGAAATAAATGTTGCGTTATGACTTGACCTACATTATTGCTTGAGATTTATTTCATTTCGTGAGTACCTACCTAGAGGGAAGCTTTTCTTTTCTTGGCTAGACATGGGGCAAACGACATTAAAAAATAATATTGAAATATACAGGATGTTTCAGAAGTTCAAAATAATACTTTAATGTTTGCATGAGTATCGAGTGTACAAAATGGTATACAAGTTTTATTGAAATTCGAACATGTTTTTTCAATTCTTTTTCGTCGCCGATTTCTATATCTTGTTCTATGTTAATTTTTGATGACGTTCTGTTTTGTGAATATATTTTGTGTTTGCTCATCGTAAATGTAGTTTACACTGCTTAATAGGGTCCTGGATGTACCCAAAGGCCATAACATGATGCTTGTAACAAATAATCAAAGTTGAGCTTTGAAACTACGATATTTAGGCAGTGCCGTAAATAAGGCGGTGCCTTCGGTGCCCAGGCACAGGGCGTAGACTCTGGGGGGCGCAAGAATGACCAGACTAGGCAGGGCTATTACTTTTTCAGTTTGCTCCTGATAAGTTCCCGCTGCGCCCCTAAAATTTTAAAAAAAATATAATATCCAAAAAAAAGGGCGCAGTTATAGAAGCTCGCACAGGGCGCAGAAAAGGCTATTTACGGCACTCTATTTAGGTATAATTTGTCTTCACTAAGCATCCACATATGAGCTACCGTATTTGAACCCAAATATTATTTCTGACTTCTGATACAGGCTGTTTAACTAGATGACCCGGCACATTTCGTCTCACAATTTTGTTTTTTTTTTGTCATTTCCCAATTTACATATTTTATACGACCTAGGCTAGCACGCATGGCAATACTGGACCTGTAGTTGTAGGGTGAGCGCCAAGACTAGACCTATGTCACAGAATATGTGGATTATATCTCTTTCTCTCGTATGAAATAAGACAGAGAGCGACCGAGCCAATCCGTGACAGAGGTCTTGTCTTGACATGTGTGCTGACACCATTGGGCACGGATTGTATCAGACAGAGTTGCTCACACTGTCTTATTTCATAGAAGAGAATAAGACAAAATTGACGTATTCCGTGACATTAGTCTTGTTTTACAGTCAGTGCACACGTGCTAAGCTTGCTGTATTAGAGCGACAAAATAAAAATCAAAACGGCCAAGCCGTTTTTGAGTTTTAGCGAGACTAACGAATAGTAATTTGTATTTTTATAATATATATTTAAAACGCATTTTTCAGATAGAAAACATTTATTGATAAAAAAAATCATTATAAAGCTCAAAATATTCAAGTTTCTTTTTTTTTTTTCTTTTTCTTTTTTTTAACAGGCTCATCTGTTTCACAAATCATACAATCATCTTGTAATTCTTCTCTAGAGGACTTGAACTTTTTCTTTTTCGTGTAATTCTCTGCATCTGCCATTTGTTCTTCGTGGACAGACCATTCATCTCCATCTTCTTGCTTTTTTCGTTTTTTCTTTTTCTCTATAACTTCAATTTTTTCTGTATTAGTAACATCTTGAATGTTTAATTCCGACGTTTTGTCTCTCTTATCTTTCTTCTTTTTCTTTTTGGGAGGAACTTCGTCGTCTTGGGATTCGACATCTAACTTGTTCAATGTTTCAGTTACTGTGTTTATGTTGAATTGGTCATTTTCATCATTTTTTCGTTTCTTTTTCTTCTTTTTAGGTATCTCCGTATCTTCAATTGATTCCGTAATATCAAGATCATTCATTTCAATTTCCTCCCATTTTTTCTTTTTAATCTTAGATTTTTCAGTGTCTGTCTCATTATTCACTTCAATGGCACCCAAATCATCTTTTTCTTCACCGTTTACCTTTGAACTCTTTTTATCATTTTTCTTTTCACGTTTCACGACATTTTCTCCATTCTTCAAATACTTCTCCATGTCTTTCTGATCTCTATCCAATACGGCCAGGAAGAAACCCGTGGTGTGATCAGAATCGGGTTTGGCGTACATGCATCTAGTGCCCATACTGCCATACATAGCTGAACCGAAGTTGTTCCACTGTCCTTTCAGCAGCTCCTTCACATCCTGAACCCTCCACTTAGCCCTCGAAGTCTTCACTACATTCGTGATAACTCTCTCGTTCTCTTCAGGGAATATCGAGCATGTACTATAGACAATCCTCTTTACTTTCGGAAAAGCATTCATTGCATGTTTCAGGAATTTCTCTTGGAGTGATGTCAGTTTGGCCAGTCTCGTGCTTTCAATGTAGTTGTGTACGCAGAAATCCATGCCTGAAAGAACACGTGAGTTAATATGATGATGTGTGAGTCATTTAAATACTAATCTTAAAATAAATAGTGTATAATGGAGTTTTACCTGAACCAGAGCAGCTTGGGTCCAGAAGGATGTATTCGACCTCATCCATATCGCCTCTCTTGATTTCCAAAGCGTCTTTATGGATAGTCTCCACGCAATTAGAGCCGGTCTTGGTAACGAAATCGCATAATGTTTGGAATCGCTTCTCGTTTCTCTCCACAGCGTAAATCTTACCCTGCAATGTAGAATATTTGGTAAAATACAACAATACATCATCATCATCATCACGCCTGTATTCCCCGAAGGGGTAGGCAGAGGTGCACTGCAGTGCGCCCACACTTCGCCGATGTATTTTGGTCCCAATGTAATAGGGGGCGAGCCTATTGCCATTATACCGGGCACACAGGTTTCCTCACGATGTTTTCCGTCACCGTTTCTTAGCAAGTGATAATCTCAGATGAAAATGGGATTCGCACATGGAACCCAGAGGTGCGAGCCGGGGATAGAACCTGTGGAACCCAGAGGTAAAATACAACAAATGTTTGGTAAAACATTTGTAGTTAATTAAAAACGAGCTAGGCACCAAGTCCCCTTATACTATAGTTGCGTAGTTGCTATGACTTAACTTTTTAAGGCATGTAAACAACATCTTTAAACAATTAGCAAAAAATTCTACGCGTGTTTTGACGTCCAGTGTCACCATTTAGGTATCTATACTTTCTAATATCATTGGCTCATATATTTCAGTATTTAGCTGTTGGTCATACTCATGAGATGGCACAAGAGGTAAACTTCGTCACGGTGCATGCTAGTGCGATCCCGCGGCGACGGATACAAGTGGAGGATGGTACACCGTCGGTTTACAGTAGGTATACGATCTTCTGCCGGGACTCCCACATAACCCTGCTACCTCCTCCGAGGTGGCAGGGTATTGTTAATTAAGAAAAACACAAAAATGTAAATCCTTATTTGAAAAAAGCAACCATGGAGTTTCTTGCCCATTCTTCTCCATAGGAAATGCATTCCGAATGGGTGGTAGAGCCACAATTTTTACTATTTATTGACGACTCATAAGTGCCTGTATTGGTTTATATGAATAAAAAAATATTCTGATTCTGATTCCATAAATGATTTTCTGGCATCATAAAAAAAGGCTACAAGAGGTGAGCAGCACTATAGGTAGAGTTATGGATAGCTTACGTTGTTTCTAATGTAGGCAGCTAGTTGGGTGGTCTTCATCCCGGGTGCTGCACACATGTCTAGCACCACGCTGCCAGCGGGAGGGGCCAGTAAATGCACCGCCATAGCTGTGGCCTAAAAAAAAAACTTTAAAAAATTAGGACAAGCTGCTTACTGCATTACTGCTTTACATTTTTCGTTAGAAATATGTTTTATTCAATTTTATTTTACAGATATCTATTGGCCTGTACATAGTATTTTCCACATAGCTAGTATGCACAAGGAGACATTTAGGTAGGTACATAATTCATAGGTAGGTAAAATAGAATTTTTCGACGTTCGATTTTATCATCACGTCTTGAAACTTAAAATTCTAAAGCACCATCATACTTACTCAATCTATGTGAAAATAGGTGCTATTCCTTTCCATAGAAAGTTATGATAACTTGCAATGTTAAGGATGTAACTGGGATTGCTCTCAGTCCATTAGTGACCCATAGTACAAGCTTTACTTAGTTAGGGAGCATATCGAGGAGTGTTATGCTATTCGACTTAAGCAACACTTTTGAGCGATGTTTACATATTTGGAATCAGCGAATTGTCCTGCGTCAAAAGAGTATGCTCTTCTGTAAAGTTAAAAAAATATCACTTAAGTAAAATAGCCCCCCCTCGATATTCCGATGACTTTGTGTTGTATGGCAATATTTATTAACCGACTTCCAAAAGGAGGAGGTCCTCAATTTGATTGGTATTTTTTATTTAAAACTAACCTTATCCTGAAGAATTATCTTATTTTCCAAATACAACTCATGTTCGTGCAGCTTTGTTCCGGACGAGAACACAAACACTGTCTTTATATGGTAATCCTGTGTGAAATCATATTCCGTGAGGTTCTGGATTTGTTTCAGATAGTCGTCGTAAGGGCCCGATGTACAGCGGATGAAGCGGTACCCTTCATCTTGGAACGCTCGGATGGCGTCCGATGTTGTTAGAAGATTAGTGTTGATGCGCACGTATCTCGGTCTAGGGGCTACTGTAAAAACAAATGGATATAGAAAAACATCACAATTTACTGAACTTTAAGTCATGGCACAATTTTTGCCAATACCCAAATGAACTCTCTACCAATATGCATAAAGATTTAATTTCTGTGTTAAAAGACTGCGCGTGAAAATTCGCAAAAATAATCGATGACATTTTGTTGAAAAATGAGCTTTTTGCATTAGTTAATACAGTTCGCTGTAATATAAGCAAAAAAAATGGTTGGGCAAATTTTGATCAATGAATGTGCAGGTCTAGTTTTGGCGCAAGATTTCTTATTTTAAAATGTACACTATTTTTTTACCTGTTTATTGTAAGAAGTTTTTAACATTTAATTTAAAAATAATATGGTTAACCTTGGATGGCCTTGTTCAGGAGAGAGACAAGTGTAAATTGCAATAAAACAAAGACATTTCTTTAATTTTTTTTTAATATAATCTAGCATTTACATTTGGTATGAGACTACACAATATTATACTCATATAAATAAGAATGTAATATTCAATATCTTGACACTTATTTTAAGTTATTGAAACTTAAACATTAATACTGCTAGTTGCTCAGACAAGCAAAAGTAAATGACTTAAACTATGATAAAGTCACCAAATGTCAAATATGTCTAAAGATTGTTTAGATGGAATGTTTATTAATGTTCTCAATTCTGCTGTTCATAAATTGGGACTAAATATAATGATACAGCTCATACATAATGATTGAACGACAAGAATACACTTAGGTTTAAATAAATGACTTAGAACAATCTAACCAAGACATAGTACTAGCTATCAGCAATAGATTTTAAGTACTATGCGATTCAAATGAGAATAGGATCGACTTTGCGCCATATTGTGACGTGAAAAGACGAATTATGACTTTAAGTATTAAATATTCTATTAAGACAATTTACTGGTAATTTAACCTTTTTATTTATATTTGATGTAGGTACTATTATTATTGATATGCAAATAAGTTTTTTGCAAACCATACTTTTCATGTGACATTTGACAGATAGAGCTTATTGACATTCCTATTCTTATTTGGATCGCATAGTAAGTAAGTACATCAGTTTTGGCAATGGTCAATAATTGTCTTGTACTTGACTTTACATATTAAGTACTATGCGTATGACATCTGTTGCTGACAGCAAGTATTTATTGCTAAGTCATTTATATGAGTGTTAGTTTAGTCAATACAGTTTGTTTTAGTATTTTTGTGTGCACAGAACTTAATTTAGAGAGTGTATGCAAGAAGTTTGGGAATACAACTTTATATCAATCTTGTTTCAAGTTTAGAGTATTTTTATCTGACAATTGGGCTTGTGGTGGGTCATTGTATGAATGCTGATCTATTTCATTGCCCTCCTCATCATATTCTTTCTCGTGATATGCCTTATATGCATATGCACATATAATTATATTAACGATAATCACGGCTGCCACAACAGACCACACCGTTGCAATGTATCGGTCCACCGGGTAGTAATCAGTTAGGATATGACGCACACCAAAAAATGCCACAAATGGCAGTGTAAACATGGCAATGCTATAAACAAAAAGATTTGCCAGCACAATAACGGCCAGTTTCGTCTGTTTAGGTATCAATGGTCCTTCATCTGTCTCTGCCATTGTCTTTTATCTTACTAGGAGCTTTTAGATCTGAAATGAAAAATAAAACATAATTACCTTCAGTCTTCAAGTCATCCTGATGTTCAGATGTGTATTTCTCAAATTGTTCTTTGTAAGAGAGGATTGTCTGCTCCGGCTTGCTTTTGCCCGGCAAAGATTTTTTGCCAAATAGCAGTTCTGATGTAAGGATCTTAGCGAGCCAAGGGTCTAATCTGGACTCGGTTTCTAATATGTTACAACTTTCAAATATTCGGTCAAGGTCGGAGGCATGTTTAATGGTTTCGGTTATCAGTGCAAAAAGCACGTTCGTCCTCTGTAAATGTTAAAAAATAATAGTTTGTTTATATCGATATAGCTTGACCGCCAATTTTTTAAAAGATTTCGCCCATTTACGATTTACCAAATTGCATTTTAATGTCAAAGTAAGTGGATTTTAACTATTTTCAAATCTAAGGAGGTGTTTATGAATAAAAACTTCAAATAAGTTACTTACGAAGTGCCGAAGTTTATCGTCGTACAATAATGTTTTCACACTGCCTCCTTCAGTAGATACTTTCTTAAATATATTTGCTGCTATTTTATAATGTCTTGGTACTTTGACTGAGTGTTCAAACATTTTATTTTGTACAAAACGAGCGTAAAAACTATTTCATGGTAATTTGTTATTACGAGATTTGTCACGAGACAAATGTCAAGTAATTTTTTAGGTTATAGTGCGTTCATATCAATGGTACTTTTATGGAAAATGAAGTAATTGACATAAATATTTTAAAGAAATAGACTTACTTTAGAATGCTAACGTTATGATGCAGTGATATTTTAGCAAGTACAAGACTTGTTTTTAAAATCAATAAAGCGAGACACGATAAGTAGATTAAGTTCAAAATAATTAATATTATGAACGCATTAAATCAATAAAAATACATTATCATAAACTAGAAAATGGCGTTTCATATAAAGCAAAGCTTAGGGCTACCAGTAACAAGAAAATCATACTGTTGTGTGTGCTAACGATTATACGAAATCAATATTCATTATACATGAACTGGGTGTCTACCCTCATATTATCGATTTTCATACCTGAAAACTTCTTGAAACTTTTGAATTAAAGTTTTTTGAGTTGGCAAATGTAACCCTTTCTTATTTTTTCCCATGTTGCACTACTTGCTTTTGTTTTTTAACAGCAAATAACTACAAATTACAAAGGAAATCAAATAAATAACGTGTTTTTAACTAGTCATCCCAGTGAAAGGTTATTCAGAGATGTTACTGTGCCTGGTATCGGGGGATCATCCAATCCACAATCTGTGGTTATACCTAAACAAGGTCATTTGCATGTACTATATAGATACAAGGAAGAAACCGACATTTAAATTCAATTATTCTATTTTATATTCAAGTATTCTCATGTAAAATAAAAATAATATATTTATGTAAAATTAAACAGTCTGGCAGCCCTAACCATAAACAATTTGCTTTGCTAGTTTGTTGCACGTAATCTTTATTTACAATTTCACGAAAACATATTTTAGCGATTCTAGTTCACATATCTATTATTATCTAAATTATGTATACCTTTCATGACGAGGTAAATAAATAAACATATTTTGGACTCATAAATTATGTTGTTTGTGTAATATTATCTCTGACAGTTTCATTTCGAATAGGGATCTGCCCCTCGTAAAATACCAGGAAATGCTATGATTCAACGTCGCCGCGGTTTCAACAACAGTGACTAATGTGTTGTGTGCATTATTTCCAGTTGTAGTCGGCGGCCTGGTCGCTACTGACGCAAGTTGCCAGTGAAAGTTTAGCAAAATGTCGCGGGTGTTTGGTCGCGGTTTTGAGTAAACTGGTAAATTAAAGCAGAACAATGGTTCCTGCTCCGAGTTGTCCTTTCGCGTGGGACTACTGGCAGTGCTCGCCGTCGGACGTGGTGGAGCTGTCCTGCCTTTTGCCCAACTCTGTTTACATACCTCTGAGGATCAGCTGGGATGCCACCCTCGAGGATGTCAAAGTGGTTAGTAGCAGAAATCCCTATTTGTGACTCACCAGTCGCGCCGACACGTTATTTTGACTGCATGTTTTGGAAAGTGGGTCAAAGTATTAAGTAACATGTTTACTGAGATAGATTTAATAGGTATCTACCTACATTTAGAAAGTAGTTGTATACAACAATATGCACTAAAGGCCATCATGTAGGATGCTGATAAGTGTTCAACAATTGCTTAGTGAGAGTAAATTAATCAAATAAAATACTTAAATTTGTCGGAAAAGGTACTGTTGGATGAATTTTCTTATCTTAAAATATCATTTGAAAAATATGTTATTCCATTTTGCATCAACATGTTTGTGCCGCATTTGATTGAAACTTGTATGGTTCTAAACAAATGTTTGAGAATTATGGGAATTATATGTTCTTGGAAAAAAAAGTAACAAAACTGCACTCACCAAACTTAATTTATCCTAGTACCTGCCTATTTCGATAAGCATTGTATGTACTGGTAGGTAGGTAGCATTGCTGACTAGCGAATATTCCTGCCAATATAGTCTTGTCAACTTTTTATACAGCATCAAGTAATTAGTGGAATAATTAATTGGATTTTCCTTCCAGCAGATTATCAGGATTTCCCATCTTCAGTATGAATTCACAACTTTGAGGACAAATAATACTAATATCATTATGCTTGTATTCTTTAACTGCTAGACAGAATTGCACTGTTTGGTTTTACTATACATGTCCCTATTGTCATTATCTACACTCCTCCGAATGCAAGTGGGATTCAAGCACTATGCTCCCAATGATCAAAGACATTTTGTTAAGAATATATAAGGAATAATACTACTTCAGCCCTTTTAACGTCCCACTGCTGGGCACGGGCCTCCCCTCAATGCAAAGGGGGATTCAGGCCATAGTCAAACTATGTTAATTCTTCCGGAAAAGAGGAACCATGGATATGCTTATCCATTCTTCTTTATAGGTAATGCATTCCGTATATATGGTGGAGGTCTATATTATTAATTACTAGCGGCCCGTCCTGGCTTCGCACTGGTGGACATTTTTTTTACATTTTGGGACAAATAAGTATAGCCTATGTTACTCAGTGATAATGTAGCTTTTTAAATAATTTTAAAATTCGTCCAGTAGTTTGTAAGTTTATTCCTTACTTACAAAAATACAAATCTTTCTTCTTTATAATATTAGTATAGATTTGTTTGTGGACGATATTAAGGCATGGGTATTGTATTTTGGGCCTTGGGAAATTAAAGTCAGTTTTAAATAATCAAATGTGTATTCACCACAGTAAACGAACAAGGAGAGAGAGAAACACAGCAAACACGGAAGAAAAGACAGTTTTTTACCATAGACAGTTTTTACCATAGATACTAATACATCATCACGCCTGTATTCCCCGAAGGGCTAGGCAGAGGTGCACCGTAGTGCACACACACTTCGCCGATGTATTTTGGTCCTAATGTAATAGGGGGTGAGCCTATTGCCATTATACCGGGCACATTCCCCCTCAATACGAGGGAGATTTGGGCCATAGTCCACCACGCCGGCCCAGTGCGGGTTGGTGAACTTCACACGCCTTTCTACAGACGTGCAGGTTTCCTCACGTTGTTTTCCTTCACTGTTCAGGAAGTGGTAATCATTGTTGAAAATGACATTCGCACATGAAAATTATCTCAGAGGTGCGGGCCTGGGATTTGAATTTGCACCCCTTACGTTCAAGGCGGGCGTTCTTGCCCACGAGGCTACCACTTCTTTCGACACCCCGCCTTTAAATAACCAATTTTTCTTCCACCAGGAACTATGGGACCGGGCGGTCAACTACCCTCTCTTTGGCATGCTGCACGAGATGACCAGCTATGTGTTCCAATTCGTGAACTCGCTGGCGGTGCTCGAGGAGGTGGAGGATGAGACCAAACGCATACGGGACATAAAGCCAATATGCGGGGTGCTCATGTTGATCAAGCGGTCAGTCGAGCCACCGGGGGAACAAATGTTGAACACGCACATCAGTCATCTGATTGGAAAACGTGAGTACAATTTTATATGTTCAGAAATTGATGGATAATCACATTTTCATTAATGATTACCACTTGTTGAACCAGGCCATGTCGCATGACCACGTAGACGTAAGTTTTATCTCTTTCAACTGTCAGATTCGTCGAGAAAATGACGTCACACCAAGCCATGTCCAGTACAAAAAGCTCGAAGTGACGTCATATTCTCGACAAATCGGTCTACACGGTCATGCTAAGGATGAGTCGTTCACCAACTTGAACTGTGCTAGCATGGAGAAGTATGGTCTAAATCCCCCTCGTATTAAGGGGGAATGTGCCCGGTATAATCGCAATTGACTCGCACCTATTACATTGGAACCAAAATACATCGGCGTAGTGTTGGTGCACCTCTGCCTACTCCTTCGATACAAGCGTAATGATGGTGACGATACGTATACATGTACATTTATAATGCTTGTTACAAGTAGGACCCATTCACCTAATGGACCAGAATCAGAATCTGAAAATTTTTATTCATATAAACCAATGCGGGTACTTAAGAGACGCATAAATGGGCTGTGCATAATGAAAATATTTATTTTTCTATTGATTTTTGGGCCCCAATATTGATACTATCATTAAAAAAATATAATATATAAATATAATAATATTCTTTGTAAAGCAAATTAAAGGAAAACCACTCATAACACAAAACAGAATATGAGGCAGCAGGTCAACTACCCAAATAAGTATCTCGTAAAGTGCTAATGACAATGAACCCGCGGCGTCCACGAGAGATTAATGACCGGACCGCACGCCCATGTCGCGTGCCGTCACTTCCGCGGTTTTTATTTATGCCGCCCGGCCCCCACGCACTGGAACTACTGACTCTATTGTACTATAACATTATGATTGATATTGTTGATTTAAGTGTTTTTTGGGTTCCGTACCTCAAAAGGAAAAACGGAGTCCTTAATAGGATCACCTCGTTTTCGGTTTGACTGTCTTTTGAAACTCCTTTTCTCATCAACGCGTCGAGTTATCAAGTCTCGCTGGAACTAAAGTATCTACTACTATCTACTACAGCCCTTTTTTAACTTCCCACTGCTGGGCACGGGCCTCCCCTCAATGCGAGGGGGATTCAGGCCATAGTCTACCACGTTGGCCCAGTGCGGGTTGGCAGACTTCACACATTAAATTAAAGTATCAAACTAAAAATATTATCTAAATTCTATGTCAACGCAATCAAAAGATACGACCTTTTATGCCGCATATGTTGACTCAGAAGGGAATCAAAGCCTATAGGGTAGTTTCCGTTGACCTATAATAATGAAATTTGGTAACAAGCAATGTCTTATAGCATAAATAAAGGGACACATCCGAAAACTGTAATTTTACAACACCAAACAAAATCGAGACTCGTCGTGATGGATAACGTTGTACGGAACCCTCGGTGTGCGAGTCTGCTTGCACTTGAACAGTTTTGTTTTCCTTTACGCCCCTTGACTTCGAAGTTGTTAACGAATTTTAAAGGTTCCCTTATCTTATAAGTTAGGTTTGATTGAACATCAGTGGTGTTAGCTCGCATGTCAAGACAAGACCTCTGTCACGGATTTGCTCGCTCGCTCTGTGTCTTATTTCATACGAGAGAAAGAGACAACATCAAGATATTCTGTGACATAAGTCTAGTCTTGACGCACATGCTACAACTACAGGTTGTAATACAACATTATTTATCTTCTAAAATAAATCATTACCACGTCTGCACTTCCGAAGGGGTAGGTAGAGGTGCACTGAAGTGTACCATCATTTCACCGATGTAATTTGGTGCCAATGCAATACGGGGCGATCCTGCCATTATACTCGGCAGATTCCCACTCAATACCAAAACGTACTCTGTGTAAGTATGCATAAAGATTGAATTTCTGTAGTAAAAGCGACGCCTTAACGCGTCAAAATTGCCTCGCAATCGTTGAAGAATTACCTTTTTTCTTGGTGTCAATAAAGTTCGTTTTGGTATTGGTAAACGTTACAGCGTGCAGGAGACCTCATGGGTATTGTAAGGTAAGTAGTCCTTTGAATTAAATGAAATACAACTTTATTTATTTTGGTCATAAGGTCTAAACGAATTCGACAACATCCGGAGTTCAGAGGTCAACGATTTCCGTATGCGCATGCGGTATCTGGCCGAGGAGAGTCTTATCAAGCGGGCGCAGAGCACGCGGCTGGAGAGGCTGCGGTACCAGTGCCCGCCGCGGATGGCGGACCAGCCCGACACGCCCACCACACTGAAGAGCCACCTCAACAGCAACTGCTTCATACTCGTCACCAAGATCGCCACTACAGAGGTGAGGATTCATCACCCATCTTTATCATCTTCATCACCCAGCATTATTGATCACTAGCTGAGCTTGCCCGCGTGGATTTTGGGAACTCCAATATTTTTTTCCAAAATTAAAGTAGCATAAGTTACTCTCCTTGTAAAATCAGCTATACTTTCACTGGAAAGTCCCGTCAAAATCGGTTCAGCCGTTTTTTTATTATATGTTAATCCACATCTGTGGGGATAGCACGCATGTCAAGACATGACCTTAGTCACGGAGTTGCTCGCTCGCTCTCTGTCTAGTTTCATACGGAAAAAAGAGACAACGTCAAGATATTCCGTGATATACGTGTGAACAAAACATAAAGAAATAATATTAAAATAGGTCGGCCAGGTTTTAAGTTTTAGCTAGAATAACGCACATCAATTGGTTTTCTGTTATCCATGCCTAAAAAGGATCCCTTAAAAAAGCAGTGGTAGCCGAGTGGTCGAGCTCACGCCTTGCAAATCAAAGTGTGCAGGTTCAAACCCCGGCTCGCACCTCTGGGTTTATGTGCGAATCTCATTTTCAACCAAGATTACCACTTGCTATGAAACGGTGAAGGAAAACATCGTGAGGAAACCTGCACGTCTATAGAAAGGCGTGTGAAGTTCACCAACCCGCACTGGGCCAGCGTGGTGGACTATAGCCCAAAAATCTCCCTCGTATTGAGGGAGAATGTGCCCGGTATAATGGCAATAGGCTCGCCCCCTATTACATTGGGACCTAAAATACATCGGCGAAGTTTGTGCGCACTACAGTGCACCTCTGCCTACCCCTTCGGGGAATACAGGCGTGATGATGTATAATTATTATTAAAAAGGATCCCTAATTAATTATAGGTTACTATAGTGTATATCACTTTATTGTCCGTCTGCCTGTCTGCCAAGATCCTTTTTCTGAGAAACGCGTGAAGGTATCAAGTTGAAATTAAAAGCAAATTCTCAGGTCTACTATCCCTTGTAGCTGTAAAAAAAACTTCTACATACGTTAACGCAATCAAAAGTTAAGCCAGTTTATTTTGCATGTTTTTATTACATTTGCAAGGGAATCAATAACTTATAGGGTACTTCCCATTGACCGAGAACCATGAAATTTGCCAAAAAGCAAGTATAGGGAAAAATACGTAAACAGTACATTTATAGTTACAACGCATCAAAAACGATTTTTTGCGATTACAAACTTATTTGCAGTTTGTAAACTTATTACGACCTATCTCGATGTATGGGGACAACAGTTTTCCAACGGCAAAGATAAGGTTGTCCCTCAATATGTAAATTTTGGAAATGTCCTTTATGTAATGTGCTCTGTGGTGTCAGCACGCATGTCAAGACAAGACCTCTGTCACGGATTGGCTCGGTCGCTCTCTGTGTAATTTCTTACGAGTGAAAGAGACAACATCAAGATATTTCGTGACATACGTCTAATCTTGGCGCTCATGCTACAAGTGCTGGTCTGGATATAACGGGGATCTCCCCCAGTCCATTGTAACCATACAAACCAAATCTTGTACTATGGATACCAATCCATAGTACAAGATTTGCTTAGTTTGGGATCGTGAGTATGTTGTTGTCTGGCGATAATTATTTTTAACCGACTTCTAAAAGGAGGAGGTTCTCAATTCGATGGGTATTTTTTTTTAAATGGCATTCAGCCTCAATTCAATATGCATGTTCGATTACAATTGTTTTTTTTTAATAAATACAGTGGTGATAAGTACGCTTCAATACTGAACCGTTAAATTGATTTATCCTTGTTTACCATATTCGGAGATTATACCACAATAACAATGAGATAACACACAATAACAACAAACGAAGCGAATGCCTAAACTGTGCCAGGATGACGTTCATATATACATATAATTCCTCCCCACACCAGTGTGTCGTCAGGGGCGTCGACTTGCCATTACCAAAACGAACTGTATTGACACAGAGCAAAAGATACTTTTACAACGAAATAACACTGAAAGCGCGAGCGATTTTTTTTTCTAGTTTTTTTTTGCACAATTCTACAAAAGTAAAAAAACGCGCAGGGACGTAAACAGGAATTCATTCTTTATGTATATTGATCCACAGTACTTTTTTGTTTTGGCAGAAGTTTCAGTATTGTTTTATGATATTATTTCCACTTATCACAATATTATAAAGTTGTTAAAAAATGTTGTACCAAGACTCTTGTGCTGTTGTTTTCCTAATTTAACGAAGGTTACGGGGGAAATGTTGACGATATTAAAACGGGTGGTTGGCGCCTTAAAAGGCAATATGATAATTCTGTGTTTATTTTGCGGTTAGACATTGTACACTTCCTGCTATTGATGCACAACTGTGTAACGACCTGCAACCAATGGGGAGAGGGAATTATATTAACTTTTTACGAATATGTACTCTGTGCGAATAAACATAACGATTGAATTTCTGTGATGACAGCTACGCGACCCCCAATCATAATTGAAGACATTTCTTACCGGGCGCACAGGTGTGTCAAAATTCCCGAACCGACCAAAACGAACTGTATTAACTTATAGATAAAGCTCATTCTTCAACAAAATGTCATCGATGACACGGGGTCATGTGGCTTTTGCCACACAAATTCAATCTTTACGTATATTCACACAGAGTTCTTTGTGGCATTGGAAAAAAAATACGCGAGCGTCTTGACGCCCCCATGGGTTCAGTGCTACATGGGTGATAAAGAATCGCTATTGTACCTATAAAGAAAACATGGTAAAACCACACACGTCATTGTGGTTTTTATGAACATTAATAGTAGCTTTAGTAACTTCCCTATGCAAACTCTTGTACGTAGAACTTTTAATCCTATTCGATTCAGGGCGTCTACTAACAAAATCTATACTGACATTGTTGCATCGAATCCTACTCTCAGTGTGATTTTCACCGTCGTGATTGATGATAAAATCATGATTCGATAAAACTAATGACAAGATATATCTATTATCGATTTATGGCCGAAACGTAAAATTTTCAGTTGTCATCAAAATAATATTGGGACGCTTCCTCTGTCAGCCCTGTCCGTGGTAAAAGATAAGGTCACATGAATGTTGAAACGCAAAGATAGAACAGATAGGAAATTTTGTTCTGCAAATCCATATATTAGATAGAATATAGGGTTCCGCTTTTCAATGACTATTAATTAGTGATAACTTGTCTATTTCCTTCCGTGACTGAAAATCTGCCAAGACATAAGGCATCTTGATATGAATACTTATTTATTGTTTACAGGAAAACGACTCTTGTAAACATGTGTTATAAGATTAAACAGAAAACATACAAACACACTGACCTACTTGAGCATAGATCTCAAGAAAATATAGTTGTTACGCCCCAAAATCTAGTTACGAAATAAGAGGACATTGATCAGCTGAGGTGTTTATGAATAGAACAGACCAGTCTAGACGTAACTGCCGGCGCGGCGGCGCCTCGCATAACCGCTGGCAGTGACAATGAAATTCAATGTTGTTTTAACATTATCACCGTAACGACGTATCTTAATTTTATAAATCCACCGAATTGCCACATTTTAGACAGTTTAATTGCACGAATCCGCGATAAAATGTTCACAATTTGTTCGAGCATCGCTGTTCTATTTGTAGAGGCTGTATTTTAGCGTTGAAAATATTTTCCAGTGGTATGATACAATAAAATGTGATTGAGAATGCGTTTAACAAGCGTTCAGCCCTCTGTCATATACAGACGGAATTTTACTTTTAAATTTACGCATTGAATAGCATTTGCAATACATCATAAGGATACATTTATTTTTTCTGGTTGAAATCATTTTATGAAGACGGAACATCGATAAAGCATTCCCGCACCGAGCGTCAACAGTCGCGCGTATTTTTTTTGCCATAGCAAAACGACTTATATTGGCACATAGATAAATTTCATTCTACAACTAAATGACACAGACATCCCGAGCGAATTTTGACTTGTGCGGCTTTTACAACAGAAATTTAATCTGTATGCATATTGACACAGGGTTCGTTTTGGTATTGGCCAACAATTTGACGCGCGAACTTACGACGCCCGGCTTAACACGATATTTATTTTCAGTCAATAACTCAATAAATAAAACATTATTTTATTTTATATGCTTTGAAAAGTCTAAGCATGATCAGTCAGGTCGCTTGTACCTTCTGCTGTATATTTAAATTAAAGGGCGTTTCTAAGGAACAGCTGATTTTAGAGCTGTGATGCGCCGAAATTCTAAGGAAAACCTCATCATCATTTGCCTTACCTTATCCGATTATTTGGGGTCGGCGCAGTATGTCCTTTTCTTCCATTCATCTCCTTTTCCATCATACTCACATCCACTCCGATCTCATTCATATCACTTTTTACACACTCTATCCATCTTTTCTTTGGTCTTCCTCTCGCTCTGTATCCATCCACATTCATACTCATTTAAGGAAACCTAACAGAACAATAATAATCGACTACAATACAATATGTTTGATTTCACATATTCTTTTCGAATTAGCTAGAGAACCTATATTTTAAGGGTTAGTGTACCCTTTTCGAATCACAATGTATAATTAAAACAATGGCTGAATTAATTAAAGTTGTAATTAGTCAATCTAAAATTAAAATCATGTTAATATCCTCACTGGATTGTTTCAACTAGCAACTCAGTAATTAATCTTCGTGATTGGAATCCTCTTCCTGTTCTTCTGTATTATCTTCCTCGTCGTCTTTTATACCTTCTTCGAGCCACTGAGCCATCAACTCCTTAGCCTCCGCTCTGAAAATATATCACATTGACTCAAGATTATACCATCAATAAGTAATTTGACGGAAATCGCCTTTACGACACCTTCCCTTGTATTTGACGAAATCTCTGAGTCTACCACAATCGTTGCAGTATGAATATGGGTTCATTTTTCAGATCATGAAAACAACATTTTTTATTAATAGTAACTAGAATAAGACCAGACTGTAATGGCTTTAAGGTGACAATGTCTAAAGTCTACACTGTTCATATTTTATCTAGGTACCTTTGATAAAATATGTTGTTTTCAAGCCTTACACAATGAAGTCATAGCAACTCCACAATGATAGTGTTTGGGGCCCTGATTTCAAATGGCATTTGACAACTGCATACCTTATCTTAAAGCGGAAGTGTTGCATGCTTGTTGTAGTGTGCATTCATAGGAAAAAGACTCGACTCGCTTGACGCGAATATAATAACATGTTAGTGTAGTGTTCGTGTGTGCCTTAACCCCTTGACAGATAGCAGAAAACTCCATACTAAATCGGTTATCTATGTTTACTACAGACACACGTTATTGTCTACAAAGTTCTTTAACTTCTGTACCTTTCTTCGGGAGTGAAATTGCTCTTGTTCAGCCTCTTCAGACGAGGCAACGCCGCGAGCACTTCTACCCTCAATTCCGGTTCGTCTTCTTCTTCCTTATCAGCGTCCGCGTCCTCTGTACCCGTGCCACCCATGTACGGACATCCTTTCATTATCAGTATCTCCAGCCCGGGCAGTACCTAAAAGATAACGTGTTTTAGGTGTCCGACTAAAATACATGTGACAAATATCTATGTGAATTAACTAAGTCTAGCCTTTCAACTTATGTACAGCTAAGAGCTACCGGTAAACTTTAATATCGTCTATATAATTCTTTATACCCACTGGTGACTGGTGTTATGGACCGTCTCTAGGAAATAATTTAAGTGTATTCTGAAATTATGTCTGCTAATTTACTATAGCGGAATACGCTTAGGCCAATTAATGTTGTGTATTTAGGAGTAGACAGGTTAATATGTCTAGTTATCGATTGTAACTCACCGCTAATTTTCGCACTTGCTTCAACGAGGTCACTTTGCAGTTTCTTAGATTGATGTATTGGAGTTTCACGAGCGCCGGGTCGAATCCGTTCAGTACTTTAATGGGATTATTCCGTACGTGAAGTATTCTTAAATTGACCAGCTTTTCGAGACCGACCAAACTGGTGATTCTGTTACTGGCCAAATACAGACTGTCCAGTTTCGGAAAATCCAAATCCAAAATATCCTGTATGTTATTGTTTTTGAAATCCAAGCATCGCATGTTCGGCATTCTATGTTTGAAATGTATTCTTTGTATTTTATTATTGCCGACCTCCAGAGTGCTCAGTTCTGGTTGAAAGACGTCGGAGACTGTCGTCAACTTGTTCTCGTTCATGATCATAACCTGTAGATACTTCATTTTCTTTAACGCGGCGGAGGTGAGCAGATTTTTATCAGCCTGTATAAGTACCAGGAACTGTAGTTTAGTGACGGCCTGAAGTGCCTCAAGCTCCAACTTATTGTTGGACACGTCAACGAATTGGAGGTGTTTAAAGGCGCATATCGCGTTGATTTCGGTGAGATGCAATCCTGCGCATGAAGCCCTTAAGTAGGTGTACCTGTTTGTAATTTTTTTGTGTTAGGTATCTTTGTTCTTCAAGAACATTATTAAAACTCTCCAAGATACTGTGAGGTTATTACATTACCTACTAGACCATTTTGTCAATATAATATGTGACGTGCTGAAGGCTGCCACCACTGAGGAAGTTTTAGTGGGAGATCACCGTTTAATAAAAAAGGTTTTTTTTGTCAGGGCGATTAAGGCGTGTTTTCGCTTAGCTATTACACATTAACATCGTACACTTAAATATATATATATACGGTCGAATTTAAAAACCTCCTTTTTGCAAGACGGTTAAAAGGGTTGCCTTGATCACTAACCCGTCTCCATCCGCCGTCTTACCCAACATGCTGAGTCGCATGCCAATCTCTGATCTGTCGAGTGTACGGTTGGGATAAATTACTTTCTCCTCTTCGACCACGGCCTCCGGGCGATCTACTGTCACCTCTTCCTCCGGCGCTTCCTCCTCATCAGTGGGCACTAGGTTGAAAACGGACTTTAACATTATATCGGTGTCTTTTAAACACTTAAAATCAATTGAATTATTGACAATATTTTTGACCGCTCATAAATTTGACGCTGTCATTGTATCTTTTTGGTTTGTTTTATTCAAAAATTTGTGTTGTCAAAATGTGTAAAAAAGTTTCATGTTTGTATTATAAACTTTTTAACAAACAAATCTCATGAAGCTCCGGGCACACTGGGGTGTCTAAACGAGTGCTGCAGAATGTTTTGCCAAAACCAAAATGCGCTATCAATTAAATTTTGTTGAATAATGAGTAGCTTGTAAAAAAGCTTTATATTAACTTGCATTGTATGTATGTCCGGGTAGAATCTTGCAACTGAATTTTAAATCAGTTATCTTTAACCGATTAAGTTGAAATTTGGTATACATGCTTATTTTGAATGACAACAATATGGCGGATCATCGAAGATGGCGGAATAGTATTTTTTTCTGCACTACCACAGTATGGGTATCAAATGAAAGAGCTTGCTGAGGAGAATAACGAAAACTAACTGAAAGCTTGTTTTAAAAAAGGTTTTTTAAAATTAATTTTTGTATGAGTCATACAGTTCGTTTTCGTATTGGCAAAACACTAGTAGCGCTCGTCTTGGCGCCCTAATGTGCCCGCAGCTATACTAGCTCCAGTTAGCAGGTTGACAAATACAATCGTGATTATGGCTTCATTTTTAAAGGTATAAAACAACATATTTTATCAATGGTAGCTAGAATATGACTAGTTAGACTAGTCATACTCTAGAGCTATCATTGATGAAAACAAGTTTTTGTACGACGGCTTGGTGTAATGGTTTGAGGGTAAGCCACACGGCTCACTGCACTAGGTGGTTGCCGGTTGGATTCCCACCGGTGGTAAATTTCGAAGATGGTCTTTTAGAATTAGCCCCTGGTCCGGGTGTAACTGAGATCACTCCTAGTCCATATTGTGGTACCTATTATGCCCGGTATAATGGCAATAGGCTCGCCCCCTATTACATTGGAAATACATCGCCCCCAAAATACATCGGCGAAGAGTTGGCGCACTGCGGTACACCTCTGCCTACCCCTTCGGGGAATACAGGCGTAATGATGATGATGTGTTATCTGGCGCTATTTATACGCGTTATAATGTAAAGCCATTGTTATATTAAAACCATAGTGTTAGAAGCTTTAAGGCACCGTACCTTCGTTAGTTGCAGTGGTTATTCATTTTCAGACGTCGTTCTCCTCGAGTGTCCCAGCGACGCGAACGCCACAGCAGCACATCGAGATGATCCTGCGCAAGTTGGCCAACTCGTTGAACATGCGCGGCGAGCCCCCCAACCATTACGTGTTGAAGGTGTGCGGCCGCGAGGAGTACCTGTTCGGGGATCACCCCCTCATCCAGTTCCTGTACATCCAGGAGATGCTCTCCACGGATGGCGTGCCACAGGTCATGACCGTCAACATGGACAAGCTGCCGCTGATACGTGAGTTGGTGTTTGGATATATATTTATTAGTTACGACGAATTTTTGAAGCTATTTGCTGCGCTATGGGTTCTCCTTTCTGCTTTGTAATAACGTCGTCCTGGGTCGTTATATTGTATTACTAGCATACTACTATATACTACACACTACTAGCTTCTGACAGCGACTTCGTCTGCGCATACTTCGATAATTAAATAAATTATGTTGTTCTGATGTACAAACAATAATACTGTAAAGTTTCATAAACATCCGTTCAGTAGTTTTTTGCGTGAAAGAGTAACAAACATCCATCCACCATCCTCACAAACTTAGTATTAGTTTGATTAGTAGGACTTACAACTTTGGTGGCGTTTTTTTGAAGCTATTTGCTATACTATTGGTGTGCGCTGTTGTTGAAAGTTTTTTTTTGTAATGCCATTTTATTCGTCGCGTTGTGTATTGTACATCATCACACCTGTATTCCCGAAGGGGTAGACAGACGTGCACTGCAGTGCGCCCACTCTTCGCCGATGTATTTTGGTCCCAATGTAATAGGGGACGAGCCTATTGCCATTATGCCGGACACGTTCTCCCACAATACGAGGGAGATTTCTGGGCTATCATTGCTATCTCATAATATTAGCATAGGTTTGAGTTTCCTAATGTAACTAATACCCGAATTTATAGAATACCCCTTAAGCAAGTACTGCCTATCGGAACGGAGAAGACTGACTTCGGAACACTCTAACACGATGCGAAAGAAGAAGAACGAATCCTCGTGGAATATTCACAAGGATTACTCGTGCGTGGTCCAGAGTGTCAGCAAACTGAACGTGGATCCAGGGAAAGTATCGGAGGTGAGATATTTAGTCATATATACAGGGTGTATCAGAAGTCCGAATTAATACTTTAAGTACATATACGGTAGCTCATATGTGGATGCTTGGTGGAGACAGTTTATACCTAACTATCATAGTTTCTGAGTTATAGACCTTTGAATATTTGTCACACGTATCGTTTTCTGGCCTTTGGGTACATCCATAATTCTATTCAGCAGTGTAAACTACACAAATAAGGGGCAATGACTAATAGTCACAAAACAGAACATGAAAATTTAACATATGACTCGAGATATTACAAGTAATAGAATTTTACATCAAAAAAAAGTTTGAAAAACATGAGCTAATTTCGATCAAATTTTTATACCATTCGGCTGTATACCCGATAGGTACTGATGCAAAAAGTTTTATTTCGGACTTCTGAAACACCTTGTAGATTGATAGATTTGTAAATTTATAGATTTGTAGAGATGAATCGATTTTGACGGGACTTTCACTCGTAGCTGTTGTTATAGGGAGCAACTTAGGCAACTTTACAACTTTTATTTTAGCAAAATAATTAGCGTTCTTAAGTGTAACGGGGGCGAAGTCGCCGGCTCAGCTAGTTTAGGAATAAAACAATTTAGTAGTACTTATAATAAAAATAGGTGGCGCTATTATTTATCGAATGCCATTGTTGTTGTTGAACAGGTGGTATGTCAGGCGGGCATATTCCACGGCGGCAAGCCGCTGTGCGAGACGCAGAAGACGCGCGCCGTCACCATCTCCAAGGAGGGCGTGGCGCAGTGGGACCAGGAGCTCACCTTCCCCATCAAGGTGTACAACCTGCCGCGCATGGCCCGCGTCTGCTTCGGCGTATACGAGATCAATAAAAGCAAAAGCAAACGGAAAGGGAAGGACTCGAATAAGGTTAGTGACGTTGACGTGAAAAAAAAAACATCCCCTTTAAATAATTACCCAAATAATACTGTAGCTGATAATGTTTGCCAATACCAAAACGAACTCTGTGTCTATATGCATAAATATGGAATTTCAGCGGTATGAGTCACGCCCCCACGCGTTTCAATTCGCTCGTCCTTTCAGTGTCTTTTAGTTGAAGAACGAACTACATAATTGTGCGATATTTAATAACGTAAAAAAAAAAAACACAGGACCAAGAGGTTATTACAAGTTTTTAACACTGATGGTAAGAACTGAATAAAAAAAATGTTCGTATTAAGATATAACTTTCATACCTATATACGGTACAGTATTTTTTCGAACTTATAAAACACCATGTATATACAGGGTTATTGGTAATTAGACGCATTCCCGCTGGGAGGTGATAGGCTTGACTATTTGCGATAATTTTAACCCCCAAGTTTCATAACGTTATTCTTTCATAACGTTTTGCATTTTTAAATTTGGACCTATAATTTTTGTTTTAATATTGATAAATTACCAGTGTTTAATCGTTTTTATACATCAGAGGAAAAAATGAGATTTGAATTGATACTTTTAAAAAAATATAAATAAAATTTTCATTTTTGACTTATTTGAAATAAGCTAAAAAACATTATAATATAATAATAATAGATGATGTTTCAAAAGTGTTATGTGTGTGGTGTTTAATTATCTATAAAGGAAATCTGTATAATTTATCCTAGTCTTGATTCTGATTAACCAACTTTAATATTAGGTGTTGCATTGATTTAGCTAAACTATGGAGATATTATAACGGAGATGGCATATCGAGCCCGCACTGCGGTAAATTTTTATGGTTTATCTGACTCCGCCATTGTTGTTTTCCCATATAGTTGCCGTACACTATGCACATGAGATAACAACAATGGCGGAACAATTACCGCAGAGCCATACAAAGAGTAGAGTCGGTACTACAGTTACTGTATTAGCTAAACATATGGTGTTGTATCAGGAGGGTGTAAATCGTCTGACGTGGGCGAACACGATGATATTCGACTACAAAGAGCAGCTGCGCACGGACGGCGTTCTTTTGTGGATGTGGACGCACGTGGCGGACGACACGCAGGGCGACGACCTGGTGCTGCACCCGCTCGGGACCGTCGTCACCAACCCCAACACCGACTCCTGCGCAGCGCTACAGGTCAAGTTCTCCAAGTGAGTCGCACTATTACTTGTCGCGCTATTACCAGGGCTAGTCGGTTCGTTAACAAGGCTAGTTGCACTATTAACAGGGTTAGTCATACTATTACTAGGGATAGTCGCAACGTTAACAAGGCTAGTTGCACTATTAACAGGGCTAGTTGCACTATTATCAGGGCTAGTTGCACTATTATCAGGGCTAGTTGCACTATTATCAGCGCTAGTTGCACTATTATCAGGGCTAGTTGCACTATTATTAGGTATAGTCGCACTATTAACGGGGCTAGTTTCACTATTAACAGGGTTAGTCGTACTATTCATTTGGCTGGTCGCACTGTTAACTGGGCTAGTTGCCGTATTAATACGGCTGGTCGCCCTATTAACAAGGAAAAAACTAGTCGCAAAATTAGGCAGGCTTGTGGCAATGATAACAGGGCTGGTTGCGCTATTAACATAGTCGTACTATTAACAGGGTTTGTCGTACTATTAACATGGCTTGTCGCACTATTAACAGGGTTAGCTGCACGATTACCAGGGCGGGTCGCACTGTTAACAGGGCTAGTCGCACTATTACCAAGGCTAGTAACAATATTATAAGAAAAAAATTGCAGTTGCAGAGCTTACTGATATTTTTACGGCTACTTATTGTATACCTATGACGACTGCCTGTAGAATATTATTATACTTACAAATAAATAATAGTAGGTATAATAACTTGTATCTTCTACCATCAGTTACGAGTGCCAATACCCTATACTGTTCCCGAAAGAAGAGACTATAAAGGCGTATTCGGATCACTTAGAAACCGTATCGCCGGTTGTCATGGAGAGACTCACTAGGGACTTTGAAGAGCTTCGGGCGACCGCCGAGAAGGACCCCATGTATGAAATGCACGAACAAGAAAGAAAAGACATATGGGCTTCAAGGTACCGTAACCAATGCATTATCACGCCTGTATTCCCCGAATTGGTAGGCAGAGGTGCACTGCAATGCGCCCACACTTCGCCGATGTATTTTGGTCACAATGTAATAGGGGGTGAGCCTATTGCCATTATACCGGACACATTCCCCCGCAATACGAGGGAGATTTGGGCCATAGTCCGCTATGCTGCGAGTTGGTGAACTTCACACGCCTTTCTATATACCTGCAGGTTTCCTAACGACGTTTTCCTTCACCGTTCAGCAAGTGGTAATCATTGTTGAAAATTACATTCGCACATTAAAATATCTCAGAGGTGCGGGCCCGGGATTTGAACTTGGACGCCTACGTTCAAGGCGGGCGTTCTTGCCCACGAGGCTACCACTGCTTTTAGACTGAGCGGTAGACAAATATACACGATGGTAGGACCATGTAAAAGTAATCCTAAAATGGTTTGTTATCCTAAAACGAAATGACACCAACCTACTCACAGACGTAGTTCATTGAAGAGTGAACCTTATCTATGAGTCAATACAGTTTGGTTTGCTATTGGCAAAATATTTGAGGCGCGAGGTTCGCCGACTCAGTGCGCGCCCTTCGAACCGGTAGCTTTGGAAAGGCTGTTGAACTTCTAACGCAGAGATTCCCAAACTATTTTGGGGAAGCCGACCGCTCTTCCAGAATTATCTGATACCTTAAACTCAAATAGCCACATTCCTTTAAAAATACGATGTCTAGTTATTTTCCCTGTTGTGTTACAAATATTTACTTTTCAGGGTTCCGTACCTAAAAAGGAAAAAAAACGGAACCCTTATAGGATCACTTTGTTGTCCGTCTGTCTGTCAAGACCCTTATTCACAGAAAGGTTTAAAGTTAAAATTTATATCAGAGACTTATGTCTGCGGTCCCTTGGTGCCCTAAAAATCATACTTCTAGGTTAACGCAATCAAAAGATACGGTGGATTATGTTGCATTCTCAGTACCTTTGCACGGGAATCAAAAACCTATAGGGTGCTTCCCGTTGGCCTAGAATCATGAAATTTCAGACTATCTTGAGACCAGGGAAAATTTCCGTGCATTAAATCGTTTATGCCATACCTATTATTGGAATCAAGTATAATGCAGCTCACATTGCTAGTTTGAAATAGCATTCATGGTGCCTTCTTTATTTCTGTGGCAATTCTGCCAGTACAGTTATTTATGTCTCCCGCTTTGCAATGGAGGGAAGTGGATGCATTTTTCTTCCAACTCCTACACCTTGTTAGATTAAATTCGTGCGGGTTCCAAGACAATATAGCTGTTCCCCGGGACTCGTCGAAGGTCAAACCTCGGTGTTTTCAATGGACACCGCCGTCCTGGCTTACAGGAGTAACAGCGGTGAAAATGTGTGGCGGGTATGTCCCATACAAAAAAAGGTATGCGTCTCGGGGCGCCCAACAGAAGTGATAACAGTATATGAACAACAGTATATGTGTCTTTCGCACACTAGACACTGAGTAGAGAGAGGGGGAAGCGTCTGTCCGTAATACGGCTAGCGCTGTGGGTTAGAGTAAGTGTCTACCGCTGCTGTATGCGTGAGAGAAAGGGACGCCAGACGGACTGGCGCCGTAACGCGGGTTACCCTTCCATAAGAAGGGGTCGATATGCTCGCACACCTGGGGTATCTCTCCTGTACCGGTGGGGCGGTGTCTCAGGGAGCGGTTCCGCGTGGAGGCGCCCATGCTGCTGCCGAAGCTGGTGTCGTGCGTGGAGTGGGGCGAGCGCGGCGAGGCGGCGGGCGCGCGGCGCGCGCTGGCCCGCTGGCCGCTGCTGCGCGTGGAGGCCGCGCTGGAGCTGCTGGACTACGCGTACGCTGACGCCGCCGTGCGCAGCTTCGCCGTCAAGTGCCTCGACAAGATCAGGTAATATTTACAATCCGATCCAAATAAAAAAGGAATGTCAATAACCTCTATCTGTCAAATGTCACTTGAAAAGTATGGTTTGCAAAAAACTTATCTGTTCATATCAATAAATAATAATCTTACATCAAATTTAAATAAAAAGGTTAAATTAGCAGTAAATTGTCTTAATAGAGAGTTTTTCATAAAATAAAACTTACCTATTATTTTTTCATCAATGTCCGGAATCCATCTTGAGAGTCAAGCACCCGTCTTTACCGTCAAATCAGCTTTTCCCATCCTCTCCGTCTATGGCGCCCTCTATACCTCGCCTTCCGATTCTACTTACACGTGCACCGGGTGACCGTTCGCCATTATTAAGCTCATGATGCACCAGGTAGACCCTTACCTGGATTCCGGACATTGATGAAAAAATAATAGGTAAGTTTTATTTTATGAAAAACTCTCTATTATTTGTTTAGTATCAATGTCCGGAATCCATCTTGAGTGATGTGTTTGTTATCACCTGGTGCTTACGCAGACGCTATAATGTGTAAGTAAAAGTAGAAACTCAAAAGAGTGAATAAAATTTATTGAATATTCATTAAATTATAACTATGAAAATTATCAGAATTATGAACTTAATGCACACATTCTACATTTGTAATAATTATTTGTAATGTAATATCTTGTAAGCATGTATCTGATTTATATGGAAATTTTCAACGAAGTTGAGGGACGCTACTGCAGACCGCACTGAACCCGGGGACGCCTCAATACCTGCTTCTCTTAATAGAGACCTTACCTTGACTGGTCCGTGTAGTCACCATTTCTTGCCACCCGAAATCAACCAAGCCTCTAAACGCAGGTGCTGAATTTGTGGTGGGTGTACACCCGTCTTGGTGTCTATTAGTACATTCTCCAGGTCTGGAATTAGATAGGCAGGTTGTATGGCTCGTTGTCGTACATCGGCCTGCCAAAATACCTTATCCCACTTCGGAGCGATTAAAATGTAAATTCCGCTGGCTTGGTGCAGATGGCTGAGGACCCTGGGTATTAGATTTGGAGGTGGAAACACCCAAGCGAGTTGATAATGCCACTGGTGACAGAAGGCATTGTGGTGTGTTGCTTCAGAGTCTTGTACTTCCATCGAGACATAATCCGGCACTACATGAGCTGTTCTCGAAGCAAACAGATCGATTGTTGGAGTTCCCCACATCTGAAACATTTTCGTTGTTGCTCTCTTCGTAAGATGCCACTCGGGGCATGCTTTCTGACGCGACAGAGCATCTACTTCGACATTGAACCTTCCTGGAAAATAACGAGCTATCAGATTTATGTTTAGATTGTCTAACACTGAAATTAGTTTTTGTGTTTGCGATAGAAGCTTTCTGGATTTCGTGCCCCCTTCTTTGTTTATATAAGATACGACCGTCCGATTGTCCGTCTGAAGAAGAATCTGAGCATCTCGAAGCTGATTTGCCTCCTGTCGTATAGCCGCGTAAACCGCAAACATTTCTTTGTTGTTCGCATGCCAATGAAGCTGTTGTTTTGTCCACGAACCGACTATGTTTTTGTCTTCCATCTGAGCACCCCACCCCACATCTGAAGCATCCGTGGTCAGCAGGTGGGTCGTCTGAGCCGTATGGATGGGCATGGGTATTCCTATTGCTTCACTCCACCATTTTAACTCCTCGAGGACTTCCTGAGGGATCGTATACCTTTGATAAGGGAAGTTTTTCGGCAACTGTCGACTGAAATATTGCAGTGGACGACAGTGAAGCCGTCCTCTTTAAGTCACGTAATTTGCGAAGTTTAGCCTCCCCATTAGAATTTGATATTGTTTTAGGGACCACTTCTTTTTCGTGAGCTGTTCGTGAAGTGCCCTGCGTAGCGTTAGGCACTTCTCCTCCGACAGGGACTTTTCGTCACGTTTTGTGTCCCAAGTTATGCCAAGAAATTCGAGGCATTGCGTCGGAGAGAGAACAGACTTGTTGAGATTGATCTTCCAGCCCAGCAGTCGCAAAAAATTTACCGTGAACGCGACATCGTCCTGTAGTTGTTGTCTCGATTGGCTTGCTAGAAGAAAATCATCCAAGTAAACCACGCACCTGATGCCGTGATGCCTTAGATACTCCGCCACCCAATTCGTCAGAGCGGCAAATGTCTTTGGTGCAGATGAAAGGCCAAACGGTAAACATGTCATCTGGAGGAGCTGCTGCTGATGATGCCTTGGCTGGTAGCTGATTCTCAAAAATTTTCGGTGCTGCTGAGCTATGGAAACGTGAAAATATGCTTGGCTTAGATCTAGCTTTGCCATCCAATCTTGGTTCTGCAGAAAATCCGGCACTCGGTAATGACTGAAGAGACGAAAAGGCTTTACCTTCACAAACTCATTCAATTTCTTTAGATTTAAGATCGGGCGAACCGTACCATCCGGTTTGGGTACCAAAAAGAAAGTTGAAAGGTAACTGGGGCTTAGCTCTGCCCGTTCGAGAATTCCTTCATCTAGCATACTTTCGATCTGAGCAGTCATACCTGAAGAGGTTTTGGTTCTGTATGCTTGCAATACTCTGGAGTTTGGGTAAACGAGAGGCGGTTTTAAAATAAAAGGTATGCGGACCCCATTTAAGATTTTACATATATTTTTTGGTGCACCCAGATCGCTCCATATATGATGATATTGCTCCAGACAACCGCCTCGAAATATCCTCAAGTCATTCGTGACGCTTGCTCTTGTTAAATGCAGCCCGGGATTGCGACTTCTTTCCCGTCTGTTTCCCATGACTGCCGTTTGTTCTGGAACAATCTTGATTGGCTGTCCGGGACTGCGGTTTGTCTTTTTTTTGCAGAATTCTGACGAAAATTTTATCTCCACCTTGCTTATTAGAAAAAGATGTTAAATTTTTGTAAGTATTTTCTTTTGCACGGGATTGCACAACTGCTTTCGATGATTTACTCAAGTTATCCACCCCCCCAATTTTTTGAAGGTAGGTTTGCATGGAATCGTCTTTAAAGAGCGCTTCCTCACTAGGGGGAATTTTAAGTAACACGTCTCGGTGAAAAAGATCCGGTATCTGACAAAGCAGTGCTTCACGGCGCAAATTAATACAATCAGCTCGTCTACCGCCCACCATTTGCAATAAATCATCAGTCACCTTGCTGTATGCAGATTCTTTTGAAAATAAAGATTCTATTTTATCAAATAGGGAATCGGGGGAAAGCAGTTCCTTAGATTCATTGGCCCAATTGACTAACAACTGCAACGTGTTTTGCAATTTTTCTTTTTGACAAAGCAAAGCGTGGGTCATACCAGCAAATGAACGCTCTAGCAAATAAGATTGTGAATCCTCTTTTAACATTGCCAATTCAAACCGTTTTAATTCATCGTTCACGCCAAGTTCCACAAAACCGGGGGTAGATAAATATTTATTTTGAGCATCGGAAAAACGAATCGCATGCCAATCCTCAAAATTGAATCGCTGTAATTCACTTAGTTTTTTAATATAATTATCTTTAGCTTTAGGGTAAATAGGATCTTTAACGCATGTACTAACGTCTGATAATATATTTAATTGGTTATTTTTTGACAAAACTCCCGGTCTATGCAATGTGATGCCATCCGCGGCGACATCGGGAATCTTTTCAATATTCGAATCTGTATTCTTATTATTTCTTGATATAATGTTAGCTAGGAGGGCAACTTGCTGCGACAAGAATTCAAAATGTACATAACTCACGGTTGGCGAGTCCTTTCTTTTCTTTCGCCTCTGCTCCTTCGCACTGCACCTTCCGCTAGACGATGAACTGCTGCTGCTACTATCTCCACGATTAGACCTTGGTGATGGCGACCTTCCGCGTTTTCTCGAACTTGAGCCTTCGATTGCACTCACCGATTTCACGTTAGAAACACGTTGGTCGTCCATTTTCAAACGGAGAGGTTATAATTGTTAACTTTATAAAATTAAATTTATAAAATAATTAATCTGTAGGAATTTTTCGCGTAATATACTAGCGAAGCTGACTTGTTGGCGCGAAAAACGACGCTATAATGGCGAACGGTCACCCGGTGCACGTGTAAGTAGAATCGGAAGGCGAGGTAGGCTGATTTGACGGTAAAGACGGGTGCTTGACTCTCAAGATGGATTCCGGACATTGATACTAAACAAATAATAGAATATTTAATTATTTAAGTCATAATTCGTTTTTAAAACCACAATATGGCGCAAAGTCGATCCTATTCTCATTTGAATCGCATAGTACTCACTCATCGCTGATGGCGACGACCTTTATTCTGTCTAATCTGTGGATATGTCTTTAAACCGGCTTTTTTGGCGTTCGACATTAATGTAAGTTTATCTGAATGGGACTGACGGATTCCGATATTGTTTTGGTAGCGCCTGACCTTTTGATTATCCATAGGAATTACTAATGTATACTATCCGTTCGATATCTATCGCTTACGTTCGTTAAATAAATTATTGGTTTTTACCATAAAATAAAATTAAAATTACCACTCTTTTTTAAAAGTCTTCGACGTAATAGCTTTGGTACGTGTATGATAACCAATATGAAGATGCTGAATGAAAGCAGACGAAAAGTAGCCTAAATAACTCTTCTTCTTTGTTCTTTTTTTACGAAATGAGTGAAATGATGATATTATAATGGAATAAGATGAATGGCTCCACCTGCGGTTACCAGATATGCGACCAGAGTCAAGTAATCAATAGCAAGGGCAAATTCAATAAATACACATTATAAATAAAAATGGATGATGACAGTGATAAAAATGGCGGATGAATCCAGCTGCCAGTAAAATTCTCGTAAAAATCGGTCAAAGCGTACGTACAAAACTAGAAAAATAATACATGGTTTGTTTTTCATCAATTCTATTAAAGACAATACTCTCTTTTCCAGTGACAACGACCTCCTTTTGTATCTGTTACAACTGGTCCAAGCACTGAAGCACGAGTCTTATCTGATGTGCGACCTATCCGTATTCCTGCTACAGCGGGCCTTCAAGAACATGACCATTGGGCACTACCTCTTTTGGCATCTCAGGTATGTTCCAAAATCAATGTTTTTTTTATTCGTGTAGGCCAGAAAGCATCTACAAATAGTCAGATTCTACCACCGGTTCGGAATGCTTCTTCCACTGAGAAGAGCCGGTAAGAAACTCAATGGTTACTCTTTTAAAAATGATAATTCCAAACGTATGCTAGCAACAAGAGCAGTGTACACACACTTTGTCCATGTATTTCGGTTCCTATGTAATAGGGGGCGAGCCTATTGCCATTATGTTGGGCACAGTTTTTTGGGCAATAGTCCACCACGCTGGCCCAGTGCGGGTTGGTGAACTTCACACACCTTTTTATAGACGCGCAGGTTTCCTCACGGTGTTTTCCTTCACCGTTTCTTAGCAAGTGATAATCTCGGATGAAAATGAGAAATATACATCGGTGAAGTGACTGCAGTGTACCTACCTACCTACCCCTTCGGGGAATACAAGCGTGATGATGTATTTTTTATTTATTTGTGTAATCAAGACAATTGCTGTAAACGAATCGCCAGAAAATTGGGACCAGACCCTTAGCATGACAGTGTAGACATAAGTTTTATCTCTTTTAAATGTCAGATTTTTCGAGAAAATGACGTGGTCATAAAATTCATGGTCTTCCTTTTATTTCTGACACCATGTTATTTAGCAAAAAGTAATCCTTATTATGAAGCCTTTCGATCGGTATGATAAAGCTACAGGTGAATATTTTTCTCGGGTAACGGGTTCGATTCCCGGTTCAACCAAGTAATTATTTAAATATCCATGAATGCAGTTTAAATTGTTTTCAAATTCAAATAATGTCTTCTTTTAGTAAAATGTTCCATTTACAATATTTTAGGTACTTTCCCTCCATGTGGCATATCCGTGGGACACCTTGTATAAATTCAAACATGTTGTAGATCGGAGATGCACGTGCCGTCAGTGGGCGTGCGGTTCGGGCTGCTGCTGGAGGCGTACTGCCGCGGCTGCCAGGACCACATCTACAGCCTCACGCGACAGATCACCTGCCTCGACAAACTCAAGTGTACGTTACATTATGACCATTGTATTTACTACCTTCTCTTGTTGCCCGAGGGTTGGCTACCATTGGCTGGCTTACCGTACAATTTCACGCATTGAAAAAAAAGTGTGTGTCTCGGGACGCCCGACAGGAGTGATAACTGAACTATTTAATATTGAACATTTAACTTGAGAAAACCTTAGGTTATTACTTAAATTTTATTTATTTGATTTTATACTATTGACAAATCATTAATGCTCACTGTCAACAATATATGTCTACTACTACAGCCCTTTCAACGTCCCACTGCTGGGCACGGGCATCCCTTCAATGTGACGGGGATTCGGGCCATAGTCCACCACCCTGGCCATATGTCTATCGCACACTGAACACTGAGTAGAGAGAGGGGGTAGCGTCTGTCCGAAATACGGCTAGCGCTGTGGGTTAGAGTAAGAGAGGAGATGCCTGCCTACCGCTGCCGTACGCGTGAGAGAAAGGGAAGCCAGACAGACTAGCGCCGTAACGCGCTACGTAAGCGGTTTACCCTCCCATAAGAAGTTATCGCTTCAAAATACGCATATGTAATCACAGTTTGACTTTTGGTGAAATCCATGAACTGTATTCTCTATTCTGTATTCTCAAAACTGTTTTCAAAGAATTTTGACCGATTTTTGTTCGTCAGCTTAAAGCCTCCCTTCCAGTACACTTACGTACAATGCGATCCAAATAAGAATAGGAATGTCAATAACCTCTATCTGTCAAATTTCACTTGAAAAGTATGGTTTGCCAAAAAACTTATTTGCATATCAATAATAATAATAGTCTTACATCAAATATAAATAAAAAGGTTGAATTAGTTATAAATTGTCTTATAATATTTAATAATTTAAAGCCATAATTCGTTTTTGTTCGTCACAATATGGCGCATAGTCGATCCTATTCTCATTTGAATCGCATAGTACGAGCATTTTGATATTGGCAAACATTTTGACTTGCGACTTTTGACGCCCCAGTGTGCGCTAGGATTTAGTCAAACGCATTTGTTTTCTCCTTCTCCACGAGAAATAGGCCTTAACGCCTTGGACATACGGGTGTTGTAATATTAATTTACGTAACGTGTTGTGATCAGGGGCGAGCCAGTCGGTGCGCAAGAAGAAGGAGATAAAGCAGGCGCGCGCCGCACTACTGCAACATCTGCAGGAGCAGCACTGCATGGAGACGCTGCAGGACTTTGTGTCTCCGCTCAACCCTAGCTTTGTCTGCAGACGGATCAAGTCAGTACACCACTCATATCCTTATTAAACTAATTATTCTATCTACATACGTAAATAACAGTTGCTTTTTTTAACGGGCCATTTCGGCCCGGGCCGCGACCTCACCTCTGATATGGTGTTCAGAGTCCTTAAAATTAGCGTAAGCGTAATGTGTGTGCAATGATTTCTTCCCAGTCTTTTTATTGAATTATTGAAACGCGTTTTATAATTGAATTTTAAATTTGTGTCTATGCAGGGTGTATCAGAAGTACAAAATAATACTTTGACGTTTGCATCAGTATCGGGAAACCGACTGAATAGTATAAAAATTTGATGAAAATTCGAACATGCTTTTCAAACTTTTTTTTCGTCGTCAATTTCTATAATTCGAAATATCTCGAGCCCTATGTAAAATCGGCATGTTCTGTATTGTGAATATTGGTGACTACCAATATTCTGTACTATACTATACTATCAATATTCGAGGGGCGACTGCCCCTCATAAGTGTAATTTACACTGCTGAATAGGGTTACCGATGTACCCAAAGGCCAGAACACGATACCTGTGACAAATATTCTAAGGTCATAACTCAGAAACTATGATAGTTTTGTATAAACTGTCTTCACTAACCATCTACATATGAGCTACCGTATATGTACCCAAAGTATTATTTCGGACTTCTGAAACATCCTGTATAATAGTAATATACAACCATAAAAAATAAAATAATATAAAAATAAATGTTTTTAAAAAGTTTTTTTTACCATTATCAATACACAGATCACTGTCCTTTACTTGTACAGTCCATAATAATCACCATCCTAATGTAAGTTTAAACTGTATGGTCAGGCCGGACGTGTGCCGCGTGATGGACAGCAAGATGCGGCCGCTGATGCTGGACTTCGAGAACGTGGACCCGACCGGCGCCGACATACGGATCATCCTCAAGATCGGGGACGACCTCCGCCAGGACATGTTCACGCTGCAGATGCTCAGGATCATGGACAGGCTGTGGAAGAACCACGGATACGATTTCAGGTAATGCAACGATTTTGTAACTCATACTGCAAGCAAAATATTTACAATTCAAAAGAAAAAATAAATTAATCAAACAGATCAAAATAAAAAGGACATATTTACAGAAAATATACGGTGCCAAACCTCTGTCGCTTGGCAATGTTCCCAGAAGGCTGGCAGCATTGCCATGTTGAATGGCAATGCTGATTCTCTGTGCGAGATATGTACCAGCCCTCTGGTCACCGGGTGCATCGACCAGCCTTTTTGACACATCTTTTAAGATGCGATGAGCACCTGGGCCCCATGGTTCCAAAGTCTCCACCCCAAACGGCTCAAATAATTAAATATTTGTGATGTGCCGGTTCGTTAAAAATGTATATCCGCAGATACGGATATTTGGCGTCAAGATCCGCGGATACAGATCTCAAAAAATTATAAAAACTTTGTGTGATACACACAATATTATAAATAAGTAGGGTAGTTAGTCTCACTAGGCGATGCCACCTGAGTGGCCGCAATTGTACCAGCTTCCTATAAATATAATTTACGGTGCAAGAAACAGTGTTTTAATGCGAACGTAACAAACTCCCTATAATTAATGTTTAATAAGCAGTGGTAGCCTCGTGGGCAAGAACGCCCGCCTTGAACGTAAGGGGTGCAAGTTCAAATCCCAGGCCCGCACCTCTGAGATAATTTTCATGTGCGAATGTCATTTTCAACAATGAATACCACTTGCTGAACGGTGAAGGAAAACATCGTGAGGAAACCTGCACGCACGTCTATAGAAAAGCGTGTGAAGTTCACCAACCCGCACTGGGCCAGCGTGGTGGACTATGGCCCAAGTCTCCCTCGTATTGAGGGGGAATGTGCCCGGTATAATGGCAATAGGCTCGCCCCCTATTACATTGGGACCAAAATACATTGGCGAAGTGTGGGCGCACTACAGTGCACCTCTGCCTACCCCTTCAAGGAATACAGGCGTGATGATGATGTGTATAAGCTTATCACAAAGATTTCTCATTGATCTCATTATAAAGAAGACCTTTGAGTTACGTAATATTGGTATGGTAATTTACTACGATAAATGTTTGCAATATAAAGGTGGCAAATATTTGAATTTATAGCTTAATATAATAGGTTTTCATTGCTATCTAACCACCTATAAGTATATAGAATTGAATCTATCTTGAAAACTAATAATGTAAAATATCCTCTATATAAGATCTCTAATCGTCGTTTAGTTCTAGTTACATTATAATATTGAAATAAAACTATTTTACAGCAACCATGGTCACGGGGAGACTGAGGTGTTAGACGTCCTGATGTCATAGTTAATAACTGGGTACCCTCATATTTAGATGTTGTTTGCGGTCCGAACACCTCAGTCCCCCCGTGACCATGGTTGCTGTAAAGCAGCCAAAACGTCGGGAGAATAAAATAGTAAATAAACGCGATAAAATCCGTAAAATAGTTTTATTTCAATGTATAGTATTCGCGTAAATATAAGAAAACTATATACATTATAATATTTTCATTTTTATGTTAAGTGCGTTACGTTTCAATTCAGATTGAATCCATACAACTGCATATCGATGGAGTACGCGATCGGAATGATCGAGGTCGTCGAGGACGCGGAGACAGTTGCCAACATTCAGAAACAAAGCGCTATCTTCAACGCCGCTAGCACCATTAACAGATCCACACTATTACGTAAGTCTTTAATTTTAACCTACTTCAAAAAAAGAAGGATTTTTTGTAATGCCGTTCGCAGAAGGCAGTCTCATGTTCACCACCAGTGTGGTAGGATAAAATCTCCCTCGTATTGAGGGGGAATGTGCCCAGTTAGTTCGCCTCTTATTACAATATTGAGACTAATATACGTGGGCGAATTTTTGGCGTACTGTTGTGCATAATTGTCTACCCCTTCGAGGAATACAGGCGTGATGATGATGAAGATTTATTTAAAGAAGGAGGAGGTTCTCAATTCAATGTCAACATCTTTGCATCTGTAGGCTTAGCATGATTGTATAGACATAAGTTTTATCTCTTTATACTGTCAGATTAATCGAGAAAATGACGTCCCTTCGAGCTTTTTGTACTGGACATGGCTCACTGTGACGTCATTTTCTCGTCAAATCTGACAGTTGAATGAGATAAAACTTATGTCTACGCGGTCATGCTAAGCCTGGGTGTAACTGGGTCTGGGTGTAACTGGGTCTGGGTGTAACTGGGATCGCCCCTAGTCCATTATACGTCATACATAGTGCAAGCTTTGCTTACTTACTTATCGTAAATGATGAGTGTGTATAGTCAGGTGATATTTATATGGATATGTGATGCAGAATGGCTACGAAAGAACACTGAGAACAACGAGGTGGCGTTCAACAAGGCGGTGGACGAGTTCACGATGAGCTGCGCGGGCTACTGCGTCGCCACCTACGTGCTGGGCATTGCCGACAGGCATCCCGACAACATCATGGTCAAGAAGAGCGGACAGGTACCTACAGACCGACACCACTCCCTAAGGCCAGCTACTCCACCCTGCTACAAAAGGATGATGGGCAAAATATATGGGATGTGTCCCCACCGACAAATAACGCCCAGACGTATATCGTTGGGAAGCTCTTTTTGTGACTATCAATTGTTACTATGGGGGGGAATTTCAAACAATACACTTCAAACAATACACTTCGTCGTATTTTGGTCCCAATGTAATAGGGGGCCAGCCTATTGCCATTATACCGGACACATTCCCCCACATTATGAGGGAGATTTAGGCCGGCATAGTCCACCACGCTGGCCTAGTGAGGGTTGTCGAACTTCACACGCCTTTCTATAGGCGTGCAGGCTTCCTCACGATGTTTTCCATCACCATTTAGTGGTAATCATTGTTGAAAATGTCATTCGCACATGAAAATTATATCGAGAGGTGCGGGCCCGGGATTCGATATTGCAACCCTTACGTTCACGGCGGGCGTTCTTGCCCACGAGGCTACCACTGCTATAATGGGATAAGGTAACGCAAATGATGATTTTAACATAACGAAATAATTTGCTTGTGTCCAGTTGTTCCACATCGACTTTGGCCACTTCCTCGGCCACTTCAAGCAGAAGTACGGGTTCAAGCGCGAGCGCGTGCCGTTCGTGCTCACGCACGACTTCATACACGTCATCAACAAGGGCCAGCGCGGCTCCGGCGACAACTTCCCCATAGACTTCAAGATATTCAAGGAACACTGCGAAACGGTACGTCATCAAATAACATTTTTTTCTATGAATCGTTGGGGCAGAACAACACACGATAGCAAGGCAATACCACTACATCTTAAACCGCTACATCTTACTACTACACTACATCTTAAACCGCTACATCTTACTACAACACTACATCTTAAACCGCTACATCTTACTACAACACTACATCTTAAACCGCTACATCTTACTACAACACTACATCTTAAACCGCTACATCTTACTACAACACTACATCTTAAACCGCTACATCTTACTACAACACTACATCTTAAACCGCTACATCTTACTACTACACTACATCTTAAACCGCTACATCTTACTACTACACTACATCTTAAACCGCTACATCTTACTACTACACTACATCTTAAACCGCTACATCTTACTACAACACTACATCTTAAACCGCTACATCTTACTACTACACTACATCTTAAACCGCTACATCTTACTACTACACTACATCTTAAACCGCTACATCTTACTACTACACTACATCTTAAACCGCTACATCTTACTACAACACTACATCTTAAACCGCTACATCTTACTACAACACTACATCTTAAACCGCTACATCTTACTACTACACTACATCTTAAACCGCTACATCTTACTACTACACTACATCTTAAACCGCTACATCTTACTACAACACTACATCTTAAACCGCTACATCTTACTACAACACTACATCTTAAACCGCTACATCTTACTACTACACTACATCTTAAACCGCTACATCTTACTACTACACTACATCTTAAACCGCTACATCTTACTACTACACTACATCTTAAACCGCTACATCTTACTACTACACTACATCTTAAACCGCTACATCTTACTACTACACTACATCTTAAACCGCTACATCTTACTACAACACTACATCTTAAACCGCTACATCTTACTACAACACTACATCTTAAACCGCTACATCTTACTACAACACTACATCTTAAACCGCTACATCTTACTACTACACTACATCTTAAACCGCTACATCTTACTACTACACTACATCTTAAACCGCTACATCTTACTACTACACTACATCTTAAACCGCTACATCTTACTACTACACTACATCTTAAACCGCTACATCTTACTACTACACTACATCTTAAACCGCTACATCTTACTACTACACTACATCTTAAACCGCTACATCTTACTACGCACTACATCTTAAACCGCTACATCTTACTACGCACTACATCTTAAACCCGTGTGATACCGCTCGACACAGCTAGTAAAAACTATACTAGTAGAAAATAAAGTTATTGTTTCTTGGTGCAGGCATTCAAAATCCTACGTAAGCACGGTCATCTGATACTGTCACTGTTCTCCATGATGATCTCGACCGGCCTGCCCGAGCTCAGCTCCGAGAAGGATCTGCAGTATCTACGCGAAACATTGGTGAGTCAATTTTTGCCAATATCAATATGAACTGTATTAACTTATAAAAGAAGCTCATTTTTCAACGAAGTTTTGTCGATAGCGAGAGTGCAATTGGACGCGTGATCGCGTTGGCTTTGGCCACTGAAATTCAATCTTTATGCGTATTGCCACAGAGTATATATTTGAAATATACGTTCTCACTGCTGGAAATAATACTTCCAGTAGAAGAGAGTTACTTTTATTCGTTATAAAGAATCAAACTGGTATTTCTTATAAGACAATATTGACAAGTGACATATATAAAAACAACTGACGATCTCTACAAAGGTACTAATATTATTTAAACTTGAAAGCCGTATCTATGGTAAAATTCAATTTCCAATATACACCAGGTAATGGATCTGTCGGAGGAGAAAGCGATGGAACATTTCCGTCAGAAGTTCAACGAAGCGATGAAGAACTCGTGGACGACGTCCTTCAACTGGGCGTTCCACAACTTCGACAAGAACAACTGACAGTGACCCGTCAGCAGGCGGCTCAAGAGGCAACCCTCCAAGAGCACGCCGCAGACGCTCTAACTTACCGACGGTATCAAGGTCGGTAACGAGGTACGAGGTCACGTTACCGATAGTAACGATATAACTGAACTTACCGTGGCCCACGCGGTCATTTGGCATTATTACCGATTGTAATTAGCTACCGCTAGTAACGACACAAATGTTGATAATGCGATAACTAAACTTACCGATAGTAGAGATCTAATTAGGTCATTTTACCGATTGTTATTAGATACCGCTAGTAACAAAAATGCTGTTGGTAATGCGATAACTAAACTTACCGTTATTAACGTTCTATTTTGGTCATGTTAACGATTGTAATTAGCTACCTTTAGTAACGAAGTAATAGTTCGTAATGCGATAATTAAGTTACTGATGGTAACGATTTAGCTATTAAATTTTAGCAACTGTAATTGACGAGATAACTATTCTTAATGCGTTAGCTAAACTAACTGATGATAACAAGCTAGCTAATGTTACTAATAGCCATTAGTAAAGAAATAGCTGTATGTAACGCGATAGCTAAGCTTACGGATGGTAACGATCTAGTTAGGGGGCATCCATTAATTACGCGATGCATTAAAATGGCATCGAAAAATTGACAAAATTGTCTCAAGTAATTAATGGATGCCCACTTAGGTAAAGTTACCCATTGTTATTAGCTACTTATATTAAAGAGATAATTGTTAGTATACCAATAATGAAACATACCGATCCTCTTGCGGTAACTTACCGATTACAATAAGCTATGATAGCAAAGAGAAAACTAGTGAAACAACGTTAATTAAATAGGTACGTTTACGTTTACTACCTATCTAGGTAGATTATGTAACCGATTTGTAGCGAGATACCTGTTATTAATTCGATAGCTAAACTAGCTGATTTCAAAGATCTATCCAGCTTGAAGCGTAGCATCTAACAGCTCATAAATAACTGTAATACAGTCCTTATAAAGTACCGCTACTCAAACACAATCTTCTATCGTCACTTTGTTTCCGACGACGCTTACGAACTTAACACTACGTAAAAAGATTGTGCTTCAAGCACATTTGGTTCCTGTGTCTACTTATGCATTGGTTAAGTCCATCGAGTTATTATATCAAAGAGAGAGCATTTCCTATTATTTGACAGTTTCACACGGCCAATTTTCTGTGTGACTATGACGTCTACGCACGTCAGATTGTCTATGTCAAGACTTGTAAGACTAGACGGCGGTGGCGACAATGACCGTTATTTTTTTAGCTCATCTTTTTGACACATTTAGGTATCTATAATTTCTGATATCAATGGTTAAGTCTTTGGGATGGTTCAACCCTTTTAGCCAGACGTCACTACTAGGGGTACGGGTATCAAATTGCATCAACGATTGCAACGCTGGAGTTAGAAATAAGCAGTTCAAATTTCGTTGGAAATTGTGTATGCACTGTTTTAAATAGGGTAATTCGTGTCCCACTACTGGGCAAAGACTTCCCCTCGATCCCGATCCTGGGCAATTCTCGGCTTCGTCTTTTCCTGCAAAGATGTCCAGGTCGTCGAGCCACCGTTTTTATGTTCATCCACTTGTGTGTGCATTATCGGCATAATATTATTTGAACCGAGCGTAAACGTTTTCATTAAAAATATAAACTCAAAATCAAACCTTTGTGTTTACTGTGTGAAGTAATGTAAAATAATTACTCCACTAAAATATTTTATCGATTTCTTTTTTAATGCTCTTTTTTCGAATTTTCAAATCAAATACTAATCTTGTCGTTCAAAGTCAATTTGAGGATTGTATCTACGCTGCAGTACCATTTCGTGGACGACGACGACTAAATTAAAACAGACAGCTTAGCAGTAGAACTAAGAATATTCCATAGAGTGACTACGTCTCAGGCCGAACAGAAAAACTTGTAAATTAACATGGTTAGAGCATAAACTACCTGCCTGCGGCGGAACTAGCAACTATGGCTCTTACGGCCCTAACCTTAAAGGCGTTACGAACGGGTATGAAGGCTCTTAAGGTTCACATTTGAATGTCACGTACGAGTTTACTCGTTAAAAAGTAATAAAAAAAAAACTCATAATTGGTCCAAGTTTTGATGCAAATTAGAGCGTGTTTTTACTTATCTGGTATTTTAATTGAAACTTGAATCGGTAACTAATAATGTTTTAACGACACACCCAATTGCTCTGAAATTACATCACCAGAACAATTATTATGTAGGTACAGTCGGAGTACAAAGCAAACGACAGTTAAAGTCGACATTTGCTTACACCAGTGCAATTTATCAGTCATGGCAACATGTCATTTCAAACGAAATAGACTATCGCATTGACGCAAGAAATGCAAGATAAAATATATGACACTGACTGACGGATACTGACATTTAAATAGAACATAAGTCTATCGAACTTAGTAATGATTTGGCCTTTAAAAAGGGTTGATGTTGATCTGTTTCAAAAGGTACTAAGAGGAATGGAGTGACGAAGGTCACCCTGACTGTACATTCATCATCATTTGCCTTACCTTCTCCCATTATTTGAGGTCGGCGCATTATGTCCTTTTCTTCCATTCATCTCGCTTTTTCTACTGAAATCCACTCCGATCTTATTTATATCACTTTTAACGCACTCCATCCATCTTGAGTCTTCCTGTCGCTCTGTATCCATCCACATTCATACACTCTTTTAGTCACATGCTTCTCATCTCTTCTCATCACATGCCCAAACTATTCTAATATCGGGCGCTAATTTTAAGCTACCTCTGATAGTATGAGTCGCGGACTGAAAAAAATATTACAAGCTAGAAATATTATTAATATTGACGCGTAGGCTTTTACCACAGAAATTCAATCTTTATGTATTTTGGCACAGAGCTCGTTTTGGTATTGACAAGAAAGTTACGCGCGTTTCTGTGGGCTCAGGGCTTAGAATATTCGAAGTAATTGAGTGTTTAGCAATGACTTGCCCGTAGCCACGCAACGGGTTCATTATCCTTTCGACCTATAGCAATAACGAGGTCATATCTGCAACGATACCAGTTTGCTAATTTAACTCTTGGGGCTACAAATAATTAGGTCCTATTTGCAATGTTACCAGTTTGTCAATTATGATTTTAATACCGTGTTTATAGATGTAAGACCGCATTTTTTCCACATACAGACATTCGCACAGTTAAGTATAGAACAGGTAAAGTTGTCTAGGTACCTACACATATGTGACACTATAATATCCCAAAACCAACACTTTAAAATTCTCAATGAATACATATAAACATTTAATTTGACAATGTAGTCGAATCTGTGGTTACCTAAATAAACTAAGCGTATTGTCGTCCTTCTCATGACAGTAATGCATGAGTAAGACGGGAATATTATTAGTGCTGTCAAATATAGTGTAGCTCTAATTTGTGGACAACAGAATTGATTACTTTTTTTTTTTCAAATTATTGAAATTAATTGTATTAGTGATGTAATGAATGTCGTTTCTCACATGTTCAAGAATGTCAAATCAAATAATTTTTTTATTTTTTATTCGTGTTGACCAAAAAGCACTTAGAAATAGTCAGATTCTACCAATCAATACATCTACCAATAATAATTCTACTAAGTCAATATCAAATTTGTTTTTTTTATGTTCATGAGGTTGTACGGCTTAAGTGGTAAATATGCGTGCGGCGGCTGATTTGGCTGTGATATAAACGCGCTGCGGATGCGCTAGTTAACTGAACGTGTTGCTTTCAAGGTTTCATTTGGAGGGTTAAACTTAGGTAATATATTTAATATAACGTAGTCCTATTGTTTTATGAAATATTGATAAATGGGTTCCAATGTATTGTATTGACTGCTTTGTGTGTATGTATGCCGGCTATGGTTTGGTGAAATAATTAAGCATATTGGTCTAGGTTAATGTTCTTCGGTGTTTATTATAATTATTTTTATTAGACGGTAAGACTAGTGTTCGGATCAAAATTTGGTTTTAAATGTTTATTTTTGTAGATTTAGGCGTGCGTATACTACTTAATATTAAGTTAGCGGGGGATGCACGACAGATGATGGGATGGGCCGCCGCAACGCTATGACTCCCCCTGTAGTTATACAACCGAAGACATATAATAAAACACACCGTATATAAACAACTCAATAAAGTCTAAATATAATCAAAATCATCCTCTGAGTTTAAACCCCGCACCCACTGGGCCGTCCAAAACGGCGCATCAGAATATTCGCCAATACCAAAACGAACTCTGTGTCAATATGCATAAAGATTAAATTTCTGTGGTAAAAGCCCCGCCTCCGTGCGGCTAAATTCGCTCGTGCTGTCAGTGTCATTTCGTTGAAGAATGTATTTTTCTATGAGTCAATACAGTTTATTTTGGTATGGCAAAACAATTTACACGCGACCTTCGAAGCCCCAGTGAGCGGGCTTAATGCACCAAAACATGGAGTAATATTATATCGTAAATTATAACTGTTATTAGGCAAATTTCCCTCACTTTAAGCGTAGGTAAGTTTGGCAGAATATATGGATTAATGGCGTCGATTATGATGGCACCAAATCAAACTAAACTAAAGTCGTCGAGATCGAAGAATCCAGCTTGAATATCACAGTAGAATGGAATGAAGCATGTAATAATAAAAAAATACTATAAACTTTTTTCAAAAAAATATACATTTTACGCTTTAAATTTCAGCTTAAAATACTATTGGCTATGTATCTGATAGCACCGAATTAAACTAAAACGAAAATTTTTTTGTGGTGTCAATTTTGGTTCAACAGTTTTATGGTGTGGACAGAATTAGGACCATTGTCTCCATTCGGATGTAATACAAATCATATAGGTTTAGCAGTATTATTTTATAATTATAAAGTAAATATTGCTTACTAAGTTAACTTTACGCTACCTCATACTGCCGTGTATTGTACAGTTTATCTCGTCATATTGTATTTCTATTGTCTACCACGCTAGAAACATTACAGGGAATACGCGAAAATGTGCTGTCTGATAAGGACGTTAAATCACATTTTCGTAGTGACCGACTAAACCATCAGCTTGAGCCACCTTCGGCGAAAGCTTCCCCCGAACTGAGAAGAAGTTTGTAGCAATAGTCAATTAATCGTCTTCATCTTTGTTCAAAAATCGACCTTTGGTTGGACTCTATATTTTGGCAAATTTCGGGTTACGTCTGATACGTGAAAGTGAAACTGTTTGTCTATAGGTCAGACTAAATGATATTGTTCTACCATTTATAGTTACAAAAATAAAAATCTGTCTGTCTTCACAATTCCTAAGGATATAGATGTCGCAATTTTGCTTGTAGGTCAAAATTGAGCATTCTTACTCGGTGGCCTTTTTTCATCGGACGGTAAGAAATTGTCTATAATGCTATGAAATGTCAACATGTCATATTTCGGTGTACAGAATTAATTTTAGGTGAATATTAGAACTGGCGACGAGGAGTCGCAAAAAGTAGCCTTATAGTTATTGTTTTACAGCACTGAATTGTGTAAACATTATGTACAGTTGTGATTAGAGTAGCGTCTATGCTATTTTGATCTTTAATGCAATTGGAATACAGTGTTTTATTGAAGACGTATGACGTGTTGACATTGACCTTTGCATAAAATACCAGTACATTAGCACTATTGGAATGCTCTAGTGAAAATATACACGGACGGAGTGTCGATTGAAACCTTATTATAATGTCAATATGGCTTAAATTTGTAAGTCTTAGGTATGCGACACGACACTTGTGATTTTAGGTGAATTGTTAAGTGTATCGATGACCTTATATGCTAGTACCTATGCATTTTAGAACGTTCACTCTACGCGACAATGTGTCATGTTGGTATCAGGTTAAAACCTCCATATTGATGTTCATTATGTTGGCATCAAACTAAGGGTATTGCCATCCTTCTTATTGCCGTAATGTAAAAGCAGGATGCCAGTATTTTTTTAATGCTGTCAAATGTAGTTTACCTGTAATTTGGTGTCAATATAATCGACATCATGTTTTTGACTTGAATATGAGGTTGAACAAGTTTTAAATATTTTTTATCGTATGAATAATTACTCTCTTCGCCAAAATCCCACAAAAGACAAAGCCCCTAGTCCCTTCACAGAAAACATACCTCGAATAATATTATTAGATAATATCGCGATTCAGCCAATCAATATAGGTTAATTTTGCCGAGTAACAAAACCCCTTGTCGGTACGGTTTTTTGTCACAAATAGTCTAGACAACTACGAAAATTTAAACTTTATCGCAGTGTGATAAAATCCGTTTTAGAATGTCTTTTCATGTGTCCATTCTGAAACACGCCTTGTGCCATTGACATGTGGTTTAATTTTGAACATTCTACTTGTCCCGATATTATTGATGCTGACGGTACATAGTGCCCACCTTGTCTTTATCAAATGCAAATTTAAATTAAAAAATCTGATTAAATTCGTTAGTCCGGATACAAGATTCAGACGCCCGTGTTAGTGACAAAAATTCGTACGATTCAAGGCCGTCGATAACACCAAATGTTTTCATTCGATATTAAGACTAAAGCCAAGTCTCCTGCGATCATATTTTTTTTTAACTCGATGTTCTTTTTTTTTTCGAAATTAATGAAGTTATAAATTTTAATGGAATAAGATGAGGAATGGCTCCACCTGCGGTTAGCGGGTGTAATTAATAGCATAAACAAATTTAATAAATACGCATTAAAAATAAAAATGGGTGCTGAACGTGATAAAGATGATAAAATAATTTAAAACTCCAAACTGAACGTTGTTCAGATGTTTGAGAACAAACGGACATCTTATTACGAGTTTCGTCTTTTTCACCTTTACTTTACTTATCCATATTTATTGAATTGTCAAAGAAAGAGACTACTAATGGGTATTTGCTATTATTTGTTTAGCACTAATACCCGCCAATTGCGGATGCAGCCATTCCTCATCTTATTCTGTTATATATCTCATTCATTATATATCTCATTCATCCGTGAGATTTTTTTGTTATATATTTGAGGTAGGGGACACGGCTTTAGAGAGCGCACAGAAATCTACTATGTGATACCGATATGCACTGGCGCATGAAGTATTGTAACCCGAGCAATAGTCTACCACACATTGCGGTTTGATATCGATCCCTTACATTTAATTATTTGGTCATACACCATTCACATAACGTAGATATTTGCTAGGTGCCAAAAGACAAAACATATAAACAATACAAAAAATGCTCGTAAAAAAGGTTATTAATATAAGTGTTTCAAAGTAGAGGAGTGTATATCCCTGCCCTCATAGCCGTGCCAATACCAAAATGAACTGTATTTACACAGAGAAAGGCTAATTTTTCAGTGATACGAGCGAACGATACGTGTTGGCTTGTAATTAACAAGCGGCTCAGTACCTTTAAGGTTTGCCAGAAATTAATTCGTATAACCGCACCCTAATTCCTTGAAATTGTGTAAATGTATTTGCTATTTCGATTTTCGTGAACAATTCTAGATATGTCCCGATAAAAAAAAACAAGTTTGTCTATTAGCTCGTTGGAATCATTAAAATTCATAAATTAAACAAGATAATTATGTACATTAAGGTTATTATTATTATAAATCTATTTGAGACAAACTTTAGTCAACAAAGACATAATTATTTGTCTAACATTCAGATCGATACTTAAGTTAATTCCATGGTCAGATTATTTGTCCTGTTCTGTGTAGACATAAGTTTTATCTTTTTCTAATGTCAGATTAGTGGAGAAAATGATGACACATCGAGCTTTTTGTACTGGACATGGCTCGGTGTGATGTCATTTTCTCGACAAATCTGACAGTTGAAAGAGATAAATCTTATGTCTACGTGGGCATGCTAAGTCTACTGGGTGTAACTGGGATCGCCCTCAGTCCATTGTATGGTACCCATAGTTCAAGCGTTGCTTAGTTTGGTATCACACGATGAGTATGTGTTGTCTGGCATTGTTTATTTATTTTTACTTTCTAATATCATTGCCTCGTGTGTAGATCTTAAACTTGAATTGCATTATCGTTAATACGATTGTATAGAAATGATTCTGTGCTCTCAAAAATAACCGAAGTTATTCATACAACACTGCCAATTTGTAAACATTAGACTGACCGCCATCGCATAATAGTTAGCAATAGTTAATTCAATTATTATAATACATTATACACGTTACGATTATAATCCAAGCTCAGTTAATAATAATCGCTAGTTACGTACGAACGGTGCCGATAGCACAATCTTCTAACATCATCGTATCGTCATCGAGATCACTGCCATTTTTCTAACATACTTCAAATGCTGGAGATTCTCAATTCAACCAGTTTTGTTTTACCCGACTACGGCGAAACCAAAAGGGTTATAATTTTAGCAGGCTATGTATGTATGTTTTTATTTAGGTATGTACCTCAGTCAGTAAAACCTAAACTATTCATCCGATTTTGATGAATGTGTCAATCGATTCGTTATTATGACCCGGGTAACATAGGCTACATTTTAACCGAATTCAAAAATAAGAGGAGTCTATTTTACCTTGTAAACCCCAGATTTTAACCGATTTAAATCCTTTTTTATTCCGTAGTTGGGTTACAGTTTTTAAAAACTTTTTCATGGAGACAGTGATTAGCGTAACGCAACACGCGTTCGCGTGACACCACGTAAACAGATTGTGCTTTGGTTACTGATGTTAATATTGTATTTATACGAATGTTATATGATTACATGTAATTTCAATTATAAAAATAAAAACTGCACCGAATTGCGAACAGTTAGGTTATACAAAATATATGTTATATATACTTATTAAACCGTGAATTAGTAAATAAGTATTTGTATGTAGCAAATTAAGCCATTATAGGGAATAATGCTGTTCTATTTCTAGGTTTACTTCTTGCTAGACCGCGTAAACATCACTTCTATCCCTTTCCAATGTCAGTAGGCTTAGTATGACCGTGTGAACATAAGTTTAATCTAATTCTACTGTCAGATTTGTCGAGAAAATGACGTCACACCGAACCACGTCCAGTAGGAAACGCTCGAAGTGACGTCATTTTGTCGACAAATCTGACAGTTGAAAGAGATAAATCTTATGTATACACGGTCATGCAAAGGGTGCAGATTTGTAGAATTAATTCTCATCGAGGTGTCTAGTAGATAAAACTCAACAAGTCTAACAGAATAGATAAATCTTATGTGTACTCGCTCGTGGCTAGCCTACTGGAATACAGTGACATGTGGCGGTCTAAATCTTGCCAGTCTTGCAATTCCTCTTAAACGACAACTTAGTAAAAACATTAATAAGAGTCGCTTAGTGAATAATCTAACAGTGGAACGGAAGTTGTTGCTGCACCTTAAATTTGAAATCACTTAATAAGGTGTCTCTCCGTTTGTTGTTAGTTTAAAGTATTAATATTTCTCTAGTTAGATGCCAAAAGGAAATAAACTTGTCGGTGCAGTTTTTTTTAATCTCCCTTGTGTATGCAGTATCCTAATAAGACTTATGCCCGTTTCACTTACAATACAAGACGCCTAAACGTTATGCCTAAGTGTGAAGCAGTCGCCTGTTGTAGTATTTATAGTTAGGCATCAGTTTCAGGCGTCTGTCCCAGTGTCAGTAATAACGGACTTCAATGCCATACGTGCGCTTAGATAATTCTTGTCAGTAACCGGTAGCTGCCGGTTTTGTTACTAACCACCCAAATTTAAAGAAATCTGTTTACAGTACCATTGTAGAACTCATTCGTACTGTAAAATGTAATTATAACTGGTTTGTAGACATGTGGCGTATTTTTTAAATTTGAGGGTAAACGAATTGCCGAGCCGCTTATGCTTGTGATGTAAGACGTCACTATTTTTAGTGTTGACACATTTTAGTTCAGTCCTGGGCCCCGTTTTTCGTGCGATCGAGATCCATCTCTATTCGAGATATCTCGAAACAAATGATAAAAATACACTCGATTTGACGTTTCGTTTCGAGATATTTCGAATAGAGATTAATCTCGATCGCACGAAAATCGGGGCCCTGGTTTGTGTACAACATAATTGGAATTATTATCGTGGGCTATATTATGTGATTATAGTACGGCGGCATATTCATAATAGACGTTGAACACATAGGGCGTGTAGAGACGCACGCGACTGTTTTTAATGCCCATGCCAAATGGAACTTTATTTATTCATAGAAGAAGGACATTTTTCATCAATGACGCGAATGAATTTAGTCGCGTGGTCGCGTGCCTCTTGCTACCGACATTCAATTTTAATCTGAATGTATAGTGGCATAGAGTGCATTCTCAAAAGAAGTTTTGTCGGGTTCGCTCTTGCTCTTCCCAATGTGTTCAGGCCGTACCAGTCATAATAGTTCGAAAGTGTATAATTATAAGATTAAATAGAGATGTGACGCCGTACGTGCATTTGTAGTTAAAAAACTAGTTAGCAACAAGTGCTAGGCTAATTTTTAATCATTTTGTAGAATTGTTATTACTGTTTTATAACATAATTGTAAAGGTAACGGCAAGCATTCAGATTGCCCAAAAAAAAAACATTACTTTTTTGCCAAAATGTATAGACACATCTACACAGGGGATTTATTTGGAATTAAAAAAAAAACCGGCCAAGTGCGAGTCGGCCTCGCGCACAAAGGGTTCCGTACCATTATCTATAAAAACGGCAAATCAAATCACGTTTATTGTATGGGAGCCCCCTTAAATATTTATTTTATTCTGCATTTTAATATTTGTTGTTATAGCGGCAACAGAAATACATCATCTGTGAAAATTTCAACTCTCTAGCTATCACGGTTCACGAGATACAGCCTGGTGACAGACGGACGGACGGACAGCGAAGTCTCAGTAATAGGGCTCCCATTTTACCCTTTGGGTACGGAACCCTAAAAAACTAAAATCATCAGTGTTATGAAGTTTAGTTTAGTCCACTACTAGAATACCTTGTTCTAAATAACACTTTGTATACCGTTTTGTTTAGAACAATAGTTCTCTAGAGTGGGATTAGCATTTGGGGGCTATCTATCTTGTTGTTTTCACCTTTATGCCATAGCACATATATTTAGTCTTACTTACCGAACAAATAGCCTAAAGATCAAAGCAGCTCACTTAAAAAAATATATATATACTCGGTATTCGAAAATGTATCTTATTCACATTGTATTAAGTCTACTTTTATACGTTGGGATGTATAAAACTGCTCGTGGTTGCCGTATAACTTATATAATGCTTCCTATGTAGTAACTAAATAAAGTTAATTTTAGTTTTTATTATGTAACTTTGCGTGACAGGCATTTTAAAACCAACCAAGCATCTACAATATCGTCTAATGATAACATTAAGGGATTTTTTATTTATGAATTCTTTGGGTTTAACAGGAGCTGAATTCAAGCTATGTATTATAAAAATCATACAATACATCATCATGCCTGCATTCCCCGAAGGGGTAGGCAGAGGTGCACTGCAGTGCGCTCACACTTCGTCGATGTATTTTGGTCCCAATGTAATAGGGGGCGAGCCAATACGAGGGAGAATTTTGGGCTATAGTCCACCACGCTAGCCCAGTGCGGGTTGGTGAAGTTACATACCTTTCTATAAAAGTGCAAGTTTCCTCACGATGTTTTTCTTCACCGTTTCATAGCAAGTGGTAATCTCGGATGAAAATGAGATTCGCACTTGTAACCCAGAGGTGCGAGCCGGGGTTTGACACACTTTGATAATATAATATAAACATATTAGTATTTGTTGAATTGAGAACGTTCTCCTTTCATTTGAAGTCTGTTAAAATAGAACTTTCCCCCGTATGTCTACCATAAGTATCTTTACCTTACCTAGTTGTTTGACATGTTGTCAGCACTGCTGTGCGTTTTTTGTCGTGTAAATATTGTACGTAGACGCTAGCGGCTGACGAGAGGAATTCTCGCTTCAAACAAATGGTAGAGCTGCTGAAATGTAAATATAGTTTGTAATTATTAAAGTTGTTCGCTTCAATGTCGAGGGGTGAAAGGCTATTTTCCTTAAGCGAAATTTTTATTTAACTACAGAAGTTCACACAGTTTACTTTACATTAGACGCTGAAAAATCCCTCCTCGCGTCGTGCTCCTCATTACTGAGGGTCGTGATTCCCCCATGGAATTATTTTCTCCTTGACTAGCTTGCGCCACCTGCGCCTGTCTTTGGCGACGTGGAGAGCTTCGTGGAGATTAGTGTCCAGAGATTTGCGGGTCTGGTCAGACCATCTAATGGGACTTCGGCCTCTGGTACGTTTTCCGTCGATTTTTCCGGTAACCATTAGTTGCCCGAGGTTGTGACCATATCTGCTGAAAAATTAGCTGATTCCAAATATGTATATAAGTACCTAAATATCGCCCTAAAGTGTTCTAAGGTTAAATAGCCTTTCACCCCTCGATATGATATGAATTTTCCAATATTAAAAGGACGTTTAATTGTGTTAATTCATGTTAAATATCTTGGATACTCGTTTCATTCACAGTTGGAATGCAAACTCAACTAACTGTATTGTCATCTTTGTCATGCTTTCAATATATGAGCAAGATATCGATATGTTTTTAAGCTGTCAAATAAAGACATTAACATTATAATTGTGGCCACTATAATAGGAGTGTCGATATAATGAGAACAATCTGTGTATTGAAAAAGTGTCCGTCGAAATGCATTAAATAAGGGTGGCACCACATTCGCATCAGTGGTGTCAGCACGCATGTCAAGACAAGACCTCTGTCACGGATTGGCTCGGTCGCTCTCTGTCTTGTTTCATACGAGAGAAAGAGATATAATGGTCATATTCTGCGGCATAAGTCTAGTCTTGGCGCTCATGCTACAATTACAGGTGGCATTATTTTGACAATGATATTTTTTTTTTAGCTCGGCATACTTCATCATACCATACCCTTTGTCTACACCAGCGCCATTGTGGAAGGTTTTTGAACTGTTATTTATAGCATACAGCTGGACACTTTTTCAACTTTTGTCCCATATGAGATTGTTCTCGTTATATCTACACTCCATAGGCTACTATCTCCGGTTATCTGAACGCAACCAAACAGTCGAGCAACGTCGCCGCAATACCTACTTATTAATGTACACGAGATCCCTTTGTGAAATGTAAATAGTAGCGTTGTCTTATTTATGTGTAATGATGATATCAGAACGATGTCGCGAACGCTTGTAGTACGCGTATATTTTTTAATTCGCGATGGTACACGCCATCTCTTTCTTACCCCGAGCTTGTTCCTTATAAATGTCACTATTGATTCAGCGTAAGAAAGAGACAACGTGCGCCTTCGTGAAATATGTTTGCCCCCACATTTATAGAAAACTTTGTGCATTCACAATTGAAAATAAAAGTTGTTTCTGATTCTATTGTTAATGGAATAGAACGTTTTATAAATACGAGGGGCATATTGTACTGAAGTAAGATCGATGAGATAAGTATGTCGGATTGTTGTAACGTCGGCGGCTAAGCATCGCCGGCGCGAGGATCGTCACCAAATACCTATTTAAGAATGGATAAGTGTTAGAGGATTGTCATCGAGTTTAATATAATACAAACATCAAATAAGCCATATTCCTAAATCATTATTGTAGTTAAGTATCGTAATGCCTGGGGCAAATTGTGGGCGTTTAAACGATTGAGTAAATTTTTTGCCAATGCTAATATGAACTGTATTGACACATAGAAAAACTTATTCTTCAACGAGATGCCAATGATAGGGAGAGCGAATTTTGATGTGTGATAACATGGCTTTTATCGCAGGAATTTAATCTTTATGTATATTGATATAGAGTATGTTTTAGTATTGGCAAAATATTTGACGCGCTCATCTTGACGCCCCGTGTGCCCGGCGTGTCACGCGATACATCTCAAGTCTAAATACAATAGTTCCTTTGTCATGTGTCATTTTGTAATCATACTACTAACGAATGTGTAATAGAATACGCGTTATAATATTGTATAAAGTAATTTACTGATAATAAAATTGCATCTATCTCAAATATAATTTTATAGGATAAATAAAATTATTATATTACGCTTATGTGTGTTACATTATTTTGTTGCAGTATCCTTAAAAGATTCAATACTAACAAGAACAATTTATGAAATCTGGACACTGCCTACTTACTGATCTTAGGATCCCAAACTAAGCAAAGCTTGTACTATGGGTACCATACAATGGACTATTGGCGATATCAGTTACACCCAGACCGACAAATTCCCAAAAGACCACTTCTGAAATTTGCTAATGACAGGAATCGAACCGGCATCCACTTCACTGAGCCGAACGGCCTACGCTCATATTTGACCGAGCAGTCGTCGAATTGAAGATAATAAAATATATTTTAGATTCCATCAACATAAAATTGCAATGAATGCCTTTGTGGTTTTGAACTTAATGTAGGTACACTCGGATCACAGGTAATAAAATAGTCATTATCATTAATTCAATAAAAGGTTGCACGTGTTTATGTTAATTCGTTTTTCATAGAGTTTGGGCCGTGGCAGTCTATCCACACGAAGTTGTGTCCGACCTACGCTGGCTGATTACTCAACAGCGCCCACATTAGTAGTTGCGTTCATACTAGACAAGCACAACGGCAGACGTGCGCGTGCTTTCTTCCCGCCAAAAAAATTGAAAAAAAAGTGACGTTCCATTTGTGATCTGTGCAAACATGGTGGTGATAATTTGATTTTTTAAATCTATTTCATTTTGTTGATTTGTGAGTCGTAAATAAAGTTAAAATGACTGCTGGGAACGAGGAACACGAGCCCCTCATCACTTCGTCTGTTGATAACCAGCGAGTTTCATACAATAATACGCCAGAAGTAAGTTTATTGAATTAAGGGCCGATTTTTAAATTAACAGATTAGCGTTAACTTTAAAAATACTTATCTCTTCTTTTACGACATTATGAAAGTTAAATGGAATATGATGAATGAGGAATGGCTGCACCTGCGATTAGCGGTATTAGTGCTATAATAAATACACTTAATAAATAAAAATGGGTGATATATATGATAAAGATGGTGGGTGAATCAGTTTGCCCTAATTTGACAAAAAACTCGACTGAAATGTATTGATATGACAAGAATACTGTCATGCCACGTTTTGTCTTGGATTGAAAAATCTGTCCTAAGATAAAGAGTGTGTTTTGTTTCAGTAGATAATTTCGTAGAAATAGATACTGCTAAATGAAATTTCTTTTGGAGAGTAAACGTTTCATTTATTAGTACCTTGCAGTCTACTAAACACATTTCGAGAAAGAGGTCCTCTTTCTTCGCCCGGTCTACATAGCGAGTTCCTCTTAATTACGTGACAAAAAATTCTAATCTATAAGTACGAATAAGTATCTACTTATACTTAGGTAAGTACCTACCTACGCAGTTAGTAAATTGTGTATTCAACTTACTATACTAAAGATATTTATCCTAATTAAGCTCTTAAATAATGATTCCAGAAACACCATACCTACCTACAGGTTTGACAAATTATAAAAATGGTAATCAAATTCAAAGAGCTATAAGAAAAACCGGACGAGATGGTACATCGTTGCCAAGGCTAAATCATAGATTCCGTGGGTTACTGGACGTACCACAAAAAAGGTAGAACTGGTTTCGTAATGCACCGGTTCTTGAGTCTTGTTATTTTATAATAATTTCACAAGACATAAACTGGGATCCAATTCTCGCATGATGGACATCGTCTCTAATTTGTCGTATTTTTTACCGACTCCAAAAAGGATGAAGTTCTTAATTCGCCCCGTATGTATTTTTCTTAAATTTTTTTTCGACATATCTCGAATTAGAGATGAAGACGACCTTGAGAGAATTGCCACGCTTGTCGCCTCTTTCATAATTATTATTCTAATGTTACTTAATTTGAGTTTTTGACAAGGGTGCTGACAAAGAGGGGTTCCAAACCATCAGCCATATATGCCCACTGCTTGAGCAATGTTCTATAAAATTCTTAAATAATTATACCTGCAATTATTTTTGGATCACCATGGAGTTTCCTGCCCCTTCGTCTTTATCAAGGACTTTTAATTCACTGGTAGGTAAATTTAGTGTAATTTATACGAAGTTTAATGAATCCTGGTAAGCTGCGGAGCTGGACTACGGCTATAACATATGAACGTTATAGCAATATTGTTTAGCCATACCTATTTACTTACTTAAGTAGTAAACATAATAATACATAATAATCATAATACATGAAAAAATGCTTTTTCAACTAAGTAGTTGAAAAAGCATTTTTTTTAAGTAAAAGCACACCTACCTTAATCTAGGTATCTCAGTATAGGGGTTCAAATATCTATCTAGAAGATAGCTGTGCTATTCAACTTTATGTAGGCACCTAATCGACAATCTATTCAATCTATTAATGGAGTCCAATTGAAATGAATGGGTCACTTCCTGCTGTAGCTATATGATTCCTTATACCCATCTCTACCTGTCACAGACATCAATATTATGGATCTACTTACCTTTGTATTACGTGCATAGATAGGAAGGTACCTACTATCTACCTACCTACTACTACTTCTACTACCTACCCTTCTTCTTCTACCTACTATCTATCTACCTACCTCACCATCTGGATGAATGGCGTTCCAGTACAGTGCGATTTACCAGGAATTTTCTCCCTCGCACCACCAAACTATGGAATGAACTTCCTGCAGCGGTGTTCCCGGACCGATGCGACAAAGGTATCTTCAAGAAACGAGCCTACTCATTCCTTAAAGGCCGGCAACGCACTTGCGATGCCCCTGGTGTTGCAGGTGTCCATGGGCGGCGTTGATCACTTTCCATCAGGTGAAACGTCTGCTCGTTTGCCTCCCTATCTCATAAAAAAAAAAAACTAATTTGAGAGACAATTTACTGCTATAGATTTTTGATATGAGGTAGGTAGTCATCATGGTTGGCGTTTAGAATTGGATCAGTGATCTTTTCAGACGAGGTCGCGTTTGGATCCGGTAGAAGCATATAAGAAAAAAAAAACTTGATAATTTGTAAGTGTCCACGTAGGTGTACACAAAATCAATAATTTTACTTTAATGCTGATTGTACATAAATATGCAGAGTATGAATGTCCGAATATACTACTGGTTCGCTTATCTATGCCAATAAAATGATCCATCGAATCCAAGATGGACGACTCTATTAAGTAGGTACCTACCTATATTTACACCTAGTTTCTATATTAATCTATATGTTCAACGCCCCGTTCGTCACGCTAGATTTCTATTTACAGTTAGATAAGTAGATATATAAAAACTTTCTATAGTAAATACTGCAAACCAATCTTAACCTAAGTATCTACCAATCATACCTACATTGTTATCATTAATCCCTGCGCTTAATGGGGGGGGGGGGGGGGGGGGGGGCACAATTTCTGCCAATTGCAGAACGAACTGTGTGTCAACAACCTTAGAGATTGAATTTCTGTGGTTAAAGCTCGTACGTAGCAAAATTCGCTCGCACTGATAATGTAATTTGTTTGAAGAATGAACTTTTTATATGTGTCAATACAGTTCGTTTTGGTATTGTGGGGAGGCTTTGCGTTTGAATTCGTCAAAGGGATATACACAGAGGTGCACTGCAAATCATCCTTCACTCATCTATTTAAGTATCTTGGGAAATAAAAACATTGTTGGGTTTGAAGCAGTGATAAAAATGATTGAGCGTATCTCCTATAATCTGTTTCAAGACGTTAACTAAATCACTTTGTTTTTAGGGTTCTGACCCAAAGAGTAAAACGGGAACCCTATTACTAAGACTTCGCTGTCCGTCCGTCCGTCCGTCCGTCTGTCAGCAGGCTGTATCTCATGAACCGTGATAGTTAGAGAGTTGAAATTTTCACAGATGATGTATTTCTGTTGCCGCTATAACAACAAATACTAAAAAACAGAATAAAATAAATATTTAAGGGGCTCCCATACAACAAACGTGATTTTTTTTGCCGTTTTTATAGATAATGGTACGGAACCCTTCGTGCGCGAGTCAGACTCGCACTTGGCCGGTTTTTTTTAATGGCCTCTTTCCATTGAGTCTGGCCCAATGAGTATCTGCCAGTATCAACGTAGTGGCGAAGACACGATGGAGATTGATTAATCGGTTAAATTATTGCAGCTGTTTTTTGTTGAGATTGACCGGTTAGAGAGTGAGGTACTTCGTTTATTATATGGGCAACACATGAGCTGCGTTCCAAGTGTACTAACATTATTATTGTGCACAGACCAGTGGTTTGTGTTGTTGTAGTATAACAATGGCTTCACTTTATAATACGTATAGAACTTATTTATATCAATTATAGCTAGAATTATGAACCGAGTAGGTAGACAATAGACATTGCCACGAAGAAGCTATTAGATAAGTCATACTCGAGTTACGATTAATAAAATATGTTGTTTTTAAGCCTTAAAAAAGTCATTGCCATACTGCTACGATTATGTTTCTAGACTTGGGGCCGCGATCTGAACACCGATTTATGAGAGATAGAACTATACAAAAATTGATAGTAAGATGTCGGTGTGTCTGATTTTTTCGCACTGTCTGATATAGGTATAGTTTGATTGAATTTCGCAGCTGATATGAATAGCAACAGCGAAGTATTCAAGACCTTGATATTACGACGGCTATTTATTCAAGTAGAGCTTTAATAAAACTTTTTTGGCTAAGGTGTAAAAACCGTCTACATATTCATAGAACCAGTTCACAATCGCATACGTAGATATCATCGCACGCTCAATAAACGTGACAAGACATATGCATTAGTACTCACCTTTTATTTTCACACCTTTTAACACACAGTGGGGTAAACAGACAGATTCACGTGTTAACTAGTTAATTATTAGGTATATCATAACCATTCGCGGTGCATGCGAAAGCGATCCCGTGGCGCCCGATATAAGCGTCGGTTTTTAGTGGGTATACGGCCTTCTGCCGGGACTCCCACATAACCCCGTTACTTCCCCCGAGGTGGCAGGGTATCCATAAAGGATTTTCCGACGTTAAAAAAAAAGGGTACATCATAACCATAGATAAATAATTGGTCTCGCGCCATAACCTACTAATGAAAACTATTTTTTAAGAAGGTTTATTAAAGACTATTCATCTATCTGTATAAAATAGATCACCCATGATGTGCCTATAAAAATGTTCTTTAAGGTTTTTGGTCCGAATCTTCTTGTCAATCAGAAGGAGAATAAAGGCATCATGTTTTTTTAAATCAGAATCAAAATTGATTTATTCATATAAACCAATACAGGCGAAATGAGTTCCTGTGGAGCCGGACCAGCGCCTGACCAAGCGTGTTTATCCTCTAAATAATTACCTATTGTGTAGTTCATAAAGAAAGTCCCTATAAGTACGAATCAATTCGCTGACGAGAATCATTGTACAAATAGCTAGGCAAGAGATGACCACGGCTTGGTTAAGTGGTTTAAGCGGAGGCCGCTCAGCTAACTGGACTAGGCGGTTGAGGGGTCGATTCCCACTGCAAATTTCGGAAATGGGCTTTAGAAAATTTGCCATGGTCTGGGTGTAACTGGGATCGCCTCCAGTCCATGGTATAGTATCCATAGTACAAGCTTTACTTAGTTTGGGTATCATTTGGATGACAATGCATGCTCAGCTATGTGACGTCATTCTAATTCCAATATGGCGGATCATCCAAGACGGCGGAATAGTTATTTTTTTCTGCACTACCACAGTATGGGTATCAAATGAAAGGGCTTGCTAAGGAGAATACGAAAACTGAGGGCAATTACAATAAAAGCTTGTTTTTAAAAAGTTTTTTTTAATTTATTTTACATTCGTGAGGTAAACTAGTAACACCTTTAGTGTCATAAGTAGCACTTAGTTGTCAGCTCAGAACACCTCACTGCCGTATATCAACGCAACGTGCTCTGTAATGGGACACCAATCCGGACATCGACCCTTACTAATACCGGTAATTGAAAACCCGAATTTTATCGTTAGGTTTCCCATTGAAACCACGTCTATTTTGTCTATCTATACAAATAAATACAATTCTAGTGTTCTAGTGTCTAACTGTAATATCAAAATAACAGTTTTTTACTAAATGCATATCGGTTCTTGAAAGACGTATTGTCAGTGACTTAAGTATAGTGACGTAAGTGACTTAAGTGACGTAAGTGACTTAGGTTTTGTCTTTCAAGAACGACTTACGAACTTACGATTTTTACTCGCTTAGTAAAGATTGCCTTTCAAGCGTCGATATGTCAAAGTCAAAGTCAAAGTCAAATCATTTATTCTGTATAGGCCTATGGGGGCACTTACAAATTGTCAAGTTTACATTTTTTTTCTTATATTCTACTATGCTACCACCGGATCGAAACGCGACCTGAACTTTCATCATCAGCTATTTGCAGACAGCAGACAGACAAATAATCTAAAAATTACGTTTTCGTTACAGGTAGCGTATACAAGTTATATACCTATACCAAACGACGCAGAAAAATCTGGCCGTTCGAATGGTATAACTCATTTTACGATTTTTGTCGCATATCGTCGCTTCAAGCTTCAAGCCTTGTATCATCAGCTATTTGCAGACAGCAGACAGACAAATAATCTAAAAATTATGTTTTCGTTATAGGTAGCGTTTAGGTTATATACCTATACCAAACGACGCAGAAAAGTCTGGCCGTTCGAATGGTATAACTCATTTTACGATTTTTGTCGCATATCGTCGCTTCAAGCTTCAAGCCTTGTATCATCAGCTATTTGCAGACAGCAGACAGACAAATAATCTAAAAATTATGTTTTCGTTATAGGTAGCGTTTAGGTTATATACCTATACCAAACGACGCAGAAAAGTCTGGCCGTTCGAATGGTATAACTCATTTTACGATTTTTGTCGCATATCGTCGCTTCAAGCTTCAAGCCTTGTATCATCAGCTATTTGCAGACAGCAGACAGACAAATAATCTAAAAATTATGTTTTCGTTATAGGTAGCGTTTAGGTTATATACCTATACCAAACGACGCAGAAAAGTCTGGCCGTTCGAATGGTATAACTCATTTTACGATTTTTGTCGCATATCGTCGCTTCAAGCTTCAAGCCTTGTATCATCAGCTATTTGCAGACAGCAGACAGACAAATAATCTAAAAATTATGTTTTCGTTATAGGTAGCGTTTAGGTTATATACCTATACCAAACGACGCAGAAAAGTCTGGCCGTTCGAATGGTATAACTCATTTTACGATTTTTGTCGCATATCGTCGCTTCAAGCTTCAAGCCTTGTATCATCAGCTATTTGCAGACAGCAGACAGACAAATAATCTAAAAATTATGTTTTCGTTATAGGTAGCGTTTAGGTTATATACCTATACCAAACGACGCAGAAAAGTCTGGCCGTTCGAATGGTATAACTCATTTTACGATTTTTGTCGCATATCGTCGCTTCAAGCTTCAAGCCTTGTATCATCAGCTATTTGCAGACAGCAGACAGACAAATAATCTAAAAATTATGTTTTCGTTATAGGTAGCGTTTAGGTTATATACCTATACCAAACGACGCAGAAAAGTCTGGCCGTTCGAATGGTATAACTTATTTTACGATTTTTGTCGCATATCGTCGCTTCAAGCTTCAAGCCTTGTATCATCAGCTATTTGCAGACAGCAGACAGACAAATAATCTCAAAATTATGTTTTCGTTATAGGTAGCGTTTAGGTTATATACCTATACCAAACGACGCAGAAAAGTCTGGCCGTTCGAATGGTATAACTCATTTTACGATTTTTGTCGCATATCGTCGCTTCAAGCTTCAAGCCTTGTATCATCAGCTATTTGCAGACAGCAGACAGACAAATAATCTAAAATTATGTTTTCGTTATAGGTAGCGTTTAGGTTATATACTTATACCAAACGACGCAGAAAAGTCTGGCCGTTCGAATGGTATAACTCATTTTAAGATTTTTGTCGCATATCGTCGCTTCAAGCTTCAAGCCTTGTATCATCAGCTATTTGCAGACAGCAAGGCGTAACTTAGGCTAGTTTTATTTTAGAAAAATAAATAGGATACCACGGGCAAAGTGAACATTTTTGACGGGTAATTAGGGTTCCTAAATTTCACGCGTACCAAGTCGCGGGCGCAGCTAGTCTATACTTCTATACCTATACCTACTTACCTATTATAATAATATATATAATATTATAAAGAGGAAAGATTTGTATGTAACGAGTTAGCTTAAAAACTACTGGACAGATTTCAAGAATTATTTTACCGTTAGAAAGCTATAGGTATTATCACTGAGTAAAATAGGCTATATTAGAAACCCGCGCGAAGCCGGGACGGGGCGCTTGTATGTAATAAATACGTTAATAGAAGCTTGAGTTATTTACAGGTGCACCAATCTAATTTATTCGATACAGGAATTATTTTTTTAAATTAAATTATGATGTTTAAAATTTTAGAACAGTTAAATGCCGAGTAAATACGTCATATGAATGAATATAGTTAATTATATAGAACGGGTTATTTATAGCGTTAAAACGAAATATATGTTAGGTCAGCTAAAAGTAGTAGGTATTCGCCGGTTTGAGCTCACGCCAAAAAAAAAAAAAAAAGCTCATTCGTCGCGTCGGCCATCGTCGCCTAAAAAAAAAAAAAAAAAAAAAAAAAAAAAGTTTGGTATCGTTTTGGGGGTTTTCAGACATGCCCGATCGATCTGTGCAATCCCCGTTTTGATATCTCTTACGGTTCCCGAGATAGGTTTCAGGATTAGCGCTCATTAGATAACGTAATTACATCACGCTCGGCGCTAATGAGGGTTTGTCATTGTTGTTAATGAGGGTCTCTTGTTCCTAACAATGCATCTGTTTGAAATGATAAATCTTGGTTATTTTATAAATCTTTATTAATCAAAAAAAGCATTTAAACATATCATGAAGTAATATATCATTGTACAGTGTATTAGTATCGAATATTCGTATAAAATCAGACATTTTATTACCATTGAATTTATAGTACAGATACAACAAACAATATTCACCGCATACGGATGTTAAATCATTTTGTAACCTATCGCTATTAAATTGCCATTGTCGGGAATTCCTCTTTAAAAATGATCTGTGGTAACCTGTTGGCGGTCGACCATAAGAATCAAAATATTGCCCAACCCCGCTGTCATCAATGTGTATTGCTATCCAATGAGATCCAGGCTTTGTATCAGGGTCTAAATTGCTTATTATGTATGTTGGAGTATGACTGTATATTGGCAATCGGTTGGCAGCATACACATTAAATTGTAAGCTTGGATGAATTTTGCACAAATGTTTCTGGATATCTATTGTGTTCATAATGGTCACTGAATCGTCCGCCGCATCGCTAACTGTTAACTATCCAACTTATCAGATGCAAGTGTATAATTTAAGGTATTGACTTGGTATTTCAAGTCTGCTGAGGTCATGGAATAAATACAAGGATATGCTGAAAATTATGGGTTTATTCAATTAAAAAGCTTAAAACTATTACAATGAATACTTAAAACAACAACATAACCATAACAATGAAAACTTAAAACTATAATAATAAAATACTAACCTAACCTAACATACACTTAACGCGATAGTCAACGAAATTGATGTTTTAGCTACTATAGTCTACTGTAACATTACGGTTTTTATCAATTTCAATAACATTATCGAACTCAGCATAAACAATACAGTTGATGGTTTGCGAAAGTGCTGATTCAAAACGAACTTCCAATCTCACGCTTCCATGTTTTATAAGATTCCAATGGCCTGATGAGCTAGCTGATAGATCGGGTGTTAAGTCAAAAGCTAATAGACAATAACCTTGTGCATATTGTTCCCTAGATATGCCATTACCTTCGTTAAGGAAATGTATACCCGTTCCAGAGAATAATGTGTGATAAGCTGAAGTGTAAATATTATTCTCGAATGATGGTTGTAAAGCTTTGGAAGGTATTTGTTGTCCATCAATATATAAAGAAAATGTATTAAAATTGTGATTTTCAAAATTAAATGGATTTTTTGTGAGTTTGCCATTAAAGGCTGCGTTATTAACAAATCCTATTATGCATCTTTTAGGTACTTGTCCTAGAAAAATGTTATCTAGTGTTTTTCCCTGAACTCCCGATGGAATTGTCAAAACTTTAACTTCAGCACGCGTAATAGGATATTTAGCTGTAGTAGAGGCTAAGACTTTTTGATGTGCAAGTAAAACTGTTGGATTGATTCGTGCTCTACGGACAATAAGCGTTGCATCAGTAATACACACTTTCAATTTTAAATCATCTGAAGAAGCCATTAAGTTGAATGTTTCTCTGGAACGAACTAATTTAACAGACATCTCAACACCATTAATTAAAAACTTTTCTTGGTTGAATATATCACCATGCAGATGCCCAATCATTTCAATTTCTTTACTTTCGGCTGTTAATTCATGTCTTTTAGTGAACCCTTCATTTTTCTCATCGGTTGAGTCCATTTTCCCAGCTGTATCTTCATACCAAAGACTGCATGTTAGATGAGATTCTTTTGATGCAGGAGCATAATTCAACAATGTTTCCATGTAAGCACGATAGGCGTATGTATTATTTGGTGGAGACACAAGTTTTTGATTCAAATAAACATCGAGCTGACTAAATAATGAATGTAACCAATTGTTTATTGGTGCTGCTGTCGTTGTAGCTATCAGTTTTGTTGAGTCTTGGTTTAGTATCTTTGCTTTAATATGAATCAAAGTATGAGACAAATCTATGTAGTCATCACCGGTTCCTGGTACTTGAAATTCGATGGGGCCATCATCGGCGAGAGATGAAATAGGTTTGTAATGTATCCTTAATCAAACAATTTAAATACACACATATTATTATCAATGAACCATTTCTTCAGTAAAATGACATTTCTTAATGCACAATGGTTTTCATGGTACAAACAATTTGATGCACTTCTGTCATTATAATACAGTTTATATAATCGTAATAAATTGGGGCAACCTTTTTCACCAACATCTATCACACTGCAGTTATTACAAACACTTTGTAGCCACTTTATTTTTTCCCTACCTTTAACTAAAATTTTTTTATTTGTTAAAATTGGTATAATCACTCGTTTAAACTCACGATAGTCAATGAAACCGGAACTCCAATAATATCCATGTCGTCTTTCTAGGAAAGAAACGTTTTTCTTTTCTGCGTCTGTCAAATTGCCATATGGGTATGGCGGTTTTATCAAGAACACTTGGGTGTAATCTTCTGTAGCTAGTGCAAACTCCTTTATCACGAACACATTTTGCGAAACTTTAAATCCTTGTAAATCTACAATCATGTAGTCTGGATTCATGATTATTTTCTTAACGAACGTCCACTCAACTGGCCAATGTCAACGCAACTACCATAGTTATCTATGTTCGCCTTTGCTCACAGATAACATCACAGCGTACAAGTTCAGACATGACTTTATCTTTATGAAACGAAAGTGACGAATTCCATTAACAAAGAATTTGAGTAATCGACATCCGCCCCTTTCTGCACAAAAAACCACTTAACGTGATAGTAAATGAAACCTTTTATTCACAGATAACATAAAGTTGAGACAAGCTTTTATCGGACGAATTCCATTGTCAAAGAATTTGAATTATCAACTTCCGTCCTTTCTGTAAAGAAAAAAACACTTAACTATAACAGACGGTGACGGTGGGGGCTACTATTTGGGTATAAAAGTGAACAATAAGAACTTGGAAGCTACAGTATTCATTAGTTTGTGAACTCAGTTTCATATAGAGTGTTGTGAAAGTGATCTAAAATCTTCAATCTTCAGAACTGCACAATGGAGGTAAGTTTACGGTTTTATTTAATCAATTCATTAGATGGTCACAGTTTTTTATATTTTTTTATTTCATCAATTCATTAGTTGGCTCCTATACAACTTTAATGTAAATTGTTACAGAACTCATTCGATGTCGAAGAAAATACATACAAACATTATTATTACCCACTCACCCCACCGGATGATGACCTAACCATTAAAGAAACACCTAAAAAAGAAATGAAAAGAAAGACAATGACCACATCATCGGATAATTTGGATGAGCTCTTTGAAAATCCATCACCGATAAAGAAGAAAAAGCAATCGTCCACAGTTGCTAGGTCTAATGCAGAGGGGGGAATAACATATATATCAACAAATGCTGATGATAATATTAATTCAAGCCATCTAATAAAAATTGAAATTTATGATCTAAAAAAGTTGTCGAAAATTCCTCAACAACAACACTGGAAATATGCTGATGTCAAAGTAAAATACTACACAGACATAAAAAATAATAACTTTGTTGATAGTAAAAATGTTATCTATCAAATAACGAAAGAAATTTCAGAAACGGACAGTTGTAGGAAATATTCATTTACTAATAACTAAAAATAATTTGTTAATTGTAATCCATTGTTCGCTGTACTTACTAATTTACTAATAACTAAAAAGAATTTGTTAATTGTATTCCATTGTTCGCTGTAGTTACTAAGATACTAAACCATTTTTTAACTAGTTAGGCTCCATATAAATATGTAGTGTAAATTTCAAAGGCGCATCATTTCGAAACGTGGAACCATCGATGTTAGATCTACCGTCTGTTTCCTCAAACAACATGGAACAAAGTGGCGAAGTTTGCATCAGCACTTTCTTCAATTCGGCACTCAATGAAGATGTTGATATTATTATGTACGAGCTTTGTGAAGAGATAGAAAAAAGATGTGAATTGAGTAATTCATATTACGATGCGGAGCTCTATAAAATCTGTGCTGAGGTTGAAATTACCTTAAAGTAAGTTGCATGAACATTTAATTTACCATATATAAAATAAACATATATCTGTAGGATTTATTTTAAACATATTTTATTTTTTTATTACAGTCAATCAACACATCAGATTGGTGGTGGTCTCAAAAGAGCTCGGAGTATTCAAGTATCAGAAACAACACCTACGAAGAGACCAAGAATTGAAGAAGGACCTTCAACTTCATCATCTAGACCCTCCGCTAGTGATAAGGTAAATTGTAGCACATGTCAGATGTTAGTTAGTAGGAGATATTTCTCAAATCATTTAAAAAGTAACATACATAAAAATAATCTTTTCAAATTACACAACTCTTTGCCAAATGTTTCCGTTGTTGAAACTGCTTTTGGACAAAGAATCATAACATATAAAATTAATAGTAAAAGGGATCCCTCATCAGAATTGGTATTTGAAACACCAGAATTATTTTTGAATTCCATAAAAAATGATATATTACTTTTGATTGAAGAATCCATTAATAAACACAAAATTTTTAAAACAAATTTTATTTTGAATGCCGATTTTGTACAACAAACTAAAAATATTACAAATTCATTTGATTTTCAAACCAGTAATTATATAATTTTTCAAGGAGACGACTTAAATATATTCTTTTCATCTTTATGTGACACTCTAACAAATAAAATTAGTGCTTTCGAGAAAAAAGATAGTGGCTGGAGTCTCAAACAAATCAAATGTATCGATATGAATGTAAACAAATTTAACCCCCTACGGGGATCTTCATATATTGATTTACCCCCTGACATTAAAGTTAAAAAAGCCATAATTAATGTAAAAAATAAAGATAATTTATGTTTTAAATGGGCATTACTCTCAGCGTTATATCCCGTAACTAAAAACGCAGATCGTGTATCATCTTACAGCATACATTTCAATAACCTTAAATTCAACGGCGTATCTTTCCCAGTTAAATTGAGTGACATACCGAAAGTTGAAAAGTTAAACAATATCAGTATAAATGTCTTTGGTTTGGAATTAAACAAAGAAACAAAAGCACATAATGTGGTGGGCCCACTGTTTATGACGAAATCTCGTAAAAGCAAACACATAAATCTATTGTGCATACACAATGGTGCAAATAACCATTATTGTTTTATTAAAAACTTGGCACGCTTAGTCGGAAAACAAATTTCAAATCACGATCATAAAATTAATATCTGTGATGGATGTTTACTTCACTTTCCCACAGAAGAGAGGTTGGCTAACCACCAACAACATGATTGCTCTCACATATCTACTGAACTTCCAAGTGATCTAAAAACATCGAAAGATTGGTTTGGACAGTCGGTATCTAACGATAAATTAAAATTTGATAAATTTCAAAGAAAGTTAAAAATACCTTTTGTTGTGTATGCTGATTTTGAAGCATTCTTAAACCCGATAAAATCATGTCCTAATGACCCGTCTAAGTCGTATACTAACAACGTTAATAAACATGAAGTTTATAGCTTTGGTTATTACATAAAATGTTCCTTTGATGATAGCTTATCAAAATATGAAACGTACAGTGGGCCGGACTGCGCACAAGTTTTTATGAAACGTTTATATGAAGATTTAAAAAATATATATTGTAAAAATAGCTTTCAAAAACTACCCAAACCACTATCAACTAAAGATGAGAATAAAATTAACAATTCAAAAAAATGTTACATTTGTGAGACCGATTTGAAAGAGGAAAACGTTCACTATTTTGATTGGTACACGGGTGATTTCAAAGGAGTTGCACATGAAGTATGTGTGACTAAATTTCAAACACCACAATACATTCCAGTATTCCTTCATAATCTCAGTCACTATGATGCACATTTCATTGTTCATGCATTAAATTTTGTAGATGGTAATGTGGAAGTAATTCCCCAAAACAAAGAAAGATACATATCCTTTTCAAAGATATTAACCATAAACAACCGGAGAGTCAATTTAAGATTTGTAGATTCTTTTAAATTCCTACCATGCAGTCTTGATCAATTAGCTAAGAATCTCAATGATGAACAATTCCACACACTTAAAAGAAATTTCCCTAGGGATGAAGACTTTATTCGTCTTAGAAAGAAGGGCATATACCCTTACGAATTTATGACATCATATGACTGTTTAAAATTAACAACTCTCCCCAGCAAAGATCAGTTTTACAGTTCACTAACCGATTCAAGTGTTTCTGTTGATGATTATCATCGTGCTCAGGATGTTTGGCAACATTTTAACTGTCGCGAAATGTCGAATTACTCTGACTTATACCTAAAAACTGATGTTTTGCTCCTGACTGATGTGTTTGAAAACTTTAGAGATATTTGTATTACAACTTATGATTTAGATCCTGCTCACTATTATACAGCACCGGGATTGAGTTGGGACGCTATGTTGAAATACACAAAAATTGAACTAGAACTATTAACAGACTTTGATAAAGTAGCTTTTATTAAGGCAGGTATAAGGGGAGGTGTATCTCAATGTAGCAATCGATATGCCAAGGCAAATAATGAATTCTTGGAAGATTTTGATGAGAAAAAACCTAGGTCATATCTTGCATATTTTGATGCTAACAATCTTTATGGTTGGGCTATGTCTCAATTTCTTCCAGAAGGTAGTTTTGAGTGGGTTAGCACGGATACAAATTTTGATGTGTCAGATACATCTGAATGTGGTTTCATTTTAGAAGTCGATTTAGAGTACCCCATGGAACTTCACGATTTACATTCGGACTTGCCACTGTGTCCAGAAAATATATTAATAGGTAATTCTAAAGAAAAAAAACTAATTCCAAATCTGAATGAAAAAATCAAATATAAAATTCATTACAGAAATCTCAAACAATGTCTTGAAATGGGTATGAAATTGGTTAAAATTCATAGGATTTTAAAGTTTCGTCAAAGTCCTTGGTTAGAAAGATATATAGATCTGAATACGAAATTAAGAACAAAGGCAACATCAGATTTTGAGAAAGATTTTTATAAATTAATGAACAACGCCGTATTCGGTAAAACAATGGAGAACATTGAAAAACGAGTTAATGTTAAATTATTAACGCACTGGGAAAATCGAGGTAAAACTTTAGGCGTGCAAGACTTAATTGCAAAGCCAGAATTTCACAGTTTATCAATTTTTTCCGAAAACTTAGTTGCAGTACAGTTACAAAAAACAAAATTGATTTATAACAAACCTATTTACTTAGGATTTTGTATATTAGATATTTCAAAAACTCTGATGTATGATTTTCATTACAACTACATGTTAAACAAATTCAACAATAAAACAAAATTATTATACACCGACACTGACAGTTTAATATATCAAATTTTTACAGCCAATTTTTATGAAGATATTAAACCAGACCTTGCTACACGATTTGATACATCTGATTATGCTTCTGATAATATATTTTGTTTTCCAAGACTAAATAAAAAAAAGATAGGTTTCTTTAAAGATGAAAATAATGGCAGAATTATGAAAGAATTTGTAGGACTTCGATCGAAAATGTATGCGTTTGAGGTGGAAAATAAATTGATAGCCAAAGCAAAAGGTGTAAATAAAAGTGTTACCAAAACAATGAACATTGAAAATTACAAGTCATGTCTCTTTGAAAAGAAAAATCTATTTTGTAGTATGTACAGATTTAAATCGATTAAACACACAATCTTTACTCAACAAATAAACAAAACCTGTTTGTCCTATAATGATACAAAGCGACATATTTTGCCAAATCAAGTTGACACATTAGCGTGGGGTCATTATAAGTTAAGTTAAGGAATACCTACACTTTCAATTGTAATAAATTTTGTAATAGTAATACCTAGAAAATAAATAAAATTGTTGTTTTATAATTTTAAGATTTTAAATATTTTGTGATAGTAATACCATGTAAATTTAAATAAAATTGTTTTTATATAATTTTAAGATTTTCAATATTTTGTGATAATTATACCATGTAATATAAATAAAATTTCTGTAAAAAAAAAAAAATGTTTTCACCATATTATATAAGATTATTTTATTAATCCAAATATAAATGTATGTGTTTCGAACAATATGTCTTATTCATTTCAATACCCTCTAAGAATCTACACGTGTATTAAAAATGTTCCAATTTATTCATCCGTTTACAGCGATAGTTGCAGGTCCAAGTGGTTGTGGCAAATCTATATTCGTTACAAAGTTTATTCAACATATTAAAGAGATATGCAACAAAGAGTTTAGTCAAATTACTTGGTGCTTCGATGAAATGCAGCCTTTATACAATTTACCAAACGTAAACTATTATCAAGGTATACCGGATCTAAGTATGTTTAATGGAAAGGAGGCAAACCTTGTAATTATCGATGATCTTATGAGAGAATCTGATGGTAGAATTGTTGATATTTTTACTAAAGGTAGCCATCATAGAAACTTAAGTGTATTCTACATTACACAAAATTTATTCCACCAAGGTAAAGGTCAAAGAGACATTTCTTTGAATTCAAACTATATTATTTATTTCAAAAACCCTCGTGATAAAACACAAATTCGATACTTAGCGCGTCAAGTATCACCAGAAAATTCAAAATTCATTGAAGATGCATACAATGACGCTACCAAAGAAGCACATGGATATTTAATGGTTGATCTTAAACAAAGCACCAATGATACATGTCGCATTAAAACGAAGATATTCCCCTCAGATGGATATTGCACAGTGTATGTCCCCACAAAAGGGTTTAAATATGCCAAGAACCAACAAATTCCCATCATTTACAAATAATGTCTCAGAGTATCCAGACGCACAAGAATTTACTAAGTGCACTACACACTCTTAAACCGAAATATCAACGAGCTCTATTAAAAACGTGTGATGAGAAAGAAATAAACTGCATTTGTGAATGTATTTATAACGTTCTCCAGGGTAAGGTGCCGCTTAAAGATAAAGAAAAGAAAAAACTTGGTAAATTTAAAAGTATACTTCGCAAGTTGGTACGTAAAGGAACAAATAAAATAAGAAAGAGAATAATAGTTCAAAAAGGTGGTGCATTCCTACCAATTATATTGGGTTCCATTTTGAGTGTATTAGTTAATTCACTTATTTAAAATGGAACATGCCAAAAAAATGTTACTTGTTGATCCAAGTTTATTAGAGAAATTAAATCAAAACGACAATGAACACAAAATTGAAAATTCTACCTCAAGGTTAGACGTTGAAATGCAAAAGATTTTGAATAGTAATATGGACGACAGAAAAAAATGGATTTTATATCAACAAATTTTACAAAGATATCTACACTTCACCGAAGTAGATCGCCGACCTTTAGAATTACCACTAATTACTTCCAATATCGATGTTGTCGGAGACACTGCAAACAACCAAGATTCTAATATAAAAGCTGAAATCGACGATAAAGATTTAGTTGCGAGTCAGACATCAAAAGACGAAGCGAAACAAAAACAACAAGAAAGTCATATATACACACCTAGACAAATTCTAAGTTTAATACCAAAAACATACATAAAAAAGGGTGAGTTATTACTTAATACAATATCATTGAGTGAAAACAAAATTCACTGGAACGACAGCGGTACAGTCACTATAGATAACAAACAAATTCCTGGAAGTAATATCATAGATTTGGTAAACGACTTCCTTAGACCATTGAAAAAAAGTAATCCGAAAGGTTGGGAAGATTTTGCTAAAGCATTGAAAGACATTAAAATACCATTAGCTTACATTGGAAATCCTAACAGAAGTGAATACATAAATAAACTCCAATCGAATGATCATCCACAACACTCTGTGGATGAGGAAATCTATGCTACACCAACAAGTGCTGATCAAAAGTATCAAAGAAAACTAAAGAAAAAGATTGATTGGGAAAAATGGACTCCTTACTAGAAATCAATAAAATATATTATGATGCATCACATCCTGCCGGATATGGTAGTATCACCAAACTAGTAACAGCTATGAAAGGTAAAATGACTAGAGGTGACATCAAGAAATGGTTGCAAGCTCAAGAAACTTACACACTTCATAAGCCAGTGCACAGACGATTCCCTCGGAATAAATACATTTTATCTAATCTAAATGAACTTTGGCAGGCTGATTTAAGTGATATGAGAACTTATTCTAAATATAATGATGGTTATAATTACATTCTTTGTGTTATTGATGTATTTACTAAATATGCTTATGCTATGTCCATGAAAAATAAAAATTCTGAAACTATTAAAAAATGTTTTGAACACATATTTAATGAGGCCGGTACCACTCCAACACATATACAATCGGATAAAGGAACTGAATTTGTTTCAAAAGATGTACAAAAGTATTTTAGGAGTAAAAATATAAACTATTATACAACAAATAATCCTGATATTAAAGCAAGCATTGTGGAAAGATTTCAAAGAACACTCAAGATGAAAATGTGGCGTTATTTTACTCATAAAAATACATATAGGTATATAGATATTTTACAAGACTTGTTATATGCATATAATCATGGTTACCATTCCAGTATTAAAATGAGTCCTTGTGATGTAAATTCAAACAATATAATGACTGTTTGGAATAATTTATATGAAAAGGGTAGTACAAAACAAGCTTCCGATATTACACCACCACCAAAATTTCATGTTGGTGATCATGTAAGAATTACAAAATTTAAACATATATTTCAAAAGGGTTATGAATCCAATTGGAGTGACGAAATTTTTATGGTATCTTCAATAATAGATAGGTCACCCTGGATAGTATATACACTGAAAGATTTACTAAATGAAGCGATAGTAGGTACTTTTTATGAAAGAGAATTGCAAAAAATAGATTATAGCCCCACTTCCAAGTATAAAATAGATAAAATAATTAGCACTCGCTACTCTGGCAACAGAAAGCAACTGTTAGTGAAGTGGAAAGGTTATCCAGATAAATTTAACTCTTGGATTTTGGCTTCTAGTTTAGAAACGCTACAATGAAAGAAAGTTTTTATTTAACCTTACTTAGTAATAGTTCTATGGAATACTTTCCAGAAAACTCAACAACTCTTTTTTCAACAAAATTACCTAAACCAATCATATTGGAAGGATCGTGGTCGGTTGGTGTGGTTGAATTCCAGTATCCATGTACGATGTTTACTGTTCAAGAACATGAAAACGTTGTTTACATTAGGAAATGGATGAAAATACCCGATAATACCGGCACTCCTGGCAACTCCCTAGCATACTACAAATCTCATATACCAGCCACAAACTATGATAATATTGAACAAATTATGGTGGTACTAAACAGTTTGAAGGAGAAAGTGAAGTTTCGCTATGATGAGATATCAAAGTTTGTATTTGTTACTGTAAATGATGAGTCAATAAAATCAATAATGTTATCGCCGAATTTGTCTCTTCAACTAGGATTTGAACCTAATAAAAACATTGTTTCTAAGAGGCTTGGAAAGTGTCCAGCGAATTTACATTTAGGGTTGCCATCTCAGTTATTTGTTTATTGTGATATAATCGAGCCTCAGATCGTTGGAGATGTAATGACGCCTCTTCTCAGAATAATACCTTTAGACCCTTCAAAATATATTTACGGTGCTAATAAAATGCATGTTTTCTCACCACCTCACTACTTGTCTGTCATGCGTAGAGAGTTTGATACCATTGAAATAGATATAAGATCAAGCACAGGACATAAAATACCATTCCAGTTCGGAACTGTGGCTATTAAACTACATTTTAAAAAATTATAATGCACCTACAACGTAATAATACAAGTTGTCCCTACGAACATTACTATTCACATCAAGCTGGATCAGGTATTGGAGTAATTTATAGAGGAGCACCATATCAACGCGGTCATGGAATCGGTAGCTTTCTAGGAGGCTTATTCAGATCAGTTTTACCATTGCTCTCTAGTGGAGCTCGAGCGATCGGTAAAGAGGTTTTAAATGCAGGTGTGGGACTTTTATCGGATATGGTTAGTGCACGTCCTATGGAAGATTCTATTAAAACTCGATTGAAAGAGGCTGGATCAAACTTAAAAAGAAAAGCCGATGAGAAAATTGATCGAATTAATATGTCTGGATCAGGATATATAACTAAGAAAAAACGTCTGGCTTCATTCATTCCACCGCTACGTGCTAAAGTGAAAGGTGCTAACAAAAACACAAAGTTGACACATAATAATATCAAAGATATATTTTCTTAAATAATAATAAAATGTCTTTTTTACACAATCATTCTTGTGAGTGCATTAAGTCTGAGCTAGATTTATTTGCTTTACCATCTACACAAACAAGTATAGAAAATGGAATGTGGATACATTACAAACCTATTTCATCTCTCGCCGATGATGGCCCCATCGAATTTCAAGTACCAGGAACCGGTGATGACTACATAGATTTGTCTCATACTTTGATTCATATTAAAGCAAAGATACTAAACCAAGACTCAACAAAACTGATAGCTACAACGACAGCAGCACCAATAAACAATTGGTTACATTCATTATTTAGTCAGCTCGATGTTTATTTGAATCAAAAACTTGTGTCTCCACCAAATAATACATACGCCTATCGTGCTTACATGGAAACATTGTTGAATTATGCTCCTGCATCAAAAGAATCTCATCTAACATGCAGTCTTTGGTATGAAGATACAGCTGGGAAAATGGACTCAACCGATGAGAAAAATGAAGGGTTCACTAAAAGACATGAATTAACAGCCGAAAGTAAAGAAATTGAAATGATTGGGCATCTGCATGGTGATATATTCAACCAAGAAAAGTTTTTAATTAATGGTGTTGAGATGTCTGTTAAATTAGTTCGTTCCAGAGAAACATTCAACTTAATGGCTTCTTCAGATGATTTAAAATTGAAAGTGTGTATTACTGATGCAACGCTTATTGTCCGTAGAGCACGAATCAATCCAACAGTTTTACTTGCACATCAAAAAGTCTTAGCCTCTACTACAGCTAAATATCCTATTACGCGTGCTGAAGTTAAAGTTTTGACAATTCCATCGGGAGTTCAGGGAAAAACACTAGATAACATTTTTCTAGGACAAGTACCTAAAAGATGCATAATAGGATTTGTTAATAACGCAGCCTTTAATGGCAAACTCACAAAAAATCCATTTAATTTTGAAAATCACAATTTTAATACATTTTCTTTATATATTGATGGACAACAAATACCTTCCAAAGCTTTACAACCATCATTCGAGAATAATATTTACACTTCAGCTTATCACACATTATTCTCTGGAACGGGTATACATTTCCTTAACGAAGGTAATGGCATATCTAGGGAACAATATGCACAAGGTTATTGTCTATTAGCTTTTGACTTAACACCCGATCTATCAGCTAGCTCATCAGGCCATTGGAATCTTATAAAACATGGAAGCGTGAGATTGGAAGTTCGTTTTGAATCAGCACTTTCGCAAACCATCAACTGTATTGTTTATGCTGAGTTCGATAATGTTATTGAAATTGATAAAAACCGTAATGTTACAGTAGACTATAGTAGCTAAAACATCAATTTCGTTGACTATCGCGTTAAGTGTATGTTAGGTTAGGTTAGTATTTTATTATTATAGTTTTAAGTTTTCATTGTTATGGTTATGTTGTTGTTTTAAGTATTCATTGTAATAGTTTTAAGCTTTTTAATTGAATAAACCCATAATTTTCAGCATATCCTTGTATTTATTCCATGACCTCAGCAGACTTGAAATACCAAGTCAATACCTTAAATTATACACTTGCATCTGATAAGTTGGATAGTTAACAGTTAGCGATGCGGCGGACGATTCAGTGACCATTATGAACACAATAGATATCCAGAAACATTTGTGCAAAATTCATCCAAGCTTACAATTTAATGTGTATGCTGCCAACCGATTGCCAATATACAGTCATACTCCAACATACATAATAAGCAATTTAGACCCTGATACAAAGCCTGGATCTCATTGGATAGCAATACACATTGATGACAGCGGGGTTGGGCAATATTTTGATTCTTATGGTCGACCGCCAACAGGTTACCACAGATCATTTTTAAAGAGGAATTCCCGACAATGGCAATTTAATAGCGATAGGTTACAAAATGATTTAACATCCGTATGCGGTGAATATTGTTTGTTGTATCTGTACTATAAATTCAATGGTAATAAAATGTCTGATTTTATACGAATATTCGATACTAATACACTGTACAATGATATATTACTTCATGATATGTTTAAATGCTTTTTTTGATTAATAAAGATTTATAAAATAACCAAGATTTATCATTTCAAACAGATGCATTGTTAGGAACAAGAGACCCTCATTAACAACAATGACAAACCCTCATTAGCGCCGAGCGTGATGTAATTACGTTATCTAATGAGCGCTAATCCTGAAACCTATCTCGGGAACCGTAAGAGATATCAAAACGGGGATTGCACAGATCGATCGGGCATGTCTGAAAACCCCCAAAACGATACCAAACTTTTTTTTTTTTTTTTTTTTTTTTTTTTTTAGGCGACGATGGCCGACGCGACGAATGAGCTTTTTTTTTTTTTTTTGGCGTGAGCTCAAACCGGCGAATACCTACTACTGCTAAATATTTAGACATATCCTGATGCGTCGTTTGAGCTGATTGCACGTGTAATATGTTAGTGTTAGAATATCACGGCTATCGGGAAAGACTCCAAAGTTTAAAGTTGTTTAAAGTGACCGTTTAGTGACCATTGTTGTGAATGTAATAATTATGCAAAACGCATATATTTCTGTGAATTCAAGATCCAGGAAATATAATATAATATGGGTAAATGAAAACCATTTAAATATTATATTACACGTTTAAATATCATGGTCATCAGTAGCAGTGGTAGCCGAGTGGTAGAACGCACGGCTTGCAAATCAATGTGTGCAGGTTCAAACCCCGGCTCGCACCTCTGGGATTTTTGTGCGAATCTCATTTTCATCCGAGATTATCACTGGCTATGAAACGGTGAAGGAAAACATCGTGAAGAAACCTGCACGTGTGAGGGAATTTGTCTAGTTCTCGATAGATGTGTTAAGTCTGCCAATCCGCACTGGGCCAGCGTGGTGGACTATGGCCTGAATCCCCCTCGTTAAAAGGGGTGTAGTAGTAGTAGTTTTAGTGATGACGGATAGGTATTTACCTACTCGTTTTACTAAAATATTTATGACCCAGAAGCTAAATCCCCGCGTACACTGTGGCGTCAATACTAATATTCGCCAATACGAAAACGAACTGTATTGAGTCCGAGAATAATTTCTTTCTTCAACGAAATGACATTTGACATCGGGAGCGCTTTTATCACAGAAATACAATCTTTATTTATATTTAGACATACAGTTCGTATTAGCATTGGTAAACATTTTCACCGTCCAGTCTTAATGCCTCAGTGTGCCCAGTGCATTATAACTCGTGATCTTTTTTTTTGTTTAACGTCGGAAAATCCTTTATGGATACCCTGCCACCTCGGGGGAAGTAGCAGGGTTATGTGGGAGTCCCGGCAGAAGGCCGTATACCCACTAAAAACCGACGGTGTACCATCTTCCGCTTATATCGCGGGACGCCACGGGATAGCTTTCGCATGTACCGTGACCTAAAAAAAATTTGTTACAATGTGTACAATTTGTTTATTATTAAAGGTGAAGTTAATTGTTGTTTATTTATTATGTTTCAATGTATTCTAAGGCCAAGTTTGTGACACGACGTAGGTAGATAATAGTCGCCTTCACTCTGCAGTAACATACAATATTGTCCCGGTCTTCTGTTAACCATCTACTTTGATTTACCAGGAAGGTCAAAGCCCAGAGGCATCGCCACGCGTAAGCGGCGGAGAAGTCACCCTAGCGATACCCGCCCACCGTAATTATGGAGCCATCAGCGGGGTGGAGAAGGTCTCCTACACGTGGGCCGATATCAACGCCTTCGCGACCGAATCCAGGTCCAGAAGGCGCTTCTGGAACTGCTGGAAGAGCTCTAATAATGGCATGTTCCAGCAGAGGAAGCAGCTGTTAAGAAATGGTAAGTATTTCAATCATATTTAGACATATTTAGGCAAAACACACGCGTTTTGATGCGGATTCAAATAAACGGTTAATTATTTTTTGTTTCATATTTCCCTATTTTCAGATGTTGTTACATTTAAATGTTAATCAATTCTCTGTTATGTTTGTTGTGTGTATTATGTCTAGCTACCAAAAAAGAGACATGACTTCTTTAATATAAATTTGTCCTTCTACTGTTTCATTTTAGAAATTACTTGTCACACAAAAACAAATATAGGTTGATATTAGATCGATTGAAATTTCAATGTATTTTGGCGATAGAAATGTAAATAGACATTTTGGGAAAGACAGTGCAAAATTGTACTTTATTTGGCTTCCCGCACACGGGTGCGTCAAAGCTCGCACGTAATTTTTTTCCATAACAAATCAAACTGTTTTTACACATAGAAAAAAGTTCATTCTTCAACTAAATAACACTGACAGAGCGCGAGCGAATTTTGTTGCGTGGGGGCGTGGCTTCTTCACAGAAATTAAATCTATTGACAGAGAGTTGGTATTGGAAAATAAAATCTGGCGTTTGGCTTACGATCTGTGTCTATATCAATACAGGATCTTAAGCATTAATACTTACACCGTCGCATTAATAGTAGGGGAATCCGTTGTACCTTGGAACGTGTTGTTTTCATAAGGCTAAATTTCATATGTTTTGATGTTCGACCTTACTTTATATATAGCATGTGTTTACATGGATGACTGTAAAATCATATGAAATACTAAAAATACATCACAAAGCAGTAGATTATGAAATAAACATAAAAAAAAACATTTTTTGTCAAAGGTACAACAGGTACCCTACCTACATAGTATTTGCCCATTAAATGTATTTCTATTTTAGTGTGGCCCAATGTGCCTTCGAAATTTAATATCATTAACCTTAATAGGTGAATACTTTGAGGCCCATTCAAGCGAATTAATAAGCTTAACGTATTATTTCCCATAAGCTTCATAGAGTCTACATGACATCGAAATTAATATTAAATCGAACTGTATATTCAAATATTGTGTACAGGTTTCATTGGATGTCAAATAAGAATATAAATTTCTTATTATTAAGATACAGTTTATCAGTTAAGTCATCTGCGTCTCTGAATATATTTGGACTAATTGATATGCTTTACACAAAATATTCTTTGATGTTTAGTTTATATGAGATGTCGGTTGCGACGATAAAAATTATATAATTAAATTATTTTCTTGGAAGAATCCAAACGACCTATCAATATGCTCAGACTTAAGTGTCCATTTCAGATCGAGAAATAGTAACTTTATACTAGGTACCTATAGCCTGATATTTGATAAACTTGTACTGATCAAACGATGTTCAAACAAGATTAACACTTGCGGAACGAAGGATAGTTTTGTAAGAAGAAGTAAGAGCAGCATAGCCTAGAGATTATATCGGCAGCCTTCCTAACTGATAGGTTCCAGGTTTGATACCCATCCTGACCATTAAACTATTGATTTGAACCCATTCTTAGCATGAGCATTTAGCTTAGTTGGAGGGGCTAAAGGGACTCCTAGGTATGCGATAACCTCACAATCTTTAACACAAAACGAAGCGCATTGCCGTTCTTGTTACGGACGTTATTTATAAGCAAGACAGCGTTATTTTTAGTGCTCTCAAATATTTCTCGACAGTTATTTATTTTTTAAATGTATTGTCTTTATTATAGTGAATGGTGCCGCGTACCCCGGTGAGCTCTTGGCCATCATGGGGTCTTCCGGCGCTGGTAAAACCACACTCCTCAACACCCTCACCTTTCGCACACCCAGCGGAGTGCTCTCCAGCGGCACCAGGGCCCTGAACGGTCAGCCAGCGACGCCTGAAGCGCTGTCGGCGCTGTCAGCATACGTACAACAACAAGATCTGTTCATTGGAACATTAACTGTCAGAGAACATTTGATATTTCAAGTAAGTTCTTGAAATAACTGATGGATCATTCGCAATCTATAACACTGTCATCACATTTTTTTATTTATAATGCGTATGTCCCCGCTACTAATTACTCGACACTGGCATATATACCTACAGGTAATCGCAGCTGCAGCTATTTCTTGACTCATTCCATTAAATTTCATCATTTCACTCGTTTGGTAAAAAAAGAAGAAGAAATAACTAGTAGTACCCTTAAGAGAATGTATGTAATATTTTTTTTATTGCTTAACGAAGTCTTCCGCTAACTTGCCATGTGTTTTTTAGTTGAAACAGATATAATAGTAGTATGGAGTATACATACTACACCTACTTATGTTTACCTACAATGTTATTCAAAATGCCTATAATATCCCTTAAAATTTAGGTTCTCTAGGTTATTAAAAAAAGAATATCTGAAATCAGAAATTATTTGAATCTTTAGTAAATAAATATATCGACTTGTTAATTATTCTTTAAAATTCAACGCAACACAGCTTTAAAACCAGCTGTTACTTTGGAACCCCCTTTGTTTTAAAGATAATTTAGTTGACTACGATTGTTCAAACCATAGAAATAAATTCCTTTTTAATTTTGTGGGAAAAAAAAGATATCGATATTCTCTCTAAATAAAATAAAATAAATTTCATATAGCTACTGTACATAAGGAAGGAGTTGGACCCTGATATACCCATTCTGTATAGCATATACTTATAGGCAGAAAATTTTAGCATTAATCAATAGCGAAGTAAATATTGCGTGTGTTTTGTAAACAGCCTGATAAATATAATTCTCAGAAGCTTTTTTTAGTAACTACTTAATATAATATGTGTCTAGCGAGACCTTCGTTCCGTTTCAAAAGTTACACAGCCAATCGTTATGGAAACCGGTTCGCCGCTAAGAGCTTATATCCGCCGGCTGGAGACCTTGACGAGAATAGAAAGAATCCTAATATTTACAGTAGATAGCAACAAATCACCCCACCATCTAGATGATTAAAATTGTTGGTCATTCTTTTATCATTTTGCATGATTTTTGTGTGTCAAATGTCTGATATTACGGAAAACCTGATCCATTATAGTTGTATGATGATATTATGATATTAACTTTATATTTTATTACGACAATGATGCAAGTCGTGTGTGATTGTTAGTTGGATGACAGTTTCGTCTAATGGTTGGAGCATAGGCACCCCAGCGATGGGTCATGGGTTCGATTTCCGTCAGCGGAAAATGTTGGAAACGGACTTTTCGCATGGAGGTAATATGCTTTTCGCATGGGGGTAATAATACAACTGTACTATACTGTGTACTACTATACTATACGCAACTGTACTGTGTGTGTGATGTACGTTTTAATTAAATCACCGTTAAAACTATACAGTACCAACCCCTGTGGTTAGAGAATTTGTGAATTCGATTTTTGAATAGTATTTTGAATGTTGTACAGGCTCTGGTGCGAATGGACAGGCACATCCCTTACGCGCAGCGCATGCGACGAGTGCAAGAAGTCATTTCTGAGGTAAGTCCTTAAACCATATTATTATTTTATAATTAACCTAACTCCTATTACTTATTTTAAGTTCTTGCCGTCATAAATGGATACACTTTTGGCGGTAAAGGGAAGATCTTCCTGCCAGGTGGGTGGTATGCCTGCTGCGCTGTGGCATGAAAATTTGTGAGATAATATCCCTAATAAATTTAGTATTTTGAATTACATGTCTTATACCTCTTATATGTATTACAATATTACAAAAACAGCAATGATCAGCGTGACATAAGTCTAGTCTCGGCACACATGCTGACCCACCTGTCACACTGTAGTTATGCTATATCTACTGATTATGATGATTATGATACGTGTGATGCGAATCCTATATCTCGTCACAAAGCAGAACTTCCACTAGTCGCCAATAGATGGTGTGACTACCAACACATCGCAATTCTACGCGTACATTAAATCGAGCCGCTATAGTAAGTACTACGAAAATCCTGGCTCGCGCAAGAAGAGTTTTCGGCAGCTGAACTATAATACAAATTCCCCAACAATAGCAGGCATACCTCAATGTAGTAATTTATGAGCGAGACGGCAATATTCTGGTGCTGTCAAGTTTAGTTCCGTTGTAGTATGCCAAGAAAATCAACACCAGTGTTCTGTTTATTTGTTTATTTCAAAAAAAACATGTGTTTGGTTCCAATTCGACCTGCATGTTTTTTTTCGTTTATTGACACAACTTTGACAATTTATTTATTTATTTATATAAGACAAACCAGTAACTGTTACTTTGTAAACATATATACAGTATGCTAAATTAAATGTACAGTTTTTAAGGTGTCACAACATGCATTAATATTACGGTAACCAATAATTAGAAATTACGTATTGCACTTAATATTAAAATTATTAAAATGATAAATAAAATAAAAAAATCTAATAAATCAAAAAATGCGAGTTGGATGTGATATAACTACTAGTTTTATCAATGATATGCGATACATTAATATAAATAGGTACCGAATATTTATAAAGGCGATTCTTTATCACTAATGTATAAAATGCATTAAGCTAGCCATTCGTTTGTTTAAAGGTTTTAAAAAATCGATAGCTCGTAAAAAAGTCTTGTGAATTCCTTTGTTGAGAACCAACCCTCTTCTTTTTATTCGATTAAAAATAAAGTCATTGAACTGAATCTTTTTACGAAATTGCCTTTGATAAATTTATCACGACCATAAAAACTTTCAATGTTTTCATCCGCCATCTTTATCATATTCATTACCCATTTTATTTTTATAATCTGTATTTATTGAATTTGTCATCGCTATTAATTCCTCATGTTATTCTATTAAAACTTCATCGATTCATTTGGTAAAAAAGAAGAAACTCTACATTTTATTATGCCTAAAAGCCAGTGGTCTAGGTACAAATTAATCCAAAGGACGAACATCAATGACGAGGTTGCTTTGAATATGCAGTTACCTACGTAACGATGTTTTCATTCACCGTTGAAAAACTAAAATTCAATTAATTAATGCCAATCGTGCCAATTGCTTGCCAAGAGTTCGTTCAACTACTAGCCTACGACATACCCATTCGTACGGAACAGTACTAACAAGTAGTACAGTACAGTACTAACAAGTAGTACAGTACAGTAGTACTATAAGCTTAAAGTCGTGCTTCGGTACGCCGAAGTAGGGTAAGGGCAAGGACATGCCAAAATAGGGCAAGGACATGACCTAATGTTGTTCACACAGATTATCAGAAATCGGAAGGTGAAAAATACGTTTTGAGTGCGTGTGCTCCAGACACGATATTTTGTAACGTGTTTATAATGTTCAACCAAACCATGTTAAAAAAAAAACTAAATTCCACTAATCATATCTAATTATCGTCACAGTTGGCATTATCCAAATGCCAGAACACGGTGATTGGTATCCCCGGGCGGCTGAAGGGTATCTCAGGAGGCGAGATGAAGCGGCTCTCGTTCGCCAGCGAGGTTCTCACTGACCCGCCACTCATGTTTTGCGACGAACCCACCTCTGGACTCGATTCCTTCATGGCCCAGAATGTTATCCAGGTTTGTAGTCACAATTTGAATGATTGCCTACCCTTTTTGAGCGAGTATATGGTGTGTACAGGAAATTAACGGGATGGCGCTGAAATTTAAGAAAATGTCGTTATTTTACGATAAGTAGATCACATGAAGAATGCCACGTGTTACGTCAAAGTCTATAGAGATCTCAGGATTTTACCTAAATGCAGGTAGACAAGCCATGTTGGCTGAAGGAGCTGGACTTATCCTGCTTGACTTTTACCTATACAGCATATTGACTATTATATAGTCATGATAACTGATAAGAAAATTCGTGTGTCTCACGTCTTAAATACATTTAAAAGAAACAAACCGCCCGACCTTTTGACACAATTAAGGCTTTTAATTGTTTTAATATTTTTAGTGTTCTAAGGTCTTTTTGTATTCAGGTACTGAAAGGACTCGCGCAAAAGGGTAAAACAGTGGTGTGCACCATCCACCAGCCGTCCTCTGAGCTGTACGCGATGTTCGACAAGCTGCTCATCATGGCGGATGGCAGGGTCGCCTTCCTCGGCTCGCCAGACCAGGCCACTGGGTTCTTTAAAGAGTAAGTATTAGAAGTTAAAGTGATGGCACCAAAGGTATTGTTAAGAAAGGCGAGTTAGATGTGGTTGACAGAAATAACACCAATGTAAATAGTGATACAGGAAAGGTCTGACATGGACCATATTAAATTCCGCATTATCAAAAATCTTACTTACTGGCTAATTATATAGCTTTAAATAAAATTAAACTGTCTTTTTGTAATGTCACAAGAACATCATTTCACAAAATCCATATGAAAAAGTACAAGACTTATGACAGATAACAAAAAACATTGCCCGTTCGTCTTTCTGACTGATTTTGACGAGACTTTCACTGCAGGCAGGTAGCTTATGTTCTAAGTAGTAATTTGGCCAACATTTTTATATATTCTAAACGTCTAGAAGCCTGTATGAAAGTTATTCTTGATTAACAGATTAGGTGCCGCCTGTCCTCCCAATTACAACCCCGCGGACCACTTCATCCAGCTGCTGGCGGGCGTGCCCGGCCGGGAGGAGGCCACCAGGCACACCATCGACACCGTCTGCACCTCCTTCGCCAGGTCTGAGATCGGTTGCAAGATCGCAGCTGAAGCGGAGAATGCCTTGTACCATGAGGTGAGCACTCAGAACTAGCTGTCTTTACACATAAAAAAAAACTGTTTATCGCCAGTCAACACATACTTCCGCTCGATTCACTGTACCGGGTTTGGTTGGGGGTTCGATTTCCGTCAGCGCTAAATATCAGAAATAATTTATTTTGCACCAGTGGTAGCCGAGTGGTCGAACGCACGCTTTGCAATCGAAGTGCGCAGATTCAAAACCCGACTCGCACCTCTGGGACTTATGTGCGAATTTCATTTTCGTCAGAGATTACCACTTGCTATTTAACGGTGAAGGAAAACATCGTGAGGAAACCTGCACGTCTATAGAAAGGCGTGTGAAGTTCACCAACCCGCACTGGGCCAGCGTGGTGGACTATATCCCAAAAATCTGCCTCGTATTGAGGGAGAATGTGACTGGTATAAGGGCAATAGGCTCGTCCCCTATTACATTGGGACCAAAATACATCGGCGAAGTGTGGGCGCACTGCATTGCACCTCTGCCTACCCCTTCGGGAAAAACAGGCGTGATGATGTATTATAATTTTGTATTCATAGAGAGATATAAGACAGACAGAGTTACTAGCTTTGCTTAGTTTGGGATCATACGATGAGTATGTGCTGTCTGGTGATATTTATTTACTCTTTTCCAAAGTAGGCACCGCTGATGATCTTTGAGAATAGTTGGACCTATCAATGTGAGATGCATTATACTTGAATCGTGTGGGGTCCAAGACAATTTAACTTTTTCCCTGAGACTCGCCGGGGGTCAAATAAACTCTTTTCCAAAAGGATGACATCGTGTTACCTTTTAGTACAAGTAGATATGCATACTACTGCAACTGTTTAACACTTAGGCATCATGTTAAGGCGTATCCTAGTGAAAATTGAATAGCCGTGCGATGTCCAACAGCGCAAGATAAGGTCGGGGTGGGCGGACGCGGCGTGGTCGAGCGCGACGGCGATGCGCGCGCGCCGCTCGCCATACAAGGCGTCCTGGTGCGCGCAGTTCCGCGCCGTGCTCTGGCGCTCCTGGCTCTCCGTCACCAAGGAGCCCATGCTCATCAAAGTGCGCTTTCTGCAGACCATTGTGAGTATCTTTCACAGTGTCGTGATTAATTGGCAATCGTCACAGTCTTTGGCCGTAGCCGAAGCCGAAGGTTTAATAACCATATGAAATCCATTTCGAGAATGGATTTTTAGATATCTGGATTTTTATAAGGCTTATGAACACCGTTGTCTTTTCCGAACTTGTGGCGAACCCTATATCTCGCTAGAAAGCAGAGCTTTCGCCAATCGCTTCAAGATGGCGCGACTACCAACACATCGCAATTATATACATACAAAAATTTTACCTTCATATATAGCACTATGAAAATCCTGGCTCGCAAAAGAAGAGTCTCGAAGATCTGAACATTCCCAAATGCCCAATAATAATAGTGGGGCATAACGGACCCCGCCAGGCCCCTCTGGCAGAACGATCTTCCCTTTGCCGTCAAAAACTTGTTATAAATAATCGTTCACTACAAGCGATGGCGGCTGGTCTGCTCAAAGCAGTATGTTCCCACTACCCCACGACAAGCCTATTCTATTACACTCTCGCGCATTCATAATAGTTCGTTCAATATCGGTGCTTGCTAGAAACCAACGGCTTCGGCAACACTTCGACCAAATTTGGCCAAAGCCGAAGCTTCGGCCGAAGGTACACAGTTATTTGGACACATTTGTTGACCTGATCTAGTGGTTTGAGCGTAGCTCGCTCGGCTCACTGTTCCAAGTGACTGCATACTCAATTCCCGACTCTTGACGAGCAATTTCTAGATTTGCTCTTGCAAGTCTCAGTCTCGGAATTTGCCCTGGGGTGTATAGTATTGTATAGCACCAGAAGTGCTAGCTTCGCTCAGTTTGGGATCATGCGTTGAGGAGTATTGTCTGGCGATATTTAATTATTGACTAGCTGTGCCCGCGACTTCGCCCGCGTGGACTTTAGGGAGATTACCCGGAAATATGGGTATTATGTTTTTCCCGCGGAACCCTAATGCTTTTTCTAAAATTAAAGTAGCCTAAGTTACGCCTTGAAACGTCAGCTATCTGTCAGTGAAAGTCCCATTGAAATCAGTTCAGCCGTTAAGAAGTTTACCTCAAACAAACAGACAGACAGACAGACCAAAAATTTTAAAATTGCGTTTTCGTTTTAAGTATCGTATATACTTTCATACGCATTTGGTAAAAAAGTGTTATTTTGATGTTACAAACAGACACTCCAATTTTATTTATTTGTATAGATATATAAATGTTTGTCGTCAGATGGTGTCAATCCTGATCGGTGTGATCTACTTCGGGCAGAACCTGGACCAGGACGGGGTCATGAACATCAACGGCGCCATCTTCATGTTCCTCACCAACATGACCTTCCAGAACATATTCGCTGTTATTAACGTGAGTCTTATCATTCTATCCAATTCTATGCAGGATGCTTTGGGAACTTGAAATAAAACTTTGTCGTCTGCAAGCGATACTCTTGCATCTACTACTACTCTACTACGGCCCTTTTAACGTCCCACTGCTGGGCACGGGCCTCCCCTCAATGCGAGGGGAATTCAGGCCATAGTCCATCACGCTGGCCCAGTGCGGGTTGGCAGACTTCACACATCTATCGAGAACTAGACAAGTTCCCTCAGACGTGCAGGTTTCCTCGCGATGTTTTCCTTCACCGTTTCATAGCAAGTGATAATCTCGGATGAAAATGAGATTCGCACATAATTCCCAGAGGAGCGAGCCAGGGTTTGAACCTGCACACTTTGATTGCAAGGCGTGCGTTCGACCACTCGGCTACCACTGCTATACTCTTGCCTAAACTATGTTTGACAGCACTAAAAATGTTGCCGTCTCGCTCATACATTACGGCCGTTAGAAGGGTGATAATACGCTTAATGTAGTGTAATTTAGTTTAGGTGCCGTGGTAAAATCAGTGATATCTTCGTCGGTAGAACGCCCTCGTAGAACGTAAGGGATGCAAGTTCAAATCACAGACCCACCCCTCTGAGATGATTTTCATGTGCGAATGTCATTTTAAATAATAGCGTGAGGAAACCTGCACGTCTGTAGGAAGGCGTGTGAAATTCACCAACCCAACCTGGGCCAGTATGGTGGACGATGGCCCAAATCTTCCTCATATTAAGTGGGAATGTGCCCGGTATAATGGCAATAGGCTCGCCCTCTATAACATTGGGGCCAAAATACATAGGCGAAGTGTGGGTGCAATGTAGTGCGCCTCTGCCCTACCCCTTCGGAGATTTTAAGCGTGATGATGAATCAATTATTATTAGGTTAGGTGCTAATTTTGTTTTTTTTTTGTTCCTTTTTTATTTACCAACGTTGTGCGAAAAGTCGCTTCTAGGGCATTTGTAATTAACAAAAAACATAATTTCCAGGTGTTCTGTTCGGAACTGCCAATCTTTATTCGGGAGCATCATTCAGGAATGTATCGAGCTGACGTCTACTTCCTCTCGAAGACGTTGGCAGAAGCACCGGTATTCGCTACCATACCCCTCGTCTTCACCACCATAGCGTACTACATGATAGGGCTCAACCCTGAGCCGAGTAGGTTCTTCATCGCATCGGGATTAGCAGCTCTGATCACCAACGTCGCTACGTCTTTTGGTAAGTCTTTTTCTTAGGAAATTTCCATTATTCTCTTTGTATATATATAGATGTTCAATAAAGACTTCCCTATCTATCTAAGTCAATGGGGCGTCAAGACTAAATCGGTTTGGTCTAGTGCTTGCGCGCAGGCTGTCGGTTCACTGTACCAGGTAGTTGCAGGTTCGATTTCGGAAATTACCGTGCGTTAAAATATGAAATCATAACAACTCCACAACGATGGGTTAGGGCAGCGGGTTCCTAAACTTTAAAGATTACGGAACACTAACCAAATACCTTTTATTTAAGGAACCCCATATCGAATGATTACAAATCAACACTGAAATTTATTTAAGAACCTTTTTTTTAAAGAAATTTGTAATATATTTGATACACCTTATTATTAACTTTAAGTTTTAATGTGAAAAATGTTTTTTGTTACTGTTTTATAAATAATTGTTTCATAGTTCGGTATTATGTCCGACAATTGTATGCTTATATAATTTTGGCGGAACCCAGATTATTCTACGTAACCCCTATGTTCCGTGGAACTCAGTTTGGGAATCTCCCAGGGGACTTGGTGCCCAGTGGAAGAGTCAAATCTGGGTACATAGGTAGTTTTGTATAACCTTGCAATAATATTTTAGTTCTGATTTTAATTTAACCCACCAAAAATTTGAAAAGTTTACTTAACTTTAGGTAAAAATCAAGTTATACAATTTTAAGTAACTTGCCTATCATTTATTTTCCGGTTCATTTACTTTAATTAATTAATGGTAATTATCTTGCTCCTTAAATAAATTGTTGAAAAATGCGTCCCTTACGGACTATGTGTGGTGTCACCATCGCTGACCGGTTGAGGAATAGCAAGATACGAGATGAATGCAAGCTGAAGGATGATGTGGAGATTGAGAAAAGTATGTTGAGGTGGTTTGGCCATGTAGAGTGGATGAATGAAAGTAGACTGACGAAAGAAATATACCAGGAAAACGTGAGTGGAAATGTCGGAAGAGGGCGCCCGAGGAGGACCTTTCACGACCAGATTAACGGTCTCTTCCAGAAAGGTCAAGTCCGTAGCACCCTAAACCGACGGAAGTGCATGAAAAGATGTATGACTGTGGATGAAGCGAAAGAGGTTTGTCGGGATCGTAGCGTGTGGCAAACGGTAGTCTCTGCCTACCCCCATGGGATACAGGCGTGAGTATATGTATGTATGTATGAAAAATCATCTATTATTAAGTTATTAGACGCCAGTCTATTACGCACGATCCATTCATTATGGGAATTTAAAAACTAAAACCAGAAATGTGATTTTAACTACCAGAAAAAAGATGATTGCCTTAAAACATGATGGTTACCAAAATGGTATTACACAATACATTGTAAGTGCGACGATTGCACAACTTTTTTTTATGCGACTAGATCATTAAAATGCCGGACCTCTAGAGCAGCAATACACGTCCGATGTTAATTCTCAAATCGATTATCTTAAGTCATTTGCGCCATACCATTCAAATGACTATAATTCGATAGATGTCGCAATAAATTTATCGTTAAATGTTGACACTGCGAAAATTGCCTAGACACGTAGCATCTTTAAAAGTATAGAGACGTCACACTCATGGCTGAGTGTCCAGTATAAAAAGCTCGAAGTCACACCTTTTCTCGACAAATCTGACAGTTAAACTAGATAATACTTATATCAACACGGTCATCCTAAGCCTACGAGTATTTATCAGAATAATTATTGCCTAATATAAACCAGTTCGATATTATAGTTAGGAGTTACATAATAGGAGCTAATAAAAATTACTTAACCTACCCTGAAAACTCAAATACATCTTTGCTAAATTACAAATATGATTATTTATTTACGTGTCTTCATTTTAGGAAGTTTATCTTGATGTGTCAACTTTACACTGTCAAGTTTTCCATAAAACTTAGCGCAACATAACTCTAAAATCAGCTGTTACTAAATAACTTTTAACCGAATACAAGATAAGAAACCTGACCTAACTGACCGTGCTCAGTGTCGTATATATCACATTGCATAGAAAATCAACAAATAACCTCATAAGGAAATACTTAAACCACAATATAATACTTTCCAGTGTACTCACGGCCCGTTAACACGAGCAGTATCATTTTCACGCGTAGCTTTCTCGGTCGATATGATTAGTATCGGATACAAATATCTCTGAACCACAACTTCTCATGCAACTTAACACCTCGAACTACATGTTACGGTCTAGTTATTTTCCTATGTTTACATATTCGTGCACGACTATATTTTGCCAATGACAATACGAACTGTGCTTGGAAACTCTGCTTTGTGGCGCTCGCAAGATCGCCAGCTTAGGGGTTGCCACAAAGGATGTTTTGGATTTGATATTTCGGATGATACGGTTACGGAATATTAAAGCGGTTTCGGATACGGTTATGAATATGAAATTATTTCGAAATATCTGCTAGGGATAGTTTCGGATACGGATTAGATTTTCAATGAAATACTGACTTTATTTCTAGATTATTATATGGTTTTACAATCAGTCATATAAGTAATTATCATCGCTACTTTAAATGTTATTTAAGTATTCACGAATATGAAAACAATACATAAATCTCATAACCTCATTTATACTCCGTCCCTATCCAAAATTATTGGAAACGTTTATATCGGTAACAGAGCCGCATAACATCCCTGGTTGCCACATAATATATTAGTCAAGTTTAATGTGTCAAAATAAATGTATTTGGTTCCAGGATACCTGATATCGTGTGCAAGCAACAGCGTGAGCATGGCGGCTTCTGTGGGCCCGCCCATCATCATTCCCTTCATGTTGTTCGGCGGTTTCTTCCTGAACTCAGGGTATGTACCTACTTACTGCTTCAAGCTCCATCCACCATTCGTTGGTATCCTGCTTATACCATTTGTACTCACATCCCTAATAAACAAGTTTTTTTATGATGCTTTGAAAAGTGGATGTATTACATTTTTAATATCAAATCAGGGACTTACTAATTAAGATGAGAATCTATATATTACTAATGATTCAGACTCTACAAATGTCACATAATGATTCATTCATTATGCGATTATTAAAGACAACGAATGACATTGAAAACCGTAACATCTACGGAGAGTAAGACTCAAAGCAACATCATCACATCACCTATATTCGTCAGCTGATGGTACAGCCTTTCCTATTACACGCCGCTGAGCCCGATCTTCGACAAGTTCCTTCATGCCTTTCGCAAGCCTTTCCCAAGTTCCTCCACCTGGCATTCAAATCCACAAATGTATCGATGATGCTTAGTAAACGCCAGATATTTGGACTTCACTGCAAATTATTGACTATAGTAAATTATAGATTTGTGAGTTATGCCTCCACATATATAGAATAACAAAAAACAAAAACCGACTTCAAAAACCTAGGTGCACTAAAAAGCTAAAAATAACCTTATAATTCATTACATTTGGAGTAGGTGCCAATCTACGTCAGTAAGTTTAGCTTTTTAGTGCACCTAGGTTTCTGAAGTCGGTTTTTGTAATTTGTTCAAAAAATAAAATTCAATCTTTTAGTATTGTCACCTCTTAAAACAACTCTAAAAAAGTAAATATTTACAGCCAAAAAAAAATCACCTGTAAAGGAACTGAAAACTATTTATAAATTTGAAGGATGGTTGTTACAATATCGTTTTCTCCTATAGATCGGTGCCACCATATCTTGGATGGATATCTTATCTGTCCTGGTTCCACTACGGCAACGAGGCTCTGCTGGTGAACCAGTGGTCCGGCGTGGAGACCATCGCGTGCACCAGGGAGAACTTCACCTGCCCCGCCTCTGGACAAGTTGTCTTGGACACGCTTAGCTTCTCAAAGGTAAGAATTCTTATCAACGGTTTGAATGTAGACTTCTCACAGAGAATACTTAAGTAAATAAATCGTCTATACATTTTCTATGGGGTGGAAAAAAATTGACTTTAGAAGGAATTTTCGTAAATTTATTACAAAATTCAAGGTATTTTTTCAAAATTGCGTTTTCTAGCTGTACATTTTTTGTTTTAATTGATTTGAAAATCTTTTTGTATAGACCAAAAGTGTTTCTTCTATTTTAAAGACACAAATATCAGCAGTTTTGTCATAGATACGCTCACTACGAATTTGGCAGCAGCAAAAATATTGCCATCTTGCTCATGCATTAATCATCATTTTTTTCCAGGATCACTTCACAATGGACATTGTCAATATGGTGTTGCTGTTCATCGGGTTCCGGCTGCTTGCGTACATCGCACTCGTGTTGCGCACGCGCAGGGCCAAGTGACACGTCGCACAGACAAACAATCACCCATAGAACCAGTTCAACTTAATGTTACTCTGAGGATGAATGTAGGATTTTAATAAAATTATTTTATATAGTTTATGGATTTTTCGTGTCGCCCAAAATAACTGGCTTCGGCTCCCTTACTTATATAGCAGTATTGTTTTCATATTATTTTGATTTTTAAGACAGTTTTGAACTACATAAAATGTCATAAAACACATAAATATCGCTAGACAACACATAGGTACTCATAGTATGATCCCAAACTAAGCAAAGCTTGTAGGTACTATCGGTAATCGGTAATGACGTTTGAGTACCTACTCTACGCTCAAACCAAGCCTTTGTCACATCAATCATAGCAATATTGAAATAAAAATTCTTTATATATATATGCTCGGTAAGGGGGCAGTAGGTAAAATGTAAGAATACGCATTTTAGTAAGAATTATCCTCTGCTGGTATTAATTACCTTGTAATGTAATATACAAGAAGAGTTTAATTATCTGTAAGAAGCTATGCTATATTGCCATTAGGTACATATAAATAATAATAAAAAAACATTCAGTTTGTAATTCTAGCTATTACCTTCTTATGTACCAAATATATAACTTTATATATGTGCGATATTAATATATAGTTATTATTGTTTATTAATAAATATTTTGCTTGTTTTAACTTCTTTTGTCATTCAAGGCACACATGCGTCAAGAATTCGAGACCACTTCTACTATTTTACGAAATGATAAAAAAAAATCATGGAATAAAATGAGGAATCTAATCAGATTGTAAATGACTGCAAGTAAATTTTCAAAGAAGTCCAATGATTTCGCTTGTATCAATATATTCAGGCCGTTAAAATCTTAATCCCAGATTATAGCTATGAGCCGTCTATGGTCTATCTATTCCATCAAAAATCATTTTCATAAAATCGTTTTGCTATTTAGATAATGTCTTATTAAGTATATACATAATGAAGTAATATCAAATAAATAATACGTTTTATATACTTAATTGTGGCGTGCTCTTTAATATTTTTTTAAAATATACTCACTATAATAGTCACATAATCACGTTATAATTTTGTATAATTTAGTTTTGTTGAAATACGAAGATGTTTGTGGAATACCTAGTATATTTTTTTTAATAAATGAAATAAATAAAACAAAGCTATTTTAATTTTTCATCAACCACCACCATACGTAAGTTATCTTTATAATTGAATTTATATTCTCTTAAATAGGTATTAGGTACGTCCAAACCGTTTCCGTAACGCGTCTCGTTATCGCAATATCATCGCACATATCATCTAGCTAAAGGGATAAAAAGATGTCAACTATATCTACCCACATTTCAAATATTAAAAAAAAAAACATGATTTTGGTGGGTAGTTCGATAGACGACGACCATCACCAATGTGGAAGCAAATCCTATCCCAAGACGACTTATTTAAATACCGTCCAAGTCTCTGGCAAACTCAGTTGTTGGCAAAATCATCGACAAATTGACGATGGAAGCCAAACACTTGTAAAAAAGAAGAAGAAGACTTATTTAAAGTATTTTTATTATACGCTTATTTAATTCATAAAAAGCATTTTTTTTTTCTTACAATACATTCACATAAAATGTTAATGACCATGATGGTTTTTTTACCTTTATTGTCCCACAGCTGGGCAAAGGTCTCGCCCATTCTCTTCCACATATCTGTGACTTTAAAGAGTGAAATTCCCTGAGATGGGAGAGTGCCAGACACAAAAGTAAGTCTATCCCTCTATATTGAGGCCACAATGCATCGACGAAGTGTGAGTGCACCGCATCACACCCCTGCCTCGGTGATACAAATTTTACCTTTCCTGGTAAGTTTTTATCAATATCACTCCCTGAGCTCACGAATTCGTGCGCGCGAAATTTAGGAACCATCATTATTTTCAATTGTCTTATTATTTTTAATTGTTTCCGTAAAACCTTCAGCAAAGTATTAGAAAACTTAAAAAAAGATTAATGACATCGATAAAGTCGTTCTCAAGTTATGGCGTGACCAAGGGACATAGGAATTCATCTTTATACAGATTACTATTATAAGTTGAGACGTGTAGCAACGTCCCATAACAATATAATAAAATCAACTATTTTATTATGCATATCGACAGGTTTATGTAGAATAGGAGTGATTGCTGTTAAAATAATATCATTATTAAAATTATCTGACAGGTTCGTTATGATTTTTGCCACACCGCTGTCGCTGTAGTGAGTCGCTTGACCAGTTCGGGCACCACGGTCTATCCTGTATCCGCAGCGCACGAATATTCTCCCGGCACTCCAGCCTTAACGACATCATCTGTCGGTCTCTTACCACTGCTAACTTAGCGGATGTTTTAGAGCCTAATGGCCTTTCACGTAGTGATGGTAAGATTACCCGACGGCATGACGCTTATCCCAGATGGGACGGCCTCTGGTTTGGGACGCCACATGCGTAAATACTTTAGCTCCGACCCATCTTGGAGAGTCCAGCGCTGTGTCAGGTAGTGTCGCAGTTTCTGCGGAATGTCCAATCGACGCAAGTATGGTAGCCTCGATCAAGGTTATACATTTGAGCCGTTTGGGGTAGATACTTTGGGACCATGGGGCCCAGGTGTTCGTCGCATCTTAAAAGATGTGACAAAAAGGCTGGTCGATGCACCCGGTGACCAGAGGGCTGGTTCATATCTCGCACGGAGAATCAGCATTGCCATTCAACGTGGTTATGCGGCCAAGTGCCAGCCTTCTGGGAACATTGCCAAGCGACAGAGGTTTGGCACAAGTATTTTTTTTATAAATATTTTAATTTATTTTGATCTGTTTTATTTATTTAATTTTTTATCCTTTGAATTGTAAATAGTTGTGATGTAGGTAAATAAAGTTCTTTATCTGACAGTTGTAATATTGTTAATGGTGTATTATAAAAAAGTTTTACAATTGGTACCAATAAAAAAAACTAGAGTAGTAAACCTCGTCCAAGAACAATGACTTCGAAAATGATGTTTGTCCTTTAGGACAGGTCGCTGATATGTAGGGTATTATAGTCTAAATTGAAAACAGATATGGCTTCTTGATCATGGCTAAAAGGTTTCACGTGGTATCATTGACGTAATGAGAACTTGACCCACTCGCGGTTCTTTACCATAACAAAAATTGCCTCCAGCAAAGATTATATTAGGACGGATTATTTAAAAAATATTCCAAAAATTATTTCAATGTTTCAGACGTTTTTAGTACCCTATGGTTCTGTGGATCCAATACCTACTCTCATGTAAATGTGTGGGATTTCGTTGAGTATTGACCAAATAAGCCTTTTATATTTTATTTTTATATAAACATAAAAACTTTTTAACAAAAAATTAAACCGCCGAAAATATTAAAGAGCAAAAATAATAAACTTTTTTTATTTTACCTTAATAACAAAGTTCTTAAACTAATGTAAATATACCTAAGTCATTTTGAGTCGGCGCCAAACTAGCATATTAATTAATAAGTAAAGCTAAAGTGTGATGCACGGCGGCGCGGCGCGACACGCCCCTTCGTCGGAAAATGCCGAGCGTTTACGAAGTTAATGTCAGCGAGACAGCAACTCGTGCGGGCACATACATTGTGCGAGTGGTCGTTCCGAGAGCACATTTTTTGGAATGTTAATGTTTGTAGCTGAAGATTTCACGTTGCATTGTTAATTTCATTTGGTTATTTCTTTAAATTTATTGTTCATTGATTGTTTGGCGCCAACTCAACATGACTTAGGTATACTTACATTAGTTTAAGAACTTTGTTATTAAGGTAAAATAAAAAAAAAAAAAAATTTTTTGCTTTTTAATTTTTTCGGTGGTTTAATTTTTTGTTAAAAAGTTTTTATTTTATATTTTTTTGTGGCTAAAATCAACTACTTACTACATACTTTTTTTTTGTAATACACAACTCAGCATTCAAATCTGGGAATGAACAATAAATCTCTCCCTATTTTCCCACCCTTAGGGTAGGATTTTTTTTCCTAATTTATACGGGACCAACTTCGAGGTTATACTCTAACCAGTACGTGTCGAATTGTGAACCTCTTCCGTTTTCTTCGTTGGTTAAAAATGGGTATAAATCCAAGTTAAGTCTATGCGGGCGTTGGTACATTATGGTGTAGGTGCCAATCTACATCAGACTAGGCAAATACACAAATGAATTGGCACCGACTACAAATGTAATGAATTATAAGCTTATTTGTAACTTTTTAGTGTACCTAGGTTTTTGAAGGCGAATTTAGTATATATTTTGTGATTAGCACCTCATAAGAGCCCTAAAAAGGAATTCACCCCTCACCACCCTTTCCATCCCATCGTTTCGATATTTGTTAACTATCCGTATTAAACAAAAAAAGATTTTTCGAAATCGGCTCACTAACGCCAAAGATATGCTATAGTCCAGAATGCAAACTGTAACACCCCATTTCACCCCTACATATTTTTTTTTTCAAATTTCCTAAAACATGTGTTTCTTTATTTTGTAAGCATAATATATATACAAATTTTCAGGTTGATCAAAAAATATTTTTTAAATTGTGTGACCTTCAACCCCCCATTTCACCCCCTAAGGGGGTTGATTTCTGATAATGTTTTAAAAATGGGACCACCCTCGAAGAATTCCTTAGCAAACGTCATAAAAAAAATCGAAATCGGTTTAGTGACGCCGGAGATATGCGTGATCATACATAAAAAAAAAATATATACGCGTCGAATTGAGAACCTCCTCCTTTTTTTTTTTCGTCGGTTAAAAATACAGATTAAATAACTTAGATTTAGATGCACGTTTAAAGTTCCAAATTCAAATGCAGATTTTGTTTTTTTTTATTTACGTCACATCGTTAACTTGTTAGAATGTAGTTATCTACTGAATACGTATTATTACTAATTTGTTAATAAATAAACCAACCATGGCCATTATTGACGTAATAAAATAATCACAAGCAGGTCTAGTTGTAATAATGTAATCCTAATTGGTCTAAAGAAAAGAGCGTGGTGGCATGCGAGTATCTGCTCAAGTACTAAGTGTTATGGATTTGGCGTGGATATGGCTGGGTGTAGTGGTTCGATCGTAGGCCGCTAGACTCACTGGACAAGGTGGTTGCCGGTTCGATTCCCACTAGGGGTAAATTTCGAAAATGCCCTTTTCGGAATTTGCCCTGGTCTAGGTGTAACTGGGATTGCCCCCAGTCCATTGTATGGTACCTATAGTACAAGCTTTGTTTAGTTTCGCATCATACGATGAGTATGTGTTGTCTGGCGATATTTATTATCATTAGTTTATATTATGTGCAAATTTGTCTACGCCGGAAACGTGTGGTCCGTAAATTTGTCTTGCAAGGAATAAAATTGGTTGTAGTCTTAATTTTTGCGTTCCAAAATGCATGTTTCCTTTTGTCAAGGATAGAGCTGATACAGTCCGTCAGCACTATCCTTGGAAAAATGGCTCAGAGCAATCGTCCCAGTAGATATTATTTTGCCTTTTGGTAATCAATAAAATTCCTTAGTTAAACCTTATCTAAGGAATTTTCGCGGAATTCATCCGCCATCTTTATCTCGTTCATCACCCATTTTTATTATTATTTTATATAATGTGTATTTTCATCTTATTCCATTATATTTACATTTTTCGTAAAAAATGAGTATTTCGCTCGCACTAGTGAGTGCAGGGCGTTACGCGTGCGGCGGTTATCTGGCACTGAATTGTTGACGTCAAATTTTGAACCGGTGGTGGTTCGAAAATAGATGCTGAAGAAAAAATCGAGGACATTCAATATTTGATTGCCAATTGATATTCATATGACGTCAATGGTGAGGCTCCGTTTGCCCCTGGAGCGTATACAACATACCGCAACAGTGCAGTCTATTTATAGTATTTGGCTAACACTTAAACTAGCTAAAATCTAGAACAAAAACAATATAAAATTGAAAAGAATGCCATTTATACATCCGGCGCTATTGAGCACGGGCCTCGGAAGGATTAATACAATAATCTACACCACGTGGGCTCAGTGCTGGTGAGCTTTTATAAATAAAATCAAAATTACGGGGTGCCTTAGTCCGAAATCATATTTTAGGTGCATATACGGTAGCTGATAAGTATTTACTTATCAGCATTTGCATAGTGAAGGCAGACTTTACCTAACTATCATAGTTTTAATGTTACAGACCTTTAAGTTTTTGTCTCGAGTATCGCGTTGTACCTTTAGGGCACTCCCATAACCCTATTTAGCCCCTTCACCGCGGGCCCAATTTTACAGAGCTTTCAGTTAGTGCGCTTGGGGTTTAAATCAGCCTAAATCTAAACTCTTTTACTGTGCGTACGCTCCAGCGTAAAGTCAACCTTGAGGCAGTTTCGGCCTCAAGCCGCAGTGAAGGTGTTTAACTAAATCTACTGGCGACTATTGATATTCACACAAGAGAGAGCTTTGAAAATTTTGTATGGGATTTGATGTATTGCAAGATTTTATAGATGAGAGTGATAAAAATAAATTTAAATCTCATTTTTGAATTTCGATCAAATTTAAAAACATTAAATTGTATACCCGATACAAATGCAAACGGTGAAGTGTTATTTCGGACTTCTGATACACTCTGTGTAATAGATATAACATTATGGTAGGTACATTCTACATTGGTGGATACAAGATTGCAAACCTGCGTTACGCAGATGACACCACCTTATTTGCAACCAGTTCGCAACACTTGGAAGAGCTACTGACAAAGATGGAACGAGTGAGCCATGAGTTTGGACTAAAAATTAATCGCAGCAAGACCAAGGTGATGATTATTGACCGTGCCAAGAATAATTTGCCTGAAGTGACCCAAATCGCGAATTGCAACGTAGTCCAATCTTATATCTATCTTGGGGCTCTAATTTCAAACAATGGCGGGTGCATCGATGAGATCAAGCGACGTATGGGCATCACAAGAACAGCGATGGACAAGATGCGGAAAATATGGAGGAATAGAAACATAACTAAAGCCACGAAGACCAGGCTCGTGAGGACGCTTATACTCCCCATATTTCTTTACGCGGCTGAAACGTGGACCTTGCGAGATGTGGAAAGGCAGAAAATAGATGCCCTAGAAATGTGGTGCCGGAGAAGAATGCTTGGGGTTTCGTGGACCGAGTTTCGCACGAACGTCTCGATACTTCAAGAACTCGGTATCAGGCAGCGTCTGTTTTCGATTGTACAATCTCGCATCTTGACATTCTTCGGACATGTTTCCCGGCGTGACAACCAGTCCATAGAACGCCTTGTCGTCCAAGGAAAAATAGAAGGCACTAGACCGCGCGGAAGGTCACCCACGCGTTGGACTGATCAGATCAAGTCCGCCATTGGAGGCTCAGTCAACGAATGCAGCAGGATGACCTCTTGCAGACAGCGGTGGCGAAATGTTGTGAAGCGCATTACATCTGCCCCTTCCAATACTGATACTTAACGATCACGACCGCTCTGTCAAGAGCGTACCGGATAAGAAGAAAGACATTCTACATCTATAGAGGGGTCCATAAATTTGTTGCGGACCCTTTTTAATAGCAAATGTATCATTGTCGCACGAACTTCGCAGATTTGGTAAATTTTCTGTAATATTTTTCAAGTTCTGTCAATCTTTACTTGATCCGGCAACTACAATGGCGGATGTCAGGCGAACGTCAAACAATTAGCCGCAGGGCCATACGCAGGGCTATACGCTTTTATAGATAATGGTACGGAACCCTTCGCGCTCGATTCCAACTCGCACTTGGCCAGTTTTTTTCAAATCAATTATCTCAGTAAAAATGGTAATAAAAAAACCCGCTCATTGGCTTTAATCAATAGTCCCTTTCGGCCAGTAGGTATTTCTACTAAAATATTAGTAAAATTATACTGTTTAAGTGAAGGTAATTGCCCCAGTTTTTTTTAATTAGGTGTGATCCTAACGTATTTTAACCTTTATCGGCCTTCAAATGTGTTCTGGGCAGTAACTGCCCTTTTTTTTTTTTTTTTTTTTAACGTCGGAAAATCCTTTATGGATACCCTGCCACCTCGGGGGAAGTAACAGGGTTATGTGGGAGTCCAGGCAGAAGGCCGTATACCCACTAAAAACCGACGGTGTACCATCTTCCGCTTATATCGGGGCGCCACGGGATCGCTTTCGCATGCACCGCGGGGCAGTAACTGCCCTAGCACGCGACATAGCGACACGTTTCAATTCATGTGCTCAGGTATACTTATCTAGCATGTTATTTATGTTATTTACCTTTACCTTATCTAGCAAAGATTAGGATTGCAGATTAGTAAATAAAATAATACATCGCATTTTTTACAATTGGACGTAGCTAAGTAAAATGGAGATTGTCGAAAATGAGTTAAGTATAACAAAGAGTTCCTAAAGCAAGCCTTTTACATCAACAAGAACGATCATATCGAAAAATACAAGCAAATATATTTTTTAGGGTTCCGTACCCAAAGGGTAAAACGGGAATCCTATTACTAAGACTTCGCTGACCGTCCGTCTGTCACCAGGCTGTATTTCATGAACCGTGATAGCTAGAAAGTTGAAATTTTCACATATGATGTATTTCTGTTGCCGCTATAACAACAAATACTAAAAAACAGAATACAATGAATATATAAGGGGGCTCCCATACAACAAACGTGATTTTTTTGCTCGTGTTTATAGATGGTACGGAACCCTTCGTGCGCGAGTCCGACCCGCAATTTACAACCTAGGTTACCATCCCAAACATCAAGCTGCCATTTCTGAAAACTGCCATGATGTGGATTGGATCCTTTTTGTTTATGTGCATCCAATTTGGAAAATCGTATATTGCAATAATATCGAACGTCCATCGGATTTGAGATAGTAATATTTATTGTATAACTAAACAATGATAGCAGTGGTACCCGAGTGGTCGAACGCACGCCTTGCAAATCAAAGTGTGCAGGTTCAAACCCCGGCTCGCACCTCTGGGTTTCATGTGCGAATCTCATTTACCTCCGAGATTACCACTTGCTATGAAACGGTGAAGGAAAACATCGTGAGGAAACCTGCACGTCTGAGAGAACTTGACTAGTTCTCGATAGATGTGTGAAGTCTGCCAACCCGCACCGGGCCAGCGTGGTGGACTATGGCCTGAATCCCCCTCGCATTGAGGGGAGGCCCGTCCCACTGCCCAGCAGTGGGACATTAAAAAGGGCTGTAGTTATAAACAATGTTCCAAAACAATAAAACAGCGATAAGCCGATTGCTTAATCGAAAACTAACTTAATATGTCTGCTGAATCTATTAAAAACGTAACTAATTGATTCTAAGAATAATTACGTATGTTAGCTAATGCTTAGCCTCGCTACAAACGACCACGGGATTAAACCGCCACAGCTTATGTTGCATTTAAATCATTTTTCGACAGTGATTAGTACAAAACTGTCATACAAGGAATTGTTCGGAACTGTCATGTTCCGAGGAATTGTTCGGTATTATACCTGCCGCTGAATTCCACCATCGCACGGCTCGCCACAGACTGCATTACCATCCTCACCATCTGGATGAATGGCGTTCCAGTACAGTGCGATTTACCAGGAATTTTCTCCCTCGCACCACCAAACTGTGGAATGAACTTCCTGCAGCGGTGTTCCCGGACCGATGCGACAAAGGTATCTTCAAGAAACGAGCCTACTCATTCCTTAAAGGCCGGCAACGCACTTGCGATGCCCCTGGTGTTGCAGGTGTCCATGGGCGGCGTTGATCACTTTCCATCAGGTGAAACGTCTGCTCGTTTGCCTCCCTATCTCATAAAAAAAAAAATACAACCAAAATAAGAAATATCCCCAGCCATCGCATACTCATCGTATGATCCGAAACCAAGCAAAGCTTGTACTATTGATGCAATACAATGGACTAGGAAGTGAACCCAGTTACACCCAGTCCAGCGGGGCAATTCTCGCTCTCATTAAACATCATCTCGAATTCTACATATTATGTCGAAACAAAGCCTCGTATTTTTTCGGATAGAGATGATGTCGATCAATCGAGAATTGGGTCCCGGGGCAAATTCCGTAAAATCCATTTTCGAAATATACCATGATGGGAATCGAAGCCACGGCCACCCAGTTCAGTGAGCCAAGCGGGCTACGCTTAAAGCGCTTAAAGCATTACTACGCTTAAAGCATTACTGCTAAAAGATGCAATAGTTAGACATATGAAAAACTAGCTTCCATCGGCGACTTCGTCCGCGCACACTCCGATTATTCGTTATCGTTATAAATTATACCCTATATGTTATTCTGATGTCTAAACAATAATACTGTAAAGTTTCATCATAATACGTTCAGTAGATTTTGCATGAAAGAGTATCAAACATCCATCCATCCATCCTCACATACTGACTGACTTTCGTTGTCGTTAAAGCGGAGCTTTTAACTGTAATCAAGATCCTTAGTCGGTGACTAACGGTTGAACGATTACGATACAACGATTTTGAAATTGCCTTATATTTGGACATTCCTTAAGCTGTCTTCTAGTTTCAATGAAACTGGATATTGAGTCCCTAAGCTATGCACTCATATCTACCTTATTTTATTTTATTTTTTATCGTCGGAAAATCCTTTATGGATACCCTGCCACCTCGGGGAAGTAACAGAGTTATGTGGGAGTCCCGGCAGAAGGCCGTATACCCACTAAAAACCGACGGTGTACCATCTTCTGCGTATATCGGGGCGCCACGGGATCGCTTTCGCATGCACCGCGACGCACCAGCGGATAACCCCACAATCACTCATATCTACCTACCTGAATTATTGTTTTTGTTATTTATTATTACCAAAGAACAACCAAATTACCATCGAAAGTACCTACATGCTTAGATGTCTCGTAGTACTAATATATGTATAGACCAATCCTTATTAAGCAACAAAAATGAGTTATATACCAAACAACGCAGAATGGTTTATATAACTCATTTTACGATTTTTTGTCGCTTAATAAAGATTGCCTTTCAAGCGTCGATATGTAAGCAAAGTAAGAAATCAAAGCTAGTTTATATTGTTCCTTAAATATGTTATCTCGTTGGTCGTCCTACCAGACGTAGGTAGGTAACACAGAAAATGTTATGTTCATGGCCATTTTGCACGTCATTTGGGAAGCGTGTATAAAATTATTTATTAATATTAAAACTGTTCTGCCGATCAGATAACCTATAAGGATTGGTCGGATAAATGTTCTGTGGTATTATGAGAAAAAAAAAATGCAACAATCCTCACATTTTTACAAGCTTTATATTAACTTGCAATGTATGTCCGGGTGGGATCTTGCAACTGAATTTTAAATCAGTTATATTTAACCGATTGAGCTGAAATTTGGTATACACGCTTGTTCTGGATACGGATGCATTGTCCATGCTTAGCTAAGTGACGTCATTCTAATTCCAATATGGGGGATCATCCAAGATGGCGGAATAGTTATTTTTTCTGCACTACCACAGTATGGGTATTAAATGAAAGGGCGTGCTGAGGAAAACACGAAAACTAAGGGCAATTAAATCAAAGCTTGTTTTTAAAAAGATTTTTAGCATCATTTTTCTGTTTTAAAATCCGGGCGTCGCGCATGGCAATGCTTAAACAAACTGGCCTAAGCGCACAATAAATGACCCACCACTGTTACTCATATAAACCATGTTCGACAACGGTATCCATTGGAGACACTGAGGTTTGACCCTGCGAGTCCCGGGGACAAGCTAAATTGTCTTTGAACCCGAGATTATTTAAATAGGTGCACTGTAGTGCGCCCACACTTCGCCGTTGTATTTTGGTCCCAATGTTATAGGGGGCGAGCGTATTGCCATTATACCGGGCACATTCCCCCTCAATACGAGGGAGATTTGGGCCATAGTCCACCACGCTGGCCCAGTGCGGGTTGGTGAACTTCACACACCTTTCTATAGACGTGCAGGTTTCCTCACGATGTTTTCCTTCACCGTTCAGCAAGTGGTAATCATTGTTGAAAATGACATTCGCACATGAAAATTATCTCAGAGGTGCGGGCCTGGGGTTTGAACTTGCACCACTTACTTTCAAGGCGGGTTACTTTCAAGGGCGTTTTTGCCCACGAGGCGGGCGTTTTTGCCCACGAGGCGGGCGTTTTTGCCCACGAGGCTACCACATTATTTGAAAAATATAAAGCTTGTAAAAAGGGGTAAAACGAGATTGTAAACTAAAACGAACTGTATTGACTAATGAAAAGGAAGAATAAGTTGATTCGTCAACGGAATTTCATTGACGGTGTGAGCGAATTTTGCAGCGCGCATTTTGACACCTCAGTGTCTCCAGCCCACACTGACGGGTCAAAAGTCATGTGTCATTTTTTTGCTAATACCAAAACTAACACAGTGTTAATATAAATAAAGATTAAATTTTTATGATAAAAGCATGCACCGTGCTGCGGTAATTTTTTCTGGATTATCTGACTCCACCATTGTTGTTTTCCCATATAGTTGCCGTGTGTCACAGGTACATGAGATAACAAAAACGGCGGAAAAATCGCTGCAGAGCTATAGCTCTTCGTATACCTACCTACGAAGAGTGGAGTCGTTATGGGTACTCTAGATACTCTATGGATAAAAGCCACGCCCGCACGCTTCAAAATTCGCTCACTCTGTCAGTGCCATTTCGTTGAAGAATGAACTTTTTCTATGTGACAATAAAGTTCCTTTTGGTACAGGCAAACATATTTTTAACGCGCGACCTTGGACGCAAGCAAAGTAGAGCAAATTCGTTCAACACTAGATATTGGTTGCAAGTGACAGGCATAGATATAACCTTATATGTCTACGTAAGTACCCACGCGTTGCGGAACCAACAATAGAAATCGGTAATATTGTAACCACAGAGTAGAAATAATAATAGAGTCAATATATTTATATCTCAATACTCTACATCGACTTTCATTCTGATTGACGATCGTAATATTGATTTCAATAAGTACAATGGAGTAGGATTCATCGGGAACGATACCGGTTACACTAATGTTAGGATCAACGAATATTTTAGTCAAATCAAAAAGACGGCAGTTCACCCTTTAGGGAAAAATTATGGGGCCCAGATGCCCATCGTATCAATAAGGCTGGTCGATGCAACCGGTGACCAGAGGGCTGGTTCATATCGGCATTGTCATCCAATGTGGCAATGCTGCGAGCTTTCTGTGTATGTTTGTTCTTTTAGATTTTTTGCATTATGTCATGTCAATAAATACAGTTAATAGCAGTGGTATCCGAGTGGAGGAACGCACTTTTTGCAATCAAAATGTGTAGGTTCAAACCTCGGCTCGCACTTCTGGGTTTCGTGTACGAATCTCTGTTTAATCCGAGTGTATTACTTGCTTAAAACGGTAACGGAGTTCATCGTGAGGATACCTGCACATCTGAGGGAACTCGACTAGTTCTCTATAGATGTGTGAAGTCTGCCAACCCGCACCGGGCCAGCGCGGTGGAGCCTGAATCCCACTCGCATTGAAGGGAGGCCCATGCCCAACTGTGGGACGTTAAAGAGCTATATTAAGTAATATACCTAGGTCATAAATTATTCCAAAGGGTGAAAGGTTATTTCGCTTAAGCAACTTTTGGGCGTTATTGGACTCAGCGATTTTTTCTGCGTCGAATGAGTATGCTCTCCTATAAAGTTAAAAAAATCGCTTATGCCCTCGATATGTTCACAGCGGATTTGTTTCTAAGTTGATTCTCGCGATATTAAACTGATATAGTCTACAGCATCCTTGTGGGCCGCCCCTTGTGGGCGCTGCAGGCCTAAAGGGGGGCGGTGATTTGATTAAGAGACCCAGAAAAAAATGGGGGCGTTGTTTGGGGCTTGGGGGGTGATTTGTAATTTAATCTAGCTAAGAGGACTCTTAGACTATTTTTTTTTTCACAAAGTGGGCAGTAAACAAAATAATTTTGGGAACCACCGGCACCCAAACTTATTTTGTGCCTATACTGCCCACAACGTGTGTGTAGCCTGTAGTCTACACTACACGTTGCCCAGTGACCCGGGACGCGGCGCGGTGTCGAATATCCAGTATACCTTACATGAAAACCGAAGCCCCACAATGTAACTGTCACATTGTCTTCCGGCTGCGCCACTCACAAAAAGCCCGAAATACTCAGAGTATCGCTTCTGGTGTTAATTTTAAGCCGTTTAGATGATATCGGAGTTCATCCAATTTGTCCAGAGTGAATGTTGGGAAGTAATTAAAGAGCGGTATTTCCTTTTTAGGGTTCCGTAGCCAAAGGGTAAAATCGGAACCCTATTACTAACACTTCGCTGTCCGTCCGTCCGTCCGTCTGTCACCAGGATGTATCCCATGATCCGTAATAGTTAGACAGTTGAAATTTTCACAGATGATGCATTTCAGTTGCCGCTATAACAACAAATACTAAAAATCACAATAAAATAAATATTAAAGGGGGCTCCCATGTAACAAACGTGATTTATTTGCTGTTTTTATAGATAATGGTGCACGAGCCCGACTCGCACTTGGCCGGTTTTTTTACATTTATGGACTTATCATATTGCCTTTTTAATTTCTGCTTCTTCTTTATTTTAAGAAATGAATAAAATGATGAAATTTAATGGAATAAGATGAGGAATGGCTCCCGTCTGCGATATGCGGGTATTTCAACCAGTGTCAAGTAAAAATACACGAACATTATACATACCTAAAACAAGGGTTTTGACAGACAGACAGACGGACAACAAAGCGATCCTATAAGGGTTCCGTTTTTTTTTCCTTTTTAGGTACGGAACCCTAAAAATGGGTGGTGAATGTCGTCTTGTTGATTTGAAGAACTTACCAAAAAGACGCGTTAGGTATTATTATTATAGTATTGCTTTAACTGTCAATTTCACGAGAATGGCATTATCACATATATCGGCGCGATTGAATTTACTTAACTTTATTGGAAAATGTTTTCTATGCTAATACAGATAAAGATTGAATGTCTTTATTTTTTTTCCAAAAAATATTTCACCTATGACCCGAGCTTATGTTGACGCGTATATTGTCACAGATAATTTGCGTGCTCCAGTGTGTACAGGGCACAATACACGTCACCCTAAAAAATATACATTTTATATTTTTAGCAGTGGTAGCCGAGTGGTCGAACGCACGCCTTGCAAATCAAAGTGTGCAGGTTCAAACCCCGGCTCGCACCTCTGGGATTTATGTGCGAATCACATTTTCATCCGAGATTATCACTTGCTATGAAACGGTGAAGGAAAACATCGTGAGGAAACCTGCACGTCTGAGGAAACTTGACGAGTTCTCGTTAGATGTGTGAAGTCTGCCAACCCGCACCGGGCCAGGGTGGTGGACTATGGCCTGAATCCCCCTCGCATTGAGGGGAGGCCCGTGCCCAGCAGTGGGACGTTAAAAGGGCTGTAGTAGTAGTAGTATGTCAAATGCCTGCAAATAAAACGTCATTGCCATAAATACCGCCAATCTCAGGTGCAGGCATTCCTCATCTTATTTCATAAAAAAAAAACATCATTAAATTCATTTCGTAAAAAAAGTTAGACGAGTTGCTCTGGAAACGAGAGTTCTTGGGTTTGATTTCAAGTTTCACCCTAACCATTTCACTATTGACCTGTGGACACAGCGGCGGCGATGACGCACGTAGACGCTAGCCTATAAATCTTTAATTTGTAACTGCATTTTGCATACGTCTTTCGAGCGGAATGCAAACACCAGCGCTCTCATAATGTAGATTAAGAAAAAAACCGGCCAAGTGCGAGTCAGACTCGCGCACGAAGGGTTCCGTACCATTGTACACAAAAATGCAAAAAAATCACGTTTGTTGTATGGGAGCCCCCTTAAATATGTATTTTATTCTGTTTTTTTAGTATTTGTTGTTATAGCGGCAACAGAAATACATCTGTGAAAATTTCAACTCTCTAACTATCACGGTTCATGAGATACAGCCTGGTGACAGACGGACGGACGGACGGACGGACGGATAGAGAAGTCTCAGTAATAGGGTTTCCGTTTTACCCTATGGGTACGGAACCCTAAAAAAACAAAACAAGACGATATGTCGTATTTTTTTTTCAAAGTAAGGGAACAAGACAATGACACTATGTGTCCTTAATGCTTCGAACTCGGTACTTGGGTAGTAAATAAACCTAGGTAAATTCTGGAGATTAACGTTTAAATAAAGTAAATGACATGGGTGTTACGGATTTTTTTTTGAAGTTAACTTTATTATAATGCAACCTTATTATTTTTATATTGTACATTGATAATCTCGTATCATAAAATAATACCAGTGCTTACATGACAGACGCACGTATTCTTAATCAGTATTAAATATTTGTATAAATGAAGTTAAACTATAATTTAGTTTAAGTAGTAGTTGTAAGTAGTGTTTAAGTAGCAGTGTAAAGGTGCCAATGGTAATTTTATCCAAATATATTGTAAGTTATTTTAAATTATCTATATGTGCACCGCATTTTATGACTGAGCTTCCGGACATTTTATGATTAATAAAAAAAGATCAAAGTATCTAAAATCTTGAAAATATAATTAGGAGGTAGTTAATAGTTTATAATAACAGTAAAAATGCATGCATAATGTTTAAATTAAACATAATTACAACTGATCTGACCGCGTAAGGCGTATCTTGGCCTTCACCATAGAGTACCTACAGTATATTATTACATATAATTACATAGAAACGAAATATTTATTATATAATTGGACAACTATTAACAAAATATTTACAATGCAAAATAAAATAAGTTAAAACTAATAAGAAAATATTATATTTATAAAATATGTAAAAAAATTGGCCCATGCGGAAGCATACCCAAGACGCTGGCTGCATTCCCTCGCTGAATGGCTAGAGCCACTCGTTGAGCGAGAAAATGGCCTGCTCTTGGGTCGCCGGTTGTGTCGACCAATTTTTTGCCGAGTAAGTTCATTAAATTTTGGGTGCTTGGACCCCATGGTTTCGACTCCAAAAGGAATGAAAATATATTCGGAGCCGATAACCTCGTACTTCCGCCGTTTCAGAGTCTCAGCCGCCTCCACCGCCGAGCCCGCTTTCTGAGTGGTTCCCGAGAGATGGGAAGGAGCCAAAGTATCAACGCAGGTTGCATCCCATACCATGGCTCGTCCCATGCTCCAAGGAACCAGAGACATTCCGTCGGGTCTCTTGCCATCGTCACGCACGATACCTTGCGGCTCTAAAATGGCCGGTACTTTGGCGGTGGCAAGAGAACGACGGAATTATTATTAGATATACTTGACATGTAAATTAATACTTACCAAAATCAATGAATATGAATATGAATATGAGTACCCATAACGACTCTACTCTTCGTAGAGCTCTGCGGTAATTATTCCGCCATTACTGTTAGCTCATGTACCTGTAGATGATAGATACTACCTAAAAGTATCTACCTAATTACTACATACATAGTATTTATCTACTACCTATATAATTTGGCTGGCACCGACTTCAAATAGATGAGTGGGTAGCGCTTATAATAATTATATTAATTTATTTTTCGCTTTTGAGTTCCTATTTGTGGTTTTGAAGTCGGTTTTTGTTTTTATCTATACATATTTAATGTCTATGAAAAATACAGGATATAAATATTTGACTACATGATTTTAGATCGTTTAAGTACCTTTGTCCACCACTATCACGCTTATAATTCATAAAGGTAAGTAGAGGGATCAGTCTGACTGACGTAAATATTCAGAAGCGATGTATATAATATATAAAATTTTCAAATGAAAGTTTCGGCTTTAAAAGATACAACTGACTAAATATTGTTAAAGTTTAGGCAATTTTACACAATGGTTTATATCGCGTGTTGTTTTTTTTTTTTTTGTTTTTGAAAGGACTTACACTGTTGGCCGTGAGGTGGCCTTTACAGCTTTACTGGAGGAGTGGCGAGCGCAGAGTGCACTCCAACCAGTCGCGTGTTGTGTAGGAAATAGGTAGATAAATGAGAAATTAGAATGCACGAATTTAATGATATACGGTTTATTAGCATTTATTAATTATTAGAAATGTGTCACCTCGCTTATTAATAGTACCCATATCATATGCCACTGTTGTTGTCTGGTCCAATCAAATCGTTTATTTATGGTAAAAAATGTCTTTGAATTCTGATTATTATCTTTACAGTTGAGTACGAATAGGTACCGTTTTGTAAAGGTATTTAAATAAAAATAGTAAATTGTCACGTCAAAGAATAACGTATCTTATTCATAAACCTTATCCATGAATTCACAATATTGAGGGGTCAAAGGCTTTTTGACTAAAGCGACACTATTGGGCGATATTGACTTACATACATACCTATTTGGAATCAGTTCAAATCAAATTTAAAAAAAAATATTCGTGTAGGCCAAGAAGCACTTACAAATAGTCAGATGCTACCACCGGTTCGGAATGCTGCTTCCACTGAGAAGAGTCGGTAAGAAACTCAATGGTTACTCTTTTCAAAATGATAATTGCGAGTAATCATTCTCAGGAGCAGCAATGCCATGAGAGCAGACAGCACCTTTGCCACAATACTAGAGAAGAATTATACTCACGGCGGCAGTCTTATATTAAATACAAATTAAGTCTTTACGCTTAGGAAGTTAGTACAGTAAGGTGCGTCTACTCCCATTTACAATGGACGGATAAAAGTTAATTTTTCAGCGTCGAATGAGAATGCTCCCCTGTAAAGTTAAAAATGTCGTTTAAGATTTGACTTAACCTTAGCCTTTCACCCCTTGATATGAAGTATTAAATCCAATCATGCGTATGTCTGAAACTACGCCGTGTTACAGATATTAAATAAATATCGCTAGACAACACATACTCATCGGGTAAACCCGAACTAAGCATAGTTTTTACTATGGGGACCATAAAATGGACTGGGGGCGATCCCAGTAACACGCGGACTAGGGCAAATTTCGAAAAACAATTTCCGAAATTTACCGCTGACGGAATCGAACACGCAATCACTCGGAGCAGTGTGCCAAGCGGCCTACCCAAGTCGTCGTCATAAAATTTAGTCAGATTGTTTTCTTATCTTAAATCCTTACACGAACTACTCACAGCGGCGCGGGCATTTTAAATAGGTACAGGGTTGCATCAGTATCAGGGTATACAACTGAACGGTATAACAATTCAGTCGAAATTCGACCGTGCTTTTCAAACTTTTTTTTCGTCGTCAATTTCTATAACTCGTAATATGTAGACCTATGTAAAATTAGTATGTTCTGTTTTGTGAATATTGATAGAGTCGCTCTTCATAAGTGTAGTTTACACTGCTGAACAGGGTTACGTATGTACCCAAAGGCCAAAACACGATACCTGTGACAAATATTCAACTATGACAGTATAAAATGGCTTCACTAAGCATCCACATACGAGCTACAGTATCTGTACCGAAAGTATTATTTCGGACTTCTGATACACCCTGTACACAAAGCCATGAATTGTAATGAATTATAATATTTTTATATTTTAGGTTATTTTTAAGGCATAGGTTAACAAAATATTTTTGATTTGTGCTTAAAAGTGAAGCAAAGCACACTCTTAAAAACATGTTTTATTCGATGTAAAAATTGTAATATTTGCTATGATAAATATACCACTTTTATTTTAAAAATAAGGATTCCTGCAAGTGGCGAGCAGTTTCAGCAACAGCTATTCCAACTGCCCGAAATGACAGAAAAAAAAAGTAAATAAAATAAATTAACGTCGGACATCAACCAGTTATGAAAGTCATTTTTGAATGCCGATTGGGCCCATTTTTGCTCATTAAAATACCATTAAAAATGTTCATTCTCGCTTTAAGCCCCCCACACACCGAGGCGTCGACTCTCGGGCGTCTAAATTTTTGCCAATGTCACAACGAACTCTGTGTCAATATGCATAAAGATTGAATTTCTCTCGTAAAAGCAACTCCGCACGCGTCAAAATTCGCTCGCGCTGTCAGTGTCATTACGTTGAAGAATGAACTTTGTCCATGTGACAATACAGTTCGTTTTGATATTGGCAAAACATTAGACGCGCGAGTGACGACGCCCTAGTGTGCGGGAGGGCTTACTTAAGCGCTCTATCCTCCTCCAACTTATAAAGCAGTACACAATCCATTGACGTTCATTCGTTCTGAATTGTCCAAAAAGCGACAGGCAATAAAACTGGCATAGGTACTTATCTATAATGACCATAGATTTTAATATAAACACTTTTTATCTCTAGTAAAAATCCACTGGCGTTCAATACGTAACTATTGTATACCGGGAAGAAGTAACGTGAATGGATGGCCCGGTAAATGTCAAACCGTCATCGCTGCACTGAGGGGCAGACGCGAGTATGCCCGCCGCCAAAACATAATAGACATCGGTAACAAAATGACCGCGCGGACAATACTGACGATCCCGCTCCAAATTTAAAATTAGAACACTTCTCTTTGGTACTTTTGTTTTTTTTTAAATTAAATATTAATAGTGAAATAGACATGAGTGGCGGTCTTAAGGAAAAGGAAAAAATTGACATTAATCCATCGACAATCGAATCGTCGGATACACCATTAGAGAATTTGATTGTAAGTAAAAGTGCATTTTTTTTTATTTTTACGCTTTTATGTAGGTGTAACTTGTAATTTTTATTTATAAAAGGTACGTATTAGGGTTTGTAGAAATATTAAAAATAGTATTATTATTTGGAAATAATTTAAATGTATACATAAATACGCGTGCTCCATATTTCTGTGAACTGTGAGTTATAATATGCACAAAAAGTAAGAATCAAAATAATTTGGAAATTTTGTCTAAGGTTAGAATTACTTACACACCTAGTTACCAACTAACATAGGTACGTATTTCGTACATATAGACTTTTTTAGTTTAATGTAACCGATTCTCTTTTTTAACCTACTTAAAAAAAGGAGGAGGTTTTCAATCGTAACCGTTTGTTTTTTTAAAAATATTTGTTACCGCGTTTCAAAAAAGTTATTAAACCAATCACGATTTTAATTAATTATTATTTATTTCATCATATTAATAGAAGATTCTCAATTTTCATGCATTCACAATAGAAAAAATAACATTGTACTTACTGAAAAAAATTCTCAGAATATTTTTTTAATTGTCTATTTATCAAAATCATTACAGTAAACTACATTTTCTACAGAAAATAAATGCTTCCGAAAAAAAACAAAACAATAAATCTAAGAATCTATTATACGATATTAATACATCAATCGGAAAAGGAAGTTCGCATTTACACGTAATATTATTCGATTATGCTATCTGATAAATGAGATAAAATCATTAGGTAGACCAGGTAGGTTAACGGTCTCGGTTTCATTCATCGTTCTTTAAATAAGCAATAAAGATATAAATAAGTATACACCATACATCATCACGCCTGTATTCCTCGAAGGGGTAGGCAGAGGTGCACTGTAGTGCGCCCACACTTCGCCGATGTATTTTGGTCCCAATGTAATAGGGGGCGAGCCTATTGCCATTATACCGGGCACATTCCCCCTCAATACGAGGGAGATTTGGGCCATAGTCCACCACGCTGGCCCACTGCGGGTTGGTGAACTTCACACGCCTTTCTATAGACGTGCAGGTTTCCTCATTGTTGAAAATGACATTCGCACATGAAAATTATCTCAGATGTGCGGGCCTGGGATTTGAACTTGCACCCCTTACGTTCAAGGCGGGCGTTCTTGCCCGCGAGGCTACCACAGTGTTTGACTTTTTTTAGAATAATATTAACGCTTTTATGTCCGTCTGTCACCAGGCTGTATCTCATGAACCGTGATAGTTAGAGAGTTGAATTTTTCACAGATGATGTATTTCTGTGGCCGCTATAACAACAAATACTAAAAAAGAGAATAAAATAAATATTTAAGGGGGCTCCCATACAACTAACGTGATTTTTTGACGTTTTTTAACCGACTTCAAAAAGGAGCAGGTTCTCAATTCGACCCGTATGTTTTTTTTTTATAGATAATGGTACGGAACCCTTCGTGCGCGGGTCCGACTCGCACTTGGCTGGTTTTCTAGGGTTAAACTGGAAGTGAATATTTCAATATTTTTTTAATAACTTCGACCATTTTTTTATCTCCATATAACATAAACTATGTCAGTGAAAGTCCCGTAAAAAATATCGGTCCTACGTTTCGGAGTTTACTCGGAACAAACAGACAAAAAAAAGTAATATTATGTTTTTTTTTGTTACAAATACCATATATGTTTTGTTTTAATATGCGTTTATTAAAAGGCTGTTATTCTAACATCTAAACAGACACTTTAATTTTATTTATTAGTATGGATCTAAAAATAAACACTTGTTGTAATCGATCCATCTGATCAGTTACTATGGCGCCACTGATAGACAGACAGCCGAAAGTGGTGCAACATATGAGACATGGGCGTTTTTGGGTGACGAAGTGAAAAAAAAAAAACAATACTCTATATAACATGTTCGCTGCGTTATGAGGTCATATTGGCTAAGCGTTTACAAAGTTAGTACCTGTATGAGTCAATATAACCTCATGACGCACCAACTGACAGTACACTAAAAATCCTTACGCAACTAACGTGTTGATATCTTGTCCTCAATACTAAAGTCCCGGACACACTGGGGCGTCAAGAGGCGCGCATCAAAAAACAAAACAAACTCTTTATTAATTTACATAAAAAAATAATTTCTGAGGTAAAGAACACGCGATCAGGCGTCTGCATTCGTTCGCACTGTCAAGGACATTTCGTTGACTAATGAGTTTTTTTCTTTAACCTAATGTAATATGCACGTGTCTTGACGCTTCAGTATGGACAGGGCTTAATAGCAGTTAAATAATACAAAAAACAAAACAAATGACAGCCTTTTTAGGGTTAAACCAAAGGGTAAAACGGGAACCCTATTACTGAGACTTCGCTGTCCGTCCATCCGTCCGTCCGTCTGTCACCAGGCTGTATCCCATGAACCTTAATAGTAAGATATTTGAAATTTTCACAGATGATGTATTTCTGTTGCCGCTATAACAACAAATACCTAAAAACAGAATAAAATAAATATTTAAGGGGGCTACCATACAACAAACGTGATTTTTTTGCCGTTTTTATAGAAAATGAAACGGAACCCTTCGTGCGCGAGTCGGACTCGCACTTGGCCAGTTTTTTTAAAGTCCCACTGCTGGGCACGGGCCTCCACTCAATGCGAGGGGGATTCAGGCCATAGCCCACTACGCTGGCCCAGTGCGGGTTGGCAGACTTCACACATCTATCGAGAACTAGTCAAGTTCCCTCAGACGTGCAGGTTACTCACGATGTTTTCCTTCACCGTTTCATAGCAAGTGATAATCTCAGACGAAAATGAGATTCGCACATAAATCCCAGAGGTGCGAGCCGAGGTTTAAACCTGCACACTTTGATTGCAAGGGGTGCGTTCGACCACTCGGTTACCACTGCTCACTGCTACCAGTTAAATAATATAAACTTAAAATGTTTTTTTTTGCCAACAGGAGTTGAAACCATCAGACATAGTATTTACAGAAGATACAGACACTATCTTTAAGTATGATTCGCTGCATTTGGAGGTCGAGGCGATGTTCGGCCGCAGTCAGTCCCCAAGACCATGCACCCTTGTCTGGCGAGACCTCACAGTTCACACCAAATTAGAAAGCGGAAAATTGAAGAGGCTTGTAAATAATGGTAACACATTTTTATAATCTTTATGTATATTTGAATAAGATTTAAAATGTGAGCTTGACTTAGGCATATTCTTTGTAAAAAAATAACGAGGGTTGTAAGGCAATTTGACTTAAGTGACTTTTGAAAGCATACTCATTTGACGCAGAAAAATTAGCTGATTCCAATCCCGGTTTCTCCGTAGGGCCGTAGGTGCCCCGTGGTACATACGTAACGTAGATCTTCATTCCGACCTTGGCCTTTTCTCAATTCGAAAACACTTAAAAATAGCGTCCGAACGCTATTTAAAAAAAGCCGCGTCGCATTTAAATCCTCTAATTGTCGCCGCCGGCAATTACGAGCCAGACCCCGCGTACACATCACCATTCTCACGCACACATCATCTTTGGTTGGAGTGCACTCTGCGCTCGCCACTTCTCCGGTAAATATGTAAAGGCCACCTGACGGCCAACAGTGTAAGTCCTTAAAAAAAAAAAGCTGATTCCAAATATGTATATAAGTCAATATCGCCCAAAATTGTCGCTTGAGTCAAATAGCCTCGATGTGAAATTTTTTTTTTTTTTTTTTGTAAAATAGTAAATTGGTATCCTTACTTGTATAAATTATGCAGCTGCTGGGATATAAACTATACATTGATGTTTGTTGTGTTGGTAGGAAACTAAACTAGTGTCGTCCTTCTCACGGCCGTAACGTATGAGCAAGACGGCTATATTGTTAGTGGTGTCAAGAACATGGGGATTATTGGCTGTGTTTATAGTTTTAAGTAAAACGCGGCAATTTTTTAACAACTATTTTATTTTGTTTCAGTGAGCGGCATCGCTAAACCTGGCACAATGGTCGCTTTGATGGGGCCTAGGTGAGTTTAAAATAGTCATAAGTATACGTACCTGTCCAAAGTAGTTTTGTGTTTGTGGTGTCTAATCTATACATCTATACATCAACTATCTGTCAGTGAAAGTCCCATTGAAATCGGTTCAGCCGTTTAGAAGTTTGCCTCAAACAAACAGATAGACAAAAAAATTTAAAATTGCGTTTTCGTTATAGGTATCGTATATACTTTCATTCGCATTTGGTAAAAAAGTGTTATTTTGATATTACAAACAGACACTCCAATTTTATTTATTTGTGTATGTATAGATATAGATAACATATAAAACTACAAGGCTATCAATGTGTTTCGGCGCAATTATCTTTTTTGGTTGTCTTTTCGCCGTATTTAGGTGTGTGTACTTTTTATTATCGTGGAATAGACATCCACACAATGTGTTAGATGAGACAGCACAGAAAAAAAAACAAGTTGTCTATGAATTGATTATTCCGGCATTGCATAATCTTGCGACTAATGAACTTATTTTTCTTTTTATTTGTGTGTGGACTAATACAATCATTTATTCCCATCTAATAACAGGTGACATAACAGATTATGTTAATTAACTAACTTTTGTGGATTTACAGTCGTTTGGCATTTAATTTATTTATACTTATCACTTATATACAGCGTGTTTAATCATTCATTGTACGAAATTGAACCCACAAATATAAAAAATCGATTTTTTTTTCAGTAAGAAGAGTGTTGTACAATTCTGCCAACATCATAATTTTTTAAAATAGTCTTACTTCTGTAGTAAGCTATGTGCAAATAGGCGCTTCAAAACGCGCGCGGCCAATTTTAATTCGCTAAGACGCACATTTTTAAGGTTCCGTACCCAAAGGGTAAAACGGGAACCCTATTACTAAGACTTCGCTGTCCGTCCGTCTGTCCGTCTGTCACCAGGCTGTATCTCATGAACCGTGATAGTTAGAGAGTTGAAATTTTCACAGATTATGTATTTCTGTGGCCGCTATAACAACAAATACTAAAAAAACAGAATAAAATAAATATTTAAGGGGGCTCCCATACAACAAACGTGATTTTTTTTGCTCGTTTTTTGAACGAAATGTTATATATATAGAAGTGGCCGACAAATTTAATCGCGAAGTCAGTTGTTCAATATTTATGTATACATATTCAAAATAAATTAAGTTTATCACTCGCCCCTGTATGGTAAGGGCGTTTGTTGTGCATTTGCTTGAAATAAATAATTTGTGCCAGCAAAGCCTCGTCGGTAGAACGCTCGGGCGTTCTACCTTCAACGTAAGGAGTGCAAGTTGAAATCCCGGGCCAGCACATCTGAGATTTTCATGTGCGAATGTCATTTTCAATACTGATTATTACATGCTGAACGGTGAAGGAAAACATCGTGAGGAAGCTTGCACGTCTATAGAAAGGGGTGTGAAGTTCACGAACCCGCACCAGCGTGGTGAACTATGGCCCAAAAGCTCCCTCGTGGTGAGGGAGAAAGTGCCCAGTATAATGGCAATAGGCTCGCCCCCTATTACATGGAGACCAAAATATATGCGCGAATCATGGGCACACTACTGTGTACATCTGCCTACCCCTTCGGGGAATACAGGCGTAGTGATTTATTTTATTTATTTTGATAATTTGTTGCAGTGGAGCTGGCAAAACAACACTCATGACCTCGTTAGCGAATAGAAATCCTGGTAAGTGATCTGCTGTAGGTAGTTATTATTTATAAAAAACTAGTTATATACAAAAAAACAATAAAATTTAGTGATGGAGATAATTTTTATCACTTTTTAAGGCTCCGTACCCAAAATGGAAAAAAGAAACCCTTATAGCTTCACTTTGTTGCCCATCTGTCTGCCTGCCTGTCTGTCTGTCTGTCTATCTATCAAGACCCCTTATCTCTGGAACGCGTAGAGGAATTTATAATAAAGGAGTCTGCGGTCCGTTGGACTCTAAAATATCAAACTTCTAAGTAAACGCAATCAAAAGAAACGGAAGTTTATGTTTCAATAGCATCACTTTGTTGACCGTCTGTCTGCCTGTCTATCTATCAAGACCCCTAATCTCTGGAATCAAGTTGGAATTAATAACAAAGAAGTCTGCGGTCCGTCTGCGGCCCTAGATATCAAACTTCTAAGTTAACGCAAATAAAAGAAACGGAGGTTTATGTTGCATTTTCAGTACATTTGCACGGGAATTAAAAACCTATAGGGTACTTCCCGTTGAGCTAGAATCATGAAATTAGCGATTACGAAACTTATTTGCGGTTAGTTTGTATGGGGACAACAGTATACTAACGGCAAAGTTATTTACATTAAAAATGCAGTCATATCAACTCCACAACAATAGTGTTTGTGGACTTGGGGCACAGGTTTGTGTCCGGCTTAAATACTTCTTCTTTTCGTATGAACAGTTTTGGGTCTACACCTTATTCTGTAAGAATTTGGGAGTTTGTAAACGGTTAACTGATTTTTTTTAATGGACTACGCTGTTGGCCGTCAGCTGGCCTTTACAGCTTTACCGGAGGAGGGTTAACTGAAATGATAGATTAGACTGTAAGGGACAGATAGGCTGTTGGGAATTAAAACAATGGCAAACCAACACAGTTCTGAATGGCGTCCAAGACGGAAAAGGTTTTACTAAGGGCACTTACTTAGGAATTTCGTACCAACAGTGGGGACCATAGTCGATGGCGACATTCTGATGAACGGGCTGCCTCTAGGGGACTTTATGCACCAGGAGAGTGGATATATGCACCAAGATGACCTGTTTGTGGAAAATCTAACTGTTATTGAACATCTAACAATTATGGTAAGTGTGTAAAATTAGCGTAAGTGTGTAAATTAGTGTGTAAAATTATTATCGTGTACGGAATTTGTTTTGCTAATTAAAATTTGATCTCATTTTTTGTGTCAATGGTGCTGACAGGAAAAGATAACTTAAATTCGCTATTCGTTTGTTTATTTTAATAAAAACATACAAATATAACTTGTTATAATTTATGAGTTAGTCACCTGTTCATGAAAATGTAACTGCGGATTGATTTTAATATGTTGATGATGGATGTTAATAGATAGGTAAATAAATTGTTTAATACAACAATAAACTCAATAATCTCGTCAATTATCAATTCTCACCCTCAAATTAACATTCAACGTGACAATGCTGCCAGCGTTCTGGGCACCCTACCGCCCGACAATGATGGGGGACTGTGGGGTATTTCATTTTTTCCTTTGTATTACTATTATTAGTAAATTGTTGACTATGTAAATATTTTATTTTTAATGTCAATAAATACATACATTTGTGCATCAATCTACAATATCATTACAAACCAGTTTTATTATCAGTATATGCTATTGTAAGATATTTATATGAAAATTAAGAAATATTAAGCAGTGGTAGCCTCGTGGGCAAGAACGCCCGCCTTGAACGTAAGGGGTGCAAGTTCAAATCCCGGGCCCGCACCTCTGAGGTAATTTTCATGTGCGAATGTCGTTTTCAACAATGATTACCACTTGCTGAACGGTGAAGGAAAACATCGTGAGGAAACCTGCACGTCTAGGCGTGTGAAGTTCATCAACCCGCACTGGGCCAGCGTGGTCCAAATCTCCCTCGTCTTGAGGGGGAATGTGCCCGGTATAATGGCAATAGGCTCGCCCCCTATTACATTGGGACCAAAATACATCGGCGAAGAGTGGGCGCACTACAGTGCACCTCTGCCTACCCCTTCGGGGAATACAGGCGTGATGATGATGTATTAAGAAATATTTACGGGTGAATTTCTTTGTCACTCTTTGTGGAAGCACAAAAGGCACATTCATCTTTCGGCGAGTTCTTTGTTTACAAAACAAAAGTATTGTCTTGAAACAACCTAGTTTGACGCTTGCACTATGAGCATTATTCAGTTAATTAGTATTTTATTGGGGCGATCTCAGTTATATCTGGACCAGAACAGATTCTAAAAATACATTGATGGCAATTTGCCTCTTATTGGGACACAAAGGCAAGGCGGCCTACACTCAAAGTATTAAATCAAATCGTCATGTGTATAGTGATAATAATTCTGAAACTATAAGGTCTAATTTCCCTTGCAATGTCTCCAGGCTAGACTCCGCATGGACAGCCGAACCACCTCCCTAGCGCGCAAGCGACGAGTGAACCAGCTCCTAAGGCAGCTGTCACTGTATGGGTCCAGGTTCACACGGATTGGAGGTCTAGATGGGTACAAAACTTTATCTGGTGGAGAAAGAAAAAGATTGGCGTTTGCTACAGAGGTAAAATTTAGCCCCTTATTTTTTTAAACACTTTGACAACAGTAAAACACTTATGCATTGAAAAAGCTATTGCCTCATCAACTTCAAATTTTACGCAAACGCTAACGACTTCTAGAAAACGTTATTATTGTAGTATTACTTTGAAGATTTAGTTATCTAGCGATGATGAGAATAATATACATGAACATAATAAGATTTTTGGCAAGTACCCAGTTTAGTATCGTATTTTTTTATTTACACTTTTATTTTAAATTTTACATAACTTGGATGCATTGTTGTACTTATCATAGATCCATAAATGAATGTGAAAAATACTGAACTACCATCTGTCGAAGAGCATATTATTATGTCGAAACAAAATTTCAAAGATACCGGCTTTGTTTTCAACTTTACTATACTTTACTTTTTTTAATTCAACCCTAAGTTGTCATTAATGGGTTGGTCTGTTGAGTATGACATAACTTTCATCCTTTAATTTTCTTCAGCAGTATGGTAATAGCAATGCTTTGCTTTTTAACTACTTTTGCAATTCATGCCTACATCTATACATCTATATCTATACATCTATACAAATAAATAAAATTGGAGTGTCTGTTTGTAATATCAAAATAACACTTTTTTACCAAATGCGTATGAAAGTATATATGATACCTATAACGAAAACGCAATTTTAAAATTTTTTGTCTGTCTGTCTGTCTGTTTGTTTGAGGTAAACTTCTAAACGGCTGAACCGATTTCAATGGGACTTTCACTGACAGATAGCTGACGTTCCAAGGCGTAACTTAGGCTACTTTAATTTTAGAAAAAGCATTAGGGTTCCGCGGGAAAAATATAATACCCATATTTCCGGGTAATCTACCTAAAGTCCACGCGGGCGAAGTCGCGGGCACAGCTAGTTATTTATTTATTTATTTTATTTATTTTTTCAAAACTCATTTGCAATATCCTTACAGATTAATCCAATGCGATATTGCAAGCTACAATTATATTTATATATATACTATTACACATAAATATTCTTTACCCCTTAAACAAGGAGAAACAAAAAGAACAAGAGAGAGAAATAATAACAAACAATAACAATAGATTTTACACATTAGGTCTGTTTACAATAGACCTTTGTGCGGTTTCTGTAAATTTCGGCAGGCTACAGTTATATATGTCAATATCTATAGCAATTACATTAATGAGCCGAATGGCGCGTTAGTTATAAATATTTATAAAATAGTAATAAATGGAAGATCTTGTTTGTTACTCGCTGAATATTTATATTTTACAAGTCGTTGTCTATGAATCATGCACAGATCAACCGATGCAGGTTTTAGTATATCTTCTTCGAGAACATTTTGTGGCTATTTTATAAACCAAGATTTCGTAGGTATTGCACCATAATTAGTGAAAACTTACGCAATATTTAAACACCTTTGAAATGTGAGGGATATATATGACCTACTGGGCTATTTAAAGAGATCGTTTTCGACATTCAACTCAATTTAGGTTCAACCCAAAACGAACTGTACTATCTCATCGAAGAAGCACATTCTCCAAAGTAATGCCATTATACGTAAAGAGATAAGAGAGACATTTCAGAATACTTGAAAGGAAATAGTTTTGACGAGAAATAGTGACCCCGTTTTTGTTAAACTGAATCTACAAATGAACTAAATGGACAACACAACAAATATTGCTCAAACTATGAGAAAAACGGCATTACACGCAGCTTAGGTCGAGACTAGTTTTCTTGACGGATTTTTGTGAGGAGAGACATATTAAAGCATATTTTTAATGTAACTACCTGTCTAGACATCCAATGTGTGCTGGTAATAAAAAAATAAGCGCTAATACCTACCTAGATGATGACACCTAAACATCGATCGGGCACGCACGAAAATCCTCACGACCACGCTACTAGTTTCAATGACATTTCATTGAAGAATGAGCCTTCTCTATGAGTCTATACAGTTGATGTTAGTATTTGCAAAAATGCTAAAATGCATGAGGCTCGTAGGCATAACTCGCGTTCCGACCGTTTGTATGAAGTTAAAATACTGTAGATATTTATGCTGTGATAATGGTATCGCTTGAGAAATTTGATACCAAACATGCAAAAATAATCCGTAGGTATTGAAATTAAACTATTTTACGGATTTTATCGCGTTTATTTACTATTTTATTTTCCCGACGTTTCGGCTGCTTTACAGCAACCATGGTCACGGGGGGACTGAGGTGTTAGACGTCCTGATGTCATAGTTAATAACTGGGTACCCTCATATTTAGTTGTTGTTTGCGGTCCGATCCACGCAGAAAGTGCTTACGGTGTCCTGAGGTCTTGCAATGGTACACTTGGTTTTGGATTTAATCATATTGATTACTGGATCCCAAGTTGGTGGTAGCACCCAGCCATCTTCCCTATTGAAATTAGGATGTTTTTTAATTTCAATGGCCTCACGTATCATCCTTGGTCGGAGTCGGTGTTCTTTTGCGAGGATATGCGGTTTATCAAATCTGATATAATGGCGGGTGCGGTCCTGTACATGTTCACAGATTGCAGACTTTGTGGAGCGTCGGTGTTTGCTGTAAAGCAGCCGAAACGTCGGAAAATAAAATAGTAACTAAACGCGATAAAATCCGTAAAATAGTTTAATTTCAATGTATAGTATTCGCGTAAATATAAGAAAACAATAATCCGTAGGTATTCTCAATTCTTTAAAAGCGATTTTCTTTAGCTCCTTACAGACCCTGGCCTCCTGTTCTGTGATGAGCCGACGACGGGATTAGACTCCTCGTCAGCTCAGAAGATGATGTACCTCCTTCGAGCCAGTGCAGCTCAAGGCAAGACGGTGATATGCACCATACACCAGCCGAACTCGGATCTTATGGCACAGTTTGACAAGCTGATGTTGCTAGCTGAAGGAAGAGTCGCCTTCGCGGGGTCAGCGTCTGGAGCGCTGGGCTTTTTTGAAAGGTTTGTTGTAGAATAGCATTTAATACGAAATAGCCTTTAGTGGCTATAATAAGTCACACACACACACATTATTGTAATACGTTCTAATTAGGGCGTATTCGACCTATACATGTATGCGAATTGTCTGACAGATGAATGTTACATCACATAGAAGCGCAAGTAACAACCCTAGCTATCTCTTTTTTACTCGTTGGTTTTATCAAGCCATCTCTTTTGCACATTTCTACATGTTGTGTAATGTAAAATGAATGAAAAGTGTGTATGTGTGCTGCCGCTGTTACGCGGAACACTTTTTTTCGGTTGTTTTGCGCGTGTCTATCATATCTGATTAGTAGAATATAATTGACTACAACTAGGAACTTGTTCCAAATGCCGGTGGGGAACTGTTTTTTTAAATGTATCCACTAAGTAAAAATATTAATAAACAACACTAAAATATATAATAATAATATATCATCTTTTTAATAAATGCATATTGAGGGGTGAAAAGCTATCTGACTTAAGCGGAACTTGTGGGCAATATTGACTTTTGTTTGGAATCAGCAATTTTTAGGGTTCCGTACCCAAAGGGTAAAACGGGAACCCTATTACTAAGACTTCGCTGTCCGTCCGTCCGTCTGTCCGTCTGTCCGTCCGTCCGTCTGTCACCAGGCTGTATCTCATGAACCGTGATAGTTAGACAGTTGAAATTTTCACAGATGATGTATTTTTGTTGCCGCTATAACAACAAATACTATAAAATAGAATAAAATAATTATTTAAGGGGGCTCCTATACAACCATTGTAATTTTTTTGCCGTTTTTATAGATAATGGTACGGAACCCTTCGTGCGCGAGTCCGACTCGCACTTGGCCGGTTTTTCTGCATCGAATGATTATGCTCTCCTGTGAAGTAAAGAAAATGTCGCTTAAGTCGAATAGCCTTTCACCCCTCGACATGAAACTGCAATTTGAAGAATGTTTGTGACTTTGTTTGTTTGTTAAACTCCCAAACGGTTGGATTGATTTTCACTGGCATATAGTTGATGTTACAAGGTGTAACATCTGCTTCTTAGTCGGTATCACTCTTGTCAGAGTAGTCGTGGTCATCACTTCAGGTGTTGGTGGCAAGCTTCACAACACGCCGCCACTCCTCTCTGGTGGCCGCCTTCCTCGTGCATTGGTGTAGTGATGATGAATCAGTTACTGCCGCTTTTATTTGGTCAGTGTAGGTGTAACATAGACAACTATTATTTTTGAACAATAAAAAGGGGGTTCCGCGTGAAAAAAATATAACCCATTTTATCCTGGTAATGAGGGTAAATACTATGTGGACGAAGTCGCTAGATCTCGGCTAGTTTATAAAACAATTATCTCGTTTTGTGGTCGCATTCCGCTGAGTTATGATCGTTACAACGTGTTTTATAATGTTGATACGCTCGTTTTTAGCTGTAAACAGCCACTTGAGAACTATATGCATATTTATATACATTAATTATATACTTTCAGCTACCTATATCATAAATTATTTTATTTAATACTAGCAGACCCGGCGAACTTCGTACAGCCATAGAATGACTTTTACTGTCTACTGGTAATTTATAATGTGCCAAAACGTCGGGAAAATACATCAAATAAAAAAAACTAAATGGTGTCGTGGGACACCAGGTAGGAACGAAGTTCCTTCGAAGTAGGCATATATGATAGGACATTTAAAATACCAGCTTCTACCCGCGACTTCGTCCACGCAGACTTCGTTCCATCCATCCATCAATCTATTCATCCATCCATCCATCCATCCATCCATCCATCCATCCATCCATCCATCCATCCATCCATCAAACGACACAAATAAAGAGACGTCTCATTTAACGGTTTTTTTTCCACGGATTTTTTCTTACGGTTTTACTATCACATTTTTTTCAATTCGGTCGCCTAGCAAAATCCCTATTCCCTCCAAGCCTGCCGTAAGGAACTTCGTTCCAATAAATACATCATCACGCCTGTATTCCCCGAAAGGGTAGGCAGAGGTGCAATGTAGTGCGCCCACACTTCGCCGATGTATTTTGGTCCCAATGTAATAGGGGGCGAGCCTATTGCCATTATACCGGGCACATTCCTCTTCAATACGAGGGAGATTTGGGCCATAGTCCACCACGCTGGCCCACTGCGGGTTGGTGAACTTCACAAGCATTTCTATAGACGTGCAGGTTTCCTCACGATGTTTTCCTTCACCGTTCAGCAAGTGGTAATCATTATTGAAAATGACATTCGCACATGAAAATTATCTCAGAGGTGCGGGCCTGGGATTTGAACTTGCACCCCTTACGTTCAAGGCGGGCGTTCTTGCCCGCGAGGCTACCACTGCTGTAAATAAACGCGATAGAATCCTTAAAATAGTTTTATTTCAATGTATAGTATTCGCGTAAATATAAGAAAACAATATTATAATGTTCTATTATTTCTAGCTAGGAAATAAAAAGAATCGCTCAAAATTATGTAATGTTCACTGTGTTTTTTTTTCTGTAATGTTTTTAGTTTTTTGGTTGTCCTTGTTTTTCTTTCTTGCCACCCATTAAAATAGACACACAAAACGTTTTTTTTATGATACGTTACATAAGTGTTGTCTTGCGATATATTTATATTTTAACAGCCAAAAAATAAAGGAAGGGGGGGTGTTGATAACTGACTTTCTGCACTTTGTCCAAAACACAATTTTCGAATTGAGATTATATATTAATCTGAATCTTAGGAGCAACGTATAAATAAATAAAGAGCATGGCCATAGATTAGACATGTAAGTATCATGAATTTGTCGTATTTCGATACTGAAAAAAAAACTTGTCATACACATTTTATATTTTTAGAAAATTGTTTTAAGTTTTTTTTTTCAAAGTAAAACAAATAAACATATTTCACCTGTGTGACAGCTGTGCACATAAATTGTGAATTTTACAACGATTATTATTCACTATGCGTCTAAAATATCAATAAACATAGCGAAATTACTGTTCGCTGGCTTAGTTGAATACATTAATATACACATAAGTATGTCATATATCTAATGCTATATTATACCTTATAACAACCTCGAAATTCATATTAAACAAGCCGTGTCTGCCACTCCATTTGCGTTGAATTGAGAAATCTTATTGTTTTCTAGATTATAATAAAATTGGCCTTAGTTACTCCTTGTAACATTAGCTATCTACTTGTGAAAGTCCCGTCAAAATCAGTCTTACCGATTTGAAGATTTATAAAAACAAAAATATTACTGTTATATCAAGCAAACAAAAATATTACTGTTATATCAAGCAGTGGTAGCCGAGTGGTCGAACGCACGCCTTGCAAATCAAAGTGTGCAGGTTCAAACCCCGGCTCGCACCTCTGGTATTTATGTGCGAATCTCATTTTCATCCGAGATTGTCACTTGCTATGAAACGGTGAAGGAAAACATCGTGGTAACCTGCACGTCTGAGGGAACTTTTCTAGTTCTCTATAGATGTGTGAAGTCTGCCAACCCGCACTGGGCCAGCGTGGTGGACTATGGCCTGAATCCCCCTCGCACAGAGGGGAGGCCCGTGCCCAGCAGTGGGACGTTAAAATCTGTGTTTAATGAAAATGAAGTTCGAGAATGAAGTTCGGTGTTGTCATACCTCCGCGCGTCAAAATTCGCTCGCTCTATCGATGTAAGTTCATTGGAGAATGTACTTTTTCTATCAGTAAATACACTTCGTGGAAGCTTAAATACGCTTCGGATATTATATCTTATATTAGCTTTTATTCATAACTAGCTGACCCGGCGAACTTCGTACCGCCTAAAGCTGAAAACAAACTATCGGACGCGGCTGACAGCCGCGACTTATATGGTATCTAGATAGTGTATGGACACTGGGGTGTGCAAACTATCGGACGTAAGTCGTGGACGTAACCTTGAGTTGAGCGTTCGGACGTCCGACAGAAATCTGGCGCACTGGATGTCTTCGTCCGTGCGTCGCGGCTGTCAGCCGAGTCCGTCAGCCGCGTCCTATAGTTTGTTTCCAGCCTAACAGTCGATTCTTTATTTTTTTAATACTTATAAATTGACATACGATACTAACGTCACTCAATTGTTTTTCCTTTTATTACGAATCTTTTGTATGGGAGTATAGAAAAGTGTGGTTTTTAGACTTTTTAGGCATTTTTTTAATTTTTCTCTCCGTAAGAACCATCCTCGTACTTCAAGGAATATTCTAAAAAAAGAATGAGCTATATCGGTTCAGCTGCTCTTGAGATTTGTGCTTAGCAACACATTCAGCGATTCATTTTTATATTATAGATGGGTTGTACTGTACGGGCTTTATCAGCGTGCTTCATGTGTCACCACAATATAAAAATGTTGTTTTTATTAGGACCGTCCATTTAATTATCAAAGGATTTTCATTTTAAAATAATAATTGAATCATATAGGTAGAATGTGATTAAAAATGGTAACATTTAAAATGCAATTTCATTGTTTATGATTATGTGAAGTCAGGAATTAATTTCCATCGTGTTTAATAAAATTATTGATTTTATCATTTAGGGACTTACTTCTTAAAGTATAGTTGTTTCCATACTGTCAATTTTTGACAGATTATTTACTATGTGAACTGTCAAAATCTGCAAGTACCTATAGTGCGATCCAAATAAGAATAGGAATGTCAATAACCTATATCTGTCAAATGTCACTTGAAAAGAAATTAAAGTGACATCAAAATTCAGACGTTACATTCATTTAGATACAGAGGGAGACATACAGAGGGTTTTCAGGATTGTTAGATACTCTGATCCTTACTCGCAAACTCACTCTCTCGAGCATTTATCAAAAAAAAGTCCTTCGAGGTATATCGATAATTTTCTTTTTTCTCTAACAAAACGAAAACATTTCTTTATTTCTATGCTTTGACAACCCTAGACATGGTCAGTTTGGTCTCTGGTCCCTTCTGGTGTGCTAATCTCATGATCAAAGACATTCAAAAGTAACAGCTTATTATTTTTTTAAATTAAAAATGATATTGAAAAAAATCAGACATTAAATTATAAATTCGTTAAGGGTAACCTAGATAACCTATAATTTAGGGGCTAGTATAACCATTTTGTATCACACTGTATAATAATAAGATTAAATGACTGTGCCAAAAACCTCTGCGACCACGCGTAATAATTCATTACCGTTATCGATGGTATTTCGTTGAAATATGAGCTTTTTATAGAGTTAATAAAGTTCGTTTTTGTAATATGTATACAATTGGTTACGCATGTTTTCATGCGCCTATAGACGTAGGGCTTTATAGTTACAATGTTCCTTCAATATCCAATTGAACCCATCGAATAAGTAGGCCGGCCAGTGTCTGTGACCCTAATATGACTTCCCGGGTAGAAGATGTATCTCCCATTGCATTCTGTTATGTGATAGGTAGCTTTATATTGCTTCGATAGTGTTGTTTCCTGTTAGATGGACTGTACGTCACGCTATGCGCACATTATTTTAAATGGGCAGGTAATAAATAGTTCGAATTCAAGTCCTATGCGAATTTTTCATGTTCTGTTTTATGAATAATAGTAGCCGCCTCTTGTAGATGCAGTTTACACTGTTAAAGAGGGTTATAAGTGAGCCTCACGGCCATAACACGATACCTGTAACAAATACTCAAAGGTCTGTAACTCAGAAACTATGACAATAATGCATCTACATATCAGCTATCGTATATGTACCTAAAATACTATTGCGGTCTTCTGATCCATGATATAGACACAAAGATAGTTTTGGTATAGCCAAAAATTCTGCAGCACAGGTCTAAACGGAAATTAAATGGGATTGAGATGGGTTAGTGTGATTGATTAACTTCTCGGTCACCTCTGTGCGCCTTGTTTAACAACTAGGTTATTACTTACTTACTATAGCCCATTTAACGTCCCACTGCCGGGCACGGACCTACCTTCAATGCGAGCAGGATTCAGGCCAGATTCCACCATGCTGGCTGCTACGGGTTGGCAGACTATACATCTATCGAGAACTAGTCAAGTTCCCTCACCGATCACCGTTTCTTAGCAAGTAATAATAATCTTGAATGTAAATCAGATTTGCACATGAAACACAGAGGTGCGGGTCGGGGTTTGAACCTGTACCTATGATTGCACAGCGTGCGTTCGACCACTCTGCTACCACTTCATACTAGAGTATCACACACACTACATTATTAACGATTTGAATTATTGTTTTCATCCCCAGTCTCGGCTACCACTGTCCTCTAATGTATAACCCAACGGACTACTTCATCAAGGTGCTATCAATGACTCCTGGCTCCGAATCTGCCTCGAGACAGGCCATCAAGAGCGTCTGCGACCGGTTCGCCGTCAGCGACGCAGCTAAGGAACTAGAGATGGAGATACAACTCGAATACCATTTAATAAACAATGATGATGAGGTCAGTAGTATAGTAAAGAGTTGTTACGCCACTGTGGCTAGCGAATTTATATAAATTTAATTGAAAATATACTCTATAATAATAATCATAAAGATGAAATATCTGTAGCAATACCCGCGAGCCATAAAACAACAGACAAAGTACCAACTTTTTTTCGTTGATTACGGCTTTATAACTGCTAAATGCTTACTTTTTTTTTAAATTGAGGTCACTTTGAAGATGTACCTTATTTTTATTGGAATAGGAATCAAAGCGGTTACCAAAAGACAACTTTCAAGCACCGTTCTGCTTGACCAAACTGCTGTGGCTGGTCTATAGATACCTGCTGGTCGTCATCAGGGATCCAAGAGTCCAATTCCTTAGGATATTGCAAAAATTGGTGAGTAATTTTATCTTTTCATTAGGTAGTACGTACTTGCTATGTATACCTACTTTGGGTTCGAAATATTAAATAAACCATGATATACATTTATATCATAGCAAGTAGGTAAGGAAGCCAGGATCATCAGCGGATCCATTAAAGACTCCGAGGTTTGACCGTCGGCGAGGAAAAGAGTTAACTTCTCTTGGACCCCGCAGGAATTTAATCGACAAAAAGGTGTAGGAGGAGTTGGAAAATAAATTTATCCACTTCCATAAAGGCTACCATTCCACAGAAATTAAAATGGCACCATGGATGTAAGATGGTGATCGAAGGGATGTTTGCGTGTTTCAGGCGATAGCTCTCACCGCTGGGTTGTGCTTCATCGGCACAGCTCGCCTTACGCAGTCCGGGATCCAGGACGTTCAGGGAGCCCTCTTCATCATCATCGCAGAGAACACCTTCAGCCCGATGTATTCCGTGCTTCATATGTTCCCCGAAGAGTTCCCGTTGCTGAACAGAGAGCTGAAGGCTGGGCTTTACTCCACCCCAGTATATTACACGGCGAAGATGCTCGCTTTGGTGAGTTATTCTTTTTATAGGTGTATGCGAAGTCTAAATTAATATTTTAGGCACGTATGGTAGCTAATATGTAGATGCTTAGCGAAGGCAGACTCTACCTAACCATCACAGTTTCTAAATTACATATATTAGAAGAAGATTAAAGCAGTGGTAGCATCGTGGGCAAGAAAGCCTGCCTTGAACGTAAGGGGTGCAAGTTCAAATCACAGGCCCGCACCTCTGAGATAATTTTCATGTGCGAATGTCATTTTCAACAATGATTACCACTTGCTGTACGGTGAAGGAAAACATCGAGAGGAAACCTGCACGTCTATAGAAAGGCGTGTGAAGTTCACCAACCCGCACTGGGCCAGCGTGGTGGACTCCCAAATCCCCCTCGTATTGAGGGGAATGTGCCCGGTATAATGGCAATAGGCTCGCCCCCTATTACATTGGGACCAAAATACATCGGCGAAATGTGGGCGCACTACAGTGCACCTCTGCCTACCCCTTCGGGGAATACAGGCGTGATGATGTATTATTATTAAAAATTACAATAAGAGTTGGTGGTAGCTCGTTCTTAAATAACGAATCGTCCTTCCTAATGATAAGGATCCGTTGGCATTTATAGGAACCCAGAATAAATAAATATTTAGTTTATTTTTAATAAATTATTATTCTAAATACTACATCCCAGCATCGACACCTTAGCGTATTGACGTCAATGATAATCGTTAACATATTTTTTTTTTTTACTTTACATATTATATTTTATTTTAATTGAAATTAAATTGTGTAATTTGTTGACTTATTATTTATTTTCAATAAAAATAATACAGCCTGGAAAATTTATTTTACACACATTAAACTTAAGGCTAATTTTAAGAACTCTGACCCCCACATCAGAGGCGAGCACGCGGGCCGGGCCGATAGAGGTCCGGATTAAAAAAAAAATTAAAAAAAATGTGTAATAAATTTGAAAATTAAACCTAACACGTGCTTAAACATAATTTTACGATAGTTTTAATGTCAAACGATATCGGTGTTATAGTGAATTAATTTTGCATCTAACATTATTTTTAGACTAACCGCCTATTTAGTGACGCACATCGCAAAATGAATTTTAACAATGACATTTTAAAGCAACTTATTAAATACAATACTTATGCAAAAATAAAAAGGGTGTTTCAGAAGTCCGAAATAATACTTTACCTACGCTTTGCATTAGTATCAGGTACCTATTGAGTATTGGTATTGGTTTGCATGAGTATCGGGTACACAACTGATTGTGCAAACGGTATATTATCACATCACACACATTTTTTCACTCCCCTTTTAAAATTTTGTTGTTGTTATTGTCATAAGATAAATATCAAGTTTCGTTTTGGGAATATTAGTAGTCGGCCTTGTAGAATAGATGTAGTTCACGTTGTTAAACAGGGGCCTAGGTGTGCCCTAAGTCCACAACACGGTACCTACTTGTGACAAATACTCAAAGGTCTGTAACTAAGAAAATATTATCATATTTTCTAAGTTACAGACAGTTAGGTAATCTACCTTCATTACGTATCTACATATTTCCTACTGTATAATATGTACCTGAAGTATTACTTCGGACTTCTGATACCCTGTATATTTTATATAGCTGTGCCCGCGGTTTCACCCGCGCTAATAGTTACTTTGGCGTAGAGTGATGTTATAAAGTCTATGATTATAAGTCTATAATACCCGATTCATGTTCGGGAATATTCCCGTTTTTGCCACATTATTCGTTGTTGCTCCGCTCCTATTGGTCGTAGCGTGATGATATATAGCTTATAACCTTCCTCGATAAATGAACTATTTAACACAAAAATAATTATTCAATTCGGACCAGTAGTTTCTGAGATTAGCGCGTTCAACCAAACAAACAAACAAACTCTTTAGCTTTATAATATTAGTGTAGATCCGCGGTTTGATCACGTGTTTAGTTAATTTTAAAATACAGGTTAAATAAACTCGCCTAGAACTGTACGTACGTCATACGAGGCAAGGTAACAAATTGAAATGCATGTTGCCTCAATATACTTAAGGACCTACTCCTTGTTAAACTTCTATGCAATTTTCCCCAAGATTATTTCATACTTTCTTTAATGTTAGTATGCTTTTCGATTCACAATGAACATGATAAAAATGGCGGATGACTTGTATTATTTTCTCCTTCTTTTTTTACGAAATGAATGAAATGATGATATTTTATGGAGTAAGATGAGGAATGGCTCCACCTGCGTTTAGCGGGTATTTCAGCCAGTGTCAATTAATTAATAGTAAGGGCAAATTCAATGCGGGTTGATGAACTTCACACGCCTTTCTATAGACGTGCAGGTTTCCTCGCGACGTTTTCCTTCACCGTTTTAGAGAAAGTGGTAATGGGAATTTGGTTTTCTATAGATTATAAACCGTCTAGTAGGCGATGAAAAATAAAATAAACTTCTATTTTATAACTTTGAGGAGTGATTTATTAAGTTGACCACAATTTGTTTTATTTTATTAGGTACTAAGTGGACATAAAAATCAACGTAGGTATGCATAATGTGGGTATGCATAAGCCCTCGTGTGAAAGACACAGATTTAATGTTTAAAGCCCCGCGCACACTGGGGCGTCAAGACGCGCGCATTTAATTATTTTTTAATACCAAAACTAACTCTGTATCTATACAGGGTGTATCAGAAGTCCGAAGTAATACTTTGGCGCTTGCATCAGTATCGGATATACAACTGAATGATATAAAAAGTTGATTGAAATTCAAGCATGTTATTCCAACTTTTTTTTCGTCGCCAATTTCTATTACTTACTTGTTATATCTCACAAGAACTTGTAAACTGTGGTAAATATTTAAAGGTCCGTAACTCAGAAACTATGATAGTTAGGTATAATCTGTCTCCACTAAGCATCCACATGAGCTGCCGTATGTGTACCCAAAATATAATTTCGGACTTCTGATACACCTTGTATACATAAAGATTTAATTTCAGTTGTAAGAGCCACGCTACTAAGCGTTATAATTCGCTTTCGTTATTGATGTTGCAAAATGAGCTTTTTCGAGGAGTCAATAGAGTTTGTTATGATATTGGCAAAAATAGTTGCGCGAATTTAGACACGCCTGTGGGACCAGGGTTTCATGTTTATATGTTTCACTTCACGCGACGATACTGTTAATTGGATCGTGTCTTCAAGGTTATTGCTCTATTTATTAGGTATTTTTTTTATTTGCTATTTGTTTATTTGTGAGAAGGTCACCAACCCGCACTGGGCCAGCGTGGTGTACTATGGCCCAAAAATCACCCTCGTTTAAGGGGGAATGTGCCCGGTATAATGGCAATACGCTCGCCCTTTATTACATTGGGACCAAAATACATCGGCGAAGTGTGGGCGCACTACAGTGCACCTCTGCCTACCCCTTAGGGGAATACAGGCGTGATGATGTATTTACATCGGCGTAGTGTGGGCGCACTGCAGTGCACCTCTGCTTTATTCTATAGTCACTCTTAGACTTTAAAAAAACAATATTTTTGAGTTACACATTTAGTTTGACACATATACAAATAAATTAAAAAAAACTTGGGAGATGTCAAGGGACACCCGGATGCAACGAAGTTCCTTTCGAAATAAAAAAAAGCAAAAAAATTGTACATTCCGTACCCAAAGGGTAAAACGGGAACCCTATTACTAAGACTTCGCTGTCCGGCCGTCCGTCCGTCGGTCCGCCCGTCCGTCCGTGTGTCACCAGGCTGTATCTCATGAACCGTAATAGTTAGAAAGTTGAAATTTTCACAGATGATGTATTTCTTTTGCCGCTATAAAAACAAATACTATAAAACTGAATAAAATAAATATTTAAGGGGGCTCCCATACAACAAACTTGTTTTTTTGCCGTTTTTATAGATAATGGTACGGAACCCTTCGTGCGCGAGTCTAACTCGCACTTGGCCAGTTTTATTGTGCATCGTCGCCATCTTTATCACATTAATGACTCATATTTATTTAATTAATATGCTCTTGCTATAATACTATAATTACGATAATTATTACTATTATTACGATATAAGTATATAAAGTGTTATTCCCCAGTTCCCTGGGCTGCTGGTGGAGCCCACGCTGTTCACGCTGGTGGTCTATTGGATCGCTGGTCTCCGGGGCTCCGTGTACGCCTTCGGCTTCACCGTCTTCCTGGCTATACTGGTGCTCAACGTGGCTATAGCTTGTGGTAAGTGCGACTGGCTTATCAACTCCGTAAAACGCATAGGGTATTGCAGAAACCCAAAATAATCCTTTTTACAAGCTTTATATTAACTTGCAATGTATGTATGTCAGGGTGGAATCTTGCAACTGAATTTTAAATCAGTTATCTTACCGGTTGAGCTGAAATTTGGTATACACGCTTATTTTGGATGACAATGCATGCTTAGCTATGTGACGTCATTCTAATTCCAATAAGGCGGATCATCCAAGATGGCGGAATTGTTATTTTTTCTGCATTACCACAGTATGGGTATCAAATGAAAGGGCTTGCTCAGGAGAAGACGAAAACTAAGGGCAATTAAATAAAAGCTTGTGTTTAAAAAGGGTTTTTTCCATTAATTTATTAAATTACTAAGCTTCGGGCCTACAATAATTTGTTGCTCATACCAAATAGAACTGTATTAACTCAAAGAATAAGCTCATTCTTGAATGACCCGTCCTCGATGGCGAGAGTAAATTGCGCGCTTGCCTTTTACCACAGTAATTCAATTGTTTGCGAGACAGAATACGTTTTTGGATTGGCCGTCGAGATACTAGATACCATATAGACTCCACTCTGTGGCAAATTTTTTTGACGTTGATTTGATATCCGCCATTGCAGTTACCCTATGTATTTGCCGAATACTACAGGTGCGCAGCGCCAGACGCAGGGCGAAGGCGATATGGGTTCTCTAGTTACTCTATGGTATTGGCTTTAACGTTTGCATTAGTATCGGGGACATATAGGTACAATTATAGTTGTAGCATGTGCAGCAAGACTAGACTTATGTCACGGAATATGTTGATTTTGTCTCTTTCGCTCGTATGAAATAAGGCCGAGAGCGAGCGAGTGAATCCGTGACATAGGTGCTGTCTTGATATGCTTGCTAACACCACTGAATAGTATAGAAATTTGATTAAAATTCGAACATGTTTTGTCAACTTTTTTCGCGGCCACTTTGTTTAAACATTACAATGACTTCACACACTGTACCTGACGTAGAGTTGCAGGCTTAGGATACAACCATGTATCCATTCTGAATCACACTGTATATATGTAATGTTGTATAGGAGATTTCTGTCTATCTATCTAGTCTATCTAGGCTATCCATAGCCTAGATAAAGAGAAATCTATTGCTTAAATTCGAAAATTATTGTTATCTTTGCAGGTTCGTTCTTCTCGTGTGCGTTCGGTTCGATGCCGGTAGCCATTGCCTATCTGGTGCCTTTCGACTACGCTCTCATGATGACATCGGGACTTTTCGTCAAATTAAGGTAGATTAAAAACAAATTATAATGTATTATTACTACTACTACTAGGTACATCCCTTTTAACGTCCCACTGCTGGGCACGGGCCTCCCCTCAATGCGAGGGGGATTCGGGCTATAGTCCACCACGCTGGCCCAGTGCGGGTTGGCAGACTTCACACATCTATCGAAAACTAGTCAAGTTCGCTCAGACGTGCAGGTTTCCTCACGATGTTTTCCTTCATCGTTATATAGCAAGTGATAATCTCGTATGAAAATGTGATTCGCACATAAATCCCAGAGGTGCGAGCCGGGGTTTGAACCTGCACACTTCGATGGCAAGGCGTGCACTCGGCTACCACTGCTTATGTATTATTATAACTTAATAATTCGATACGTTTCACCCTAATTCTTTCAGGCGATGTAATGTACCTGTCACTATTATATCAGTAACATTTTTGTAAATAGCAATTAAATACATACATCATCACGCCTCTGTTCCTCGAAGGGTAGGCAGACGAGCAGTGCTACTCATCCGCGTCGCCGATGTTTTTTGGTCCCGATAAAAACATAAGAGATAGTTTAAAAGATACTTGTGACCTGATATCAAAAGAATGGGAAGGTCTACTATAAATTTGTCAGTCCATTGATTCTCAATCGTATGTTATTGTGTTTACAGTTCGATTCCGAAGACGGTGTCCTGGATCCGGCACCTCTCCTGGTTGATGTACTCCAACGAAGCGATGACCATCATTCAGTGGGATGGTGTTCAGAATATAAGTACGTTCTACTTTTACACTTTCGACTTTTGCACCCTTTGAGTTTCTTCAAACCCATCGGCATGTCTTTAACCCAAATACCACTTCATTATGCAGTATTTCTTTAAAATAACTTAGATTTATTTACTTACTGAAATATCTGTTTATACTTAAGTTGAAGTAACTATAAAACGATACTGCTGAAGAGGTGGCGGTACGTGCTACTTGTTTGTATGCCCGGATCTCCTTATATCCGGATGTTCACGTGCCCGTATAACCGTATGTTCATCCGTAATTCACACATTAAGGTCAAAGTCAAATCATTTATTTTTATGTGCCTAGAGGGGCACTTACATGTTTTCATGTATATTTTATTTTTATACACTCAGTGAAACTCAGAGGGCTTATAATTTTTAAACTATAACTTTTTTAGAATCGCCATAACTTAGTGTCTAATACACAAAGACAAAATAGCTCAAAAAAAAAATATGTATAAAATATTGTTATTTTTTTTATTAATTTGAAATCTGGTAAATTATTAAAACCTCTAGCCATTATTATTGTCACTTCCGCTACGATACATCAACCATCTGTTTACGTTTTTTTATAAGTATAATGTCAGGTAAAACTTGCTGGCGCCTGGGGTATACCCAACAAAAAGGGTCTGCCAGGTAACTGGGGACAATAGCGTGAGGATTTACTTGCTCAATAGCGAAGTTCTATTTAAAACTTGTTACGACTTGTTCAATAATGACGTGGCCATTTAAAATTGTAACAGGTGTAGTACCAACTAACTTTTATTCAACCGAAAAGCCGTCTGGGGGTTGAACAAAGCAATGTTACATACAACACTGTTATTACAGCCGCGGTAGATAATCTTTTAGCAAAATTAGGTAGAGTCGGGCCCCGTACTTGTTCATAACTTTGATAATAGGTATTTATAGGGGTCGTGGTTGCAAAGGGCGGGGGCCCGGCGTGACAATAAAGCGACTCCGAGGAGGACGGCGGCGTGGTGTGGCCCACGCCGCCGTGTGGAGGAGGTGTCTGCTCGCGCGGACAGCCTCTGGTGGGGTAACGGATGTGTGCGAAAGCGTTCCCGTGACCCCTCCTTTATGGCGGGTGATTGGATCACCATGGGTTTTTAGTGGATATACGGCTTCGCTGGGACTTCCACATAATTCCTTCATCTCCCCCAAGATGAAGGGGTATCCAGAAAGGATTTTCCCATGTTAAAAAAAAAGGTATTTACCTATCTTATAGGTTTTATAAGTGATATTAAAAATCAGCAAAAAAGGCATATGGAAAACACATGTCAATTTGTAGTTAGCTCAGATAAATAAAATTGATTTGTCTGTCTGTTTTGTGATGTCCAAATAACATCTTTTTATAAATTGCATATGAAAGTATATACGGTAGGTACCTACTAATAACAAAACCACAATATAAAAAAATCAAATTGTCTGTCTGTCTATTCCGCGTAATCTCCGGAGCGCCATGTACACTGATAGATAGCTGATGTTATACGGAGTAACTTGGGCTACTTTTTTGCAGGTAACAGCTAGCTAGTACGAAATAAAATGATTTGACTTTCATGAATATTTTCAGTACTAACATAACTGTTGTATTCGAAATATATTATCGAAATAATACTGCTATAATATTATTTTATTAATTGTCTAGCTTGCACCAACCACGAGGTAGGCGCGCCGTGCTTAACAACAGGCGAAGAAGTCCTCATAATGTATGACTTCGAGAGCACCAACCTCTGGTTCGACGTGCTGGCCCTCTTCATACTGTACCTGGTCTTCCACAGCCTCGCCGTGCTGGCCTTGGGGCATAGGACCAGAAGAAAATAAAACCCTAACTTCTGTGGCACTACCATAAGTTGGCATTAAAAGAACTATAACTATCATAGAGTAACTAGTGTACCCCAAAACTACTCTACACTTCGTATAGCTCTGCGGTAATTATTCTGCCATTGTTGTTATCTCATGTACCTGTAGTATACGGCAACTATATTGGAAAACAACAATGGCGACGTCAGATAAATCAGAAAAATTTGCCGCAGCGCGGCTCGATTAATATACCGTCTCCTTTATAATGTCTCCATAGTAAATATACATAAAGATTTTATATCTGTGGTAATGTTACATTCGTCGTGCTGCGTCTCGCTCACATCGAGATGTCGTAAGTAATAATGACAGTGACAGCATGACTTCGCGGAGTCGTCAAGAACTCTTTCGAAGATGGTGACGAGCTGAGGACCCTTGGCTTTCTAGATCGGAAGGTTACAGGTTCGATTCCTGCCAATTTTAATGTGTCTATATACTTATGATCCATTAATAGTGGTGTTGTAGAACAGATTTAATGTTATTGTAGGTAGTTTATTGATGAATTGGAAAGTTATTATTTTGTATAATTAAGTATATCAATTGTGGGTGTTTGTAAAATGTGTCATCAAATATGTTTAGGTAGTCGTTGTCGACTTGAGTGTGTGAAGTATCTCGTTAGACTAATGGTAGGTACTTCTGTTATATTTCCTGTATGGTGTCTACTATGATGTATTCTGATGTAAATAAAGAGTTATGTTTATATGTTATACTTCTTTCTTAAATTTTTTGGGGGTACATTTATTTTGTTTTCAATCATTCATAGTCATTTTTTATAATGATTACCACTTGCTGAACGGGTGAAGGCAAACATCGAGAGGAAACTTGCACGTCTATAGAAAGGCGCGTGAAGTTCACCGATCTATAGAAAGACAATGGTTCGAATCTGATCCTATTGAGCAGGAATCTGCCCGTTATAATGGCAATTGGCTCGCCCCCTATTACATTGGAACCAAAAATATATCGGCAGTGTGGTTATACTGCAGTGCGCCTCTGTCTACCCCTATATGTATAGGTAGCGTGATGAGGTATTATGGTAGGTAGGATAGGTAGGCAGTAATAACTACTAGGTAATAACTAATGTGATGCGATCTTTTTATCGAAGACGCACCAAAACTGGAACTAGGATTTAATCTTTTCTATTTCTATAACTGAATATGTTCACACGTCCAATAGTAAGCACTACTACTACAGCCCTTTTAACGTCCCACTGCTGGGCATGGGCCTCCCCTCAATGCGAGGGGGATTCGGGCCATAGTCCACGACCCTGGCCCAGTGCGGGTTGGCAGACTACACACATTTATCGAAAACTACAAGTTACCACAAACGTGCAGGTTTCCTCACGATGTTTTCCTTCACCGTTTCATAGCAAGTGGTAATCTCGAAAGAAAATGAGATTCGCATAAATCCTAGAGGTGCCAGCCGGGGTTTGAACCTGCACACTTCGATTGCAAGGCGTGCGTTCGGCCGCTCGGCTACCACTGCAGTAGATACTATTATAATATATTTTTTTAATATTGGAAAGTAGTATTGTAAGAAAAACCTTAGCTATTATTCAAATTATTTTATTATATAAATTTTCGTCACCTATGTATTGTATTATGAACTACATAAGCCATGTAGATCGTCAGTTGATTAGAAGTGTAGCTCAGGATCACTAGATGGCAGCACATTCGGCCATGTTTTTGTACCTGACTGGGCTGCCGGCGGCACGGCGCGCGCCCCGCGCCGCGCACGCGTAGTTCAAATTCATCCGCCATATTCGTCGCGTCAGACGGAGTGCAGTGCGGCTGTGATTATGTTTTATCGTAAACTGCATAAAACTTATGACATCGAGTCCACCCCGGTGCTTGTTTTGAACATAGAATACTCGAAATATGCGATTTGATGGAGTCTTAAATGGATACTCGCGTCGTTTGTTGAATAATAAACGTGCATCGAACTGTGTATTCGTGTTTATGATAACAGAATTAACAGTAATCCTCGATCGTGTATTGTTTTTTTGTTGTTAACCCCTACGATTGCTTGTGTGACGTCTTGGTGATATTATGCAATATAACATAATCGTGACCTTCGCGATTTGTGACCGTGCTATTGGTGCTTTTTGAGGTTAAAATGCAACTTGGATTATGAGCGACTGCGCCGAGCCATCAGGTTAGTAAGACAACTATTTTATCTGTACTGATAGTAGGTACCAAGTGTTTATTTATCTTGTGTTCCACATTCGTGATGTTTCTACATATTTACTTGTTCATATTTGTCTAAAGCGGTCCAATTTCGCCACTATCAAAGTTTTTTAAAACTAGAGTTCTTTTTTCAAAATGTTAAAACCTAAGTCAACGTGAGAATTCATTTAGGTGTCAACGTACAACAGGAAAACGCAATATGGTTGGTTTTTATGTGAGGACGTTAACAGTTTTGTCAAATAAAATAAACATTTTGAGCGGCAAGGAGTTCGGCGATCGGGTTTATGCCTTGTGGCTCGACATACGGTCCTGGAGGGCCTACACGTTGGCGGGCAACGCGGCGGCGGAGGCAAGGAGGCACGGAGAGAATGCAACCCGCCGCTGGAATTAAAAAAAGAACCAAAAGTGAAACAAGGACGACTCTGATTATTCGAATGCTTTTTTATGATTTGGTGTTAGACGTTTAAGATATCGATCGATCGGACCGATGAACTTTTAAATTGATTTTAGTGCTATAATCTTTAGGTTACTTAGTTACCTGTATACCTATACAAGTAAGTAGGTAACTAAGTAACGTAAAGATACGATTAGTTTACAGCCCTAAAAGGTACAGGTACAACATTTATAAACAACTGCCAAATAAATATTTTCCTTTAATATTAGTAATCTGGTCAGGTAACACAAACAACAGCTATAGATCGACTGATCTTCCTAAATGAGTGGTTAAAATAACAAAACAGTTGATCCAAACATCCGGTCGACTTAAATTTATTCTCATGTAAATTTACTCCGCTCGCCACAGTAATGACTTTTAAGAACCCTACCTTAGTTTAAGCTAACTGGATAGCTATAATATATATTTACTTACTAATTGAATGCGCTTGTAGGTAGGTAAGGTACCTGTCTATAACTAAAAACAGAACATAAACATAACATAAACTACCTAATTGACAGGTTAATATACGTAATAAATTTTAAGAAAATCTGAATAAATGGCGCGAAAACTGGTTTTGACCGTTATTATTTAAAAAAGTTTTCCATATTTAAGTTCGGATAATACTATTTGGCACTTATCTGATATAGCAGCATTAAACCTAGTGGACTCCACTCACGTTATCGACAAGATAAAACCACTCTAGGTTGCCAGGTGGGCGGCTGATGTCTAGATCATGACGTCATTGTAATAAAACACTCGTCCTGTCTAACCACATTTAAGTTACGCCAGATAGCTCAGGTATCTAAGTTATGTTTAACAATAATAATATTTATATGTAGGTAGTTAAGTTATACTTTACAGCGTACATCATTCCGAATTTTCCTACTCATATTATTTGAACATGTATTCAGTATGTCATCAGTCAATGCGGAAGGTAGACTGACCAGAACAAATCTTGTTCGAATGGACTATTTAACGAGTGCCAACTAGACCACTGGCAAGGCTTTGCGAAGAGAGTAACATCTACTCCCAATAGCTCCACATGCATTCGTTCTAAGAGGAGCGTATTAGTTAATGACAAAGATCAGACAGACACATTGTCCGTGACAATCCAGGAGACATATTTTTTACATTTAAGTAGAGCTATAAAACAAGATTTGAACTGAAACATACAGTTCAAAGCTTTGTTTTGTTTTTAAACTGAAAAGACAAGTGGATGTAACGATTATGATGTAAAATATTTCCTATTAAGTCAAAATCTTCGGATCAGTGCCCATTATGTATGTTGAGCTTGACAGAACCAATAACGGTAAGAACTAGATATCGCCGCTCGAACTAATTGCCTCAAGTCACGCTATAATGCCTAGAGAGTAGCCAACAAAGGTCGTTCAGTAGCGTAAAGCCTCACACTGGCGCGTCAACCCTCGCGCGTCAAAATACTTGCCAACACCAAACGAACTCTGTCATTTGTGTCAATATGCATAAAGATTAAATTTCTAGCTTAAATCACCGCCCCCACGCGTCAAAATTCGCTCACGCTGTCAGTGTCATTTCGTTGTAGAATGAACTTTTTTACTTGTTAATACAGTTCGTTTTGCTATGCCAAACAATTTTACGCGCGAGTGTTGACGCTGCAGTGTGCGGGAGCCGTAAAGCTGCTAGATAAAGATTGAGTGTCGTTTTTGACGCAAACAGCTCTATAAAGATACAAATGTAACATGGAAAAGACAAGATAAAAAGAATCATGTGAAGAAATGAAAAATAATTCCTGCTCATAAACAAATATTTCTCGAAGTCGTTGATTACTTTCGAAGCTCAATATCAGTTCGATCGAATACATTCTGCAACGGAAAATGTCTCCGAGAAAAGATTAAGTTTTGTTTAAACAAAAAATAATTATACCGAACGAGTCCGCTTTCGTTTACCGTTACTGGACTGGTATTGCCAGCTTAAACATTAATATTGGAACTTTACAAATTGCAGTTATTGGCTGCGATATCCGATATCGTATGGAAGAAATCCTTTACATAGAGCGCCGATAAGTTTCCGTCACTTATCAATTAATAAGATTTGCCTAAAAAGGTTGCCTATCCTTTTATTAAATATGTATATTATAGTTATGCTTCTCTATTAGGTAGCCGGTAACTTAATAAGTAGGTATGACAAGCTAGTGAAGAGGGTTGACTGAAAATCAGCGCTGGGGGAGATTAGTTCCCCCCCCCCCAGCACGTGCTGAGCCAATACCTTTTCGGCACAGTTCGCACTGAGCTCTTTTTCTTTCCTTTTCTGTGTATTGTATAAGTTTCATATTCTCTGTGTGCTTTGTTTGCTTTGTTTTGTCTGTGCCGAATAAATGTATTTTCTTTCTTTCTTTCTTGACGATAACTACAGCGACAACGGCTACTACGGATGTATGTGATTCATTAAATCTGTACCTAGATTTCCGTTTTAACCAGTTCAGCTGGGCCTATTTAACTTGTCCGCGATGGAATATGTTACATTCAGATATTAAACCGACTATAATGAGACTGCTGAACGAGTAAATCAAGTTTTAAATTGAACGAAATCAGCTGCAATTTTATATTGTAAATTGTATTGCATTTCTAATCTGTCATCATTCTTTGTCTGCTTGCGTTGGTATGAGGCAATCTAAATGTAAAATGCAGATTAAGCACGAACATCGCTTATAAGAAAACTTTTGCTTCCGGCTCGACTATCAATTCAGTACCCACTCGAGTGTTCAGAAATATAATATCAGTGAATACTGTTGCCGATGTTCCAATTATAGATATACATCATCATCGTCACGCCTGTATTCCCCGAAGGGGTAGGCAGAGGTGCACTGTAGTGCGCCCACACTTCGCCGATGTATTTTTGGTCCCAATGTAATAGGGGGCGAGCCTATTGCCACTATACCGGGCACATTCTCCTTCAATACGAGGGAGATTTTTGGGCTATAATTCACCACGCTGGCCCAGTGCGGGTTGGTGAACTTCACACGCCTTTCTATAGACGTGCAGGTTTCCTCACGATGTTTTCCTTCGCCGTTTCATAGCTAGTGGTAATCTCGGATGAAAATGAGATTAGCTCATAAACCCAGAGGTGCGAGCCGGGGTTTGAACCTGCACACTTTGATTTGCAAGGCGTGCGTTCGACCACTCGGCTACCACTCCAATTATAGATCGTTTACCGAAATTTAATTATAAGTTCAGAATATCAGCTTGAATACTTTTATAACAAAAGAGACACAATACTGCCTGTACTATATGGTTGGACGATGATAGATAAACTAATGGTCTTCTTGAATTCTTTTTAATGTAATATGAGACCGATGAACTCTTTAATTAGCGGGTTACGTTCCAAGAAGGTGAAAGGAAAGTATCGCGTGCTACTCTTTTTTGTATAAACTACCTATGGTATTATAATGAGAATAATTTCGCCGATCTCTGGCAGTTTCTTGTTCGGAACCAATTACTATGGAATCGGTCACATTAACAGACAAGAGAAAGTCTATAATCACGAGCGATGGCAATAAAGGGGATTCGCAGAGGTATGTGTTAAATTTAAACTTTAGTGGCTAATTTGTTGACGACCCGAGTGGCTGTTGGTTTTGAGGAAAGAAGCCATAAACATACAGAGTGTCTGAGGTATTTACTACCAGATTTGGCATGACGCGGTGATATGGGGAACGGGTTTGATGCTCGTTAAGACGCGCCGTGGAGTCTCACGTATCAGAACAAAAAGCGAGTCGGGAATAGGGACGACTTGTTTTGGACAATACTTGGGCTGACACTTGAATGCCAATGCATTTACCATGCCACGTCGCATAGCTAACCGAACACGGTATGAAATGTAGACGCTGACTACACAAACCTTTTAAAGATATCTGATTCGTTGCTCGGGGACGTAAAAAAAACATTGGTATATGAAAAAAATATCTGTCCATGTCATTGCACCTTATCGCATAATTAGAGACGTATCGAAGAAACCTTTTTGGTCTGTACAAATATGTCGGAGCTCAATACTTGTTGCGTCGCAATTTGCAAATATGATTCATAAGTTAATAAATATATTTACAGCTCTGCATGTTTCGTGTTCCAAAAATGTAACATATGCTAAGACGAGTTGCAAAAGAAACGAAGCATTGTTTCACACTGAAGGTCAAACAAATAAAATGAGACTCAAGATAAGTGAGAAGCTAAACTTAACTTTACACAATGCACAAAGTTACGAAAGCAGATAATATGGTGGTAGATTAGCGAACGTGCACTCATGAATATTAATAATAGTAACGTAAAATATTATTTACGATACTATAAACCTGTCGTGCGACTATTGAATTGCACGTTTCATAGTCTCGAGTTCAGTAGGAGGTTGAATTTTAGCACTAGCTCCCTTTGTGGGCTTCGCGCCGGGTCGGCGACCCTTAATTATCCTATACCGCGCACCGCTGCAGTGCAATGCTCCAGTAAAATTCTGCATAACAGGCCTTTATTAGTCCCCCGACGGCTCCCACTTCCTCAATTCCGTTGTTTTAAATCTTCATGGAAGAATGAAAGTGGTAGATGGATGTTTAACGGATTTTGGTTCAAATGTAGTGGAACGATTTACTAAGTTTTGTCATAAGATAGAAGTTGATGGAACATATCTAGTTAATATATTCTTGTCAAATCACTTCCAAATACTATGCAATTCGTAAAGTGAACAATGTTTTTAGAGTTGTAGATTCAAGGAAAAAATATTATGCTCTAGTTTTCTCAACTTCTAAGTGGCTTTTTTAGGATTTTCAGGGTCTTTGTTTGCTTTTTTGGGGGGGAATAACGATAATTAAGACTTGGTCTGTGCTCTGAAACTGTTGGAAACAACATAACGAAACCACGAATCGTAGTTGTGTAATGCACACCGGATAAGCCACAAAAACTAAGCCGACCACTGCGATCCCTATCGTGTGACCGCTGAATCACTTTTGCATATCCACGTTTGCAGCTGAAGCCTTTTGTGGAGTGTTTTTGTAAAATGAATAAAGTAAATCGATACCATCGATCGAAACGATGAATCATACCTCTTAAAGACCAGCGCAGATACGGCCGTCAGAACGCGTGCGAACCAGTTTTTTGTCAATACGAAAACAAACTGTATTAACTCGAGCAAGAAGCACATTTCTCAATAAAATGTCAACGATTATGCGAGTGACTTGAGTCAGTTGGTGGCGTGAGTTTTGCCACAGACATTCCGCATAGTGTTCATCGGCACATCGTTTATTTAAAGTCCAGTTAATTCGCTCGCCCCAGTATTTCCATGGCGTAATATTGACGTGTCGTGTAACCGCTGTAGATTTGTTGCAAAGTCATGACATTTTTGGCGCCGTAACGATTTAGAACTCATAACTTTAAGTACAAGCAAATTCTAATCAATATTGATTTCAATGTCACCATTCCTCTCCACACAGTCACATCACAGTTATCGGACGTCCTTGTCAGCCAGGATTCTACAGCAGTGTCTCATATACTTGGAGATTGCACCCTTGACGACTTTCATTCTTTTAGAAACTGCACGAAAATAATCGAAAGGAAGAGTGTTGAAAGAAATGTCAGCCTATCTACCTGTTTAGAAATTACAACACATGAAAGTGCTTTATGTTTACGGGTTAGGCGGCAACGAGTGTTATTGTTGTCAATAAACACCACTTGTTCTATTATTCAAGAAGTATTTGCTATTGTCAAGATACGGGTAAATAATGGACCTCCCGCCAGTTACGCCGCTCCAAACAAGGAAGTGCGAATGTGGAGTAATTGTCTGGACCAGGAAATCACTAAAAGGTTTCTTAAGTTCATCGATCATTTAGGACCTATGTTCTTTTAACAGTTTCCTTTTTAGCTGAAGTGAAACGCGCCAATGTAAGCGTACTAGGTATCTCCGTTGTAAAGTAAGATCACTATATCAACAAGATTATCGTTACTTATGACCGAGTGAAGTTCAGTTCCTATAAAAGGCTCGTTCAGTTAACGTTTTCCGTTAGCTATGACACGCACACTAATATTTGGCCTTCCATATGCACCAGCACAAGAACCGGAGTCAATGAAGGTGAATTACTATATTTACCCGTATTTATGGTGGACAGTTTTCGGATTTATGGTGCAATTAATCCCATAATCCCTTATCAAGACTGGTAGACCAGTTACAAAATGCTTTGAAAGTTTTCGTGTAATCCGAGACTTATTCAGGACGCTGCGTGCTTGTTTGCGAGATTAAATAACGACTTTAACAACTTTGTTAAGAATTTTATGATTTTTTCTTTCATTAAGATTGACATTTTGACGGGACGGGCCGGCGAGGATCAAAAAGACGTGGAATGCATACTAAATAATATTCAAAGTAATAACAGTATACCTATCTGATGAGAATACTCAAACTCGTGGGAATTTAAAGAGGAAAGTAATAATACAGTAGCTGTCATTTTAAATAAGGTTTAGCACTCGCTGAATGGTGAACGCAAACTTTGTGAGGAAACCTGCACGTCTATAGAAAGCCGTGTGAAGTTCACCAACCCATACCGGGCCAAGGTGGTGGACTATAACCTAGATAAACTTGGGAATGAATCTACTTTCAGCAATGTATTTAATGTTACTTTCAGTTTTTGACAATAGCGTTGTTACATATAATCTGTCAAAAAATATAGTTTAATATATTAAAAATTATTGGAAACCCGGCCTGTGCTACTATGACGAATGGACCGAATGTGCCAAGTGCATTGGTTTAGTGGTTTAAAACCAATTTTTCTATTGATGACAAATATGTTGTCGTTTGTCTACCACACAATCAACATCAATGTTTATCATTCATCATCCATTTTTTTTATAATTTGCATTATTGATTTTGTCCTGGCTATTAATTACTCGATATTGCCAAAAATTTTAAAAGAAGAAGAACAACAAATCTTCAAGGGCTTTTTTACTCAATAGTTACTAATACAATAGGAGGCAGTTGCTTTGTCAACTCAAGCGCATCTTATTGCTGCGACCTTGGCTGGCGCGATAACGCGGCGCCTGCGCCTCGATTGCAATGCCGATCGATAACATATTATTACATGTATAAACGATGCAACCAATAACATTGTTGATAGAATTTATATACACAATATTCGATGGCAGAAAGCAGAAATGTCGTATCTCGAAATGACTTAAGTGCTTATTACTCTTCACAAAATTTAGTCGTCTTAATTCAGTAACGACTGAATTAAGACGACTAAATTCAGTGAAGTGTAATAACCACTTTATTGATATAGAATTGATCAGAAAAAAAGCCGCGTCGAATGGTCTCGAATCGTCTGCTTACAACGAAAATGATACAGCATTGTCCATTTTCTAGTTTGTATTAAGGAGTCATGTATTTTCGAAATAGTTTTTCTGCTCTTGTGTAAAATTTGATATTTTGATATATGAAATTTCCGCTTTGTGTTGTCGAATTATGATTCAGATTCATCGGAACATGTGAAACTTACTTCTTCTTTATGTGCGAAATAAATTTAATTAATGGAATAAGATGAGGAATGTCTCCACCTGCGATTAGATGGTATTTCAGCCAGCATCAAGTACCTAATTTGTAGTTTGTCAAATAGTTTGCGTTCGTAATCCTTTTCTACAAAAATGGTTTTGTATACTAATATTATACGGAAAGATTTTTGTATATGTAACGAAAAAACTTTAAACTACTTGACCGGTTTCAAAAAATATTTTGCCGTTAGAAAGCTACATTATCACTGAGTAACAAAGGCTATATTTATTTATACCAAAATATTGAAATTAAACTATTTTACGGATTTTATCGCGTTTATTTACTATTTTATTTTCCCGACGTTTCGGCTGCTTTACAGCAACCATGGTCACGGGGGGACTGAGGTGTTAGACGTCCTGATGTCATAGTTAATAACTGGGTACCCTCATATTTAGTTGTTGTTTGCGGTCCGATCCACGCAGAAAGTGCTTACGGTGTCCTGAGGTCTTGCAATGGTACACTTAGTTTTGGATTTAATCATATTGATTACTGGATCCCAAGTTGGTGGTAGCACCCAGCCATCTTCCCTATTGAAATTAGGATGTTTTTTAATTTCAATGGCCTCACGTATCATCCTTGGTCGGAGTCGGTGTTCTTTAGCGAGGATATGCGGTTTATCAAATCTGATATAATGGCGGGTGCGGTCCTGTACATGTTCACAGATTGCAGACTTCGTGGAGCGTCGGTGTTTCACGTCAGCTATATGTTCTTTTACGCGGGTTTTAATTGATCTTTTAGTTTGTCCTATGTAAGAGAGCCCACATTCACAATCAAGTTTGTATACCCCTGCATCTTGTAGAGGAATGTGACACTTGACAGGTGGTAAAAACTGACTAATCTTCTTCGGTGGCTTGAAGTAAGTTTTGATTGAAGCCCGTTTCAAGATGTAGCCAATCTTGTCTGTGACACCTCTTATGTATGGTAGTACAGCAGGTAGACGCTCAACTGTGGCTGGTTTCACTCGGTCACTGTGATGGCGGCGTGTTACCCGAAGCTTGTTGTCATGCAATACTTGCTTGACGTGGTGGATCTCGGCAGCCAGGTGTTGCTCATCACAGATCCCTTGTGCTCTCTGAAACAAAGATTTACCCACGGTAGCTAACTGTGTTGGATGGTGGTGAGATTCACCGTTTAAGTACCTATCGGTATGGGTCTTTTTCCTATACACGGTGTATCAATAGTATAGTATTCGCGTAAATATAAGAAAACAATATATACCAAAATATTTAAAAAAAATGTCCACCCGTGCGAAGCCGGGACGGGCCGCTAGTATTTATTAAAATGTTACCTACCGGCTCGCCATTCTTCACATAATAAACTTAACATTATTTTGTCAATTCGATTTGAATAGTCATTATTTGCAGTAAAGTGTCTGGTTGCATATTGATGTCAGCTCAATTATTTTCGCCAACTTTGTAAATTTACAATACTGTTGTTCGTTTCATATTGCGATATTAACGTTAAATGTGTTGCTATGGTGTTATTTATGGTGTGATTTCTAGTGATACGTTGAACCGCCCAATTTGTTACCAATGAACCAATGATAGTTGAAAGTATACATACCTACCCGAAATTGGGAAAAATACATCATCATAATCATCACGCCTGTATTCCCCGAAGGGGTAGGCAGAGGTGCACTTCAGTGCGCCCACACTTCGCCGATGTATTTTGGTCCCAATGTAATAGGGGGCGAGCCTATTGCCATTATACCGGGCACACAGGTTTCCTCACGATGTTTTCCGTCACCGTTTCTTAGCAAGTGATAATCTCAGATGAAAATGAGATTCGCACATGGAACCCAGAGGTGCGAGCCGGGGATAGAACCTGCGCACTTTGATTGCAAAGCGTGCGTTCGACCACTCGGCTACCACTGCTTAAATACATCACATAAAATTAACCGATATTGGTCTCATTGATGTTTAATTGATGATTAGATTTAGGTTTAATTTTTTGGACGTATTTTTGGTATATTTATGCATCAGTGCTTTTTAATATCATTGACTAATGAATTAAGTTTTGATTTATGAAGAACCTGTACGAATCATAAAGAATTGATAGCTCAAAGATTTTATTTGTCGGATCTAAACACCATTGGAGTAAATAAAATGATTGACAAGCTGATGATAATAAAACCTCGTCCTGACATCGTCGTGACAGTCGTCGTTAAGACATCTAATTTCTGCGGACTAATCGATATTCGTAATTTATTCAGCTCATGTTGAGAGGTAAAAATTGGTCGAGCGCGTATGGACGTACCTTTGGGCGCAGCGTTTAATACACTTCTCATCAAAAAAATCGAAACACTTTCGTTTTTATTGTTTTTGTCCTAATTTTTAAAATTACTCATCATACAAAATACGAAACCTATGAAGACTTAATTTGAATTTAGAACATTAACATTAGGATTTATAAACCTCATACTACTCACTATTAAATGACATTTTACATTTATTCCTAAATATACACATTTTTCTGATAATCCTTATCAAATCATAAACTGCGAGGTGTTTCGATTTTTTTGATGAGAAGTGTATTAATAAATGTCGGTTTTAATGCTATTTGTCGATGGACAACTTGAAATGTTTTTAGTTTCCAGATTCACGTTTCTGCCGGATCAGTTAACACTTCAACCTCGCAGTTTAGTTTCGTATTGTTTACTTTGAAACGCGGTTTTAGATGGATAAGGTGTAACACAGATGTGTATCTGCAATTAGATTTATGTAATTCTTTATTTTGAATATGCCAAATGTTTTGCTCGTTTCTTAAGCATCCGCTATTCAAAAATAACTCTGTAGATTCGAAATCGAATGGATGTATGACTGTTATTAAAAAATGTATGGAATATAACCTTTTTACGTGATAATTTGCAAGAACCGTAAAACTCCGGACGTCAACATTTTTGTCAGTACCAAAAAGAACTCTGTGTCAATATAGAAAGAGATTGAATTTCTGTGGTGGTAGCCACGCGACCACGTCAAAATTCGCTCACGCTGTCAATTCGTTGAACATTTCGTTGAAGAATGAGCTTTGTCTTAGATTCAATACAGTTGATTTTAATATTGGCAAAAAAATTACGCGCGTGACTTGACACCAGGGACAAAGCTATCATGGATATAGCCTTTATTAAAAACAAGCATAGACTTAAACAAATATGGTTTAAAACGCCTCTTTGCTACAGGAACATGTAGAAATACATAAATATCCACAGACAACACATAGTCATTGTATGATCCCAAACTAACCAAAGCTTATCAAACCAGGGCAAATTCCGAAAAGGCCATTTCTGAGATTTGCAACTGGCAGGAATCGAAACCTCAACCACCTGGTTCAGTGAACCGAGCGACCTATGCTCAAGCCACTAGACTAAGCCGTCGTCGTAGCCATTGTATTATGTCAGTGTTATGGAGGGTAGAGATAAGGAGAATCATCTCATATGGGTGAAAAGTTGAAAAAGTGTCCAGCCTTATACTATAATTAACACAATCGCCCTGGTGTAGACAAAGGGTATGGTATGAATATAGCAATTGTTGATGAACTGAAGTGTGCCGAGTTAAATAAAAAATATCATTTTCGACGAAATTATTGAAAATTTGAACAACTTACGTTGTACGAAATAATGTAGTACCTTAAATAATTATTACAAGAAAATGTGGCGCTTCCTTTAAAATTTACCCTGATGCTAATGTGGCGCCACCCATAATTAATGCATTTCGACGGACACTTTTTCTATACACATATGGTTCTTCTTACCTCCATAGTCAGTGTTAAGAATTCAATCAAGTATTAGTTTGACATTAATCCATTTTCCTTAAAACTATGTCAGTCATCTCGAATTAGACGCCAATCGTGCATCATTTCTCTTTGTCAACACTAAAAGCTCAATTAAGATACTGTCACGAGTTAGAATAACGGTACTAAGCAACTTGAATCTCAGACCCAAATTTTTCGGACTCAAAGGCACATTTCAGCACAAAATTGTTCTACAATACAGTGGTATTATCTGTTTACAGTAGTAAACAGATTATAACTTTCTATAAATATGGAGGAAAGTTTTTGACAAGAGGTACTTGGACCATTCTATGAAATGTACATTTATGGAATTGTATGGCATTGTTGATTAAAATCCATGAATATCAAATATTATAAAATACATTTTACAATAAGCCTCAAAAGCAATCCCAGAGTGCATTCCAATAGCACAATCATACGTTCTGTTACCGCGAGTGAATTGGCCCCTTGTGTGATAGACCATTCAATAAGATTTAACATCGAACCTCAATAGATCAGATAGTGCCTTTTGTGCGACCGTAAGTCAGAGTTCGATGACTCTGCGTTCCATTTGATGTAATAATTTATTCCCAAAACCTATTTATGCCTTAAGGTAATATCCATCATCACGCTTGAATTCCTCAAAGTCGTAGACTGAGGTGAACATTGCAATGCACCCACAATTCACTGATGTATTTATTGGATGTAATAGGGGGCGAACCTATTAACTTACTGTGCCTGACATTTCATCCATTTGCCATGATTTTTCCATATTCCATCACGCTGACCTTGTGCAGATTGGTGATCTTTACACCACTTCCGATGGACATGTAGGTTTCCTCACGATGTTTGCCTTCATAATTCAGTATGTGATAATAGTTATTGAAAATTACATTCACACTTGAAATTCGAAAATCGGACCTATGATTTGAAATTGCATGGTTTCCTTCTAAACAGGGCGATTGCATTTGTGTTGATTCTGGCATTAAACTAAACCACACTAAACTAGGCGTATTGCTGTCCTTCTCACGACCGTTATGTATGAGCAAGACGGCAATAATTTTTGTGCTGTCAAATGTAATTTAGCTGTACTTTGTGTACATAATTTATTTGTTATTTACGTGACACTATATTTAAATTGATCTGATTGTTATTTATCCTTTTAAACGCTCGTTTGAAGCTGTCCAATACATTAGGCTTATCAGTAAACATTGATAGATCTTCCTGACATGAATTAATGAGCTGTATCATTCAGCCAGCTATCTCGAACTAGGTAACTGCTATTCAAGTTTAGCAAATTGGTTAGTGACTCAGCAGTGACTTCATATTCTTTATTAATCACGAACCAATATAGAAACGTAATGGATATCTTTGAAAATCACTTTTGTGTTTGTTCTTTGGAAATTTATGGGTTTACGACTTTCGCTTTCATGTTGACTGGATGGTGTGACACCCACGCGGGCGCTTCGAGTCGCCCCACTTGGCTATCGTGGACACAAAATCAAAGACCATTATATTATGTACGGGCCGTCACTGACCACGGACAATTTTCAAGGTGATATTTGAAGAGGTTTGCGTTAGATATGAGGTTTGTTGCAATTTAAAAATAGAAACTGCCTGAAGTATTAATTTAATTTAATCTGTTAGAATCCATATTATCTTAAAGTTCATTAGAATATTTACACAATTAGGGTTACATAAATTTATTATATTAATTAATTAAGTTTAAACCTATTGAATGTCCTACTGTTAGGCGATGGCCTCCCCTTCCCGTCTTCATGCTCCTGTCATGGACCCCAATTTTTGCTTGATCGACATCATCTCTATTCGAGATATGTCGAAAAAAAACCCAACCCAAACGACCGATTTGACGTTTTGCTTTGTTTCGTTTTTGTCGATCTCACGAAAATCACCCCGCTGGACGTGTTGTGCGTCATTTTATCCGCAAAAGTGACCGAGTTTCGTCGCATCATTTTCGCCATATCACAGCTAATTGGAAAGTAGTTATACCCTTATAATACGATACTTTTATGCTTTTAACCACTGTTAAGTGAAAGGCTTACAATAATTACTTCAGCCTCTAATTAGTATGTATATTTAATCAGATTAACTACAATTGGAATATCGATTTGAGACTATGTTGACACATGTCTCATTATCGGCAAGGCTGGATTTGCACCTCTAAGGTGGTCACGTCAGCTTACAGCTACAGTTTTAGTTAAAGCAATGTATGCTTTAGGCCACTATAATAAGAGCCACGATCAATGTAGAGCAGTAAGACAAGAGGAAAATAATATGTATCATTAAGTAGGTTGACATGCACACCTATGATGCGGTTGGATCGATTTCAAGGCTTTTGTGGTTTGTACAACAAGCTTTTTGGGGCACATAATTAAAAGGCAATTTGGTTCTACGTAAATATGCTATAATAATACGTACGGTATATCAAATAACTATTATTACTATCTATGTACCGATTATCGTTAATCGTGTAGTAACGTTTGAAATGTTTGTACAATACGCAGCATGGGTTCCTAAAATTGGTTTCTGTGTAATAGAAATTTGCCTAAATTTAGAATCATCGAAATACTGCTTACTCAAAGATAATTTATAAATTCCACTACCTCTTAAAGTATCGTTGTTTTAATATTAACTGCTAAATTTGACAGACTTTGTACTGAGTTAATAGTAAAAAACTGAAAGTATTAATAATAGTTCAGCTTTTGACTATTACTGCAAAAGGTGTTAAGGGTGCAGTACCTACTTCTCTTTATGTTTCAAACCATGATTTAATATGTCCTAGCGTTTCTTATATTTAACACATAACTGATTGATGTTCGAAATTCTTCCTTTTGTCTGGTATTACAATGGAATGCAGTCACATAGTAGGATTACTTATTACGAAAGCACCGCTAATTGAGCGCATCATCCTCCCGCCGATGCGAGGGAGCACTGAGAAAACAACGCGCTACCTTGTTCTTAGAACTTAGCAGAACCAATTTTCTTCGAGCATTGCTCAATCTGCGACCTTCTTAGAATTTTATTATAGTACCATTGGTGGCATTGGGCTGTATTCTACTGATTGCTTCTATTATTTTATAAGTATGTTCTCATGCAACTGCTGAAAAACTTAATATATGTGTTAATTTGCAAACATGTAAAATATTTTATGTCTCACACATTTCTTTTAGAATGTGTATAAAAAAATAAGTACACACTTAACCCAGTTTTGTCCGTCGCCGATGTTTATCAACCCATTTAAATTTTACTTATTTATCTCTATACCTTGTTGGATTATTTTTTTGTCGATAAACGTTGCAAGTGCAATTCTTAAAATGACTTCATCATTGACACCGGTGTACGATTTATGAGAATCTGTCGGCGCGCCGAAAAACTCAACCTTCACCTGTTTGCGATTCGATCGATACATTTCATCGTCGAGGCCTATTTTTTGCCTGCGGATTCCAGCCCAAAAGCCAATAACAAAATCGAAAATAAAATCTGCGCAACCTTGGAAATAGAACGGCTCGTGTAAAACATTGTTGGGCGCAAATAAAAGTGAGTTCAGAATAAAAGTCGCCGTAATCGTCCGCGCGTAGTCGTTTTAGCTCTTTGATGTGGACGTTTATGGGATTGTAAAATGGCGGAACGTTTTTATTCGCCGGTGTTCGGTTTGTTTTCTGTTGCTAGCCGTGCACTCGTTTCAACGCCGCCACTATTGCTTCACCAGCCTTTACTATTGCGAATGGAACGTAAATCGTCGACTTCGTACGCACCTGGTATACTTTATTCTACCGGGCAGGTTAAAGCCCCTGCCTACAGACACGACAGAACGAAAACGAACTGTATTAACTCCAGGAATAGGCACATTTTTCATCGAAATGTAAATAACGACTAGGAGAATTTTGATGCGTGACTTTATTACCGAAAAACAATCCCTATGCATATTGACACAGAATACACTTTCAGAAAAACAAGTTAAATCGTCCGCCCCAGTTAGAGTTCGCCGTCCGCGCAGGGTGGTCCCACCGACTCACAGTTAACAATTCGATGTTTCATTGACTCGATGCATCTCAAATATATTTTTTATGTCCCTGACTTATATGGTACAAGAATTGGATTGCATGCATTTCTTAATGCAGCGTAATGAGATACTTGTGTTCCAACGAAAGTTAGTCATCAGTTGCGAATGATCATGTCATCAATTTATAATTTGTCATGATGAGGCGCCGCTAGCTGAATGACAAACTCGATTCTTCTTGAAATATACATCTTGTTACAGACCAAGTACATGCCTGGATGTACAAGTTTGCGGTTGTCATGAGAGGCCCCTACTCATGTGACGAAGCTAGGCACACTTATATTTGCATGCATAATCACACCTGTGCAAATTGGCGCTAACAAAACTACGGTTATTTGCGTTACGCACAAATTTGCGTTCACTCACGATTTTACAAATATTTGCCTATGTAATATGATGAGGAGAGTCAATATTATTTGGTTTTCGCTGTTAAGAGATCATCAACGTAGTATCCATTACACAAAGTCCATCTTGCAATGATTCATGGATTTCTGGTTTACATGATTTCATTACTCTATCACTCTGTCTGGGCTGTTTTCTGTTACAGTAACAAATGCCTTACCATTACCAGTCGATAATTAATTTTAACAGCATAAAAGTCGCATTCCAATCCGTGATTTACGGTGACCGAACACAATATACGAATTTATTTAACGATTGTGAGTTCAAAAATATTTACTTAGGCCGCTTGCTGTAGATCCATTCCGTCTTATGTAGGTAACCGTTGCGTGCTGTTTCTTATTTAAAAAAGCCGGCGAGCAATTGCCCACGTCGAATTTTTCACGCAAAAAGTGAAGCCCTCACTTTCTTGGCTTCAAACAAAATATATTGCAATCATTTTGCACAATTAATCGTCCATTTGAGGAGAATATTAATCATATTTTTTAAATGAAGATATTAACACTGAAACAGGGGGAATTCATAGTGAGTAATGACTCCCACAATTTAGTTTTTATTTATGGTTTCTCATCAAATATTGTTTTATAGGCGATCTCTTGGAAGTGAGCGTAAATTTTAGATGCAAACAGGCAATTTGTTACGGATGGTTCGTACTTATCTGTCATATTTGCAGTTATTATGACGGTCCGTTAGAGCACCAATTAGAAGCTGAATGCAAATCATTTTGTGGGCGTGCGCACGCCACACGTGTTTCGTGCAGGTTAGTCATCCAGAGACTATTTGAATAGAACTGTTTTGATTGGATGTAAATAATGACACTAATGTCGAGAGGAGGGTAGAAATTGGATACAAGATTAAGGTCATGACAGTTAAGGTCGCATTTATTATTATTTTAATAAATATTTCCAGACAACAGATACTCATCTTATGATCTAAAACTAAGCAAAGCTTGTGCTATATGTACCATACAATACATTAGGGACGATACCATTTACTACCTTAGACTAGAGCAAGTTCTCAAAACGTGATTTTTGAAATTAGCCACTGACGGGAATCGAACCATCAACCAGCTGGTGCAGTGAGCCATGAGACCTATGCTCAAACCACTAGGCTAAGCCGTCGTTAATTAAGATAAAATACTTTTTAAAAAAGATATAAATTTTTCGCAGTCTCTTTACACTTTTAATTAGTTACTTTTAAAATGTTTCAAGACGTCTATGTTTCGAAACTGTTACATTAAATAGATAATCGAGATTTGAGACATTTCACTATCGACGAGATCGAAACGAATTCAGGTTTCCGCAATTATCCTTACATCACTTGAGAGTAAGACATACATTCTCACTTAAGCCACGGTGTGGCCATAACAGCCCAGAAGCCCTATATGGAGAGAAATGGAAGTTAACATGCACACCCACTGACTGACCGGTGACCTTTGCAAACGTGCCACAGATGTCCATAAAGCTTCCCAATACCAAAACAAACTCTGTGTTAATATTAATAAGGATAGAAATTCTGTGTGTACAAGCCACGATCCCTCGCGTTAAAATTCGCTCGCGCTGTCACTGTTATTTACTTGAAGAATGAACGTTTTCCATTAGTCAATACAGTTTGTTTTAGAATGGCAAAAAATGGTCGATGGTTCATGCGCCAGACGTGCCTCTGATGTCCATAACACTGTCCCTAAATGGCATGGACTTTGAAAAGGTTCGGATCGATATTGAAAATGTGCATCTTCAATTGCCTGTTTTCACTAACTTCATGTATAGCTTAATTAGGGCATGTCAAATGTAAGGGGACGCCTAAGCAATTACCTCCGTTTCAACATTCGTTTTCGAATTAATTAAATGTTGATTCGCTATTTTTCAACCAACAGCAGAAGCACTTATTTTATTTATTGGAAAACGCTGAATAATAGACGGGTTTAACTGTAGGTGATTGTGTGAGTTGCGAGTCATCATAAACTTGTATGGGCCCAGAATCCTTATGTCACGTTCAAAGCCCTGCGTCCACAAGCGCGACAAAACGCGCGTGACCAACTTTTTTTACGAAATGAATGAAATAATAAAACTTAACCCATTAAATACCAATGTTCCCATTTGGGGCGACCCGTTTTTGCAGTTTCATATGGCGGATGATTCGACTAATTGTTTGGCAATACAAAACTAACTGTATTCACTCCTAGATAAAACACATTTATCCATGAAATGCCACCGGAGATGCGGGGGAATTTTGTTGCGTGGTCGCGTGGCTTTTACCACAGAAATTCAATCTTTATGTTGATATTCACAGAGTACATATTTAAAGTCCATTAAATTCGCGCGCCCCAGTGTATGCAGAACGTTACGATCGTATATGGGATAGACAAGGTTTGCTTTTTATCGAGCTGTTTGTAAGATGAGCATTAAAAACACGTAACAGTCAGAATAAAGGCGTGGAACTTTGTTTATTATTATTATATTCAGTTACCATTACTTGAGCTATTACATCAATTTCATTACAGTAAAGATTAATGTTAAAAATACTTTTTAAAAACAAGCTTTTATTTAATTGCCCTTAATTTTCGTGTTCTCCTCAGCAAGCCCTTTCATTTGATGCCCATACTGTGGTAATGCAGAAAAAATAATTCTATTCCGCCATCTTGGACGATCCGCCAGATTCGAATTAAAATTACGTCACATAGCTGAGCATGCATTGTCATCCAAAGTAAGCGTGTATACCAAATTTCAGCTCAATCGGTTAAAGATAACTGATTTCAAATTCAGTTGCAAGATTCCACCCGGACATACATAGCAAACTAATATAAAGCTTGTAATAATAACTACAGCTTGATAAACACTTGAGCTTGATAAACAAGAACATTATAGTAATTAAATATTTAAGATATCACTATTTGTGTCCTGAAAAATTACACTCAGTAGTACAGTACGAGTATATATGTCCTATAGATTTTCAGTAGAACTGGTTAACCATAAATTCGTGCGGGTTCAACGACAATTAAGCTTTTCCCAGGGACTCATCGAGGGGCAAACCTCGGTGTCTTCATTGGATACCGGTTTTGATCCTGGTTTACAGGAGTAAGAGTGGCAGGAATGTGGTGGGCTTAGTCCACAAAAAAGTGTAGGTATACCACAGAGGCTCGTCCCCAGTACTGTATGGTACCCAGCGTCGACAGTTTTTTTTGTTGCCAAGTTGGGATTTTGGAACATTTTGAGTGAAAACAGCGGGATTCTTTCGTTGAAAGCGGGACATAGTAAAAAGTTTTCAAATATTTATCTTTTTATTGGAATTAAAATTACGTTTACGTGACAATAGATAGCAAAAATAGCCATTGAAAATGTGTTTCAATATAAATATAATATTTTTAAATCAGATTTACCCTATCGTTAAATAGTTGAGTCTTATTCGTCTTCAAAAAAAAAAACAGTAATCAAAATCAAAAAAGTTTCATTCCTAATATCACGGTCGAGTTATCTCCGTAAAGCGGGACTGAGCCTGTCACGCGCGGGACATTTAATTTGGGCTTAAAAATCAGCACGTCCCGCCAACATCGGGACGTCTGGCAACGCTGATAGTACTCATTCTACAAGCTTTGCTTAGTTCGGGATCATACGATGAGTACCTATGTGTTGTCTGGCGGTATATTTACAGATTGCAATAAAAATGTATACGGTAGTAACGATTATGTAAATACACACGCACGATAACCTTTAACAAACTTTAATGAAGGTTTTATAAACGTTTACAATAAGATTGCCGAGAAGTGAACGGTGGGCTGACGTTAAATTAAATTTGAACAGACAACTAAGCAAGTTGGAACGTGATATGGCTACCGTAAGGTCAATACCAACCCTGTTATTATGTTTAAATTTGTTCCGTATAAGGCCTGGGGCATACTAAGGCGGCAACCCTCGCGCGTTTTTTTTTTGCCAATAACTAAACGAACTGTATTAACTTATAGAAAAGGTCTATTCTACAGGGAAATGACAGTCACAGCGCGAGTGAATTTTGACGCGTGGGGGCGTGGCTTTTAAGACAGAAACGAAATCGTTATGCAAATTGACACAGAAGTCGTTCTGGTATTGTCAAAATGTTTGACGGGCGAGGCTTGACGGCCCAGTGTGTGCGGGGGTAAGAAACAATTATATATACCGTAGAATGCGAGCTTTAACTTATTATGCCCCAGACACACTGGGGCGATAAGACGCGTGCGTCACAATGTTGGCCGATACCAAAATGGATGGATGATTGTTACTTTTACGCAATAACTACTGAACGGATTTTGATAAAACCTTACACTACTATTGTTTAAGATCAGAATAACATGTACGCTATCATTTATAACGATATTGAATAAGCGAAGTTTGCGCAGACGAAGTCGCGGGTAAAAGTTAGTGAAGTATAATTTTGATGCCTAATCAAGATAAGAAAAGTTAATTTCTCCTCCGTATGCGATTTGTTCGTTCTGAACTTGCCCTAATGCCCCACAACCTTGTACTGCTGTCATAGTTAGAATAATAACACACGTTATCGATATTATTGACGTTTAAATGGCAGGTATGGGAGCGAAAAAACACCTTCCGAACGTGATTGCTATAGATAGATGTAATAAATGGTTCGGCTGTTTGAGTCGATTCCTGTTTCATAAAAGTGGAGGTGGACTTTTTGGTATTAGTAAGTATTTTGTTATACTCGTTTGTGTGTGTTTTTAACTGACTTCAAAAAATGGAGGAGGTCGCGATTCGGCCCGTATGTTATGTTCCTTACCTCATATCTCCAATGTTTGGGAACCGATTTTGTTTTTTTTTAATGTTTCCTAGGAAACTATAAAAATGTTTTTTGTTTCTTAATCTTTAAGTCGCTATGTCAGCATTGACGACAACATAGCTTAAAAATATATAAAAGACATAGTTTTGTGAGTTTCTTTTAAAGCAAACCGCAAAAATTTAATCAATCTACAAATATAACCTACATTCTAATTTTCCAAAAAACAAAAGTGTAATTCTATATTCGAATTTTACACATTTTCATTTTCTTGTCTATGAATGTTTTGACTTAACGATGTCTATGGAAAAACACACTCATGTTCTCATCTGTCTTCATATAAGTCGGCTACATTCGTGTTTTAAATTTTGCTAATCGCTTGACCTGCAGAGGGCATTAACTAACAACTCCTAATTGAATTTCTCGCTTGGATGGTACATGTCAAGGTCGTCCCTCATTAGCGCGCGTTATGACTTAAGAAAGATTAAGATCCGGGGCCCGATTTTCGTTTGATAGACATCAATCTCTATTAGAAATATGTCAAAAAAAAAGAAAAAAATACGACCTATTTGACGTTTCGATTCGACATATGTCTAATAGAGATGGATGTCGATCGCACGAAAATCGACCCGCCAGGCTCAGATTTTCGTTTGATAGACATCAATCTCTACAGGGTACTTAGGCTTCTGAAATTCTGCGCGTACGAAGTCACAGGCTCAAGGGGGCGATTCTCGCATTATCGACATTATCTCTAATTCGACATAATGATGAAAGAAATGGTTTTACTTGCCATTTTGTTTCGACATTATGTCGAATTAAGATATTGAAAGATTTTATTGATATCACGTAAGAATTGTCTCCCAGCTAGTAAGCAGTGTAGTGCATTCTAATGCAGTATAACTACCAGCATTAAGGTCTTATCGGCGTGTAAATCAGTTCACGGTTGGTTCACGTCTATCGAAATTGAAGATGATTGGGTAACCAAGAACAATAGAGCGCATCGAAAAGGTTGTGTTGCGATATCCCGGTCCTTTTCTAACTGAATGTCGCGGTTAAAGTTCATTATGACATTTAAACGGCTACTTTTTACCTTTATCTGTGGGATTCACCCGCCATTTTTATTACGTTCATTACGTTATTAGGGTTCCGTACCTTAAAAGGAACACTTATAGGATCACTTTTGTCCGTCTGTCTGTATGTTTGTCAGTTCAGTACATTTGCACAGGCATCAAAAACTTATAGGGTACTTCCCGCTGACCTAGAATCATGTAATTTGGCAAGAAGCAAGGTCTTATAGCACAAGTAAAGGAAAATATCCAAAAACTGTAAATTTATTGTTAGAAAATGTTTTTTTGCGATTACAAACTTATTTTGTAGTTAAAGTAACTTTGGGGACACCAGTATACCAACGGTAAAGTTAAGTTTGTCTCTCTATCCAGTTTATCTTTTCGTTAGAGTAATGCTGGGTGCTCTCACAGTTTAGGTACGGAATGTGCGCGAGTCCAGCTCGCACTTGGCCGGTTTTTTTATTTGTAATGTGTGTTTGTTTATTGTGTGTGTGTTTTTTTGAAGGACTTACACTTTTGGCCGTGAGAGAGCCTTTACAGCTTTACCGGAGGAGTGGCGAGCGCAGAGTGCACTCCAACCAAGGCCTTAAGGGCGGAAAGGGGTGGCAACTAGCTGGCAACTAGCTCAAGGGCGCCACAGAAGGCACGACCTTGGCTTGGGCAGTTACCGTGAGGGGAGAGGTAGTGACTGCGCTCCTAGGTGCAAAGATGCAACTACGAGCGGAAGAGGGGGTTCTTCGACCTCGCCGGCGAGATCGGTGTCTGTTTGAGGCTTATTGTGTGTGTTCATGCTATTAATTAGGTACTTGACATTGTGAAATACTCGCTAATTGCGGCACCATTAATTTGGTAAAAAAGAAGAAGAAGAACCTTATCTATCTGTGGTACCTTAAAAAATAAATATATGCGATAAGGGACCTTAATAGTCAGTATAGTCCTTTCATTTTACTTTGAAGTATCTAATCTACTGAACTACAGTATACCCCACGTTGACCTTTTAGGTAGAGATGCAACAATGGTAATATCAGCCTAGACTTATTAAACCTGTAACAGTTGATACAAGTATACTAATATTATTATTAAACTCATGATAACGATACTAGGATAGTTTGGTATTCCTGCAGGGATTTGCTTTTCACAGATCATATGCAGGTGTATCTAATACCACTTAGATACTAGTACATTATTTATCACTTCGATTATGGATTGATCCCAGAGTCGCATTGGTGATTTCATATAAATAAATAAATATCGCCAAACATCACATACTCATGACATAACAATAACAAACATAAATCTACTGTCTCAAAACTGTCTTGATGTGGATTGGATCGTTTTTGTTTAATTACGTACAATTGTTCTTAGAAAGGAAACGAACAAAAAAGAGTATTTATGTGCAAGTTATACACACATCGTTAAATTAATTAATATGCCAAATCCATCACGTATTTTATAAGTGCCTCCAACGACTCGTGTCACATCACTAGCTGGTATAATGAGTATTTTAAAACCAATGATTATGAGCCACCTGCATTGCCGTTGCCTTATAAGGCGAATAAGTATTCCGTACACGCCATTTTAACGCAATCCGCAGATTTTCGATTACGTTAACACTTTTATTATCGATTGTAAATTGAGTATCGATTACCATCGAAAAATATTGGTATCGTGACAGCCCTAATAAGGGTCAGTATCGATTTTGGCTACTAGGTATGTTTACGTCACTATTTATTTTTATATTGTCGGCCAAGGATCATGATACGCAATGTTACTTTATTATTATATACTTATCGTTTTTACATTTGTCAAGCGAATTAATTGCGGCTATTAAATTGATTTCCGACCGTAGCGAAGGCAACTTGTTGGTTAATTTATTTAATTTTGATAGTATTTGTTATTGCGAGCTTTAAGTATGAAATGTTGTCATTTGCAAAAAATAAAAAAGTGATTTCAAGTTATTCAAAAATGATATTTCCGATACCGGGAATCGAACCCGAGCCTCCTGGGTGAGAGCCAGGTATCCTAGCCACTAGACCATATCGGATGTTAAGATATTTTCTCAATTTGAAATTCAAATAATTCGAAGGGTTCCAAATTTTATTTTAGTCTTACTGGTAGAAATTGATACAATATTCGGAATCTAGACGCACGGCAGTGCGTCCAGCCAAGTAAAGCTGGCCGCAGCACCGTGTGTATCTAATTAAAACTTATAAAACACATAGCTTAAGTAAGGTATACTGTAAGTCAACATCTAATAAACCATTCAAGCTCCGGGGACACAGGGGCGTCAAGACGCGAGCTTAATTTGTTTTGCCCAAAACCAAAACGAACTCTGTGTTAATACACATAAAGATTTAATTACCGTGGTTAAAGCCACGTGACCACGCTGCTAAATTCGTTCGTCCGTCAATTTTTTTAGTTGAAGACTTTTCTTAAAGCCAATAAAGTTTGTTTTGGAATTGGCATAAATTTTATAGTCTTCGCGCTCAGTGTACTTGGGGCTTTATATTGCTGTATTTTAAGTCGCTATCTTTGACCTAGTGTGATAGAGTCATCTCGCGGTGACCTTATCTCTAGTTATCATTAAATAATTAGGGTAAGCGCAGACTGAGCTTAGAGCGCCCGTAAACATTTTCATTGACATTCAGGCTAAGTAGGTAGTTACATAAAATAATCAAGCAAAGCATTTACTACCAGACGTTATTATAAATAATGTATATAGGTAATAATATTCTGTCATTTTTAGGACCGATGTCTGTCACTCGTTCCTCAAAGATGCGAATCGTTGCTTTTAACGAAACTACTACTATTACAGCCCTTTTAACGTTCCACTGCTGGGCATGGGCCTCCCCTCAATGCGAGGGGGATTCGGGCCATAGTCCACCACACTGATTCACACATAAATCCCAGAGTTGCGAGCCGGGGTTTGAACCTACACACTTTGATTGCAAGGCGTGCGTTCGACCACTCTGCTACCACTGCTTACTTAACTTGACTTTAACGAAAACGAATCGTAAATAGTATGACCGCAGCTCCGATGATTGCCATTTGTTTTCTAAACAAATTGCATATTACTTCGCGTGATCTACGCTCAACTTGCTTTATTTTTTTTGAAGGACTTACGCTGTTGGCTGTGAGGTGACCTTTACAGCTTTTCCGGAGCAGCGCTCAACTTGCGTTGGCCCTTAGGTTAACTAAGAATTTGAAGAACTAACATAGATGATAAGATAAGATTGTGATATTATCTTTTGTGCATATTGCTCAAATGTGTGTCTTCTCTATTTTTCAGGTAATATTGATATAAGAACAAGTATGGTGGTAAGAACTTTACGTTGTTAAGGCATTTCAATCCATCGACAGACCATCTGCAATATCATTTTTTAGAACAAAAGTGCTCTACATTTGTAATGACATAATCCATGGATCCTAACTGTTAACTTTATTTTATGGTTAGTGATACAGAAGAAAACCAAATAGTGGTAATAATATTTATATAAAAATTGTGGTAACCCTATCATTTAAATATTAAAGAACAAGCTCATAACAATTAGGACAAAACCCAGACCCTATTTTAAGCTTCGCCAGGACAATTCACGGACACCCGTCAAGTAATGATAAATCCGGGGAAAGCCTGAGGTCGGCTTCCCCACACTCTTACAAGGCAACAGGTCACATGCCTATTAGATACTTACTTATCTAATTACACAAATGTGCGTTAGAATTGACTTTAGTATAATACCTACAAATCGAAAACTCGATTCTATGGAGAGTAAACCCAAAGCGCGAGCAGGAAGTGAGTCTATTTTGAATTGTTTACAGCCGTCGCCATTCATGGCTAATAAAGACGTGTGCCGGCGCATTGTGACCGCAACCAGGCCGACACTTTGAGGGAGGAATGCCCTCGCGGCCCCACTAAATATGGTATTAAAGTTATGGATAAAAATATGCTTTTATTAGTATAGTCCAGTTTAACTCCTCTTGAATTAAATGCTAGGTTATTGCTGACTGTTCACAATGAATTGATACAATATATCCGGTTTCTACTTATCTACGCTATTAAATCTAAATTTACACACATTATGGACCCTGATTTATACTAATATCCAATGTAAAGTCTATGTAAGGCAAGGAGCCCTTTAAAATGTATACGGAACATTGTTTAATTACATTACGATGGGTTTTATATTCAAAACAATTGAATGTATGACTAGTTATAAATCCTTATACCTAATTTCGCAGGTAAAGTTTCAAAAACCACGATAAAAATGATTTCGAGAAATATTTAAATAGAACAGAAAATATGATGACATTATTTTGAACAAACATATTAAGTACTTAATTACACTTATAGTTAAAATTAAGCTTTTACTTCGAAGAAATAGGTAACGATTTATCTACACAAGACGGTATTTGGTGCCAGTTTCGACATCCCGGGGGAAATAGAGCTCCTTACTTTAATCAAATATATGTAAAACAAAACTGATTATATGATAAAATATCGCCATGCAACACACACTCATCGTCAGGACAGAAGCCCGATTTTCGTTTGACAGACATCAATCTTTATTAGAGATTGTCGAAACGAAACGTGAAATTGGTCGTATTTGACGTTTCGTTTCGACATATCTCTAATAGCGATGGATGTATGCGCTTGTACTGTAGTACCTTACTGAGGGCGATCCCAGATACACGTACACCAGAGCAAATTCCTAAACGACCATTTCCAAAACTTGGTAGATAGAAATCGAACCTGCAACCCTTGAGTCGAGAGGCCTACACCCGAACGACTAGATGCAGTCTTGAAATATTTATTTAGATAGATAGTAATTAACTAAGTTTTTTATTATGTGCCTCTATCCAAGTAACTTATCCTGCATCTTCAGATCAATGATACGTCAGTTTTAATAAGATGAGTAGTGCCTAGATAGATGAACTTTAGATAAAAGGACTAGACATCATTTATTACTGTCATTTGTTGTTAGCAAAATGGGCATCGCGGATATTATGTCGGCTAGAACTATTTACGTACTAGCTTATACCCGCGACTTCGTCCGCACAGACTTCCATTATTCAATATCGAGCAATATCAATATAGTATAAAAATCAATGCCACTTTTAGTTTTAAGCTAACTTCTCCTAAACGTCTGGACCGATCTGAATGGTTTTGGAACGTAGTTCCTTATCGCGCGTTGCGAAAGGGGTAGCCCCGGCCGGAAAATTTAAGACTGGCACGAAATTTTGTAACGACAATTTTACATATGTGTGTGTGATTGTTATTGTATGCATTTATATAAATTCGATTTTGATTGCGATTGCGATTCCGATTCCGATTTCAATTCCGATTCCGATTTCGATGTGTGTGTGTATGTATATGTAAATTTTTTTTTGCTTTTTTTATTTCAAAAGGAAGGAACTTCGTTCCATCCGGGTCTCCCTTGACACCTCTCAAGTTTTTTTTTTGTATTTGTTTGGGTGGCACCCTGGATGGTTTAGATTCACAATTGGATCCGGTAGGTGGCGCTGCTTTCGTATGTTACTCATTCTAAGGCGGTACGAAGTTCGCCGGGTCAGCTAGTAGCCTATATGTTATTCTGTTATTATGATATATAAACAGTAATACTGTAAAGTTTCATCAAATCCGTTTAGTAGTTTGAGTCTGAGATATCGTCAATGGTAGGCTAGAGTTGCAAAAAGGCATGGGTTTTATAAGCGGTAGTTAAAACTAATTAAAATAATTGGAAGTCTAATTATCGTGTAACAATTTCTGTTCTAACTTTAAACGGAGTCTAACTTACTCAAATTCCAGGAAATCTCATCAAAATGCTTGTAAGAGTTACAATTAAAATGTTTAGTTTACCAACCGAATGCCCCTTCATTTACTGTTACAAATACCCTCTACCCCTAATACCCCTTCATTTACCGTAAAAGAGCATAAAAAATATTCCGATACCGGGAATCGAACCCGAGCCTCCTGGGTGAGAGCCAGGTATCCTAGCCACTAGACCATATCGGATGTTGATATGTTTTCGTAAATTCAAACCTGCTTCCACTGTGAAGGTCAAATGTTAATTTTAAATCTGATGAATAGTAAGTATTATCAAATCCGGCGAGGAAACAAGCTAATGTCACAGAAGCGATATCATTATGTCTAAAATCCGATATAACAAATAATACAGAATGTTTCAGAAGTCCGAAATAATACTTTTACGATTGCATCAGTATCGGGTATACAATTGAATGGTATATAAAATCGACCTTGTTTTTTGAACTTTTTTTCGTCGTCAATTTCTATAACTTGCAATATCAAGTTCTATGTCAAATTTGCATGTTCTGTTTTGTGAATATTCGTAGCCGCTCCTAATAAGTTTAGTTTACACTGCTGAATAGGGTTATAGATGTACCCAAAGGCCAGAACATGATATCTACCTGTGACAAATATTCAAAGGTCTATAACTCGGAAACTATGATAATATTCTGTCATTTTTGGGACCGATGTCTGTCACTCGTTCCTCAAAGATGCGAATCGTTGCTTTTAACGAAACTACTACTAATACAGCCCTTTTAACGTTCCACTGTTGGGCACGGGCCTCCCCTCAATGCGAGGGGGATTCGGGCCATAGTCCACCACGCTGGCCTAGTGTGGGTTAGCAGATAGATTTCACATATCTATCGAGAATTAGTCAAGTTCCCTCAGACGTGCAGGGTTCCTCACGATGTTCTCCGTCACCTTTTTGTAGCAAGTGATAATGGATGAAAATATTCAAAGGTATATAACTCGGAAACTATGATAGTATGATATAATCTGTATTTACTAAGCATCCGAGCTACCGTATATGTAGGTACCCAAAATATGACTTCTGATACACCCTGTATATTAAACATGTTACGTCTTAACTAATCAAGTATTAGGTGCGTCATTATTTTGACTACCCAGAGCGATCAACTGATGGCCTCGTTACATTTGATACACCAAATGATATCGCGTTACAGAGCCCAATTGTACAAGCGACAACATCAAAAGGGTACATTGTTTAATCAGAAGCATCTTCATCTAAGTATCGCAATTGGAGTGGCCGACATACTCGATTGTGACGTGACACACTGTGCTCAAGCCACACTAATCGCGAAAATATTAGGTAATACCAAAACGAACTCTTTGTCAATATACATAAAGATTGAATATCTGTAGAAAATTCGCTCGCGATGTCAATGTCATTTCATCGAGAAATTAAATTTTTCTATGAGTAAATACAGTTCGTTTTCGTATGACAAAAGATTCGATGCGCGAGTTTTGACGCGCCAGTCTGCCTCATATGAAGTCAGGCGTATAACACTCTGACCTTACTAAGTTTTTTTGATAATGTACTCTGTGCCAATAGGAATAAGATTGCATGTATGTCTGAGTTATAAGCGACGCGTCATCGATGACATTTCATTAAAAAAAATTCTTCTTTGATGAGTTACTACAGTTCATTTTGCATTGACAAACAATTGATCGCATGTATTTTCATGCCCTCTATATTTAGGTTTAGAAATATCTACCCATTTATAAACCACTATAGCGTTTTAGTAACTACAAATATTTTCTACAAAGCTTTATTTTATTTTTTATTTATTTATTTATTTATTTATTTATTTATTTATTTATTAAAGATGGCGGATGAATCCTTTATCCCACTAGTATTATAAATGTGAAATTTTGTGAGGATGGATGGATGGATGTTTGTTACTCTTTCACGCAAAAACTACTGAACGGATTCCGATTAAACTTTACAGTATTATTGTTTTTACATCAGAATAACATAAAATATACTTAGGCTATAATTTATAGCGATATTGAATAATTAAAGTCTGCGTGGACGAAGTCGCGGGTAGAAACTAGTCTTCTATACATTAGGGAATAAGTTTTGCCAATTTCCTTAACTAAACTTCCATAGATACGTAATATCAGCGTCATCTAGTTCCCGCCTCGCGTCATTATAAAGTAATCCGTACGGTTACATCTGAACTCATACAATCTGGAGAAAAAACCTCAAATTCTCGCATGAGATCATGAAGGAAGTGCGCTCTCAATTGTCGCCGGTAAATGTATCCGTTCGTTTCTAGTTTTACTTGCTGTTTAGTGGCCAGTGTTGAGTTCTGTACGTGTGGGCTAACATGAGCCACTTTATCAGTATTATTAGGATATTAAAATAATCTTGTTACCTTACATTTTCGCGAGTTGAACCCTTATACTGTTTAAAAAAGATCAACATCAAGTTCTGTATATTGATCAAATGCATACGATTCGAATTGAGACTATTTGATGTCGATAAAAATACATTGAATTCTGTGACCTACCATTTATAGACCCATACGTTAAGTTGCACATTGTATTGAACTTTTGTTATTACATTAACGTAAAGCTTAAACGTGTTATATTAAATAACATTGACTTAGGTTTACCAAACATCGAACCTATGGATACCTTGTTTACACTACCTTACAAATACGGAACTATGTAAACATTAAACAGACTATCAGTCAGGTATACGCTCACAGGTAACTTTGACTGGTGTTTATTTGACCAATTGGTATTTAAATAAGCTATGTTCTCGCTTTTCCGGTAAATAATACCAAGGAGAATGATTCAAATCTTTGCTATTTTGGGTATGTCGAATATACGCGTAGATTTAATCTTTCGCAAAGGCATCCACAGAATAAATTATAACGTGCAAGTCGAAACACATGACTTACGCTCGAAACGGACGGCTCAAACACATGACTTACGTCAGAGACGACAGGCTCAAACAATAGTTTACGATCAATAATAAAATTTACAATGAAAGCCGCGTCACCGTCCGCAGCTGCTCGGGTCTCCGCTGAAACGTGGATATTGTTCTATACTGCCCAATGAGATCTAAAATACAAATAGACGACGTTGTATCCGTCTGACAAGACGTCATGGTTGCGAAGAGATGGCATGTTGACATTCCGTGCATGTCAGTCAAGTGTTACGAAATGAGAGCGTAATTTTGACATAATTTTTGTTGGTAGGTGTATTTTTAGAAAACCGCTTTTCGGAAATAATTTGTTTCTTACATTTAAAAAAGTTTTGAATATGTAAGTACTATTTATTTATAGTTATTAGCTTTAGTTTTCATCTACAGGATGGTCATAAGGCTTGACATGTCAGCTGCGTGGTCGAAAAAAGATTGACGGTAATCGTTTTACATCTTATTTGTGTAGGGGTTATGGGATATATTTAAAGTTTATATTTGCGTGTCTTCACAGATTGTACGACTGTTAATCTACACGCGCAGATTGACGATGTGATCTCTTCCAAATGTCACACTTGTCGAGAAAATAACATCATATCCAGCTTATTCTTCTACACACAGTCAATAGTTATTTCAAATGATATTGTCAGTGATACAGACAAATCTGACAGCTAAGATGCATGTAATGCTAAGCCTGCTGGAAAGACAAAACCTTAGTCGATTGTCCGCTATTGACTCGGTCTTAGTAGTTATGAAGATACACAATTAATTTTAGCTGTCATTTGTCAAACAGTCGGAATGAATTGCAAACTGTGCCAAACGCCAAGTCTTTTGTATTCTGCCCGACGGTGATTCATTGTACTCCGCCACATTTTTGTTCGAGAAAATTCATTTCAAGCGCCGAATAACATGTGTGATATTACGTTCAAGCGACTTTGATACACGGACTATAATTGTAAAACATTTTCATGGGTTAACTGTGAAATAAATTTTATTATTTTTAATATCATCGATCTTACGCAGGTGTTAATTTCGGTGGTCAGATGGTTCGTTTGCTATGATAATGGCTGGACACCTGTCCAGGTGGGCGGGAAGCCAGGGTCACCGGAAAATTTTCTAGTTTCAATTTATCTTGCGCAAGCGGCGCTGGGCAGAGCAATTTTTTTGTTAGTAATAAATTGACCGAATACCAACTTCATCAGTGTAGGCGCGTTTGGGTGATTTGTTTAAAACTAATGATATGGAATGTGAATTTGCATTTTACTATTAGAATCATGACTCGTTTTATCTTCATCGAAAGGCACATGTATAAGAAGTCCGAAATAAAATTACAGAGTTACATGAGAGCTAATAACTAAATCTTTAGTGAAGGAAGACTATGCCATTCTATCAATTTGGGATATGAAATTGAAATTTTGGATATGTCTCAATTAGTATCGTTTTGTAGGCTTAAGGAACACCATATGTTTATAAAACAGTGTAAACGACTATAACAATAGGCGATTACGTATATTCATAGAAGAATATATGGAAATTTCGCATAATACTCGAGAAAATACAAGTTGCGAAAAAAATTATGACAAAGAAGTTTAAATTTAGATGATTTTTTTTATACCATCTTTATATATCTGATGTTCATGCATACGTTAAAGAATTATTTCCTATTTTTAAAATATTCTGTACATTTTATTATTTCGAATGTCCAAGACTCATGAAAAGGACAGGTTAGGGTATAGTGTGACTGTGTGAAGTGCAATAAACCGTAGGCTCAAGCCACCGTGACAAGCCGTTTCCGGGCTTGTTTGATGCAGCCATTAACATTGGAATACCACGACGTCGTGCAAAATTCTACGACCCCCTGTCTGTATGAATTTATAAATAATCCCGGTACGCCAGTGGCGACGGCGGTGCGGCAGACCGCGGACGGCGCGGGCGCGCGATCCGGAATGAGCGCCCGCCCTACACGACTCTTGCGATTACGATTCAACCATTTCTAATGGTAAAATCGTAACCGTAGTTCCCGGTAATATTTCAACTAGCGTTCCTCTAGCGATGCCGAGAAATCCGTCGCGAGTGCAAATTCTAGTTTCTGGAAAGTGACTGTGATCTAACCATGTGCATGTAATATCAGTCTTTATATCAGTGTTATCAAGTGTATCAGTGATAGTGCTACACTGAAGGAACATAGTACAGTTTTTATTTTAAACGAATTGTTATTTTAATTTTTTTTTAGTAATGTCTTGGACTGCCCACCAAGATTTTGCGTCGTCCTGCGTCTGATTAAGCGCAGGCATGTCGTTACCAATTTACAAGTGTATAAATTGTCGTACGTACCTACGAGACGCATGCAAAAATACTTTTCGTGTTATTCACGAGTTCATGTCTCATTACAATTCCGGCGAACAGTCACGCATCTTTCACAAAATACAATTCAAATGATCATCGAAGTGTTGTTCGCATTTGTGAAAATGAATTGCTGCGTCTGAAATTCTAATTTCATCCATAGTTCCGCTACAAAAAGACTAGGACCGCATCCACGAATACATCTAGACGGCTAAGTATGTCAGTAATGCCGTCTCATAAGCTGAGGCTTCATAGAATGGAAGTAAATAATATTTGTACAAATTTGCATTTGCATTGAATAAGTTAATAACTTTGTTGATTCCTCGTCTCTCCATAGATTTATTTCAACCTCGTGGTTCTTACCATTTATTTCGCAATGGCTTTCATGCGTGGCTAATTATACCGCACATTCATGTCGATGTCTCATTAGTGTCTTCATTTACCTACACATTGTTACTGGCACGTCTATTTCTAAAAAGTAAAGTTAGTACGGTACTGGTTCAGTAACATTGCTTTTCTGTATTAATTACAAGTCTTTGTTTTAGTCGTAAATTGTACGTTGCTATTGTTTCTGTCACAAGAAATACTCGATTGTTTTTCTTACTTGTATTTTTAACTTCGCCTTGCCACATTGTTTTTGAAGTGAGCTTAATATGTACTCTTAATTTTGGATATTGTTTGCATTTGCTTGTTATGATTTCATATTTATTACCTTACTCCTTGAGTGATGAATTGTTATAGGATACTTAATTGCAGTCACATTGGCCTAATATTTGTGACTGTGAATAACTGCGTCACATACAAAAGCATGGATAGAACAACATGTGATTTCTTGAAGTCTCATTCATTGGACTAGTAATAAATAGAAGATTTATAGTTGACATTTTAATTATGGTTTACTAATGACACATTTTCTCCGAATAGTTCGATGTATATTTTGCTGAGGACTATTTGACTAGTGATAAATGAATTTCGGAAGTGCTTGTTAAGTTTGTTTGTTATGCTCAAAACCGTGCCAAGATTAATAAACCAAGCAGTATTACATTTAACACGTAAACCTGATATAAGGTCGTCCAAATAATGTTTTATTTTTAGGATGCAGAGTTAATGAAAGTTTCGTTTTATTCGTTGTAAATACTGACTTGTGCAACTTTCGTTACTGTAAAATTCATAAAATTACAGTTACATGAATTTTGACAGTTGTTATTGTATGTATTACAATTTAATGTAAGTCTGTCTTCCCACCCACATTTACAGTTACATTAAGCCCTGTCCGAACATCTTGTAAAACACCATGTCTTGGTCAATCCTATTTGTCGTAGGCGTCAACATTTACATCAACTGACACGACCTTCCGTGTCACACAATCTTTATTATTTTCCATAAAAACCCTATCCAAACCGAAATTTACATTTTATTTGGTTTCTGTAACATAAAGTTTGCATTTCATAACTTTGTATGCTTCAATAGTTTTGAATTGTAACCTTGTCGCGTTCTAAATATTTGTTCTAATTAGATCAGATTTCTTTTGTCCTAACCATTCGTAACTGGGCGGTTGCACTGCATTCCACGCGTCCAGTGATATGGATCACTCAAGTGTACATAGTAATTGCTAACAGATAGTTACGCAAATCTGATTGATGATAAAAATCCGAGTCTCGTTACCGTTACTTCCATTTGGCCACCATGCTGTCCATCAAGTTCGTTCACCTTCTTAACTTATAGTAATTTCGAGTTTGCGTTGATTTGCTTTTTTCCAATGGCCGCGGCCTTTGTCTGATTGTGAAACTAATAAGCTGTCTGAGTAACTATTTTTTTTTTATATTTGAAGACGTTAGCTTTTGAACATGTCTCGTTATATGAAAAGATAATGCAACGATGTTGTTCAGTGCTGATGATTCTGTGCCAGTTGGTCTAGACACGTTTTTGTTGATGTGCTCGGTGATGTAACTGGTGACCATATTATACGTCAAGATGATGCAAGGATTGTTGGAGTCGCTGTACAAAATTTATTCAGGTAAGATTTTTATGTAATACCTAATAACATTAGTAGAGTGTTTATTTACGTTTTTTTTTAGACTTGTCCTGTCGTGAAAAACTTATAGAAATGTGAGGAGGTAAAACATAATATAGGAATCGTCGCTAGTGCAAATTCACATTCGTTAAATCCTGTGCATATCGGTTGTAGAAATTTAGCGGGTATTTCGTCATTGTTGAGACCAAATGAGATACGAATCCCACTAATATTTGAATAGGTAAGCAAGCTTCTTTTAAGCCTATCTATTCAGTTCCACCGTAGTCACTATAATTTAAAAATTGCCGTTATTATTCCACTGCACTAAATTCCATCTCGTCAGTGTGGATCATTATACCGACATGACCTCGCACAAATTACCGACAATTTTCACATGAATTCACTCAATGAACACTTGTTTATGCGTTGTGAAACATGGCCTATGACACTTTATCTGCGTTCTCATGTACCTCTGTCGCATATTTCATTTTGAAACTGTGTCATAACTTTCGACAATTCAATTTAGACGGTCCGTACGTTTTTTTGGGTACAGCGAGTTTATACACCACGGTTTAATTAAGCAGACCCGAGTTTCGGTCACGACTGTTCATTATACTGCTAGGGTATTCGACAGAGGGCGGTGCTTGGTGATGAATTGATGTTTAGACGGGTAATTTGCTGTGTTTTTTGCCGTATTGTTGCTAAATTAATCTCCGTTAATGGGTATATTAACCTCGGAACTCAATTTTATCCTAAGCGGATTACGGTATTTGAAATTGTCTTGATCTGACTCTTCGACGGGGATCAATAAAGATGTTACTTCGTATGTCATTCTTAATGCGGTATTGGATGGGTACTGTAAACACTTTATTCAAACAATCGTTTCAACATTATTATTACTATTTTAAATAAAGAAACAGCAGGGCTAGCACACTAACCAAGACTAGATCTGTGTCACGGATCGTATCGCACCGAGTTGCTCACTCACTATCCTATTTCATAAGAAAGGAAAAGATAACATCGACATATTCCGTAACTTAAGTCTAGTCTCGAATTTATTTGTTGTTTACTTTGTATGTAAATTTCATACAGACTTTAATGTCCATCAAATATAATATGCAATTTACGACTTTCATTTAACACCCACTCAATAGGGGGTCCGTTTCTGAAAATATTAAAAAAATGGGCCCGAATATCGAAGAAGTTATTAACAGTCAAAACATGGCTATTGTTTATCGCTGTTACGTCGTGTTTATCAATCGCCATACGCTGGCGTTTGGCAACGCGCACTGATTGCAGTTTCGCAATCACCAATAGTCAACACATGTTCGTTTGAGTTGCGATCAATTCGAGCTACTCACAGGTCAATGTCAAGTTTGTCATTCAAACGTGCGATAATATCTATCGTCTGTCGCCTTGCTGTGACTAATAATAAACGATAGTCAGTTATATCTTGAAATCATGGCTCCGCAACATACGGGAGTGGACTGGAATCTCCAACGCAGCCCAATTATTTCGCCTTGCACAGGACAGGACCGAACTTCAGAAGTTGATAGCCAACCTTCACTAGTTGGAGAGGCACTCGAAGAAGAAGTTATATCTTAGGTAATAGGTATAAATATATATCGACAGACAACATTGTATTCATCATATGAAAGGCTATATGACTTAAGCGATATTTTTTTACTTTTATAGTGAGTACACTCATTCGACACAGAAAAATTAGATGATTCCAAATATGTATACAAGTCAATATCGCCCAAAATGTCCTTTCACCCTTTGATATGCTCCCAAGCTAAGCAAAACTTGTACTATGGGTGCCATACAATGGCCTGGGGCGATATCAGTTGCAAATTCCGAAAATACTATTTCTGAATTTCGCCACTGACGGGAATCGAACGTGAGTTCGATGGTGGTCATGAGCGCACCTGGTTCAGTGGGCCTGGCAGTGTACGCTCAGGCTGCTACACCACGCCGCGCCGTCGTCGAATAGAGATAGTGATGTTGCAACTGCGACGCGCCGTTCACTGTTCACTGCACAAAAACGTGCGTCCAGACGCTTGGTACTGACCAAAATGAACTGTATTATCTCATAAAAGAAGCATATTTTTCAACGAAATGTCATGGAAGACGCGAGTGAATTTTGTGGGGTTTGTCACAGACTTTCATACTTTATATATATCGCTACAGAGTAAATTTCCAAAAAAAGTTTGTGTATTCAATGTCTTTGGACTTTATCTCTGTTTCATTGACTCAATAACAATAATGTGAAACAGAGATATAACAATTTAAAGTGACATAACTGTGATATTGTTTGCTACTGCAGTGATATCAACGACCTAAATCAATTTCAAGTCTTCGTTTGAAACACAAGTGTACAAACGAGGCCAGTAAAAGCTCGGGAATGCGATTCAGAGACTGCATGGTTCAGATGGTGTTAATGATAATGGAACACATGCCCCATAAACGAGACACTTGCGAGATTAAAACTAAACCGTATTTGAGTAAAATATAACTTGGGCATACATGACTTAGCTGTGACAAACTTTGAAATTAGAACTAAGATCACATGTTTTTCATGAATTTGTGCAATGCATTGAATAGCAAGCATTATCTTTGCTCTAGTTTACATTGCAATGTTTCGCTGCTGTAGTCCACCTTGTATTAAGTTCCCGCGAGCACACATATATTCTTGGATTAACTTGTATATTTCTTATTAGCGAGCTCCATGTCCTTTAAGTTCGTCTTTCCAAGCGTGTAGGTACTGACTGATGAACCGTCAGTGAGCTTAAAGTTGCTGGTATGAAAAGTCATCGTAGCTTATGTAAATGTGGATCAATTTGACAGTTTTATTGCATCCCATCGTCTTTATTTATGGACTATACGACGGGTACTCTAAAAAAAATCCGTAGGTCGATGGCCCGCCATAACTTTTATTATGTTATCTTGTCGATAATAATTGTACCTATTTTTTTCTGTGAAACCTTAAATAATAACATGACCAGGCTATGCCATGGCAAGACGTTTTAAAAAGAATACAAAGGTTTTATCGCCGTTGGGCTAAATGGAGCTGCGGAATTCGGTCCACATCCTTCCTCCACCGCTTGTCGTTAAAAGGCTCGACTGGCTTTATAAATTGACCTCTGTCGATATAACCTTTAAGTTAACGACAATTATTGGCTTCAGTTTGTTATACTTAAAACGCAAGTTAATGGCGGCTCTTAATGTTAATCTCCACGTATGCTTTGAGGCGTTTTAAGAACCGTTTTTGATCGTAAAGCAGAGAGCATGTCTGAACTGCGAAAAAATGTGTTTTATTTTTCAATCCTCAGATGAACTGCAATTTTTTTCACAAATAAAAAACAACACTGTCGTTAAATCTTCAGATAGCTTTAATTTACGGATATATAAACAGCGAAATAACTTTATTCGTTAATTAGTTACTTGAAATCGTGTCCGAAGATCGAAAAATCGGCCTTAAACTTAACATACTTTGGGGGATAAAAATTCTGCCTCCTTTATAAAGAGCTCATTCACTGTATTGCTTTCAATAGACATTATATCGAGTACCTATTCATTCGATAATCGCTTCAGTGCCTGTTTTGAATCGATTGTTTCTAAGGGGTGCAGGTGTGCAAGTCGTGATCGAAGCAGCAAGGTCGAGTCTAGAGGCTGAGCGGCCTAACTATTGTTCTTATAATACGACTATTGACATGGTATCTACAAACAATTGATAGAAAAGGGCAGGACGACGGCTTTGTCTAATGTTTTGAGCGTAGTTAGTTGGCTTTATGCACCAGGTCGATGCAAATTTCGGAAATGACCTATTCGGAATTTGCCCTGGGTGTAACTGAGATCGCCCCCGATCCATGGTATGGTACCCATAATACAAGCTTTGCTTAGTTTGGGAGCATACGATGAGTATGTGTTGTCTGGTGATGTTTATCTACTTTTCAATTACTATTAATTAATTTTTGCCATCAGCGTAGGTAACCATGAGATGAATCAAGGAAGATGGAATGAAGGACGAATCTCTTGTCTACAAACTAAGACTGTATTCAAAAGCACTAAAAATATTTCTGTCTTGCTCCTACATTACTGCCATGAGAAGGACGGCAAGTGTAGCTTTGTTTGGTGCTGACAGAATCAGCATAATTTTTAACCGACTTCCAGAAGGAGGAGGTTCTCAATTCCATTGGTATGTTTTTTTTATGTATGTACACCGATTACGCTGCGATTTATGATCCGATTTACGTGATTGTTCTTTAGTTTTGATGCGGAATAGATGCCATTTGGTCCCATAAAATGTAACATTGTTTGGCCAAGCAGTTTTAATTTTATGAACATTTATATGTTTATTATGAACATTTTTGTTTACGTATATGATGTAGTTGTAGCTTTTTAGTGCACCTAGGTATTTGAAGTCGGTTTTTATTTTTTGTCCTTCTAGTTATTTAGGGCATCAATTCTTTGTTCAAGGCAAGATCTTATCTGTTATTGTTAATATAACATGTGTAGTTTGTATATCTCTAAAATATACATTCTATCAGTGTTGCTTACAATATAAAATGTCAAGATCACTCCGCGGTTTGACCTGCGGTGTTATTAATATTATATTTTGTGGTTACTGCAACTAGTGGATATAAGTTAGATATAGAATGGAGGAATATTAGTGTATTTTATCTTCATTGCAAGGAAATCAGATGATGATATGAATTTGATTGATTTTAACGATTTCACGACGATTAATTGGTATAAATAATCGCAAGTGCAGCCATTCCTCATCTTATTCCATCATTTGGTAAAAAAAGGCAACGAAGGATAACACACAAAGCAGTACTTAACATTAACTTGGACCAATATTCCGTGCCTCCTCCAATTTTCAAATAAAAGTAACTCCAAACAAACAGTACAAAGAGTCCAAAGTATATTTACACCGTTGTGAATCCATATTTAGCATTTACGCAACCGGCTCGGCTGTGCCAATACTGGGTATGAACGTCACAATGGATAACAGTTCGCGCGTAGGGCTTTCGTCTGTTTTGACATTTTTGAATGCCAATGTTTACGGTTGCGTTCGTTACATATCGCCAGTCTCGTGCGCGTGATTAGTTCAGCTTAGATTTGCGTCATCTTTGGTCATACTGTGTATCTTTCTCACTGTCTGTAGTTATAGCATATGCACCAAGACTTATGTCACGGAATATGTTGATTTTGTCTCTTTCTCTCGTATTAAATAAGAGTGAGTAAGCGAGTGAACCTGTGACAGTCTTGGGCAAGTAAAAAGTCCTGGCACACTGGGACGTCAACGTTCGCGCGTCAAAATATTTTCCAATACCAAAACGAAATTTCTGTCAATATGCATACCAGTGGTAGCCGAGTGGTCCAACGCACGCCTTGCAATCAAAGTGTGCAGGTTCAAACCCCGGCTCGCACCTCTGGGATTTATGTGCGAATCTCATTTTCATCCGAGATTATCACTTGCTATGAAACGGTGAAGGAAAACATCGTGAGGAAACCTGCACGTCTGAGGGAACTTGACTAGTTCTCGATAGATGTGTGAAGTCTGCCAACCCGCACTGGGCCAGCGTGGTGGACTATGGCCCGAATGCCCCTCGCATTGAGGGGAGACCCGTGCCCAGCAGTGGGACGTTAAAAGGGCTGTAGTAGTATGCATAAACTTTGAATTACTGTGGTACAAGCCACGATTCCACGCGTCAAAATTCGCTCGCGCTGTCATTGTTATTTAGTTGAAGAATGATCTTTGTCTGTGATTCAAAACAGTTTGTTTTGGTATGGCAAAAAAATTAACGCGCGAGCGTTGACGCCCCAGTGAGCGGGAGGCCTTTATGATATTTCGTTTAAGATTGATGTTTTCCAATGAGTCAATACAGTTATTTTTCGTATTGTCAAATTTTGCAGTATGCGTCTTGACTCCGCAGTCTGCCAGGGGCTTAATGACTTTCGGATGCATGACCAGAGAACTTCTAAATTTCTAATATCGTCTTCTGCTCGTTCCATAAGCTGTTATTAGGGTAGAAATCGGCGATCCCGTGACACCCCTCCAAAGCGGCGGGTGGTACACCGTGGGTTTTTAGTGGGCATACCGGCACTTTGCCGGGGACTTCTACATACTCCTTCCTTCCTCCTCCCCCGAGGTGGACGGGGATCCATAAAGGATTTTCCCACTAAAAAAAGGGTAGAAAAGTTAGTAGAGCGTCCTGTTCCTTTTTTCTGCAAAAAAAAAACAAATATTGTGACAACCCGGTGAGTTAAGAGCTGGTAACGATGTTTTTCTTCCCATTAACGAGTTTTGGCGTCGTGACAAAATTGCAAGCAGACAATTTTCGCAAAAGCCAAGTACTTACAAACGATTTCATTTGTAATTCTAATTTCTGGCAAATGCTACACAGTATATAATAAATAGTTACAATAAATTAATAGGTACTGATTGTTTTTTTACAACATAAAACAGGCTTACACCTAGTTCGACGCGTAGCAAACAACTATTGTTGTACGAAATCTAAAAGTTAATGTCAATATCAGTTTTTTTTTTATAAAATTCTTTTTTTTGTAAAACAATATAACTGCTTTTTTAAAGAGAAATAATTAAATTAGGTAACCTGTACTACCTGTACCGTATTATTACATTGAAAAAAAAAGATAAAAATTATATGTGATTCAATAAAACAAATCTAAAGCAACAATTACTACAAGCGGAGGTTAATTACAAAATGTTTACAATATCGATTAAGGTCGTTAACATTTTAATTCAATATTTAATGCGTTCGATCGAGATTTTTAACGATTGTTTATTAAATCTCAATCACGAAGGTCGAACCAGAGACAATAAAGTATTTAATCTTACTGTCGGCGTTGGAGGTCATAAACAACAATTATATATCCGATAATAAGGTTGTCATTATTTAGTAAGTATGCTTGTACTGAGTCACGAATCACAATGTATTGATTATAGACCTAACACTATTCTGGAAACAGATCTAGATTAAACGATTCCAAATTCTGACCTTGGGTCCAAATACTTGCGACCAAATTAAAAAGTTGGTCGCTAGTATCTGGACTTTGTCCATACCAAAAAGAAATGTATGCAAGCTTAGAAAAAGGTTAATTTCTACGAAAGTCATCGATGACGCAAGCAAATTTTATATCCTTGTACCATAGAGATTCAATCTTTATTTACATTGACACAGAGTTCGTTTTGGTATTGGTAAAAAAAATACGTTGCCCCTGTGTTGCCAGGGTTTAACGTTTGATCGTTTTGTTATATATTTTTTAATTACTAGGAGTGTAGTCCTGGATGAGTCTTACCTATGGAGTCCCATGGGTTAAGATTTGTAGTCATAAACCTTGACATCAGTTCAAAATAAAAATATTTGAATGTTATTTTTGCATTTATTATGCCAAGTTAACGTAACTAAATTTAAATGGTATCAAGTCGCTTTCTCTCATCATTTTTGACACCGGACTCTAATTAATATTTTGAATAAGTTAATTAATGAATGCGTGCATAAATATATTAAAATAACTCGTCATGAAAGTTTATCAGTTGCACAACATCTGCGCGACAAAAGCTGCCTTCAGGCGAAAGAAGTATCAAGCACTGGTCACACTGGGGTCGAACACTTCAATTTTATTTAAACGTTTAGATTCTATTTTTATAGGATACAATTTTCAAACATAAATGCATCTGAAAATCGGGAAAGACGTTTGGAAATGAATTATTACGTTTGATGAATCCCTCTGCATCCAGTTCTCCAGTAATAGTAGCATGTGCGCCAAGACTAGACTATCTTTCTTTTTTTTAATAAAAAATAGCACAAACTGACATTTCTCTCTGCCAAACTTATGTCCAATATGTTGATCTTGTCTCGATCTCTCAAATAAAATAAGACAGAAAGCGAGCGAGCGAATCCGTGAGAAAGGTCTAGTCTTGGCATGTGTGCTAATCCCATATGGATCTAATAGATGTCATTCAAGACTGACGTTTCGTTTCGATATGTAAGGATACAATTTGCAGGCAGACACAATACCATGTTCTGCTCAATAGCTGTAAATTTCCGATAACACATTATCTATTGATAATACTTACCCGCGATAGATAAATTCAAGGAAATGCACACGCGAAGTGTAATCTCTAAAGTTTACCAAATAGGGAACTCAAACAAGTCCGGCAAACTAAAAAAATCGATAACTCGCTATTTACTGCAGATAGGATGTTCAAACTCAATAAAATTATCGATCGCTTATCGATGTTGTAATAAGTGCAGTTATCGATAAAGTAGGCGGCGGGCGAAGGCGCTTATCGAGCGAGTGGGGCAATCTCGACTCGATTACAGATTCGGGTCGATACACGTGACTTGATGCTATTTTGTTTTTTATTTTGGTTCATTTACTCGGTCTGTTACTTCGTAACGTATTACTGCGGGTGATATCAGAAATGCATTTTGTCTATTACGCTTATACAAATGAAATGAAATTATATCGAGGGGTGTTTGAGGAGGGCTATTTGACTTAAGGCACATTTTTTTAACTTTACCGGAGCGAATACTCATTCGAGGCAGTAAAAATTGCTGATTCAAAATATGTATATAATCGCCCAAAAGTGGCGCTTAGGTCAAATAGCCTTTCACCTCTCGATGTACCTAATTATCATTAAGAATATGAATCAAATTAAAAAACGTCTCATTTGGCTAACGAACCGTAGACTTTACAACGAGATTTTACCCAAAACTGCTCCTATTAAAAAAAGCTTTTTTAAGTTACGTTGCCCCTCTATTAAATTGAGATCAAAAATACATCGGCGAAGTGTGGGTATAGTGCAATGCACCTCTACCTATCCCTTCAAGGAATACATGTAGGTTACGATTGCATCGAACTGATTTAGATTTTTTTGTAAGAATGAATGAATGTAATGAAGTAAGCACTTAAAGGCCTTTACAGAACTAATTTAAATAGTCCATAAGTATAATCGCAACAGGATTTCAAGATCTCAAGCGGGTGACGAGCAGATTGTTCTCCAGAGAAATACTTGCACAATGCCTGCTTTGTTTCTATACGTTTACAAACTTATCTTACGAAACTTAATTAATTAGATGCTATTGTTGTTGATTTAAACTAGTTAAATGTATTCGAGCATGTGTTGTTCGAGCTAGAAACATTTTCGACCTAGCCTATCATTCGATATATTCATTTTAGTTGAAAGTATACCTAAAATTGGTGGTGGGCGCACTACAATGCACCTCGTGATGATGTGAGCGCTTTCAGACTAGTGTATTTTTTTAGCTGTTTCGGCATAGGCGCTTCAAAAAGCTGGGCGCGTACACGGGCTTTTTTTTAAAATATGGAATACACTGTTGGCCGTGAGGTGGCCTTTACAGCTTTACCAGAGTAGTGGCGAGCGCAGAGTGCACTACAACCAAGGCCTTAAGGGCGTAAAAGGGTGGCAACTAGCTCAAGGGCGCCACAGAGGGCACGACCTCGGCTTGGGCAGTTACCGTGAGGGGAGAGGTAGTGACTGTGCTCCTAGGTGCAAAGATGCACCTACGAGCGGAAGATAGGGTTCCTCGACCTCGCCGGCGAGATCGGTGTCTGTTTGAGGCTGGTGTAGGTGTGTTGGTGGCCCTCTCAACGCCCGGGTCGAGGAGGGCGGTGATCGTGTCGGGAGGATTAATCAACACGTGCCGCGGACGGCGGCGACGAGTTGATGATGTGTGCGCGGGGTCTGGCTCGTAATTACCGGCGGCGACAATTAGAGGATTTAAATGCGACGCGGCTGCGTGTGGCAAAAGGCGCCCCGATACTAGATACACGAACTTCGAAAAACGAGCTTATACGCTCGTTTTAAATGCTAGTTATAAAAGTCTTTTAAAATCAAAACATTGTTCTTTTCACGACGTTGCCGCGTGGTCGTGCTTCTTTTTTGGGTGCATACAGTTCGTTTGGGTATCGGCAAAATATAAGTCGCATGCGTTTTGACGTGCGTGTGGCCACAGGGCTTTTTTCTTTTTTTTCTGCACATTTATGTTTTTTTTTTAATTATTTCAATACAGCATAGCCCAAACTGACATTTCTCTCTGCCAAACTGCGCAGCAGTTTGTCGCCAGTTGTTCTCGACAAAAGGGTTATTTATTAGGTTATGCTGTAGGTAATACAATCATAATTGACAAAGAAAATAAAATACAAGGACAGGGTAAAAAAAAACATACCGGCCGAATTGAGAACCTCCTCCTTTTTGGAAGTCGGTTAAAAAAAAGCGTGGAGTTGTTTTCACTAAAGCTTAATTATATGGAACTGGTCTAAACTATATGTAAGGGGCATAATGATGCTTAAAAGCTACTGTACTTAGCAATCTGTACTTTGTACTATACAAACAGTTCATGAACCTTTCCCTTAGAACAAAAATGCTTTAAGTATTTATCTGCTTTATGACGCGGATACAATTATTTCTGAGAATGTTATTTCTGAGAATGTTATTTCTGAGAATGTTTATGTTCAGATAACAAATAAGGATATAGCTGTCAGTGCCAGTCTATGGTCAGCACGTTTTAAAAATAACCGTGACTAAGCCTAATGTGGCGAAGTGTCAATCAACTTTGACATATCGAAGTGAACTTGCAAGTTCCACTTGGACTCGGCTGCCATCTTTTTCATCTTCATCACCCTATTTTATTAATAATGCGTTCTTATTAAATATATTGTTATTGCCACACTAGCGAAATGAAATACTTGCAAATTTTGGTGAAGTCATACCTCATTTTATTACTTATGATTAAATATTGTATTTACATTTAATATCGTTTAAATAAAATTTCACTAAACTCATAAAGCAGGTTTTGCTATTCCATATTCAAAATATCTACGAATCCAATATCTAATCAACTTTTCAAGATCTTGGGTTCTGTAATAAAGACCAAATACTTCAATTAAAAAGTGAAATTTTAAATCATATTCCATTTTGAAATCACAATCGCCAAATTTTCGCGCCGAAACCGCAGTGACGAACATCTCCCGCCACTTAGCTGTTTTTTTTTAAACCTTACGTCCATGTGGCCAATGCCCCAGTGGTCGGCATTTCACGTTTTGGCCCATACATTAGCGCTGATGCCGGTTATGCTCAAGGCGTTTTAGAGATTTCCGATAAATATCGATATCTTTAGTAAAACAAGATTTATCGATGAACATCGTTGTTAAGTAGTGATTTTTGTTTCCATTTTCAAATGCTATTTAAGTAATGTCGTTTACACAACCTTGATTTAGTGTCAAACTGAATGTCAGATCGTCTTTTTTAAAATGCGTCTTATTTAGTATAGGTCACAAAATTAAAGTTAACGAAGCATACATTTACAATTTTGCGATCTCTATCAGTACCCACTAATGTTAAGTGTAATGTCAAGGTCAAGTTATGGAGCGGATCGTATTTATACCGAATATCGTTCTGACTCACTCACATTATTAGACATTTATGTCCGTTCTCACTACTAATAGCGGACGCCTTAATGTGATGCTATGTTAAGTAGTTGCCTAGCGTAAAAACATTGTTCATCAAACGTTAGTCGATGACTAGAGATCCTATAGCCACTTCTACACCTAGCCGGCAACGGGTAAGTATCTCTAAATTTGGTTACATTTGAAAGTCATTCGAGTCTCTAACACCCGGGGAATATTCATAATATTGAAACGCCAAAAACGCTAGTTGATAACGGAATGGGAAAATTATCAATAAGAGTCGTATATTGAAAAGCAAACAGTAAAACTGAAGTTTTTGCTTGGGCGTCTCCTTACATTAGACGTCAATTAATTTGGCGTCACTTTACTTGCCGTTTTAGTGAAAACGGGCATTAATATAGTTTTTTTTTATTTTTATTTTTTGTTTTTTATAGCTACTACCCAATATATCTCTAAGTTTCGCAGCAAAAGTAATTCTTTTGACGGTTGTTGTAAGCCAGTGTATTTTTCTTTGGATATCTTTTAATTAGCTTAATTCGAACTACGAGAGGTAACCGTTCGGGACTTTGTTTGTTTACATGACTCTCAAATATTTTGAATCAAATAATAAGTCGGTTATTAGTCACAAACCATGCCTTTCTTGCCCATTCTTCTCCATAGGAAATGCATTCCGAATGGGTGGTAGATATACTATTTTTACTATTTATTGACGATTCATAAGTGCCTGTATTGGTTTATATGAATAAAAAATATTCTGATTCTGATTCTGATTCAAACAAACAAAAGTGTAAAAAAAACTTCTGTTTTGCTGAATCAATAATTTATTTAAGACTAGCTGTGCCCGCGACTTCGCCCGCGTGCAATTTAGGGAGATTACCCGGAAATATGGATATTATGTTTTTCCCGCGGAACCCTAATGCTTTTTCTAAAATTAAAGTAGCTTAAGTTACGCCTTGGAACGTCAGCTATCTGCCAGTGAAAGCCCCATTGAAATCGGTTCAGCCGTTTAGAAGTTTACCTCAAACAAACAGACAGACAGACAGACAGACAAAAATTTTTAAAATTGCGTTTTCGTTATAGGTATCGTATATACTTTCATACGCATTTGGTAAAAAAGTGTTATTTTGATATTACAAACAGACACTTCAATTTTATTTATTTGTATAGATGTATAGATATAGATATATACAGGGTGTTTCAGAAGTCCAAAATAATACTTTGACGTTTGCATCAGTATCGAGTATACAACTGAATGGTATAAAAATTTTATAGAAATTTGACCATGTTTTTTCAACTTTTTTTTGTCGGCACTTTCTCTAACTCGTCATATCTCGAGTTTCATAGAAAATTTTCATGTTCTGTTTTGTGAATATTGATAGTCACTCCTCATAAGTATAGTTTACACTGCTGAATAGGGTTATGGATGTACCCAAAGGCCAGAACACGATACGTGTGACAAATATTCAAAGGTCTATAACTCAGAAACTATGATAGTTATGTATAATCTGTCTTCACTAAGCATCCACATATGAGCTACCGTATATGTACCTAAAGTATTATTTCGGACTTCTGATACACCCTGTATATATATATATATATATGTATGTATGTATAGAAGATATAGACTACCGGCCCGTCCCGTCTTCTACCGGGTGGACATACATTTTTAAACATTTTGGGATAGATTAATATATCCTATGTTACTCAGTGATAATGTAGCTTCCTAACGGCAAATTATTTTTTGAAATTGGTCCAGCAGTTTTTAAGTTTATTCGTTACGCACAAAAATACAAATCTTTCCTCTTTATTATATTAGTATAGATGTCATAGAAGAATAAATGACAATATACTTGCCAGTATGTCAAATTATTACAGTTTATCGTTGAGTTATCGTTATAAAAACGAATATTTCGTATAAATATATAAACGATTCGTTTCTCGTAGAGCGTGTAACGTTTCGTAACGTTTCTGGTGCATTACTTACGGAAAGTTTTTATGGTACTAGCAGTGGTAGCCGAGTGGTCGAACGCACGCTTTGCAATCAAAGTGCGCAGGTTCTATCCCCGGCTCGCACCTCTGGGTTCCATGTGCGAATCTCATTTTCATCTGAGATTATCACTTGCTAAGAAACGGTGACGGAAAACATCGTGAGGAAACCTGTGTGCCCGGTATAATGGCAATAGGCTCGCCCCCTATTACATTGGGACCAAAATACATCGGCGAAGTGTGGGCGCACTGCAGTGCACCTCTGCCTACCCCTTCGGGGAATACAGGCGTGATGATGTATTATTAGTTTTTATGGTTTTGACGAGTCGTTAACTCGTTAAAAAATTACGCTCCGTTAGCAAAACCACCCGTTTGTAGAGGACTATAAGAATTAAATATTATTTACGTAATATAGCAACTGTATGTATTTCTTACGTCATATTATGTATATCAGACATTACTCGGCAACATTTTTTTTTCTTAGTAAAATAAACATTATCAAATTACATTCATTTCCGTTTATATTACATTACATACAGTGTTTGGTAACTGTCAGCAATATAAAGTTATTGCGCAAAGCCCTGTGCACACAGGCGCGTCTAAACTCGCGCGATCACCTATATGCCAATACAAAATGAACTGTATTAATTTATAGATGAAGCACATTTTTTAGGGTTCCGTACACAAAGGGTAAAACGGGAACCATATTACTAAGACTTCGCTGTCCATCCGTCCGTCCGTCTGTCACCAGGCTGTATCTCATGAACAGTGATAGTTAAACAGTTGAAATTTGATGATGTATATCTGTTGCCTCTGTATCAATAAATACTAAAAAACAGAATAATATGAATATTTAAGGAGACAAACGTAATTATTTTACCGTTTTTATAGATAATGGTACGGAACCCTTTGTGCGCGAGTCCGACTCGCACTTGGCCGGTTTTTTCAATGTTCAACAAGTTTCAACAAATTTTGATCTGCGGTCGCGTGGCTTACCACTGTAATTTAAACTTAATATCTATTAATTCAGAGTACATTTTTAAAAGAAGTCAAGTAAATTCGCTCGTTGCAATAAATGCAGTGTTACAGTGATATGATATAACAATTAAACAATACTTCATCATCATTGAGTATAATTGACATTGACAAGTTTAAATGGTGAGAAATGATTGGTTATTTTATTAGCAATTAGAGCCCATTGTGTACGTCGGTGTGATTTGAAATGGAAATGTTTAAAAAAACCGGCTAAGTGCGAGTTGGACTCGCGCACTAAGGATTCCGTACCATGATCTATAAAAACGGCAAAAACATCACGTTTATTGTATGGGAGCCCCTTTATTTATTTTTAAAGTGAATAATATGACTCAATATTCTGTGAATATTTCAAGCGTCTACCTGTTGCCGTTATCAATATCAAGCAAAAAAATAAACAGTTTTGTTGTATGGGAGTTCCCCTTAAATAATTATTTTATTCTGTTTTTTTAGTATTTGTTGTTATAGCGGCATCATAAATACATCATCTGTGAAAATGTCACCTGTCTAACCATCACGGTTCATGAGATACAGCCTCACCTGGTGGCACGGAACACAGAACCCTAAAAAAGTAGTGCTCTGTGGCCCAAATTTACTTGGCATTGAGTGTGCCCGGCATAATTAAATTAGGACCAAAAACGTACTAGCGAAGTCTGAGTTCACTACAATGCACCCCTGCCTACCCCATCGGAGGCGCGATGATGTTTATTTAGTATTGTATTGTAATGGATCTGTCAAAAAGTTGTTGTAAAAAAAAAGTACCGTCAATATATTTCGCTAGTGTGTACCTACTTACTGTAAGTTCTTTAATATTGTAAGTACCTACTGTAGGTATTGTGGCCGCCGTCCGCGGCACGTGCTGATTGATCCTCCCGACACGATCACCGCCCTCCTCGACCCGGGCGTTGAGAGGGCCACCAACACACCTACACCAGCCTCAAACAGACACCGATCTCGCCGGCGAGGTCGAGGAACCCCCTCTTCCGCTCGTAGGTGCATCCTTGCACCTACGAGCGCAGTCACTACCTCTCCCCTCACGGTAACTGCCCGAGCCGAGGTCGTGCCCTCTGTGGCGCCCTTGAGCTAGTTGCCACCCTTTTTTCCGCCCTTAAGGCTTTGGTTGGAGTGCACTCTGCGCTCGCCACTTCTCCGGTAAAGCTGTAAAGGCGGCACCACGGCCAACAGTGTAAGTCCTTAAAAATAAATGTAGGTATTGTGGGTTACTGCAGATATGTCAGTGGATAGCTCGTTATCTGATTTGCTATTGAATCAGAATCAGATTTTTTGTATTCATGTAAACCAATACAGGCACATAGGAATCGTCACTAAACATTAATAATAGTATCTCTACCAAACATTCGGAATGCATTTCGTATGGAGAAGAATGGGCAAGGAACTCCATGGTTACTTTTTTCCAATAAGGATTTTTGTATGTGTTTTTCTTAATTACTAATTATACAATCTATACATTCTCAATACACAATTTAATAACTACACAAACTACGGTCTGTGCAATATTTGAAGGTGACTGATAGATATATAATTTGATATATTGTTTGTTTCAGGTAATACTCTTAAAAGAATACATGGACATAATAACTCATCTGTGACTTATATTCGTCACAACGTTCCAACGTATTGTAAGTAAGTGAATGCTAACATTATTGGTCAAAACATGTGAGGTGCCGAAACATTTTTGGCTACCTACTCATTTCAAATATTTAAGAGGAACGAACCGTTAATTATAACGTACAACTGTCGTTACAGATTTCGTGTTACAAATCCTACTACTACATCCCTTTTAACGTCTCACTGCTGGTCACGGGCCTCCCCTCAATGCGAGGGGGATCCAGGCTATAGTCCACCACGCTGGCCCGGTGCGTGTCGGCAGACTTCACACATCTATCGAGAACTAGTCAAGTTCCCTCAGACGTGCAGGTTTCCTCACGGTGTTTTACAAATCCTACTTCCTACTAATCGTATTTCGTACTAATATTACTAATACTCCTACAGCCCTTTTAACGTCCCACTGCTGGGCACGGGCCTTCCCTCAATGCGAGGGGGATTCGGGCCATGGACTATGGCCCGAATCCCCCTCGTACTAATATTATAAATGTAAAAGTGTGTGAGGATGGATAGATTGATAGATGGATAGATATATAGATGTTTGCTTGTTTCACACAGATACTGCACGGATTTTGATGAAACTTTACAGTATTGTTGTTTATACATCAGTGGGGTTAGCACACATGTCGCGACATGACCTTTGTCACGGATTCACTCGATCACTCTCTGTCTATTTTCGTACGAGAGAAAGAGACAACATCAAGATATTCCGTGACATACCTACGTCTAGTCTTGGCGCACATGCTACAACTACTGAATAACATATAGCTTATAAATTATTATGATATTGAATAATCAAAATCTGCGCGGACGAAGTCGCTGGTAGAAACTAGTATTTCATTGAACAGTTTTGACTAACACCTCGTTGTTAACTTAACGTTCCGTTAGCGAAACGAGACGTTTCTTGTATATAGGAATCGGACATAAGTGAGTAAGGCGCCAAATTGTGGGTTAAACCGAATCACACGCACTTTTAACACGACAATGTGTTCGCTCGTGCGTCCGCTAAGAAATAAGGTCACGACTTCGATTACAGATTGGGCGCACTTGAAAGCCCTGCGCAAACAGACGCGTCAAGACGCTTGCGGTTTTTTTTAAATACCAAAACGAACTGACCCCTTCCTATCACCTGTCTTGCAGCAATGTTTTAATATTATTTTCAGTTTTCGGCAGTTAACCCAGCACAAAATCTGCCAAAAATGTACAGTTAGGTATTATTGAAACAAAACTGTATTCACTAATAGAAAAAGTTTATTTCACGAAATGATGAAATTTTATTGGATTTAGATGAGGAATGAACGCACCTGCGGTTAACGGTTTTTATGGCAACGTCGATAAATTAATAGCAGGGACAAATTAAAAAATACACATTATAAATAAAGGATGTAAAACAGTTATGAAGATAGCGGATGAATCCTAGAAAAAGATAATTCCTCAACGAAGTGACATTGATAGCGCGAGCGAATTTTGTGTCTGTTTTTATGTGTCGATACAGTTCGTTTTAAATAACATAAAGGTAAAAACCTTTTTAAAAACAAGCTTTTATTTAAATGTCATTACCATTAATTTATTTTGTATTTTTTAGTTATTTGGATTTAATGTGATGTTGTATTAGTTTTCGTGTTCTCCTCAGCAAGCCCTTTCATTACCCATATCGTGGTAGTGCAGAAAAAATAACTAGTAGAAAAAGTAGAAAAAATGACGTCACATAGCTAAGCATGCTTAGCTATGTGACATCTTTATATTTCCAATGCATGCATTGTCATCCAAAGTAAGCGTGTATACCAAATTTCAGCTCAATCGGTTAAAGATAACTGATTTAAAATTCAGTTACAAGATTCCACCCGGACATACATAGTGCGAGCGAATTTTGTGTCTGTCTCTGTGTCAATACAGTTCGTTTTAATATGGCAAAAAAATTTACACGCGAGCGTCAATGCCTTAGTGTGCGTTATGCCTTATAAAGGCCGCAAAGCAGCTAAGGTTAAGAAGGTTATTTTTAAAGTGAGAAGTCAATAAATTACTAACAGTGCGATAATCATGAGCGCTGTTGCATTTTGCTATGGCATTTTCCCCTGTCCTCGTGTACAGCTGCGAATAGAAAAGGCTTGTCTTTTTATGTCATTGCTATCTTGTTTGTAACTATCAATTATACAGGATGTTGCACAAATCTATACTTCTATACTAATATTGTAAAGAGGAAAAAAAATGTATGTAACGAAATAAAACTATTTTACGGACTCTATCGCGTTTATTTACTATTTTATTTTCCCGACGTTCAATAAAAAAATTTAAATAAACGCGATAGAATCCATAAAATAGTTTTATTTCAATGTATAGTATTCTCGTAAATATAAGAAAACAATATGTATGTAACGAATCAATTTCAAAACTACTAGACCGATTTCAAAAAATATTTTGCCGATAGAAAGCTACATTATCACTGAGATACATAGGCTATGTTTATTTATCCCAAAATGTCTAAAAAATATATTCACCCGTGCGAAACCGGGACGGGCCGCTAGTCTGAAGTAATATTAAATAAACATACGAGTATACAGTAGCTATTATGTTGATGTATAGTGAAGGGAGACTGTACTTAACGATCATAGTCGGGTTACACACGGCACATCCATAAATATATTAAATGGTGTTAACTAAACTAACGAGCAGCGGCTACTAATATTTATTCAACAGATCATTAATTACATTTCCGCATAAACCTCTCAAGAGTATTAAAAAAACAGCAATTTTTATTTTCTAATTTTGAAAAAAAATCTTTAGGTCAGTTATATACCCCGATGCTCATGCGGACGTTAAAGTATTGTATTTTTTTAGACTTATGTAACAACCTGTATAATATTTGTATGCCTTTTATGCAGGGAATGTTTGTATTGTAAAATTTCAATGTTATCAACTGATTGAAGCTGATAGCTTTTAATAAGCAGTAGCGGCGACCAGTACAAGATTAATTTGCGAAATATCGGTGCACTGCAGTACACCCCTGCGTGGAAGAATAAGCGTGATGATGTGTATTTGAAGTATCAAAGGGTTTCCTTTAAATTATTAAATGAAATTAAAATAGCAGTGGTATGGGATTGCTAGCCAGACGGTAGGACGTCCGCTCTGAAAGTTAGGGGTGCAAGTTCAAGTCCTGGGCATCACTTCTAAGATTTTCATGTGCGGATGTAATTTTCAATAATTATTTCCACTTGCTGAACGGTAAAGGAAAACATTGTGACGAAACTGGCACGCATACAGAAAGGCGTGTGAAGTACACCAACACGCACTGGGCCAGGGTGGTGGACTGTAGCCCAAATCTCCCTCGTAATGGCCATAGGTTCGTCCCGTATTACATTGGTACCAAAATACATCTGCGAAAAGTGACTGTACTACAGTTCACCTCTGCCTACCCCTTCGGGGACAGGCGTGATGATGATATATTAGAAATAGCGCAGTTTAGATATAATAATAATAAAGCCCTTTTCTTCCGAATTCGCTACAGCTTAGTCGATACATATTTTAAAATTTTGTTAAAGTACGTCTCGCAATTTGGCGTGCCTCTTGGCATAGGCCTCCTCCAGCTCTATCTCTCCTCTGGTCCAGTATGGCCCCAAGGTTAGACGGATATCTTCATTCCATCTTGTTTTTGGACGCCCCTGTCTTCTAGTGTTCTTTCTTGGGTACCATAAGGTCACTAGTTTGCTCCATTTGTTTATTTTGCAACGTAGCATATGTCCTGTCCAACCCCACTTTAGATGCTCTATACGATTTATTATATCGGCTACTTTAGTTTCCCTTCTTATTTCAGAATTTCTGATTTTATCACTGAGTATGATTCCCAACATGTTCCTTTCCATTGCCCTTTGTGTGCTAGCTAGTCTTTCTCTAATATAACAGGTTATTATTAATCAAAACAAGATTTAGATTTTCTAAATATAACATTATGAAGTGTCTGTAGCAATCTTAACATATGACCTCTAAACTACTATTCTGATATATATTTCGCCTTAATACGTTTTTAATTAGACCAGTCTCTGCCTCCGATTATATTGATTGATGGCTCGCTACCTGGTCTCACAAATCATTATTACGGCGTTGGTTATACGTTATTAAAGTGGTAGCCTATAGCATTAGTCTCGCACCCTATTACGTTGGAACCAAAATGCATTGGCGAAGTGCGGGTACACTGTAGTGCACATCTGCCTACCAATTCGGGGAATACAGGCGTAATGATGTATTTTATATTTGGTAGCCTGCCCTGTAGCATGACCGCGTTTTATTTGTTTTAACTGTCAAATTTGTTGAGAAAATGACGTCACTTCGAGCTTTTTGTACTGGATATGGCTGGGTGTGACGTAATTTTCTCGACAAATCTGACAGTTGAAAGAGATAAGACTTATGTCTACACGGTCATGCTAAGGGGGCTGGGTTGTAGAATGTACGCCTTTGATTAAAGGGGTTCTGGTGCAAAACCCGAGCTCGTACCTGTGGGATTTTCTGATTTGATTTCTTTGGTACAAGCCACGTCCACGCGTTAAAATTCGCTCGCGCGGTCAATGTCTTTTTATATGAGTCAATACTGCGCCATAACACCATCTGTCTGCAGCAATGTTTTTAATATAACTTTCAGTTTTTGGACAGTTATTACTACTACTACTACAGCCCTTTTAAAGTCCCACTGCTGCGCACGGGCCTCCCCTCAATGCGAGCGGGATTCAGGCCATAGTCCACCACGCTGGCCCAATGCGGGTTGGCAGACTTCACACATCTTTCGAGTACTAGTCTAGTTCTCTCAGACGTGCAGGTTTCCTCACGATGTTTTCCTTCACTGTTTCATAGCAAGTGATAATCTCGGATAAAAATGAGATTCGCACTTATATCTCAGAGGTGCGAGCCGGGGTTTGAACCTGCACACTTTGATTGCAAGGCAGAGGTGCACTGCAGTGCGCCCACACTTCGCTGATTCCAAAGTGGATATCGTCAAAAATTGTCGTTTAAGTCAAATACCCTTTCACCCCTTGATTTTATTCTGGTGTTTAAACAATAATACTGTAAAGTTTCAACAAAATGGACTCAGTAGTTTTTGCGTGAAAGACTAACAAACATCCATCCAGCCATCCTTGCAAACTTTCACATATATAATATTAGTAGGATATCCCCAGACAATATACCTTATTGCCCCTGTAGTGGAGTTTAAAATCATTTGAATAACAAATAATAATTTACTTGTACATCGATGTAATGAGTCGTTATCGTGAATAAAATCAAAACAAACTACTCAATGTATGCCCAACAATGTCTCCGAAAGCATTTAGAGTTATTCATTATGAATATTATGATGTATGTAATGCGCGTATTTTAATACAATGGATCGTAATTTGTATATTTGTATAGGGCGCGTTCACATTGTATTTGATACACTGCGATTGCGACTCGCGATTTCCGATTTTTGTGTGACATATCAATGAAACTAGTCTTATTTTTTTATAAAATCGGTCTAGCCGTTTGGGATTTTACCTTAAATAAACACGTTCAGAAAATTTTAAAATGCGTTTTCCTTATCAGTATCGTACATAGATAGGTACTTTTCTATGCATTTTTTATGAGATAGGGAGGCAAACGAGCAGACGTTTCACCTGATGGTAAGTAATAAACGCCGCCCATGGACACCAGCAGGGGCATCGCAAGTGCGTTTAGTACAGATCCATTATTTTCAAATTACAGACACACACTTCAGTTTTATTAACTTGTCTTATGCTAAAGCTTAATGTTATTTCTAAATGCATTGATGTCTGGCAGGCAATGCCTTTAACTTTGCATTTCTCAAGTATTCTTTACGTTAAAAAATCATTTCACAAAATAATTAGTAAGCACTTGACAATTACAGTTGTTGTATAGTAGTAAGGCGTCAAATGTATGCGTCACTTAGAGTTAGTTATAACGAGGTGCCATACAATTATTCCTAGTCTTCGATGCACTGTTTTAAGTTATCAACAAAAAAATAATGTAATTAAAAAAAAAAAACAAGCTTTTATTTAATTGCCCTTAGTTTTTGTGTTCTCCTCAGCAAGCCCTTTCATTTGATACCCATACTGTGGTAGTGCAGAAAAAATAACTATTCCGCCATCTTGGATGATCCGCCATATTGGAATTAGAATGACGCCACATAGTTAGGCATATATTGTCATCCAAAATAAGCGTGTATACCAAATTTTAGCCCAATCGGTTAAAGATATATAAAAAAAAAGGATATAAAATTCAGTTGCAGGATTCCACCCGGACATACATACGTTGCAAGCTAATATAAAGCTTGTAAAATAGGCCATGACTGAACAAAAAAACAGGAACTCACTTAGGTACCTAATAATTGTACCAGTTATGAGTGTCGATCACGTAAACAACAGGAACAGGCACAGAAAAGTGAATCTCGTTTATCTAGTGTATAGGTCGATTTCATGGAAATCAATGCGTGCAAATAATAACAGGTTTTAGAAATCGTGGTAATACTTCCACAGTTTTATGTGAATTTATTTCATTCATTTAGTGTGAAAATATTTTAATGCCTCGCTTGCTTTCCCATGACTAGCAATATGTTATCAATTCATCACGTTTAAACAGAACAGGACATGCTTTTTTTTATATGACTACGCTGTTGGCCCTTAGGTGGCCTTTACAGCTTTACCGGAGGAGTGGCGAGCGCAGAGTGCAATCCAACCAAGGCCTTAAGGGGGGAAAAGGGTGGCAATTAGCTCAAGGGCGCCACAGAGGGCACGACCTCGGCTTGGGCAGTTACCGTGAGGGGAGAGGTAGTGACTGCGCTCCTAGGTGCAAAGATCCACCTGCGAGCGAACAGGACATGCACCCTTAGCATGACCATAAGTTTTATCTCTTTTATCTGCCAGATTTGTCGAGAAAATTACGTCACTTTGAGCTTTTTGTACTGGACATGGCTCGGTGTGACCTCATTTTCTCGACGAATCTGACAGTTGAAAGAGATAAAACTTATGTCTACGCGGTCATGCTACAGGGTCAGGGCTTTAGTAACTGTAAATTTTTGGAAGATTTTAACTGTCAAAAACTGAAAGTTTTATTAAAAACATTGCTGCAAGACAGTGGCTAAGGGGGCTGTTCCAGTAATTACTGTATCACTTCATAGACATTTGTATCTATAAAAGCTATTACTGTATTATTTGTACGTTATGTCGCACAAGAAATTATTTCTTTGTAAGCGCGTCCTTACAACAGATGTTAAAAGCTCGATAACTCCTTTGTCATTACATCTCATTACGTCTTGTTTCATTCATAACCAATTATAGTTGTTTATTTAGATATAAACCTATCAATAGGTATATATTATTGATAGGTAAATATATACATGTTAGTATTGATACCCGTCTCGATGGTAGGTAGAAGCCAATTATTAACTACAGTACAATCTCACTAATCCGGCACTATTAAAAACCTGAGGGTGCCGGATTATTGGAATGTTCGGATTACTGGATTATACAGAAAAAACATAATGAATAAAATAAAGCACTTCATTAAAAGAATATAATGTAATACGTATGTACATATGTGTTTTTGTTTGACAATTTTTATTGTAACTGTAACATATCTCAATCTCTCTCTCATCTCGCACATAGGCGTAGAGGGGTGAGGGAGGCGCGGGCGGAGGGTGCCGGATTATTGGACGTATCGGTCTATTGAAGTGCCGGATAAGTGAGATTATACTGCACTTAATTTCAAATCACTTCAAAAAAACAAAAACCTTGCTTTGTATTTACCTTTTTTCGCCCAACAACACTCATTGCAAACTGACTTATAATAGGGAAGAACGGGGAGGTGAACTTGGTTACTCCCAGAAAATAACCATTGTAATATAGAAGCCGCTACTATCTGGTGCAGTATCCCGAGCTGCCTACACTCAAACCGCTATATCGTGTGGAAATCCTCATTGGCTCGCGCACGCCCCAAGGGAGACGTAGGGGTTGTGCCGGAATAAATTGGAATGCCTTACCGGCTAAAACCACACGTTGACATTCCTCTGCTTTGTGGAGGAGCCACGGAAACGCTCTCGCACTCGTCCGCGACTCCACCAGCGGCCATCCACGCGAGCATACTCTGCGTGGATGCCGCCTCTACACGGCGGTGTAGGTCACACTACGCCGCCGTCCTCCTCAGGGTTGCATTCGTTGTTGAGTCCGAAATACCCCGTTCGTTCCCCTAGCGACCGGGGATGGGTAAGCAGAGCCCCCGCTCCTTGTGTCCGCCACCCCAAAGGTTCCCCTAACAGATAATATAGTAGGGGGAATCAATAAATTTGCGTGCCAGTTATCTTTGGCAGACATACAACGCGAGGGTTTTATAAAGTGCACAAGCGACAAGCACCCCGAGTTACACTTAAACCACTATACCAACCTGTCGTGTACTATAACTACTCCTATAAAAATAAACTCCCATTAAATGGTGGTCATAAAAACCGATTTGACACAGAATCAGTTTATTACTTTTCAATCAACACTCAGCCGCTATCAACGCTAAACAAACTATTTAAACAACCGTAACACCACAAACCGTATAATTGCTCACACGAAACATAACGAATATTATAAATATTTGTTAAAACTTCAAGCGTTGGTTTTTAAATTTAACTATTATTTATACAATACTTAAGCAGTGTTAGCAGAGGTGGTAGAACGCCGCCCGCCTTAAGCGCGACACTTTTGGGCGATATTGACTTATGTACATAGCTGGAATAAGCGATTATTTTTGCGTCGAAGGAGTATGCACTCCTATAAAGTTAAAAAAAAATCGCTCATGTCGAATAGCCTTTCACCCCTCGATATTGAATAATGATTACCACTTGCTGAACTATGTAGGCAAAATCATGAGGAAACCTGCACGTCTTTAGAAAGATGTGTGAATTTCACGAACTAGCACCGAGCCGGCGTGGTGGGTTATGGCCAAAATCTCGGGAATGTTCTCGGTATAATGGCTATAGGCTCGCTCCTATTGCGATCAGAATACACCGGCAGTGTGGGGCGCTGCAGTGCAGCTCTGCCTTCCCGTGCGGGGAATACAGGCGTGATGATATATTTATAAATAAAGATTACTCTGACAATTATATCCCAAGCACGTTCAACTGATGACGCTATCAAAAACAAAACACTATAAATTGTTTAGTTTTTGTGCATTAGCATAACAAAACATTATAATTATCGGTGCTTTAGTTACTGTACTACTTGTGCGTAGTAATCGCTCCACTCGTTGTGGGGAACAACAAAAAATTCTACTCTATGGTTATTTTTTGCGTCGTCACGGCTGAGATCACATTTTAATATCAACGGAATACGTATGGAGCTCTGTAGAGATATTTTTTATTTGTCAAAGCTTTGTAGGTTGTTGTTCGTGCTGGTAGAGCAGTTTCTATGTAAACAAGTAATAATGGTCAAGAAATAGTGCTACCTTCGCCATTTTTTTTCGCATAAGACCAAGTATAAAATGTAGCGTCGTCTTTCTTAGACTTGTAACGTCAAAAACTTCTATAATTATACTAGTGACAATATTAACTTTCTTTTGAATTTGTAGAGTCAGATTTTTCGTCTTATTAGCACCATCTCTATAGAGTTAATTGATTATCACAACTATTTCCATAGAATGGTCATGTTTTTAAAAGAATGGTACCTGCTTATTTAAGTATGTAGCGTTACACAAATGCATATAACCCGTAGCTCTCAATTAACTCTCTTTAGAGCTGTAGAGTTTAAGAATTAAAAAAGTTTTAGTCAATAAAAGAATCGATTAAAGTGAAATTCACATGTGTATAGGACCTTTTCTGGGTACAACAACTATTTTTAAATAACAGCTTTAATCTAATGTAAATATCATTGTGGTAAAGATTTTATAACGTTTTCATGTAAGTCAACATACACAGCATACACACATTTCTCACTGAATTCCCGTTATAACACACTTAAGAGTCCCACAACGTTATTTTCCATGAAAATCCAATGTGTCAAATCACTTTTTTTATGTTCCCTCGTTCCATTTCTAACAGTTTGTCAAATAAAATAGTGGAATGACGTCCACGGCCAATGAATGTCAATGTTTATCATCAGCTACACTTTTATTTGGCTCATAACTGCTTTGATCAAAAGCGTAGGTACCTATCACCTGAGTGTCACTTGGAAGTGATAAAATCTGCATTTTATCGAAACGGGTCGGGTGACAGGAAAAACTTAATATTACTATTACAGCCGTCAACAGTTGTTGTTGCCGATTTTTTTGATGTGCCCGACTACTGTAAAAAAGCTTCCGTGGTGCTTTTCTCATTTCTGGGGCATTGTGATTTTTTTTATCTGTAAATATTTACTTTTTAGGGTTGTTAGGAGGTGATAATAATTGCATATTTTCAACGATTATTGATACTAAAAAGCGTGAAAAAATTTTTTTTAACAAAAAACAAATACCGACTTCAAAAACCCACCTACTCCAAATGTAATGAATTATAAGGTTACTTTTAGCTTTTAATGCACCTAGGTTTTTGAAGTCGGTTTTTGTTTTTTGTTAAAAAAACATTTTTTCGATTAAATTCGTGCGGGTTCCAAGACAATTCATCTGTTCCCCAGGACTCGCGGAGTGTCAAACCTCGGTGTCTTCAATGGATACCGCTGTCGATCCTGGCTTACAAGAGTAACAGTGGTGGAAATGTGTGGCGGGGTTAGTCCTAATATCAAAAAAATAAATAAAGAAATCTAATTCAATTTCTATGTATGGATATTAGATGCATAGAATGTAAAATAAGTAGATACTATTAAATCACCTGTTTCCTCCGAGCTGTACTCTGATTCATTGCGGTCAAGGTAAACTTCATGTTATTCTTCTGAGAATATTCACTTCAAATATTATTCAAGTATATATAACTGGTACGTGCGGTAAAATTACAAAAAAAAGTTATGCGATTTTTTTTATTATTAAATGCCAGATGACGTCACAAAGTCGTGCCGAAATCAACAGGAAAAGCCGTGTGCAAGCGAAATGCAAGAACCTTTTAACGCTTGAGCGACAAGCAAGAGCAATTTACTCCTAACACACAAATACCGTGGTTTAAATTAAAAGCGAGAGCAAAAAACTTTTTTGTCACTTATTTAAAATCATCTCAAATGGAGTCACCATTTGAGAGCTATCAAGAGTTATGATTAATTAAATTTTTTTCTACTTTTTTGTGGCAGATTTTTGCTTCGACTTTATTATACACATTGATTAAAAATATAACCAAAAATAATTATATAGAAAACTCTTTATTTATTGTTTTCATTTCATTTATTACCTACTTAGTGGAAACAAATAATAATATTTATGTTAATTAATTTAAGTAGCAGTGGTAGCCGAGTGGTCGAACGCACGTCTTGCAAATCAAAGTGTGCGGGTTCAAACCCCGGCTCGCACCTCTGGGATTTATGTGCGAATCTCATTTTCATCCGAGATTATCACTTGCTATGAAACGGTGAAGGAAATCACCGTGAGGAAACCTGCATGTCTGAGGGAACTTGTCTAGTTCTTGATAGATGTGTGAAGTCTGCTAACCCGCACTGGGCCAGCGTGGTGGACTATGGCCTGAATCCCCCTCGCATTGAGGGGAGGCCCGTGCCCAGCAGTGGGACGTTAAAAGGGCTGTAGTAGTAATTAATTTAATATTTACGCTGCAAGTAATGTTTACATAGTTACATAGCTTTGGGATGAAGAATAATTAAAAAAAAGTAGATATTATTTAAATGTAACGTATAGACAAAATATTTCTGTTGACACTGTATTACCAAAAGGTAAAATCAAAATCAAATTTTTTTTTATTCGTGTAGGCCAAAAAGCACTTACAAATAGTCAGATTTTACCACCGGTTCGGAATGCTGCTTCCACTGAGAAGAGCCGGTAAGAAACTCAATGGTTACTCTTTTCAAAATGATAATTGCGAGTAATACATTCTCAGGAGCAGCAATGCCTTGAGACCAGACACCACCTTTGCCACAATACTAGAGAAGAATTATACTCACCGCAGTCTAATATTTAATACAAATATAGTCTTTACGCTTAGGAAGCTAGTACAATAAGGTGCGTCTACTCCCATTTACAATGAAGGGATTATTCTAAACCACAGATGGTTATCGAAATAATTGCTTTGGTATGATGCCTTCAACGCAGTATGGGAGAGAAGATAGTAAGTCATTAAGAGATAAATGGTTGGACCAGTCCTCGCAAGAAGCACCCGTACACGAGCATGACTTGAGGAGCAGCGATCACTCTCCTCAACCATATTCGAGGGAAGAGGGTGACCCGCCTCCCGGTATATAGTTGCAATGCTACTGGCAATGCTTGTAAGTTTCAAAAGGGACATATTATTTATTGTTGTATTGCATTATACATTTATAAAATCGTTTGTCAAGTAGAATTTGCTTTAGGGTTATGAATTGCACCACGCCAACTGGTTTTAAGAATATCAGCAATAACGCCGTAATAACTCAAGCGCTCAATATTTTGAAGTGTCGCACGATAAATATACCATTTATTTTAAATTATTCCTAGTCGGCTAAATATAACTTTAAATAAACAATAATTATATTATTACGATGTTTTTGCAAAGTCATTCTATTGTTAATGGTTATAAAATAGGTAGGTAATTAAATAAATTATCTAACAATTAGGACTTTTTACTGGTCACAATCTTATGTATCCGAATTGACAGCTAAGAAAAAAAAAACAATGTAACTTTGTATTAAATCAGTGAGACAGTAACTGATTGAGCTTGTTTGTTAGCGCAATACTTTATTTGAAAATGTACTCTGTTTCAATAATTATAAATATTGAATTTCCGTGGTAAAAGCTAAGCGACCACACGTCATATCTCTCTCGTAATAACATTTCATTGAAAAATGTGCTTTTTCTATGACTTATTACAGTTCGTTTTTGTATTGGGGAAAAAATGGTCGCGTGCTTTTTGATTCGTCTACACTGTAGAATCTACAGGCGTAAGGCTTAAAACTACCACCTGGGGGACAATTCTCGTAAGATCTACATCGTCCCTGAATTCGACATATGTCGAAACAGAACGGAAAAATACGACCAATTTGACGTTTTGTTTCGACAAATGTCGAATTAGATATGATGTCGATCACACGAGAATTGGGTCCCTGGCCTACCTGCTTATTTGAAGGCATATTATATATAGTATTTCCTTATAGACCATTAAACCTTATTTTTGTCATGGAAAAAAATAGGTGAACAGCGCCGTGCCAAGATTAGATACTCCGCGCAATCATGATAGGAGATCACATTATTTGATACGGATGATGTTATTTCCTTTCGAAGCTGATGAGAAAATAACCCGTCGACTTGATCACATGTTCTAAAGGGTATGTTTAAACTGACTCTGAAAGCCAATTTAGATTGCGGTTTAGGTTCTAGTGTACACAGGTACTTGGTTCGGTGGTTACAAGATTGATTTGGTAGTTTTTAGGGTTCCGTGCCCAAAAGGAAAAACGGGAACCCTATTACTGAGACTTCGCTGTCCGTCCATTCGTCCGTCCGTATCTGTATCTCATGAACCGTGATAGTTAGAGAGTTGAAATTTTCACAGATGATGTATTTCGGTTGCCGCCATAACAACAAAAACCATAATAACAACTAAAAAACACAATAAAATAAATATTGAAGGGGGCTCCCATACAACAAACGTGATTTTTTTGCCGTTTTTATAGATACTGGTACGGAACCCTTCGTGCGCGAGACCAACTCGCACTTGGACGGTTTTTATTAAAGAACATTTTTCGTAGGTATGAAATGAAATTAATTTTGATGGAGTATTTTCATATTTTTGTATATTTTATAATGTTTATACTACTACTTATATCCCTATTAACGTCCCACTGCTGGGTACGGGCCTTACTTCGATGCGAGAGGGATTCAGGGCATAGTCCACCACGTTGGTAATGTGCGGGTTGGCAGACTTAGTCAAGTTCCCTCAGAGGTGCAGGGTTTTCCTTCACCGTTTCTTAGCAAGTGATAATCTCAGATGAAAACCGGAGCCGGGGGAGACAATATTATGTTTTTTTTTATATTCAAATTTCGATCTAATTTACATACCATTTGAGTATCCAATAGTCGTATACACGTGAAAGTATTATTTCGTACTACTGAAACACTCTGTAAATGACTTGAACTTTTACATAACCATTACGTATCACGAAAAGTTGGTCAACGCTGATCTTTAGGCTCCGTGAAGCAATTAAGAACAGCCCGAGGCTGTATTTCAGCGGCCGTTGAAGGCGTGTTTACACCTAAAGAGTATTCGCAGTAATATACTTCGAACCTATAGTTTTTTCGTTTTTTTAAATATCAAACAGCTACAGAATCATGCCAGTGTCAGTGTCGGCTGAAAATATGAGCGGTTATGGAAAACATAAAATTAAATGCGACTTCTCTAGAAATTCCAATCCTATTACAATTAATTATATGACAAACAATGATATTCTATATCATTGATGACAAAGCAGTTTTGTTTCGGTAAATGTATAACCGATGCAATGGGATATATTTTTTTGGGTTCCGTACCCAAAGGGTAAAATCGGAACCCTATTACTAAGACTTCGCTGTCCGTCCGTCCGTCCGTCTGCTGTCACCAGGCTGTATCTCATGAACCGTGATAGTTAGAGAGTTGAAATTTTCACGGTTGATGTATTTCTGTTGCCGCTATAACAACAAATACTAAAAAACAGAATAAAATAAAAATATTTAAGGGTATAAATATTTAAGGATATAAATATTTATAGATAATGGTACGGAACCCTTTGTGCGCGAGTTCAACTCGCACTTGGCCGGTTTTTCTGATTTGATGGTATTGGTTCTTAAATATTTAAAACTTATTGTCACTATATGCTCTATCGTGGCTTTAATTACTTTCCTTACCTGATATGTTATAACCATAAGCGTACGAGGTTTGACTCTAAAAAGTAAAGAATTCATACAGCTTCTAGAGGACATTTTGAATGTAAACAGTTCCTATTATTTGTATTGATTACAATTTCAGACACCGCATAAGTTTACAAATAAAAATTACATAAGTATACAAATAAAATGGGAATTGTCAGCTTTCCAAATTATAAGCCCAATAAGTTCATCGATAATTATTATAGACTGACAGGGACTGGGTCTTGCTGGTTTCCTATATTATCGATCAACCTAATTAGGTTATAATTTGGAAATCTGAGAATTAGGGTGAGTGGTAGGTTTTTACAATGAATTTCCACAATATTAAGCCTAATTCCATCAATTAATTATTATTTGTTTTGTTACGCCAAACTTGTAGCGCATTATGTCTATATCTGAACAGGGCTTAATAGTAATATTTTTTTGCTGTGACATCATCACACCGTACTCGTACATTGTTATGGAGTGAACAAATTAGTGCGTAATGAGTGTAATATATGCCAGGTGATTTGTTTGCCAGGTGAAACGTGAGTTAGAGCTGTAGCCAATGTACAAAAAGCGAATGACCTTTGTAGCCAAATGATCATCTATATCTAACTCGTATGCCCATTTTCAGTAATAACTAAGAGACGCCAATAATGGGAGTAGACGCACCTTACTGTACTAGCTTCCTAAGCGTAAAGACTATATTTGTTTTTAATATTAGATTGCCGTGAGTACAATTCTTCTCTAGTATTGTGGCAAAGGTGCTGTCTGCTCTCAAGGCATTGCTGCTCCTGAGAATGTATTACTCGCAATTATCATTTTGAAAAGAGTAACCATTGAGTTTCTTACCGGCTCTTCTCAGTGGAAGCAGCATTCCGAACCGGTGGTAGAATCTGACTATTTGTATGTGCTTTTTGGCCTACACGAATAAAAAAAAATGATTTTGATTTGATTTTGATAATAGCCCCGGGCAGACAGAGGCGTCAATTTTTACCAATTCTAAAAATAACTCTATTTTAATATACATAAAGATTGAGTTTCCGTGATAACGCTACGCGACAACGCTGCGGGATTCGCTCGCGCCGTCAATGATCTTTCGTTGAATAATGAGCTTTATTTATGCGTCAATACAGTTCCTTTTGGTATTGGCAAACAATTTGCAGTAGCGCGTAGATGTCTTAGTGTGCTTGGGGCTGAGTGCTTCAGATTGTAAGCATGTTTTACGTGTGTGCGTATTTTTATTACAAAGTTTGTCTCTCTTTACGTTAACGCGAATACGTTATACACACGTTAGTACGTTGGTAAGGTGTGTTTACCTCACACCGCGCCAAAGAACATAATAATATCGCCAGACAACACATACTCATCGTATGATCGCTAACTAAGGAGTTTGTACTATGGGTACCGTACAATGTACTGAGGACGATTTACACTCAGACCAGAATTTGCCATTTCCGAAACATGCCGCAGGTGGGAATTGAACCCACAACCAAACGGCGCAGTGAGCCCAGTGGTATAGGTTTAAGCCACTGTGCCAAGCCGTCGTCAAACAGTACAGTGCGATTTACCAGGAATTTTCTCCCTCGCACCACCAAACTGTGGAATGAACTTCCTGCAACGGTGTTCCCGGACCGATGCGACAAAGGTATCTTCAAGAAACGAGCGTACTCATTCCTTAAAGGCCGGCAACGCACTTGCGATGCCCCTGGTGTTGCAGGTGTCCATGGGCGGCGTTGATCACTTACCATCAGGTGAAACGTCTGCTCGTTTGCCTCCCTATCTCATAAAAAAAAAAATGTTAGTGCATTCATCGCGTTAAAAACATCATTGCCAACTTTATGATCCAATAAATTATTTACATGGGTCATCGTAACTCAGTACAACGACTGACCTGAAAAGTTGGTCGCAACTGTTTATAAAAGTTTAAAAACAAGTTTTATATAGGTGACTACATTAACATGATATTATATATGGCGTATCAGAAGTCTGATACAATAGGTATTTGAGGTACATGTACAGAGCTGATATCTATTGTTGATGCTTGAAGGCGGAATATACCAAACTAATGTCGTTTCTGACTCACATGCGTTTGAATATTTGTCTCAAGCATTTGGATGTGTCCATAGCCCCTATTGAAGAGTTGAAGAGTTCTCATTGAAGAGGGTGTGGCTGAAAATCAGCGCTGGGGGAAGCAACGCTCCTCCAGCATGTGCTGAGCCATTACCTTTTCGGCACAGTTCACACAGCTCTTTTCCTTTTGTTCTTGTTTGTATCTATTTTTAAGATTTATATTCTCTGTGTGCTGTGTTGAATAAATGTTTTTTCTTTCTTTCTTATAGCTATACTTACAAGGGCTGGCTATTCATATTCACCAAACAGAACACGAAAATTTCGTATAGGAATTGAGATATTACAAGTTATTAAAATTAGAGTCGATTCGATGTATTCATGCAAATAGTTCATTATTAATTCGGACTTCTGTACACGTACTGTATACCAATCACTATTATGAATATTTATTGTATCCTCATTAGCATACTTGTATTGCTGATTAATTTTGTGTTTTGAGAATGTATAGCCTCATTAACTTTATATTATATAATTGTTAATTAAGAAAAACACATTGTAATGCAAATAACATGTAAATCCTTATTGGAAAAAAGCAACCATGGACTTTCATGCCCATTCTTCTCCATAGGAATTGCATTCCGAATGGGTGGTAGAGATACTATTAATACTATTTATTTTTTACTGACGATTCATAAGTGCCTGTATTGGTTTACATGAATAAAAAAAATTCTGATTCTGATTCTGATACTTAACAACGGATATGCATTAATGCGACTATATTTATGAGGTGAAGTGATAAATAAACCGAACTAAATATTACTTAGTTACAATCGACGGTAATGATAGAAATAGACGGATTCGTAAAGAGTATACAGGGTGTATCAGAAGTCCGAAATAATACTTTGGTTACATATACGGTAGCTCATATGTGGATGCTTAGTGAAGACAGTTTATACCTAACTATATATCATAGTTTGTGAGTTATTGACCTTTGAATATTTGTCACAAGTATTGTGTTCTGGCCTTTAGGTACACCCATAGCCCTATTCAGCAGTGTAAACTACACTAATGAGGGGCTACTACCAATATACACAAAACAGAACATGCAAATTTTACATAGGACTCGAGATATTACGCGTAATAGAAATTGACAACAAAAAAAAATTTGGAAAAACATGGTCGAATTTTGATCTAATTTTTATACCATTCAGTTGTATACCCGATATTGATGCATACGTCAAAGTATTATTTCGGACTTCTGAAACACTTTGTAGATATAGTATCAAGGGGTGAAGGTGACACTTTTGGGCGATATTGACTTATATACCTACATATTTGGGATAAGCGATTTTTCCTGCGTTGAATGAGAAGGTATTTTCTCCTGTAAATTAAAAAAAATGTCGCTAAGGTCAAATAGCATTTCACCCCTCGATATGAAATCCATTAGCTGTATTCTCTAAGCCGATCTAAAATTATTTTGACGGATATATTTCCGTCAGCTTGAGAATCGTGGAAAAACGTTCAGCGTGGCGGAAAGGCTTTGAAAATACAACTAATGGATTTCCATTAGCTGTATTCTCTAAGCCGAGCCAAAATTATTTTGACGGATATCTTTCCCTTGAGAATCGTGGAAACAAGTTCTGCGTAACGGAAAGACTTTGAGAATACAACTAATGGATTTCATATCCAGTGGTGAAAGGCTATTTGGCTTCAGCGAATTTTTTTTTAATTTACTGTAGAGCATTAATATCGCCCAAAATGTCGCTTAAGTCAAATAGGCTTTCACCCCTCAATATTAAAAAGTGAGCCGTCGCGGGACGCCTGGCAGATGTGAAACACAAAACATAAACGTCGTAGCGGCGAGTGAGCGAGTGAGTGGAGTCAGCCGGTGGGCGGAGTCTAAGCGGCGGAAAGAACCAGGAGCCGAGGAGTACGAAGCGTGACCGCATTTAAAACTATACTTTATGCGTTAATTAATAAGGTTGATTTAATTTTTTTGTGCTGAAGCGTCGGCAAATCTGGCCACGCGAAAAATCTGGTTTACCCCTCGCCTATAGATATTTGACATCAAAAATTTACTTCCGTCGTCCCAGTGTGCTTCATTTCAAAATCTCGCCATAAGATCACTCGGGCGGAACTTGTGACATCAATCTAAATTTCACATTGATAAAGTATTTATTACTTTTTGTCAATATTGCCATTGAATTTGCAATAATTTGACATTTTTTTATCCATAAAAAACTGACATCCGATACAGCTCGGTAGCAAATATAAAATCAATTCGGCGAATCGATATTTTTTGTTTAATTTCTCGATAATGAAACGCTCTAAGGAAACGATTTCCATTATGTCGAAATTTACAAGTAGATACGAGATACAAAAAACTTGATATTATCGATACAAATAAATAAGATTGAAGAGTCTACTTGTAATGTCAAAATAACAGTGTTGACTAAATGCACATGAAAAAATGCAATATTAAAGATTTTGTGTCTTTTGGTTGAGATGAACTCCCAAACGGCTAGACCGATTCTGACGGAACTTTCACTAGTTTCACTACTATTGTTTATCTTAAGAGGAGTAACTTGAGCTACTTTTATTTAAGCAAAACCCTCCCCTTTACTTCTCCACACATCTCGTTCCTGGGCTATTAGGTATTTGACTTGCCATATACGTGTGAAGGTTTTTAAAGTTAAGGGGGTTTGGACCATTTGTCCACCACCCTGGATCAATGCGGGTTGGTAAACATTTCGTCAGAGCCTCGTTTGTTATTCGGCAGGGTGTACCACGGCAGATGAGGTTGACTTGGTTCCATAGACGGTAATAGGACCCCTTACACCCATACAATACAAAATAAAACCGGGTTTCGGGTAATATTCCACTAGTTCCAAGGGTTATCTATTTTAGGACGATTATTTTGTATGTTTATCAAACAGTTACTAATTGTAAATTTTAGTTCAATGCACCATCGTTGCGTGTAAATGGAACTATTAAACCCACCGCACACTGAGACGTCAAAAGCGGCGCGTCAATGCCAATACCAAAACGAACTCTGTGTCAATGTAAATAAATATTTAATTACTGTGACCGCGCTCCCTCGCGTCAAAATTAGCTTACTACCGTTTCGTTAAAGAACGAACTTTTTCTGAGTCAATACAGTTCGTATTAGGGAATAATTAGACGCGTGGCGTTTGACGCTCCAGTGTACGGGCTGTATCCGGAATGATTAATCGTTGCTCGTTTATCTCCCGTGATCTGATGATATCAGGCGTGGTTCCGTGTATCTTATTCTGTGGTTTAATGGCCCGGCCCGACTCGAGTGGCCATTCATTTTTTGCCACTCATGTTGTTAATAAAATGTGTTATTGTGTTTTTTCACTCGACTTGAGATTTGTATTAAGAATACCTTAGATACAGTGTATCACAAGTCCGAAATACTAATTTAACGTTAGCACGAGTATCGGCACGGTAATTACGTAATTTTTGATGTGAAACATCTATAGACGAGGGGTAAACCTGATTTTTTGCGTGGCGAGCGCTTCGCCACAACAAAATGAAATCAATCTTATTACTTAATGCATGAAGTATAGTTTTAAATGCAACCATGCTTCGTACTCCGGCTCCTCGGTTCTTTCCGCCGCTTAGACTCCACCCACCGGCTGACTCCGCTCACTCGCCGCTACGACTACTATGTTTTGTTTCGCATCTGCCAGGCGTCCCGCGACGGCTCAGTTTTTTTAATAACCAATTCAATCACTTCCTGTCAAAACAACTGCTACAAAAAAAAAAAACGTCATATTGCTTGGTTTCTAATGAAAATGTATAGCGACCGGCCAAGTGCGAGTCGGACTAGCGCACGAAGGGTTCCGTACCATTATCTACAAAAACGGCAAAAAAATCACGTTTGCTGTATAGGAGCCCCCTTAAATATTTATTTTATTCTGTTTTTTAGTATAATAGCGGCAACAGATATACATCATCTGAAAATTTTAACTCTCTTACTATCACGGTTTATGAGATACAGCCTGGTGACAGACGGACGGACGGACGGACGGACAGCGAAGTCTCAGTAATAGGGTTCCCGTTTTACCCCTTGGGTACGGAACCCTAATAATCTACCTTCACGATATACATCTACATATCAGCTATCGAGACGTATATAAAATATTATTTCGAACTTCTTATACAGCCTGTAGATCTTTTGAGCATACAAAAAGATGGTAAGATAAATGGCTACTCATTAATTAGAGTACCCACTAAGGATACTATTGACAGTATCAAAGGTATATTAAATGGCGGCTTGGTCTAGTGCCAGGGGTCGGCAACCTGCGGCTCGCGAGCCACTTGCGGCGCTTTGGATGTGAAGCTGCGGCTCTTTAGTTCCATACGCAAATATTAATTAATTTATAAAAAAGATAAGTAAAATCTTTCTGAATCGAATAACCAAGATAGCACCATTTCGATTTTGTTGTTTCTTTATGTTTTTTTTTTTAATCAAATAACATTATTTACGCAGGTACCTACAATTTATTGTTGGCATGAAAAAAACTTTGAAATGTTGTAAATGGAAATTTTTGGCTGTTCCAACTCAAAAGGTTGCCGACCCCTGGTCTAATGGTTTGAGCTGGTCGCTCAGCTTACTGGTTTTAGGTTCGATTACGGCCAGCGGCAAATTTAGAAAATTGTCTTTTCGGAATTTGCCCTGCTTTGGGTGTAACTGGGATCGCCCCCAGTCCATTGTATAGTACCTAGAGTACAAGCTTTGCTTAGTTTGGGATCATACGATGAGTATGTGTTGTCTGGCGATAATTTTTTTGGTAGGTATTCCTGCAATCATACCCCGGCTCGCACCTCTGGGTTTATGTGCGAATCTCATTTTCATCCGAGTTTACCACTTGCTTTGAAACGGTGAAGGAAAACATCGTGAGGAAACCTGCACGTCTATAGAAAGGCGTGTGAAGTTCACCAACCCGCACTGGGCCAGCGTGGTGGACTATAGCCCAAAAATCTCCCTCGTAATGAAGGAGAATGTGCCCGGTATAATGGCAATAGGCTCGCCCCCTATTACATTGGGACCAAAAATACATCGGCGAAGTGTGGGCGCACTGCAGTGCACCTCTGCCTACCCCTTCGGGGAATACAGGCGTGATGATGATTATGATGTATTCCTGCAATATGGATATTTAGTGACTTCGTAACAGTTTATAATTGTTTGTAATCTAACCCTGAAATACATCGAACGTCCCGTCGTCTGAAATACTTCAGCGAAGTATGAGACTACTGCAGTGCGTCTGCCTACCTCTTTCGTGTATGATGGGCGTGATGATAATGTAATGACTCTCGTGTTTACAGAACCCAGAGATCGTAGTGCGGTTAATTTTACTTTCTATTACGGGAGAGAACACTTTATGATTACCTCCGTGCGTCTAAACCGCAGCCCTGGGGATTGGCTGCACATTTAGCCTTGTACAGTCGACCGCAAGTTTTCGTGATCACTTCACTGCACATGTTATGGGAAACCTTTGAGAGTTCGCATTTTTGATGTGAAACATCTATAGGCGAGGGGTAAACCTGATTTTTGGCGTGGCGAGATTTGCAGACGCTTTGCCACAATGCGATGCGATGGTATCAAACAAAATGAAATCAACCTTTTTACTTAATCCATAAAGTTTTAAATGCGGCCACGCTTCGTCCGCCGCTTAGACTACGCCCATCTGCTTACTCCGCTCACTCGCCGCTACGACAAGTGGTGGTACAGGGCCATATCAAATTCCGAAAAGACTAATGCCAAATTTTGCCACTGGCGGGAATCGAATGCGCAACCACCCTTTATTTTAGCCAATAGTTAAGAGTCAATTAAGGTCAGTGTTCACTAATTACTACACGTGACTGTACCAAATGTTACTTTATATTGCTTAATTATATAATAAAATTATAGCAGTGGTAGCCGAGTGGTCGAACGCACGCCTTGCAATCAAAGTGTGCAGGTTCAAACCCCGACTCGCACCTCTCATTTTCATCCATTTTCATCATCTCACTTCTATGAAACGGTGAAGGAAAACATCGTGAGGAAACCTGCACGTCTGAGGGAACTTGACTAGTTCTCGATAGATGTGTGAAGTCTGGCAACCCATACTGGGCCAGCGTGGTGGACTATGGCCTGAATCCCCCTCGCATTGAGGGGAGGCCCTTGCCGAGCATTGGGACGTTAAAAGGGTTTTAGTAGATAGTATTGCTTAATTAAAAATACTTTAGTCAAATTAATGTCGTTAAATATTTTAATTAATTCTTATCATCCCCTAATGTAATTTAACTCACACATTTATCTTCCCGTGCAGGTCTGTCGATAAAAAGTTGGCACCCTACTGTCTGTTGTTACCCCTGTTTTTTGGGCGTCCCACAGATGTTTCTAAAGTAACTGGAATAGATAATATTTTTTTTTCTTTTTTTGGGACTTAGCCCGCCACACATTCCCACCGCTGTTACTCCTGTAAGCCAGGATCGACAGCGGTGTCCATTGAAAACACCAAGGTTTGACCCTTGGCGAGTCCCGGGAAAAGCTAAATTGTCTTGGAGCCCGCACGAATTTAATCGAAAAAGGTGTAGGAGCAGTTGGTAGAAAAATGTATACATTGCAAAGCGGGAGACAAAAATAACTGTATTATAAATAGACACTACAATTCTACTAATATTATAAATGTGAAAGTTTGTGTGGATGGATGTATGTTACTCTTTCACGCAGATACCACTGAACAGATTTTGATGAAAATGTACAGTACTATAATTTATACATAAAAATAACACATAGGCTATTATTTATAACGATATTTATAAATCAATCAATATATATAGCAGTGGTAGCCGAGTGGTCGAACGCACGCTTTGCAATCAAAGTGCGCAGGTTCTATCCCCGGCTCGCACCTCTGGGTTCCATGTGCGAATCTCATTTTCATCTGAGATTATCACTTGCTAAGAAACGGTGACGGAAAACATCGTGAGGAAACCTGTGTGCCCGGTATAATGGCAATAGGCTCGCCCCCTATTACATTGGGACCAAAATACATCGGCGAAGTGTGGGCGCACTGCAGTGCACCTCTGCCTACCCTTTCGGGGAATACAGGCGTGATGATGATGTATTATTTATAAATCAAACAACGGTTTTTCTGTGAGACAGAGAGTGAGTGAGTTTATTCCAGAACATGATTTGTCATACAATCGTACAGTAGTTCTTGATAACACAATAGATGGCAATACTGGTATTTTGATATAATACTAACAATATTGAACAATCGAAGTCTGTGCGGACAAAGTCGCGGGTAGAAGCTAGTTTTATATACTTGTATTATTAAGTCAAATAAATATTTTCCCTTTTATTTTTAATAATTCATGTGGCGTTTATTCCAGGCGGCACCTAAATAGTTGCATATTTTGTATGCAAACCGCTCGCGTCGTTCGTTGTCGCTTCCAGTATCTCACTTATTCTGCATGCTAATGCAACACGGTTAGTACGATCGCCAAGACAAGACTTATTTCACGAATTATGTCGCTAAGAGCCGCACTCGGAGTCGCTCAGAGCTCTTTCTCACCTATGTATGTATTCACCTATGTATGTTAATACATACATAGGTGAGAAAGAGCTAAAATCGAGATAATCGGTGTATCTCACATTTTGTCTTGTCAAAATCGGCTGGGCTTTAAATGCAGCAATTCGTGCAAGTGCATTTCATTTCGAATGACTCACCCTTAAAGCTCTGCGCCAACAGGCGCGTCTAAACGCGTGCGATAATTGGAACGAAGTTCCTTACGGCAGGCTTGGAGGGGATAGGGATTTTGCTACGCGACGAAATTAAAAAAATGTGATAGTAAAACCGTAAGAAAAAGTGCGTGGAATCAAACCGTTAAATGAGACGACTTTAGTTGATAATTTGAATTACGATGTTTTTTTATTTTATTACTTTTTTTATTTTATTACTTTTATATTTTGTTGTTTTTTTTTAGGTTTTGCTATAGTTTTTATTTTATATACTAATAATAATACACACATATTAAATACATTGAGTATACTGCCATCCGTGGGACAGTCGTTGAACTATTAAAATACATAGAACTCCGGGTCGTTATGGACCTTTTTTGTTTTTTTAAATTTCATGTTATTTTGCTACATTAGCCGAAGGAACTTCGTTCCTACCTGGTGTCCCACGACACCGTTTAAGTTTTTTTATGCCAATACCAATACGAACTAGTTTAACTCATATATAAAGCACATTTTTCGACGAAAAGACATTGATAACGCAAAATAATTTTATCCGCCATCTTTAATATTTATAACTAGCTGTGCCCGCGACTTCGCCCGCGTGGACTTTAGGGAGATTACCCGGAAATATAGGTATTATGTTTTTCCCGCGGAACCCTAATGCTTTTTCTAAAATTAAAGTAGCCTAAGTTACGCCTTGGAACGTCAGCTATCTGTCAGTGAAAGTCCCATTGAAATCGGTTCAGCCATTTACAAGTTTACCTCAAACAAACAAACAGACAGACAGACAAAAAATTTTAAAATTGCGTTTTCGTTATAGGTATCGTATATACTTTCATACGCATTTGGTAAAAAAGTGTTAGTTTGATATTACAAACAGACACTCCAATTTTATTTATTTGTATGTATGTATAGATGTCGACGCTTGAAAGGAAATCCTTACCTAGAAACAAAAAAACCATAAAATTAGTTATATATACCATTCCAACGGCCAGATGTTTCTGCATCGTTTGGTATATATAAGTAATTTTACAATTTGTTGTCGCTTAGTAATTATTGTCTTTCAAGCGTCGATGTGTATTCAATGAATTTGCTCTTGCTTTTAATTACTTGATAATAGCTGAAATAACGCGCTAATCGCAGGTGGAGCCATTTCTCATCTTATTTCTTTAAATTTCATTCAAGAAGCTTTGTGGAAATTAACAAGTGCGAGTCGGACTCGCGCGCGAAGGGTTCCGTACCATTATTTATACAAACGACAAAAAAATCACGTTTGTTGTATGGGAACCCTTTTAAATATTTATTTTATTCTCTGTTTTAGTATTTGTTGTTATAGCGGCAACAGAAATACATCATCTGTGAAAATTTCAACTCTCTAACTATCACGGTTCATGAGATACAGCCTGGTGACAGACGGACGGACGGACGGACAGCGAAGTCTCAGTAATAGGGTTCCCGTTTTACCCTTTGGGTACGGAACCTTAAAAATTAATGGTAAAAAAAACTTTTTAAAAACAAGCTTTTATTTAATTGCCCTTAGTTTTCGTGTTCTCCTCAGCAAGCCCTTGCATTTAATACCCATACTGTGGTAGTGCAGAAAAAATAACTATTCCGCTATCTTGGATGATCTGCCATATTGGAATTAGAATGACGTCACATAGCTGAGCATGCATTGTCATCCAAAAAATTTCAGCTCAATCGGTTAAAGATAACTGATTTAAAATTCAGTTGCAAGATTCCACCCGGACATACATTGCAAGTTAATATAAAGCTTGTAATAAAATAGAGTATATTTATAAAAAAAAGTTAAGTTATTTCGCTCGCTCCAGTGTGTTCAGGGCGTAACTTAACAAGTACCGGTATAAATGTGGGTGGCGCCTCTTTTATTGGTGATATCATTTTTTAAAGAACTTATTTATATGCGAAAGTGATGTCATTCAGTTCGATTCAATTTCTAAGATACTTTTCACTTTATTGTACAAGAAATAAGGTTTGATTTCCGCTGTGGGTTGTTAATGCAGGTTTAGAAGGCGTTGAGGTATGAAGATATGAATTGGTTTATGCAGGCACCTTTATTAAGTCTAAGGCAGGGATGCCATCGAGCTCCGTAACCGTAACCAAAAGTAATTGAAAAGTTTAGGTCATGAGATTTATGTAATGTTTTTAGTATTTTTAAGTTCCTAGATAACAGTTAAAGAAGCTAAAATAATTACTTATGTAACTGATTGTAAAACCAAATAGAGGAGTGAAAGGCTATTTGTCTTAAGCGCCATTTTTAGGGTTCCGTACCCAAAGGGTAAAACGGGAACCCTATTACTGAGACTTCTCTGTCCGTCCGTCCGTCCGTCTGTCACCAGGCTGTATCTCATGAACCGTGATAGCTAGAGAGTTGAAATTTTCACAGATGATGTATTTCTGTTGCCGCTATAACAACATATACAAAATACAGAATAAAATAAATATTTAAGGGGGCTCCCATACAACAAACGTGATTTTTTTGCCGTTTATATAGATAATAATGGTACGGAACCCTTTGTGCGTGAGACCGACTCGCACTTGGCCGGTTTTTAACCAATATTTACTTATAAACGTATTTGGAATCAGCTAATATTTCTGCGTCGAATGAGTATGCTCTCCTGTTCAGTTAAAAAAATGTAGTTAAAGAGCCTTTCACCCCTCCATATGCTAATCTAGAAATAAAGTCAAAAGATATTTAAATTTTATTTGTAAAATTTTAATCCGAAAGTAGCGGATAATTAATCCGAAATAATTAACATATCCGTAAACGTATCCGAAACTGGTATAATATAAAATTCCAATATCCATATCCAGTTTTGAAATTTTATATTAATAACATCCCTAGTTCTAAGGCTTTGACGTATTTACACCGGTGTCGGGGGTGGGAGAGTTATTGTCGCGTGTGTCGAGTAGATAGTAGATGATTACGTCTTCTAAAATTATGACGTCATACTCCAACATCACATCAATCTCTATTAGAGATAATGTCGAAACAAAAGAAAAAATTACGACCAATTTGAAGTTTCGTTTCGACATATCTCTAATAGAGATTGATGTCGATCGCACGAAAATCGCCCCGCAGGTTATAAGTTTGTATGAAATACAGTCGGTTTCATTTGTCACGTGACGTGACAGAAAGTATTTAATATTTATTCGACAAATAAAACTTAACAATCGTCAGATTGTACGCATACCTAACTCAACTATCTAAAGAAGAAATGAAGTGATTGACAGGTAGATAAACAATAATTTATTTAAATCACAACTATTTACAAACATTTATTTTTTCGCCAGGCAACACATACTCATCGTTACGACGTTTATGCATTCCAGCGTCGATATGATCCCAAACTCATCAAAGCTGCGTGTGTTATGGAGCGCTTGTTGCACCCACGTTGTAGGACTTTACAATAAAAAAACAATATATATTCGTGTAGACCAAAAACCACTTAAAAATAGTAAGATTCTACCACCGGTTCAGAATGCTGCTTCTACTGAGAAGAGCCGGTAAGAAACTTAATGGTTGAAAATAAATAAAGCAAGTAGACCAAAAACCACTTAAAAATAGTAAGATTCTACCACCGGTTCAGAATGTTGCTTCTACTGAGAAGAGCCGGTAAGAAACTTAATGGTTTTTAAAACTAAAGCAAGTAAGCAATATGCATTCTCAGAAACAGCGACCCCATGTGAGCAGGCAACACTTTGCCTCAAAATCTCTTATAGGTTCAAAGTAATTCCAATCAGATCCCGAACGCTCAGCCTCTTACATCTTCATTAGGGCTCCATCATCGGCATCTGATAACATTGGTCTGATGAAAACGATTGAGATCTCGTCTCGTGCTTCTAAAGTTGTTTCGAACAGGGTTTTTTGATCGGGTATAATTTGTTTCGATGTTTTTATCATAAAGACAGATGATTCGGTATCACGTATCAAATTGATAATTTAACTTTATAATAAAAAAAAAAAAAAAGTCTCCTTATTTAACTAACGTCCCGTTGAAAACTTTACGGTCCGTTAGCGATACGGTGTGTAGTTTGGATATAGGAATCGGACATTAGAAGCTTACTAGGGTGCATTTGCATATTCATCAGACTTCAAAGCTTAACCGTGGCGACAGTAACACGAACCCAAAGGGTTGAGAACCCTTTGAAATGTACTAATCGTTTGATGCCATATTTGTTTAGGGATTATCTAACAAAGAACTTCTGTTTTGTACCATGTAATTGAACTATAAGCTCAGTGCGATGTACATGCGATCGAGTTTGAGTTATGCTTTATTTACACGGTAAAGCCGGCTGCCTGATAATTACGAATCTAACTGGAACGGATTGGGTTAGGGTTAGATAGATAGATAGATAGATTAAAAATGGGTTAAACCGATCTTATGAGTTTACAGGACTTGAAGGCGCTCGGAGACTAACAGCTTGTCTGAATGTTGTTATTACACGCTTGGCTATTAGGTGATTTATACAGTTGTCTATACAAGTCTTTTACGTAGACGTAAGCGTCCAGCGAGCGTAAAACACACTGAACATTTATGTGCGATCTCTGCATGATCTGCATAACATCGAATTTCCAGACCGACTTAATTTTGTTACATTATTTCTTGCAAGTGGTGCAGGTTCAAACCCCGGGCTTGCACTTCTGGTATTAACTGATTACAATCATACTCATTAATGATTACCACTTGCTGAACGGTGTAGGCAAACATCGTGAGGAAACCTGCTAGTCTATCGAAAGGCGCGTGTAGTTCACCAACCCGCACTGGGCCAGCGTGGTGGACTGTGACCTAAATCTCTCTCGTATTGAGGTAGGCATATAGTAGTTAGAGGCTCGCCCCCTGTTACATCGGGATATACATAATTACGAAGAAACCCGGCGAGATGATTTATTATTATCATTTTATTATTCCTTGAAGTCATGTCTAAAGCAGTATTGTCTGCCTTTAGTATGTTCAATATAATATTGTTGTATGAATGTAGCTACAATAAACATGTCGTATTTTTGTTTTGACATTAAAGGACTGGGGTCACTCCCCTCACACGCAGTCTTCGACCACTAACTGTACATGCAATCGTACAAAGCTTTTGTTTTTGAGGTCGGCACTGTTAGGACGATAATGTTGCCAGATGTCTAAACTGAATTTGCAATACTACCAAATAAAAATGCTACAATAATTCTAAAGATAGTTTTAATAAGAATTCTTATTGACGATGAAAGAGACATTTATGTCAATATCAAATGATACTTACTGATATTTAAGATATCTAAAAATAAAATAACAACAAGTAAAGACTAGGCTATGTATCATCTTGGGTGTCTGATAACAACGCCCAGGAATGTAAACTACAATTTCTTCGTAGACTTTGTTTATTAAGTTTATTTTTTTCTAAGATTTGTACTGTTTTCGTTTGTATCTTGGCAATACCGTTGCAACCATTTACAAGAGGTGTAAATGCCAAAACTTGCAAATTATCCTCGCTCGTGACTGAACTTTGAGCAATCATTGGCAACGCAACACTCATCACATGCCTGCGTCTGGGCCCCGGGTGCTGCTATTATTGTTCAAACTTTGTAATTTATGATAGTTAATATTGGACTAGGTGGGCCGATTGCGAAAGCCTGGGTAAGGTTTGGTTGAAATTCAATAAGCATTTGCAGTGTTGGTCCAATTACTGCCGTTTGGCTATCACATTAAATTTCTGGCAGTAAACCTACGTAATTTTTCTTGTTATCGTCATGGGGTGTCAACATCTTTTATAAATTGCTTCAATGTGAGCTGCATTTGTTTTTGTTTTTTCTTGGGTAAATGTTAAAATGTTACTTGGAACTTGAGACATTTTTCCAAGGTTTACTTTGTGTTACAAATTATAAATATGAAATACGACTTGAACTGAAGTTAAGCCCTTCACTTGCTTAGTCCACCGGCCGATGATTACGGGTTTAACGGGATTTTGTATGGAAGCCTTTATTCACACGAGCTGGGCCCTAAGTCCCAGAATATGACCAGTCTAGACATTAAACATTGACAACTACTTGAAGTCATTAGACTTTCAAGTCATTAGAATTATGTTCTAGCTAACTTTGCAAACATGTTGTTTTACGCCAAATGAAGTCAAAGCAATTGCAAAACGATAATGTTAGGGATCTTGAGGCCCTGTTGATTCAGAAATCCGACCCTACCGCATAATAAAAAAACGTTCATAAAATGAAAACTACTGGGCCAAAATATAAATATTCAACACCAAAAGGCAACTATTCCGCATCAAACTAAAGAAGAATCACGTAAATCAGATCATAAATCTCAGCGTAATCGGTGTACATACATAAAAAAAAAACAATCGAATTGAGAAACTCCTCCTTTTTGAAGTGGGTTAAAAGATCTTTAATAGTCCATATTCAGGATATATCATCTAATAAACACATAAAAGTAGAACCATTTGTTAAAAATACAGCAACTAGTGGTGGTATCATCACAGATCAGAGACACTTAATACAGTCGTGTCGGGGTTACGACGTGACCAGCCTCAAAAGCATTCAGATTGAAGCCCACCGCACACTAGGGCGTCTAGACGCGCGTCGGATTGTTTGCCTATACCAAAACGAACTGTATTTACACATAAAAAAAGTCCATTCTTCAACGAAATGTTATTGAGATCGTAAACGAATTTTGACTCGTAGGGGGCGTGGCTTTTACTACAGAAATTCAATCTTTTTGTATAATAGCGGCCCGTCCGGCTTCGCACGGGAGATATATTTATTTTTTGGGATATATAAATATAGCCTATGTTACTCAGTGATAATGTAGCTTTCTCACGGCAAAATATTTTTTGAAATCGGTCCAGTAGTTTTTAAGTTTATTCGTTAGTTACAAGAATACAAATCTTTATAATATTAGTATAGATATATAGATTGTCACACAGCGGCTTTACCACCACGATTTAAGTGGGTTTCAGACTACGTTATAATATAATAGCATATATTATATAGCTCATAGCACATTGCTATGGCCACGTTCACAATGTACTATATATTATAGGCATTGTATAGTGCGCGATATTGTTGTGCTATATATTATAGCGTAGTCTGAAAGCCGCTTAAGTTTAAGTATTGCTGTTTCAATAGTAGCGGTCAATTTTTGACAGATTTTGTGCTTACTTAACTGTCAAAAATTAAAAACATTGCTGCAAGACAGGTGGTCGGTGGACGTTAGTTTCGGCATTGGCATGAAATTCTGACGCGCGATATTTAACGCCCCAGTGTGCGGGGCATTAGCATATAAATCACTAGCATCCCGCTTCATTTGTAAGAGAGGAGAAAGGTGTTCGATTCCCCGCCTTCCGCGCAATCGTAAACCTAATCGAGAATTTACTTCAGAACGAAACGGAGTAGGATTTATGTGGTGGTAACAAGCAAATTACTAAATAAATTTTACTGCAAATTTTACTAAATAAAAAGAAAAAAAAATCAAAAAAATAGGGGTGAAAGGCTATTTGACTTAAGCGACACTTTTGGGTAGTATTGGCTTATACAGGGTGTTTCAGAAGTCCGAAATACTACTTTGACGTTTGCATCAGTATCGGGTATACAATTGAATTGTATAAAAATTTGATCGAAATTCGAGCCTGTTTTTCCAACTTTTTTATCGTTGTCAATTTCTATAACTCATAATATCTCGAGTCCTATGTAAAATTTGCATGTTCAGTTTTGTGAATATTGGTAGTCGGCCCTCATAACTGTAGTTTGCACAGCTCAATAGAGTTATGGATGTACCTACCCAAAGTCCAGAACACGATACCTGAGATAAATATTCAAAGGTCTATAACTCAGAAACTATGATAGTGAAGTATAAACTGTCTTCATTAAGCATCAACATATGAGCTACCGTATATGTACCCAAAGTATTATTTCGGACTTTTGATACACTACTACTACTACTACAGCCCTATTAACGTCCCACTGCTGGGCACGGGCCTCCCCTCAATGCGAGGGGGATTCAGGCCATAGTCCACCACGCTGGCCCAGTGCGGGTTGGCAGACTTCACACATCTATCGAGAACTAGACAAGTTCCCTCAGACGTGCAGGTTTCCTCACGATGTTTTCCTTCACCGTTTCATAGCAAGTGATAATCTCGGATGAAAATGAGATTCGCACATAAATCCTAGAGGTGCGAGCCGGGGTTTGAACCTGCACACTTTGATTTGCAAGGTGTGCGTTCGACCACTCGGCTACCACTGATATTTCGACCACTCGGCTACCACTGATATTTCGACCACTCGGCTACCACTGATATTTCGACCACTCGGCTACCACTGATATTTCGACCACTCGGCTACCACTGATATTTCGACCACTCGGCTACCACTGATATTTCGACCACTCGGCTACCACTGATATTTCGACCACTCGGCTACCACTGATATTTCGACCACTCGGCTACCACTGATATTTCGACCACTCGGCTACCACTGATATTTCGACCACTCGGCTACCACTGATATTTCGACCACTCGGCTACCACTGATATTTCGACCACTCGGCTACCACTGATATTTCGACCACTCGGCTACCACTGATATTTCGACCACTCGGCTACCACTGATATTTCGACCACTCGGCTACCACTGATATTTCGACCACTCGGCTACCACTGATATTTCGACCACTCGGCTACCACTGATATTTCGACCACTCGGCTACCACTGATATTTCGACCACTCGGCTACCACTGATATTTCGACCACTCGGCTACCACTGATATTTCGACCACTCGGCTACCACTGATATTTCGACCACTCGGCTACCACTGATATTTCGACCACTCGGCTACCACTGATATTTCGACCACTCGGCTACCACTGCTATTGGTTACACCCTGTATACATATTTGGATCAGCAATTTTTTCTGCGTCGAATAAGTATGCTCTACTGTTAAGTTTAAAAAAAATCCGTTATGTCACCCCTGGGATATAGACTCACAAAGATATTTCGTAATCAAATCATTGTGAGTCATCTCAAGAAAGTTGTGTTTTCACTCGAGCCTTATCCTTTTAACGTTGTAGGACGTAAAAATGTTATCTCCAGAGAAAGTTCTGGCTTCGAGGCTACGATTTTGGTGTGCATCGTCGGAGTCATCTGTTACAGATACGATCTTGTTGACGGCTGTTTTCACACTTGGCCCTCGCAATTTGTTGAAAGTGACGCTCTTTTGGAGATGTAACGGTTTTTATTATGTCGTTTTTAACATTATTTTAACGTTAAATGTAACATTTATTTTTAGGGTTCCGTACCGGGTAAAACGAGACCCTTTTTTTTAATGGACTACGCTGTTGGCCGTGAGTAGGCTTTTACAGTTTCATCAGACCCTAGTATTAAGACTCCGCTGTCCGTCCGTCCGTCCATCTGTCTGTCACCAGGCTCCGTATCTCATGAACCGTGATAGTTATAACAATTCTAAGTCACATTGTACAGATAAGTATTGGATTGTCAGCATTAGGGGTATATATGTCATCCTGTGACTACTACTACTGTGTACTGTGTACTACTGTGTGTGTACTTGTATATCTTTCGAAGCGATGTAAGACAAACATGTCGTGAGAGACGAGACAAGATAAGACAGGTGTGTCCCGCGAGATTGCGTGCACTCTACAATATAATGTAGGACGAGGTGTGTAATAACTGTAAAGTTTAAATACCAAATGTCGCTGTTAATGTCGCTAAACTTACGCCCCGAACCCACAGGTGCGAGCCTTTTTTTGAAAATATACCATGCACCTACACACATACAGTTAAAATTTCTGTAGTTAAAGCCTAGAGTCACGCATCAAAGTTCGCTCGCGTAATCGAAGACGTGTCGTTGAAAAATGTGCTTCTTGTATAAGATAATAGAGGTCGTTTTTGGTGTTGCCAAAAAAATGGTACTGCGAGTTTTGTCGCACCTGTCAGCGCAGGACTTTAATGGCGACATACTGCTTGACAAGTAGGTACGAGTATTTAAATGTCATTGGCTTATTAGTTACAATTAACTTTATGTGCGTTTTAATGGCTTATTTTGTTCAATTAAAAATATACAACCTTCCTTTCTCTTTGTTGAGTTATTTTTTATACCCGACTACGGTTATCTTCTTTTCAAAAGATTATGTTTCATCATTATTTGCCTTACCTTATCCCATTATTTGGGGTCGGCGCTGTATGTCCTTTTCTTCCATTCGTCTCGCTTTTCCGTCATACCAACATCGACTCCGATCTCAATCATATCACTTTTTACACACTCCATCCATCTTTTCTTTGGTCTTCCTCTCGCTCTGTATCCATCAACATTCATACTCATCACTCTTTCAGTCACATGCTTCTCATCTCTTCTCATCACATGCCCAAACCATTCTAGTCTCTTTCAAAAGATTATGTTTGTGACATTTTTATAACGATATTAATTGTGCCCTTAATTTTTTTTGAACTGGTGTTATAATACTGTAATATTCAGTGCATGATATAGTTTCATTATTATTGATAATATACGTTGATCTCATTTGCAATAATGACTACCACTTGCCGAACGGTGAAGAAAACATCGTGAGGAAACCTACACGTCTATAGAAGGACGCGTTAAGTCCACCAACCCGCACTGGGCCAGGGTGGTGGACTATGGCCCAAATCTCCCTCGTATTGAGGGGAAATGTTCCCGGTTTAATGGCAATAGGCTCGCCACCTATTACATTGGGACCTAAACACATCGGCGAAGTGTGTGACCACTGTAGCGCGCCTCTGTCTACCCCTTCGGGAATACAGGCGTGATGATGTATTTATGATGAAATAGTATCAAAATAGACATGCCTAACTCATTGTATAGACTCAAATTAGGCGTGTACTGTGGGTATCGAACAATGAACTGGTTTCCAAAATTCCAAAAAGATAATTTTGGAAATTTTATTGCTGACTGTAATCGAACCTGCAGCCACCTGGTACAGTGATCCCAGCGGCCTACGCTTGCACCACTACACCAGGGAGTCATGTCAACGTGTTTTTGGATGGACTGCTAATATTCTAGCTAGGTACCTACTTCAGCAATTGAAATGTCAACATATCCCTTGCCCGATAGGTATTTAATACGTACTTATCTTGGAACGGAAATGGAAATAGGGTTATACACGGTGTATCAGAAATCCGAATTATATTTTTGTCACATACGGTAGCTAATGTAGATAGGCATAGTGTATTCAGAATATATCTACCTAACTATCATAGTTTCTGAGTTACAGACGTTTGTGTATTTATCATAAGTACCTAGGTACTACGCTATGGCCTTTTGACACATCCGTAACTCTATTAAGCAGTGCAAACTATATTTAATGAAAGGCAGCTACTAAAATTTTGAAAACAACATTTAAAATATGTATGGGACATGAGATATTACAAGTGTGATGGAAAAGGGAGGATCCTCCGACAGACGGCTGTTGTGTCTGGTGGGCTACTGCCCGACAGTTGCTGTCGGGTTCTTGTATATATGTGCAATCGCTCGGATCACTTTGATATCGCGATGCAGGTTTAGTTCGTATGCGGCGAGGTAGATGTCGCTACATAAGTTAAAAAAAAAGTTTTTCTGTTAAATTTATACCCGTTAATGATGCAAGCGTTAAAGTATAATTTCGGACTTCTGATACACTTTGTATACCTTGCGATGCAATGGCGTCGATATCAGCTGTCGCAATCAGTGCCAGTATGGCTTGGCACGCTGGAATGTCACTAGCTTGCAAGTTGCTTTATGGTGAACTACTCACCAAATGAATCTCGGACCCACTTGGCTCTACACATACTATATTGCAGGGCAAACGGGTCCGAGAGTACCATTCGGTGCCAACTCATGTGTGTATTTGCCTAGTCTGACTTAGATTGGCACCTACTCCAAATATAATGAATTATTTTTAGCTTTTTACTGCACCTAGGTTTTTGAAGTCGATTTTTGTTTTTGTTAAAAAAAATCTGTATTTTTTTAGGCGACTGATCTTTATTTTTTTTTTTTCCAAAAAGAAATTGATATAAGAACTTAAAATAATTATAGTTAGTAAGGAGGCTAACCACGACTCCGTTCCACGTAGTGAACAGATTTTTTATATTTTAAAAGTGTAGGTATTTATTTTGTAGTAATCTGTAAAATAATAGAGTTGAAAGGACCTCGGCAAACAATAACATAGCTGTTTACGTATACTGATGATGGAAATTGAACCTACGAGAATGACGCCAAGAAATCAGCCTACGCGCGAAATTCTAATCAACTCTGTCCACGTGCAGGTATTTTTAAACTATATGAGACATTCCGGCAATTTGAGTCCATCCTTATTAGGTAGGTAAATAAAAACCGGTAATAATGAAGATTGACACCTGCTATTACAGTAATTACCGTCTCTGGCGGCGCGTTACTTACCGTATTACCGGTAATTACCGCGTCCGAGTATTAATTCATCAATACCGATGATGAATCTCTGTAAATAAATCTATTGTTTTTGTAACGATGCGTCAGCTATAGAAGGAAGTTGATCAACTAATTGTTTGACGGTATGATTAGAATAATTCAAGATATTGCATAGCTAATGCGTAATGACTGAAACATATATCCTTGATGCACGTAGCTAACTTTTTAAGGTTTAAAGTGAGAAGGAGTAGACATAGTCTTAAAATAAACCGGCCAAGTGCGAGTCGAACACGCGCACAAAGGGTTCCGTACCATTGTCTATAAAAACGGCAAAAAAATCGTCGTTTGTTGTATGGGAGCCCCCTTAAATATTAATTAAATTCTGTTTCACATATTGTTTTATTATATTTACGCGAATACTATACATTGAAATTAAATTATTTTACGGATTTTTTTTTGAAACGTCGGGAATCTAAAATAGTAAATAAACGCGATAAAATCCGTAAAATACTTTAATTTCAATAAATTCTGTTTTTTAGTATTTGTTGTTATAGCGGCAACAGATATACATAATCTGTGAAAATTTCAACTGTCTTACTATCACGGTTCATGACATACAGCCTGGTGACAAACGGACGGACGGACGGACAGCGAAGTCTTAGTCTTAGTAATAGGGTTCCCGTTTTACCCTTTGGGTACGGAATCCTAAAAAAATAAGCGTATGGGGGCGAATTTAAAAAGCAGATGAACAAAATTACCAAACCGTTAAAATTTAAATAAAATATGGCCAGAGAACATATCGACGCTTGAAAGGCAATCTTTACTAAGCGACAGCAAATCGTTAAATGAGTTATATTCCACATTCCCCCTTAATACGAGGGAGATTTGGGCCATATTCCACCACGCTGACCCAGAGAGGGTTGGTGAACTTCACACGCCTATAGACGTGCAGGTTTGATCACAATGTTTTCCTTCACCGTTCAGCAAGTGGTAATCATTCTGATTTCAAGTGAGCGCAAAATACGCGTTAAACTCTCGGTAGAGCTGTTGTATTACGTCTATAACTGCAAATATTTTAATCTGAGTTTCTCATTCCCGTACAAGGGCGATTGTTTGTTAACGAGGTTACATTGTCATATTGAGGCGTAATGATCTTATTATCCATTTGCGTGAAAATTTTAAGTGGACTTTCTTCGCTATTAATATAATTTCGACGGCTTCAATCTTGTTTTGGAAGTATTTTATATAAATTTAAGTACGTTTATGTTGACAAAAAAACCTACATTATTGGATAACTACATATTCTAGTAGTCTGAGCGTAAGATGCTCGGCTCACTGCAGTGTGCGGGTTCGAATCAAATTTCGGAAATGACGTTTTCGTAATTTGCCCAGGGGCCCGTTTTTCGTGCGATCGACATTCATCTCGATTCGTGATATGTCGAAACAAATGAAAAAAATATCGTACGATTTGACGAAACGAAAATTCGAGATATCTCGAATCGAGATGAATGTCGATCGCACGAAAATCGGGCCCCTGGTAACTGGAATTGCTCCCATTACTTATGTTTACTTATTTGTATAATATTAGTTTATATTGCGGCAACTTTATGTAATTAATCCGTGGACAACGCCGTGGACTGTACTGTTTAGATAACTTTTTGTAATACTATTTGTTAATTTTTATGTACTGTTGTTTTTTGTCTCTAATAAATAATTTAATTTAATTTAATTGCCCATAGAGCGAGCTTTGCTTAGTTTGGAATCTTACGATGAGTATGTATTGTCTGGCGATATTTATTTATGTGTGATAAAGCGACACAGGCGCCAACGGATGATAATTTATTAAAACGGGCCATTTTAACGTAACCCTTAGGCTGGCGCGGTGTCATTCGCCCCACGTATTCTCTGGGGTGGTCCGCTAGACCCCTCATTAATGTGCACCTATGATACGAGCCGAACCGGTAATTATCTGTGACTTGAATACTCGATTAGGTTTGAGTTTTATTGATTGTGATTTAAGTCTAAACAATTTCGAAGCAGAATACATTAACATGTCCTTTACGATAATGATAATGCCTCAACTCAACTCGCGCGTTTTTTATTTTGCCATAATAAAACATACTCTATTGACTCATAGAAAAAGATCATTCTTCAACAAAATGACATTGACGTGACGAAGTGGCGTTAACTACGCAAATACATCATCACGCCTGTACTCCCCGAAGGGGTAGGCAGAGGTGCACTGTAGTGCGCCCACACTTCGCCGATGTATTTTATACCGGGCACATTCCCCCTCAATACGAGGGAGATTTGGGCCATAGTCCACCACGCTGGCCCAGTGCGGTTTGGTGAACTTCACACGCCTTTCTATAGACGTGCAGGTTTCCTCATGATGTTTTCCTTCACCGTTCAGCAAGTAGTAATCATTGTTGAAAATGACATTCGCACATGGAAATTATCTCAGAGGTGCGGCCTGGGATTTGAACTTGCACCCCTTACGTTCAAGGCGGGCGTTCTTGCCCGCGAGGCGTTCGAGCCCCCACTGCTTCTTAATGCTTATGTGCATTGACACAGTATTCGTTTTGGTATTGGCAAACAATTTGACGCGCGATTTTTAACGCCCCAGTGTGCTTTACCCTCTGTATTTGTAGAAACTTGCAATCTATATTATAAAGCACTTAAGTAACTTGAAACCTATAACAAACTAGCTTCTATCCGCTACTTCGTCCGCGCAGACTGCGATTATTTAATATCGTTGTAAAGTATAGCCTATATGTTATTCTGATGTATAAACAGTAATACTGTAATGTTTCATCAAAATTCGTTCAGTAGTTTTTAGAATAATAAACATCCATCCATCTTCACAAACTTCCACATTTATAATATTATTAGTAGGATTCTATAAATTTAGGAGTTAATCTTTTTTCATACTTGTTATTACCAGTTGTTGTTCTCTTGTTTTTTTTGGGGCAGATTTTGTATTTACTACGAAGGTATTGTTAAAACAGTACCGCAATAACGATCACGGTATGGCTCCGACCGTGTAGGATTTTTCGGGGTTATCACAAAAAAGAGATCTTGTAAGTTTAGTTTTTTCCCTGGGAACTGAATTCGCATTGTTTCTCGAGTATTCAAAGCAAAACGGCTAATTAGCGGCATGTTTCATTTTTTCTTTTATTTTTTTTTTAAATTCCTTTCAGTTACTTCTTTAAAAAGTTTCTATAACATCCGAAGTACTTATTATAATCCAATATTTTTTTAAGCAAATAGACGCAAGTAATGACATTCCAAACAACCCTCTCATGGAGAATATAGGGGTTACTATTTACATAGACGATAAAAATCTTAATTAGAATATAGAAATAAGATATTCCACTTCCGACCCTCGCGTTTTGTCTATTAAAATGCAAAGGGCCTTAAAGTGTATCTTTATCAATGACAACGAAGGGTGCATCGGACCAAAGTAAGTTAGTATTATGCAAATATTCAAAGAGGATTATCTTTTGCTTCGGTTCCAAAATTAAATAATGCACATCTTCAATTTTTTATGCTCAAAAATTTCCATACAAAGTATTGAGCTCTTGCAAATCTGCTAATATTGGATGCTGGCTGGTCGGATTTTACGCTGCGTAACGCAGTGGAAAGAGAGTCCGGTAATAATAACGCAACATATTTTAATTTTGATGACTCTAGTATACATTTTTTTTTTTGTATCTACACTTTTCATCAATATTTGTTATGAACTCGTCTCAAACTCCTAATAGTATTCTAACTAATGTTTAACACCGGCAGTGAAAACAACATACGTAAGCAATCTTGCTCTGTCCGAGAGAATAAGGTGCACTTTACATTCACCCCGACATACCTATATATTAATAAATAATTTCAAAATTGCTACTGTAGGCTATCATTTGAAAGGAATATGCGTGGGGCAAGACACGCGACCCCACCCACATTATATTTTCACTTTTATGCTTGCTTATTACAAGGAAGCAAAGTTTAATTTACCACGTTCAAGGTACACTTGGACGTTTGTAGGATTAGTTTAACGCGCATGCGTTCGTTTTGGAGGGAAAACGGTGTACAGTGTTGTCATGGCAACGGTGTGTTATGCACCTATTCTGTTTCTTTCAATTGCTTTATAATAGCTAGTACTTAAAGTAGCTGTGTTGTGATACTTGTGATTGAACTCTACAAGGGCCTTACAATTGTTTTGCAAAAGGTTTAAGTGTATGTGTACGTCGTGCTTTCAGTAACAATAATGACGTTCATATTATTAGGTGATTTTCGATAAACGGCTCAGTTGAATTGATTTCTTAGTTTTTTTATGTGAGTTCCTTTTCGTTACTTTTTTTTTTTTTTATTATGAAACCCGAAATATTTTTTATGTAAATATAAAAACGTTGATGAAATTTTTACTCCTAGACCTTGTGTGTAGCCCATTATCAACTATCGTTAACAATTAAATACAAAAAATTTAGATGCGCGGCCAATTATTCCTATATACTCTACAAAACTTGTCCTAAATGGCTGCCCTATAAATTTTAATCGCCATAAACAAACGTTAAAACATGTCAAGGATCGAGGACGCTTTTAATTAGCACGTAATTACTATCCTGAGTGGGACGAACCCGTTTGGTCTAGTCCTTGAAAGGGACCGTGTTACCAATACCTTTTTTGTTTTTTTTAGATTTTATGCCTTATTTTACATAGTTTTTGTTACTTTTTTACGGCACCAAAATAAATAGATGCTAACGTGTAGCAAAAAAGGTGAAAACGAAGTCCCCCTCCGGTAAAGCTGTAAAGGCCACTCATAGCCAACAGAGTAGTCCTTTTTAAAAAAAAGTGAAAACTAACTGAAATTACAAGAGTCGTTAAAGCTTACGAGTATGCTTATGTTTTGAACCGTATAAATATATTTATATATATCTACCCCTTACCAGCAACTCTCTTGCATGTGATGATTTCATATTGCTTTCAGATTTTGACACTAGGACAAAAATCTGTCAAAAATGACAATGACTGAATGAATGACAATAAAGAGTTATCTATCTATCTAATGAATATTAGAACAAGAATACTACAAGAGTTGCTGGAAATACACTTACGTTTATAGCAACGAAAATGTCGTAAAATGAATGTACACGTAAATAACTTTTTATAATAGAACCTGGCAACACATCTAGAGATAGGGCTAAAATTGAGGCAAGCCTCCCGTGTTTGTATTTGTCAATTAGACCTTTCAGTCGGGCCAGTTAATTGCTGCCACCGCTTTTAGACCTGTTATTCAAGTAGCCGACACGCCACCCTTTTGTTTTTTTATGTTTTTTGTTTATAGGTCGAACCGTGCCTTTTAAATTAAATCGTAATTTTTCATTTTGAATGTAACGCCATCTATTATTAGAAATATTAAACTTCTGTACGCCGAATGGTAACAAAAAGGAAATCAGGGAAGCAGAGTCCAATGTACTTTTATTCTCAGTCCTTACACAATATGTTATGTCAATGACACTTAAGATTAAAATAAATATCTGTACCGGCTCTAACCCTTTATCACCGACAAAGATATAACCATAGAAGCGTCTGCTTGTATTAATATATCTTCATTAGTTTTTACGAGCAACTATTATTTTAGAACCGTTATTTTGAATCTAGTTAAATATTTCTAATAATAGATGGCGTTACATTGTAAAGACAAAGCGTCAATGCGAGAGCACCGTAATTATTATTGTTCCCAACACAACTTTTAACACTTAGACGGAGTAACGGGCCTCTAAAGCCATTACTCCGCTGGCGCGATTCAAATCTTCAATCGGATACAATATGCAAATGCGGACAGTAATCATTTAGAAAATGGCACACCATAACAAAACGCGAGAGCCCGTTATGCAACAAATAATAGCGGGCTATTCAATGACTCTCCTTGCAAATAAAATCCGTCGACGCAAGTACAATCCGTATAGAAACGATACGAAATAAAACTGTCATAGTCCCTAATGTACAGCATGTATCAGAAGTCCGAATTAATGTTTTGGATACATATACGGTAGCTCATATGTGCATGCTTAGTGAAGACAGATTATACCTAACTATCATAGTTTCCGAGTTAAAGACCTTTGAATATTTGTGCCAGGTATCGAGCTGGGGCACATACAGGAGCTTATTGAACAGTGCAAAATTTATCAACAAGATGCGACTAATAACTTCATAAATCAGAATATGAAAATTTAACATAGAACTCGAGATATTACAAAGTATAAAAATCGGCGATGAAATTTTTTTTTTAAAAACATGGTCAAAATTCGATCAAATTTTTAAACCATTCAGTTGTATACGCGATACTGAAGCAAACGTCAAAGTATTATTCCGGACTTCTGACGTATATGACTGATGACGTTTGACGTATATACATTTATTAATATGCGCACGCCCACTGTGATGATCAATGCAACAGAATTTACCTTGAGAGATTAACGATTATTTATAACTGTTATATTTTTAGTCTTAAAATGACTGAGATCTTTATGCAGTGGGATGCGCATAATGATTTGCAAGTGTTGCTAATTTTGTTTAAAGATAGATCAATATTAAGATGAGTCAGATTTGTGACAGTAATTTAGATAGTTTTATTATAATGTAAGCTATAACGCCCTGCCCTAGGGCGAGATTTCACTGGACATTTAAAACGGTACTTTGTTTCGATATGCATAAAAAACGATTTTCAGTGGCAAAAGCTACGAGACCACGCGTTAAAATTCGCTCGCGGTCATCGATGATTGTTGGAATATGAGCTTATTCTTTCAATTTATACAGTTTATTTTGGTATTGGCAAAAAAATGGTCGGGATTAGACGTGTAAGCCGGCTAGTGTGTCAGGGCCACAGACGGTCAGACCTAAAATTCGCTACATCCTAAATCTACGGTCAGGGCAGACGCAGCGTCGCCTCTACGTAGAGCTAACGCACCCAACCGAAACATTTCTTATTCTGTATGCCTACCAAGTTCCGCACGCAGTGCATAGATGGCGCTTTAACAATAATAAAAAAACACAAATAATTGACATCCGCTTAAATGAAATGCGTATTTTTTTATTGATGAAATAGTTTGTGGGAATAGTATTGTTGTCGTTTTGACGGTGTGTATACAGGGTGTTTCAGAAGTCCGAAATAATACGTTGACGTGTATCAGTATCGGGTAGAACTGAATGGTATAATAATTTGATCGAAATTCGAGCATGTTTTTCCAAAATTTTTTTCGTCATCAATGTCTATAACTCGTAATATCTCGAGTCTCTATGTAAAATTTGCATGTTCTGTTTTGCGAATATTGATAGTCGCCCCTCATAAGTGTAGTGTATACTGCTGAATGGGTTATGGATGTACCTAAAGGCCAGAAGATGATACCTATGACAAATATTAAAGGGTCAGAATCTATGATGGTTAGGTATATACTGTCTTCACTAAGCATCCACATATGAGCTACCGTTTATGTACCCAAAGTATTATTTCGGACTTCTGATACCCTATATATAATGTATAAATAAATACATCATCATCATCATCATCACGCCTGTATTCCCCGAAGGGGTAGGCAGAGGTGCACTGCAGTGCGCCCACACTTCGCCGATGTATTTTGGTCCCAATGTAATAGGGGGCGAGCCTATTGCCATTATACCGGGCACACAGGTTTCCTCACGATGTTTTCCGTCACCGTTTCTTAGCAAGTGATAATCTCAGATGAAAATGAGATTCGCACATGGAACCCAGAGGTGCGAGCCGGGGATAGAACCTGCGCACTTTGATTGCAAAGCGTGCGTTCGACCACTCGGCTACCACTGCTATATTAAATAAATATTTATTTTAAATCTATGATTATATTAAATTAAAACAAAAAAATCTGTATATATTATAACTATATCACGATGTTGATCAGGATCGTGTATTGCGTGATAAATCGTTATTTCACTGTTCTGAACCACTTGTCAATATCAGACCCCAATTTTCTTTTATGTGTTTTCCTGTTTGATTAGGGGTAGGGGAGACCTGTTTTTCGATTAATTTGGGACAACACTTGTCGTTGTTCGTGATTGATGGCATGTACCGATGCTTGATCAATCTTAGTTTTAGGTTTGTTCGTAACGGAGGGGATATTGGATCATAAATCTCGTGTTTGGGTCCTTGGACAAGTTATTTTCGTCGGTAACTAAGTGAAAATTATTTTTGGCCATTTTTTTTCAACTGCAAAGATGTAGGCAAGCACCCGAGATAAATTTATTTTAAATTTTCTTATTTATGTTACAATATTAACTTACCTACTATATTAAGACCTCTACTAACGGGCGTGACTGACAACAATAATGTTAAAAGCTGAATATTGAATCTGCAAATATTTACTCTTAAATGAATTAAAACACCTGTGTATTGAAATTGCTAATTTCGGTAGATCGATACCTATTTATACCTATTTAAGGCTTATTTAAAGACATCAAAAAAATGAGAAGAATATTCAGTCCACAATTTAATTGACCTCGTCTCTTTGTCAACAGATTGGCGCGCACCGATGAGCGATGAAGCGGAGGCGGCGCGGGCTCGGCGCGCGCCCGCGCCTCCGCCGCGGCAGCCCGCGCGCCCGCCCGAGCCGCCCCCGCGCGCTCAGCTCCCCGACCCGGTCCGCCTCCCGGCCCCGCCGCGGCTCATCCGCCCCTCCGAACATCTTGCCATCGTCGAACGCTCTATGGACCGACGACAACCCCCAATAGGCTATGAACATATCCATAGAGCGGCTATGGATCGACGGCAAACTCTACCAGGGCCGACCGAACAACTTGCCAGGGTTGACCGCTCTCAAGATCGAAGACAACCCGCCCAAGGGCCGAGTGAGCATCATGCCATTGTTGAACGGTCTATAGAGCGTATGCAACCTGTCGGGCCGCCCGAATATCTGGCCGTTGATCGTTCTATCGAGCGACGGCAAACACTTGCCGGGCCGGGAGAACACCTAGCCATTGTGGAGCGGCCTATGGAGAGACGGCCACACCCACTAGTGCCAGCTGTTACTGTGCTGCAAGGGCCTAGGCCTCCACTGCCACCTCCGCAGCCTCAACCGCCAGTTTATAGACATGTAGCTCCGCCGCCGTTAAGGATGCCGGCGCCGGGGACTGTTGCATTGATTGCACATCCGCCAGCGAGAATGCCACCTAGGAGAGATGTTCAGGTAAGATTTTATTGCTCCAACTTAATTCGGAACTGGTTATGGATAGTCTCGTCAACAATGAAAAGGTATGCAAAATGCAAGGTTGTTTATGTTCAACAGTTCAAACTTGCCTGTCACTAGTATATTTGAAATTAATATACAAACATTGCCAACCCTAACAACATTGTTCCGTGTACATTTATATTTTTAAATGACCGCGTAACATGGTAGCAGGTACGATTATGAACGGACATTATGTGCTCAGAGTACATACGTGTTGAGTAGGTAAACGCGCAAATTATATGGCACCGCTTTTATGATATGAAAATGTTCCGTAATAACACTTATGACAATTCCGGTTTTGAATAAAGAGAACGCTGGTGTATGAATTACGACAATGATAATGAACTTAAAGTCCTTTATGTTACTTGTTTTCATCTTAATTATAAATGCCTTTATAGCGTTAAATTTATTGCAATTTTAATCAATCGTCATATAATTTACAAGAAAATTGTTTAGTCAATGTTAACTGATGCTACGTTGAAATTATACAAATATTGCCCGTTCGAAATACAAATAAGGCCATTATGGAATTTGCCCTGATCTGCGGTGAACTGGGATGGCTTCCAGTCCCAGCATGGGATCAATAGTAAAAGTGTTCCATGGTAGGAAACTTACGACAACTAGGTGTCGTCTGGTGACATTTATTTATTAGATATTGTAGTGATATTATAGTGGTAGTATTGTAGAGATAGCAGTGGTAGCCGAGTGGTCGAACGCACGCCTTGCAATCAAAGTGTACAAGTTCAAACCCCGGCTCGCACCTCTGGGTTTATGTGTGAATCTCATTTTCATCCGAGATTATCACTTCCTATGAAACGGTGAAGGAAAACATCGTGAGGAAATCTGCACGTCTGAGGGATCTTGGCTAGTTCTCGATAAATGTGTGAAGCCTGCCAACCCACACTGGGCCAGCGTGATGGACTATGACCGGAATCCCCTCGCATTGAAGGCAGGCCCGTGCCCAGCAGTGGGGCGTTAAAAGGGCTGTAGTTAGTGATATTTTATGTGGGCGGTAAATGTACTCTTCCGTGTTCAGCACTTACGCTGCAAAGCTTCTGGCAAAAGCTGCTTACATAACTAGAACAGCGGTAACACAATGGACCTGAGTGGGCGATCCTTCCCGGATCCTTGTTATGCTGATCACAGTATCTCATGATGACATGCATCTAAACCCATGCATATGTATCGATGCGAAAGTGATAGCACACGTGAATATAATAAAAACCGGGCCAAATACGAGTTGGACTCGCGCACGAAGGGTTCCGTACCATTATTTATAAAAACGGCAAAAAAAACATGTCTGTTATATGGGAGCCTCCCTTAAATATTAATTTTATTTTAATTAATTATTTTTAAAGTGAATAATATAGCTCAATATTCTGTGAATATTTTAAGCGTCTACCTGTTTCCGAAAAAAATCACGTTTTCTGTATGGGAGCCCCATAATTTTTTTATTTAATCTGTTTTTTAGTATTTGTTGTTATAGCGGCAACAGAAATACATCATCTGTTAAAGTTTCAACTGTCTAACTATCACGGTTCATGAGATACAGCCTGGTGACAGACGGACAGACAGACAGACGGACAGCGGAGTCAGAGTAATAGGGTCCCGTTTTACACTTTGGGGACGGAACCCTAAAAAGGACACTGCGTCGCTAATGCCCCATTGGACAAGAATAGACTAAGCTTAGTCTAGTAGCTTAAGCGTGGGCCACTTGGTTCACTGAATTGGGTGGTAGCGGGTTGGATTCCCGCCAGTGGCAAATTTCGGATATTTTTTTTTATTTGCTCAGGTCTGGGTGTAAAAAGGATTACCCCAAGTCCATTGTATAGTACACATGGTACAAGGTTTGCCTAGTTTGGATTCATACGATGAGTATGTGTTGTCAAGCGATATTGTTAATACGGTGCTTGTATAGATTGATAGTAGATAAGCGCGACTAACGCTATCATCAAGACAAGACTTATTTCACGCAACATGTTCCACTGCGAACCTTTCTCACTTTTGAGAATAATACAAAGATTTACACTGTCATTCATTTTGGTCAGTGGATGCCTGAAATGGGGTTTAACCCTTAACTGCTACATTGCCGTAAAATAATGCGCGTGGACGGTGTTATGCCACTAATCGCCAAAATCAAAATTATGAAATTTCTTGTCTCATCCGGTGCGGAATTGGGTTAATTCACGCTAGCCCGTGGCGAGACGTGTTCGTTTCCCGGTTTGAGTCATTCGCGGCACATTCGCGGCTTTCTTATTATAATGAGGCGGTTCCAGTGGGCGCCGGGCCGTTTGGCACCACAATGGCCGGGGATGACGTGTTGTAAGAGTGAGCAATCGGGTGAATTTATATAATTTATACGGAGAAATCGATCATTCGTATCGCTGACTTATCTGTCTTGCTTTACTACTTATAGTATTTTTGTATTTTTGCATTATAAATCAATTAAATTCTTCAAAGAATACGCAGTAGGTATTATCATCAATGTTTGCAAATAGTTTCGGTTTTTAAGCCACTGATGTTTGAAGTTTAAAAAACATACGGGTGGAATTGAGAAATTCCTCACTGTGTGAAGTTGGTCAAAAAACAAATGCCTATTCCTAAGCAGTGGTAGCCGAGTGTTCGGTTGCAATTAAAGTGTGCAGGTTCAAACCCCGGCTCGCACCTCTGGGTTTCATGTGCGAATCTCATTTTCATCCGAGGTTATCACTTGCCATGAAACGGTGAACGAAAACATCGTGAGGAAACCTGCAGACCGTCTGAGGGAACTTGACTAGTTCTCGATAGATGTGTGAAGTCTGCCAACCCGCACCGGGCCAGCGTGGTGGACTATGCCCTGAATCCTCCTCGCATTGAGGGAAGAAGGCCCGTGCCCAGAAGTGGGACGTTAAAAGGGCTGTAGTAGTAGTAGTGGTATAGCAGGTGTCCATGGGTGGCGTTGATCACTTACCATCAGGTGAAACGTCTGCTCGTTTGTCTCCCTATCTCATAAAAAAAATCCTATAGCAGCCAAGTTTGTAAAAACGTTTCATATGAAACAAAAAAAACATGGTGGCCTTATATCTACATTTTCGCAGCTATTTTGATAGAAAATAGAAATCGAAAATAGAATTTGATAGAAATCGGTTTGCAATCGAATTACGTTATCTGTTTTTTTTTTTAATTGCAGTAGTTGTTGCTATTCGACCACTCACTATTCTGTAGTTGTAGCATGTGCGCCAAGACTAGACGTATGTCACGGAATATCTTGATGTTGTCTCTTTCTCCCGTATGAAATTAGACAGAGAGCGAACGAGCAAATCTGTGCCAAAGATCTTGTCTTGACATGCGTGCTAACACCGCTGTTCATAGTAAATTTCAGCAAACAGACTTCCTTAGATCCAAATAAAACGAAATCTCGCCATCATATTTAAAAAGGTTAATTGTGATATGATACCCCGCCGATACCAATTTAGCGCAATAAAAAGCTTATGACTCGTTGGAAATTCGCTCGCCTCAGATAAGGCCTCTTCCAACCGCGCGACTAATGGTCCGGCGAGACGGGGCGGAGTCAGACCTTGGCCGTATTACGCTGGACGATAACGTATAGTGCGACTATAAGCGAAGAGATAAAGCAAGAAATGCTAGAATTTTAAGCTTTTCTGACGTTAGTGTGAACTTTATATGACTCTTTAAACTGAGCAGGTCGTCTCAAATCTAAGGGCAGGCTTACTACGCCTGCGTTAATGGAACGCTAACTCAACAATGGAATGGGACGAATGAAACGGGTATCAAAAACACCAAGCAAATTCCTTGGTGTTTTTGATACCCGTGGTATCGAACACACACTGGGGCACTTGAGACGAATACCAAAATAACAGGGCAGTTGAGACGAGTATCAACCAACACCGGGGCAGTTGCGACGATGGGAATAGCTACTGTTCATTACAATTTTATATTCTAGAAATGCTAGGAAGTAGGTAAGCTAATTATAATGCGTCAAGTTCCACTAATTTAAGTGTATTGCGCTCAACGCTTGTACCAAAGCATACCTAACAGTATTGTGATTAAGATGGTTTCCATAATGGTCCCTTTCACTAGATTTGCTTAAAGGTTTCGATAGAAATTGGTTCAGTAGGCCAACCTCAATGTCAATGTCTGAACTTAGGATAACACACAAGATAACATTATCTTTGAAGTGTAGTGACAAAGATGTATGTCCAGAAGATAATTACAGTGTAAACTCTGCCTCCCTTGTATTTCAGGATGCATGGGTACACAAGATATTTGAACATTGAGGCCAACTTACCATATATTAGACAGCGCTTAGCATTCGCGGGTTATTAATATCTTGGATCTATTCCATCTGCCCCTTGAGTGGATTGCCCCCGTTGCGATTGCTCCGGGCAGGACTTGTCTCATTTGCCCTATCATCAATTCCATTCGCCCCCGGAATAGGAGGTATGTGTTCTAAAATTTCGGTTCAATGTAGACTAGACCTGCATTGTTGTGTATAACTCATAATTGCAACTGCCACTCAATTCCAATTTGAAGAGAGGCTTTATGGCGGTTTCTAGTGAAACAACAATACGTATTTTGACTGTCACTGTCCGTCATATCTTGTAATAAATTATCACAATATTCAATTTAGTGGTCGGCTTAGTTTAGGGCTTAAGCAGACCGGCGACCACACGACTACTATTAGTTGCGTTTTTATATTTTTCTGGCCGCAATATTAAACCAACTGCTAAATAGTCAAGTGAAATTTTATTTTGTTGCCCGTCACATTTGTTGACAAGATAACTTTGAGAATTTAACTTAAATTAATTACCAAGGCCGTATTTTCATCCTTAAAAGCAATTTTACTTTAATATTATTTTGATTTTTGGACAGCTATTTACTAAAGAACCTCTCGAAATCTCACAGCAAAATTCAAACAATTTCGCTTAATGTTTTGGATAGGGAGAGGCTAATCATATGCTGCCCGCAATAATACCAAATTAAGCTGCGTCTATTATAACTATAACCAACTAGCATGCACTATTATTATTTATATTATTAGGCATATCACAAGCACACGCAACACAGTTATTTCAAAAATAGTTGATTCTGAGAATTTAATTACTGATACCCAATCCTCCTATATTTAATAAATCCGCTTCATACCTACACAATTATAAGTTTTGGCGGCAGTTCTATACCAAAGATTCTTAGAAAAATAATTCAATTTGTCGTACCCTTATGAAATGGTGGCTCGTCTGCTCAGCCCTGCAGGGCCCGCTAATAACTCGACCCACTTCCGAGTGCATTTGATTGAGCACTATAACCAATTCCGCATCTGACAGGCAATCAACCAAGATACGAAAGAGATCGTTTGTCTTGCTTTAATACTCTACAATTGTTATGTTCGTGAAAAACTTAAAGAGCCCACACTGGGACGTCAATAGCAATGCTTCAAAACATGATTTTTTAGCTGTTATTCTAGATAATGGTACGGAACCCTTCGTGCGCGAGTCCGACTCGCACTTGCCTGGTTTTTATTTATAATGTGTAGTTAGCGAATTTGCTCTTGCTACTAATTACTTAACAATGGCTGAAATACCCGCTAATCACAGGTGGAGTTATTCCTCATCTTATTCTATTAAATTTCAACATTGCATTCATTTCGTAAAAAAATAAGAATATTTACTTTTTTAACCGACTTCAAACAGGAGGAGGTTCTCAATTCGACCCGTATGTTTTTTTTTTTTGAGAGGCCTACCCTGTTGTCCGTGAGGTAGGCTTTACAGCTTTACCGGAGGAGTGGCGAGTGCAGAGTGCACTCCAACCAAGCTCTTAAGGGCGGAAAAAGGGTAACTTCCTCAAGTGCGCCACAGAGGGCACAACATCGGCTTGGGCAGTTACCGTGAGGGAAGAGGAAGTGACTACGCTCCTAGGTGAAAAGATACACTTACGAGCGGAAGAGGGGGTTCCTCGACTTCGCTGGCGAGATCGATGTCTGTTTGAGTATATTTTGGTATTGACAAACATTGTTATACGCGGATTTTGACGCTACAGTATGCAGATTATAAAGTTCGTGTAGGTATATGAAAAGTTAGTCACACGCGTTTCGACGCATCTGTGAGCGTAGGGCTTAACGGTGTTGCGTTCTTGGCGCAATCCATTTTGTATTGTCACTGTAGATCGTATGTAGGTTAGATTAGAACTATTAGATATGTTTACAACTAATCTGTCTTGTATTGGTTATCTTTGTCGTTTGTGTTTGATGGTTAAAAGGAGAATTGGCTCAAGCGCCATTTAGATAACCTTGCACAAAGGCAGCTCAAAACACGGAGAAAAATTTGCTGATTCCCGCAATATATATAACTTAATATTGCCCATTATGGCGCTTGAGTAACTTCCACTTTTACCCGTGGCGTCGATATGTTATTCGTACTCAAAGGTGTTAGACCATTATTGCCGTTCAAACGTATTAAGTGCAATAAAAACGTACGCGTCGAATTGAGAACTTCCTCCTTGTACAGTTACACATTACCTGGGGCCTGGACATTAACTCTTAAAGCAATAATATTTCATGTACTTTCTTAGGGCATTAGCAATATAAGATTATCATATTACTTAGAAGTCTCATTTGCTTGTACAACTAAGATAAATGTCTGTTATTTGAGTAGGTTTCCGTCTATAGTAAGTGACAGGGTGGGTGTCGAATTCGCAACCTCTCGGTTACAAGGGAAACACTTCTAACCACTGAGCTATTGACACTACCATCAGACCCTAAGCGTTATGAACCAATTTATTACAAAACCTTATCTTGTATGGTGTCTTAATTATTTCCGTTTCAAAAATATACCTCCTGAATTTTAAAATAAATCCAAACCTTAGATCTTGCATAATATAATGCAAATGAATTACATAATGAATTCTATGTATCAGGTTACAAAGTTACGTTTCCTCTAACATTGTCGTTGCAGGAGACAGTACTTGGCAATTAAGCTTTGTAATCGGGGCATCTTGTAGCGCCAATTAACAGCGCCACATCGGACGACGGCCAATTATAAATACCTCGATTACTTAAACTTCGTAGACGCTAGGTTACTTTGTAATGTGCAACGTGGGTAATCGTTGAGTACTCCTCGGGATTTCCATAAGAGGCTTTAGAAAACTTGGCCCAACACACTCATAACGTTTTGATGACGCTCTATCTCCGGTACACTTTTAAAATGCTCTTCCTGCTTTCATTGTGAGTTTTAAAAACCTAAAATAGTCTGCACACTTTTGCTATAGCAAAACGAACTGTATTGACGCATAAATAAAGTTCATTCCTCAACGAAACGACACTCACAGCGCGAGCAAATTTTGACCCGTGGGGACGTGGATTTTATGACAGTATAATTTTATCTTTATACATATTGACTCATAGTTCGTTTTGGTATGGGCAGTTTGACGCGCGAGGATTGACGCCACAGTGTGCCTTGGCTTCATCTGCATATTTACCTTCATGAGTTTTAACTCAACACACGCGGGGCTACCCCTGGGCCGTAATTGGCTCATTGAAAAAGCTCATTCTTCGACGAAATGTCATTGATAGCGCGAGTGAGTTCAATCGGAAATTCAATCTTTATTTATTTTAACACGGAGTTTGTTTTAGTATTGACAACCATTTTGGCACGCGCATCTTGACACCGCAGGATAGTCATTATTCAAATAACATTTGTGTCGGCAATGCAGCGAGCTTCAAAGTCGTGATTACCTCTTTCAATAATCTTAGTCACGGCCCGTTTATTGACGTAATATCAGTTTAATAGAATCGAATGGGGCATATTAATAAACAGTCGCCAGACCGCCCGAAGACGCGTGGGTGAATCTGTTTGTGGAAAGACACGGGTCCGTGCAGACCAGCGACAAGAACAGCGTCACAAGCCATACAAAAGAAAGCAAATTAATTAAAGAAATAAAAAAAAGGTAATTATTAAGACTAGCAACTGAAAACACAATACACAAGGAAAACTTTCAGTTTTCAGTACAGTAAAAATTATGTCAAAATTTTACAGTTACCTACTATTAAAACTACAATACTTCAAGTGGTGGTGATAAATCCCCAGTATTGACTTCAACGCGCAATTTCCACGCGCGGGAGGGAACGCAGTGGCTTTGACCACAGAAATATATTTTTATATTTATAAAAAAAAAATTGTTTTGGTTTTGAAAAAAAAATGCCACCTTAGTTCTGACGCCTCAGTGTGAGCAGGACAGACCCAAACGGCTCGTCTATCTCAACATTTATTATTTGATAGTTTGTCATGAATATCGATACTGAATATCGAACCGCCATTAGTGAGTGCATTACCCTTTTAATTGTGCCTTATTGTGTATGGGATAACGCCTACGTACGACTATCTAGGGTCTGATATTAAAGCCACTCGCATGCTGGGGCGTTGACTGTCGCGCGTTAAACATTTTGACGTACCAGAACACAAAAAAAAATGTATTGACTCATACCCAAAGTTATATAATTGGTGAAATTTAATGGTATAAGATGAGGAATGACTCCACCTGCGATTAACGGGTATTCAGCCAGTGTCAAGTAATTAATAGCAAGCAAATTCAATAACATTACAAAAAAAAACAATCGAATTGAGTCAAAGTCAAATCATTTATTTTGTATAGGCCTATGGGGGTAAAATTGTCAAGTTTACATTTTTTTTCTTATATACCTACTAATATACTACCACCGGATCGAAACGCGACCTCAACTGAGAACTTCCTCCTTTTGGAAGTCGGTTAAAAATGGATGATGACAGTAATAAAGATGGCGGATCTTAGAAAAAGTTAATTCTTCAACTAAATGACACTGATAGCGCGAGCGAATTTTTATGCGTGGTAGCGTCGCTTTTACCACAGAAATTCTATCTTTATGAATATTGACACAGAGTTCGTTTTGGTATTGGCAATTTTTTTTTTAAATTGACGACTTAGTGTACGTGAGGCTTAACGTTGGGTAATCCATTCGACGTATCTATTGCAAAACTATATAACAATGTCTGTTTGCTCGTTGTTTGTTGATGTTTTTAGGTCGTTGCTAACAGGTTTTGTGGTTCCTTCATGGGAGTATTGATGTGTTAAAATCGTTTGAAACGTCAGTAGTTGATTACTAACTTCACTTTTAGCAGTATTATTTTAATATTAATGGTTGTTGGTATAAAGTCCATATTGATCGCAAGGGATGCAGGTTCAAATCCTTTTCGGATTTCATGTGCGAATGCCATATCGAAGCAGGAGCAAATAAAGCTAATACTTATATATAATATGTACTAGAAAAACATTAAACTAAAACCGGTCAAGTGTGAGTCGGACTCACGCACGAAGGGTTCCGTACCATTATCTATAAAAACGGCAAAAAAATAGAGGTGCACAGCAGTGCGCCCATACTTCGCCGATGTATTTTGGTCCTAATGTAATAGGGGGCGAGTCTATTGCCATTATACCGAGCACATTCTCCCTCAATACGAAGATTTTTTTTGGGCTATAGTCCACGCTGGCCTAGTGCGGATTGGTGAACTTCACACGCCTTTGTATAGACATGCAGGTTTCCTCACGATGTTTTCCTTCACCGTTTCATAGCAAGTGGTAATCTCGGATGAAAAAGAGATTCGCACATAAACCCAGAGGTGCGAGCCGGGGTTTGAACTTTGGCGTGCGTTCAACAACTCGGCTACCACTGCCTTACTTACCTAAGAATATTGGCCTTATTTATCAAAATGTAAACAACGCAGGTATGTAGGTTCGACGCCAATACATAAATTAACATCGCGATGTTTACGGGACCACTTTCGAACGTCTATACAATCGACGCCTACGCTGCGCGCGCGCGTCTGATTGACAGCTGACTGCATCCAGGAGTGCGCGGCTCCACTGATACACGAAAAGTTGGATATTGGGACCTTACTTAGTAGTAATTACCACCTCTTAAAGTATTGTCTTAAAGTACTGTAATTTTTTTGACTGATTATGTTCCGAGTTAACTATCAGAAACTGAAGGTAATGTTAATTACATTGCAACATGACAGGTAGTGGTAAAAGGGCTGATGTTAGAAAACGGATAGATAATGTTTGAGGTTAACCTTTTACGTTAAGACAGAACTTTAAAGTGTATAAACATGAAAGTCTTCCATAATCAAACACACACGTATTACAAAAATGTCGACCCCTAATTTTTAGGGTTCCGTACCCAAAGGGTAAAACGGGAACCCTATTACTGAGACTTCGCTGTCCGTCCATCCGTCCGTCTGTCACCAGGCTGTATCTCATGAACCGTGATAGTTAGAGAGTTGAAATCTTCTCAGATGATGTTTTTCTGTTGCCGCTATAACAAAAAATACTAAAAAATAGAATAAAATACTTATTTAAGGGGGCTCCCATACAACAAACGTGATTTTTTTGCCGTTTTTATAGATAATGGTACGGAACCCTTCGTGCGCGAGTCCGACTCGAACTTGGCCGGTTTTTTATTTTATCTGTTGCGCTATTGCTTCTGTTACAAACATAAGAAAGTTTGTGCTGTTAATATATTAAACTTGGATAAAGAAATATTATTGAAGATACCTATATTTTTGGTGCAACCTGCAAATTACCCTAGTCTTGATTTGCCTCTTGTGGTCTTATTAATTTTGACAATTTGACCGCACGCCCAAATTTATTACATGTTTTATTATTATTTTTCTTATTAGTTTTATTTTCTGTAGTAAATCATCTACACAATAATGTATTATAGTAGAAAGCATTTGTTTATTGTAGTGAGCTTTTTAATAAATCAAGGTTTGAGCATCCCAAAATACCCAAGAATTCTGTGTCGAATTTCCGTGTGCAACCGACTGTTATCTTGCCGTATTAGACAGTGGAAACAAACCAGCGTGTACCAATCCGCTGCGCACGCGATGATTATGCAAATATTATCTCGAGGCATCGTCTCAGCCTCCCCTCACTTACAATGGTCATACAAAGTGGCGAGCTCATCGAGTGAAAACTCTTTGATATGCTAATATTATTATGTTCTAATGAAAGTCGTTCGTGTGACATGTTCGAGATATCTCCTCCTACATATAAACGTTACGTACTATAAAGCTAATAAATGTAACTGTACCTAATCCCCCTAGGTAGTCATCGGCTTGAGCGACAAAATTTTTAATTTAACTATTCTACAATAATAGCGTAATTTACTCCCTGTAACATCAGTGGCCTGGCCTCTTAAAGTATTATTATTTCAATGGAAACTAATTGACGGAATCAGGCGTAATATTGCGGATATCCATTGTTAATACAATAGTAGAGTAAGGTGAGTGGTGGGTCCCTTTCTCTACTATTCAATGAAAACTGAAAATTTTTGACAAATTTTGTATCTACTGAGTTAACTGTCGAAAACTGAAAATAATATTAAAAACATTGCTGCGAGACTCGTGTTGATAAGGGGCCTATTCAAGTTATCTCCTCCTATATATCGATATATTCGATCTCCTACATTTTCATCCAAAATTATCACTTGATATGAAACGGGGAGGAAAACATCGTGAGGAAACCTGCACGACTGAGGGAACTTGACTAGTTCTCGATACATGTGTGATGTCTGCCAACCCGCACTGGGCCAGCGTGGTGGACTATGGCCTGAATCCCCTCGCATTGAGCGGAGGCCCGTGCCCAGCAGTGGGACGTTAAAAAGGCCTGTAGTAGTAGTAGTAGATACATTGTTATGGACACGTTCACACTGTACTGTACTATATATTATTGGCTTTGTATGGTGCGCGATATTGTTGTGCTATATATTATAGCGTAGTCTGATAGGCGCTTTATAGTGAGTATCATACCCGTCTCTTTCACTTTCCAATAATCCTTTGTGATACACGTGCACTATCAAATGTAAATGACAAGCGTAACCATTCACACATCAATCATTGTACTTTATTTGCGGTTGGCTAGTCACTCACGGCGATGGATAGAGCAGAGATCCTCAAAGATTCTTGCCCCTTCTGCCCCCTAACTAAATCCGGCCCCAACGGAAATTGAGCTTTCGAAGTGGAATACCTTAAAAGTAACATTTTCTTTGGAGACGAATTGTATACAGTATGCAGTAAAAATAGAGAGAAATAAAGGGGCAGGGAAGGAAAGGCGCAGGGAGGTCGACAGACCACCAGCCAGATAGTCATAGCATTTGGGTTTAATTTTTTATTTTTTAATATATACTTCTTTTTTCGACATGAAAGTAATAATGAAATAAGATAAAGAATGGCTCCACCTGCGATTAGCGATTATTTCAGCCAATATCAAGTAATTAATGGCATGAAGAAGTTCAATAAATTCACATTTGATATAAAAAGGGTGGTTAAAGTTTTACTGTTGTTCAAAATACATTTAAAAAAAAAACTTGAGAGGTGTCAAGGGACACCCGGACGGAACGAAGTTCCTTTTGAAATAAAAAGAGCAAAAAAATTGTACATATACATACACACACACATATGAATCAAAATCGAAATCGAAACCGAAACCGTAACCGTAACCGAAACCGAAATCACACACACAATCAAAATCACACACACATTTACAAAAGTGTCGGTCGACACTTTTAGTCTTAATTTTTTCCGTCTAGCCCCCTTTCGCAACGCGCCATAAGGAACTACGTTCCAATATATATGGCAGATGAATAAGTTTGGGACTGTGTGTTCCAATATGAAAGTTAATAGTGTTGTATCTGTCATTAGTGTTGAATAAATAAGTCATTATAATCCTTGTCGACGTTATTAACGATCGCTGGTTACCGCCGTCAATCAAAACGTTTAAGTGGCAATAGGCGAGAATTAGCAGTGTCATATTACTATTGCATTTTGCAATAAAATATAATGCTGGAACCATTTTTATAGGGATGAGCGATAGTTAGAAAACCGGTGAACTACCGGTTTTCTTAAGTGAGAAGTTTTTACGAATAATCATAATGTCAGATGTCATCGAAATCATATTGCGACGATTGCTCTGTCAGCCCTTTCCTTCGTAAAAGATAAACCCACGTGAATGGACATGAACCGATGAGCCGCAAAAATAGAGACAGACAGCAATTTTATCTTAAGTTAAAACCACAGATTATAAAGAATATAGGTTTCCTAGATTATAGCAGTGGTAGCCGAGTGGTCGAACGCACGCCTTGAAAATCAAAGTGTGTAGGTTCAAACCCCGGCTCGCACCTCTGGGATTTATGTGCGAATCTCATTTTCATCCGAGATTATCACTTGCTATGAAACGGTGAAGGAAAACATCGTGAGGAAACCTGCACGTCTGAAGGAACTTGTCTAGTTCTCGTTAGATGTGTGAAGTCTGCCAACCCGTACTGGGCCAGCGTGGTGGACTGTGGCCTGAATGCCCCTCGCATTGAAGAGAGGCCCGTGCCCAGCAGTGGGACGTTAAAAAGCACTTAGTAGTAGGTTTCCTATGTAACAAGACTTGCTATATCTTATGGAACCCTGAAATATAACATCAACATCAACAAAAGGCGAAGTGAATCAAGCGTCATTTTGGGCTTTATTAAATGACCTTTTCTTTTTTTTTTTTTGGGACTAAGCCCGCCACGCATTCCCATCACTGTTACTCCTGTAAGCCAGGATCGACATCGGTGTCCATTGAAAACACCGAGGTTTGATCCTCGGCGAGTCCCGGGGAAAAGCTAAATTGTCTTGGAACCCGCACGAATTAAATCGAAAAAGGTGTAGGACTTGGAAGAAAAATGTTGAATGACCTATATAGGTATATCGTTGGAATGAGCAATGCTCCGTCTTTTGACCTAGGTTTCGTGCGAAGTTACCGAAATGGCGCTTCAGTATTACTATGACTCTGGTAATATCTGTCAAAAAAGTCTTAAGTACTAATAAAATAATCCTGCTTAAGATGTGGTAAGAGGTAAGGGGGCATGTCCTAGTTGCAATACCTGTCTATAAAACATCATCGCAGTTGGTATATTACCACACTGACAACCATTGTCAGGACCTGCCCCTACTGGGGCGAGCGATTTAATTTAACATTGTTTGAAATCATACTCTGTTTCTATATGCATAAGGATTGAATTTCTGCAGCTAAAACCACGCGACTAAGTGTTAAAATGAGAAACCTCCTCCTATTGGAAGTCGGTTAATTAGTCCACGTCATCGATGTCATTTCGTTGAAAGAAATGCATCATTTATCAGATAATACAGTTCTTTTTGGTATTGGTAGAAAAAAAATCGCGCGCGTTTTGACGCGCCAGTGGGTGCAAGGCTTCGGAGTTGTCATCCGCCAATGTCATGTCGTGTCATTGACCCATCGTAGGTTATATTTTTACGCCCTTTCACACTATTTACTTGCACAACTATGTAATGAAACGCCCCATTGTTCGCGTGAACACAATGAGATCTTTATGTGTTGTAACCTTTTTATGCGGCTCATATAAAGTAAAGCGGCTTATTTTGTAATGCTTTTTAAAAAGTTTTAATTGAATTTTGGTATAAAGTATACTATACCTTTTAATACTGAGTGTACAATATATTTAATTTTCATAAATTACCTCTACCAAAACTTAATAATACTACGTTAAGTTCACGAAGACTTTAAGCACTGCTTAAGTTACTATTACGTGACTCTACTATGAATTTTACATGTGTCCTAAGTGTACAACACGTTAGCGTCCAATATATTTTTATGACACTAAGTCATACGAATACTTCGCGTAAACGCTGTCTATAATAAGTAATAACTAGTGATTAGCAAGCGAATAGACTTATGATAGAGATGTAAGATATTGTGCTGATGTAATTAATTTTAATATTATTTCCAAAATGGTCGTTTAAACTATATTAAAAACGATCTCCAACATGAATATAGTTACTAGATAAAAATAGATTTGTATTTTTTAATGTTGCAATATTAAATAATTAATCATATAAAACAGCTGATCGATCTAAGGAAGTAAGAGCTCAACATCACACCTTTATATGTATGTACAAAGAATTTAAATTACATGAGTAAAAATAGAAAATGTTATCTCTCAAATGTTACACAATATCACAGGCGTGACAAGGCATTTTACTTCATTTCCTCGACGTTAACAAATTGCTATTAAATATATTACGTGACTGATGCATCGACAAACGGTCTCATAAACCTATCTTGGAGTCCACACCTACACAGGTTACTATGATTAGTTATAAATATAGAGACTAGAGTAGTCTTGTCATCACCTTTTAGCGGAAAAGGGAGGATCCTCCAACCAGACGGGTGTTGTGTCTGGTGGGCTACTGCCCGACTGTTGTTATCGGGTTCTTATATATATGTGCAATCGCTCGGATCACTTTAATATCGCGATGCAGGATTAGTTCGTATGCGGCGAGGTTGATGTCGCTACAACCTTCTGTAGAGATCAACTTAAGACACTGGATTGGATTACGGACCTAACATATCACAATTTGAAGATGGTTTCGTCTAGAGGTTTGAGCGTGGGCCACTCGACTCATTAAACCTGGTGGATGCGGATTCGATTCCCGCCTTTGTATTGTAGTTAGTATAAGCTTTTCTTAGTTTGAGATCATACGATGAGTATGTGTTTTTAGGTGATATTTAAAACGACGTACAAGAAGATCTAGATCTAGTTGGATTAATGCCCGCCTTAGAAGCAAGGGGTGGAGGTTTAAGACCTGGGCTCACACTTCTGCGAATTTTCAATTTCACGTACAAATTATATTTTTAATAACGATGTTCACTTGCTGACTGGAGGGGGAAACTATCGTACTACTACTACTACAGCCATTTTAACGTCCCACTGTTGGGCACGGGCCTCCCCTCAGTGCGAGGGGGATTCAGGCCATAGTCCACCACGCTGGCCCAGTGCGGGTTGGCAGACTTCACACATCTATCGAGAACTAGACAAATTCCCTCAGACGTGCAGGTTTCCTCACGATGTTTTTAAGGAATGGATGGGAGGATGTGTTTAAGGAATGCTGTAAATATCATTAGATGTATCATTGGAGTATGGTGGACTTTAGTACCAATCCCTTTAGCATAGAGGGCGCGTAGGCCCTGTTGGCAATAGGCTCACCTACATTGTGATGAGTGTGATGTCAAAAGAGTGTCCCTTCGTAATAAAGAAAGTGACTGACTCATTTAAATAGAACCTACTTACACCAATATATAATGTATCTACTTTTTATCACGATAAGGTTTTAATTCGATTGTGAGTATTTAGAAGGTTTGTCTACTAACCTACTTGCTCGTAGGAAAAAGTTCTTAATACAAACTGCATTAAAACCATTGCTGTATGACTCGCTACGCTTACGAGATGTCATATCGATGTCTGTCGTACCCTATCATTACAATCGATACGCAATCACAATCGAATTAGAAATCAGACGTTGAATCGAATCGAATTATTGGTTCTGTGCGCGATTCGCTTATGTAACGTGATTAGATTCTATCGCTTGTTCAGCCTGTTATCCGGTGGGAGATATTTTCTATCGAGCGTAGATCTCATTATCTAGTTGAAGGATTCCCAAGAATATTGTTTTTTTTTCGCTTGTCTCGGGTCGGGTATATTTCAGATGTCTAAAGCTGGGCGACAAAATATGCGCGTCGAATTTTTTGCCAATACTTAAATGAACTGTATTTACTCATAGAAAAAGTTCATTCTTCAACTAAATGACACTGACAGCGCGAGCGAATAATGACGCGTGGGTGCGTGGTTTTTACCATAGAAATTCAATCTTTATTAATATAGTCACAGAGTTCGTTTTGGTATGGGCAAATATTTTGACACGTGAGTGAGTTTATGCTTGTGGACAAGTAATTTCGTTTTGTACGTCCAACATTGTACAACGGATATAAATAGACTAATAACAAGCTTACAACACGTCTGCATTTTACTTCTATTACAAGTAATTTCGCTCACTTAAACCAGGTTCGAACCATGACTATTCTCATTACCATAAGCGGTCGACGCCCACGATATGAACGCACCGGGCCAAATCGCAGATTGGTTTAACAATATCATTACCGTGTATACGAGCTATCTACTATCTAGTAAACGCCGGCTATGGTGTGGTGGGTTAACTACGGCGTGTATTAGAAATCCGAAATGAGATTTAGGTACGCAAACAGCAGCAGACATGTAGATGGTCAGTGAAGGCAGACTATACGTAACTATCAGAGTTACAGACCTTGAATATTTGTCACAACTGTTATGTTGTGGTCTAACGGTGCACGCGACCTAGGGTATATTAATCTGTGAACGCCGTAATTACGATAGGTTTTACTTCAAAATCTTGATAATGTTTCAAAATGACTTATTACTGGAACATAAATATCGCCAAAGTATTTGGTCATTATACTGGGCACATGCCCACTCAGTACGAGAGGGTCGTTTGGGTCATAGTCCACCACGCTGGCCCAGTGCGAGTTGGTGAAGTTCAAACGCCTTTCTATAGACGTGTAGGTTTCCTCACGATGTTTGCCTTCACCGTTCAAAAAGTGGTAATCATTGTTAAAAATTACATTCTCATATGAAATCTAAAAATTTCAGAGAGGCCTGGGATTTGAACCTGCATACCTTACGTGCAAGGCGGGCGTTTTATCTACTAGGCTATCGCTTCATATTTATGCCTTTATCGATATTACATGCTCTTATTCGAAGTTGCGTTTGCGCAACGGTTGTTTCGACTCCATGAATTAAGGTTAATCCCACGTTTGCCGTTATTAGGAAATAAGGATATTCATTCGTTTAGGGTTTCCTGGATTTGTGTACTTAACTTATTTAGGTCATACCGAAGAAGCGGTTTTAGTTTTCTATTACACAACCTTCCGTATGCTACGTCATTTACACTTCTGGTCTGGCAGCAACGTTTTTATATTAATTTCCATTTGTAGGGTTCCGTACCCAAAGGGTAAAACGGGAACCCTGTTACTGAGACTTCGCTGTCCGTCCGTCCGTTCGTCTGTCACCAGGCTGTATCTCATGAACCGTGATAGTTAGAGAGTTGAAATTTTCACAGATGATGTATTTCTGTTGCCGCTAAAACAACAAATACTTAAAAATGAATAAAATACTTGTTTAAGGGGGCTCCCATACAACAAACGTGATTTTTTTGCCGTTTTTATAGATAATAGTACGGAACCCTTCGTGCGCGAGTCCGACTCGCACTTGGCCGGTTTTTGACAGTTGACTCAGTCAGTTGACTCAGAGAATCTGTCAAATATTGATAACTATTGATGACTATTAAAAAAGACTAACTCTTTTTTACTAACCGACTTTTTCCTGTCTTATTATATGTCTTCTCATTTCTTGATATCAATTTGGAAATGGGCCTCAAATTTTATTCCATTTGATTCGAGGTTCCGAAATTACTGTCCCAGCTATTTTTTTAAAGATGGCAGCGTTAACCTTCATGTTGATATTACCATACATTATTGGTAAGTGTCTGATACTTTTATATCAAGATGCGACAGGTTGGTCATCGGTAATGCCTTCCGGTTCAACGGACCGCTATAATTAACTTCCTCCACATCATACATAGGTAACTGTGTTCAGAATTAATTTATTTTTATGATAGATACTTGCTACTGTTTGCGAGATGATGTCGATAGGATAACTGTGGTTGACGGATTCATTTTCTTAATTCCCGGCGCACACTGGAACGTCAAAAGGCGCGCGTTATAGTTTTTGCCAATTCCAAAACGAATTGAATAAGTCATTATTGAAAATGTTCATCTTTCATATAAATTACTTTGACAGTTTGACTAGTTTTCGATAGATGTGTGTAGTCTGCCAACCCGCACTGGTCCAGCGTGGTGGACTATGGCCCGAATCCACTTCGCATTGAGGGGAGGCCCGTGCCCAGCAGTGGGACGTTAATAGGGCTGTAGTAGTAGTAGTGCGTGATATGGAGGCGTGGTTTCTATCACAGAAATTAAATATTTAGGGTTGTATATTGACACAGAGTACGTTTAGGTTTTGGCAAACATTTTGACGCGCGGCTTTTGACGCTCCAGTGTGCCCAGGGCCTGATTGGCTGATCAATTTTGATGGTGATTGAAAATATCGGTATTATTAATAGGCGAAGTATATTTTTAGAGTGAGAATAATTAAGACGTATTGCTTTTTTAAACAATAACATGAAATCGTAACTCAACTTATATCTAAGACTAGATAGCGATTTCACCTTCAAGGAATAGGAACCCTAATTATTCACTTTAAACAAAAGTAGCCTGAGTATTACTTGTGCCATCAGCTACCTGCCAGTAAAAGTTTCGTCAAAATTGGTTAAGCTATTACGAAGATTACCCGCAACAAACAGACTAATAAACACTTATTTAAAAAAATGCGTTTTAATTTTATGAACCATATAAATTCATATGGACATATGCACTATGGCCTGAATCAATGAATTCCAGTGCGAAGTGTGAAGGGAGGCCCGTGCCCAGCTGTGGGAGTCCCCTTTTAACGTCCCACAGTGGGACTTTAAAAGGGCTATAGTAGTATTATAGGTATACTTTCATATGCATTTGGTAAAAAGCTGTTTTTTGATAACATACACTTTAATTATGTTTATTAGTATAGATCATCCAACGTAATTATGTTCCAATATAAATGAAATAACAACTGATGCCATCAACAGATGGTCGCTTCATCCATCAAGTATTAAGTACCTTGCGGAGGACAGGTTGCGGTCAGGTAGTGATGCGCTATTACGACCGTACTCACAGAAGCTAGCGAATTAACTTGACTTTTTAAAATGTGCTCATCACCACCCCTGTATTTCCTGATGGGGTAAGCAAAGATGCACTGCGGTGGACCGAAACTTCGCCGATGTAGGTATTTTGGTCCCAATGTAATAGGAGGCGAGGCTTTTAACATTATACCGGACACTTTCCCCCTCAATACGAAGGAGATTTGGGCCAAATTCCCCTCAGGCGGGCCCAGTGCGGGTTGGTGAAGTTCTTACGCCTTTCTATAGACGTGCATGTTTCTCGAGATGTTTGCTTTCACCGTTTAGCAAATGATAATCATTATTGAAAATGACATTCGCTCATGAACATTTTAGAGTTGCCAGCCGGGGATTCGAACTAGCACCCCTTAAAGTTCAAGCGGGCGTTCTACCAACCAGGCTACAACTGCCACGTACTAGTGTCCATATGCATAGAGATTGAATTTCTGTGTTAAATGTCAAGTCAAAATTTGCTGGCGTCATCGATGATATTACGTTGAATAATGTGCTTAATGCATAAGTTAATACAGTTAATTGTACTATTGGCAAGATATTTGTCGCGCCTGTTTGCGCAGGGCTTTTTGCCTCGAACAAACGATGGGAACATTGATTTTAACCCGTTAAACATCTTGTTTTAACATACAATGCTTGTTTTCGATGCAAAATCTCGCATGCTTGAGTTGTCATTATTTTTATTTATGGTTTAATTCATGTTTAAAAGTTCACTCTTTGTTTCGTATTAACGTCGGGTTTAATAATGTAGTAGTTCCTTGTATAATGAAAAATATCGTAGACGTTGCGGGAACTCGTTTGAAGATGGTTGGAGGATATAAGCTGGGTTTTATACGTACTGGGGCGTCAATACGCTGACGCGCGCCAATACCAAATCAAGCTCTGTACCTATATACATAAAGATATAATTTCTGTAGCAAAAGCTACGGGACCACACGTGAAAATTAACTCGCGCTGTTAATGCCATTTCTTTGATGAATGAGCTTTGTGTATAAGACAATATAAAAGCTTATGTATCAGCAAACAATTAGACGCATGCGACAAAAATTTAACGCCTCAGGGTGCACTGGGCTTTATTGTCCTATCTTTTACTTTTTTTTTGGGACAAAAAAAAAATCCAATTCCTTTTAATTTTGTGAGTCAGAAAGTGCAGTGATTGCCCACTTTATAATGCACGAGCGAAAAGACAATTTCTCTAATCTTATAGCCACTATATTATACACGTAATAACCATTGAAAGCTCGACTTGATTTATTCTCCCTTTTCCAATCAGAGCGCATCCGAGCGGCGATTTATGCGATTTTCACTTACCCCTTCAACGAGCGATCGCTCTCGCCGACCTGTACCGCCATCTGTTAATGGGCACCATGAAATATCACCAGCTTTCTAGCTCCTTGAATCGGCACAATTTGTGAATGTAAACAAATCATATTTGATTGTGTTTAGTAAGTCATGCCATTTTCAATAATGATCACCACTTGGTGAACGGTGAAGGTAAACATTGTGAGGAGACCTGCGCGTCTATAGAAATGCGTGTGAGGTTTACCAACTCGCACTTGGCTAAGGGGCAAGCGTGGTGGACTATGTCCAAAATTTCCCTCGTATTACTTGCTCGGTATAATGGCATTAGGCTCGCGCCCTATTAGGTACACTTGGCTAATATACATCGGCGAGGTGTGGATGCTGTACTGTACAGTAGCGCAGCCCTGTCTACCCCTTCGGGTAATACAGGCGTGATGATGATAATGTATAAAGATTGCTGTTGTTGGGGATGTTGGTGGCATGTGTATAATGTGTAATAAAACTAAAAGATCTAGTTTGGAATGGATTTAAATAAAAAAAAATAACACCAACGTAATAAATCATCGGAACCAAATCGATCCCGTTACAATTGCCGAGAACATCGGTCGACAGGATACAATCGAAGTCGGCAACGGTTAATCGATTCATCATTAGATCTAGCGTCGCAATCGGCCGCAGGGGACTGGCCATAATTTACTAGGCATAGTATCTAATGCGTACCGACATCGATGGTATAATGAAGAAATCTATTAAGACGCTGCGCCCGCGGCGCACCGGGAGCTGGTCACGTTGAATCTGAAAACTGGGCCGACAAGCAAATTAGAACATTGACTTGCTGAGATTTAATGCTAAATTAGACAGACGGTTATATCGTCATGCTAGAAATTTCCATGCAGATATTGCCAATGGATTGAATAATGAAAATAGTGATGAACGAGGACTTGATTAGGTACCATATTTATTTGATTCAACTTGTTAGGTATACCTAACGGTTATAAAATTAAGATCCATTGACAAATGTTTCGAGAGATTTACGAGATTTTGACAAAGCAAGTTAATCAAAGCATTTCCAATTCCAATTCTGAATTGGAGAGACTGGGATACAGAATGCAAGGTTTTTATTGCTGATGGAAGTACGATGGTCAACGGGAAGAATCCTATAGGTTTTTATCCCTTGCAAGTCAGAAAATGCGGCATAAACGGCCGTATCTTTGATTGCTTTGACTTAGATTTTTTTACAACTCTTAGAGATTGCAGAGTTTAGTATTTTGACGGTAAGACAAAAAGGGTCTTTACAGACAGATGGGTGGACGAGGAAGTGATATAAGGGTTCCTTTTTTACTTTCGAGGCACGGAACCCTAAAACCACGTATGAGCTGTAGAAGTGCTCTACAGACCTAGTAAAAATCATCGCGATATAGACACAATTTACCGAATCGATCCATTTTACCCAAATAAATATCACTGCGTAACACACCTTTAAGATCTAAATCACAAAAATACTTGTAAAATATTCCGCAATGTAGCACCCGTACGCCATATATCAAGCCACATGATTGACCAACGCAATAACGTCGTCCAGATAAGGCCGTTACAGATTTATACGCCACCTTACGACACGTGGGGAGAGATCCGATCTGTCTGCGTCGAGTCACGGAGCCGTACTGACTTCCCAACTAATATGTCCCTAAACCATTGAGGACAACATTACTCAAGCCCTCGCTACTTCTGGTATTATAGTCGTTTCATTTGAAAGCTGATCTAGTACTTTATACTAACGAGAACAGCAGGCTTAGTATGACACTATACCGACCATATATCTATCGACAACTTAACCCTGTCGTGTTTACCGAATTTATCGTTACCCTTAGTATTAGATGACAAGATGCTCATGTTAAGACTGGTAGATAAAGCTCAATATGACATCATAGGCTCGATAAATCTGACGATTGTCGTGCTAAGCCTGCAGGGGTCTTACCACCAACTTTTAAAGTATAGTTTTTTTAATAGTAACTGTTACTTTTTGACAGATTTTGTACTGAGGTTATTGTCAAATCTGAAAGTAACATTAAAAACATACATACATACATATACCCACGCCTGTATCCCATGGGGGTAGGCAGAGACTACCGTTTGCCACACGCTACGATCCCGACATACCTCTATACTCTTTAGTCCTTAAAAAATACCTTAAAAAATAATCTCGGAGGCGGCGATGATGCTCGCCATACACCACGCCAGTGTATCCCACGGGGCGAAAAGCAGACTATTAAAAACATTGCTGCAATAATAGTTTAACGACCACAATAGGGACCAAACTCGGAAACTCGGCTACAAGAGAAGCTCGCCCAATCACTAAGCTATGGATGCTTAATGTCCGTCTGTTATAAAGTCGTTTTGGCGTTAGATTAATAAATTTCATTTCCCTACAAGAAGTTTGAAATGGTACTTCCTTTATTTTCAATTTTATGTCGTTGTTCGATATTTGTAACTGTTTATTGCACCTAGGTACATTACCGAAATAATAACATACATAATTGCACTAATTTGTATTGCTCTAAAATAGCCTAAGGATTTTTATTCCCATGGTCAGTGGTGACCCTTGAAAACGTTCCGTATCGCTACATTGTATTATTCATCTGTAATTCGGCAATAAATACCATGTATCTTGATTACCGATTCGAACCGAAATTCGTTGTATTGTTAATTACATAAATCATTACTGATAAGTAGGTGTTGTTGCAAGGAAGCAGATACTTATAGATCATCAAGCCATAAATCGACTGATGTCATGTTTCCTGACCAAAAATCGGCCTGTTTGTCAATTTTAATCGTTCATTACCAACAATGTTGCGCTCGTGACAAATTGTATGACATGATTGTGCATAATAAATATTCGGAACCGAAATTCCTTAGCAGACTGAGGCGTCAAGACGATTTCTAAACCTTTTTTGCCAAAACAAAGACAAACTATATTTAGACCCTCATTATCACCTTTTAAAGTATTAACGAATTGAGCGAAATGATGATATTCAATGGAATAAGATGAGGAATGGCTCCACCTGCGACTAGCGCGGGTATTTCGCCAATGTCAAGTAATTATTAGCAAGGACAAATTCAATAAATACACGTAATAAATAAAAATGAATGATGACAGTCTTAGTATTGTTTCAATAGTAACTGTCCATTTTTGACAGATTATTTACTGTCAAACACTGAAAGTAATATTAAAAAACCGTTGGGATTCATCCGCCATCTTATGTATCACTGTCATCGTCCAGTCTTATTTATAACTAGCTGTGCCCGCGACTTCGCCCGCGTGGACTTTAGGCAGATTACCCGGAAATATGGATATTATGTTTTTCCCGCGGAACCCTAATGCTTTTTCTAAAATTAAAGTAGCCTAAGTTACGCCTTGGAACGTCAGCTATCTGTCAGTGAAAGTCCCATTGAAATTGGTTCAGCCGTTTAGAAGTTTACCTCAAACAAACAGACAGACAAAAATAATTAAAATTGCATTTTCGTTATAGGTATCGTATATACTTTCATACCCATTTGGTAAAAAAGTGTTATTTTGATATTACAAACAGACCAATTTTATTTATTTGTATAGATGTATGTATGTACTAGCTGTGCCCGCGACTTCGCCCGCGTGGACTTTATGGAGATTACCCGGAAATATGGGTATTATGTTTTTCCCGCGGAACTCTAATGCTTTTTCTAAAATTAAAGTAGCCTAAGTTACGCCTTGGAACGTCAGCTATCTGTCAGTGAAAGTCCCATTGAAATCGGTTCAGCCGTTTAGAAGTTTACCTCAAACAAACAGACAGACAGACAAAAAATTTTAAAATTGCGTTTTCGTTATGGGTATCGTATATATTACAAACAGACACTCCAATTTTATTTATTTGTATAGATATAGATATGTATAGATGTGTATTTATTGAATTTGCCCTTGCTATTAATTACTTGACACTGGCTGAAATACCCGCTAACCGCAGGTGGAGCCATTCCTCATCTTATTCCATTAAATATCATCATTTCATTCATTTCGTAAAAAAAAGAAGAAGAAGCTGCAAGACAGGTGGCGGTAAAAGGGCCGTTAACTAATGAAAAAAGCTTAGTCTTCAACGTGAGCTTAATTTGCAAACTGGCCGCATGGCTTTTGCCTCACAAATTCAGTCTTTATGTACACTGTAATAGAGTTCATTTTGGTATTAACAAATATTTTGCAGACCGCGTTTTGACGCTCTTGTGTGTCCGAGGCTTGCTATCATAAATAGTAAATACCAGCGATACAAATGTGTAAATTTATTCAACAAGTTAATCATTGTTTAAAAGGAAAAGTTATTATAGCGGAGAAGGCTACCAGCCATCATACTACAGAATGATGCAATAAATTTTCATAGTTCCCCTCAGCCGAGAGAAAGCAATTGATGTGTAGAAAGTGAAAATTATTAACGTACATTAATGATTCAAAGTGATGAATAATCGTTTAGCAATAATATTTATTATTCTAAGTCTGCCAACCCGCATTGGGGCAGGTGGACTATGGCCCGAATCCCCCTCGCATTTAGGGGAGGCCCGTACCCAGTACTGGGACGTAAAAAGGCTGTAGTAGTCCCCCCCTTGGAAGAGCCATGACAAGTGAAAACGGGGAATACTAAAGTATTGGGTAATGTTTGTATAGGTTGGTAATTTTATCTAATGTAACATAACTACTACTACTACTACTACAGCCCTTTTAATGTCCCACTGCTGGGCACGGGTCTCCCCTCAATGCGAGGGGGATTCTGGCCATAGTCCACCACGCTGGCCCAGTGCGGGTTGGCAGACTAAAATGTAACATAAACTCACGTTTAATGGACGATGACGGCATGGTCTAGTGCTTTAGCGTAGACCGCTCGGCTCATTGAACTAGATGGCTGCGGGTTCAATTCCCGCAAGTGGCCTATTTTGAAAATGGCCTTTTCGAAATTTCCTCTCGTCTGGATGTAAATGAGATCGTACGATCGTATCTTAGTACGATACCTATACAGGGTGTATCAGAAGACCGAAATAATACTTGGGGTACATATAGGGTAGCTCTTTTGTGGATGCTTAGAGAAGACAGTTTATACGTTAATATTATAGTTACTGAGATATAGACCATTTAATATTTCTCACGGGTATTGTGTTCTGGCCTTTGGATACGTCCATAACGGGTGACTACCAATATTCACAATAGAGAATATGAAAATTTAACAAAGAACTTGAGATATTACAAGTTATAGAAATTGGCGACGAAAAAAAAGTTGGAAGAACATGGTCGAATTTCGATCAAAAATTATTATACTATTCAATTGTATACCCGATACTGATGCAAACGTCAATGTATTATTTCGGACTTCTGAATCAGCCTGTATAGTACAAGCTTTGCTAAGATGAACTAGAATCATTTTTATTTACGCAGATATTAATCTCAATGTTGTTGCAACTGTAATTATGTTGGAAATTCACGTCACTGGAGCGTATAACCGTGAAGTTGCGTCGCTACGGATATCAGTTTGATTCAGCTTGTCACCTACAAGATGCACCGTGAAGTCGATCCTATTAAATTAATTATTCTGTTTACAATATTCCTGTCGTTATGTTTATATTGGTGTAGAACCATAGCGACATTCGCAAGCCGTTATAAATGTTTTTGCTTGAAACGTGTAATATAAATAATGGGTAAAATAAAAATTAATAAAACCGTTGTATATTGTTAATACGCTTGAAACGTAACTACTTAATATTGTGTTTGTTTAACTTTAAGTTATGCTTCTTATAATGTATTAGTAAATCATTATGTGTAGATAACTCGCTGATTATAAATATGTATTTAATAATGTAACCATCTGAGCGTGACGTCATTCCACAGACAAACCAATCAATTGGTTTTGTGGAGCATGTATGTTGTTCTGTGTCTTGTTTCAAATAAAAACTTTTCTTACTCCTACATGAGCAACTTTGTGTAAAAAATTAACACCTCAACTTTTTTATACTTATTTATCATAAACATTATTAACTGATACCTGATACCCTAATAGCCATCAAATTATAAGATGTCGATCTTGGCTTATAGGAATAACAGTAGAGGAATGTGTGGCGTGGTTAGCCAATGAATTAACTAATTGTTTACCAAAAAGCAGTGGTAGCCGAGTGGTCGAACACACGCCTTGCAAATCAAAGTGTGCAGGTTCAAACCCCGGCTCGCACCTCTGGGTTTATGTGCGAATCTCATTTTCATCCGAGATTACCACTTGCTATGAAACGGTGAAGGAAAACATCGTGAGGAAACCTGCACGTCTATAGAAAAGCCTGTGAAGTTCACCAACCCGCACTGGGCCAGCGTGGTGGACTATAGCCCAAAAATCTCCCTCGTATTGAGGGAGAATGTGCCCGGTATAATGGCAATAGGCTCGCCCCCTATTACATTGGGACCAAAAATACATCGGCGAAGTGTGGGCGCACTACAGTGCACCTCTGCCTACCCCTTCGGGGAATACAGGCGTGATGATGTATTATTATTATGATGATGTTTACCAATACGTCTCATAGAAGTAGCATTTTTTTAACGAACTGTCATCGATTTCAGACGATACCGTATGCTTTTACGAAATGAATGAAATGATTAAATTTATTAGGAATAAAATGAAAAATGCACCTGCTATTAGCGAGTGTTCTGACCATATCAAATAATTAATAGCAAGGACAAATTCAAGAAATTCACATTGTAAATAAAAGATGATGAAGATTGCGGAAGATATCCGCAAATTTAGTCGCGTCGACGCATGGCTTTTGCCATAGACATTCCATCTTTATGTATATCAAGTCAGAGTACATTTTTACAAACAAAAATGGTGAACATATTCGCCCCTGTTCAGCCCCGCCTCATGTTAGCGTTACTGCTGTCTACGTGACATATTTTAATGTTAAATGGTCTGATTAAGCATTCATATGTCATTTGCCTACAAGTACTTGATTAATGGGCTACACCACAGCTAATCCCATCACCACTCGCACACCAGTTGCCATACCACCCTAATTGGCTGTATTATTCGTTTCATTCACAATTGTAACCGGTCCACTTGTCTTACGCTTGCGTAATTGTTTACGCGCGTAATTGACATCCAGCATGTCCAGTGTGAGAATACCACAATTTCGACTTCGTTGGAGAAACCCCGGACATACTGGGGCGACAAGACGCGCGCCTCATATTTGTTGCCAATATATACTACTACTACTACTATAGCTCTTTTAACATCCCACTGTGGGGCACGGGCCTCCCCTCAATGCGAGGGGGATTCAGGCCATAGTCCATATAAAAAAAATGGCGCGACGAGTTGGACTCGCACAGAGACTGGTCCACTCTGGGAAAGAACAGACAGGAGTGGAGGAAAGAAAGGGAGACCTTTGCCCAGCAGTGGGACGATACAGGCTGATAAAAAAAATAAAAACGAACAGTGTTAATATACATAAAGATTGATTTTGAGTGGTAAAAACCACACGAACACGCGTCAAAATTCGCCGCACTATTAATGTTTATTTTTAATAATGAGCTTTTTCTGTGATTCAATAGCTTTATTGTAGACTAGCTGTGCCCGCGACTTCGCCCGCGTGGACTTTAGGGAGATTACCCGGAAATATGGGTATTATGTTTTTCCCGCGGAACCCTAATGCTTTTTCTAAAATTAATGTAGCCTAAGTTACGCCTTGGAACGTCAGCTATCTGTCAGTGAAAGTCCCATTGAAATCGGTTCAGCCGTTCAGAAGTTTACCTCAAACAAACAGACAGACAGACAAAAAAATTTCAAATTGCGTTTTTGTTATAGGTATCGTATATACTTTCATACGCATTTGGTAAAAAAGTGTTATTTTGATATTACAAACAGACACTCCATGTATAGATTCATGCATAGTAATTCATTGTTTTTTTCTAAATTTGTGTTTATTATTGTAATCATGTCTATTCCTTAGTTTCTATGTGTCAACGCGTTTTGGATCTCAATCTAGACCATAAGCATTTAATTTTACCATAATATGTATACCTACAGTGATTGTTATCTGTTGTGTTGTCCAAATAAATTAATAGCGGTCATTGCTAATGTCACGAAAGAAGATGTAATCAAATTATTATTTTTTCTGAAATTTATCTTTATAAATTTCAGAAAAAAATAAAAAAAGATATAATCTAGTAAAGACTTTCTAACATTTTGATATTTTAATGGGATTTTGGTATTTAGTCTTTTAGACTTAATTTGCATTATCCTCTTTCAACGCGTTTTTTTAGGGTTCCGTACCCAAAACGGGAACTCTATTACTGAGACTTCCCTGTCCGTCCGTTCGTCCGTACGTCCGTCTGTCACCAGGCTGTATCTCATGAACCGTGATAGTTAGAGGGTTGAAATTTTCACAGATGATGTCTTTCTGTTGCCGCTATAACAACAAATACTAAAAAACAGAATAAAATAAATATTTAAGGGGGCTCCTATACAACAAACGTGATTTTTTTGCCGTTTTTATAGATAATGGTACGGAACCCTTCGTGCGTGAGTCCGACTCGCACTTGGCCGGTTTTTTTAGTTTAAGCCATTTGTAGTTAGATACCTAATTGGTTATGTTTGGTCACCCTATCCATGGATGACATAAACTCGTTCAATATCGAAGCGTCATCTCGATTGACGTTAAGTGTCGGCTGTCATGTAGTTCTGCCTCAAAGTGTGCATTCTAGGCCTGCCTATTAGGCCATTCTATGCCTATTAGGCCTAGAATGCACACTTCTACTTGAATTTCACCAATACGCCGAACAATTTATGTGTTCCCTAGCGGATATGACTGTGAGATGTGTGCTACTCCAAGTGAGTTTAAGATTTGTGAAACGATTGTACAAATACTAGCAACATTTCATTGTCAGTAAGTTTAATTTCAAAAACATACGTATCTACTTCAAAGCAATTGTACCTTATTGCAAAGCAATCTTTGTAGAAAGTTGCGTAGTTAAATTACATTTGAACAAAAAGTTCATTGGTATGCAAATAACCTTACCCCATTATATCGATTCCACGATTCCTGCAACAAAAGGTCAGAGGCATTCGGCTTGCAGAAGAAAGTAGATTGGAAACCGTGGCGTACTCGGTGTGAGAGCAATTTGTATACGCCACATTCAGAGGGCAAAACTAGACCTACACGACCAAACACGATAGATCCCTTGTCCAATGTTGTTGGCGTAACACCACATGCCTTAGGAACTGGAGGGGTTCTTTCAGTGGCGTCTTTAGTGGGTTAATTTGCCTCAGATAGCGACCATGATGGATTGTTTGACGCGGCGTGTGCGCCCGCGCAGACTCACGCCCTAGGACAAAGGTTAAACGCTCACTTTGTGCACGATCGCTTGTATTGATTTTGCCGTCGATCACGATCATAATCTAGGAATATATAGAGTATAATATCTGGATACATGTGCTTAGCTTTCCCGTAAAACTAACTAAAATGATTATTATAATTATGTCATTAGCATTTATTTCAGAACTGATGATAGCATTAGATTCTTCACAAATATGTTTGCGAAAAGTCTCGTGCTGTGATAAAGCAGCAAATATTCATGAGGTCAATAAGCGAACCTTTTCTCACTGAAAAGATATCTTGCGCTTAGAGGGCGGTACTCTCTTGATATTACCTAACTATGTCAATCATTAATTGTCCTCGAAAGGAAATCGTTGGATACAAATTAAATATTTCATTCGTCATTAAAAATGCCAACTACCGGTTCATATCATTGACCGATTCATATTCATTACAGACAATGATTTTAGTGTCATCAACTCTCACATTAAACATTCGACTCACTATAATTGTAGGAAGCAGTAAAGATTTAAATGCAAGTTGATTTACGATTTAAATTTCGTTTTCTTCGTCCGTACCGACAACTACTTCAGTATGGCAATAAATTTGCCGTACTACGTTTTTTGGTGGACCTTTCTCTCGATAAAAAGGGATCGAATCTTCAACAACATAATTTCGATTTAAAATCGAGAGTTTGGCAACGGTACTGTGACCGTATTGTTGGTCTGACCTGTATTGTTTTAAGCTCTGATAAATATGTCTGCAGTAAGATCATAGCCCAAACCTCGCGTGATTTATTTTCATCATATCGGGTTGCGTATCAACTTTCGGAATTTTTCGAGGGACTTGGCAGAGAAACGAACTAAGAAACATGTAATCTTATAGCCTTTATTTTAACTCTTTAATGTTTCAAGTGACCTATTTTAAAAACATTAATGCTTCAATTAATTTTAAAATGATTCTAGGAGACTCTTTAAACAATACTATTTAATACTCTAGAATAGAATCATATTTCAGTCAGATTACTCCGGTTCTAGTTTCGATTGTTTCAATCCCAGACACGCGCAATAGGTATTATGGACAAAATGAAACCATAAATAACATTTTAATGTCGACATAGTGCTTGCTACCGTTTTAATAATATGTGTACGAGTGTAGGACTTACTGTCTCAATCAATTCTGCAATATCGATTTGGATTGTGCTTAAATCATGCGCTGTCATGTATTATCTGTGTTCGATTAATTAATTTTTGGTACCATAATAGTTTATATTGTCACTATTAAACGTACAATAAAATAATATTTTAATACTTTTCGTTTTCAAACTTATCCACTACAGGCTCTGTTATCCAACTTTTCTTTAAATATTTGATGGTTAAGCTTAGTAATTTTATCTTTTTCCTTTGATATCCTAGCAGCAAATAGAACAAGTAGTACAGTTTTTATAGCCTATTGGATGTCATACTGCTGGGCAAAGACTTCCCCCTCCCGTCTCCGCGTGTATCGTTCCTGGGCTTGTTGTGGAAAGCAGTGGGAACTAGTACAGTAATCAACAAAAAAATAATTTGTAAAATGATTTACCTTGGCATGGAATAAATATTGATCTATTTATCATATTCATAAAACTCAAAGTCTGAAACGCTTATTTTCTAGTGTTAGAGGTCAAAGTGGTGGTATCTTTAAAGAAAAGAAAAATATGTGTCTCTACCAGCTGCCTCATGCATTTTTTTTGCAAACAATGTTTTCATTAGCTACAACACAAAAGCCATGTTTTAAATAGTTCGATCTTTATTTCGATTGCAAATAATACAAGCTATAGGAAAAGATAAGGTGACGTCGTGCTTGTTTTAAAATGTTTCGGTGCAAATATGTTTGATTCTCTTACACCGGTTCTATTATATCCTAACATTATCTAAAATTTCAATTTAACGTGCTCACTTTGCAATAAGATAATCGCTCTTAGCGAAATGCGCACGCGCAACGTTTTATCGCGGTAAGCTTTTCTTATCGAGAGTATGCCGTTCCGAGCTTTTAGGGCGCCGCGCCGTGCCGTTGGGTGATAAGCGAATTTATACTTTCACATCATGAATTTTGATACATTTTAAAATGAGAAAGACATTTACAATATAACATGACAAATTAAACAGAAAAAAACTTGAGAGGTGTTAAGGGACACCCGGATGGATCGAAGTTCCTTATGAAATAAAAAAAGCAAAAATATTTTACATATACATACACACACACACACACACACATCGAAATCGAAATCGTATACAATACATAAATGTATACAATAAAAGTCACACACACATATGTAAAAGTGTCGTACAATAAAAATCACACACAAAATGTCGTTACAAAAAGTGTCGTTACGGTCTTAATTTTTTCCGTCTAGCCCCCTTTCGCAACGCGCGATAAGGAACTACGTTCCAAAAATTATTTGTATGAAGGGGCTAAGGTTCTTATGGATCTTAAAAGTTTATTTTGCAATCTTGGGCGTATGTCATGCTGTAAAAAATCTTAGGAAACATTCTTTGTTTTTAATGTCCCTCTCTGTGTCAGTCGCAATATCACTGTTTGTAATTTTCAAGTGTAATTTTTAAAAGGAGTCGCTAAACTCCTGCGCTTAAGACACTTGCGCCTAGCATCAAGTATACTTGGGGGAACTGACCCTATCTTATAGCATACAGTTCCCTTTCGAATTGCCCCCGATGGTAATCTTCAGCTAAGTGAAACTTACGAAAGTCTACGGAATTACAATAATAATGATAAGCAACAAATTATACACAGCAGTTACATAAAACTGTTGCGTCCATTTTCCGCTTTCGTATCTGGATCTTGAAATACGATTGTTACTAAACCTGTCATTGTGGCATGGCCCATTTTGTGGAATTGGTACGTTAGTCATAATAATCGCTTTTTCGAGCTCGCATACAATGAGAGCAAGACAGTTTCTTGTTTTATCAGTTTCCCGAAAAATAAGGTTTATTTATACCAGTATAAGCGCCATAACAAGCGCCAAGACTAGACTTGGCATAAGCGCCAAGACTAGACTTATGTAACACAATATGTTGATTATATCTCTTTCACTCGTATGAAATAAGACAGAGAGCGACCGAGCTAATCCGTGACAGAGGTACACATACGTGCTAACACCACAGGTGTCTGTCTATTAATACCATCTTGATTATTTGAGTAGAGCATAAAGCTCAAAGATTCCATAATTAACGTAGCCTATGAAATATTTGATAAAGGATATAACTACTTTTGACTCAGCCTTACTTGTAAAATAAGAATGAAAGTGTTGAATCGTGCAAACTTTTCATTTTGATCTATATTGTGAGATTTATCTTGAGCTACCTGCCATGTATGCAGAGATACGAGCTATTCATAGTATCAGCGTGGGTGCTATGTGTTTATTCTATACCCATAGCGATGCGGCTGTTTCTTTGTAGATATGTCCAGATATAGAACCTCTTAGGTTTCAAAAAGAAGTGCAGTTACTTTGTGTGTCTTTACTGTTTAGTTTATACTTGCTGCAAAGATTAAGTGAAGAATTTGAGATACCAAAGTGTTTGCACTAGGTAGGTTGTGTACCCTAATAGATGTGGTGGGCTACTTACTCCACGTTCAAGCAAATATACTGATTAGGTATTTAAAAAGTTGGTAATGATCAAATTGTACAACGCAGAATCATTCATATTTTAATTCTTACCGAATTGTAAACTGCTTACAGCATTATCACTATTAACGCTCCATCATTGCCCTGAGGTCTTGCATTACCATAGACATATTTATTTCGAGCTACCTGTCACGTGTACAATGATACTCTTGCTATTCATAGTGCTGCGTGGGCGCATTATTTCCTCCAATGTTTAGACTACATGACAAACAAGTTCTTGTATTTTTATGATAGGCTACTGAAAGTTTAAAGGTGTTCTGTTGATTATATAAATCAGGTTTTAATTAGAAAAGGTCAAAGTTAAAGGATTTTAATAAATGTGAAATATCATCTGGTGTTTAACACTATACTTATCTTGTCGCAATAAGCAGTGCAATAATGAATTCCCCTTATGTTAAGATGATTATTATCTCGATCATTATAACTCAAGAAACTCGTAAAGATGTGATCTGACAAATCGATTTCTTTAATTTTTTAAAGACAATTCGTTTTATCTCCAAAAGAAACATACTTACGTCAAACTACTCCAGGTAATTTATCGATATTCGCTTCCTTGTCGTCCATTCTTAGTTGTCGATGCCCGTGGGTGGGCCAGGAAGTATCGCGGACACCTACGGCCTTTCATCGCACCGTGATTCATACATCTAGGTTTTAGGTTTGCCAAACGACGAGACTTCATCGGACAGTTGTGTTAAGAGACAGACTAGTCGAGGATATTTCTTCCATCATATAATTTGACTTTTGAACATTCTAATCTGTTGCGTTTACTATGAATAATTGTTTTTGACGTTATCATCTTCGAATCCTATTAAATTTCGATGATGAACTGGGACCTATTTATTTCTAATAGTCATAGGTCCCTTTATATTTTTTTCGCGTGGAGTTATCATTCCGATAGCAACCCTACTGGGTTATACCATTCCCTTCGCCTTAGCCATTCTGTCTGTGCGCATTAGCCAGCTCAACTCCGACGAATGGTTCCGTTAGATTTATTGCTAACTCGTTCTGTTTAGTATTTGCTTTCTTTTTGGAATTTATCGTTGATAGGACTCTCAGCGTTTGCTTTTAGATACTATCTCTGTTCATTAAGATTGTTTATGATGCGAAAGTATATTATATTCAAGACGGAGGCCTTTGATGGCGGCTTGAATATTAATCAAATAATAATAAAAAATAAAACAACAATTTTACTCATCTAAATTATTTTCTATGCTTCTTGTTATGCTAATCGTAGGAAGTTTAAAACTCTATACCTAAATCGTTTAGTTAATAGTGCACCAATCCCTATGACCCTAGCAGTGATGGTTTGATGCTGTGAAACCCGATACTTTTAAGGATCATCAGGCAATCGTAGGTTAAACAGGAAACCAGACTTTGGTTACAAATCGTTAATCTATAGAAGAAATTATATAATTATTGTTGCTGTAAGTAATGCTGAAATAGCAATGAGAAAAGCTGTATGAGCATATTCTAGGGCCATGTGAAATCCGCTGATATGACTTGTCAAACGTCTGTAAATTTCCTAGAAGACTTTGCTACACCGACCTTCTAATATCACCTAATAAACTTCCGTACTATTACGCAAGTAATAAAGTTTTACGACAAACTCGACATTTTCAATACTTAAGTATCCCCATAATCGGTTGCGACAGATTGCTTGTTCTCAGCGCTCAAGAATCCTATCGGTGTCACATCGATGTTATAGATTATCGGATTATAACGTTATATGCACCAACTGAAGGAGCTTTTAGCCCTAAGGACGTTTTTCACCGTTCTATGGGCAGGCGAAATTATAGGCATTTTACAAGTTAATGCGGCAATAAATAGGCGATAAACATCGCCTGGCGTGGCGTAGCACGCGCTTGTGTGGTACACCTCAAGTTATAAGCTGTAACTTTAGAAATTAAATTTATATGATTATTCTATAAAATTTTCTAAATCACCAACGCTGTCAAAGGGTGGAACTGGATAGAGGAGTCTATGTATTGATTGGAATGGAAGCTGATTAGAATTTAACACAATAAGTACATTTCTAGGTGTCCGCGAAGAAAGATAATTTTAAAAACATGAAACTTAATTTTGTTGCTTGCCAATATAGTTGCCACCCTTTTCCGCCCTTAAGGCCTTGGTTGGAGTCTGCGCTTTGCGCTCGCCTCTGTGTTATGAATACCATACAATGGAAGGGGCGATCCCAGTTACACCCAGACTAGGGCAAATTTCAAGGCCATTCCGGAAATATGCCCCTGACGGGAATCGTACCCGTAACCAGTAATTCAATCGGACTACGCTTAAAACCACTAAACCAAGCCGTCATCGTAAGTAGTCTACATCCCTCGATGTCAATGTCCTTCGTTCGTCTGAATCAAGGCTTCCATTAAAATATCATCATGACACTCATTTCGTAAAAAAAGAAGAAGGCTTCTTTGCAGATTTAAGTATGGCCCTCGCAGTCGGTGTTGCTTATAATATGAGCCACGCCTAGGGCATCTAAGCCCAGTAGCAATTGTACTTTCACTGCGCGCTCTGCGAACACGAAATTCGACTAATAGTTTGAATTATTATTGCATCTCTGGCCGTGCCAGCTGTTCGCATATCTGTGCCGATTGCAGTGAAAGGCCCAGGATTACAGTGATTTCTATTGCCCACGGATTAGAGGTACTTACCAATAATTCTATTATCATTTGTAAGTTCTGAGATGTTGATCATTCTTAGAACTTGGCCTATAAATTTCAGCTAGTCGGTTGTGACTTTAAGGTGGGTAGATCCTGTTGTATTTAGATGATGTCCCGGGTGGTGTAACAGAAAGATTTGAATTTTTCAGAATTTTCTTTTCAAAATTTATCATATTTTATCGATTTCGGTTTTGAAATCTTAAATCAGTTTATCTTAGTAGTCATTCAATCAAATTCAAAGTCAAATCATTTGTATAGGCCTATGGGGGCACTTACAATTTGTCACGTTTACATATATTTTGTCTTGTATACTACTACCGGATCGATGCGCGACCTCAACTGAGAAGGTCCGGCAAGAGACTCAGTGGGCTGATCATATTTTTAAATCGCTAATTCTTAAAGACTGAGATTATAGTCTGTATGTAATAATACTAAGAGACATTAACAGTAGTCTAAAGATACTTCGAGTAATATCTACATTTCTTACATCGACCGTCTTTCCGGGTTTGTTTTTTTTTTATAATCTCCCAACAATGGCAGGACTGCCTTAAAAGCTCACTGCTTACCCTTTACGGTGCATTCAATTGAGCACATTTCGTTTTTTTATGCATCTTTCAATAAATAAAAATGCATGCGGCTGCCATTGTTTCGTGCAATGAGTAATTTCGTCGGGATGCGTGTGCGCCGATTTTGTGGTTGTTTTTTGCCGAATGCTATTCGCCCTTTTGTGTTCCGTATGCTGGGCGAATTATTTGTTGAAGTGAATAAAAAAATTGCTCCCAAATTTATAGAAATGTCAAATGAACAACTGTCCTTACACAACTTTTTGTTTAAATAAATTATTTATTAAATACATAATAATAGGAAACCTGCCAGTTTTAATCGATCCATAAACAATCTAAGTACAGTTTTTTTTTTTAATGTTTGCTTTCCACTTCAGAATAAAGGCGTGATAAATTTATTTTTAAGTGTTTACTATAAGTTCTAAGGTATTTTAGTTCTGTAGTTGATATTGTGTTCTAAAGACTGCGATGTTATGGTGAATGTGACCGGAAATGAAAGGTACCGTATAAACAAAACTTCCGGGTACCATAAAAAGCCTGGGGCAACAGGCGCGTCAAAAGGATGCGAACAACTTTTTATTAATACCAAAACAAACATTCATAGCAAAAGCAAATTTTTCAACGATATGTCATGGATGATGGAAGCGAATTTTGACGCGCAGTCGCGTGGCTTTTACCACAGAAATCCAATCTTTATATATAGGTATTGTAACAAAGTGCATTTAAAAAAAAGTCTAGTAAATTCGCTCGTATCAGTGTGTAAAGGACGTTAAGGCGTCGGAACGATAAATTTATCATTAACTACTTTACGCTCGTGTCTTCTGTTTTTGTTCACTCCAAGGCATTTTATTGGTTGTCAAGTAAGTTCCCAATTAATTCGGAATGTTTACTATGGTAACATTCTTGCACTCATATGAAGTAAAGGTTGATCTGCACTGGATCGGATATGTACGTATACCTATTATTTTAAAATAATGTTTACCTTCTCTGATTTAAATTATATTAAATCAGTAAATCAGCTAAACGGATTTTGTATTGGGACAGCCGACAGATTAAGGTAATGCTTTGGAAAACTAATATATAAAGACGTTACCTACTTATTGTAAATGTACTTTTAAATCCGAGATTATATAATAAAAAAAATGACTTTGATTTTGATTTGCAAATTATTTGCATTCGCATCGATGCCGCCTCGCCTTAAACGCATCAATATTCCAAAAGTAATTGTTGTTAACAATATACCAATTGATTCCTGACGGAAGGCTGTGAGTTAACACAAAAACATATTACAATTTAAACGACCGCAATGATATATGGAGGTAGTGTTCCAGCGGCCGAATATAAATGAGCCCCGGCGGGGTCACGGCGCACTCAGTATTTATTGTGACGGTTTTTATACAATCGATTTTGGGCAATTCATTCGATTTTCGGCGATCATTCGATTCATGAATTGTTTTATGTGCGGCTCTCGTTTCCTGGAATTTGAAGCCTTCGAAGGTTTTGGCGGCGGTTTTCGCTTGTTGACTGACTTCCGATTCTTATAAATCGTTCAAAAAATAACGAAACGTTAGTCACGGCCGTGCCTATAAAACAGTTCTTAAGTAACGCTCTCGCTTCCTTGTACTGCTTATCTGAAAAATCGAATCCTCTTATCAATAACGATATCGAAACGATGAATAGGAAGCAATTATTTAAGTAATTAATTACAATATGACCCTAATATTACGTGATTAACTATCCAACATTAGGTACGTATTATTTTAAACGGACGAAATAAAAATATCGGCAGACATCACATACTTATCGTGTGATCCCAAACTAAGCTTTTACTATGGATACCATATCGAGGAGTTAAAGGATGTTTAGGACTAAAGCGACATTTTTTCAACTCAACAGTAGAGCATAAGTACTCATTCGACGCAGAAAAAAACGCTGATTCCAAATATGTCATAATACATCATCACGCCTGTATTCCCCGAAGGGGTAGGCAGAGGTGCACTGCAGTGCGCCCAAATATGTATATGAGTCAATATCGCACAAAAGTGTCGCTTGAGTCAAATAACCTTTCACACCTTGATATAATGGACTAGAGCTGATTCTAGTTACACCAAGACTAGGCGAGCCGAGAATCGAACCTGCAACCATCCGATGCAGTAAGCTGAGCGGCGTACTCTCAAACTACTAGACCAAGCTATCGTCTGCAGCGCTGTTCTTTATCTTTACATTCTTCAACTGTAAACATAGATAACTTTACATTCCTGTTTTAAAGTTTAAGTTAAACTTACACATTCCGCCGCCCGGTCTATGCGCATATTTCCTTTACTGACCTAATTCCTTCAGTGACCTATATAGCCCGACCCATCCTCGCGCCGGTTCCGACCTATCCTATCCTTGACCTCTACGATCGCAAAATTGCTCATTAAGTATTTCAAAATTAAAACCATATCTCGTAGCTTTGAGTTGATTGACCTGCGTTAAATCCTCACGTTAGAGGTAATAGAGATGTAAGGTATTTTCTATTAACTTGTTGGTAAAGGACGAAACTCCGTGCGTCCCTATTGGCCTGTTTAAGTCGACCCATCCTCGCCCCGGTTTAGTTAGCAGCGGGTATGACCTCGTATCCTGACCTTGACATCAACGTACGCAACGGGAGGCTTTCGTTTTAATATAAAAGATCATCCTTCAGACGGTAGGGTATTACTAATTTGTAAACACGGTGATGTGAACATATTGTTTTCTTATATACGCGAATACTATATAATGAAATAAAGCTATTTTACGGATTTTATCGCGTGTCGTAGCCGAAACGTCGGGCAAATAAAATAGTAAATAAACGCGATAGAATCCGTAAAATAGTTTTATTTCACAGTAATGTGAAATTAGAATGTTTATTTCGATTTAATGTCTGTGGTAAAAGATACGGCCCCTGCCTAAAAAATCGTGTGTATGCGTCTTTAAGCGTCTGTATATTGTTACAATAGTGACGTTCGAGAAATCTCAGTTACTTGGAGTTAACGGCTTCTATCCTATTTGAATCGGATCAATACCCGGTAGCTGTGACCTCGCGATAAACCTTGAACTCGACCTCGAACCTCAGCAGGCATCCTTCGCGTGACCTGCCGCAAGGCGTTAGTTAACCATACTTTATGTAATAAAACCTCGAACATACTTGACATTTTTAGGGTTCTGTACCCAAAGGGTAAAACGGGAACCCTATTACTGAGACTTCGCTGTCCGTCCGTCCTTCCGTCCGTCCGTCTGTCACCAGGCTGTATCTCATGAACCGTGATTCTAGGGACTTGAAATTTTCACAGATGATGTATTTATGTTGCCGCTATAACAACAAATACTAAAAAACAGAATAAAATAAATATTTAAGGGGGCTCCCATACAATAAACGTGATTTTTTGCCGTTTTTATAGATAATGGTACGGAACCCTTCGTGCGCGAGTCCGACTCGCACTTGGCCGGTTTTTTTTTATGTTCATAAAGACTAAAATGTCTCACTACGTGAATTAATTCGCTCCCGTCATAGATGTCATTTTGTTGAAAAATTCACTTTTTCAATAAGTTATTTTTCGTTTTGGAATTGACAAATAATTCGTCCGCCCCGTTCTGTTCGCCGGAGGCTTTTCTATTTTCGACCTACAAACCAACGAATTTTTTTTTGATAGTCTGTTCATTTTGTTTCGAACCCCGCGGCGATAATAAGGCTGTAATTTGTGTGACTCTATCATCTCTTGTCTCTTTGTTAATAATAATACATCATCACGCCTGTATTCCCCGATGGGGTAGGCAGAGGTGCACTGCAGTGCGCCCACACTTCGCCGATGTATTTTGGTCCCAATGTAATAGGGGGCGAGCCTATTGCCATTATACCGGGCACACAGGTTTCCTCACGATGTTTTCCGTCACCGTTTCTTAGCAAGTGATAATCTCAGATGAAAATGAGATTCGCACATGGAACCCAGAGGTGCGAGCCGGGGATAGAACCTGCGCACTTTGATTGCAAAGGGTGCGTTCGACCACTCGGCTACCACTGCTATTAGTCTCTTTGTACTGTCTTGTATATCGATAGGTTTAACTAAGTTATAATTATGCGTTTATTAATAATATTTTTTATTGTTGCAGGTACGTGCTCTATACTTCTAAGCCTAACCTAGCGTTGAGATAATAAGTAAGTAAAATAATTGACCCATACTTAATCGTATAATTTCTGTGTATATTTTTTCTGTTTTTATTGCATTTCTACTACAAAAAAAAATATATATTTGTTGACACAATAGAAGTGTCATAACTTTCTATAAATTTGGGAGATAATCTAGTAGGTAAGTAAAAGCTTTTAAAAAACACATTCCGACGTGCGCTTAATTATAATTTTAATATTAATTACTGACGGGAAATATCTACGCTGACGCCAGTGACTCATTGCCCGTTAGTCTTGTAATATTAAACAAATGACAAGCTTTCGACACTTCCGCCAGTAACAGGTTACGTTATAATATCTTAAAGATTTGTTAGGGATCCGTTTCCGACAGAACCGTGCTGACTGTCGCTGGCATAAAAAGCATATATTGCTCGGTTTTTGTCCAACAATTAACGATTCCTATATTTAAGTAACGTCCGGAATCAGTAACAGATCATAAAACTGCGCGACGTCAGTCAACATTATTTGTATAAAAAAGTTGCATTACTACATAAATTGTGTCACAGAAATTTAATCATTATGCTTATTGATATAGAGTACATTTTTCAAAGACGTCACGTTAATTCACTCGCCCCAGTGGATAGCGTTAAACTAGACTTACGTCGATAGGCATCATCAACATGCCCCGGGCACGGCCCCGCGACGCCCACGACACGCGTCCGCGCCGATACCGATCGCGTATCGAGACCGCATCGAGCGATTATACAACAAGTTATCCGCGACTCGAGATATCGTAATAGTTTGCGTCACATCATTGTTACAAGTCAACGAACTTTGAAGACGATCTATCGATTAAATCATCGATGCCGCTAATCGGATGTAGATCTTATTGTCAAAATATTTTCGATTACGAAACGGTGCGTATAATAGTGTTAATTCGGATAGCAATTATAAATACGATGATTTGCATTTGTTTTGTCGATGTAACAGATCCGTTACGTGTAATGCGATGATAACTGGTTTTTTTTTCTGACTTAAAAAAAATAAGGTTCTAAATTCGAACTGTATGTTTTTTTAAGTCGTCTATGGCAATAAACAAACGGATGAAAATAAATTTAAACACGCAAATATTCATTATTTTATAAATCGTATACCTACGTCGGCACAATTTATTGTGTATTTTACCAGCTATATTTCGCTAAAGTAAGAATATGCTAACCTAGTTGTTAGTACGCCCGCTTTGAACGCAAGGCGTGCAGGTTCAAACCCCGGGCTTTAACCTCTGAGACTTTCGGATTTCACGTGCGGATGTCATTTTCTTTGCTGAACGGTGAAGGCAAACATAGTGAAGAAACCTGTTTATAGAGAGGCGTGTGAAGTTCACCAACCCGCACTGGGTCAGCGTGGCCCAAATCTCCCTCGTTTTGAAGGGAATGTGCCCGGTGTAATGGCAATAGGTTTGTTCGATATTATATTAGCACCAAAATACATCGGTAAAGTGTGACTGCACTGTAGTGCACCTCTGCCTTTGGGGAATACCGAATAAGAATATGCTAATAGACTAAATTAAATACTCGTAATCTTCAAATAAGTCCGCACGTATGAGTTTAGCTTTCCAAATGACTTTTTATTGCTATTAACGCTGTTTATATCGTTAAACGTTACATATTAATGATCGGATCATCAAATTTTATGGGCATCGTAAAACCAAAATCGGAAACCGAAATTATAATGGAAACAGATTATACCTAAATAAACTTTCATACATGGTTTATGGGTTAACGTACCTACTACTTTACAAAGTTATTAATAACTCCTAGATTTTTTTTTATATTGGGATAAATAAATGTAGCCTATGTTACTCAGTGATAATGTAGCTTTCTAAAGGCAAAAGGTTTTTTTTTTATCTGTCTCGTAGTTTTTAGTTTATTCGTTACATACAAAAATACAAATCTTTCCTCTTTATAATATTAGTATAGATATTAACACGCGTAACTTTCTTTTTTCATAACAAAAATGAAATCGTCTTCATTAACGAAATTACTGAAATAAGATGATGGCTTCACCTGCGGTTAGCGGGTATTCTGTCAAAGTCAAAATATAATAAATTTAATAAATACACATTAAAACTACAAGTGGCCAATGAGGGTGATTAAGATTAAAATGGCGGATCCTACAACCTTGAAAGTATCATCAAAGACAAACTACCAAAAGAAACACATTTTTCAATGAAGTATCATCGTAAAATGGTCGCGTGATTTTGGTCACGGAAATTACACAACAGTAATGGGTAGTTATTATATAATTACTTAACTAAAGTTAAGTAAAGGCCGTCAACGCACTTGTGATGCCCCTGGTGTTGCAGGTGTCCATTGGGCGGCGTTGATCACTTACCATCAGGTGAAACGTCTGCTCGTTTGTCTCCCTATCTCATAAAAAAAAAGTAAGTTTCATCGTTTTCATACATAAACTCTATCACTGCTTAAATAGGCATCAAAGTCTTTGGAAAGAAGGCACACGTAGCAAAAATGGCCACGGAATAACTCTTTGAAGCATTTTTCTTATAATGTTTAAGTGAATCACTGTACTTAATTAAATTGTATGTGATAACATTATAACTATCTGTGTTCTTTATACGTGATAATAAATTGGTGCGAGTGGGAGGATAAACACTCCATGTCTTCGCTCGCCTAAGCTGTAGACCAGCGTACAATTCCTATTATTTTCCTCTTGATAACTTTGGAATAATTTCGCTTATACAACCATTTAATACAACCTTATTTACGTGTACGACTCTATTGGCAGTAAACAACAAGGTTATCGCCACCGAGTCAGTCTAGCTTTAATTCTATTCGCGAAATCATTTCCTCAATATTGTCTGTTTAGTTCGAAAGCTTCGAATGGCTAGGTGTAATGGAGTTGTAATGGAAAGCGTGAGTTTGCAGACAAGCGCAAATGAGGCTCACATTAGAGTGGGAGAAATCGAAGGGCCGAATCTACAAATCGGTTATAAGACCGGTGATTATGTACGGCTCAGAATGCTGGGTGGCTAAAGTGCGTGAAGAGATACGTCTCCACTCTGCCGAGATGCGAATGTTGAGATGGACGTGTGGAGTGACGCGAATGGATAAGGTGAGAAATGTGTATATCAGAGGTAGTAGAAAAGTGGCGCCCATAACAGCAAAAGTAAGAAGTAGGAGATTAGAATGGTTTGGACATGTGATGAGAAGAGATGAGAATCATGTGACTAAAAGAGTGATGAGTATAAATGTGGACGGATATGGAGCGAGAAGAAGACCAAAGAAAAGATGGATGGATTGTATAAAGGGTGATATGAATGAGATCGGAGTGGATGTCAGTATGACGGAAAAGCGAGATGAATGGAGGAAAAAGACATACTGCGCCGACCTCAAATAATGGGACAAGGTAAGGCAAATGATGATTAGAGTGGGAGACATAATGACATGGATTTTAAAGGAATTTGAAATTGTTAGAAATTTATTTGGATTAGATAGGTAAATGGACGTGCAACTTGTAATGAGCTTACGTTTTATTTCAACTGCCGTCCGATGCTTAAAAGGCCCTTAAGGGAGCAAACCCAATTTTGAACTACACGCAAAAATTCGAAAATTGATCTAGAAATTATGAAAACGCTCAGATTTGTTTAGAAAAATAAGAATAAGACGGGCCTATAGACGTTTCGTTTTCCGATTATTTGTGAAACTATTTGTGTGAGTGCATCCAATTTTGAGATACAAGCAATTATTCAGAAAGTGATGTCTTTAGTAATTGTGGAGACATATAGAGTTGTCTCCATTTATCATGATAACTAAAAATTCTATACAAATAAAACCAAGACTGACAATATTAGTGACATGACTAGCAATAGGCTCGCCCCCAATTACATTGGAACGTAAATATATCAGGAAAGGTGGGCGCACTGCAGTGCACCTCTGCCTACCCCTTCACATACAGGCGTGATGATGTATGTATGTATATAAAACTGACCGATGGATAAATCATTTACTTCCCTGTAGGGTATATAACTCAAATTAGCCAAAATGTCACTTAGCGGCTTTTGAGCCATCGGACGGCAGAGCTCGTGAGCCACATTCACCGTTTCTAAACGCCGCCAAAGCCCACACGAGCAGGTAGACGCACGCTCGAACAATTAACTAGTGTTTGCTCTGTTATTGACATATTGACAGAATAACCCACATTTCGTATTAGATGCCCGACTTGCGTAACGAACGTAACTATACGATGACTGGAACGTTACGTAATATGTAGTTACACATATCGATGCCTAATGGTACACTTTTGATATGCTATTTTGTATGCAATTGACATTTTAATGGATCATTTAACAGTATGAAGATAATGATAGATGATGGCTTGGTCTGGTGGATAAGGCGTAAGCCGCTCGGCTCAATGAACCAGGTGGTTTCGGGTTTATTTCCGACAGCGGCATTTTCGGAAATGGCCTTTTTGGAATTTGTTTTGGTCTGTGTGGAACTGGGAGCAGCCCTAGTCTATTGTATGGTACTCATAGTACAAGCTTTGTTTAGTTTGGGGTTATACGATGAGTATGTGTTGTCTGGTGATATTCGGACGATATTTATTTGGTTTTACTGGGTAGCCATGTCCATTACAAAAAGCTCGGAAGTGATGTCAATTTCTCGACAAATCTGACAGTTGAAAGAGATAAAACTTTTGTCTACACGGTCATGCTCAGCCTACTGTTATAAATAATTGCTACACAGGCCTGTGAATCTAATGCAAGGATCAAAAGTGCCAAATATAAAATAATAACCTTTTTTCCTTTTTTTTTTATTATTGACTGACTTCCAAAGGTTTCTCAATTCGACCGTATATTTTTTAACGTGCTGCCTATCCTTCGGGTAATACAAGCGTGATGATGTACCGGGCTTACTTCCACACAACGCGGCGGGGATTCGGGTCACTGTATTAATTAAACGGAAGATAAAGTTAATACGTAACTACACATTATACAACATTAGTTCCCAGGATCTTTAACGCCCTGAACACACTGAAGTAAGTGAATAGATACCCTCGATTTCTTCGAAATGTACTCTGTTTCCATATACAGGGTGTATCGGAAGTCCGAAATAATATTTTAGGCACATATACGGTATTTCATATGTGGATGCTTAATGAAGACAGATTGTACCTAACTAACATTGTTTCCGAGTTATAGGCCGTTGAATATTTGTCCCAGATATCGTGTTCTGGCTTTTGGGTAGATCCATGATCCTATCAAGCAGTGTAAAAAAAATAAAAAAAAGTTGAAAGAACATGGTCGAATTTCGATCATCAAAAATTTAATACCTTTCGGTTATATACCCGATACTCTTGCAAACGGTTAAGTATTATTTCGGACTTGTGAAACACCCTGTATATACATTATAAATGTCACTGGTAAAAGCCACGCAACCATGCGACTATGTCCGCACGCGACATCCGTTACCTATATTTCGTTGAAAAATATGCTTTTTGTCTGAGTTAATACTTACCACCACCCTGTTGTTTCAACAGTCCCTGTAAACTTTTGGCAGATTTTGTACTGAACGTAATATTAAAAATAGAACTGAAAGTGGTGGAAAAGGGGGCAGTTCGTTTTGGTATTGGTATAAGTCGCGAAGAAGGTCGCGCGAGTTTTTACGTGCCTATTAAAGCAGGGCTTCACATAGAATCATTAATTAGCAGAATATGTTAAAGCCAGGTGGTGAAAGCATTGTCTCGCGGCCGAGTTTAGGACAGTACTGTGGGAAGACTGTGGGCGGCTTAGGCTCCGCATAATTATCTATGTTAACCATATACCAACTTAAGTTAACCTCCCATGTCCGTAGCGTCAAGTTAAACAAAATCTAAGGCAGTGGGTCTTTTCAAAATGGTCGTTGCACGGATAGGAACAAAAGGCCCGTTAATTTGTCCCGGATCCAAATTATTGTCCGTGAAATCGATTACTTTTCGTGTATCAAAGCGACGAAAAATGACCGTCGAATAGTGTTGAAGGTCGTATATCTGTTATTATGATGGATTTTATGAATATTTAAGTTTGGGTGAGATTATTGTTATGCTAATTAAATTAAATAAAGACAGGTAAGGGTAGAATCCTACAAAAATGAAACACATCCCCTGTATTCCTCGCAGGGGTAGGCAGAGTGGCACTGCAGTGTCTAAATATAAATACTTCGCCAATATATTTAGATCCCAATGTAATAGGGGTCGAGCTTATTGCCATTATACCGGGCGCATTCCCCTTCAATACAAGGGAGATTTACGATTCACCACGCTGGCCCAGTGCGGGTCGGGGAACTTCACACGCCTTTTTATAGACGTGCAGGCTTCCTCACAATATTTCCCTCTACCGTTCAGCAAGTGGTAATTCATTTATTATTGAAAATAACCAGGATCTGGACTTGCCTTCAAGGCGGGCGTTAGACCAACCAAGGCTACCACTGCTTATTTTAAATTCTTTATAAATGCATGTTAATTAAAAGCTTCCATACATAGATAATACCGAGACTCTTTAGGTTGCATAATACTCTATCCAAAAGCAGCGATTGTGTAGACTTAAGCATATCACTCTGTAGGTTTAAGAAGCAAATTCTACATGTTATTTAATGTTGTCTAAGCTGTGCTTTTACTTATTTCATTTTAATTTTATTTTTAATATTTATTTTTATTTTTCTCATAACCCATTTTATTACTTTTTAATCTGGATTTTTTAAACTTTGTTCAAGGTGTAGGGTAAATTTTTATTATTAAGAATGCTGTGTTCTTTTGTAATAGTTGGAGCATTAAGACTTAGAATACATTAAGCTAGATTTATATATAACGTGCAATGTATCCAATGTTAAAGAACCTCATTAAATAAATAAATAAATAAATAAATAATTGAATAAAGTTAATATGACATTTCTGCTTCTAAATATTGGTCACACACAAATCATATTGCAAAAGTAATTTGATACAGAGTAGGTATTTAGATTAGAGCTGATTGCGATATCATCCGATTAGCATTAATCTTATGATTATCCATCTCGGTCAACACAAATCCTATAAGCCGCGAATACACCGAGTTGTTGTTTAAAGTTTAACAAGAACTACATCCTGTAGATCAAATTAGTTCACTTTCGACCAATCGTAATATAGAAAGCTCCCAGAAATCGTAAGTTACTAGGTTTATTTCATCTCATGCTACAGGCAAAGCTGGAGCTTGACAAGTAGGGCTACCAACCTAACACTAACAAGCGATAATTGAGACAAGACAAGTTTCCGCATTTGACAAGTAGACTTTATTTCGTCGTGATAGGTTTTTGTCAGCCTGTATCGTCCCACTACTGGGCAAAGACCTCACTTTCCTTCCTCCACTCCTCTCTGTTCCTTTCTAGTGCGGACGAGTCTCTATTGTACGAGTCCAACTCGTCTCGCCATTAAATTTGAGGCCTTATTACGAAAAGTGATAGTCGTGTTTAAACCTTACGAACATTTACGTAGACGAAGATTTGGTCTAGTAGTGGTCCATACCAAAAAGAACTGTATCGACTTCCAGATAAAGCTCATTCTTAAACAAAAATGTCATTCAAACGAATTTGGAAGCGTTGTCACGTAGCTTTTACCACAGAAATTCAATCTTTATGATCATTTATACAGAGTTAGTTTTAGTATTGGCATTTTTTTTATAATATTATGGTCAACCTAGTCGGTAGTGAACAAAACAGCTTGTTATCTAGTCAGCGATATCTTCAGGCGATGTAGCAGATGCTTAATCATGTCTCACAGAGATGTAAAGTTCAGTGTTTAATGGATCCTTGCGCAATATTGCTTGATTAGCACCCAATAGCCTAGTCGTTAGATGGGCTGCCCTCGTTACCGAATAATTCCGGGTTTGATCCCCACCCTTAGCATGACCGTGTAGACATAAGTTTTATCTGTTTCAACTGTCAGATTTATCGAGAAAATGACGTCACTTTGAGCTTTTTGTACTGGACATGGCTCGGTGTGATGTCATTTTCTCGACAAATGTGACAGTTGTAAGAGATATTAAAGTTATCCGCAGTAAGAGCCACGCGAACACGCTGCAAAATGGTCTCGCACTGTTAATGACAATTCGCACAAAAATGAGCTTTATCTTTGAAACAATACAGTTTGTTTTGATATTGGCAGAAAAAAATTCAACGCATGTGTGTGTCACACTTTGCTTCAGGACTTAAGCTTTTCAGACTTCCAACATTTTCATGGTAGGTATGGGTACTATTTTGAAGAAACGAGAGTCATTGAACTCAATCACTTTCTGACTTCGGAGACGTTACTGAAATTTCTCGCAGGATTTTCATATTTATTTGTATCAGCGGACTGTCTAGTTTCTCCTGCTGTACAGTGCTTTAATTAATGTTCAGTGCAGTTGTTGCGCCCACGCATGCGTAGAAAGTACCCGACCCGTTTATCTGCGCATGCGTCGCGGTGACAACGGTCGAACCATATCTTTGTGAAACTACCAGCTCGCTATCTGGATGGTTAATTACTATGATAAGAATATAAGAAGGTGGTTTAAAAGTGTGAAATGTCTTATGGAGACAAATATGAGCAGTACGACAAGGTCTAAAGAGCGAAACGACTAATAGAGCCTTCCCGCATACTGGGGTGTCAATAGTCACGTGTCGACATTTGTGCCATACCAAAACAAACTGTATTGACTCATAGACAAATTTCATTCTTCAACTAAATGACACTGACAGCGCGAGCGAATATTGAAGCGTGTGGGTGTGACTTGTACCATAGAAATTCAATCTTTGTGCTTATCAACACAGAATTCGTTTTGGTATTGGCAAACTTGGGGCTGAACTGTTCTTCTAGGGTGGTCGGGTAAATCATCAGATTATTATCAAATAGGGAACCTATTTGTTCCGCTCTTTGTAATACTCATGTGTTTGTCCATCATTATTATTATGAAGGGTTTTATAATATTTAAGGTCTTCTAAAATGTCTTCTTAATTAGCGCCCTATCCCAACTTTGATAGTGAAACGGTAAAATCTATACCTATCTACTAATATTATAAAGAACGAATTAACTAAAAACTACTAAACTGAATTCAAAAATTATTTTGCCGTTAGAAAGCTACATTATCACTGAGTAACACAGGCTTTATTTATTTATCAAAAAATGTTTAAAAAAAGTCCAGCTGTACGAAACCGGGACTGGCCGCTAGTGTAATATATTATATTTATAAAAATCTATTGCTGTTCGTTACTCTCGCATAAATTCAAACACGACTTAATCGAATAGATTTTTTTTCCGATTCGATATAAAAATTAGTAATTTCACAGAAACACGATTTAGAACTACACAGCTGCATGTAACGGGGAAGCTGCAAATTGGTTAAGAATTAACGGATTTGAATTGATAGCCAGAGGAAATCTAATATCGTTGCATTGCGCGCTATCTCGGTAACATCCCATATAAACTGGTCGATATCTAAAAGATATGAAAACTTGTTTGCAACCAATGTACAGGTAATGTTTGTTGATAGCAATTGAAATGTGGGACCTGATCATGAAAATTTGTGGTTATTATAATTTTTTTTTTGTCCGGGCGCTATACTGGCCCGGCCCGCGAGTTAGCTCCTTTGACATGATCAGAGACATTAATTATGCTTGGGATATTAATTTCTTCAGGGGGTTTTTATTTATTTTCTTTTACCGACTAATTTCCATGCACAACCTGTGTTTGAATTGCCTTGCTTCCTTCAGTCACTGTGTCTCGCTTGGAGCAAGTGATAGCTTTGCCTAGCATATATGACATTTGCTTCTTCTTCTTGCTTTGTTACGAAATGAATAAAATTTTATGGAATAAGAAGATAAATGGCTCAACTTGTGATCAGCGAGTATTACAACCAGTGTCAAGTAATTAATAGCCAGAGCAAATTAAAAAACCGGCCAAGTGCGAGTCTGACTCTCGTACGAAGGGTCTATAAAAACAGCAAAAAGAACATGTAAATATCTATTTTATTCTGTTTTTTTTAGTATTTGTTGTTCTAGCGGCATCAGAAATACATAATCAATGAAAATTTCAACTGTCTAACTATCACGGTTCATGAGATACAGTCTGGAGACAGACGGACGGACAGTGTAGTTTTAGTAATAGGGTCCCGTTTTACCCTTTGGGTACGGTACCCTAAAAAATGGGTGGTAGACGTGATAAATAACTCTGACATTCACTGTCAGCCCAAAATCTGAGAGCAGTAGGTAGATATAAAGCTAATCATTTAGCGAAACCGAACTTATTTGAGCGTTAGTCATTTAATTTCCTTTGAACTCTGCAAGTAATTATCAGATCAATGACATAACTTAATTGAATAGATGAAAGTAACATCAATACAGGAAAAATATCAAGAAACTTTTACTCCACAGTCACGTCGGAGTGATAGTGTAATTTTATTATTATCACAATAAAACCAAAAGGTCAAAGCACTTAAATTACACAATATAAAAGTACCAGCAACCTAGTCTAGTCTAGACCACTTTCTACGGTAAACTGATTAAACCATTAAGTTGTTTTCGAAATATCACATTGTGGTATCGCTGGTTATTCGATTCGTGTAGTGAATCACCTATCGGTGGAGTATCGATCGTTTTATCGATAAAAGTTAATAAAAAATCGATGCTGCCAACCAGTTTGCACCAGTAACATCCGATTATGCGTGTTTGTTTCTTATTCTACCAGCGTCAAAACTCCTTGGTTTTTGCGAATATAGTTTAGATGTTAAGCTTTAAATAACCCTGACCATACTATAGCGAGCGTATTCAATTGCCTTTTTTAATTTTACTATGTACCAATATAGATAAATATCGAATGGCTGAGGCAAAGGACACACGACCACACGACTGAAGCCGCTTGCATAATCGTTACGGTTTCGACGAAAAATGTGCTTCTTCAATAAGTGAATACAGTTCGTTTTGTTATTGGCAAAAAAATGTCGTGCATGTCTTGACGTGCTTATAAAGGCTAAATTCATGGTCAAACTGCATTCAGTCACAATCAATTAAAAGTGAAAATGAACACTACTTTTAGTAATTTGTCAATTTGCCATAAAGTTCCTGGTCACTCAAGAAATGCACAAAAAGAATGTAAGTCTGATTTCCAAGTTCCTTGTCTAATCTGAAATCAAAAACCTTATTACTCCGCGCTTTATTGTCCTTCAAGACTATACGGTACATCAGAGATGAATGCGCGCACGCACAAAATTAGTTATCGCAGTATGTCAACGGTTGTTTACAGGATTTGTGCCAGGATAAAACTGCAGTGGCACTTCACTGGGTCAGTGTTGCCAATTAAGAATTTGTTTTTGGGTTTTCTGTGAAAGTATTCGAGTTTCTTCCGATGCCAATCGCTTCACCATCGTGATAAAGGCATGTTGTTGTACCCGACCATGGGTTTAACTCGTTTTGCGAAGGTACAGTTTTTTTTTACATAATTAATCTGGAGAATAAGTCCTATGCAGGTAAAAGAAGGTAGATGCACTATTTGGTAGCCTAATAGTTCCGTATTGATTATTTATACAAATAATTACTTGAGCCTTCTACATACTTTATTTACCATTTAATTACGTATACATTTTCTAAAACAGTTAACAATACAAGTAGAAAGTACCTAGTAATTTATTTTTACTGGTTGTCTCATCAGCTTTCAATCTTTTCACAAAGTTCAACTGTCATAAGTTCTTTATTATAACGATTTTTATAAAAAAGTTTATATATTTCATATTTACTACAAAACCTTATTTAATAGCAGCTGAATCCTAAACAAACTAGTCAACCTTAACCAAACTAGCGTTACGTTTCAAAAGTGAATTGTAAACATTTCTAAGTAAGTCAAGAGGTAAGTCTAGATCGTGACTCGATGTTGTTATTAACATATTAACGGTTAACGAGGGCATGCCTTCGGTCGCCTCCGAATGGCCGCGATTATCGACTCAATTTTATAGATTACGGCCCCTCCCTATAGATCGCAAATTATAGCTTCTTTTGTCAACATTATTTTTGCGTATTGTCTGATAAACGAAAACGATTGCTTTATGTAATTCAGCCGTGTGATTGGGAGACAAGTAAATGCGTCATGGATGAATCTTACATATTGTCTTCTCCATTACCACTTAAATAATGAACACTTTAAGGTTATAACTACTTAATTACAAAGTTACTGTTTGTTGATGTATTTAAATTGTGAATTTTTTTATTGAATAAAAAAAAAATCTAGATTTTTATTGAGAATCAAACAACTGTTTTTATGCAGATTAGATATCTCTGAGAATATTATGAAACTCTTCTTTAATCTATCTGTAGCTTTTGTATCATTATACACCACGCATTGCCCGCATAACTACTTACTTATTTCAGGTTTATTATACAAACAAATGAATTTTTATTTAATAACGTCGACATAAATAGGTAATTTGATTGGCGTACCCAATTTTACTAGACTTGATACTTAGCTATATCAAATTTCTCTTTAGAATAAGAACATCCTTCTTAATGCGCCGGCGCATCCAATATGGCGTTGCTCATCCCCGCCAATTTATAGTCTTTTGGCGGGCTCGCCCACGCCGCCTCGACATGATGTCCGTGTAACATGCGCTCAATTTGATTGCCACAAGAGGATTACTATCTGACTATTCCGGACAAAACTCTTCCGCGATCCAGAGGTATCGAATGTCCGGGAATTATGATCCCATGGAGGCGAGCAAATGAACTTGTTTGAAAATGTACTCTGTGCCAATGACATAAAGATTGAATTTCTGTGGTAAAACCTATATGATCACACGACAAAATTCGCTTGTTTCCTGCTTATTATAATAATATTTAATTCAATTAATTTAAGATTGAATTTCCAACCCTTTTTATGTCTCGTAACATTTTCTATTTATTGTTATTACAAACGCCGGTATGTGCTTATGTGGGGGCACACAGTACCAGGGTCTCATATCGTGTAAGAAATGTCCACTACGTTTAATATTACCGATTATCTACACCCGGTATAACATAACTTGAAGCTGTACAAGCGGTGTTAGATAGCAGATTTATTTTTAAACTATTTACAAAGCGAATAAAGAGTTGCGTAAATGTTAGTCGTTATATTTAAAGTATAAGGGTTCCGTACCACAAAAGGAAAACAGGAACCCTTATAGGATCACTTTGTTGAGACGGACAACAAAGTGATCCTATAAGATGTTAAAACATTAAGGTATATTAAATCAAATCCGGTGTGTACATCAATCCATTCGTATTTATTACAATTCTTCAGCTCTTGTAAATATTAAACTATATGATACAATATAGAATAACATTGAATACGATACAAATTACAAGTTTTTAAAACTTTTTATTCTCAGTTGACAACTCTCTCTAGAGTTGTCATCCTTGAAATTATTATTTAAAAATGTTGCCAGTTATTAGACATGCATGTTTAAATATACGTTTAGTTACTCTAATTGTATTAATTATTAACCAATTTTAACAAAGGGTTCCTGTTTTCCTTTTGAGGTACACGGAACCCTAAAAAAATGGATGATGAGGGTAATAAGTATGGCGATTGACAACCCTTAGAAAGTAGTCGTAATGGGTAATAATTTCTCGTTTGTGATATATTTAATGCCAAGAAGGTGCTGGTTAGAAATCACAATTTCTTGAAATGTCACAGTCACAGGTCCGTAAATTACTTTCACCACACTAGACTTGGACACGTGACCTTTACATGAATTAAATTTATAATTAGAGTTAGGTTTCGTTAGTAACACTGCATTTTAAGCCAAGTCAGGTCTCTGTGCAAAATTTTTGCCAATACTAAAATGAACTGTATTTACTTATAGAAATAGTTTATTGTCACTCTCTCACTCGAGGCAAACATTCGACCTGCCTCGTTCAGTAGCGGTGAGGCTCAGCCGAGGCGAAAGTTATAATTGAAAAACCGTTGTCATTTGACATATTTGGGATCCTTCAGATCAAATTATAAATACGAAAAGAAATTCTCAAGAGTCACGCTACGACACAGACAATCACTACGCTCAAAGCGCATATATTTGTCGTAAAACATTTACCATCAAATGAGTCGCGAAGAGATGCGCGTGCGCCTTTATTGCTAATAGGCCGCTTCACTAATGTGTCGATAAAGAAGTTTTATTTTTTTTATGTTGCGTTTTTATGTGAAAATTTTCATCTTATAGAATTATTATGAATGAGATACTCAGTTATATTATAACAGTTACGTTCAACTGTCAAAATAGAATATCATTATTGTTCCCTGTTGCAGACACATTATTGTTCCCTGTTTTTTTTAAATCTAAATCACGAACTGTTATTATTTCGCCACTATTTACAGTTTAAAAAAACTAAATAAAAAATGTTTAATTTTACAATGCAGGTTTGATTGGTCCCTAAAACAGTTGCATTTAAAAAAATATTCATAATGGCTATGTTGGCTATCATTATTTTTTTAACATATTTTTTTTTAGTTACTAACCTTGAAATACCGACTTATTGTTTGTACCTACGTAATCTTTTTGGTCCCAATGTAATAGGGGGTGAGCCTATTGCCATCATACCGAGCACATTCTCTCCTAATACGAAGGAGATTTGGGCCTTAGTCCACCACGCTGGCCCAGTGCGTGTTGGTGAACTTCACACGCCTTCATATAGACCTGTATGGTTTCCTCACGATGTTTTCTTTTACCTTGATGATATTATATGACATTATGCGGGGTTTGGTTGGCATTACAATGAGAGTACAGGGTTCTGTTAAGGCACTGTAGAGGTAATTATTACTAATTCAGTTTTGTCATCGTTCCCGCGTTTTTTGCCGCGCTCTCCATCAAACGACAATAGGTAACAATTTTCACTCGTCGTTTTTATGGTAATAACACGTACGAATAATCGCTCTGATATCCCAGGGACCATTGTGCGATCTCGCCTCGGGCGTAATTCTGTTTAATACACTTTCACTTCTTTTGTTCGAAATGGTTAATGTCATTTTTTGCCGCTGAAATATCATGTCCGACAAGCGAAGCTATCTGTCAAACGATATTTTTTTATCTGTGCTCATCGATTCGCGCCACTTATGGGGGGCAATCTTCTACATTTAAAATTCAATTTAGGAACACCTTTTGCGTTGTTGTTTTGTTTATAGTGATTGTGTTGTTTTTTTTTGCTACAAATCTTTTTTTATCTGTCAAAGGTAAAGTAGGTTTTGTTGATTATCTTAGAAATGTAATAGAGAATTCGTTAATTTACAGTGACCTAAGATATTTTTCTTCTCGGATCCAATTTGGTTGTCCTATTTTACTGTCACTAATTGCGTCTAAATTAAAATTGACAGCCAACGAGTTATATTAACAAAGAGGGAGCTTTTCGTATAGGTGATTTGATAATTTCACACGTCAATATATTGTGTGTAACTGTGATGACTATGTACGTCACTTATGCCAAAGACTAGACTGTTGTGGTATCAATGAGACCTATTTAATTTTTTTTTTGTCAACGTTATATTTTTTTTTGTTTTTTTTTATTACACCTTCGTCTAATATTATATTATATTATATGGATATTATATAAAACTAAAAACCTTAAATAATATAATATCTAAAATATATTATTAAAAGGAGTCCCTTTAGGCAAAGTTCCGAAAATACTGGCAGCGTTCCCCCTTTGAATAGCTAGACTAATTTTTTGTCCGAGGTAGCTGCCAGCTCTTCGGTCTCCTGTGATGTCGACAAACCTTTTTGCTATTTTATAAAAAAGCCTTAATTTTTTTATAAGCTTATATTTTTTTGTTAAAAAGACGTCAAAAAAAGAGTTCAACGAAAAAATATAAATATATTTTCTAATATTTTGGCCAAATTTTAAAGTATTTTTACCTTGTTCATTCTTGGCCATGAAAAAAGACGGCATTGAACAGTGTTTAGTGAAAATTGGGACCAATATCTCATTGGCACACAAAAGGTATTATATTTTTTTATCTTAATTAAATACACAAAAAGTGAACGGACAGAATATGATTCATAGGTACATTCCCTACGCGAATGAAACTTATATGAACGGTGGGATCGGGCCGGCTCAAGTATAACCGGCCCTTAAATACGGGCTTATCGCTCGATCTAAATCTCGTATATATATTAATTGCGTATTTAAATTAAACGAAATTCAATTAATTATTTTAATTGTGGCAATGAATAACCGTGCCACCTTCTCTTAAATAGCGTTTTATGCTTAGAGTTGGGTGATACTTTTATGTCGCACATTTGTTGATCCTGTAGGCTTACCATGACTGTGTAGACATGTTTTATGTCTTTAACTGTCAAATTTGTTGAGAAAATGACGACACAGCGAGTCAAAATCAAAACCATTTTTTTTTAATATTCGTGTAGGCCATTTTATTTTTAATGGACTACGCTGTTGGCCGTGAGGTGGCCTTTACAGCTTAACCGGAGGAGTAGCGAGCGCAGAGTGCACTCCAACCAAGGCCTTAAGGGCGGAAAAGGGTGACAACTAGCTCAAGGGCGCCACAGAGGGCACGACCTCGGCTTGGGCAGTTACCGTGAGGGGAAAGGTAGTGACTGTGCTCCTAGGTGCAAAGATGCACCTACGAGCGGAAGAGGAGGTTCCTCGACCTCGTCGGCGAGATCGGTGTCTGTTTAAGGCTGGTGTAGGTGTGTTGGTGGCCCTCTCGATGCCCGGGTCGAGGAGGGTGGTGATCGTGTCGGGCGGATCAATCAACACGTGCCGCGGACGGCGGCGACGAGTTGATGATGTGTGCGCGGGGAATCAGATTCTACCACCGGTTCGGAATGCTGCTTCCACTGAGAAGAGCCGGTAAGAAACTCAATGGTTACTCCTTTTAAAATGATAAATAGTAAGGATTATGAGTAAGACATTCTCAGGAGTAGCAACGCCATGAGAGCTTCCTGCTGCACCTTTGTCTCAATACCAGAGAAGAATTATACTCACGCAGTCTAATATTAGATACAGATTTTGGCATTACGCTTAGGAAGCTAGTATAAGGTGCGCCTACTCCCACTTACAGTATAAGGATTATTCTCAATCAGAAGTGGCTATACAAATAATTGGTGATAAGTCATGTCCAGTGCAAAAAGCTCCAAGGAGACGAAATTTTGTCGACAAATATGACAGTTGAAAGAGTTAAAACTTATGTCTACGTGGTCATGATAAGCATACTGTAATCCTGTTTTTGAACCTACTTATCCATGTTTTGTCAAATTAATTTGATGTGTACCCACATGTTACATTTTCTGAGTATAAAGTAGGTAGGTATGTATATATAGACCTGCATATACAGGCGCGTTAAAAAGTTGCTCGAAAATTTACTTGCCTATCCCTTTTTGTTTAATGGTTCTCCATGAAGCTCTGTGCAAACAGGGTTTCCAACACTCATGTCTGCTAATACCATAACGAACTGAGTCAATAACTCAAATAAGAATGTAGGGTAAAACTCCCAGCTACCTTAAGCGCCTACTCGGAGAAAATCAGCCACCAAAACGCTCTATGACCCGTTATATCCACTCGTTTTTTATTTTTTTACAATTACATCCTTAACTTTACTTTTCTATTTTTAAGAATTACAATCTTTCCATTTTTGACATAAAATCAGGGGTTAAAGTCATGGTTTTCTTGTTATTTTAACTTAAAGTCATGGGCGCCAATAAGTGGGGACATGCCAACAGTGGGTATGGTTACCCTAATTCTCCAACGAAATATCATTGATGGAACGAGCGAGTTTTGGCGGGTGCCTTTTATCACAGAAATTCAGTCTTTATGAGTATTGAAACACAGTTCGTTTTCGTATCGGCAAACATTTTGCTAAGTGTGTTTTAAGGCATCAGTGTGCGCGCTTAACGCTATAAGGAAAACTTCACAGGCAAACAAACAGTCGTTATTACCAGTTTAATACTACTACAGCCCTTTTAACGTCCCACTGCTGGGCACGGGCCTCCCCTCAATGCGAGGGGGATTCAAGCCATAGTCCACCACGCTGGCCCAGTGCGGGTTGGCACACTTCACACATCTATCGAGAACTAGTCAAGTTCCCTCAGACGTGCAGGTTTCCTCACGATGTTTTTCCTTCACCGTTTCATAGCAGATGGTAATCTCGGAAGTAAATAAGATTCGCACATGAAACCCAGAGGTGCGAGCCGGGGTTTGAACCCGCACACTTTGATTTGCAAGACGTGCGTTCGACCACTCGGCTACCACTGCTACCAGTTACCAGTTTAGGCTGCGTATATATAATATACCAGATTATAAGCGGAAGTTAGACGAGACAGAATAATGTTTGCAACTAATTGACAATCAAAGATGTTGCTGTAGAAAGTTTAATGCGATATAAATATAATCAGATATATTTCTAGACTGCACAGCGGAAATGGTTTACAAGTATTTTTAAGAGTTTCTAAATAAGTAGAATTATAAAGAACAACTTATTGTTTAATTTGTATGGTTCCGTACCCAAAGGGTAAAACGGGACCGTACTACTAAGACTCCGCTTTCCGTCCGTCTGTCCGGACGGACAGACACCGTCCGTCACCAGGCTGTATCTCATGAACCGTGATAGTTAGACGGGTGAAATTTTCACAGATGATGTATTTCTGTTGCCGCTATTACAACAAATACTAACAAACAGAATAAAATAACTATTTAAGGAGGCTCGTGTACTACAAGCGTGATTTTATTGCCGTTTTTATAGATAGTGGTACGGAATCCTTCGTGCGCGAGTCCGACTCGCACTTGGCCGGTTTTTTTTATTATCTGTTTTCTGTTTACATATTTATATTTTTATGGCGCGTTTAGATCATTATGTCTTCTTTTTTGACGTAATGCAATGCGATGAGGTAAGCCGCACAATGCCCGCAGGGAGCAGATATTTAGCTAATAACTAAAAAATTATAACAAAGTCAATTAATGCAAAGTATAAATAAAATTGTTGTTAAAAATGGCGGAGTCTAGGTAGTTCTTGTATGTTTTTTTCCAAGTGAGTTGTTACGGTGTCAATTGCTTCCGCGGACTGTTTTTATAGTCTGTTCCTTCGCACTACCGTCGTTAAAAATACTGTCATTTCATATCACACACTCTTGAATGAGCAACATAAATGAAACTGACAGCTCTTTACATACTGGTCAATAAGGCCCGCACACTCGAGGCGTCAATTGACGCGCGTCAGAATTTTAGCCGATACCAAAACGAACTCATACGATACCAATTCGAACAAACGAACTCCGAAAAAGTTAAGGCTCCATTTTGTGCATTTTTTTTTAATTTTGTATCAGCCTGTATCGTCCCACTGCTGATCAAAGGCCTCCCTTTACTTCCTCCAGTCCTCGGTTCTTTTCTAGTATGGACCAGTCTCTATTGTGCGAGTCCAACTCGTCTCGTCTTATTTTTGGGCCGCCCGCGATGTCGTTTGGTTACATTTGGCACCTAATCGGTAATTATTAATGTTGATTCGGTATGCGGCAAATGTGGTCAGCATATTCCCTAGTAGTCAACTTAGCGGCATTGAGTGACACGTAAAATATTACTTCAGCTAATTATTCTGCAATAAACTACCAATAAAAATGATTTAATTTGACATTATTATTTTTTTAAATCGTTTTTAATAATGTTTATTGGTATGCACCAATAAACATTTTTTCTTCTGCAAATTCAATTTTATGTTTGAGAAATTAAAGTTTAAATTTAAATTAATGTGCAATTCATCAATCCACGCACAGTTTGATTGATATCAACGTAGAAAGTTATTCTTCGCTTCGGGGGACAGAAATGAAATATTGTGATTTAATACGGAATAATTTAATAATAAAAAATAATTAATAATAAAGTCGTGTTAAAATTGACGGAAGTTATAATTACTGGCTTTCATACAAAATATTTTAAATTGGACGCTTAAATTAACGATTGTGGATAGATATTTTACATCTAAGTGTTTGCTTTTAAAAGTCATCGTCCAGTAACGTGAGAAGTAATGAATAAATAAATTTTGCCAGACAACACTTATTCATCGTGTGATCCCAAACTCACACCTTAGAAGCCCAGGAGCCCGATTTTCGTTTGATAGACGTCAATCTCTATTAGAGATATATCGAAACGAAACGTCACATTGGTTCTATTTTTTTCTTTTGTTTTGACATATCTTTAATAGAGATTGATGTCTATCAAACGAACATAGGGCCTCAGGACAGGTGGACATGTGGAGTCGGAAAGGGGAGGCCTTTGCCCAGCAGTTGGACATCCAATAGGACTATTAAAGTAAGTAAGTAAGGACCTTCTACAAGTTATTAGAAAACTAAAAAAAAAGATACTTTAAATCAGCAAAGTCGTTCTCAAGTTATGGCGTGACCAAGAGAAAGATTATCAAATTTTCTTACACTATTATATATAGGTACGTTAAATAGTATATAAGGATACTCATAACCAATTACCAACTAAAATTGCGCACCTCAAAAATCGTAGCGTGAACTTGTCGAATTACATAAATACCAGCAAAAAAACCTATTACACACCGACGCTATGTTTTGTTCCGTTCTTACGCGGGCAATGTATTACGTGAGGCAATTTTCCAATTGTTGCTTAAACATCGCGTTAAACGGAGTTTAGTTCTTAAAGCCAGGCGCCCACAGACGCGGTAAACGCATGCGATCTAATTTTTGTCAATATCAAATCGAACTGTGCCCACTTGTAAGCGTGCAAGTTTCCACACGACGTTTTCATTTACCGTTTAACAAGTGAATATGACATTCGCATTCATACATAATTTAATTTATTTACAAAATATTAACAATTCAAAATAAAGTAAATATAAGTTTAAACTAATAAGAAAAAATATATTTATTAAATATGTAAAAAAATTGACCCATGCGGAAGGGTACCCAAGACGCTGGCTGCATTCCCTCGCTGAATGGCTAGAGCCATTCGTTAAGCGAGTATTGCCTGCTCATGGGTCGCCGGTTCTGTCGACCAATTTTTTGCCTAATAAAGCGACTTATATTGTTTGTTCAACAAGTGTCAAGTAATATGAAAGTCCAAGTAATATTAAAACAATACTGTTTAATAGATGACGGTAGGGAAGTAGTGCAAGCTGGCAATAAAATACTTACCTTCTCAGCAATCTTCGGCCGCAAAAAGGGCCAAAATATCTCCCAAGTATCCAACCATTATTCATTATTACGTGATATCCAGTGACTTATCCCGTCGTAGATCTCGGAATTTGTAGTGCCCAGGAGAAGATGAATAGAGCCCCCGTACGGTTGTCAAACGATTTATTAGCCTCTTATGGCGTTCCTATGATTTGTCGACTGTCGAGACGATCGCGAACGAGCTGCGAATGCGGACACATAGGCGTCAAAATGCGCACGTCTATTTTTTTAATAATAACAAAACAATCTTTGTTTATATGCATCAAAAAGGAAATTTTTGTGGTACAAGCATAGAGTACAACGGAGATGCCCTATTCACCCCGCCCTGCGGCAATTATTTCTGACGTTTATCTGACATCCGCCATTGCAGATGCCCTATGTAGTTGCCGGATCAAGTAAGTACTACTAAGTAGTAGTACTAAGCGTTAGGTACTTACTTAGGTCCTTAGTTTCTAAGGTGTCAAACAATATACTACAGGTAACTACAATGGCGGATGACAGATAACGTTAATAATATTTTGGAAATGGGACCACCCTTGAGATATCTACTTTCCATCAAAAAAGTCGTCAAATCGGTTTACAAACAACAAAGTTATCAGCGATAACACATAAAAATAAATATACGTTCGAATTGAGAAACCTACTTTTGGAAGTCGATTAAAAAATTGCTGTAAAGCCATACGCCGGGCGGGGCCAATATGGTTCTGTAGTTACTCTATTGGTATTATACAAGCCACGTGTCCACGAGTCAAAATTACCTCGCGCTGTCAGTGTCATTTAGTTGGAGAATGAACATTTTTACGGGCCGAAACAGTTCGTTTTGGTATTGGTGAAATAATTTACGCGTGTGTCTTGACGCCCCAGTCTGTGGAGGGGGGTGGCTTTAAGTTATCATTTGCGAATTTGAAAGGTAAATATATTGTTAAATGTATCTAGATCTTTATTACTATGGCTGAAGGCTATGGCTGAAATTATAATTGTATGTACATACTTGGTAAGAGATAGGAATTTAAGACACAACTTTGCCTGCATTTTAACTAATAAGTAGGTTAGTTACATTATTAGCTCTTTAAAATTAAATAGATCTTCCACGTCATTTTTTTACGAAATGAATGAATTGAGAAAATTTAATGGGATACGATTAGAAATGGTTCTAAGTTGCGAGTATTTTAGCCAGTTTCAAGTAATTAATAGCAAGAGAAAATTCAATCAATACCTACACATTAAAAAATAAAAACCGGCCAAGTGCGAGTCGGACTCGCGCACGAACGGTTCCGTCCCATTAACTATAAAAAGGTTTGTTGTATGGGAGCCTCCTTAAATATTTATTTTATTCTGTTTTTTTAATATTTGTTGTCATAGCGGTAACAGAAATACATACAATACATCTGTGAACATTTCAACTGTCTAACTATCACGGTTCATGAGATATACTGGGGTATATATATATATATATATATATATATATACTGCCTGGGGACAGACAGACGGACAATGGAGTCTTAGTAATAGGGTCCCGTTTTACCTTTTGGGTACGGAACCCTAAAAAGGATGATGAATGTGATACGAATGGCGCTAACATAGTTAAGAGTAGAGTTTAAAGTACCTAGTAATTTGACACGAAAAGTAAGACGGCAAAACAAAAATTAAAACAAAAATAATAGTCATGATTATATTACTGTACTATTTACACGTTTAATTTTAAAAAGTGTTATTTTTATTTCTTCTTATAATATCAATGATTCGTTTGTAAAGCAGTGAAACTACTAGCGTTAGATAACTCACTCGTATTTCTAAGGGCACTTGTAATCACTTAAAATCAAACCATCGACTTTCTTCAATCGAATTTCGAACATCAAATAAAAGCCCTTCGCCATTTTGCGTTGAAAAAATAAACAAAATGGCCTCAAAACTAGTAACTCATGGAAATAAAACAACAAGTAGTCTCTACTATTGTTGTTTATTGTTATAGATAAGTCATTCAACAAGTTGGAGATTGTAGCGTGGTGAAATTAACTTATTATTTTTTTATAAAAGAAAAATGATGAGCACAAAGGTGTTTGTTAAATGTACATGTTTGTTATTTATGTCTCAGTTTTAAATTTAAGACGAGCTGTGCCCGCGTGTAAAAATTTAGCCTTAGTTACTTAGCTTTAGTTTAAAATCTGCTATACGTCAGTGTAAATCCTATCAAAATCGGTCCATGCGTTTATGAGTTAACATCAAACAAACAGATAGAGGGATAGACAAATAAAAAAAATAGAAAATTGTTTTTATAGGTAGCGTATGCATTTGTAATAATAATATGCGTTTAAGTAACAAGCTGTCATTTTGAAATTACAAATAGGACCTTCAATTTTATTTATTTGTATAGATTGTTCTATTTCTATTGGAATTATAGAATTTATCGCAGCCTCCCATTCCCCATTGTTGATTGAACTATTCACGGTAGATTTCACTGATATTTAACCTTTGTGCAGGTTGCCAAACGTTTCGTGAAACCGTTCCTTGTCGATACAGCGAGGTGCTATTTCATTTGGAATCACCAATTGATAGTTATTAGGAAATATTTAACATTTGAAATGCCGATTTCAATGGCTTCACCGGCAAAGTTGCAAATGTAGGTTGCTTGTATTTTAACAAAAAAGTAATAGAGGATAGATAAGGTAATAACACTTATAATTCTATTATGAAAAATCTATCGTAACTCCCCCTAATAATTAAAAAATGTATAGGTACATTAAAAGACTGCGTCCCGCTAAACCTTATAGATATAACTTTATCTGACGATAATTAAGTGCCGAATACGTATTATAATATGTCATACCCATAGAATTTAGCATAACATTTTGTAGAAATAAGTCTCGCCTACAACTTAGTCTTGGCTGACGGATGGCTGATCATTTGCATCGTATGAAACGCATCGGAAGTGCACCCGCGAATGTCATCAGGTCCTCATTCAGTCCTGTATAAGCGGTATGCAAATACCACCTGTTCTGAACAGTGATTTCCGTGAGAAAATCAACATTTCCATCGCGAGCAACGTGACAAACGGCAAATCGTCCGCCTTAATAGGAGCGACACCTCGTCCCTTTAAAGGGCAGAGAAAGTTGAAGCAATTAAACTCATTGATTGATTCTAGGCGCATTCGCAAACAAAAACTGTTCATAAGTTTCACGTGTTAGATTAGTATACTTATATAATAATAAGTTTCAAATGAGTCTTTGAAAATTATAATCCAGTCAGTCAAACCGAAATAAGAGTTATTCAAAACACATACTAAACTTTAAGATATCTAAAGCATTAACTAAATAATAGTCTGAGACTGGTTTAAATTTACGCCATGTGCATGTTTAAATAATAAAAGAAGTCGGTTAAAAATAATAATCTGTGCAATATGCATCTTTACCAGGGTAGGTAGGATATTGCAGGCGATATGATGTTGAACAACAGTCACAAGATTCAGACAATTAATTCGTTTCCCAAAATAGACCGATGGTCACAATCTTTCGAAAGAGAGATTGCAACAGTTGCGCTAGTTTGTTTAAAGACTTTCTTTCAATACACCTTTAAGGTGGGTCCGTTAAGCATATCTAGTACGAGCCTTCCTACCTTAGAGGGAACAATAAAGTGAAGAAATAACTCTTGTTTTCGTCGCTCCAAAACCCTTTAAGTAGAGTGCTTTTATTTCAACACTCGAAAAGTGAATTTTACGGAGGGCCATTGTTATTTTGACATCTGGTTGGGAACGCAAAGTGGTTCAAAGGTTAAGTAGTACTCGTAAAGTTTAAAGTTAGTTATGAGACGTGCTGAAGGAGCAGACAAAGCAGCAATTGTTTGCTAAAGTCCACGAATTATGCTGTTTTCTAACTTCATTTATAACTTCTAATGGTCTTACATTTTCAAGGTAAGGAGTATTAAATTCAATTCAAGAGGCAAAATAATTTTGATAGTGTGGATACAAAATAAATTATTATTTACAAATCGGAAAAGTTAAATAATATACATATACACACCTGTATTCCCGAAGGGGTAGGCAGAGGCACTGCAAAGCGCCCACACTACGCCGATGTATTTTGCTCCCAATGTAATGGAGGCCGAGCCTATTGCAATTATACCGGGCACATTCTCCCTCAATACGAGGGAGATTTTTGGGCTATAGTCCACCACCCTGGCACAGTGCGGGTTAGTGAACTTCACACGCCTTTTCATAGACGTGCAGGTTTCCTCACGATGTTTTCCTTCGCCGTTTCAGAGCAAGTGATAATATCGGATGAAAATGAGATTCGCAGATAAACTCACAGGTGGGAGTCGGGGTTTGAACCTGTACACTTTGATTGCAAGTCGTGCATTCGATACCACGGCTACCACTGCTTATTATATAATGTTTTTTTTTCTCTGCAACCTGTTTATAACTCATTGCCGATAAATTATTTCTGTCAAGTAGTTTAGTACGAATTATCAGCACTATGCCTCGCTAATGAATGTGCTAAGTCGACCGGCAATCATTTGCAGTCGCTAATCACGGAAGAAACGCATTAGGGTGTATGTGGACGAGACGTTTAATAGCCACTGTTTGCGTCTGTATCCCATAAAAAACTAATTGTTATCATAAAGACCAACGGTCCCACGGACCTAAGCGAGCCGTAGGACGCATCGAAGCTTTCGAAACTTTTTTAAGAACAGTTTTGTAAACATTTTACAATCCGTTTCCGTAGCGGGATGTTTCCTGATTATAGGAACCGACTATCAGTAGTTATTTTTTTTATCCGGTCTTAGTAAGGTGTAGGTGCTGATTTTTTCAGCATCAAGTTAAAATCGAAACTAAACTAAAATTGAATTGCTATCGTTTTCATGATCATAATACTTTACAGCATGTTTAGTCCCATTCCTGGTAGACTCCCAAACGGCTTGACGGATTTTGACGAGACTTTCACTGGCTGATAGGTGATGTGACAAGAAGTCACTTAGGTCACTTTTATTTTAGAAAGACATGGACTTAGGGTCCCGCGGGAAAAAAGAAACTTATTTGTTCCGGATAATTACGGTTCGTAAATTCCACGTCGCGGGATTTATTTATTTATTTTGGGATCGGATAGTCTTTACTCTTTAATACAAGATAATGCGACAAAGTTTATCGTGCCTATATACAATTTTTCCTCTAAATAGTAAGAGCAGTAAGTCACATGTCTTCAAAAACCCACACACGATATACTACTCGTGCCCGTCTTTATTGATACACAAAAGATAAAATGATAAATGATCATCTGCGTCGCTCCTAAATTGGCATTCGGTCGAACGAATACGTTTTGGCAATATGTATTATTCATAAGGGAATGTTCCTTGTATATTACTCTGTAACATTTGAGTCGATTCTTTTATGTGGCCCTCAGAAAATAACGTTTTTTTATTTCCTCTTATTGAAATACTTCTTCAGTAGGTAATATTTTTTTTGTGAAAGAGTATTATGATGCAAGAAAAGTTTTCTGTTTGTCTATGACAACGTTAAATGCTTGCAATGCGTGCGACATTCTGTGCAATGTGTAGCTTCTGTAGCTTTTTCTTGTTACCAAATACTGCCAAACTATACCAGCTACTCTGTGGTTATCGCTGCAGTCGAAAACTAAGTCATGCAATGATGTTTTTTTTTTTTTTATGAGATAGGGAGACAAACGAGCAGACGTTTCACCTGATGGTAAGTGATCAACGCCGCCCATGGACACCTGCAACACCAGGCATCGCAAGTGCGTTGCCGGCCTTTAAGGAATGAGTATGCTCGTTTCTTGAAGATACCTTTGTCGCATCGGTCCGGGAACACCGCTGCAGGAAGTTCATTCCACAATTTGGTGGTGCGAGGGAGAAAATTCCAGGTAAATCGCACTGTACTGGAACGCCATTCATCCAGATGGTGAGGATGGTAATGCAGTCTGTGGCGAGCCGTGCGATGGTGGAATTCAGCGGCAGGTATAATACCGAACAATTCCTCGGAACACTCTCCATGATAGAAGCGGTAGAAAATGCAGAGGGAGCCTACATCTCTACGCAACGCCAGAGGGTCTAGCCGATCGGTAAGCTTTTTGTCATCGACAATTCGAACTGCCCTTCGTTGTAGCACTACTTCTTCAGCGATATCCGAATTGTTGGAGATTTCTTACAGCTGGCGACATTTTTGCTATTTTAGACTGTAGCTCAGTAGCTACAGTCTAAAATAGAAAAAACTGCGCTTAGGAAACTTATAGATAAGAAATCAGTGGTACTTTATGTAAGGCAATGGAGTTAACTTCATGTGCGAAAATTATCACTGCCTTATTTTATTTTAGGTCTTAACATTGAAAAGAATGTCCGCCTTGTTTCAGAGGCATTCATTCGTTTTAAAGGCGGTGTACAGTTGACCGGGTAAAAAGTACAGTAAAAATGGGTTTTTGTTTTAAATAATACGGTGCGTGAACAGTGGCGTGCGCGGGCGCATAGCGATCGATAAGGAACTTGCAATTTGTTTTGCTCGTGGACTATTTTGGATAGGTAGCATTTGTGTTTAAATATTAGTTAGCTTTTTTTAAATTATTGCTTATGGCTCATGATTTCATTTGATTCGATTTTGTGAAAGTTAACAGTTTTATAAGTACCTAGGTACTTATGAGTACTACGTACCTACTAACGTACTTTTTATTTTCAAATTTATTTTCTGGAATGTGAACGGAACCTTCTTGTCCATTCGTTGCGCTCAGTATTTTAAGGAAATCATTTTTTTTCTGTATAAATCCGTAAATACCTTTAAGGAAGTTCTAATATTCTTTTTATTTGAGTCAATGGTCTAACATTGTCAATAGATTGTGTAAAAATACGTGCTAAAAATTGGACCGAAATTGGTCTCACTGATGCCACGCACGGCCGTCTAGTGTGACCGACTGTGCGCCATATTGTGACGTGAAAAAACGAATTATGACTTTAAATATTATATTATCATAACTTACTACTAATTCAACCTTTTTATTTATATTTGATGTGGGTACTATTATTATTGATATGCAAATAAGTTTTTTTGCAAACCATACTTTTCATGTGACATTTGACAGATAGAGCTTATTGACATTCCTATTCTTATTTGGATCGCATAGTACGTCTTGATGGTATCGCATAGTATGCTATCCATTTGACGTACGTAGACGTCAAAGTCACACACAAAATTGAACCTGTGATACTGTCAAATACTAGGAAAAGCTCCCTCTTTGATATAGTAACCCAATTAATTGGTAACTGTCACATATGCTCATTAGGTTGGTACTCTTGTAATCCTGCATCAATTCGCGAATTACACAATGCCTAAGAAGCGACTTAAAGTGAAAGCTAAATCCCGGCCAGGAATTCGAACTATGCACATCCTTTCGGTCCGTCTGTCACGACTGGCTACCGAACTGGCACAACTTTCATTAAATTGGATAATGAATGACATTTCTCAATATTATCTTAGTCACGAAACGATTATAAAAACTGTTAACTAGGTCGGTTTGTAGGCTATACTTAGTAGAAATATTCGAGCAAATGTCTAGGTATTTTTTTAACTCTAGCCATTCATTAATATTTGTCTTGTATTACATTTTTTGTTTTACTTTCAAACTAAAGTAAATATAGTTAATAAGCACCTGCCATGCTTTGCTGCATATACATCTTAATTACTGTATTCGATTATTACAAATTAAATTTATTTTTGTGTGCTGTCTTATTGAGAAAACAAATATATCTATTTGTTTTCTCAATTAATTCACATAACCCTTAAAACATTTTTTTTATGTGAAACATCTAATGGCGCGCTTGACGAGTGACAGCGACTGTTGATGCCGCGATGCCGTGATCCCAATACTTCGAGCAGCTTCGTGGCTCCTCGGTTCTTTCCGCCGCTTAGATTCCGCCCACCGGCTGACTCCGCTCACTCGCCGCTACGACGTTTATGTTTTATGTTTCACATCTGCCAGGCGTCACACGACGCCTCAGTTTTTTTTCGACCAACTACTGAGCAAAGATCTCACTCACCTTCCATTCCTCCCGGTCTATATGTAATTATATGTATGTCATTGTAGGGCGGATTAGGACTTTGTAGCCTACCACCTATGTCCAAACAATCAAAATTCAGTCATTATCATTCACTTACAATGCTTTAAGTATGAAAACAACAGTATAATTGAAAAATAAATCTCTAGAAGCGCAATAAATAACATCGTCGCGTGTGTATTCGACGCCGATGTTCGGCGATTACTCGCGCATCGGGACATACGGTGGGGAAAATGCGCAGTTTATAAATAATACGCAGTGTTTTGCATACAATCAGAGTGAAAGCTGACCGTAGATATTTTAATGGCGGCTACGATTAATGCGACCGTGAAATCGCCTGTGACAAGGACTCAAAACCTATTGGCTCTTTATAAGCTACACGCTCGTGTGAGGATTGGGTATTGAACACGGAACGTCTCGATGCCAAGACCTGTCTAACGACCAGGGTATAGTTGCTTTAAACATTGACGATGGTGATAATTTTGTTGCCACCAAAGTAAACTACACTTAGCATATTCCCGTCCTTCTCCCGGACATAATGTATGAGCAAGTCAACAATATTCTAGTGCTGTCAAATTTAGTGTACTGGTAGTATTTAAACCTAGCTTGTTAAATAACAAGCTAGGTTTTTTAAGACTTCGTCCACGTAGAATTTAGAAAAGAGAAAAAAAAACAATAATCGCCTTAGTTACTCTTTATAACATCAGCTATCTATACCCCTCCGGTAAAGCTGTAAAGGCCACTCAAGGCCAACAGCATAGTCATTCTAAAAAAAAACAGCTATCTACCAGTGAAAGTCCTGCCAAAGTCAGATCCGCCGTTCCGGAGATTACCCGGAATAAAAACACAGGCCGATAGACAGATGGACAAAAAAAAAGTATTTTTGTTGTAATATACTTTCATATGCCTATAGTAATAGCTGTTTATGGCATTACAAACAGAAACTACAATTCTATTTATTTGTAGTATAGATATGTCAATGCTATGATCGATCATGTGTCCAAATCATGACGACGATAGGTGTCACCGTTTGAACGCCACGATGATATCAATGACAACTTTTTGTTCATAATTGACGTTCATTAATTATGCTGTTGATGTATTTAGCACCTACACACTTCACACGTCGGTACATCCGGTAGTGAACTTCCCACTCTCTTCACTCTCGTTTACTGACTTTATTTCTTGAACCCTTTTACCAAACTTACTTCTTTTGCGAAATTAATTTGATTATCGTGAAGTGAAGTGATTTTGTGAAGTGCGCGCCGATTTTTTTCGATCCAAAATTTTCCAAAATTGGGGCGGGGCAAAGCTACGTCATAGGGTCCGGCACCGGCGCCCCCCCCGGGGCAATCGAACAAATTACCCGGACAACGGGTTTTATATTTCTCCCGTAGAACACTAATTATGTTTCTAAAATAATATATATATAAATACTCCTTGTAACATCAGCTATCTACCAGTGAAAGTCCCGTCAAAATCGGTCAAGCACATTTTTAAATTACGTTTCATTATAAGTTCTTGTATACTTTCATATGCATTTAGTAAAAAGTTGTTATTTTTATATTACTAACAGACACTCCAATTTTATTTATTTGTATAGATAATAGAAACGTGAACTTAACATTTTTTGTACACAATCGCTATAATACTCAAACTATATCTACTACTAAACTATAACTAATTATAATTATCTTGTTATTTACATATTTTAAGGGCATTTCAATTAATTATTCCACATTACATGCTAACAAAAACCGGTGTTAAGTTTATCGCGCCGATATCCGGTGGATCAGCTGCGCGGGCGCACTTCCTGTTTACAACGCCTTATCATAGCGTTATCACTACTCTACTTATAATGGAATGGAGTGTTGTCAATAAGGATTATTTACTATATAATTTTCCGTTATTTGCCATTGTTTAGTTTTAACTTTGCAAGGTATTTTATTATACTAACAAATGTTCATGTTTCAGTAAAGGTTCTTCAACAGATTCTGAGAGAGATTCTCCTCTCATGGGGTTGCTGCTCCTGAGAATGTATTTCTCGCAATCTTTACAATTTAGTAAGCAGTGGTAGCCGAGTAGTCGAACGCACGCTTTGCAATCAAAGTGTGCAGGGTCAAACCCCGGCTCGCACCTCTGGGTTTCATGTGCGAATCTCATTTTCATCCGAGATTATCACTTGCTAAGAAACGGTGAAGGAAAACATCGTGAGGAAACCTGCACGTCTATAGAAAGGCGTGTGAAGCACTGGGCCAGCGTGGTGGACTATGGTCCAAAATCTCCCTCGTATTCAGGGGGAATATGCCCGGTATAATGGCAATAGGCTCGCCCCCTATTACATTGGGACCAAAATACATCGGCGAAGTGTGGGCGCACTGCAGTGCACCTCTGCCTACCCCTTCGGGGAATACAGGCGTGATGATGTATTTACAATTTATCATTTTGAAAAGAGTAACCATTGAGTTTCTTACCGGCTCTTCTCAGTGGAAGCAGCATTCCGAACCAGTGGTAGAATCTGACTATTTAGTAAGTGCTTTTTGGCCTACACGAATAAAAAAAAAATAACTAGCTGTGCCGGCGACTTCGCCCGCGTGGACTTTAGGGAGATTACCCAAAAATAATGGTTTTATGTTCATCCCGCGGAACACTAATGCTTTTTCTAAAATAAAAGTAGCCTTAGTTGCGCCTTGGAACATCAGCTATCTGCCAGTAAAAGTCCCGAAATCTGTTCAGCCGTTCGGAAGTTACCCGGAACAAACAGACAGACAAAAAAATTAAAAATTGCATTTGCGTTATAGGTATCGTGTATACTTTCATATGTATTTGTTAAAATAATGTTATTTTGATATTACAAACAAACACTCCAATTTTATTTATTTGTATAGATATTTCCAGCCCGAATACCACCACCAGTCTTGCAGCAACGTTTTTAATATTAGGTACTTTCAGTTATTGACTCAGAATAAAAATCTGTAAAAAAAATTGACAGTTTCTATTAAAATAACATTACTTTAAGAGGTGGTGGTAAGACCACCGTTTTCCTCGAAGGGGTAGGCAGGCGTGTATTGCAATTTGCAGTGGACGTTCAATTCACACAGAAAAGACGGCTAGATCATTACTCGTTCAACGAAAGCCTAAAACACAATTTGGCACCAAAATACTTCGGTAAAGTGTGGGTACACTATAGTGCACCTCTGCTTATCCCTTTGGGTTGTATATTTAAACGTGTGTAATCTAATCTATAAAAGACTAGCGGCCCATCCCGGCTTCGCACTGATTTCTAATATAGCCTATGTTACTCACTGATAATATAGCTTTTTAACGGCAAAATCATTTTTGAAATCAGTCAAGTAGTTTTTAAGTTAATTCGTTAAAATAAATATAGATAGAAACTCTTTGAAATATTAGTATAGATATAGATAGGTCTAAAATATTCTAAGACTAGATGTTACGCAGTGACGTCTTATAATCGTAAAGGCCACCATATGTCCATACCTTTTTTTCATTTTACGTTGGAAAATCCTTTATGGATACCCTGCCACCTCGGAGGAAGTAGCAGGGTTATGTGGGAGTCCCGGCAGAAGGCCGTATACCCACTAAAAACCGACGGTGTACCATCTTCCGCTTATATCGGAGCGCCACGGGATCGCTTTCGCATGCACCGCGACGCACACCATATGTCCATACCTGAGCTTACGCCGGTCAAACTATAAATAACGCTAATGTTTCTGGGTTGCCAACGTATTCTGTACCTGTAGGAGTTCACAGTTTTACTTGCGTAACTCAATCAAGCCACGGGCATACTGAAGCGGTTAGACGCTCGTCAAAATGTTAGCCAATAGTAAAACGAACTGGGACCCATTTGAAGTTTTGTTTCAACATATCTCGAGATGATGTCGATTACGCGAGAACTGCCCCGCTGTATTGACTCATAAAAAAAAAACTGAGCCGTCGCGGGACGCGTGGCAGATGTGAAACATAAAACATAAACGTCGCAGCGGCGAGTGAGTGGAGTCAGCCGGTGGGCGGAGTCTATGCGGCGGATATAACCGAGGAGCCACGAAGCTGCTCGAAGTTTTGGCATCACGACATCGCGGCATCAACAGTCGATGTCACTCGCCAAGCGCGCCATTAGATATTTCACATCAAAATCTCGTTCTTTAACGAAATGTCATTGTCAGCGCGAGAGACTTCCGACGCATAGTCGCGTAGCTTTTACCACAGAAATTCAAACTTTATGTATATTGTCACAGAGTTTGTTTTCGTATGTGCAAAAGGTTTGACGCGCTTGTCTCGAAGCTCTAGTATGCACACGGCTTACGTGTAGCCGTAATATTTTAACAATTATAGACAATATCAATGGCATTCTGAAAAATACTTTGTGGGAGAAAAATATATGTTATCGACTACATAGAGGTTTTATTGTCTGGTTTTTATGCAGACTTTTTGGACGTAGTTTATCTAATTCGTGAGGACTCGTGCCAATAGATATTTAAATCCATTTTTGTTATTTATTTATTCATAAAATCGTGAGAACTCGAATAGCAGATTATGTAACATCACTAATCAAACATATCCCGAGTTCATGTAACATTGTCTTAAACTTGCTTCACCGGCGTCGATCGCCATCCGCGAATGAAGCCCTGACCACACTGAAGCGAGAAGACTAACACTAAAAACGTACTCTGTGTCTATTTACATAAAGATTAAATTTCTGTAGTAAAAACCTTCTAGAGAAGAGTAACAATGGAGTTTCTTGCCCATTCTTCTCCATAGGAAATGCATTCCAAATGAGTGGTAGACTTCTAATTTATTATTTTTGGTTTATTGACAATTCATTAGTACCCTCGCCCCCTATTATACATTCGGACCAAAATACACCGACGAAGTGTGGGCGCACTGCAGGGCACCTCTGCCTACTCCTTCGTGGAATACAGGCGTGATGATGTATTTTTTAAAGTACCTGTATTGAATTATGTGAATAAAGAAATTCTGATTTCATGTAATATTCACTGCGCGGTTAATCAAACTTCGTTTTGCAGTGCGCGTCTTCACGACTCAGTGGGCTCGGGGTTTAATTAAAGCGACAACGTTTATTGGAAAGCGAAAATTCAATGTTCAATAATGGCTTCCTATTGCATCTATATGCCCTAATAGCTGCGACGAATTTATAATCGACTCGATAACAACACTAGCTTTAGAGATGCAGCGAAAAAAAAATTTTTCATCAACGAAATAAGTAACTTGCCTAAGTATTGAGATACTCAAAGAGAAAGGATAGCTTTGGTTGCTTATAACTATCAGCAACGTCATTTCTCGATGCAGAGACAAAGGTATCTTCAAGAAACGAGCATACTCATTCCTTAAAGGCCGGCAACGCACTTGCGATGCCCCTGGTGTTGCACCTGCAACATCAACGCCGCCCATGGACACCTTCCATTGGCGGCGTTGATCACTTACCATCAGGTGAAACATCTGCTCGTTTGCCTTCCTATCTCATAACAAAAAGGTGCACTGCAGTGCAGCCATACTTTATTTATAAATTATGTCACGAATTTTATAAAGTTAGACGCGGAACATTCGTACAGTTATGTAAGGTTAGGTACATGTATTGAAATAAATAAAATTGAAGTATTTGTAATGTTCAACAGCTTTTTATTAAATTAATATGAAAATATATACGCTACTTATAACGATAATGCAATTTTTTTTTGTCTGCCCGTCTCTTGGTATATCTGTTTCTTTGAGGTAAACTTCCAAAGACCTGAATCGCTTTTGACGGGACTTTCTTGGGCAAATAGCTGAGAATACAAGGAGTAACTTAGGCTACATTAATTTTGGCAAATTAATGTGTGTTCCTATATTCCACACGTACGACATATCAGATAGTTTTCAATAATTTTCAAACGAGCTTATAGGTAATTATTTTAATCTGTAGAACATAATTTACTGAGAAGTCATAAAGCGGCCGATTTCTCTCAATCTGAGAGGGTTTTATTTGTTAGCTGCCTATTGGTGATTATAACTAATTAACCACGGCCGATGCTAATGGTTATATTAATGAAATTAATTAGCACTGCTCATTGCATTTAACGCGTAATTTGCCTGGAAAATGAACTTGATTGTCGGAATACTCCTGCTGAGTTTACTAAATGGTTATCAGATATAGCCTTTTTTCTAAGCTAGATATCTACGCCTCGCAAAATAATGTCCAGGGGTTAAAGGCTTTTGGCTTAAACGATTTTTTTTAAATTTTATAGCATAGCATACTCGTTAAACGTAGAAAAATTCGCCGATTCCCAATATGTTTACCAGTACCAATAGCTTTTCATAAAATGTAATAGCATTTGTGGTGACCCCTATATCCCGCCACAAACAGAACTTCTACAATACGACAATAGATGGCGTCTATGAAATACAAAATTACGATTGCGTATGCAATCCTGAATCGCGATATAAGAGTTCTCAACCATCCTTTACAAGATCCCGGATTAGCCGTTGGGGTGAAGCAGGGCCCGCCAGGCACCCTATTTCCCCCTGGCTAGAAGATCTTACCTATTCTACCAAATAATTATGAAGAATAGGCCGCTTGGCTCACGGCACTCAGTGATTGCGGGTTCAATTCCCGTCGTTTTTGCCTTGGTTTGGTTATAACTGGGATCGCCCCCAGTTCATTGTGCAGGACCCGTAGTACAACCTTGCTATGCTTAGCGTGTTGTCGGCTACTATTAAAAATACTAAGGAAGTCAAGACCGATTTGCAAAATATTAAGTTATCAACGTACAAAGTAGGTCATCAGTCGAAATTGTTCGCACGATAACGCGTCTCAATACGATCGATTGTTGAGTTATCTCGTTCGCAAGTAAAACTGAAGTATTCGGACAATCGGACCATTCAGTATTTGCAGTAGAAAACCGCTTCAAGGCATAACAAATAATCGGACAAACCGACTTTAATTGATACAACATTTTCATCGGTAATCGTTACGAGAAAGTCGATATCGAGTTACATATCGATTATACAGTAGTAGAAACGTATTAAACTGTATAAGTACGATCCGCTAAGTACTGAAATTACTTACGAGTGAACTGGTGGTTTCTCCTGTGGGGTTCATAATTTACCGGTGACTTTTAAGTACGCATCCAGTGATATAGAGTAGGTAGCTTAGATAAATAAATTCCTCATCGCACCTGTATTCTAGATGGGGTAGGCATAGGTACACTGCATTGCACCCACATTTCGGCCATGTGTGTTGCTCCCAATTTAGGTAACAGTTGGTAATTTTTCAGTATTAATTAGCGAATTTCGAGATTTTATAGCTTCATTATAATATAATAGAAAAATATCCATATTAAGGTATATGTTGCGTACTTATAGCACATAGGACTGTTTCGGTATCTATTATAAATGTGAAAGTTTATGAGGATGGATGTTTGTTACTCTTTCACGCAAAAACTACTGAACGGATTTTGATGAAACTTTACAGTATTATTGTTTGTACATCAGAATATAATTTATAACGATATTAAATAATCGACAGTTGCGGGTAGAAGCTAGTACTTAATAAACATAAGTGTAACCTATCTTAAAAGTGTCTTTTTTTTTAGGGTTCCGTACCCAAAGAGTAAAACGGGAACCCTATTACTGAGACTTCGCTGTCCGTCCGTCCGTCCGTCCGTCTGTCACCAGGCTGTATCTCATGAACCGTGATAGCTAGAGACTTGAAATTTTCACACATGATGTATTTTTGTTGCCGCTATAACAACAAATACTAAAAAATAAAATAAATAAAATATTTGAAGGGGCCCCCATACAATAAACGTGATCTTTTTGCCGTTTTTATAGATAATGGTACGGAACCCTTCGTGCGCGAGTCCGACTCGCACTTGGCCGGTTTAATTATTATGAATTGTGTTTAAGCAACAGTATGTTCAATCAGCAAATCTCAGACCTATACTGTTATTATTAAGGGAGCCCAAACAAAACGAGCTATAATTTCAACTGATATATGAAACTGTAATTTTCACGTAACACCCAACATAAATCACAGGGCGGCCGCTCACTTAGCAACGCCGGTATTAAGTGCAATCCCCGTCAATACATCGTCTGTCCGCAAACAATAGGCCGGCCATACACCAGCAATTTTTCTGTCAGCGCCAGACGTTGAGCACCTTTTAAGGTTTTTGACGCACGTCATTTTTACAGCAAGAATATAGAGATATTCCGATGACGGATGGCAAGAACAAAGGTCAATTCGATTATTTTAATCGAGACATTTATCTCGATTCTTATTGTTTTCGTGTTCCGCGATACGAGACGTCTTAATCGGTGTGCCATTTTGGATGCGTCATAATTTATCTGTGATGTGCGCCCGATGGAAAGTGAAGGATATCTGTGATTTGGTATGTAGATGTCATTCGACATTATGCCGTCACTCAGGGAGGCATGTTTTGGAACAGTAAATAATCGGTGGTCCAAAATTAAAATCATTAAATTCCATTTATATCTGTCCAGTTGTATTGTGGCCTTATTGGTTGATGCATTAACATCAAGCCTGTATTCCCAAAAGGGTAGGCAGAGGAGCACCTACAGTTCGTCGACGTATTTTGGTATTATAGTTAGGGGGCGAACCTGTTGTCATTTTACCGGGCACATTTCCCCTCAAACGGGAGAGTTTTGGGCCTGGAATTTGAACTTGCACCCCTTATGTTTTATTAGGCGAGATATAACTGCGTGAGAGGCTTAAGTATCAACGTGCTTACTACGGCATACGTTTCATTGAGTCGCGTACATTTTTTTTTTGTTTTTTTTTTTTTGTATTACCTCAAACGACCAAGAGAATTGTAATAAAATAAAACGTACCCGCATCAACACCCATTATATTCACATAAACTTACCTTAAAAGTTGTATCAAAACGGACGGTGTTATGCAAATGTGGGTAATGAATTCGGCGCTTGCGCGTGCGCCTACTTTCACTCTCGCGTGACCGGTCAGCCAGCCGAGCGGCGATGATTCCGCCGGAAGGGCGAGCGCGGTCAGAGTTGACCTTAGTGTTTGACAAGAGATTGTTATCGATATAATAATCAAATAATCGTTACATCAATTAATTGAACGTTGACGACGCCTGGTTCTGTAGCATGACCGCCGAGACAAAACTTTTATCTGTTTCAACTGTTAGTTTCGTCGAGAAAATGACGTGGCACCATTCCATGTCAAGTATAAAAAGCTCGAAGTGACGTCATTTTCTCGACATATCTGACAGTTGAAAGAGATAAAACTTTTGTCTACGCGGTCAGGGTGCAGCAGTAGGGCTGTGAGATCTGTCTTTTAAAAATATTACCAACACTTAAACGATGAGAGTAAGAGTCATCCACCATCTTTATCACGTTCATCACCCATTTTTATTTGAAAAGAGTAGGTATTTATTGAATTTGTTCTTGCTATGAATACCTTGACATTGGCATAAATACCCGCCAATCGTTGGTGCAGCCATTCCTCATCTCATCTCATTCCTTTCTTAAAAAAACAAGAAGAAAATACGATTTTGAAAACAATAACTTTCGTTATTCTAATTCTTGTGGGATATTCGCTTCCTTTAATTTAAATACTTACTTACCTTACTTACTGTTCTACAATACAGCAAATCTTTTAGCAATTCAGTATGCTATAAAACTTAAGATACAGGCTAAGGCTAAGTTAGAGTTCCGTTAATGCTAAAAAAAATATTGTATTTATTTTAGGATTAAAAAAAATAGATTTTCTTACTTAGGTGCCCATTTGATACTTAATATTGAAAATCTAACTGTGGAATTCATTGGAATTTAACGACCCATTTATCAGGCATCTTGTAATTCAAAATGTTTAATCGGTAAAATATCACAAAACAAGAATACGTTGCTCAACATCGCAAGAACAATACAAATGCAAGTGAACGGGATCGATTTCCAAATTGTCGATGGTATTATCGATACGACCACCTACAGCCTACAACACTGGGCTTGTTTTACAGAGTTGCGTGTTTATGCGAGCCGGCAAATCAATTCGATTCGATTCAAGTCTGATGTGTGGCAGACGGCGTGGGAGGTCGGTAATCGATTTTAGATAATCACATTAGGTTTACAAATGTTAAAATAATACCATTCGGTTGAGTCATTTTCAATTGCTTACATAACATCACTATTGTGTTAGTTGGTTTAATCAATTTGTAAGTATCGGATGAGTGAGCAAGAATTAAATCGACAAGTCGTTTAATAATTGATGTTAGTGTCATAATAATGATAAAAAGGAAAAAGAGTAACTTTGCTATTGCTGCACTATGTTACCAATATCGATATAACATTACGAAAGTATGCACGTCCCTATTCTGTAGTAAATGACATGTTGATCACGATTCGTCCACATTCATAACACATTTTATTTGCGAGTATAATTAGTTGAGCCCGCGACGTCGTCAGGTGGAATTAAGGAACCCTCATAACCTGAAAGCTTAGTATGACCGCGTAGACATAAGTATTATCTTATTCAACTGTCAGATTTGTAGAGAAAATGACGTCACACCGGGCCATTTTCAGTACAAAAAGCTCGAAGTGTCGTAATTTTCTCGACAAATGTGACAGTTGAAAAAGATTAAAATTATGTCGACACGATCATGCTAAGCCTCCTGGAAGAAATGGGTTTTATTTTTTCCCGTGGAATCTTATTCTATTTCTAAAATGAAAGTAGCCTAAAGAACTCCTTGTAACATCGGCTATGTGCCAGTGGAAGTCCCGTCAAAATCGGTCGAGCCGTTTGGAAGTTTACCTCAAACAGACAGACTGTAATTTTTTATGGGTATGGTTTTATGGGTAGCGTGTTTACTTTCATTATGCATTTAGGAAACAGCTCTTATTTTGACATTACAAACAGACATTTTCTTTTTTATAGATGATAATAATTTCAATAATAATTATGCATTAATATCCAACGCAGCAGTTAGTCTACTTGGTGAAAGGACGAAAGATGTCGTTTAGCTGAACAATTACATGGAACAATGACATATTAAAGGCTTTGTTACTACCGGCACGGAACCCGGTAGCGAGCGGGTAGCCACGAATTGTGGCGCAACGCCGGGCATGCGGCCTGCCGTGTTTAATTTTGATATAAATTGCTTAAAGCAGCGGTAGCCTAGTTGTAAAACGCCCGCCTTGAACGTAAGGGGTGCAAAGTCACATTCCAGGCCTCTGAGAATTTCATGTGCGAATGTCATTTTCTATAATGATTACGAATACCTGAACGGTGAAGGAAAACATTGCGAGGAAACACGCACGTATATGGAAATGCGTGTGAAGTTCACTTACTCGCACTGTGCTAGTAGGGTGGACTATGGCCCAAATTTCCCTCGTATTGAGGGAGAATGTGCCCAGTATAAAAGCAATAGGCTCGTCTCCTATTACATTGGGACCAAAATGCATCGGGGAAGTGTGGACGCACTGCAGTGTACCTCACCCTACCCCTTCTGGGAATACAGGCTTGATGATGTATTTATTATTCAGTGTTCCTAAACTTAGTATTCATTTGTGATAAATTATTAATTTCGTAATGAATTCGTTTCATCCGGTATCGAATGAACTCCGCAAACTGATTCGTGCCGCTTCACGTACACTGCAACTAAATTTCAATTCTCTAAAGGCTTAACCACCAAAGCTAATTAAATTTTAATTAAAATCTATAATGGAAACAATTAAATTGGCAAAAACTGGACCGAGCGCAATCGCCTTTCAAATCTGATGATTTACTGCTGAATTCCCGTCGAGAACATTAAATTACATCTATACAATTAAATAACATTGAAGTGTCGGTTTAAGAAGTCATAATTGCAGCTTTTTACTAAACATATTTATGAAAGGACTAGCTTCTACCCGCGACTTCGTCCGCGTAGACATCGTTTGTTCAATATCGTTATAAATTATACCTACCCTTTATGTTATTCTGATGTATACACAATAATACTGTAAAATTTCATAAAAATTCAGTACTTCTTGCGTGAAAGAGTAACAAATATCCATCCATTAGTAGGATACAGGATGCTACTACCTTTGACATTTTTTTTTAAATTATATTTGGATTGTCTGAGCAGTGGTAGCCGAGTGGTCGAACGCACGCCTTGCAATCGATGTGTGCAGGTTCAAACCTTGACTCGCACCTCTGGGATTTATGTCCAAATCTTATTTTCATCTGAGATTATCACTTGCTATAAAAACGGTAAAGGAAAACATCGTGAGGAAACCTGCACGTCTTAGGGAACTTGACTAGATGTGTGAAGTCTGCCAACCCGCACTGGGCCAGCTTGGTGGACTATAGCCCGAATCCCCCTCGCATTGAGGGGAGGCCCGTGCCCAGCAGTGGGACGTTAAAAGGGCTGTAGTAGTAGTATATTTGGATTACTGTCTTTCTCAATGCCGTAATTTATAAGAAAGACGGCAATAATGTTCAAATTTATTTGATATCATATTTACTTTCGTCGTAGTTTGTATACAACAGAATTGGCATCTTTATGTTGTGTTGCTGAAAAACGTTCAATGAAAGCAACAACTTTTGTTTGTACCTCAAAGATTTTAATTGCTGCTGTTGTGATAACATTAATAAGAAGTGACGCAACTCCGTTTATGAACGTTGACAGGTAGAAAGCTGCAAATGATGATGTTGAGACAATATGACTTATATCTTTGAGATCTAGGCACACAGCGACGTCAAGAAGCGTGTGTGAAATATTTTCCAATACCAAAACGAAGTGGTCAGTCAGTGGTCGGTTAGTGGTCAGCCAGTGGTCAGTCAGTGGTCAGTGTCAATACAGGGTGTTTTAGAAGTCCTAAATAATACCTTGGCTACATACACGGTAACTTATATGTGGAGATCATACAGTTAGATTTTGGTATGGGCATAATCATTGTCGCGCTAATTTTGACGCGCCCGTATACTCCGGGTTTTATGGTTAATAAAATTAAAGATGTGTTAATTAATTTTGTGTGTTCGATGCTGGAGTTGTTTTATTACTGTTTCCGGTTAATGAATTTCCGCTTGTCAACTCGACTGTCTACCTTTCACATCGCGTTTGCGTAGCCTTTTTCTAATGACTCACAAGTAATTAAATATTATTTTGTTTACTTATCCTCGTCGTTACTTTCAGCACTTGGATTTGATCTCTCAACGACATTACCTTAGATATTGTTAAGTTTCCCTTGTAAATTAATTTACAAATAGACGTCATTTAGTTCTTGTAAATGGAACTTTGTCAGTTATTATAACGCAATACATCATCTTGCCTGTATCATGTCCATAAGAGTAGGCAGAGGTGCACTGCAGTGTAGCTAGTGAACTTCATACGCCTGTATATAGTCGTGCAGGTTTCCTCGCGATATTTAAAGTGTAAAATGACATTCACGCATCAAATGTGAAAATCCCAGAGGTGCGAGTCCGGGATTTGAATCTGGCGTTCAAGGCGGGTGTTCTACCAAGTAGGCTACAACTGCTTACGCATCATTTTCGCAAGAAATTTATTATTTAAAAAATGAAAAATTATAAAAGGAAACGTTGCTTGACAGAAAACATTATCACTAACCAAATAAGGAAACTAACTTAAACAGATGAAAATAAACAATGACAGTAAAATACTAGTAAACATGCCTAAATCCCACAATGCAGCCATGCTTATGCTTTATAAACTTTCTTCTTCAGTGCAAGGCAGTGCTCTTTTGTTTTGGTGAACCCTGCTAATGCATACGGGGAAACTGCTTTCGCATTATAATGTCTTCAACAATTTAATTGCATAGTCCTCGTGTCATTACCATGTCTTCTACCCTAGCAATTACTGTGACTGCGGTATTAAGGTCATTTGAAATAATGATACCTTACAGTCCATCTTCTTTGACATGCATTATTTTTTCAAACACTATACTTAGACTATCCAATATATTAAGACCTCTGTATCCTTCACTATGTTCTATGTCAGCTCCATTTGCAGGTCATAACATATTGGTTATGCTCGCAAAATCGCCCTTCAAACACGCAACGTCTAGTACTACAATTAAACGATTAGAAAGGTTTTCGAACAAAGGCAGTCGATGAATTGGTTGTCATAATCCACACCTTAAAAGTTTTAATTTTAGGTTGTGGACGTTCTACATTTCAGGATCCTTAAGTCTCTGCTACTGCCAATTAACAGTTCATTATCTACATTGGAATATATGATAGCTAGGTCCCAATAGGGAGCGAGCCTATTGCCATCATACCGGGCACATACCCCCTTTTATACGAGGGAGATCTAAAGCATAGTCTACCACGCTGGTCCAATGCGGGTTGATAACATTCACATGCCTTTCTATAGACGTACACGTTTCCTCATAATGTTTGCGTTCACCGTTCAGCAAGTGGTAATCATTAGGTATTGAAAAAAATGAGCGCATAAAATTCGAAAATCCTACAGGTGCTGGCTCGGTATTTGAACTTGGACACCTTACGTTCACCTTTCATTAGGCTACCACTATTTTAATCTTTAAAAATATCACGCGTCGTCTCAACTTCAACTAGATTCATTTCTACTTTAAAGGCAATTTGAAAACAGAATTTCCCCATTTTTAAAACGAGATTATGCATTACCATTTAAAAACAAACGAACCCAACAGCTATTTTGAATTGCAACGAGTCGTCTGAAGAACAAGCTGTCGCAGTTTAAAATTTAAATTTCCTCTCTGATTATTCAGTGCACAGCGGATTTAAACTGATTTAAATGCGACTGCATAAGCAAATGTTATAAGCTTTACATCAATTCGTTTGCCACAAAACAATTATCATACCAGACTGTGGAACAATAAATTTCTTTATAGTAATGCAAGAACCTGGAAGCGATCCTGGTTTGTGATAAAGGGCGGGAGATGTGGTGCGTCAAGGCGCTGTGCAATACCAAAACCAAACTCTAAGTCAATAGTCTTAAAGATTTAATTTCTCTTTGCCATTACCAAAAAGAACTCTGTGTCAATATTCTTAAAGATTTAATTTCATTGATAAATGAGCATTTTGTATGATCCAATACGGTTCGTTTTGTGTCGGCATTTTTTTTTGAAGTGCATGCCTTGACGCCTCAGTGTGCCCTGAGCTTAACACGTCGCCAATAAGCAGAATTTAGTTTTTATCCAAAACAACAGACAACTTAGATTTTGCCCTGGGACTCCCCGAGGGTCGAACCTCGATGTCTGCAATGAACACCGCTGTCGATCCTGGCTTACAGAAGTATGACATCATAAAGAGCATGTTTTGTTCAAGTTCATTCAATCTTGTCATCGTTAAAGTGTATAAAGAAATATGACGGGTACTGACAAATCCAAGTATAATTCAGTCGAAATGTCAGTCACGACCGCTATCCAACTATCTAATTAGCCTCCCGCATACTGTGGCATCAACGCTCGCTCGTCTTCATTTTGCTATGCCAAAACAAACTGTATTGACTTATAGTAAAAGTTCATTCTTCAACTAAATGATACTGACAACTCGAGCGAAATTTGACGCGTTCTTCCACAGAAATACAAACTTTAGGCATATTGACACAAAGTTCGTTTTGGTATTGGAAAATATTACGATGCGCGAACACTGACGCTCCAGTATGGTCCGGGGGCTTTATAGTGTCCGTTTGTAATGTCAAAATAACATCTCTATAATAGTATAGAGATGTTATTTTGACATTACATATGCATATAGATGCATACACGCTACCTATAACGAAAACGCAATTTTTATGTATGTGTGCCTGTTTGTATATTTGTTCTGGGGAATCTTCCAACCAGCTGGACTAATTTTAACGGGATTTTTATTGGCAGATACATGATACTACAAGGAGTAATATACGCACCTTTTATTTTAGAAGAAAAAAAATTGATCTAGCGAGAAAAAAAATGCGGTTCTTCTTTTAATTTACGAGTTCGGCACTTGCGATGCATTCGATGAAGGAATGCATCATTATCCGTTGCATCTGATCTTTTTCCAAGTTATCTCCATAAATCCACGCGGTAGAAGTCGCATGTCCAGCTAGTCCATAATACTTCGATTATCATTATAACATCATTAGCTCGCGACAGACGCGAACAAAGTCGTCAAGTAATCATGTCCGTGTAACCGCAGTCATTGTGTATCAGTAGAGTGCGACCGGGCTCCGCCGGCCGATCATAAATAATAAATAATCACTGAGCTTTCTACCGCACGCCACCATCTATCATTAGGCTCTACATTAGCATTCCCCGCGACACTTCCTTCACTTTCACTGATAAATTCGGTGCAAGTCCTGTGCCCACGGGCGCGACAAAAGTGAGGCGTTGGCACTTGCGCGTTAAAATATTTGCTATACTAAACCGAACTCTGTATCAGTATGCATAAGAATTTAATTTCTGTGGGACCATGCACGTCCCCACGCGTCAAAGTTCGCTAGGGCTGCCAGTGTTATTTAGTTGAAGAATGATTTTTTTCTATGAGTAAATACAATATTTTTTTGTATGGCAAAAACATTTACGCGCATGCTTTTAGGGAAAAACAAAACGAACTGTCATTGATTGCACGGGTAAATTTTGTAGCGTGGTAGTTTAACTACATAAATTTTAACTTTATGTATATGCACATAGAGCTCGATTTGATATTGGCAATTAATTGGTCGTGCGTGTCTTGATGCCTATGCGTGCCTAGTTGTAGCATGTGCGCCAAGACTAGACTCATATCGCGAAACATGTTGATTTTGTCTCTTTCTCTCGTATGAAATAAGACGGAGAGCGAGCGAGCGAATCCGTGAGAGAGGTCTATTCTGGTCTAACGTGCTTACCCCACAAAACTTACATGTACTTAAGCTCATTTTTCAACGGAATGTCACCGATGAAGCGATTGCATTTTGACATATGGTCACTTGGCTTTTACAATAGAATTTAATCTTTATTTACATCGACCTAAAGCATATTTTCAATCAATTTCAAGTTAATTCTCTCTCCCCAGTGGGTGGATGGTGTTATGCAATTTTTCTGCACACTTAGCGGCAAGATCCGTGTTAATTTCGTGTATGTGGACGATTGATTAATCGGCTGTCAACGTTTTGTAGTACATTATCTTCGGCGGTTCGGAAATATTACGCGTTTTTGTAGCGCTGTTTATTTTTGGCCGTGGTTATGTAAGTCAATGTTATATTTAGACAGGTACTTGTTGGCATACATTGTTTTGTATATATAAATACAAGCTTCTACCCGTGATTCACTTCTTATTCTTGTGACTTTACAAGTGGCATTATATACACTTCTCATCAAAAAAATCGAAACACTTTCGTTTTTATTGTTTTTGTCCTAATTTTTAAAATTACTCATCATACAAAATACGAAACCTATGAAGACTTAATTTGAATTTAGAACATTAACATTAGGATTTATAAACCTCATACTACTCACTATTAAATGACATTTTACATTTATTCCTAAATATACACATTTTTCTGATAATCCTTATCAAATCATAAACTGCGAGGTGTTTCGATTTTTTTGATGAGAAGTGTATATTATCTATAAAAATAAATAATATATAAGTGTCTGTTAGTTATATCAAAATAACAGCTTTATACTAAATGCATATGAAAGTATACAATAACGAAATAATATAACGTAAACGCAATTTTGTTTTTTTGTGTCTGTCTGCTCGTTTGTTCCTATAGGCATAGCATGATCGCGTAGACATAAGTTTTATCTGTTTCAACTGTCAGATATGTCGAGAAAATGACGTCAACACGAGTTTGCTGTACTGGACATGGCTCGGTGTGACGTCATTATCTCAAAAAATTGACAATTGAAAGAGAAAAAACTTATATCTACGCGGACATACTATTCCTACCGTTGGTATACCCCAAACGGCTGAACCGATTTTGACGGGACTTTCACTGGCAGATAGCTGATGTTAAAATGAGTAGCTTTTATTTAAGAGAAATAATTAGATCTTAAATTTCTAGCGTACGAAGTCGCGGGCTCAGCTACCTATAATTTTATTATAATTTCATCGTGTAACTGCGATTCGACACACCCTTGTCGTATACTAATGCAACCCATATATCTTCAATCTAATGCTGTTTTACTCGATATCACATTTTCCATAAACTTATCTGATTATGAATTTCCACATAAATTATGATCCCATAACTTAGGTACATTGGCCGATAGGTTCCCACTGGGCTATACTGGCCTACATTGCTCATTCTTCAGAGTGTATCAGAAGTCAGAAATACGGTAACTCATATGTGAATTCTTAGTGAAGACAGATTATACCTATACCTTATTATAGACCTTTGAATATTCGGCATAAGTTTTGTGGTATTTGAGTGTATCCATAATCCTATTACTCAGTGTAAACTACATTTATGAGGGACGACTGCCGATATTCACAAAAATAGACAGTATTTTTTTTTACATAGGACTCAAGATATTAGAAGATTTAGAAAAAAAGTGAAGAAATTTGATAGGTATCACTTTTTCCAATTTCGATAATTCTTTATACCATTCGGTTTTATACCCGATACTCTTGGACACGTTAAAATATTATTTCGGACTTCTGATACAGCCTATATATTATTTATTACATAGATAACAACATCCAGAATTGGCGGTGTTACAAGCCATGTTACGGAGTAAAATTCCCCTATAGAGCTTGTACCTGTCATGTTTAAGTCTTGGTTGAGTCTAGGCAAGAGTATTTTATATCGACATCAAGTCTAAATTCGAAAATGGCATACATGAGAAAAGTTCGCAAACTGCGGCGTCAAGACACTTGCGTCTAATTTTTTTCCAATACTAAAACGAACTCTGTTTTAATATACATAAAGTTTGAATTTCTGTGGTCAAATCCACTCGACCTAGCGTATAAATTCACAAGCAGCTTCAATGGCATTTCATTGAAGAACGAGCTATGACCTTGAGACAATACAGTTCGTTGTAGTAATAGTAAAAACCGGCCAAGTGCGAGTCGGATTCGCACACGAAGAGTTCCGTACCATTCTCTATAAAAACGGCGCAAAAAAACACGTTTGTTGTATGGGAACCCCCTTAAATATTTAATTTATTCCATGCTTTAGTATTTGTTGTTATAGCGGCAACAGAAATACATCATCTGTGAAAATTTCAACTCTCTAACTATCACGGTTCATGAGATACAGCCTGGTGACAGACGGACGGACGGACGGACGGACGGACAGCGAAGTCTCAGTAATAGGGTTCCCGTTTTACCCTTTGGGTACGGAACCCTAAAAATCTTAAAACGCTCGTTAAATGGGAGCGTCTTTTAGCAAAGACGGCTGAGAAAAATCTTCGTTGTAAAATGAGCTTTTGCTAGGTGTTAATACAGTTCGCTTTGATATTGGCAATGAATTAGGTCACGTTGGATTTGTCGCGCCTATGGGTAGCTTAACTGATCGTGATTCACGCGAGCCAGACTTCGATACCGAAGATGAAAGTCGCGCAGGCGCCTGAGATTCGGCTTAATGGCGGCCGGTGTGTGGTCCCATTCAGCTAATTACCTCTCCAGTCCGTTCAGTGTCGCCGAGATCACCTCGACGATCAGCCGGCCACACAATGAGAGATCGGAATCCGCCCGATTTGGAAACAAGACCAATTATGGGAAAATTGACGAAAAATCGCCAGGTGATTTATGCTGCGCGACGAATTCGTGCCGTGTTCAGTCAGCCCTGCACTCACTGGGGCGTCCAACGCTCGCGTCAAACTGTATACCAAAACAAACTCTGTAATGTATATTACTTTTATAAATCAATTTTCTATATAAATAAAGATCGAATATCTGTGGTGAAAGCCCTCACGCGACAAAATTCCCTCACCCTGCAATGTAACTTCGTTGAAGAATGTGCTTTTTCCATGAGACAATACAGTTCGTTTTGACATGGCAAAAAAATTACGAGCGCGTTTTGACGCCTCAGATTGCGGCTTTAATTAGTTATGGCCGCACTCGTGTGTGTGTGCGCGTACGATTTATTCTGTGTTTGTTTTCGGTCTGACCGGCGCGGGCGCGGTTGCGTGCGGATTAATTGGCATGTGATTGGTACAGTCATGCGTGCGCGCATGAGACCAATCGTAAGATCAATTTATTATTTGTATTTGTTTACTTTTGTAAATGTTACGCATTAAGAAGCACTCGTTCAAGTTATTGCATTGCTTCGATGTAATTCGTGAACTGATTTACTTTCATTGAAAAGTAATTTATTTACTAAAATGACTTAGGACTCATACTTTACACTGTTTTTGTTTTATTGCCGCACCACAACACATGTCATACTGGAGGTAAAGGAAAACGGATGCCCTACCGACTCCGCCATTGCAGTTGCCCCATGTAGGTTGCCGGATCAAGTCAATACCTAAGGTACCTCAACTACAATGGCGGGTGTCAGATAAACGTTAAAAGAATTGCCGCAAAGCCATACGCAGGGCGGAGTCGATATGGGTTCTCTAGTTACTCTATGGTTTGACACCTTTGCTGGTATGCATGGGTCACGGAGACTTCAATACGGGTTAGCACGTGTACTGACACTAGTCTTATGATACGGATAATGTTGCACCGAGTCGCTCACTCATATTCTTAATTGAACCAAGTTATGCCAAAATGGGCCAATCCACTTATGGATACGATGTTGTTTGGTTCATTTCGACATAACTGGGTCCAATTAATGTAAGAGAAAGAGACAAAATTGTCACTTCTGTCACAATGGCTTTTTAATATTAAAATCCCACTTGAAATGAGTATGTTTACGTATGGAGGTGTCCATTTTACTATTGTATACAATTTAAGGTTTCTAAGACTTGTATTAGTAACCTATCTTAGTAGTTAATGAAAAACAATAGGAGGAAGATCGTGAGACTGATAGCCAGCCAATGAGGCTATGGCATATCACGCGACCCCTCTGCGCCCGCGCTTATCGCGCGCACATCGAAAGTAAAGACAGAAACCAATCTCCAATTAAAATTCATTTATACTTATATAGGTTCTTTAAGTAAAGTTTAAGACATATTATCTATTGCTGAACTAACTCAACTAAATAAAGTTGGTCTTTAAGATAAAAAGGTATACGTTTATTTAAATCATAAGTATTTACAAGTCAAAGTGAAATAACAAAGAAGATAAAACTGATAAGAGAAAATTTGGCTCATGCAGATGCGTACCTAACTGACTGCATTCCTTTGATGAATACCTAAATTCTCTAGTTGAGCGAGTGGCTCTAGCCATTTAACAATTTTTTTCATAAAAAGCAACTATAAGAAAATCTCCCAAGACCCCTATTCCCTATTACATTGGGACCAAAATACATCGGCAAAGTGATAATACGATGAGTATGTGTTGTGTATTTTAATATTTATATAAAGAGGCATAGTTTTCATACCTCATGATTTGTCATAGATAACTCTATTGTTCCACCTCTGAATGATATATAAACTATACACATACGATAGAAGCAGTGGTAGCCTCGTGGGCAAGAACGCCCGCCTTGAACGTAAGGGGTGCAAGTTCAAATCCCGGGCCCGCACCTCTGAGGTAATTTTCATGTGCGAATGTCATTTTCAACAATGTTTACCACTTGCTGAACGGTGAAGGAAAACATCGTGAGGAAACCTGCACGTCTAGGCGTGTGAAGTTCATCAACCCGCACTGGGCCAGCGTGGTGGACTATGGCCCAAATCTCCCTCGTATTGAGGGGGAATGTGCCCGGTATAATGGCAATAGGCTCGCCCCCTATTACATTGGGACCAAAATACATCGGCGAAGAGTGGGTGCACTACAGTGCACCTCTGCCTACCCCTTCGGGGAATACAGGCGTGATGATGATGATGTATTATATACGATAAATAAAATTGTGTAACATGGGCGGGCTTATCACTAAAAGTGATCTCTACCAGGCAACCTTTGGATGGAGAGGAGTTAAAGTACTTTAATTTAATTAAAGTGTTGTCACACGTGTATTCCAGAATCGGATCAGCAGTTTCGGATCTACATCTTCATCTACAAACGAATTTATAATTGCACCTCTTTATAAATCAACATTGTAAGAAGCACTTTCATTCCAACCAATTATTATTTATTATTGCCTCGTGAAAACAATAAATTATTAAAGAATCTCCTCGCTATCACTTGCCAATTTTAATTACGCGCCCCCATAACAATATCCTTTATAATTGCAGTGTATATTATAGCCCGTCGCGCACTGGGGCGTCAAAAGTTGCGCGTCTGATTGCCTGCCAATACCAAAACGAACTGTGTGTAAGATTGAAATTCCACACTCGCTCGCTCTTACTTACTCGCTCTTACTTCGTTGAAGAATGAACTTTTTCTATGAGTCAATACTGAACGGCCTTACCTTAAACTATTGTTGTTTCAATGAAAACTGAAAGATTAAAAACATTGCTGCAAGACATCGCATCTTTAAAAGCTTATAGACCCATTTTGAAATTTTTGAATTTCGACTATAAATCTTAAAGGGTCGTCCTAACGATCATTTTTAAACAACATTATTTTTGAGTTAGGTCTCTATACTTTTAAAGATGCGACACGTCGTGGTTAGAGGGCAGTTCGTTTTGCTATTGGCTATAAGTTAGACGCGCAGCGGTCTTCCTGGACCGATGCGACAAAGGTATCTTCAAGAAACGAGCATACCCATTCCTTAAAGGCCAGCAACGCACTTGCGATGCCCCTGGTGTTGCAGGTGTCCATGGGCGGCGTTGGTCACTTACCATCAGGTGAAATGTCTGCTCGTTTGCCTCCGTATCTCATGAAAAAAAAAACGCGCGCGTCTTGCGCATCTTGACGCTCCAGTTTACGGGCTTAGTTGTCATAAAACATTTTTGGGTGGACAAGTCTTTAACAATGTTCGATAAACGGGCGTTAAAAAAAGCAAGTAGGTAACGATTTTAACGAATAATACTTTCTGATTAATTATCGTTAATCATTCGAAATTCTGGGAACCTACATATAATTAAGAATTCTTTGCCCAAGTTCAAAATGGTCAGAGTAGTTAAGTTATTAAACTCTTGTTGTAACTTTGGTCAGGGCTTTAAATGGTTGGTATTTTTTGGAAAAAAAGTTTATTTAATTTAAAGGTTGCATAGTATTGTTAATGCAATTTGATTTCGGAATGTCTGCCATCGAGGGTGGCATCGCATAAATAAACTTAAATGACATCCCAAATCACATGTTGCTAGCTTTATATGGGTCAGCATTGAACCCGGCTGATGTAGTCAATGAAATTTGCACCTTCATCTCTATATTAATATGTTCTATTTACTTTGACACACAGGTAGTTAGTATACGTAAATAAGACAAAATAGCGATGGGTCAGCATTGAACCCAGCTGGTGTAATCAATGAAATGTGCACCTTGACCTCTATACTGCTATGTTCAATTTACTTTGACACACAGGTGGTAAGTACACGGAAGTAAAACAAAATCTCGCAAAAACACTGGTCTAAACAATACTTGTAATATTTTCTACCAGTACTGTTATCGTTAAGATAATGGACTTCATTTAATGGAATCAGAATGTAAATTACATACTTGTGCCGTTTGCCAAAGCGCCAAGAACCTAGTTAAAAATATCCCAAAACTGTTTTATTCATTTAAGTACATAAATGAGGGACAAGTTCATCATCAAACTAAGCGGTTCACAACTAATGTTCTTTGTCATACCAAAACAAACTGTATTGCCTTATAGAAAAAGTTCATTCTTCAACTAAATGACATTGACAGCGCGAACGAATTTTGACGCGAGACGGCGTACCTTTTACCACAGAAATTTATTCTTTATTCATATTGTCACAGTGTTCTTTTGGCACCTCACTGTGCGCGGAACTTAATCGTTAAAAATTACAAATTGCATCAGTCAAAAAGATTTGTTCGTCGACAAATCAAGGGATCTGTCGCTGCAAATCGAATTAAAATAAATCATTCCGCATAAAATTACATTAGAAATCGGCCGGTTACACAACCGGTGATGCAATTCTCGTCGACCGATTGTATTAATTAACTCATACAATTAATTACGAAAATGAACACGGTTTAATTACTACCTATTGATTAAATGTCGTTTTAAATTTGGGTTTGCGGTGTTATACAACAGTGTTACTTACCCATAAATCCCGCACACTGGGGCGTCAAAGATCAAGCGTCAAATTTGATGCCAATACCGAAACGATCTGTATGTACTCAGAATAAGTTCTTCTTCTTTTTTTTACGAAATGAGTGAAATGATGACATTATAATGGAATGAGATGAGGAATGCCTGTTCCTGCGATTAGCGGTATTTGTGGCAATGTTGAGTAATTAATAGCAAGCACAAATTCAATAAATACACATTACAAATAAATATCCATGATGACAGTGATAAAGGTGACGGATGATCCTTAGAATAAGTTCATTCTTCAACAAAATGATATTGACACCGCGATTGAATTTTGACAAGCTACACCCCGTATCTTTCACCACAGAAATTCAATCTTTATGCTCATTTTTTCGAGCGATTTTTGACGCCTCAGTGTGATACATTTTAATCGATAGAACTATTAGCATTGGGCAATACGAAGGCTTGGTGTTACGAGTCGCGCATATGCCGATAGCTCACTGCCGCGGATGGTAGCGAGTTCGATTCATATGTAATTATCAGTGTTTATTAACACTATTGTTGTAAAATGACTGGCAACATTTTTAAAGCGTAAAAACAACACATTTTATCAATGGTAGCTAGAATATGTTATTATGTCATGTCTTAGTAGCCAAAGCTATCAAACTCCAAGTCAAATTATATATTTCGTATAGGCGTACGGTGGCACTTACATTTTTGTTTTCTCAAAAGTTACTACCGGCTCGAAGCGTGACCTTGACTGAGTAGATCTGGAAAGAAACTCAGTGGGCTTATAATTTTTTTTAGTTACTTTTTTTTATTTTTCTTGGAATGACATTACTATAATAATTTTTTTATTGCCTATTGTATGTCCCACTGCTGGGCAAAGGCCTCCCCCTCTCGTCTCCACATGTCCCTATCCTGGGCTTGTTGTGGCCACGTGCCCACTATATAATAAGATATACATTTTTAATTATTCAATTAGGCAATCCTACATTAGCCAAAGACTATTTTGAGTCTAGAGTCAAAAGCATGGTGGTTTGAACCGTCAATATCAATCTGTGATTTAAAATCATTTTGGCTATATGACGTAACATGTTTTCTCTAAACCGCAATATCAACAAGGTGATTGTCGAATCTAGTTAATAATTGTGTTGTAACTAATTATTGTTGAGATGTTCATTTGGAAGCTCTCGCGTAAAAGTGGGGGAATGTTAAGACCAAAATACATCGGCGAAGTGTTGGTACACTGCAGTACACCTCAGCCTTTTTTTTAACATCGGAAAATCCTTTATGGATACTCTGCAACCTCGGGGGAAGTTGCGGGGCTATGTGGGAGTCCCGACAGAAGGCCGTATACCCACTAAAAAGTAAAGAGCGACGTTGTACCATCTTCCGCGTATATCGAGGCGCCACGGGATCGCATTGATATGTACCGCGATGTGCACCTCTGCCGACCTCTTCGGGGAATACACGCGTGATAATGTGTGTTAGATATACATTGGGATCTTATTTGTTTCAGGTATGGACTGTTGCGTTTTATCTGGTGCTGAAAATTGGTTTGTAATATTTTGAATTTCTCTAACATAAAACTTCACGAAAAAGTAAAGGACTACATTTTTTTACCATAAATTACTTCTAAATTAAATTTGACAGCAGTAATATTGCCAAACAAGAATCTCGGCAACAAGGTTATTTTTATGCTAACAGAATCAAAACTACTATGTACTTGCTATTTTTTTCCTTAATCTGGTTGAAAAATAACATTCTCAGACTAATTCGAAGCGACATAATGAATGGATAAAACGTTGAGTTGGTTCAAGACTGAAATAGCTCGCACCAAGCCAAGGACATATGTTTATTCTAGACGTTAACGTTAGTATAATTATTTAAATTAATACTGCGTGGATTTTCATATGCTCACCTACGAATTAATGCTTCGCACCCTATGATAGACTCATTTTGAACAGACAACACCGTCATACTCATCGTATGATCCCAAACTAAGCACAGCTTGTACTATGGGTACCATATAATGGACTGGGGGCGATCCGAGTTACACCTTACTCCAGACCAGGCCAAATTCTGAAAAAGCCATTTCCAAAATATTCCGCTAGCGGGAATCGAACCCGCAACAACCCAGTGCAGTGAGCTAAGCGGCCTACCCTTAAATTACTCCACCAAGCTGTTGTTAATAATAGAGATAAAATATCTGTGGTTGACTGGTTGAAGCACGAAAAATTATAGAAATACTTTACTTTACTCAAGAGCTACTTAGAACGTTTGTTTTTATTGATATACCAACTTAGCTGTACTTCATTGAAATCTAGTAGTATTATCATAAAAAGACTGCAAAAAATCTCATGTGTTCATTCAATTATGGACTCCCCAAAAAAGTTGTTTCGTAAAACCAAACACAAAAACTTGGTGGAAGTGGCAAATATTTACGTTTGAATTATTACGTTAAATGATATGTTTATTCAACTCTAGTGAGCAATAGGAAAAATATAAATCACTGAAGTGTAATAGCGGGTAATCAAGTGTAAGACTATAGTAAAATATTTATTTGATACTATGATTTATAAGTTGCACGTGATTTTTTTTATAAACATATAATTTATTTAGTTATCTGTGTGCGTATGCAAATATACAATCACTACAAATTCAGCCGGCTCTCTATGGAAAGTATATAACGTAGGATTTAGAGCCTTAGTTGGTTGTCTCAAACTTGGTTAACACCAAATTAGCAGGTTCAGCGACTTTTTTTGGGGTTCCGTACCCAAAAGGTAAAACGGGAACCCTATTACTGAGACTTCGCTGTCCGTGCGGCTGTATCTCATGAACCGTGATAGCTAGAGAGTTGAAATTTTCACAGATGATGTATTTCTGTTGCTGCTATAACAACAAATACTAAAATACAGAACAAAATAAATATTTAAGGGGGCTCCGATACAACAAACGTGATTTTTTTGCCGATTTTATACATAATGGTACGGAACCCTTTGTGTGCGAGTCCGACTCGCACTTGGCCGGTTTTTTTTTCCAAATCCAATAATTCAAACTGCAACACAACCAATAGGAATCTGGGCCCTAAGTCTACTAACACTATCGTCGTGGAGTTGCTATGACTCTATTTTTTTCAAGCTTTATATTAACTTGCAATGTATGTATGTCCTGGTGGAATCTTGTAACTGAATTTTAAATCAGTTATCTTTAACTAATTGAGCTGAAATTTGATCACGTACGGACGTCATTCTAATTCCAATATGGCGGATCATCCAAGATGGCGGAATAGTTATTTTTTCGGCACTACCACAGTATGGTAGGAGGAGGACTGGTCCAACCATTTTTCTCTTAATGACTTACTATCTTCTCTCCCATACTGCGTTGAAGGCGTCATACCAAAGCAATTATTTCTATAACCATCTGTGGTTTAGAATAATCCCTTCATTGTCAATGGGAGTAGACGCACCTTACTATACTAGCTTCCTAAGCGTAAAGACTATATTTGTATTAAATATTAGACTGCCGTGAGTATTATTCTTCTCTAGTATTGTGGCAAAGGTGCTGTCTGTTTTCAAGGCATTGCTGCTCCTGAGAATGTATTACTCGCAATTATCATTTTGAAAAGAGTCACCATTGAGTTTCTTACCGGCTCTTCTCAGTGGAAGCAGCATTCCGAACCGGTGGTAGAATCTGACTATTTGTAAGTGCATTTTGGGCTACACGAATAAAAAAAAAAATGTTTTTTTTTTTTATATGTGATCAAATGAAAGGGCTTAAGGAGAACACGAAAATTGATACAACGTCACATTACATCCAATAATTACTACTACTACTACAGCCCTTTTAACGTCCCACTGCTGGGCACGGGCCTCCCCTCAATGCGAGGGGGATTTCAGGCCATAGTCCACCACGCTGTCCCAGTGCGGGTTGGCAGACTTCACACATCTATAGAGAGAACTAGTTAAGTTCCCTAAGACGTGCGGGTTTCCTCACGATGTTTTCCTTCACCGTTTCATAGCAAGTGATAATCTCGGATGAAAATTCAAGCTACCATTGATAAAAGATGTTATTTTCGTGCCTTAGAAAATCGAGTCATAGCTACTCCACGACGATAATGGTAACAGACTCGAGGCCCTGAAAAGCATCGTAGCTCTAATGTTCGTGCGTCTAATTTAATATATGTCACTTCCTAGTTACATACGGAAGGATTAAACGTTATATATCCAGCATTCGAGACACCAGCAGCGTGAGTGTATTTGGTCGTGAGGCACGGAGCCCGCTGAACACCAAGACGTTGTCGCAATAGACCCCGTTTAATTGGTGTTCCAAGCTTTAAAAACATTCGGTGCATAGCGCTAATATAAACATTCTTCAATAAATTAATGGTAAAAAACATTTTTAAAAACAAGCTTTCAGTTAGTTTTCGTATTCTCCTCATTCCCCTTTCATTTAATACCCATACTGTGGTAGTGCAGAAAAAATAACTATACCGCCATCTTGGATGATCCGCCATATCGGAATTAGAATGAGGTCAGATAGCTAAGCATGTATTGTCATCCAAAATAAGCGTGTATACCAAATTTCAGCTCAATCGGTTTAAGAAAACTGATTTAAAATTCAATTGCAAGATTCCACCCGGACGTACATACATTACAAGTTAATATAAAGCTTATAAAAAAGCATAATATAGTATTCAGACAATATTCCTATCCTTTGACAGCTTGTGCATATTGGGGTGACTGAACTTACTTGACTTATTTTTGAAAATGTACTATGTGACAAAAGTGACGCGACTGAGTTGAAAAAAATCTTCTTAATGATATACAGTTCGATTTCGTATTACAAAATATCGGTAGCGCGCGTTTTGTCGCTCTTTTTTGCGCAGTATCATGTAACGTTCTAATAACATTCCACAAATGCTTTTAACTGAAGATTTTGTGGTTTCCAGGCATCTTATTTTTAAATAACTTACTGATCATAACGTATTCAGCTCGACAAATCTAGCAAGCTTTAAATTACGAACTCTACTTGTAACAGGACAAGTGAAACTTGTTCAAGTCTTTGTAACCGGGCCGGGGTTCGATTCCCGTGTCGTGTCGTTGTTGGACGATGCCTGGCGATAAATCGCGGCCGACACTTCAGATACTACAATGGGAAAGAGAAAGTCTTAAGGAAATGCCACCAGAACGGACAATTGGCGACAACAAAAATTCTCGTAAATCTCTTGACTTTACTGTTTCCCTGGTAACCACAGTCTTATTGTTCTGTGAAAGATAATACGAGTATATTGCCTTTCTAATCGATTAGGAATGAAATAGTGTCAATGGATACCAATTAATCGATAAGATCAATTAGAATTCATGTGTTACCCCGAATACAACTATGAAAAGTCTGATTAAAAACGTTTAGCTACCTCGTGAATAATTGGTAGCGATTAGTGTAAATGGTTTAGCTTAGTTTGCATATTGAATTAATCTCGTTTATATAGCTTTTGACCCAGGCTATTACAATCGAGGCAAAATTTTTGGTCATCAAATTTTGTTGCCATAGTTGTGAATAAAGAAGACTAAGGTGATTCAAATAAAACACGGAGACAAATTCAAAGTGATTATTTTATTGCAATCGATCAAAAATAAATATCCGTAACTGACCCTTGATTTGATAACAAATCACACGCTAGACATGTAGTTATTTAGCAAATTCAAGAACGAGACGGAATTCCCAACTTCATTGCTGCTTGTATTCCCTCCGCTGGTCATATGACAACCGACTATATGTAGACGGCACCACAACAAGATCAAAATGAATCTTAAATCGTTACATCTTCATTTCACCGCGTTACGCCTTGATTAATAACGACAATCCATTGACCGGGTCTTCTAGATTCCTATATAATTGTATCAGCTCTCTTCCATCTATATGGATTGCTATCGTTATTTCAATCGTTTTCAGCCAATTGAACATTCTTATCTTGTACTATGGTATTTAATTATCTCATCATAAACGTGGAGGAGGAAATAATCTCGATGAAATATAAGATTGTGGATGTTTTATTGTTGCTGCGGACGACCTGATTCAATTAGCAGCGCGTTCTACATACAAATATTTTACAAGCTTTGACTTAATGCCTTGCGTTCCTAAAGACTTGTACTGCTGTGTTCTCTTGTTTTTATCACATCAAACTTCTTTGACACGGTAGCTGCTACACTAGGTTTTAAAAGACTTGTAAGTTTGCCTATCCGGGCGCCAAAATCGTTGTATTTCACTCGGTAAGCAACATCTAAAATACTATCACTGGGCCTTATCTACCTGGCTCCGTACAGTTTGAATGTACATGAAAACTAGCCTAACAGCCAACGTGTTAACTGTACAAAAATAAACCTTATAACCTACCTTAGAGCACCTTAGAGTGTGTCAGCTATTTTTAATGAGGTCTTGCATTATCTAAAACACCGCACCGACGCGTAATAATACCCTCAAATGTTATTATCTCACCACAAATCGCCCTCAAAGCCTCGACTCCTCGATGCGACAATTATTTAAATAAGCCCTGAGTGCATACAGTCGCAGACGTGGTACCGTTGGTTATACCGTCTACGTGATCCTAACGCCTAGCGGCACTGCTCGTCATTATCTATCCATTAACCCAACTTCAGGATGTGACACACTTTCAAGTTTCCAAAGACAATTCTATTTCGTCGTTTATCGCGATGACACGTTTGACGATATTTTTAAATAACTCCTTTTGAAGAGACTAAAAATATACACATTTTATGGTAAAGCATATCATTTATAGTAACCGGGAGATGATTATGTTCATGATAATCGTTGCTTTGCATTCTCATGGGAATTGACTAGACTTTAATGCAGGGTGTGCCGTAAATGGCATGAATCATTATGGTGACGAGAAAAAGCGGTCAGATAACAACCGATGCAGTAGTCTGATGCGCATTGCATGGCTCGCGTTTTTGTACAGAAAAAAAAATGTTCGGTGGGCAGGGTGTGGTGTGATTGTGAGGGGTTGAGATGCGGACGGATCGAGCCGTCTCGCCCGACTCTCCGCGGCAGTCTCGCCGTGCGTCGTGCGTACAGCGGTTGTGGTAGAGGGGCGTCCACGCTGCTCGCGATATTCACCGTCATTCGCGGCTCGCCATCGAATGCGCACGTGTCACCGGCAACGTTACACCGATATCATTTACACAGCGTGCACCTGTGACCACGCAAATATTTGACGTGATGTGAAAGACCATTTTTTGGTTGTATTTGTGTTGATAACTCGAGTATCTGTGTTCGTTCAGACGTGCTTAGTTAGTGCCAAGTTCTGTACTGTGCATTTGGTGTTATCGACGTTCTAGAGTTTTTGTAACTCTTGCATGTTTTGAAGTGTTCGAATACGAATTTCGGCGACAGCCAAAGCGTCGTCGTCAGAAGTTGGATGAACGCCAGCATCTCCGGTGCTAAGGTGAGCGAGCATTTCGACAGATGCAATTATTAAATGTATTTTAGCGAGTACAAATATAGGTATATAATTAACGTTATCGGGGACAATACTGGCTTATCTGCGTTTCGCAACATAATAATACGTTTTAATAGTGTTTACGGTGTAATTGGCTTTATCTGAAATAGCTGGCTAAATTAAGTTTCTAGATTTGTTTTCAATAAAATCGAAACTCGCCCATGTTTTTCAAAATTATTTTTCGTCCCAACATCTCGAGTCCTATGTAAAATTTGCGTGTTCTGTATTATGAATAATGCAAGCCGCCCATCATATGTGTAATTTACACTGCTATATAGGGTTATGGATGTACCCAAAGGCCAGAACACGATACCTGTGACAAATATTCTAAGGTCTTTTTACTCAGAAACTATGGTAGTTAAGTGAAAACAGTCCTCACTAAGCATCCACATTTGAGCTACCGTACATATACGGTACATATACTACTATAGGTACATATACCTAAAGTATTACTTCGGACTCCTGATACACCCTGTATTACTGGAGGCGTTATCACACGCATCATCTTGCGTTCGGGCTATTGTGTCTGTAATTAGCAGATGTGAGTTCAGCATTGCGTTGTTTTGTTTATTTAGGATTAACATAACGCTTTTGTTCAATGGCACTTTGTTGAGAGCACAAAACAATTGACGGCACTATTATACCATCCCAGTTCGTTTATGAATTCGTTACGGTCGACTTATTCCTTGTTATGAACAGCAATTTACACTGTAGTTGTAAAGTCGTTACCTTCGTTTTTGATCCTAGCTGATCTCGGGCTTTGGTGCGACTTCCTACGGCATTTAGAAACCCCAATTATTTTCCCACAATTTAAGTAGCCTACGTTACTCCTTGTAACAACAGCTACCTGTCAGTGAAAGTCCCGTGAAAACGGTCCACCCGTTTGGGAATTTACACAAAACATACAAACAGAGAGACGGACAAAAAAAGTGTTTTGGCTATCGGTACCGTGTATACTTTTAATGAATTTAGTAAAAAGATATTATTTTGACTAAACAAACAGACATGACACTGGAATTGTATTTATTTGTATAGATTAATATCACTTTTTCCATTATTTGAAGCATAAAATTTTCCACTCTAAAAATATTTATATCAGTCAAGTTTTATTCTTCTTTATCATTGTTATCACGCACTTCGTCAAGGGCGCAATTATGGAGTGCGTTATCTATTGACGCTATATTTGCTATAACGTTGTGTATACCACGAATTGTTGTCATGTTTTCCTCAATTACTTAAGAAGTATTACTTACAGTGTAAACTCCATGTAACGACACTCCATTTAACGACAAACTACCTAAAGTGTCGAAAACACTTGGCTTTGGTTGTTTTAGCTTGCCGTCTATACAAAGATACACTCTTAAAGCATAGCACCCACTCTCAATAACGGCAAAAATTTGCCAATTTTTATCACCGAGATGCCTCAATATCGCAAGATATGAATACAACAAGTAAAAAATACAACAACATTACTGGTGCAGCAAAAGACGTCAGACAAAAATAACAGACTATACGCAATAGCGTTCAAATAAGATTGATTTTTTATTTACACAACTACTAACACTAGTCTGAAATAAATTGTTTCTTCGTCTAATCCTGATTTTTCTTCTCTCCATTTAACGACAACTCTCTATAACGCCATAAAATGCACAGTCCCTTGCCGTTATATAGAGTTTAGAATTTGAGAACACATAAATAAAAATAACTTGTCTATAGATTGACCGTTACTCAGCCAATATCGTCGGAATTAATATGAAAACTAGAATCGTAATCTATAACTATCAATTACTCGTCAACCGATAACAGTGGACGGTCAGACGGCTCGTCGCGGACGTGACGCCGGCAACGGGCCTCCACCATCCCGGTCACGTCTGACACACTCTTCAAAGAACCTCCTGCACCTAACAGTCCCTCTGTTACTCAAGAAACGTCACTCTAAAATTATACCACTATCGTAAACAGACGCGCATTTCCGCTAGTTCAATGGGCGCGATACTCGAGTGCGGCAACTGACTCAGGTGCTTCAGTTGTTTCGACCTCACCGAAATAGATCGATCGTGTCCGTCTACCCCTGTTATTTTTTGTTCGCCAAACGTCACTCATTCAATTGCCGCATTGGCCTTCCGCCAGGACACCGGCGCCGGGGTTCGCTCCACTTTGCGCGCGCGCTTGTATTTGCGGAATGGTATCACGTCTTCGGTCGCGACCCGGCGGCGGTCGACAAATTCTTACCGCGGTGAAAGCACCGGCGACATTTGCCTCGACTAATATTTCCAGAGCGTGCCTCAAATTTTTTGCAGGTGCGATGAAGTTCTTTTATTTTGTGCCACCGTTGGGCAGCGTTTCGGCTTTTGGTTGTTACTCGCACTGAATTAGTTTTACGAGTGCCGGCCGCGGTTATGACGCGATCGCTCACATCAAAAGCGGGGCAACTCATTGTTACGTGTTTATTATTAGTTCCCATGAGTTTACGTTGCTTGTGTATGCAGGTCCTCGGTTTTCGTAACCTTGGCTTGTGTACGCTTACCCACAGCGGATATTTTATTTCTAACCGCCAATGATCATCAATCTTCGGCCTTTGATCCCTTTAATTAAAATAGAAACGGATCAAGTACAGTGTATGAATAAGGATGGTATCAGTGTTATTGGGTTAAGCGGCAGGGCACAATTGCCGATCAAAATAATAATTAATTATTGATGTCGTGTCTCCAAAAAATTAAGCGAGAAATCCAAGCCGACCGGTCTGCGATCTATTCGTGTCTGACTAATCGAACTAATTAGTTACTGATATACATATTTTCACTTTCCGATCTCACGTTGGACATACGATAATCTGTGCACAGCCTTGGGTTCAATTTTGTTTTGCCAGATCTAATTATGTTGACGTTTGCATCGTGCGTCAGAAGGATTTACAAGTTTCGCCGATGCACACATCGTAGCGACGGCTTGTTTGTTTCCGCGAAAGATTTAACGCATTCAAATATTGGTTAAGAGGTCGATTATCGGTAAAATTCGTGGACAGTTCACGCGAGGCAGAGCGGGCCGCGCCGGCGACCGTCTTATGAATAAATGCAACTTAAATTTTATTGTTGCATTGACACCAATACGTCATGCGAACGTAGGGCCGAATGTGGAAAAAAGTGGAAATGCGATGAGGCTAGAAAATCGGAACATGTTCCACCGTATACGGTGGACGGGACGGGTTTTTAACGATTGTCGAAGTCATCGGATAACGGTCGGGACGATTGTAAAAAAGTTTCAGTGTTCTCGTAATTGGCAGGTCTCACTCGGAATGCAGCCGACGAAGATGTGTCCCTAAAGGAGAGATGGGCGGCCGTAGATGGTATACTGGATGCCAATATTATAATAGAATTTCAATTAGCATCGTGTATAAGGAAAAATGTTATATCGTGAAATGTCATCATTTTGCGCGTGTCTTAAGAAAGAGTATAGCACCTCCATATTGTATATTTTGTCTCAGCTGATCTGCCTTACGGTGGAAACCTGTATTATGTCTAATCCATGGATTTGTCTTACCAGAATTGGCAATCCTCTCTATCATTGCGTCCCTGAATTAATGTGAGTATACCGTTCACCAAGGTTAAGGGTAACACAGTAATCGTCCCAATAATATTTTCGTAACAACTGACATTTCGGTTATCCATAGACACTTCTAACTCATACTACAGGTACGCTAACTATCACTTATGCCAAAAATGTTATGCGACATCTTGCCTAGGGGAGAAGGCTCAAATTGCAATCGAGTCATAACTACCAACGTCCCATGTACAAGTATCGAATTCAAATTTCAATATAATTTGCAACTTTAATTCAAATATTTCAAAATGTCGCCAGTTATTACACGATTATCAATAACCTGGTTTAAGAGAATAAGCTGCACTTAAAAGGCTGTATCTAAATCGTTGTAATTAGTGTCGGGGACCTCTTTTAAGGCTAACACTTGTGGTGGAGTGTTATAACGGTAAACTAATCGTAGCATTATCCCCGCACTCTGTAGGTATATTACCCGAGGAATGTGCTGCAACACTACCAAGAAGTAAGTGTTATGGTTTACCCTCGTTATAGTCATAAAACTAAAATTGTAGACCCAAAATAATGCAGGACACCATCATCTTTCTTGTCCTGATGTAGTTTTACAACCTCTGTAGGAATGGTTCCGTTAACAACGCCATTGCCTAACGCTTTAGTATTGAAAAGTTATTGTTGGTGAATGGATTGAAATTGTCGGTAAATTTGAAGATTTAATGATAAACGCTCATCTGTGTCATCGTGTTGTTTTGAGTTGTTAAGAAAGAACAATATCAAAGTCAATTTCATTTAGACCTTTTCTATATTTAAATCGTAAGCATTAGAGGTGTGTCCCTCACTCACTCACTCACTTAGCAAATTGAAGGAGTTTCTCAAATTGATAATTGAACCGCCTCACTCGTTTATTTTCTCCTCATGCTCTAATTTTGTTGGCCGTACTACAACGAACTGTATTGATTCATAGAAAAAGTTCATTCTTCAACGAAATGTCAGCGACGACGCGAGCTAATTTTGATGCTTGGTCACGTGATTTTTACCCACAGAAATTTAATCTTAAAGTATATGAGCACAGAGTACATTATCAAAAAAAGTTGAAAATACACTGTAAGTCTAAAATGTCGAGATAAGCATTATGACTTCGTGCAAAATCTGCTAAAGTGAAGATTATCATACAGTTTTTGTTTTAAAACGTGTTTCTGTGAAATATTTTTTTCTGGATTCTCGGTTGATGTAACAATAGTTTGTGTCAGACTAAACAAACGCGGCCCGGATCGCGGTTTCCGATAATGAATTGCGTTTGATTCGCCGTTAGGATTTAAAGTGTTATTTATTTTCCGGGAATATGTTTTCAACTTATTACCATTTCCACAGTTTCTTCCTGCAATGTGTAGGTTTAGAGTATTATCTGATTTATTATTTCCCGAGTGAAGTTTTTTTAAATACTTATCGACACTTATCGTTTTCCTCGCGATGTTCATCTAAATATTCATTGGAATTTCTTTATTTTTGAGAAGAGTTAGAATAGTTCTCTATTTTCGCCTCTGCGTGCGTTTTGTGTGGGTGTTGGGTATTTACTAGATTTTTTCTACGATTGCTAATTTATTTTAAAGTGGTGGTAGCCGAGTGGTCAAACGCACGCCTTGCAATCAAAGTGTGCAGGTTCAAACCCCAGCTCGCACCTCTGGGTTTCATGTGCAAATCTCATTTTCCGTCTAAGATAGTGGTAATCTCCGTCATCTCAGCTATAAAACGGTGAAGGAAAACATCGTGAGGATACCTGCACGTCTGTGGAAACTTGCCTAGTTCCTGATAGATGTGTGAAGTCTACCAACCCGCACTGAACGTGGTGGACTATGGCCTGAATCCCCTTCGCATTGAAGGGAAGCCCGTGCCCATCAGTGGGACGTTAAGAGGTCTATAGTAGTAGTAGTAGTATTAAATTGGATGTTAGTTTATTCACGTTTAGTTTATATACATACATACATATTCATAGATTCACTGTTACTTACAAATAAGTACATAACAAATAGTATTTTTTACATTATATACATGCTTATTGCAATTTGTCACACATGTGTGAAATAAAAATCCACACACCATTGGTATGTGTAACAGGCGTGACTGCTGATAACGAAGCGAAAATATGAAGTATCAACAAATTTCGACGCTGATGCGCAATAACCTGCTACATGCACGACAACTTTAGTAGAAAATAGACTTTATTTGTCATAGATTCGAGTTTAAATTTGAAGAATGACTGTAGGCGTGGTTGATTTATAATTGTCTAAGAATGGTTAGTGTGCGTTCTAAGTCGATAATGATGCGGTATGCGCACGCACAGTTCGATGATCTACACGATAGTTTGTTGTACTTGTTCACGTTTTCTACTACAATATGACGTGTGGATGACAGTTAGTAGGTATAAGTTATAACGGACTTAATAATTACCTGCTCGTTTTTTTTATTAAATCTTAAGTTTGCATTAGGTTAAGAATATTCTAGAGTGTTTGTTATCACCTTCCTACAGTTAATTTCTTAAATAAACAAGATATTGTTTTTGATAAAAGCAGATTAACTCAATCGTAAATAATAACTTTTATAGACACTGATATAATGATAAAAAGATAAGAATTTATGAATAAATAAGTGCCTTCTTATATCTTTGTGAGTACCTACTTCAAATAACAAAAAAAATATAAATTACGAGTGAAATCGATTCTTTGAAATTAAAAGTAAGAGAAAAAGTTTATCTGCATTGTCCAATAGATGGCGCTTCTTCTATATGTATGTAGATTACGCATTACAGATTTTCTCTGAAGTCATATTTATTATTTATCAGGCGGCGCTTGTATCTAAACACATATAGCTTCATGTAATTACTGTATAAATTGCTAGCTTACGGTAATTTAATTTGCAATCTGACGGTAGATTAATATAACCAGCCGTTACGGATGCCGTCCTATGGTCAGTCATTGATTAATTCCGGAGAGTTTCATTGATTGCTTTGGAGTAGCTGCCCAATTAGTATCAATTAATAATTGAATGGTAAATATTTGAGTCTAGGTTTCAGACCTAACTTAACATTACCTAGTAATCATAAAAAAGTTAAGTGTACTCACAGGGTGTTTTTTCTAAGTAAGCCCGTCCACTGCAACGGTTACGCGTTGGCTTATTTATAAAAAAAAGTAGTAGACAAAAACATACGGCTCGTATTGACAACGTCCTCCTTTTTAGGAGTCGGTTAAAAATAAAATTTGTTTATGAGTCGATTTTTGATTGTCATATTGGCATCTATTTGACAAATAACTCGGACTGAAATGTATTGAATTGACAGAATTCAACACTATTGTCTATACATTGAAAAAAAAAAAGTTAGTGTGAGGCAAATTTATAAAACAAATCTCAAATGGCATCCCACTTGATATAATTTTAGAATTAAATTTATCGAACCCCACGCGTGTGGCATCATTGGCATAAACAGATTGCATATTTCCAACATCAGCTTGGCAACATCGCTACTAAATTAACAACCAGTAGAGACAGGAATTAATTTCCTAGGTACCTCTATACACTAGAAATAAGATCTATTTTTGTGTATCAGATATTAAGTATGGAGTGGTAAGTAATTAATTAAATTCATGATTGGTTTACCAAGAATGGAGTTACGGGAAAAGAGAGAAATTCACTTTGCTATTGCTAGGGATGAGTGACGCTGTAAAATCGTCGATATATCGACACTTAATTGTCGACTCTCAAAAATCAAATTAATAATCAACAATTTATAAATTAAAACTTATCTGATACATATTTTAGAAGCATAATATACATATGATGGCGACGTAATATTCGTTACCCACTACAAAGTAATGCTTTTAAATCCTACTAATAATAATATTAGTTTATAAAAATGTGAACGTTGGTGAGAATGGTTGGTTGGTTGGATGATTGAATCATCGGAGTCTGCGCATACGAAGTCGCGGGTAGAGGCTAGTATTATTATAAAGACTAACAAGAGTAACTAACAACCTTGGTTACTAATTGTTGGTTACTAATACTTGGTTGATAATATAATGGGATTCAGGCATAGTCATAGAGCGCACTAATCAGTGTATTTCATATATATATTATCTTGAATGTCATTAGATTTAGCACTCTATAATCGATAATATTCTCATCATTTACCTCGCTAAACTTCAAGTAGTGATTTATTGCCAATCCAATCGTTTATCGATATTAATCGAGAGATCTGTCAACTTCGTCAACTCTAGTGGAAATCAGTTGGCATAATTCACATTCCGATGCCTATTTACAGCGAATGTAAAAGTTTTACTTTAATAAATAGTGGTCGGTAAAGTGTCGGTATGTGGTAACTACGAGGTAGTATATATATATATGTATATAGTATGCTTGTAAATATTTAAAAAATGGATACGTCTTAGTAGGTAGATATTTAAATAAACCGGTGACAAATCTGACTATTCGTAAGTCCTGGCATTCACGAAAACGAAATTTAAAAAAAACTTGAGAGGTGTCAAGGGACATCGGGATGGAACGAAGTCCCTTTTGAAATAAATAAAAAAGCAAAAAAAATGTACTTAAACATACACACACAACACACACACACATCGAAACCGGGATCGGAATCGGAATCGGAACCGAAACCGAAACCGAAATCGAAATCACAGACACAATCGAAATCACACACATATTTACAAAAGTGTCGGTCGACACTTTTAGTGTTAATTTTTTCCGTCAAGCCACCTTTCGCATCGCGCCTTAAGGAAGTACGTTCCAAAAATGTTATGGATTTTGAAATGATTATGTAAACCTAGTATGTTTTCCATTGATCATAGTAATAATTTATCTTTTAAACTAAATACTCAGCCCGGTTAGATGTGTAGAAATGTAAGGAGCAGGACTCCAATTTTCGCTTGACACCATCTCTATTCGAGTACATATCTACGAGACACCATATGTATGTCGAAAAGAAACAAAATAGTAGAACGACCAATTTGACGTTTTGTTTCGACATATCTCGAATAGATATCATGTCGATCTCCCGACCATCGCCCGGCTGACCTTGTACCAGGCGTCAGATCATTAAAAAGTTACCTTTATTAGTTATCGAACATAATTTAACCATATATAGTATAGTTGTATTCTTAACTGCAAATAACAGTATGAGATACTCGTACTTAAATTTGTCACGTTAACTTTATGTTTTAGAAGGCATTATAGAGACATGTTTATTAATGTAACAACACTACCTTTATGACATTACCCATACACGTGGGTCCTAAATCACTGTATGCTTCCCGTACTACTACATTCAGTGGGGGTGAGCAGGGAAATCAGTGAATTATAGCGTTGCATCCATTATTCATTAATTAAGCCGGCATCGGGGCCACCATAACGGGCCATCCGAGGTGGAGGAGTTACCGTGTTTTACTTAGGCTGCGAAGCCATAGGCGCTGATTTTTTTTAATTCCTTACAAAGCACATGGGGCCTCAATGCTCGCGTCAAAATGTTTGCCAGTACTAAAACGCACTCTGTATCAATATGCATATAGATTGAATTTCAGTCGTAAAATCCACGCGCCTTTGTGTAAAAATTTGCTCGCGCTGTCACTGTCATTTCGTTGTAGAATGAACTTCTTATGTGTGTCAATACCATAGAGTATCTAGAGTACCCATAACGGGTTCACTCTTCGTACAGCTCTGCGGGGATTTTTCCGCCATTGTTGCAATCTCATGTATATAGTTGCCGGGAAAACAACAATGGCGGAGTCAAATAAACCAGGAAAATTTACCGCAGCCCGGGCTCGAAATGCCATCTCCATTATAATATCTCCATGGTCAATACAGTTCGTTTTGGTATCGGTAAAAATATAAGGCCCCTGATTGAGGTTTAAATGGAAACGCTGCCTAACATTTACAATTTATGCATCCGTTGCAAAGTGCTCACGATACGGCCGGTCAGGAGTATAGAAATTAATGTTAGTAGCAGATGAGAACTAATTTTCTACGGGAAATGGTAATGAAATAATGATTATTTATGTCATCTGTATGTAGCTAGTTTGTTTAACTGTAACCTAGACTCTATTAGAGTAGCATAGAGACCTTTATGCACTGTCCCATTAATTACAACTCACAATTACTTGTAACAAGTCAATTCAAAAGGTAGACGAGGCTCGCGTGTGCAGTCGAATCACGCACAATGAGAGCAATTTCAAAAATACCAAAACGGGACTGTATTAACACTTGCAATAAGCACATTTTCCCACGAAATGTCATCGATGACGCGAACATTATCATTCGCGTGGTTGTATGGCTCTTCTTACACTCAGGCGTCGAAAAGCGTGCGGTGGAATTTTGCCAATACCAATGTCGCGCTGTCAACATAATTTCGTTGAAGACTGAACTCTTTTGATGAATCATTACAGTCGCTTTGGTTATGGCAAAAAAAATATGCCCCACTGTGTAGCATTTGCAAACAAAAAGTGAATTCGCGAGCCTCAGTATGTCGTGTGTATGTCTTGTTTGTCGTGACTTGTCTTGTATGTTGTCGAGCTTGAGATAATGCTCATATTAATGCGTGAAGACATCCCTAGCTGTATTGTTTTTTTAATAATGAAGAGTTAAATACATAATGTATGCGACCACCAAAACACCGTATCGGCACACTTACCCAGTCTTCCGCGCGCATTTGCTCACCACGACCTGATTGCTGACCGAATGCTAATTTAATGTTTCCGACTTACTTATAACTATGACTATTTATATCTTACAATGTATTGTGAACTTAATGCAGAAGAAATACAATTTATATTCGATTGACAATACATAAACTAAAAGAAAGGGGTTTGATTGTAGGATGCATCAGTAATTGGTACTTTTTTAATGACACCATAGGATTCTCAGATGAAGGATCTTTGTAAACAGAATTCTGGTAGAATCTTAGTTCGTACAGGGCCTTCTGTCTAAAGTGTAGACTTTGTAGCCTTACGTGTCATGGCCTATTAAATATCAATATTCCTTGCAGCCACCAATAACGTCCTAGAAAATTATGTTTGTACTATGTGGCACTACTTCTACATATTTCGAATCTTTTATAGAATTACTTAGAATTCCACTTGTATGGTTTAACTACCTCAGACCTGTCAAGCTGCAACTAATTAAAATTCAATCAAACGATTGTATTTTTCAATATAAAATATTTTATAATGTCATTATCAAACGTTAATATACTTTTCTGATTTCTTACTCTCTTAGGAAACCTAACTAAGGTTTTATCACTACTCAAATACTTCCTAACGAGTCAGTAAATAGCCCTCTATATACTTACCAGTATAACAGAATCTATTAGAGGTTTCTACTCCCATTTAACAACTCCCATTTAACAATATCATCGAACGCTGGATGAATCGCACGACTCGTCCTGTCACGCGCGACAAACACGATCGAATCCGACGACTCGTCAGTCATGGCACGGTCGCGGCGGGGGTGACACGCGTATTCCGTAGTAAACTATATTTTCACTTTTCTGTGAGAAATTATACAGCTTATATTTGAGGGTGTTATTATATACGTTAGTGATAGGTAACTCGTTTATTTTATTTGAGTGTGAGGGACCTCACTTTACCTCACAAGGTACACCTCATTTGAGGTTAGGCATCGCTCGAGCGCGTATTCACTTCGTTCGCTTACTTACTTCGAAGACTCACTCACTCGCGACTCGACTAAAACTTGTATCAGCACCTTTTACATGTGACGTGAGGAGAAATTGAACGAGTGATGTGGTTCAGTGTTGAAATTCGAGTAACTCGTTGAATTTGCTAACTTGAGGGCCTCAATGAATCGACTCATGAGTGAAGGATACATCTCTAATATACATTATTATTTCTATCTTATACAAGTACGAACTAGCAAAGTTGCTAGGCTCTACGTAGTCTCTAGAAGTTCTTGGGTGGCCATCTGTCGAACAAATATTTAACATAAAAGCTAATGATGCAAAACATGCGAAAAATTTATGCTAAAGCTGCAGATACGTAAAATGTAGAGTACTTGAAATGTGGCCAAAGTCGCTTTAGCTGTAGGTCGCGATAAAAATAATAGAGGTGTAATATTTATGAATATTATAAAGTCAAAGTCAAATCATTTATTCTGTATAGGCTCATGGGGGCACTTACAAATTGACAAGTTTATATTTTTACATTTCATACTACTATATCTAGTTATCATCTATATATAGTTATCATCGTCAGTATTCAATATAGGGTTGTCATAAATATCTACTTGAATTATTTACCGTTGCAAAAGTATTATTTGCTATTTTAACATAAAAATTTCTCATTGATATATGTATACAAGCTTGAATAACAAAAAATCACCTAAATTTGTTCAGTTAAATCTTGAAATTGGAATCTGGCAACCCTGCTTCCCAAAGTCAAGTTCTCGGCCATCAGTATCTCTCAGATCTAAGATTATCTTTCCCTGACCCGAGCCTGTCAGCCAGCTGGCCATAGTGTTCTGTCTTATCCATCATTCTATCAATCTTTACACACCACTTGATATGCAGGACGTGTATCGGGGTCTTTATTTTTTTAACGCTGGCAACTTTCTCCGCGATCGTTTTTTGAAATAGGAATCGTAACCTCCGCGGTGTGGGGCATGACCCCATGATAAATATCGTATTTTTTGTGCGTTGTTGTTAAATATGTTTTCGTTTTTGTTTCAATTTGTATTTAAATTGATACCATCTGATTGGTATGTAGACTATTGAGGTGAAGATTGGTTTATGAAGCTCTAATTGCTTCTTGCATTTTTTAAGCGTCCTGACTTGTGACTAGATAAAGATAGTTAATTATGCAGAATTTAATTTGTTTATTTCATAAGCTGCTCTTGGAAATTAGAAGCGTTTTTCCACTTTAGTTTCCACATTAGTCTATTGATTTCTCTTTCCAAAATCACCGTTATCTTACATCTTATTCGTCCTTTGACCATGTTACGTTCATCTTCTTGTTAAAAAAAAACAAGCCCGCTGAGTTTCTTGTCAAATCTTCTCGCGTTCTGATTCTTTCATAGCAAAGAGGATCTTTTTTTAAATATACCCCTACTGGGGTCTACCCACCTAAATAAAATAAAAGGTTTCACTTTAAATTTCCCTTTTACGATACTCTTCATATGTGTCATACACAAGTTGATCTCAATATCTGCAAATCTTTTCATATGCCCCTTCTCATATGCCACCTGTCTTGCGGCAATGTTTTCAATAGTAATTTAATAATAATAATAATACATCATCACGCCTGTATTCCCCGAAGGGGTAGGCAGAGGTGCACTGCAGTGCGCCCACACTTCGCCGATGTATTTTGGTCCCAATGTAATAGGGGGCGAGCCTATTGCCATTATACCGGGCACACAGGTTTCCTCACGATGTTTTCCGTCACCGTTTCTTAGCAAGTGATAATCTCAGATGAAAATGAGATTCGCACATGGAACCCAGAGGTGCGAGCCGGGGATAGAACCTGCGCACTTTGATTGCAAAGCGTGCGTTCGACCACTCGGCTACCACTGCTTCTATATATATTATTCAATAGTAATTTCTAGTAGAAAATCTCTAACTTAGTAGAAAATCTCTAACTCAGTAGAAAATCTCTAACTCAGTAGAAAATCTCTAACTCAGTAGAAAATCTCTAACTCAGTAGAAAATCTCTAACTCAGTAGAAAATCTCTAACTCAGTAGAAAATCTCTAACTCAGTAGAAAATCTGCCAAAAATGTACAGTTACTATTGAAACAAGAATACTTTACCGAGGTGGTGGCAAGGATCCTGATATTCCATTTATACGAACCAAACGTGAATGCTGTTTGAATCGGAATGTCAACTAGTCTTCCTGTTATACAATCTATGGAGGCACACAATATTATCCACTTATTCAATCTACAAATCAAAGCTGCGATGCCGTTGACATGCGGGCCGCAAATTATACGGGGCCGGCCCTCGACCGAACACAAATTGTCGTATTCAAATGTGTAATTGATTTATGCTAACGAATTTACATAAATAATTATAAAATAGTATGATAGTGTGAAATTTTTACAGTAAAAAAACACACTAACTTGGCATTATTGTTTAACTCAATCTCTGGAACGGCTGAATTGATTTCGACGCGACTTCCACTGGCACATAGTTGATGTTATATAGAGTAACTTAAGCTTCTTTCATTTTTAAAAAATAATTAGGTTGCCTAAATATCGCGCGTTTGAAGTCGTGAGCTTAGCTAATCCTACTAATATTTTAAATATGCCTACCCCTTCGGGAAATACAGGCGTGATGATGTATATTGTATGTATACTGTATACAGGCGTGATAACCTACTCGCGTGTCATAACAATGCTGTAACAGTAACATCTCAACTTTTCAAATTAAACTGCAAATTACTTTTGTTTACGTACCTGTACCAAAGCAAAATGACCTTTATAACCTTGTAATAAAACCCTCATAGAAACCTTTGGGACTTGGTGACCCACATCGTAGTACCTGTAATTAAGCCTATTGTGTCGGCCGTGGCATAATTAAACAAAAATAACTACTATTTCAGTAACTTCAAGGTTATTTTTGCTATGATGAGCGTTAAGGGGTCCCTTAGGAGGTCTTCGTTATTTTGGTATTTCTACACGGGTTAAATATATGCACATACGAGTATAAGTGCCTTTGTTTATTGAATTTAAAGGATTCATTCTATAAATACAGATCCTAACTAATAACTGTTATAAATGTGAAATTTTGTGAGGATGAATGGATGTTTGTTACTCTTTTACGTAAAACTACTGAACGGATTTTCATGAAACTTCACAGTATTATTGTACATCAGAATAACATACATACATTTATGACGAATTTCTAAAATCGGCGCGTATGAAGTCGCGGGTAGAAGCAAGTTATAAATAAAAATAGGTGATGGAGGTGATAAAGATTGCTTCAAAAAAGTCAAGCAGGTCACTGACACTTAGCTTTGTCTTTCTATCATTTATTGTTATCGGCTTTCTTTTGTTTTATTTCGCTTGTCTATACAGTCGCCGTTGTTTTAGTAATACCAGTCTGTATTTTATCAATAGATAAGGGTTGTGATTAGAAATAGAGTTATTAAAAGAGACCTATTTGATCATCTTCACCGTTGTAGGCTGTCTTTGGTTTATATAAACCAATACATGTACTATTTGAACGACTGATTGTCCTATATGTCGTGTGCAAAATGTTGCTTAATTTAACACCTTTAGTTGTCTTACCGGTATATGTTGATTTTGTCTCCTTCTCTTGTATGAAATAAGACAGAGAGCGAATGAGCGAATCTGTGATATAGTTCTAGTCATGACATACATGCTATCCGCACTGCACTTGTTGACAAGTAGCTGTACGTTTACATCAAAGTAATAATTTGTCATCTGGCTCAAATACGTAAGCATTTATACTTATCTCAATATTTTTGACATTTAGTAAGCTATTTAAAAACTTCGTTTTTTATAAGTACCTAGTGTTGCCATAGCAAATAGTTTGTAGATGGATTTTAATTATTTTTATTTAATCTTCAATCAACGTTTATCGATAGTAAAGATAAATTTCTAATGGAATCACAAAACGATTACTAGGTAACTAATTTCATTTGTAATAAGATTGAAATTAGTTTACATACATTTGGAAGTACTGTCCGATTTTAACTTTAAAGACAACTCTTCCCTAACAGTATGTAATGAACTATATCCGTATTTCAAAACTGTTAAATTTAGTATTTTATTTAATATATTTGCATAATCCGCGTGCGTTTCCATAACATCGATCATGTTAATCTCGTTTGAAGATGAATGATTTGTTTTGTTCGCCCGGATATCTTATCGTGTGCATTTTATTGAGAGAAAGTTTTGTTTGTTTGTATATGACCCTAAACTGAGTAACTATCATTTCTCTGTTAAGAATATAGGTCAATCTATAAGCCACTCCTACGCAACATTGTTGTTAAGTAAACAAACGATAAAATACTTGATGGATTGCAAAGATATTAGGATTATATTTATTAGCATTTCGAATCGTAATGGTAGATTTTGATTTTGGCGAGTTGTTTAATTTTTAGGGCTCTGTACGTAAAAAAAGAAAAAAGGAACCCTTTTAGGATAACTTTTTATGTCCATCTGTCTGTCAATACCCTTTTTCTAAGTCCAAAAATCTAAGTTCTACGTTAACGCAGCCAAAAGATATGGCGCTTTAAGTTGCTCATTTAGTACATTTTCGATGGCTTCAAAAAACTATGGGGTACTTCCCATTGATCTAGAATCTAGATTCATGAAATTAACCTAAAAGCAATGTCTTATTGCACAATTAATGGGAAAAAATGAAAATAAGTCAACGCTCGCGTTAAATTTTTGGGCGGTGCCAATATAACTATATTGACACATAGAAAAAGTTCATTCTACAGTGAACTGACACTGACAGCGCGAGATTATTTTGGCGCGTCGAGGCGCATCTTTTACGACAGTAATTTAATCCTTAGCTATATTTACACAAAGTTCGTTTAGGTATTGGCAAAAATTATAACGCGCAAATTGTGTCGCCCCAGTGTGCCTAATAAAGTTTTTAATAATATTGTTTGTTAGTTTGAATTCTGAATGTCATGCGTCGCAATGTACGTTCCCTACACGTAACTAATTGCAGTTTACAGTTATACGCACCGCGGTCGACAGGATACAACGCGGTTCAAGTTAACCGCGCTCGATGCGCACACGCATGTTTCCGCTGCGATCCACCGTACACGTCGGTATGTTGGTAGTTAGTATAATCATTATATATGCCTTTGATGGTTGGATTTTTGTTTGAAATTAGCTCTGTAATAACTTGGTACTGAAGTATTGAATATTTTAATTTATTTTTCTTATATACCTATATAAATTTTTAAAAATAAATATAAGACGCTTGAAAGGCAATCCTTACAAAAAATCGTAAATTTGAATGGTATATACGGCCGTTTGAATGGTATATGGAACTCTTTTTACGAATATTTGTCGCTTATTCAGGATTGCCATTCAAGTGTCGATAAAAATACATTAAATAAAACAGTTCACAGCGACCCAAACAGCCCCATCTGGAACCGGGTCCTAGTTACCAGTGGTTAGGACTCTAGAGAGAAAAAATCTTCACTATACGCGCCGTCCCCAGAAGTACCGCCTTCTGAATCGGTCCATTGATCCAGCTGCCTAACGCAAGCCTCTTTCGGTTTTTGTTGAGGTGTTGTAATAAGCTTTGGGCGGAACCCGCACTGGGCCACCGTGGTCCACCACGCTATCCCAGTGCGTGGGCCTAGTGAGTTTCTATAGACGTGAAGGTTTCCTCGCGATGTTTTCCTTCACCGTTCAGCAAGTGGTAATGACTGATGAAAATGACATTTGCACATGAAAATAATCTCAGGATTTAAACTTGCATCCCTTACGTTCAAGGTGGACGTTCTTGCCCACGAGGCTACCACTGCTTTAAATGCTACAATATGCAAATTTTAAATGTGATATACATGGTTTAAACAACCTTAGCATTTAGAGCAAAGATTTCATCTTGAGTCGTGTTACATTGTTTTTTTATACCAGATTCGAGATCCTATTATTCTTTGAGCATAACTAATACTTCCGTTAACCTTTTTAACTTTGCTAATAGCTTGTTGCCAGAAGGGCAATGCCATTTTTTGATTATAGAATTCGCGACGATCATGTGATCGTTTGATTTTAAAAATAAATTTATCGATATCCGCGCTATATTTTTAAATATTCAAAAATGAACAATGGGTATAAAATGCATGTTGAAGTCCGTTATTTCGGGTTTTTATTATGCAAATACAATCATCGATGCACACCCCTATTCAACCCTTTCATAATTGGATACTGCGTGTGTTGCATAACGCGGTCCACGCTATGTAGAGTCACACCGAATGTTAGTATTTTAAGTAGTATTATTATTTGTTAATATACCATCGTCTCATATTGAACCTTTGTTTTTCGTTGGAAAATTCTCTATGGATATCCAACCGCCTATAAGAAAGCAACAGAACTTAACCACAACAATCAATGGAACATAAAAATAAAAAAAATATTCTTAATTTAAATTCCGAATAGTTTTTTTTTAAATACAATTTATGTTTCTAATTAGAAATAGTGTGATCATCTGAACATTGTGTTTCTGGATATCGTATTATTTGACATTTAAGTTATATTACTATTCACCCCATTGTACACCAAATCCCCGTACATTGGAAATGTCACAGAAATAACTTGGAAATATGAAGGGTTGCCGCCCCATCCCCTATACTATAGCCATATATAACAGTCTTATAGTGTGACAATTTATTGGCCATTTTATTACAATACTGGCTGAAATTTATAACGTGATAAGTTCGTAAATTTTCGTTTATTTTGCTGTGTAAATCCGTATGGATTGTAGAGGCTATCTATCCTAGATTACTGTGGATTTAGGGGATCTATTATTTATGTATAAAGACGGGCTTTTGTGCGGACTGTTGAACTAACATGGAATTTCAACTCAATAATTAATGTTATTGTCGTAATATTAGTAGCAACATAAAACAAACATATTAAATCTTAATAAATAAATGTATATTATTATCACTTAATAATATTAATTTATTTGTTTATATATGTAGTTTACAAATATACAATAATATAAATTTTTTTTATCAAATTTAACCCAAACATTTTATATAAAAGCCTACAGTCCCCCCCCCCCCATTAGTGCGTGGCTCTACCGCCATATAAAATCCTTTTTATTCCTTTTATATAAAATCCTTTTTTATTATTTTATACTCTAGTATAAAATAATAAAAATTTATACACTTTTTTATCGAAATAAAAAAAGCTTCTTTAAAAAAAATGCAAATCTTACCTTCATAGTAACTTCTACTGTATGTATCTTGCCTTGCGTAAATAATCAGGGCAACATGGTTGCAAGGGTAACTCATTACAAGGGGATCTATCCCTCAGAGAGCCCTCTTTGAATGCGAAGGACCAGGGCCTCCCTAGACCTTTGTGTCGGAGGGGCACGTGTCTGTCACGTGTATTGTGCGGAGCGTGCATCCGATGGCACAAAGCGGCCGCAGCGTGATGTGTTTATTAATGTGTGACGGTAGAAATGCAATTTTCAGCTTCATTTTGTGAATATACTTGTACATCTATGCAATAAAAATGGTTTCTTTCTGTGTTGGGTTAAAAATTGAGTCACGTTCCTTTATCAGTAAGTACAAATTTAAAAAAAAAACTTAAAGTTTAGGTGTATTTTTTAGAAACTGGGAATTAGTAAAGATAATACTGTGAACTCTTTCATAACAATTCCAAGATATTAAAATGACCTATTCTATAAAAGTTTCATTATACAAGTCCACAGCATAACAGGTAATTTAAGATTTTTTTTAACTGAACTCAAAAATGTAATCACCCATTGTTAAGCATCTGTAACAGATTACGAAATACCTTCCCGTCTGTTCATCGAGACAGATTATCAAAATTGCATTTATATAACACTCGTTAAGAAACACAGTGAAATTTGAAAGAGAATGATGCAAAATATCAAGCGATGATTAATTTCAACACTTTATTGTTGTCAGTCGCACACCGTGACCCCCGATGACCGAATGCATTGTTTGAAAAAAAATTGAATAAAAAAGTACATGGCCGATTTTGCACAATACGCTGCGCATGCGTCATATTTTGTATTGTTAGGCTATGGGGCGGAGATCACGCTCCCTCGGTCACCCTTTGGGCAAAAGAGAAATGCTATTATCACACATTCTCACGGGATTCGGCACAATTAATTTTTTGAACGATATTTTAACTTTTCATAAAATCTTTAATGCTTACCAAACGATTTTAAACTATAAACGATATTAAACTATGAGTGCTCTTGGAGTGGCCTCCAAGAACACCTCTTTAATGTGACTAGTAAAGATTTTTTATGTTTAAACAAGTTTGGCAAAAGTTTTTTATAAAAACGCAGGAGTTACCATCCCACCGACCATCGTGTAGTTTCAATCTTGGCAAGGGATCTGTAGTAAATAAAAAAAAATCGCTATGACTAATCACCGCCATCAATCTTATTTATAAACACACAAAAAATCTGTTTGGCTACCGTCATTGGCTAATCCTGTGACATGTGGATGAGTATTAATGGGTTACAGAAAAAAATACCCTTATAGTTTTTGTTTTCTCCCTTGGAGCTTAAACAACCATTACGAGACATCTGACCTTTGTTAAAAGTTTTTATTATATTTTTCTTTTTTGTGTACTTATATTACCAACAACTTGACCAAAAATTTTATTTTTTGTAATTTTTAAAGAAAAGTAATTTATTGACTTGCAAAATCGTGTCTCGTTTAGTAAACGTAACGATTCATAGACCTACAGATTATCTTTATACTTATTATTTTGATGAATGTCAAATCAGATTAATACATAATACTTACCTATATTCGGAATCCACATATCAATATTCTGCAGTTAAAATCGAAATGATAAAAACTAAATAAGTACAAAACATTAGCCCAAAAGTGCCGTAGCCTACAAGCAAGCCGCAAGGGACACACTCCAGCGCACACCCTCCGACTGACTGCAGGAATGTCCCCTCGTGTCTAACAGCATGGTCACCTTAGCGCTCGCGCACCGTGACTGCACATGTCCGTACATCACCTGCTACGTGTTCCCACGAAAGGATGTTTATAACGTTTCATTTTGTGTAGCAACTGTCTCAGCGCAACGCAAATGCTTAGTAGTGTAAAAAAGTTGCTCCAATTACTGAAATGAACTGTATTAACTTACAGTAGAAGTTTCAACAATAAAAATTTGCCACAGACATTCAATATTTATGTACCTATACACCAAGTAGGTACATTTTCGAAACATGTCAATGTTAGTTTGCTTGCTCCAGTGGATGCAGGACCTAATGGTGATGATATAAAAAAAAATCTGAAGTATAATGAAATCTTGGTTACGTAAAATCCGAAAATAGACAGGCGCGAGAATGCAGAGCTCTTCCGCTTCGCGAGATACTAAAATGAAAGCAATATGATGGTCGACCTTCACTTGTTGAAAGGGCACACATAGAAAACTACGTGGTATTGCTATATTGTACAAATAATAAGTGAATCATCTTTATACTACGTAAGACGATGTCAACAGACTTATTCGACGTTACCACAGGAATGAGAAATACAATTTGAGCCTTTACGGTTATGATGAGGCTATTTATGAAAAGCATATATTTATGTATCGCCAGACAAAACATACTCATTCTATGATCCCGAGACATAAGCAAAGCATGTGCTATGGGTGCCATACAATGGACTGGGGGCGATCCCAGATGCTCCTAGGCCAGGACAAATTCCGAAAAGGCCATTTCTGAAATTGCTGCTAGAATCAGAATCAGAATCAGATTTTTTTTATTCATGTAAACCAATACAGGCACTTATGAATCGTCAGTAAAAAATAAATAGTATTAATAGTATCTCTACCACCCATTTGAATGCAATTCCTATGGAGAAGAATGGGCAAGAAACTCCATGGTTGCTTTTTTCCAATAAGGATTTACATGTTATTTGCATTACAATGTGTTTTTCGTGTTTTTCTTAATTAACAATTATATAATATAAAGTTAATGAGGCTATACATTCTCAAAACACAAAATTAATCAGCAATACAATAGCAATACAGAAGGAATTGAACCCTAACCAGGTGGTAGGCCTCGGCTCACTGAACCAGGTGGACACTGAACAAGGACTGCAATAAAGTAAAATTCATTAAAGGTGTATGAAATGGATAGGACTAATTATTTCCAACGATATGCTCAACATCTTCAACAAAAAATGCAAGCTTTTTTAATACTTGTTCTCACAGTTCTTACATCACCAAGTTCCTCAACATTCACGATGCTATTAAGCACTTCACTCCAACTAAGATCACGACCACCGATCCCTGCCCATGATTTCCAATTATCATCATTCCCACGACCGAATACTGATTATTATCCTCAGATCTTACAAACTTTGCAGCGTGATTTATATCTGCAATAATGTTCCTTTACGGTTCGCTTGATTGATTTTACGGCTCAATCTCGGTATCGGCGAACAGCTGTGTTTTATTGGAAAAATGCTGTTACCAAAATGGCGGTAGCAAATCAATAAAATGTAAACATGATGGAAGTGTTATTTCCTGTGTTCTGAACTGTTTACATCTTGTATGTGGCTACTAATGTATCGTTAGTGATTATATGGTTCTACTCGATCTCTTCTATAATTTTGTTTAGTGTCAGAAAGGTTTTGATTGCAAGCTTATATTTTACAGTTAATGTACTTGCACTGTGTTTTATCCTTTGAAGGTAAGCACATCCACATTTCTTTAATCTCCAATCTAATTTTATCTTTTACAGCCACTAATACATTCAAACATACATCAATAGAACTATCTCTGGCGAGAGTTCTGTTTTTATCACCCTTACTTATCCAAGCAAAGATCTTAGAAGCTGATTTGAACGACGAGAATCATCATCTGATCGGTTTAAATGAGGCCATCTAGACTGCACTTTAGCGCAATTTGTAATAATCTTCAAGCGATCCCTGCAGAGTGTTGCCTTGACCTAAAATCGTGCACAAATGCCGCCTGCGGCGAGGCAAGCGCGTGCGCAGACGATGTCAGAGGTCCACTGAGTGTGCACTGTATATGACACTTATCGCTCTGAAAGATGGTACGACGATAAATGCGTCCATAAAACTGTGGCCCCACGTCTCTTGCAGTTACGTTTCAAATATTAAAGTTTTGGATAGTTATAACTCAATACAAAATCTGTAAATAATAAATTTAATATAAATACAATACTTCTGCTATAAGGTCCTGAATGCTTAAAATTTTTAGCTGAAAGTTGTTACAAAACATACTTAGAAAGTGGCAAACTGGCAATTTATATTTTAGGGCAATTAGATTTTAGTAAAGTTAATAGTCAATAGGCAGAAGTACCGTAAATTTAATCGCAACACTTAACTAAATTAGTTAAAATTCGTGTCACGTGCGTTCAGAATTGTAAAGTATCCAAATTATCTTCCATTTGAGTTGTTTTTTCTGCACATCAATTGTGTCTTCAACCTAACGGGCTTGCAGATTTATCGCCAGGAACCACGCTTGGATCGCAGCGTGCGCTTGACAACACAATAGCTCGTCTATTTCTACTTTAGAAATGATCCACCTCTGCAACAAAAGGCTTACTACTTTCAGTCGTGACATTGTCGCTTAACCTCAATATTTACGAGTATTTACTGATAACAAAGGTGAGATTTTGAAGATGAAGGAAGAGTTTCATGTATCATAGAAAGTGCTTGATGAACTGTCATCAAATTATGCAATTTTGTCAAAAGATCTTTTAACTTTTAAGGTCAGATCTAGAATTTTTAAACTCTGGTAGGGAAGCTTTTATGTAAACGTACCTATCCACGTTGTTAAATATTTCATATATCAACGAATAACAGGCGAAGTGACTCAAGTGCCATATTGGGCGATATTGAGTTATGTATATCATTAGAATCAGCGATTTTTTTCTCCGTATATTGAGCTGGGGTTTGTGCAAAGTTAATAAAAGGTCGTTTGAGTCAATTTGTTCAAGAATTTGTTTCAATTGTTTCTAGCACAATTCCTAAAAGCTGATACTACCTATCGTCAAAGATAATGATAAATAGTACTAATGAATGAATACACGGTCGGACGTAATGCAGCCAAGCAATCATCCTAACCTTTAACTTCTACCACATGTTTTATCAAATCACATTAATAAATTCGATATAAACTATTTGTTTATCAACGGCGCCTACGGAGATTAATGAAATTCCATATTGTTTATCTGTTCTTGTTGTGTCATTGTCATTATGATAATGTGGAACCTGTAGTGTATCTTGCGCGACTTCACCATTGCTTGTATCCGTGGGATGTTTATTTTGACATGTTCGATTTCAAATTCTTGGTTAATTAGTTAACGGGTATTTTCCATTTGTCCTTTTTAATATCTACTGCATATTAAATTTGCTATAGTAGTAGATAGTTTAACACAAATTGTATTAGTTTAATACCACGTTTTCATTAAAACTGTGAATGCAAGAATTAAGAACGATAGTCTCAGTAGTTTTTGGAATAAGTATTTTTAAATACATTCCATAATATACTTGTGCCATAAGACTTATGTAAACTGCATGAACAATGAAATGAGCCCTTGCGTCTAATATAGCAATTAACATGTCCACATTATGCGCTTGAGCTCGTGCCGTGACTCACGATCGGCTACCGTGCGCCCGCGCATACTCCACTTATACGGTACTTACGTGTTTATGTCAGTCACACTTTCATCCCTTATGGGGTAAGTAGAGCTCCAGTTCCACGTTTTCTTGTTGAATGCACTTACTGACTTGCATTATTATTTACTACATCATCTTAATATTCAAGTTTTAATTATTTATTTTCATTGAATATAAACTACCACTAAGTTGAGAATAATGAACTATCTACTTTCTTTTGATAAAAAAACAACGTTAAAAGTATTTCGGAACCATAAATATTCATTTGTTTTTATCTAATCTTACGTTGCCTTCACTCAGGAGTAATAAAACTTCCATGCTTCCTCGATCATCTAGTTTATAGTTTTAGTTCAAAACAAAACACGTGATCACGTATCGCGATCTTCGACCGTTCTTGGGTTCCGTATTGAGACATTACTCCGTAATGAATATGGCTTCATTCCTTCCGTTTGGTGGAACTTTTATCCGACACAAAAGTACTTAAGTAGTTTAAAAAAGATTCTCAAATTACTGAGTGGACCTTTTTGATGCCAAGACCTGTCAGTGTTTGTTGATGCTCAGCCTAAAACACTTTCTGTCCTTCATGTTTCTGCAAATTGACTTAAATATTTTAAAATTTATAGTCGAAACAAAAATCTAACGCCTTCCGTAAAAAAACGTTACGTTAGGTTCGTACAAATTTAGCTGAATTTAGCGGGACCAGTTATGCATGACGCAACGACATTTAGTGCTACCTCACTGATTGCAACGGAACTTGCGTTTTTAAACAAGTTTGTAGAGCTTTATCTTAGCAGGAAGGAGACTGTTTCCGACATAAGCACTATCCAGAATGACGTGAAGGTTAACAATCAAATCATGGACTGTACAGTTGGGGAGTTGACTAATGTTTTGATGTAATTTATTAAGTAAACATTGATGTTAACCTTCAAATGTCTAATTTAAACATTAGTACATGTAGATTTTATTAGGCACCATTAAGCGAAAAAACTAAAAGCTCGGAATGCTTATTTGTCGTAAGTCTGGATTTTTTTATTGGAAATTCCAGGCTAACGTTTACTGCGATGCTATAGCGAGAGGATAAAACATTTGTAAAATCACTTGTAAAGTGTTTCAAATGGCCGTTTATGGCGATCGACGCATTTTTTTGTAATTTACAATCTACTAACACTGAATATATGAAGCAGGTTTTATATATTTCGCTTTTTGCTATCTGTGCTAACATGTTGTGTTTTAATATCTTCGGGATTTCCTTGTGTATACTTTTCTGCATATTATATTAACATCATGGTATATGAAGTTGAATTGTCTATATCTAGAGCTATTAAAAGATAAAAAAAACGATTGGTATCTTTTGTAATTTCATCTTCAGCTAGATTGTGATCAAATGAATATTTATTTTATTCTCATCAAGAAACAAATTACTCGACATGATTTATTACGTTTCGAATTTTGTTCCGACACTGATGATTGTTTCAAAGGAAAACCAGTCTAAAAGAAAGCTCATAGATAAAGCTATTTGGTTTACGTAACCGTGAGTTTTGTTAGCCAATACATGGTGCTGGTGCTACGTCATCAAAACATCTTGAAAGTGATGTTATCTGTGGCGTGTCGTAACCGGCTGTGCTCTATCGACATATCGGACAGAATGGAATCAGTACGGTCCATGTTAGAGGAGACAGTTACTATCGATAAACGGAATTTTTTATGGATCATATGAGCTAGTTGCCAACTCTGATGTGGTAGTCTTTAGGGACCTACTGCTCAATATGCCCCTCAACGAACAGACTGACACATTCTCCTCAAAATAACTTAAAATTCAATAATTGTCGTGACTCCACAATTTTGTACACCCATCACACAACACACTATCATCTAAATAGCCTTCAAGTACAGTATGTCTTTTTATGGTATTTCATTCAAATAGTTTGTTAAATTATTACTGTCCATTACAATCACCGGTCTTGTAGCAATGTTTTAATATACCTATTACTTTTTGACAGAGTACAAAAACTGTCAAAAGTTGTCAGTTTCTATTGAAACAAAAGTACTTTAATGGTAAGGCCCCTGTTCTATTATATTACACGCTGTTCACTTATACCATGATTTCCTCTGACGTTTAAATTTGCAGTATCTCAAGATCGTGCCCATTAAACAATTCTTTTGTCTACAGTGACTTGCGCTCTCCTTCGCTTCACTTTTGTTCTGCCTTTGCGCTTTCTATATAGATGCATTAACTTAATTCAATTATGGGTGTCGTTTACTACTTTTATCTTATATAGATCGCTCCTCCGTAATGGATTTTTGAAAGTGTTTCTGGGGTATCTACTACTGCAGAATCTTTATTACACATTTTTCAGTTTAAAAGTCGTAATTTGTAAATTCTTCTACGCTCAGTCAGTTTCATTGTTTCAAATCTCTAGAGTATTTGTTTACTAAACATATTTTTTTAAATTTGACATTGTTTCGATCAATCATAAAACCTTTATCAAAGTTGTCAACATATTTTCGTGTCTACTAAACGCTTTCCTTTGTTGTTTTATCATTTTAGTTCAAGTCATAATTTAGTATCCACGACACTGATATTTTATCATGGTATGAATCATTTACAGTCACTCCAATATCGTAAATTCATTTTCTTGAAACCTGTTTTTCAATCTTTGATTATATCGGACATAGCCTGTAGTTCTACTGGAATTCTGTTATCTATTACTACTATTTTACTATCTATTAGGTATTTATATTAAATATGCTAGTTGTAGCATGAGCGCCAAGACTAGACTTATGTCACAGAATATGTTGATTATATCTCTTTCTCTCGTATGAAATAAGACAGAGAGCGATCGAGCCAATCCATGACGGTGGTCTTGTCTTGACATGCGTGGTAACACCACTGCTTTAAGTCTTTCGTATGATCACTATTTCAGTTTTCTGTCCGTGTATCTTCAATAAGTTCAAAATCAAAATCAATAAATTCTATACTATCTTGAGAGTATTCAATATTCTTGAATGACACTCAAGTTTATATTGATCATCATAATCGAAGTGTTACTTAGTACAAGCACGTACGTCACGAACAATTGCCATATGGCGTATTCGCATTGAAATGGATCGATAACCCCAAGAGAAGGTAGCTCCAATAATGTTCCTATAACGTATTTTGGCATTGAGTTCCGCACTTAAGAAACACATCAAGAAAGATATAGTTTTATGTCTTCCGTTGTATTAGATAGATAGAAAGTATCCTAATAGTGTACAGGGTATTACTGCTTAAAGTATACCCGAAGCGTCGTAAGATGATGATGATAAAAAGTCATCAAAAACTTCACCTAATCCATAGTTTATTGTAAGCGTACCTATAATTTATTGCAGCAAATCTTGCGTCAGTGAACCTCACATACCAGTTAGACAGTAAATCAATTCCCAGTTTTCCCTGAAACTAGGTGATACGTTAAATTTATACTTACATATGAAGCAGTCACTAGTTGCAGAGTATCATTTAGGTATCAAGGCCACTCTTAGTGTTAGTGAAAACGGGTATTAAGATTCAAAGTCATGTGTTATTTCAACGATTGCTAGCCCAACTTTAAACGTATACAGTAACTGATACTTTTATAGAGTTTATCTCTCGACTGACGCGATAAACATGCGCCCACGCAAAAGTTTGCTGCCGTCTTATCTATTCACCGTCTAGATTGCACTTGCTTGCAAATACGTAGCGATAGTTTATTAGACTTATTTCAATTAATGTTGGCTGCAGAGGATTTGATTTGTTTACCATTAGATACAGGCACTGCTGGTTAATCTTTGTACATCACGTCTATATTTCCCGAAGGGGTAGACAGAGGTGCACTAACACTTTGCCGATGTATGTTGGTAGGTACCAATGTTATAGGGGGCGAGGATATTCGAATCTAAAAACGACTCACAATTCAGATTCTCTCAATCATAAGTAGGTATCTGCTGAACTGAAATCTCGGAGCAGTATTTGTCAGTATTATTACTCGTCAATATCATACCATCTACTAAGAAACATATCCTGGATATCCTTCGTTATTATCGATATCGATGTTTTTCTTGCTATCAGTGAATATAGATGATCCCAACACTGGCAGGCGTTGACTGGCAGCTGCCTGATATCCTAATGAAGAGTGATTTGACTGCAGCACGTGATACGCTAGCCATTGAGGCAACATCGCAACCCAGCGTTAGATAAAATAGCATTCAATTAGGATGAAATAATTGTGCACACTTATTTATAGCGTGGACTGTATTGTCAATAAAACTGAAGTACTAGGTAAATATAAACGCACGGAATATCCGTTTAGAAGTTTTTTTTTTTTTTATTGAAAATAATACAGTTAAAAAGTTTTTACTTAGGTATTGATCACACGATCACGAGGGCCAGTATTTAAACATTAATACAAATTAAAAATAAAATAAAACTAATAAGAAACAATATGAAACTGAAATTGATATTTAGTTTTTTAAAACCTTGTACTGTCACTATGGCTAGGATTTAACTACAGAGGTGACCAATAAAAAAGCTGAATTCCTCACGAGTCCCACAGAAAAGTTTTTGTTTAAACCCGCACCAATTCAGTCTAAAGAAATGATAGAAGTTATCCAATTACTCAACGTTTGTTATGGAGACAAAATACCTCACCTAATACACACATACCTACTAAACTAAAGACATTTTAATTAAATGTAACATTAAATATTTAAATTAAAAATAAAAAACCACTCATAAACCTTAAAGTAGTAACATTATGCAACGAAAATGCAGACAGTAAACTGCCAATAATATGCATAACACGTATTTGAACTTAGCAAGTTAAGTACACGCTCTCAACGAGCACTTAACGACTTAAAGCTTGAGTATCGCAAAGTGCTCCTAATAACTAGGAAAATTCTGTCCAGTGAAGTGTAGAAACATCAATGCACAGTACCGACTTAACCGACGACTTTTGACTTGCCTATTGATAAACTATAAAAAAAATACATCATCACGCCTGTATTCCCCGAAGGGGTAGGCAGAGGTGCACTTTAGTGCGCCCACACTTCGCCGATGTATTTTTGGTCCCAATGTAATAGAGGGCGAGCCTATTGCCATTATACCGGGCACATTCTCCCTCAATACGAGGGAGATTTTTGGGATATAGTTCACCACGCTCGGCCAGTGCGGGTTGGTGAACTTCACACGCCTTTCTATAGACGTGCAGGTTTCCTCACGATGTTTTCCTTCACCGTTTCATAGCTAGTGGTAATCTCGGATGAAAATGAGATTCGCACATAAACCCAGAGGTGCAAGCCAGGGTTTGAACCTGCACACTTTGATTTGCAAGGCGTGCGTTCGACCACTCGTCTACCACTGCTTTTTAAAATTATTATGCTTATTGATAAACTATCGTGATAATAATTACAAGCACCCATCACGCTTGGTGCACTGCAGTGCATCCACTCTTCGCCGATGTATATTGGACTCAAATTTAATAGGGAGCATTTACCGAACACCTTCCCTCTCTATACAAGGGAGATTTGGGCCGTAGTCCACCACGCTGGTCCTTTGTATACAACCTTTCTATGGACGTGCAGGTTTCCTCACGATGTTTTCCTTCACCGTTCAGCAAGTGGTAATGATTAATGAAAATGACATTCGCACATGAAAATCTCAAAAGTCCGGGATTTTAACTGGAACCTTACGTTTAAGGCGGACGTTTTACCAAATAAGCTACCACTGCTTCTTACTTGCTAAAAATGTATATACTAAAATCTTATAAAGCTGAAGAGTTTGTTTGTTTGATTGTTGGATTTAATGCGCTTATCTCAAGAACTACTGGTTCGAATTGAAAAAAAATACTTTTGTGCTGAAAATAGTCCATCTATTGAGGAAGGCTGTAGATTATATAACATCACGCTACGACCAATAGCAGCGGAGCAGCAATGAAAAATGTGTCGAAAACGGGAAAAATATTCATTTTAAGAGCTTCCGTTGCGTGTGCTGCTTAAACGGTTAAAGTTACGCAAAAATAATGTATCACGGAAAATTGTTTCATTAATCATAAATGCGGGTAAACCGCGGGCACAGATAGTATCTTAAAAATCTACTTTTATATATAAATTCTCAGAATAGTTTGGTCTAATTTAGAAGACTAGAAACAGATTTCATACTCTAACCATAATACAATAGACATAATAAATTCTCAAGCCCAACATACGACGGTTGCGCACGGTGCAGCGTTTTGTAATGCGCGTACGACGAATCGTGCGCCGCGATCAACTAAACAGGGTCCAACACTGACGTCCAAACATTTATTTTTAGTTTTCAAGGTAAATATTGCACCTTAACGATGGGAGATGTTGGATTAACTAACAGTTTCCAATTTAATTTTGTAGAAACGTAAACTAAAGCTCGATGCAATATGTCTACAATTCAACTTCTGTTTTATTTACTCACCTGCCGACAGACACTGTGGAAATCAGCACTTGTAGTGTAGTGGAAATCAGCGCCAAGATTAGACGTATGTCACGAAATATCTTGATGTTGCCTCCATGTTGCCTTCCACTCGTATGAAATTAGACAGAGAGCGACCGAGTCAATCCGTGACAGAGGTCTTGTCTTGACATGCGTGCTGACACCGCAGAAATAAATAAATGAGAATTAAAATTCTCGAAGTATTTATTTTTACTTAAATTCTAATTCGATTTGATGAATCGATTTATTTGTATTCGTTTTGATTAATCGAATAATAATGACGAGAAGGTACACAAATTAGTGCCCTATCCACCATTTTGAAAAAATTTTTTGAACCTTATACTTCCCTTTTTAACCGACTTCAAAAAGGAGGAGGTTCTCAATTCGACACGTAAGGTTTTTTATGTATGTTACCGCATATCTCCGGCGTCTGTCGACCGATTTTGAATGAAATTTTCATGTAGCCTAACATTTCAGTCGTAAGTAATGACTGAACAAATAGACAATCCTTCAGATTTGTACCATTCGCGTAGTTTATCAAATTGCACCTAAGTTTCTGTTATTACCTGTAATTGCATATTAGAAATCTTGAAACGCGAGTGCTCATAGATAAGTAGATTTTGAAATGGCCCAGTAATTTCAGTAATGCTTTACCTTTCAATACCTTGTATGATTATTTTCCATTACAGAACTTATTCTTTGAATTGAAACAAACATTTGGTAGCAGAAGTTATTTTAAATAATTAATTTAAAGTAATATTTTTAATGAATTTTTGGAAATCTGGTAATATAATTTCAGAATCCAACTTCTATAAAAATTCATCTTATTTTTTTTTTCGGTTCTTAGTTATTAAAATCTGGGATCGCCACCAGCCCAATATGTACCCATAGTACAAGCGTTGTTTAGTTTGGCATTGCACGATGAGTATAAGTTACATGGTGATTTAATTATGTTCTTTCATGATTATTTTATTTTGTTACAGGTAAACCACACTCCCAATGACCCAATAAGGGACTTCATATCGTAAGTGACGCATGTAACAATACGAATTGGTATATAAATGTATTCTTATTAAAGGAACCGGACTAATAAGTCCTTATCAATATCCTTAGACTGCGATAGCTTTACCTTTAAATCTATGTATCTTATACTTTTAATTTACGGCTCAAACACTTGTCGGTGCATCTGATGAAGCTTCAATCTAGGTACGTGTGATATATAAACATACAAATAAAATTAATTTTAAAATAAAGCCTCGAGCACACGGCGTCGAAAGTTACGCGTCAGAATATTTGCTAATGTCAAAATGAACTCTGTGTGTATACACATACAGCTTGAATTTGTTTGATAAAAGCCACGCGACCACGCGTCATAATACGCTCGCGCTGTCTGTGTCATTAAGTTGGATATGAGAGAGATAGGTGGAGATAGATACTTTTTCCAAGAAGACATGTAGATTTAGGGGTCAAATTTAATTAACAATGGACTGTGGTTTCATCATTTCATATAACGACACATTATCATGAGTCATTGTTGTATTGCGCATTTATATTTATGGCCATTTGTATTCAAGCGGCCCCATGAGTCAAAACACAGGAATCTCTAATGTACGGGGCCATCTCTGCCTATTTTTATTGAATGAAATCATACGAAGGAAAGTTAGCGTTGATGCCATCATTATGTCGCAATACAAAAAAAGCTTATAACGAACATAAAAACGAACTAAAAAACAAATCATAGAACCACGTCTATTTCCATTATTTATTATGAAGAAAGACGTCTACAAGAAAGACGGCAGAGATAAGAAAATAAAAATAAGAAAAGAAAAACGTGATTAAACAAAGAACTGTTCCACATTGTCCCTCCAATTCTATCAATTGCGGTCTAGTTACAAATGTCACGCTGTCATCATGTCATGTCATTGTGACATAATTAAATAGGAAAACATCAGTTTTGACGGGCGGCTTGCGTAACCAATTAACATACACTTCTTAAACTGCTATTACACTGTCAGAAACATTATTTTGGCTTGCATATTTCGACTATGCATATCACCTTTCACAAATTTTATGCAGACATACATGCGGGTGAAACAAATGTTGATACTTTTATGATAGATATGGGCCTTCCAACAACTATATTTTACCATTTTTAGTTGACGCAAAGAAACTTGATACTTTTTAATTATACAATCTACATAAAAGGCTCGTACAAATTAAGTATGATGGTAAATAATTTGAAAACAGTTTATCATCCTTAGGAGCTTGCGCTTTATTAAAAAGTAGGTGCAGTTAGATGCGACACTGGCACTCTTAGAGTTCCAAAATTTACACGAATTAGGTATGCTTGATCTGATCATTATAAAACCCACAAAGAAAACGAAAACTTGAACACCATATCAGAGTTAGTTCCTAAATGTGGTTTCTTGTTTAAGAATTTAACTTTAGATAAAGTCGCAGTATAAATTCATAACTGAGTAAGAACTAAAACCTTACTAACCTTTACCTTTTGTAAAATTCTTGGTATGAAATCAAATAACAACATCCTTCCACCCGGTGAGACGCATCCTACCGCATTTGACTCTAATGATTTATGAAGTTCGCATTCGACAGTGAAAGTGTTGGAGCGACCGAATAAAAACCTCTTTCAACGTAATTTATGATTGATGAGCGCCTATTCATGTGTTAAGACGGTGTTTTTACGCTTTTACACGCGGTCAAGGAACTCTATTAATGGGTATGTAAGGGTCTTTTTGCCTCGTTTGTGTAACGAGAAGCTCGTTAGCTTTATCCTTTTTAAGACTGGAGACAGCTTGGGAATCCTGTCACCATTTTAAGGGAATGGACTAGTTGCGCTACCACTTGACTAGTTAATAGACTTAAACAGGCAGACCAATTCGAGGAAAATGAGAAATGAGAGCGCTAAAGCCAGGTAAGTTAGACTTGCTGGTGTAAAGCAGAATAGCGAGGATACTCGCTTGGTCAGGACAAACCTATTGACAGACAGTGTGACAAGTAGCCTGATTGATACTGCTCGGATAAGGACACATGCATCATATCATGACATGGCACCTATATCACTTTCTCCGCTATCGGTGTTTTTGCCAATATAAAACGTACTGTATTGCCTCGAAAAAAAAGCTCATTCTTCAACGAGATGTCATTGCCAGTGCGAGCGAATTTTAGCACGTGGTCGTGGCTGTTACCACAGAAACTTAATTTCTATATTATTGAATTAAAGTTAGTTTTAGTATTGGCAATTTTTCATTCGCTAAACAAAATGTTTAGCGAATTATTATTGTCAATTTAACACATTTCTGATCATCCCCCATCTTTATTACCGTCATCACCAATTTTTATTTATAATGTGTTTTCATTGAATTTGTGCTTGCTATTCATTACTTGGCATTAACAGAATACCCGCTAATAGAATAGAATAACAGTGCTATTCTTCATCCTATTCCATAAATAAAATTTCATCATTTCGTAAAAAAGAAGACAAAGTATGTTTTTAAAAGATATCATGAATTAGTAAGTTTTAAATGTTAAAATAAAAGTTTATTGTAAGTGCAATCAATTGTACGTACAATTGGACAAGTATCTGCAGTTACAGACTTCGCTGCCATTTTTTATTGCTATCAATTTATTGCCAGACTAACCTTCACTGATAATATTTTTTCTTTATATAACCGCGTTCAACGACCCCGTTGGCTTTCATACAAATTTCCCGGATATCATTCCATGAATATTAATTTGTTGCGATGGAAAGTGTGAAAATGAGCAACAGCAAGCCAGTTGCCTCCATTTATCATAACAAGTGATGCAGACAAATTAGTTTCGGTGTGAGTACTGACGTGGAACGTAAAATATTATTTATCGCATACCCTACACTAATGTTATGTAAACAGCTACTGGTTTCTTAAATGCGAAATTAATTGATCCTGCAACTGCAATTGTGGTTATTGAGTATTATACATTGAATACACAAGGCGACTATGATATGTCGGCTGTCTATCATAAAGATACATCAACTCTGTTGAGGTATAAACACAATTGTAACTCTTATGATAATTTTTTAAAATTTAGGATTCTAAAAAAATGTACTTGAATTAAAATTATGCATTTCTTATTAGACCTTATTTCCTCAAACTTTTTGCATTTTGAAAACAATATATTACACACGGTGCTGCAGCCAGCTTTAATTGGCTAGACGCACTGCCGTGCGTCTAGATTATCATCATGGCGAATTTTACCTTGCTAGTTATAGATTTTCCCAAAAAAATATAAGCAGTCACATCAAGTTATATACGTAGATACATTCATTTTCTTGGGACACATCAAGTTCCGTTTTTGAGGCAAATCCTACTGCAATATCCTGTCTAAATATTGCGTAAAACGTCTGAACGCCTGTTAATCTCCGTCTAAACATAACAATGAGCCACGTAACCCCAGTTACGATGGCAACAATGACTTTACGTTCAGAACTTGTTTGGCGATGCGCCAAAAGAAATGGTATTATGAATTATGTATCCCGAGGCTAGTCGGTAGATAGCGGTTTGGCAAAATCTGTCAGATATGTGCCAAAATATACACAATTGGCGGGCTCCGTGGCGCCTACGGGTATTAGTTTTGATAGTAATGAGTATTTTATGTATGAGTAAATTTTATCTTTCATGTTTATAGACATTGGAATATTCTATTTGTCTGTCAGTTCACCTTTTTGTGTAGGACAACTCATCATTTGCATAACCCTTTTCCATTATTTGGGTATCGGCACTTCTTCTTTCATGCATCTCGCTTTTTCGTCATACTGATCCATTCCAATCTCATTCATATATATCACTATTTACACACTCCATCCATCTCTTGGGTCTTCCTCTCGCTCACTATGTGTAGGGTAACTACACTATATTAACATAATTAGAGATCCTAATAGCAAGCGTAGTAGCTTATTATAAATACCAATTTCTCGTAGAAGCCCAATAGTATTTTTAGAAAGATCACCAGTTAACTGACGTGAACCCACACTCCTACTTGAAGTATTCAGTTTAGTTGGAGGAGCTAACGTGACCTAACATTACTACTAAGTACGAATCTTTTTAATAAAACTTATATTTTTGCAAATCGAAGGTTTTAATGAAATGATTCACAGTGACAAACAAAGTCAAAACAACACAAGAAAATGTTAGAAATATGCAAAACTTCAAATTGCGTTAATTTTATTTTAAAGCTAACAGGAAAAAAAGGTCTTTTTTCTATGAGTATCATCGCAAGACGCCAGAAAATATTGAATGGTAAGTAGTATAAAAACTACCAGTGTCACGGCTCCCGCGTCTGTAGGTGTGTTTGTAAAAAAAATTAACAAGCAATTAACTTCACCAAACGTTGTGTTGTGCAACCGGCGTTACGTCGAGTCATTGCACTTGGAGAGTATTACGAGCCGGTGACTGTGCGTTTTCTCTGAGAAGCGTAGTAGAAAAAACTGTAGTACTACTCAATTTGGTATGAAGAGGCTTATGCAAAAAATAAACTCGTTTCGATAATCCTATTGAAGCTGTGTGTTCCGCCTCCGCTCCCGATGCCTTACTTTATTAAATCCCGGTCTTCCCACCAACTCTTAAAGTATTGTTGTTTTAACATTAACTGTACATTTTTAAAAAAAAATAGCACTTAGTAACTGTCAAAAACAGAAATCTGCGCGAACGTAGTCAAAGTCTGGTAGAAGTTAGTATGTATATATAGCTGTTGGTCTAAATCATAGACAAAGCGTCGGAAGCAGACAGTATTAACATATAAATTAAAAAAGAAAAGAATGGCCGCGGCGTTTGGCCGAGTTCTTTTATTTCTTTGTGTTAATTGCTTTATTAGCATGTAATTATTGTCTTCCTGTTTGCTTTTGTAGTTTTTATTTTTGTTAAACACGTAATGTAATCTTTGATCAGGTTATTAAGAGGCTTATTAACCTAGTCTACATCTATGATTGATTTATAAAACACTAATGTAATTAAATTAAAACGTGCGATGTTATCTCTAATATTTTATTAATGAGTACCAAAATAGCAGCCCTAGACTTGACAAAACATAACCATAACAATATACGTAACCTGACTTATTTTGAAAATATACTCTGTGACAATATACACAAAGATCGAATTTCAATGGCTAAAATTTGTTCGCGTCATCTATGAAATTTTGTTGGAAAATGACCTTTTTCTATGTGCGAATGAAGTTCCTTTTGGTATCGGCAAAAAATTGTCGCCTGTGTTTTGATGCGCCCCTAAACTTACGTTAAAATGCACAATTAATTACATCTATGTCATGTGGATCTATTTTTATTTATTATTATATTATATATTATTTTTTACGAGAGAAATGGACAGAAGCCATATATTTCATGTTCAAATTTAGTTCTTGTCTCACATGCTAGCCGCTCTGAATACGTTTAATTTGACTTTTTATTGCGATTACTATCATTAAATAAATGCACCTAATTAAGGCGGCAAATACAGCAACTTTAACGTACATATAAAAACAAAATACCCACGTCCGGACTCTATTTAATCCACTCCATCAAAAACACATAAAAAACTAAACTAATACATTAAGCCCCCAACACACTAGGGCGTGAAAAGTCGCGCGTTTTTTTTCCAATATCAAAACGAACTCTGTGCCCATATACATAAAGGTTGATTTTTTGTCTTCTTTTTTTACAAAATCAGTGGATTAATGGAATCAGGTGCAGGCATCCCTCATCTTATTCCATCAAAATATCATCGTTTCACTCATTTCCTAAAAAAAGAAAAACTTTTTCTATGGGTCAATACAGTTCGTTATGCTATTGGAAAAAAATAGTTGACACGCGAGTGTCGACGCTCCAATGTGCCTTAAACACCGTCTTAAACGAAGGCTTATTTAATCCGCATTTTTTGCTTAAACTAATTAAATAGTCTTATCTTGATCATTAATAAATTAATCAATCCAGATTGATATACGCAGCGTCTTTGAACGGTTTGCGAAAAAAATCAATAGGCAAAGGTATAATTCCGTAATGCCAGTACAGGTAATAAATAGTACAACGTAACAATGAAGTTTACTTCGTCCGTGCCGACAGTGAGTCAAGCATAATGAGTAGGGTAGAGAGAGCAGTTAGTTATCCATAAATTGTTTTGCGTATTTAATTTATTATTTAAAATTTTAATGTATAAAGAACGAAGGATGATGGCATACCAACTAATTGAAGAAAAACTTACATAAATAAAATAATACATTGTTTACCTACATCATCACGCCTATATTCTCGGAAGGGGTAGGTAGGTCTGTTTATGTTATTTTATGTCATTTTATCGCATCATTTCGTAAAAAACTTGTGTAATAATACTAGGTTGTCAGAGGAGTTCAATGGCTTTGAAATTCAAGTTACTCGTATTTCTACGTCTCTGGTAATTTTTTTGGTTTATTTTCGACGCTAAACTTACTTAATTCACATAAATTAATCTGGATGTTTTAATTGTATTCAATCAATTGTTGCATATTTTATTATTTTCAATAAGCATTAACACAACTCACTGTACATTTCAATAATCATTACTTATTCAAATATTAGTTGCATAATATTTTATATTTTCGTGTACGTCGATAATAGGTCACTCTACCCTAGTTTTCCACTTTCTAACACTTGCTTTGCGTAATACAAACATTTTTTAATGTTTCCTGTCTATGTTATTTAAAGAAACTAATGAGATTCTTAGACGTTTGGTACCAAAATACAGTTGTAATATATTCTAATCTCGTTTTCAACGCTTCAATTTGACATTATATTTACCGTGAAACTGTAAAGAACTTAAGATTAATAAACCTGTTAGCATCTTTCTCGAATGTGTTCGGTTTCTTTAGGGTTCCGTACCCAAAGGGTAAACGGCAACCCTACTACTAAGACTTCGCTGTCCGTCCGTCCGTCCGTTCTTCTGTCACCAGCCTGTATCTCATGAACCGTGATAGTTAGACAGTTGAAATTTTCACAGATTATGTATTTCTGTTGCCGCTATAACAACAAATACTAAAAAATAGAATAAAATAAATATTTAAGGGGGCTCCCATACAACAAACGTGATTTTTTTGCTCGTTTTTAGAGATAATGTTACGGAACCCTTCGTGCGCGAGTCCGACTCGCACTTGGCCGTTTTAATAAGTACGTCACTTTATTTCGTCATAATAGATAGATAGATTCCCCACGTATTGAGGCACATTCCCCGTGCCCGGTAGAATGGTAAAAGGCTCGCCCCATATTACATTGGGACTAAAATACATCGGCGAAGTGTACCCACACTTTATTGTAACTCTGCCTACCTTTTCGAGGAGTACAGGCGTGATGATGCACTTTATTTATTTTAAAATGTTATTTTTTTGTACATTTTTTATTGTAAATCGGTCGTATCTTTAAGGGCTTTCGCTTCATCATAGCTCATGATAGGAGATTAGCCCTAACTGGATTAGCATCTGTAACGGTTATTGGTAAACTTCCGCAGTCCTGTTTGACGCCACTTTGGTGTGTACTCTGTGTATGTTTGTCTGTTGCGGTATAACTCGATTATGTGAATAAATAAAGTGTAAACACAAGCATGATGAAAAAGGAATTTAAAAGTCGAGTTTTGCTGATTTAAATGTACGGATATAATTAAAAATATTTTTTTTGTTTTGTAGTTTTTTAAATGACAAATTTCGTATGTGTCGCATGTCGCTTAAAATTTTTAACAAAGGGTTTACATATTGTTTTCTTATATTTGAAATTAAACTATTTTACGGATTTTATCGCGTTTAGTTGATTTCAGAGAAATTTTATTGATTGGCCACTATTTATTAGTTGATTAATTTCATGCTGCATATAGTGTTTCACCATATTAAAACACAGTTAGGAAGTTGTACTACAAGTAGGTATATAATCTATTAATGTACTTATTTATAATTATTTTTTTCCTCCATAGATAATCAACGTATGTAGGAAAAAAATATTTTAAGATAAATATCCAGAGTAACCACGCGGGTCAATAGGGCTGCTAACCGTAATGTTTAGTATTTGCTATTTTCGTCGCTATGAGCCCGCCTTTATATGTCAATTTCAATTGAACTGATTTGTTTGGACTACCGATAGTACCGATAACAACCTCTCGATAATTTCCGAGCCTAAAACGGACAAAAAAAGCAGTAGTTCTTGTTTTGAAAATAAATAAATAATAATAGTAAGAACCTTTTTTTTCGGGCCAGCCCTATATACAGTGTATTTACGCTAACAATATTAGTATTTAACACGTTTGCACAGTTGTAGAGGTCCACGTATGGTCGACACGTGCTCCTCCGAATACCAATGACGTAATCAGCTGATTCATGTATTTAAGTGTATACAAGATAATGTACCTTTTTTTTGTTGACGGGGAGGAATACTTCAGATAGATTCACAGTCTTCTGTGTGGGAGAAGACAGGTATATGAGGAATTCTTACTCAGTAAAAGCTCTGCGTGGCCGCATTCGACACGTCACCCAGACTCCGGGATTTCGTACCAGAACGCACTGATGTTCTTTATGTGCCGTGTTCCTGAGCTTGCATGTTCAGGAGCTCATCTCGGGGGGGAGCAGAACTGCTGCGAACATCAGCTGCAGGCAAGGAGCCACTCCTGCTGCCATCCATAGTCGTTGTCTTCATAAGAACCTCCAGGGCGCGAACCGTCTGAGCTGGCCGTTGATGGCAAGGGAAGATGCACCTAGTCGCCAAGCAGACAATACCTATCTTATGGTAAACATGCTGTTCTGGGAAATTAATACTATCGTTAAGGCTATTTTTCGTTGCGTTTTATTAGTTCTATGCATTCAGGATTGTTGCACATAGGAGCGTCTGTCGTAGATCTTAGAATAACATCTTACATCAACAAATTCCATAAAAAATCCTGGATGGTTATAGAAATTCTTCGTATTATCTACATAAGGCAATCATTCTACAGTTATGTTAACAAAAACATTATGTTCTTCATATTTGATTAACGGCAGATAAGAACCCTTTACGTTTTCGCAGCCACCAAAATCGTACATGCTATTATGGCTATTAATCCCATCACGTTAAAGGATAGTATCCGTTGATGGAATGCTATGGATGTAATTTATTAGCAGGTGTCTTCGAAATTCTGTGACTCATTCAAAGCGTATTCAATGTTCTGTGAGTTGAATGAGAAAAGTATTTGATGGAACATTTCGGTATTTTATCGCTAATGCAATGCGTTTAATCGCTAGTGCAATTTTTGACGTAACAGCTTTACTAGTTATCATTTATACAGAGTTATATAGACAGCTCATACTTACATAACTGTTCCATAAGGTGTGGTTCCTTTTTAGGGTTCAGTACCTTAAAAGAAATCGTCTGTCTAACTATCTGTCAAGACCCTGTTCCTCAGGGATACTTGGAGGTATTAGGTTAAAATTGATTTCAAACAATCAGTTGTAGCATGAGTGCCAAGACTAGACTTATGTCTCAGAATATGACCATTATATCTCTTTCTCTCCTATGAAATAAGACAGAGAGTGACCGAGCCAATCCGTGACAGGTCTTGTCTTGAAATGCGTGCTGACACCAGGTCTGCTATCTCTTGGATTTGTAATAAAATCATACCTCGGTGCGCAAGTCCGCCTCGCACTAGATCGATTTTTAGGGTTCCTTACCTAAAAAGGAGAAAAGGAACCCATAAAGTATCACTTTGTTGTCCGTCTGCCTATCTGTTTAATTTCAAAAAGGTTTTCGTTGCTGGTGTCAAGTTACCATCAAATTTACTGCTATAATACCTCTAGAAGTAGATTCTACAAGGCTACTCACCAGGCTGTCATAATATATCGAACAAATGTATCCTCATTACTCATAACTTTTTTATTCCATTAAGTGGTAATGTTTTACGAGATTCTATCGCACGTGTGTTTAACTCTGGCCTTGATATGCTAATTTAATAGCTGTTCGGAAGGAGCATTGACTCAAGTCCATTAATAATATGCTAATGTAAAAATACTACGCATTGTTAGGAATCAATGTATATTTTCTTCAATAGATTTGTTAATATTGTTGATTCGTGACGATTTGTTGAATTTAACTGCCTATATCTGTATTATTTATATGTTTGTATGAACTCAAATTCTCACAACAATTGGTTATCTTATTACTTTTATATTATTACGTGTTCAAGAGTAAGACCTAGCTTATCAAACATTTAAACATTGACATTTCTTTTGTGCACAAACTGAGACTAAACTTAATTGCCCTTTCGCTCTTACATCGCTGGTATGAGAAGGATGACAATACTTTTAGTTTAGCGTAGATTAGTTATGGGTCAGAAAAATCTGTACCAAAACTACAAAACATTTTATGTTTTCAGTAACGGACTCAGTTACCTCTTCATTGGTGTATGACATCAATCTCGCGGTCTGAGACCTTAGTTTTAGTTTCAAAGTCAAATTTAAGTACATTAGTTAATATTGGTTATTATAAATAAGTAGGTGATGTAAGTAAGCCTCAGTTCAGCACGTGACTATGATATAGGACTTAAGCCCTTTACCATATTCGCATCTGAATCATAAAGATAAATAAAACACGAATTACGATTCGTTCATAAAAAAAAACATGAATACAATACATATAATTAATTACCGAACGGCGAGGTCGAAGGGACGTATGAGGAATCGTACCCGTTTCCTCTTATTTTCCGCATAACTCTGTAATTAAAGCATGGGAGTAAATACCTACTGCGTAGTTAGTGACGCGCTTGCCTGATAGTGTGCCATCAAAAGGTTTGGGCTATTTGTGTTATTAAACAAACAAGTATCGCCGGGGAAATAACTCCGTCAGATGACTACCAAATTGAAGTATTATCTTTTTCTTTTACAAATTGAAATGATCAAATACAATGGAATAAGATGAGGAATGGTTGTACTCTCAATTAGCAAGTATTCTTCCAGTCGCAACAACAATTTTATCTATACATCTATACAAATAAATAAAACTGGAGTGTCTGTTTGTAATATCAAAATAACACTTTTTTACCAAATGCGTTTGAAAGTATATACGATACCTATATCGAAAACGCAATTTTATTTTTTTTTGTCTGTCTGTCTGTTTGTTTGAGGTAAACTTCTAAACGGCTGAACCGCTTTCAATGGGACTTTCACTGACAGATAGCTGATGTTCCAAGGCGTAACTTAGGCTACTTTAATTTTAGAAAAAGCATTAGGGTTCCGCGGGAAAAACATAATACCCATATTTCCGGGTAATCTCCCTAAAGTCCACACGGGCGAAGTCGCGGGCACAGCTAGTTATTAATATAAATAAACTAGCTGACCGGGCGAACTTCGTACCGTCTTAGAATTAGTGACTTACGAAAGCAGCACCACCTACCGGGTCCAATTGTGAATCTAAACCATCCAAGAACCTATTGAAATATACACACAAAATTTTATCCAAATCGGTCTAGCTATTTTGGAGGAGTTCAGTGACATACACACGTACAGTAGAATTATATATACCAGACAATACATACTCTTTGTATGATCCCAAAGTAAGCAATACTTGCAGTATGGGTACCATACAATGTCCTGACGATCTCTGTTACATCCAGACCAGAGCAAGATCCGAAAAGGATCCCGCTATCACCCGCTACTATGAGTCGAACAGTACACTCCAACCACTAAAACAAGCCGATAATATTACGTTTTATACAGATACTAGCTGTGCCCGCGACTTCGCCCGCGTGGACTTTAGGGAGATTACCCGGAAATATGGGTATTATGTTTTTCCCGCGGAACCCTAATTCTTTTTCTAAAATTAAAGTAGCCTAAGTTACGCCTTGGAACGTCAGCTATCTGTCAGTGAAAGTCCCATTGAAATCGGTTCAGCCGTTTAGAAGTTTACCTCAAACAAACAAACAGACAGACAGACAAAAAATTTTTAAATTGCGTTTTCGTTATAGGTATCGTATATACTTTCATACGCATTTGGTAAAAAAGTGTTATTTTGATATTACAAACAGACACTCCAATTTTATTTATTTGTATGTATGTATGTATGTATGTATAGATATAGATTTATTTCCTTAATCGGAAAATGAAATATCCACAAATTTGATACATTTCTAACCTCTTCTTCTCCTAGATAACACTTGACAATGGAGCATTCCATATAACGTGACGCCAGTACATAAAAATGTCTGTACATTATTATGGAACTCCATACAGCCATATTGTAAATAATTAAAACGGCGCGACGTCGCGACAACGCGCAGATGAATTGTTAAACATCTCAACGAGGTCCTATCTCATAACACTGCACGTCCTCCACAATCCCTATTATCTAAGCAACAAGACCTATTTTTGCAGGTGCAATACGTTTGCAATTCTGCACCTCACTCTAGATTCACCACACATTAGAGTTAATTAATGCTGCCAGCTCAACTTCTATCATATTAATTGCCCGTTATGGTCCCATTTTCATTGTCAACTCTAAAAATAGTATTAAAAGTGGGATCTTGGATAAGATTGTTAGTACGTAATGCGACATTTGAATACCCTTATAAAAAAGTTGCGGAGAGTGGACGGCGAAGGCCTATTTTTAACATTCTGTAATTGGTATGAAAGGACTTGTTGGATGATAAAAATAGGCAAGGAATTTGTATTCACTTTTGTTTTCGTACGAGGACAATGGTACGAAAATTCTCTTTCTTTCTTTTTGGTTACCTTCGTTGGTAATGTTTTATTTATACTGGTGCCTATTATGTTTTCAATTGATGCGATTTTAAACAGACTAAATTGACATATCTCACATTTGGTTTTGCCACTACCGGCTGTACTACTAATGCAGTCATAATTATATATTTAATTTAAAGACATGCATTTTTAGGGTTCCGTATGTCAAAAGGAATAAAGGGAACCCTTATCACTTCTTGCCCAGTATGTCGGTCTGTCAATACCATTTTCTCAGGATAGGAACTGTTTAAAATTAACTCTCTGTTTAAAATTACTCAGCGGGGCAATTCTCGCCAAATCGACATCATATCTAATTCGACATACACGTATGTCGAAACATAATATAAAAATACGACCAGAGACCGACCGAGATGATGTCCATTTTGCGAGAGTTGGGTTCCAGGTCTGTAATCTCTCGAAGCTATATTTTTTTTATTTTACATATATTGACTCTAGCAAGGGAATGAAAACATAAAGGGTACTTCCCATTGACTTAGAATCATGAAATTTTTGTAAGACCTAATGTATTTTACTATAAGTAAAGTTAAAAATTCAAAAACTGTTCATTTGTTGGTATGCCACATAAATAATGCGAGCGTAAATTCATATATAAAATTTTATAGCAGCTGTTTTTTCTGTATTTCAAATTAAAGCGTGTCCATTTTCCTTTAATTTCATTAGTATTTACATAATTTAAGTCACTATGCTTTATGATACACAGTTACGTATTACATGAACGGATTATCTATACTATATTAATATATATTAATATTATAAAGCTAAAGAGTTTGTTTGTTTGGTTGAACGCGCTAATCTCAGGAACTACTGGTCCGAATTGAATAATTCTTTTTGTTTTAAATAGTTCATTTATCGAGGAAGGTTATAAGCTATATATCATCAGGCTACGACCAATAGGAGCGGAGCAGCAACGAATAATGTGGCAAAAACGGGAAAATATCCCGAACATGAATAGGGTATTATAGACTTATAATCATAGACTTTATAACATCACTCTACGCCAAAGTAACTATTAGCGCGGGTGAAACCGCGGGCACAGCTAGTCAGCAATAAAAGGCTTGAGCATATTATATTTGTCAACGGACCTGTATATATTATAGTTCGCTGTGTAAACTACGATCTTTAGAAATACTTTCCATGTAAATGACGGAATGTGAATTTATTTTACAACCGATTACGTGCCGCGGTCTCGAGAATTTATTCGATTGGCTGAGGACACGCAATATGTTAGTTGATAGGATCTAGTTTGTAGGGGTATGCTTCCTTGGGATATCTGTACGTAGAAATGAAATGTTGCCTCGACTTCACCATCTAAATTGGTTAACTGTAACAACATAGACTTTTGTTTTAAATGCACAGACATTAATAGTTTTTGATAGGTTTTTCATTTAGTACATGAAATATTATTAATAATATAAGATGAAATATTAACATAACAATTATTTACAATGATTACGAAAGAAAACCAGACGAATTTAACAAAAAAAAAAACAATCCCCACGGTCCTCCATCACTGTCGGGTGGTAGGGTGCCCAGAAGGCAAGCAGCATTGCAATATTGAATGGCAATGCTGATGTGGTGTGCAAAATAGTTTCCAGCGTTCTGATCACCGAATGTTTCGATCATAGTTTTCCAATAGGCGCGTCCTCTGACCAAGTGAACCATTTCGAATGAGACTTGTTAAACTTGGCGAGGAACAGTGAAGCTGCTTGCACTGTTTAAATAGTCCTAATTATTGTCAAAATTCGGTAGCTGCTCTTTATAGGTTCCAACAAACCAACGCGTCAAGACCCATGTTCGCTATTACCATTCTGAACTTTATTGACTCATAGAAAAAGCACATGTTTCAATAAAAAACGCGACGCGCGATATTTGCGTGATCGCATTTCTTTTGCCACAGAAATGTAATCTTTATGTATGTACAAGCACAGAGTAAGTCATGAAAAATTTGCTTGCGCGACAATGTTGGAAGTTTCAGCCTCTATAATTTAACTATGAAAGTCTCCAGAAAGGTATCTAGTAATTTTACTCATTGCATCAATGTAGCTAATGTACATATAGCTAGTCTATACAACTTTATATTACCCATTAACCAGATTAGAGATATGCTCCTATACGTTGCTATGTCCTGGAAATACCCTGCTATCTTACATAGTTAGCTGATATCTGCCGTATCTTTTATAAATTCATATTTAACCGTATTTCTTGGTCAACGTGTTACAGGCCCTATTGTGATCACATTACATTATAATAACTACTTTATTTTTATTAGCAGAGGTGTTAAAATCATCTCGTCATCACTGCGTCGTCATAAGACGTTAATGTAGGTTTTACTTGATATGACGTCACAAAAGGTACTTATTCCATTATTGATAGAAAGCCAAAAGATCGAGATCTCCACTAAATACAGAAAGTAACATGGAAAGAGATAATAGGGTCGTTTAGTCTCATAATAAAAATGAAGAATTGTACACTGGATACTGTTGGCACCTAACTTAACTATACTGAACTATTGCTGTCCTTCTCATGGTAGTAATGATTGAGCAAGATGGCAATATATTTAGTGCTGTCAAATAACAATATAGTTTAGATGTAGTTTGTGTAGAACAGAATTGACATCAATAATTACCTACATATCATCACAATAAGTTGGGTGTTGTTTTGAGAATACATTTTCTTGTATTTCATTGAAACCCAGAGCAATAACCAAGAAAATAAGAGCGGTTTTTATTGCTATGAAAAGGTAAGTACACCATTGATTAAGTAAAAAAAGTTGGCATAGTAAATAGCATACCGTCCTGACAAGCAAGTTGAAACAAAGATTGTAGGTGTCGGTAATTGTGGCCGGTTTATTTAATTGCACCTCGAAGTCTCAATTGAAGCTTAATAGCTGTTATTAATAGCTGCAACGTCGAGCACTGATTAATTTAAGATAACACTGGAAGCAGCTATTATCTGAAGAATTAGCTGTATTTTTATTAAATTTCATAATTGCTTTGGATGAATATGTTTGAGAAATAATAAGATTAAAAAGAAATTCGAATGACGCTGTATACGATTTCTATTGTAACACAAATTTCAAAAACAAACAAATCTTTTCTACAGCTATTAATTCATAAATTTAGCCTATTAAAACTTAGCCTAGAGTATTTAGTTCTCACAGATAAGATTGATCTTCAGTACTGTAGGATGTGCACTACGACTACACTTATGTCACTGAATATGTCGACTTTGTCTCTTTCTTTCTTATGAAATAAGACAGTGAGTGAGTGTCTCGGTACGACAATCTGTGGCACTGATCTAGCCTTGGCATGGGTTGAACTGCAGGTTGAACACATAAAAAATATTTTAATCGCAGGCTAAAAACCAGTATGCATGATATTTCCTGTGAGTTATAAAGTGAATATGCAACGCAGTCTTCAAGTACTTAGCGGGAGTAAATATATTACATTCGGAAACTTTTTATGCGTGATGTATAGAGCCTGCTTGAAAACTTATTGAGGCAAAATGATACAGGATAGATAAAACATAAAGCAATAAGGAGAGTAAAGAATATCTTTAGGTTCACGAAACTGCAATAAATCTATCAGAAGTGTGGGCAAAAGAAATAAACTGTTTTTATTGCCACAAAAGACGGCTATAAGAAATAAAATTGACATCCTTTGGGACGTCTGAAGTAACATGATGATACACCTAGAGGCGTACGGCAAAAAATATCGATTGCTACACTAGTATTACGTACGAAATTGTTTTAAATCGATTATCATTCGATACAGGTTATAAGGTGATGGTGATTCGATTTTACGAGCCAGTAATAACTCGCTCATTGGGAGTTAATGGATGCGATAGGTAATCAATTAAACGAACTGAACGAAACAAGTACAAGTTGGGTTTTATTGATGTTTTTACGCCATTATTGGAACCGGAGATTTTTATTAACCTGAAAAAGGTAAGATCTTATGGTCTACTTTCATCTTGTTTTTTGAGTTACCAACGTGTTTACAACGTGATTCAAAATTGAATGAACAAGCCAGCAATCCTGAGCAAAAAAAAAAAAAATTATTCGCTGTCAAGTCTAGGTATGGTTATTCGTTTGTACCTTCTGCTGTGTTAATTTTTAGATAAAAGAGAGTTCAAAATTAACTGTTGATTTCAGAGCTGTGTTGCGCCGAATCGCATTTATCTACCCGCGCTGTCAGTGTCATTTAGTTGAAGAATAAACTTTTTGCAATAATCAATACAGTTTACTTTGGTATGGCACTAAATTGGACGCACGAACGTTGTCGCCCCAGTGTGCGAGAGGCGAGAGGCTTAACACGGTTAGAATGAAACACATTTACGTATCCGAGACATGGTACGTTACGCAACTAGTACATTACAGCGGCAATTGACGGCCAGCTCAATGCCAAATGGTCCCATTGAAACCGAGATAAAGACGTCCAGAGCCGTGACGCGACGAGTCACAATGTTACGATGATGTCATTGATTGTGGCTTTGCATGTTCACATTGGTTTTTCGGGAAACTAACAACAGGGGCCGTACCACCACCTCCTAAAGTGTTGTTGTTTCAATACTGTCAATTTGGACACGTTTTTATAACAAGTTAACGGTCCAAAGCTGAAAGTAATATTGCCAACATAGCTACAAAACAGGTGGCAAGGGGGCGGGGGCAATTCTCGCAAGATCGACATCATCTCTAATTCGACGTATGTCGAAAAAAAAAGAAAAAAAAGTAGCCGTCGCGGGACGCCTGGCAGATGTGAAACATTATGTTATTTAGAGCAGAGAGAGAGAAGCGTCGTAGCGGCGGAAAGAACCGAGGAGCCACGGAGCTGCTCGAAGTTTTCGCATCACGGCATCGCGACATCAACAGTTGCTCTCACTCGCCAAGCGCCCCATTAGATGTTTCACATCAAAAATACGACCCCATTGACGTTTTATATCTACATATGTTGAAGCTAAAATTGGGTCCCAGGACGCTAACTGACTTGCATGTTTATAGTAACATTAAACAAAACTGCTTTCGCTTTTTAAACGACTGAAGTGTCAAGAAATATTTAGGCATTTGCTTCTAACGAGATAATCATATCCTGTACCTTTACCTCTATTTTAATAGCCCACTGTTATCTACAGCGGCATCCAATGAAGACGACGAGCTTTGAACGTCAATGAAAATTAAATTGAAAGAAATAGTTTATACAAAAATACTAATATAAGACAGTCTTTGACCTCAAAACGAAACTACTTAACTATAATACATTGAGCTCGAGGCGGCATCCTTTTTTCTCTTTTATTGAGACACTGGGCTCCGTATGCAATGCTCCTACTGTCACGGAGTAGCATTAATTCACAATTTACTGCGTCTCGGCTGTGCTGACTAATTTCACCAAGGCCAGAGACGATCCATTATTATTTATTACCTTATAAAATGACAACCGTCTCGCTTCCCCCATATTCAATCGTAACATTCACGAATAAGGTTCATTTTCAGTGATTTGCCCAGAATTGAAATGTAATTTGGACCCTTTACTACGACAGTGAGTCACAAAAGCGAATTTAATGCGTGAATCTAAAAATAGTGAGTGTAATTCAATGTTTACTAGCGGCATTACGAGCCACAAATGGTTTAAGGACATTGCTTTGTGTATCCAGTATCAAATGTCATTTGCCTGTATTTCCGAAGGGAGTAGCACCAAAAGGAGATTTAATTTTATAATAAAAGTCTTAAAAATTTATTGCATTTAGGAAAACGGTCTATTTAAACTTTGGTTATTACAGAACATGGCGCTCTTGTCCTTAATAGTTAATTCTTGATTGCATTGAAAAAGAAAATAGGTAACTTAAAAGTTGATTCATCCGCCATGTTTATCACGTACCTATTTCACGCGTTTTTATTTATTTATTATATTTTTTATTTAATGTGCTCATGCTATTAATTACTTGTCACTGGCTGAAATACTGGCAAATCGCAAGTCTAGCCATTCCTTATGTTATTCCATCAAATTTCATTCATTTCGTAAAAAATAAAAACTTATAACGTTGACTTTAAATTTAGAGCGTCATCTAGTGTTTTCTATGGACTAGTATGCCTTCTCGTAAAGCCAAATCGTGCGCGAACAATTTTTTATCAATACCAAAACAAACTGTATTAACTCAAAAAGCACATTTTACAATGAAATGTCATCGACGACACGAGCGAATTAAGCAGCGTGGTCGCGTGGCTAGTTCAACAGGAATTCAATCTTGTCTATTGCCATACAGTATATTTTTAAATTTATGCGCTCGCTTGGAATCAAGGCGTATTACCTTTCATGTGGCTGTGCTCCACCAGTTTCGGTAAACTATAGCAGGTGCCAGCGACTTGCTTATATCTGTTCAATATCATTTAGGGTTGGCGCCTCGTCTCGCTGCCATTATTTCCAAATCTGTAGGCGTCAGGCGTCAGACAATTGATATTTCGTAAGCGAGTCAAATGTCATAAGATACCAAAGGTTATTTTTATCTACTTATTTGACAGGTGCTTTGAAATCAAACATTCCAAATATTACTTCGCAACTTTTTTAGGATATACATTTAAGGATTTCAAATTTGAAAAAATAATTACAGTTGTTTTTCTATTTAAAGTGGCAATGATGTAATAAAATATACACAAGTTTCAGATTCTTTTATACTTTAGCGGGAGGGAGCCCTATTTTAAAGGCATACGTTGACCCGCATTCGTTCCCGGTACATATCTGTCTACAACATTGTACGCCTGTTACACCACCATAGGATCATGTAATTGTTTATGGGATTTCACCATTCCATCTAAAAAGAGATAACTTACGAAATCTGTTGCAGACTTTTGTAATTTTATTGCGGCTTTATGTGCTACCATCAAACAGAGTTTTGGTTATAATTCAGTTTACTAAGCAATAACACAACTGCTCTTGCGTTATTTATTCTTGGAAAGATACTAAATGTCTCTACATTTTCGCACTGAAACAATATCAAGTAGCTCTGCCGTGTTTTATATGTAAGTGCCTAGGCACTATATTTGAGGTTGACTCTAGAGTCAACTACCTACAAATATTTGTAGGTTGACCTACAAATATTTGTAGGTATGATCAATGGTTAGTTTCTCAGGAGTCCATTAACCAATGTTATCCATCAAATGATGTTCGTTAGTCTCGCTAAAACTCAAAAACGCCTTGACCGATTTAAGTTTTTATTTGTTTTTTATTCGCTTAAAATTAAAAGTCTTAAAGTATTGTTGTTTCAATACTGAGTTAACTGTTAGAAAACGGAAACTAATATTAAAAAACATTGCTGCAAGACAGGGTAAGGTAGTTAGTTACTGAAGACATACATACATATACTCACGCCTGTATTCCATGGGGGTAGGCAGAGACTACGTTTGCTACACGCTACGATCCCGACATACCTCTTTCGCTTCATCCACAGTCATACATATTTTCATGCACTTCCGTCGGTTTAGAGTGCTAAGGACTTGACCTTTCTGGAAAAGACCGTTAATCTGGTCGCGAAAGGTCCTGAAGAGTTGTTAAAAATATTGTCTATTACTGTCTTTTAATGTTTTCAGCTTCCCTTTTCTTTACAACACTGCTAAAGATTGACTTAATATCTTTTAGTATTGAGAAGAGCTACAATTCATGGATGATTTACATAGCTTTTAAAATCACCTCTAGTATTGCTATTAAACACGAGGGTACTTAAGGCACTGCTGCACATTTTGTAACAAAAGAATTGAAGAGCCCTCTGTAATCGTTGTTACGAATAGAGCCATTGACGATAAGGGTGAAAATAGCACATTCGCAAAGGCCTTTGTTAAAAATTCGCCTTGTGAACTTATAGGGGTGGAAGAACCAAGGATGTAAATACATAAATCTATCTGAGGAATAAAAAAGCAGTGGGAGTCTAGTTGGTAGAACGCTAGCTTTGAACGTAAGGGATGCAAGTTCAAATCCCGGATCCGCTCCTCTGAGATTTTCATGTGCGAATGGACCTATTTTGTTCGAAAATAAAGAATTTGAATTTGAATGTAATTTTCATTAAAGATTACCACTTAATGACGTTGAAGGCAAACATCTTGAGGAAACCTACATCTATAGAAAGACGTGTAAAGTTCACCAACCTCCCTCGTTTTGAGGGGGATCGCGCTCGGTATAATGGCAAAAGGCTTCCTATATCATTGGGAGCAAAATTCATCAGTAAAATTATGGCTGCAGTGCACCCTTGTCAAACTCTTCGGGGAGTACATTCTTAATAATATGATAGTCGTCTTCTGAAAATCAACACTACCGTATCCAGGCTTTCGTATGTCCATGTCGCGATAGTCCATTCAAAATGCACCGAGGAACATACATCCTAAGTGGCATCCCACTGGGCCTAGCGTTATTCGACTGCACCTTTTTGTACCGAGCGTAGGTACCTGCTGGGCCGCTGACATGAATAACGAGTGCGATATTATACTGGTATTATTTAGTACGATCTGTTGTGTTGTAGTTTCGTAAGCTAACAAAACAACCCCATGAGACAAGGCGAGCATTTCGAATTTTTCAAGTAGTTGCTCTAAAATGAACTTTGGTCAATGTATATAAATAGGCGTTCTAACGCTAGGGCTAGGGCGCCAGGGCTAGCTCAATAAGTAAGCAGTAGTGATTTCTCGTGATTTATTAACCTACTTCAATAAATGAGGGCGTTCTTAATTCAAACCTCATTTTTTGATGTGGAGTTAAGATTTTAAAAACTAGCACAGATGAGCACATTGATCCTTGTAGTATAAGTGTGGAACTACCTCCACTGTAAGCCAAAACCCACCCCCTAGTCAACGCCCCTCCCCCCCCCCCCCCTAACTATGACGTCAATAGAGTACTAAGCATATAATCTTGTTTAGTGGGATTACCGAAAGCTGATTGTACCAAATACGAGCAATATTAAGCCTTTGTGTGGAAATAACTAGTACCTGATGCAAATTAATTTAGTTCGTTACAAAACCACTTAAATTGATACTAGCTTCCATCACGGTGATGACATCTCTTTTGACTATCTAAAATATTACTTATTTAGGGCCGTAACCAATTTTTTTTTTACAGAGATAATATAGCTATAGATTATTTTTTGGATGACCCAAATTTCAGTTAGATTCAAACTAATATTGGGACTATTGCTCTGTGAGCCCTATCCTTAATAAAAGGTGAACTCACATGAATGTTGAGACGCAAAGAGAAAATAAGATATTTTATTATATCGACGTTTAAAAGACGAATTGACTGAAGTGCCATTTATGTGACTTTGCACGAAACTCAGCACACAAGACGGAGAAAAATTCGCAGATTCGATATACGTAACTCCATATCGCCCAAAATGGCTCTTGAGTCATTTCAGCTTTTACCCGTCGTTTTAGAGTTTCCGATATCATTTAATTCGTCTATTACATTTTATAATCGTAACGCCCAATCTACGACACCTCGATCAACCACACCCAGTTAGTTTCATCAAGAAACAATTGATTGAATGTAGACGTCACAAGAATCCCGATGCTGACCTACGACAACGGAGAGTACGTTCACCTCAGCCGGCTCCCACTCGACACCACCCAGTTGCACCCCCTGCTGACGAGACTGCGCTGAAGTGCCATCGTCTCCGAGATAAAACTGGCGCACAAAGACTCAAGTGCCCTTGGCGTACGCGATTCTATTTTTAAAATTGTGAGGACATGCATTTTTCGATGCAATGCACTTTTCGCGTATTGGAAACGAACTTCGCTACTTCAGATGGCTTTGTCTCTTGCCAAGTGGAGATTACTGTTCACTGCTTTCTACGGACGCCTAAACATGGTACTAATTTTGGTTGCACCAAACCGAACAATACTAACTCTGTCAAAAAATGTAGAATCTTAAGTACGTTAAAGTAAACAATAGTTTAACATAAAAAGGTAAGAAAATTAAAACGTTATTACTGAAAATTATAATTAATGATACAGAATTTTAAAGGCACAAGAATAGTTGCACTTAGACAAAAGCTTCAATAGATGTTTTGAAATTTGTGTGACAAGCAGTCACCGTTAATTAAACTAACCCAATAGTGTGGTTTAAAGTCTTTGGTTTAGGAGTTCTAACAGAGATCGCAAAGACACTAAGGCTTGTAAATCGTTATATTATTCCAAGCCAAACAAATTGTGTCAGCCCAGACACGATTGTAGAATACAAGTTCAGTATAGACGTCGCAAAGGCAACGCTTATATACAACGTTTCCGTTCTATTTACACATATTGTGTGTAGCTAATGAATTCACATCGTATACAGTTGCAGATCAAAAGATACTCACGTCCGTGTCTCGAGCTGCAAACATAAAATGTAAATAAGTCAAAGAAATACCACTCTTATTTAGAAAAGCAATAGAAACTATAAATACTAACGCCAATCATGCGATTGAATCCTTTTATGCAGCTGAGATTATAGAAAACGAAGTTTATTCCTTTGACACTAAAGCTAAATAGACTGCACATTGTGTTTTCTTATGTAAATTAAAGCGGCGAGGACTATTTGCTATCGGGCTATTATTCATAGATAAGCGAGATGTATACCTTTCATTTATCTATAAATACGATGTCGCTTGAAAATCGTTAATAGAAACTGGAATTTCAAATATTTATATCCTACTATCTAATGTTCGCAATAAAAGCCTATCTTAGTGCAATCGTAGTTTGCCATTAACAGCAACGGAATTGAGTATGCACCTTGATTTTCAATCTTCACGATTGTATTGGTTTGAAATACGTCATGTTATTTATTTTCTCAGTTACCTAATTTTTTACTGCAAGTAATTCCAACCAAATCAAATAATCATCTTGATAAATAGTTTCATACACCTTGAAATTGGATTCAAGTATAGAGTCCCAAGGATTTTAATACACGGCTGATTGTATATGCAACACGTCTTCTTGGCTTCCGCTGCGCCGGCGCCGGCCCCCAGGCCTGACACTGACCCATTCCCACGCGAAAGCAACACCAGTAAGCGCGTTATTTACGCTTGCAATTATTGTAATACTTGTCAATGATAATTCCGTGGAGTTTGATGAGAGAAAGACTAGTGCTACTGCAATCACCTCAGATTAGTTAAGTGTCTCGGACACTGTTCTACTAGCAGCTAGCTAGCAGATTATTAATTAATTTTATACCCTGTGTTCTGGATATATCTGTCACAAAACTGGGGTACTGGTCATTAACATAAGTAGGTTTATTAATACCCTCTGTAATAAATTAACCCCAAGTTTACTGCGACCCAATAGAATATTTCGTGTAGCTAATAATTACATAGCTTTATGCGTTTGGAGAATTACTTTCAATCTATTTGCTAAGGTGATTGCATACTTCTCTACACTTATAAATAATAATTTAGAGAAATCAATCATCACAAATGATACTGTGACAATAATCTGATTAACACTGTCCACATCTGCATAAAATTCAGGTCATTTATACTTATTTGCAATTTCAGCTTGATACTTGTCACCGAGTATACTATGTTCGTTAATCGCATTAAATACATACCTCTGGCTTTGTATGGCTTGGTGACGCCACGTGTGGCGTTGGTATGTATGTACCAATCGACACATGACATTTCATTTAATTTGCGATGTCAAATGAGATTTTATTAATTTCATCTATACCCTAGTATCCATTTGTGTCCTTACGTTCATCATCTGATTGGTATTTTGTATCTTTACAGGTATGTTGGGGTCTGTCTCCTGAAGCATTTTTATTATTGAGATCAGGAGTAGGTAAGTAATAATCAGGATCATGAGTAGGTAATATAAACCGGATGTGACAAGACACAATGTGAGGATACGTAAATTGTGTATCTTTTACTTGTATGAATCATGAAAATGTGATAATCCGTGGCATAAGCCTTGTCTTGGTACGTGCCAGATTTACTGTTTTCCCAGACTTGATTCGATGGAATTAATTTCAGTTTTTAGGGTTCCGTACCCAAAGGGTAAAACGGGAACCCTATTACTGAGACTTCGCTGTCCGTCCGTCCGTCCGTCTGTCACCAGGATGTATCTCATGAACCGTGATAGCTAGACTTGAAATTTTCACAGATGATGTATTTCTGTTGCCGCTATAACAACAAATATTAAAAAACAGAATAAAATAAATATTTAAGGGGGCGCCCATACAATAAACGTGATTTTTTTGCCGTTTTTATAGATAATGGTACGGAACCCTTCGTGTGCGAGTCCGACTCACACTTGGCCGGTTTTTTTTTACACATAACATTGTTTACTCAAGGAAATTTAGTACAAACGTATATAGTTATGTTGTGACTATCTCAAGCTCCATTTATATATTCACCAGTGATCCTTTATCAGCCTGAATCATTGAAACCTAATGGGCAGACTCATTCATCATGTATTTCTATGCATCGTCATTATTGTTGTAACGAATCTCATTCATTCTCTGCGCTCTACTTCAGAAATAGTTGAAAATGTATCGCGAGGCGTCAGATCTCTCAGATCTCTTATTTTAGAACCCTCGTCCAATCCGCAACGGAGAAAATTACAATAATTTTTCGAATGTTTACATGTTTACAAGTAACCTTGGCAGCGGGCTTACCGTTTAACGAATGTGAACAATTTAAAATCACGTGAAATATTAAACATTAAGATTCTGGGAACATTATTTAAGTGAATTCCGTGTCCATTGATGTAAACATTCGCGCATGCGTGCACCACGGACCGCGCCGCGCCGCAACGTCTACGCAACACCCTATATTTATCCTCTCAAGGGTTTCCTGCTGGAAATGTTTATTAATTTATATCTATATGTTGTCCGTTTGTTTACGCACACACCACGTGGCGGGGCCAATGAACTCAGATGATATTTTTACTTCTTTCTTCTTTTGTGAAATTTCTTTGAGCGTGTATTTTGGATTTTCCTGACGCTATGGAATATTCCGCTATTTTCATATTAATTAATTGCCTGTTCACTATTTGTTATACAGTATCAATATTTGGAGCTTTATTATCGTGGCCTCGTTTGTTTTAATCACTAGAATCTACTGTCATTATTTTTGTTTTGACCTTAAATTGTCAATCACTGGAGCTCGTCTCATGTAATCAACATTTTTATTTCTTGGTAATTTGACTGTATATCGTTTTCGGTGTCCTTACCCTCTTTAGACTTGATGAAGCTTAAGATATTTGCACAACAAGTTGTGTTAGTGATTATTAGATTACATTACGTTATTATTACTATACACTCGTAAAAACGTTTGAAAATAGCTATCTCGATCAATGCTGTAAGGATGATTTTCGCTCGTTTTCTTGCCCCAAGCCACAAGGTACATACGACGTGCATGGCAAAACTAATTATTTTATAATTTGTAGCCCTGTCAAGGGACCCGATGGTTCTCCGGTCTACACGTACTACTTTCTATTTAATGGATATCTCTAACCCGTCAAACTTGCTGTCCTTGTCAAGTCCGACCTCGATCTTGTACAGTTTAACATTGTACGCTTCTGTGAAAACTAATAGTCTAGGTTTTTACGACCTATATGATCGTCTAGCTAGAGGTTTGAGCTCGTCCCACTACAACGTCATCAATAGCATAAGCGGTTGTGAAGGCAAGACTTAAGTTTAGTATGCGCTGTATCAATTTTTACTTTTTCTATGAATGAGAAAGAGACTTGATGCGACATATCCCATGACATAAGTCTTATCTTAGCGCACGTGATAGCAAAAAGATTGATTATATACCGGTTGGCAAATTTCAGAAAAAAAATGTATATTTTCAAAGGTCTGTGTTACTGGATTTGTCTCCGGGATATTTACCAATACGTATACAATTACTATGCTATGCTATGTTTACGATTTTAAAGTTAACGTTTGTTATGTGAAGTTTTTATTTACGATTTGATTTGGATTATTAATTATTACAATTAACTGAATCACGACCATCTGGTCGTACTATAAATATTAATCGTAAGCAATAAGTATAAAACTTAATGAGATATGCAATCTTGATGATGTATTTATTTCCAAAAAATCTCTTAGTAATCGCCTCAATGTTTTGTGACATAAGAAACTAATAATTAAATTGTATGCCGGTTCCATTAGACTCGACGTCTGTCACATTTTCAAATTGTCAATTAAGGTGTGTCTCGACAGCATCAAGGATTAGTAGATTAGAATCATAATGGTACAGTTATTAAGTCGTAATTAGCAAATTAAAAGATTTGACTTGACTCACGAGATTCGTCAAAATACTATCTTACTGCGTTTCTATGGTTATCGTCTCTAGTTGAATAGGCACGGTTCGATTTAAGTGTTCAAGTCTTTAGAGGCCATTTTAAAGCGCAACAATTCTATTTCACGCTTCACAATGTTGCGACATACCTCAATTTTCCCATGACCACACACAATCATTACTTTACACATTTCCATTGTCAAATTCTCATACCATAAATTACTTTTAACACACACACATTTTAAAATCAACCTTATTTGAATACGTGTGGTGTTTATTATGAAATGAGTGATGGTGGAAGTAATTATGCAGCAAATTTGGAGTAATTTTAGGAGTGAGTTGTGTGTTGAAACGCACGTATTTTGTAAGGGATACACTCATAGCTTCGTGTTTAGTAATAGCGGCTTTTCGTTTTGTTGGTTACGTAATTAAGGTTTCACTTTTGTTGATAAAACTGAAACTAGTTAGAAGGTCATTGGTATCGAATTTTTTGGCATCAAACTTCACAACAACTTAAACGTAGCGTATTGCTGTCTTTCTTAAAGCCATAATGTTGGAGCAAGACGGCTTTATTATTAGTGCTGCCAATTCAGTTGTAGCTTGTAAAGTAGCAGTGGTAGCCGAGTGGTCGAACGCACGCCTTGCAATCGAAGTGTGCAGGTTCAAACCCCAGCTCGCACCTCTAGGATTTATGTGCGAATCTCATTTTCATTCGAGATTATCACTTGCTATAAAACGGTGAAGGAAAACATCGTAAGGAAACCTGCACGTCTGAGGGAACTTGACTAGTTTTCGATAGATGTGTGAAGTCTGCCAACCCGCACTAGGCCAGGGTGGTGGAATATGGCCCGAATCCCCCTCGCATTGAGGGGAGGCCCGTGCCCAGCAGTGGGACATTAAAAGGGTTGTAGTAGTAGTAGCAGTAATAGTTTGTATGCAACAGAATCAACATCATTGTCTAATTCAAGATAAATAGGTAAAGATTCTATGCCAATTCCATACTAATATTTACTTTACTGTAGGCAAAGACTGAGGATCTCCAATTGACGTAGACTATTACTATAATGATCAGCTTTATATAATAAGTTGTGTTGTTCTGACACTATTTGGTGGCTGTCCTTTTCATTGTCATAATATATGAGCAAGACAACGATATGTAAGATTCATCGTAGTTTATTAACAACAGAATAGTTGAAACAAAATACATGGGTATTATTGTCACAGTATGCAAAATATATAGGTAATATATGCAAGACCGTGCCTTATCTCATAGATCCTATAAATACATGTGTCTGCATTGCTGCATGTGTAATAAATTTAGGACCTTTGCTGTCAATCAGAGATCAATGTCAAGTGTTCAGTAACGCGTAAGATATTGTACAGACCAAGCAACGCAGATAGAGCAAAGATAACGTTAATGAAATAATAAGCTCTGCGCAAAGAAATAGACGCGTCCAAACGCGTATGGACAATTTTATCCCAATACCAAAATTAACTATGTTAACTCATAAAAGAAGCACATTTTTCAACGAAATATCATCGTTAGTTTACACAATACAAAAAAATTATAGACTGTGAAAACACTGATGTGCTCCAAACCATTTCATTAGAAAGTCAATAATACGATGATGGTTTAAACCCACTAAACAATGCATTAAGCACATTCGGTCCATTGACAAAGCAACCATGGAGTTTCTTGCCCATTTTTCTCCATAGGAAATGCATTCCGAATGGGTGGTAGAGCTACTATTTTTACTATTTATTGACGATTCATAAGTGCCTGTATTGGTTTATATGAACAAAAAATATTCTGATTCTGATTCTGATACGTGAAGTCCATTTCTAACTATTCTCATATAAAAAAAATTGCGTAGAAGCACACGCCGGGTATCCGCTAGTCGCCTATAAAGTTGAAAATGCTCTGCTCACAAACTTGGGAGACATTCAATATACATATCTAGTAACAGCTTTAAGTTTTAATGTGTTTGCTAACAGTATGTCGGAAATCTCAAAACTGGAATGTTGAAACGTGACGCCATAAAAACCTCGCAAAAACCTAAGGGCACTTATCGAAAAACATCATTAGAATTGATTAGCTTTTTTTCACGTCGACATTTCTCATTCTTTACGTAGGGCTACCAAGTCTTTGTCTTTAATAGCTCGGTTCAAAGACTTTGTATTAGTCTTGCTTAAGGTCATAGAAGGGATTTCGAATTCGATTCAATATTGCAAACGGATTCAGAAACTTTAAACGTCTGGATTTTTGCCAATTTTGAACTTATTTTGAAAGTTATTGTAACTGAAATAAATGTTTTAAAATTATTATTGAAAATATTCTCTGTTAACTCTATCAATAGAGACTTTGGAAAGATTAATATTATATTAACTGAAGTATTTATACCTTTTAAGATTATCAGTGGCTTTTAAACTAATTCTGTCAGGGAAGTGTTGTTTTTATATTTTTTTACTGACAACCCTGTCAATCTGTTGATGGTGATAGATCGCCATGAATCAGGGTGTCAATGAACTCTATACAATGGTGTTCCACGGTGTTCCACGGTGTACGTACATGTTATTTGGCATGTATGGTGTTTGATTTATTAGTACGTATGATGTAATTTTATGGCTAGTTGGGACTTGGGAGATGGCTGTGTTGTGATTTGTAAGATTTATTGAAAGGGATTTTTTATGTGTAGGATATAAAACGATTGTTGGAAAGATGTTGCAATTGCTTGTATGCTTGCATTCAGAATGTAGTTGATAAATTTCAACGAAAGGGTATATTCAAACCTACAAGCACTAAATGGTAATGGTGTGGAATGACGTCATAGTGCATATAAAAATATCATTCAACTCCTTTTAGCAACTCATTATATTTTTATCTTCGATCATTATGACAGTTTTTATTAAGTTAGGTCGCTCACTGCAAATTTATATAAATTATTCAAACAACTCCAAAACAAAAGCAGATATAAAATGGTTTAGTAGGTAAGGTACCTACGAGAAATTAAAATACCGATTTTTCGTAAACTAAACGTTTAAAATTCGAATGCTTTAGATCTACACCAATTACTAACTTTCATGTTCGAAGTCGAACTCATAAAAGATTCAATGAATCGACCAAACAGAATACCGGACGTTCAGTAGTTAAATGCAAAACAATCTTGAAACAACAAAGTCAAATCATTTATTATGTGTAGGCCAATGAGGGCACTTACAAATTGTCAAGTTTACTTTTTTTTTTCTTATATACTACTACCTACTACCGGATCAAAACGCGACCTCAACTGAGTAGATCCGGCAGGAAACTCAGTGGGCTGATCATTTTTTTAAATCGCAAGTACAAATACACAGGTACATATAGCTCCTTTAAAGCTGCAAAATATGTAATCTAATCTGAAATCCTTCCAAATCTCGAAAGCACAAATCAGAAATCATAAAATTGAAATCTTATTGAACACGCGCTTCAGCGGCCACAAATCAAAGTTTGTTATTTATAAAACAATTTCAAGCGATTTTCCGTTTCATAACTGCGACAATAGCCTATCATTCGCGAGCGCTGCTCCCGCGTCGGTGACGCAACCCTGCATTAGGGTTGCCAGCCTTGCCACGTTCAATAGTGAGTGAGAATTAAGACTTGGATAAATAAATACTAACCTCTTTCAATTGTGGTTGGTAGAGTATTTTCTTTATTTCTCACTCTTCAGCCACTTTGTTATTATAACATGACAATAATTCAATTCCGACGTCTATATCGAGGGGTGAAAGGCTATTTGACTTAAACGACATTTTTATATTTACAGAAGAGTATACTCATCAAAACCCTCTAAAGAAGATATCCCAAATTTCTTCAATAATAAGAAATGAAGCGAAAACCCAAGAAATACTTAACTAAAAAGAAGAAAGATATGACAGAGACAGAGACACATGGTTTTCTTTAGAGGAGGCCTTCACCTTCACTTGAGGAGGGGTTCATGCAAACAAACTTCTATATCATGTAAACATTATTTAAACACCTAGATTTGAACATTATTATAACATTATTATTCTTTCTAAAAACTACGCATGTATACTACTTTTTCTTTAGCATGAAATAAAAGGCTTATTATTATATTATTATATACTCATTCGACGCGGAAAACATGGCTGATTCAAAATATGTCAATATCGCCCAATAGTGTCGCTCCTTTCACCCCTCGATATAAATGAAGGGACTTTCCTAAAATATAAATCAATCAAGTTTTTTTTAATGAGTGTAGTTACTGTACCAACATATCTAAATAGGCAATAAAATAGGTACAAGTAAGTTTCATTATCCCCCTCGCATTGAGGGAAGGCCCGTACCCAGCAGTGGGACGTTAAAAAGCTGTAGTTAGTAGTTAGTTAAGTTTCGATAATTCTAAAAATGTAATAAAGTCGCTACTATGTTACATTTTAAGAATTTAGTTTCGCTAAATCTGACAACCCTATACGAAAAGCGGCGCGGGCGCAATTACGCTACACTGTAATCGAGGGAAACGGTTAAACGACAGATTCAATACGGTTAAAATATCGGAAGTTAGCGACTAAACAATGTAGTTATTTGTCTGACATGAAACGTGGAGCGGTTTATGTAGAATTGAGTGGTTCTGTGCCATAGGGCCTGGCGGTAAAGGTAATTTACAATTGGTGTGGCTTTCCCTTACGTAAAGTAAAAATACTATTGACTTTCCATTAGGTAAAATAGAAAAAAAATTACCCTAAGGCTTTGAAACAAAAAATCTGAAAGTTCCCCCCAATTTTATGCAAAGCAAGTTTGAAAAAAAAACAAAAGATAGGTGATTGAAGTTTATAGAAGTTTAACCCTCATACTCGCACGTAATATTATAATTTTGTTTAAAGGTTCATTGGGGTTGACTTATCTCAATCGGATAAAAATGATAAAAAAATTTAGGGAAGTGTGAGAGTTAATCTTTATTTCTATTTCGATTAGTTGACCAGTAGGCCTAGCATGACCGCGTAGACATAAGTTTTATCTGTTTCAACTGTCACATTTGTCGAGAAAATGACGTCACTTCAAGCTTTTTGTACTGGACATGGCCCGGTGTGACGTAATTTTCTGGACAAATCTGACAGTTGAAAGAGATAATACTTATGTCTACGCGGTCATGGCTACAGAGGCCTTATTGTTTGCATACATTTTACATTCTGATGCATGCGAACATAACAGTAGTCAGTTATAATAAAATGGTTCTCGAAAAAAAAAGTTTCTAAGAAATGTAAACATGAAAATGTAAAGTGTTAAATCCAGAGACACTTCCTTTGCGGTGTCATATAACCGCAACCTTTGTTCTCGGAAATCAGAACATTAACATTATGAACGGTTTCGCCTTCAACTTGAACTTTACACAACTTTTTTGTTTGGCATTCACAATAATGCCGACACATTGCATTCATGTCATATCTATGATCCACGGTAAAATAATCGTCATAATTTTACCTTTACCTATTTTTTTACAAAATGTTCCATCACTTGTTTACGTAACTTTAAAATAAGTGTGATACATTTAAATGTCGACCATTCAAAGACTAGGGATGTAGCTTAACATGTTCGTAGTTCGATGGAACTCAGTTTTATTCAGATTAAATAGGTAATGTGACGACGGCTTGGTCTAGTAAACCTCTCGGCTCCCTGTACTGAGTAGTTGCAGGTTCGATTCCGGTCAGTAGCAATTTTCGTAAATGATCTTTTCGGAATTTGTTTCGGGGTGTTACTAGGATCGCCCCAAGCCCATTGTATGGTGACCATAGTACACGCTTAGTTCGGCATTATACGAGAAGTATGTGTTTGTCTGACAATATTTATATTTGTAATGTACTTAATTAATACCTATTAGTTATATATGCCTGTGTATTCGAAATAAGTTTTGGCGATTTAAAATAAATATCAGCCGGATCTCTTGCCGGATCTTCTCAGTTGAGGTCGCGTTTCGATCCGGTAGTAGTATATAAAAAAAAAAAAACACATTGGCCTGCTTCATGACAACATTATAAGCCTACTTCATTATGTTTCTGAAATGTATCCGGCAAGCTAAACTACACTAATGAAAATGTATATATATTTTTAAGTTTCTCATATCTTAAGTGAACTATGAAAGTTTTTTTTGAGAAATTTTTATTTGTTTTATTTATTTTTATTTATTTATTCAAAACTCATTTGCAATATCCTTACAGATAAATCCAATGAGATATTGCAAGCAAAATGATTATTAATGTAACAATATAAATATTATTTACCCCTTAAACAGGGAGAAACAAAAGAGATAAAAAAAAAACAATTAATAAAAAACAATAACAATAGATTTTACACATTAGGTATGTTTACAATACACCTATAAATAAATTAATTAAACCGAAATTCGACAATTTGTAAGTACCCCCATGGGCCTATACATAATAAATTATTTGACTTTTATTAATTCGGCCTGGGGCCCAACTTTTGAATCGTCGATTATTTGAAATTCGAATATGAAATTTTAAATCGAATCACAATCGAATGATCGAAAGTCACAATCCCAAACTTAGTGTTATATGATCGACATATTTCTTCTTGAACATCTAAACGCCTATTAGAACAAGTACATCAAACAATTTTTTTATAGAATATCATCAGTTTTATGACACTCTCCCGTCTCGTCAGTTGCACAACGGCATTCTTAAAACCTTTTGTTGAACATAAAAAACACGTGTTACAATTTTTATTGCCTCTCAATGTATACCTATTAGTGTTGTTATAACTAAATATCGATAAGTATTCAATTAAGTAGTCGATAAACAACTTTTGGCGCCAATTTACGTTGTCCGATCGTAATTGTACTTGATTAAGTAATTTTGCTCAAGGTATCATTTTGGCCCTTAATGGCGAGGTAATAACTGCGCTCTGCATTCGTTTTTATGTCGTAACTGTTGTTTTCTGGAATTTATTATTGAAGACACAAACTACCGTAATATTTACGCATCAAGCAATGATGATTTTATTGGCCTTTAATTCAAGGCACTTATTGCACAATTTGAAATGAACGAATTGTATTGTCGCTGCAACTCGTAGTGGTTAACTTTGTCCAATTAAATGTTACCATACAATTTAGACTAGGAGTATGATAATAATGTACTTAATTACTTAACGTAGCCACGGTAAATATATTAAAAATATAATATAGGACAGTATTCATCGATAAAGTAATTTGACAAAATCGAAATGATTACCATCCATAAAATTTTAATGATGCTGATAATGTCAAATGATCGAATTAAGAGGTGGCAGGTAAATCAAAAGTTAATTTCGAATGTCATGATCAAACCACCGATCAGCCTTTGAATATAAAGGGCAGGATCCGATGAGAAACTTCTGATACAGTAATGACTAACATCACGGTTCATAATTTAAATATAAATAAATACATCATCACGCCTGTATTCCCCGATGGGGTAGGCAGAGGTGCACTGCAGTGCGCCCACACTTCGCCGATGTATTTTGGTCCCAATGTAATAGGGGGCGAGCCTATTGCCATTATACCGGGCACATTCCCCCTCAATACGAGGGAGATTTGGGCCATAGTCCACCACGCTGGCCCAATGCGGGTTGGTGAACTTCACACGCTATAGAAAGCTATAGACGTGCAGGTTTCCTCACGATGTTTACCTTCACCGTTCAGCAAGTGGTAATCATTGTTGAAAATGATATTCGCACATGAAAATTATCTCAGAGGTGCGGGCCTGGGATTTGAACTTGCACCCCTTACGTTCAAGGCGGGCGTTCTTGCTGTGGTAGCCTCGCGGGCAATTAATATATAATTAAAATAAATAATTTAAAAAATATCAGTCCCTTCAATCTCCGTTATAATTAAAATATTTTTAACATGCTATGAAAAATAACTTATTCGATGTCGATTCATGTGTCGAACGTCCCTAATTTATTCTTTAATTCAAAATACTCCATGAGGTTAACTTATGAAGAGACTTAATCTTCTTACGACCTAGTTGGATGGTATATGATGTTTTCGATTAGAGTCTCACTTGAGTAGTGGTTGATCATCGGAAATCGCCGCACCGTGTAGGGTAAAAGGCACAACTGACGCACTTATCCAACCTACTTTCCAGCTTTGAAGTGCAACAAGCGATAAGCGTAAGCGACATCAATAAAATTTATGTGATAAAATCAGACGGCGTCAAAATTTCCTCTTACCATCGAAGATATTTCGTTGGAAAATGTTCCTCATATATGAAAAAATACAGTTCGTTTTGGTAATATTAAAAAAATGGTGACGCGTGATTTGACGCTTCGTCAGCGCAGAGATTTAAATCGCAATGTAATTCCTGCTACTGTTAACTTTAATTCCTAGATCTACAGGATCGCCTGGATCCACAGAGTGGTAGTCAATTAAGACGCCGAGGTTTGACACTAAATAAGTTTTCGGTAAAAGCTTAATTGTCTTGGAACCCGAACGAACAATGTAGAAATGGACAAATATTATTAATATTCTCCTAAGGGATTTTATTTTCAAATCACGTTTTCTTGTCATTTGTACCACTGAAGGTAAGGCGCGTTCTTGTCGCTACCGATTGATAGAGTCGATTAGCTTTCTATTATAACCTACCCGCCCACTTGCTAGCTGCGCTTCACGTCCAATAAACAAGCGTTTATGAACAAAACCTTTACATTGTGTCTTAGAAATCCCAAGTAAAAGTTTTACTTAGTATTGCTCAAATCGAACTTTGTCTGTCCTGAGTCTTGTATTTTCGAAAAACCTAGACCACTCAAAACAAAACCAAATCAATTTGTTTTTTTAAGAAAAGAAGACGATTGTCATTTTGAATTTTTGTATAAACATTGAATAGAAGACATGCAGAATTTAAGATACAATATTCATTGAAATTTTGATTTATTGGGACTTTTAGTTTAATAAATGTCAATAAAAACTAGTGAAAGCTGAGACCAAGAAGGGAACACTAGTATAACTCTAATGGGAATTTATTTGTTTTCTGTATTTATCAGAAACACAATTGCATTCCAACTAAACAGCAGGTTACTAGTGCTCAAATTAAACAAGGGGCGTATATAACTACCAAAAGCTTAAGCCTACTAATATTTGTATTTTTTAATTCAGCCCCCAAATTTAGTATTAGTATTTTATGTATATAATAGTAATCTCCTTCGCAGATACTTTGAATGGATCTTCCTTAACAACACCACAATAGGGTGATCTGAGATTGCTTTTTCTCTAGTCCTCTTTAGGGTATAGTCTTGCATAGCTCATCCTCAACTTGTAAAGACATCTAAACATGCCTTTAAATGATTTTGTCAATCAGAAAAAAATCTTTTTACATTTCTTACTAGTAGTCTTATCAATCTAGCACTCACATAACTAAATAATACTCTCAACATAAATATATAGGGTGATAGACCCAGTAAATGTCAGCATCCCAACATTTTGCAATCAAACAAGTTGCAAAAACAATTATTATCTCACACAGTTTCTCTAGAAATCCCGCACCTGGTTTCGCCTGTCAGTCCATCCATCAATCAGGTTCTAAGTTGCTGGCAATTGCCGGTATCCACGGCCGGCGTATGTGGGAAATTTACACCTGACTTTGGACTTTAGTGACGTCTGCATAGAATAGACTTTTATGTGTTTAGTCAACATATGGTTAGGGTTGGTAGACTTATAAAAATATGAGTTAGAGTATTAATCAATACACGTTTTGTTTAAAATTCATTAAATAATCGTAATGTTTTGAATAAATATTGTACATTTGAAGTGATATATGTAAAATCTAATTGAAGGAGATGTGTCGTCATAGACATCTTCTTTATCAAAGATTTAGCTAGTTAATTTCGTATTTGAATCAATGCCTAACTTTATATATTTTTATAATAAATACCACTAAAACCTGTGACAACCCTACGATCATAGATAGGTAAAGAAACAAATCACTATGAGCACGTGACGATAGTTGGTACTTTTACCTTATTTGCCGAGTATAGTGAGGTCGTAAATGTTGGTCGGGATTTGTTCAGCTGGCGGTCAATACATTACGTTGAATACTAATGTTATATAACTTTATTTAACTGTGAAAATAATGTTTCTTTTGGTATAAATAATATGCCTAGCCTAGGTGATTACATTTTGTTTTTATAAATAAATATAAGAACTTGAATTGGATACTTAGGAATACCAGATATGAAAATGTTCCTACAAAAACAAATTATATTCTGGTAGGTCTATTAGGAAATTATCTAAGTTACCTACCAGAAAAAATATAACACAAGATTCAGAACATTTGAAAACTTTTACATAATTATCTGTAAGCTTTACATATTTTTACACTTCTTCTAAAAAAATGTATATATACGAGTTAAAGCTAAAAAAAAAATTGCGAGCACTGACGGACCGAACAATTTCACAAACGCATCTATTGAAAAAATAAAAAAAAATTATACGCGTCGAATTGAGAACCTCCTCCTTTTTTTCGTCGGTTAAAAATACATTAGTACAAATAAAAAATCGGTATTGTCATAGATATTCTTATGCCATTACCATCAAATTTCACTGAAATAATAAGCTATACTTCATCGTCCATTTAATAATCACCTTCAGTTGAACAACTTCAAAGGCTAATCAACGTGTCCGGCCTACACATACAGGTGTATCAGAAGTCCGAAATAATATTTTGGATACATATACGGTAGCTGATATGTAGATGCTTAGTGAAGGCAGACTATACCTAACTATCATAGTTTCTGAGTTACAGACCGTTGAATATTTACCACAGGTATCTTGTGTGGCCTTAGGGCACTTCCATAGCCCTATTTAACAGCACAAAGTACATCAACGAGAGGCGCCTACTAATATTCAGAAAACAGAACTTGAAAATTTCGCTTAGGACTAAAGATATTTTATAATTGGCGGCGAAAGAAAAGTTTAAAAATCATGATCTAGTTTCGATAAAAATTTATACCATTCAATTGTTTTTTTTTTATTCAATTATCATTTAAATACATGGGTATTAAATTATTTCAAAATATTTCATGACATACAGAAGCCACTGAGGTTTTAAACAATGTTGAAATGACTTACAGTCATCAAGATAGAGGTAAAGTAATATAAGTAAATTGTAAACCCGGATAATGATGCAAACGGCCAAGTATTATTTCGGATTTGTGAAACACCCTGTATAACCCAAGTTAAGCATCGCACTAATGTGTCTATCCTTAACTCCTAGCTGGTGTAATGAAGACATTAAGAATCTTGCCCATTTTCGGTGTCTCTGTGTAGGTATCGCAAGAATCAATATAAATATTCAGTAGGGATTCCGCTGTGTAGGCTGAACCACTGTACAGTTTGAGAGCAGAAGGTCGATTATATGTTACCTTTATTGAGATGTCAAGGGCCCTAAAGTGTTGTTCCCATACTTACTGTAATTTTTTGAGATTTCGTACTATGTTTACAGTGTACTTTGTGTACAGTGTCAAAAACTGAATGTAATATTAAAAAAAATATTGCCAGGCAAGTGGTAGGTAGTATAAAAACCGGCCAAGTGCGAGTCGGACTCGCGCACGAAGGGTTCCGTACCATTATCTAAAAAAACGGCAAAAAAATCACGTTTGTTGTATGGGAGCTTAAATATTTATTTTATTCTGTTTTTTAGTATTTGTTGTTATAGCGGCAACAGAAATACATAATCTGTGAAAATTTCAACTCTCTAACTATCACGGTTCATGAGATACAGCCTGGTGACAGACGGACGGACGGACAGCGAAGTCTCAGTAATAGGGTTCCCGTTTTACCCTTTGGGTACGGAACCCTAAAAACAGACGTCAAAACTCAAGGTGCAATGAAAAGCAGTGCAAGGTGCAACTTTATTATTTTATTTCATTTGGAGTAGGTGCTAATCTACCTCGACACTACGTGAGGGCTGGGTAGTAGTATTGTAGCAAGTTCAGTTACTGTCTAAACTTTAGACTCTAAAGTATTATTTACTTTAAATCAAGTCCTTTTACCATTACATTCATTCGGGTTGCCTATTTAATAAAATCATGTAGATATTGAAATAAAACTATTTTACGGATTTTATCGCGTTTATTTACTATTTTATTTTCCCGACGTTTCGGCTGCTTTACAGCAACCATGGTCACGGGGGGAATCCGTAAAATAGTTTTATTTCAATGTATAGTATTCGCGTAAATATAAGAAAACATTTTTGTTAATTTTGATGAGTCCTAAATAGGAATTGTAAAAAAAATCATACATGTTATTGCAAGGTTTCTTTAAATCTAATAAAACAGTCATTGTCCGGACTTAAACTTCTGAGCAGTCCTCAACTTAAGCTGCGTCGCCATATGGTCTGAAACCTATAAATTGTGTAAGTGGTTAGCAATAATCATTTCGCATGTGATAAATAAAACTACAACTTATACCTACATAATATTATTTATAGCTAATTATTATCTAACACAAAAAAAATGTAATGATATTTTTTAGGACTCCGTACCCAAAGGGTAAAACGGGAACCCTATTACTAAGACTTCGCTGTCCGACCGCCCGTGCGTCCGTCTGTCACCAGGCTGTATCTCATGAACCGTGATAATAAGAGAGTTGAAATTTTTACAGATGATGTATTTCTGTTGCCGCTATAACAACAAATACAAAATACAGAATAAAATAAATATTTAAGGGGGCTCCCATACAACAAACGTGATTTTTTTGCCGTTTATATAGATAATGGTACGGGACCCTTCGTGCGCGGGTCCGACTCGCACTTGGCCGGTTTTTTTAATATAAATCTCAATGCTCTTTTATCTTAAATCAAAAAGTAAGAAACACCTTTCTCACGTCGGTACATTTAGACACACAGACAGACAGTTTTGAAACGTATAAATAAAACAAAATTTTTTTTGCTTGAAATATAAAAAGAAGGAAGTCGCATTCATATCAAATGATCATATAGATTAATCCGTCCTGTTGACAGTGTTCAAATTTTCTTCAAGAAAAACATAAATAACAATTCCGGCGCCATTGATAGTGTTCGTCTAGTCACAAATTGGTAAAACAAACACGAATAGATGTAATTCTTGGCAATAGTGTCAACATTTTAGTAAAATATTTGGTGTAAATCCTCCGTTATTTTTTTTTGTGAATAAACTTTCAAATTTGCAATAATTTTACGTTGTCATAGCGGCCAATTTTCAATTCATAGGTATTATTAGATATCGGTATTATGTAAGATGCAAATTTATATTATTATATACATAAATTTAATGTAAGTCAAAGCTAAGAATATAGATAGGTATTTAAGTTATGTAACTAACTAATTGGAATTATTTTTACTCATTACTTACTACTAATAAAATACTTTACGTATTTTCAGCAAACTACAGATGAACTAAATTTAAAAATATTGCTGTCTCCATTACGTCCCAGAGAATAACGACAACAGAAACAGGGGCCTTACCACCAACCCTTAAGTATTGTTGTTTCAATAGTAATTACTGTCAAATTTTGACATATTTTGTAGGTACTGAATAATTGGTCAAAAACTGAACGTAATATTAAAAATATTGTAGCAATACAGTAGTTGTAGCATGAGCACCAAGACTAGACTTATGTCACAGAATATGTTGAATATATCTCTTTCTCTCGTATGAAATAAGACAGAGAGTGACCGAGCGAATCCGTGACAGAGGTCTTGTCTTGACATGCGTGCTAACACCACTGGTGGTGGTAAGGGGGCATTGCCATTATTAAACATAGTTTTAGCAGATTTTTAGTTTTTTTGGCAGCTGTGGCAGTATAAAGACATCTTTTTCCACTTAAAAAAAAACATAAATTAAAAAAATTGAGGCTCAAAATTTATTCCCCAATAAACACATCAACGATGCATTATGATTCCAACATTCTTATTCTACATTTAAATCTTGTCTAGATATGAATCAACGTCCGGAGGAGCCCTGGATGGTAGCCAAACGTGAAAAAGAATGAGTATAACCTTGGAACTGATTTCGTGGACGGTGACGCCCCCTACAGGATGCTATTAATTAGACCGAGACGTAATAACTGTGTTACACGTCTTCCAGCTGGAAAGCTCGCAGCTACGTAACTCCAACGTAGTATTTCCTTTAGATAAAACTTACTCTAACATAAACAGAATATTTTAAGAGTGTTGTTTGTTTTTCACTCTATAGTGGCATTATAAAGTATATGTTAGATTGAAAGATGCATTTTTTAAAGATACATAGAAATTTCTGCATAAAAGAAATCAAATATTTTTACGGATTTTATCAAACACTAGCTGAAATTAGAAAAATAAAGGAAGCCTAAGTCCCGTCAAAATCGTTTCAGCCGTTTGGGAGTTTACCCAAAACAAACAGACGGATATTTTTGTTGAAATTGCGTTTTTGTTGTAGATACCGTATATACTTTCATATGCATTTAGTAATAAGCTGATAATTCCACAAAATATCACAAACAGACACTTTAATTTTATTTCTTTGTATATATGTTTTATTTTTGTTTGACGATTCATAAGCAGCTTAATAGCATAATATATGAATAAAATACATCTGATTCTGATTCATATTTGTCATATGCCAAGAAAAAGTACGATAACAGTGATTTGAAATTGCACGGTGGCACGATTCAGAATTAATTAAACCGGAGCAAAGACGTGCCTTTGAAGGTAGACTGCACGGTTGATAACCGTAAAACTCTTTCATTGCGCTTCTAATTCAAAATGAAGCGGCCATTTTCACTTCTTTGTGTATTTAAAGACACTTTTACGTGGACAGATCTGCGTGGTTCTGTCTAGACAGTTCTGTTTTTTTGTTGGGATAGACAAAAAAATTCACTTATATCGTCTACCTATGGTAGAGTGACAACAAAGCGAACTTCTTTTGTAGAAATATTCTTCTTAATATAATGTGAATAAAGAAGTGAAATGGCTGCGGTTAGGTTTTCCGCCAATGTCAAGTAATTAATAGCAAGGACTATATATATTTTTTTATTAAACCTATATCGTCATATTGGTTGGCCAAGGTCTCCCTCATTTTTCGCCACTCTATCTCATGCCAGATCTGACCATCCCTCTAGATAACGGTCCAAATCATCGCACCATCTTTTCCTGGGTCGACCATATGAGTGACAAAATTCAAGATTTTGCTTTGAAAATTGATGAAAATGAGATTCGCACATAAACCCAGAGGTGCGAGCCGGGGTTTGAACCTGCACACTTTGATTGCAAGGCGTGCGTTTGACCACTCGGCTACCACTGCTTTATCTACACTACATTATGTATCAATCTATATAAAGATTTGAAGTAGTAAAAGCTACATCACCACGCGTCGAAATTTACTGGCGCTATCAATGTCATTTCGTTGAAAAATGAGCTTTTTGCATTTGTCAATACAGTTTGTTTTAGTATTGGTGGGGCTTTATCATCTCAGTCATTATGTAACTACAATTTCGACACTGAACTTGTCCAGGCCGTGTCACTGGCAACCAGGTTCAACGCACTGTACGATATATATGTGTACACATGAAACAAACGCCTGTGACAGCTAGATTAATCTCCACAGTTGCCACAAAGTAAGCTCGCTTTATTAAACACTGCCTTGATTAATGATATGAATTGTGGACTGAACTGTCGTACTTGTGAATCTTCTAGCATGTGGACAGATTATCGTATTTGTTTGTACTGCATGCGGACAATTTATATCACTACCAAGTTATATTTTTTTGTCCTAACAATACGTCTTAACTTTGTGCTTGTAGACTGAGCAAGCTCACGGGACTGCATTGTCTCGTTCAGATACTACATAACTCGCTTGTATCAAGATCACACACAACTGTGATCAAAAGAAGACAGTTGACATTTGTATCGCAATCAGCCAACTCCTACATTGTAAAGTAAATTTCCAGCGAGCTTTGTCCAAGGTAGCCTAGAGACTACTTATCTAGCATATAAACTACTTGCGTTTGTGTACGAGGCAGACTTTATTCTATAAATTTCTAATGTTACGCTGGTTTTATTCGTAAATGATGTTAATAAAATCCGCTGTCTTTGTCGCGATGTAAGCTCGGCTTATGAACGGCATTGACCTCATGTAAGTTTAGTTTGTCCAACCCTTGCGTAACATCAGCCCACGTTCCTGTATTTTCAATTTTTATTGCCACAGTAATGTCCGGTAGAATCTACGGATTCTCGTCACGGTGTCCGGATTATGTACTTAGTTGGCGGACAAATCTTAAAATTAATTGGAGATAATATAACAAGCGGCATTCGGTTGTGAAAGTGTGTAATACCAGAAGTAATTTCTCGAAGGGTTTATTACAGTCGGAATAAAGTCACGTAATATTATATTTCTAAATGACTAAAATACATGGCTGAAGCCGGGGGCACTGCAGTGCACCTCTGTGTACCCTTTCGGGGAGTATTAATTTCCTCACAGAACCTTCAAACATAAAATTGGGTCCGTTCAAATACCACACCTGTTTTAATGTGTTCGACTGAACAATCTTCTCGATAAGATACCCGCTCTAAACGATGTCGAGTGGTTTATTTGCCTGTTTGCGTGATTCACAAACTGTTTTGGTGCTCATAAATATCATGACGTCAATACACTATTGTGACTATTCTGATTATTTTATGAATTGCGTTCCCAATTGCTTCAATAGCGAATCATCTGCCACCCTCCTTTCTTAGATTATCCGTCGTACGATAATAGCCTCTAATTCATATACATATAAGAGCTACGTGAGATTTAGATGCAGTGCTTTCTCAACAGTGCAAACTCACTAGGACATTATGCAGAACAAAACGTTAGCGGATAGGCCGCTACTATGCATTGACAAGGCAAGGTAGTAGTTGCAGGAATTGGTAATTCGGACAACGTGGACGGATAATATAATTATAACAACGGAACAAATTTTCTAGAACGTATTCATTTACGGATTCAGACAAAATTTTCTAGAAGTATCTTCAGAACACCTTTGCGTATGATAGACTACCTTTCAGCCAACAAGCGATATTATTTCTATGTAGAAATCTGTACCATTGTGGCATCAATCAAATCCAAACAAAAAGCTTAACGAGTAGAATTTAGATAAACCCACAGTGCGAATTACCGTCTCTATGTAGAGTAAACGCGGATAATAGCCGATCGGAGTTATTTACTACCGATCTGAAGGGCAGCGCCGGCTTTGCTTTCTAAGCTCTAAATTACGATCAAAGCGTTACATCTCCTTTGATGGGATTACCTCAGCTTACAGATTTTATTGTTAAAGCAGCATTGTGGGCTTGTAGAGAAGGTAGAGATACTATTAATCTAGGAGAAGCAATATAATCCATTCACTTAATGGATTGATGAATCGTCTGTGATCTCTCTACGACCATTAAAGGCATTTTCGAAGCCTAATACAATCACAGATCTAGTCGTAATCTCAAGTCAATGAACCGAAATGTTTGGCTCTACATGTATTAGTACAGACGATTTGTAATGTGATGGCAGAAAATTGACTCTTGGCATGACCCTAATAATATATTAGTATTTCAATTTGTTGTGAAAAAATGTGCCATCAGTTTTTGCGTTTCATTCGTAACAGTTATGAAAAATAGTCTCGGTGCGACATAACTCGTGAAACAAGTATTGACTTTTCGCAATTTTTCGCTGACGGGAATCGAACTTGTAACCACCTGGTTTAATGAGCTGACCTGTCTACGCTCAATCCACTAGACCAAGCTGTCCTAAGACACGAAGTATGCTTGCTCTGAACATTCAAATGTTGCAATGATTTATAAAAACAAACGTACCCGGTGTCAGAATAATATTTTCCATCTCAAATGAAAAATCTACGTCATTTTTCATTACCCATCACTTTGTAGTTTAAACGAGTTGCAGAATTTATCTTCTAAAATACCAAAAGTTCTTTTGTTGTAGGTACGGTTAAAAATGTAAAGTAAACGGTTCAAGCGAACAATGCTTCATATTTCATAACTCGAAGGGCCATTCTCAAACGTCTCAAAATAGGCGAGCAGTTGTCACGTGACAGTGTGAGTTACTTTCGCCCGCTTTAAGCTCCAACACACTGGGGCGTCAAAATTCCCACATTCCCAAAGGTATGGAGGGTAGAATTAAGGAGAGTCATCCGTGTATTGAAAAAGTGTCCGTCGAAATGCATTAAATAAGGGTGGCGCCACATCCGCATCAGGTGGCAATATTTTGACGACGGCTTGGTCTACTGAACCAGGTTGCTCACTGAACCAGGTGGTAGCAGGTTCGATTCCCGCTAGTGGCAAATTTTGACCCCTTCATCCATTGTATGGTACCCATAGTACAAGCTTTTCTTAGTTTGGGTTAGAGTGGAAATGGATAGTGGTTTGGCCGGATACCGGATATTCGGCAAGCTACCAATCAGGCCGGATATTCGGCCCTTTATCGCTTTACATCACGCTTAAAGACATTTCGAATCGATCTCAATCACAACTCATATGGTGGTCAGTTAATTTGCATCAGCACCCGCCGTTGTCAAGGTTTGCTAGAATTTATCTTTCAGCACATGGCAGTAGGAAAGGCTATTTTCAGAAGCTGGTCTGGTATACGAAGTCAAGCTGAGTCGCCTCTTACCAACAAATGCGGAAAATTTGGTATTCATTCACCACAATTTGCCAATTGGTAATTTGGAGTAGTATACTTATTAATAAAGCAAATATTTTTGACGTGAAATTATAAAAAAATGTCCATAACCTATATTGGCTTTTGCAGAATAATGAGAATATTTTTAATTTTACTATCCGGTATCCGGCCGGACACTGAATTACTATCTGGTATCTGGCCGGATACTGAATTACTATCTGGTATCTGGCCGGATACTGAATTACTATCCGGTATCCGGCCGGATACTAAATTACTATCCGGTATCCGGCTGGATACTAAATTACTATCCGGTATCCGGCCGGATACTAAATTACTATCCGGTATCCGGCTGGATACTAAATTACTATCCGGTATCCGGCCGAATACTGAATTACTATCCGGTATCCGGCTGGATACTGAATTACTATCCGGTATCCGGCCGGATAGTGAAAACAAGTCCGGATAGGCCGGATACCGGATAGTTACCGGATATCCGTTTCATCTCTAGTTTGGGTTCATACGATGAGTATGCAATACATACTCATCATCTGGAGATATTTATTTACTTAGTTAAAAAAAAAATACGCGTGAACGTGGACGCCTCAGTGTGTAGGGGGCTATTTTTACGCAAGTACCGATGTGTCGCTTACGATTTATCGACGGCCCAGATTCTTCTGTCGCGCAATGGTTTATTGGTGTCGAATTTTTCACCCGCTACGGTATGATCGTTGTCATTTATATTGAATGATTATTGTTTCATGCCGCGGTGTCTTTGATGCTTTTTTTGTGTCGTAGCGGTTTGTATTTGGCGCTTACAAATATTTGAACCTCAGCTTTGAGGCCACACACGGTAAGGAGGACGGAGATTGGCTATTGATATGTTGGTTAATCAGAAAGTATTTATCCTCGTATTTTCCTTCTTTTTAGGGTTCCGTTCCCTTAAGGGTAAAACGGGACCCGATTACTAAGACTCCGCTGTATGTCTGTCTTTCTGTCCGTCAGACTGTCACCAGGCTGTATCGCATAAACCGTGATAGCTAGACAGTTGAAATTTGCACAAATGATGTATCATCAGGTTGACGCTTGAAATATTCACAGAATATTTAGTTATCTATTCACTTAAAAAAGTAAGATTAATATAAAAGAGGGGCTCCCATACAACAAATATGGTTTTATTGCCGTTTTTATAGTTAATGGTACGGAACCATACGTGGGCGAGTCCGACTCGCAGTTGGCCGGTTTTTTTATTTATTTATGGTCTCACTTACTTTTATGCCCTCACCTATATAGGTCAGCCTCCCCTTTACAGGCAGTGATCCGTAAAGGTAGGGTAATATTAGCACTAGCTGGATACCCCAGTTACTTATCATTCTATTCAAATATCTTCAAATGGTAAAAGAAATCTGTGTGTTAGCTACGTAGGTTTATTTTCATAAGAGGTAATCGTCAGATTTAAAGTCGTCACACTGGGGCGAAAACGAACTCTGAGATATAGTCTCAGAGTTCGTTCGACGGTTCGTTCCTTATAGATTGAATTTCTACGGTACAAGGCACGCTCCCACGCATCAAAATTCGCTTGCGCTGTCAATGTCATTACAATTAAGCCCTCCGCACACTGGGGCGTCAAACTTCGCGCGTCATTTTTTAACCATAATAAAAGGTTGCCTGGTAGAGATCGCTTTTAGTGATAAAGCCGCCCATTGTGACACTCTGTGTAAAGTGTGTGTAATAAACCTTTTTGCGGTGGAACAATAAAGAGTTATCTATCTATCTATAAAATAATTATTGACTCATAGAAAAAGTCTATTCTTTAACTAATTGACACTAACAGCTCGAGCGTTTTTGACGCGTGGGGCGTGGCTTGTACAAATTCAATCTTTATGCATATTGTCAGTTCGTTATGGTATTGGGACACATTTTAACGCGCCAACGACGACGCACCAGTGCCGGAGGCTTTAACTTGTTCTATGAGTTAATAAAGTTCGTTTTGGTATGGGAAAAAAAATCAACGCGTGGTTTTCGACGCCCCAGTGTACAGGCGGTTTCTTGCAAACATTACACCGATGAGCGAGAGCTGAATATGTTTTGACGAAACGTCACACGCAGAACTAAACAGCTATAAAGTCGATTAGTTTCGCACGATTCAGAGCACTCGTCTTTCATACGTCAGATGTCGGTTGCGCCGTCCGATGGCCCTATATTATATTGCTACATACGTGACATGCTCACACGCCAGCCCCGCGGTAGAGTGTGGTTTAAGATTGAAGAAATTGGTGAAGTATCTTTTCTTCTTTTTAGTTTTTTACGAAACGAATGAAATGAAGAAATTGTAATGGAATAAGATGAGGAATGGTTGCAACTACGATTAGCGGGTATTTATGCCAATGTCTAGTAATTAATAGCAGGGACAAATTCAATTAGAAAAATGGGTGATAACGGTGATAAAGATGGCTAATGTACCTTATTAAAAATTGAATTTCAATTTTCGCCTCTATTCATTTGTTTCGAGTTAGTGTTGTACGCAGATGGGCCGCGAATCACTTACATCACATCGCGACTCAAACCTCGAACAATATTTTGTCTGTTATTACAGTGTTAAAATATATATATAGCTATATTTAAGTAAAAGTTACTAAACTGTAAAAGTACTGCGGACACTTTTATTTGTACACAAAAATATGCAGTTATATTGATTTGTGTGTGTGTGTGTGTGTTTATACCAATACAATATTTCGTGGGCATTCATTCAACATTTTCTTGTTTGGCATCCTACTGTATGTTATAGTTGCTTCTTAAAATTCTCACTTGAAAAAAGTTTAGCTGTATGATTTAACAGTTTTCACAACAGTCAGATACTGGTTGGGGTCAACATAGAGTAAGAATTTCAGGTGTGGAAGAGGTCAAATGTTATCGAACTAATTTTTAAACCTAGCTCGGCTAAATCGAGTGCCTTTCTACATTGAATATGTACCTAATACTGATAGCTATCTGCAAGTACTGAGCTGAAATAATGATACATTGTTCTAGTATCAGAAATACTATAACTGGAAACGCCATTTGATTTTGCATCCTGTACACTTGATAATAAAATCGTTTTTTTTCAAAAAATTTTTTCAAAAAAGAAGTATTTACCTCCACTTCTGTCATAAATATGTTTTGATTCCGATCGTGAAACGAGACGTTAGTCAAAACTGTTTCTATGAAACGAAGTACTTAGAAACACTTATGTCTGTTAAGCTTATTTACACATTTCTGAAAATAATTAATCGTTGCTATTACCGATAACGATTAGTTTTTATAGGAACCCAATTTAATTCAGGTATGATGTCTAAATCACCGTCAAGTACACCACCATCTGATTTTCAATCTTGCACGTATGGAAATAAAGTGACGTTTCCTAAAAAAAATTGTTGTCTTTGATCTTTTAGGGTTAGATATGTTTTTCGCTTTCCGCTCATCACTTTGGCCATAACATTTAAAGAAGTCACTAAGTGTATAATGTCAATTGGACTCATTCCGCATTCCGGAGTACAAAGCCGGCGTAAACGCCTTGCATTCACTGGAACGTACAAATTAACTCAATTTTTTTTTAAATTGTACTCCTTGCCCAATATACATAAAGATAAAATTTCTGTGACAAGAGTCACGCAACCAGGGCCTTCTTTAGGCCGTCCTAGAGGGCGCAAGCTGTGATGTTAGCACGCATGTCAAAGCAAGACCACTGTCACGGATTGACTCGGTCGCTCTCAGTCTTATTTCATACGAGAGAAAGGAATATAATCAACATATTCTGTGACATAAATCTAGTATTGGCACTTTTGCTACAACTACAGACCTCCATAAAAGTCGATAGGTACAGACTATACTGAGACCACGCGAGCGGTGCCACGGGCACAGGTAGTTCAGTATACTTCATAGGTATTTTTTTAACTTCGCCCCCCTCACCCTGGCGCCGAATATGCTTAAGACGGCCCTGCACGCAACCACGCGCCAAAACTTGTTCACGTTATCGATGATATGTCGAGGAAAAATGTTCCTCTTTCTTGAGTTAATAGAGTACGTTTTGGTGTGGCCAAAAAGGAGTCGCGCGTGTTAGACGCGTCTGTGAGTGCAGGGTCTAACACAGATAATACAGTGACATTAATTCATTAAGCTCAGCTTCGGATGTGTGAACTGATGGGATAAGATGGGAATGATGAAATGATTGTCGTTGTGGGCGAACATCCTAATGGGATTCGTGGAATGATATTTACTGTCTTCTAAAGAGTACGAAAACTCTGGCCATTGACCCCTTTAATGCTGGATTCCTAAATGTATCGTTAGCGATAAGAGGAACGAGCTACAGGCATTAGTAACTTAGCATAAGCGCGAAGACATTAGTTTTATCTCCTTCAAATGTCAAAAAATTACGTCACCGAGACATGTCCAGCACAAAATGCTCTTAGCCTACAGGAGCGTAACTCACAATTTTTTATTGCATATTGGAACTTAAAATATGTCTTACGGCCCGTAAGCAAAACGGAACATTTCTTGATGATTGTAATTAACTTTTAACTCTAGTCGTTAATTTATGATTGTCTAGCGTTAGTTATAATAAAATGGAGCGAACCGCTATAATCTATGGGAATGGCTAACACCTGGAGTTCATAGTCTTGATATGATACAGATGAGATCCTAACTTGATTGACCTAACATTTTGGTGCATGTCATCATAGATGAAGGAAGGAATATGTAATTTGAAACCCCTAGTGACATCTATTATGGATATTGAGAACTAAAAACACGAGTTCGCTATTTTGTACGGAATTGGCAGTCTATTCAATTATTAGTCAGTAAAAAATGAAAGTTGCACTTTAATAAGTGCCACTACTTTACTTTCTTTATTTCGTTATTCATATTTAAAAAAAAAATAACTTGGCAAGAATAAATTATAAAATTTTACTGTTTTTAATACCGAATTAAAAGCGTTTTTAAAAAAATACACATGATTGTATATACGCTACTGGTAATGAAAACACATTTTTCATGAAACTACATTTTCGTCTGTCTGCCTGAAACGGCTGGACCGATTTTGACGGGACTCCTACTGACAGACAACGGAAGTTATAAGGATTAACTATTGCTACGTTTATTTTAGAAAATTATAAGAGTTCTTAAATGCCAAGTGGATGAAGTCACGGGCTTAGCCCATAATAAAATTGAAGAAATGCAGTGTTAAATAAATAATTTGGCATTTAACAACTGCACCATTACGAAACTGAAACCCACACAAGTCCGGTATTACTCAGTATGCAAGAAAGTATTTTCGCCGACAGGTAACCCTCACCTGTACTAAAACCTAACACCTGAGTCACACACCCGACCTTGCTGCGTACTAAAATAAACTTTACTACTCGCTACTAAAATTCATTTTGGTTTATGTCAAAAATTTAGACAGAATGACAGACGTGTTATATCAGTGACGCCAAACACGACCAGACGTATGTCCGACCTACATACCTACTAATTAAATATTAAAAATAAAAGTGTTTATTTTTTTGTAGCTATCTTCAAATTAAGTGAATGATAATCAAGATGCCGTTTGTTTCCTATGTTATTTCCATTTGAATGAAAAAAAAACAGTTGCTATGAATTCCATTTTTGAAAAATAATGTGCTTATTTCCGTCCTCTCCATGGCCGTAGTGTACAAGCAAGACTGTGCTTTAAGTGCTGTCCAATTAAGTTTAATGTAGTTTTTGTTTCTTAATCAAATATTGTGTTCCATTTTTAAATTTCTTTACAACCAACAATTAATAATAAAATATATTTTTTTTGTTTCAGGTCAGTATCAAAAATCAATATTAATTACGCACCTCAGGCTCAGGAAGTAGCCGATAATCGAGTAAGAAAACTTAAATCGGATAATTATAATACTTCGATAATATAAAACGACTTACAAGACTTAACAGCAGATTTATAGTCAGAGGACAGACTTATTGTCATTGATTTTTATTAGTTCCTACTGTAAATACCTGTAGCCTAATTCTCGTATTTACAAATAGTCCAAGCATCGCCGCAGTTCCGACCCCGCTCTATCGTAGATCTATCCAAAATTGGTATTCTCGTAATATCAAAACAATGTCTTTTGCACTAAATATCGTGATTTTTGTCGAAAAAATTAAATAAATTACACTTAAAATCATTAAAATAAATAAAAATAAAAAATAGAAATTCAAAAAGCACTATTTGTCATGATTATGCAGAAAGATGCTAAATGGATGCTAAATTGATTCTCGTTTAATGTTATAAGTGTAAGCCTAGTTGGTAAAACGCTCGCCTCGAACGTATAGTTGCAAGTTCAAACCCCGGGTCCGCACTTATTTTATTTTTATTTCTTTATTTTGTTTTTTTTTTTAATTTTCCTTACAAAAACATTGTTTTTATTTTTATTTATTTGTCACCTCTACTAATAAATGTTCTTTAAGAGTTTGTTTGCATAAAATAATAATAGATGGCGGTATAGTTCGTAACATATTTTAATTGAAGTTTTAAAATTTTCCTAACGTATTTTAGGACTCGGAGCTCTTTTTAGGCTCCGAGTCTTCGAAATCGTAAAAACAGCGTAAGTTGGAGCACATTAATTATATTTTTCACGAGAACAATACATGTAATCGCCGCAAATAACATACGAGTGTTCAACGGCATTTTGATTGCGAAATTTGACAGATTCCCGCTAGAAAGTAATTTTGTTGAGCTATGAGAATACCATCATGTCAACGTGGTGGAACGATTAGAAGACGATCAACGTTTTTGCGAACAAATTCAACGACACTTCGACGAAAGTACTTAAAAATCGGTGCCGTTCAAGCTCGATAGACGGATGAGAATACCAAAAGGGCTTGAACGACTAATTCGCTACGATATCGCTACGATTTTTATTACGAGAATCAGGGCACTGTGCACACTGGGACGCCAAAAGTCGCACGTCTAAATGTTTGCCAATACCAAAACGAACTTTGTGTCAATATACATAAAGATTGAATTTCTGTGGTAAAAACCATGCGACCCCGCGTCGGAATCCGCTGAAGCTGTCACTGACATATCGTTGAAGAATTAACATTTTCTTTTGTCTTGTAAAGTCTCACTATAGAATATCACCGACCGACCAAGTGGTTTTATATGCTCTGTTGTTGGCAAAATTATCGATTAAATACGATGGAGGCCATTTATCTTTTAAAAAGTGAAGTGAAGTGAACTTTATCTTTGAGTGAATACCGTTAGTTTTGGCAAAAAAAAAACCAACGTGCGTGTCTTGACGTTCCAGTGGCGCGTCAAATGTGTTGCCACACAAAAACAAACTTTATTGACTTACAGAAAAATTTCATTCTACAACTAAATGACACTGACAGAGCGAGAGAATTTTGACGCGTGGGGGCGTGGCTTCTACCAGAGAAATTCAAACTTTATGCATATTGAAACAGAGTTCATTTTAGTATTGTAAAATATTTGACGAGCGATCCTTAACGCTCCAGTGTGTACGAGCATAATACGCGTATTTCGTAGAAACACACAATGAGTGCCCATTTCCGTGATTGGCCGGCGAGGTTTATTTCAGCCGTTTATGACCGCCCGATATTGATTCGAAGTGGTTACGCATCGAATAAGACACGGAATTGCCTCGCTATGACTGTTCAGATTTCGTAACTACTTTTATTAATTTACTACTACTACTACTGCTACTTTTATTAATTAATTTCAAGAACTTTCGAAATGGAAATTTATATTAGTGAAAATGTTTATTTTGCGATCAATTTTTCTTTGCCGTTTTAAGTAATTTGTTTACAAAATATCGACCTTATTACATGTTTCAAAGCCGCTAATAACTTCTAATAACGTACCTAACGTTCTAATTCTAAATGCTGCTTTTCTTTCTTACACGTCTTTAGATGCTAAGTTGAAACACAAAACTCGGAGCTCCTAGATTATGTTGATGTCCTGTAGTATGTCTTTGTTGACCAAGTAAATATCATATTTTTATTCAGTCTATATGTATCTAAAACGTTGTTTCCGACTTATGATATATCCTGTAGATAGGCAAATGGCATGTAACCCGACACCCACGAATACAGTAGTAAGAACGTAGTGTCTAATTAGTAACTTTTTTTATCACAAGACATACTCATGGTATGATACCAAACTAAGCAAAGCTTGTACTAAGCGTATGGACTATGGAATGGCCTGGATGCGATCCTAGATACAATGACAAATTTCATAAGACCATTTCTAAAATTTGTCACTGGCGGGAATGGAACCCAAACCTACCAGGTTCCGTGAGCAGAGCTACGCTCAAACCACTAGACCGAGGGGCCCGAGTTTAGTTTGATACACATCAATCTCTATTCGAGATATGTCGAAACATAACGTCAAATTAGTCGTATTTTTTTCTTTTGTTTCGACATTATCGCTAATAGAGATTGATCTATAAAAAACGAAAATCGGACCCCAGGCCGTCTACAAATTATAATACATTTCATTTCAAACCACAACTTAAGTCTGGTTGGTTGTCTGGAAGACTATCCAATCTATCTAAAGTATTAGGTACATTCGTCTGAAATAAATCTCAGTAATAAACATCATACAACCCGGTGGCATGATCACCGTAGGATGATCGATCAATCACTTGCGCGCGCGCAAAAAAATTAATAACCTAAGAAAAAATATTTACATTGATACATTTTATAATGTAACAACACTTCGCTCGGTCATAAAGACGTCCGCCATTTTTTAACGAACTAAGTTACCAGACAAAAAAAATCTCTACCATCAGTGGCAGGTCGGTTGAAAAAACCAGCCAAGTGCGAGTCGGACTCGCGCACGAAGGGTTCCGTACCATTATTTATAAAAACGGCAAAATAATCACTTTGTTGTATGGGAGCCCCCTTAAATACTTATTTTATTCTGTTTTTTACTATTTGTTGTTATAGCGGCAACAGAAATACATCATCTGTGAAAATTTCAACTCTAACTATAACGGTTCATGAGATACAGCTTGGACGGACGGACGGACGGACAGCGAAGTCTCAGTAATAGGGTTCCCGTTTTACCGTTTGGGTACGGAACCCTAAAATTCTGTAAAAGTATACAATTCTCATTATATTTATTTACAAAGCGTTTTGTTCCTAATCAGAATATGTTGCAAATGAAATGATGATTGAATTGACTAAACAAAATGTGAGGGTTGTCACGATATGATGACGGCTTGGTGTAGTAGTGTGAAGGCCAGTCGGCTTATTGCATCGAGTTCGATTCGCGTTTGATTCGGGTCAGCGGCAAATTTTGGAAACGGTCAAATTTCGGAATCTTCCCTGGCCTGGGTGTAACTGGGATCGCCCCCAGTCCAATGTATGGTACCTATAGTACGAGCTTTGGTTAGTTCTGTATCTTAGGATGAGTAAATGTCGGGTGGCGATATTAAGTATTATTTTGTATTCGATTTTTAATTATGTAAGTGTCTGAATTAGTTTTGTGAATCTAGTTATATGTGGGCCGCTTATAGTGAATTTTAAACCACATTAAAATATTATTTTTGCGAAATGAAACCAGTTCACCTGCTTATTATAATAATCGTGACATCCATTAGTGTCCGTACTGAATATCTTCCATCTCTTTTTTTGAACGAGCTCGGGCTACACAACAGATTTTATCAGTTGCACACTTTATCTACGGGGAATATTCTCAGATTGCATATAGCAACACCGGCGGGTTATTTACGAGCGGGCTAATATTATTTATGTGTGTCAACTCGGTTTATTTTAGTAATCGGGGCGCAGTGGTGCGCGGGCGCACGGTGCATGGACGACCCCCCCCCCCCTTCCCTCCCTAGCCCCCTCTCCCTCTCCCCATAAGGAGATGCGCGTGATTCATTGCCGGGAAGCGTCAGGACTGTTAAAATGCTTTACGGGAAAATTGGGATGTTTAAAGGGAAGGCCGGCGTTTTTATCTGTAACTGACTGAAACAGTTTCCAGGCGTTGCACAGACGCCTTTCTTTGGCTTATTACCGTCGATGTAAAGCTGCTGTAAGCACACTGGAACATCAAAAGTAATGTGTCAAAAATTGTACCAATACTAAAACGAACCCTGTGTCAATATACGTAAAGATTAAATTTCTGTGGTAATAGCCTCGCAAGGAAGCTCGCTCGGAAGTGTCATTTACTTAAAGAATGAACTTTTTATATAAGTAAATACAGTTTGTTTTTGCATGGCAAATAATTTTTCGACGCCACAGTGTGCTTAAGATTTTATTGATAAGTAAATTCAACAGATTATCGCGCATTAAACCTTAATCACGAGCTTTCCTCTGTATTTCAATTTGAATCCATTAGAAACTAACATCCTCACAGTCATTACCTCCTGGTAGCTATCATTACCGGTACACGCGGAGTTACTTACCACCCTTCGAAGTGACGCATTAAGCCTCGGGCACACTGCGGCATCAAGATAAACTGTGTATCTACACAAATATTGAATTTCTGTGGTACAAGCCACGCCATCCCGAGTCCAAATTCGCCCACGATGTCAATGACAATTCGTTAAAAAATGAACGTTTCCTGAGTCAAACAGTTCGTTTTATAATTTTCAAACATTTTGACGCCTTGGTGTGTCCGGGGCGTCAAAACTCGCTCAATCATTGCCTATTACCATAACGAACTGTATTAACACATAGAATAAGCAAATTGTTCATCGAAATGTCATTAACGCGAGCGAATTTTCAACGCGTAGTCTCGTGACTTTTACCACAGAAATTCAATCTTTATTTTTATTGTCTGTGAATACATTTTCAAAAAAAGTTGTTTCTCTTGCGTCAGTGAGTGCCGAGCGTTGCCCACAATTTAGTTTCTCGTAGTAGTCTGAACAAATATTCCTTAGTGGTACACGCGAGCATAACCATTACTTAGAGTGGTCTGATATTATGGATAATTTGTACTGTAAAATTGCTACTGGTAATTTTCTCGCGGCATGGTGCCTCCTGCAATTTCACCCGCGTCAAGCTATACAAGCTCTAATCCTGTACAGGCTGTTCCAGAAGTCCGAAATAATACTTGGCCGTTTGCATGAGTATCGGGTATACAAGCGAAAGATAAAAATAATTGATCGATTTTTAGGCTTCCGTACCCAAAGGGTAAAAGGGAACCCTATTACTGAGACTTCGCTGTCCCTCCGTCCGTCCGTCCAACTGACACCAGGCTGTATCTCATGAACCGTGATAGTTAGAGAGTTGAAATTTTTACAGATGGTGTATTTCTGTTGCCGCTATAACAACAAATAATAAAAATCAGAATAAAATAAATATTGAATGGGGCTCCCATACAACAAACGTGTATTTTTTGGCGTTTTTATAGATAATGGTACGGAACCCTACGTGCGCGAGTCCGGCTCGCACTTGGCCGGTTTTTTTTTTACGCCGCTAGTTTCAAGAATTTAAAATATCTCTAAGCCTAAGTAAAATTTACAAGTGCAGTTTTCTGAATATTATTAGTTGCCTTTCGTTGATGTAGTTTGCACTGTTAAATAGGGTTATGGATGTGTGCGTTTGGCCCTAATGTCACAACACGGTAACTGTGAAAAATATTCAAAGGTCTCTAACTCAGAAACTATGATTATGAGAAATGAATGAAAAGAAATGAAATCCGTCTTACTAATACGTGCTTCTAGTCGTTAGAAAGTATTGTACTATAAAAACTGACAATCAATTTTCTGTCTAATATGAGGATTTGCCTTACTAATATCCTTAGTCATGGCATTCATGTGAGTTTAACAAGGATAGGGCCTGTCGGTACAATCGTCCCAATATTATTGAATGACTACAGATATTTGAGTTATCATCAATCAGCGTTGCCAGACGTCCCGATTTTGGCGGGACGTCACGATTTTTAAACCAAAATTAAATGTCCCGCGCGAGACAGGCTCAGTCCCGCTTTTCGGAGATAACTCGACCATGATATTATGAATGAAACTTTTTTGATTTTGATTATTGTTTTTTTTTTATTCTGAAGACGAATAAGACAACTATTTAACGATAGGGTAAACTGATTTATTGAAATACATTTTCTAAGGATATTTTTATTGAAATACATTTTCTATGGCTATTTTTGCTATCTATTGTCACGTAAACGTAATTTTAATTCAAATAAAAAGATAAATATTTGAAAACTTCTGATAATATACGTTTTTTTTGTCCCGCTTTCGACGAAAGACTCCCGCTGTTTTCACTCAAAAAGTTCCAAAATCCCGACTTGGCAAGAAAAAAACTGGCAACACTGTCATCAACCCTTTTAAATAATTACCCTTTTAAATAGTCTTCTATTTCATAAATGTCTTGCTTTACCTTTCGATAATCACAACGAAAGGCGACATTAGTGGCATTTAATCGACCAATGAGGTGAGAGTAAAACGCGATCAGACCACATGATTGGATGAAATCGAAAGCTGACCATCGATTACTGGGAGATTGTTAGTTTTTCCTGCCGCTGTAATGATGCGGTCACTGGCATGGTAATAAGTAAAAGAAGGGTCGTTTTATGTTTTTTTAAATTTCTTTTAGAGATCCGTTGGTTCATGAAAACCGAAAATATAAGATTGCTATATTATCTGTTCGCCACACAATTTTTGTGCAGTATTTTTTTAATCATATTTCAAAACAGAATTAGATTACCAATGTGGTTTCTTGAACTAAATTTCTTGAAGATTTTTCGTATTTAAGATAATCTTCATTAAATGTTCTTTTGTTGATGCTGTAGAAATAAGTTTCAATAAATATTGTGCACTGCAGTGCACCTCTACCCACACCTAAGGGGAATACAGGCGTGTTGATGTGTACAATTTATTTGGAACAAAATAACAGAGAAGCAACAAATATAAAAGCGTTACATTTGCGAAAGGTAAAAACTGTATCGCAATGTCAGCGCCCATTTCCCTAAAACGCGTAAGTTACATATTGCTCCATACATGAAAAAATAATAATAATTTAAAAATTTATATAAATAATTTAAAAAAATATGTTACGTAGCAGTTACCTAATGGAAGAATGATATTCGTAGATCATGCTTCATTATGTACTATATACTTACTCACTCTGTATACATAACAGTATTTATTTACAGTTGAAACTTGCAAATACGAACAGTAACATAATCACTGGTGCGTTAGTAAGATTGATTTAGTATTGGGAAGTGGTCAACATTTCAATGTGTTGTTTTGTTTTAATTGGACGCGGATACATAGATAGAAACTAAATATACATTATAGTTACGCCTGTATTCACGAAAGGGGTAGGTAGGTGCACCCATACTAAACCGATGTATTTCATTTCCAATGTCATAAGGGCGAGCCTATTACCATTATACCGGGCACATTACCTCTCTTTACGAGAGATACTTAGTTGATAGTCCACCACGCTGACACAGTACGGGTTGGTGAACTTCACACATCTTGCAGGTCCTGACTATGTTTTCCTTCACTGTTCAGCAAGTGGTAATCATTATTGAAAATGACACTCGCACATGAAATCGGAAAATCTCACAGGTGCAAGTCCGAAGTTTGAACCTGCACCCTTGAGTTTAGGAACTTCTACCAACCGGGCTACCACTGCTTTATCCATAAATACTATCTTAGTAAATAAAACAACCTATTAAATTGAACATTTTTGTCTTCATTGACAGATTATTATTTTTTATGCTAATAAAAATGCCCAGCGAAATCGATAAATTTCTCACGTCATTCCGACGTTACCAGCCCGCCTGTCGCCACTCGCCCACCCATCGGTGTTTCATACCTTATAAGGCCACAGAGTTAGTCAGAGCGTAACCTTGAACCATCGCCATACAGGGTGTTTCAGAAGCTCGAACAAAATACTTTCACATATGCATGAGTTTACCCGTAACTCAGAAATCCATGAGTACTTGGTCATGAGGACTGTAACAGAAGAGGCAAAACAGTACACAAATAAATACTCGGCCCGCCTGATGAATCACCCCAACCCTTTGACGAATGCACTGCTTCAAGGAAACACCATTAATCGCCTAAAAAGAGCCAATGTGCTGGATGATTGAAGAGAGTTGGGGCAGTGGCTCTATCTCTCTGAAAACCCTACTACTCCAACCAACCTGATTATAGCTGTGAGACTGATCGCAGGTCAAATACATAATTAAAAAAAAATGCATGAGTGAGTCTTGGAACTAAGAAAGTTGTTCGTTTTAAAATATCTTACAACGTTGTCTCGGGATCTGGTGATAGTTATGTATCTTATAGTGGAAATTAAACAATTTTACAGTTGACTTCGTTGCATAAAACAGCCTTTAAAGCAGTTTAAACTGTTAGATAGATAGAACTCGATAGATGTGTGAAGTCTGCCAACCCGCACTGGGCCATGGCCTGAAATCCTCCTCACATTGAGGGGAGGCCCGTGCCCAGCAGTGGGACGTTAAAAGGGCTGTAGTAGTAAACTGTTTTAAAGTCCATTAATATATTCGAAGTATGCAACTGCCTGTTATTAAAAGGTCGCCAGACAACACATACTCATCGTACGATCCTAAACTAAGCAAAGCTTGTGCTATGGGTACCAGACCATGGACTGCGGACGATCACAGTAACACCCAGACCAGGGCAAATCCTGAAAATGGCATTTTCAATTTTGCCGCTGACGAAACTCGAACTCGGGGCTACTTGCTGCAGTGAATCGAGCGGCCTACGCTCAAACCACTCTAGACCAAGCAGTCATTGAAAAGTAGTCTATCTTCACTAAGCATATACATATTCTTGGGTTCGTTGTTATTTTAATAAAAATCAATTTCGCATAATATTTTAGTTGACTTTATTAATTTTAGTGAGTTCCAATCATCATAGACTTTTTTCACGAAATGAGTGTAATGGAGATACTTGATGGAACAAGATGAGGAATGGCCCCACTTGCGTTTAGGGTATATTTGCCATCTTCTAGTAAATGTCTGGCAATAAGGGCACAAACATTCATGTGACAGCTGTCAACTGTCACTATATTCATGACATGCTCACTATACATATTAGTATAATAAATGCTAGAAGGGGTACTATTAAGTAAACAAGAACTATTATAAAATAAAAGCATATATTAATTATTAAAACCCAATCTTTTTTTTCAAAACCAGAACTAATTGTAACTAAGATTATTATAAAGACACCACTGAGTGATGATTTTTCACACCTTCTATTATTCTTAAAAGCAGAAATTAAGCAAAACTTTTCGGACTTATCATACAACACGTATTGTTTGTCGACCTTATCGAACACTTTCGAACCCGTCGCCGCTAATAGGGCCGAATCGACCTCACAGTAATGCCCTGATTTACTTTGTCCGTTAATTGGGTGGTTATCGATTTTACATTAAAATTTCATTGAGACGTGTACGCATTGCGTAAGAGTTAATTTAAGATCGATCAATGAATCGAAAGAATTTATTTATTCATAGTACCTTCGGCAACAAAAGTGCTTGAATCAAAGTTACATTGTTATTGTGCAGTTGGACTAAAGCAAAACTAGTTTTTTTTTTTGGGTCTAAGCCCGCCCCACATTCGCACCACTGTTACTCCTGTAAGCCAGGATCGACAGCGGTGTTCATTGAAGCCACCGAGGTTTGACCCGAGACACGGGGTAAAAGCTAAATTGTCTTGGATTAAAATCCACTGGTTCACTAACTATTGCTTATTTCTGTCTAAAAATGGGTTGGTTTCAGCCGCTATGCCTAGCTAAGCCTCTTAGTACTTTCACAAGAGCGTCTAACTCAGCTTTTCTCTGGCCACGGTTAATAAAGTAATTTACAACATCTTACTTGTCAGCCATCAATCTCGTCCGGCTACTTTTACCGGTGGAAGCTGTGATCTTATCACAAGATAACATATCGTCATTACTATTATTATTATGGTGAAAGCAGAAATCCTTGTATAGTAGGTATAACATCTTGAAGATTAGATCGGACTAATCGTAATTTTGTTGGTACTAAGTTGACTATACTAAATTTATACATCACGTGACTCGTTTCGTGACTGGTTACAGTCTATTTTTTTTGACGCTGTTAGTGTCATTTCGTTATAGAATGAACTTTTTACATGTGTCAATACAGTTCGTTTTGCTATAGCAAACAATTTGACGCGCGAGCGTTGTGCAGTGTGCGGAAGGCCTTATTCTTGTATCTAAGAATAAAATGGAACACATTCGATAATGTCGAGCTACCGAAATAGATCGCAAAATATTCGGAACAATTTCCTCTTTGCCAATTCAAATGGCATGTTTGTCATTGATCCAGAATTGGCAACGTTGTCGGTGAAACTAAATATAACACTCGAAATATCGGCTATTTGTGGATATAATCACTTGTTTACTTGGAAATAAAGTTCATTTTGCCATGTTTCAGTGTTTTTTTTTTACTACGTACTCAGACTGTTTAGTCAGCGTTCTGAAAAAGTTTCTTGCTAATATCAACACGAACTTTATTGACACATGGAAAAAGTTAACTCTTCAGTGACATGGCATTGACAGCGCGAGAAAATTTTTAGACGCGGCGGCGTGGCTTTCACTACAGAAATTCAATCTTTATGAATATAGATACAGAGTTATTTTTGGTACTGGCGAAAATTTCTCCCTTTTTTTGATGTCCCAGTGTGCGCTTGGCTTTACATAAAACATTAATGCAGCTAGCGTGAACGCTTGCCATTAATAGCGGATATGTACTTACATTGCTCGTAAATATTTGCACCGCGGTATACAGGGCGATCAATTTTTATGAGCTGTTAGGGCTGTCACTGAGGGGAAAATACGGTGTTGCTAGAGTCAGGGCTTTACGAGTGTTAAAATGATGTATATAGTTCGCAACTTTGAGTCGTTAAATTGATTGTAAAGTTATACCAAGAGGTACGTTTTTAACTTAAAGTGGCATTCTGAAACATTTTTCTATTAAAAAATGTCAGTGTGGGAAAATCGCTTAATTTAATAGATGCATTGTGCTTGTTGTCGTTATTTTATTTTACTTCCATCTAGTAAAAAAATAATAATATTAACATGTCCAGATTTAAAAATAATAAGTTTCTACGATCAGTGTTTAAGAATTTTAATATGAATAATTAAATGCCTTATTAGGTTTTGATTATTGTAATGGAAAATCCTTTAATAAACACATGAAAAACATACAGGAAATATTTTTGCTCGATCTCCAAATACTTATCGCTAGTCTATTTTATTTGAGGTTGAGGAAGCCAAAAAAGAGTCCTTGGGCTGTTCGCACCACGTTCCAAAACGCCTACGTCTAAAAAGCATTGGCCGTTTCAGAACGTGTTTCGAAAGAGCCCATTCAAAAAGAGTCCTTGGGTGGTTCGGAACGCGGTGCCAACGGCTTGTGGGGCGAAACGCCCCATTACCCGAGAGAGTATCTCGCTAAAACTCGTAAACCTCATATGAGGTGAGGTATCGCTCGAGAACGTATTCACTTCGTTCGCTTACTCACTCACTCGCGACACTATTGAATCTTGTCTCAGCAAATTTTACATGAGACGTGATGAGGAATTGAAGGATTGAGTCAATTTGATAACATGAGGACCTCCAATAAGTCGACTCATGAGTGAGGTACACCTCTCTACGTTTTTGACTATTCGTAAGTACTTAAGTGGGTACAGTAATAGTTTACATAAAATATCGATGGGCATAGGCACTTGTCGTGTTTCCTACGGATTTAACACCTACCGGCGCCGCCCCATAATTATCAGTCAGTTTACATAATTATTGCAAATTAATGTAGAAAGGACAACCTGCGATCAAATCAGAACGTTTTTATAGCTACTCACGGCACTTTATGTGACTTTCACCCTTAGCTTACATTATTACATATAATGATGCATAATATTAGTTTTACGATTGAATTAGCATTTATTATCGCGACACCCTGTAGTTAAACGATCGATTTGGAGATAATAAAAGTTTTATATCTAGGAAGAGGAGAGTTTGTTAGCATGTTGATTAAAGCGTATCTTTATCGTATAGAAAGTAAGGTTCAAATTTATTTTCAATTACGTAGCACTTTGATGTGATTTAGAATTTTGTGTGGGAATTAGGATTTCTAATAGATTATCGTCCGAACGCACGCGTCGGAGAAAAGCGAATGACATTGTATTATGGGCGGAAGAGACTATCTGATAAAGCGTCTACGTAAGGCATTTATTTTAACATAACTAAGAAAAAGGCGCCGTATAATTGGAAACATGGTTGATATTGTGTTCTTAAAACTTACATGAACAGAATCAGAATCAGATTTTTGAAATTCATGTAAACCAATACAGGCACAGGCACAGGCACAGGCACACATCTAGAGATGTATGTAGGAAATGCATTTCGAGTGGGTGGTCTACAACCATTGTAGACCACCCACTCGAAATGCATTTCCTATAAGAAAAATGGGCAATAACATTACATCTTTGTGTGTGTTTTTCATAATTAACAATTATACAATATAACGTTAATAAGGGTATACATTCTCAAACACCATTAAATAACTGCACAAACTACGTGCTGTGCAAGATTTAAAGGTAGGAAGGAGAAGGAAAACGGGGCAAATAGCTAACATCCCCCAATATTGGCGATATTTTGATGAGATCTCGTGGAGCCGGACCAGCGCCTGACCAAGCCTGTTTATCCTCTAATTAATTGGCCATTGTGTAGTATGCTCGCCTTCGTAGTGTATGTCTAATGCAAGTTTTAAATTTAGTTTCATTAAGGTACTTACATGATGTGTAATTTTATTCGTAGTAAGGCAAATCCACAGACGAGACAGAATATAGGTTGCGCCGTTAGGCGTCACAACGGACATTTGATAATTGGTCGTAGTTAAGTAAAAAGTATCCAATCCACAAAATGACGAAAATGAGTAAGATTCTAAACGGTTCCTAAAGGAGACCTGTCCAATTAACAAAAAGATCCGATTGAGAAATAAAAGCAAATAGCATTTTGTACCGCCACATGTAAAACATTGTCAAACTTCAAGCTGCCATATCTCAAAACTGATTTGATGTGGATTGGATCCTTCTTGTTTAACAAGTCCAATTATTACTAATTTATTTGTTAACTTAATAAGTAAAAATGTAGCCATACAAATCCGGAACACGTGGCACAGTCTGGTCAGCCGACACCGACTCAATCTCGGTAACATGAGACTCTGGGGCTTCGCGCTGAGTCACCTACCCCGACACGTGTGTGACGTGCCTACAGGTGCAAACTAGCTGCAAATGACAATACAGAATTGACGTCAATACACTCTTCTACTTTTTCTTTTCTGACGAAATGGTGAAAATGATGGAATAAGACGCGGAATGGGAGCCATTAGCCAACAGCGGTTAGCGGGTATTTCAGCCAGTGTCAAGAAATTAGTAGCAAGAGCAAATTCAATATATACACATTATTAATAAAAATGGGTGATGACAGTGATAAAGATGGCGGATACCCATCAATACTTTGGATTTCATGTGCAAATGCCATTTTCAATAATATTACCGCTTGCTGAACGGTGAATGAATACAATGTGAGGTAACCTGCATGTCTATAGAAAGGCGTGTGAATTTCACCATTAAACACTGGGCCAGCATGATCGACTATACCCCAAATACCTCTCGTATTGAGGGGGAATGTGTCCGTTATAATAGCAATAGGGAAATTGGGATTAATTCAAAGTACGTTGATTTATTTTAAAGTTACATTATATTGTCTTATTTAATTTAACACTCTGTGGGTTGAAGAACTTTTAAAACGGACCTCGGTCTCTGCTACTTTGTCTTTATTTATTTACCTCACCTTTTCTGTACTGTTTCCTGTAACAGATAATATATACCAGGATCTCAATATCTTAAACACGCTAAGCTCCGCGGGGCTTCTGACACGTGCCTTGTCCCGCTGTCGTGTCTGCGAATGTACGTCATCGAGTATTTTATTCATGACTAGTTGCGCCTTCAACGCTGCCCGTTTTATTAAAATTACCACCCTATGAAGCTTCCGGTTAGTAAGCAGTGGGAGCCCAGTGGTCGAACGCACGCCTTACAATCGAAGTATGCAGGTTCAAACCCTGGCTCGCACCTCTGGGATTTATGTGCGAATCTAATTTTCTACCGAGATTATCACTTGATATAAAACGATGAAGGAAAACATCGTGAGGAAACCTGCACGTCTGAGGGAATTTGACTAGTTTTTGATAGATGTGTGAAGTCTGCCATCCTGCCCTGGGCCAGTGTGGTGGACTATGGCCCGAATCCCCCTCGCATTGAGGGCAGGCCCGTGCCCAGGAGTGGGACGTTAAAAGGGCTGTAGTAGTAGTGTAGTTTTTGACGAATATAACACCTTGTATACATGTGTACTGTAAAGTCACAACTCACAGCTAGCTAAACACTTAAGCCCGTGGCAAACTGGTGCGTCAAGACGCTAGCGTCAATATTTTTGCCAATACTAAATCCAACTGTATTGCCTCATAGAAAAAACGAATTCTTCAACGAAGTGCCATTGACGGCGCGAACGAATTTCAACGGGTGGGCGCATGGCTTCACAGAAATTCTATCTTATATATACATCATCACGCCTGTATTCCCCGAAGGGGTAGGCAGAAGTGCACTGTGGTGCGCCCACACTTCGCCGATGTATTTTGGTCCCAATGTAATAGGGGGCGAGCCTATTGCCATTATACCGGGCACATTCCCCCTCAATACGAGGGAGATTTGGGCCATAGTCCACCACACTGGCCCAGTGCGGGTTGGTGAACTTCACACGCTATAGAAAGCTATAGACATGCAGGTTTCCTCACGATGTTTACCTTCACCGTTCAGCAAGTGGTAATCATTGTTGAAAATGACATTCGCACATGAAAATTATCTCAGAGGTGCGGGCCTGGGATTTGAACTTGCACCCCTTACGTTCAAGGCGGGCGTACTTGCCCGCGAGGCTACCACTGCTTTCTGCACTGCAAATTCTATCTTCTTTATGTATATTGACACGATAGTTCGTTTTGGTGCGTTTCATGCTTCAGTGTGCCCGGTGTTTTATTTGTGAAACTTAGCAACCCTATTTTTCGTAGGTACTAATGAGGTGTCATCGCTACTAGGTGTGGGTAGGTGCAATGAAGGGAACGTAACGAGCTGTCTGCCGCCTGTAAGCTTAAACGATGTAAACTCATGCGCAAACATGATTAAAGCCCTGCACTGTAGCGAGCGAATCAATTTTTTTTTTTTTTTTGAAAATGTGCTCTTTGTCAATGTACATAAAAGTTTAATTTTACATGAATACAATTAAAAATGCACTTATTTCAACGATGACATTTCATAGAAAAATTAGCTTTTTGTACGAATTAATACAGTTCGTTTAGGTATTGGCAAAAATCGGTCGCGAGATCACATCGCTTTATCCTTTGGCATATTTAGAATTAACAACTATCCATTATATAAATACGGACATTAAAAAAATGTCATCATGTAAAACCAAACAGAATGCAATTTTCAACTTGCAAGTATAAACAAACCTAAGATTGTCTGGAATAGATTGCAAATTGCGATAAATATTGTCCTTATTATACAAATTTTCACTTGTTTTTGTTTTCACTCTACGTGTTATGTGTTAGCTTAGTGTGAAAAGGCCCTAACGCTCCATGCTATGCAAGTAGGGCACGACCCAGTCCTAATATCCGGCGGCAGCGTTACATAATAAACAAAATTATATATCTTTAAGGTATAATTTTATAATTAGTGCGCAACTTTATATGCAAGACCGAGTTTCACTAAAGTGTCAGCTGATTATTATCTAATATTTTCGACCGGACAACCGGTTTATAATTTGATATGCAAACAAGATTGCATCGTTTATAATAGCTGTGAAATAAATGTTAATATTGACAAACGTTAACAGGTTTTGTGCAATCGATAATTCATAATATAAATTAGAATCTAACACTTCTTTTAACAGTTACTTGAGACAAGAGTTCTTTAAATTAGGATTCTTTTGAAAACATCATCTATGCTGTTGTTTTTTACCGATTCGTTTCCACAATTATTGCCGATCCAAAAGTATTATACTACATATGGTTTTCATGAATTAAAAACATTTAAATTTGTCTACAGCCCCAACCGGTAGTCCACGCGCAACCACTGGCGCTGCCCGCGCCTGTCGCGACGGCTGCGCCAGCGCCGCCTTCCGCGCACGCCTCCGCACCCAGAACAATCATCATCCAGAGGCCTGACGCCAGGCACGGTTTTGGATTCACGTTAAGACACCTCGTCGTGTACCCACCGGAGTCTTTACAGGTTTGTGCATACGTCTATATTGCTGTCTGTTGTAGAAATTTTATCCGTTTAGAAAAATAAGCTACTTTCATAGGTTTTGGCTTATACCAGCATTAGCCAAGGTGACTGAATACCTAGCAAGCAGCATTTCTACAAATCCTTACGCTAAAAGGTATTGCAATGACATTAGCTGACGATGAGCAGATCATCTAACTTTGTCGTGTCCATAGATTTTGGAGTAACTTGTAGTGAGTGACTTGTGGAAAAGCTTGTTAAAACCAGGTTAGCTTGGGGAACTGATGTTTTAAGCTGTCATAGAAGACCAATCTAGCTAAGGTATAAAGATTATAATTTCAGAAAGGCATTTTAGAGGTTTTTAAGTGCCGTTTTTAAGCCTATTGCTGATAGTTCTTCTATTCAAGTTTATGTGTGCGTCAGCAAGAATCGCGAGTCCTGTTGCACCCGGCATACTCAAGCCTAATGATTTCCTTTCAGGAGTTATACGACGATGCGCGCCACCTCGCGGTGGGCGCGGTGGGCGCGCCAATGGACACAATCTTCGTAAGGTCGGTGAGGCCGGGCGGACCGGCGGCGGCCGCGGGCCTTCGCGCTGGGGACCGGGTGCTCGCCGTCAACGGCGAACCGGTTGCGTGCGGTCGCTCCAGGGCGCCGTACGCGAGGGTTGTCCAACTAGCGCAGAGGGAGCCCAGGATATTGAAGCTGACGGTTGTCCCGAGGGACCACGATCTTTTGCAGAGGGTGAGCTTCGAAATCATTTGTTTTAGCATGTAGACCGAAGGAGGAATCCTTCACCAAAACTCGACTTTGATATCCCAATATCAAAGTGGAATTTTGAAAAGTCTTGAGCGCGATAGGAGTCAAGTTTTTATAATAAGACCTCTTAGGTGTTGAACATGGTGGTTTCTTAGTTAGTTACGAATAGTTACGCGCCGTGCCTATTATCGTGGCTATTAATTGATTGAGACATGTGCTGTAACAATACAATGTATTGTAACCTCTAGATAAAGCACATACAATATGAATCATTGGTAATCGTTTGATATTTGTGCAATGAAATTCGCAATGTCTTCTATTTAATTCACAGTACTTCAGCGAGGCAGCCTACAATCCGGAGACGAACCAACGGCCGATAGAGATGCCGGCTCCGGTCACGGAACATGAGTCGCGGCTGTTCGACGCGTACCGGAGGCCTAGGGCTGCGCTCCCGGCTCCACAGGCCCCCAGCCGACACAGGGAAGACCCGGAGTACGCTAGCGTGGCGTCTCTGGCAGCCTCCAGATATGACGTCGGTCGACTGCCCGGCGCACCCCACTATCTGCTGCATGATGGGTGAGATCATTAATGGACTATTAGTGATGTTGACATCATTATTAATGAGCTGATAAGGACTCAGTTTATGTAGGACTTAGGTGGATTACGTTAAATCATCAGCAACTTATATTTGTGAACTAAGTCATACGTTGTCCCTGACTAAAAAGTAAACTAAATTTTCTAAAACATAATCTACCAAAGACTAAAATATATGCAGAGATTAGTTAATAACCCTGCATTATTTTCCTATAACACTGTAATGAAAGCACAATTTTATTATAATATCTCCGTTAGATGAAGACATTAATAAGATTTCAACGTTATTGATCTCATTTCTAATATTTCTAGGCGACGGGAATCCGACATATCCCTACCATCATCGGCGACAGAAAGCAAAGACAGTCTCGGATCCTTCGACTCAAACTCTACACTCACCGGCCGGGAACTGGACGACTCGATTATACTATCGCGAATACGAAAAAGCCTTGAACAGAAGGAGGCGTTCCTCAGACGTCCGAGCCAACCGACCGGCTGGGTCACCCCTGACGCGCCACCACCGATCAAACAGAAGGAGTTCTACGCCAGGCCTCAGAAGCTGCAGAAGCCGGCGTGGCCTCCCCCCGCGGCCTCGCCTCCCCTCGCCGCTTCCCCACCGCCCCAACCTCCCCAAATCCAGGAGTTAAAGAAAGATGAGTGCTCCGCAAGTGTTGATAGCGGAACGTTCAGCGGATACGGGGAAGTGAACGGCGGTCAGAATGATAAGAGCAGACAGAAACAGGACAGGAATCTGTTTGTGTCGACCCTTTCGAAGATACAAGAGATGGCTGCCGGCATTCAGAGCACGAATGTCGGTACTGTTAGTAATGGAGCACCCGTAGATGTTAAAGATGAGGCGTTGAATAGTAACCAAGATAATAAGTGAGTTTGATTTAAATCTAATCTAAGTAAATCACTGTCTGTCATGACTAATTTTAAAGTAATTTTTAATAATTCCTTAGCATTCTTTAGGAGGTTCTCAATTGGACTCGTAAATGTTTAGTTACCGTATCTCTCCAACGTTTGTGAACTGATTTGGTTATATTCAAGGTTAATCCCATTTCGGAAACCAATATCGTAAGTAGTGGAGTTGGGGATTGAATTCTCCCAAAATATCAAAACAATAAAATGTATGTGTTTTAAATGTAGTATATGTATTTTATTTCCCCCAGATACCCAGTACCTGAGCTACAGCTAGTGACCGCCCGCACGCGTCAGCTGGAGGAGGCGCGGGGAGGTGGGGAGAGACGTACGGAGGTGGCGCGCAGTGAGTTGGCGCGGCTCTCTACCACGCGGCTGGAGCCCAGCGTGGCGCTGCGCCGCAAGGAGTTCGAGACCAGGGCCGCCAGGAGGGAGGCCAGGTCGCTGGACGTCCAACCAGCCCAAGGTAACTTACAGCTCCAGTTGTAGACCCGCACGGTAGCGTGCTATCGGTACAGAAATCTAAAATAATATTCTACACATAAGGCCTCCCGCACTGTTTGGCAATATCAAAACAAACTGTATTGACACAGAAAAAGTCCATTCTTCAACGAAATGACAGTGACAGCGCGAGCTAATTTTTACGCGTGTTGGCGTGTCTTTTATCACAGAAATTCAACCCTTATGCATATTGACACAAGAGTTGGTATTTATAAAAAAAAACACGTGCGATCGTCAACACTCCAGTGAGCAGACTAGGCTTTTTTTTTGTGTTGACAGGGAGGAAATCTTCACAAAGATTCCCAGTCTTCTGTGTGGGAGAAGACTGGGATATGTGGGATTCTTACCCACTAAAACCTCCTCGGTGGCCGTCTTTGACACGTTAGAGGGACTCCAGGATCTCCTATCGGAACGCACCGGTATCCCTCTGTACCTCGCTCCCGAGCTTTAATGCCCAGGAGCTCGTCTCGGGGGGAGCAGATGTTTGCTCCCCCCTGCACCCTTGCAGTGCATACGGCGGTGAGAGACCACCTCTCACCGCCGTCGTCCTCAGGGTCGTCGTCTACTTAAGAGCGTCCGGGGCCCACACCCCGGACGCTCACGACCCCAAGACTTTAGGCTTCATTCAATCACTGTCAACTTCGTTTAATACAGATGGCTACTAACATTGAGACATTAGAACATGACAATTGCGCGTAGATATTGAAATATAGAAGGATTTTCAATTGGTGGAATAAAAGCAAAACAAATCTGTTCGAATTTTGAAAATTTGTTATATGTGCCATTCTATTGTTTACCCGATACTCTCGCAAACGTCGAAGTATATTTCTGTCTTCTGAAACAATGCTTGAGTCTGCTAGTCTACCCATTGAGTAATGTATGAATCATCGCACAAAATGGAACATCCAAATAAAAAGCTCTATTCAACACTCATCATGTAATCAGTCACCATTTATATTAACAAATTATCGATCTTTGTAATCGATTTTAAAATACAAGCTGCAAGCTATTCAGCTTTATTTTGACACGTCGTTTTGTCGAGTTTGATGTATTATTGACCGCAATCACAATCGATAATCAATCAATCGAGTATTCACATCGGATTGAGTTCGACGATTTTTATTAACTTACCGCTGGCACACTGGGGCGTCAAGACGGGCGAATCGATTTTTTTGACATTATTATATCGAACGGTATTGTACTCTTCTTCTTTTCTTTTTTGTTACGAAATTAATGTAATGATGAAATCTAATGGAATAAGATGAAGAATGGCTCCACCTGCGATTAGTGGGTATTTCAGCGAGTGTCAATTAATACAATTTATAAATAAAAATAGGTGATGAACGTGATAAAGATGCTGGATGACTCTCCAGAATTTGTTTTACGAAAAAAAATGAACTGTATTGAATACATAATGTTATATCTTCAACGAAATGACATTGACAGCGCGAGCGAATTTTAACGCTTGGGGGTGTGGCTCTTACAACAGATTGAATCTTTATTTATATCGACACAGAGTTCGTTTTGGGATTGGCAAAAAATTTCACGCTCGACTTTTGACGCCCCAGTGTGCGCGGGGTTTTAACATTGTTTGCACTTTCATATGCAAGGTCACTGTTCACTTTCGACACAAGTGGGTGTGACTATTCGATTCAGCTTTTCGTTTTTTTGACATAGATTTAATATCGATTTATGATTTCTTAATTCTCCATTTTGTGAAGACGGGCCAAGGTAGATAGCCAATATACTTACATCAGTTTTACTAACACTAGACGATGCCTAAATATTGATGATTGATGCCTTGATACTTAGGCATCGCTTTAAGGCGTTTCCTAGAGTTAGTCAAAACAGGCATGATGTTCGCAGAATATGACATGGGAACATTTACAATGTTGCACACCCTTACTCTAAAGAATCGATTCTTTAGACATACATAACATATACTCACGCCTATAGTTGTAACATGTGCGCCAAGACTAGACTTATATCACGGAATATGTTGATATTGTGTATGTCTCTCGTATGAAATAAGACAGAGAGCGAGCGAGCAAATCCTTGACGAAAGACGAGCCTTTTTTGAGACAGCCTTGCTACTGGCAACGGCATGCAAAGGACCATTTACTCTATCAACATCAGCCAGAATCAATTCTGAAAATCGATATTAGTATCGATACTAACGATTCGATTAGTAGTATTCCATTTACATCGAAATCGAATGATAGTATGTTTCGTTGCAGAGCTTGAACACGAGTCACTCATCGGAGGCAGTTTATCAGGCAACCAGCTCATGATCACCGGCAGCAAGCACCTACATTGCCCACCACCAGATGGATTTATGCCCGGTATGTACCTTCTCTTTCCTTTCTTCTTCTTTTCTTCCTTCTCCACTTCTTCGTTTTCTTTAATGTTCTGAATGCTAAATAAGATGTTCTCATTTTATATGTGCCTATTCAAACCTAGAAAATACATAGAAAAGGATCCATTGATATGGCAGCGTAAAGTTTGATAATGTATTAAATGTAGGATTGTTACCTAGGTGGCTAAAATGATATTTGCTTTTATTTTCGATAGGATCTTTGTTGATTGAAAAAGCTTCCTAAAGAAACCGTTTGGTATACTTTTTTGCCAATTTCGTGAATTGGATATTTTATGCTTAACTACGTCCATATGTCACCTTATAATAGTTCTTTATTCGTGAACAGATTTTGTTTTATAAAGTCCATACAAATCGGAAATCAACCCACAAAGTTTAATTATTTTGGATTTGTTTTGAAACAATATTTGAAACCGACCTCCTATGGCAAGGAATTAGGGATTTTTTATACCCATCATATATTACGAGCCGTTCAAATTTAATTTTATTAAATTGTGTGATCGTTTCAGAAGCAGAAAAGGTTCAAATGCGAACAAGGTCGAACAGTACAGGAAGCGATGGATTACCCATTAGAAGACATCATGCCACAGGTAATATGCCAATATCATTGCCACACATCACATCTAAATGAAGCGTATCCCTTCGGAATGCACTTTACAAAAAAATACCTATCGACATATAGAGTCTGTGGAATTGATGCGTTAATGGAACAAACGTTGGTCCTAACCTTGGCAATATGATTACCAATTCAATGGCCAACATAATGCATTTATTGTAACACAGTAGTGGTAGGTTTTTTAGTAGTTTTTAAATAGCGGGGAGGGGGGTGTCAAAACCAATGACGGGTATTTTATATTGTTCTAAATTGCTATCGGAAGCGGATTTGAAATTTTCAAGGAAGGATTTCCGCATTAGGAATGAAGTGAAATATATTTTTTAAATCGAGGGCTATTTGACTTAAACGACACTTTTGGGCGATATTGACTTATATATTTGGAAACCCTAATAGTGTTTTCATTTTCCCACGCAATTTTGGTTAATTACCTAAACTGTGATTATTGGTAATAGGTAATATAGCACGGACCCCTAGCTTAAGCTTAGGTATCGGTTGTCATTCCGCTTATTTCATTTAAACGCTTACCCAAAAATACGAAACGAATTTTCGGAAAAAAAAGATTCCGTGACGCAAGGCATCGTTATACAAAGAACTTGGTTCTATCTATACCCTTCTCAGTAGAATATTTAATCCGTTAGTAATAAAAAAAATATCATGCCATTTCATTGTCCAACTTATTTATTTACAACCGCTTTGGTAAACATCGACCAATGAGAACGCAGCACACACACACACACACCCGCGCGCACACAGACACACACAGAGCTTCGAGCACCGCGTCTAATAGCACAATTACCGCTCCAAGATGGCAGTCACGCGAAGAGACGAATGGGGCTGAACAAAGAACAAATGGAAGCGATGAATCGCGTCTCGCTGCCCGGCGCGGTGAACGGGCTGGAGGCGCCCGCGCGGCCCACGCAGCTCAGCCTGGCGCCCGCGCCGCCCTCCTCCGGCACCTCGCCCTCGCCCACGCCGAGCACGCCAGCCGACTCAGGTCTAGCCTGCGACGCCTCGACTACTTGGAATGCTGTCGCCACCTCGGCTTGCGCTTATCGATGTTTAAAACTCATGTCAAATCCATTTTACCTTGAACTCGAATCAATTCTAACTTGAGAGAATACATTTGTGACCCTAGTACGAGTTTATACTTTTGGTGGACATAACTATTTAACTGACTTCAAAAAAGGAGGAGGTTCTCAATATTTTTATTGATGCGGTGCCAATTCACCAGTGCGGTGCCAACGCCCAGTCTGACGTAGTGTCGCGTATAGGTAGATTACTTCAAATGTAATAAATTATGAGGTTACTTGTAGCTTTTTAGCGCACTTTTAAGCAAGTAGAAAATAATTACTCGATTTAGAATCTTTAGAAAAAGTTCCAAATTGCATTTGACTACCTAAAGCTAGAATAAAGCTAATCAAAACTCGTACTAGAACACCAATGGTCTCTGTAAAAGTCTAAATAAAACAACCATAAATTCTCCGTTTAACGATGCATTGATTTCAAGCGAAAATGATACGTATTGACATGTTTTTTTCTATGAAACTAATCAGAGCTGGCGCTTCAAAACTGCGTGCAGAGTTCTGTTCGCGTCGTTTTGAAGTCCACGAGGTGGCGAATGGAATCTAACCTGTCTTCTGTATAACCTCAAGGAATGCCGTGTGCTTCTGGTGTGCCACTAATGCAGCTAACCGTCGTATTCATTCGTTTTTTAACACACTAATTATGTGATAGAATTGTGTGATATCTATAATTTATAGAGTGTTTCCATCTACAGGATTTGCCGATGATTTGGTGACCAGAAGACAAAAGAAAGATGCTCAATTGGGTGGTAAGTATTTGAACATCCTCTTATAAGTACCATCAAACACGAATTCCTTTGAATTTTCCCATATTCTTCTTCTCCTAATTTAAGGGCTGAATCCTTTTCGGTGCATCTGATGAAGTCCCCGCCATCTGGTTCGATCCAGTGCAGCCTCTTCACCTCCACATACGACATTCCACCAACCTTATCTTTTATTTGACTCATGTAACATATTCGTGGTCTACCTCTCCTACGCTTTCCATCGATCTTTCCTTCTATGATGTTCTTCATAAAGGTGTCATGTCGCATGAGATGACTTATCATCTTTCCTCTTCTATTCCTTATTATCTCTATTTATGTTCTTCGTTCTTGCACTCTCTGAAATACATCCTCGTTTGTTTTTATTTCTGTTCAGCTGATCTTTTCGATTCCCCTCCAACACCACATTTCAAATGCCTCCAACGTTTGCCATATTAAGGAGCAAAAATGTATACACAGCTGTAGTAATAACTCGTATAAAAATAACTCAAAACCTAAAGTACCTTAGTGTGCTCATGAGGATTTTGTTAGAAACTGTGGATACTTTAGACAGTAGCGCCTCTAGCGGAAATGCGAAGCTTTACTACCAGTGAACAAAACATTCGATCAGCCAATAGTATTTAAAAACATTTGAAACTCTTACTTAAAGGAATGAAGAGTAGAATCGATTACATTTGTTATGGTTTCTTAGGTTGGTATTCATAGTATTGTACTTTATAAATAGTATTTTTTGTAATGTCTAATGTATGTTGATAGTAATAAGATTTATTTTACAATTGTCAACAGAGGACGAACGCGCTATGCGAAGGGTGTCCTACCTGAAAGCCACTTGGGGTGATCGGTTGCACATGGACAGCGATGTGGAACCCGACGGCGACCCACAAAATAGAAGGTACATTTCTGCCCTAATATTTTGTCCTTTAGACACAGATTATACACACTCATTTGTTTTTGCCACACATTTAAAAAAAAACGAACATGTCAATCTTTAAAAAAGAACAAAACATTTTTAAAACGTTTTTTTGTGTTAAAAACAATTGAAGTTGTTTGTCTATTTGTAGAAAATGTTCAGTAGTATATCCCAAAGTAGTTAACATCCAGTTATTATTATTATGTATAAAATAGCACCAAATTATCTTACCTATATTTTTTGTCAATATGTGTCACATAGATTATGTTGTAGATAGATAAATAATCATTGTTACTATGACCCGTCAGTAGATAGTGTGTAACTATTTTGTATCTAACCAAAATATGTGCATTTATTTTTATTGTCTTGGCGCCACACTATGCCAGTGTCAAGTGTAATTTTCAATATCAAGTTTATAGGTAAACTCCTTGCTATGTATAAATAGGTAAAATCATGGATAATTTCCTGTTGAATTACGGGCTGAATCAAATTACTAACGGGGTGAATGTGGTTGGATTGGAAACACAGTTTGTACCGCAAGTGGCGGCCCCCTCGGTTCACCGATGACATTACACCGTTGCTGCGAATATTCGACCCGCAGGCAGTACTCCCCTCGCGGTACGTGACAATAGATGGCGCTTTAGTGTGCAATAGTTGCGGGAATGAATACTAGATGGCGCCGCAAGCAGCGAAATTTTTAAATATTTTATCTTCTCGATGTTTTTTATAAAAAGATATTGTATAAAATTAATTGCGTTGCACTGCTTAAATCCAACATTGGTAAGTCACGGCAATGATAAAAGCATAAAATAAATATGTTAAATTGTACAGTTTAAATTAATGAAATTATAATCCGACTGGATACACATAAACTTGCGTTTGAGGAAAGCTTTTGTAAATAATAAGCAATGGAAGCAAATACAAATGGTCCACGCGCGAGAGATATGCCAGTTCGTCTTGCATGGTGGTCTGTTAATGTTTGCATGGTCGATGTAGTTTATTAGATATCTCAGGCATGTTCTGTTATTCGTTGTTACTTCAGGTACTTATGAATAATACATGAAAAAGGTGAGAGATCTTATGGTTTTATACCTAACTATTGGTTTTGAAAACATCCTACAAAAAGGATAGTGTTTGTTACTCTAACTTGTGAATATGATATAATGTGGGTAGGTACTATAAAATAGCAATGGTAGCCGAGTGGTCGAACGCACGCTTTGCAATCAAAGTGTGCAGGTTCGAACCCCGGCTCGCACCTCTGGGATTTATGTGCGAATCTCATTTTCATCCGAGATTATCACTTGCTATGAAACGGTGAAGGAAAACATCGTGAGGAAACCTGCACGTCTGAGGGAACTTGTCTACTTCTCGATAGATGTGTGAAGTCTGCCAACCCGCACTGGGCCAGCGTGGTGGACTATGGCCTGAATCCCCCTCGCATTCAGGGGAGGCCCGTGCCCAGCAGTGGGACGTTAAAAGGGCTGTAGCAATAGCAGTAGGTACTATAAAATAATAAGCGACCAAATAGAATCCCAGTTTATGGAATTTAAATTAAAGTGACGATTGTGATTTTAATTGACCTTAGGGGGTATTATTGACTAAATTAATATCAATGATGGCGTTCTATTTTTAGTTTTTTATAAGTATATGTCATGTTATCCCAGTATTGGGACAAAGGTTTTTATTGACCCCCACGCGGTCAATGTCTATCATGGGCCAGTATTTTTATATCTCCATACAAGGTCATCGCTTTCTGGCTCTAACGTAATTCCGTTAAGTTAAGTGTTAGCTCTAATCAATGAAAGTTTAATTATTTGGCCTGTTATTATATTTTTTTAAATGTTACCATACTAATCACAAATATTATTACTAACAATAGCCCAACGAAGAAGGACGACGAAGAAACTGCTGAGATCCCTGAAGAAGTATCGGAGTGTGATATCCAAGGGAATGTGCAGATAAAAATGGTGGTCAGCAATGGCAAGGTTGGTTTCAAAAGTTTATTAACATAGAGTTCAGTAGTCTGATAGAGATTCAATAATTGGTTCGGTAGTTTCAAAGGCTCTCTGGATGGCCCTCTGGAACGAACCCTATGGATTTTTACAGCTCTATAATAATCGATATAGATAGTTTACAATATATGACTACGTTTACACTACAACGAAATATTTTATACAGTTTAGTGTAAATTTAAATATAGAAATTATTGATACTGTGATTAAATAATTAAATATTGCCAGACGACTCGCATTCATCGTACGATCCGAATCGAATCAAAGCTTGTACTATGAGTGAGCCCAGATGAGGGATAATTCTGAATATTCCATTTCTGAAATTTGTCCGTAACTGGAATCGAACCATCAAGCCGTCGTCATCCTTTGATACAACTCCTTATTGAAAATTGTTATTAATTATATTTTTTTTGTCTAACAGCGTGCGAGCGACAGATCATGGAAGCAAGTATGGGCGGTACTGCACGGAACTAAGTTGTACCTACACCGGCACCATCCCAGTCAGGTATGTCCTATATATACTACACTAGCTGTGCCCGCGGTTTCACCCGCGCTAGTAGTTACTTTGGCGTAGAGTGATGTTATAAAGTCTATGATTATAAGTCTATAATACCCGATTCATGTTCGGGAATATTCCCGTTTTTGCCACATTATTCGTTGCTGCTCCGCTCCTATTGGTCGTAGCGTGGTGATATATAGCTTATAACCTTCCTCGATAAATGAACTATTTAACACAAAAAGAAATATTCAATTCGGACCAGAAGTTTCTGAGATTAGCGCGTTCAACCAAACAAACAAACTCTTTGGCTTTATAATATTAGTATAGATTAGTATAGATAACTTTTATTTAGGTACTTTTTTACTATAATGAAAGGCTATTTAGGTAATCGTCATTTTTTTATCTTTACCGGAGATATACTATACTCATTCGACAGAGAAAAAATCGCCCAATAGTTTTGCTTAAGCCATATAGCCTTTCATCCCTCGATCAAATAGTATACCTATCTAGTATATAACTTTGTCCTATTAACTATTTTACTACTGTCATATCTACAGCCGACGTTATTATTATTGTACAAGCTGTATATTAACTTGCAATGTATGTCCGGGTGGAATCTTGCAACTGAATTTTAAATCAGTTATCATTAACTGATTGAGCTGAAACTTGGTATACACACCTCTATTTTGGATGACAATGCATGCTTAGCTATGTGTCGTCATTCTAATTCCAATATGGAGGATCATCCAAGATGGCGGAATAGTTATTTTTTCTGCTCTACCACAGTATGGGTATCAAATGAAAGGGCTTGATAAAAGCTTGTTTTTAAATATATTTTTTTTCCATTTATTTTTTTCAATAATAACATATCATTTAAACCTAGCCGAACGGTGAAGGTAGTTACTTATTTAAATACCATGAAGAAATATGCAATTCTATCGAAAAGTTTGTAAAGTCCACCAGCCCGCACTTGCGTGGTTGTTTTTATTGCAGGTTACAAGAGACCATCTTAATATAAACCTTGAAATGTTTCGTATCTTCTAGGGACTTCTAAGGAGCAGTAATATGTTTAACAATTGCTTCTAGCTAATTTTATAGGACAACATTATCCTAGAAACCCTTTTACGGTTCGTACAAATATCCAGAAATGGATAAAAGGCTTTGCGTAACGAAGATTCTATTTGTTTCCTGCGGCCTTAGTTACCGGGCCAAATGGCGTGGTTTTGTGTAAAGTTTTTGTTTGCAAGTGTGCTCTTTAACTTAGCCTTAAGTTCAGCGTTAGCGCGGATATGGGGTTGAGGAAAAAACCGGCCAAGTGCGAGTCGGACTCGCACACGCAGGGTTCCGTACCATTATCTATAAGAACGGCAAAAAAATCACGTTTTTTTACAGGAGCCCCCTTAAATATTTATTTTATTCTGTTTTTTAGTATTTGTTGTATTAGCGGCAACAGAAATACATCATCTGTGATGGTGTGATCACGGTTCATGAGATACAGCCTGGTGACAGACGGACGGACGGACGGACAGCGAAGTCTTAGTAATAGGGTTCCCGTTTTACCCTTTGGCAACGGAACCCTAAAAATGACAAGCTACTGACTTTCTTGCCGGAGATTATCACTCGAGGTCGCACTTCGATCCGGTAGTAGCTACTACCTACTACCCAAAGAAATCAAAATACTTGACAATTTTTAAGCCTTTGCGAAATAAATATTTTTGACTTTGACTTAATAAAGCCTAACTATTTGTAGGTAAGATTTTAGTAACATTAATTATTTTTGTAACTAGGTATTTTCAGTTAAATAATTTTTAGGTGGTAGGTACACTATTACCTAGTGCGAATATCGTGACCCAAGGTTTGCGGGTGATGGAATATTATTTTACGTGGAATCGTGTTTTGTTTTGATATTTTGCTCACCTCTTGTGTTTGCTCACGTGTCGCGGGCTGCACAAACATTTGTTAAACAGCGGTGTCTTTATGTAATACCACCGATTTCTTATCGAGACTCTATTTATAAAGCTATTGTGCAACGTATGAATGAAACCAAATGTCAAGTCTCATACCCTATTTTGGTTTTCTGTTTTTTTGCTATGTACATACATACATACACTCACGCCTGTATCCCATGGGGGTAGGCAGAGACTACCGTTTGCCGCATGCTACGGTCCTGACATACCTTTTTCGCTTCATCCACAATCATACATCTTTTACTATGTATCAGAAGTCCGAAATAATACTTTGGGTACTTATACGGTAGCTCATATGTGGATGCTTAGTTTATACCTAAGTTTTTGAGTTATATGTGGACCTTTGAATATTTATCATAAGTATCGTGCTTTGGCCTTTGTTCAGTTATTTATCCGATACTGATGGAAACGTCAAAGTATTATTTCGGACTTCTGAAACACTGTGTATACTAAATTTACTTTAAAAAGTACTTATTTGATACTGTGTAGGTATACACTATCTCGAATGCTTTTCACAGTTTTCGAATTCTTACTTCAAGACAGAGATTTTGATAGAAACGACATATTTATTAATTATAATACCATCTTAATTGCTAATAGAATAGGTAGGTACCCGTATCCTAACTCTAACTCATAAAGCATTCAATAGATGTCACTATTATCAAGATAAACTATACACTTCCTGTCGCGCGCCATAAGCGTCTGCGCACCTGGCTTCTTTGCGCACGCGCCGGTTTAGGGCTGTTCGCGTCTTAATTACCCATTATATGTATATAAGATACGATAGCATCTTGGCGTATTAATAGCGATTACCCGGTGGTGACTATTATATTTAGTCCAACCAGACGTGGGTAATTCTGTTGGATTATGCCACTAAACTTAATTATACTAAACTAAATTTAATGCCGTATCTACATTAAAACAACAGAGGCGATTTAACCATATTTTTTTTGTTTTCTGCTTAATGGCCTCTTTCTATTAAGTCTGGCCCAATGCGGTTCCGCCATTATAAACGTACTGGAGAACACATACCACCTTATTTTGTCAATAGTCTAAGCGACGGTTCCTGTACTGAGTGCCACACTCGTAACCAAGTTATGTATGAATTGGTTACTCAGAACCTCAGGCGTCGACCTTAAAAGATTCGTAGCAAAAGTACTGATCATAAACTAGTAATTATCTGATAACGACAACTAAACCATATTTCGCATCTTTAAAAGTATAGAGACCTAACTCAAAAATAATATTGTTGAAAAATGGTCGTTAGAACGACCCTCTAAGATTTATATTCGAAAACCTAAAATTTCAAAATGGGTCTCTACACTTTTAATGATGCGATTTGATAGCACTAATAATATATGCCGTCATAGAAAGTACGGCAATATTCTTAGTTTAATCTACAAAAGTCGTCGAAATCTAAAAGAAGGTTAGTTTTGTGCCAACATAATCGAGAGTAACGACAACAATATGTAAAAGAGAATCAACCCTAAATTAATTATGTCGTTCAGCCAGCCCGCACCTCCACTGTCAACGGAGCGTGGAAATAACGGAAACTATGGTGCTCCACCGTCCCACACTGTAACGACATCTGTCCAACAATTTACACGCATTTATCATTTACCCGAATATTAGATGAGTTACAACAGATGTTGATAATATTAGTGATATTATCTTTGAGTATTCAGCAATGGAGTTGTAGCCTCAAGACATAACACACATTTTATTAATTACCTTATAATCTAGCTACCATTAATAAAAGATTTTTTCATGCCTTAAAAAAATCAGCTTTGAACATTCTACAAAGTTTTAAAAAAAAAAAATTACATTAAAAACAAAATATTTACATAGACAACAATTTAAATAATAATAAAAAATGAAAGAAAAAAATTATATACCCCACAGTCCCCGATCATTGTCGGGCGGTAGGGTGCCCAGAACGCTGGCAGCATTGCCACGTTGAATGGCAATGCTGATGTGCTGTGCGAAATAGTTTCCAGCGTTCTGATCACCGGATGTTTCGATCAAACGTTTCGCAATGTTTTGAAACATCCGGTGGACACCAGGACCCCTTGGACATAAGGTTTCTACCCCAAACGCCTCAAATATATACCCTACACCCAGGGACCTATATTTGCGGCGTTTGGTGCATTCTTGGATTGAGCAGCGCCACCAGCCTCAACAGATGTTTGTGGAAGATGAGACGGGGCAAGAGTATCGACGCCAGTAGCATCCCATACTAGCGGTCGTCCCATCCTCCACGGAACGAGGGTCACACCATCAGGCCTCTTGCCATAGATTGTGTTAGAAGATTTCTGGTCCACGAGTGTTGTTTATCTAACGTAGCGTAGGCTTCGACTTGACTACAGTGATGGGTTTTGTCGTTATTGTAACGTTGACGGCTAGATTGCTTGATATTTAAATTTAAACGCCATATCGAGGGGTGAAAGGTCATTTGACTAAAGCGACAATTGGGCGATATTGACTTATATACCTACATATGTATTTGGAATCAGCGAATTTGTCTGCGTCGAATGAGTATGCTCTCCTGTAAAGTAAAAATAATGTCGCTTAAGTCAAATAGCCTTTTACCCCTCGATATATTTTTTATGTAAAAAATAAAAAAGTTTTTAAGGGGAATTAAGAGATGACGCTATTTTCGACTTTTATAATTATATTGAGTATCGTGTTTGACCTTCTGAATTTTGTGACAACTATAAATAATAAATTCCATTAACGAAACCGCTTTGTTAAACCGCCGATGATGCAGAGTACCTACATTACGCGAGAACGTTTGAATCGTAAATGCGTTCAGGAAGTCACAATTCACTTCGATTCAACTTTACAGCTGTTTAAAGCTTACTAAAAGTTGTCCCACGCCCACATACCTACTCAGCCCTCCGTTAGGTAGGATTGAAAATAACTGACGTATTAGAGAGAAGTCTGATACGTCAGAAATTCAATGAATACTTCTCAATGAATATGAAAGTGGTAGTAGGTAGCTGCGATACATGCATAGACACAACACTTACAAGGAGCCGTGAGGAAATTAAATTATAATAGCTGTATACAAAGTGTTTCAGAAGTTCGAAATAATACTTTACGTTTGCATAAGTAGGTATCTGTATACAACATAATTATTTACAAATTTAATCTAAATCCGAACTAGTTCTTTCATCTTTTTTTTCATCGCCTATTATTAAAACTTGTAATATCCACCACCCCTCGTAAATGTAGTTTACACTGCTTAGATGTACTCAAAGGTACACGATACCTGTAACAAATATTCAAAGGTATATAACTCGGAAACTAATGGTTACGTATAATCTATCGTAACTATGCATCTATATAAGAACTGCCGTATGAGTATCTAAAATATTATTTAAGACTTCTGATACCCTCTGTGTTTTATGAGACAGTAAAACATATTTAATTGTACGTTGAAGATGATGTTCTGCCATTCCTGCAACATGCACTAAACGTCAGAATTGCGACAATACCGAATCGTACGACAGACTCGAGGCAACAACATACGTCACTCATTCTTAGAGACATGCAATAAATTCGGAAAATGATGTATTTTGGTCGCGACGTGGCCTCAACGGGATTATCACTGGCACTTGGGAAATTTATGGAGCTAGCGTTTCTTTTGTTTTCATGTTGGAGCAGTTAGATTACCAATTTGCCAGCTCACTCTGTAAAACGCTTTGTATTCCAATATTTATAATCTATACAAATAAATAATATTTAAGGGTCTATTTGTAATGTCAAAACCTTTTAGTTTTGTTTTTAATGGACTACGCTGTTGGCCGTGAGGTGGCCTTTACAGCTTTACCGGAGGAGAAAACTTTTTAGTAAATGCATATGAAAGTATATACGCTAAATAGGTTGATGTAGTACGACGACTTCGATTTTTTACATTGCGTTTTTGTTATAGATACTACTATATAAAGGTTTTGACATTGTTATAGATACTATAACAAAAACCCAATGTAAAAAATCGAAATCGTCGTCTTAGCTGGTTTTATAAATATTTTTTTAAGAACGTGTCTTTAAAACAACACACATTCATTACATCGAGATGGAAGTCGAGTATGCACACGTTGAAATTTTGTTAAAATTCGGAATTTAGAATAAATGTGGCTATTTCATATTTTTTGAAAAATAAGCCAACAAATACATTATATTGGTAAAATCTTTATTAAGTAAGAACAGTGGACATATCATTACGTATCGTAGGTGCACTATTTATATTATCAACCCTAATACAATTATTCGCTCTGATTCTCAAACGCACAACATGGACCATTTCCGGCCCCAATTCCTAATTATGATCAAAAGACAACCGAACTTGTGTTTCCATGAACGTGTCCTATAATTTATAATTACGACGACAACAGGGTTTCCACTTAAAATAAAATATAAACCTACATAATAGGTACTTAACTACGTGAACAAATTGTTTCAAACCTATTCAAAGTGAACTTACAATTCTGATTATAAGAACATAGGTGTTCTGTTGCCGCTATAACAATAAATACTAAAAAACAAAATACAATGAATATTTAAGGGGGCTCCCATACAACAAACGTGATTTTTATACGTATATAACTACAACAAAATGACTAGTTAATTTAATTCCTTCCAATCTGTAAAAAAACTATCATGGTCTTGAGTATTTTCTAAGGTTGGAACCTACTACTGTAATTTCAAAGTCCTGTCAATAGACTGAATATCGACTTTTATTAGTCCTTATTGCATTGCAATAAAGAACATATTTTCAGAACAGGAATTCCACTTTCACGGAAGACGTTCCGCGAGTGAAACGGGTCTAAGATATTCCAGGAATTGTCGACACGATATTGGTATGGGTTTATTATTAAAAAGACGTTTCCGATGTTACATCCAGGAACATGTTATAATAGGTAAACTAAATAATCTCTATGGTCAGCATAGGGATTTACGTCTATACTTTGACGTACACTTTAGCCCAAGAACGTTTAGTTTTTTTTTTAAGTTTTTCCTAGCACTAGAAGACTTGACATAACGCTTGAATATGAACACTCTGCTACTAGAAACTGCTTTTTATTTACGCATCACGTTAAGGTAACTCTCCTAGTGTTGGTGAAAACGGGTACTAGTTAATAATTAAATATCGCCATACAACACTTAGTCATTGTATGATTCCAAACTAAACAAAGCTTGTACTATGGGTGCCATACAATGGGCGCGATCCCGGTTACAGCCAGACCAGGGCAAATTCCGTGAAGGCAGTTTCCGAAATTTGCAACTGGCGGGAATTGAACCCGCAACCAATGGGTTAAGAGAGTCGAGCAGCCTACACTTAAATTACTAGAACAAGTCATGGTCAAAAATTGGTGTTATTTCTTTGCTTAGTTTTGGCATTATTATCATCTTTATGCTAAACTAGCGGTCCGTCCTGGCTTCGCATGGGTTTATAATATAACCTATGTTACTCAGTGATAATGTAGCTTTCTAAGAGCAAAATATTTTTTTTAAATCGGTCCAGTAGTTTTTAAGTTAATTCGTTACATACGAAAATACAAATCTTTCCTCTTTATAATATTAGTATAGAAGATATAGACTATATTAAACGCAATGGAAATACAATTTAAACGTTGGTTGCCCTAACTAGGAAATATTTTCGACGAATCTTTGTGTGCAAGTCCAGTTCACAATTAGGATACACTAATTGAAATTACATACACTTCCCGGCTCGTAAACAAGGGATCTTAAAGTTTCATATTTCGAGATTGCGATTTCGTTTGGTGTTATGGACATAAAAAGCTTTGAGTCACGGGGGATTTAATTAAAATGATTTTGACATGTCCGTATTGAGAACGGATGCACAAATTACGTTTTAACGCACTTGTAACTGATAGGGTTTCATGAATTGCGTCAAATTTTAGCAGTCCGTTCGTATTAGTAGAGCAGCGCCATACTGCCAATTGTCTTGCAGCAAAGTTGATGTGAAACATCGATAGGCGAGGGGTAAACCTGATTTTTGGCGTGGCGAGATTTGCCGACGCTTCGCCACAACAAAATGAAATCAACCGTTATACTTAATACAAGTAAATACTTAAAGTATAGTTTTAAATGCGGCCACGCTTCGTACGGTGGAAATCAACCTTATTACTTAAAGCATTAAGTATAGTTTTAAATGCGGCCACGTTTCGTCCGCTGCTTAGACTCCGCCCACCGACTGACTCCGCTCACTCGCCGCTACGACGTTTATGATTTATGTTTCACATCTGCCAGGCGTCCCACGACAGCTCAGTTTTTTTTTAAATATTAGGCCTCCCACACACTGCGGCCTCAACACTCGTGCGTCAAATTTTTTGCCATAACAAAACGAACTGTATTGACACATAGAACATGTTCTTTCTACAACGAAATGACACTGACAGCGCGAATTTTGACGCGCGGGGGCGTGGCTATTACAATATTTATGGATATTGACTTAGAGTTCTGGTATGGTACATATTTTGGTAAGTACTTTCAGTTTTTGACAGTTAATACATCATCATCATCATCATCAAAAAAGCAGTGGTAGCCGAGTGGTCGAACGCACGCCTTGCAAATCAAAGTGTTCAAACCCCGGCTCGAACCTCTGGGTTTATGTGCGAATCTCATTTTCATCCGCGATTACCACTTGCTATGAAACGGTGAAGGAAAACATCGTGAGGGAACCTGCACGTCTATAGAAAGGCGTGTGAAGTTCACCAACCCGCACTGGGGCAGCGTGGTGGACTATAGCCCAAAAATCTCACTCGTATTGAGGGAGTATGTGCCCGGTATAATGGCAATAGGCTCGCCCCCTATAACATTGGGACCAAAAATGCATCGGCGAAGTGTGGGCGCACTGCAGTGCGCCTCTGCCTACCCCTTCGGGAAATACAGGCGTAATGATGTATGTATTTGACAGTTAACTCAGTACAAAATCTATGAAACAGTACTTTAAGAGGGGTTAGGGTTAGGGGTTAGGCCCCTGTTACGCATAAATAAAGCACCCCTCATTGCAACTCAAGGTAGAGTAAGTTTAAGTTTAATTCCCTTGGTAAGTTTTTATAGCGAACGGTTCTTCTTTATTGAAACATATATTCATACGACAAGAACAATTTTGAATTTCTACATTAACACACTTGGACTCCAGGAAAATAGACTTCTAACATATTTCAAAACATAGCAATGACAAATGGGTCTACAAGTTTTACTTTTACGCTTCAACCAAAGAATTTGTAATAAATATAGATGTTTAAAGAGAATATCAAAATATCCAAACCACATTGGGTTTCCCTGTTATTTCATTCAACCGTTTCCAGAAATTCCTAGAAAATTATTACTGTTCGAAAGTTAAGACCAATATAACTAAAGGCGTCGTAAAATTTATAGCAATGTACATTTCGTAACTTCTGCTCCTTACTGTTACTAGCGTGTGATTTTCTTATGTTTGTGCGGCGATTTTCTGATAGGCAATTCAAGTTTATAGCATAACTTTATTGAATCCAAATTAATACGGCACCAAGTGCCTCAAGAACGGGAAGCACTAAGGGGAGACATTTGCAAAGCCTTGGGAATGCTAAATAGCTGACACAAAATATATACCTACCTATAAAAAATACTATACAAAAGTACATATAAGACAAGCAGGCCAGTTAGTGGAACGCTCGTCTTGAACGCAAGGATGTACAAGTTCAAATCCTGGGACCACTGGGATTTTCGGATTCCATGAACGAATGTAGCGGTCAATATTTATTACCAATTCCTGACCCATGAAGGCAAACCTCGTAAGGAAACCTGCACATCTATAAAAAGGCGTGTGAAATTTACCTAACCGTACTGGTTCAGCGTGGTGGACTATGACCCAAACTTCCGAAGGAGAATGTGCCCGGCGTAGTGGCAATAAGCTCGCCCCCTATTACCTACATTGAGACCAAAAATACATAAGCGAAGTGCGGATGCATTGCAGTTCACCTTTCCCTATCCCTTCGGGGAATACAGGCGTGATGATGTATTATACATATAAGTATTATGATATTTGTAAGGTAAATAATCACGTTTAAGTATTTACTAAAGTAGTTTAAAGGCGTCGATACTAAATTACTGGCACAAAGCGGTCAATAGAATATTGCTTACATTATACATTATTGATGAAGTTCACACCCAATGAAATTTGTACAAAGTTGCCAGTCGATGCCACTATTCCGGTAACTATATCGATTTGAGTACAATCGATCAATCGAATAACTATCGGACGGAAGGATTTTGAATTCAAAAATTTCTTCCAAAATATAGTTTTTCTTTTCATTTTGGCGTCATAATTTGTGTATAGCCAGTGTCAAGTATAAATATAACATAATGTTTCATATGCTATATACACATTATAATTTTAAAAAATTGTCAACAAAATTGACAAAATTACTTTTCCGACTCCCGTCAATAAGTTCAAAACAATCTTTTTACTTGAGAAATTGACTTGCATTAGAAAAGTAGGCCGTGTAATATTTATTTATAATGTTAGTTGCTCACTCACTATGACACAATGCAAGTGCCGCGTGCGCATGCCACTTTTATTCCACCCATTAAAATTATTATTTTGGTATCACGCAAATGCAGAATTCATGAATTAACACAGTTATTTTCCTCGTTGGTCAGATGTGCTGACAAGAAAAAATGTCATAAGGTGAAAAACCGTTTTAAATTCTCATTAAAAAACTGTAACCACCTTTTCTAAATAATTTGGAAAACCCGTATTGCGAACACAGATTAATGATATTTACGAGTTCTAAGGAAATCATATTTACCTATAGAGAGAGACATCCAACCGGGTTTTGGAATTTTAAAACACTTTTATAGTTATTGAAAACTCAATTTTATATGGTTAAGGGATGGATGTTTTTTTATCTAATTTCTATTTTTATATTTTATATTAATACTAGAAGTCGCTTAAACATTATTTCAAAATATTAATTCACTACAACTGGCAACTACTACTACTTATTCGCGTCCTAGTATCACTCTAAATTGTACGAGAATGTCACCTTACTTCACTTTAATAAGATAGGTATGGCTTCCTTCGAATTTGGAGGACGATTTTGCCAACAACAGAGTTTGAGGACATACTTGGTCGACCGGTGAGACATTAAAAAATAGAAAATAAGTGTCATAATTCTTTTCGATTTTTTTTAAATCCGTAAACATTAGTGTAACGTTTTGGCCAAATGCCTCAAGATTGTCCTCTAGGCTACAAATTTACTATACTAGACTCTTTTTCTACATCAAATACCATGGTTCAAAAGCTTTCATTGTAAGGAAACGTATAGAATAAGAGTTTATTTCTTACGATCAGTTGGGTAATAAATTGCACGGCGACTTGTTATCTCAGTGTTGGATAGCGCCCACGTCCTGTCGAGCCACGTCCTGTCGAGCCACGTCCTGTCGAACCTGTCACTTGGAGGCTAGTCTGAAGGAAGAATGTTGATTAAAGTTTTGAGGATATAGTTTTAAAGATATTCAATAACGGTCTCAACAAACGCATTTCAAATAAGTTAACCAAATATACCATAGCCACTACGAACAATATTAGAAAGAGAGAAGATGTCGGTATGAGATAATTTTTTATTTAAAAAAAGAACGTCAGGCGAGTTGAAATGAAAATCTAAGTTTTTTTTAATTGGCCTTATAGTTCCATTAAAAAAAAAAAACATAATCATTGTATTAATTTGCTTGTTTTTTTTTTGTGCTCTGTGTGTTCTTTATCTCTTCTATACAAAACTCATCACCGTTCCACTTGCGATCCATCTTCACCCGAGAGGTAGACATTGAAAGTGTTCCATAATTTACTCTCACCAGCCTGTCTTGGAGACCTTGAAGGGCATACCCTCGGGCCTTCTCTTAACGTCTGGATTAGTATATGGAAATTGCTATCGATGTTTATCCCCTTACCCTATATTACTCGTAACCTTGTCTGCTTTGTTATAGTTAATAAATAAGTTAGTAAATAGAGATGGCGCGATGGACTGTCCCCCAAATCTCTTTGTATTGGGGCGGAAAGTGCCCCGTATTATGGCAATATGTTTTTTTCGACATCAAATATATCAATATTTTACAAATCTTCTATGGCATAAAACTGTTTTGTAACCCCAAAGTAATAATTTATCGTTGAAAATTGCTATTCCTAACATTGCAACGTTTTGGCTGACATTCAAATATTTTTCATTACGATAATGTACTGTATTATTATGTGAAACTGACAGAGCTATTCGCTCAGGCTTTTTATGGATTAAAAATAGTATAAAGTATACATTTATAAATCTGTTTTCACCCCGCATAAGTAGACATTCCGACCGTCGGGTGTTTTATTCTCATGTATGACATATTAATCACATTCCTATAGTAAGTATAATATTCATGCAATGAGTTGTTTACTAAAAATATTTATTTTACATAAAATAACAAAATATGTGCCATAAATGTATTTTTAAGGACATTGATATGACAGTATTTAATTTACAAAAAAAGTTTTACCTGATTTTAAACTATTTCATGTTTGATTAAGCAAATCATTATAATGTCAATCAATTCGACTGACCAATACAATGAGATTTTTTAGTAAAATACGTCTTAACCTCTACAATGTCTCTATAAAAGCTTCATAACTTTATATAATTGGTAGTTAATTGCGTAAGTTCCAAAAGAAATGACTTGCCTGCATAATTTACACAAGTTATTTTCATGTTAAATAACGCACCTATAAATTATGGTACCAGGACATCATAATGAAAGCGAAATCTAAATATAATCGCTTGCAAGCATCAGGTAATGGATAGAGAACACGCAATAAGTGATCGATTGGGAATACAAACTGGTACAAAAGAACTAAGTCGCTTACCCTCACGAGTTTACACTTTATGGGGCAAGTGGTAATTTAATTTATACCATAGATTCCTACGATAAAAATATGTGTCGTTAAAATAATTGAAGACCAGGTATTTGATGGATTGAAATACTTCCATGGACACATTATTTTCAGCCAGTCTAGCTCAAACGATTATGCACTTTTCTTTTTTATTTAAAATAAGAGGACGTTCTTAATTCAACTACGTTGTGAACTGATTTCGATAATTCTTTGTTTGATAGGAAATTTTGCATAAGTTTGTATTTAGATTTAGTGCATAGTTCTAGTCTTTGTTGATTAACGCCGTGAAGACCCCGCGTCGACGATCGCGAACTAACCGTATTGTCACATATAAAAAGTTCATTCTTTAGCTAAATGAAATTCATTCTTTGGCTTGACTTTTGCCACAGAAATTCAATCTTTATGTATATTGACCCAGAGTTCGTTTTGGTATTGTTTTAAATACGCCGTAACAATAACCGGATACACATAGTTCGACACATCTGTGGGTGAAGTGAACACGGTAAGTATTCGATTCAAAGACTCAAGATTTATAGTGATCTTCGATAAGGCCGTATAGGGTCGTGCGCGGGCGCAGGCTCAATAGACGCGCGCGCAGGTCAATGCTGGGCAGGTGTCGGCGCGGCCATTGTTCTGTTATGTGTAATAGGGTTGTCTCTTAGTGTTTTAAAAAATATATTTCGGAATGTCATTTTAAAATTTGTAAAAAGTTAATTTTATTGTACTTGTAGTAACCGAACAAAACTTTAGGGTTGTCACATTTTTAGGAACGTGTATAAAAAGACCATAGTGGTTGGCAGTGTCCGATACAGCCGATAGGTACTTGTTTGTGTATCTATTTAATTACCTATCTATTGCAAAAAGTTTGAAGCAGACATGTAATGTGTTGGAGCGTAGGCCACTCGTCTCACTGCACCAGGTTGAGGATTCGATACCCGAAAGTCGGGATTCGAGATCAGAAAAGGCATTTTTTCAATTTGCCCTGGTCTGGGTGTAAATGACATCGCCCCTAGTCCTTTGTATCTTATCCGTAGTACAAGCATTGCTTAATTTGGGATTATACGATGAGTACCTATGTGTTGTCTGGCGATGATAATAATACTAAGATAACTACTACTACTATAAATACTAATACTAAAATGCCAACCCTGTCTGCCTACATCCAAGCCAATGCCAGCCCATCAGGTGCTCGGAATTTTGGCGTAGGTACACGGCCTCAGCAGAAATAACGCTTTTGTTATAATTGTGCTTCATTGTTCGATGCGCAACAGAAATAAACTTGTTCAAAATTAACGTCGCAATATCCCACGGGGATTTCAAATGTTTTGTTTTACCACTTCGAACGAACTTAGTGTCAATATACATAAAGATTAAATTTATGTAGTAAACGCCACGATATTTCGCTTCAAAATTCGCTGTCAATGACAATCCGTTGAAGAATGAGCTGTCTATCACCCATTCGAAATGCATTTCCTACGGAGAAGAATGGGCAAGGAACTCCATGGTTACTCTTGTTATTATTTGTATAGCGTGACCTCCAAGATGACTCTACATTAATTATTCATTTAGCACTTATCGCGCATGCCGCTTGGCCGTGGGCGTCATTCATAATATTACTAATGGAGATCTTTTTAATAAGATACGGTCTTGTTTTTTACAACTTACAGGCAAAAACCGCTTGATTATTTTAATAAATCCAAAAACAATTCGACTGCTCGTGTCAGCAGATCGCAAAAAATAAGGGAAGGTTAGATATGAAATGTTTTGAATGCTATTAATTATCTGAGCTAAGCCTACTGGGAGAAGGTTAGCTTCCGCCAGAAACATATATGCTGCGGGGTTATTAACTTGCAAGATTTATCTTAACATCACAGTGGTATATGTAGAAGCTTTCAGCACAGCATCACGAGAGCGAACTGAGACTTATGTTCCTTTGCGCTAAGTGTTGAGAGATTGATCCCAGACCGTCTCAAGAATCTAATCAATTAAAGAAAATACGTTCATTTCAAGATACTTACAGTTTACTGTGGACTCAAACTAGGCGTGAGCCTGTTTTATGGGAACCAGGAACGCAATTAAAAATGTAGAAATCAAAGTATAACCATATTAAAACTTAAAATTAGGTTAAAATATAGTGCGAAATCACTTGTGTAGACTTTAATTAAATAAAAAGCGTTTGATGTAGACACTTACTAGATTTTAAGTCAATTAAGTCCAATAAATTAAAACATTGATAAAATAAGGAAACAGACGACAGTCAGAATGTCTATAGACTTATAAATTTGGTAGTTTTCCTTTTTGCTCTCAAGGGTTCAAAAGGTTTTGTAGGAATTAAATTACAAGCACCTGGGACAAACTTTGTAGGTGTAGGTACTAGGGAAACATAGGACAGCGGGGGGTTCAGTGAACTTGTACAGGAGGCAATGAATTGTTATAATTTGCAAAACGTGATCCAAATCCAATGGGGAGCAGGGGTAACGAACCTTGGGTATTGGCTTTGGTGACTACGATAGCTAATATTGAGTGTTGGCGTCTGGCGTTTCCTACATAAACATTAGATTTTCTTAAAAGTATTACAATGATTTAGAATGTAATTGATTTCAACGTTGTAGTTAATTTTGTAGGATCATAGACACATTTCTTTTTTATTTTATTTTAGATTTTTGAGTACTTTGTGCCTATACATTAAAAAATAATATTTAATAGACTGATTTATTAATGCTAACCGCTAAATAAATATGGTTATCAATAGATAAAATGGCAAAAACTTAAATATTGTCAATTATTGAAATAAATTTGTATTGCTGGCAACACCTAGCCGGTACATACTAGTACTGCCGGCTGCCACCTTATAATTGTAGGACTGTGTTGTCTATGTATTGCTGACGTCATGGGGAGGGCTTTCACCTTTCAGGGTTGATGGCAGATGCTAAACATCTCTTGAGACTGCATACATTAGCAATAGCAAAGGTGTGTAATTACTTAAGTGGATTATTTTAAGTAGTGATACAGCCCTATTCCCCTGTTAGAAATTTCATATTAAATAAATAATTTCAAAGATTAAAAATATTACCAGACAACACATACCCGTAGTATGATCCCAAACTAAGCAAAACTTGTACTATGGGTACTGTACAAAAGACCGGCTTTTGACGCCCAAGTGTGACGCTTGTTCGCATCGTAAGTATCAGCCTCAAACAGGCACTGATCTCGCCGGCGAGGTCGAGGAACCCCCTCTTCCGCTCGTAGGTGCATCTTTGCACCTACGAGCGCAGTCACTACCTCTCCCCTCACGGTAACTGCCGAGGTCGTGCCCTCTGTGTCGCCCTCGAGCTAGTTGCCACCCTTTTTCCACCCATAAGGCCTTGGTTGGAGTGCACTCTGCGCTCGCCACTCCTCCGGTAAAGCTGTAAAGGGCACCTCAGGGTCAACAGCGTAAGTACATCAAAAAAAGTTATTATCAGGCGCATCGCATCGTACGGATCGTACTTGTATGACTTCTAATACAAAGAATACTACGATCCGTTTGATGCGATGCGTCCGATACTTACGATGCGAACATGTGGACGTCTACCTTTAATCGCAATCGGCGGTATACATCACACGCCAGACGTCGCTCGTTGATTGTCATCGTCGAAATTGCATGATTTACATCATATTTACCTGATCGTGTGAGGGCTTGAGTTGCCGCCCACAGTCGCTTCCGACTTCCTTACATACCCAATTATAAAAGAATAAACACTCACTTCCTTTAAGGCAGGGGTCTTACCATTACCTCTCACCTCTTAAAGTATTGTTGTTTCAATAGTACCTGTCAGCGTAGTTTTGACAGATTTTGTACTGAGTTAACACGTTCGCTGCGTTGTGAGTTCATATTGGCTCATGACGCACCAGCTGAAAGTACACTAAATATCCTTACGCAGCGAACGTGTTAATTGTCAAAAACTGAATTCAAAATATTGCTGCAAGATAGGTGGTAAGGGAACTAGTCTTTTAAGTCTGGTAAATAGGTATCGTAAGAGCACTTGTTTTTATGAAATGATATAATTTAAAAGGAAAAGTTATATCTTCATCAGCAAATAGCTGGTATTATACGAGTATCAAATAATGAAATAACAGTAGTCAATAGTCAAAAATCATGAGAAGATACGACATGACATTTTATTTAGTTTTAGAATAAACAGGATTAGTACCATAAAGTTAATGGCCCGAGTTTGAGTTCTATTATCTAGTCATAAAATATATTTTATTGTTTATTTATGTCATCGAAAAACAATAAAAGCTAACCCAATTGAAAGGGTAAATTGATTTTCATTTGGGTGCATTGAACCTTTGTTATTTCCGACGCTTGTTAAAGGGAAATCGTAAGAAAATATTGAAATAAGGAGTTACCAGTGGCTTAACTCCAATCTATTTACGTTAACGTTAGCGTATTTTGTCTCACTCAAACTATAGATTTCACACATACAATTAACAGTGATAACAGACTGTCTCGATGATAATACGATTACGGAAGAGTATGTGCTCGGGACGCACTCAGTAGCCTTGAGGGACTGTCAAATTACAAGGAGTAGGTATTTTGTTTATTTGCTTCTACGTCAACGCTTGATTTGTTGGCCAACCTACAGTGACATAAACAGACACTTTTAGCCCTGCACACACTGGGGCGTGAAGACGTTGACATTTTTTCCAATACTAAAATGAATTACTCATAGAAAGAAAAAGCAAATTTTTAACGAAATGTCATTGACATCGCGAGCGAATTTTGCCGCGCTGTCACGTGGCTTTTACCACAGAAACCCAATCTTTATGCACATTGATAGAGATTTCGTTTTGGTATAGACAAAAATTAACGCGCGCGCATTGACGCCTCAGTTTTCGTAGGGCTTCGAACCTCTAGTTAATTTGAGAGCGGCGTTCGAATATGCGTAATGGATCTGAGTGTGTGGTGCCGGCGCCTTATTAGGAGATAGCGACATTCGCGCCAAAAAATAGTTAAACAGTGCTGCCAGTTATGGCTTGTGAAAAAATACCAGTTCATAAGCTATTTGGTTTGGCAAATAAAGATGCTAAGATGCTAAATAACGCTTATATAAGTAGCACTAGTATTCAGATATACTATCAAGAAACGCTCCGTTTTGCTGACGGAATATTGAACTAACAAAAAGTCGTTAGTCAAAACTGTTCCTAGTCAAACTATATGTATAAAAAAAGCTTTTTAGTCCTTTTATTAAATGAAATGTAATATCCGTTAGCGAAACGAAGCGTTCCTGGAATATAGGAATAGGGGACTAGGCTTAAACATTCGCTGTTCCGCGATTAACATGACATTTTATTGTTTTTTTGTACGTTCATTACGTCTACCATTATTCTACCTACGTTCTGCGACTGTGCCTTATTGCCGTGCTAATGAAACGAAGATGCGTGTTCACCTACTTGGTTAAAGGGTGTGCGTTCCCTTTTAGGTCGCAATGATATATCGTCCTCATTCTTATCACGAGCGCTGAAGGTTGACAATTAGTTAGCGACAACCACCTCCGTAAATCACTTACTGTAACGGAAATAGTCTAGGAGGCGGTGGAAATCGATAATTAGCACCTTAATTTTTTTTTATATCTCGATACCATGTTACCAACTACCAACAATGTTACCTAAGCAAGTAAGATGACAATCTGATTATGTATCCATATATTCTAACTTTCAATCGTATACTTGATGATCGAACTTAACTTTCGGATGTCCCATATTTGAAGCTCGCCTATAAAGTTCAGTGAATATTGACAGGTAAGTGTAGAGTAAACAATTAGGTTTTTCATTGTTGCCGATGCATTGCAAATAGCATTAGTTCGTTAGAAATCGGATATTAATTCCCTCTTTAAATACACTGATCTTTTGTCTATTTGGCAATCGTTTTGTGTTTGATATGCCTGCTCATCAAGGTCTAATGATTAGGAAGAAAACTATTATTTCGGAAATTAATTAGTTATGTCCTTGACTTTGTAGCTGCTCGTAATTTACCAATGTCAATATCAAATAATTACCGATGTCTACTGCTGCCTCTTTGACTAAAATGAAGGAAGTCGGATGCACACGTCTGACAACCTACGCTTGTACGTAAGCTTATGTATATTACATATGTAATGCCGATGCCTGGTAGACAATGATATGTAATTAATGCTGGGTTTCTATAAAAAATAATAATCACTATCGGTAGGTCTGTCATTTACGTTTCATTTAAAACTTTACGGTTTGTTAACAAAACGGCAGCGTGTCTTGTTTATAGCAATCGGCCATATAATGTGCATTTCTTTACCTAAAATAAATGAGATAGATTATTGCCAACCCTCAAAATATATAGAACTTTATAGTCCATAAATACATTTATATACATACATTTTTTTAATCAAAGATGCTTTTTTAATTGATTTGCATAGGGATTGGAATAGACTAATAAAATATTCCTACGTCTGGTATTCCAATTGTACGCCTTATCGTTAAGTCCTATTCCCATGTAGGTCCTTTACAGAGAGGTTATTAAATTAACTGTTCTAATTCAAATAAATCTAGGCACTCGGAAGTCCCGCCAAGTCGAGCCATTAAAAGATTCCCGGGAGTATTTGTCGAAAATACTCGAGCAGTATTGAAGCCTTATTAATAAATAAATCAGGTACTTTGAGACGGACAATCCAAAGCTTTCAACGAAATCCCGACCCAGTTTTGGACTTCACCGTCACCGTCACGAACAGTGCCTTTATTTGAATTTGTCATTTCAAGATTTAAATTTTCAATATTGTTTATATTGAACAAATTTGATTTTACCCGAACATTCAATTCGCCGCTGACCTAAATCCTCGCTATTGACGTAGGCTGATTGGTAAATAGAAATTTTTAATCTGATCGAAATTCAATTTACAATTTTGATTTTCTTTTATATTGAAAGTCTTTACCTATATTTCAATAAGCTTTTAACTTTAACAGATTTTTTTCTGGCACCCATAACTTATATTGGGTCAATATTTGTTTAGGTAATTACTAGCCAGTAGTCGCATTGGTGCGCAAAGGTTACCAGTCTAGCCATTTTAGAAGTGATTTGGTCTTCTATTTGAAAAAAGAATGCATTCGCCATAGAGTAGGACATCAAGCACCTATAAAAAAAACATTGCACTCATAGACAAAACATCGGCAGTGCCCATACTTCATTTGAATCGCACCAGATAGAAATAGAAAGATCTGAAGTTTTTTGTGAAATAAAAAATAAACTTGCTCCACAAATTATTACACAACGATCAAAACAATGTTAAAGCGAATGCCAATGTTAACCGACCATCGATCAACCCGTCAACAACCAATAGAGAAAAGCTAAATAACGAAAATAAATATGTGGGCTACACTAATCCCCCGGGGGTCGCCCCAGAATCGTAACTGATAGCCTAATCTTCTGAATTGGTTTCACGGAATCATCTCGAAAAAGAACGGGCTCTCTATCGCCCTACATACACTTGTGATGTATTACATAACGTGTTTATGTTTGTTTACATTCCAAGGGAATATCATAATATTTTTGGTTTTAACTTTGTTTTAAAAATCAGACATTTGGCATTTAAAATCGTGTAGCGAACCTTTACTTTGCTGCTTAAATATTATTTACATTCCTTTTAGGGCACCATGTCTACTAACACATCAGTGTGAAATGGCTTCATTGTCTAAGGTATGATGACAACGTCTTTTATTAAGGGTATCTAAAATGCGGCTAGTTCAATTGCTTCAATATTACTAAGTCTAATCATTTAAACTTGTCATATTCTTGCTGCCTTTGATATAAGATGGTTTTTGGGTCTTGGGACCCCGTTACTAGACTTATGGCGTAGATCTTTTCTCAAATATGTTGGAATTATCATGAGTATTTGATTAGGTCATATATTATATATATGACCATATATATATATATATATATATTATCATATATATTTTCTATGTAGGTGTATATGTATGTATGACAGGTATATTACTATAATTACGTATATTAATATATATATATATTTTAAGTAGGTATACAAAATATGCTAAATGTTGGCTTTAATTATAATTTTATTCGTTAAAGTTTGTATTTTACCATCATATATATATTATTATTATTATTTTTCTTTTTTTTTTCTTGACTCCTCGATCTTTGCATTTACGTCTTTAATTTCTTGCACCCACTTAGTTTGTTTGTATTTTCCTCTCTCTACATTACTCTAAGGTTGGCTGGTAGAAAATGCCTGAGGCATTAAGCTTACCTTTGTACATTTTTTTTACTCATGTAGAATTGTGCAATAAATAAATAAAAAAATAAAATTATGTTATTGAGAAGTGCGTGCAGGCAAATTTCTGTTAAACAGTTTGTATAACCCGTTCCCTTTCTTCCTTCCATGTTTATTCGTAACTTATGTAATTTATAATGGTTAGATAATGCCCAATTGTCAGCTTCTATTCCAAAATTAACGTTTCGATTAGCTAATTATATCCCGCACTCATAATACGTACCGGAACAGTCTGTATTATGTAAACAATAGCTGAAATATTTGGCAGTGGCAATACAAACAAAATTCCATGAGGTGTTGGTTTCCATGGAATCGTAGAAAACAGGAAAATTTCTGCATCTGTCAGCGATGCATGGGTGAGATTCTTCAATTGTTTATAGTGTAATGTGTTATCTGCTGTTACAACTTAGAGGGATTGGCTTAGCCCAATTGATGAACTAGGAATGCTTGCAGAATGTAATACCAAGCTTTTTATATCCTTTTAAAAGAAGTCTTTAATATTTTAATGGAGTATAGAGATGAACTCCTTAGTTCTACATCATATTTAAGAGTAAGTTGATGACACGATCACCTTTTAGTGCGGCTGGTGCCGCTATCTGTTCTCTTACATCACTAATTGTACGAAAAAGACTTAACTAAAGGTTTGTTGACAGTTTGAAATTTCGGTTACACATGATGAAGCTTCAGTATAACTTCTTTTAATTTACTAGTTTAAATACATTTTCGAAATCAGTCCAGTGCGCAGAAACCAGAAACCTAAATTAGGTTCCGATGTTACGCGAATTCTAGTCACGTACAAAATATTCAGCAAACACCCACAAACACTCGGCAAATTAAATTAAAACAAATGGCTAGGAAGCAAGATACACAGAAATATTGTTAACGTAATCAAGAAATTTGAATTTAATGAGAGACAGGAACAGCCGTATTTTTGAACCGACATGTTGCGAAATAGATTATAATGTTTTGAGTCTTTGGGTACGTAATCATTCTCAATTCCCGAAACCCGATTTTGCAAAAATCTGTATGTTTTAATGGAGTTCCACTTTGGTATTTTATTATTACTGTCTCTTTTGACATTAACGTTGATAGAGACGTTAATGTTGTCCATAATTTGGGTTACATCACTAAAGTGCGCATTTGGTAAAGCCTTGCATCATCTTATAATGCCTAAATGCTCTTTGTTGGCGTATTATTTTAATCGTCGCGCTTTGGAAAAATCTGCACTGATATTTTTGAAACGTATTTCCAGAAATCACCGCACTATCTTTAAAACTCACTGTCGTGACTAACAGTTAGTTTAGTCAGCTCGTGCTAAATTCCAACTCCTCGTGGTTATTGTTTACACACAACACTATCTCACCACAATTAGGCCGACCACTTCCTCGCATTAATTCATTTCAGTGCACGACATATATCTGTCAACAGCTAATTTATGCAGCGGCTTTCTAGAATCGTTATTGATTATTTAATTTAACAGAGATTAACTCTGTTAGATAACAAGGCTTGTATGGAGACGTAATCGCCATTTGATTTGATTTGATCTGGTTCTTGTTATTCACTTACTGACCGAATATTATCGGAATTACGTAATGTTATTGAATGAATCCATAATTGGAGATGTTTGCTTTCGCCAGATTATTTAAGACGTGCAGCTATTGCGTCTTTTAAACGTGTATTAATAACTGTTTGTGATGACGTTATTTTACTTATTGCAGTCCCCAAATCCGAGGTCGACGATTCTTTGCTAAGACTGGGTCCTCATTAACTGCTTGTTGTTCAATCATTCTAGACGCTTTTAAAACAGGATTAAACAATTATTTATTTATATCGTCATAACTTACTACTATCTTTACAGGCAACCTAATACGATAGAGTAGTGACTTAAACTTAAAAAGTAACATATAGACTGTGGAATATTCAACGGCAATATAAACTGTACATAACATATCGTCAATAAGGAGAGATTAATTAATTGTCCAATTAAATTGAAAAGAAAATAATCGGGACAGCGAGGAATTAGTATCGCCCACTGTATTGGATGCCGGCGCCGTTTCGACCCGGCCTTGATATGTTCTGACAGGTCTGCCGGTACCACTTACAGCTAAAATAGTGTTCGCAACCCCCACATTCTATGATGGCAGGTACAAAGATGTTTTTGTGACCCGATAAAAAGTGTTTTGAACTCATTTTAATTTTGAATATTTTTGTAATTTGATCCAATTGTATATACATTGTCATAAGTTATCTTTTTGGAAAATGTTTAAGTATTATTTACATGTGTCACGGATTTAAGCAGCCGTCTTATTTTTTCAGTTCCCTTAAACCGTTACATAAAAGCATCCGATGTGCTGATTTAATAAACTTTAATTCACTTCTGCATTCCTTTACGTAAAAGCTTCAAAATATTTGGAATGTGCGGAAATTCAATTAGAACCAGTTTAAAAACGTTGCAGATAACACGTTTTTCATTTCAGTCGCATGACTCGAACGCGCGCCGCGTATGTTATACACCGTCGGGAGAATTCCCGTATTGCCGACGTGTCCCGCTTGTCAACGTTTTCGTGTCACCTCGTTTCGAAACCCCCAAACACTACAATAGTCCCGAACTACGAGCTCAACAATAAAGATTCGTTATCAAGAATGTTTGACACAATTTCTGCGAAATTTACTTCGGATTCAGAAATGCTTGCAACGCATTAATGTTGTTATTTTTTTGGTGTCTTCATATCGTGACTTCAGTAACAGTATACCTACTTTAATGTGTGGTTCTTACCTTAGCCTTATTTGTAGGCCACCGTCCATCTTCAACCATCGTGGAATCCTAAAAAAACGTAACGTGATAGCATTTAATACACATGAGCTACAGATAATTCAAATACCGAAATTCCTTGTCACCAATGTGAACCCACTGGCGTTTAATTCATGATTATATGTTCTTACAACCAAATAATATAAATTAAAAGTGTAATATTATCGGAGTCACAATTATTAATTTTCTTTGGTATCTTTTTACACATTCGCTGACCTTTGTCTCTTAAAGCTTGACTATGGTTTTCATTATTACCAAGGCTTTCCCTTCAGGCTGTGCCGTCCTACTGCAGGGCAAAGACTTTCCTTCCCTTCCTCCACTCCTTCCGGTCACTTCCTATATAAGCCAGTCGCTTTTGAGCGAGTCCAAACATGCCGTTTGACTACATTTAGCACCAACTACCATGACAAAAGTTTTGAACCCATGGTAAGGGATTTACGAACCAAATTTTCCATAACACGTACTCGACCTAGAAACAGAGAGTGTTTACACATAAGGTCATCGATAAAAGGGTGGCTCGCCAAACAAATTGATTTCGGTTCAGTACGTAACCATGTGCCCGTTAATAAAACGGCCTGGGTAGGGAAAAAAATAAGCGTGGTGACCTTAAAAGAGTACTCTACCTGTAGCGTGTAGGATGAAGACTGCCTTTATCGAATTAATCAGGACACTTAACAAGGAGCCAAATGAAAAACTAAACTGACAAATGACCGTGCGTATCTGCGTCTATAATTTATAACGAAAGGAATAAAAGAGATGAACTAAATCTGCTTTAAATTTTGATAAACCAGATTTTAACATTATGTTCGACTTTTTTGTGATTTTTGGGCCAAAGTCTGCAAAACACACATGCATTAATAATAATGCATTATCATGTCTGTCTTCATTCTCTGATGTAATTCGCCGATGTAGTTTGGTCCCCATATAATAGACTATTGTCATTACACCGAGCTCGTTTCCACTCAATACGAGGGGAGTTTTGGGCCATAGTCCCTCACACTGTGCCAATGCAGGTAGGTGAACTTCACACTTTCTATAGACGTGCAGTTTTCCTCACGATATTTGCCTTCGTCCTTTAGCAAGCGGTAATGATTATTTTTTTTTTTTTTTTTTTTTTTTTTTTTAATCCGGACCTCTATCGGCCCGGCCCGCGTGCTCACCTCTGATGTGGGGGTCAGAGTTCTTAAAATTAGCCTTAAGTTTAATGTGTGTAAAATAATTTCTCCAGCCTGGATTATTTTTATTGAAAATAAATGAAAAGTCAATGTCAAGTAAAAGTCATAAAATACATGATGACAAAAAAAGCAAGTAAACCCGTCTTAAAATTAACAATATAAAAAGACAATAAAATAGCAAAAGGCTATGGACAAGGATAATAAACAGCATATAAAACATGATAAAAATAAAATAACGGAGTTTCCCTACTATCCATTGCGCGGATCCGGCAACCAGAGCCATTGATGCGCAGTGTAGTGTAGGCGGCTGTTGGTCGCTTATTGACAAATAAGTTGGCAGCTGGCCTCTTTCTGCTTAGGTTTTATTTCTATCAATGACTCTGGTCGCCACCCCCACGCAATAGCCTAGTAGGGTATCACGTCTATCCTTGTCCATGACGAGCTTACTTAGGCTGGATAAAACTAAGGCTACGCCTAAGGTCATCTCAACATCATGCCTTCGGCGCGCAAACACAGGGCAATGAAGCAAGATGTGCTCCACTGTCTCGCTGACACCCGGTTCGCAGATGCATGATGGGTCCTCCTTGCGCTTGAAACGGTTCAAGTACCCAGAGAACCCACCGTGCCCCGTCAGAACCTGTGTGAGCACGGCAGTGGGCACGATCTCTCTAATCGTCCTGTACGCTACCAGAAGGTCAGGGAAAAACATTTTGGTCGTGGATGCAGTGGTGCCAGTCTGGTACCTACGATTCCATTCGTCAAGCGATTCCGAGCGGATTTGTTGCTTGACGAATGAAACCGGACATTTGTCGTACACAGGTTTGGACCTAACGTGCAGCGCTGCTTGTTTAGCCAGCTCGTCTGCTCTCTCATTACCCGCCAGCCCCGCGTGTGCTTTTATCCAAAACAAGGAAACGTCCTTGTTTTGGAGTCTACAGCGGGCGATGTTGTCCCGCGCCTCGGCGGCTAGCGGATGATGAGAGAGTGCGTTGACCACTGTCTCGAGTGCCGAACGCGAGTCGCTGATGATAGCAAAACTGGCGCTTCCACTCTCTAACGCGAATTTCGTGGCTCTGCATATAGCCAAAAGTTCAGCCTGGTAGACCGTGCAGTAAGATGACAGCTTGAGTTTGAGCGACTTGGTCTCCATTTCACTATTCCATACGGATAGTGAGGCGCCGACCTTGCCTTCAATCTTGCTGCCATCTGTATAGATTCGTACTGCGCTGCATACGTTGATGGTCACGTCTCGCTGGTCCATCAGGCTTATGAACTTGAGGTCCATATGTTTCGCGGGATGCGGAGTACTCGTGTACGCCAGTCTGCTTTCTACCTCGACGTCTCTCAGCTCTGGTCGAGGTACTCCCCTCTTGGCCTTGTAAAGGGAGGCCGCTTCGCGTATGCGAATGTCGAGGGGTAGTAACCCGGTCAGAGCGAGTGACGTGTTCAGGGACACCGTTTTGTAGGCTTTGCACATCTTTAGCGCAAAGCCTCTCTGGACAGTGTTCAGCTGCTTCTGTATAGTGATCTTGTTTGTCGACGGCGACCAGGCACTAGCGGCATACAGGATGAGGGGCTCAACAGTGGCTGTGTAAATCACCCGGATGACTTCTGGGTGGAGGCCCCAGCTAGTTTTGGCGGCCCTTGCCAACTGTTTGTAGACATTCAACGCCTTTCTGCAGGTGTTCGCAGTGTGGCTGTTGAATGTCAACTTATGATCGATAGTGAGCCCCAAGATCTTAATCTCATTGGTCATGCCAATATCAATCCCGCCCATGGTAAGTAGGGGGGTGTCATAAATACGCTTCCTTGTCACAACCATCGCGCTTGTTTTGTGAGGTGCGAACTTCAGCTTATTTTTGACACCCCAATCCCGCACATAGGCAAGGGTGGGATTGGCTTGCCTCTGTATGTCCAGTGCCGTGTCGCCGTCGAAAACGAGCACTACGTCGTCTGCGAAAGCCTGTACGTATTGCCCTCGCGTTTCAAGTCCTTTCAGCAGTGGGTCAAGGAGAAGATTCCAGAGTACCGGTCCGCCAATAGACCCCTGCACGCACCCTTTCTGAGTGCCCTTTATGTGCTCCTCACCAGCATACCTGACACGGACCTTGCGATCCTGCAGGTAACTGTCGACGACTCGTCGGAGGTTGACCGGGCACTCCTCCTCGGCCAGTCTCACCCTTATGGCCGGCCACCATGCATTATCAAAGGCTCCCTCTATGTCCAGTGATACCACGGTCACGATCTTTCGCTGAAGTACTTTGCCGCGTATGTACTGTATCAGGTCATAGAGGGAGTCCTCGGTACTCCGCTGGGGCATAAAGCCATATTGGCGTAGACTGAGCCTAGGAATCAGGTGCCACTTGAGCCTATTGACTACCATCTTTTCAAAAATCTTCCCCATGACCGGCAGAAGGCCGATGGGCCGATAGGACTTGGGGCTCGTGTAGTCCGTTTTACCGGGCTTTCGCAGAACGACCACCACTGCTACCTTCCATTGTTCCGGGAAGAGACTCAACTCGAGGCACTTGTTCATGATTGCCAGGTAAAGGTCCGGATCCTTGTTGATGACCTGGCAACATATGTCAGCGGTGAAGCCGTCTCCTCCGGGTGCCTTCTTCGGGTTAAAACTTTCCGCCGCGGCTCTAAGCTCCTCCACTGTGAACGGCTGATCATGGACTTCGCCATCAACTCGGTCATTCACACGGTTAGCTTGGGCTCTCGTCCGCTGGTGGTCTAAGTTGTCCTCCGTCTCCAGGTCTCCCGGGAAGAATGTGTCCGCCAGTAACTTGGCAGACTCTCTCTGCCCCACCGAAATGCCGTCTCTCACCAATGGAAGGTCTTCTTTCCTTCTGGTAGTGTTTTTCATGACCCTGTAGATGCCCTCCCATACTGTTTCTCTGTCTTGTTTCTCACAGAATCCCTTCCAGCTTTGAATCTGGGCCTTCTTGGCTTCTTCCTCGTACTTTCCTTTTGCCTGCAGGTACTGCTCAACGACTCCAGGTCTTCGGGATGGCGCTGCGCATCGGACTCTACGCTTTTTTGTGTTGACATCTCGCTTCATTTTCTCAAGATCCTCAGACCACCATGGCAATTTAAATTTTTGGCCTGGTTTATGTGTTACTATTGTTTGGATGCATGCGTCTGAGATTACTTGTGTAAGGCTATTCACATGGCTGTCTAATTCTACTTTACTATTAATGTCATCTATTTCTAATCTATTTAATTTGCGTTCTAGTTTTAACTGGTCCAGTTTCTCATGAAACCGGTCCCAGTTAGCGTTTTTAGTTTTAAATTTCCGCGTGGTTCTACTGATGTTAATCCCGTTTGCCTTACACAATCGAATTTGAAAAAGTATGCCATTGTGATCTGAGCTGGTGAGATCTTCAGCCACTCTCCAGTCTTCCACCAGCGCTAAAAGGTCCTCCGTGCAGGCTGTGACGTCGATGAAGCTAGTTAGCCGTCGTCCTCCCCTCACCGTATCGAACGTGGGGACGTCACCATTGTTCAGTACGTGCAGGTTCATCTCTGTTAACGCACCCAGCATTTCTTCGCCTCTGCTGTCCGTCGTGGTGCTGCCCCACCATGAGCTCTTGGCGTTTGCGTCGCCCCCAACTATGATCTTATAGTTTGCGTGAGAAAGAACTATGGTGTTAAGATGGTCCAGGTATGGCCCTATGGGTTGGTCAGGTTCGAAGTAGTACGAGACGGCGAGAATCTCCCATGCACTCGTTCGCAATTTTACTACCACGATGTTATTGGTGGTTAGGCTCGGGCACTGCAAGACGTCGATAGTTTTGTCAAAAACAATTATCGCAGCCTTGATAGTGCCCTCACCGCGATCCGCGCTTTGGTAAACTCCCGCCGCGCCGTAATTCTTCATTTCCTTTTGCCCCCCCACGTAAGGTTCCTGGACCATTGCAACAGCGATACGCCGTCTATTGGCTTCGAGCATTAGCTCGTTGGTCGCTAGCCCTTTTCTCTGGAGGTTCGCCTGGGCTATTCTGTATGCTTGGGTGCTCGTACTAAGTGGGGTCCCCGGCACCACCTTAGCAATAGGCTATGGCGGCTCTCGCCAAGGCATCCCACTTCTTCCTGATCGGGCATTCCGTGCTGAAGGCAGTATGGGCAGTGCCTGAAACTTTTGCGTTATCGCAGTTTCGGCACACTGGCGCCTCGCCTGACTCCCACTTCGGGCAGTCGGCCCTGAGGTGGCGCCCACCGCAATGCGCGCAGAGGTCAGTGGTCTCCCGACATGTTTTGCGGCCGTGTCCAAATGCTAGGCACCGCGTACACTGTACCAACGGCGTCTGGTCTTGCACTTGGACATATTGAATGTCTATAAAGACCCTTTCGGCCGTGGTCAGCCGCTTCCACATCTTAGAGGACACCTGTAGAACCACATGGTTCTGAAGGGGGTTCCGTGCCCTCTTGCGGAATTTAATGGTAACGGCTTGGTCCTCAGCCGAAAGGTCCCCTACCAGCCGCATGTTCTGGGAGACAAGTGCGGCCTTGATGTCTTCATCGGTGTTGTATTTGAAGACATCTCTAATTAGGACCAGGGGGTTCTTGTTAACCGCCTCCTGGACCTTGAGCGTCTTGTCCTTTCTGAGCTGTGTCACCGTCCGCTCTATCTCTCCCTTGGTGGCACAGCTCAGAACGACTTTTTGGTCTCGGATCTTGCGGACCCGCTCAATCTGAAGGCCGCACTTCTTGGCATCTAGTGCTTGCCGAACTTTGTCGACCACATCTGCCCCGGTATGCATGGCGTCGTCGGAGGAGACGATCACGGAGTGTTTTGGCCCACTTATTGAAGGCCGTGGCTTCGATAGCGTCTCCGCATATGAGGGAGACTTCTCGCTCATTGCGGAGAGCCTTCCACTAATCTCTTCCGCCGTCTGCTTCAGAGATTGGACCTCTGCCATGAGGTCCTTGTGATCGCATCCTACGGCGGCGCCCGCCGCCGGTGTGGTCTCGTCCATCACCTTCTGGTGATGTGTAATTGAGGCTTGGAGAGCTAGCATCCTGTCAGTATTTTCCCTCGACAGTCTGCTGTTCTCCTCTATCTTCCGGCAAAGTTCGGCCATCTGGTCCTGGCCTCCGGCGTCTTGTACGACCTTTGCAGGTTGTTGTACCTCTCCTTGGTTGGAATTCCCACTCATTTCCAACTCGGACTCCTCGACGAGTTGGTACAGACGGTTTACGGCCGCCTGAACTCCCTTCTTAATCTCCGCCTTTATGTTTCTAGAACTGCTGAGGTGGACATTTGCCTTGGTTAGGCAGGCTCTTGCCTCATCAGTTCTGGACGGGTACTTGGGGTTATCGGGTGGACTGCTGACGGTGGCGGATGGTGAGTGGGCAGTGGCTATTCTGCCCTCTTGGGTAGAAGCCGCCTTCGATGGCTTCACCACCGTCTTGTTCTGGCTTGCCGTCTGGGGTGGGGTGGAGGGGTTTTGTGGCGTCCGCTTCAGCGTTCGGGTCTCCTGCTCCCCCGGACTCCGCCTTTGATCTGACTGCCCGGTCAGCTGGTCAGACCGGCTTCCGTCCGGGGGAGTTGTTACTCCCCGCTGTCGCTTTGCCGGTGTGCGGTGGGCCACGAACATCTTACAGAGGGTCCGCGGGTTGGTCGGTCCAAAAGTTTGTAGAAGTTGTAAATGTGGACCGACAGGTTAAGGACTAGCCGTGTAAAGAGCGGCTAGTTCGGTAAAAATTAAAATCAAAAATAAATAATTTTAAAATAGTCAAAAATAAAAACCTGACTAGCAGGCGGTCAATAAGAGTAAAAAACTTAAACTTAATTAAAGCTAAGTTCCTAGACAACAGTCTAGGAACTGTCTTATGTCTAAATGTCGAGCCCGAAGACGTCGCTCGACGGTCGGTTGCTCAGGTCCCGATGTGATGGTGGTAAAAGCGGCGCCGGTTGTGTTTCCGGTCGCTTACACCCGGGCGCCCAAAAAGGCAGTCCACGGTCGGAGCAGCGGCGGCGGATACCCGGGTGGAGAGCGCACGCCCAGATGACCAGTGTGGCACTGGCACCCTGTAGGGGGAATTTTTGGATTTGGGGGGAGGGGGGGGAGTCAAAATTTGGGGGCGGGTTTTTGGGGCCAGAAGTTGCGCCCAGATGGTAGCAACCTGCCAAGACCACTCCCACTCTTCTGCGACTCTCGGGTCAAAAGTTATGGCCCGAGGGGAATTTCTTCCGAGGGGGGTCGGGGGGGGGGGAACCAAAAATTTGACTTTTTGAGGGGGGGTGAGGAAGGGGGAGGGGGGATTTGGGAGGGGGGGGTAAGGTGGAAGGGGAAGGTAGGTGGAAGGGGAACCTACTTATCGGGTGCGCTCACACTTCACAGGACGCGCTGGGCGGCGGTCGATCACACGCTGAACTGGCGGTGGCCTGATGCGTTACTGCCCCCCCCTCAGGTGCAGGTACCCGATGGAGCAAGTCTGGAGGCCTGTCTGACGTCACTGGCTGCTGATGACGCGGTGTTGTTGCTGGTCGGCACGGCGTGAACGTACTCGATGACGCGGTGTTTACCGATCAAGTGGACATCTGCGTACGTGACGTCACCCTGAACTACGACGCGTGTTTGCCGAGGTGGAAAAAACCCAGAACTGGATATGCTGTTCTGGGCTGAGGGTCTGTCGGATCCTCGTTTTTCCGGCGACAACTAGTAGTGGTGTGCCGGCGCTAGGTGGGTGCGCTTGCCTCGGCTCGGTTTGGTGCTCAAACGCGCGTCCTCAGGTTCCTGGGTCCTCAACTATGGAGCCACTTCGCTCACAGACTTGCCTCCATGTATCCAGGCGAGTCAACACTATAACACTGCACGATAAAACTCTGGACGCTCTGGACACTTTTTTACCCGTGGAAATAAATTTTTATGATTTATTTACGGAGTACAATAAAATAACGATGCGTTCGGGCGGAAGGCGGGGCAATCATGCGGTAATGATTATTGAAAATGATATTCGCACATGAGATCTGAAAATCCCAGTGGTGCGGGCCCGGGATTTAAACTTGCACACCTTGCGTTTAAGGCGGGCGTTTTCCCACAACTAGGATACTACTCGAGCAGACTGTGAGCAGATTAAAAATAATAATTTAATTATTTACAACGAAAAAAACTTATAAGCGTATACTACTTGTATACGATACTGATACGACTGATCTACATCCCTAGTACCAAGTTACCGCAGAACTATAAAATCGGTTTTTCGCGAAAGTTTTTTTGAAGTGCGCAGTAAGGATTTACGATTTCATATTTAAGATGGTTAGTGTGTCAGTCAGCGGTCGCTTGTTGATGGTTTGTGGTTCCTCATAAACATTTCTGTTTAATGGTATCCAAGTAAAATATATCGATTTTGTAAATTGACGTTTTCCTTAAAGCGACTTTTTTCAACACGTGATGCAATGCAAATAAAGTACTAGAACAATTATGTACAAGTGTTACGTTGATCAGGATGATACGATAGGTAGGTTTTGTCTAGGGATAAAAAATCAAAAGTGTATTGTAACTTAAAACCCTGCCAAATATGGCATTTGGCATATGGCACAGAATTAGGACACCCCAATGTGCGGGGGAGGACTTTATCAATTTATTAAAGTATAAAATACATTACAGTTGCTTCTATAATAAATGGAACAGCCCTTTTTACTAATTGGGAAATCTCAAAGCGAATTTTAAAAAAAATATATAATATTCCCATTGATCTAATCGAAAAATCTGTGGCGGTATGTTTTATATTTTAGTTAGTTCATAAATCTTCGCTTCATAAAATTCGTAATCTGCGAAGGTAACCACAAGGTCCTTTAGAAATATGCCACCGGTAAAGTCAGCATGTTTTAGGAGCCAGTCGTTTTGATCCGATCGTTGTATATGAGTTTAAACATTAAACATGACCTCACTACCTTTCTGCAGCCCTTTCAAAGTATTATTGTTTGAATAGTGACTGTCAACTTTTGACAGATTTATTACTGAAACTGTAAAAAACTGAAAGTATTATGAAAAAAAATTGCTGCAAGACAGGCAGAGGTAAGGCTGGTAATTGAAAAAAAGGGAGATTCTAAAGTGCCTATACAAAATAAATTATTCGAAATGTATCGTAATGTACGATGACTATACGAATATGACTATACGAATATGACGAATTTATTATTTATGGCTCTAAGTCGGGTGCCAGTTCAGGCCATGTGTAGCGGGTATTAGTTCTCATGCCATTTCATATCTGGCTTTACTGACCGCCACTCTAGTTAATTGCTACTTGGCATTGCCAAAGTCATGGTGACCTAACTTTGCATAAGCTGGGTAGTAATCTACGAAGAAGCCGAGTTGTTTTTGAGTAGATAATGTAATAAGTTACGTATAAGGTTTCACGGAAATTTCAATCAATCTTGAAACTCTACAACCTTCATTAAATATCTATACTAAGACTAATAATATTCTAAAGAGAAAAATATTTGTATTTTTGTATTTTTCTATGTAACAAATAAACTTAAAAACTACTGGACCGATTTAAAAAAATATTTTGCCGTTAGAAAGCTACATTATCACTGAGTAACATATGCTATATTATAAACCCGTGCGAATCCGGCACGGGTCGCTAGTATTTAATATAAGTCATTCCAACGATTCCCCTAATGTATAGAAATACATTTTTATACAGTCATAGTAGGTGTCTTCAAATTTGAGAGTTAGGATCAACTTTGTGAACACATCATTGAATAAGAAATCTAAAAACTGTTGTGTAAGCATTATTAAACACACATACACACAACTGAATGATTGCAGGTTCGATTCCCTCAAGTGACAATTTTTTTAAATGGGCTTATCGAAATGTGCCCTGGTCTGAGTGTAATTGAAATCGCCCCAGTCCATTATTTGAAGTCATACGATGATTATGTGTTGTCTAGCGATGTTCATTCCATAATCCTGTAAGACTTAACCTTCGAAATCCATTGCCGAACTACCCTGAGAATGTCAAGGACGGTATTGAGAAGGTCGCCTCCCGTGGTCACCCTCTATCCAAGGCGGCTCTGACCTACCAAATGATTTTCGTCACGCCATTGCTTTCTTAAACGCGAACTTTTCGAAAACACGCGTTAATTAATTACTTATACCTTAGATTCGTATCTTATATTGGATCATTCGATAAAAGTTTTTGGACATTGGTGTCTGAAATCATTTAATGACCCAAGATACTAGTGGTAATCTTGAGGTATTCGTTTTCTACTAATCTCATATTGTATGATCACTAGCTCATCATCACTGGTATAGCTCTTCCAATATCATAGACTAGGTTATTTTCTCACTTGAACTAGAGGCTAACTTTCGCGTTTAAGTCTTCAGGCTGACCAAAAGCCTCCAACATGATCTAACAACAAGAATAGCCGGGATAGACTGTCCATTCATTCGCAATTCTGTCGAAAATGTTATTATCGATCAACCAGTCTAGTGCCGATTCCAGTTGCATGTATTTGTTAAACTTGTGCTAAATACAAAAAACAGTTAAATAAATACATAGAGATATATCAATCGCAAAAGAATGCGTTCTCTGTACACAGAGTCTATGAATGTTTTGTTTTATCTGTCAATAAAAAAAAACATCCTAGAATGTCTGTGAATGAATAAGTGTTCCTGCCGAAGTTGGCGTGCGCTTGCACCCACTTCGATTATCGATACAGAACACGTTCAATCGGTATGTTCACCTTGACGAATTTTTCCGATGACTCTTATACAGTGTGTATCAGAAGTCCGAAATAATATTTTAGGTAGCTGATATGTAGATGCTTAGTGAAGGCAGACTATACCTGACTATGATGGTTTTTGAGTTACAGACCTTTGAATACGTACCACGAGTATCGTGGTGTGGCCTTAGGGTACATCCATAGTCCTATTTAACAGTGCAAACTACACCAACGAACTAACATTCAGAAAACAGAACTTGAAAACTTGTCTTACAACTAGAATTATTTTATTATTAATACGCGGCGAAAAAAAAAAGTCATGATCGGATTTCAATCAAAGTTTTATACCATTCGGTTGTATACCCGACCGCATTATTTCGGATTATTTCGATTATTTCGGACCTCTGAAACACCCCTATTTTGGTGTGCTATGTACCATAAACATTACTCAACCGTATTAATATTAAATAGAATGCCTTAACTATGAAACATCGAAGTTTTTAAAGCGGAGTACAGAACACATCATACCAGTCAGTGCCTGCTTATCTTCCTACATTGGCCGCTGAGACGTGCTGCGGTCATATTTTGTTTAGTTTAGTTAGTGCAGCTTCACGAATATGCTCTCCTGGTACAATATCTTTTCTGAAATACAATTTGATAATAATTTACATAAATCAACTATGAATCTTTGCAAACGTAAATAATATTAATAAAATATTTTTGCTTTATACTTTATATATAAATTATAATATAGTAAAAAATATAACATAATAATAAAATATTGTCTTATTTAGTTGCAACTTTTCATAAATTGCCAGTTTTACTGATTTCTTTTTTCATACTCCTTGCTTTAACTGTGTCTAAACTTCTTTCCATCCCATCTATTCGAAAAGTACGACTAGGTTCGCCTTTAAGTGCGCCCAAAGGTGGTGTTTTCTATAAGAAACTTTTAGCGGGCAGTAATGAGTTTTTAATCCTCTTTTTAAGTGCGCCGCAATTTACTTTGCCGCGCACTTTTTGAATTTGGAACATCTTAGTGTTCAGCGCCAAAGAAATCGAACGCAAATATTGTTTGAATAAAGACTGGCTGGTACGACGGCCCATAGTCGCGCCGCCAGCTGAATAAAAAAAAGAAATCAAATTAACAACGCGCGAACTACAGTCCATGTTTTCGTAAATTTTCACGGATTGTTAGAAAATCATGGTTTTAGTTGAAATCTAGATTTTTTAGTTGTTTTATTATTACATAATATTTAATTTAAATTTAGTTGTTACTCTATGTCTTATTAAATAATAATATTAGATACAATAAAATATGAGGCGCCTGTTATTTTCTCATAGTGGGTGATGAAAAGTAGAGTGTATCTCTCGGGCGCAAAATATATTTTTGGCTCGGGCGACGTACTTTGAATCCCTCGCTACGTTCAGGATTCAACTAAAGAATCCCTCGGCTACGCTCGGGATTCTACTCTAGAATCCCTCACTTCGCTCTGGATTCACAAAAGCGCTCTCGCCTTAAAAATATTATTTTGCTCCCTTGTGATACAATTTACTATTTCTGGCTTACCAAATTACTTTATGACCTATTAATGTATGGTATAAAGTCAAATTATAATTATAATATAGTCCAAATATTAATAGAAGTAATTTAACGTTTCTTGGTATATTAATTTCTGAGTAAATCCTAGAGTGAAATTTCAAGGAATTAATATCGTCGGTACTTTGAGTTAGGCGTTGACACTTCTATTTGATGTCTAATTTTGCGGTGTGCAGTGGCTGGTGGTAAATATGGCACATTAAAATTAAAAACAGAGGTATTATTGCTGTTGGGATTTGTATTCATTCCACAATATGTAATTAACAATCTTTAGCTAGGTCTTTGTCATGTTCGCTTGTAGAGACTTCTGATACGACGGCTTGGACTAGTGGTTTGAGCGTAGCTCGGTCAGCTTACTGCACCAGGTGTTTGCGAGTTCTATACCCTTCGGCGGCAAATTTCAGAAGTGGCCTTTTCGGAATTTGCCCTACTATGGGTGTAACTGGGATCGCCCCAGTCCAATAGGGCTGTCCATTAAACACGTAACGCTCGAAAGGGGGGGAGGCGTTGCCAGGCAACGTCCTTAATTTCAGAATAAAATAAAATTATACTTTCTACCTGTATTTAAAGATAATATTCTAAATAAAATATGATTCTTTGTAGGTACTAATAATATACGTGATTTTGGGTGGGGGAGTGGGGGTTAGTCATAAACCTCACCACGTATCTAAGGGGAAAAATGGGGTTAAAAATGCTAAAAAAACATCACGTGATTAATGGACGGCCCCAATGGAAACCAATTGTAAAAACTTGCCTAGTTTGGGATCATACGATGAGTATATATATATATATATACATCATCATCATCATCACGCCTGTATTCCCCGAAGGGGTAGGCAGAGGTGCAGTGCAGTGCGCCCACACTTCGCCGCTGGCCCAGTGCGGGTTGGTGAACTTCACACGCCATTTCTATAGACGTGCAGGTTTCCTCACGATGTTTTCCTTCACCGTTCAGCAAGTGGTAATCATTGTTGAAAATGATATGTAGTTGCAATATTTTTTAAATATATGCTATTGGATCGTATTCACATTTAAGTGTGACGCACTCATTACCGGGTGCTGTACCTAATTTCGAGTGCCTCCAAAACGTGCCTGTTCCATAAATAACTGCAGCGACAACAAGCGCCACCCCTCGGTAACTCGGTTATACCTCAAAGGTAACCTAATGACGTCAGTAGGTTGGCTTCCTTAATTTGCCACTTATTTATAGCATTCCAAATTGCCAACGTAACATTTTCTTCCAATTAAATAATATTCCTTAATAATTTGGTTCGTTTCTGGATTACAACTGTTGGTGGTATCCGAGTTTTAGTTAACGACTAGCTGTGCCCGCGACTTCGCCCGCGTGGACTTTAGGGAGATTACCCGGAAATATGGGTATTATGTTTTTCCCGCGGAACCCTAATGCTTTTTCTAAAATTAAAGTAACCTAAGTTACGCCTTGGAACGTCAGCTATCTGTCAGTAAAAGTCCCATTTAAATCGGTTCAGCCGTTTAGAAGTTTACCTCAAACAAACAGACAGACAGACAAAAAATTTTAAAATTGCGTTTTCGTTATAGGTATCGTATATACTTTTATACGCATTTGGTAAAAAAGTGTTATTTTGATATTACAAACAGACACTCCAATTTTATTTATTTGTATGTATGTATGTATATATGTATAGATATTGTAAAAACCAAATGATGCTTCATCTAAGTCATATCTAATTAGGTCACAAGCTTTGAATGTATGCCACCAGGACCATCAAACAAGCATCTACAGAATCCTCAATGTTATTGAATTACATAGCTAGTAAAAGTGTTATAAAATTAGTAAGAGCATTTTCTTTTACGAAAAAAGTGATTTCAGTGTGACTGTAATAAAAAATAATAAAAAAAAATAAAGCAGAACATCAATTTAGTTTGATGTCAACTTCTACAAAGCTATTAGGTATTGAGCGTTGATTCCGGTGAGCTTGAAACCTTGAAATAAGCAGGCCATGTACTTAAAATATTTTCTACAGGAATGTAATCATTACTGATCGAACACCAGAATCAGAATCAGTATTTTTTTTTCATTCATATAAACCAATACAAGCACGTATGAATCGTCAATAAAAAATAATAATATTATATCTACTATCCATGCGGAATGCATTTCCTATGGACAAGAATAGGCAAGAAACTCCAGTGGGTGAGAGAGAATGTCATTATCAAAATCTACCATAGCTCTTATATTTTGTTTGATAGGCTACTAAAATCGATAGCTCTCAGCGACTTACATCCTTTAAGTCTGGTTTAACCGTCGAACGACAAAAAATACATCATCACGCCTGTATTCCCCAAAGGTGCACAGATGTGCACTGCAGTTCACCCACGTTTCGCTGACGTCAAAATACATATTTTGGTTGCAATGCAATAAGGGGCGAGCTTATTGCCATTATACTGGGAACATTTGGAATCAGCGAATTTTTCTGCGTCGATTGAGTATGCTCTCCTGTAAAGTCAAAAATAAATCGCTTAAGACCAATAGCCTTTCACCCCTCGATATGAAGAGCTACGACTACTAGCGTTCAATCCTAGAAGATTGTATAATCCCGTATGATATAATGTTAGTATATAGCCCGCTAATATCGTAAATAAAACAACAGGGTGTGAGTATGACGTAAGGCGAGCTATGACGCGCGCGACTAACTAGATTGTCTCAACACCCTGTAGGTAGGATAGATGATAGGTAGGTACGTGCCGCGAATGTGTGTGCCTCTAATTGAATTGTTGACTTGTAGTTTCAGCTTTGATAATAACAACATTACTGATTGGCGTAAGTGAAGTTACGTAGAATCGTTTGGTTTTCAATTAGTAGATAGCTAGAGTACTCTTTATGGTACTCATCAAACAAAGAAAATAATATAACATTCTTAGTTCTAAATACAGTAGCTATGTACAATTGGGCGGTCTTATCGCTAAAAGCTATTTCTTCCAGACAACCAGTATGGTTTTGATGCTGACGTCTCATGGTTCTTTCGGCGGCTAAATTCGTGCGGGTTCCAAGACAATTTACCTTATCCCGGGACTAGCTGAGGCTCGGTGTCTATAATATATACTGCTGTTGATCCTGGCTTACAGGAGTAACAGTGGTGGAAAGTGTGTCCGGCTTAGTCCAAAAAAAGGCACTACACAAAAAAAAACGTGTTTTTATATTGAAATGTTTGAAGACCTAATGTATCGATACTGTTTTAGGAGTTATTTCACTCCCTTTCCCCAAATACACACTCTTCACGGGACAGAGCTATACAAGAGAACGAGACACATAATACTTTAACTGTAACTAATTTCTTCTAACTCTTAAAATAAATTTGGCTTCAAAATCACCATATAGTGCGGGTGTTAGATGGAAAATATTTAATAAATCCTGGAGATTTTCGGTCAAAATACGCTTCATATAGTTAAAAAGTAAAACAAAGTAGGTATTAAATTAATCATAAGTACCTACTTAATTATCATTACGTAATCGATTGCGTTTTGATATCAGACGTAAGTGACATTGAAAGCTGCTTACGCAATATCGTACAAAAATAATCGCAAACTACGTTTGCAAGTGAACGAAGGGTTTTAAAGTTGAGGTGTTTCAATTAATTAATGGCGTCAGAGCTTTTAAGGCTGACTTAGGATCACGTTTCTGCGTGACGTCATGTCGACAAAACGTCTGTAACTGTATTCCAAACGCGTCATCGAAGATATTCATATATAATATAATATGACGCAGGTATTTTGAAACTTGTTATTAAACCTCGCGCGGCAAAATATTAGCCAATACCAAAACAAACTGTATGTTCATTGTACATAAAGATTGAATTTCTGTGGTAAAACCCTGAAACCATGCTTCAGAATTCACTCGCACTCACCATGTATTTCGTTGAAGAATGAACTTTTTATATATGGCAATACAGTTCGTTTTGGTATTGACAATTTATGAACGCCGTGTTGTTCCATGCATAAGGAAGTTGTAATATAAACTTATTTTAATTAGGAAGAGCTCTAGTTTTAGTGTCCTTAACATCCATTTCACACATAATCTTCGTGATGTTAATTTAATGATACATAGCCTCTCTGCTCTCAATGTTGGGTTCATTGGACAACACGCAAGGGTCGGGTACGGTAACCTTTGGTAAATGTAATCAAAATTAATTTTATTTGTGGTAAATACTTACTTCATTCGAATACTGTCACTTACTAAAATAATGATAATTTCTTACTGAGATTTAGGATTCTTTGGTAGACCTGAAAAAAAAATAAAAAAACTTGAGAGGTGTCAACTTGACACCCGGATGGAACGAAGTTCCTTTTGAAATCGGAATCGAAATCGTTACATAAATGTATACCATAAAAATCACACACAAAATGTCGTTACAAAAAGTGTCGTTACAGTCTTATTTTTTTCCGTCTAGCCCCGTTCGCAACGCGCGATAAGGAACTACGTTCCAATAAAATACAAATATGATATTTACTCTTTATTATTACAATAATTTATTTTATAATTTTGTAAAATTTACCAAAGTGTTGACCAAATTGATTTCGATAAATTCTCATTTATGAGTCATCATCGAAATGTTACCCTTGAATAAAAGTGCGTTTTAGCCTGGTCTACGTGACATCCACAACGTATCAAGACAGTGTTTACCTAGAACAAAACTATTAAGTCTTTACATCTTGTTGAAATATTTACTACTCAACCTCACGAGCTAATCGTAGTACCTACTCATAGGCTAAAAATCCGAGGAAAATTTCACACGAAAATGATATATTTTTTTTATTAACGTGTTGGTTTTTCCACAAATTCCTGCAACCATGTTTTTGTCACATAATAGAGTTATTAAGTTTGATATATGATCATTCTACGAGTAATTATACCTTACGTTTACGTTACTTATAGAACTTCGTTACTCTTATTATTTACAATTTTTTTGTATGCTTGTTCACCGATGGTCATGGCCATATTAGGCCATGTCGGAGGCTTTGGAAAACCCCGACAGAGGTGGCCACTATCTCATGCAAGCAAAAATAAACTGTATTGCACAGTTTCCTGCGTCAAAATAGAATCTCAATTCCTATTTCGTAACAAGTAATTGCCAAAGTACTAGAGTACCTCTGCACATAAGGATATTACCACATGGTGTTATAATCTGTCTGTAGGTACATAGTTTCGCAATTAGCATTATTTAATTAGTTTTGCCGCGTGGTCGGAAGGAATTCATTATGTTTGAAACACCGGATTAGCTTCAAGGTTCTGCAATCAAATAGACTGGGGTCCGTGCAATGAATGGAATGGTGCCTTCGTGTTTGAATGAATTATACGATTTTGTGATTGTAATTAACTGATCCGAAAGGCAAAATTAATTAGATTAGGTATCGTTATAATATAGGATGAAGATGTTATTGGTTTCTTATTTCTTTTTATCAGCCTGTGTTGGTCCACTGCTGGGCAAAGGTCTCTCTTTCCTCCCTCCACTCTCGGTTCCTTCCTAATTTGGGCCAGTCTTTTTTATGCGAATCCAACTCTTGTCGCCATTTTTTTTTTGGGCCTCTCGTGAAGTCATTTGGTTATATTCTTTCTTACTTATAGATTTATATTTGTTTCATTCTTGTTAATACCATTTTAGATATTATCTTTGTTATATAGGTATAATGTGTGACAACTTTCCTAGTAATTAAGAATTCGACAATTTGAAAAGGTTTTGTATTTTATATTACTTGTAACTTTCTTATCCTGATCTCATAACAAAATACCTACTTACATTATCCATCAACGAATGACTAAAGTTTTTCTTTATTATTTTAAACACAGTCTAAAATAAACTTCTCAATGTTTTATCAGCTGGTTAAAACTTTTTATGTTTCAATCATTACATCTTGATTTAATTGTAAGAATAAAAATGAGATTCGAGCAGTTCATAGCATGAGAAAATAGACCCACTTTCCGTTGCCAGTTTTTTTTTATTAACTCTATTATCGCGGTAAATCTTATTGTTTTAGACCTCAAATTAGTTGACCTGATTAAGGTTTTGAGATTTCTACGAAGATATAACTCTTAATAGCGAATTAACAACCCATGCTCACCGAACTTATAAACATTTTTATTATCTACATGTACCTACTACTGTCTTTAAAAAGTTGTGTAAACTTAAAAATAATATTTTTTAACGTTCGATGAGGTGTGCAACGTAAAAAATAATTTAAAGCTTCGATTTCAATAGGCAATGTCAAATCGTTTTTTTTGCAAACGCATTTCATAACAGTACGCACCATATCATGCTAATGTTTAATCCACGTAATTCTGTAGGTAAACGGAACGCGAAGTTCTCATAACCCGCTGCGGCCGCTCATGAAAAAATATACGGAACAGTTAAAAACATCGTTAAACCGTACTGTTGACCCTATTTCATGTTTTGTTTACGATTTTTTTCGCTTTATATACTCGTTTTACGCGATCTGGTAATGAACACATCGGCGAGGCTTAATGTTTGTGTTTTTTTTATTTTATTTTGGCGCCATAATTCGCGCCCGAGAAATTAGGTGCGGAATCTTATAGGTACGGTTCTTTCGGAGCAACGTGATTTGGAACCCAAATTCTTGAGTGTACCGGTAATTGGGGATTTAAAATGTTTATGATGTTTTCGTCTGAGTATTTCTTACATAAAAGATCCTGACCTACTTGGATCCCAATCGGAAACGTTAAAATGACAAAATCGGATGAAATCAAACTTAACCTCAAATGAGGAAGTCCGGATTTTTTTTTCTTTAAATTACGTCTCATTACAAATAGTCAACCTATAACTATGAGCTTATATTTAAAAAGAAGATCGCAGCCAATGACATTGATCGCAGCAGTTATATGAAAGAAGGTTATATCTTAATAAAAGCAGTGGTAGCCGAGTGGTCGAACGCACGCTTTGCAATCAAAGTGCGCAGGTTCTATCCCCGGCTCGCACCTCTGGGTTCCATGTGCGAATCTCATTTTCATCTGAGATTATCACTTGCTAAGAAACGGTGACGGAAAACATCGTGAGGAAACCTGTGTGCCCGGTATAATGGCAATAGGCTCGCCCCCTATTACATTGGGACCAAAATACATCGGCGAAGTGTGGGCGCACTGCAGTGCACCTCTGCCTACCCCTTCGGGGAATACAGGCGTGATGATGTATTATTAATATTAATTATTAATAGGCATGTCATATCAAAACATTAGAACTATAACGGTTTCGCTTGCGAAATATCCAAAGAAAATTACAATGTAAGCTGAAATGCGGGTCAGCTATTGCATCTGTCATGGTGGCTGGTAAAATGTTTAGATTCACGACCTGTGCTTTGTAAACTGATAATTTGGGGCATATTAATCATCCCAGTTGCGCTGCGTTTCGCAACTTGACGCTGTAAAGCTGTTAACGTGTTGTATGATGGTGGTATAATATAAATATTAAATACCTATGATTTTTTTATTTATATACATTAAAAACGAATAAAGCAGTGGCAGGTCGAACGCATGCCTTACAAACCAAGTATGCAAGTTCAAACCCCGGCTTGCACCTCTGGGTTTATGTGCGAATCCCATTTTCATCCGAGATTATCACTTGCTACGAAACGGTGAAGGAAAAACATCGTGAGGAAACCTGCACGTCTGAGGGAACTTAACTAGTTCTCTATAGATGTGTGAAGTCTGCCAACCCGCACCGGGCCAGCGTGGTAGACTATGGCCTGAATCCCCCTCGCATTGAGGGGAGGCCCGTGCCCAGCAGTGGGGCGTTAAAAGGGTAATTAGTAGTAATAGTAGTAGTTAAAAACGAATAACAATGAAAGTTATTTACTAGAAGCCCTAAGAATAGTATAATTTAGTAAATAATCAGAAATATAATTTAGTAAAAAGCTGTTATTTTTAATACCTATAAAGTTCCTGTGACCCTACCACTATATATATAAGCTTATTTTCGTTACATTTTCATAATACTGAAGGAACCTGCCCCATTTACCTTACGGCTTGTTTTAAGACTATTAGATACTAGCGGCCCGTCCCAGCTTCGCACGAGTTTCTAATATTGCCTCTGCTACTCAGTGATAATATAGCTTTCTAACGGCAAAATAATTTTTGAGATCGGTGCAGTAGTTTTTAAGTTAATTCGTTACATACAAAAACACATATCTTTCCTCTTTATAATATTAGTATAGATACATAGATAGATAAGGGGCTGGCAACCAATTCTTCTTCTTCTTCAACTATGTCGAAAGAAAACGTTATATTGGTCGTATTTTTTCGGTTTATTTTTCGACATATATCGATTAGAGATCATGTCGATCATGCGAAAATTGCCCCCTAGACTAAACTATCATGTCCTTAATTATTATGTTTTTCAAGATGTTTTGAGATAATGATCTTGAAATAATGATTCACATACCGACCCTGATTCGAAATATTGAAATGAAAACTGTCCAAACAAAACATGCTTTTAATTTTACAAAAAAAAATAACGGAAGCTGAAGTAATGTATATTTAAATTATCATGTTATAAGCAGTGATTGTTTCTGATATGAAACACACTTTAGTACTAAACTTATAATGATACACATAAGACTTGTGTGGCGACTCCATAGAGCGGCTGGTAGTACAGGGAAAGGTAGAAGGAACCAGATCGCGCGGCAGGTCACCTATGCGCTGGACTGACCAAGTGAAGTCCGCAGTGGGCAACCGTGTGTCTGACTGCGCGAGGCAGTCTGCTAACAAACAGCGATGGCGTGAGATCGTTCGGAGAGCTGTGTCCGCCCCTGCCACGATGTAATGCCTCGACGTGACCACGACCGGTCTGTCAAGAGCGAAACGAATGAGATGAAGAAGACTTGTGTGCAGGTTTCTTTTTACTCCAAATATGAGTTCAAAAGGCACCTAAAGATGTTTTATAGCTGGCTTAGTAACCTGACAAAGAATATAAACTCATATTAAAACAACGCTACCAAATAAGTAGGTATTAGGGCGCCTGAATATAAAAAACAAAAATTAAACGAAAACTGATGATGATGATTATAACATTTTAATCAACTTTATTTCTTAAAAAGATTCAAAATGAAAAATAATAATACATCATCACGCCTATATTCCCCGAAGGGGTAGGCAGAGGTGCACTGCAGTGCGCCCACACTTAGCCGATGTATTTTTGGTCCCAATGTAATAGGGGGCGAGCCTATTGCCATTATACCGGGCACATTCTCCCTCAATACGAGGGAGATTTTTGAGCTATAGTTCACCACGCTGGCCCAGTGCGGGTTGGTGAACTTCACACGCCTTTTCTATGGACGTGTAGGTTTCCTTACGATGTTTTCCTTCACCGTTTCATAGCAAGTGGTAATCTCGGATGAAAATGAAAAATCTTTTTTTTTATTGGTGCAATCCAATAAAGTGCTCACAAGTAGTCAGATTCCATGACGATTGGGCACCAAAATAATACCACGAGTTATCAGATTACTGGTCAGATCTGTACGTGAATTTAGTAACTAGTGAAATGCCCACACGAGTTTTACTCAATGAATCCCACGTAAGAAGTCTAGAAAGCACCCAATTTATTGCCAGTTTATGACCCATCTTATACATTACAAGTGTTTATCTTGCCAACTAGTACATCATAGTGGTAAAAGCGATATTACAACGAAATTTACAACAGTCTATTTCGAGATTAGGCCTAATTTTCGTTCTATATTTAAATTTTATACGCGAAACGCAACGAATAATTTATGCGTGTGCAAAATAAGCTGTTAAAAAGGCATTAATTTAATTACTCTTTAAATTTACGATAACCAAACTTGTTTATTTGATTATATATTAACAAAAACCGGTCAAGTGCGAGTTGGACTCGCACACGAAGGGTTCCGTACATTATATATAATAACGAGCAAAAAAATCGCGTTTGTTGTATGGGAGCCCCCATAAATATTTATTTTATCCTATTTTTAGTATTTTTTGTTATAGCAACAACAGAAATACATAATCTGTGTAAATTTCAACTGTCTAACTATCACGGTTCATGAGATACAGCCTGGTGACAGACGGACGGACGGACGGACGGATGGACAGCGAAGTCTTAGTAATAGGGTTCCTGTTTTACCCTTTGGGTACGGAACCCTAAAAAACAGCAATAACTGCTAAAGTAACCTACTATACTCGGTTTTATTAACTTTCTTTTTTAGCTTAGAGTACTTACTTATCTGTTGCTTGTTATTTGTTTAGTCCACCTCGTCCTTACTAGTACTTTAATTCCTCTCCATCCAAAGGTGGTCTGGTAGAGATCACTTTTAGTGATAAGGCCGCACATTCAACACTTAATTTTATAACGTATATGTATAGTTTTTATTTTATTAAGAGGTGTAACAGTAAAACGTTATCTATCTGTCTACAGGATGAGAATTCCAAAATAATTAATTAGGAAGCCCTTAAAGAGATACTTAAAAAAACAGACTATACGTTTTTGCCTGATAATATATAACATTTGCCCCAACTATTGTATGGTATGTAGTAAAAATAATATACGAAAGTTTCGCAAAGGGCACGATCAATGAAATTAGAAAGTATAGATCCTTAAATGTGTCAAAAAGACATCCAAAAAGAATCGCATCGAAATGGCTCTCATTCGGCCATCTAGTATTATACGTCTTGACAAAGACAATGTGACGTACGTAGACGTCAAAGTTACACACAAAATTAGACATCCGCCATCTTTATCACTGTCATCATCCATTTTTTTTATAATGTGTATGTATTGAATTTGTCCTTGCTATAATTACTCGACATTGCCATAAATCCCGCATATCGCAGGTGCAGGCATTCCTCATCTTATTCCATCAAAATATCATCATTTCACTCATTTCGTAAAAAAGAAGACACGTAAAACTGCTCCGTCTTATATAATATAACTCATTGGGCTTGAGATATTACAAGATTATAAAATGGGCGGCAAACAATACTTTGAAAAATCGTGTTCGAATTTCGAATAAAAAATGCTCGCGTATCTGAGAGTAATATTTTGTTTTTTTTTTAAACATCTTGCATAATACTTACTTTCCTTGCTAATACCACCAAATGTTTTCATAACAGGCCGATCATCTTAACGTAATAATTGGCTCGTAAATCGGCGATTAACGAGCTCGTATCTGACTTTCAGATACTTAAACACGGTTCCTAGTTATAGTTTTCTCCTATATATTTTTTATATTATCTATATTTTTTTATAATCTAGATTTCTATCCGACCTCAAATATTAACCAGGTTTTAGACCTATTGAGTAATAAATGTTCCGATATAGGTACCTACTTTAATGTTTTGTTCTAAAATTATAGGCAACTGAACTTACATTGCGTTGAGCGTGTAGGAGTATAGAAATATTGATAGATTTTGCTAAGGTATGTTTATAAATAACATTAACAACGAGTGGTTGCATTTTCCAATTCTGCCTTCTACGCTACGCTGTGGAAATATCAAAGGCGACTGACCTCACGACGTGTAAACACTTAAATCCTTCTAAATAATACAAGTCGTTGACAAAATATCTCCCTATAATCACACTTATACTTTGGGAAATTTGCTGCTAAAAATAACCTCTTAAACTATATTATATCCGCAGCTTGTACGGTTAAGAACCTCTCTGTGTCACGTGATTGAGAACATAACTCAATTGGTAGGCGGGTGGGCGTTTGGTACAGAAATAGAACAATTTACCTGACGACCTATTTACCGTAAAAGCGTGAGAAAACGATGTTAACGATCGATGTACATCTGAGTTACTTCGCCCTCAATGTACGGAGCTTGAATTAAATGAAATCTAATAATATCTGTAATGTACACTAATCAAAGTAATATGGTCATTGTGACGAATTATGTCGCCTCGAGTTACTTTCTCACTATTTTTGTCTTGTCACAACCGGTTGTGCTTTTACACCTGAAATAATTTCCGCGAATGATAGTAATGTACCTAATTATTATTCAAACTAAATCCTATCGTATGCACGCAATTTATGGTATCCTAATACAAAAAAACAAAGAGAGGTACCAGGGCTTCATAAATCAGTGAAGACATTATTATCATATTGTATAAGTGCCATGTGAATCTGAGCCTTAAGATAAGAGAAGTCAACCAAAAACCAAACGAAAATAGCATTCTTTAATTAATTTTAAAATAGTTGTACTAACGGCTTGTTTTTAAACAAAAACCGGCCATTAATTGTAGTTTCCACAAATAATATTTACTCACTTGTGTATGACGCAATAAGGTCGGAATACTCCCCGGAGCGTGTTCGGAATCTCAAGGTACCGACTGGTATATTATTCTCGCTGACACGGGCACAACTCACTGTTATATAATATTTTGTCTATTTTGGTGCATCAACGATGTTGTATAACATAATTGACGATAGGTATAACATAATATTGATAATGTAACGTAGTATCTCCAGTTCAGCAGCTAGAAACCCCGGTCAGATGTCACAAACAGAATGCTTAAAACTCTTCAGATTTATGCTTGCTTTGTTAAGTAAGTAAGTTATATTATGTCCCGAAGCTTTAATTGGATAACTGGTTGAAGTACTATATACATTTTTTTTGTTAACCTATATTGTCTCACTCCTGGGCAAAGGTCTCCCCCATTCTCCTCCACACATCTCTATCTCCTGTCATATCACTCCATCCCTCCAGATAACGGTCTATGTCATTGCACCACCTTTTCCTGGGTCGACCACGGCGGCAGTACATAGTAGTACTATTATATATAGTTTATAATATTTTATTGTACTCAAACATTTACACTTGTTTTGCTTTGATTACTTTTGTACTGAAACATATCTTAATTGATATGTAAATTAATTTATATTAATATAAATATTGGGGGAAAAGTAATTGCGCATTTCGGAAACGACGATTTTTACGCTAAGTCTTCGCATTCTTATATCTCGATGACAGTTTCAATTTCGCGCAAGCTGCGCGCGCGCCGCTGCTGCCCCCATCAACGCGTCGCCGCATGCGTTTGGACATTCTGACATAACTCGGCCATGTATTTTGCAACATGCTCTATAAATAATACCGCCATTCGCCCCCATCCAAAATAAACACCGTTTATTTCACGTTCCCAGCGTTATAATTATAGTGCGGTGTCTTTAACCGTTAATGAGAGCTTAGTGAGCGTATCACCTCGAATATTTTCTAAGAATGAGGCGCGGTCGCTCCCGTATCGCGCGACTTAAATCGAGCGTCGCGATAAATCAAGGACGTCAGGAACATTTTTCATGTGAAATGAAAAATATTAGCATTTAAAATGTAGTTAAAATTACGAAGAAAACTCAAGGAAGCGGCGGCACGGTGACATCAATAGCGAATATGGACGAAACGTAGGCAATTAGGGTGTGCGTAAGATAAGTCGAACAGTTGATATATGCTTTGTTTAGGTCCATTATTCTCCCACGTGGGAATGATGCATCAACACCAGTTGTTGGAATATTAATGTGCCTGTCAAAATTGGTCTGAATATTTCTGTGGTCGTTCCCTGTCTGCGTTCGTCAAGTTCCTAACAATGCCAACGACGATGTACTCAAATAAGACGTTTCCTGGTCGAGACGAGATGAAAGAGTTTTATATATTTTAACGTCTCGATTCTCGTGATTCGATGCGTTACCACGTTAACTTTCCCGGAATACGTAATAAGTTTTCGTAGCATTCCTCGGATGTTTCACAAACCTGCAAGATCGTATGTGACAACTCAAGTCTCGATAAAGATATCTATATAATTATAATACATTTAAGTGTAGGTTTGTAATGTCAAAATAATTGCGTTTTAGTCATTGCATATGTAAATATATACGCTGCGTATAACAAAAACGCATTTTTTAATTTTTATCTGTCTGTTTCGTTGAGGTAAACTCCCAAACGGCTGGACCGATTTTTACGGGATATTCACTGGCAGATCGCTGTTGTGACAAGTAGTAACATAGGCTACCTTATTTTTAATAAATTACACGCGAGCGCAGCTAACCCGTTTACAAAATTAATTACCACCAATAATTATTTACGGTTTCAAACGTTACCTGCGGAATAAAATATGTTTAAAAAATTATAGATTATGTAAATATAAACAAAGTCTACATCAAGGGCGTTTTGACATAATTCTCAATCTGGCCTCGAATGTATTAATTACGGAATTGTATACGGAAGCTGAAGTTTTATAGTTTCATAGAACGACGCGTTTGGTTTATGTCAGTCCTAGTCGCTTGTAATAAACCTACATCTGACACCTTGCAGAGCGATACGGACATTTTCAGTAGGTAATTGATAGGTAGGCCTTTGAGTGTTACCCTTATTCCAGTACTTGCTGTTCACCCTCTGTAATTTTATTATTTTACAAGCTTTATATTAACTTGCAATGTATGTCCGGGTGAAATCTTGCAAAGTTATCAAACATAAATATCAAAGTTATCAAATAAGAATAGGAATGTCAATAACCTCTTTCTGTCAAATGTCACTTGAAAAGTATGGTTTGCAAAAAACTTATTTGCATATCAATAATAATAGTCTTACATAAAATTTAAATTAAATGGTTTAATTTATTTATTTATTTATTTATTTATATAGGACAAACCAGTAACTGTTACATTGTAAACATATATAGAATAAAGTATGCTAAAGTAAATTAAATGTACAGTTTTTTAAGGTGTCACAACATGCAATAATATTACGGTAACCAATAATTAGAAATAAGGTATTGCACTTAATATTAAAATTATTACAATGTATAAATATCTATATATACGTAAAATTAAAAGATACAATTTATAAAATAAAACTAAAATTTCAGAGTTAAAATGCTAAATAAAAAATAAAAAAGCTAAATATAGAAAATATTTACATTAAAAAAAACAAGAAATTTAATATATAAAAAAAAAACCCAGTACCGAAAAAACTAATAATTTAATGTATTAACGAATCTATCGTTTTAACGAGCTTAACACGAGCTTTCGGAAGTGAGGTAGTGAATCATTAAACACATCCACTTCATCACCAATTGAGTTATATATTTTTGAAAATCTGGATATAAGCGAATATTGTTTTAAATTGGTTCTAGCTGCTGGTTGGTGCAAAAGGCCGAATGAGCGCGTCTTACGAATCGGCAATCGACGCGGTACGCGAAACTTAACATTTTCTAAGAGTGTTGGGCAGTCGATTTTATTCCTAATTAACTTATAAAGCAACAACATATCTAGGAGTTTTCTCCTATTATTTATATATCCTATTATATCCTATTATTATTAATTAGTAGGTAATTGTCTTAATATAATATTTAATTATTAAAAGTCATAATTAGTTTTCGTTCGTCACAATATGGCGCAAAGACGATCCTATTCTCATTTGAATCACAGACACACTTTAGTTAGTCAATACTTTAGTATGTGTTGTCTGACGATATTATTTATTATATTATTGTTAATCCCATTCTGTATCATAAAGCATAGGTAGATACGTTTAGTTGAAAGGAATGTAATGGAAGCATTACCTGACTAAAGATTCAAAAGCTCGACAAATCTGAACTTTGACCTTTGGCACGGCTGTTAGTCTCTTTAACATAGACGTTAAAAGTAATAATAAAATGATTAGCCGCAATTTTACACAAATTTTACTTTGAAAACATTCCTATGTAAATTTGCTTCTAAATCTAATCGTCCATTCATCACTAATCACCATCCAGCCTATTGAATTGAAAGTTAGGTTCAAAGTCCCAGCGGTCGCAACCCGCCGCCCTATATTGTCAAAATGTGTTAATGTTGCGGGGGTAATTAGTATATGATTGATTTTTTTTTAAATTAATTGTGGACTACGATTTATTTGAGAAAAATATATATATTCTATAGAAAAAAGAAAGTTTATCGCAATATCGTCAATACATGAACCCCTTTGCCTTTTTTTACGAAATTATGAAATTTAATGAAATTTCTAGGACCGCAAAAAAAAGGACTTTGCTGACTTTGCAATAGATTGCAATTGGAGCCATCTTATTTAATGAAATAAGATGAGGAATTACTCTAATTACAGTTAGCAGATATATTCAGCCGTGACAAATAATGAATAACAAGAGCCAATTATATAAATACACATTATTAATATAAATGGGTGATGAATGTGATGAAGGTGGCAGATTGAAATAAACATATTTACTATTATAAATATTTTTTAGCCAAGAAAAGCAATATAGGAAACGTCATTAGAAATAAATGATAGAGACATCTCGACATTTTATTTATCGAGAAGAGTGTAGCCTATCGACTCAAGTTACTAATTGGACATAAATAAACATACTAACATATTTTTTTCAGTCAATAATCCTGTAGCAATCGCAACTCTATTTATAAACATAATAATAACAAACAAATCTAATTTAGCCGTTATACGATACGATCTCAAAAACACATTTAAAACATAAACTCAATGAAATCCGCGGTTTCATGTACAATAACAAAGAGTTAAACCCCTGGCACACTAGAGCGTCAATACACGCGCTGCAAAATTTTGCCAGTACCAAAACAAACTCTGTGCTAATAAACATAAAGATTTAATTTCAGTGGTAAAAGCGCGTGGATATGATACGCTCCAAATGATATTTCGTTGAAGAATGAGCCTTTTCTATAAGTTTATACAATTCGTTTTGGAAAATTTCCGTGCGTTCAAACGTTTCTGCCATACCTATTAGGTACTGGAATCAACTATAATGCAACTCAGATTGTTAGATCCAACTTGTGTTGAATAGCATCCGTGGTGCCTCCTTCATTTCTGTGGCAATTCAGCCAATACGGTTATTTTTGTGAAGGGAAGTGGATACATTGCTTGGTCTTACAACTCGTCCTAGACCTTTTTCGATTAAATTCGTGCGGGTTCCAAGACAATTTATCTTTTTGCTCGGGACTCGCCGAGGGTCAACCCTCGGTCTCTTCAATGGACACCGCTGTCGATCCTGGCTTAAAGGACTAACAATGGTGGGAATGTGGCTTAGTCCAATAAAAAAGGTTCGTTTTGGCATAAAAAATCGCAACGTGCGTCTTGTCGCCTCAGTGTGGTCGGGGCTTCAAGAAATGGCCGATGTTGTGTGAAGCCAAGACCAGCACCAGGTGGGCCAAATTACACATAATTTGTTTTCACTAACATCCAACATAATTTAGTGATGATAAACATCCGAAGTAAATACATTTAAGAGGGGGAGTAATGCACGGAATGAGTCGCTTATTTCACATTTTTTTGTTAATAACTGGGTAATCTAAAAACAAGTAGGACTGAAGAAAAATGTAGATAAAGTAAAAAGTGAAAACTCTCAATAAACAAATCGTTTTAATTTGGACCTTTGAACACGAGCTTTTTTCAGACGTATTATTTTACCATCAGCTATTTTATTAATAGATACATATTTTAATTAATATTTTATTTGTATATTTAGCCCTTTTCTTGTAAATTGCAATTGCATTTAAAATTAAAATAAAAAATACATTTAAAAATAAATATATAATAAAACCAGTTCTCGGCCGGTTTTTGAAACAGGGTCCTAGCGACTAGCAGTCAAGGTTCCGGAGATAGGATTTATTATTGAATTTATCGTTCCTTATATATTACAAGAACGTCACACGTGAACGTTGACATTCACGTCTACTACAGTATTGTTTTAATATTACATAAAAAAACACAGTTATTGCAGCAAATTTTGGAAATGACTTTCAGAACTTTTCCTGGTCTAGGTGTAACTGGTATCGTCTCAAGGCTTTCGTATGGTAACCATAGTACAAGCTTTGCATAGTTTGGGATCATACGCTGGGTATGTGTTGTCTGACGATTTTACATACACGTAGTGATATACGTAGTAACGTAATGTAAATTATAAACATGCATTCTGACGTCACACACTGCACACAAATATTATTGGACAAAAACATACATTGCCGATGACGTCTCAAAAACTTTGAATATTGTATTCAAATTCGTTAACCTTCTAAATACAATAAATTTTTAAGAGCCTTTTCAAAGCAGCGTTTTATACGAGCATATAAGCTCGTATTTTGAAGTCGCTTTTTGCTACACGCGCAACTCGTACAAGCGTTGACGCGATCTGCCATCTTTATCACTGTCATCATCCATTTTTATTTATAATGTGTATTTATTGAATTTGCCCTTGCTATTAATTACTTGACACTGGCTAAAATACCCGCTAAACGCAGGTGGAGCGATTCCTAATCTTATTCCATTAAATATCATCACTTCATTAATTTTGTAAAAAAAAGGAAGAAGCGTTGACGCGCTTATAGGCTCGTATGTCGCGAGCCGCGATATTTTAATTGTTTCTTCGTCGGAATCCATATTGCTACTGACACTCACCACCACCGGTTAGAGCGTACAAGCCGGAATAAGCCCGAGTACGCGCGTTCGGCCTTTTAATGAATAAATATCGCCAGACCACACAAACTCAATAGACCAGGGGATCATGGCGGACCGCGGTCGCCGTTTGTGCCGCCCGCGAGAACACAGCAACTTGCACTACAGAGTACGTAATTTAATAAAAATGTATCCCCGGATTATCTTTGTTCACGTCAATTCGAAAACGGCCGGGCGAAGTAACGAGCTAACAAGCGAGAAAAAGTTCGCGGACTGCGAAAGCCGCAAAAATACCTGTTTTTTAATATTTTGTTTATTAAATATTTTTTCTATAAAATGTTGTGCGGACCGTGGTGGTCATTTCATTTCTTAAAACGGACCCCGAGCGAAACTTATTGGTCACCTCTGCACTAGACCAAGAAGTAGTCATGATGCGTGAAATGAACCGCACTTGTAAGCGCGTATGTTGACACGTCCGTACACGCGCTAATCTAAACGCTAGTCTGAAAGCGCTCTAAGATTAGTCAGTGTTTCAAAATGCTTTACTTAACTTTAGCTCAAAGGATGTTTAAATTGGAATGCAATAAATCACTGAACGAAGTTTTTTACAATAAAATAAGCAATAAACATCTTCTGAGATGCGAGCAGCAGGCTTCCGTTATCGATAAACTTCTTTGTCTGTGCATACCTATTGTTTACCAAATCGAATATAAGTAAATTGAATTCTTTGTATAAACAGAATAGGAACTAAATATGCACGGATAAAAAGTTGTTAGTTTGGTGATGGTGACTCCGTTGTAATTATTTTCTTATCACTCTCAGGATATAAAATTCTATGTTATGTGTTAACCAAATACCTTTTTATTATTTTGCGAACATATGAATTATTTATCTCCCGCGGTTTGCAGTTGATGTATGACTGCGGATATTGATTTGTAATACTTATGTATACACGTATTTTTTAACATTAGTACAGTTCTATAAGGATAATGATGGGTGCCTTTCAGTCATACAACACTCAAATATATAGTAGCAAGTGACTGGTTACGTTTATTGTTGTCCTTGTCGCACTGTGCGCTATAAACTGTCTGTTTAGCGAGAAGCAGGAAGACTATTTGTGTCGTGCGTTTTATTCGTTTGGGACAAAGAGCTTCTGCCGATTCGAACTTTATGGCGGCTCGTTCACAAGTTGTCTTTGGTGCAGCCAAAACAAAGAACAGTTAACTGACAAATAATTCTCAAATCTTATAACATAATAGTTTAACCAAATTTAGAGTAAATATAATACATAGAACTATCGGCTAAATCGAAAAAAAATCATAAATTTTGATAATAATTTATTTGTTACAAAAAATATGTTGCATTTGACTTAAAACTATCTTTACTTGTGTGATATAGTGGTAATTATTTTATTTGTAAATATGTTTAGTGTGTCTTTCATGTTATGAAACATGTCATAAGTCACATTGATCGTGACGGCTCTATGTATCTTTTGTTTTTCCTCCAAACATGCCTTGACGACATGCAAACAAATGAAATGCACAATAAAACAATGGAGCCGCCCTTTCTTTGTTAAGATTATATCTGAACGTAACGCGAGCAAGACTAATGGAAGGACTAAACGCAGTGTTAAAAGATGATTATATGAATTTAATCGCTTTGTCGAGAGTGTTATGTGTAATTGTGGCCTTTGTATACTTGGCACTATAATTTGCTGACGTTATTTAAAGTCTAATTTGATTTGTGATTCAGCTATTTTGAGTAACTATTTGGCACTAAATATTCGATGTTTTCGCTTCGATAGTCTCTGCGTAAATTATTGGTGCCTGCTTTTGGTTGCCTGTGAGGAATTGGAACAAATCTGATCTATGAATGGCTCCTTGGGCTCAACCCTTATCCATAATATTAATTCCATTTTTTGACAGCTAATTGACTTAGAACAAAATCTGTCAAAAAATTGCCGCTACTACTACTACTACAGCCCTTTTAACGTCCCACTGCTGGGCACGGACCTCCCCTCAATGCGAGGGGGATTCAGGCCATAGTCCACCACGCTGGCCCATTGCGGGTTGGCAAAAAATTGCAGTTCTTATTAATTACATACTAATATGGTGTGTTAGTACATGGTAGCGACCCAGTTCTATTTTTAAAATTTGGTTCCAATTTCAAATACCTATTTTTGTTTTTATTTATTAACGTTCAGTACGTTAGTGACGTCATCGATACTCGATACATACTCGCTAACACAAATTCAGATTATGTTTAAATTGAATCATGGTGTTATACTACCACGAAATTTAAGTTTATTATACTTTTATTGGGCATCAACACAGTCATCAGTCTGGTACTATTTATAGCAACAAAGAGCCAGATTTATTTTCTAATGTTTTATTGTTTACTAACCCAGTTTGTGGGGTGAAATAATTGCGTGCGACCATTCCACGGTACAGCTAGCTTACGTTACATATGTTACGAATGGTTAGATCAGATCAGAGATGTCTTGTTAGCTACGGGGAAGCGTGGGTGCGGAAGTGGGGCGCGACATTCGCGGACGTTTGATAGATTACGCAAAATTCGTGGAGTATTTAGTTGTTTTAGACATAATTAGGTAGTGTTGTAGTAGGTACGTCACTAGTTCAGTGAATATTCGTTTTGCTTTTTTTTTTATTTTTATAAAAAGAATATCATTTTTTGGTGAAAGTAGTGTTCTTATATAAAGTTTAAATCTGTATTTGTTTTATTTATTGCCGTGTTATATTTTTAAGAATTAATAAGTTTCGATATGGGCAGAAACAGGACCCGCGAATTTTCACGCCTGTAGGCCTGGATTTTACATCGTCGCTAAATCAATCTAAAACCTCATTGTAAAGTAAAATTGAACTAACGTGACATTTAAATTTCGATTTTGAAATGTATTATGCGAGATATCGTCCTCCCGGGAGAAATGGGAAGGTAAAGGTGAACGCAAAATGTCAAGCCTGATTGAATTTAGAAGGTTACAACTGAGAACGTTTAGAGATAATGATGGGACATAAGGCAGTTACTTGATACGGATTTTGAATTAGGAACTTTGTCACCTAATCCAAGATACCCGAATGGTCAAGGTAAAATTCAAAAGTAAATAAAATGAATGAAAAAAAATGGCTCACACGGAAGCGGATTTGTAAGCGTATGTATTTTCTTTGTATAGATTTACAATTTTGAATGCTATGTATAACTTGTATGTTGTGTATGGAGAAATTTTGTATAAACTCGCCATAGCCATAAAAAATGAAGAATTTAAATATGAACGTAAATAAATTAAGTTTATAAATAATCCGATCGTTGAACTGAGACAGGTTTATAATAAAAAAATGTGTCTATTCTTTATAGATCTAGTCAAAATATTTGTATAAAATTATCATATAACACTTACTTATGTTAATTTAAAAACAATAAACTATATACTTTTATTTTTGTTACAGGTATGTCACAAGTCTTCGATATTTGAAATTATCGCCGTTTACACGTAAGCAAGTATGTTATTATATAAGAAACAGACCGGAACGGACGGAAAACATCGGAGATTATGTCAAAAGTTTTGATTAATATACATATATTGATACCTTCTAATAAATCGATCGAAATATTTTTTAAAAATTAACTCTTTAAATCAATACAATTGAGTAAGATGGCTGGTTTAGATAATTCTTAAAACACCAGACGCCGTATGCAAATTTGGCAACACATGGGGATGGCCATGGCGATCTATAGCATGATGTCATCCCCCACGTTCCTGTCTGATAGTTTATTACAGTAATAAGGCAATCCACTACGCGTACACGAGTCCAATAACATCGCCGACGCGTACGACTAATCACGTTACCTGCGACGTCACTAGCAAACGTACTATGACACATGCCATTTTGCACCCTTCACATAAACAATAGAGTCGAAATTGATATGAGCACATCATAGCTTGACATATTATTGCATTATACTCTTAAATAGAGTGGTTCTATTTTTAAAACGTGTCGACGTCAGGCGTCTGTGAATTAGTGCTTTCATCGTGCGGCCTTGCAGTAATTACTGGCTGGTAAAAGTTTACGGGAAAAGTATTTTTAGTTTTTACTAGCTGGTCAGCGAGAGCGTGTGGAGCGGATCTAGTTGAATTCTATTTTTAAAAAGCTAAGGCTCTCGACTCGTTGCACTCGGAAGTGTTTCCCACAGCCTACGTGAAGATGAAAACCTAGTTTCTTTTTTTAAATGAGGGTGAAAAAAAAAAATCAATTCGTACTAGCGACACTGTTTTTTTTTAATTTACCGGATTTAGAAGAATAAAAACTTTTCGGATACACGATCTATTTTTAAAACTCGATTGTATGGATGAATTTGCCTATTCAGGCAGCAGTGGAGTGTGTGTGACGTCACGCTGATTATTCTATTTCCACCTAATTGTTTGTATAAATTAGTGAATAACCCGCGCGTAATTCAATAATATTTTTCATACGATGCCCGTTTGAAAATTTCTTAGAACGATCAAGTTAAAAAATATCAGTTTTATCCTTAAAACACGTTCGGGATACCCTTCTACACGTTTGTATTGTAATGATAAGATTGAATGTTATTACCTCATGTCAAATACAACATCTATTCCGTACATGTAGTTGACAATAGTGTCAATAATTTGAAAATCTGTATGGGTACTTAAAATAAAATTGTCTATGGATAATTTCCTCAAAAAAGTCTCGAGTTAACCACTTTGAAAACACAAATTTTCTCTATTAATGTGACAAGCACCTTAATCAGCTTCAATCTGTGATAGCGTAGAGCAGAATGTTAATGGAGATACCAAAGCGAAAGCATTAGTTTTCTAAATAACAGTAATAGATATCCATAAAAAGCATGCTCTATTAGTTCCTTAAAATATAGCCGTTGAAAATTAATCAAACGTTAAAAATAACACGAAGCTTTGTTTCGGTTTATGGTTAACTTTAACAGTTATTTATAGTTGCCCCACAGAAGCAGAGAAGACTTATGGTTTGTCGGTTTTTGAACTGATTTATTGGGCTTAATTACGTTGCATGAGCGTAATTTGTTGTATAGTAGAGGGTACGTCTTTAGAAGATGAACTTAGTTGAAGCTAAAAATTATGAACAGGTTCTTTTCCCTTTAAAATATGTATATACTCGTATTTTGGAGGTTATCGTATACATGGTTGTTGAAACTAGGTTTAATTTGCATTTGCATTCAAAATAATGCATTTAATTAAGAAAAGTTTTGTGCATTAATTATTTTTATTTAATGACGATTTTCTGTTGTTTTTTAGTTTACTAGTGGGGTGATTTTTTTTATCGGATACGCAATCTTTGAAAGCATTCAATGTGAGAATTCAAATTTAGAATTATTTTGAAAATAGACTATAAATTTTGAAAATACTTTTCGGAATTTGTTTATTATCTGATTAGTAGGTACTTGGTAACCGTTAACTGTAGGTCAGACTCTACTCAGTGGTAGATAATTATTAACAAGTAATAAAATAGTTCTTGTTGTTAAGGGTTGTAATTATGAAATTCTACCAAAATAGAGGTTATCGTTTCGCGAAACTCGCGCATAATATTTGTTACTACTTGGCATGCATGCAAGTCATATTTGAGTAAGTATTACGAAAAGGTTTAATATCTATTTGAATATAGAATTTGAATTTATTGTAATCAAACCAACTTCTCGTAATCAAACAACTCAGTCTGACGATGTCATATTTGACAACTGTCGTAAACGCTAAAATCAATTCAATTTCTCTCTAAAATTATTTCTTTTGGTAATATTATCACAATACAATTTTTAAGTCGATAAAAAATGAGACCTTAATTTCGAAAATGTTTGTTCAACGTTTGAAGTTATATTGGTTAACCTACGTGAGCATGGAATATGAATAGCAGTTTACCAACCGTTAACCGGATCAAGGCAAAGATGCACATAACTTCATTTCGGTTTAATGCCTTTGTTCCGAAATAGATTAAACTTCATAATTTAAAATTAGAACATAATTTTGATTTTATAATCCATGATTAATGGTATTTTAGTAATTGCTGGCCAGTTCCATAATCCATTTTATAACAACAATATTTAATGACGTCTTCCAAGATGGATGGATTAGAGTCTCCTACACGTCGAGGGAACTTGATCTAGGCAGGATTAGACCCACGCCGCAGTCAGCAGAGCTGCGGTGAATCCATCATCCCATGTCGTCTTGACAACTTGAGGTCGCCACACTTAGTATTGAGGCCACACTAAGTATTGCGGCCACGTCCTTCGAAATCCTGGTCACACTCCCAAACTTTACAAAAAAAAATAGGTTGAATTGGAAACTTCCTCCTTTTTTATTCGGTTACAAAAAGTACCCAATACATACTAAACTTTATTTTAAAAATTTCGGATGTAAACTCCATAACTAATTAGTTAGTTTTGATTACTGTAAAATTAATAATGATTACGCCATAATATAAACTTAAGCCTTTGTAAAAATTTAGTATCATAATTTAAGAACTCTCGGTTACTGGCAATCTTTTTTTTCGCGCGTTCCAAATTTAAAACCACTGATGAAATTGCACCCGTAAAAGAGATTTATTTTGGCATTATACCGTGATTTACGCAAAAAGGTTACAGTTACTTATCAGTACCGATTTGACACTAATTATAACAGTTATAAATCTATCGGAGTATTTGTGGTATACTTCGAAATGGTACAAGGACTTCTATTAATTTTTATTAACCTTGCAATGGTTTTGTAGGGCCCGCATGTTGTTTTACCCTCTGAAGTGGTTTAGAGATGTCGTAAATTCTTTGTTATTGTGTACACAAATATATCAAGACAGTGATTATGTGGTGAACAGCGTTCGTCGACTAATAGGTTCTATTATTGACTTAATCAAACTATTTTGATGTCAGATGAAGATGTTGAGAATGATGTGGTTTTTTATCGTCGTAGCTGCTTCCTTTATCCCATCGCTTTTAAATCGTAAGGTCTAAAGGTCGGTATTTAAAAATCGCTTCCTCCTCTGATGTCTATCTTAGAAATGTTATATATCGAAATATTGTTATGTATAGATGTAATTCCATCAACCTAAGATCAGGCCTTTTTTGTTTCGTCAAAGTCCCACAATACTACAAAATTATTTGTTTCAATTATGGACATATAAGGTCTAGGGGTAGGGCTACTGTTAAATATCGGCTGGAGATTTAAACAAGACTATTACGCCATAATAGAAGTATATTAAGTATCAAAAAGTTATTCGCTCACATACACCTTTTATTCCAAACCATAGACAAATACATTTTTTTTCAAAAACAACGAATTGTCACGAAGAAGATCATAAAGAGACCACGGAGTGATGAACTTTCCCACCTTTTATTATTTTTAAATACAGAAATTAAGCAAAACGCTAACGCGCAGTTCAAAAGATTAATAGTCTTCATTTATATTATATGGTACATCAATAGTTGGTACTATCTGTGCTATTGATATTTTCCATACAATACCAAATTTCAAATGCTTATAACCTTACAATAATTTTGGATGGCAAGATAAACTTAAGGCCAATGTTGAGAGATAGATAACATCTTAAAACAACCGCATTAAGACGTTTCAACAATTCAAAGATAACAGCCGTAGCCGATAAAATAATATAGGCGTTATCATAAAACCCATGGCATATTGGGGCGTCAAGACGCGCGAAGAACCAAAACGACCTTTGTATCAATATACATAAAGACTGAATTATCGTGGTAAATGACATTTCGTTGTAGAATAACCTTTTAATATGAGTTAATAGATACAGTTTTGGTATGTATATAAAAATCCCCATTTCTCTTTGTCACGCCATAACTTAAGAACGACTAACTTTTTAATTTTTTGGAAGTTTTCTAATACTTTTTTTTTTTAATGGACTACGCTGTTGGCCGTGAGTTGGCCTTTACAGCTTCACCGGAGGAGGTTTTCTAATACACTAAGTATTAGAAGAAAAGTAGGTTCGTCCGAAAAAAAAAGATTTCTTTTAAGTTAGAGGTTTTTAAATATCGCGCGTTTGTTGGGAAAAAAAATGGCAGCGTTCATCTTGACGCCCCATTCTGGCCAGGGCTTTTGTCGTAATTGAATTTCATAAGATGTTTTTTTAAGTGTATAGCGCCTGAAGGTTTTTACCCACCGTGGCGGGTTTCGAAAGCTTCCGTTCCATCAGATTGGAGTTAATTACCACGCTGAGCGCAAGACGCGGTGTTACTAATAAGGTCTACACCATGTCGAAGATGCTGCTGAGATTTGCTACTGGGGGGCAATTCTCGCATGATCGACATTATCTCTAATTCGACATATGTCAAAACAAAACGACAAATTTGGTCGTATTTTGTCGAATTAGAGATAATTTCGATCAGGAGAGAATTGCCCCCGTGATGCCCGCTCTTTTTCATGTTCGAGATTTACGCAATGACCGATTGGTTCATAGTAAACTTGTTGTGTTGAGTCATTGAAATTGTTGTGTTTGAATAAAAAAGTGACCAATGTGGATTACATTTCTAGATAAATAAGATGAGCAAGAACAAGAACGATTTTGGCAACTCTAGCATGCAAGAAAAAAATAATTACTGAACTTTATTGCGTGAAATTTGACATGAACATCAAGTTAATCCAATGTTTTCAAGCCGTGAAGGCGCTCAGTTGGTCACCAAGAGATTATAGGATTAGAAGGCGTGTGGGTGACTTGGATGGTATCAAATTTATAACGTGTGACTACGTGTCACAGGACACGGAGTCCGATACTCGAGTACTCCAACAAATTTATAGAAAGAATAAATTCAAATATAAATTATAATTATCATTATAAATCACTTTTGTTTGTGAAAATATTATTTTTAAAGTCATTGTCAATGGGTTAAAACTATACCCACATGATATATAGATAGAGATAGAATACTCTATATTTTACACCAAACAATGAGAAAAAAAACTTTCTAAGGTCTATATACCTACAGATGCTCGTAATACTGAAATATTTTTAAAGATTATTTTATGGCAATTCACTAGACGTAAGTTCGTATGTTAATGTGTTCCTGCATATTTTTTTTACATAGCTGTATCATCAGTGGTAGCCGAGTGGTCGAACGCACGCCTTGGAAATCAAAGTGTGCAGGTTCAAACCCCGGCTCGCACCTCTGGGTTTATGTGCGAATCTCATTTTCATCTGAGATTACCACATGCTATGAAACGGTGAAGGAAAACATCGTGAGGAAACCTGCACGTCTATAGAAAGGCGTGTGAAGACCAACCCGCACTGGGCCAGCTTGGTGAACTATAGCCCAAAAATCTCCCTCGTATTGAGGGAGAATGTGCCCGGTATAATGGCAATAGGCTCGCCCCCTATTACATTGGGACCAAAAATACATCGGCGAAGTGTTGGCGCACTACGGTGCACCTCTGCCTACCCCTTCGGGGAATACAGGCGTGATGATGTATTATTATTATTATTGTATCATCATCGTTGAATTTCGATCAGACATATTTCAAATCTACAAGTCCTCTAAAACATTCTGTACTGAACAACTATTAACTGACGCAAAATACTTTCGCACACTCATAAAATTAGCGATTATATCATTTACGATTTATAATTAGCGGTACAAAGTAAAAACAGCATAGAGTTACGCATAAAGCTCTTTCAATAGTCACGTGTTATATAATTTCGTGAAGCAACAAAAGCTTGTGAATGTCTCGACTATAAACATCGCCAGTAAATCATTGAACTGTCATATAACACGGGAAAATTTCCCTTTTACACTGTTAAAGTGTCGTAAAGATCAATGGGATTTTAAGTGTTTATTTATTTTCACACAGAATTCAGTTTTATGTCTACTAAATGGTGATTATTGACAACTAAGTATAAATATTACTTAATAATTTTCGTTGTTTTTCATTTGATTGGTTGTCCTATATGTCTTAATAATATCATCTATTTGGAGTCATACCACAGTCTTTTGTCTGTTTTGTAAATATATCAAGCGTCTTCATATACAAACTGTAATATGACCACCTAATTATAGTTAAACGTCTATGAGTCGAATTCAGAACCTCCTTTTTTTGAGCAAGTTAATAAATAAAATGATTAAGACAAATGTATGGCTTCATCAATCAATAAGTATTCCCCAAAATGTATTTACTAAATAGCAATAATCAATCACACAACCGCCCGACAGAGATGGGGGACTGTATCTAATATTAATATGGAGGAATTGTTCGGTATTATACCTGCCGCTGAATTCCACCATCGCACGGCTCGCCACAGACTGCATTACCATCCTCACCATCTGGATGAATGGCGTTCCAGTACAGTGCGATTTACCAGGAATTTTCTCCCTCGCACCACCAAACTGTGGAATGAACTTCCTGCAGCCGTGTTCCCGGACCGATGCGACAAAGGTATCTTCAAGAAACGAGCCTACTCATTCCTTAAAGGCCGGCAACGCACTTGCGATGTTGCAGGTGTCCATGGGCGGCGTTGATCACTTACCATCAGGTGAAACGTCTGCTCGTTTGCCTCCCTATCTCATAAAAAAAATATATATATAATGTATACAATTTTTTTTTTTTGTTTTTTCTCGTACTCTTTGTAAATTGTTACCTATGTAAATATTTTGTCTTATATTAATACAACTTATTTAATGACATAAAAAAGTGAGACTTAAAAAATGGCCTATCATCAAAAAATTTACATATGGTATCCATATTTAACAGTGGTCGTCGTCTGTCATTAATGGGTGGACAACATTTCCGTAGAGGGGTGCGCTAGAAGACCTTGACCGCGGTGTCGAATGGCTTATAAACCTGATTTAACAGGTTTACCTAAACGATACTGTCAGCCAGACTAGGTGTCTTGCAGCACTTATTAGTGGCGTGGTAATGTAGCGTAACGTAGGTAACTAAATACTGTGTAATAGATGGGGTTATCAGTTGTCGAAATTGAATTTCGATTACATATCTCCCTTTTTTATTTTAATTCTGCTTTACAAACTTTTCAGTTAACAAAAACTTTTTGTACCTACTATATGTTTATAGGTAAGCATATGTGGTGTATTTTAGAGAATATGCCATAAATACATCAAGAGAATTCGTTGAATAACGCTGTAAATCTTGGCTTACAGGAGTAACAGTGGTAGGAATGTGTGGCGGGCTTACCCATTAAAAAAAACTGCAACAAAATCACAATTTGAACTTACATGGGATTCACAGTTACTGATAAAATTCTACGTCATTTTAAAACGTTTGTTTACTATGTATGAGCAAGCTTAACAAAGTGCCTGCTAAATACGCTTTTGCCGGATAAGCAAAACAAATTTCACCGCCAAGAAAAATACATTTAAAATTGTAAATTGCTATTGAATACATATGACTGAGAAACGAGTGAATTTTTTCATCATCAGTCATCAAATATAATGTTACATTTACTTAAGGCTATAATATTTTACTGTTGCAAAAAAACGTTCGCTCTCATGCTTTAACATTTGTCTTTTAAAAACCAATTTGGTACTTAATAATCACTTTTGTTCAATATTAAAACGAAACTAGCATTTTATGAAATGCAATAGGTTCGCCCTCTATTGTATTGTGACCAAAATATTAGTGACACAAAATAGTAACAATGCATTACACTTCAGCCTGTCTTTTTGGAAAAAAACAAGCGTAATTATATATTTTTTTTTAATTAACTTAATTATACCGTCCTATTTGAAATAACAACGCGGACACTTATAAGAAGCTTGCAATTTTTAGATATTTCTTTCAAAGAAAACACAGTAACATATTACCACTCAAAATCAGACGACACTAATAGGATTCCAGAGAAAAAATCTAATTGGAATCGTTTGGGCGGCCAGACCAGGGCGGGCGGGGCGGCTTTCCCTCGGTCGGGAAAATGCGGCAGCCGGCATTCGGGCCTGGACCTGCGTCGCGCACGCACGCGTTCGGCTTCGATGCTTACAAGCACTTAAACATCGCGTATTGCGGCGTAAACCGCCCCATAGCTACGTGCATTTGATTTTATAAAGTGAACAAACACGAGATCTTTTTTTATATTTGCGAAGTGACTTCGAACTTTTAGCATATTTATTTTGAGATTTTCGCTCAAATAGTGACAGTGCAAAATGACATTAGACAAGAGTGACAGTTTGGTTAATAAAATACAACCGGCCGCTTCGGTGTCTTGCTTGTCGCAGTGTCAAAACATTTTTGGGAAGAGACTTAAGCGCTGGGGCTCCACTGGTTCATGGGTAAGTCATGTACTTACTGAACACCTCTTTGACATCACCAACTGTTGTATCAGGTCTTTATACAGTAAAAAGTACTAGATACATGCGACTATTTTATCGAAATATATAAATATTGAACTCAATATAAATAAGCAAAGAGACAATAATACATTGAAAATGATAAAAGGTTGATCTGAAAAGTTGGCGTTAAAATAAAAAGCCAACTCCCAAGTAGATACATCTATGAAAACGTCAGGGTCAATGAGCTTTCTAGCTCCCCTGAAGTTCATTATTATGATCAACTAAACGCAATAAATATAATGGCTTTGCATCAATCAACGTAGTATCACTTTCAGAGTATATTTATATCTACCCACTTAGTAGTGGCGTGATTTGAGATCGCAATTAAACGTTCCGGATGAACGAAATATTTATTTTCGCTTTTTGTGGAATAGATTGATAGTGCAGGAACTGAAACCTCTTTATCAAATAATGAATTTTTATAGTACGTTGAATTTAAGGAAAATGCAGGTAGGTGTTTTTTTCTCCGGGTTCTTACTCCACTCCCAAAAGGAGTATTTTGCACAAGAAACGGTTGCATTATTCTTTGCAGATTACTATCGGTATATTTTGTAATAAAGGTAGATGTTTAACTTGATATTTACTTAATTAAAGGTACAGTACCGAGATTAATCTTCATCATGAATTAACTAAAAGTTTTTGAGCACCTACATAGCTATTAGACACGTCTCCGTACGGTGTCTACTTAACTATTGTTTGGTTGGATAATCAAAGCCTTTTTTGGAGATATTTATCTATATTTAACTATACAAGATACATACCAAATATAAACAATAGTATCTCTACACAATAGATTAGCCGGTCACAAAAATATCTTCCAGATAAGATTGGCCATGACGTGAACGGAGGCAGGAATTCCAATTCTTTACTAAGCAAAGCTCTCTGTCGTAACTATTGTTATATCACGCTAGTATTTTCCCAAGGGGTAAGTAGCAGTACTTAAAGTATACCCAGGTTTCACCAATGTATTTTTGCCATTATACCAGGCTCATTCCCTCCCATATCTCACCACGCTAACCCTGAGTGTACTGAGTGTGTTGGCAAACTTCACCACATCTTTCTATGGACGTGCAGGTTTCCTCACGATGTTTATCTTAACCGTTTGAAAAGTGAAAACCATTACTGAAAATTACAATTGCACGATGAACTCTGAAAATTTCCGCCCGCCTTAAATGCCAGAGGTGCAAGTTCAAACCCCGGGCTCGCACCTCAGGAACTTTCGTATGTAGTTTGCGAATATAATTTTCAATTACCACTTGCTCACGAGTTACGAAGTATTTGAACAACTGGTCTACTACTGATTTGTTATAGTTCCTCTATTTATTCTTGTATCTATGACCGGTTTTGCGAATCTACATTACGTATTGCCAATACACTTAATGTATTCGATTATTTAATCGGCTCCATGAATAGCATCGATTATCTCGATTTTAAATGGAAAATACACACTTAGTTGAATTACATAACGTAGCGTGTGCATTGTTTATCCGTTGCGTGCCGAAGATTACGGCACAGATACAAAATAGAATTATGTAAATACCGTTAACAGATATATTGAGCTTTTGAACCGAATATCAAAGAGTACCCATGTGTAATAGACTATGTATTGGTGAAGCTTCGTAACCTTTTAAGAAACGTTGCGCCTTGCCATAAAATCTTTTGACAGTTATCGACACACACATATTTATTTTTTTAAATATATACATCATCACGCCTGTATTCCCCGAAGGGGTAGGCAGAGGTGCACTGTAGTGCGCCCACAATTCGCCGATGTATTTTGGTCCCAATGTAATAGGGGGCGAGCGTATTGCCATTATACCGGGCACATTCCCCCTTAATACGAGGGAGATTTGGGCCATAGTCCACCACGCTGGTCCAGTGCGGGTTGGTGAACTTCACACGCCTTTCTATAGAAGTGCAGGTTTCCTCACGATGAAACGACGTTAATGGACGACGTCTTCGTCTAGCGGTTGCGGCTTCGATTCCCCTCAGCGGCAAATTTCGGAAATTACTTTTTGGGACTTTACCCTGGTCTGGGTGTAACTGAGATCGCCCCCAGTCCATTCTATGGTACCCATAGTACAAGCTTTGGTTAGTTTGGGATCATACAATGAGTATGTGTTGTCTGGCGATATTTATAACAAAGTGTCGTTTGTAAATTTAAATAGCCTAATTTTGACTAGAGCTAATGTGTCTACATATAGATTCCATTTCTTTTCATAGACATGTTACACATGGTAACAGACGTTCTCACCCATCCATCAAGCGAGCAAGGTCAGATGTACTAAAACAAATGAAACACGTAAGCAGTGCGTGTCCGTAAGTACCTACTTCGAACAGCGAAGCCTCGCGAGGCTCCAATCGAAATCGAGGGGTCGTGGCGCTCGCGTGACCGTCACGTGACAGACACGCGACGACCACGACACGAGATGCATCGAGGAATATAAAAATATAGCCACACAACACAGCCATCGTATGATCCCAAACATAGCAACGTTTGTACTATAGGGGCACCATACAATTGACTAGGGGCGATCTTACCCAGACCAAAGACAAATTCCAAAAAGGTTATTTCCGAAATTGGCCGCTGGCGGGAATGGAACCCGCAACCATCTGATGCAGTGGACCGAGTGGTCTACGCTCAGACCACTAGTCCAAGTCGTCGTCACTACAGTGATTCGATTAGGTATTAAACATCTATAAATAAATGTCAATCGATTAAAATAATTATATTTATATACCTATCGATAAAGACTTAAAAAAAAACAGAACTTATAGTTCCTTGTCCATTGTTATCGCAAGAAATAATATTTAAAAAAAATTGACAGATTAAAACTTATTTACTGTAATAAACAAAGACTTACTAATTAAAGTTATAAATAATTAGCTCTTAGATATAGATTATTTTTCCTGCATCTGTAGCTCTATCTAAATCATTGCTTCTATTAAACCTAACTATTTGTTTGCTAAACCTTCTTCAAACATAGTTTTATAATTAATTCTAATCTAGTCTGTTCATCAGCTAATTAGTAGTGCCTACATGTGTTGCCGCGTCCATGGTCACAGACATAAAACATTTTAATAACAATAACTTAGGTAACATTTAGCACGTCGCGCCTTCGGATTATGAGGTCGTCAAATGCCATGAAATAGGTTAGTTTATGGGATACCTAATGTTACGCCAGACCTATGTCGGACATAGCCAGTAGAATATATTACAACATAATACTGAAACACTGCTATAATGACTAAGGTACGTGCGCTAGTTAGAATTACAATAAGTCAGTTTTATTTAATTCCAACACGCAGATATTATAAAAAAAAAACAAAATCTACATAATTACAATAGAAGTTATGGGTGTCTATGAAACTCAAACTAGGCATAGCATGGAGTTCCGTCACATAATGAATTGCCAAAAGTATTTCTTGATTGTAGAAAAGTAGGTAAATAAGTACTATCCGAACTATTTAAAACCACTTAAGTATTCAATTGTTATTTAGTTATATGATTAAGACTTTTACTTTTCTGAATGGTCTGAACATAACTGGGATCGCTTCCAGTCTATGGTATCCACAGTACAAGCGTTGCTTAGTTTGCGTTCATACGATAAGTAATTGTCGTGTGGCAGTATCACTATTTATTAACAAATGTGAGCATTACAATTGGCGGCATCTCTTAAAATAGCTCATTAGCAAATACCGAAACTAATAACTGATTAATAACGCGCGTTAAAAACAAACTCATTAACCGTTGATTGTAAAATAACCGTTTTTAGTTAGTTACTTTTCAATTACTCTGTTCCGAATAACGATTACGCCGTAAATAAAGGATTATGAACGATCGTCTTAATGACTTTAGGATCTTGTAAAAACAGTTTTTTTTTGTTCCATCTTCGTTTTATTTCAGTATCTGTCATAACCGCTAGTGATGTGGACAAGTGAACAGTAAAAGTGAGTGAGTGATGCCGATTTATTAGTCTGTGTACTGTAAAACATGCAGTGTTCACTTTTAAATAAACTCATGTGCAAAGTTAAGCAAATAATGAAAGATCGGGTGAGTTTTGTATCAATTAATACTTGCTTATTCAAGTTGTTTAAATAGGTACCTATTTAAATACAGTTTCATCGCAATTACCTAAAATTTTCGTTAAATATATTCATTGCATTCTATTATATATTGCATGCATATATCTATTTATATATTGCATCTATAGCATTTTTGGTCATGGATTAAGACCATCAGCTCTGAAATTTAGAAATAGAAACATAGGTAATAACGTGAACTATATTCGATAACATTACACCGTTGTTAAAAAAGAAAACAATGTAAAAGAAAATTATATTCCCCAATTTTCATTATTTTACCAAAGTATTCGATATATATACCGAATATTCTTCGTTATAATAGACGGGTCTATAGCCGGAGGGTAATGCTCCCTAGCCTCGAGTGACCGGGTCTACGGGTCTACGGGACCTTGCCCCGAGGCTGAACTGGTCCCGTGCGCGGGCGCAACCAACTGGTTCCACGCCCGCGACCGTCAGGTGCATTTACATAACTTCGCGAAATGTATAATGTCATTATCACATTGTAGGTAGGCACTGAGAAATAATTCGCCTACGCCTGTCTTCAGGAATACCAAAGTTATTTATATGACTGTAGAGTCTGATTTTGAATGACTTTAAGGGTTTTAAGGTAAATTAATATTTTGACATTATCGTCAATTACTTACAAAATAGTGCAACCTTTTTCATTTTAAAGGTTAATTAATTAAGTTTGACAAGTGATGTGTGCTCAAGTACCAGCCTCTCGTTGGTTTATGGGGTCAAGTTCGCAGACAAAGTAATCCATAGATCAAAGGCTTGGACAGTGTAGACCTCGCACTGAAAAGTGCGGATAAAAGATTGGACACTCTAAATTTGACTCTAGTCGCCTTTTCATACAATTTAATGTCTATTGATATTTTACAGTAAATCAATTTATGGCTAGGCTAGTTTTAAGTAATGCAAAGCAATGTACTAAGTACTAATGTAAAAGTTCATTACTCAACGAAATTGTGTTCGGTGTTCCCGGACCGATTCGACAAAGGTATCTTCAAGTAACGAGCCTACTCATTCCTTAAAGGTCGGCAACGCACTTGCGATGCCCCTGGTGTTGCAGGTGTCCATGGGCGGCGTTGATCACTTACCATCAGGTGAAACGTCTGCTCGTTTGTCTCTCATAAAAAAAAATCTATCTATCTATCTCATAAAAAAAAAAAAAAAACATTGACAGCGCAAGCGAATTTTGACGTGTGGTGACGTGGCTTTTACCTTAGAAATCCAATCTTTATGTATACTACCACAGAGTTCGTTTTACTATTGGCAAACAGTTTCAGTATCAGAGTACGCGATAGAAGACGCCAAGTTCGAAACATACGCACACTTTAACCTCCGCAAACCCCTTCCGACTCGCTGCCGAACAGTTCATTATCTCATACGTAACTCCACGTAATCTTTGATCTACGAATACACGCCGGCTCATAGCGACAATGCCACATCTATTTTTAATTATTTCGTACCAGTAAATTATAACCAATGCGCTGTTATAAATAACATATACACCCACGCAACTATATACCTACAACGTACAGCATGTCAAGGTTCAAAATATATTTACGAGTATGTTTTTACACGGCCGCATAATTAGTTAATTCCGGATAAAACTTACTCACCTGATAGACAGAACAGTCAAAAATGTTGTAGTCCTCGCGCATTATCTCTTATACAAAATCGAAAGATGTATATCTGAACAATTTATTTTAATCTTTAAAATTTCAGTACTAGAATATCCGAATTAGTTATCATACTCAACGTACAATCCCAAACTTAGTAAAGCTATACAGGGTGTTTCAGAAGTCCGAAATACTACTTTGGGGTTTGCATCAGTGTCGGGTACATAACTGAATGGTATAAAAATTTGATTGAAATTCGTGTGAAAAACATGTTTTTTCAACTTTTTCTTTCGTCGCCGATTTCTGTAATTTGTAATATCTCGAGTTCTGCGTTAAATTTTCATGTACTGTTTTGTGGATATTTGTAGCCGCCCCTCTTAAATGTAGTATACTCTTCTTAATACGATCATGGATGTACCCAAAGTCCAGAACATGATACTCGTGACAAATATTCAAAGGTCTACAACTCAGAAACCATGATAGTTACGTATAATCTGTCTTCACTATGCATTCACATATGACCTACCGTATATGTACCCAAAGTATTATTTCGGACTTCTGATACACCCTGTATAATGGACTGGGGACGATTTCAGTTACACCCAGACCGGGGAATATTCCGAAAAGGCCGATTAAGAAATTTGCCAATGACGGGAATCGAACCCGCAATCACCCGGTATAGTGAGCCGAGGTGTCTAAGATGACGCCGAAATAATTAATTGAATGGATATAATTTGTTTTCGTGTAGTACCCAATGTTGTATGCAAAAAAGTGAAAGCAGAATATAAAAACAATGGTAGTTCTATTGAAATTTCACTTGTAGTATCTCTGACTAGCAATGTCCGTGATTGTTGCATTATGCTGTTATAATGTCAGGGTTAATGATCACCTATACCGACCCCTCCTTTGTTCTAACATAGTTAAATTCAATATCAAGTTATAATAAGCATTAATCCCGTAGAAAATACCTTGGTAGAGAAAGCTGGGAGTATGTAAGATTATAATATATTGGCTCATAAGCTAGCCCCTTACAATTAAGTCCAATATTCTCTGCTTACCCTCTCCGTGAATACAGTTGTGATAATGTTAAATTATTATTAACAGGAAGGTATTTCAGAATAGACAATATTAATATTACGCGCCATAAAAAATAATAATTGTAGTTTTGAATTTAACTACACATTTATGAAACAAAGAATTATGACCTTCAAGCTTAAGCATTGTTATTTAATTCTTAAATTCTACCATTCATAATGATAATAATATTTAAATGAGAATTTAATATATTCTCATAGTACCAAAATAAATATACACTGTTGAACAAATACAATGAAAAGGACACGATAGATACATCATCTGTGGCCATCTGCATGCATGGGACTGATAAAGACGGGCCAGCAATCTCATGTTTACAAAAATCAATGTAAACAGTTGAATACGATGCTGATATAATGCAAAGTTTGTTGTTTGATAAAAATATTTACCCCCAAATTAATATACATTTAAATCCATATACAAACCTTATTTTTGTTATTTTTTTAATACAGAAGTTTTTTTCAATGCAACTGGGTAATAATTTTCTTAAAATTTGTACGTCGGCTTGCGATATTTCCATAGGTATAGTAAATTATAGCGCACTGTCACTCAAGTGACGACACTAGTTAAGCTTCCAATAGTTTAAAAAATATTTTCTGATTTGTATACCTTATTACATTTCTTGAAGATACAATACCGAGTTTGCCAATGTTGCTTTAAACATAGGTACTAGGAGCCCATAAAAGAAAAAGATTTTATAATTTACAATTACTTGAGTAGATATAGCCTATTCTGTTTGCAGCCTTAATTTCGATGCAAGAGTACATTGTTCAGGTGTCCCTTGCTGACCCTTAACAGACTTAATGTTGACCCTCAGCCGAGTGTAACATTTATGGTAATAGCCTAATTTCAAAGAGACTTAGTGGCTTTAGTCTCCAACGAAGATTTAGCGCTAAATTTAGTTAAAAAGCATCGTAAATCTTAGTTAATTCTCGTTACTTATTCTTCTACATTATCAAATTTCGTAGAGACAAGAATTGTAGTAGTAGATGTGTTTACACACAAAACTAATTATTAAACTGTACAAAGGCTAATGAAATATAGATCTATCTCTTTTAATAACCACCGCTTACTATATGCCAATCAAGACCAGTATTAACTTTCAAAAAATCTCCAAAGAAAGCGGACTGTTTTCACCATCTATGTGCTCGTTCGCCTAAATTAATTTCACCTACGCATACCAAGGCGTAGTTTTGCAAAACATCGATTTATGGGGGTCATTAATCTTGCCAATCCCATTGCCCAAGGTGTTGGCCGACTTTTACTGGTATCGAAAATTCTGCTGATCCTTAGAAATTGGAAGAAAGCAACGCGTACAATGGTATGATTGATGGGGTTCCGAGTTGTCATTATAAGCGAAACTCTTAATTAATTTAAATACGGTTATAAGATGTATTCGAAAGCAAATTTTGATATTGTGCCGTAATGTGCATTACCATACCCGTAAATTATGATCGATTTTCAGTAGTTTTCCAGAACATTTGCAATGAAAAATGTCGCTACGAAACAAATGTGACTATCACTGCCCCCTAGCCAAGACAACTGTCTACAAATCTTTCCATAAAAAATAATATAAGCTCAAATGGCATTGGCTGTCGATAAGCACTTACGTCGTCCCTAAACACTATCGTAACGATGCGTATAAACGGTAGTAGATTGTCTTGTTGGATAGTGTTTGCTGGTTGCTATTCGCCTGACACACAGCGATATCCAACCTCAAAGCCGGCCAGGTTACCCGCGGCCGTGCATTCAATCCGCACGTACGCGATTTCTAACGCTTGCGGTTTCGCCTACATACGGAGCGCACGCATACCGCTACTATATACAATTATCTTTACACGAAATGATACGTGCGGCACTGAGATTACTCCAATTCCTGTGGGGTCTGTGCCCCTGTTGCGTGACATAAGCGGTGTTCAATAACGGACACTGGTTACCCTAACTATAATAAGAAACCATTACGATTGTATTATCCAAAGGATGCTTCAGAAGATCCAAAATGCTAATGGTATTTTCGTTCCAATGTTGGGCTTAATGTCACTAGAGATTTAGGTTCAACGTGGCCAAGTGCAGAGTGCAAATTTTCTAGATCTTATATAAGCTTGAAAGTTCTTCACGGTCTACGTGAGCAGATAATGCATGCTGATCAACTGAATTCGTCTTTTAGCTTGATCCAATCATCTCGTCTCTACGCTCTTATCATCCGTTTTAGGTGATTTAGATTGTTTATTTTCTAACTTGTACATTTTGCGAATGACTCGTCACACAATACGTCATCTTATGATTAGTGAGCATTCGGTCGCGATTTCTATAACATTGCGGTTTCACCTACATCCTATACACACGCACTATTACGTACTCCACGTAATGTACTGTGTGTAGCTATTAATGCCATCTCACACCTACCGCTAAATGGTCCGTAAACATCTCCGGTTATGTAAAAGTCGTAAACGAACTCGCTTTTTGTTTTGCTATGGTGATGCGTGAAATGAGAAATATTGAGGCGGTTTTTATACTGTTTTAAAACATGTTACGTTATCATTTCATAAAAATATGATAAACATATACAATAGTGAAAATGATCTTGGAGATTGAACAAAATTTGAAATGAAATTTGTTTAAAGTAAATTTTGAATCAGAACAACCTAGTAATGTCTGTAAAAGTTTTGGCTGCAAATTGGCACAATAGGAGTTATATTCTGTTCCAGCTTATAAGCTCAATTCATATGCCTTACAGCACGTATGACACTGAAGTCAACTTCATTGCTTCTTTATGTGCTTTCGCTCTATTTTTCTCTATACGCAGGGAGTTGAAGAACGAGTTCAATAAAGTGTTCTGACATGATCTTATATCTAGCAGACTAAATTGATCATTTTCGAGGTATGACTTTAATGCATGGTATGGTCAGATGCACAATATGGCCTGAATATCACGGCCCAGTTGTCGCTGTCGCAAATCCGTGAGTTGCGACCCTAATGTTTACCGAAGGCATAACATTATGCAAAGAAAAAGACCATGCCGACGATTGCTTTATAAGTATAGACGCATCACTTGCAAAATATGATTCCATGAAATATTATTATTATACCGTTCGGAAAGGTAAAATTATCATCAAATTTTCTGTTTCTGTTACTGGATTAAGTATCTCAACGGCGCGCTTGTTCTTAGAACTTTGAAAAAGATTTTTTTTAAATGAGTATTACTGCATTTAAAAAAATCTAATTAAATAATAGAATCGTTTCCATAAAACAATTTCAAGAGCTCTATTATAAATAAGTTATAAAAGTATACTGTTATTCCTGCTGTGTTTTAATCATTACTCTCTACTGTTAAGGAAATTCTCATTCCTCTCGTGAAAAATTCCCCGAAAAGCGACTGCATACTAATTCCGTATATTTTCTTTTATCGACACAAATAATGCGGAGGATGCTTTTCAGCAGGGTTCAACGACCTATCCGCAGTTTGTTCTGATTGAAGAATTTTGGTGGCGAAGTAAGGTGTAGTCTTACTGAGAGCGAACCGGAGACCTGATTACTGGTGTTTCTAAGGGACGCTGAAAGGTATGGCAACAACATGAGTCACGTGAACGACTAATAGATGTTTTCGCACATTTTAGCGTGTTGACTAGAAAAATCGGGTTTAGAATAGACAGTTAACTTGAAGAGAACAGTTAACTTAAAAACTGAACCATTGTTTCGAGCCTATAGTCTACACACAGACCGAGCACCAAGAAGCCAAAGTTGAAATGTTATTAAGCCTAAGACTGGATAAAGGAAATTACACTCGCTCCACGCCCTCGGTGACACTCTACCATCTTTCGAGGTTTGCACAGTATAATGAATTCGCGCGATCATCCCACAATTTATCGTCCCAAAGTGGCCTGTTTAGCGCCACTACTACGAAAACCGTCATCTAAACTGCGGGTCGACGTTCTGGATAAACGAGAAAATTTCCATTTTTGTTTCACCAATGTTTACAGACTTTAGACACAAGAAATTAAACAATCACAAAGATGTCTGTAATAAATACAATCAAGCACATTTGCCGTCGTTTCAAGGATCAAAGGTTTCCAAAACATTTTAGGATATAATTAATAAATATCATCAGATAAAACATGCACATCGTACCGTCCAAAACAAAGCAATGCTTTGACTATGGGTGCCATTCTATGGAATGGAGGCTATTTTAGTTATTCCAAACAAGGGCAAAATCTGCTAAAGGCCATTTCGGAATTTCACCACTGACGAGAATCGTTCCCGCACCCACCTAGTGCAGTGAGTTTGGTGAGCTACGCTCAAACCGCTAGACGAAACAGTCGTAATATACACATCGTGGCAGATGGCTCCCAAACAGAAGGAAACGACAACACAACAGGCCTAAAAGGAGATGAGAGAGAAGAGATGAGAATATGGGTTGGAATGGGATGATCTAGATTCCCACTTACTAGAATTGTGTTAGAGCCAGTGAAAAAAGATAGCGGAGGCCTGTTCTATACAGTGGGAAAATCAAAGCAAGGAATAAAATTAAATTAATGAAACCATTTTGATAGCTAATCTAAATTGTATCAGTCGTTACTAAGAAAGTATACCTGGAGTAACGCCCCAGATAATTAATGCGTAAAAACTAGTGAAAGTAACTATGAATTGCATACATAATGGTTTTTGATTCCCTACGGTAATACATACATACAGTATACCTGTGCTGTTGATCGTATATTATTCTCAGGAATACTTAGTCTTTGGTTAATATATATTCTATAAAAACAATTCATATTTCCTGCCTCGTACGCCTGACACGAACAAACAAAATAAAAAGCCACAGATTTATAAATCAACATGACGAATCGTAAATTACTTCAATGCAATCTACGATTTCATCGGACAGGACTGAGTTTTTTAAATTAAAATTCATTTGGACACGTACCTAATAGGTTTTGTTTGAACACAAAAGGATTGGCAACGGAATTAATTAATACAGCCTATTTATTTTCTGATCGTCATCTGTGACTGTGATATTTTGTAATAAGTACCTACTCCAAAGCTTGCAGCCATCTTTTTAATATTACTTTCAGTTATTGACAGTTAACTCAGTACAAATTCTGGCCAAAAAAATACAGTTAATATTGAAACAACAATACTTTAAAAGTGGTGGTAAAACCCCAGAGCAGCAAAGCTGAAGCAATTAACTACGTATTGATTAAAAAACAATCGACGCTCGCCAAGATTTCTCACAGAGCGCCTTGAACCCATCGATAACCAATGATTTATTATATTCAGCATACAAAAGGAAAGGCAGAGAAGACGTGTGGCCTCGCCGCGAGCCTGCTGAGGCCACGCGTCTATGCTTATAATGGACAAAAGATCACAGATGTGATAAGGGACACCTGAGAGGAAGCCTAGCTGTCACTTTTGATGAACAATGACTTGGATCGTGCTTGGATCAGTATCAGGTGCACAGAGCGACACGTCAAAACAGGCGTACGTCCAAAACTTCGTCAATATCAAAACAAACTGTATAACCTCATCGAATAAGCTCAATTTACAACGAAATGTCATCGTGACGTGAATGAATTTAGTCGCATGGGCGCGTGGTATTTGCTACAGCTGTCGCGAGTAAGTGAATCTATGGAGGGAGCAATCTGAGTAAGCGATACGCGCTCGAGCGATGCCTCACCTCAAATGAGGTGTACCTCGTGAGCACCTCGTGAGGTAAAATGAGGTACTCCCCTATCTCCAAATATGAGTTACCCATCACTAATTCGTGTCTATGTCGATTAATTTTCTACCATTACAAGCCCTTTGAATTGCACCCATAAATCAAGTCAAGTCCTTCCATTCATAACACATATTTTGTCACGAAACAATTCCTCTTGTTTGTACGTCAACAATGCGTCAAGATCACCAGCCATTACCGAACATAGCGTTGCCTTGCGCGCGCGCAACACTTTTATTAATTACGGTGGCCAATTCAGTGGAGGATATGACGGCATGGCAGCAGTGGCCGGTCGTGACCCACCTGCTAATGAGCCACCCGGCTGGTAGCCATGATGTAGGGTTCACAGGAAATAGAAATTAAAATTATCTATGGCATAAATTTTTTTTTTTTATGGATTTGATTACTAGTTGATCGATAGGAAATTTGTACACGATTTCGTCGTTTCGTTTCAAGTTTTATTATTTGCTTATTTTTTTACAATATTTCTGTAAGTATTATCGAATCAAATTGTTAGGTTAGTCTTATCACAAAATTTGGTTTTATTTGTTATGTACAAATATCATAGACTTGTCATGTCATGTCCTAATCCTTGTGACTATAGTCAACCCTGTACTACGCATTCATCCTTGAACAGTTGAAGCACAAAGCGTATCGTATGGCGCGTGCCGTCGAAATATCAGGGGGCCATAATACCGGATTAAATATGTGCATTTTAATCGGGGAACTGGCCGTTTAGACAAACTGCTCTGTCTGTGATGTTGCGTGCGTCTCTTTTGTTTTATTGTTCTAAATTTAATTTGAACAGGACGTGGCAGTTGAGTGCTTATTTTTTCTTTATTTATCCTCTATTTTATTATCAGCCAGTATTATCAACATGATTTAAATTTAGTGAATAAGGTTGCTACATGAAAATAGGTTGCCTTATTTGATATACACTTTTTATTTGCTTGATTCTTGTGACGATTGAGACTAAAATATTTTAAACAGTTTACATAATATATGGCTTTAAAAATGGTTATATTAGAGTGGATTTCTAAGTTTTGCACATACAAAACGAGTATAATAAAAATATATTTAAGCAGTGGTAGCCGAGTGGTCGAACGCACGCCTTGCAAATCAAAGTGTGCAAGTTCAAACCCCGGCTCGCACCTTTGGGTTTATGTGCGAATCTCATTTTCATCCGAGATTACCACTAGCTATGAAACGGTGAAGGAAAACATCGTGAGGAAACCTGCACGTCTATAGAAAGGCGTGTGAAGTTCACCAACCCGCACTGGGCCAGCGTGGTGAACTATAGCCCAAAAAATCTCCCTCGTATTGAGGGAGAATGTGCCCGGTATAATGGCAATAGGCTCGCCCCCTATTACATTGGGACCAAAAATACATCCGCGAAGTGTGGGCGCACTACAGTGCACCTCTGCCTACCCCTTCGGGGAATACAGGCGTGATGATGTATTATATTTATCTCCCGTTATTAATATCAAAATACTAAAAAGTGCACCTATCGATTTCTGTTCCTGTTTATGGCACCAATGACCCGCGCGTTATGTCATGACAATCGAAGCGGGCGGCGTACGCGGCTCGATTGATTTCATAACTCGACTATAGTTAGTATTCGCTGCGACAGCTATGGCAACACTACTGCGAGGTGATATCGCAAATCAATTTGGAACTGTTCCATAAACATTGCGCATCGTACGTTCAATGTTATCCCATATGGTCACACATGGAGTGCTTGACTATCGTTCAAGTTAGGTACGGTGAAAAAAAAAACTGACTGACCATAGATACTGCCTGTCTATCAAGCATTATTTTCTTATTTTCATACCTCTGTCAACGTTATATATTTTTCTATAAGGATTTAGTAAATATTCAAACTTCAAATGTTTCCTACTATTAATGCACTAACAAATAATTGGTTCTTATTTCGTCGGTAGGAACCATTATTTCAAGGCGAGTTACGCGGCTTCCGCGACTTACCATAGTAAATAAAAGTGTTGCGAACGAAAGATGTATGGAGAGTAATGGATTCGGTGTAGATTCTCGCGAATACATCACTAGCACGATAATTATGTTTGTTTTACTAACAAGTGTTCTCGATGATTTACTAGTTCCGATGCCAACTTTAAGAAGTAGGTAGATTCTTACAGGTAACGTATTGGAATGTTACCAAAATTACATGTGAGATTTTTAAACGTATTTGTCAAATATAATTGGATATCAGACCGACGGCATATGACGGATTGGACGTTCTCGACAGTCTCGGGTCAAGACAATCACAACTATTTCCACTTTTTACGTCAATGAAGACGAAGGAAGTTTATAAATCGGCCAATGTTTACATTGAAAATTTTCCTTTTTCAAATGTGTTTAGAAAATTCAAAGTGATAATATTATACTTTAATGATATTATTACCGTCGCTTTTTACGTCATATGCCACAGTACCGAGCCTAGTAGTGTCTATTGTATTTTTTTTGCTATCGTATTAAGTCGCGAAAGCTCCATCTGTCATTTGCGGTCGATGATTCATAATTCAATGCTCATAATATCAAACCGGCGCGGTGTACGTGTATTTCGTCACGGTGGCTGTTCGAATTTTAAAATGGTTTCGCAATATGGCGCCGGGCCCTTGTAAACAAAATGTCAGTCGCATCGCATTACATTCTTTATTTTATTAGCAATCTTTGGCAACCCTCGTTGTTTCTTAACCCGCGAACTATTCCAGGGATTTCGGAAAGGCGCAGACCGGGCACGCCATTGACCCAAAAGCTTTAATAGTTTCAAATAAAATTCAGACATGAGATTGCGTTTTTGTGGTCCAAGGTTAATAAGGAATATGGATCTCGTATAAAAAGGGTTGCTTGGTAAATTAAAATAGTGGCCACCTATAAAAACGATTAAAAATCACCTTATGATTTACATGAAGATTTACCAACCCTGTGTTCTTCCGTTTCTTATGTATCTGACTGTATATTTTACATTTGGACAAGCGTCCATCTGTCTGTCAGAGGTTGCCCGCTTCTTGGAACGTAGGTACGCCAGCGTTCCCGAACAGGATGAAACCAGTCATTATGGCCTATTAGGTGTCTTGTAAACCCCGCTGCGTTCCTTTAAAATTGTCCAGTGAATGCCTATTTTAATTGCCTTAATGTAGTAATCGTTGCGGAGAAAATATACGATGGAAACCTACCGTGCAATGTAGAGTATTTTAGATTTAATTAATTTTAAAATATATTTTAACCTGGCTATTAATAAACATAAATACCAGAGTTTCACGTGAATGGTAGGAGCTAATGCCCCCACTTAGCTCAGCGAAACTCTGGCCAGGCTAAGCTCATAATAGTTCGCCATATAAGTGATCACTAGGGCAGTAAGCCGGCGACACGTTATTAAACCGTAAAACGCCGATTATTACGGTCATTGGTCGCGGCGAAGAGAAAACTTTTTGCATGAAAGCGTAATTTCTTCCAAGTCTAGAAATCTGACCATGACATATTAGTAATTGAAGACCGATAGATGATTTTTAAATCATCCATTGAGATAAAGATTAAATAGAAAGTTTTGTCAGGAGCATCACGGTTGCAACAAAAGATTTTTCGTCACGCACGACGGGCAATAAAAATGAAAATGATTTATAAAAATCTTGAAAAAACATTGCATAGACATAATGGGATTCTGTGCCTTTCAATCTACAATGAGTAACCTAAGAATACTTGTATAATTGTGCAAGTGCGTATGTGTGTGTGTGACGGTCGCCACATGGCCTGCGCCCGCGCATCGCCAGACCGTGTGTCTGTCTGGCTTCTGCAAAACAAATGTAACCAATGGCTCGAAGATCCGGCTTTGTTACATAATCGAAGTACATGGAAAGATATCAAAATGTTTACCTGAGTTGTTGAATTCTACGTATCGGATGACCTTTTACATAGTTAGCTATTTAGAAAACTCCAAGACTACTTTTGTAGAGTTATACTTTTCATAGAGTCAGACAACTTATCAATCAGTTGATCGCGTCATTAGATACTTACTCGGTTTTTTTATAAAGACAAAAAAATATAAAGATGACAATTACTTTTATACCGAAATATATCATTGTAGATTGTTTTTATATTGAAATACTAGCTGTGCCCGCGGTTTCACCCGCGCTAATAGTTACTTTGGCGTAGAGTGATGTTATAAAGTCTATGATTATAAGTCTATAATACCCGATTCATGTTCGTGAATTTTCCCGTTTTTGCCACATTATTCGTTGCTGCTCCGCTCCTATTGGTCGTAGCGTGATGATATATAGCTTATAACCTTCCTCGATAAATGAACTATTAAACACAAAAATAATTATTTAATTCGGACCAGTAGTTCCTGAGATTAGCGCGTTCAACCAAACAAACAAACAAACTCTTTAGCTTTATAATATTATATAGTATAGATTTATAAATTTGATGTTAAATCAACATGAGCGTAGTTGATAAAATTATCACGGAATCCATTCATTGACTCTTTAAGTCGACACTTGGACTGTCTCCAACCTACATTCACCTCAATGAAATCTCATTTAACTAACCAGAGAAAAAAAACTGCAAAAACATTTTGACTCACAGTTAAAGCATTAGATTTATCCATTTCCTTTCCATTTTGAAATGACTTCGTGAAAGAAAGCAGAGTTGTTATTGTTATAAATTAACACAGGAAGTTCGTAAAACACTTAATCGTCGGAAGTCATTCCAGGAATGCTTCCTAATGTAACCGTATTAAAAAATGCTATGGTTTTAGATCACCGTGTCGTAGACACACGATACGTATTACCGCCTTTCTTTTAACTACTGCATGCCTGGTGTGAGCTATCCAGTATTTTGGCGTCGTGAAAAGTGTATGATATACTCGTACAGCGTCTCTAGCGGTGAGTTAATGAACTGCAATTGCCACATACAACGCTGCAGAGGGGGGGACTTTTAAAGAGTGGGAAACAGACTCTAATGAAGGTATTGTCTTTGATAATTTCAGTGCGCTAATCATGTATTCATTTCAGGGTTAATGTAATACAATAATGTAAGAATGTAAAAGGTACGGGTTAACCTAACGTAAGGATGTTTTTCATATATATCTAAAAGTATAGACAGCCGATAAAAGTTACCAAATCATTACCAGTATGTGGCGGTGAATTTGGGAGCCATGTATTCCGTTTAACTCAATACTTTATATATTATTGATAAGTCGCTTTTCGAGTTGTTTAACTTAAAGCTCTGTTTGGAATATGTAACCTAGACTACCGCTTTTGAATAAATAATTCTTCATTCTGTATGCTCAATGGCCGTATTGCGACGATGCAATCTCGCAAAGCTCGACGCCAACGACGTACGTTGCTCGGCGCTGTCAATCGCGTTATCCGTTGATCGCTGGAGTGCGCGCACGCACTGCGCGCGCGCACCCGGGGTCGGCGACCTCTCCATCCATGCACTACACACGGAAATAGGATCGCTAGACGTTATTGCAAAATTTTGATGTGGCAGTTAAAAAAATCTTAAATTATGCATCAACAAATAAACTCGTTATTAGGAACTTCCTAATATTTTTTGCATCAATATTAAAATATATTATTTATTAAGTTTCTAATTACATCAAACATTTTTTTGACTTTCCATTTCGATAAAGACAAATTGATGACACGGTGACCTAAAAACGCGATTTCTTAACTCAAATTTAAATTCGTTTTCATTTTTATTTATTTTGAACTTTCTTTGAAGATCTAATTTATCATCTTTAGATATGCCTCATTATGTCAAAATAATTCATACTTTCGTCATTTCACGAATGAATGAATGAATGAAAAATAGTTTTAATAAACATTATCAACACTCATTCCATCTGATAATGAGTTATTGTCACTTAGCAATTAACAATCGAATGACGTCGCATGATCAAATTTCGTGCGACTACTAGTCAATTGAATTACTCATCTTTATTACACATTAAACTTTCTACCGGCTGAGACAATACAACCCACATGCCGCATCCAGCTCCTTCCGCATCCATGTTCGGTGCACGGACATTTGCCAATTATTATTGTTTACTTTCTAACACTAATTGAATATTTACTTGATGTGATTCACTGTGTGTTGAGTTGCGTATTGAATTGGTTTGATGGCATAAAAATTACAAAGTAACACATTTAAAAGTGGGTCGAATTAAGGCCCTTTATTGATGTCTGGTTGATAAAAGTGATTAAATGCTGTAATGGGGCATCGTTATGGTTATTTATCTTATGAAAACTCCATAATTCTCTCAGTAATACTGAGGGTCTATATCTTACGCAAATAGTTACAGGTAACATAAATACGATGATACTTCCACAGGACACGTCTGTAATAACTGCACATCTGTGATTCTTTACACTTATTTGACGCTGTATTGACAATGCTTTAAATACATACATCATCGCGCCTGTACTGTACAAAGGGGTAGGCAGAGAGGCATTAGAATACACCCACACATTACCAATGTTTATTTGTCCGAATGTAATAACTAATTACTAAGTTAAAGTGTTACTTATATACGTCTTAAAACAAGGAGCGCAGAGTAGTAGGATAAAATGCTCTACTAGCCTAAGTTTTTATACGAGAAAATGATCTCGGTTAAGCACCGATAAACACGACTTACTTTTCACAAGATTGAGACTTATAAAAAACGATAACCCAACACAGACACACATAATGACAATAAAATTACCATTTTATATAAGTACTGTCGCCACGAGTAATTAATGCAATTTCTTCCGAAATTTATCTAATTGTGTCTGTTGATATAATAACGGGGTATGTATAGTTTTATATCATAAACATCCCACGCTTAATCTCATTGGAAAAATACGGTTTAACTTTCATCTTCATAATATAATATTGCACGAGACGAAAACAGGAGTGGCCATCGCGGAAGGAGATTAAGTAAATAAACATGCTTACGTGCGTATACATTTTAATGTAGAGCGCTTTTTAACTGAGCGAACGCTAAAACTCCAGCCTGTCATTTTTGCTCATACCAAAACCAAATGTATTAACTCACAGAAAAGGATCATTTTACAATATTGTCATCGACAACGCGAGCAAATTTCCACGCGTAGACACGTAGCTTTTACCAAAGAAATTCAATATTTAAATCTATTCAGATAGAGTACATTTTCGGAAGAAGTCAAGTCAATTCGCTCGCCTCAGTGTTCGGTGCTTGAAACCTTGTAGTAAGTGATAGCAGACACGTCTGATAAACCTGTCCTTATTACTCGGCGAATTTTGATTACCTTAAATGGTATTGGAAAATACAGAATGCCCTTTTTTGGTGTCTCATTGATGTCGATTCCGTTGTACAACTGAGATATATTTGATAGAACTAATAATATTGCCATCTTGCTCATACGTTACGGCCGTAAGAAGGACAGTTTAGTTTGATTTAACGGAATCGACGGATTTTTTTTTGACTGCCAAACTGCCGAGGTATTATAAAGGTATATATATATTTATTTCACTTGTCAACAAACTCTAGAAGGGCATGAGGTGGATGATTGCGAAAAATATTTGAATAATAGTTGAGATGATGGCTTAGTCACAGTATTTCAAAATAGTACGTCAAATATGATGAGCAAAAAAATACACTCGAAACGTTTTTATTAATTGACTAGATGACTTTATTCTTAGAAATTTAAAGCTTTATATATGCACAACCACTATTTACAAATGTGCATATGTAGGTGCAATAAAAAACCCACTAAAAATTAGTTCACAAAAAAAAACTCCACAGTCTCCCATTACTGGGTTCCCAGAACGCTAGCAGTATTGTCACGTTGAATGGCAAAACATTTTTTCCAGAACACAACAATTAAAGCAAACATGTTTAGTAATAAATATTGAACAAACACTATTTACACACATCGTTAAGTACTCCGGCGCAGATCTCATTACACAACAATACCGCATTGATAGTGTAACGAAATTAATGAAGTTATTAGTCGCCGGAGGTGTTCCGCGCGGGCGCCGCCAGATGGACCGTGCCGCGATGGCCCGCTGGGTTTCCGGGTCAGCAGTGAACAGCATACGATAAACAAAACATAACGTGAGAACTGACTTGCAAATGTCTGAAGCTTTCAGTTCAGTAGCTTTACCATGAGTTTATACCTTCTCTATAGTCGTGGGCGTCTGCGTAAAATATTTATCGAGTAGTCGGACGCTGTAATAATTTCTATAATATTCCACATCCATATTTTTAATATAAAAAAGAAATGTATTTATAGTTTAGCATTATAATTTGATATTCTTAGATCCGTTAGACCTGGGAGTCTAATGGATATCTAAACATATGGATTTTACATACGAGTATGAAAAAATATCTCAGCTATCTGTAAAATCATAACATTCATCATAGAATAATATGCTTGGTATCTTTTTATCTCATCGTAACACGAACACTATATTCTTTTGATGATGTTTAAAAACAGTTAGACATTATCTTGCCATCTTGACACCGTGACTTACAAAATGTTTATGTCATTTCGTAACACCACCCTGTTAATACTAATATGCCTGTTGTTCAAGATCTCAGTAACTTACACGTCTTGAAAACTAGAAACCCAGTAGAAGAACTCTTAGTCATACCAGTTTGAAGATCGTGATATTTGATTGGTTCATCAGAGTGCAAGATAGTGTTTGATAAGTGTCAGTCGCTCGCAATTGCAATAGACCAGTTTGTAAGACCAGATGAACGGATCGTTTCTTCATCGGGCGTGACGATAACAAGATGAAAATATGGACATGATTTCGACATATGCTTGTTGAGATGAAACGCTTCTAATACCCTAAGCCCAGGTACAGACAGCTCCACAGTTCAATTAACCTGCACTTCCCTTTGCCTCGTCTGCATATCTTGTACCCTTGGCATTTCAAAACACTTTATAACAAAAGTTTGTAGGCTAGCATAACAACTTATGTACCTACTCGTGACAGCCTCAAATGTCCCAACATAAACGTAATAAACAATAAAACTTTACTCAATATTCAAAACCGCTGCATTAATCAATCTCTCATTCAAATATAAGTAGGTAACCGACCACGCCTCTATCGTGTAGATACCTATCAACAATGAGAAGTTAATATAAACCCTTGATTGGTTACGTCACAATACGCCCAAACGTAGATGTGACCAGCAAAAAATATATGCGTTGCGTCACATCATTGTTGTTGTAGCCTCATTATGGCCGCGATCTCGACTAGGCCAGCTAGGCTATAGGTCTAGCCTGTGGCGCCCACACTCGTTATGAAGTGATCGGCTTTCTAGCATTAACGCAATTACGTGTAGGCCGAGAGCTGCACTTATCTTCATGATGATAGTAACATGTAGATCACTGTTACGATGTAAACAAGAAAGAGTTCATAACTGTAAAGTCCATCCTTCAAATGAACAAATATACCTCTCTTTGATATCGAACCGCATTCCCGATCGGCAAAGTTTATTAATTCGACAAACACACACGATTCGAAAGAATTTTATTCAATAAATAAACCGAATTCATTACATTTCTTTGAAGATTTTAGGTATCGTGTTCGATAATGAACTTTTAACACTGTAAATATTTTGCCACAAAAAATAATTCAGCATAGAAATTTGCGCCTCTCATCATAAAACATATCAAAGGAAAACCGAAACGACCGTGCGACCCGAATTATATGAATGAATGAATTTCAATTTTACTACGAATGTACGCAGGGTTGCCAAGTCGCGAACACATGCAATTCGCTATACGTAATTAAATTATGTAAAACGCATCTGGACACCTCGTAGGCTGCCATCCGCTCTACTTTCGACCAACAATGATATAAATAGAGTAAAATAGGTTATAAAACATGAATGTATTAAACAAACTGACCCAAATGCGAGTATGACGCCCGTACCTGACGTAATAGCGCGTAAGGCAGATGACGATGTGCTCATTGATTGATCTGGTTTCTATTATACGCCAGAGCCGATAGATAAATACGCGGCACATCGCACCCTGTATCCATTGAGGCGAGGTTTTTTTTTAATGTACCTTATGTCGATTTACATAAAGATTTTATATCTGGGGTAAAGGCCACATGCGTCAACAGTCGCTTGAGTCATCGATAACTTTTTGAAAAATGTGTTTTTTTTACAAATTAATTCGGTCTGTTTTAGTATAGGCAAGAAATTCGTCGAGCGCGTTGTGATGCTCCTGTGGATGCACACCCGCGCTTGTGTTGTAGATACAGGATGCCATTAAGAAGAAAGTTATAAAACACCTCGTTGACCGGGTAAACGAGACTTGAAAAAGATAGCGTGTCAAATAAATTTGTTTGTAGCACGCGAACGGAATCAAAATAAATAAAGACCTTTGTCTGAAAACTCAGATCCGGCTATACTGGTAGGTAAATAAATAAAAATAAATATTGTAGTCGTAACTATTATAACGAACGTGTATTTTGTAATGTAGATAACGTATCATTATACCCAGCACAATGGATGAATGGATTCTAAATTCACAGTTAGCCGCTAATAATACAAATTAAATAAAACAGACACTGCACCGACGGTTGCCATTTAAAGTTTACGTAATAAGAAATTAATTGCTAAATGTATTATATCTACGACAATCTCTCGTACGAAACGGCCCTCTTTTAATACGAGCCAACACCGTCTGGCTTTCAATGTTATGCAACAGTGACTCATTATTACCAAATATCGATCTACACTTCAGCCGGCTACTTCGCGCCATACATCTTCCGAGACTATGTTGAATCATCCGAGGGGCTATTGTTTGCTCGTCACTTAGTCACGATAAGGTAAGGAGCCATCGACGCACTCCCGCGCCTGCGAGTTATACAAATGGCTGTCACACGTTACGTAAGAAAGAAACGCTAATATTGCGGAAACATGTGGACGACGGCGCGGAAAGAGTCGCTCGAAGACAGGCCAATCGATTTGCTATCCATCGTTCACTTCGAAATCTGACACAACACTTGTCGTCACACGCCATGGTTGAAGCCAAGAGATTCATATTTCCTTGTTCAGTAGTGTTTTTTTTTTCAAGGTGACATGTACAAAGTCTATGATTCAAAGAGTTGAAAATTTCCACTTTTTTATCGAGATGTCGAGACTAGGTTATTCCGTCAAAATAGACTTTATACGAAAGCTTCAGGATGGGAGTTCAATGACAACACGAGAAAATCCCTCGAAAGCGGAAAATAAAAAGTGAATTAATAACATCGCAGACGGACATATCCCGTGTTGAAAAATTCTCGGAAAACATAATTATTTGGCGAATACCGCACTTCATACGAGAATGTGATGTCAAAAAAGTAATATTAAACAGCTCCGTGTCGGGTGTAAGTAAATAAATCGTCTGAGTGTTTATTTAACAACTCCAAATTTGTAAACGAAACAGGACTGTCGTGAGTTCCCGATGTAGATGTGTCCATGTACCGAGAACTCTGAATGCCTTTTAGCTATGATTTTCCTTGTAAACAAGAGTTTCCTTGTCTCTACCTTGACGCGAGAAATTCTAAAGTGACGTAAAATTTCCAGTTTTTCCAATTACCTACAACTGGACATTTCTGGCAACCCTAATAATGGTAGGAAAAGTATGACAAATCGCGATTAGCGTGCAATGTTCGCAGATGAAATTACAGGTGACACGGTCAATCTCGATTATAAATCGCTTTGCAAATCGATGTGGCGGACCACTCGCCACCACACCATGCTAATGGACCACACTAGCCAACGGTGGTATTGAAAATACATGTCTTGCGAAACAGTCGCAACTTATTTCGAAATAACCGACGTTTTTACAACCATTAGTATAAGTAGTTATGCAAAAAAATGCCATTTCGGTTTTATATTCGTGTGAAACTTAACAAAGCTATCAAATTGACAAGATTTAAGTAAACAGATCGAAGGCGCGCGTATTGCTCTTAATTGTTATTGCCAGCATATATTATATTTCAGGTCGACATTAATAATATTATTATTATTAATAATATTTTATTACTAAAATGGAGAACGAGAACCGATTCTATATGTACTCAAAGCGATGCCAAAACATTTACCCAGTTTAACTCCAATTTCGACGAAAAACAAAAGTATGAAAGAAAGTCACAACAACGCCATTGTGCCGAATGGGTCATCCGGAAAAAGCCATCAGTTTCCGAACCGTGAAAAAGACATCTTGGCAGACGGCGCGGAGTCTGCGCGGGAGCACTTTCTCTGCGCAGACGCAGATCGGCGCAGCGTCGCGCCGCCGTAGTCCTTCAGAAGCGCGTGCGCCGCCCGCCCGCGTCGACGCTGCACTTTACACGCCCGAGAATTTCTTTCTCCACATTTTTTTATTGTGTGAATCGATTCGGTCGAGCACTCCGATCGGATGATCGATTTATAGTTGAAGGAAATCATTCTTTATCGATATCATTCATCGGCGCGGTATTTCGGTAGTTCGCGATCGATCGGGCCGTTGCCCTGCGGTCCACGTGTTGTTTTCGAAGGGTATTGTTGTGCGGTAGGAGTGCATATCTTCCCGATGCCGAGCTGTGACAATGGGCGGCGGGCTCCGTCCTCGGCTGTGACGCTCGTGGACCGCGGCCAAGTCATGACACTCTGGTACACGGATATATTGGTGAGCTCCGTTTCCTATGACTCTGCAATGATTTTGTATCGCAAAATCGCCCCCGAGATAAAAATATCACTGCAGTATCGTCGTTTACGTGACACTGAAACTGATCATAAGTTATTAATTCTATGCACGCTCGACGCATATTATAAACTAGATGTCTTTGTCTGCTTTAGACTTCCTAGCTCAAAGATACGTCTACTGTTTTCAATTATTTTAGTTTTTTTCGAGAAATCGTCACAATTTGTATTTCTACGTTAAAAACTCGTATAACTTTTATTATGAATCCGTAGCTAAAATACCTATGTCATGTAATTTGATTAATAAGTATTAATTGCAGTTACATAAATTTTAATCCATCTACAAATTGCATTTTCGTTAAAAAAGTGTTCTACAGTGTGAATGGATCAAGCATTTCTATCAATTTGGGGACAATGTTTTTTTATCTCTGTTCAAATAAAATGCCTACTCAAAGCCTTATTGGAGCCAACTTTTGCATTTATAATAATCAATTTAACAATCTGAATTTAAAAAATTGTATTTCTGAGTTTAAATTGTGACATTTGTGAAAGCGATTGTTAATCGATTTAAATTAAAAACAGTTCTCTCGATCTCTATTCGACTAACGTTATCGGTTTTCACGAAGGCGTCAACCGCGTCGCAATTACGATTATCGGAAGGTATTGGCAATTGACCCACAAGAGATGTGTTATTACTATCCGATATGTGATGATATCGCCTACGTACCGGGTCAATTGCTAGTTTCGAAATTCTTTCGTTTACTTTCTATATAATCGGCGTCCCGCGAACGGGGCTAGTCGACGGCATCCTCATTATCCGACCCTGCTAATTGTTCGTTAACTTCGCTCGGGCCTACATTCGATAGAAGAGAGATTCATACGTGCCCAGTGCCCACATCCGCTGTGCTCTTTGTTACAACACTATTTAATCTGTGCACATGCAAGCATTTTTTAAATGATAGATTATACACATACGTAAATTTAAAAAAGGAATGTAAAATTTGGTGATGTCAAAAAAAGTATCTAGAGAAATAAGAGCATGCGTTGTCGATCGATTTTATAATCATTTCAATCACACAAAATATAATCTAATATTTATTTATTTAGATACTCGAATACTCAGTTACATCACCGCGCTACTTCTGACAAGGCGCTGACCTGCTAATTACGTTTGATATGAATAGGTTATTCTCGTGAAATGCTGTCGTCGGACAGACAAACATGTTAGTCTATTACATACGCGGAAATAACGTTTTGTGGGTCAGTGGCGATAAATCATCGATTCTTATCTCGCGCTGCCAATTTTCGAGACCATTGAAAGTTTGGTTTCTCACATTAATCGAAATTGAATTTCGATTGTATCCAATATTGATACGAACACTAATAACATCACTATTGTCTTCCTTATCAGTTCAAATTTTTCAAAGACTACCTCCTAATAAGTCATTGTTTCGAATAAAGGTTAGGAGGTCAGTTAAAAATAGATTTTGCACCATGATGTTCCGCGAAACTTGATTAGTAATTCCGGTTGAACCATCTGGTGTATGGTTTATTTTGATGTAGAAAATACCAACAAATACCTATGGGATTTAGTGGTGTGAGTAAACATATACCTACTGAGAATATGACCGCATTTTATCGAACCAATTGGTTGTACAGTGCGGCAGGCTCATAATGAACGCGTGGACATAACTTGTATGTCTTCCTACTGTCAGATTTGTCGAGCAAATGACGTTACATTAAAGCCTTGTTTACTAGACATATCTCGACATTTAGAAGAGGTAAAATTAACGTTTATGCCGAGCCAGCTGAGCTCGTGTTTTACCTACTTGTTACTTAAACTAACTGTTACTTTGAAACACTTAACTACAATGTACTTGTGGGTGGACAAAAAAGCAAGACAACGTCTTAAAACTCAATCAATTTTAATAGGACCTATATATGAGTACTATGCGGTTCAAATGAGAATAGGACCGACTGTGCGCCATATTGTGACGAACGAAAACGAATTATGACTTTAAATAATTAAATATTAGATTGAGACAATTTACTACTAATTTAACCTTTTTATTTAAATGTGATGTAAGACTATTATTATTTATAATGCAAATAAGTTTTTTCCAAACCATACTTTTCAAGTGACATTTGACTGATAGAGGTTATTGACATTCCTATTCTTATTTGGATCGCAGTATACACGGTTGGTACTAAAAACAAGTAGCTATATTGAATTTCAATCGGTTTCGTGAAATGCGAATGAGTTTCTAATCAAATAGATGCAATGTTTATCAACATTTCTGTAATGAGCAGACTTTCCTTTGAGATTTTAACATTTAATGTAGAAATTAAAAGCTGCATAACTTACTTAATTTTGACTTACTTACTTTTGACAATTTAATGTGTAACGTAAGATAAGATACAGACAAGGCCTAGTTTGGGTTCTCACTATAGGTAACTTCTTTTGTATTTTGGAAAATATTTTATTTTATAAAATTTTTAGGTCTGCATCTACTGTATCTTCTTATATTTTCCTAGGAAGAAGCGATGTTTTACAATTAGTGCAAATAAAACGGTATTGTAGTAAGTAAATTTATAATCGTTATTTTAGTTCTCCGTAGAGATATTTATCTGTATATGTAAAGGCCTTGAAAGCAATGTAGAGCATGGTAAAGCACGGTAGATGCGACCGCGTTCGCACTTTCGATTCTCTCGGTAGAGACGCTGAACAAAACCTATTCAGAAGTCCAATATAGGTACAACAAATGTTCCGTGTTACTCACAGTTGCCCTACTTTAGTTTCGTCAATCATTTAACCGTTAGTATTTTTTTTAGTTTTTTTTTTTCGTCACGGATCCATCGTCAGCGCTTGACATTCACATTAATTAGTAAAAAAAGTAGGTAGGTACTGTAGAACGGTCTCCTTTGCTATTGGTGAGCAATGTAGGTAATTCTGTTGGTTATAGATTGAAATAAGACTACAATAATATTCAAAACGGGTTTTCTATAATGAATATGTGAAACCCGGCTCTAAATTTAGCTGTAAGGATGTTACTTTTAAATTGCCATGGATCTAGACATCATGCCTAGGTTATAAATTAATTTGGTGGTACCTAGATTTTTTTTTATTGATTTCGTGTGTTCATAAAATGATTTCATACTCTCTACACAACAAATTGTTAAAGGCTTGTTGGATTCATTCTTAATCACATTATATCGAGGAGTGAAAAGCTATTTGGCTTAAACGACATTTTGTTAACTTTACAGCTGAGCATACTCATTCGACGCAGGAAAAATAGCGGATTCCAAATATATATAAGCCAATATCGCCCAATATTGTCGCTTAAGTCAAATAGCCTTTCAGCCCTCGATATATTTGATAGCACTAAAATTATTCCCCTCTTGCGTATACATTACGGTCGTAAGAGGGACGGCAATACGCTTGATTGTAATATTTATTTATTTAAAAACGACACACCAACAGTTGGAAGAGGTTTGTCGGGATCGTAGCGTGTGGCAAACGGTAGTCTCTGCCTACCCCCATGGGATGCAGGCGTGAGTATATGTATGTATGTATGTACACCAACAGTATACCTATTAACAATTGAGTAGGTAAGTAAAATATTAAATAAAAACTGGTCTGATAGGTACACCAATAATATAGTTTGGGGGCAACAGAATCGACAAATTTTGATTTTTCAGACGCTAATATATAAACTAAAACTTATATATATATGTGATCCGCTATGCATGCGATGTAAGATATTATATTGAGCAGTTATAATCTTGATAGTGGATCGTAAAACGTGGTCTATTATGCTTTAGGTACGTACAACGATTTTTTTCCGGACATTTCCGTGCATAACCCAGATGGTCTCGCACGGTGCGCGTGCGCCGGTGATTAAAGCCACAATCGCTTGGCATGATACGCATCGCATTCGACGTGAATCACGTATATTCTTTTGAAAATGCCTATAATTAGGGGGTGAAAGTGAGATGGCGCTAGAGTTTCTCGTTTTGTCGCCGTTCGCAACTTGTTTTAGAATGTACCTACACTCAATGTCTATCGTTGATTACCTACAATAATCTCGCTAACCGCTGTAACAACAGACTTAATAGAAAATCTTATTTCTGTGTGTAATTTGATTTTGCACTTTCTTTCTTTTTCATAAGTTATTGTGGTTTAGAGATGTTTTTGAGAGAGATTTAGTAATTTTGGTATGTTTGGATTGTTCCGCCATCTTTATCATGTTTATTACCCATTTTTTATTTATAACTAACTATAACTTCTACCCGTGACTTCGTCCGCGCAGACGAAGATTATCCAATATCGTGATGAATTATAGCCTATATGTTACTCTGATGTATTAACAATAATACTGTAAAATTTCATCAAAATCCGTTTAGTAGTTTTTGCGTGAAAGAGTAACAAACTCCATTCATCCTCACAAACTTGCACATTGATAATATTAGTAGGATGTAGGTATATTTATTGTATTTGTCCTTGCTATTAATTACTTGACTTGGCAGAGTATCGGCTAATCACAGATTCAGCCATTGTTCATGTTATTCCATTCATTTCGTAAAAAAAGAAGAAGAGGGTAGATTTAGTTTTGCTTGCATCTTTGCACCAGTTTACATGTCAGTCGGTGTTGCCAAGAAAAATGTATTCTAGTGTTTGTTACGTGATTTTTATTAGTTTCCTACGTCCATGCGCGCGTCCGATCGCAGATAATGAAATAAAGTATCGTCAGTGAAATATTTGATTTTCCTCGCACGTAGCATTGTATAGATATTAGAATGTAACCTTGTGTTGAAAAACTCAGCGATCCCGTTGCCAAATTTGTCACGTGTATTTCACACATTAGCTCACTACATTGTAAGGTATATGTGAGTTTTTTGTCAATTTCTAAATCAATATGTAGCTACGATTTTAAACATGTGACTTTAAAATCTTCGAGAAGCTTCGAGAAGCTTTTCACGTTCATATACTAACTTTTATGACGCATGACAAAAGGGCATCAGTGCCTATGTAAAATAATTTGTCGCTATTGCGTTTAACTCTACGTAGAGACTAGAAACGGATTCATAACGCTTTTAATAAATGTACAACCCTACATTACCTTACTAAAATAAATTGAGACAGAATTAAGTTAGATTTAAGATGCCTTTTCAGAATTTGCCCTGCACTTAAGATCGCTGTCGACATCTTAAACCTTGACGTGTCAACCGATTTTATCGATACACTTAGAATGAGATGACTTATATGCTCATGCTAAGGCCGATATATAAAACTTGATGTGCCGTCATTTGCTCGATAAATCTGACAGTTGGAAGGGATGAAACTTTTGTTTGCGTGGTCATGTTAAGCGCGCTGGCATTGTACCGTTAGATAAGCGTTGCTCCTTTTGAAATGTGAATTTACGATGTTTATTGATGGTCATTTTTAGTAATGTTTCGGTATGATTTTTCAACAGAGCCCCGGCGCGGTGAGCGGCACGGGTGCGGACGCGCAGCCCGGCTCGCGGGACGCCCTCGACGTGCGCTACTCGCTTGCCGCACTCGCTGACGACTACACAAAGCGGAAACACGTGGTGCGGGTCACTACCGCCGCTGGCGCTGAGTTATTGCTACAAGTGAGTATCTAACCTTAAGATAATCAGTGCTCGATAAGAGTCAGTTATGGGCTTTTCTGAAAAAAGCCAGTACTCAGTTTTTAGTTACGGAATAATCCTTTAAAAATCTGTGTCATAAACATAGATGCGACGCTCAATTGCAATTTATAAATTTTTGGTGTGTTAGTCAGTAATTATACGTCATTCATATTAGAGTCTAAATTTAATGTCGTTGTCCCCCAGTTTCTTATATGTTTATCTTCGTCCGTCTAGGCCGAAGGTGCGGCAGACGCCCAGCGATGGCTGGCGGCACTCCGGCGACACTCGGCCGAGCCGCCGCCCGCGGAGCCGGCGAGCGCACACACGGCGCCCTCCACGCCCGCCCCCGCCCTGCCCGCGCCCGCCCTGCCCGCGTCCCCCGCCGCGCATCCCGATTGCCCCTCCCCGCTGCCGCCGCAAAGAAGTAAGAAGATCGGCAGGAATAGGTCTCCCACTGGTAAGACTTAGTTACTCACATCTAAGAGCTTAGTACCCTTGCTAATATTTTGACAATTCTTAATATTGTACCAACTTGTATCTAATGTTCGTTTGTGTTGCAGGCCCACCGACGCCCACTCTTCCGTCGTCACCGAAGAACAAGACGTGGAAGGGGCGAATGGCGAAGCAGCTTCGGCGGATGCATGGCGGCGCGGGGGCCAGCGCGGCCGCCCCGCCGCCCGGCTGGCTCGGCGCGCCGCTCGAGCGCTGCCCGCACGACCCCGCTCATCCGCTAGTGCCCCGCGCCGTCACGCTGCCCGCCTCCGCCGTCGAGGTACACACTACGCTACTGTTACTCCTATTAGGTACCTAAGACTTGGACACGAGAACGGCTAATTACTTGTAAGTAGATGGGCCGCCACCCTCGTAACCGGGAGGGTCCGGGTTCCATCCCCAGCCTGGCCAGTAAACTTACTCCTTCAAAGAGATGATGCTGAAGATTATGAACATCAAAGGAAGTGTCTAAAGCCTCATAATTATAATAAGAAAAACTGTATATACTGATACAAATTCTTTTTTTAAGAAATGAGTGAAATTATGATATTTTGATAGAATAAGATGAGGAGTGCCTGCACCTGCGATATGCGGTATTTATAGGCAATGTCGAGTAATTATAGCAAGGAAAAATTCATTAAATACACATTATAAATAAAAAATCCGGATACAAATTACTATGCCTATGCTAATTGGTTTTGACGTTCAAGAATATAAGTGACTGGCTTACGCTTCTTATGAGGACGTTATATGCGTGACATCAGTAGTTGTAACATGTTCGCTAAGACAAGACTTATGTCACGCAATATGTTGATTTTGAGTCTTTCTCTCTTATTATATAAGACACAGAGCGAGTTAGCGTATACGTGACAGAGGTCTGGTTTTGACATGCATGCTAACATCACAGGACTAAACCAAATTGTAGAGACTACCTTAAATAAAGTGTAGTAACTATCTGCTCCCCGTTCAGGCGTACGGTCTCCGAACGGTGGGAGTGTACCGCGTGCCGGGCAACGCCGCGGGCGTGGCGGCGCTGGCGGCGGCGCTGGACCGCGGCGAGCCGCCGCCCGCGGGCGACGCGCGCTGGGCGGACGTGCACGTCGCCTCCAGCCTGCTCAAGGCCTACCTGCGCCGACTGCCCGACCCGCTGCTCACCGCCGACCTCTACCCTGCTTTTATTGGTCAGTACCTTCGCATTACACAAACAGATCCTTAATGCAATAAACATCGATGAATTGCATATATAGAAAAAAAAACACAAACACATATTAATCCGCGGCCAAAATTACCTGAATTCTGTCTTTAGAAGACTTTTTAAAACTTATGGTCAATTCAGCTGCTATCAAAATACCTTTTTCGTCATGATTAATGTCAGATTTAAATTATCACACTTGCATATTTATTTCAAAATTTAGAACACTTATAAATCAAGCAATATTTAAATAAAAAAACTAATCTATCTACTATCTTTTTCCAGCTGCTGACCGTTCACCAGAAAGAGCGAGGGAACTCAGACGTCTCGTTCGAGCGCTGCCCGACGCGCACTACGAAACACTCAAGTACCTGATCCAACATTTACGCAAAGTGGTGGCCCACTCGTCCATCAACAAGATGCAGTCGAGGAACTTGGCCATCGTGTTCGGGCCAACGTTGGTCCGTGCGGCCAGCGACGACATGCTGGCGATGGTCAACGACATGTCTAGCCAGTGTCGTATCATCGAATCTTTCCTTATACACGTGAGTTCGTAACATCACTATTTACCGTCGAAAAGATGTTACTGCACTTGTCAAGATCGTAATAGTGTTGCGCCAATCGATTGACATCGATAGATGTTTATTTGTGTGTTGTATTACAGTACGAGTGGTACTTCGAGGAGGAGGAGGGCGAGCCGCCCGCGGAGCCGCCGCCCGCCTGCGACGAGCTGTCTCCCGCGCCCGCGCCCTCCCGCGACCTGCTCATACACAATGTCAAGAAGATTGAAGGTGAGGCTGGCACTAACTCTACAATTTATTATTTGACTGTGTTCGCACACTAACGAATCTGGGCTAAAATGAAACACCCAACACCTTTAAACCATGAGAATGTAACACCGAGTCCGAGTAACAACGCAATGACTCGGTCTGACTTTGTAACAAAATATTATGACTCGGAGTGACTTCTTATCTTAAGGACACTATTGCAATGTATTCTCCAGGTTTGGTCTCCAAATTCGCAGGTAAAGACGTGTCAACCCGCGACATAGTATCTTCGATAATATCGGCGGCGAATCGCAAGATACAGCGCAAACCGCGCTCGAAGCCGGCGTCGGATGCCAAGAAGCATTTTGAGTCTGAGAAAAGCCGCGGAGAAGCGTCCCCCGGCAACTCCCCGCCGCACTCGCCGCTCGCCTCGCCGCCCGCGCATCTCACCACCACCCTCGCCGACTACGACGGTCTGACGCATAAGTACGCCAGGAATCAGGAGGGAGTTAACAAGTGAGTCGGCAATCATCTCTAATTTAAATGTACCAGTTAGAAAACTGAGCGACTCTGCTCGCTACATTAAGTCACACTCACAGATGTTTGTCAGTCATCATATTTTCATAAACTAATTAGATGTGGGTACAAAATATTGTCTTAACTTCATTCTTAGAATATTGTTTGAAATAATAAATAAGCACTTTGGGTACCATCTCTAACAGAAAATCACGTTTCCAGGATTGAACTAGAGACAATGGCAGCGCTGGGCCGCGGTCGTCAAGAGCTCTCGCGGCATGCGCTAAATAATTTCTCCATAGACGGTAAATATAATTCATTTTCTATAAACGAAATGGTCCTAATTACATTTATTGGTATTTGAAAGTCATATTTAAATTCTATGAAGACGGTTATCGTCCAGTCGAGTAGCAATTTATTAATCAAATATTATTTCGTAGATAACTATGTAACCGCGTTCGAGGCCATTTTATAGAAAATGTAAGTTGTTTTTTGTGACTCGATTTGACTCGACTCGAACAGTCACTTTCAATGACTAAACATTATGTAATCAGGATCAAAACCATATTACCTATATGGTGTTGGGTTACATTTAATTTTTTGTTATTTATATCGTGTACAATAAAGGTGTCCGCTATTTGCCCCAATAGGTGTCCAGTACTGACGTCAGAGAGTAGACACAGCAATCCCTTTCTTTTGTCCACATTAAAAGGTATAGGAATGTGAGCGTGCGTGTTGCAAGTGTGTGCGTGTTCGCGAACGCCGCTGCCTATACGAGCTACATATAGGTCCAATAACTTATCTGTTCAGACAATATGACCAGACAATAACAGTTTGGTCAATATTATAAATATTTTTAAAGTCATTCTCATATAGACTTATAGGTATACGGTATAGGAGTTACTCGGAGTGACTTTGTTTTTGACTTGATGTGTCTCTTGTCTTGTCTCCTTTGTCTCTCTCTAGTTGGAAAACTGATAAAAATAGAGCCACACATGTTTAATTAGTATACTTTAAATGGAAATGTAGTCATAACCCAACTCTCACTATGGTCAACTGAACAGATAAGTTAATGGCGGAGGTTTTAATTTGTTGGTGAAGAAAAAGAGACTGAAATATCGGAAATATCTGTCTCTCGTATTTTTTTTTTCAAATAAATTAGAACAGTATGTAGCGAGTATTAACAACGACTGAATTATTTGTTTACATGTTAGACGCTCGGGTGCAAAAGTGTTGCACCACCTTCTCCCGTTCTGTTTGTGTATTTTATTTGAAAGTAAATATTTTCATGTCAGTCTCCATGTGTGCATTCGTAGTAAAATCATTAAGCAATCGGAATGTTACTTTGGAAGAATTATAGTAATCTCTTCCGTTATTTGAAAATGCAAAAACAACATTATAAAAGAATGTGGTTCTTTTGCACCTCAACACAGTTGGTTATGGTAATCTGCACTTGTGTGGAAATAATCTATCATCAACATATCATACATGAGCGCAACGTTGTCATAACATCGACGGATAGATGTGAACAAATATTGATAACTAACGCTTCAATCGGCGGCTGACCGCACGGCTTGGTGCGCGCGCGCCGCACGTCATCGCATACTATACGCCTACTGTACATACATCACTCATCTTCATCATAATCGTCACTCACCGACGCAGATACTAACACGCTTACGTCCGTGTCTAACCTTCAAACCCGCGCCCGCACCGCCTAACCTCTCACGATATTGTCGCAGGAACCGGAGACTTGGTGTCATCTCTGACGAGCACGTTCGACCAGAAGCTGCGGACGCTCAACAACTCCTCGCCGCTCGACGACGGAAGCATCCCGTACGCGGACGAGTGCCAGGACGACCGCGAGGAGGGCAAGTCCAGCGGCTCGCCCTCCGAAGGCAGCCTGCACAGCGAGCGCGACGAGCGCGTCTCGCCCGCCGCGCGCGCGCACGAACTCAAGGCCGCCTGGCTCGCGCGCGACCACCGCCACTCCTCCACCAGCAGCGACGAGCCCGAGCGCTGGCCGCGCGCGCGCCGCCCGCGCGACGACGACGACTCCGAGAAGGAGAACTGCGCCAAGCCCGCGCGCGCCGAACGCGCCGGCGACGAGAAGGACGTCGACACGCGCTCGCAGACCAGCGGCTCCGGCGACCCGCCAGACAACGACAAGTCCATCGAGCGCGCGCTGCACGCCTACGCCGCGCGCGCCAACCCCGAGAAGCGGAACAGCGCCGCGCTCGACGCCGAGCGGGACGAGCGCGCCGCCCGCGGGGACCCCGACTGCGCCAAGCTCAAGCGCTCGGAGTCGCTGGACCGCGAGGCCGAGCGCGGCTCGCGCGTGCTGCGCTGCGAGAGCCTCAACCGCCGCTCCGAGTCGCTCGGCAAGGGCGAGCGGCTCACCAAGCTCGAGAAGGGCGAGTGGAACGTGGTGCGGCGGCGCGAGGCGGGCGCGTGGCGCTCCACCAAGCTGAAGCGCAAGAACGGCATGCCCGAGCGCGGCATCAAGCGCCGGCACACGGTCGGCGGCACCAAGGACTTCGACAAGGACGGGTGGAGCGCGCGCCACACGCGCACGTCCTCGCCCGACCTGTCGGCGGCGGCCGCGTGGCCGCTCGGGCCGCTCGGCTCGCCGCTCGGGCCGCTCGTGCCGCCGCCGCGCCCGCCGCTCGAGTCGCACGTCTGACGCGCGCACGCACATTCCCTATGAACGCCGACGCGACGAGCGCCCGCTCGCCGGAACGATCGCGACGAGAACGCCGCTTAGTTTATGAACCCTCCCCGGTGCCTGTTGTTCGAGTGGTGCTGTTATGATATAGTTTACTTTGTGCTGACGCGATACGAACCGTTCAATGAATTAGTTACGATTCTAGATGAACGAACGTTCTATTTTACTTTTCTAAACTAACGGAAGTCTGATTTACGTCTAACCATTACCACGTCAATACTAACCGTTCGAAGCTTTCATTCGAGAGAGGCTATTGTTTGATTCGATTCAATTGACTGAATAGATTAGGTCACAAATATCTATCTATATTTTTTAATATATGAATGATCATAATACTCACGAGTCGTTTACGTCGGTCGTTGTAACACGTTGAGAGGTTAACATAGGTACATCAAACTGAATTGTTATCGATTGTGCATCTCAACCGAGCCGCAGAACGTACTCATTATCGTATCTTTAATAAACACAAACTTAAAGTGATTCAATATAAAATTAGTAGTACAATACATTATAGCTTGGACTAGGCGGACATCATTGGTGAAAACACAAATTCAATATATTAGTGGAGGTCTAAACGACGATAAGCTCACTAAATAATGCCAAAGAATGATTACGAAACTGAAATATTAACAGGATAATGCATGCGCGGAGCGTATGATGAGAGTGACGGAACGAATCTGTGAACGGAATGCAAGGGTCGGGATGCTGCAACAACGAAACAACTGACAGTAACAAGGAAGCGAAGACGCAATTTCCAATACATGAGAATAATCGCGGTACAAGTACCTACGAGGTAGGTACGTACCGATGTCACTGGCCGTTCCACATGTCTACAGTATATGTTGGTAGTGTGACTCCCTTTGTAGATAAACAACTACTATATAAGGAGTTACTGTGGAACCTGACAGCGTATGAAACAGTGCAAAACTAAAATGCATAATACATAAAATTAGTGCTACTAGCATGTAGTTAGGACAGACAATCTTTATTAGATCGCCCGAGGGCTTAATATTTAACTTGTATAAGTGATTAGACGCTCGTCTGAGCAAATATTCTGACCACGATACTAAAACACCACTTAGTTGTATTTTATAATAAGGATTATAATGTAAGTTCTCCTGGAGTTTCGTCGTAGTGATTATTAAAATGGATTTATATAAATAAAATGCGTACATCACCTACTTGCCTTCGTAATAGTTATAGCTGATTAAAATTTTATGCACAACTCTCAATTATTATAGAGGTTCTACGAATTAAAGTTACCAGGGCGACTACTAGGAAAATCGATAATCGATTTATGATATTATGTTGTCATTAATACTTGAAACTTCAGTGAAAACGATGTCACTGAGAGTAGGATTCGACATAACAAATGTCACAATATCATTTATCGATTTTACTAGTTGCCTCCCTCATCTCTTGACAACAGACTTAAGTAGGTACGAAGATGATTTAAATTAGTGTAGGTAAAGTATATGAATTGAATTTTGTCGATTGTAAAACGCTTTCATATAAACACATCGAGGTGTTTAAGATGTATTGTAAATAAATGATGCAATATGTAATGATAATTTTAAAGATTTTTCACTATAATGCTAACGAAGTGCGTACACCGGACCGGCAACGCGCGACTAACAACGCTAACACTACGTAACAGTGATAAGTAAAGTGATCCCTTTATAAGAGCTTTGTAAAAATTGTACATTTCTTTTATCATTAATTTATATTAAATTTGTTATCGTAGCTTTGTTGAATGCAATTATTTTTTATTGTTTTGTTTATCAAAGAAGTATTTTAGGCTAAATTCAATTGTTATTTATTTGTGAGAGATGTGGAACTTGACCCGGCGCAATGTGGTTTGTAAAAGAATAACAAAATTGTAATTATTCTTGTAAATAATTTCGTCGGCAGAATGATATTTTAAAATTTCGTTCTTTAAATATTTTTTTGGAAATTTTAACCATCTTTTACGTTAAGACGATCTCAAGTTTGTTGAATGTTTGCAAAGCGTTCCTTTTAAAGTTTTATTTGTAAATATTATCATATTAATGTAGGAACAGTGAATTTACTAATTTTACTGCATCATAATTGTACGTAGAGTGTATTTAGCTGGCAGTGGTCTAGTTACACGATAAAAGACACGTCTCCGCCGAGGCCGGGTGTCTGCTTGCAAGAGATTTGTATTCAGATAATCTATTCATGTTCTTCGTGTAATCAGCTATGAAATTCAAATAAACACCTTTAAAGACATTTTGCAAATATGGATCAATCCAGATTTACAATATTTGTCGTTGTGTATATTTTGGAGCAATGAAAATAAATATTGAATCAATATAATTCATGTTTTTGTATTGACATTCCCGATTCCTCAAAATACCTACTTAACGAGTACCCAAGTTAACTTAAATAAGGTACAGTCCATAATTCAGGCAATGAAATTGGGTCAACGTAGAGTCAAAGAAAAAAATAGTGACAGCTTTTAATGATAATTACAATCCACTAATTATAAACACCAATACATTAACTTTATAAGAATGCAATCAAAAATATAATACTCATTTCAATTCAAACAGTATAGATTTAATTGTACCCATAGACAAAATGTATTATCGCGATTATCATGAAAATTATCAAACATTAAAAAACTCAATACTGAAATTATTAGTTCGGTATACTTAAATTAAAAAAATTATATAATACTAGAATTTCATAAAATATGTCTTACGACTATTCAGTACAGAACCCTCATACACATCATTACGAACATAACACATTTGAACTTTTTCTTGTTTCCTTCGCGAGGCAAACGGAAAGAAAAGCAAAACCTTAGCTACGTTATCATCTCTTTCTATTGTACTATGTTACTGGCTATCCACGTAAGGCTAAGCAGAACTAATCCCACAAAAACGATAACCTCCAAACTTATAGAAATTTACAGCCCATCCACAATGGCATTGCAAAGCAGAAAATGCTTTGTAAATGGTCTACATTTTCTATAAATCTATTGACGTTTCACACATCCCCACTACTAAGGCAGATTTTATAGTCACGCTTATTGCCAACTCACGTTTTAATATAACGCGTCTGACCAGCGGGATTTCTTCTCCGGTATCTAAAACATTACTCTAAATTGTCTCACACAAAAAGTCTCATCACATGAGTATATCGTTCAAATTGAAGTGTGACTATAAAACCAGCCTTAGATGCCACAACAATATGATGATATTGCATATGCGTCATCTTTAAAAGACAATAAAGAGGAGCAATCCAAAAATACACATTTGATATTACACATTAATTATGAGATTAAACAAAACCACAAGATAATGCAACATGAAAACCATTATGAGATTCTGACGGGCGTAGCATTGTTTTCCCAAAAATATTTGTAGTAAGCACACATAGTGCCGTTTGCCGTAGAGACGCTAGGTCCATGGAGCCAAAGTGCTAAAAGTTTATTTAGAAAAATAAGCCCAAAATCAATTACCTCCTCAGGTGACAAGAGGGCTGGCTCTTTCTTCGCTCAACGAATAGGACTTCCTATTCAACGAGGAAATGCAGCCAGCGTTCTTGCCACCATCCCACGCGGATCAAGTTTTTTTTAATCTTTATTTATGTTTTCTCCTTTTTTTAGTTATTAATATTGTATCTTAATATGAATGGTTAAAGAATGGTATAAAACCCCAGCTACGACGTCGAGCCGCGCTCTGCAAAAAAATTGCCAATACCAAAACAAACTCTGTGTCAATTAGCATAAAGATTGAATTTCTGTGGTAAAAGCCAAACCGATCACGCGTCTGAATTCGATCGCACCGTCAATGAAATTTCGTTATAGCAAGAGCTTTTTCAATAAGTAAATACAGTTCGTTATGGTGAGGTCGTCCGCCATCTTACATTTTTATTTATAATTTATTGAATTTTCTCTTGCTATTAATTACTTGACATTGGCTGAAATACCCGCTAACCGCAGATGGAGCCATTTCTCATCTTCTTCCATTAAATTTCATTCAGTTCGCAAACGAGGAAAAAGTTCTTGCTAGTATTGGAAATAAATTTACAGCGCGTGGCACCCTAGTCTGCTTGAAGCATTAACAGTCTTCGGAAATGATTAAAATAATTCGGATATACGAAAATCTTTACCGGCAAGTCCCTATAAATTTTGTGGTCAAGAACTTACGTGGGTAATACGAGGCACAATGGCCATCCATAAACAATTTTCCTTATGAAATATTACTACAAGCATTAACTGGTCTGAACTACACAAGAGAATACATCGTCATTAATAATGCGAAGAAAATATTATATATATATATCAGAAATCGGTCAATACTACTTGTAAGCGCTTTGTCCACTACCCCGTACCATACTAAGACCGTGCTAAATATAAATAAATATCGTACAAATGATTAATATCATCCGACAACACAGATTTATCGTATAATCCCAAATTAAGCTAAGCTTGTACTATGGGTACCGTGCAAAGGACTGGGGACGATCCGAGCTACACTCAGACCAGAGAAAATCCCGAAAAGGTCATTTGTGTAATTCGCCACTGACGCGAATCAAACCCGCAACCACCCGGTGCGGTCAAAATTTTGCCAATACTTAAACGGACTCTGTGTCAATATATATATATATATATTTAAATTAGGTAACGGCTACGGTCATGGTAAGTATGTAACGGGATAGTGGGCAAACACCTATACCGCAATATAGAACTAACATCTATTTAAACAATTCTATACTTAATCCTGTTACATTATACACATGAATATTTCAATACTTGTAATAATAATAACTTGTATATCATCAATGACATTAATATTGTGTACAGAATAAACTAAATCACCCTACTGACTAAACACTAAACACTTGTTTATTTTAATGCAACTACGGCAAGTAACTATTGCGTGTACAAAAATGTAAGTAGACCGGCCAATGAAAAAACAAATAAAAAAATAAATGCGCAATCTCATTTTCTAAGCCACGGGCACATGGGCGTCCGGAAAACGAACTCTGTATTAATATACATTAAGATTGAATTTCTGTGATAAAAGCCACGCGTCCTTACTGCAAAATTCGATCGAGTCATCATTGAAGAATGAACTTTTTATATGAGATAACACAGTTCAATTTGATATTGGCATAATTTTAGCAGCGCGCGCCCTGACGCCAATGTGGCCCAGGGATTTAGCAAAGCAATGACTGTATTCGACAGGACTAAAGATATTGTCATCCAAAGCAAGAATTGGAAAACGTCGACGGTGTTTTATTATCTCCTATGTAATAAAGCAGTGAGAGAGCTAATCGGCGTGATATAATACGTGACATATTTGTCTTGGCACGCGTGCCAACTCGTGGGCCTCAAATCTCTTAACAATATCGTTGTGGAGCTGCTATGACTACAATTTTAAGGCATGATAACAAATTTTATAGTTGTCATATCTCAGAATAACAAAATTGTTAAGTTTATAATTATAAATATTATTACATACATATTAATACTTATATTAGGTAGCATATCTGCATACTCTTTGGTGAAAACCATTTATTAAGATTGTGTTATCAGTGGTGATATTATTATCCTTATGTATGTGCTTTAAATAATAAAATATGTATTCTCAAAATATGGAGTATTCATTAATTACTTGAATAGGAAGCTGATACAACAATATTCTGGCTACCATTGATAAAATAAGTAATTAAATACGTTGATTTAATACTTAAAAAAAATAATAGCACCTCCCCAACGATAGTGTTAGAGGACTTAGGGCAATGCTATTCAAGCATTACGAGCACGAGGAAGACAGCAAACACATACCTTCAAATTTATCGAACACTTTCGTACTGAACAAATTAGCAGAGTGCTTGAAGTATGTATAAATTTGTTGGATCCGTTTAGCGCCAATATAATCGGCACCAATAAACAAAAATCGCCAGACAAAAAACATACTCATCGTATGATCCCAAACTAAGCAAAGCTTGTACCATACAATGAACTGGGGACGACCCCAGTTACACCCAGACCAGAGCTACTTGCTAAATTCACCACTGGCGGGAATCGAATCTGCAACTTGGCGCAGTAACCGGTGCAGCATACGCTCAGACCTAGCCGTCGTCTACAATTTCAATATTAAAAAAAAATACATGAACAAAAATAAAACGCACACATTTTTAAAGCAGGCAGCGATTATCACCCTAATTAATTGTACTGATAAAAGTTAATAAATTACTAAAAAAATAAATAAAGAGATCGTTTTAAATTTTGAACGCACCTACCTAATGGCCGCGCAAACTAATAGCATCACACATACACACAAATAAACATCAATCAACACCAAACAATCACTGAATAGTGACAGCACTCTTATAGCCAAATAAACTATTCATAATGTCATTACAACGCACCTACATTTGCTTTGTAAATGTCCAATAAAGCGTTTGTAATGTGGAGGAAGTTATCAATAAACTCGGAGATCAGCACACATAAGAGATATTAAATCTAACGCATCAAACCCCCCCGGCTCCACCGAGGCGTAAGACACGCGCGTGCAAAATTTTTCACCAATACCAAAAACGAACTCAGTATCCATACGCATAAAGATTAAATTGCTTTGATAAAAGCCACGCGACCACGCGTCATTGATGACATGTGGTTGCAATAATAAGCTTTATCTATAAGTCAATACAGTTCGTTTTGGTATGAGCAAAAAAAAGTCGCCTGATGGCCCGCGGTTTCATATCCACACCATGACAGCAAGCGACAGTTTTACAATACAAGTGATGGAATCAACTACGTGTGCCCATTTTCACCAATGACTTCGCTAGTCACTAGGCGACTCTTATTGTTAAGTTCTTCTTTATTCAGTTGTCAACTTGTGTTATTGAATATTTTTTGGCGTTACATGCATGAAGATATTATAACGGAGATGGCATTGCGAGCCCGTGCTGCGGTAATTTTTTCTGGTTATCTGACTCCGCCATTGTTGTTTTCCCATATAGTTACACACTAAAGGTACATGAGATAACAACAATGGCGGAAAAATGACCGCAGTGTCGTGGAGTCGTTATGGGTTCTCCAAATAATCTATGTCCGCAACCGAATCGAGCGTAAACGCCAGATTGAGCCCGTATACGCGCGTTCAGGCTTGAATACGCTTGAATACGCACTTACACGCGCGTGAATCGCGCGTGTAAGTGCGTACGCCGAAACGACCACATACGCGCAATAAAATACCGCCATAGTAACAGCGGTCTTAGTCGTTGACTATAGGTTGCTGAAACGATAATTTGCGTTAGACAACTGCTTTACATTTAGGAGTTTCCTAGTGATAGGGAAAACGGGCATTATTATAATAGCAACAATACTAAAAGCAGAAATAATATTCTTAAAAGCTGTTTTTCGATTAGCGACGTTCCGAAAGATGATCGAATACTACATCTCGATAGGGTAATTAAATTTAAAATTTATAACTTAGAAATAAATAATAATACCTTGTGAAGTTTTCGCAATGATCCGATTTCAATACGGGAACGTCACAAATTGAAATGATACCTGACTATACATCTACGCACTACGTATTATAATATCAATACCGAGTATGGGCATGACACACATAGTTGGACTGCGGCAATGTTAGTCATGACACGTCGAGAAAATGTGAGGTATATGTCAATTTTGTCGCGCCTTTTCAACTGTCAGATATACTTTTACTTGATTGAAATGTTACAAGTTGATTATATTCCACAATTTTATCCGAAGACAGAAATATCTGCTCTTATTGACATATTGTTTTCGTCAAAAACATAACACGAAGGCGACAGCCAAAACACAGTTCGACAAAACTCAATCGCTTACTCATTAGTCCCTCGACGGGTAATGACCCAAAGGCATTAACTTGAGATACCCAGACGGAATCCAGTTGCGTATTGACATACAAAGAATGCAATCTAATCGAGTATCGGCGCACCCAAGCCTCGGTTTGGGCGTAGATCTCGATCTAATCACGTTTTGGCATACAAACGGGCCCCAAAACTAGGACTTTTTTTACCGTGCGCGTGAAATTCTGCGCATAAGATGTGTCGGCCGAGCGCGTCGTCTAGATACGCTCAGTGATGGTACTCGCGTCGGTACCGGGGGCGGAGTCTCGCGGGGCAGCCGCCGCGCAGTCAGTCCACGTCGGGCACCGGCCGGCCCGCGCCCGCCGGCCCGCCGGCAGCAGAAGGCCCGCCCGCGCCCGCCGGCCCGCCCGCAGGGGACAGCACCCCCAGCGGGGACATGGCGCCGGCGGGAGACAACACGGCCGGCGGCGAGTGGAGCGCGGCGGGCGGCGAGGCGGCGGGCGGGCTCCAGGGCTGCACGGGCGGCGTGGCGGGCCGCGGGGAGCCGCCGCCCTCGCAGCCCGACCCCGACCCGTCGATCGACAGGCTGTTCAGCAGCATGTCGAATAACGTATCCTGATAGAGGTATCGGGAACGATTCGATTATCGCTCGTCGCGAGACGCAACAGGAAGCAGTGGTAGCCTAGTGGGTAAATCGAGACTAACCTAGCCTAGTTGGCGAACACTTCTGAGATTTTCATGTTCGAATGTCATTTTCAATAATGATTACCACTCTGAAGGAAAACATCGTGAGAAAACCTACGCGTTTATGAGAGGCGTGTGAAATTCACCAACCCACACTGGGCCAACGTGGTGGACTATATTTCAAATCTCCCTGGTATTGAAGGGGAATGTGTTCGGTATAATGGCAATAGGCTCGCTCCCTTGTTACATTGGGACCGAAATACATCGGCCAAGGGTGAGTGCACTATGGTGCACCTCTGCCTACCTCTTCAGAAAATACAGGCGTAATGATCATGTATTATTATTATAAAATGTCGTTATGTTTGCATGGAATAGTTACATTGTAGTCGAGCGCGAGGTCGACGTCGTCGGCGTCGCTGACGGAGGAGACGGAGGGCCAGTAGTCGTGCAGCGTGTCCGCCGAGGTCGGTGACTGCCTGCCCGGTGACCGCCTGCCCGGTGACCGCCGGCCCGGTGACTGCCCGCCCGGCGACTGCCCGCCCGGCGAGCCCGGCGGCGTCGCGCGCCAATCCATCAACCGACCTGGCCCGAGACGCGCTATCGACATTACGTACACCATCATACCGTGTACAGGCGGATTTATGATACAAACTAAACTCGATCGTCTGCCGAGATGGGCAGCAGGGATAATATTGTTTAAGCTACTAAACCCAAAATCTATCTATGTTACACACTAACAATATTTCTACCTATGTCCATTATAAACTTTGAAACCATCCAACCGATGTGCCCCAAACAGGTTTCATTAGAAAGGCAATAATTCGAAGATGGTTTTATACCACTAAAATAAGAAAAATAAATTTCCTTTATTCCATTAAATAAACAAAATGTATTTATTGTTGTAGCTTAATATAGCGATATATTAATTTAAAACTACCTACTACAACAGTTATTTTCAATACCACTGCAAAGGATCGTAAGATGAATGAAAGGTGTCGTTATATGGGTACATACAGGGTCTCGGGTCTGCGGGCGCTCGACGCAGCTGGCCCGGCGACAGTGGGGCGGCTCGGCGGGAGCGCGGCGCGGCGCAACTGGCCCCGGTGCAACTCGGCCCGGTGCAGCTCGGCCCGGCGCAATTCGGCCTACCCGCGCGTCGCGGGGGGCGACTGGCCTCGGCGACTCGGCTGCCCGACATCTCGCTCGGTTGGTTGCTCGTACTCCACTGACGTTTTCCGGCTACCGTGTGGGAATGGAATATAATGATTATGTACACTATAGATAGATAACTCTTTATTGTTCCACCTCTTAGGGAAATACAAACTACACAGATAGGATAAAAAAAAAAAAAAAAAAAAAGTGCAACAATGGGTGGCCATAACACTAAAAGTGATCTCTACCAGGCAACCTATGGATGGAGATAAATTAAAGTACTATGTTACGAACATAACCAAATGTTTCTTGTACATAAAAGACAGCAATATTTAAAGTGCTGTCAAATTAAATCAATAGTGATTGAAAAGTATATTACAAACACATGTTTTCAGAAGGTTTTTTAGCAACTCATTTTCGTTCCATAGTGACATGTAAACCCCATAAACAAGGCAATTCAAAACACTACTAAACTACAAAGTATTAGTACACTAGTTTATTCTAAACTAATTTAGTAAGACATTTGAAGTGTAAAATTTCCTTGAAATTCGACACAGCAATTCGCTGTCACTTTTTAACTCTCTTTGAGCTAAAGATTAACACAGTCCTAGGCTTCTCAAAGTTTAGAAATAAATTAATGTTTTTTTCTGTAGAATAAAAAATAATTGACATAACCTATATTGAAATTATTTCAAATACAGTACAAATGCCGGAGGATCGCAGGCGTGTTAGACATACACATTCTGAGTCACAATAAGCAAGACTTTAAAGCGACTCACCGTTCCTAGTGTGTTTGGGCGTGAGTCCGTTGATCCTCATGAGGTTGAGCAGCAGCATGTCCGTGTGCGCGGCGGTGGAGTGCTGCGGGTCGTAGTCGAGGCGGGGGCGCGCGGCGGGGGGCGGCGCCGTGCCGTCGGTGCCGGCGGGCGTCACGTCGCGCCGCGCCACCGCGCACACCAGCCGCCGCAGGATATCCGCCCCGCTTCCGCCCCCACTTCCACTTCCGCTTCCGCTTCCACTTCCGCTCCCGCTCCCGCCGCCGCTCGCCGCCTCTATGTCGTTCTCGCCTGCGATCGGAAACGTTGTCACCTTTGGTATTGTGCGGGCACGGTAAAACAGAGTGAAGCTACTTACTGATTGGATACTTGTTAATATAGTCTTATGTGAGTTATGTTTGTTTCGTAAATTGTTGGTCGCGCAACGAGATCCATCTTGAACACTACAATAATATTTCTAAGTCTTTGTTATTTTAATCTCGGCCTGTGAAGCATATCTACTCTTATACATGAGTACTTCTAAATTCGGAAACTATGATAGAGTATGAGAGATTGGGTTGCGCAACCTATAGATTAATATTTCATCATAATATAAGGAACTCGTATATATGTAAATACCAATAAATTAAGTGATAATTTAAATAAATATTTATATATTAATTAAAAACTTAGATATGACACTTCTTTATTATACGAAATCATTAATTCAATAGTATCAGATGAATCTGGGATATATTCGTTATTGGTAGAAATTTGATTTTTTATTAATCATTTAGAAATAATTTACTTGCATTATCCTATATATTTATTTTTCAACATTTCAGGAGCTGCAAGGGTGACCATTAAAACGAAAACTTATAAATTAAAGTGAGTACGTCTGTCGCAATGCTTTGCTTTGACAATGATATCACCACCATACTAATAATATTTTTTTGGTATTTCAACAATAAATGTACGCAATAAAATCATCTCAATGTGTACTGTAAGTAATAATCATAGTTAATATAGTAAATTATTTTTATAAATCAGTGCAAATTTTGACGACTCACGAATAACCGTATTCTATGTCGAATCGTTCCATAACTACCAACACTTATGGGGAACATACAAGGTAGAACATTCGTGAGATATCAATACTCGCGCGCACCACCCTCGGGATGGGTTTATATTATAAGATATGAGCGTATTATACACCGTGGCATTTATATCGTATTACAACCGCGGCCCAGTGAACGTACCCGATAATTACGAACTCAAATGCTTGTTATTAGATAACAGTCCACGTGGACCGTGTTAGAATTGACTGACGACATTTCTATTGTACAAGTAATAAATAAGAGAGTTTTACGAAACTTGATAAAAGAAAAATCTTGTTTTTTTTTTCTAATTTGTATATAACATCTTTCCCCGCATTTATTGATATTTCATACGTAGTTCACACAGCAGCGGCCTCACAAAACGCAGTTCTACTGAAAAATGCAACTACAAGTGGCAACTACGTAGTTGGATTAAATATTTAATAAATTTAAGGGATTCTAATATCAGATGAGATCGGATATATTACGTTGGAAGGGCCGCCGTTGTAAGACGATAGAAAAGTCACCTTGTATATAGTATGAACAGATTATATAATGTACGGCGTATGATACATAGAGTGTCGGATGTTAGTCGATGTGATGCGTGTGATGCGCGCAACTGTGATCCTGGTCGCGGGAGTAGGGGCGCGGGCGGCGCGCGCGGCGGTACACGCAGTAGCCGCGCGCCGCCGGCCGCCCGCCGCCGTCCGCCTCCGCCTCCTCCTCCCCCTCCTCGTCCCTCTCCGCCTCCCCCTCCACCTCCCCCTCCACCTCCCCCTCGCCACCGTCGAGCCCGCGCCACGAGCGCGACTCGCTAGCCGACGAACCCTCTACGAAGAGAGGGCGGGTGTTAGGGAAGGGAAGGAATAGGGATTAGGATTAGCGTCGATCCGTGGCCCGATAGATCGGATCCGTCGTCGGCCCGACGGAATAAGATGCGAGAGATTCGTATAGAAACCGCTGCGAGTGTTTATGTTGCCGTAGAGCCGTATTCCTCTCAGTTGGAGTGACGGATCCGGCCGAATCGGATCGTGTTTCAACGCTATTATAGTGTTAAGGGTAAAGGTAAACGTCCCAATGGTTTTTTACTATTACGAGGAACGAATGAATGCGGATGTGATATGCAGAAAGCCCGAATAAGCTGGTAGAAGTGATTGGCAATTGATTCTACATCTCCAAGACGAGACCCTCTGCTATTATAATCTGCAGACTGATGCAGGTAGTATTTTAGAGATAAGGCATGTATTCCGGCCGCCATCGCGACTACGATTCGCAAACAGCTGCGATACAGGAGATAATATTAAATTATTATTATTTGTTTAATGTCAGCCTCATTTGCAGAGTGATTACGTAATTCGATGGCAGATATATTTAAATCACATTATATTAAAATAGCAGTCAAAATGTATCCTACATGGTTTGTAGTTTGAAACGAAACTGTTTGCAATTAAAGTTATATAATCGCCTGGCTAAGGTCATTCGTATATCTTCGTTTACGAAATTATGGAATATGTATAATATAATGACATGATGAGGTATGGCTGATGATGCACCTCATAGATAGAACGATATTCTGATGTGATTAGTACGTGGGAATAACATTCATTTATGAGATCTTTGACGATTTAAACCCCGAACGAACTGAAAAATACTACACCAGAGTTGACAACCAACTCCCACAAGCAAACAAAGTACGTGATTTTGGTGAATCAGAATCAGAATTTTTTATTAATGTAAACCAATAGGTACAGGCACTTATGAACCGTCAGTAAAACATAAATAATGATAATAGTATCTCTACCCATTCGGAATGCATTTCCAATGGAGAAGAATGGGCAATAAACTCCATGGTTGCTTTTGTCCAATAAGGATTTACATTTTCGTCATTCGAGACCAGGATGACGTAAAAACGGCATCAGAATAAGGACGACGTACGACATCTGAATTCAAGCCAATACATGAAACTTTACACAGAAATGCGTGTACAACTTTGATTCCGCCGCCGCAGACTGATGCCACTTCATATGTTAGCAAATCTAGAAAATAGCTTTGTTGGCAAGCACTTGCGAAACGCAACTGCGATGCCGGCCGGAGGACATAAAGCACAAATTCGCATGACAAAAGACAAATGCCACATATCCCAAGATCCTTATTAATATCAATACGTCAGAGATAATATAACCGGATGCATAATACCTTAAATACTGCGATTCCTTTATCGATTTTTTTTTTGTGCCTATAATCGAAACGGATGCAGAGTTACCATAAACCATATCATACAGAGTGTATCAGAAGTCCGAAATAATACTTTGGGTAGATATACGGTAGCTTATATGTGGATGCTTACTGAAGACAGTTTATACTTAACTATTATAGTTTCTGAGTTATAGACCTTTGAATATTAGTCACAGGTATCGTGATCTGGCCTTTGGGTACATCCATTAACCTATTCAGCAGTGTAAACTACACATATGAGGGCGACTACTTTTCTCTATTTGAATTCACGTCTTTTATTTCTTGCACCCACTTAGTTTGTTTTTTTTCCTCTCTCTACATCACTCTAAGGTTGGCTGGTAGGAAAATACCCACGGAATTAAGCTTACCTTTGTACATTTTTTTACTTATGTAGAATTGTGCAAATAAATATAAATAAATTCACATAACAGAAAATGCAAATTTTACATAGCACTCGAGATATTACGAGTTACAGAAATTGACTACGAAAAAAAAGTTGGAAAAACATGGTCGAATTTAGATCAATTTTTATACCATTCGGTTGTATACCCGATACTGTTGCAAACGTCAAAGTATTATTTTGAACTTCTGGAACATTCTGCATTTAGACTAATCCATGTAACGATTGAGACAAATCATTAACAATTAGGAAGTTGCTTCTACGCTATGTATCCGATTAATTATGCATCATCAATAAACAATAACATTAAGAAACCGATTCCATAACCAAAAAAGTATTTTACGCAAACATGTATCCGATTATACGATATTTGGTTATAAGCGACATAGACGTTAGACAAGGAATGTAAACAGGATTGTATGGTGATTACCTGACATGGTTTCTTCGTCCACGTCATTCTCCTCGACGGAGTTCTCATCGGCGTGGCTCGGGTTGTTCTCGTCCGCGAATACTTCGGGCTCGCTGAACATTAGATCCTAGAACAACAAAATTAATGGTAAAAAAAAACTTTTTAACAACAAGCTGTTATTTAATTGCCCCTAGTTTTCGTGTTCTCCTCAGCAAGCCCTTTCATTTGATACCCATACATAGTGCAGAAAAAATAACTATTCCGCCATCTTGAATGATCCGCCATATTGGAATTAGAATGACGTCTCATAGCCTAAGCATGGATTGTCATCCAAAGTAAGCGTGTATACCAAATTTCAGCTCAATCGGTTAGAGATAACTGAATTAAGATTAAGATTCCACCCGGACATACATTGCAAGTTAATATAAAGCTTGTAATAAAAAAAGCTGTGAAACAAATTTAAATTTATTGTAACATTCGCAATTCACCTTGTGGTATAATGACTGCTTGAAGATGTATGCCGATTACCAGTCGGAGTTGCAAGAAAACTATGGCAAAATAATTACAAGCGAATGGTAATGAAACTCGCTCTTAAACTCTATATTATTTAACTTAACAATAAGTTTACAAGACTCTTTGTTACTGATATTATGCCGTTGCAGAAGTATCGTAGAAAGATCAATATATGAAGTAACTCCCTATCTATTTAGTCTTGCTACAACACATAAAACAGCTTGACTGATATGTTTCTTTTCGTTCGCTCTAACTACAAGAGTCGTTTAAAAACAATAAAGTTACTACAAACAATAAAGTTATTACAATACTAAAAGCCGCGCTGCACGGATAAAGCTGATGAGAAATATTTTCCAATACCAAATGAACTCTGTGTCAATATGAATAAAGATTACATTTCTGTCGTAAGAGCCACGCCCCCACGCTTCAATATTCGCTCGCGCTGTCAGTCTCATTTCGTTGTAGAATGAACTTTGTTTATCTGTCAATACAGTTTGTTTTGCTATGCGAAAAATTTGACGCACGAGGGTTGACGTATACTCACGCCGGTGTCGCTGCTGGATTCAGACGCGCGTGCGGCGTGCGCGACGTGCGCGGCGTGCGCGGCGTGCGCAGCATGCGCGGTGTAGGCGGCGTGCGCGGCGTTGAGCGCGGCGTAGGGCGGCGGGCCCAGCATGACCAGGCCGCGCCCGCCGCCCGCGTACAGCTCGGGGGAGGATATGGACGAGCACAGCACCACGTTGGCGCTCATCGGACTGGCCTCCGTCACCGGATTGCTCGATACCGCTGCACCAGACATATTAAAGCTATTTTTTTTGACTCGATGGGGATCAGCACCACAGTTGTACAGGGTGTATCAGAAGTTCGAGATAATACTCTGGGTACATATACGGTAGCTCATATTATGTGGATGCTTAGTGTAGAAAGTTTATACCTAACTATTATACTTTCTGAGTTATAGATCTTTGAATATTTGTCACTGGTATCGTTTTCTGGCCTTTGGTTCTTGTTTTGTATACCCAATACTAATGCAAACGTCAAAGTATTATTTCGGACTTCTGAAACACCCTGTATATAAATAAATCATCACGCCTGCATTCCCTCTCTCTCTGTATTCGTTGATATATTTTAGTATCAATGCAATAGTACTGAAGACTGAATTCAATTGTATCTACAAGTGAAAATATACATTTGTTGTTCGACTACTATAATACAACGTAAATTTAGTCATTTTTTCGTAATGTTTCCTCGCCAAGGGTGTACGTGAGACTGAAGCATTGAAACAACTACTTAGCCAAAGAAATGTTGGCTCGAAGCAAGTAAGAATGTTGTCGAGTTACCGGTGAGCGTGGAGTCCTTGGCGGGCACGTGCTCGGCGATATCGGGTCTCGGCTTGTTGGCGAGCTTGCTGGGCGCGCGGCTGGGCGCGTTGGCGGCGCTCAGCAGCGTGTGCAGGCTCACCAGCGCCATGTTGTCCGCGCCGGACACGTGCAGCGAGTTCGATGACCTGTTCGGTGGGTAAAGACAAACGTTACGGCGCGTTACATGGGGGGAGGGGAGGGAGGGGTAATGTAATACTTGAACACTCCCTAATAGCGAGTACGTACCGCGAGGTGGATGGAAGGTTGTACCGCGCGTCGAGCGGCGGGTAGTCGCCATATCCGTACGCGCCTTGGCTTGACACGTCGTTGTTGCGGGTCGGGTCCGCGAATATCGCCGTGCTCAGAAGACCTACGGGCAACGATCACGATTTTATCATCTGTACAAACATCCTAGCCGCCAACGTTGCTACATCGACGAAATACTTCAGCACAACAGATTTAAGCATGTCATTTACGGCGCTGTGACAGCGTTGACGGATATTATGGATGACGGGTAATACGTATATGGCATTTTGCTTACGATTTTTTTTAGAACCCACGTCAATTAATCCTCGACATATTATGTTTGGTTGGGTTCTATAAAAATGTACGTAAGCAAAGCTCCCATTAGATGTTCAAACTCGTAAGTCATCTCACAAAAACCAGTTTGGATTTGTTTTATAGGCAACAAGCGAAAAGACGTGCACAAACTTTATGCATTTTTTACATATATACTCTCGCATTTTACAGGCAAACCCATATACGAACAGAAGGCACATAAAGCCATAGACAGACTGTGGAAAATAAGGCACAGAACATCAGACCTGATGGGTAACATACACTCTGGTGATTGGGTGCGTAAGGACTCCGGCGTGGGTGCCGACATCGATTCTTACTATGAGTACTGCTTGAAAGCGAACATCTTGCTCGTCGACGAGAAGTACCTGGCCAGGTTTAATAGACACTACAACGCGGTCATGAAGTACATAAGCAGGGGTCAACACAAATAGATTTAATTCCCTTGATCAATCCACTCGCGGCATGGACGACATTTCATTGAAAATTGTGCTTCTTGTACGAGTTATTAGAGTTCGTTTTGGGTAATGAAAACATACCTGTGTTACCCAACCTTTGTCCGCTCATGATGCCATTGGGGTTATTGAACTTCCACTGGTTGCCGAATACTATGGATTCGCTGAGGCTGTTACCGTCGACGGGGTTGTTCTGCGTCGGCTTATCGGCGTTGTTGACCCCGCCGGCGTTGGTCGGCGATGTGTTTGGTGTGTTCTGACCGCCGCGAGTTGCAGCTATCGAGTTGCGCGACATCTCCAGTGTTAGTCGCTGTGAGAATATAATTATTAAACTGTAAAATTTGTTGCTTAATGTATCTTAACATTTTTTATTTATACAAAATGATTGTAAATGGGTATACTAACCCTTAAAATATAAGTTAGGTTAGAAATATTTTATCATCCTTTTTTGATGTGACGAAAATTCGGTGAAACACAGGTCTAGAATCAACTGTTACTTATAAACTATCTTTGATGTCAATATAACCATAGGTTTGTCTTTACATCAAAGGGAGTTTAAAAGCTCCTTCTGCTGTCAGAAGGTACAAGCGACATAACTGACCATTACTAGGCTTGTTGTTGCAAGTATAGAAAAAAAATAGGAGTGGAAGCATAATTAAATTATCGATATCGATATTATGTCTTCATAAAATGTTTTAATATGCTGTACATGACGAAAAGTTAGAGGCTTGTTATACCCATTGTGTATCACATCGTATTTCGTGGTCAATTATCGTCGGGGGACACGAAAAACTCATAAAAAAATGGAGTAATTTGAATTTTAATAGTTTTTTGATGTGATTCAGCGATTATTGCTTCTTGGAATTCTGTAAAGTAATGCACTTATGGATATGATGACATTTTCCTGGGAAAGTTGTTGATATTTCAAGAAACTTAGTGTAAAAAACCTCTTTACAATTTTTTATACCTACTTAGTTAGTTTTCCTGTCACAATGTACCACACTAAGATCGACAAACAGCTGGAAATTATAATGCAATATACCTCTTTGAGATCATTGATCTGCAGAACGTGCTGATTCTGCATCGTGATGAGCTGGTTGATGTACCACTGCTGGTCGCGACACCGCTGGTAGAAAGTCGGCGGACGCACTTGGAACCTTACACAAAAGAATTTACGACCTCAAAGGCAGAAATAAATATGTTGCCAGACAACACACAATCATTTTATGATCCCAAACTAAGCAAAGCTTGTACTATGGGTACAATGGACTGGTTGGCGATCCCAGTTATCGGCTATTTCCGAAATTTGCCGCTATTGGGAATCAAATCCGCTACCAACCGGTTCAGCGATTCAAGCGGCCTACGCTTACCTACTAAGCTATCGTCAAAGAAATGACATTATGAGCAACGAGTTATCATATCAAAGAGCGAGATTTTCCCAAAAAAATTTCACGCTTACAAATTTTGTTGCCACTTTGACGGCTGTGACATTATTGCGACTCCCTCATATTGAGGGGGAATATGTCCGGTATAATGGCAATAGGCTATTACGTTGGGACCAAAATACATGGGCGAAGGGTGGGTACATCCAGTGCACGTCCGTCTACCCTTACTTGTCGTGACAATGTATTATTATTAGAGATGAAACGGATAGTTGTTTGGCTACCGGATAGTGGTTTGGCTTTTGGATACCGGATATCCGGCACGCTACCAGGCCGGAGCGCCGGATATCCGGCCCTTTATCGCGTTACATAACACTGTGCGATTAAAAAAAAGATACGGTGTGGTATGACTGGCCTTGTGTAAAATAATGAGAATTTTTTGAATTTTTCGATCCGGTATCCGGCTGGATAGTGAAAACAAGGCCGGATAGGCCGGATACCGGACGGTTACCGGATATCCGTTTCATCTCAAATAATTATGTTCTTAGTGCTCAGCTGTTCTTTAAGTAGCGTACCTGAGTATGAGCGTATCAGTCTCCGGGTCCAGGTACCCCTCGCTGGCGAGCAGGTCGAGCCGGAAGAAGCGGTTGTATCCCCAACACTCGCCCACTTCGAAGTCGGACGCGAACTCGCGGACTATGTTCTTGGACGGGTCGCGAGACACTTGGTGCAGCATCTCGACCCGATACTCGTATCTATTTATAGATTATACAAGTATAAAGCCTCTAAAGCGCATACCAAAATGAACTGTATTGACTCAAAGAAAAAGCTCAATTTTCAACTAAATATCATCGATGACGCGATTGGATTTTGACACTTGATTGCGTGGATATTACTACAGAAATTTAATCTTTAAGTCGGAGGTCGAAATAGATTCTATGGTCAAAAATACTGATGTTACTGACTTTACTGACCTAACTTTAAAAGGAAACCCCATAATTTACGAAACTTTAAATGCATCTCCAAATCCCTAACAGATATTTTATAGCAAAAAAGTGTCCTATATTCACTACAAATTCTGTGTCAATATGGCTCTGTGTCGGTAAATATCACCATAAGGCGTCGCGACGCTCACTATACGGGGCGTCGCGACGATCGCTACACGGCGTTGTTAAACTAACTATACGGCGTCGCGACTATCGATTCACAGCATCGCGGCGCCCATGATAAGGCATCTCGACGCTCAAAGCAAGGCGTCGCGACGCTCAGTATATAATTTTTTTTTTAAGGACTTTCGCTGTTGGCCTTGAGGTGGACTTTACAGCTTTATAGCGACGCGACGTTGTATAGAGAGCATCGCGACGCTCACTATAAGGCGTCGCGGCGCTCATTATAAGGCGTCGCGAGGCTCACTATACGGCGTCGCGACGCTCACTATAAAGCGACGGGATGCTCACCATAAGGCGTCGCGACGCTTAACATAAGGCATCGCGAAGCTCACTGTACGGCTCATTATAAGGCGTCGCGGGTGGACATGTTTTTTAAACATTTTGGGATAAATAAATATAGCCGAAGTTACTCAGTGAGCTTTCTAATGGCAAAATAATTTTTGAAATCGGTCCAGTAGTTTAATGTTTATTTTTTACAAACAAAAATACAAATGTATCCTGTTTACAATATTAGTATTATATAAACTTATGTATTCTTCTAGCGCAACTTAAAACAATATCATTATAAATGATCCCTTATAAATTAATTCGGCAAAAATTCATTGTATTGCAATAGTAAGCTTATTATAGTTAAGCCTGCCGCACACTAGGGCGTCCAAATTCTCGCATCAAAATATTTGTCAATATTAAAACGGACTCTGTGTCCGGAATATACAAAAATATTGAATTTATGTAGTAAATGCCACGCTCCCACGCATTAAAATTCCCACGCGTTGTCCATGTCACTACGTTCAATAACTATCTTTTTGTACTATGCGATCCAAATAAGAATAGGAATGTCGATAAGCTCTATCTGTCAAATGTCACATGAAAAGTATGGTTTGCAAAAAACTTATTTGCATATCAATAATAATAGTACCTACATCAAATATAAATAAAAAGGTTACATTAGTAGTAAATTGTCTTAATAGAATATTTAATTATTTAAAGTCATAATTCGTTTTTTCACGTCACTATATGGCGCATAGTCAATCCTATTCTCATTTGAATCGCATAGTATGAGTCAATACAGTTCGTTTTGGTATAGCAAACATTTTGCCGCGCGGTATTTGACGCCTCAGGTTGCGGGCTTTATGTTTGTTCCGGTAATAGTCACCTACATTTTTAGTACTAATCATGCATAATAATATTATGTTGAAAACCAGCTTTGTGAGCGGACAGGCTTCACATGACCGCGTACCGCGACAAAAGTCACTTCCAAATGTCGAGCAAATGACGACCATACAGTAAAAGGAGAAACCCTATCGACACGGCCCTGCGGCAATTTTTTGACGTTTATCTGACATCCGTCATTGTAGTTGCCGGATAATGTAAGACATACAATACAAACAAGCTGCGTATTTATTAAAGGTTTACAGTAAAAATGGTATTAAAACGCTATAAAACGTATGTAGGTACTTTAATAAATACGCAGCTTGTTTATATTTCTTGACACTTAAGGCTAGGCGCGCACTAGGCAGCCATGGCTGCACAGCCAGGCTGCGGCAGCCAGTCGAACATATGACGTTGTATGGGAGCCCGCGCACAAGGTAGCCATGAAATGTTCGAAAATTCTGGCTTCCGCAGCCTGGCTGCCTAGTGCGCGCCTAGCCTTAGGTACTTAATAGATCCGGCAACTACCATGGCGGATGGAAGGTCGGAGTCGATATGGCTTCTCTGTTTACTCAACGATGACGACGAATCGATTATATCTACTAGACATAGCTCGTCATTTACTTGACAAATCTGACAGAAGAGTTAAATAAATATCGCCAGACGACCCATACCCATCGTCCGAACGCAAACTAAGCAAAGCTTGTACTATGGGTGCCATACAATTAACTGGGGGCGATTCCATTTACACTCAAGACAAATTTCGAAAAGGCTATTTCCGAAATTTGCCACTGGCGGGAATCGAACCCGCAACCGACCGGTTCAAACTTATGTTACGTTGAGTCGGCAGCAGTGGGGCGTGTGGTGCCAACATGCTAGCAGACGGTACTTGCGACAGTGGCGACATCTACAGCTAATGAGCGGTGGCGCGGTGGCCTTGACTTACCTCTTGCCTACTCTTAACGTAGCGGTGCTTGTAATAACGAAACACTAAGTTATTCGGGAGTTGTACAATCTCTAAATTTAGAGCCAATTTTTCAATCCGCAAACAAAACTGCGAATAGTATCAATTCAATATATTTCTGTCGAGTATTGAAATATCGCCCCTAAATAGTAATTTATAAGTGCTATAAATAGTGTTTGAAAATTGTTTCACAATTACAAAGGAGGCTATACTTTATCCAACGAATTAAGCCTCGGGCTCAAAGGCGCGTGGAAATTGACACGACCTATCTTTTGCCCATACCAAAACGAACTGTATCCCCTAATACATAAAGCTACTTTTTCAACAAACATAATGTAATCGATTACGCGAGCGTATTTTGACGTGGCTATTACTGCAGAAGTTCTATCTTTAAGTAGGTATATTAACACAGATTTCGTAATGGTAACGGCAAAGAAATTAACGAGCGGGTTTTGAATTGGGCCCAGTGCTTTAACCTATCTACGACACAGGTGACTTTCTATTAATTATCAATTGTTTTTTAAGCATCACACTTTGTTTATATGCCAATGTCTAGGAAGACATTAAATATTCATGTTTATAAATTCAATCGTCGTAACAAAGACCCATAGAGTTTCTAAAGTAGGTACCCATAACGACTCTACTCTCCGTATAGCTCTGCGACGATTTTTCCGCAATTGTTGTTATCTCATGTACCTGTAGTATACAGCAACTATATGGGAAAACAACACTGGCGGAGTCAGAAACACTGGAAAAATTTACAGCAGCGCGGGCTTGAAATGCCATCTTCGTTATAAAAAGACCCCATAACTATGTCATCATAAAAAACATATATTTTTTTTATAATTATTTTATGTTTTTAGTCTTGTAATTACCATTTAAAATATCAATTAAATATAAATATACATATAAAAAAAAAGAACTCTAGTTGTAAAGTAAAGTACCAGGCGATCATAACTCACTTGGAGGTCTCCGGCAGGCCGGCGCTGAGCTCGAGGAAGACGGAGAGGTAGTTGCCGCGGACGACGCCGTTCCCGTCGGGGTACACCTTGAGCCGCCAGCACAGCCCGTTGACGTGCAACGGGGCGGAGTACACGGGCGCCGCGGCGTGTTGCAGCTGAGTGAAGTTGGTCAGCGGGAATGTGCTGCTATCGTAGCCCGGCACGATTTCACTGCGGAACACACGAAATAAATATAAATAAATATCGCCAAACAACACATACCCGTCGTATGATCCCAAATTAAGCAAATCTTGTACTATGGGTACCATACAATGGACTAGGGGCGATCCCAGTTCCACCTTGACCAGGGCAAATTCCATTATCATACTATAGTATAGGCTTAGTAGTATTTTCGAGTCCTACTGTCATGCATGAATAAATTAGAAATTTCGTAGCAAAAAGAGGCTACGTATAAAACTCTCTGAAGTCGCAGAAATTTCACATGAAAATTCGTTTTTACGTGTGTAAAAATACTAAAATACTGACTTTACTGAACATTTTCAGAAAAAACTGAATTTTAGTAACCACCGTTTCAAAATCTGATCCACCCCTGACCCTATATCGGTCTTACAATTATGGCAACCCCATCCACACCACATCACAGCCGTTTAGGTCACAAAGCGCGCCGGAGCAACAAACCTACGCCCGAAAGTCATAACCCTACTTCGGCATCAGTTGGGTAAATAAACGGGGAAGATAAATAAAGTCATGCTTAACAATTATTTAACCAATATACGATAGAAATCTCTACTATCAAAATCCATGTCACCAGTTGTTCGGACTTAATAAATCACTTACGTATTCAGTGCGCTTCAAATGAATCTAAACCACGGAACAGATTCCGAATACAAATTAGAATTAATAGTATTCGTAATCCGGTGCGCGCGGTAATGTCAGTGTACTCGAGAAAGTGCATGTTACTACTGACTTATATAAAACTTTGACAAAGTCATACTAGACAGTAAATTGTGACAATACTAATCAACTCCCAAAATTTATGGAACTTATGATCCATTTACAATGTTGCAGAAAACTGATGTACTAAAAATGCCATTTAAATATGTTGGTAGTTGAATATAAACATTTCTGTAAAGGTGTAAATTGGAAATGGGCACGCTTATTAATGTTTCGGGTGATTTATTTTGTAACCGACCATGCGTATAATATTTTAATGTAAATGGTAAAAGGTGATTTCTCTGACTTAAGCGCATTAATTAATGTTTTAGGAGATTTTATTGTGTAATCGGCAATATGTTTAGTGATCTTATGTCAATGGTATAAAGGTGATTTCTCTGACTTGCCTGTGGAAATCGGCCGGTACCGGCGCAGTCACGAAGCTAGCCATCGGCTTCTTGCGAACCTGATGTATCATCTTGGAAAGTTCACCACTCCTCGCTATCAATTCAGATCTGAAATACAAATGTATTTTTTAGGGTTCACAAATGTTAACAAATGTATTTTGGTGCCAATGTAATAGGGGGCGAGCCTATTGTCATTATACCGGACCCATTCTCCCTCAATACGAGGGAGATTTTTGGACTATGGTCCACCACGCTGGCCCAGTGCGGGTTGGTGAACTTCACACGCCTTGCAGGTTTCCTCACGACGTTTTCCTTCACCGTTTCATAGCAAGTGGCAATCTCGGATGAAAATGTGATTCGCACACCCAGAAGTACGAGTCGGGGTTTGAGCCTGCACACTTTGATTGGAAGGCGTGCGTTTGACCACTCGGCTACCACTAATTTAATTTCGAACTTTTTTTAAATTTCGTACTAGACAATACAAAACTTTTTCTTAGGTTTAAAAACTCTAAATAGGTCTACATTAAACTTGAAAATCGGACGATAGCGAATTGACCTTTGGCGGGGAGGTCACAAAGCGATTATGCACCACTTTGGCGGTCAAGAATATATGTTCTAAGAATAATAATTAAAGGAAGCTTGCATACTTAAGATCTTTTTACGATATCATCGCGCCTATATTGCCCAAAGGGATAGGCAGAGTGCACTTGGCCAACGAATTCCCGATTTCTGACAATATTTTTTGATTGGTGTACCTACCTATGTGAACAAAACAAGATCATCAAAAAGCCCCAGGCACAAGGGCGTCAAACTGTTTGGCAATATAAAAACGAACTCTGGGTTAATATACATAAAGAATGAATTTGTGTGGTATAAGCCACGCGACTACACGTTAGAATTAATGGCGAAACAAAACGTGAAATTGGTCGTATTTTTTAAATGACATCTTTCGTTTTTTTTTTCGACATATCTCGAATAGAGATGACGTCGATCTCATTTGAAACGTTGGGTCCAGCACAATTACCTGGTACTGGAATGCAGTTGGTTCTCGATGTCCTGCAGCAGATGCTCGAGCTGCTCGGTCTCCTGCGTGAGGCCGTTCTTCTGGCCCATGAGCGTGAGCAGCTTGGCCTTGAGCGCGGAGTCGAGCCGCGAGATCATCAGCTCCACGGCGTTGCGGATTTCGCGCACGCGCTCGTCTTTAGCCGCGCGCACGGATTCCACATTCCGCTCCTAAATTTACAACCCGATGATGTTAAATCTATTGGTAACAAATTAAACTATACTAAGTGGATTTTTTTGTACAGTCAAACATAGTCCTTTCGTACCTAGGAGTAATCCCCTCTTGCCATCAACATAAGCCCATGTGATAGTGCCAATATTCAAAGTAGTAACAATAACATGATTAAGATGAATTATTGCTACATTATCAACGCAGCTTTGTGATTATATAAATTGTATTTGCTTTCACGCCTCGCACCGGAGGTGAGCTAACTGGGTGAGCGAGGTAACTAGGGTGAGCGAAAATTTTTTTTTTAACCAAATTCGCTCGAGTTATCGATGACATTTCGTTGCAAAATGTACTTCTTCTGTAAGTTAATACAGTTTGTTATGGTAATGGCAAAAAATTGGCCGCACGGGTGATGACTTTCCTGTGAACGAAGATTTGATCAACAAAAAATATGATATACATTTTGACTTTTGACTGAGAAGGCAATTGAAACACATTTTTTGTACGTAATCGCCTGACAGATTACGAAAGATTTTCAAAAAATTCCGAGTACTGCACAAAACACTTTCAACGGAAATTGGTTTTAATAAGACACTTTGTTGTGCAATTTTTGAGATATGTTATTTATCACCAACCGTTACTTTGTTTTTCATAGTGCTAGTGGGAAATACAAACATATTTTTGCCGTCGATTAAATAGTTTATGTGTTCAACAAATACTTGGCTGCTCTTTTATGTCTTGCGCTAGCAAAGTGCTAATACATTATAGCAATAGAGAAATTGAACGATATAATCTATTAAATTATTTACATTTTTATAATATATATTTTAGATCCATAAAATAAAATATCATAAAAAAAATATCTCGCCTGTAGGGAAAATCATTTTCGTACTGAACAACCCTTCAAAAATAAAAAATGCTATAACGGGAAACACATTCAACCGTACACCCAAAGCAACTACTAGCAGCGCTGATTAAAATAAAATAATAACCAACTTTAACTTCGTATAGATAACGTTGAAAATCGAACGACACATTTCAAGGTCCTATCGCATAACTGTATTGCCCTAAATCATGTTAAATAACTGGCGTAATGTTATCTATTCCGGAATCAATTAATTGCATTCGGGAAAATAAAAAAAATATTTTCAATGTTATATGTTATCGTAAAAAAGTTCGCGTAAATACATAGGTCAGTTAACATGAATTACATTGCGTATTGGCGTAGGTCAGGGAGGACGGTACCAAGTGTGCAATTAGTCTGTGCTCAAGAGTCTCATCGTTATGAGCTCCAAAAAAATACACTTAACAAACTTTAAAAATGAATACATCTCTAGAAAAATAGTGAAAGGTGAATGTGAGTAAAGATTAAAAACAACAATTCGGGGCCCATCTCTAAAAGTCATCGATAAAAAATTCAAAAAAATAACTAAATTGTGTTACGTAATTTATTACATAATATAGGTACTACTTAGTAACTAATGCCTACCTAATAGATCTGATAATGATTTGATCTGAGTAAATAATTGGAAGAAAATCTAAACAAGGACTTCGTCATACTTTTTTAGATGTAATACATTTAAATAAATTACACCTCGCATTGTTAGAAGATCTGTTGATTATTTTAGTGTTCATTACTTTATAAATTAATTAACAGTACTCAAAATAAATAAAAAATCATTACTTGCCGTAATTAATATAGAAATGAAAAAAAAAGGAACAAACTCAATAAAAAGTGAATATAATATGAAAAGTTTTTTTAATGTTTTTTTTTTAATTTTGTTTTTTTTTTACTTACTTAACTTATCTTTACTTACACCAAAATAAGAGACCAAATTATCAAGATTTTTTAAACAGGCCACATTTAAGAACTATAATTATGATGTAATCAGAAAATTTTATTCTCACAACCTTTGCTTAGCAATGACATAGTACAAATAAAAATACAAGTTTACAAAGTATTTTGCCAGATCTCTGTTGTGGTATCTGTAAGGACATTTACCACCAGAATAAAATAAAAGTGTCATAGCTTCTTATATACCTACTTATAAAAACTACAGAGGAATTTTAATACGGGTATTCTTTCTCAAAAGTGAACACAGACCCAATTTTAAACTTCAATCTTCAACAAATATACATCCCTCCAGGTAAGATTGCCAGTGGTGGATCCGCTATTATCACATACGGGATACAGATCACGTGAGCGGGACCGAACGCTTACATAACGCAACGTTACGCAATACCTAGCGTATACGACCATTAGGGGAAAAAATGGCTACCTTCAAATAAAAAGATTCGATTGTGCACATGTAGGGGTGGTTGTGAAAATAAACTCACCACATCCTGAACAAGACTGATCAGCTCCATAAGTCTGCGTCTCAGCTGCGACACCTCATCCTTGATCTGGGTGACATGTTGTTCGTATACTTCCTCCAACGGCTTGAAGGTGTGCCCCGAGTGGGTGCCGCCCCACAGTGCACACTGGTGGCAGATGCAACGCCGACACGTCCAGCAGTACACGGTGAGCTTCTCCTGGTGAGTCGGACACCTGCCAATACCACTTTATGTGTATTTAATATATTCCGATGGTGCTTCCGGACCTAGATGTCAAAAAAAAAACATGTGAGTATACTTCTCTGGCGTTATGGAGTATACTGGCAATACTCACTTCTTTTAACATTGGGACTAAAGATACATCAGCGAAATATAGGTGAGCTGTACTGCCAGCCCATGCAGGGACTACAGGTGTGATGATGGATAAGTAAATAGGATAGATATAGAATTGAAAGTGTAATTTGTAATAGATATTTCTAATCTGTGCTATACAATTAGGAAAGTGTGGATATGAATCTCTTTTTGCCTTCTAAAATAATTTGACTTGACTAATCAAGTCATGAGTTTAATGACAATAGGCACTTAGAATAGCAGTGGTAGCCGAGTGGTCGGACGCACGCCTTGCAAATCAAAGTGTGCAGGTTCAAACCCCGGCTCGCACCTCTGGGTTTATGTGCGAATCTCATTTTCATCCTTGATTACCACTTGCTATGAAACGGTGAAGGAAAACATCGTGAGGAAACCTGCACGTCTATAGAAAGGCGTGTGAAGTTCACCAACCCGCACTGGGCCCGCGTGGTGGACTATAGCCCAAAAAATCTCCCTCGTATTGAGGGAGAATATGCCCGGTATAATGGCAATAGGCTCGCCCCCTATTACATTGGGACCAAAACACATCGGCGAAGTATGGGCGCACTACAGTGCACCTATGCCTACCCCTTTGGGGAATACAGGTGTGATGATGTATATATACTTGCTCCATTATATGACTGCAGATATGAGTATGATGTGATCTTTCGTCATTTATATCAATGCAAGCAAATTTATGTTTTATTTCGACTTTCTAAAGTATATTATTGCAGTTTGAATTAAAGTTAGTTACCATCCAATCAAAAGTGCTAGACTAATAATCTGAATTTTTAACCGACTTCCAAAAAGGAGGAGGTTACTCAATACGACCATATATGTTTTTTTTTATTGTTTTAAGTTGTTCATTAGCAATTTGCACCTAATACTGCTTGCTCGTTGCCTGTCTTAATGGAGTACATGGTTCTATCATAACTTTAAGTCACTATTACTCTACTACTAGTGGTAGAGATACTATTATTATTATTTATTGACGATTCATAAGTGCCTGTATTGACTAACATGAATAAAAAAAGTCTATGCCTTAATAGCTCATAATTTGCCTTACTTCTTATCATTATTTGGGGTTAGTGCAGTGTGTCTTTTTCTTACATTCATCTCACTTTTCCATCATACTGATATCCACTGCGATCTCATTCATATCTCTTTATACACACTCTACCCATCTTTTCTTGGGTCTTCCTCTCACTTTGTATCCATACACAATCATACTCATAATTCTTTTTATCCAACTTCAAAAAGGAGGAGGTTTTCAATTCGACCCATATGTTTTTTTTAATGTATGTGGTGAGGGGGGAGGGTGATTTTTTTTTGGCTGTAAATTTTTACTTTTTTAGGGCCGCTTTGGCTTTGTTTAAAGGTGATAATATTTGCATATTTTCAATGATTATTGACACTAAAAATCATGAAAAAAAGTATTTTTTAACAAAAACCAATAGGTGCCAATCTACGTCAGACTAGGCTAGACATATACACACATGGCACTGACTCCAAATGTAATGAATTATTATTTATAGCTTTTTAGTGCACCTAGGTTTTTGAAGTCGGTTTTTGTTTTTTGTTAAAAATATTTTTTTTTCACATGCTTTTCATCTCTTCTCATCAAATGCCCAAACCATCTAATATCCCTTTCTTATTTTGCTCTGTTATCGGTGCAACTTTATACTACCTCTGATGTACACATTCCTCACCTTATCCATTCACATCACTCCACACATCCATCTCTACATTAGCAGCTCGGCAAAGTGGAGACATTTCTAATCATGTATTACCCACCCAGCACTACGAGCCATACATAATGACTTATTAACCCGACTGTCTAGGATAGATATTTGTAGTTAATAAAGAAGTAGGTGTCCTAGACTATTTCCAGTTTATTGCAATAATTGTCCATAGTTACTTAATGCAAACACAGAGCATTATTCTATGTGTTGTTTTTATACTATGGGTCAATTTGAGAACATTCTCCTTTTTATAAGTCGTTAGAAACAGTTCATTGTACATTAAAGGTGTATTTTACCGTTATTCCTAATTAGCATCTGCATAATAATCACCTATCTTTAAAGCTCTCTCTCTGGCTAGCAGAGTTGCTCTGTTGCATGGTCTCAATCTGCTGGGTGACCTCCTCCACCCAGCGACAGTTGACCAGCTCGTGAAGGTGCAGGGCGGCCCGGCAGTGCGGGCACTGCGACCGCTGCTCCGTCAGCCATCGCCGCACACAAGCATAGCAACACAACTTCGAGCAATGCGGACATAGGTGAGCATCCACCAGCTTTTCCATACAGATGAAACATCGGAACACCTCCGCCAGCGTCTGCAACCATCATCCCATTCAATAATTCCATCGACTCAACATAACTGTCAAAAAATCTAGGCCATATCGATTTACCTCGACGATTTGCTCCTCGCCATTTCCATTCGCTTTGTCGCCTCGCGAGGCCATATTTAAGGTTTGCTTTTCTTACTACGGGACCGACGAGTTATTCACCATAATTTAGACTTTTTGGATTGTTCTAAAATACCAATTGAACATGTTTCGCAATGCGAGCGTCAATACACGAATCCACTTCCGCGTTTGAATATCAATCTAATCAAAATAAAAACAAAAAAATGGTGCTAACGTGTTATTGTTCAAATTTCCCCACAAATACAAAAGTTTTTCTAATCAATCTTATTTTAAATTATTTAAGTTGAACTGCTTTCATCAAAAATTTAGTTATAAGAACGTTTGTTTTTTAAAATTATATAATAAAATATTTATTTATAATAGCTGGTCTATTGTGCTATTTTCTATCTGCAATATTTCGCATAAAATCCTCGTAAACCGGGGAAATTTATTAGTGAGTAACATTAAACATTCCAATGTTGCCAGACATAAGAAAGTATTACTTTTTTTATTTTAGCTCTTGCTCGTTGCAAAAAGCCAAGTAATTTAATTAAATCAACATTGCGTATTATAGCACATCCTACAATTCCTTTGTACAATCACGTATTTAGTGAGCCGATAAAAGTATGATAAACTTATTTGAACAATAATAATATAATTATTATCTTTTAGTCGTAGTATTTTTGTCGAACTTACTCTAATCAAAAAGTAAAACAACACATATTTAATATTTAAAAATTAGATAGCATTCGAGTCTGCAAATAACAAGCCATTTTGTTAGTTGTAGCTCTGTATGTCGGTTACTGCATGTACCTACTTAGCTAGTTTAATTGCTCGCTGGTATCATGTCGTGAGACTAATAATGTATGTATTGTTTATAAATTATCGTACATTTCTTCACACAGTTGAGTTAGCAGGCACTGCAAAATTAGATATATTGTCACAGATTATGTCACACCAAGTTGTTCTCTCACTTTCTCAATTAGAAAATAAGGGACCAAATTAAAAAAAAATCTTACTTTTGGCCATAACTCACAACCAGCGATGTTAGGCCTGCAAGTTTACGTAAGTTACAAAAGTGATATTTTTCTTCAGGTGGGTAAATAAATAATTGTACATCTGCTGATAATATTAATACTGCTTAAAGCAACTAAAAATTATATAAACTGAATAATTGTGTACAATGACAATGCGATTTATTTGTTGGGAAGATAATATAATAGTTTATAAAAACAGAAATACATCATCTGTGAAAATTTCAACTCTCTATCATGGTTCATGAGATACAGCCTGGTGACAGCCGGACGAACGGACAGCAAAGTCTTAGTAATAGGGTTACCGTTTTACCCTTCGGTTACGGAACCGGGAACCCTAAAGACTAACGAGTTTTCTGAGCTGCACGGGGGCAGTCGATACTTACTTACTTGCAGGCCATATTCATGTAAATTATCCATTATCTATAAGGGTTGTATTTTGCACGTTCCTACTTATCATAGTTATCAGTACGAACATTTTTCTATGATGGCAATGACCGCTTTGGTCGTAAAGTTACGTCACTCAACTCGTCTGTCAAATGTCGAATCTAACCTCTGAAATGTTTTACAATTATCTTTTATATCACAAATATTCGGCATGGTGATAATTAGATGTACCTTTTAGGGATATTATTCATGACCTAACTACATTTATTTGATAAGTAAGTACAGCTGTCATTAAAAGGGTGATTTATCGAGATTTGTTGATGTTGTTCTTTTAATGCGTTGTAAATAAATCAGGTGATATTTCAAACGTAATGGATTACTTGAGCCAAAATAATCATTTCAAAGTTGTACTTGGTACACACTGTACGTACAAACTAATCTCTGTACTTAATAATTTAATCCAGTTGCACAATGTGATTGAAACATGTTACAACTCTGTTATGTAAAGAATTTATATTTTCATAATATTTTTCAGGATGTTGACGTAGAAATTGGGTATTAATTATCGCGATGTCGTATATTAAGGTGCTACATTGTACCCTTTGCTTAAAACATGGTACAATTATTGGGCTTTCCACCAAATCGGTTCAGCTCAAAGCTGGGGTAAGAGATTTTCATATAAAAATAAAGTGCTTGTCAAGTGTGCTTTACCATTATCATAGTACTAACAATTGAGATAGAAACAAGAATATTCTACTACTATTTATATGATCCTTTCTTTTAAATATACTTACCTATTTAGTAATGTTAATAATTATGTAGTTATATACATAGTAATAACATTTTATTTATTTTCGAATTAAACTAAGATATAAAACAGTATAATAAAAAATTAGTTAAATCTCATACTGACATTTTGTAAAAATATATTAAGTATCTATTTAGAAAAAAAGAAAGAAAAGAAAATATTCCACAGACCCCAATTTTATTACATGATACTAGTGCAATAGTTTTGATATGAATAATTATTTATTCATCAAAATTGATGATATTAAATCAATACTTATGTAAGTATTTATATTTTTTATATGTATGTATATTTTTTTGTATTGTTTCAATTTTATTTAAATAATGGTGCCACTAACAATTTACTTGGTCTTCTGCCTATGTCAAGTATTAAATAGTAATATTAACAATGTTATTTATTTATATATATGTATTGTTGATATTGTTTTTTTTCTTATTTTATACATTTTAAATATAAAATAATACATTTAAAAATATTAACATTATTATTATAAAAAAATAATGATTTTGATAACACATAAAGAAAAAAAATTAGGTACATTATATTTTCTTTAAGTAGGTATATCTCATAACTTGCAATAAAGTCTCAACATTACTTCTTACTATCACACTATAGGTCAGTAATATTAATCTACAATTGCGTTGCTAATTAAGACTATTTATATGACTGTTAATTGTCTTTTCTTATTTTAAGTTGATACCCTCCCAATTTTGTAAAGTAGATATTATCTTTATACAGAATGGTGTGCTATCACAACAGTTGGCCAGGATAACAACATCACATTGTTGGAAAAGCAAATTGCCAATTACAACACAAACAACAGCACCGGTGAAAACAAAAAATGTACAACAGGACACTAGAATGTGGAAAGAGACTCCCTCCCATGACAGGAAAAACAATTTGGGTCAATACTGTATGCTGCTATCCAAGTTTCGATTAACTTGTAAGTGTAAAAATCAGATTTATTTACTTACTAGATGACCTGGGCGAACTTCCTATCACCTCCTATTTTTAATTTTTTTAAACCACCTGTATTAGGCTGAACAAAAAAAACTAAAAAAAATCAAGCTGTTTTTGAGCTTTAGACAGACTAACAAACATCAATTGATTTTTATTTATGAAGATAAACAACAAATAGAAATTTCAATTCATCTTCAAACCACCTAAAATACTGCTGGAAATTGATCATAACTAACTCTAATGAGGGTTGGTCTCTTCGCGGTTTATGTATTGTTCTACTACTACTACAGCCCTTTTTTAACGTCCCACTGCTGAGCACGGGCCTCCCCTCAATGCGAGGGGGATTCAGGCCATAGTCCACCACGCTGGCCCAGTGCGGGTTGGTGAACTTCACACGCCTTTCTATAGACGTGCAGGTTACCTCACGATGTTTTCCTTCACCGTTTCTTAGCAAGTGATAATCTCACATGAAAATGAGATACGCACATGAAACCCAGAGGTGCGAGCCGGGGTTTGAACTTGCGCACTTTGATTGCAAAGCGTGCGTCGACCACTCGGCTACCGCTGCTGTATTGTCCCAACTGAAGACATTCATCGTTGGGAACATAAAAAAGTAAATAAACGCGGTAGAATACGTAAAATAGTTTTATTTCAATGAAGACATTAAATTATATACTTTAATTCTATGATTCTAATTTACACTTTATATAAGCTATGTTTAGGTACGATTGTTCAATCCCCCACACAAAATATTGATTGCTGTCAATTTAATAAATTTCAGTCGTGTTTTTCTAATAAAGGCCTATCTGAAAAATCGACCCATAGAAACGATTTTTCGCCATCCTAAGTGTAAAACAAGAATCTCTTATGAATGTCATAAAGTAACAGATGAGTGAGCTGGGCATCGAAGCTTGTTACCAAGTCTAGCCTTCTCTCTTCTAATAATTAATCTAATCAACAATTTTACGACGCTCAGGGGCCAGATTTCCGTTTGATAGACAAAAGTTGAGAAAAGTTGAGTGATCAATCCTTATTAGAGGTATGTTGAAACAAAAGAAAAAAATACGACATATGACGTTACGTTTCGACATATCTCTAATAGAGATTGATGTCTATCAAACGAAAATCGGAACCCTTGTGCTGCACCGTGTGGTTACGATTGTGAATGCCTTTTTTTTTAAACTAGCCTCTAATAGTGTCCCACTCCTGGCAAAGGCCTCCCCTTTCCTCTTCCACACTTCTCTGTCTTTGGCAACCTCCGGCCACGTTTTTCCCACAAAGGTGTTGAAGGTCGTCTCGCCACCGTCTTCTCGGTCGATCCCAACGGCGGCGGCCAGTACTGGGAATCCAGCTGGTGGTGATATAAGCCCACCTCTGCGGGTCCATGCGCGAGACGTGACCGGCCCACTCCCACTTCAATTTTGCTGTCTTTTTCCCTCGTCCGTGACGCGAGTGATGTCACGCAGGATAGTGTTCCTGATCCGGTCGGTTCCTTAAGCGCCAAAATTGGGATATTGCCTTTTCATAATTTATTCTTGTCTGGGTGTAAATGGGATCTCATGCAGCCCATGGTACACATAGTAGCTATCCATAACTTGCTTTTGGGATCATACGAAAAGTAGTTAGGAGCGAGGCACTAATCCTTAACTGTAAAAATTAGTGGTAGGGATACTATTTTTTTTTTATTAAGTGTCTGTATTGGATTATGTGAAAAAAAAAATTATAATTCTCATTCTAAAAAAAATTCACAAAGCTTTGTCCCTCTCTGTTAGTGACTATGATCAAGTGATCAGAACATGTGATGTGATTCCTTCTCTTTCTGCCTGTAGCTTTAGTAGTGATGACGTCGATGGCGGGGTACGCGCTCGCCCCGGCGCCCTTCGACCTGACCACGTTCGCGATATGCGCCGCGGGCACGGCGCTCACCTCCGCCGCCGCCAACTCCATCAACCAGTACCACGAGGTTCCCTTCGATGCTCAGATGTCGAGGACCAAGAACCGAGTGCTTGTTAAAGGATTATTAGAGTAAGATGATTTATCACCATCAATACATAGTATAAAACAAAGTCGCTTACGGCTGTCTCTATGTACGCTTAAATATTTAAAACTACGTAACAGATTTTGATGCGATTTTTTTTAATCGATAGAGTGATTCAAGAGAAAGGTTTATATGTACATGAGAAACACTGATAATTTTAGGTGGCGCTGCTTTCGTATGTCACTAATTCTAAGGCGGTTCCAAGTTCGCCGGGTCTGCAAGTAGTATACATTCCATATAAGTAGAATATGAATGGTTTTAATTTTGCGAGACTCAACAGCCAGATGGTTGAGTTCCTATTAAAACGAATCGTTAACCCTCAGCCGTGTTATAAGTCGCGCGAGCAATTTTTTACCCATACGAAAACAAACTGTATTAACTGATTGCAAAAGCACATTTTTCAATGAAATGTCATCGATGGGTCACGTGGGATCGCATGGCCTCTACCACAGAAATGAAATATTTATGTAAATTGGCATAGAGTACATTTAAAAAAAAGTTAGTTAATTCCTTCGCCCTTCTAGTTAATCCAAGTTCCTATATAAAGGTTTATTCAATTCACGATCTAATGTCGTCGAGATCTAAGAGACCCGTTTTAGCATCTGTAATTTAAAAAAAACCTTGAAATACAGGATGTATCAGAAGTCCGAAATAATATTTTAAGTACATAGACGGTAGCTAATATGTAGTTGCTTAGTGAAGGTAGACAGTGAGTAACAGATCTTTGAGTATTTGTAAGAAGTATCGCATTGTGCCCTTAGGGTACACCCATTATCCCTTTAAACAGTGTACACATCTGATACACCCTGTATAATATTCTCACATATTATTTGACGCACGAAAATAAATATTGTTTTTATTACAAGCTTTATATTAACTTGCAATGTATGTCCGGGTGGAATCTTGCAACTGAATTTTAAATCAGTTATCTTTAACCGATTGAGCTGAAATTTGGTATACACGATTATTTTGGATGACAATGCATGCTTAGCTATGTCACGTCATTCTTATCCCAATGTGGCGGATCATCCAAAATGGCGGAATAGTTATTTATTCTGCACTACCACAGTATGGGTATCAAATGAAAGGGCTTGCTGAGGAGAACATGAAAACTAAGGGCAATTAGATAAAAGGTTCTTTTTAAATTTATTTTTAACCCATAAAGTTAATAGTTATTTTCGTGATTTCAGATGCAAAGTTACATTCTATTGTTTTAACTGGCTGTCAAAAGCAAAACGGGCCTTTTAGATATCGGCGGCTTGTAATAAAATTTAAAAAAAAACTATGTTAAAGGTCTCTTTGATGCATTTATATTGAAATACGATTATTGTATAAGAAAATATAAAAAAAAACTAAATTGCTATCTCGTTTTTAATTAACCTCCGCACTAAGGAGCGACCTCGGCGTGACATATCAGTGACAATGTGCAATTTGAACACTGATAATGATGTTAAATCAATCACTTAGGTATTGATGTATTAAAAATATGTAAAACTTAGTTATACCTACGCAAATACTTTATCGAATCGAATTGAGATCCGGCTTCTTTTTTTAAATGGATTTTTTAAAGGTTATATTGATCGCGTTGCAACCTACCTTAAAGGGGGTGATCCATTTGTGAGCCGGCGAGCTAACGGCTTAAATCGTTGGCTCGTTGACTCACGTTGGTGATCCATTAGCGTACCAAACTGCCATCTCTCATCATTGGCGAAGTCATGGCGGTTTTTGGCACCGCGGACTTAGAATTTCAAGCATGCACAAAGAGCCAGCGAGCAAGTGCGCCGGTGTTTAAGGCCGCAGACTTTTGAGTACTCCATTAGCGGTGTAGACCTTTGGCTCGCGAGTTCGTTGGCGAACCGGCGGCGGTCTTACTCGCAAATAGATCACCCCCTTTAAGGTAAGCCCGGGAATACTGGGGTGTCTACGCGCGCATCAAACCCTTTACCAAAACCATAACTAACTTTGTATTAATATACCCACATAAAGATTGAATTTCTGTAGTAAAAGCCACGCCCCTACGCCACAAAATTCGCTCGCCCCGTCGTCAATGTCATTTCGTTGAAGAGTGAACTTTTTGTTCGACTCAATAGAGTTCAAGGGGCCAAGTGCGAGTCGGACTCGCTCACGAAGGGTTCCGTACCATTAACTATAAAAACGGCAAAAACATCACGTTTATTGTATGGGAGACCCCCCCCCCCCTACTGCTGTCTAACTATCACGCCCCTTTCAACTGTCTAACTATCACGGTATGTATTTTTTATGAGATACAACCTTTGCGCCCCCCACTTTGAAAATCAATGCTTTAAAGTAAGTAAATATTGCTTGTCTACGCCAGGCCTGTTCATGCGATTGGTTTCGCGTCGGTAGCTGGTGCCACTGGGCTCGGTCTTCTGTACGTAGGCGTCAACCCACTGACAGCCGCGCTGGGAGCCACCAACCTCGTGCTATATACCTCCGTGTATACACCAATGAAGAGGATGTCTATACTTAACACTTGGCTGGGATCTGTGGGTACGTATCATGCGAGATTCAATCTTATTAGAACAGATAGTGACACCATTTTTGTGTGGCATTTCAGTCTGTACAGATTTTTTTAACCGACTTCAAAAAGGAGGTTCTCAATTCGATTTGTATATTTTTTTATGTATGTACACCGATTACGCTGAGATTTATGATCCGATTTACGTGATTCTTCTTTAGTTTGATGCGGAATAGTTGCCATTACATTAGGTCCCAAAAATTTAACATACCTAGTTTGGCACAGTTGTATTTTTTAACCTACTTCATTTATGAACATTTTTTAGGGCTGTTATGAGGTGATAATACTTGCTTTTTTCAACGATTAATGACACTAATTTTTTTTGTAACCGACTTCAAAAACCTAAAAAGCTAAAAATAACATTATAATTCAGTACATTTGGAGTAGGTGCCAATCTACGTCAGACTAGGCAAATACACACATGAATTGGGACCGACTCGACTTGATAGGTTTTTGAAGTCGGTTTTTAAAAATATATGTTTTTTCATTATTCCTCGCTTTGCACATAATGGAGAGAAGTGGAGTATTTTATGACACTTCGATACACTTGCATTCGAGAGCCTACGCTATAAAGCCTGACGCCCACTGGCGCGTCAACAAAACGCGCGACAAATTATTACCAATGCGAACCGTATAAACTCTATGAAGAAGCATATTTTACAACGAAATTTTAGTCGCGTGGTCTCATAGATTTTGCCATTGAAATTCAATCGTTATGTTTATTAACACAGGGTACTTTTAAAATAGTCAATTTAATTCACTCGCCCCAGAGGGCGTTAATCAATACTCCCCCCTCATATATTTCTAGTACCTAACATACGATAGTTTACAAACTCCTACTAAAAATGTCAATCTAAAAGCCTCTTTGGATTGTCAGATCTGCTACATGGCAAGCCTTAAGCCCTATTTACATTACGACTCTAGTGTCGTGAAAGTAGTTTCGTGACATTAGTTTCATCAACAGCGTAAACGTCAAGTTTCATGCATTCATCGATGCATGCATCGATTTCACGACACTAAATTAGTTTCGTGTAGCTCGCGATTGTGATGAAACTAATGTAAACTAGTGTCGCGAAAGCGCCTACGCTGATAGGTCGTATGTTTTTTAGTCGTGGTGTGGACCGTGGTAGTCGAAAAATATATTTTAAAAAAAATGTAACCAACTGAAAAAATATAAGGTTTATCAATCCACCCTCGAATCAACTTTTGAGACAACCTTTACTTAATTTTAAACAATAACAGCTCCGATGTTGGCAGAGCCATGAACACAGACATACTATTGATATTACGACACTATTATTTTCGATGAAACTAGTTTCACAGGTAGTGAAAGTAATGTCGTGAAACTAATTTCATCATGCATGAATCTTAGTGTCGTAATGTAAATTCAGCTTTAGAGTTTCTGATGTAATATAATTGGTCCAGTCGGCGCCATCCCCCCGCTGATGGGGTGGGCGGGCTGCACGGGCGGGCTGGACACGGGCGCGCTCATCCTCGCCGCGATACTGTACTCGTGGCAGTTCCCGCACTTCAACGCACTCTCCTGGAACCTGAGGCCGGACTACTCCCGAGCTGGATACCGAATGATGGCAGTCACTGATCCAGGTAGACTGTCGCTGATCGCCAGACAACACATACTCATCGCATGATCCCTAACTATGCAAAGCTTGTACTATGGGACCGTACAATGGACTTCAGGCGATCTCAGTTTAACCCAGACCAGGGAATATTCTTATAAGGTCATTTCCGAAATTAGGTATTGGCGGGAATCGAATCCGCAACCACCTATACTCCATTTGTTATAACATTAGAAATAAGAGGCTCGTAGAAGCAGGAGTGCAAAACATTTTATTTCAAAACCAAAACAATAACAATGGGAAAACAGTAACAAATAACAACAAAATTACTAAAATTCGGTAATAACAACAAACAAGGCATAGCATTCAGAAGTATTCACATGTGAATGACAATCACAGAACATTGTTTACGTCAATTTGACTGCCAACATAAACCGGCAAAATAAGAAAGATCCTGTTGTCACAACTGATGAAGGGATTAGGTAACATTTTAGATTTGGTAGGATTATAGTGAAACGAAAAACGATCCCGGTATTATTCATCCCCTGCTTATTTAGGTTTTTTCTATCGACACTGTTATTTTAAATTGAAAAAAAATATATATCTAAATGAAAGCCATTTAATTTAATAAGATAAATAGTGAAAATGATTAATTACAGTGAGAATGCTGGTTTAAAAATATCTACACAAATAAATAAAATTGAAGTGTCTGTTTGTAATATCAAAATAGCACCTTTTTACGAATTGCATATGAAAGTATACACGATACCTATAACGAAAATGCAATTTTAAAAATTTTTGTCTGTCTGTCTGTTTGTTTAAGGTAAACTTCCAAACGGCTGAACAGATTTCGACGGGACTTTCACTGGAAGATAGCTAATATTCCAAGGCCTAACTTAGGCTACTTTAATTTTAGAAAAAAGCATTAGGGTTCCGCGGGACATACATAATATCCATATTTCCATGTAATCTCCCTGAAGTCCACGCGGGCGAAGTCGCGGGCACAGCTAATATAATAAATTGGGCGTCAATCGTAACTGTAATATGTTAATTTTTACTTTTGTTACAAAGTGTACATTAAAAAGAACCTTTTTTAACTTCTTTCTAATGCTATAACAAATGGAGTATAGTTCAGTGAACCAAATGGCCTTCAAACCACTAGTCTCTGCAATACTCAAAGTTAACCTAATCGAAAATAATCAGTGGGGTTAGCACGCATGTCAAGACTAGACCTCGGTCACGGATACGCTCGCTCGCTCTCTGTTTTGATTCATACGAGAGAAAGAGATATAACATATTCCGTGACATAGGTGTAGTCTTGGCGTACATGCTACAACTGCACGTTGGTCTAATAAGTACTTTGTTCTCTTGTAATATGGTCGTTTTTCCCACAGCATTGTGCAGGAGAGTGGCATTGAGACACACGGGCGTCATCACCGCCACGTGTCTCGCCTCGCCTTACCTCGAAGTCACGAACATGTGGTTCGCATTGGAATCATTACCGCTTAATATTTATTTTATGTACTTAGGTAAGTGAACAACTCCATGACCGTACAAACAAATCTCTGATTTGATAAGGAGACTAAAGGCACACTAAGCTTTACAATACTAAAACGAACTCTGTGGCAATATGCATAAATATTAAATTTCTGTCGTAAAAGCCAAGGCCGCACGCGGCAAAATTAGCTCGCACTGTCAGTGTCATTTCGTTGTAGAATGAACTTTTTCCATGTGTAAATACAGTTCATTCTGCAATGGCATAATATTACGCGCGAGTTTTGACGCGCCAGTGTGCGGCAGGCCTAATACAAGTATATTTAAGGGGGTTTAAGCTGATTTAATACCGGTGCAATGTTACATATTAGACGTAGTTAAGCTAAAAGGATCCAATCCACAAAATTGACAAAAACGAGTTAAGTATACCGAACGGTTCCTAAAGGAGGCCTTCTCAATCATCGAAACGTGCCGTCCATTAATCAAGTGAGGCTCGAAAGGGGGGAGGGGGATTGGCAAAAATCAGGAAATATCGCAAGGGGGAGGGGGGTCGTGTCGTAAGATATCACGTGTATTTGTTTAAATTTATCGGGTTAAAAATGATGCTGAAAAAACATCACGTGATTAATGGACGGCCCAAAATATAATAGCATTTTTACCAGACTACTATCCCACAAGTAATACATTATCAACATTCAAGCTGCTATATCCTCAAAATTGACTTGTGGATTGGATCCTTTTTGTTTAAGTACGACCCATTGCAAGAGTTTTATATGCAGCTAGATTATATTATCCACCATGCATTCTAAATTGGGACTGTGTAATAATGAAACAGCGATTGCGTAGGTATTGTGACGTCAGTTAGCATTTTGCCAAATGCGTAACTTCGTGTACTTTAATAGGTTTAATTATAGTTACCCCGCTTATCCCTTCGAAGTATACAGCCGTGATGATGTCAGTGTAATATTAGGTTGCATACAAATCGGTACTATATAATAGTTTGTTGCACAGTTATTAGATCTGTGAGGTGCTCTTCCATTTTGGTAGCTCGCAGACTTGTTTGTTCATTGTATTGATTTATATAATATACTAGCTGTGCCCGAGACTTCGCCCGCGTGGACTTTAGGGAGATTACCCGGAAATATGGGTATTATGTTTTTCCCGCCTAAGTTACGTTTAAGTTTAAGTTTCAGCCGTTTAGAAGTTCACCCCAAACAAACAGACAGATAGACAAAAAAATTTAAAATTGCGTTTTCGTTACAGGTATCGTATATACTTTCATACGCATTTGGTAAAAAGGTGTTATTTTGATGTTACAAACAGACACTCCAATTTTATTTATTTGTATAGATTTGTATAGATATATTGGTCTTAGGTCAGGGTGATGTTGAAAGATTTTACGTAAACGCGAGCGTAAAACTCGTGGTTAAGCCATAGTTCCTGTATTTTCCATACAATTCACTATCAGTCAGTGGTATTACTTTTCGTAGTAAGAATTATTTTTTAAAAAAAACTTGTCCAATACTATGGTATCGGAAGAAACGAATTTAACATCTGTTGGGAAATAAAATTAAATGTTGAAATAACATAAGGTCTGGCTCCACCGTTAGTAGGTATTATGCCAGTGACAAATAAATTAATTGCAAAAACAAATTCAATAACAACATCATATTTATTGAATTCGTCCTTGCTTCTCATTTCTTAAAATTGACTGAATACGCGCTAGTCGCAAGCTATTTGTCATCCATAAAAGCCAAAGAAGCAATAAAATTAAATGGATGTCACCACAAAATGATTTGTTTTGGAAATAGGCACCATTAAAACATTCGGTATTTATTATTTCTGATTAGTTTCTTAGCTACAGCTAGTTATCAAAACAGTTATCTTTTTATGCGACGACGTGGCGGTCAATTGCTTATTCCAGTTAGCTTCTAATCCAAATGATTGTCTTGTTTTCGAACAAAATGAACACTAATCAAACGCTATGATAACCTTTTTTCCTTTTTTTTAGGCAAGTTCACAAGTTATCTGCCGTATGATGGGAGACGCAAATGTTTACGTAACATGCGTCGCGTTATCATTACATGCGAATTTAATTACGAAATACACGATAAAATTAATTGCAAATCTATATAGTAGCTTGAATGCAGAATTCAGGGGATATGGAGTAAAATTGGTTCATAATCGTTTTACTTATTAATTACTAGCTTCTATCCGCGACTTCGTCCGCGCAGACTTCTATGATTTAATATCGCTAAATCTGATGTGTAAACAATAATACTGTAAAAGTTTCATCAAAATCCGTTCAGTAGTTTTTGCGTGAAAGAGTAACAAACATTCTTCCATCCATACATCTTTTATAATATTACTAGGATTTCCATTTTTATAGTTTTACATAAATTTAAAGTTCTTTTATACTTTAGCCTCGTGTGTCGTATCTCATCTCTCTTTCTAACTCTTCTCTCTCACTCACTCACCTTTCCCTTCGTTACATTCCACTCAAATCTCGTGATGACTTAGTCTGAAACCACAAAAATTGTATATTTTCTAGCTTTGTTATTGTACTGTTTGCAATGATTTAACGTTTCGATAAATACATCATCACGACTGTATTCCCCATGGGAGTACGCAGAGGTGCCATAGTCCAACATTCTGTACCAAAGCAATTTGGTATAGTAATTTTTTTAGTTTTATTACCTCATTGGAGTTAATATCATTTTTTTTTTCAGCATGGCAATTCTACCAGAAATCGGATAGTAATAGCTCAAGAAAACTATTTAGATTTTCACTAGTGCACCTTCCGGCCCTCATGCTGCTGATGCTAGTCAATAAGAAGTATTGGGCGTCCGCCGAAACGCAGGAACAGGAGACGATCAAAACCCACGAGGTGAAGATACCAGATTCCAAGAGAATAACAGTGATCCCGCGCCGGCCGGTCGTGGCCGCCCAGGAGTCAGACACAGACCCGACACCCGTATAATCTACGCTTATGTAGATGTAGTATTTATGTAAATAATGTACAATTTAATTATGTGATCTATTTAGAACGTTTGTAAGGTAATTAATGACCAACAAGAGATTAGTTTGTTATAATTACAGAACATATTGTATTACCGGTCAATGCGAGACATTGTTACAGTTTTCTTTTGTAAATTAAAATGAAGCGTAGCTCTTGTTTATTGTTCTGTGGTTGTAGCAGTTCAATCGTTGTATTTATCATTAGAATCAGCCGAAGTATGACTTAGTTCCTCTAATTTATGGCTTGGGTAATAAATGAAATCAACAAATTACAAAGACTTACATTTATTTTGCTTCATGGTATAATTATTTTTTTTTTCACTGGAATCGGAATTAGGTACATACAAAACATTCAGACCTGATTTTTTTGAACATGCGCAGACGGACGTTGGGGTGAGTCGATACGAATCATTATTAGCAACGCGAACATCGGCCGGCAACTGAAACCCGTTTTACTCGAAACGAAATCATACTAACACTCTGCATACACTTATTTTCTGAAACAAAAAAAAATACATAATTTAGGGCCGATTTTTCAATCCCAAAAATAAGGGAAAAAATTGAGTGTTTTTGAGATAGATAAACGGTCACTTATAGTTAGTTGAACATTTACTCTAAGTCAATATACATAAACACTGAAATTCGGTGGCATTATCCATGCAAATGCGGCCACATCAGCTCGCTTCATCGACGATTTGTCAAAGAAAAATGAACTTTTTCTCCGAGTTAATACAGTTCATTTTTGGTATTGGAAAAGAATCTGTCGTGGGCGCCACACTTACTTAGATTTTTTAGAACTGCGTTCGTGTTCTCTGCTGTCGTCGCGCGACCGCTTGTGCGACTTGTGGTCGCCGGAGTGCTTCCTGTCGCGCTCGCCCGACTTGTTGTGCGACTTGCCGCTGCGGTCGCGCTCGTGGTGCGACGACTTGTGGTGCTTGTCGCGGCTCTTTGACGGACTACAAACAAACATCAAAAATAAAATACATCATCACGCCTGTATTCCCCGAAGGGGTAGGCAGAGGTGCACTGTAGTGCGCCCACACTGCGCCGATGTATTTTGGTCCCAATGTAATAGGGGGCGAGCCTATTTCCAATAAACCGGGCACATTCCCCCTCAATACGAGGGAGGTTTGGGCCATAGTCCACCACGCTGGCCCAGTGCGGGTTGGTGAACTTCACACGTCTTTCTATAGACGTGCAGATTTCCTCACGATGTTTTCCTTCACCGTTCAGCAAGTGGTAATCATTGTTGAAAATGACATTCGCACATGAAAATTATCTCAGAGGTGCGGGCCTCCCAACCGTTTATAACGAAATGTTATAAACGGTTGTTGAATCTATGGTGTATTAAGTTTGCAGTTCTAATTACATATCGAGGGCTGAAAGGCTATTTGACCTAAGCGACACTTGGGCGATATTGACTTATATACATATTTGGAATCAGAGATTTTTACTGCGTCGAAAGATACAATCGCTCTCCTGTAAAGTTAAAAAAAAAGTCACTTAAGTCAAACCTCGATATCTATCTCCTAAATGGAAAGAAACTTCAAAGCATCTACAGCAGTGTCTATTTTATACTTCAACATATCGCTCACCCTTCTAACTGTTATAAGAGTACTACGCAAAATTAAATTCACAAATTATTATACTTGTGCCAATATACTTCTGCACTTGTAGCATGAGCGCCAAGATTAGACGTATGTCACGAAATATCTTGATATTGTCTCTTTCACTCGTATGAAATTAGACAGAGAGCGACCGAGCCAATCCGTGACAGAGGTCTTGTCTTGACATGCGTGCTGACACGACTGGGCGAGCGATATAATGCCAATCTAGAAGGATGGAACTATCTATCGATTTGGCGGTTAGATTTTCACACGACTAGTAATCAATATTACTCACTAGAATAATAATTCAAAATGAATATTTGACAAAACTAAGCGTAGGTAACATAATAAATTGCATTTTGAACCATATTCCAAAACAATAAAATTTATTACGTAAGAAGTGTATACCATACCTGCTACTATTATGCTTTGAGGGACTCTTGTGGTTGGAACTCTTGTGATTGGAGCTGGAGCTCTTGTGGTTGGAGCTGGAACTCTTGTGGTTGGACTTGTCGTTCTTGCCCTTCTTGCCGCGGCCCTCGTCCTCGAAGCGCGGGCCGCGTGCTCCCGCCGCGCCCTTCCTCTTCCGGTCGAAGTCCGTCTCGCGGTCGTATATCCGCTCCTTCTTGTCCTCCTCCGCCGCTTCCCTTTCCAGATCGGACCAGTCCTTGCCGGACTCCTCCGCCTCCTCTGAAGGTCGCAAAAAGAAAGAAAATAGGGTGATAAGCATACAAGTCAACTCCAACAAAATATTCCAGTTAGCCTCGAACCCACAGCGTAAAAATCATTTTTTTGCTCATACCAATACGAACTGTATTAACTCATACAAAAAGCTCATTTTTCAACGACATACCATCGCCAACGAGAGCGACGACAACTTTATGTAGATTGAAACAGAGTTCATTTTGGTACTGTTAAAAATTTTACGCGCGCGTTTCGACGCCCGTGTGGACTCAGGTCCTTGTCGGACATTTGAACTGTGGTTACCGCACTAGAAAATACAAGGATCAATACAAAACCAGCTTAAACTGTAACCCGCAGTTATGTCTGCAAGATGCTATGTATCTCTACCATAGAGTATCTAGAGTACCCATAACGACTCCCACTCTTCGTACGGCTCTGTTGTTAACGCATGTAACTGTAGTATACGGCAACTATATTTGGGAAAACAACAATAGTGGAGTCAGATAAACTAGATTTTTTTTTATCTCTATGATCTCTACCTACCTTCACTGTCTCCGGACGCGTCGGACTCATCGGAAGCCTCCGAGTCATACTCGGATCCGTCGTCCGAGTCCTCCTCCGTCTCCGCGTCCGTCGGCTCGTACGCGTCGTCCTCTTCCTCGGACGACTCATCCTGTCAACAATACGTTTATTTATAAAACCTATCTACAAGCAATTGTACGATTTCTTTCTTGCTATTTATGTAGCATCCCTGAAATAGTTATTTGTATATATTTTTATTTTTTTAATGGCCTCTTTCCATTGAGTCTGGCCCAATGAGTATCTGCCAGTGTCAACGTAGTGGCGAAGACACGATGTAGATTGATTAATCAGTTAAATTACTGCAGCTGTTTTTTTTGTTGAGATTGACCGGTTAGAGACAACAAAATAAAAAACGAACACATGTTGTATAATATTATTGATGTGCCTCCGGAAAACATACAGCATTGTTTATGAAGAAGCAGTGTTATACTTAGCCATATATGTGCGATCTGTGTAAGAAATAATTCCACCTGAGCCTACTAGATGTCGCTACTATCACCACCAGCTAGGACGTGGGTACCAATGTCACTTAGACAATTCATAGCGTTGTGTACTTTCGCCGCGTGCGGTCGCAAAGATTTAAAATCAAATCTTTAGAAAACATTTTAATCTTTCAACTAAATCTAAATCTGTTAGCAGAAAGTGAGTGAGAATTTAGTATTGCAATAGATATTGTGTAGATTTTTAATCGCGAATTATTATAAACACCCGTCGTGTTTCGAAATGAATCTCGCGCCGAACGACGTTGTCGAAGGGGCCAGCGTGGTCAATCGTTCGAAGGATTCGATTTCACCGGCATCCGAGAGCGACTTACAACAAGAAGAAGGAGACTCTTCGGGTTCTAGCAGCGCTTCTGACAGCGAGGCAGAGCAAGAGGAACCTCCACGGAAGAAACAAAAGCGGGAGGCACAGGTAACGGTCGATCCTCGGATCGACACGTTATACAATCAGGTCAGTTTTCTTACAAATTTTATTATGCACCAACAGTGTGCATCAAATACAAATGGAAGCAATAGTGATGCGATTGAACAATCAGATAATTTGGTCAACAATAATTTTTTGACTAATCCAGCGTCGGGTACACCGAAATCATTAGATTTAGGTGTCTGTACGACCAATTATGATGAAAAGAGAGTGCTTAAACCTTCTGATGGCAAACGGTTACGACAGTTAATAGGCTTACAACATTTCAATTCCCCCACGTGGCAACATATTCGTTATAAGAATTCTCTTGCGGAAATGCTCGCGGTCCCTGGCTTTTGCAATTTAAAAATAAACGACGAATTATGTTTGCTTAACAAGGGAAAAGATTTCTTGGCTTCGACAGAAGAAATCATGGCAGCAATTACCAACGCCTTGTTACAGCAAAGAGAATTATTACAGTCAGGCTTACAGAATATTATTGACTGGGCTCACAATAATCCAACCGAGTTAAAACCTGATAACCTTTTTGGGAAAATTTCCGAAACATTTGGTAATACGTCAGCATCTTATAAATTGTCTGAACAGACTTTGCAAATTATTTGTGGCAAAAGAGCGGAATGTATAGAAACTAGACGTAAAAGATTGTTAAGCGAAATATTGGATAAAAGTATTCAAACCGCGGTTAGTAACATACCTCCGAGTGAAGAATTTTTATTCGATAAAACAAAACTTGTGTCGCTTATCCAATCCCTCGGGGGTCCTCATTTTTGGTTGTCACCTATACAAGCCCAAAAAGCCAGGGACCAATTAAAAACCAAATTGAAGGAACCGTCACCATCTACCTCCAAATACACAGGTCAGCCTCAAACTCAAAATAAAAATTTTTTTCGTGGCACCTACAAAAAACCACAGAATAAACACACCTACAAAGGGAAAAGCGACGGTTACAAACAAACTAAAAATTCTGCATATCGAAACAAGAACGAAAAGAAGTGACTATCCGACGCATTTCAGAGGGGGCCGTTTGAACAAATTCAAAGGCCAATGGCAAGCGCTGGGTGCAAGCGAATTCATAATGTCAGCGATCACGGGGTTTCGAATACCCTTTTACAGGAAACCCCCTCTGCTAATGCCAACAACCCATATCATAACACAATACGAAACCAAGCCATCCGCTGCAATGACTCTGGTAATAAACGATCTTTTAAATCAAGGGGTCTTGGAACCAGTCTCGAGGAGAACACCCAGTTTCATCTCCAAATTGTTTCTGCGAAAGAAAAGCGACGGATCGATGCGTCCCATTTTCGATCTTCGAGAGTTGAACAGGTTCGTGAAAACAAAACACTTTTGTCTGATCTCTCACGCGTCGGTGCCAGACTTTCTTCAACCAGGAGACTGGATGATAAAGCTAGATATTTCCCAGGCCTATTTCCATTTACCGGCTGCAAAGTCTCACCGAACATTCTTAAGGGTCAGTTACAAGGGCCAGTTATACGTCATGACGTGCCTACCTTTTGGCCTAGCTTCGGCTCCTCACCTATTCTCCTCAATAACATGCTGGGTCGCGGAGACCTTGCATGTGAAGGGATGTCGAGTGCTAGTATACCTAGACGATTTCCTATTGGTCAACCAAGATCAATCCAAGTTATGTCATCAGGCTGCGGAAGCCGTGAGGCACTTGGAACACCTAGGCTGGCAAATCAACTACCAGAAGTCAGTTTTAACACCAACCCAAGACTTGGAATACCTGGGAATCTGTTGGCGAACGGGAGAAAATACGATGTCGTTACCAATAAAGAGGAGAGACAGCCTCAACAACACCCTAGACCGGTCGTCTCTAAAAAAAGACATCAGCCTTCGGGAATTACAATGTCTACTGGGACAGTTAAATTTTGCGAACTTTGTCGTACCCCGGGGCAGACTACATTGCCGAAAAATACAGTTGTTCTTAAGACGCTTCGACAGGAATCGACCCCGTCAAAAACAACAGATCCCAGAAACAGTGCATCAGGAGCTAAGGTGGTGGCGCGGAGCCACATGTCACACAGTACCCATCCACAAAATACCTGCTACCCATTTCCTGGCGACAGACGCTTCGGATTGGGGATGGGGTGCTCACTTGGACGGGAAGCTATTGTCCGGAACATGGCTTGCTCGTCAAAGAAGATGGCACAGCAACATGAAAGAGCTCTACGCAGTAATAGCAGCAATCAAGGGGAACGTGAAGCTATTACAGAGGTCACATGTGTTGGTTCAGTCCGACAATCGAACTCTACTCGCATATATTTGGAAAGAAGGGGGAACCAGGTCAATGGGGTTACTAGCACTTACCTTCGAGCTAATACACCTAACGGACAGATTCAAGATAACCCTATCAGCTCACTATCTACCGGGGAAATACAACATCATAGCCGACAGATTATCAAGGGGAAAACAGCCCGCGGAATGGCATCTTCTGCCTCAGGCAACTTTAGAAGTATTTCAGAGGTGGGGTCGGCCAGTGATAGACCTGTTTGCGACGCAAGAGACTGCTGTGGTAAAAGATTACGTATCAATAGACTGCAGAGATACATCCGCAAGCTATATAGACGCCTTCAGCAAACCGTGGAAATATCCCCTAGCATGGGTATTCCCTCCACCCAGCCTCCTACCCAGAGTTCTGAAGCACCTGAACAGTGCGACAGGAATATACTTGGTAGTAGCTCCAGAGTGGCCCCGTGCGTTTTGGCTTCAAGACCTGAAATCCAGAGCTCTCGATCACCCATACGAACTTCAGAACCTTTCAGAAACCATGATAGATGTGACAACCTTGCAACCTCCCCCACAAGTGCAGACATTGACCCTGAAAGTTTGGAAAATTGGGGGTGGGGTGCCCAAATAAAGGAGTGGTCCGCACAAGAAAAGGAGCTACTGAAGAATAGCTGGCGACGATCTACCTTAACAACTTATTTACCAGCACTTAGAAGATGGTTAACATGGTGCTCCAACTCTCAAGTCAACCCCAAATCTCCTCAACCTGCTGCCATAGCTAAATTTTTGATTTATCTTTTTCTCACAGAGAACTTGTCCTATAGCACGATACTTGTACATAAGTCGGCGGTTTTAACTTTTTGTGGTCCTCATGTGGAACAAAAATCTTTTTAAAATTTTATAATTAAGCACACTCTAAAAGCAATAGGAGTAGCCAAACCAAAAGTGGTCAAATCATCTTTCACATGGGATCCACGTATAGTATTAGACTGGCTTTCAGCAAACTCACCAAGGGATGTGTTATTCGAAGCAGCTCGTAGAACAGCCACAGTATTGTTGCTAGCTTCAGGCCGCAGAGTTCACGATCTAACTTTGCTAAAAATTTCAAAAGACAGTTTTTTCGATGATGGAGAAAATATCTATTTAATACCATCTTTTGGATCTAAAACTGATACACGCGTGAATCGTCAATCCGCTTGGAAGTTCTCTACACATCACGATAAAAACATTTGTCCAGTCACCTTAATTAGGCTGTTAATTGAAAAAACTAGTTTTAGAAGATCTGAAGTTACTGAATTGAACAATCTTTTTATTACTATTGGTAATCGTACAAAAGCCGCCTCGCGCACTGTAATCGGGAACTGGGTGCGCACGGTTCTCAGAGATAGTGGAATTCAAGCATCCCCAGGTAGCTGTAGGTCAGCAGTGGCTTCCTTGGGGTGGTTAGATAATCAATCTATAGACGAGATTTTATCACGAGGCAATTGGAAATCATCCAATACATTTTTTAATCATTATTGTCGCCAAATAGAGCTGCCTAGGGATAAGCGTGTTCCTTTTTTCAATACATTTACTTCATCTTAAGTGGAAACACTAAAATAATAAATACCTTTAGTTCTAGATGATTTTCTTTTTTGATGTAACTATTATAATTGAATAATAAACAAGTAATTGTATCTAATTCTTAGAATTCATGTTATTTAATCAAGATTAAATCAATGAATGATCATCATAGCGTTGTGTTTTATATAATTCACCAGCAGATAACAAACACGTCTTCATAAACAATGCTGTATGTTTTCCGGAGGCACATCAATATAGCGGTTTTACATTAAAATAAAACCGTTATTATGTGCCGAGAGGGAAAACATACAGCATTGCAAAAAGTTCTTCCTGGTGAAGACTATGAATTGTCTAAGTGACATTGGTACCCACGTCCTAGCTGGTGGTGATAGTAGCGACATCTAGTAGGCTCAGGTGGAATTATTTCTTACACAGATCGCACATATATGGCTAAGTATAACACTGCTTCTTCATAAACAATGCTGTATGTTTTCCCTCTCGGCACATAATAACGGTTTTATTTTAATGTAAAACCGCTATATTATTGACAGGAGTATTCCTGTCAAGATTATACACAGATAATAAAGAAAGAAATTGTACATTAGATTTAATTATCATTTTCTATGGAATGATTGGACGAATGATGGATCCCGTTCCGCTAACGTACCACAAAAGTTTCAACGTGTTATTAGTAAAATCCGTTTGTACAAAAAAGTTTTGTAAGTCATGCTCTTGATGCTTGTTACGGCTCGTTACTACCATAGAGCGATGAGATATATCCGTACCATAGACTAGACCTCTTTTTTTTATTAGGGTTCCGTACCCAAAGGGTAAAACGGGAACTTTATTACTAAGACTTCGCTGTCCGTCCGTCCGTCTGTCACCAGTCTGTATCTCATGAACCATGATAGTTAGACAGTTGAAATTTTCACAGATTAGGTATTTTTGTTGCCGCTATAACAACAAATACTAAAAAACAGAATAATATAAATATTTAAGGGGGCTCCCATACAACAAACGTGATTTTTTTGCTCGTTTTTATAGATGATGGTACGGAACCCTTCGTGGGCGAGTCCGACTCGCACTTGGCCGGTTTTTTCTTGTAGTCTAGGTTTCTTAAAGAATTATCGTATTAAACAAAAGCGAACACCATACATATTTAGGACTTGGGACTGTGGCCTATATAAAGGTTATATTGTCCAACGCATCGTTGGCTGTATCAGCTGTATGTATGAATCACCTGCGCAGCGTTCTCCGCGTCCGACTCGGGGTCCAGGAACGACCAGCCACCGTTGTCGAAGAAGCCCTCGATATCGTCAGTGATCGTCTTCATTACCTTCGTCCAGTTCAACGACTGTATACCTTCGGAGTAACGGATGTCGCATGAACTGTGAATAGAGTATAAAAGCGCTTTCAGAATGGCGATTTTTCGGGCTTACTCCGGCGTGTACTCTCGGTGGTGAGTGTCAGTAACAATATCGATTTTAACAAAGAAATAATTGAAACATAGCGACTTGCGCTCCTAAGCGTGTGAGGCAAAAGGCGCGCACATACGCGACTACACGACCTTTGAAAAACGAGCTTAAACTGCACTAGGTAGTTGCAGATTGCTGCGGCAAATTTACAAAATCTTCTATTCGGAATTTGCCCTGGTCCTCAAGTCTAGTAACACTATTGTCGTGAAGTTGCCATGATTCCATCTTTTAAGGCATGAAAACAACATATTTTATCAATGGCCAGTGCTGGATTAAGGTAACCTGATGCCCTAAGCAATCTACCCCTGTGGACCTCCCTATCCTTAAGTGAACGACAATCTTTTGGGTGCTCGTTTTTTTTCTCGGTCGTCTCTGGTGCCCCCTAGACGGGATGCCCTAAGCAATTACTTAAATAGCTTAAAGGCTCATCCAGGACTAAGGGTAGCTAGAATATGAGCAGTAGTGTAGACATTAGATATTGTCACATTGATCCCATTTGACTAGTCTCAAGGTACCATTGACACAAGATGTTATTTTGGCAGTGGTAGCCGAGTGTAGCAGTGGTAGCCGAGTGGTCGAACGTACGCTTTGCAAATCAAAGTGTGCAGGTTCAAACCCCGGCTCACACCTCTGGGATTTATGTGCGAATCTATATTTTCATCCGAGATTATCACTTGCTATGAAACGGTGAAGGAAAACATCGTGAGGAAACCTGCATGTCTGAGGGAACTTGTCTAGTTCTCGATAGATGTGTGAAGTCTGCCAACCCGCACTGGGCCAGCGTGGTGGACTATGGCCTAAAATCCTCCTCACATTGAGGGGAGGCCCGTGCCCAGCAGTGGGACATTAAAAGGGCTGTAGTAGTAGTAGTTATTTTCCTCAAAAAAACCTCCTCCACGACGATAGTGGTAGTAGACTTGGGGCCCTGATATTGGTGTAACTACGAACACCCCTAGTCCATTGTATGCCACCCATAGTACAAGTTTGCTGTATGTGAATAGGAATGTCAATAACCTCTATCTGTCAAACGTCACTTGATGGTTTGTAAGAAAACTTATTTGCAAACCAAAAAATAAATAAATTAAGTAATTAATTTACTTAGTAATAAATTGTCTTAATATAATATTTAGTTATTTAAAGTCATAATTCGTTTTTTAAAACCATACCATAACCTTATTTATTTTCATTTTCGGCGCAAAGCCCCAGAAGCCATGCCAAAATTATTAAAGAAAAGAAAATAAGGACGCCAGTCGCCATTTTGTCGGTGTTAGTGTGCTTCGTTTATTTAATAAATATCTTGTTTTGCTCACCCTACCTAACTGGTTAGAATTAACAGCTATGACGTCACAATATGGCGCAAAGTCGATCCTATTCTCATTTGAAACGCATAGTATGTGCCGTATGTAAAAACAAAGAACACCAAATGCCGTGCGACACTCACTTGAGCCATTCCTTAACATGATCGAGCATATTCATCGGCACCGCGTTGACCATGGCGACCTTCTTGGCGTAGTCCTTGAACACGAAGACCATGTCGAAGTTCTTGAGATGGAACTGCACGCGCTCGAAGTGGACTAGCTCGACGTCTTCAAGGGCGATGACGAAGGGCGGCCACTCGGTCAGGTTGACGAGCGCGCCCGACGTGGGCTGCAGCAGGACCGTGCTGCGGAACGGCGCGCCGGGGAAACCCAGCTCTCTGCAACACAAAACATCTCACTTTAACTCTATCCTAATCATCTTCAAATACACAATGTTGTACATGTTATCTGTACCGCGATCGAACTAAAACTTATGTCTACATTGTCATGCTAAAGTATTATTTCGGACTTCTGAAACATCCTGTAGGGTTGACTAACCTGAAAGGTGTGTCAAACTCGACCTCCTGCTTGGTCATGTTCTCGACTCGCTCGCAGAAGCTCTTGAAGGCGACCTTCAGCTTGTGCCGGAGCTCTCGCTCGCTCTGCTCCGCGGCCAGGTCGTCCCGGTCGTGCATGTGCTGGTGCTTGCCGAGATCCGTCGTGATCTCACCCACTTCCGTATAAAACTGCACGTCCACATGTTTCTTTTTACCTGACAATCACGACGGATTATGACCTTTACTATCATTCATATAATAAAATTGGAGTCTGTTTGTCATATCAAAATAACATTATTTTAACAAATGCATATGAAAGTATACACGATACCTATAACGAAACGCTGAATTGATATTTCACCCAAGAAAATAGACATTAGATTTTTTCTGTTTTGGTAAAGACCATAAAATTATTTAATGTAGGTAGTCAACATGGATAATATGTAGAGTAGAGGAGCCTGAACTTAAATGAGGGCTAGCCTTACATGCCTCTATGTTCATCTTTTTTTTTTTTTGCCTATTTTGTGTCCCACTCCTGGGCAAAGGCCTCCCCTCTCTCCCTCCACCGATCCCGATCCTGAGCCATTTCCGGCCACGTCTTCCCCGCAAAGATGTCTAGATCATCGCGCCACCGTTTCCTTGGTCCTATGTTCATCACGACGAGTTAATATTAATACCAAGTACCCCATTTGTGTCGCTTTGCAGCTACTCTGATTTTTGATTGTGCATATTTCGCCCCTTTTTAGTGCATATTTTGGCATTTTGATAGTGCATATAATCCAATGTCTAGTTATGGCATTACAGATTACAGAACTTACTACTTGCCGAATCATGATCGAAGATTGTAATGAAACCTGCTTCATTATGATACTAATCATCTCTCGAAAAATGTGTAAAGTTCGCGAAGTCATACTATGCCAACATGGTAGATTAGGACCCGAAACTTTCTCGCAATAAGAAGTAATGACAAAAGAACCGCCCTCTATTACATTGTAACCTACATCGACCAAAGTTCCATCCTCCGGTAAAGCTGTAAAGGCCACCTCACGGCCAACAGCGTAGTCCATTCAAAAAAAAAAAAAGACCAAACATTCAATAAACCTTCAGCAAATATATTATTAAGGATGAACTCACCAAACATAATAGCATGCTTCAGATGGAAATGTAACAATATTATCATTTCACCGTCACACGGCTGGAAGAATGCATTCTTTATATTATTATACAGTATATCCACTTTGTCGCCTCGCACTGACGTAAATCTAAAACCGTTCGTGTGCGATTCCAGCGACCCGCTCATCCGCTTCGTTACAATATTGGGCCTTATGTACAGATCCTTAAGTTTCGGATTGCCTTTACTCTGTGAGAGAACTAGTGTGTCTTGTTTGACTAAATCCTCCTTCTCACGTTCTTCGGCTTCTCGCGTTTTGAACTTTTTCTGTACTTCCTTGATAAGTCTGAAGCCGGTGTTGAGGTTGGACGATGGAGGCGATATCTCACCGGGTTCCTTCGTGTTTGTACTTCTGTATGTACTGAAATTTGAGAATTTCAATTAGGAGACTTAGCCCGATTGATATAAGGCTCAAATTGGAGTAGCAACACCTCACTATCATTCGTTCGAGTTTTTATCATCAATCTTAGTAATACTATCGCTAATACAAACCAAAGTGACTGAAATTTGAGAATTTTAATTAGGATACTTAGTGCGATTGATATAAGGCTCAAATTGGAGTAGCAACAAAATGGAACTATAAATAAATTCGTTTGTGTTATCAATCTCAGTCAACCTGTCACTAATAAACTCCGAGACAAAGGTTATATGCCTATCTTTCTAAACAATTTAGCTCGACAAGTCGTATAATATCATGGAAATATTATAACGGAGATGGCATTTGGAGCCCGCGCTGCGGTAAATTGTTCTTGTTTATGACTCCGCCATTGTTGTTTTCCCATATAGTTGCCGTATACTACAGGTACATGAGATAACAAAAATGGCGGAAAAATCGCCGCAGTGCTGGAGTCGTTATGGGTAATACAGATACTCTATGTCCAATATCATGATAGACGTATGCGTCGTATGCGTTGATTAACTAAGGGTGCTTCACTTATCGTTAAGCGAGATTCCATCCGCCTTTTTTATACGTACATGAACATTATAAATCAATTACATACACTTCTTTAACGAACGTAGCGTCCGGCTGCGAGTAGTTCCCGCCCTCGTTCCTGCCCATCGTGGCTCCGGGGTGGAAGAAATTGATCCTGAGGTAGGTGTAGTCGCCCTCCACGGATTGCGAGATATTCTTAATCGTGGAAATGTGGAATGGTACCGGCACCCCGAATATCGGTAGGATTACCGTCTCGTACTTACGATCTGTAATGATTTGACAATGCAAAAAGCTTTCAAATGAAGGTTACCAGGCCCCGTATTAGTAGGATAGGATAGGACAGGGGTCAGCAACCTTTTGAGTAGGAGAAGTAAAAAATAACGATTTACCAAATTTAAATTTTTTTAAAAGCCACATTTTTTTTTCTTGGCAACACTAAATAGTAGGTCGTTGCATAAATAAAGTTTTTAGATAAAAAAAACAACAAAATAGAAATGGTGCCTAATCCATATGTTAATCGATTAAGAACGATTTATAAATGTTTTTTTTTTATAAAATAAATATTATTTGCGGAACTAAAGAGCTTCACATCCAAAGAGACGCATGTGGCTCGTGAGTTTGGCGCAGTTTGCAGACCCATGGGAGATGATATAGAATAATATACAGGATGTATCAGAAGTCCGAAATAATCTTTTAGGTACATATACGGCAGATCATATGTAGATGTGTAGTGAAAACAGATTATACGTAAGTATCATAGTTTCCGAGTTATAGACCTTTGAATATTTGTCACAGGTATCGTGTTCTGGCCTATAAGTGGATTCATAACCCTATTCAGCAGTGTAAAACTATACTTATGAGAGGCGACTACGAATATTCACAAAACAGAACATGCAAATTTTACATAGGACTTGAGATATTACGAGTTACACCATTCAGTTTTTATACCATTCAGTTGTATATCCGATACTGATGCAAAGGTCAAAGTTTTATTTCGATTTATTGTAGATTTTTAGATAATACAGAAATACTTACCAACATATAATTTGAGTTCCTTCACCTCATTCTCCCGCGGCATTTGGCTAACACCTTTGTACGAGACTGTACTCTTTCTCAACTTCTCAGTGTCTTTTCCACCGGACTGTTTGGCTAACCTCTCTTTAGCCTTCTCATTGAGCGTGATAGCCAACTCCCTCTGATGTTCCTTACGTTTCTCCTCCGACGAATGTTCCGTACGCAGTTTGGACTCTATAACGGCTGTCCTTTTGCCTCTACCTGCAATATTTCCATTATTTATGTGTCTATTATTGTATTTAAAGCGTGCATGTAAAAGCATGATTACATTTAATTGTATTGACCGCAGAAGACGTAAACTCATTTAAGAAAGTTTTAATTCATTTAGCAAGCACTTTTAAACGACATAAGATTATATAGTACAGTTGTTGAAATAAATCTGGGTGGTGGATTTAAGCAAATGCAATTTTATGTTTTGTGAAACAATGTATTGGCATGCTAGGACCGAAATACAGAATAGAATAGAGGATTATTCCATTAACAGCTAGTTGCATCAACCCTTATTTGATTGAAATCTATTTAAATAGAAAACGTTGACATTGATACTGTTTTAGGATTTGCTCTTAGCCTACCCTGAATAGTATATATGGTAGGGATGTGAACAAAAATAAATCGATTATTTATAATAATAAATTTTCTTGATAATAAGTTATTGTTATGTTAAGCATTTGATTATAAATTCTTTCTTATTTTGATTATAATAACTAATAACTACAGCCCTTTTTAATGTCCCACTGCTGGGCACGGGCCTCCCCTCAATGCGAGGGGGATTCAGGCCATAGTCCACCACGCTGGCCCGGTGCGGGTTGGCAGACTTCACACATCTATCGAGAACTAGTCAAGTTCCCTCAGACGTGCAGGTTTCCTCACGATGTTTTCCTTCACCGTTTCATAGTAAGTGGTAATCTCGGATGTAAATGAGATTCGCACATGAAACCCAGAGGTGCGAGCCGGGGTTTGAACCTGCACACTTTGATTTGCAAGGCGTGCGTTCGACCACTTCGCTACCACTGCTATATTTATATATTATGATTATAGATCTTTTTTTTTCTATTTCATTGAATATTTATATGAAATAAAAATATTTTCAAATTGTTATTCTGTCGCGTCGCTAATACAGTTTCGAATATTTTCAACGGTTTTCCTTCTTTGATAAATGTATATATAATATATTATTAGTAGTAATACTATAATACTATGTAGGTACTTAGATAAGTATGCACTTTTTCGAATAGTTTTTTTTTTTTCAAAAAAAATGATTATTATTTAATCGATATTTTCTATTTAACGTCACATCACTAGTCTGATGATATCCAGTGCGGTCAAATATCGAATGTAGTGCATGCATTATCAGCTTGTTGATATACGAAATACTCACCTCCATTTTCTAATCATCCCCCAATGCATGTAACAAAATTTCTCAAATATAAAATCATTCTAGTTAGCGAGTTGGCTGTAGAGGAATGAAAACTGAAGTGTAGTGTTATTAAAGCTTATTATTGTTTGCAAACATTAAAAGGTATTGTTAGTTACACTATGGTTTTGATTCTGTTGAACACAAACTATTAATAAACTAAATTTGTCTCAGGACTAAAAGTATTGTTGAAATTATTATACATGAAAAGGTAGATTAGTTTGTTACCAACAGAATAAGTACCATGATTCTATCGTAACGGGATTTTAAACTGACTGTAATTATTAAGTTACACATCTCAGCAATTTCAATAAAGTCTGAATGTTCCTTCAGTTTTCATTCCATATTATTAGATCATCACTCGCATAGAAATTTGCCAACGTTTATGATATAAAACACATTATTATTTTATTTCAAATTTATACAGCATGCAAGAAAAATATTTTCCAAAAAAAAAAAACAAGTTAAATATAGTAAATTCTTAATGGAAATGTATATACAAATTAAACTTTATTATTTATTTTTTTAACAATAAATTATCCACTTTAAATCTTTACACCTAAAACTCATAATCCAACAAATATTATTAGAATTCATCTCACAATTAATTATGATATCAAATCGAGAAGTAATAGAGTTGAAAATTGTCTGGCCTTGTATAAGCACTCACCAAGTATTTCAGTCTTATTCTCCTTTTCTTCTTCCTCATCCTCGTCGTCGTCCTTCAAGAAGATGCCAACATTCTTGATCTTCTTTTTGGACTGCGTGAGAAGGGAGGCGGGTTGTTCTTCGTTCACTAATACTGTGTCGCCAATGAACAGGGCGTATGTCTGGAATTCAAACAATTTTGTGCCGTATACGCATTGATCGCTACAAGCGAATTTATGTTGTATTATCACATAGTTAAATGTGTTATCCCAGTTATGAAGGAACTGTTGAGATGCAACCGACTAAGGCCATAAGAACCAAGTGCCTTTTTTCGTATTTAATGGTTGTCAAATTGGCTTTGCCTTGGCTTACCTTGCCTTCTTTTTCAGTTGCGGCACTATTCGTTAAGTTGGCGAGGCCTATATTGATATTAAACACCATTCCCTTCCTCGCTATTACTGTCGTTTTGGGTCCGATCACTATGGAGCTCTCACGAAACTCGATGCCCATTGCGAACCTGAAATAACAGTAGTATGATGAAATTTTTACTAACACTTGAAGACGGGGCGGTCTGGTAGTAAGAGCGTAGGTCTGCTCTCTATACAGGGTTGTTGTAGGTTCAATTCCAGTCAACAACAAATTTCGAAAATGGCCTTTCCGGATATTATCTTGGTCTGGGTGTAACTGGCAATGCCCCCAGTCCATTGTATGTCACCCATAGTACAAGTTTGTTTAGTTTAGGAACATACTATAGGGTATGTGTTGTCTGCCGATATTTATTGTTATACATTACATAAAAGGAATTATCTTTGGGATCATTTTACAATAGACATAATATCACACTCACCCAAAACTCTTTGTAAGGTTGTCGACTAAATCAGATTTTTCTTTCTTAGCCAACTCCAGGCCGGCTTCGTATACCGTCGACAATTTCGTTCCACCGACGAGTTTTTTCATGACCTCCTCTTCAATATTCAATAAAAAGTTGTAATTGCTCTGTATCTCGTCCGTAGGGTTGACCAGCAGTGTACGTACGATATTCGAGCAGTAGGATTTGTATCGGGCGCCTAACGAGCATACAATAGCCCCGAAGTGAAGGTGATTCTTGTCGGACACTGCACTGAATTTTAAGCTGTAGTTACCGCCTGACTGTATTATGGGGGGATAACACATGTCGACTTGGCTGGTGTCCACGCCCGTCACGTATTTCTTGTCCGATATCGCCGCTTCCACGCCCTCGGCGAGTTTTAAATGTTTCACTTTCTGTTGAGAAATCGTTTTTTTTATGATAAGTCAAGCACTAATGCATAGTTAGAATGTTAGTATTTGCTACAAGGTAATTAATATTCTATTTCAACTGCTAAGTATATTATAGCTAAAAAAACATTCAAGGTGTACATTAATGTGCATAGTGTATTGCTCCTGTATGCAATAATAATTAAAGTAAATTGAGAAAATTAGCCCATCGAGTTTCTTTCTGGATCTTCTCAGTTGGGTTTGCATTTCGATCCGGTATTAGCATATAAGAATAAAATGAAAACATGACCATTTATAAGTGTAAGGGCCTATAATAAATTACTTTACTTTGGGTTTGAGTTTAAAGACACATTCTCACCTTATCTGAATCAATAATCTCCATAATTTGGTCTTTTAAATATTTTGTAAACACATCCACTGTGACCATACAGGCTTTCTTAACAGTAATTATTTCAGAGTCCTCCTTTGGCGCCATAAGTATCGCTATTGTGGAGCTAATATCTACATTTTCGAATTTCTCAGCCTTCATAACGGCTTTCCAACTCTCGCAGAATTCACCGGGATAATTGTCTTTGACGAACACACCGAGACTCTTGCCCGATTTGGATTTCTTTATCTCTTGTATGAGTTTGTTGAAGTTTTCCTTGTCTTTATCATTCTGAAAAAAGAAAACATGTAGGTTAAAATTTTGTTAACAAAAATTAATAACAAACATACGAATTGAGAACCTCCTCCTTTTTGAACTCGGTTAAAAACTATGACTGATGCTAGCATACAATGCATTGCATGCATTGTGTGTTGTAGGCTACTACAGGCATTAACACCACAAAAAATTGTATAGTAGCTGCATGGAGCTACATGTAGATTGCAGACCATATATTATGATCGTAACAAATGCCATTATTCAATTAATATTGCCAGACAACAGACACTTTTTGTATGATAATAGACTAAGCAAAACTCATACTATGGATATCATAGAATGGACCCAGGGGTGTTCCCAGGTACACCCAGATCAGGGCAAATTCTGAGAGACCATTAGCCATTTGTGGTCAATAATCAAAAGTTTGGGTCATCAACATAATCTAAGCAGACTATTGAAAGTTGGGTAAAACTTCAGTTTTGGTATTACCAAATGTGAAAAAAGTTTGCTAAATCTCTAGTTGTAACTAAAATATTATATTACATCCACTCACTCTATCTCTTATGAGTAGTTTAACTGGTGGCAATTCTGTTTCCTCTTTGCCATTCTCAATTTGTCTTAGGAATTCAATCTTCTTTTTACTTGCTAGGAAACACATGCTGTTTTCTGTGAGGACAGTTATTGTGTCCGGTAACTCATATCCAAATAGCCATGTCTAGAAAGAGAAACAGTCATTAAAATACATAAAAATAATTTCCATGCACACCACACTAAATATATCGAGGGGTGAAAGGCTATTTGGGTTTGCTCGCAAACTTAACTAAGCTTCTACTTAAAGTACCTACCACACAATGACCCAGAGCAGAATACATTTAAAAAAAGTTATTCATAAATTTTACCGTTAATGGAAATCAAACCTAAACACCCATTGCAATTTGCCAAGGCTATACTCAGTGGGGTTAGCATGCATGTCAAGACTAGATCTCTGTCACGGATTCGCTCGCTCGCTCTGTCTTATTACATACGAGAGAAAGAGACAAAATCAACATGTTCCATGACATAAGTCTAGTCTTGGCCCACATGCTACTGATTTCTAGACCATGCCATTGTCAAAAAACTTTTATTATTTAAGTTTATATTACAGGGTATGTTACAAAATTTGTTAGTATCAAAATAAGAATGTCATGTCATTTTTGTGTAGTGGGTATTACAAAGCAGTTGAGGCATGGCTTCAGTGGGTTTTAAGTATAATTATATTTTACCACCAAATCATACCATATATTATAAGTTATTATAGGTAACCAAAGACTAAAATTACTTTTTTTTAACATTAAGTCATCATCTATTACTCTACATTATGTAAGAACAGGTGTTGGTAATATAAACAAAAGATTCCACCTTGTTTTTGTAACATTACACAGAATACATTGGTTGTATATAATGGCTTTATGTTTTCGCACAATTACAATAGCGATAATAATTGGATTTCTTCACGAAATTGCCAAGTGTAAAATTACAAAAACAATATGATCAATTTAAGCGTTTTGAATAAAGTGTGTGTGTACGGTACTGTATTAACAGTTATATTACGCGACGTAGTAGCGTCTATTTTACGTAAAATGTACTCGACATGTCAGAAGTAGTCAATAAGCACATGGATAACATTAAATTCGGGCAAACCTGTAGAGCCGTTGATTTGCTGTAAAGAGTGTCTTCGTCCACTCCGACACAGGAAACCAGGCAATCAACCTTAGCCAATGCATCATCGCCCTTTGAATCAGCTGCAGCAGCCTGTAAAACAAGTAATAATTGAACACCAAGCCTCGCAAAATGCAATAACGACTCGCGAAAAATAACCGACCTTCCACGCTGCGTACAGCCTTTTCATACGGCGATAGAAAGTTTCTTTATCAAGCGATATATTAGACATTGCGAAAATTAAACATAAAACTTAGCTAAACCAAATATTCAACGTAATTACGCCGCAATGATCAAAAAATTATTCACGACTCCACGACATTACACTGCTATGACAGCAAACACAAATGGCGGGCGTCGGTATAAATGTTACCAGGAACTTCTTTCAGTTTTACCAGGGAAAAAAATGTGCTGTTAATGTTCCTTTTTAGCCGACTTCCAAAAGGAGGAAATTTCTAAATTCGACCGTATATATGTATTTTTTATCATAATTTGCAAGCTACTTTGCAAGCTCCAGTATGCGGTATTAAAGTAAAATGATAAAATAAAAATCATTCACCAGATTTAATTTTGAACAGTAAAGAAGGGATTTTCACGTTTTAGTGTCCGTATTTTTTTTCATTTCGACACGCCTTAACGTACAATATAATGTTGCTAATAAACCGGCATATGGTGATTATCTGGCAGCACTATAACCAGATTGATCGATAGAGTAGATTATTCTTTTCTAACCTAGATCCACAGACAAAGGAATGAGCAATCTTTTTGCTCACGTTTCTTCATCAAACGCCTAGCATACGTCTTAAGATTTAAAGAAAAGCAGAATTTCGTTAACAGTTGGATGAATTATATTTCTTGAAGTTTATCTCATTGCGCATTCAAAACAGATATTTTATGGAATACACTAGCTTCCTTTTTATACATTTAAATATCATAGGCAAAATAAAGGTAAAATCGTGTGCTGTAAATGGACTTTTGGTCTATCCTAGCCTATGGTAAAGTTCTATAGTCTATTTTTTATCATTCGTTCTTTATTGACAGATATACAAGTTTTTGTTTGTAAACAATTTTGTAATGTACGAATACAATTTGGTGTCCTTACCATAGTGATTATTATATTATTAATAACATGTAAACCACGCCGTCAAATTCTGTCACCTTGTTGAATACAGAAATGCAAAAGTTAAAATATGAATCATTTACCTACCTCTCTGAAATTGTGTTGAAAAAACTGTCCCAAAATCGTATTACAACTTTGTTAGAATTTTTAGAAGAAGATGTTACAAAGCTAACAGCGCTGACTAGTTTAAGTTTGTCACAGATATTAAGTATCAGAAGCGAGATATTTTCAAAGTACTCTGCTCCTTTAATAAATGGAAATGCTATTCTTGCGAGAAGCTTAACCCGAACTACCAAAATTAGCACAGGAATAGAAAGGTATTTTTTCGTTACTAACCCGATTCCGTTGTCAAAATTCGTTATTTAACTCCTAACAAGTTCCTGAGACGGTTAAGTCATGGTATGAAGGCTTGTACAATGTTACATTTATTAAGGGGTTAAATTACTTTTTATGCAATTATTTCAGTTTGGACAATATCTCAGGTGGTGGTATTCCAGTTGGGCATATAACAGAGCTATGTGGCCTTGCTGGTTCAGGAAAAACACAATTATCTCTCCAACTGGCAATTAACTGTGTCAAAGTCAAAGAAACCACAGTGCTCTATGTGGACACCAAGGGTGATTTCTCTGCGATCAGAGTGCAAACAATTTTAGAGGCTAACAAATATAGTCATAAGGTACTTTTTACCTATTATTATTGAATGACCATAGTGATTGTTTACAAATACGTCATATTATATTTTTTTCAGGACATGGCTGTAATTATGTATAAAATTAGAGTGGTCCACATATGGATAATGGAGGAGATGATAGATTTATTCAAAAGTCTAAAAGATAAAACACTTGTTCTAGAAAATTTGGCTTTAATTATTGTGGATTCATTGCCTTGTTTGATGTTCCAATACCTTGGTGATGATAACAAAATTGGTAAGATATATTAATTAATGATAGTATACATAGATTATTAATCACATACACCCACTGGGGCTATCAATCTAATTAATTCGATTTTTGGTTAATGTACTCTGTATATAAACATAAAGATTAAATTTCTGTGGTAAAAAAGTAACACACATAAATTCTCCAAAAAAATATTTATTGAAAAATGAACTTGGTAAGAGAGTTCATTTTAATATTGTTGGTTGCATGTGTTTTGGCGCTTTTGTGCGGCAGTGATTGTTGGGCTCTATAATTAATCTTCCTTTTATGCTTTTCAGGTCTCTCATTCTTGAATACATTAGTCAACTACAGTAGATATTTAAGTAAAGAATTAAATGTAGGAATAATCTATATAAATATACAGACAAGATGGGTGGGTAATGATACTGCAGATCTAGAGGGTGAGTGAATACCTATGTAGATAGTTATTATTATTATGTAATTCATAGACACTAGGCCCATGTTAGTACCCAAGTATCAAAACTTCTTGCACATATTTATTCTGAATAATTTGCCTAATTCCAGATGATGGGGAAATGACATCAGCATTTAAAGAACCAATTTTTATTGAGAAACGGAATCGCTGTTTGGGCAAATACTGGCAAAGTATACCAGCCTTAGTGTTAGAATTGGAAAAAGTTCAAGATAATACAGCAGAAAATAATAATTGCACCCAACTGAAGATTTGTGTGATGAATTCGCATACTGTTAAATTAGAAAATGGTCAATGTATATTAAATTTAGATGGTGCAGGTGTCTCGTAATAAATTTGAGGGAATAATAAAACTATCCAGTATTTTTAAACCGAACTCTAAACGCTCTTAACTTTATTTGCGCTGAAATCTTATCACAAGTGCAATCATTAAAACATAGATGTCGCTTCGATACAAATCGAGATTTTTGTCTATAGTGCATTGTTCCACTTGTTGCAATAATTTGATAAAAAAAAATAATTGTCTATGTTCAAGTCAATTTAATAGTCGATACGTCAACGCAAATCGCTCAGTCAGTCACTTGCACTCATTTCATTCTTTCATTTCAGCGCACGCCTGACGGGCGATGCGTGTTGTTCTGTGATGGCTCTTTTTATCACTTTTGTAAATTCAACATTTTTATGATATTAGTGTGCTTAGTATCCTTCGTAGTGTAATTTAATTTTAATTTGTATATTTTTGTTGACGTAACAATGGCGAATCAATCCCAGAAAATCGTTTACAAGCTGGTCCTAACTGGAGGTAAGGGTTGCACGTATTTCTGTTAGAGCATTTCTGACAATACTACATACAATGTGTTTTTAGGGTTATTATTGTGTATGTATTCAATAAATGGTTTTTAATATGCCTATGTTTGTTACTCCATCAACGGAGTGTGGATTATGATTTCGACACGTGGGTATTTTGTCTACTTTTCATTACGTATTTTTTTTATCATGAGATCGCATTGTATTCCCAATCAGGACCGTGTGGCGGCAAAACCACCGGGCAGTCTCGTCTGTGCACGTTCTTTGAGAACCTAGGATGGAAGGTGAGCATTATTTTTTTATTTTCCATTGCACAACTGCAGTACTTACATACTTGTGCAATATGTGATTCCGTTTCATTTATAAAATCCACCTTAAAACCAATAAAAATCTTTTTTATACTTTAACGATACTGTAACATAAATTTGTATTGGAATATTTTAAAAAGTTAGAAATATTTAATGTTATGTAAATGTTTTTAAACAGTCCTATTGTATATTTAAAAAGAAGGACTGTAGTCCCTGTGGGTATGGTGTCTCCAGGTGGAGATCCAATAAGACATGGTTCCACATTGTGTTTATTTCCAGGTGTTCCGGGTGCCGGAAACGGCTACCGTGCTCCTCAGGTACGATGTGACACCTACAATTTGCACAGTGCATGTTACCATTAGAAATTGGAATTGTAAATTTGCAATCTCAATTTTTAAAAAAAAGAAAATTTATGTATCTATAAAATTCAAATTTCGATCTTATGTCATGTTTTTGGTTAATTTATTAAATGTTTCATTAAATTCGTCGATTTTTATTAATTAAGTAGATAACTATTTGATTTAAGAATTTTTTTAAAATTAATTGTCTATGAAATATTGAATGTGAATTTAAAACTGATATTATAATATAGCATGCACTGTGTAATCATCGCCTTAGTATTCGAAAGCTTGCGCAGCATAAACATGCAATAGCTGTTAATTTTTTATTCACATAGAATTGACATCTAATGCATAATATAAATGATATGAAAATTAAATTTGAATTTTTTTTTGAATAAATAAAAATTAAATTATGTGTTAAATTTTATTACAATCTTTATGTTTTCTTTTGCAGTGGTGGTGTGAAGTTTGGAGATCTCACCCCTGATGAAGGTGAGTTTATATTATATATCTATAAGTATATTAATTTTAGGATTATATATTCCCAAGTTCCACCTATTCCTGACATTAGTTGTATGTCGCTAAATGCATATTGAGGGGTGAAAGGCTAATAGACTTGAGCAACACTTGGGTGATATTGATATTGAGTTACTATACCAATATTACATTGGCAATCTTATTTTGAGATCAATGACAAATCTTTGTGATAAGCTTATTAAACATTTACTATAGGAAGTTTTTATAAAATTTGATATTGAGTTACTATACCAATATTACATTGGCAATCTTATTTTGAGATCAATGACAAATCTTTGTGATAAGCTTATTAAACATTTACTATAGGAAGTTTTTATAAAATTCAAAATTTTACCAAATATCCATATCCGGATCCGGATCCGTATCCGCGGATATACATTAATACCGATCCGGCACATCACTACACACAACTCATTACTTGCGTAGTAAATTAAGTCACGTGTTCAAATCTGTAGCATACGTACCTACTGAAAGATTCAGTTGTATTCCATTGAACAGTGCCAATGCGTCATGGGTAGGTAGATTTCTGACCATTTAATTTAGCATCGCATTCAGTATTAATTTGGCTTCATAATAGTACATTACCTCAGCATTTACTCATTCGATGGTACCTACATACCTATTAAGCTCCGCGTACACAGGCGTCAAGACGCGCGTCTGTTTTTTTTTCCAAACTAACACGAACCGTATTCACTCATAGATAATGCTCATTCTTCAATGAAATGTCATTGACAGGGCGAATGAATTTTGTCGCGTGGGAGCTTGGCTTTTATCCCACAGAAATTATATCTTTATGTACAGGGTGTATCAGAAGTCCGAAATATTACTTTGGGTACATATATGGGGGATCATATGCGAATGCTTAGTGAAGACAGATTATAAAGTACCTAACTATCATAGTTTCTGAGTAAAAAACCTTTGAATATTTGTCACAGGTATCGTGTTCTGGCCTTTAGGTACATCCATAGCCATATTCAGCAGTGTAAACTACACATATGAGGGGCGACTACCAATATTCACAAAACAGAACATGCAAATTTTACATACGACTTGAGATATTACGAGTTATAGAAATTGACGACGATTAAACAGTTGGAAAAACATGGACGAATTTCGATAACATTTTTATACTATTCAGTTGTATACCCGTTACTGATGCAAACATCTGTGTAAGTATTATTTCGGACTTCTGAAACACCCTGTATATTGACACAGAGTTCGTTATGGTTTTGGCAAAAATATTGAAGCGCGTCTTTTGATAACATGTCGAATTCTCGCTAATGAATGGATTTCACGAAAACGTGTCGTTTACACGAATTCTAAAGTTGATTATGGAAACGGACATCCTTAACGTCAACTGACATTATTGTTCTGTAGTATTTATAAATACGCATCAAACTCGCAAATTTTACGGAACGAATCAACAATGGGGTCCACGCAATGGCCGTGTCACATCGCCGTTGCGATATTTAACTTGGTTTTCTAAGTTAATTACTGCGTAATATGGGATTTTCCACCTTATTCACGGGTCTTAAGGTTCTTTAATTCGTTCGAAGTTCAGCAAATGCTTTGAAGGTGTACCCAAATTTAATTAGCATTTAAAAAAATCTTTTAAGCTTCCCCATTTTCTAGTCAGGTCATCCATCCGTAGGATCACAATATATTAATCAACTTTAGGATGTAGGTACTGCTTTTAAAAATAATTTGAAAGTTGTTTTATTAATAAGATCTATAATTTATTATTTTATTATAAGGGTCGGAACTTTTTCGATGTTGCTAATGAAACTCACTCCACCTGTAGATCTGTGATAGATAGCTGCCTCTTTCATCTTGTCATCAAAGTATGATTTATACATACATAGGCAGAGGTGCACCGCAGTGCGCCCACACTTCGCCGATGTATTTTGGTCCCAATGTAATAGGGGGCGAGCCTATTGCCATTATGATAAGTATGATTTGTTTAATAACAAAATCATCATAATATCATTGAGAGCAAGCACCTACCAAGTTCCTAATGTCTTAGTCCCAGAATTAGGATGTTGAAAAATGTCTACGTTTAAAAAAGCTAATTTTGAAAAACATGTCAAATTTTGTTGAAGTTGGCAAGACTTTGACGCGCCGACCGGAAACCTTAAGTGCCAGTACGGACATTATTGTTTACCCACAACTCTTGCCAAATCTTATATCACACGCGCTTTTTCACCTCATTAGTGGCTTTTCAACCAGCTCCAATTCTTGACAGAATGCAGAATTGTTTGTTTGAACGCCAGTATACTACAGAAGCGGGAGAGGAAGGCCATTGCTCTTACGTATACACGAAAAGTCGTGTCGCGTTACCTTAAACCCTCTACCCAAAGGCGCGTCGCGACTAATTTATTCTCAATGCCAAAAAAAACTGTATTAACTCGTAGAAAAAACTCATTTTTCAACGAAATGATAACGGTGATGCGATCGACATATTATTATACCATGACAAAGTCATGTACAATTTAATACCGTTAATCTTTTCCAACTGGCATTCAGAACTTAACTATAGTAGATAGCCCGCAATCTAGCATAATGCCTCCCGCACACTGGAGCGGTTAGATATGTGCGCCAAAATTTTGGCCAATACTAAAACGAACTTTATTGACATAGAAACAGCTAATTTCGAGCTGACTTTGATGGTCGCGTTGCTTTTACCAATGAAATTGAATCTTTATTATTAAGTGCGTGTCTTGACGCCTCAGTGTGGCCGCGGTTTAAAATACGGGCGTTTCGTCCGCACTTGATCTACGATAAGGCCTTGTTGGCTCGATTAGTTAGGCAACTGTATTGCTTTTGCATATCTGAATTCAATGTCAATGACCCGACCTACATGTACTAGTGATTTCTCTGTGTCTATCTTTGATTCAATATTTTTTTTTATCTGATCGTTACTCTTATCCACTAAATATGCTTTCAAGAGATATGCTTACCTAATTTGAACGTTCGACAAATTGATATATCAATTTATTATTACTCTCCTAGCTGAGACTCACGACTTCGTGCGCACGGAATTTAGGAAACCTAATTTTCCCATAAGTGCGAATCTCGTTTTCATCCGAGATTATCACTTAATATGAAACGGTGAAGGTATACATCGTGAGGAAACCTGCACGTTTGAGAGAACTTGACTAGTTCTCGTAAGATGTGTGAAGTCTGCCAACTCGCACTGGACCAGTGTGGTGGACTATGGTCTGAATCCCCCTCGCATTGAGGGGAGGCCCGTGCCCAGCAGTGGGACGTTAAAAGGGCTGTAGTAGTAGTAATTTTCCCAAAATAAAAGTAGCCTAATTTACTCCTTATAAATGCAGCTGCTGCTACTGAAACTCCTGTCAAAATCGGTTAAGCCGTGTGGGAGATTACCCATAGCAAACGGAAACATGCATTTTATTTATTAGATATAAAGAGTTCAATTTATTCCCTAACCTTCATTTCTAAGTCTTCTCAATCTGTTCTGCCCACATAGCGAGGATATAGTTACAAAACCCAATAAGTGCCAAAGATTAAAAATCGTGTCATTGTCGTGTATTTTCGATGATCTTTTCAGTGGTGTTATTTGATTTTGGTCAACATTGATATTTGGTCCATAACACTTAAAAGAATAGGATATTTCGAAAATATTAATTTTATACTTATTGGTTTAGCACTATACCCTCGATGTACAGTATTGAAGATGTTCTCTATTTAATCAAATGTCTTTGTCATGCCTGCCGACAAATTTTGAATAGGGTTTGTTGATAATTATTCTCGGAGGCGTGACTGCTGACGTGAGAGCCACGTGAGGTAGGTCGACCGTCTCTCTGCTCTGCCAAATTAATAATTACTGTAAGTCTTGCGCCCACCGGTGCGTCAAAACGCGCATGACCATTTATTTGCCAAAAAAACACAATTTTCAACGAAATTTATTCATGACTCGAGCTTTTTTTGACGGAAAATCGTGTGGCTTTTACCCCTTTTTTATGTACACATATTCGTCATAAGATAATTTAAAAAATATACAATCTAATTCGCTCGCCCCAGTGAGTGCAGGGCGTTACTATTGAAGGCTACCAAATGGCCAGCAGTGTTGTTTAAGCAACATTTCAATTTTGATTATTATGTTGACCGTATAAAACCCCATAAAATTTAATATAACCTAATGTTCCCACGCGATAGAATATACAAAGGATACAAAGAGACAAACGCGAAGATACAAAGAGTTTGTTACACAATGCAGATGTAAAAATGTTTGCGTTTTGTGTATATTTCTTGTACAGATTAGATAAGTTATGGTTAAGAAATAGCGTTGCCATCAGCCTAATATTTTTATCCCTATCTAATGGAAAGAGTCTGATTAAATTTATTAATAAGCAGTGGTAGCTGAATGGTCGGAACGCACGCTTTGCAATCAAATTGGCTTTTTCAAACTTTTGGGCTTCATGTGCAAATCTCATTTTAATCCCATGTTTATTACTTTCTCAAAAACGGTGACGGAAAACTAACTTAATCAATCGTCGATAGGCGTGTGAAATCTGCCAACCTGCATTGGGCCAACTCATCATCTCGCATTGACTGGTATCCCGTGCCCAGTGTGACGTGAAAAGGGCTATAATAATACTTTTTTGCTCTCGTCTGAGTAAGATGATCGTCATCATTGGACAGATATACCATCAAATCTGAGGCAGCTGCCAAGTCACAATGACGGGCCGAAGTCCAATAAAATCCAGATCTGCATTGAAATTCGTATAAAATTTAAAATACACGATAATTACGTTGCGTAAGATTAAGACGAAACGTTATTAGGTTACGTGATGTAGATATTTCGGTTGGATTCGTTCCGTCTCGTGTTCCGTTTATTTTTGCCTCCAAAGCTCTCTAGGTGAATATCGTTTCGTTTGAGCTTGATACGAAGCTTTATAGCTACAGACGCTATTGTTTGTTTTTCAGGCTACCCAGATTATCTTTTTGCTCTTTCGCTTTCTCTATAAGTAATTCGATAGACATAACCTCTGTTTCATCGTACTATCTTTCTACAATCTTGATCTATTATCTGACGTAAGAAAGTTATACCCAATCGATATGTCTGCATCTAGATTTATCTATGTTTTGACATTCAAAAGGCACGCTTTAGTAGAAAAAACGTCCTAATAATTTATATCTACTGGACTACACTAATAAAATGAGCAAAGGATACACACTACACATCGCGATGTACTTGTAAAACTCTTTTAGTCCATTAAAGGCAAAAACGTTTCAGCTTTTTCCCTTTGAATAATACATTGCCATTCGTTTAATCTTCTTATAATAATAGAATATGTTTAGGAAAGCTAGAGTCAGCGAGGAGAGTTGTGAGGCTTCACAACGCTCTATCGGACACGTGAATGTTAATGTGTTGTGACGTATTACGGTTTAGCTGGTTCACGGTCACGTTCACGGCGCTGGAACTACGTTTCATGTCTCGTGTGTACTGGATTATTGGAAATGTCGACATATTTCGTCAAGGCACCGTTTTGATGTCTTGTCAGGTGTCTACTGTTGCTTTTTCAGCCTGATTAATATCGTCTAATGAAAGTTTTCAGTTTAGTATCCATACTCCCCTTATCTTCGGCCGATATCAATTTTGTTTTAGTATGTCATAGTCATAACTCTTAAGTTATTTCATATACCCTCCCAAATTTTAAGTCCTCTTAGGGTCGATTTCTCAATTGGCAGATACACTGACGATCAATGGTTTTTCGACAGAATCATGGATTTTTTAATTAAGCAGATATGCTTTATTTGATTTGGCTGTCTTTTTTCGAATTGACAAAGCGATAAACTTTATGGATTAGCTGGTTATTTGACATTTTGTGTGGGGATTGAAAATCGGTGAATCTTTGCGTAATATTGTTTTTATTCACGTCTTTCTGGCTCGCACTTCAAATTGCGCTCCCATCTATTTGTTAACATAATTGATAGCAAGGAAGCGGCGATTGCTACCGACTATTTCCAGATCGTAACGGTCGTGTATAGTCTTGTAATGTGTTGTTCTAATTGCCCGGTCAATGTTGTGTAACGTTTCACACAGATTTTTGATAAAAAACTATATACAAGATGAGTGTTCAGATGTATTTGAGAGTTTGCAGTTATGACTTTGATTTCATGTTTTATTTCATAAACCCCACATGCACGTCTATGGAAAGGCAAAGTTTCTCTGACCTGCACTTAACCAGGGTGGAGGTCATTGAGGGTTGTCCTGATAAAATGGCAATAAGCTCGCTCCCTATCCCATTGGGTAAACATACATAATACATAGGTATTTTTACAAAATAATTCTGAAATCAGCGTAGAAATTATGAACATTTCCCAAAGACCTATCTATGTATCCATTCCCGTATCATACCGTCTGTGGTCCCTTGTGTAAACGAAGCTTTTACCTGCAAACATTGACGCACGTTAACCATTATAGAAATAGACAATCAAGCCTGTTCCCATTCAACCGCAAGTTTCCACTTCGTATCGCTCAACGAGCGTCGTGTCGCTTGAATGAACTGAATAATACTTGTAATGGTTGAACCACACGTGACCATCAGTATTGTGAACAGGCATTTGTGTCATCAATGCGTGAAACATTATCCATAAATTTTTAAAGTTCAACTTTCGATAGATGTTATACAGATAATATTTATGTTATATTTCATAAAACAGCGTCCGGTGTCCATTGTTGGTGATACTTTTATGTTGTGTGTCGTAGTAATTCTATGACTAATTATTCTATCAGCTATAGTGATGATTCAAACTTGTGTCGTATATCTTTGGCGTCATCTGACCGTAATCATCGTAATTTTATATGCTGTAGTGTAGTACCTACTTATACTTGTTCCAGCTTCAAAAGTTGCGTTCATAGATATTAAAGATCTTCAAAGAAATGACGGACATTTTCTTAATTCTATCTGACATGTATGAGTACTTATTTATCGACCATGAGATGTATATCTGTTACTTAGCGTTTAAATATTTTTTGTGGAAAATTTTAGTCGTGTAGAATTGAGGAAGTAATGAATGAAACTATAATGTTTTGACAAAATGCCCATTTATCTAACCTGTCTAGACTAGTCTTGTGACGTGCAAACTGACATGAATAGAAAAGATAAAAAAAGTCTTAAAATATCTAAAGTATTACTCCAATACTACTTCACTTTTCATGACAAAATATATTTTGTTTGTTTCTAACATGTATTGACAAACGCATAAAACTGGGATTTATTAGGGGTTATTGACTGGCGTCACTCGACCAAGGTTAGGGCGTCCTCATAAAAACATCGTATTGATTGAAACTCTCCCGATCCATCAGAAGTCGCACTACTAAAAGGCTTTACCATTGCTTGGAAGTTAGTTGACAAAAGGCAGGAAGACCTTGCACCCTTTTGTATCTTGGACATGGTAACAAATTACAAAAACAAACAGTTTCACTCGCGCGGTCCCTTGAAATTGAATTTAAATTACAGCAGGCACATAATTAAATCTTTTGTTCCGAAGTAGGACAATAGCAGGTCTCAATGACGAAGTTGATAGATATCGACCTACAAATTTTCTTTGAACCACACCATCGCCTTGAAGTTTCATGTCAATAAATTACACGATGGAAATATGATAGTGATAAGCATGAAGCGATCGACGTGCAATATTGGGTTCAAAGACAAAATTACTTATCATTGATTGCTATAGGGAATTACCATATGAATATGAAGTTAATAACCATTCCTACCCTTTGTCAAATAAATGCGTGAGGGTTCCAAGACAATATAGCTTGTCCTAAGACTCTTCGAGGGTCAAACTTCGGGGTCCTTATTAGATACCGCTATAGATAATGGCAATAATACAAGAATTACAGTGGCGAGCTTAGTCCCATAAAAAATAAACATTTTGCAAATCTGAGTTGTAACAACATTGATATTGTGGCAGATGCTTCGATAAGTGTTTCAGTTGGCATGTGTCAGACTGATTGCAAACGATGCACCGCGGCTGCAGTGGCTCAAGCGAGTGAGGGTGATAGCGGTGAGTTCGGTACCACCAGTAACCGACGCTAAAAGTAACAAAAAACTCTGTAGAGCTACACTTAGCGCCCAAACATTCGTCTCAGAAGCTAAGAATCATCAGTACGTCGTTAATCATTCCAGCCATCATCATTCTGTCCAGCTTGTCAGATCGTATGAAGAAACTTGTCTTTGAATCTGGAATTTTGTCAGGAGATCTTGGAATATCGCGCATTTTCATGTTCCTCATAGTTGACACTTTTTGAATTCACGTCATGCAAGTTTAATACCGTTGTATCAAGCCGATGCTAATGAACAAAGTTTGTGCAGGCAGCCTCAGGTTATATTAATAACGTCATTAGCTCTGTAACGTCACGTTTTAAAGATTTTGTTAGTTTAGATCGCCTCGAAAATACACTTGCGTAGTTATATGTTTGGTTTTGGTACATTGCCAGTAACCATATTTAACCGCACACAGTACTTCTATTTTAAGAATTCCATCGTTTTTATTAGTTTGGCAATCATTATCGTAATTTCTTTGTTTTGTTGTCGCGTTTTCCTTCCATTATGATTGGGCTACTTCATTACCAATTAGATGTAATGTTGTTGTTTTGTCCTCTATGACGTAGTCTTATGTGTTAAGTGATCTTTTCGCTCGTTCACGTCATCGGAGGCGTGTTGGGCAATGTCCACATAGAATCATTGCCAAAAGTTCAACTTGTGAACTCGGGCACTTCAGTCACATACAATTGTTTTCTTCTGTTCTATGACAAGTTCAATGCTACGTAATAAAATGTTATTTCTCTGGTATATTTTTATCTTATTGTAAAGGATACACAAGAACTGTTTGTCCATATAATTTACAAGTCAATGTTAGCAGTAAATCCCCCGTATTGAATAGGCATGTAATAATGTTGATTCATGAACTGAAACATTGGTAGTTATAATCTTGCAGAAATTGCACGACATCCCTTACTTAAACAATTTGTTTTCAATGTAAATTAGAAACAGAACATTGACTTTGACGTGGTGGGCAGGCACGCGATGCTAAAATTTGGTTGTTGTTATCTGCGCGGACGAAATTTTATGACTCTCATATTAAAATACCTTCAGCAAAATTAATATTTTCAGCGGATTTACGACTCCAAATTCCACAATGCGATGTTACATAATGTCATTGACATCGGAACGCTTGTTTGGTTTTGATTTATTATCAAATTGATAAGCCAAGACCCCTTAGTGCCCCTTTTCTTAAACTCTGAACCGGTTATAAGTGGTTGTACAATATCATAATGTTAACAACCCGCTGTTTTGTTACGGGGTCTTCATAATAAAATTAATAATCATAATCATCATGCCTGTATGCCTCGAAGGGGTAGCCAGAGGTGCGCTGCAGTGCACACACACTTCGCATGTAATAAGGGGCGAACCTATTGTTATTATAGTTACCGGGCACATCTTCCCTTTAAAGCGTGACTGGGACCATAGTCTATAACGCTAGACCGGTGTGGGTTAGTGGTCTTGTTGGTACCTCACGATCTTTGCTTTAACCGTTTAGCAAGTGGTACATAATAGTGATTGAAAGAGACATTCGCACATGAAATTTCAATTCAATTTAAATCTGGTATGATCATGGCAAGAAATTAAGGCATGCCACAGGATTACACAAAGAAAAATAATTTCAGTTTTAGATACCATTTAGTTCATGGTACGAAAATAATTATTCGACCTTGATGCTGGTAATTGTACTTACTTTAAAAAGTGATTTGACGTAGCACACGACTTTGCGATGAAGAAAAATACAGGAAAACTTTTTGCGTTGAGGGTAGCAAATTGAATTACCTGCACCCGTTACTTCCTTGTTTAATCTCATTATCCTGTCCGCCGACGACAACGGTGCAGATACTTCCGTGAATAAAGCCCCGGGCTCATAGGCGCGTCAATATTCGTGCGATCAATTTTTTTTACCCATTCTAAAATGATCTGTATTAACTCACCGAAAACGCTATTTTTTCAACGAAATCTAAGCGATGACGCGAGTGAATGTAAGGCACATGGTCGCGTACCTTTTCCCCACAGGAATTCAATCTGTATGTATAATGAAACAGAGTTCGTTTTGGTCATGGCAAATATGTTGACGTCTGCGTCTCGACGCCCCAATGTGCCCGTCGCTATAACATTGTTAGAAAAGTGTTGCCGTTCAAATGTTATCAAGTTCATGGTGTTGGCTTCTCTTATCTCTTTTATCGTTCATTATCTATCTTCATAACATATTATTTATGCTTCGACACAAATAGCAGAGACAATTTACGAGATGCTGTAACTTAAATCTTTACAATAGCTATTTCATCGCAGACAGACACTGTGTCAACTAGATAGCATATACAACCTTTATTAGTCTAATCCTTATATTAATAAGTGGAGCATAAACTTTGTACCCATTTTTACTAAAATTACCGGTACGGAGGAGTATGAAATTTGGCACTGTTAAAGTTTATATGGAGGAGTGAAGAAAGTTAATATCTTTATACAATATTCATTAGATATACATTGAACTGATAAAATGAACTCTTACACAAACTACTATGTGTTTGACACTTACACAGATATGTATTACTTATGATATTTAAATATGTATACTCTTTTGTTTATTGTTAAAATCTGTGGACGTATAGTCTTTTGCAACGGAATCTTAATAACGTTCAAAGATTAAGATTGAATTTCGATCAATTGGGGACCACTAGTTAAAATGTATACTTCGTACCATCCTGCTTTGTGTATGTTTTGGACGTGTCGTCAATAATCGACGTCACACATCGTGTAACTGCAATTTCCTACACCTGTTTTGGCCAGACTGGTTCCACCCCTCAAATCTGAGTCATCCCTTTATAGTCATACAAACTTGTGCAACACGTTGACTAAAAACGTATTTGCTGAAAGTTATTTTGGTTATACACATTTAATACATAAAACAAAGTGTAAAGCACTTTTAGGACAGACGAGACGGCTTGCACTTGCATCCAGATTAGACTTATGTCATGGATTATGTCGCACCGAGATGCTATCTTACTCTCGTAATTCATCTAAGAGACTGCGTTTTTATTTTCTTGTCGCGATCGGCTGTGCTGCCAATGCAGTTGTGACAAGACAAAATGTTGCCTCTTTTTTTCTATATGAATCACGATAGTGATAGCGACCCTGTGCGATATAATCTGTGACATACAAGTTGTCTACTCACATGCTGGATTTGCAGCATGGCCTTAAAATTGTCACAAACTAAAATATTCTGCATTATCATCACCAAGGTATTGAGTACCGACCTTTCGCGGTTACATAGTATCTGATTGCGTTTTAGTGCCTATTTTCAGTTTCCAAATAGAATTTTCCTCAACGAAAACATGATATGGCGGTAGGTACCCCGCATCAAGTGACTCAAATGTATAATGTGTTAACGTATACCAGCTTTATTGCTTAGCAGTATAAACTGGTGGTGGTCCCGCTCATTACGGTCGCAAGCGGAATCGTCTTACATAAACTTGATACCTCGAGTGGACACTTAATTGTCGATTGGTAGTTAAAAGAACTGCAGACGTAAATATTAGGATCTTGTTGCAGATAGAAACAGGTAGATATTAAGAAAGAATGCCTTCGTCACTGAGTCGGCTTTATATCGGTGATGCCACTGATATCGCAATGATGCCGATAATACTGATGATATAATTATCGATGTCGATATTTATCGAATGATGGTCGAAACCATAATGTTTTCATCAAAATAATATTGGGAAGATTGATCTGTCGGTCCTATCCTTGTTAAAATGTGAACTCGCATGAATTTTGGAACGCAAGGCATTTATATACTTTTTTTGTAACTTTTAATGTCTCGCTGCTGGGCAAAGGTCTCTCCCATTCTCCACCTGCCTGTATTTTGTTATACAGTTTAGATATAATATAGCTTTCCGCTGTCAGTAGAGGGAAGATGTCACAATTTTATCGACAGTCTGCAGCTATTATCTGTGCTATGAATTGATCCATCGCTAAAACGTAACGTATGATGTATTCATTGTTTGAATAAATTGTAAGCACGATATTCTTGGCATGCGGTGCCACGGTCTCGGTCATTAACAGTGATTTGTAGGTGATAATATGTGTTCCGCGTCTCGCTTTGTCGCCGCCGACGGTGTCCTCTCGCGTCACACCGTCACACGACTCATGATCCGTGCGGTACTGTCCTCCTGCCCGACGAGTCGAGATAAAAATGTAAATTTTTGCTGTTCAGCTGCCAAGTTATCGCTTCTAATGTGAGGTTCACGTCACATTTTACTTGTTGAAAGATTTACGAGTTTTCAATTGGATCGAAGATTGAATGTTCACTGATCTGTTGTTCTTTTTTAACTTTGTCTGTTGGTTTTATATTGCAACTTGAATCCTTATCTGATAGGACTACTGACTTTGCATCTACGACCCTTCCTGGCCATTATTTTTTATAAAGCACTAGCTGTGCCCGCGGTTTCACCCGCGATAGTTACTTTGGCGTAGAGTGATGTTATAAAGTCTATGAAGCTTTCAAAAGGAATATTTTTTCCCTGTTTTTGCCACATTATTCGTTGCTGCTCCGCTCCTATTGGTCGTAGCGTGATGATATATAACACAAAAAGAATTATTCAATTCGAACCAGTAGTTCCTGAGATTAGCGCGTTCAACCAAACAAACATACAAACAAACTCTTTACCTTTATAATATTATATAGTATAGATGAGGCAAATTCAAAAGGCTGATAGGAATGAATAAGTTGTATAATATGTTTCATTACTTTCAAATAAATATCGTTTATCTGCCTCCGAGAGAGCTCAATTGGTTTCCGGTAGTTTTTAAATACTACGAGCCGTCCGTGACACGAATTCATTATTCTCGGGTTTATTCTCTATCGTATCTGCCAATTTACGACAAACCGCGCCCGGATTGTGACGTAAATTGTCGTGTTCAATGATTGCATCTATCTGAAACATTTTTTACACCCTATTTACATAATGCAGGTGAATTGCGCTTCCTGTAGTAATTTATTATGATGTCACCGCCTTGCCAGCTTCCAGACACAACGTTGCGAGTTGAATCAACTTTTGAATTTTCTATTTTAATTCTACACTATTATTTAATATTCTACTCCTGTTAGCTTTCCGAGGTTCTGGTATTCGTACCATTAAAGGCTGTGCTCTGTTACTCATCTGTCTGCATCATTCGTCTCAATTATATGCCTTCCGTTGTCTTCAATTAGCGACTCCTTATTTATCATGTTTTCCTCGAAAGGTTTACATGGTCATGTAAAGCTTTTCCGTTGTGCAGGGCACATACCGTACCTATATTCTAGACATTGCTTAAAGCGTCGACCCTCTTACGTCAAAACTTTTGCCAATACGAAATAAAACTCTGTGTCTATATGCATAAAGATTTAATTTCTGTATTATAAGCCACGCCAGCCTCGCACTTTCAGTGTAATTTAGTTGAAGAATACCCATTTTTTATGGGTCAATAGAAATGGTTTTGGCATGGAAAAAATACACTTAAAGCGCTTTGAGGCTTACAGCGCCATAATGGAAAGTTGTGAATATACGTAATATCTATACTGAATTACATATCAATAAAGGGTATTTTTAAAATCGCTTAATAACTGTTTCGTCCGGGGACCACTGGATTCGTATGCCACAATAATTGAAAGCATCTCGGTCGTTGCTATATTTAAATGGTACATTTCGCTTCGCGTCGGCTTTTGACGGCTGTTGACACTTACATACGCCACGTGTGTATTTGGCTACAATACAATTTGGACGAATTGTAAGTTATTGTTCTAGAAAATGTCTCAAATAAATTATTCGTACCTCTAGTCGCACGCATGCATCTTCCAGCCTTTGGACTTGTTAAATTCGGGTCGATTATGATTGTATCCCGAAATAAAATGCGAAATTTTACAATGTAAGTAGGTACTTTCTAAATAAAATATGTGAACGTTAAATAACATTAACTACATCGAATGTTTACTTAGAGTTGCAAATATCTTATATGTATTTTAGCACACGCTATCTTACAGGTCGTTAATTTTAACAGCTTTATATATTCAACTAGCGTCGTCGTTACTTTAGTCGGTTGCTGTTAATATTAATTTGTATTCCAAGATAATTCTGCGTCAATTATTTAAAACGGTTTTAAATTTAATTTAAAAAGAAAAATATTTTAATGCGCCCACACACTTCCATTGTCGGTGTACATCCATTTGGTGAAAACTTTTCATATTAAAAATAAATTGTTTTTACATGGATTCAACGACACGTACTTTACGTCATTTCCCGACTTGAGAACTCACTTAATGACAAGACAAAGAGTTTGTCAACTAGCGGCGTCTTATCTCATGACGTGTGCTGTGGAAACAATGCTAAAGTTGATGTTAAACACATGATTTTCTATTTATCTTATACCAAACGTTATACCTGCAGTACAAATACATTACAGGCTACCAGCTATTGTCAATAAAGTAAGAGGTTCATGCTTTAAATCTATTCTTATTGAATTGCGGAAAAAATCTTTCTTATTGCAGCCATTTATTCATGAAATTCGTTGTTCTAGTGCACCTTTACTTAAAGTTAGCTGCATTGAGCAGCTCGTCAAGTATCATGAATTTTTGTCTACTCACTCTACCCATGAATAGGTACTTTATAACAGCCCAAGAAACTCTTTCTCCCTTTCGTAGCTCATACGAGAGAAAGGGACAAAATTGGCACGTGTCCCATGTTGCTATGTTGGTAATACTGTCATTTCGTAGGACATGACCGCGACAAGCGACCTTCTGAACCCAAACGCTTTAGTTGCTTAATTGTCCGGATAATTTCCAGTTTCTTGTGTCATTGAACTTTATATCTTATCTTATTTAATTTTGGTTGTACCCGCAGTTGAGAAAATGTCTTCCTTACCGTCTCTCCACATCTTTTAATTAACTGCCTGTTCTTAATAGGAAATATATCACTAGAACTTTGACATAATGGATTAATTCTAAGTATCTAACAAGAAGGAAAACTAAATCTATTATTTGAAAATTGCATTGATTGAATATTTTAGAATATGGAAGTCTTAAACATTTCAAACTTCGTAATGTATTTTATAGGACATCACAATTATGTTGTATTAATGATTCCTATCATTGTTGCAGCTGAGAAATTCCAAGAGAACCTCCTGAAGACGATGATACAGATCGAGAACACATTCTTCGAGCTCGGACGGTCGTGCCAAAGGAATTGCTTGATTATATGCGATAGGGGTGCCATGGACGCCAGTGCATGTGAGTCTATTTGCTTTCAAACTATATTTATTTAACCTAGTATGCCATCCTATAACAATAAGGTCCACAATCAGTATTAAAGTAGGTATTATTTTCACGGTTTTATTAGGCTCCGAAGTTAAATTCTCCATGAATAATTCAGATAACGCAATTCGTATAAAGTTGTAATATTTTAATTTAGATTTGACGTGTGCGTGAAAGCTTTCTTATGAACCTAAAAGATCTAGGTCGCTAGTAATATAGCTAGACGACATAGAAATGGCTGACCTGAATGTACAGCAGCCTTGACAGTTAAAGCTACGCTACGGACTTGGTGAATGCTTTTTGTATCGTAAACATCCGCTCCCACGAGGTATTCACACATTTCCCAACAGAAACAAGGAAAGCATACATCTTTGAAGATATTGAAGCTCCATCCGGTTGTACTTTACAAAGTGTATGCGGTATTCCAATAGATCTATCTCAAAATACCACATCTCGAGAGCGCTAAAAGACAAACACTCGTCCTAGAGCCAATTTATATTTAACATAACGCGTTGCGATAATAGATTCAACATTGTATTCGCAAATAGATGTTATCACACTGATAAATAGGACACGTGGTCGTAAATAAAACTCTTTAGATAGGGTAGCAATAAAGTCATGTAACAGACCGCCCTGAATACTTTCGATAAACTCATGAGACGCATATAATTACAGTCGTCGAGAACTATGAGGTACACCTGTCATTCATCACATGTAACTTTGGCTAAGTTCTTTAAAAAAATCTTTAAATATGTTCTCACTTTAAAAAAATCTATAAATATCTTTCTTATATAAGAAATAAGTTATATGATTCTTTTTTTTTTGGTTAGTGTTTCTTTAACCCAAAAGTTAATATATATTATTTTTTATTTACAATATACAAAGTTTTACATCTGCAATTTACAAAAGCTGTACCACGCAGACCTCGTAGGGTCTATCTGGGTATCACCGAGCCGTTATTAATACACATATAACATTGTTATTAGCTTATCATCGGTCCATAGTGTCTTTTTAAATCAAGAGATTTCATTTTACATTCAACTGCCATAATTAGCTGTCACAACAAGCCTCTTAGATATGTTTAACTGTGGAAATATGTACTTCTTTATAACATCTATCCCCAATACAGTGAGTGAGTGGCATAGTAGAACACATACTTCAAAATTGCAATTGGCATGTAATAATACACACGCCGCCGCACCGGTATCCTTAGAAGGGGTTGGGTGACGTGAATTGAAGTACCCCAATATATTTTTGGTCCCACCTGCCTGCGGCGTGTCTATTGCTAATGAACCGGGCACACTTCCCTTCAATGCGAGGAGGATTTGGGGTATAGGTATTACCCATACATCACCCACTAGTCAACTACGCTGGCTGGCATTTATTATGATAGAAATACTAACCTTCGCGATCTAACTTTTATATAAAATCCATTGCGTTTCTCTAATGCACGCAAACAACTTAATAAACGTACATAATTGTAAACAACAGTATTATGCATATGAAACGATAATAGTTGACTAATATTTGTCCTTACGTGTTTCTATAATTGTTACAGAAAACATTATGTATAGAGAGATAAGGGGTGTATTACATAGCTATGTAACACAATGGCAAAGAATTTTGTAGTTATTATAACATCTGGCTTGTAATATAATTAATTGAAGAATAAAAATAAATCATCACGCCTATATTCCCTGAATGGGTAGTCAGAGGCGCACTACAGTGCACCCACACTTCGCCGATGTATTTTGGTCCCAATGTAATAGGGGGCGAGCCTATTGCCATTATACCGGCCACATTCCCCCTCAATACGAGGGAGTGTTGGGCCATAGTCCACCACGCTGGCCCAGTGGGGGTTGGTGAACCTCACACGCCTTCTATAGACGTGCAGGTTTCCTCACGATGTTTTCCTTCACCGTTCAGCAAGTGGTAATCAGTATTGAAAATTACATTCGCACATGGAAAAAAGAAGCAGTGGTAGCCGAGTGGTCGAACGCACGCCTTGCAAATCAAAGTGTGCAGGTTCAAACCCCGGCTCGCACCTCTGGGTTTATGTGCGAATCTCATTTTCATCCGAGATTACCACTTACTATGAAACGGTGAAGGAAAACATCGTGAGGAAACCTGCACGTCTATAGAAAGGCGTGTGAAGTTCACCAACCCGCACTGGGCCAGCGTGGTGGACTATAGCCCAAAATCTCCCTCGTATTGAGGGAGAATGTGCTCGGTATAATGGCAATAGGCTCGCCCCCTATTACATTGGGACCAAAAATACATCGGCGAAGAGTGGGCGCACTACAGTGCACCTCTGCCTACCCCTTCGGGGAATACAGGCGTGATGATGATGTATATATGGAAATCATCTCAGATGTGCGGGCCTGGGATTTGAACTTGCACCCCTTACGTTCAAGGCGGGCGTTCTACCTACGAGGCTACCACTGCTAAAATCTTTTTGAATTAATTGATAATAAAAAGTATTCTCAGTAGCCAGTCTTTAAGAGCGCATTTCACTCGAGGTCAAGCGTTTGTTGATAGAGTCGTCACCGATTATTTACATGGAACGTCTAGATATTAATATACCTACGGATATATACTTATATGCGGTTAATACCACTGTAGGCCTTGTGGCTGTACGTAATATGGTTGAAATTAAAACTCATTGTCCATAATTAGTCATGGTTAACAAACAAATGATTGCTGTATACAACTTTATTTCAATTCGAAATGTATGTCAAATTACGGTCAATTTACCATAAATGTGGTTGTTCATTTGGTCAGAGTTTTCAATGATAATCCCTTACAAATTCTTTTTTTATACATTGTCTTGTAATTTAACACAGAGTCCGAAATATACTGGATGTTTCTGAAGTCAGAAATAATACTTTGGGTACATATACGGTAGCTCATATGTGGATGCTCAGTGAAGACAGTTTATACCCAACTATCATAGTTTCTGAGTTATAGACCTTTGAATATTTGTCACAGGTATCGTGTTCTGGCTTTCGGGTACATAACCCTATTAAATAGAGTAAACTACACTTATGAGGGGCGACTAACAATATTCACAAAACAGAACATGCAAATTTTGCATAGGACTCAAGATATTACGTGTTATAGAAATTGACAACGAAAAAAAGTTGAAAAAACTGTATACCCGATACTGATGCAAACGTCAAAGTATTATTTCTGACTTCTGAAACACCCTGTATAGATTTTCAAATCCACCTACACTAGCATCTTTTAGTAGTAAAGTATTCTACAATGCCTCAATGGAGCAAACCTTAGTATAAATTTGGGAGATAGGTTTTATGTGTAAAGTAAAATACACTTACATGTTTTATAAATACAATTCGATATTGATGGGCAATAGTGTTGTATTCCAATAATAACATTTACCAAGTACACAGAAAGAGGTCACGCCGTCTGATATCAATGCAGATTTGTTTACATAACGGTGCGTGTATCTATAAGTTTACAAAATTATCTTTAGGAAGCGTGCGTGACTGACAAACAATAAATCACGTGCCGTAAATTGCTATCAAATAATTTTTACTACGCATTGGGTAATTTTAATCTATTTGACCCTTCATAGACATGTAGGCTTAACATGACCGTGTAGACATAAGATTTATCTCTTTCAACAGTTGTAGCACGACCGCCAAGACTAGACTTATATCACACAATATGTCCATTTTCTCCGGACGGAGAGCGAGTGAGCGTAACCGTGATGTAGGTCTTATCTTGGCATGCGTGCTAACCCCACAACTGTCAGATTTGTCGAGAATTAGTCAGGATGAATAGTGATATTTATGTCGATTCTTTAAAAAAACTACTCCAAAACTATATTTGACAGCACTAATAACATTGGCGTCTTGCTCATACAATACGGCTGTAAAAGTGACGGCAATACGTTTAGTTTGGTGCCAGTAGAATCGACACCATTATCATTGTATGTCGTTTGGGGACATCAAATAAGTCCCAGATTGACAAATCTCACAATTGTTGGCACAAAGATTAATTAATGATGACATATCTTATTTTCAGTTATTTCGAAGGAGAAGTGGGAGACAATGTTAGCTGCTAACAACTGGAACAGCGTGGAACTGCGCGACAATCGGTACAATCACATCGTGCATATGGTCTCCGCTGCAAACGGAGCCGAGGACTTCTATTCCACTGAGGTTAGTTAACACGACTATTAATTACAATCATTGACTAACTAAACGGGACTTGCCATTTACAGACCTTCGCCTATGCCAAATCTCTATGGTATTAGAACGTGCCTAACCTGTATGCTGTTTTTGAGTTCCAACTTTCTTGCAGTATGACTTTATTGAGATAGGATTGGTGTAAAGCGAATACATTTGCTTTACGTTGGTGTGCTACGTGTGTGTACCTCACACACAACGAAAAAGGATTGATAGTGTCACTAAGCCTGTTGCTATATACCCTTTAAGCTGTATATTACCTTGCCTGACAGCTGATAGTCAAATGTTTTTTGTGACCAAATAAAGAATGAGAACCATCCCAATAAAACCCAGAGCAGTGTCTAGTGCGTAAGGATTGACTCGTGCGGAAATCTGGTGATTGTCAGATTGTAAGCTGGGTAAAGGTTCGGTTTTCGCCCGTAACTACCTTCAAATTTTAAATTGCTTTAAAATCTTATGTTTAATTAACACTATTGGAAAAAAACCTCATTAAGCATTTAGTACATAAAGCATGACGGTTATAATTTGCTTATTATAATTGCAGTACGTTGGAAAATATCCAAAGTGGACTGTATTACAAAGGCGTAAGATTTTGTTTTATGTTTAAAATCACGACAATCTGAAATTAAGATTGTCGGGTTAGATTATAAATGTATCCAAAGCAGATACAATGTCAACAAAACAGATTTTCAGACGTATTCGCAAAGATGTGCCCACAATGGCACTAAAAATAATACCTGCCATTGAAATGTTTTATCTTGATACTGTGTAAGTGGGTTAGTTATATTGGTAACTGTGAACGTAGATTCACATCGGTTATTCAAGATTCAAGCATTGTATATTGTAGATGTAGCTACTTACCTATAGGTAGGTAGATAGATATCATTGCGATAAATGAGGGAATAGATTAGAATAAACCGCGTATTAAAGATAACAGTTAATTATAAGTGTGAGATTATAAAATCCTATTATTAACCCAACTGGGTAGGCGGGTGCGTCTTTTGTACTCCTTTACTTCTTGGATGGCCTTAGCCTTACTATCCCTTGTCGTACTTTTCTTCGTAGCCAAATTATCTTTGTCCCATTTAAGGGTTCCGTACCTAAAAAGGTAAAAACGGAACTCTTATAAGATCACTTGTCTGTCTGTCTGTCGGTCTGTCAAGAACGTTTTTTCAGAAACGCGTGAAGGTATCAAGTTGATATTTATAACAGAGACTTATGTATGCGGTCCCTTGGTGCCCTAAAAAAATTGTTGACCCGTTTACTTAGAACCATGAAATTTGGCAAGAAGCAAGGTTTTATAGCACAAGTAAAAGAAAAATTCCGAAAACTGTAAATTTATTGTTAGAAAATGTTTTTTTGCTATTACAAACTTATTTTGTAGTTACTTTGTATGGGGAAACCTGTACACCAACTGCAAAGTTTAGTTTGTCTCTTTATCCAGTTTATCTTTTTGTTAGAGTAATGCTCGGTGCTTTCACAGTTGAGGTACGGAAGCCTCGGTGCGCGAATCCAGCTCGCACTTGGCCGGTTTTTCTTCTTAGTGTTTTTATCCCTCGACGTATTTTACTTATAGGCCTTTTCAACTACTGCCGTAATTTTTCAGAGCATTTATGTTCTTGCTGTATTATATTGTGTGCTAAAAGCCTCTGACCTAATTAACAAACACTATAATATAATAATGTTAAATCTATAGCGTTATTAACTAAAGTAAAATGCGAGACGGGCGGTCACGGTCATATTAGCTCGGTGCTTTGGCCTTCCTTGTATGGAGGACATACGGTGACCTGCATCCGACACTTCGCATTTTTTTATGACAACCATATTTATTAAAAACCTTTTGCCGTATGTACCATCCTAATGAGGCACGTGTCATTATTAACACGCTGCGTATATCTTCGTTTTAATAAACAAGCAATGAATTTAACAGATAAGATATAATACACACGTGAAGATAAATATTACGTAATTTCCAAATACGCGTAAATAAAACATAAATATTAAGGCTAGCAAATATGGATACATAAATATAAAGCTTATCTACATTATATTAAAGAAGTATTTAAGACACATGGTACTAATTGCATTTAAAGGAGTTAACAAACTATCCAAATTGTCATTCCGGTTGGGTCGATTTGTGAAACTAGGATTCGGGTAACCCAACTTGCTTTCGTCAAGGGACATTACGGCCGTTTATAGACACAATTTGAAGATTATTTTAGTATTTATTATCTGTTCTAATCTGCAGATATTTTACTATACTAATGTTACAAAGGTTTAAAGTGGTCTGTAAGAGATAATCTCTGGAAATACTGTTCGTATTCTGAATATTTTTTCCATGTCAGAAATTAAATGAATGTTATGTTGCATTTACAATTAATTTGTGTTATACTTTTGTACTTATAAATATAATTGTAGGGCGGTTGTAGAAAAATTGTAATTAATATGACGGGTAAAAGGCGAAATGACTAGCGCCATGTTGGGAGATATGTTTCGTGCGAAGTTATCAAAATGGCCTGTTAACCGTCGATATAGATCTGCGGAGTTAGCATTCATGTCAACACAAGACCTCTTGTCACGGATTCGCTCGCTCGCTCTCTATCTTATTTCGTACGAGAGAAAGAGACAATTCCGTGACATTAGTCTAGAGACTTGGCGCACATGCTGCAAGTACAGAGGTATGCATATAGGGTTATTACGAAATATACAATCGCATTTAAATGGCAATATCATATTGCAGTGGTAGCCGAGTGGTCCAACGCACGCCTTGCAAATCAAAGTGTGCAGGTTCGAACCCCGGCTCGCACCTCTGGGTTTCATGTGCGAATCTCATTTACATCCGAGATTACCACTTGCTATGAAATGGTGAAGGAAAACATCATGAGGAAACCTGCACGTTTGAGGGAACTTACTAGTTCTCGATGTGTGAAGTCTGCCAACCCACACTGGGCCAGCGTGGTGGACAAAGGCCTGAATCCCCCTCGCATTGAGGGGAGGCCCGTGCCCAGCAGTGGGACGTTAAAAAGGGCTGTAGTTATATTGCAGTTACCACTCGTGTACAATCAAGTGTACGTAAACCTGACTCATAATAAAACAAGGTAAAGTAGTTGGCTCAAAATCACCAAGGTTGCGAATTTGCTTTGCCAGCAAATTATGTCATAAATCTTAAGTTTATTGAGAAGATAAAATTACTAAAATACTAAAACTAACTTTTTTTAAGTATACATCAAACAATACAATTCATAAATAAAGTAACTTTTAAAATATATATCAATATATGCATAGAAAGTCAACTCGGGAACGCGTCTCAATGTACGATCTTCAACAAAAAGTTCAAAATATTTATGCAAAATTTGAGCTATTTAACACCTGTCATTACTTGAAATATCGTAATTTTTATGCAAAATCTAGTTTTTAAAAAGTAGACAAAAAAGGTATTTATTTTCAATTATAAAAATGCAAAAATAGTTTGTCTGATAGCGCACAAGTCATTTCAGTGAACGCATCTATAATCGAACAAAAATAATTTTAAGTGAACGCAGCCATAGAGTCTCAAATGTCAGTAGAGGAAGAAAACAATAACAAAACCGGCAGTCAGTGCGTTTCTCGTCAAATAAATTAAAAATAAGTGGTAAGTACCTTTCAATTCATTATTCGTAGAGCGTACATCAATAGGCCGTCAATTCGGGAACGTGTTTATTACTTTTAATTATGGGTGAAAGTTGTTTTACGACACAAAATAACAAAGTAACCCCAAATATTTTACTATTGACAAATTCAGGCCTCATTTAAAATGGCCGCCGTATAACAAAAGCGCGCGTTTATTTAAAATAGTCATTCCGTGAACGGTCATTTCGGAAACGTTCCCGGGCATGATGGCACGTTCCCGAAATGATAGTTGCGTTCTCGGAATGATGATTTGATGATTCCAAAGGCGATGAACTTACAATTTTTCAATAATTTATTTTATAATTTCGTCGTTTTTTATTAACAGCATTATAAAGACTCCTGATAATGAAAAAAATAAGAAAAAGACTCAAAAAAGCTTAAAAAGGATAGTGCAGCTTATCTGCGTCAAAGAGAAAAGGCAAATGCTAGAAAAAGAAAGTTTTTGGATAAAATGACTGAAAAACAGAGAGACCTTAAAAGAGCGAAGGACAGGGAATATTATAAAAAGAAAAAGGTAGAAAAGAAAGTGAAGAAAGTTGCTGATATGACCGAACGAGAGAAGCGAAAGTAGAGAAAATGTTGGAAAAATGCATCAAAAAAATACAGGGAAAAGAAAAAAGGTTTAGCAAATACAATAAGTAATACGCCGACACAATCAAATGACGACTTAGTCGCAGTACCTCCAGAGAGTAGACAAGTAGGGAGACAAACCGTACGAAAAGATAGGGCGAAAGCATACAGAAACTTTAAAAGCAGGAAGAAACTATAGTTCAAATGAAGCGGAAAATTCAATCTTTAAAGAAAAAATTACAATTGTAAACTTAAAATATGCAAGAAAAGAACAAACTTACCAGTATAGTGCTTGAGTACAGGAATTCAGACCTCTTTTGTATTTTTCGAATCGGATACATAAGCGTAATAACATAAGCGGATGTGGAGCTTTTTGTTTTGGAGCAAGTAGCGGATATTTTAACTACTAGTTAGGGTTTTTGTACCGTTAAGTGTTATGTACCGTTCGATTGAGTAAGAATCAGAGATATATTTTAAATAAAACTAATTTGAAAATTACGTGTAATTATTTTAATATTGGTTTTATAAGATATTTTTTATTTATTATTTTAAATATTTTTAAGAGTTTCTGCCCACATAAGTAATTTATTAGGAATGGATTTAATGAAATGGTTTATAATTTTCATAAGGAAAACATTTGCTAATATAATAAAAGTTAATTCGTTGCGTTACATTTAAAGACAAAAAAGTTATAGCGCATTAAAGGTAAAATTTTTGGCGAAATATGAGAAAACGAAAAGAAAAATCATATCATAAAAACCATAACGTTTTGGACATTATGTTCTATGGGCGATAGATAGCAAATGACCCCCTGTACATGCAAAAAAATTGACGTTCCATGTGCATAACACCTTGTATACAGCGTGTATCAGAAGTCCGAAATAATACTTGGGGGCCATATAGGACAGATGATAAGCAATCAACACGCTCAAGCAAAATATACGTAACTAATTTAGTTTCTGAGCAATTTGTGTCCAAAGTTGGTGTCAAAACTTACGCACCGCGACCCTAAAAATCAGCTGATAAGGCGAATGAACTCGCTTTAAAATGATGAGGGAGTGATAGATATGACACAAGGTTTTTACCTACGAGCATAGTTCAATACAGAAATAAAAATCGGTCACTGTAGTTACCTAAACTATGACAAAAAATCATACTTCATTTAAATCGATGTAAAGTAAAACTTCTCCACGAGCAAATAATCCATTTTCGTTTTAGTTTTCGTGAACGGATTTCTTTTTAAACTGAAACTTAGGGAGAGTTGATTAAAATAAAAAAAATATTATTTTATTATTATTGTTTGTCTTTATCATAATCACTACAATTCTTAGAACCATCACTACATCACTACAAGTAGGTACCTAATGATGTAGAAAATTATTAGAATTGGTCTTGCATATCTGAAAGACTTTAATCTATGATTACTCTAATAATCATGGCCGCGAATATGTCAATGTAGTGAACATTAGCGGGCGGAGATATCACACACAAGGACAATTTTCGTCCAGTGACAAATCATCGGCCATATTGCATCAGCGGTGATTGGCCCAGCGTTGCAGCGCGGTAAAACACTGTGCCTTCGTGCAATGTCGGAGCGGTCCTTTGATATTTTTATTCAGTAATAATAACGTAAATCAAAATATTTAGTTCCTTGCAATCCGTCAAGGCGTTAACTTGTGTTCCGAAAAATGTCTCGCTCTCCGCGTAATAGTGAAGTGTTTTCAAACTCGGAAAACTGTGAGATGATTTTGTGCATTGGTGCGACTAAAGGGAATACCGGTAACAGTTTTGTGATTTCTTTTGTGTCCTCTAAAAAACGTGAAAGTAATATTTACTCAAGTGTGCAGGTGGGTAGGTACCTACCTAGCTCTTTGTGATATGTGAGAAGTGAATAAATTCCAATTAAACCCATGGATTGATACACTGCACACATGGCCACGGGTAAATACTTACCTACTATTATTATCTTTATTTCATAGCAGTTTTTAGTCGGACGATTAGGTCATTTAATTAAGTAAGTGGTTACCCAGATACCTACTTACTATTAAAATTAGTGAAGAAAATCTGTTAAATGAAAACTTACGTACCTACCTACCAACTAAAAACTTCGATAAGGTCGCTAGTCGCTACCCAGATACCTACTTACATTTACAATTAGTGAAGAAAATCTGTTAAATGAAAACTTACGTAGGTACCTTCTAATTTACAATTTTAATAACCTTACCAACCTACTTCTTAAGAAGGTAGTTATGTAATTAGGTAGATACCTAGACAACTGTTGTAAAAAGAAGTCATACATCTTATTCATTAGTACCTAAATAGTGTTTGTATGGTAGGTAGGCCGTCTGGGATCCTAGATAGATACCTACACACTAACCCAAGTTTCAATAGCACAAATCCCGTACGGTAAAGCTGTAAAGGCCGCTCACGGCCAACAGCGTAGTCTTTATCAAAAATAAAACAGCTACCAGGTACATTTTGATAGAAAGCTACCTACCAAACCACAAAAGATTTAATAATGTTTACTATTTAGCAACAAAAATAAAATGTATGAATGCGTTTTACAAAAAGTGTCTCGATACCTACCTACTTACTTATTTACCTTCATTAAAGGAAGCTTGGTTCTCGGCGGTTAAATTTTACAGTAATTTCATTACCAATGCTTTGGTCATTCTCATACCTACCTAGGAATATCAAAATTTCTGTCAATTACAATGACCGACGAGTGCGAAAGAGAGGCGCGAGTGCGAAGGAGACCGCTGTGGGCGAGTTGGCAACAGGCGACCGACACAATCAAAGCCGCTCAAAGACACCGCGCCGCCGCGCGCCGGCCGGCCGCGTGCCGCCGCCGCTTCACCCCTGTACCCCACCCCCGCGCGGCTCGTGTGTTAGATTAGAGTACTAGTACCCGCTGTGGGCGGGGTTTGTCACAATGGGTGTGAAGCATTGACCTTTAAATAAACAGCTGGTTCACGTTTTGCGAAGGGCCGACCGAAAATTGTTTAAAAAATGAATTTCCTAGTTTTGTATGAAAGAATAAAGTTAAGAATTTTAACTTAATGTCTGGGCCATATAGCTCCACTCCTTATAGCGATATACAGGTTCAATTATTATTTCGGACTTCTGATACACCCTGTATAGCGAAGTATTGACTACTCAATTGCAAGAAAAGGCTGATGCTCTCCAAAAAAAAATCAATAGAAAGACAAGTCTTTCATACATGTATCAGCGGTAACACTTTGCGGAAATACAAAATGCTACATATGGCTAAGAGAATTTTACCAGCTAGACACAAGGAAAGACACATAAAATCGATTTTAAAATCTAATGCTAAAATTCGAGAAGTCGTTTTGAAGCAAGATGCTCGCCAAAAAGTCGTTGATTTCTTCGAACGAGATGATAATATATTATCTTTCTTATTTAAACCGTTGTCTATAGTTCAAACAATTCCTTACTTTACCTTATACTATCAATATCGTCACTACGCCAAAATTTTTGCCATTACGGGAACGGATAATCATTTCCGGGAACATCACAAAATTTCAATAAAAAATGTCTAATTTGAGCATTTTTTTGAAAAAGAAAAAAATTATTGCATTAACAAACTTCATTCTGTTCATTTAATGTTAATTCAATTGTAAAAGATTTGTATATTATGAAATATCTTGAATTTTATGCATTGTAATAGCAATTTGTTTAATTTTTTGACGTATTTGGTTAGTAGAAAATTTTATATCTTTTGTTTTCATTATTGATTATATAATATAGAGACATTATATACCCATGCTATTTGACAACGCTTAAATTATGTGTTTCTTCTTATTTTTGGTTATTTTATCGAACTTAAAAAAACGTTCCCAGAATGATAGTTTTCTGCACTATATCCACTAAAACGCAATATTACAAAAAAAATATAGAATTCTGTGCGCTGCCCTGTCAAAGTTTATTTATATATAAATTTTGCGACAATATAAACCAAGAGTCATCACTATAGCTAGCATTTTTTTTTTAAATAAAACCAATCTTGAAATTCGCAACCTTGGTGATTTTGTGCCAGTTACGATGACAAAACTGACGTTGGTACGCATGTACGTTACACGTAGGAATTTCTAAACACGGTACGGTATTCCTAGTGCATGTTAGTTATCGAGACAGTCATTGACTCCATCGAAAGAACAATAGGTAACGCATCGGCAATTTCAATCTCAATACCAGGAGGATGTGCTCTTAATTCGTCTGGTTCGAAGTTCAAGATAAAATTGTTGTAATCTAAATATACCTAAATACTTATTTTTTATGACCGGCGGTGAGGCGAGATATTAACTAATTTTTTATATGTATACCGGGTGTTTCAGAAGTCTGAAATAATACTTTGACGTTTGCATCAGTATCGGCTGAATAGTATAAAAAATATCAATATTTGACGATGTTTTCCCAACTTTTTTTTCGTCGTCAATTTCTATAAATCGTAATATCTTGGGTCCTGTGTAAAATTTGCATGTTCTGTTTTTTGAATATTGGTAGCCGCCTCTCATAAGTGTAGTTTACACTGCTAAATAGGGCTATGAATGCATCCAAAAGCCAGAACACGATACCTGTGACAAATATTCAAAGGACTTTATCTCAGAAACTATGATAGTTAGGTATAAACGGTCTTCACTAAGCATCCATACATGAGCTACTACCGTATATGTCACCAAAGTATTATTTCGGACTTCTGATACACCATGTATATCGCTTGAAAACATAAAAATCTAGATTAACTAACTTTTGCTAACCTAACCAGTTTTTAAATAGTTACATAGCTGAATAGATTGACGTCATTGATTGTCAAATCTTGTTTAAATATCACTATTATAAACGTGATTATCCACAATAAAAATTAATTTATGCTCGTCATAAAAAAAAAAAACTTCGTTACATAACAATATTATTTATGTTTAATCAATCCGTGGCATATGCACCGCTTATTTACTTGTCCTAGAAAACATTACCAATATCTTTATTGGTCTTATTTCCAAATTAAATTAATGTTTCTTTTTATTTAGGTTATGTAAATTTGGTACTGTACATGGATTTGTTATATACAGACTAAACTCAGAATATATCATTCAGTGATACATATTATAGATGGCACAAAAAAATAGATTAAATTTTCCAAAGATTATATCCCCTGCAAATAAACTTATAATTTAATTTATTTATATTATTCTCCAAAAGCAGTGGTAGCCGAGTGGTCGAACGCACGCCTTGCAAATCAAAGTGTGCAGGTTCAAACCCTGGCTCGCACCTCTGGGTTTATGTGCGAATCTCATTTTCATCCGAGATTACCACTTGCTTTGAAACGGTGAAGGAAAACATCGTGAGGAAACCTGCACGTCTATAGAAAGGCGTGTGAAGTTCACCAACCCGCACGGGGCCACAGCGTGGTGGACTATAGCCCAAAAATCTCCCTCTTCTTGAGGGAGAATGTGCCCGGTATAATGGCAATAGGCTCGCCCCCTATTACATTGGGACCAAAAATACATCGGCGAAGTGTGGGCGCACTGCAGTGCACCTCTGCCAACCCCTTCGGGGAATACAGGCGTGATGATGTATTATTATTCCAACAAACACCAACCATTTTTGACTAAAGTTACTATACCTATCTACTTAAGTTTAAAAGTAACCTCCCCACTTATTACTTTGAAAGGTGTAACAATAGAGTCATCTATCTACTGACCTTTACTACATAAACGTATGAATGAAAAAGTAATACGCGATCAGCTGAACTACTTCCTTAATATTGGCATTATGCCATTCCACCATTACCCTGATAAACCATCATATCAATACCCGATGAATGATGTGAGACTGTTGATAAACTTGTCTATAGGATTAACGTTTGTTATGCATACACAAGGTCGGGGATTAATAATAGTCTAAATGAAAATGTCGAATTATCATGATATATTTATATCATGTGATTGATGTAGTTCGCAAACGCATATAATTTTGATACTTATGCATAACAAATTAATACCTTATGCCTCTTGGAATCTAGACCTTATACGCTTGTTTTGCGACACCATACAAATCCCAATAAAAACCCGAACAAGACAATTTACACTGGAATCTAACACTCTACTTACCCCGTTCGTTAGGCTAGCGTTCAAACGTCTAATCTACACTTTTCGTTGTCGCCAGGACCACGCGTGCCGTTCAGAGGGCGTCGAACTGGCCAGGGAGCTGGACTATAACGCGGCCGCCGCATGGATCGGCCATCCATACTTCGACGTCATCGACAACTCGACAGACTTCGACAAGAAGATGAACCGGCTGATCGCGTGCGTGTGCCAAAAGATCGGCCTCGACACCGGCGACCGGCTCAACGTCAACTCCAAAAAGCGCAAGTTCCTCGTCAAAACACCGCTCGCCGCCGACTCGGAGTTCCCCAACTTTCAGGACTTCGATGTCGTACACAATTATTTGCAGAGCGATCTCCGCAAGGCGCAAGTCAGACTTCGCAAGCGCGGCCAGAAGGGCCACTGGTCGTACATACACACGCTGAGGAAGTTCCATCCTACCAACACGCAGTCCGTAGAGGTCCGTACCCAGTTGACGCATCGGGATTACCTGAATCTGCTCCCGCAGCGCGACGACGCGCATTTCACCATATTCAAGAAGCGTCGCTGTTTCATCTACAACAACCAGTACTATCAGTTGGACATTTATAGGCAGCCCACACATCCCAGGTGATTGCTTCATCAATATCAATACGAATATTTATATATTTACGTATATTTTAGAGATTGTGTTTATTTTGTTATTTACGTGTCCTCTGGTGATATTCGAGTTGCAATCAGGTAATGGGTGGTTAGAGCTAGATTAGTCGTTAGTTCGTTACATTATTATTATTGTATTGATTTTAATATTTGATTGATAATGTTTCAGGTGCCGTGGTCTTGTCCTTCTGGAGACGTACAGCGCGGCGTACGATCAGAGCACGTTGTTGGAGTCGTTGCCAAAGTTTCTTAAGATTGAGAAAGAGGTGACCGGCGATCACGCCTACTCTATGTACAATCTATCATTGAAGGAAGACTGGAAGACGTCAAAAAAGTATTATGCCGGCAAAGACTGCAACGGTAAGTTGAACATCCCATTCGCTTGGCCATATCAATTGTTTATACACGCTGACATTTTCGTATCGTCTTAGAAGGGCAGCCCAATTCACGAATACATCAAATGAGTATTATAAACATGTACAAATGAAATTGGAAATAAATTACGCCTTTATATTATTCATCGTAATATAATTGGATTGTCCGATTATACTATTCATCGATTGTTTATCTACGATAGCTCATTGTATTGTACTAAAATAGTTCAAAAACTTAATTAAATATAGATTTTATTTCGCACACAAACTGAACACGTTTAGAGATGTTTTAAGTCGAAAAGACGCCATTGTATGACGATTTAAATGTCATCGTATGTAACCAATAGTGTATCTTCACTGTATATTCAATTAGACCTACTTCAAATGCAATTGGAACAGTAAAGTGTTTGGTGATAAGGGACGTAATTAGATTTGTAAATACGTTTCCAATAGCATTTGAACGTTATAGAGTTTGAGCTAACTTGTTGGTTTATGCCACGGGTAGACTGGGGCGAGATGTGCAGAAATTTTGTTTATACCAAAATGAACTCTGCGTCAAAATTTATAGAGATTGAATTTCTGTAATAAAAGCGACGGGATCTCGCTGCAAAATTCGCACGCGCTTACAGTGATATTTGTTGAAGAATGTGCTTTGTCCATGAGTCAATACAGTTCATTTTGTTATTGGCCAACATTTTGCAGCGCGGCTTGAGACCCAGTCCGCCCGGGGCTCTCTCTGTCGGTCATTTCTGTGCATGTGATTATTATGTGATGTGAACACTGGCGTAATTGTGTCATAGAATAGATATAGACACCCTATTAGTCCTCGTAGACGTCTTGTTTATAGAAGAAATCCTTCTGAAAATATTTGTCACACACATTTAGATGTTTTGCACTAAATTATATCAGTACCTCCCGCAAATCGTAAATTTTTCATTGATTGATTAAAATTATAAATAATAATGAATCGTGGAAGGTGCGGATAGATAGCTATTCTTTGTGTGTGTACGAGAATATGGTAGTTTTGCCCCGTTGAGGAGTAATGTTGGATGTATAATTAAGTCGAGTAATTTTCCAGATGCGCATCCTGTCATTCTCGGACATAAGTGCTCTGATATGTATACTACCGATGAATCCACTAGTATGGGATAACATAGACAATTCAAGAGTTAGTTTTATTTTCGTGTAAGAAACAATCCTTTTTTTTATTTTTATTTTAGTTTTCTATTGAACGTGACTAACAATTGCGCCAGTGTCACATTAGAAACGTGTAGTGTGGGGATTTAAAAGTTATTTTTGTTTCTTTTTTGGATTATCAGGACATAGTAAAGGTATGATGAATGGCCACAATGTTGAGAAACACAATGGCACCGATGGCGTGGAGAAAATGAATGGGCACGCCGGTGATAAAGTGAACGGGTACTGTGAGCGGCGCGCCGGCAAGATGAACGGCCACCACGTGAACGGCGGCGCCCACGACAAGGAGTTGGAAAACTTCAAGAAGAGCCACAGAATGGATCTCGGTACACCAAAGATGACAAAGGTCGCTGTGAAGATTTAAAAATAAAAATACAAACGTAATTTTATGATCTTACATAGATATAGATTTGAAATTTTATAAAAATTCCACTTTGTAATAACACTTCAATATACACCAAATTATGAAATACCATTATTTGATGTGGTCTACGTTATGTACTGTACTTATGCATCGCCGGTCCATGTCGGTATTGATGATTTAGTGCTGCAAGTGTCGCGTTCATTCATAATTATTGTATAAATTGCCAAATGATAACTATTTTTGTAGTATTCCTTGAATATAACAATATTTTACATGGGTGATGTAAACGGAGGCACCGGACATTATTTATTGATCAATCTAAATAGAATGTTTCAGATGAGATGTTTCATAATTGTTTGTGCCTTTACTCAATAGTAATATTTAAAACTTTTCATGATGAATTGTTATATATATTATTGCGCTTAGCAAGTCATTTATGGTACTTAAAAGTGATGCAGTGATAATTTAAGTATTGATACAGTATATTGACAGTGTCTTAGTTCTACTAAAAAGTAATAGCATTTTATTTATTTTTAAAATATTGAATGACTACGTAAATTAATGAAATTTTAAATGTCTCGATGTCGTGAGGTTACGTAGATCGTTTGCACTTGTTTCTTCGTAATTGGATCCAGTCGTACACGTAAACACCGTTTGTACAAAATAACTATGGACAAATGGTCCCCAAGTTACTATGTAGTAGCCTTTTAGAATTGGATTTCACGTACTTACATATAGAGTATATTTTTGATTGAATCAATTAAAATATTCGTGGAATAAAGCGAATTATCATGTAGAAATTGATGTTGTTTGTCGCGTTATTTAATTTTCGCTGTCGAAGGAACTACCTAGTACTTATCAATATAATTTAAAATGTAATTTACAAAAGTATTTTAAGCCACCGCTAGGATAATAATTTCAATGTATTAGTACATCATTGTCGAAGTGATTATACCTACATGTATGGCTATTGGTGTGACGCTATTCAATTATTTGGCGATGATCCATCCAACAGCGTCGTTAATGGCTGTGTTATATTAGTTGGGCAATTGGAGCTCTACGTCAGCTGAGCATACTTGTTGGTAGCGGACGAGCCAACTGAAATTATATCTCGCGAACCGCCTGCACCAGAAGGATAAATGTTTAATGCAACTTTATTCTACATGATATAATACCTACCTCGTTGTAGATTCACTATAGTGATACAATTTTTCGGTGCAATGCGCTGATGGCTTTCGGTCGTTAATTCTCGGCAACTGAATGTATGAAATCTTCTTGCGTTGTTTCTTAATAAAGAAAAATGCAGCGTTGAATTTTTGGCTTTCATTCTACCTCTTTCCTATCGAATATAACGTGATTGATTTGACATTTTACGCGTTTGGAATGATTAACAGTTACCATTAGGCGCGTAGAAATGGTAGAGGCTTACACCATAGGAATATTTGTTCCACATATACAAACGGCATTAAAAAATACTCGTTCTGCAAAGTGATTAATTATGCAATTTTGAAAGGTTAAGAATCCACATGTTAGTGGGTAATTTATTCATATAAATAATTATGTCAATATAACTAGTGCGTCTACTTCTTATTATTTTTAATTTTCTGTTCTTTGTACATTTTCAAAACTTTCTTCCCTGGTACTAGTGTTTGGCTTAAGCCGGGCCTTTTTAGTTTTCTTTTGTCGGCACCTCCCTCCCATGCAGCGTCGTCTGTTGGCGACACTGGGTCCAGTGGGGCTGACGACGGTGGCGCCGCGATCACGGCGGCGGCACCCTCGCGTACTAGACAACTCAGTTTCTGAAAACAATTACAGATTTCAAAACTTAAATAAATCTTCATCATACCTGTTTCGTCAAAGGGGTAAGTGATGTATGCACAGCAGTGCACCGACATTGATTTAAAGATTACCTTTTTTACAACTATTTCAGAGTTTAAATATTAGGGCCGATCAAAGCCAATGGCCAAAACCAGGAGAATTAGGTGTCTGTTTGCATTAATATTCCAATCACTTCAATCTGACAATGTAGCCACATTGATTTTATAGTTTGTACTATTACTGTTAATTAACCCCAATGGGAATTCATAGTTGCATCCAGCTGGTGCAGTAGGGCTGTCTACAATTAAAATAAGCTGAAATTTACCTGATTATCACCTTCCCCGTCAGCATTGGTCATTTGAATGTCAGTGTCATGTGCATACTTGCAGTTGTGCCCAAACCGACATCGTCCCTTCCTGTGGTTCCAGCATATCTTTTTGCCATTTATCATCTGTGTGTTGCCCTTACCTGGAACCTTACAGTCATTGCCTATGTACTTGACGATTGTATGCAAAATTGGACACAACACATTTCTACTTTACTTTATCATGTTAGGGAACTAGGTACTTCAATTATTAGTTTTGGGGTGATTCTTTTCTCGTGAATCTTTAAGTGGTTTAATTAGGGAAAGACCTTTAATTTAAGCATAAACAAACATGAGTAGGTAGTTGAAAATAAAACCTCTGAATATATGGAAGTCTTATATTTGAGTGGAGTAATAAGGTTTCCGACATTGGTAGAACCTATATAGCTTTGTACTATTTGTATTATTCCAGACAAAAGTATTTTTTTTAAGTGGGTCAATAGGTAAGGCGAAGCGTTTCAGCAAAAATAATCTTTTTGCCTCACAATACCTGAGCAGTAGGTACATTTTAACTTCATAAAGAGAATGGCTGCTAATTATTTTATATCAGGTAGATAATTATGCCGCTAGTGGAATCTTTAATGAAGTAGCTATTCAATTAATGTTAAACTGTAATAGAAAGTCAACATATACCATTTTCACATGTTTCTCAAGAATTGCCGCCTTCGCCAGTTCAGCTTGGACAAACGGATTGGAGAACACTGAAGTTTGCAATGCATTTTCACCGAGCGCAGGTTTTGGTAGTTTTGGCTTTGCAATATCCTCTGGTGACCTAAAAACATCAGAGATGACTAACCTCTAATATCCAAACAGTAATAAATACATTGTATATTGTTTTCTTATTTTATTTTATTGTTTTCTTATATTTACGTGAATAGCAGTGGTAGCCGAGTGGTCGAACGCACGCTTTGCAATCAAAGTGCGCAGGTTCTATCCCCGGCTCGCACCTCTGAGTTCCAAGTGCGAATCTCATTTTCATCTGAGATTATCACTTGCTAAGGAACGGTGACGGAAAACATCGTGAGGAAACCTGTGTGCCCGGTATAATGGCAATAGGCTCGCCCCCTATTACATTGGGACCAAAATACATCGGCGAAGTGTGGGCGCACTGCAGTGCACCTCTGCCTACCCCTTCGGGGAATACAGGCGTGATGTATGTGAATACTATACATTGAAATAAAACTATTTTACGGCAACAGCTAAGTATGAGGGTACTCAGTTATTAACTATGACATCAGAACGTCTAACACCTCAGTCCCCCCGTGACCATGGTTGTTGTAAAGCAGCCGAAACGTCGGGAAAATAAAATAGTAAATAAACGCGATAAAATCCGTAAAATAGTTTTATTTCAAAATACATTTTAATATTGCTACCTCCGTACGTGACAATAGCAACGGTGGTTTAAATAATTGTAATTGTAATTTTACATAGATACAGCTATGGAATAACCTTCATTTCATTCAATATTACTTCACTTAAACTAACCTCTGCGGAGAATCTTCATCTGTGTCACTAGATGATGATACACCATAATCTAACAGAGCATTCATTTCTGTAATGGAAAATATAAAACCTACGTAATAATTCTCTGTAATCGCAAAGAAATTACATTAAATCGATAAATAAAAACTGCAATAATCTAGACTCAATAACATTATCAATCACAGATTGATTGAATTGATTCATAACAATCTAATCAATAAGAATCACAGGTTATATAAAATAAATAAGCCGAGTCAGAGACGACGAGCAAAGAAATCATAGAGTAAAGAGAGATACAGTATAATTCTAGGAAAAAAACGGCTAGGTACCATACTAGGTATTCTTTACGACGCGGACTAGGGGTGTCCACTTTGAAAAAAGTTCGATGTTTTTTTCAATTCGATATATCGGAACTGTACATCGATCTTTCGATGTATCGGGTGAAAACATCGATGTTTTGTATGCATCTAGTACTTTTTTAGGGTTTCGTACCAAAAGAGTATAAACGGAACCCTATTACTAAGATTTCGCTGTCCGTCTGTCTCCAGGCTGTATCTCATGAACCATGATATTTAGGCAGTTGAAATTTTTACAGATTATGTATGTCTGTTGCCGCTTTAACAACAAAAACTAAGGATTAAACGAATAAAAACAAAGAATCCACATAAACATTTGAGCATTAAGAAAAGGTGGAACTTTGATTTGATAGAAACAATACTTTTTCAAAGCTGATATCCTAATCCGAAAAATTAAAATAAATTGGTATTTTAAATATAAATTTAAAAAAAAAGAAAAACTCCACATGTAGATTTTAAAAAAATCTTCAATCTTCGATTTTTGACACGGATATTCTTAGCTTTGCTGAGCGGTGAAGGAAAACATCGTGAAGAAACCTGCACGTCCATAGAAAGGCGTGTGAATTTCACCAACCCGCACTGGGCCAGCGTGGTGGACTATGGCCTAAATCTCCCTCGTATTGAGGGGGAATGTGCCCGGTATAATGGCAATAGGCTCGCCCCCTATTATATTGGGACCAAAATACATCGCCGAAGTGTGGGTTTACTACATTGCACCTCTGCCTACTCCTTCGGGGAATACAGGCGTGATGATGTATGATGTATATTCTTATCCAAAAATTCAAAAAGAAACTTCGAAAATTTTACAGAAACCACATTTAAATCATAAATTTATTTTTAATAATTTGTAATTCTTGGAGAGCCATCTTAAAATGATTTTTCATCATAAAAACTTTTCTATTAAAAAAAATATTAATTGTACTACTTAAAGATTTCGAGCCAATGAACAAGTGGCAAATTTTAAATGTATGGTAACTCTATTATTACGCTAAATATCCCTAGCTATACTAATTTTTCGTCGGATGTCTGCTACTTTCAGGGTCATAAAATTTTAGTGGCCAAACTTGAGTTTTTATGAAATTAATTAGTTATAATCGATTCGATGCTTTTCTACTAAAAACTGAAAAACATCGATACATCGAGTATATCGAAAACATTTCAAAACATCGTATCGATTCGATGTATCGCATTGTAAGCATCGATGCATCGAAAACATCGATGTATATCGAATATCCTTAACGCGGACGCGAACGATTACATTTAAATGTGCTGTGCCGGCCAGCCGCGACGACGCGACGACTACGATACTACCAACGTTATTACTTTCCATATATAGTGCTTGTCGACGGTTATAAAGAGAGCATTTTAAATAATTATATGGTACGAGGATGGCATTGCAGTTAAATGTTGAGAACCGGAGATCATGAAAAGCAATAAATATTTCATAGTTTTTCATACTAGAGTTTAGTAGAACGAACGGACGAACTAGTAAAAAGTAATCACGTTGGCCGATACTTGAGAGCAAATTAAAATTACGTACACAGCGTATATTATTAGAAAGTAACGTATGTCTCTCTCATATATGTATTAGGAAGCCGAATATCTAACTATTTTCTCCAGAGGTGTTATAAATAGAAGGTTTGGCACCCCAAAATTTCCGTATTTTTTAAATATTCTAAACTTCTGAGTGTTGTGACAAACTGTAGGACAAAATTGATTGTAAATGATAATCGATTATTACATAAGCGATATTTGTTTTAGTCATTCTTCAAGTATTATATTCAATGATATTCTAGTAAACAGATATCTTATGAGCGCGCACTAGTGAAGACTTGAATACATCCTAATTAGGAAGTATGTTGGTTTTATCAAGCCATCTCGTTTGCACATTTCTACGTGTTATGAAATGTAAAATGAATGAAAACTGTGTATGTGTGCTGCCACTGTTACGCTGAACACTTTTTTCGGTTGTTTTGTGCGTGTATTAATATCTGTTTACTAATGATAATCGATTATATTATATCATGTAAACTACAATTATTGTTTGTTAAGCGCGCTTAATAATATTTTATAAATATTAAAATAAGTACACATATACATAAGTGACATAGAAAATAGTACTGACTTAAGTCTTTTGTTAGAAAATATCCATGCATTACGTAAATCACGACATTATTTGAAAAACCTGTGTAACAAATCCGCAACCGTAAAATAACTTGTCAACCAAGTACAATTTGATTGAGCGTTAAAGGCTTACGAATGCTCTAATGATTTCATTATTCAGATGAATTTACTGATTATTTAAAAAAATATCAATGGTACTTTGTAATCGAGTCGAATCCCTGTAATAAAAATATCATTCATTCCCTTGTCCCTTTCGTACATCACTATTTGCCGTGCAGTGACGGCGGCATCAATTTCTGAATTAATTACCATTTGTCGCAAAAACTGCGCGTCCTTTATCATTTCTAGACCAAAATCTTTAATTTTATTGCAAATTGTGTTGATTAGTAATCTAAATGGCATCAGATGAGGAAGTAGACGGTTCTTTTGCAGGTAAACGTTGAATTTAGCTAGCATGTCATAGGTAAGCCGCGGGTAGCGGTATCATGTGTTTACTTGCGGTAAAAGCAATTAAAAATTTAGAAAATTTGGGTTCCGTAACATAAATTTCACACATAAATTTTGTTTATCGAAGTGTCGTGCAATCGAAGAAGTGTTTTAGAAGTGCTCCAGTAGTGTATTTGTTATTTTGTGGTTGTAAATATTTTTAAGTGGCAGTTTGTGACAGAAAAGAACATGCGATATCCCCCTCATTACTACTTAACAAAATGGACGCCGCCAAACAAAGGGATTAGTGACCTTAGCACGAGGAGTGCGGCCGTGTGGCGGAATGCACTGCAGTAAACGGTTTCCTAGACGTTTGTCAGGCGTGTGACGTGGTTGACTGGTCTGACCAGTTTATTGTGAACTTGCAGGGGACGAGGACGTGGAGGAAGGCGAGGGTCAGAACGAGAACTCTGGAGAGAGCGACCAGGCGCCACCTAAGGTAATTTCACAAATTTTGTAGCTTTGAATATTTGTGTTTGTAAACATAACTTGACTGGCATTAATCTTATGATTATGACGTTTTTATTATCATTGAGGTAATGTAAACAATGCATGTGGTGTCATCAATACATGTTGCTTTGACAGGAGGATGAGGATTACTCACCAGAGGACGACAGAAAAAAGAAGAAGGGTAAAAAAAGAAAGGCCCGCGGTGAAGACAAGAAGGGCAGAAAGAAGAAGAAGAAGCGGAAGAATGAGAGTGAAGATGTAAGTCTATTATTACAGTCTTCATAATTTAAAATGCCAGTTATTCCTGTTCCTGTACTGTTGAAGTTTTAGATCAGATAATAATTTACTACATTATTTGAATAATTGAATTGACACAGGCATCTATCTATTCAAACACATCTAAAAAACTGAATACTGGAGGTCTTTTGGTACTCTTCCTAAAGGATAATTAATATAATTGCCTATATCAAAAGGGCCAAGTGACTCAAGCACCGTGTTGGGCGATATGGAATCAACAATTTTTTTTTCATCTTTTGATCTGGGTTTCATGCAAAGTAACCAGTAGTAGCAGTGGTAGCCGAGTGGTCGAACGCACACCTTGCAAATCAAAGTGTCTAGGTTCAAACCCCGGCTCGCACCTCTGGGTTTCATGTGCGAATCTCATTTATATCCGAGATTACCACTTGCTATGAAACGGTGAAGGGAAACATCGTGAGGAAACCTGCACGTCTGAGGGAACTTGTCTAGTTCTCGATAGATGTGTGAAGTCTGCCAACCCGAACTGGGCCAGCGTGGTGGACTATGGCCTGAATCCCCCTCGCATTGAGGGGAGGCCCGTGCCCAGCAGTGGGACATTAAAAAGGGCTGTAGTTATAACCAAAATGGTGCTTGGGTCAATTTGCCTTTTAGCCATCTATATAATTTTTCTGAAATTCTAATGTAGACTTATTTGATTTTATTACTACTAACTTTAAAGTACAGTTGTAATAAATAAGGGTGCCAATATCCATAGTTTGGTGTAGTTTATTTAAGTGCTAATAGAACCTAAAGTAAACAACACGGTTCAAGACAGAAGCTAAACTATTTATTTGACAGATCAAACATGGTAACAATCATCTTATTTTAATATACCCACATATTTTATGATTATAATTTAAGTCGACCCTCAATCAATATACAATATACCTTTCCATCATAATCTTTCAGTACAAGAAATATTTATTTAAATTATTTTCTATTTAATAATCATAAACAATTAACATTCTGGTATGCCTATAATCTCTCGCCATAGCTCAGGAGGTGGTATCTCAATTGGTGGTTCTGGTGTAAGTGAACTTGATCTTGAGCAACTTGGCAACCCTGTTGATGCTTGTCCATCTTGAGTCCGACTTAGCACCCTTGACACTATCTGGTCAGCGTGACGTCGATGTAGTACACCATCCTCCGTTCTTACCATATATGAGCTAGGCCCTTCCACTATTTCTATTGTGCCTCTTTCCCACTTCTCGCCTGGTCCATAGTTCCGTGTCAGAACCGGCTGGTCTATAGTAAAGCTTCTAGCTGGCGATCTCTGTGCCTCCGCTTCTAACTGTCGCTCCTGGCGACTCGGCGTATTATCAGGATGCAAGCACGACACAGCCGTTCTGTATCTACGTCCGTTAAGCATTTCTGCAGGAGTTTTATTAGTAGAACTATTAGGAACTGTATGTAGTGTATACAAAGCTCTAGGAAGTTTATCACTCCAAGGTAAATGGTTTAAGGCCAACTTCTTGATTTTATTTTTAAAAGTCTGTATAGCGCGCTCAATCTGCCCATTCGTTGCCGGGTGGTAGGGCGGAGAATACAAATGCTTTATCCCGTTATTCTTCAAAAATACATTAAACTCATTAGATGTGAATGCCCTGCCATTATCTGACACTAGTGTTTCAGGTAAGCCTTGGGATGCAAAAATCTTCCTGCACACGGCTATGACAGACTCACTAGACATTGAAGAGACAATTTCCGCTTCAAACCATTTACTGTAGCTGTCAACCAATACAAAAAATGTCTTCCCCTGGAATGGACCAGCAAAGTCCACATGCACCCGACTCCATGGTTTTTCAGTAACAATCCATGCTTGTGGATCTTTCGGTGGATTGTTTCTAACAACCTGACATGACTCACAGCTACCAATCGCGCTTTCAATTTGAGTGTCCATACCTGGCCACCACACATACCCTCTTGCATATGCCTTCGTTTGGACTATTCCTGCATGCGGGGCATGCAATAATTTTAAAACTTCCTGATGTAAACAACTAGGAATTATGACTCTGTTACACCACAATAAACATCCTTTATTACGGGAAAGAGCCGCCCGTCGCGTCCAATATGGCTGCAATGCAGGATCGGTAATCTTGTTTGGCCAACCATGAAGAACATGGAACACAACTTTCCTGAGCGCTGGATCTTTCTCTGTCTCGGTAGCTATCTTAGATGCATCCAAATTCCAACCCTCTGGTTGTTCCTCTAATAGCAGCACATCTCTTAGTGGTTTCTCAGCTATTACCGAGGTCTCAGGCTCAGTCCACCTACTGAGTGCATCGGCGTTACCAATTAATTTACCCGGTCTGTACTTAATATCATAGCTGTAGCAACCGAGTAGCAGGGACCAACGGAGCATTCGGGGGGAAATTTGGTCTGGAATCGGTTTACCCGGATTGAATAGACCCACCAATGGCTTGTGATCCGTTATGATACAAAATTGACGACCAACTAAAAACTCGTGAAATTTCTTTAAACCGAACATGATAGCCAATGCCTCTTTATCAATTTGTCCGTACCTGCGCTCGTGCGGTTGTAACGTACGTGATGCCATCATCACAGGCCTTTCACTCCCATCATCCATCACGTGTGCTAGCACGGCACCCACCCCATACTCCGATGAGTCACAAATGATTAACAATTTCTTTTCGAGGTCATACCCCACCAACGTTAAATCAGAGGCCAACAGGTTCTTAGCCTTATCAAACGCACCTTGTTCAAGCTCACCCCATGCCCAGGGTCTTTTTGCTTCTAACAGCCGGTGTAGAGGCTCCAACATTGTGGCTTTATCCGGAATAAACTTTTCGTAAAAGTTGTAAAGGCCTAGAAAAGCTCGCAACGCTTGTTTACTTGTGGGTGCTGGTTTCTCTTTAATCTCTTTGACTTTCTTTGGAGACGGGTGGAGCCCTTCCGCGTCTATCATATGTCCCAGGAAGTTGATGCAATTTGAAGCAAATACACATTTCTCCATTTTCAACCGGAGGCCTAATTGGTTCAACTTCTGTAAGACTGCACGAAGCCTTGCATTATGCTCCTCAACATTATTTCCAGTAATGGCAATATCGTCTAATAGGCAAGCCACGCCATCCATTCCGGCCAGTGCCGCCGACATCACTCTCTGAAAAATCCCTGGCGCCGCATTCACCCCAAATGCAAGTCTATTCATTTTCATGAGTCCAAGCGGAGTATTTAACGTTAAGAGCTCTGCAGTAGCCTCATCTACCTTCAATTGTAGGTACGCTTGTTTCAAGTCCAACTTACTAAAAATACGTCCACCGCTGAGTTTCACAAAACTCTCCACGGCGGCCGGTAAAGGGTACGTATCAACATCTATAGCCTGGTTCACAGTTGATCGATAGTCCCCACAAATCCGAAGAGTACCGTCAGTTTTCTTTACAATCCTGAGAGGTGTTGCCCATTTAGAATATGTAACAGGAGTCAATATTCCAGTTTTAATCATCGCGTTTAATTCGTCTTCTACCTGCTTTTTCAGTGGAAACGGTACCGGGCGAGCCTTCAAAAATCGAGGTTGGGCATCGTTACGTACATTTAGCGATACTTCAGGGCCATTATATTCTCCTAGGGCTTCGTCGAACAATTCAGGAAAATCTCTCTGTACATCTTCTTTTACCTCTGACAGAGACCAACAAATTCCATGTATTTCCAATGCTAGAGCTTTAAACCAGTTTCGCCCCAAAAGACTTGGTCCCTTACCCGATACCACAATCAATTCAAGTCGACCCTCAATCAATATACAATAGAACCTATACCAATATCTATACAACATTTACTACATGATGAGGTGTAGCAGTGAGTCTAATTTACCATTGCTTCCATCTGACAGGATGAGGAGTTTGGCCAAGAAGTTGAGGCAGAGGGTGACAGTGACTATGCTCTAAGTGCAATGTCCTCCACAAAGAAGTCCCGCAAGGGTAGGGGCAGTAAACACAGCACGCCTGTGACCTCGGCACCCTCCGATTCAGGTTCTGGTAAGCTACATTGTTTTATTATCATTGCACCACTTGCACACTAGATTAAACTACTACTATTCCTTGTTTCTACAGGTCTGTCAAAACTCACTAGCATGTTTTGGCCATTACCAATACAAACTATTTATTTATAGAAGAAAAACTTTCTTCAATATAATGTGATCAATGACACAAGTGAACTTTATTGTGTGATTGCGTGGTTCTTGCCACAGAGATTGAATCTTTATTAATATTCATAGAGAGTACATTTTCAAGAAAACTCAGGGTAATTGGTGTAAATTTGTATAGGGGTCCAAGAGTAACTTATGTAATAACCAAGACTCTCCTCCTCAGCGTCTTGTTTATAAACGGCCGTGTATCTGAGCTTGGCATAACAATGGACATGAAGCCTCATGAAAAATAGTTGTTTATTCTTACAGGTCATAAACAGTCACTGTGACTAGATAAACAGTGAGATATTTCGATTCTAAAGTTTTCTTATGATTTGAGAATCTGAGATAGGGACTGACACAAGCTTTGTCTTGGTGTGCATATTAGCCCTATTGACAAGTACAAGGGCGAAGCCATGACGTCTAGACAGAGTACCTATTAATGACATGTAAATCCCTGCTCAAACCACTAGCTATACCATAGAGTTCTCTTATCAAAAGAAATCAATAATAGATAAGAATGACACCTCCATATTATAGGTAGATACTAATCAAAAACATTAAGCTGAATGGTGCAATGACCTCTCTGGTTAACATTGATGTCCAGATTACCTTGCAGTGATGATTGACAATTACATAGGTTAATTACATACATAAATAGCCATTCTTGCAGATTGAAACATATGTATGATAACGTTTTATATAATCAGTAACATAAACCTTGCCCATTGTGTTAGTACTTTCTTTATACTATCTAATCATAATTATTTTCACACTAGCATTTAAATTGAATTTAAGATTCGCGTTAACTATATAGTGTGTCGTTTACTTTATAATAAATCATTGTATATATACTTTAAGTAGTTAGGGGTTTTGAACCCCCTAATTTTATAGAAATTTAAATCTGCCTACAAAATATTTAAAGAGAAGCTATAAAAAAGGAGGTTATTAATTTAAATACAATTTATTATTAGGCAAATATAAGAAATACAATTTATTGTGAATACAATTAAATCTATTTATAGAAAATAATAATATTTGAGGATGGTGAACTATGCTTTCTTCATCAATTTCAGATCCATCAATATTAATTTAAGTAATTGTAGGGGGCACAAACTTCCAAATGGACTATGTTGTTATATTTTTAATCACGAAACACCATGGCGAAGTTCTTAACAGTTTGACAACAGTCAGTTGGTTTTATGGGAAAGTCATTTTTTATTTTATTTTATTTGTGACTTGCGATCAGTCTCAGTTTTTAACCGACTTCAAAAAGGAGGAGGTTCTCAATTCGACCAGTATGTTTTTTTTTTTTTTTTTTTTTTTTTATTTATTTTTTTTTTTTTTTTTTTTTTATGTTAATGGCCTCTTTCCATTGAGTCAGGCCCAATGTGATTCTGCCAATGTCGACGTAGTAGAGGAGACACGATGGAGATTGATTGAACAATCGGCGTTTACACCAAAGTAGACTTTTTATTGGGATTGGCCGGTTAATTCTGTCTGAACAACACAAAATAACACGTAAAAAGGGAATAAACGACACAATAAGCAAAAACTATAATATACTACTAAAATGTTACAATCTAATGTTATGGGATGTTATATATTTCATTAAAATAATAATAAAGGGAGTATCTACAAGCATGAGTAGAGATTGGAAATTGATAGGACGGGGAATTTCTGGAGGAAGGATATCATACAGAGATATAGAATATTTGGGACAGGAAAAGAAAATGTGGTCTACAGAGCCTTCATCATATCCACACTCGCAGAGGGAATGATCTCTTACTCTAATCTTGTTGAGGAAAACTGGAGTGCAAGAATGACCCATACGCAACCGGCAGATAGAAGACGTCGCAAATTTGTAACCGTGACGGTATTTATGGAACCAAGGTTTGGATCGAACATTCGGTTGGATACATCCGTAATAGCGACCACATGTCAATTTGGAAGAGTTCCATTCAGCACCCCAAGATGTCATTAAATTTACTCTAGCAGTAGGCAAGAGATCGATAGTGTGAAGTCTATAGTGATCCAAAGTACCAGTAAACACGGCATCTTTAGCCAGAGAGTCTACTTTTTTTATGTATGTTACCGCATATCTCCGGCGTCTGTCGACCGATTTCGAAATTTTTTTTTAGGTTTGCTAGGGAATTCTTCAATGTTGGTCCCATTTCCAAAATATTATCAGAAATCTAACCCCTTGGGGGTGAAATGGGGGGTTGAAGGTCACATAATTACAAAAATATTTTTTGAACGACTTGAAACTTTGTATATACAGGGTGTTTCAGAAGTCCGAAATAATACTTCGACGTTTGCATCAGTATCGGGTATACAACTGAATGGTATCAAAATTTGATCGAAATTCGACCATGTTTTTCCAACTTTTTTTTCGTCGTCAATTTCTATAAATCGTAATATCTCGAATCCTATGTAAAATTTGCGTGTTCTGTTTTGTGAATATTAGTATTTGCCCCTCATAAGTACAGTTAACACTGCGGAATAGGGTTATGGATGTACCCAAAGGCCAGAACATGATACCTATGACAAATATTCAAAGGTCCATAACTCAGTAACTATGATAGTTTTGTGTAATCGGTCTTCACTAAGCATCCACATATGAGCTACCGTATATGTACCCGAAGTATTATTTCGGACTTCTGATACACCCTGTATATTTAACATACAAAATAAAAAAACACGTCTTTCAGGAATTTTGAAAGAAAAAATATGTAGGGGGTGTAATGGGGGTCCAATCCGGAATACAGCATATCTCCGGCGTTAGTGAACCGATTTCGAAAAAAATCTTTTTTTGTTTAATACGGATTGTTAACAAAGATCGAAACCCACCCCCAAAGGGGTGGAAAGGGGGGGTGAGGAGGGGTGATTTTTTTGTGGCTGTAAATTTTTACTTTTTAAGGGCTGTTGTAAGGTGATAATATTTGCAAATTTTCAACGATTATTGACACTAAAAATCGTGAAAAAAATTTATTTGTAACAAAAAACAAAAACCGACTTCAAAAACCTAGGTGCACTAAAAAGCTACAAATAACCTTAAAATTCATTACATTTGAAGTCGGTGCCAATTCATGTGTGTATTTGCCTTGTCCGACGTTGATTGGCACCTACTCCAAATGTAATGAATTTTAAGGTTATTTGTAGCTTTTTAGTGCACCTAGGTTTTTGAAGTCGGTTTTTGTTTTTTGTTAAAAATAATTTTTTAGAGAGTTAAAGCCACTTCCCCAAGTCTCTTCAGTCGTCAAGCACATTGGCGCTTTTCAGGTGATTAATGGGATTTCCCTGTAATAGTTTATTCATTAGAGCGTTGGGATGATTCATAAGTTAAGGGAATGTATCTGCTACTTATGTCACTAGTTTATTGGGCAATGTTTCCGCAGCAGGTATGCCGACAGTCGAGGAGGTGTGCTCGTCATTCGGCCTCGCCGATGTCGACCTACAGTACACGGACGCCGATTTCGAGAACCTAACCTCGTACAAACTGTTCCAGCAACATGTACGCCCTTTCATCGTGAAGGAAAACCCAAAGGTGAGTATCAACTAGAAATGAGAACAAAGCAAGTTGAACAACCTCTACTTATTACTATGCAGATTCTGAGTAAGTTAGTTGGTTTCTCATTTATAAGTTTTGAGAGTTATAGAATTACCTCAACTTTTATATATATTTATTAAGTAGATTCAGAACTAGTTACTTATCTTCAGCTTTAGCCTTCAATTGGTCAATTTCAAAATAAACAAAAAATCAATATAAATAAAAAATGTTTATATTTAGTTGAAAGCATGGTGAGACCGTGTGCTATTGAGCCATATCAGACTATCACTAACATCAAAATATCAATATTAATTGCAATATACTTACTGGCTGTATTGCAAAGAAATAACATTAGATATACAGGGCTATTTGTTTATTGTATCAGGTCCCAGTGTCGAAATTAATGATGCTAGTTGCTGCGAAATGGCGTCTCTTCTGCGAGACAAACCCTCACCTCGGCAGCGGCAACCCCACCACGGGTTCCGAGGAGAACACCAACACATCGACAATGTCCGATTACACGCCCAAGAGTAGGTCGGGACGCACGCCCAAGGATTTAAAGGTAAAACGTTTATCTGGCTACATCTATTAATTTAGAGGCTATATTTTTACGTGTATTGACTTTGACATGCAGGGTTATTGGTAATTCGACGTATTCCCGTTTAAGGAGGTGATAGGGGTGACTATTTGCGAATATTTTAACCCCCACATGTATTATGCTAAAGTAAACCTCTATGATTCTACAATGTCACTGCAAAATTGAACATAACTTTCTAAAAGGGAAGTTAGAATGTAGAGTTGAGTTCGCGCGTAATGGTTTACACCTGCGTGTCGTTTTAGACGGAGGAGACGGGAGAGGAGGGCGAGGAGGAGGAGGAGGAGGACGCGAGCGACGAGGGCGCGGCCGCCCCCCGCAAGCGCGGCCGCAAGCCCAAGCACGCCACACCCGCCGCCGGCAGCACGCCCGCCGGCGCCGCGCTGCCGTCGCGCGGCAAGCCCGGCCGCAAGCCCAAAGTGCCTACGCTCAAGATCAAGTTCAGCAAGAGGAAACGCACCAGCAGCGTCAGCGTAATAACCTTTCCTTACTATATTTACTCCTAACTCTGGTTACTTCTAAAAGGATTGCGTGTTTGCTCATAAATCTCTTTTCATCAGTTTCGATTTCTACTGCAATGGCATTTGTCAGTACAAAAGTGTTCTACGATGCCATTGTAAATGGACCATAAGTTTATTTAAAAACTGGGAACACCCTTAAATACACCATTGAATTTAAAACTTAAGTTGGCTTTGCATATATCACTGCCTTTTTTTCGTGGGAAAATGCTTTACGCATCCCCTTCCGTCACGGGGGTGTCGAAAGGGGCATGTTGGACCCCTGACAGATTGCCTTATATCCAATAAAAACTCACGGTGTTCCTAACACACGGGAACGCAAAGCACACATCCGTGACCCTGCCAGCGAGCATAGATCACTGCCTGAAATAACCCAGCTATCCACTTTCCACACTATATTCCTCTTATGTTGTATGAATTTTATGCAAACAGGAGGAAGATCAGGAAGGTAGCGTTGTGAACTCGGACTCTGACGCGGAGTTCGAGCAGATGTTGGCCGAAGCCGAAGAGCCGAAGCCGGCCGCCCCCGCGGCTACGGAAGACGGCGTACAGGTCAAGGAAGAAGACCCTGGTGTTCCGGTAAGCTTACCCCAAAGTTACTGGTACAGTTTTAAGGCATTTAGGCAATATTAGAGGGTGTATACAGGGTGTTTCAGAAGTCCGAAATAATACTTTGATGTTTGCATCAGTATACAATCAGTTGTATGCATGGTATAAAAATTAGATGGAAATTTGATCATGTTTTTCCAACCATTTTCATCGTCAATTTCTATAACTCGTAATATCTCAATTACTATGTAAAATTTATGTGTTCTGTTTTGTGAATATAGGTTGTGGCCGCTCATAAGTGTAGTTTACACTGCTGAATAGGGTTATGGATGCACCCAAAGACCAGAACGCGATACCTGTGACAAATATTCAATGGTCTTTAACTCAGTAACTATGATAATTAGGTATAAATTGTCTTCGCTAGGCATCCAGATATGAGCTACCGTATATGTACCCAAAGTATTATTTCGGACTTCTGATACACCCTGTATAGTCTTAACCATCTCCTAGGATATCAATGTAGAAAAGGGGTGTAGTTAATTAGGATGTTAATACTTGCCAACAATCTCAATTTGGTTATATACAAATATACACTTATTAAAGTCATGCAGCACTAAAATATTGCTATTACATAAATATATTATTACTTGTAATATTTTTCTGACACAAATAGGTGAGTACATTGTCACTGGAACATTTACCCTGTGGTAAAAGTCAGTTAAGAAAATAAGTTTTTTTTGTACAGCAACCAAAGAAGAAAGCAAAGACAAAAATCGGTAACAAGAGTAAGAAAAAGAAGAAAATGAAGACCACAAACAAGTTCCCGGACGGCGCCGAGGGCGAGCAGGAACACCAGGACTACTGTGAGGTATGCTAATCTCTACTAATATTATAAATGTGAAAAAGTTTGTGAGGATGGATGTTTGTTACTTTCAGTATTATTAGTATTATTGTTTATACATCAGAATAACATAAATTATAATTTAAAATGATATTGAATAATTGAAGCCTCGGCGGACGTAGTCGCGTGTAGAACCAAGTTTAAAATAAAATACACTTCAGACTCTTAACTCCACTATTGCTGCAGATAGACCCGGGGTTGTTTTCCATCTAGCATGTTAGTTTACAACACCTATATTTACCTAATTACGTTGAATCCAAAAGGAAGGGTTACGATTTTACCAGTCTATGTATGTACTTATGTATGTTCATCCGTAGCGCCCAAACTATTTATCCAATTTTGATGAATAAGTAGTCATTCGATTCGTTAATATGTTCCGGGTAACATAGGCATACATTTTAACCGACTTCAACAATAGGAGGAGTCGATTTTACCTCGTAATTCCGTAGTCGGGTTACAGTTTTGTAAATCGTTTTCTTGTTAATTAGATTAAGACGTTAGCAATGATCTGATATAACCTCGGATGGATGGTGCAGGTGTGCCAGCAAGGCGGCGAGATAATCCTGTGCGACACGTGTCCGCGCGCGTACCACCTGGTGTGCCTGGAGCCCGAGCTGGAGGAGACTCCCGAGGGCCGCTGGTCGTGCCCGCACTGCGAGGCCGAGGGCAACCAGGACCAGGACGACGACGACGAGCACCAGGAGTTCTGCAGGTCCGACCGAGACTATATATTGCCTCCACTTCTACCCACATCGATAAATAAATATGGTTTGGGGGCGATCCCAGTTACACCCCGACTGCAGCAAATTCTGAAAAGGCCATTTCCAAAATTTGTCACTGGCGAGAATCGGACCCCAACCACCCGGTTTAGTGAGCCGAGTGGCTCACTAAACCGTGTGGTCCGCTCATGCCACTCTAGACCAAACCGTTGTCGAATATTAGCTGTGATTAGCAGCTTAGTAAGCTGTCCTGACTACAAATTTTTACATTCTATTGATATTTTGCATCCTATCTGTCCCTAAAAATCGTTGATCTCGCAAGATATGAGCTTTAATGCTGCTTATTAAATCCACTCCAGATTACAGATCTTAAAGTTTTTGTATGAGATCCAGGTTACAGATCTTATAGTTTTTGTAACTTGAGTTTTAGTGAATATGACTTCTGAAACTTGATGTGTGATGAGAGTATTGTGTTCGGCAGGATTTGCAAGGACGGCGGCGAGCTGTTGTGCTGCGACTCGTGTCCGTCCGCGTACCATCGGTTCTGTCTCAACCCGCCGCTCGAGGAGGTGCCGGACGGCGACTGGAAGTGTCCACGATGTAGTGTGAGTACATATACATACTTACATCTTCAACGCCAATACAACTCACTTTAAATAACAAAATGGTTGTGTAATAACATTAAGTAGATGAAGGAAAAGGTGAACGGTGAAGGAAAATATCGTGAGGAAACCTACACAACCGAGGGAACTTGATGTGTGAAGTCTGCCAACCCGCACCGGGCCAGCGTGGTGGACTATGGCCCGAATCCCCCTCGCATTGAGGGGAGATCCATGCCCAGCTGTGGGACTACAGAGTACTACAGAGTAGGAGTAGTAGATCCAACATTTCTATGAATTTAGTGATTAGGCCATATGTCTTAAGACCGAGTGTACTGATATGTCTTTACTATTACGCCGTTTATTACCAACCATTTAAATTATAATTTGTAATTTTTTAACTACAGTGTCCACCGCTGGACGGCAAGGTGGCGAAGATCCTGACGTGGCGGTGGAAGGAGCAGACCGGCAAGGGTAAGCCGACGCGCTCGCGGGAGTTCTTCGTCAAGTGGAGTGAGCGCTCCTACTGGCACTGCAGCTGGATATCCGAGCTACAGGTAATGTGCCCTCCACGATACATTAGCTATATAAACAGTAAAAATATTGTCATGGACGGTGGGTAATTGTTACAAAATCAATGCTTCTGTATAATCCATGAAAATGTACTCCTATGCTATGTAATGATTACATGACAAATATTTCCTCAGCTTTTAGCTATAAATGCGCGCGACAATTTTTGGCCAATATAAATAAAATCAGCAATTTTTCACCGTTTTGGCGTTTTACCACAGAAATTTCAATAAAAGTCAATTTGTTCAGCCCAGAGGGTGCAGCGCGTTATACCGTTTTTCTTACGTTCTGTTATGTTAGCGTTTCGTTCGCCTTATCAGAATAACTGATCCACTTCAGCGACTTCGAATTGGTCTCTTGGTAACGTTAATAGGCAAGATTTCTTTTACACTCTTTATAACTTAGCAGAAAACTCCCGACGTCGTAAGTAACGCTTTTTATATTTTAGGTACAATATGCAATTACAAAAACAACCTGCCAAGTGCGAGTCGGACTCGCGCGCGAAGGGTTCCGTACCATTATCTATAAAAACGCCAAAAAAATCACATTTGTTGTATGGGAGCCCCTTTAAATATTAATTTTATTCTGTGTTTTAGTATTTGTTGTTATAGCGGCAAAATAAATACATCATCTCTGAACATTTCAACTCCCTAACTATCACGGTTCATGAGATACAGACTGACGGACGGACGGACGGACAGCTAAGTCTTAGTAATAGGGTTCCCGTTTTACCCTTTGGGTACGGAACCCTAAAAAAAAGCAAATTAAAGAAATATTTGCCTATTGTTGAGCATCTTGCCTGATCTTCGCAGTTGAGGTCGTGCTTCGATCCGGTAGTAGCATATAAGAAAAAAACAAATGCCAACTTGACACTTAGTAAGTGCCTCTGTAGGGCTATACAAAATAAATGAAATGACTGACGATAACTTGGATAAACATTAATCGTCCCATACATTTCATTTACCAATATTCCATCCCAAATAAATAAATATGTCATATGCAAACTAATACTAACAATATTGCTATCTTGCTCGTACATTATAAACATGAGAAGGACGGCAATAACACATATTATTTGTGTGCAGTGCGACGTGTTCCACCCGCTGATGTACCGGTACTACATGCGCAAGTCGGACCCGGAAGAGCCGCCCAAGCTGGAAGAGCCGCTCGACGAGCGCGACGGCCGCGTCAAGCGACTGCGCGACAAGCAGGACCACGACACAGACGAAAAAATACTCGAGGAGAAGTACTACAGGTCAGTCTTCACTTACATGACTTTGACTTTGAAAGTCACACAAGACAAACGACCCTTTAATGAACTGTAGCTCATATGTGTTTGTTTAGTGAATACAGTTTATACCTGTCATGGTGTCGAGTTATAGACCGTTGAATATTTTTCACAGGTATCGTGTTCTGGCTTTTGGCTATATCCATAACAGTATTGAGTAGTGTAAACTACACTTATGAGGGACGACTACCAATAGTCACTAAACAGAACATTCAAATTTTACATAGCACTCAATGAAAAAACATGGTCGAATTTCGATGAAATTTTTATACTATTCAGTTGTATACCCGATACTGATGCAAACGTCACATTATTATTTTGGACTTGTGAATCACCTGTATATGTATATTAGATACGGCGTGAAGCCCGAGTGGCTGGTGGTGCACCGCGTGATCAACCACCGCACGTCGCGCGACGGCACCACGTACTACCTGGTGAAGTGGCGCGACCTGTGCTACGACCAGGCCACCTGGGAGTGCGACACCGACGACATCGCCGGACTCAAGGCGGCCGTCGACTACTACTTGGTGAGCTCAATACGTACTGTGTGATTCAAATTACTTATGTTATAGGCAAACATTTTGAAGCGCGCGTCTTTTCAACCCAGTTGTCATTTGGGTTCAGTATTCTTGGCACACATCTGCCCTATGGAATATTTTAAGATGCTTATATTTATTTTAACAGGCTAATGCTCTAACGTACTTTGTTCCATTCATTATAAACCCTCTAAAGCAGGTATTAGAGTAACACAGAAAAATAAAGAATTCCTGAAGATAAACTGAATTAACTAGTAATTAGTCGCTATTAATTTCTTATTGTCAATTGTAAAGTACGTACTAATCTTGCATTATTTCTAGGACATGCGCGCATTCATAACATCGGAAGGCAAGACGAAGGGCACAAAAGGCAAGAAAGCTGGACGCAAGAGCAAGAATCGAGATATGATCGACGACGACGACAGCAGCGCCGGCCTGCTGATGCGGCCGCGCAAGTACAACCCGCCGCCCGACCGCCCGCTCACCAACCTCAACAAGAAGTACGAGGACCAGCCGCCCTTCGTCTACGAAACCGGCATGCAGCTCCATCCCTACCAGCTCGAGGGCCTGAACTGGCTGCGCTACTCCTGGGGCCAGGGCATCGACACCATACTCGCCGACGAGATGGGGCTCGGGAAAACCATCCAAACGGTCACATTCCTCCATTCCCTGTTCAAGGAAGGACACTGCAAGGGCCCGTTCTTAGTCTCCGTACCTCTGTCTACTATCATCAATTGGGAGCGAGAGTTCGAACTGTGGGCTCCCGATTTATACTGCATCACCTATGTCGGTGATAAGGATTCTAGAGCTGTAATTAGAGAAAATGAACTGACGTTCGATGATAACGCGAACAGGGGTGGTCGGCCATCCAAAATTAAGTCCCAAGTGAAATTCAACGTTCTGCTAACGTCTTACGAGTTAATTTCGATTGACGCGACGTGTCTCGGCTCTATCGATTGGGCCGTTCTAGTCGTCGACGAAGCTCATCGGCTGAAGAGTAATCAGTCCAAATTCTTCAGGCTTCTGGCTGGGTATCACATCAATTACAAACTCTTACTCACCGGTACGCCCCTGCAGAATAATCTAGAAGAGTTGTTCCATTTATTGAATTTCTTAAATAAGGACAAGTTTAATGACCTTGCGGCGTTCCAAAACGAATTCGCCGATGTGTCGAAGGAGGAGCAGGTGAAGAGATTGCACGAGATGCTGGGCCCGCACATGCTGCGGCGGCTCAAGGCCGACGTGCTGAAGAACATGCCCACCAAATCAGAGTTCATCGTACGCGTGGAACTCTCGCCCATGCAGAAGAAATACTACAAGTACATTCTCACGAGGAACTACGAAGCTTTGAACCCCAAGAGCGGCGGCCAAACTGTATCTCTATTGAATGTCATGATGGATCTAAAGAAATGCTGCAATCATCCGTATCTCTTCCCTGTTGCCGCTGAAGAAGCGCCTCTCGGCCCGCACGGAAACTACGATACCCAAGCGCTGGTCAAGGCGTCCGGCAAACTAGTTCTTATGTCCAAAATGTTAAAGCAGTTAAAGGACCAAGGTCACAGAGTACTGATCTTCTCTCAGATGACGAAAATGTTGGACATTTTGGAAGACTTCTTGGAAGGCGAGGGTTACAAGTACGAGAGAATCGACGGCGGTATCACGGGAACCACTCGACAGGAAGCTATCGATAGATTCAACGCTCCTGGCGCGCAACAATTCGTATTCTTGCTATCGACGAGGGCCGGTGGCTTAGGTATCAACTTGGCCACCGCCGACACTGTCATCATTTACGACTCGGATTGGAATCCTCACAATGATATCCAGGCGTTCTCTCGAGCCCATCGAATCGGGCAGGCCAACAAGGTCATGATATACCGTTTCGTGACCCGCAACAGCGTCGAGGAGAGAGTGACGCAAGTCGCTAAGAGGAAAATGATGTTGACTCACCTGGTCGTCCGGCCCGGCATGGGCGGCAAGGGCGCCAACTTTACCAAGCAAGAGTTGGACGACATCCTGAGGTTCGGTACGGAGGAGCTGTTCAAGGAGGACGAAGGGAAAGAGGAAGCTATCCACTACGACGACAGAGCCGTCGGCGAGCTGCTCGACCGATCCAAGGAGGGTATCGAATCCAAGGAATCGTGGGCCAACGAGTACCTCAGCTCCTTCAAAGTGGCCAGCTACTCCACGAAGGAGGGCGACGGCGACGAGGACGTCGACACGGAAATCATCAAGCAGGAGGCCGAGAACACCGACCCCGCGTACTGGATCAAGCTGCTCCGGCACCACTACGAGCAGCACCAGGAGGACCAGGCCCGAACCCTCGGCAAGGGCAAGCGGGTCCGCAAACAGGTCAACTACAACGACGGCAGCGTCGCGCAAACCGAGAACAGGGAGGACTCCACCTGGCAGGAGAACGGGTCCGACTACAACACGGACTTCTCGCAGGGGAGCGAGGACGACAAGGAGGACGACGACTTCGACGAGAAGAACGACAACGGGGACCTGCTCAGCCGCCGCAGCAAGCGCAGGCTGGAGCGGCGCGAAGAGCGCGACCGGCCGCTGCCGCCGCTGCTGGCGCGCGTGGGCGGCAACATGGAGGTGCTGGGCTTCAACGCGCGCCAGCGCAAGTCCTTCCTCAACGCCATCATGCGCTACGGCATGCCGCCGCAGGACGCCTTCAACTCGCAGTGGCTCGTGCGCGACCTGCGCGGCAAGTCCGAGCGCAACTTCAAGGCGTACGTGTCGCTGTTCATGCGCCACCTGTGCGAGCCCGGCGCCGACAACGCCGAGACCTTCGCGGACGGCGTGCCGCGCGAGGGCCTGTCGCGCCAGCACGTGCTCACGCGCATCGGCGTCATGAGTCTCATCAGGAAGAAGGTGCAGGAGTTCGAGCACATCAACGGCTACTACAGCATGCCGGAGATGATCCGCAAGCCCGTCGAGCCCGTCAAGTCCGGCGCGCCCAGCCCCGCGCCCTCCGCCGCCACCCCGCTCACCTCCGCCGCGCCCTCGCCCGCCCCCGCCCACTCCGCCCACTCCGCCCACTCCGCCCACTCCGCCCACTCCGCACACTCCGCCCCGCCCGCCGCCGCGCCCGCCCGCCCCGCCACGCCCGCCGGCTCCGACAAGGACGACAAGGAGGACGCCAAGGACGACAAGCCGGACGCCAAGGAGGCCAAAGTGAAGGACGAGCCGATGGACGTCGGCGACATCAAGGAGGAGGTCGCGGAGGAGAAGGAGCGGCGGGAAGCCCCGGAGGAGGAGAAGGAGCCCGAGCGACGCATGTCCGTGGACGAGGAGCCGACGAAGGACGACGATAAGCCCGATGACAAGCCTGACGAGAAGTCCGACGATAAACTGGAGGCTAAAATCAAGGAAGAGATTAAGGAGGAAGTCGATAAGAAGGAGGATGCGAAGAGTGACAAGACGGATTCGGAGGGTTCCGAGAAGACAAAGGACGAAAAGAAGGTACGTTTACGATAAGATAAATCTCGAAGTATTTCGATTTGACGTCATTTGCTCGACAAATCTGTCAGTTGTTAAATATAAAACTTGAATCTATGCGGTTACGGTTAGCCTCTTGGCATTTGCTACAGACGGCAATAGACATGTTATAAAGCGGTTTTTGCCATTCAGACACGAAATCAACAATGGTAATAGTTTCACTCCGTATTACATTCGAACTGAAGTACATCGGCGAGTTGTAAGTGAATATTGCAATACATCTCTGCCTACCCCTTCGGGAAGACAGGCGTAATAATGTATATTAAAAAAAAATCGCACAAGTAGCTTATTATTATTAGTTCCACTGTCTAGGTCTCGGAGGGTAGTGTAATTGCGATATGACAAGCTAGGGAGGTGATACCATCGTTAGAAATGCTTTTAATTATATTGTACCAGGACGAAGACGACGACGACGTGGTACTGGTGAAAGAGGAGGAGGATCTCAAGGTGGAGCGGCGCAAGTTCATGTTCAACATCGCGGACGGCGGCTTCACGGAGCTGCACACGCTCTGGCTCAACGAAGAGCGCGCCGCCGCGCCCGGCAGGGAGTACGAGATCTGGCACAGGTCATACTATACTATACTACTACTACAGCCCTTTTAACTTCCCACTGCTGGGCACGGGCCTCCCCTCAATGCGACGGGGATTCGGGCCATAGTCCACCACGCTGGCCCGGTGCGGTTTGGCAGACTTCACACATCTATCGAGAACTAGTCAAGTTCCCTCAGACGTGCAGGTTTCCTCACGATGTTTTCCTTCACCGTTTAATAGCAAGTGATAATCTCTGATGAAAATGAGATTCGCACATAAATCCCAGAGGTGCGAGCCGGGGTTTGAACCTGCACACTTTGATTGCAAATCGTGCGTTCGACCACTCGGCTACAACTGCTTACAGGCGATCTACATGTTTCAGAAGTCCGAAATAATACTGTGACGTTTGCACCAGTGTCGGGTATACAACTCAATGGTATAAAAAAACATCGAATTCCGATCATGATTTTTTTTTTTCGCCGTCAAGTTAAAAAACTTAAAATATCTCTAGTTCTAAGCGGAATGTTCAAGTGCTGTTTTCTGAATATTAGTAGTCGCCTCTAGTTGATGTGGTTTGCACTGTTAAATTGGACTATGGATGTGCCCTAAGGCCATAACATGATACCTGTAGTAAATATTCGAAGGTCTGTAAAGCAAAACTATAATAGTTAGATATAATCTACATTCACTATGTATTTACATATTAGCTACGGTATATGTACCTAAACTATTATTTCGGACTTCTGATACACCCTGTATATTAATAATAAAATCCAATTGTCTGTATGTAATACCAGAATAACGGCTTTTTACTCAATGCATTTGAAACTATGCGTATATGCTGATATGTATGTTTAGTAGCCGTCCCTCGATAATGTAGTTAACACTATTTAATATGGTTATGGATGTGCCCAAAAACAACAACATTGTGGTTTCAAGCATTGACTACACTCCATTTGTTATAACATTAGACATAAGAGGCTCGTAGAAGCAGGAGTGCTAAACATTTTATTACAAAATCGTAACAATAACAATGGAAAAACAGTAAAAAATAACAACAAAATTACGAAAATTAAAGGTTTTCGTGTTGTAAAACGACCATTGTATGTATCCACAGGCGGCATGACTATTGGCTGCTGGCTGGCATTGTCACACACGGCTACGGCCGCTGGCAGGACATACAGAATGACCTGCGCTTCGCGATCATAAACGAGCCCTTCAAGATGGACGTCGGCAAAGGAAACTTCCTCGAGATCAAGAACAAGTTCCTGGCGCGACGTTTCAAGGTGAGATTTCCTTCCGACAACTGAGGAGTGTCTGTTAAAAATCTGATAAATGAAAATAACTCATCTTAGATTCTTATTTTTATATCCTTTCATCATGATGGACTATGGCCCAAAAATCTCCCTCGTATTGAGGGAGAATGTCCCCGGTGTAAAGGCAACAGTCTCGCCCCTATTGCATTGGGACCATAATACATCAGAGAAGTGAGGGCGCACTGCACTGCACCTCTGCCTACACCTTCGGGGAATACAGGCGTGATCATGTATTATTATATTATAATTCTTTCATAAAATATTGACGAAATATATTATATTCTCGAATTTCTTTTTGATTGATACATTTTGAATGTATTGGAAATAACGTTTTCTGTCGTTAAAAGAGCTGATGAATTAAACTACCTAGTCTATAGATTTAAAAAAAAACTATGGAGTGTGAAAATCTCTCCTTTGACACTCCTCAACTGTGAATTGCACCTTTCGTTGGGGCCGTAAAGTCTCTTTTCAAACACCTGTTGTACCAAGGGTGTTGGAGCCGTATTATCTTTAAGGACATGAGATTACGGTCCGTATTTGTACTGTGATGGTATATTTGCGCATATAGCTGCTGGAGCAGGCGCTGGTGATCGAAGAGCAGCTGCGGCGCGCCGCGTACCTGAACCTGACGCAGGACCCCAACCACCCCGCCATGTCGCTCAACGCGCGCTTCGCGGAGGTGGAGTGTCTGGCCGAGTCGCACCAGCATCTCAGCAAGGAGTCGCTCGCTGGCAACAAGCCGGCCAACGCCGTGCTACATAAGGTCAGTATTTTTAATGGATATTATCATCTACTCTGACATTTCAGTAACTAAACGCAGCAATAGCCGATAGATGGGGCCTTCTTCATTTTTAGGGTTCCGTACTCAAATTGTAAAACTGGATGGATGGATGCATGTTTGTTACTATTTCACGCAAAATCTACTGAACAGTAAACAATAATACTGTAACTGTTACAGTATTATTGTTTATACATCAGAATAACATATAGGCCAGTGTTTGCCAAACATTGTTCTGTCATGGCCCGGTAATTTTCACACTGCCCCTCTTAATACTTTTAAACCCAAGCTGGTTCCATTAGGTAAAATAATACACATTTATTAATAGTAAAAATGTTTTATTAATACTACATATTTTTGTATCGCCTATTTATTCACTAAATTTTAGTGCGAAGTATGGAACTGATGCTTATATTTTACCAAAGGCGGGAATGTTGCAACCCGGTATTTTGGTATAGGCTATTATTTATAACGATGTTGGAAAAAGTCGCGTTTTTTAGTTAGCAATTTAAGAGCTTAGTTATAAACAATTACTTAAACTTGGTTCCTACACTAAGCAAGCTTGTCTCGCATAGGTAACCAATTTAAAAAAAAATTAAACATAGGTGCGAACCGTCAAATGATTGTGCAATGTGAAAATTTAAGAAGTGAGAATTTAAGAAGCTTTTATTGATATAGCAAGATTATCGTATCTTCCTTACGTCAATGATGGTCCGCTAGTGACGGACCACTCGTTAGCTAACACGTTGTGTACACAAAACCAACTGTCGTCGCCGTCAGGTGTTGAATCAGCTGGAGGAGCTGCTGTCGGACATGAAGTCGGACGTGTCGCGGCTGCCGGCGACGCTGGCGCGCATCCCGCCGGTGGCGCAGCGCCTGCAGATGTCCGAGCGGTCCATCCTCTCGCGGCTCGCCGCCACCGCCGGCAACCCCGTGCCCGCAGGTACTGCCGACACTATTTTTTATTGGAATGTAGTTCCTTATCGCGCGTTGCGAAAGGGGGCTAGACGGAAAAAATTAAGACTGTAACAACACTTTTTGTAAAAACATTTTGTGTGTGATTTTCATTGTATACATTTATGCAACGATTTCGATGTGTGTGTGTGTGTGTGTATGTATATGTACAATTTTTTTACTTTTTTTATTTCAAAAGGAACTTCGTTCCATCCGGGTGTCCCTTGACACCTCTCAAGTTTTTCTCTTCATTCAGATCAGTGGTTCCCAAACTTATTTTGTATACTACCCACTTTGAGAATAAATTATGTTTTAGCGCCCCCATTTTCTTTAAAACCACTATAACGTCAAATTAAATTAATTGATGATTGTGAGCTATATTAGCGGAGATTAAACATTCATTCTAAGCGAGACTTAACTTGAGACCTAAGCGCAGTAGGTAGTACACAAGGGCGCTGAGGTCTCCCTCCCAAGCCTCTACACAACGCCCCCATTTTTTTTCTGGGACTCTTACCGCCCCCCTTTAGGCCTGCAGCGCCCACAGGGAGCGTTATCGCCCATTTTGGGAAAGGATGATTGAGATCGATTATTTATTTAATAAACATAACACTATCTTTACAGGATACCCTAATACAATAGTGTAGCCACGACTTTAATATAGGTAGTTGGTAATATTAATTGGCATAAATATATTTGTTTATTTATATTTTTTATAACATAGTGTGAGCAGTTGTGTAAGCAGTGGTAGTCGAGTGGTCGAACGCACGCCTTGCAATAAATTTATGTGCGAATCTCATTTTCATCCGAGATTATCACTTGCTATTATACGGTGAAGGAAAACATAGTGAGGAAACCTGCACGTTCGAAGGAACTTGACTAGTTCTCGATAGATGTGTGAAGTCTGCCAACCCGCACTGGGCCAGCGTGGTGGACTATGGCCTGAATCCCCCTCGCATTGAGGGGAGGCCCGTGCCCAGCAGTGGGACGTTAAAAGGGCTGTAGTAGTAGTGTGAGCAATGCTATCCTTGTAAATTCACTCGAGAGTGCAGGAGAATAGGTCTGTGTCACTAGCTATTTTTTTCGGAATGCTGCCATTGAGAAGGGCTGTCGATTTCCAGGATCAGCAACGCAACAAAACGAGATAATAACCCCTAAATTCATTTAATCTACAAGGTGTATCAGAAATCCGAAATAATATTTAAAGTACTTATACAGTAGCTAATGTGTAAATGCATAGTGAAGCAAGACTATACCGAACTGTCATAGTTGCCGCGTGCCTTTAAATATTTGTCACAGTTATTGTGTTGTAGCCCTCGGGCACATCCATGACCTTTTTAATTAATTATAGAATTTTGATATATTTTTATACAACTCTGTACCACCCAATACTCATGCAAGTGGCCTAGTATTATTCGGACTTATGAAAAACACCGCTTGCGCGCTTGGTATGCAATTGATAATGCATTTGATCTTTTCATGAATAAATCGGTTCAATATAATCAAGCTGAAGTCTTAATCATATTAAACGAGTGCAATTTTATTTTAGTGTAGGTACGACGTGTATTTACTAGTTATGTGTTTGTCGCAGCCCAAATGGCGCAGTTCCCTGGCGGGTTCCAGCCGGGCGGGTCGCTGGCGGGCTTCAGCGCGGCGGCGGCGGCGGCCAACTTCTCCAACTTCCGCCCGCAGTACTCCGTGCCCGGACAGCCCGCCGCCACCGCCACATCCAATGTCAGTACACTCACTCTATCCACTTGATTCGAAACAACGTACTCAACTGAATTAACAAAAGAGCATCGAATACCCACAAAATCGTGTTTTGACCACTTTCACACACCGTTGGTCAACTGGCCAGTTGATTTGTCACGCCGTGAAGGGATTAGTCCGTTTTGAAAGTGTCGCTTAACGCGACACTTTCTGGGTGATATTGACAATATTTGGAATCCGCGATTTTTTTTCTGCGTCGAATGAATATGCTCTCCTGTAAAGTTAACAAAATGACGCTTAAATTTCGCCTTTCACACCTCGATATAATTACCAATGCGTTAATTATGAATAATATAAACTGTTTATAAAATGGTAGGCTAGTTGGTAGAACAAGGTGGGCCTTGAACGTAAGGGAGGCAAGTTCAAATCCCGGGCCCGCACCTCCGAGAATTTCGTGTACGAATGTAATTTTCTATAATGATTACCACTTGCTGATCGGCGGAGGAAAACATCATGAGGAGATCATCTGCTCGTCAATAGAAAGGTGTGTGAAGTTCACCAACCCGCATTAAGCCAGCGTGGTGGACTAGGACCCTAATCTTCCTCATATTTAGGGGAAATGTGTTCGGTATAATGGCAATAGGCTGGCCCCCTATTACATTGGAACGAGAAGGTTAAATGTGGGTGTAGGGCTACCGCTTCGGCGAATACAGCCATGCCAATTTATTATTTGTATTGTCTCTGAATATATATTTTTTTGTTACAGAAGTCATAAGCTGCATAATTTATACAACATGAATTTTAAATTGACAAACTTGCAGGTATTCACTAATATTCCGCAAATCGTCGGATGACAGGAAATACTCATAAGTAACATGCAGTAATTTGAATTGTAACAGTTTCTTTGATGTGATTAAGTGATTTTTGCTTCTTGGAATTCTGTAAAGTAATGCACTTATGGATGCGATGACTTTTTCCTGGGAAAGTTGTTGATATTATAAGGTAGATACTTAGTGTAAAAAACATTTCCTATGTGCTTAGTGAGTTTTTTCTGTCACCCGACGTAATATTAATTAATTAAATTATTATTAGGCTGTAGTAAATTTTAAATTATATAAATGCCAGTTCATTATATCTGTAGTGTATGTATAATGTGGCTAATGTGGTAATTGTTTGTTCTAGTGAGCGGCATGTCGGTCACATAGACGAATATTTAGTTTTAAGCTTTCCAAGATTCCTCCTGTTCCACCTTGGGTTTGAAGTGATAATTATAGTGATTAGTGCAAGTTATGTTAGTTAACATAAATATTACGTCATTTGAAAGCAGAAACACAATGTTATTTATTTCATCCTGATCTGTATGAATCTTGTTTTAATCGTGTAAGTGATTGTGGACTTTTAACTTTTATTTTTAATTTACCAAAAATGAAAATGGAATAAATCATAAATTAAGTGACGCGTGGTTATATTATTTACCGTATTGACGGTGATGGTGAACGATACCAAAAACTATGTAAGTACAAAAATACAACTTTATTTCATAATTACGATTTGAATTCAATTCAAATAGCAAGAAGGTACGTGTAAACAATTACAGACACTATATACCAATTGTTTTACTTATAACAAACGGAATGAACGCAATTTCCATAATAAACGTTCCGATTCGGAGCCGCGTTCATATTCGACTTTAAAACGATCAGCATACAGTTGATTATTATGTGACATCAGATTTTTTTAACCGACTTCATTAACACTTAAGCGGGTTTCAGACTACACTATAATATAATAGCATATAGCTCATAGCACAACAATATCGCGGACCATACATTGTTATGGACACGTTCACACTGAACTGTACTATATATTATTGGCTTACTTATACGCTATAAATTGGTGCGATGCGCTGAGCTCATGCTATGCTATATCGCACGCCGCCATTTTCCTCCTCCCTCACCCCCAGCTAGGGTTGCCAACCATACTTTATAATAAAGTATCCTACTTCATTGAAATTAAACTATTTTACGGATTTTATCGCGTTTATTTACTATTTTATTTTCCCGACGTTTCGGCTGCTTTACAGCAACCATGGTCACGGGGGGACTGAATCCGTAAAATAGTTTAATTTCAATGTATAGTATTCGCGTAAATATAAGAAAACAATATATCCTACTTCATTTTTGGTAAGTATACTTTATACTTTTGCATACCAAAAGTATGTGTGTATAAAGTATGTGAAAATACTTGAATCTAAAGTGACGAGAAGAGGGAAATAGAGTGTCAATAAATTTAATTAAAAACGAATTGTTTATTTATCCAACTTTTGATTGTCAAACAAACTTTGAAACATTGAAACATTGTTAGCATTTGCGTAAACCACACAAAAATACGTTTTTAAGGCAATAGAAACATATAATTTGAAAATAATAATACTTTTTTTATATTTCAAATACTTGATTTGTTTCCTATCCAAACCATTTTATACGTATTATGTGACAAAAGTTGGCAACCCCACCACCGGCCGTCCCGTCTACCGAGCTTGCTATATACTATAAATGCTTGCGATAACATCGCGTGATGTGAACGCCATGCTATGGTATACTATATAGCATCCTTCTTTGCTATACTATATAGTACAATATTATAGCGTAGTCTGAAACCAGCTTTAACAATTGGTACACAATTATCACCATGTGTATGTGTCGTCTTCTGTGTTGTACTTGACGCTGTCCAGGGGCTGGATGGCGCTAGGGTCCGGTGAGCAGAAATGTTGGAGCATCTCCTCGCTGAGACCACAGTCTGATAAGTTCTCCTTGTTGAACGCTTTGGTGAACTGGTTTGGCTCGTTTTCCTTCGACGATTCGTCTGAAGCAAATAATAAAGGAACATGAGGATTTCGCATAAGACGTGATTTGACGGATCGTGGCAACGGCATATTGCGTTGCATGCCTTGAATCACGCTTTAAAATGTATTTAAAACGATAAAAAGAGGCAAATTAAGTCAGAATCGTCCGTCGTTTTTGGGATCCGTTCTTTAAACCTCAGCTTAATCTATACATCTATAAATAAAATTGGAGTGTCTGTTTGGAATATCAAAATTACACTTTTACCAAATGCGTATGAAAGTATACACGATACCTATTACGAAAATACAATTTATAAAATTTTTGTCTGTCTGTCTGTCTGTTTGTTTGGGGTAAACTTCCAAACGGCTGAACAGATTTCGACGGGACTTCCACTGGCAGATAGCTGATGTTCCAAGGCGTAACTTAGGCTACTTTAATTTTAGCAAAAGCATTAGGGTTCCGCGGGACGAACATAAAACCATTATTTCTGGGTAATCTCCCTAGAGTCCACGCGGGCGAAGTCGCGGGCACAGCTAGTATGATAATATACAAAGCACATGAAATTTTATATCGAATTTCCAATCTAACAAAAATAAAAACCTTATTGTTTTCAATTTCGCTTAGAGTAGATTTCAATCTTAGTAGTAGAAAACTTTATAGTAAAGTCAGTAGGTAATGCAAGATCTTACAAACAATAAAAAAAGCCTTTTAAAGTTCTTAAGCTTACAATAGACTCGTCCCATACCTAATACCATTGCAATCGCAATATAATTGGACAAGTCCATCCCTGCCCATCTCTTTGGAGAATAATATGACGCAATTACATCGTTAGTCTGAGACTAAGGATCCTAAACCCGCCTAAAGTTACGAGACCAATTCGGCGGCGCGTAAGCAATTCTAAATTGACGACTGTTGTCCGCGTTGCCGAGCAACGCTAAAATAATTGCAATAATGAATCAAGTCGGCAACACAACAAAGATAAAAACTATTTATAAGAGTCGCCTAGTGAAAAACTAATAGTGAAACGAAACTCATTGCTTAGATCTCGCCTCACATTAGATGTGACTAAATTAGACTTAGCTTTGCTTGTCGTTAGTGAAATCGAGCATTAGTGGTGTGTACATATCATATTCAATCATTTCTGCGGCAAGGCCCGCGCGCTACTGACGACAACAAGGTGGGTGCATTTCTAGGTACAAGTATTTTTTTTTCGTCTGCCCAGACAGATACTTTGCGCAGGTCAGGAACGCAAGCCCCTGCGAGGCTGACCTCCCTTGCGCAGTCGCGGGAGAGTCCAGTCTGCAAACAGCCAGCGCCAAGAGTGGACGCTTCAATCATATACTACAATTTTCTTCATCATATCCTGAACCCACACCGCAGTTCATCCCAATCGGACCATGAACAATGACAAGAAGATAACTGGTAGATATAGTAACATCGATCAAACGCATCACCCGGGTAGACGTGCACAATAGATGTGCATTAAAAAAAATGTAACAGTGTAAACCGAACCCAAATGCAACGCAATTCGGATCGACAAATTCTTTGTCTCGAAGCAAGACAACTATATTAAATAAGTTGCTCGCTTGCACTTGCACTGCGCCTGCGCTGAATTATAAGCGTGAGTATGATACGCTCACCAAATAGCGGACAGCCCACAAGCGGAGGCGGGAGCGGTTCGTCACAGGAACCGAGTGAATTAAATACTAATGAAGATGAGCCTTCTAAAGTAATGCCACTAAGAAATAAGAGGCGCCGGGCACCCGATAATATGAACATCGTTCAATATTCCATTGAAAACCTTGTATCGGAGCAAAAACGACTAAAAACTGAATTGGAAAATATCAAATCACAAAACCAAGCTATGGAAAACAAAATAAAGACACTAGAAGAGGGTTTAACAAGATCGAAGAATACACATGACACTGTAAAAGATGGAGACTCGCCACCGCTTTCATACGAAAATCTCATGCTGGAATTCCAGGACCGCGCTCAGCGACAGCGTAACATCATTATTGTGGGTCTACCCGAAAAATATGATTTAAACGAGAAAGCAAGAATGGAGTGCGATAAACTTGAGGCTTTTAATATATTCAGAAATATATACCCAGAATGTCCCAAGCCGATCAAAGCATTGAGATTGGGGCCATATAACACTGGCAGACATAGACTAACCAGAGTTTGCTTCGGCTCGAGCGATCCTGCAATACACATCATGCGCAACAGGTCGAAATGTGTAAATTACCGATTACGCTTCACACCAGACCGGACACCTTTGCAAGTAAAAGAAATAAAAAAATTGAGGGCGGAGCTGAAAAGGCGACAGAAAAACGGTGAAACAGACCTAACTATAAAGTATAGTAATGGAACCCCAAAGATTGTGTCAAAAGAACATTACCAACAACATTAAAAAAAAATTGCTAATGTACGCAGTATACAGAACGATCGCAAATATGATGCATTAAGATACGTACTCGAAGGAATTTCTTAAAGTTACATTATTTTCGCAATATAAAACTTTTGCAATGAAAACATAGCATGAGCTGATATATATCAGACAGAAAATTATACACATCCATACGGTCTGAGGATATATGTAATATCCATACACGGAACACAAACATAAAATATCTGGTAATGGAAAAAACAAGATATGAATACATAAAAAACCGGCCAAGTGCGAGTCGGGCTCGCGCACGAAAGGTTCCGTACCATTATCTATAAAAACGGCCAAATAAAATCACGTTTGTTGTATGGGAGGCCCCTAAATACTTTATTAAAGCGAACAATATAACTCAATATTGTGTGAATATTTCAAGCGTCTACATGTTGCCGTTATCAATATCGACCAAAATGGAGCAAAAAATATCACGTTTGTTGTATGGGACGCCCCTTAAATATTTATTTTATTCAGTTTTTTAGTATTTTTTGTTAAAGCGGCAATATAAATACACCATCTGTGAAAATTTCAACTGTCTAACTATCACGGTTCATGAGACAGACAGACGCACAGCGGAGTCTTAGTAATAGGGTCCCGTTTTACCCTTTGGGTACGGAACCTTAAAATAGAATTAGCATTACACATAGGATAAGTCTACAAATTCAAGAAAACTTCTATGTTTATAATATTTAATGTCCGCTGCAACTTCTAAAACTGACATCCGATAATATTACAAAAGTATTGTAATTAATTGTGAAGCCAACTATTGTAGTACTATGATAACAAATTAATTTATTAAGCCGGATAACGAGGGTAAGGAAGTATTTCCACTACGTCCACGAGAAGGGAGATAATTCGATGAAGTTTTATACATTCGCCGAAGATATTTCGATCCAATAGATTGAGTAAAATTTTTGATGATCGTAAGGACACCGCCGTGTATAAAAATAGCTGTGATGGAGACATTAGAAGGGAGGTAACATTGTAAACACCTGACGAGGAGAATTTTGAGAGACAAGACTGTGTTGATAGAACATGCTAGGATTTAACTGGACAAGTGAATAGCGGAGGAACTGCGCTGCACCGACAACTTGAACGGTCTCAATCGTATAAACAGTAGTAGGTACATGAACTTATCAAGGCGGGCGTTTCAGCTTACACCTATCTTCATTGTGACGTATAATAACATTGAAATAATAATATTGATGTTGTAGTTTTTAAGTCCCACGCTTGTATAACACGTTAATTTGAATTATTGTCTGCGTTTTGTTTTAATTAGAAAATATACATGTCTGTAACTAATTGTGTACAATCTTTCGTCAAATAAAGATTTGTTCAGTAAAAAAATCTCTATTATTAATTGTGACCACAACAGAAATCCAGTAGTTAAGTTTATTCGGTACATACAAAAATCCAAATCTTTACTCTTTATAATATTACTATAGACTACGCCTCGCTCGAATCGACTTGAAATAAAAACGCATAGGTTTAGAGGTCGTGCTATCGACCCATGTAGAAAATTCTAGAATCGTTAAGTTTCAAACCCCTCGAGATGTTCTCCTCCGGTGAAGCTGTTGGTTGGCTTGTTGGTGTGCGGCACGCATTTCATATCTCGCATTACCTTTGAGACCAATATCTCTCAATGGGTCACCGAAACGTTTAGAATAGCTCCTGGGATCTCTTCGTGACGCGCAGACTCCAAATTATTTCTGTTCTATTTTTAGCAGACGCCGCGAGGACGTGATTCAGGGAATAAAGCCTCAGGCGGACAAGGACATTAAAACTCGTGCTTCGAAATTTCTGTGGTAAAAGCCACACGATCATGCTACAAAACTCGCTCCCGTTGTTAATGACATGTCGTTGAAGAATGAATTTTATCTATAAGTCAACACAGATCGTTTTGGTATTATCAAACATATTGCAGTGTGCGTATTGACGCCCCAGTCTGCCCGGCACTTTAATCCTTGAAACGGTACACGTTACAGGGATTTTAAAAGTAGAACACAAATAATTTGGATTCTGCGCATCACGAAGATATCCCGTGTCAGTACTAGACCATTATGTGGCCTTTTGGCCTTCTCAAAGGTCATACGTGGTCATACGTCATACAGGCATTCGATTTTCGGAAAAAATCCACTCAACCACTCAACCTTAGCAAATAAATTTTATTTAAAAAATATCTTGTTTTGCTCACCCTACTTAACTGGTTAGAACTGACAGCTATGACGTCACAATATTTCCACATTTTTTAGCAGATTCAGAATATTAATAAAAATATGAATCTGCTGATGAAATTCACCTACGCGTGTTAGCGGAATTAGTATGGATCAATAATGAAATCGGCGTCCACTTATTTTAAGTATGAAATATTGTCATAGCTTATACGCAAAAAGGTGTACATATGCTACAAAAACATGAACGCCAAAAAAAGCGGAACGAATCTCGCTAAGTAATAATTGCAGCACTAATATTAACACCTTCGTTGCGTAAGGATTTTTAGTGTACTTTCAACTGGTGCGCCATGAGGTTATATTGAGTGATGGAAGTACTAACTTTGTGAGCACTGCACACTGGATGAAAGTTCGCAATGAGCCAATATGACCTCACAACGCAGCAAACGTGTTAAGTCGGTTCGCTTGTACGTATAAGTCTATCTCGCGTACACTTGTATCTTGATCGATTTAACAGGATGTAAGTGTATTAGGGGGGAAATTCACGCATTTCGACGTTTTGTTCGACATATGTCGAATTAGATTTGATGTCGATAATGCGAGAATTGGGCCCTTGAGCATTTGATCGCGAACATCGTTGGTACGTTTCAATTCACGCACGACTCCAAGCCGCCCAAGTCAATAATTGCTTCAGTTTCGACATGAGCGGTGTGGAGTCTGCCTTTTTTATACGTCCATGGTACAAAAGTATGTTAGGTACCTTCGGCTATGTGTGCGGCGGCCCAGGAGAAGGCCAGCGTGGGCTGGTGGTGTGCGAAGGTGGCGCTGAACTGCGCGGCCGAGCTGGTCTTCAGCACGTTGAACAGCGTGTGGACGGCGGTCGGCAGGATCGGCCCTCGCAGCTCGATCGAGTAATACTTATTGCTATCGGAATGTATTGTAGTCTCGCGGACCTGAAACAATAATAAAAAAATATACTATGCGTTTCAAATGAGAATAGGATCGACTATGCGCCATACTGTGACGTCATAGCTGTCAATTCTAACCAGTTAAGTAGGGTGAGCAAAACAAGATATTTTTTAAATAAAATTTATTTGCCAAGGTTGAGTGAAAAATGCACTCAGTCGCATGACGAAGCACACTAACAACGACAAAATGGCGACTGGCGTCCTTATTTTCTTTTCTTTAATAATTTTGGCACGGCTACTGGGCCTTTGCGCCAAAAATGAAAATAAAAAAGGTTATGGTATGGTTTTAAAAAACGAATTATGACTAAATAATTATATTAAGACAATTTATTACTAAGCAAATTAATTAATTAATTTAAATTTTTTATTTGGTTTACAAATAAGTTTATTTTTTTTGCAAACCATACTTTTCAAGTGACATTTGACAGATAGAGGTTATTGACAGTTATTGACATTCCTATTCTCATTTGAAACGCATTGTATGTACAGGGTATTTCATAAGACTGGAATAATATTTTAACGTTTGCATGAGTGGTATTCAATTTCCATATAAAATAATATTGAAATCCAAACATGTTGATCCAAATTGTTTTGTTTGTCGCAGAATCAGATTCAGATTTTTTGTTATTCATATAAACCAATACAGGCACTTATGAATCGTCAATAAAAAATATATCTACTATTTCGCTTAGGTATATTTAAAACTTGCAATATCTCGAGTTCTATGTAAAATTTTCATGTATTGGTTAGCCGCTCTTCGTAAATGTAGTTTATGCTGCATAATGGGGTTATGAATGTACATAACTCTGAATCTATTATTGTTAGGTATAATGTGTCTTCACTATGCAGCCGCATATGAGCTACCATCTGTTTTTTTTATGTTTGCTTGCTGGTGAACCGATTTCGATAATCTTATTTGCTCAATAAGAATCCCAAAAATAAAAAATTCTAACCTAGCCCCCGAAGCGATGAAATTGGGTGTTATAACGTAACTGGCGTATGTCTGTTGTCGCAGTCATCGCATCAGGGTTGTTACGGATGCAAAACATTAGACATCCGCGGATGCAGATGCGGATTATTAGGAGTTCACATCCGCGGATGCGGATGCGGATTTTGGGATTTTAAAAGGATAATTATTTACTCTACTAAAAACACAACAAACATAACCTGTAGGATTTTGTTACCAATGTGCGCCTTCCTATTCGTCAGTTACCGAATGAAGTTAGCAATTACCAAAACAAACGCGAAGCACGTGCCACTCTGACTCCGCCCATTTTCTTTACATGTAGTTACTTGTTGATGTGAATCCGCATCCGTAAAAACTCCGCAAAGATTGATGCGGATGTGAATGCGGATGTCTGAATTAATGCGAATATTCCGCAGTTGCGGATGCGGACGCGAATATTCGTAACACCCCTGATCTGCATCTCGGAAACTGTAAGATGTAGAGTCGTGGAGCCGGTACCTTGAGCGCCTGCAGGGTCCCGCCGTGGAAGGCGGTGGGCGCGAGCAGCGTGGGCGGCACGCCGGCGAAGGGCCCGGCGGGGCTGGCGAGCGCGCGGCAGTTGAGCAGGCAGTTGAACAGCATCCGCATCTCGGGAACTGTCAGATGTAGAGTCGTGGAGCCGGTACCTTGAGCGCCTGCAGGGTCCCGCCGTGGAAGGCGGTGGGCGCGAGCAGCGTGGGCGGCACGCCGGCGAAGGGCCCGGCGGGGCTGGCGAGCGCGCGGCAGTTGAGCAGGCAGTTGAACAGCATCCGCATCTCGGGAACTGTCAGATGTAGAGTCGTGGAGCCGGTACCTTGAGCGCCTGCAGGGTCCCGCCGTGGAAGGCGGTGGGCGCGAGCAGCGTGGGCGGCACGCCGGCGAAGGGCCCGGCGGGGCTGGCGAGCGCGCGGCAGTTGAGCAGGCAGTTGAACAGCATCCGCATCTCGGGAACTGTCAGATGTAGAGTCGTGGAGCCGGTACCTTGAGCGCCTGCAGGGTCCCGCCGTGGAAGGCGGTGGGCGCGAGCAGCGTGGGCGGCACGCCGGCGAAGGGCCCGGCGGGGCTGGCGAGCGCGCGGCAGTTGAGCAGGCAGTTGAACAGCATCCGCATCTCGGGAACTGTCAGATGTAGAGTCGTGGAGCCGGTACCTTGAGCGCCTGCAGGGTCCCGCCGTGGAAGGCGGTGGGCGCGAGCAGCGTGGGCGGCACGCCGGCGAAGGGCCCGGCGGGGCTGGCGAGCGCGCGGCAGTTGAGCAGGCAGTTGAACAGCATCCGCATCTCGGGAACTGTCAGATGTAGAGTCGTGGAGCCGGTACCTTGAGCGCCTGCAGGGTCCCGCCGTGGAAGGCGGTGGGCGCGAGCAGCGTGGGCGGCACGCCGGCGAAGGGCCCGGCGGGGCTGGCGAGCGCGCGGCAGTTGAGCAGGCAGTTGAACAGCATCCGCATCTCGGGAACTGTCAGATGTAGAGTCGTGGAGCCGGTACCTTGAGCGCCTGCAGGGTCCCGCCGTGGAAGGCGGTGGGCGCGAGCAGCGTGGGCGGCACGCCGGCGAAGGGCCCGGCGGGGCTGGCGAGCGCGCGGCAGTTGAGCAGGCAGTTGAACAGCATCCGCATCTCGGGAACTGTCAGATGTAGAGTCGTGGAGCCGGTACCTTGAGCGCCTGCAGGGTCCCGCCGTGGAAGGCGGTGGGCGCGAGCAGCGTGGGCGGCACGCCGGCGAAGGGCCCGGCGGGGCTGGCGAGCGCGCGGCAGTTGAGCAGGCAGTTGAACAGCATCCGCATCTCGGGAACTGTCAGATGTAGAGTCGTGGAGCCGGTACCTTGAGCGCCTGCAGGGTCCCGCCGTGGAAGGCGGTGGGCGCGAGCAGCGTGGGCGGCACGCCGGCGAAGGGCCCGGCGGGGCTGGCGAGCGCGCGGCAGTTGAGCAGGCAGTTGAACAGCATCCGCATCTCGGGAACTGTCAGATGTAGAGTCGTGGAGCCGGTACCTTGAGCGCCTGCAGGGTCCCGCCGTGGAAGGCGGTGGGCGCGAGCAGCGTGGGCGGCACGCCGGCGAAGGGCCCGGCGGGGCTGGCGAGCGCGCGGCAGTTGAGCAGGCAGTTGAACAGCGCCTGCGCGTCCGCGCCGCGCACCACCACCAGCGACTGCGCCGCGCTGTCCACGCTGCTCTCTGCGCTGTGCGCGATGCGCGTCTTTACCATAAATAAATAATAAATAAATAATTAAATACATCATCACGCCTGTATTACCCGAAGGGGTAGGCAGAGGTGAACTGCAGTGCGACCACACTTCACCGATATACTTTTGGTCCCAATGTAATAGGGGGCGTGCCTATTGCCATTATACCGGGCACATTTTTGGACCATAGTCCACCACGCTGGCCCAGTGTGGGTTGGTGAACTTCACACGCATTTCCATAGAAGTGCAGGTTTTTTCACAATATTTTCCTTCACCGTTCAGCAAGTGGTAATCATTATTGAAAATGACATTCGCACATGGAACTTATCACAGTGGTGCGGACCCGAGCCATTGTTTTGGTTGATATTTCATATCAGAATTTTATGGCAGTCACACTAAGCGTGCTGACATTTTCCCCTACCCACCTTTTGCTTCCCTGACCTTCCAGAAAGTGGACACCCTGGGCACTTACCTGTGCAAGGTTAATCTTCTTGATGACTTCGGTCTCGAAGCCCATCTGGGACAGAAGCTGGTCGGGATCGTCGTCGTCTTCCTCGTCCTTCTTGTCTGGCGGCTCCTCCATGGTGTCGTAGCAGCTGTCGAACGAAGAGTTCTTCGCGCGCTCCTCCTCGGAGTTGTTCAGCCTTTTCTTACTGTCTGGCCGCAGTGGCATTGTGAACTCTACATCTAGGACAACACGATACAAATTAGAACAATATTATACATAGCCTTACTATTTGAATTTGGAATCAGCAAATTTTTCTGCATCGAAGGAGTATTTATTTATTTATTTATTATTAGCCTTAGATTAGTCAGATGCTATATAATGTTAGTGGTAGATAAAAAACATAAGTAATTTTAAGTTTCTGCAGCTGTGTGCCTTTTGGCAAAGGCCTCCCCCAGTCTTCTCCATTCTCTCTCGCTTGCAGCCACCCTTGTCCAGGTTCTGCCAGCCATTCCCACAATTTCATCTTCCCAGCGTCGAAATTGTCTTCCTCTTTTTCTATTCCCATCTCTTGGGTACCATGTGGTGATAATTTTGCTCCATTTGTCTGGACCCCTTATGATTTGCCCGGCCCACTTCCATTTCAGATGTTTGATTTTGGAGGTAACATCGGTTACCCTTGTTTTGTTCCTCAAGTCTTCGTTTCTTATTTTGTCTATTCTCCTCTTCCCAATCATACTTCTTTCTATGGCCCTTTGGCAAATCTCGAGTTTCATTCTGTGTGTCTTTGTGAGTGCCCATGTTTGACAACCATAACACAATATTGGTAAGATGCATATGTTAAACAATTTGCTTTTTAATGCTATGTTTGTGTTCTTGTCTTTCATGACTTCTTTGGAGTATGCTATCCTACAAAGTAAAAAAAATGTCACCCTTTCACCCCTCGACATGTTCAATATTTATTTTAATGAATCCTCGAAAGTTGTCTCATTGAAATTATGATTAATCGCTGTTGAATATATAAGGGACTTAAGGCGGAAACCTATATTCTGTCTAATCTGTTGATTCGCCTTAGGATACATTGGCTATCTTCTCTATTTTTGCGTACTAACGATAGGACTGGCAGAGCAATTTCTGTCAATTTTGAAAACTGGTAATACATCGAATAGTATGCAAAAATGTTATTTTCTGTTTAGTTATTATTAGTAGCCACCGCTCGTAGATGTACTTTACACTGTGAATTAGACTTATGGATGTTTTCCAAGGCCTAACACGATACCTATTGTCATATCTCAGAATTCCAATATTGTTTAGGTTATAAATATAAATACGTATTACGTAAATATTTGTACTTATGATAGGTAGCATACCTGCATACTGCATACTCTTTAGTTAAACTATATAGGAAGATTGTGTTATCTGTGGTGATTCTGATTCTTATGTGGTATGTTCTGCGGTATGTGCTTTGAATAATAAATTATATATTCTTGAAAATATGAAGTAATAATTAATTACTTGGGTCAGGGAGGTGACTCGGAAACTATAGTTTGGTATAGTCTGCCTTCACTAAGCATCTAAATATTAGCTACCGTAAATGTATCTAAAAAAAATTTTCGTACTTCTGATACCCAAAAGATGTGTGAATGTGTATAATGAATCAGAATCAGATTTTATTAAATGTGTTTTTAATGAGACGGTGTTATGGTGGTATAGGAAGGTCTCTGCCCACCCCCTGGCTCACCTTCCCGCCGCAGCGTGTGGCGGAAGCCGCGCGTGGTGGGCGCGATGAGCACGCTGGGCTCGGACAGCCCGCACAGCCCGGCCGCGCGGAACAGGCACGTGAACGTGTTCGCGCACACGTAGAAATATGGACAGTGTAACGTCCGGAGAAGCTACACCAAAACATAACATATTATATTACTTCTGACATAAGATGTAGATAAAGCTCGATGTGACGTCATTTGCTCGATAAATCTGACAGTTAGAACGCCTTGCAATCAAAGTCAAACCCGGACTCGCACCTCTGGGTTTCATGTGCAAATATAATTTTCATCCGAGATTACCACTTGCTATGAAATGGTGAAGGAAAACTTCGTGAGGAAACTTGCATATCTATAGAAAGGCGTGTGAAGTTCAACAAGCCACCCTGGGCCAGCGTGGTGGACTATGGCCCAAATCTCCCTCGTATTGAGTGGGAATGTGCCTGGTATAATGGAAATAGGCTCGCCCCCTACTACATTGCGACCAAAACACAACGGCGAAGTGTGGGCGCACTGCAGTGCACCTCTGCCTACCTTATCGGGCAATACAGGCGTGATGATGTATTTATTTATAAAACCTCTGTTCACAGGGCCATGCTAAGCCCGCGGGGTCATAATTTATCACATACCTGAAATAATGATCTAAAGCTCTCCGTCCATTCCCTGTGCAGTGCCTGCTTGACCTCCTCGTTGGCTGCCATGAAGCTGGTCGCTGCCACCTTGCCGGAGGACCTTGGGAACAGGTCCAGCCACGGCAGGTGCGGGTGCTGCCAGTACAGGCAGCTCTGGTGGAAGCGCGCGCGCGGCGAAGTGTCCAATGTTGGAGAGGCCGTGGTATCCAGACAACGGACAAATCTGACGGGATAAACAAAGATACTGACTTGCTTACCTTCAGTCGGTTCAGTACGGCCGCGTAGACTGAGAAACTGTCTACAATCTGACCTTTCTAAAGCGAATAGAGGACCTACCTGCTTACCTACAGTCGGTTAAGCTGGCCGCGTAGACTGTACATACATTTTATCTTTTTCATCTGTCAGACCTTTCGAGCAAATGACGTCGCATCGAGTTTATGATTCTACCCATAGCTCGATGTGACGTCATTTGCTCGACAAATGTGACAGTTGAAAGAGATAACATAATTTTTAGGTTTCCGTACTCAAAGGGTAAAACGGGAACCCTATTACTGAGACTTCGCTGTCCGTCCGTCCGTCTGTCACCAGGGCGTATCTCATGAACCGTGATAGTTAGAGAGTTGAAATTTTCACAGATGATGTTTTACTGTTGCCGCTATAACAACAAATACTAAAAAACAGAATAAAATAAATATTTAATGGGGCTCCCATACAACAAACGTGATTTTTTTGCCGTTTTTATAGATAATCATATATACTCAACTGCCGTGAAGTAACATTACATAAAGATTGAGTGTCTGTAGCGATAGCCACGCGATCACGCGAATGAATTCAATCGCGTCGTTGAGAACATTTCGTTGAAAAATATGCTATTTCCGTTTGTTTCGGGTTGGGCAAAAAAATTGGTTGCGTATGACGCGGCTGTTGCGGCTGCGCAAGCCCTATTTCATCACAAATTAATCTATTTCAAACTAGGTCCCATATATTGCAACAGTGTCGTTCCTTCACTTGGTCTATTTAGATAGATAGATAGATAACTCTTTATTGTTGCACCACTTAAAGTAACAAAAACTGTATGCTATTATGCCTATAAATCTTTTAAAGTGGTCTCTTTCGTTTTGGTTATACATCATCATCACGCCTGTATTCCCCGAAGGGGTAGGCAGAGGTGCACTGTAGTGCGCCTACACTTCGCCGATGTATTTTGGTCCCAATGTAATAGGGGGCGAGCCTATTGCCATTATACCGGGCACATTCCCCCTCAATACGAGGGAGATTTGGGCCATAGTCCATCACGCTGGCCCAGTGCGGGTTGGTGAACTTCACACGCCTTTCTATAGACGTGCAGGTTTCCTCGCGATGTTTTCCTTCACCGTTCACCTTCGTTTTGGTTCAGGAACTAAATTTATAATAAATGATTACCCCGTGATTCCTGATGCTTCCTCACTGGCCTTCAGTTTGGATGTCCACGCAAACGGCTTTGGTGACATTAATCTTAACTTAGTTTTTAAAGCCCAATCAATGGGTAAATATTTGTACTTCTTGTCAACTATTGGCTGAAATAACAATATACATAAAACCTACATAATGATACGCTGTGTGTTTTTTTTAAATATTAATGTATAGAAACTTATCATCTGTTTAAATACATATTGACGTGTAAAAGACGAAGTAACTCAATATTGAGCGATATTTTGTTATATATATCAATGGAATCAGCTAATGTTTCTCTGTCTTTTGAGCTCAGTTTAGTGCAAAGTTACCAAAATGGCGCTTGAGTCAATTCGCCTTTAACCTGTCGATATACGGAGTGTATCAGAAGTCCGAAATAATACTTTGAGTACATATACGGCAGCTCATATGTGGATGCTTAGTGAAGACAGTTTGTACCTAACTATCACAGTTTCTGAGTTATAGACCTTTGAATATTACTCACAGGTATCACAGGTATTACATAGTAGTGTAAACTACACTTATGAGGGGCGACTGCCAATATTCACAAAACAGAACTTGCAAATTTAACGTCGTGACGTCGAAAAAAAAGTTGGAAAAACATGGTCGAATTTGGATCAAATTTTTATACCATTCAGTTGTATACCCGATACTGAGGCAAACATCAAAGTATTATTTCGGACTTCTGAAACACTCTGTATATTGGTACTTTGGTCACGACAATACTTTCTATATTTATTTAGTAAAAAGAATTTAGATACTTACAGGCTCCACAGTGTGTTCGGCTGTGTACTTTTGTAATAGATTCGAGAATGTCGATAATTTCTCAGTATCAACCTCCTGAGGTGGTTTCTCTACTTTGGCCGGCAAACTCAGCAATGCATACAATGTGTTATCACTTGATTCATCCACCTGTGACTCCACTTTCTGCTTCTTGCTTTGTTGCAGAATAATTCTAAAGTTAAAAGAAAAAACAAAGTTTAAAAAAAAGTAAAAAAAAAAGGTAAAAAAAGTGAAAAAAAAAGTTCAACAAAAATAAATAGGTTTAAAAAATATCCTTTGACAACACCTACTCAACTAAGCAATGCTTGTACTATAACAATGGACCTGTTGGCATAGAATGATGGCGTAGACATAAGTTTTGTCTAGAGCCATGCCAAGACATGTCCATAAAAAAAAGATCGAAGTGACATCAATTTCTCAACAAATTTGAGAGTTGAAAGAGGTAAAACTTATGTCACACGGCCATGCTAAGCCTACTGGGGGCCATACCATTGTGAAAAAATATCCGGAATGGCCTTTTCGAAATTTGCCCTAGTCTGAGTGTAACTATGATCACCCCCAGTCCATTGTATGGTACCCATAGCACAAGCTTTGCTTAGTTTTAGGTCATACAATGAGTATGTGTTTCCTAGTAACATTATCATATCATCAATATATATAAAAATCAATGCCACTTTTCGTTGTAAGCTAACTCCTAAACGGCTGGACCGATTTGAATGATTTTTTTGTATGCGTTTGGGTGGCACCCTGGATGGTTTAGATACACAATTGGACCCCGTAGGTGGCGCTGCTTTCGTATGTCAGTCATTCTAAGGCAGTGTGAAGTTCGCTCGGTCAGCTAGTAATATATATTTTATTTGTGCAACTAAGGTATTATACTAATAATACTCATATATGGCCCAAATCCCCCTCGCATTGAGGGGAGGCCCGTGCCCAGCAGTGGGACGTTAAAAGGGCTGTAGTAGTAGTAGAAGTAATTAAATAAGGTTTTTTTTATTAAAAACATACTTTGAAAATGGATTTTTTCTCTTATCGCCATTTAGAATTCTTGAGAAATCTAATTCTACTTCTTTTTGGCTGCTTGACTCTTCACCGCTTAATAATGAAGGCTGTTTCATGCGTTCCTGTAATGTAAATCAGACCTAAAGGTAACATAAGGCCTGGGGCCGATTTTTGTTTGAGAGACATCAATCTCTATTAGAGATATGTCAAAACAAATGAAAAAACGAAAATCAAGCCCCTGGTTGCTTGTCAGAAATTGCTTTTAGCGATAAGATCATCCAATTGTACATAGCTTCTGTATTTAGACCTAAGAATGGTGTATTATTTTCTTTGGTTGGTGTACAATAAAGAGTATGTACTCCATTGATCTATAATGCTGTTTATAAAATTATAAAGCTAATCAAAACATTACTTATTATAAAATATTATTATCTTTTTTGAGGTCATTCTGTGTTAGATATAATCAGGGCCAGTTCCCAGTGTTTGATGGGTGTTAATCATTATTAGCACGCCGCAATTACTACTAGTAAAGAGCTACTAGTAAACCGACCTTTCGGGAATTACTGTTACTAAGGTTATGATCACTATATTTAATTTTTTAAATACTTCTTTAAGTAATATATTCCCGCTTTACTAATAACTCTAGATGTAAATGAATATAAAATCTATTCCCTCACCGACAGCGGGATAATTGACCCAAGCAATGGTTGGCAAGGCAATCAATGGTTAAAGTTCTAAAGCGAGGAATTATAAATTCTAACCTAATTATTACCATCATTACATAATTATTGTTTACTTGATTTGGGAAGGTTTTGATCTGTGTCGTATTAATCTAATGTTACTATTTACTGTTGAGTTTGAATTAGAAAGTAAATCCAAACTTCTTACTTGTAACGCTTTCTTGCGTTTTTTTAGTTTGTGCAACTGCATAACTTCGCTTGGCCTCTTCCATGGTGACGGGGGCTCCATATTATGATTTATTTTATTAATATTACCAGATACCACAAGTTTTTCTCTGCCTAATTCACGTAATTATTACTGAAACGAAACATTGTTTACAACAGTAGTCACACACAGCCCGACAAGAATCAAATCAAACAAGTTTGACGTATAGTAACTGCTACCAACCTCTAGATGTTATCAGCTTATTCATTCCTTCGTTCATTCTATAGTCAATGCATGTCATTCAATATTTATAAATATAGAGAAGTCAACTTACTAAAAGATATTGGCTATTGCATAATCGATTAATCAGTTAGGTAAATAATAATACTAACATGATAAATGCTTGTGGGCGAAAAATCTGTACATTTAATACGATAAAATAGATTTCTGAGAAATAAATGTAAGACCCTGACTTCTGAAAAATATAAATAGAGGCCAATCTTCCAAACTAACCCTCGTGGGAATCGAACCCAACTACGCGGTGTGGTGTATTCAGAGCTTAACCTAAAGTCTGTTAATAAAACCAAGAATTTTCATAGTGGGATTAAAGCACCTTTAAAAGTGCCAGCCAGTAAGAAATTATTAGTCTTTCATTAAGCTTCTTAATGAGGCAACTGTAGACATCGTAAGTCGATAAATATTCAACTCATTTAAAGTATTTTTGTCTTTTGTCCGCAAGACATACTTAGTTAATTGCATATAAGGAGCAAAACTCCTGAAAAATACATAAATAATGTCCACTCAACGCTACCAGCCACCGGTACGAAATCTCAGCGTTTTAACTCGACCGACCGGTTCATTCGCACGAAGCTAAAGTGTACATAACTCAAAGAGTATAGAAATATATGACATAACTCCATGGTAAGGAACACGGCACGGCGGCAGTCACAAGTTGTTCGCCCGATCTCCTACACCACACCACGCCGTGGACTGGCATCACGATGGCTTTTCACGATATTACAAAAGCCAAAAAGTAAATTTAAAAAGTTTTAAATTACCGGGAAAATTTTTTTAATTCCGATTCGAAATTTAAATAAAAAAAAAATCTACTCTGTCCAAAATTAGCGAATTAAGTCTTTATTTCAAAAATGAAGATAACATCGTTAATTCGCGACAGTTATGAATTTGTGAAGAGGCGTATTTATTTGGTAAGTATGAACCTGAATTATTAAAAAAAAAACTTTAATAAATAACTCTAAAAAGCTTTATTCGTTCATACCTAGTAACGCTACCTTCAACATAAGATAGGTATTATATAGCAAAATTCTGAGAATTTCGATGATCTCAACACGCGTCAGCCCGTAATGTTAATGACAAATACATTACTTCATTTATTCAGTATCTATTTTGAATTTCACGCAGTAGGCGTCCAATGTATGTTCTAATTTCATATTTACGAACTCGGGTGTAAATGCATACATTACGTGGTAATGGTTAGTAAGGTTGAATCATTGGTTACTTTAGCAAGATCCCAAAAAGATTTGTGATAATCAATTATTTTTAAATAAAACTCTACACACACTGTGGCGGCAAGACCCGCGCATCATTTTTTTTGTTTACACGAAAACGAACTCTGTGTCAATATAATGACTGAGTTTCTTTGGTAAAAGCCATGTGACCACAAGTAAAAATTCGTTCGCGCTGTCACTGAACTTTCGTTGAAGAATGAGCTTTATCTATGTGTTAATACAGTTTGTTTTTATATTATTATATACCTATTATATTTAATATTGGCAAAAATTTAAACACGCGTGTGTTGACGCCCCAGTGTGCAAGTGGCTTTAGTCCTCAAGGGTCTTAGGAATTGTTAGGGATGTGTCATCCACAAAATATGTTTACTTAGGTATTTAAACTATTTACTAGAGATGAAACGGATAGTGGTTTGGCCGGATACCGGATATTCGGCACGTTACCAGGCCGGAGCGCCGGATATCCGCCTACCGGATATTCGGCCCTTTATCGCGTTACATGTCGCTTCTTAAAGAAATCTTGAATCAATCGCAATCACGACCCATACATATGGTGGTCAGTTAATTTGCATCAGTACCCGCAGTTGTCAAGGTTTGCTAGAATTTATCTTTCAGCACCTGGCATCAAGCTGGTCTGGTATACGAAACCAAGCGGAGTCGCCTCTTACCAACAAATGCAGGAAAATTTAGTATTCATTCACCAAAATTGACAATTATTAATTAATAAAACAAATATCACGTTAAAAATAAACGGTGTCCATAACCTATTGGGGTATTATTTGTCTTGTGTAAAATAATGAGTATTTATTGAATTTTACTATCCGGCATCCGGCCGGATATTGAATTACTATCCGGTATCTGGCCTATCCGGCCGGATAGTGAAAACAAGGCCGGATAGGCCAGATACCTACCGGATAGTTACCGGACATGCATTTCATCTGTACTATTTACTATTTATAATGTGTGAACAATTTTAAACAATCCCGCGTCTTTCTAGCTTACGAGCATTTTATACTGCAATTGCTAAGCCTGTATCTTTTCTGTATCAGTTCGTTCAATAAATAAATACATATTTCGAATTTCTAATAAATTTATCATTCACTTGTATACGAGATAATCGTGCAAACGGTAAAGTATCGTTTCGGATTTCTGATACACGCTGCATACTATTTGTCTACATACACTTGACAGAGTCGTTAGCTTTCAGCTAACATATACAATCTTAAATTCGATTCAATTTACTCAGATGGTTGAATTAACTCGTTTCCATCACGGAAGCGTGATTTACTTGTTGTAGTTATTATCTAACAATACGACAACGTCGTGCGGAATATGTAAAAGAAACTGGGTCACATCGCAAACTAGGAACTATTGCCGTTTGATATGGTCGCGTGGTCGAAAAGTAGGCACTGAATTCTATTAGAAGTAGAACCGCTTATTTAAAATGTCGCTTGGTGTCACGTTTCATGAAACTTCAGTAGTTTCACCGTTTTATGTTGATATGATGATTTGGTCTCTTTCTTTCATAGGAAATACGAGAGAGAGTGGGCGACCGGAGCCATTGCAAAGGTCTGGTTTTGAGATGCCTGCTAACCTCACAACACTGAAGCCCCAAGTTTATACAAAGTCATGATTAATGTACAACACTAGGTAGATATTGAAGAAAATGTTGTACTGAAAAATGTTGCTAGGTTTGAAATTGATATTTCTGTAACTTTGATAGGAAAGTGTTAACTGAACTGAACTTAAAAATACCAAGGCTACATAGAGTAAGCAAACATTGACGTAATGAATTAGGTGCACTATTGAGAAGATCTCTTCAGGGCAGATGCTCGTCTTAAGAAGTCAAAGCCATTCTGTTTTCGTCAACTACTCAAACTCTACCCAAATTTAATGACAAATCGCGGGACACAACTCTACATTAGTGGAGCCCAATGGATTGGAATAGGTTTGTGTATTTAAACACTCAAACATCGCTGTTTATCCTGAATATTTATTTTCATGTGTCTCTACCGTGGGTAGAGTTCATTAACTTACTAAACCATTTTAATAGATTTAGGTAACTCATTAATAAATCGCGTTAATTATAGCCTGTTTTATCATGACATTAACCTGCGTAAAACAAACATGAAAATTGTGTTAGTATGCGTGTAGAGTCAATCAATGATGTTTCACCGATAACAAGCCTGGTGTGCGTGTGATGAATGGTTTTTCACACATTTTCATGTTCTTCCTCGCTCTCCACGTCAGTCTTCTCATATCACCTTTTCATTTTCTTCAAATATTAGCGAATGTAATGGTAAAACGAGGTCTCAGGTTTTGAAGGAAGTTTTGACCCAGAATGTAGCTTGGATGATATCGATAGCTTGTAACACCCAACGTGTTCGAGGCAAGACGTCATATAACTCTACAGTGCCGTAAATAGCCTTTTCTGTCTGCCCTGTGCGAGCTTCTATAACTGCGCTCTTGTTTTTTTTAGATATTATATAAAAAAAATAATTAGGAGAATATGAGGGCGCAGCGGGAACTTATTAAAAGCAAACCGACAGCTATATGCTGTGGTAATAAAAATAAATATATTGCTTGACAATACATACTCATCTTATGATCCCAAACTATGAAACGCTTGGACCATGATTATACCATAGAATAGATTGAGGGCGCCCCAATTAGGTAGTTAGGTAGGTAGGTTAGATTGGCCAAATAATAAACAGGTTATTTGCATTTTTTTGCATAATAATGAAACATATTCGATTACGATAAGGCTATATTTTCATAATTCTAATAATTTCTTTTAGGTTTACTTAATAATAAAAAAATATATCTTATAAGAATATAACGCGGTGATTTGCTTGTTAGAGAACATTGACCCATAAAATGTAGTACGTAGAGATGATTATTGAAATCTCTAGTGGGATATGATTGATAGCCGTCAATTCCCATCGCCCCCGTAAGACGGATTAATGCACTCAGAGGGAAAAACCTGTCACACGTGAAATGTAGGTACCCTACTGCCTATATGGATATGAAGGGAACGTGAACACGTGCTGATGGCGTCATTTAAGAAGGAAGGAATTATAATTTAATGTATGCCTTGCCTACTGTAGGTCCACGGAGGCGAAGAGCGCGGGAATAGACGCTATAAAGGCACGGAATATTTTATTTTCTATAAACGATTAAATAGTGGTAAAATGTTACTTAAATCGGATCATCTACTATTTGAGCGGCCGCTTTCTCTTGCATTTACTAAAGTAGTATTTTCTCATAGCCTTTTGGAGCTCACTGTAAACAGAATAAGGTAATATTTGTTTCTATGTAGCTATCGATGAATAAATAAAACCGGAAGAAACATATTCATGCCATGATTAAAAACTAAGCAACGCTTGTATTATGGGTACCATACGATGGACTTTTTGAGATCCCAGGATCACATATAACAGGGCAAATTAAAAAAAAACATTTAACAAAAAATTGCGCATTACGGGATCGAGCCCACAACCACTCGGTACAGTAAGCCGAGCAGCCTACATTCAAATTACTAGACCAAGAGCCCGAATTTCGTTTGATAGACATCAATCTCTATTAGAGATATGTCGAAACAAAAGAAAAAAAAAACGACCAATATGACGTTTCGTTTCGACATATCTCTAATATAGATTGATGTCTATCAAACGAAAATCGGGCCCCAAGCTGTCGTCAATAAAAGTCTGGTTCTAATTAATTAATGGAAGCCAATAAAACTTGACAAGGTATCAATATATATCCATTGTTGAGTAAATTACACGAAACAAGACAATATTCTTTGTTACCATACTGAGATAAATCTGTAATAACATGCCAATAACGTCTCGGCGATATTGAGTAGAGTGTTCGGCGGCCATTAATTAATGCGGGCTCACACTTGGCGTCACTGTCATCGGGTCCATTCAATCGTTCAATGGTGGTAGGCACAACACGGCTGTCAAAGGCTCTAGCTTGTATAATAGCTATATACGAGCTGTATAGAACGCACGCTCGCTGAATAGAGTCTGAAGTGGCTAGCTATAGCAGTTTACACTTCCGACGCACAAGCTTACAATGTGCTCTTTTGCCTTTCGTTCGTTGAAATGTGTCATGTAGCGAGATGTGATTCTGCCTGTAGATTATTAATTCCACTGAATTGTCGAATCTATTTTTAATTGAACACAAATGTTTGAAATTAGCAGACATTGAGGCGAAGCGTATGGTGTATGCTGTATAGCATGAATATTTGTAGACGAAGTTAAAGATAATAAAGATTGTAATTGACAGAGCAGCTGTAGAACATCACTCGCCTTGCCAATATTTTATATGAAATCTTTACCCTGTAAATATTTGATTTGTATAGATAGACCATGGCCACCTACTACTTCAAATATCTAACCTGGAAATGCTACTTAATCATAAACGTGATGCCTAAGTATAAATTTAAAAATGACTCTCTTTTGTTGCAGATATCATGGATCTCATTAGTAATGTATCTGTTTTATGATACATTTATTTATTTTAAATGTGGACGACAGTTTTTTCATTTAAGAAATATATTAGGGGTGAGTGTCTTCAATTTAGAATGAAAAGTATATGTTTTTTACTTTTCATTTTGCACCTCTGAGTTAGTGCCAGATAAAGGTAGAAGCGAAGTGAACTGACGTCATCTGAGTCGTGCGATGCGTGCGTTCCATGCTAGTGATCCTACCGGAAGTAGCGTCATTATACTCAATTATAATTTTTTTCAGTTGGGACTATGTATATCCCGAGGCACCGCGACAGTTATAAACTTGTGTTGTGCTCTGGTATTGCTCCCTATATGCAAGAAACTCAACCAGGTGCTCTACAGAGCTCTCTCGAAACTCTGTCCAGGACTTTTCTTCTTCTGGTTGGAGAGAGCGAAAAGTTTTCATATGACTGTTGCTGTGACGCTCTTGGTTTTTGCTGGTAAGCAGGTATACGAAAAGCAATGCTTAATAAGGTACCTTAATACTTATGGCCCCGACCCATTATTTTTTTACTGAGATAAGGTTTAGTTAGCGTACCGGTGGTAGTATATGTTGGATGTTTCTTTAAATAACCAAAATGCTAGTTGTCATCAAAATAATATTGGAAAGAAAGCTCTGTTATCCCTTAAGGTAAACTCACATGAACAGGGACGCAAAATGAGAATATATGAAATTTGATTCTCAGTAAGGCAATCCACAGAAGAGACAGAATATAGGTTTCTACCGTAATAGATATACCTTGAAGGCGTGTAGGTAAATCTAAATATGTTGGATATCCGTACGCTATTCCATTATTAGTTCAGCCGAAATAAAACATTCCGTTAGAATATTTTTACTTTTTCTCGTGAGGTACGTCGAAAAGAATGCAATTAAAAAAGTGTTTGCATAACATAATTCAATGTAACAATATTCTTTAGTGTATAAACATGCTTTGTTGAAAACAGAGTAGGTTAGTAAGACTGTTTTCTGTAAAAAATTTAGGCATCTGGACTCACTTCAATTTTAAAACTAAAAATAAATCAAAACATATTTTTCGCCCAAAACGAAACACCCATTGAAACTGAAAGTAGTGATGTAAAAAATCTTGCATATAGTAGGAGAAGCTTCCTATTTAGAAGATAATATATCTACATTTACTTGCTATATAGGGTTCCATTCTCCCATTTGGTACTTGGAAACTGAAAACGCCCTTTATAAATATGTATAAACCTACACCATTAAGCTGTTCAGACCAAAAGTAATGGCTTTCGATGTGCAGGAATTCTAGCTTTACTTTCAACCAGAGTACATTTTGTATAGAATGTATGTAGTAGGTTCGTACCTGTCTGTCCTTTAGAGCTGACTGTACGTAGAATGTATTGTATTTATATAAGTTATTTTGTGACTCTACTTTTATCATTACATCAACCACAAATTTTAACAGTAATACTGACTAATTTTTTTTCTTTTACGACTTTCTGAGTTATAAAAACAGATACGTTATTATAATATCGTCAGGCTATGGACCTATGTGGAAAACTGCAGAATTTAATAATGAAGATATTAATCCAGCTATGTTGATTGATGATATTATTTGAGTGTGCTAAAAATCACTGTTTTATGAGTTTTAATATTCGCAAAGGGAATCGGGAATGCCGAGAGCCTCGTTAAAACCCTCCCAGCAAGTAGTGCACCATTAAGTCATTGAGACGAAGGCTAATGGTAGCCGACACCGTTTAGGGTTTCCAGTTTTTGTTTTTAAACCAAAACGTTTTCGTTTTAACTGACTTCAAAAAGCCGGATAAACAGAATGGATTCCTTTGGGGTAGAGACATAAAGTACAGACTTTTTTTTTAACATAATTTGTGGAATGTAATGAATCTGAATTACAGCTTGTATTTGCTCCATTTTGTTACAATGCGTAACGATATTACTTTTATAAAAATAGCATTATTATTATTTTCTTAATTTATTGAAAAAGTTTCTCATTCTAATTATAAAACTAGTAACTAGATATTTTTAGTTTAATAAGTTGAATAATAAACCATTTGTCGTGCTGTATAGTTTTCTGTAAGATCGATTACAATTAATCCAGAAATGGTTAAACAGATCTATAGCTTCCGAAAAACATGACAGTACTATTTATTAGATTAGAATCCTTCTTTAAGGTAAAGTTATCTTTGATATTTCAGAAAGTTAGCGGCGTAGGTTCCTACACTTCTCTTTCCCCCATAGTCGAGAAATGAACTCCCTTTAAGCACATGCAATATAACTGCCAGCTGTTGGTAAAGTAACCTGCATTCCAATGTAGCATTTGTTTTCCAGTGGTACATTCCATTTCCCACTTGGTGAACTTGTGGAATTTCTCCAGAGGTTACGACGAGCACCGCGCTGAAATTAACTTCGCCAACTACAGGAATGAGGTTTGTTTTGTAATAGTATAACTTTGTTTGGTAGTTTCTATAATAGCTTTGAACTTAGGACATGCATTTTTATTTACCTAATAAAAGAAAATGTGGTAAGAACTGGGACTAGTGTGACATAACAATCACATCATGAGCTTTTCCACTGAGTTACGTAATTTATATTGAAAGTCAAAAATTATCGATCAAACGCCATCTTAATCACTTTCATCACCCATCTTTATTTATAACTAACTGTGCCCGCGGTTTCATCCGCGTTTATGGTTACTGTATCGTAGCGTGATGTTATAAATCTTATAACCTTCCTCAATAAATGGGGTATTCAACACAATACATTTTTATTCAATTCGGACGAGTAGTTCCTGCGATTAGCGCGTTCAATCTCTTCACCTATATAATATTAGTATTAGTGTGTAATTATATTTTTTTCTTTTTATTATTTATTTGAAACTGGCTTCAATACCCGCTAATCAAAGTCAAGAAGAGGAACGAAAGGAAGATTTTTGACTTGCTGAATGATGTACATTGAATAAGGTTTGTCTGTTATAGAAATGATTTACCTTTCAGAATCCTTTCATGCTATTAATGAGTATGGCAGGTGTGACCGGGGTGTCTATGCTGGTAATTACCCTGTGCATGGGGCTGACGTCAATGCGAGTGGTTCGAAGGAGGATGTACAATGCTTTTTGGTACACGCATCAGCTGTACTTGCTGTTCATAGTGTTGCTCATTATTCATCCATTGAGGTAAGAGCGAGATAGTATTCCATTTTGTTATGTTTAAGCACAGACCAGATATCCAGGTATCTGGCATGTGTGTTTAAGATACCCAGAGGTGTAATCACCACCTCTAAAAGTACTGTTGTTGCTATAGAAACTGTAAATTTTTAAAGTTTTAGTACCTACTAAGTTAACTGAAGTTAACTGTCAATAACTGAAAGTAATAATACAATCATGATTTAAAATGAAATGGTGGTAAGGTAACTGCGGGGCAGTTCTCCCGAGATCGACATCATGTCTAATTCGATATATATCCAAACAAGACAAAAAAATACGAACAATTTGACGTTTTGTTTCGACCCAAGTCGAATTAGAGATGATTTCGATTACGAGAATTACCCCCCTGAGCTTAATTCATAGATTTTGTTAAGTTTACGAGAATTATGGAAGGTAGAATGGAAGCAGTGACATTGTATTGAAAAAGTGTCCTGTAGGTATAGAAAAAGTGTCATTGTGGATGAACTGAAGTATATACTTTGTCGACACCAGCGCCATTGTGGAAGGTTTTTGAACTACTAATTATGCATTTCGACGGACACTTTTTCAATTTTTTCCCATAGGAGATTGCACTCCTTCCATTCTACCCTCCATAGCGAGAATATACGAGTACTACACTACCATTGTCTTTGAAGCTTTTTATACTTTTTGTAATATCACAAACTTATTTATGCTTTGGTTATTTGTTTTTTTTATAGCCAGCCAATTGCTGTCAACTTATACCATTATTAATAGCTTCGAACAACTTTTAAAACAAAGCTTTGAACTTTTATCATAAATAAGTTTATGTAACTCTTTGAGACGCTCAGTAAAATATGTCAAAGTATAAATTGCCTACGGAATTTAAAGGCTGGTACAATGTATAGAGCCCTGGACACACTAAGGCGTCTAGATACGCGCGACAAAAAAATTGCTGAAACTAAAACGCACTAGTCAAATAATTTATTCTGTATAGGCCCATGGGGGCACATACAAATTTTCAAGTTTTCTTTTCGTTCTTATATACTACTACCAGATCGAAACGCGACCTCAGCTGAGAAGATTCGGCAAGAAACTCAGTGGGCTGATTTTTTTTAAATCGCTAAAACTTATTACAAATACACAGGTACATATAGCTCCAGTGTGTTGCCTTTAGACCTGCTTTTAATAATAATGATAATACGTTAGTAAGGCAACGCTACACATTGACATGACGGGCAACATTTCGATTTTTGTACACTGTATTAACTCATAAAAACAATCTCATTCTACAAAGATATGACAGCGCGACCGAATTTTGACACGTGGTCGCGTTGATTTATCTACAGAAATTCAATCTTTGTGTATATTGATACAGAGTTCATTTTGGTATTGGCAAATATTGTGACCCGCGCGTCTTGACGCCCCAACGTGCGCGGGGCTCTAACGTGTCTAAAGGCCCCGTGAATTTAAAATGGTGTTTTAAAGCAACAAAAGTGAACAATGGGCTACCGCGGGGCACGTATGACTCAGATAAGCGCAGAAATGAATCATTATTTCCAACAAATATTTCATTCAGCTATGGCCACTTGTTTTTGACCTACAAATTAAAGATATACCTACCCTACGTTTGACGTTGGATAGCGTGAACTATGACGCGAATAGCTTTAACATCAAGCGGGGCATTGGGGCGTCAAAAGACTATTTTTACCAATACGACACACAGGAGCTATATGTACTCACTACTACAGCCCTTTTAACGTCCCACTGGTCTCCCCTCAATTCGAGGGGGATTCAGGCCATAGTCCACCACGCAGGCCCAGTGCGGGTTGGCAGACTTCACACATTTATCGAGAACTAGACAAATTCCCTCAGACGTGCCGGTTTCCTCACGATGTTTTCCTTTACCGTTTCATAGCAAGTGATAATCTCGGATGAAAATGAGATTCGCACATAAACCCCAGAGGTGCGAGCCGGGGTTTGAACCTGCACACTTTGATTTGCAAGGCGTGCGTTCGACCACTCGGCTACCACTGCTATATGTACTTACCTGCGTATTTGTAATAAGTATTGGCGATTTTAAAAAAAGGTCAGCCCACTGAGTTTCTTGCCGGATCTTCTCAGTTGAGGTCGCGTTTCGATCTGGTAGTAGTATATAAGAAAAAAAAATGTAAACTGAACAATTTGTAAGTGCCCACATAGGCCTTTACAGAATAAATGATTTGAGTTTGACTTTGAGCTCTGTGTCAATACGCATAAAGATTGGTATTTTCTGTGTTAAAGTCAAATGACATTTTATTGGAGAATATTTATTTTGTATGAGTCAAACAAAATACAGTCAGTTTTGATACTGTCAAAAAATAGGACGCGCGCAGTCTGACGCCCCAGTGTGCGAGGGGATTTTTACATTTAAGCTACCCGCTTAAATGTAAAGATTTATTTATAACTGGGGGTGGAGTCTATAAACACTATCGTTGTGGTTTTGGTATGACTTCATATTTTAAGGCACGAAAACAACATCTTTTATCAAGGATAGCTAGAATATAACTAGTCCAATGGCTTCAAGGAGACAATGTCTAATGTCTCCATCGGTAGTATTTTATCTACCATTGATAAAACATGTTGTTTTCGTGCCTTAAAATATGAAGTCATAGCAAAACCACAACGATAGTGTTACAGACTTCCACCCCTGGACTCTGCATACGTACTTAGAAACTATTACTTTTTAGCCGATAAGTAAGTAATACTTATATAAACTGTAACTTTTTCAGTGGTGTTTTGAAAGAGGAAATTATTGATAACGAAACTAGTCTGATTTCTAGTCAAATTATAAATTGGACAATTAGTTATCCTGCTTATACTCCAAAATTCGCACCGATCAAGTCAAAAGTAAGTATACATTTCAATATTGTTCATATACCTACTATAAATACATACATACATACATATCTATGCAAAGGCAAAGATCCAGAACGTTTTGTATAGAAACGTTGACACGAGCTGTCGGTTTAGAATTGCCCCCCAGCACTCCCGGTACTCGGGGGCAATTCTATCATGATCGGCATTATCTCTAATTCGACATATTTCGATACTAAACGACATAATTTGTTATTTTTTCGACATATGTTGAATTAGAGAGAGATAATGTTGATTATGCGAGCATTGCCCCCCTGTTATAATGCTACACATCCGTTGCTCTAAAGCTCGTAAGTATCGGGCAGCCGGCTTTACCGTGAAAATAAAGCCTTATAGAGTCTTGACTAGAGGTGAAACGGATAGTGGTTTGGCCGGATATCGGATATTCGGCAAGCTACCAGGCCGGAGAGCCGGCTATCCGGCGGCCGGATATTCGGCCCTTTATCGCTTTATATGACGCTTCTTCTTTAATCACATCTCGAATCGAGCACAATCACGACTCAAATGGTTAATTTGCATCAGTACCTATCCGGTATCCGGCCTATCCGGCCTTGTTTTCACTATCCGGCCGGATACTAAATTACTAACTGGTATCCGGCCGGATAGTGAAAACAAGGCCAGATAGGCCGGATACCGGATAGTTACCGGATATCCGTTTCATCTTAGAATTAGAATTATTTATTTGTCAAACATAGGTACTATATTACAATATGTATTGTATGATCTTAAATATGGCGTCTTTTGGTCTACTATGTTTTGCTATTAAAGCATACAAATATGTAGGAATTAATTACATTACAACTTTGAATTTGAATTAATTACAAGTTACAAAATAATTAAATTACAAATAATAATTACATGTTAAAAATAATCTAGCATTGTTAAAAATATTGTATTAATTAAAAGGTAATATTATGTAAATATAATTATAGTGTTTTATCATTTAGGAATTCATCTATTGTATAAAACATTTCTCAATCAACAGTTTATGCAGTGCCTTCTTAAACATTATTAAGGGCATATTTTTAATAACATCCGGTATTTTGTTATAAACTTTGGGAGCATTACCAAACAAGCTCTTTTTCATCAACGAAGTTTTACATTTTACATGGCATAATCGATTTACATATTGAGTACGTATTGGTATTTTTTTAACTGTACATAGTTTTTAAAATAAATGTGAATTATTTTTCACGAACAATGCGGCTTCCAGAATGTACATTGCTGGTATTGTTAATATTTTTAAAGATTTGAAGTAGGGTACACAGCTATCTGTAGTTTTAAGACCACACATTGCCCGAATACATCGTTTTTGCCTCCTAAATACAAGCTCCCTGTCAGTTGATTGCCCCCAAAAAATAACACCATATCGTAGAACCGAGGCCCGATCGTAGAACCGATCTCTAGTCTTGACGTATCTTGTGATATCCGGTATTCTGTGTTTTGTATTTTGTGTCATAACTAGTTGTTTCTTTACAAAAATGATTCGGCTTAGGACATGAAATGCATGATTAATTATAATGTTAGCTTAGATTGACCATTGCATGTTTTCTTACAAAGTTCTGAAACAAGGACATGAGAGTTTTCATTCATATATTTTTGTTAGCCTAAACATATTAACTGCGGGCCAATTCTTTCAAGATCGACATCATCTCTAAAACGACATTATGTCGAAATAAAACGTCAAATTGGTCGTACTTTTTAGTTTTTTTTTCGACATTGTCGGACTATCGGCCCGTCCCGGCTTCGCACGGGTTTATAATATAGCCTATGTTACTCAGTGATAATATAGCTTTCTAACGACAACAGCATTTTTGAAATCGGTCCAATAGTTTTTAAGTCTATTCGTTACATACAAAAATACAAATCTTTTGTTCTTTATAATATTATTAGTTTATTAGTATAGATATAGATAGAGATGATGTCTATCATGGGAAAATTGGGTCCCTGGAACGTAGGTAGGTACCTGTCTAAGTAATTGGGTATAGTTTTTTTAATGGCTGCTATTGGCCGAGAGTGGCCTTTACAGCTTTATGAGTAGGTAGGTTATAAAGTGCTTATGACCAATATATACCCACTCACGTCTAAAAGCTAGGTAATGGAGTATGTAATTAAATTATGCTGCTAATTGGAGGCCCCGGCTTCATGCTAATGTATTTCAGACAGGAGAGTCTGTTGAGCTTTACCTACGTGTATAATAGCTTCCAATATATTTCGCTGGGATTCGAAAGTCGCCAATGAATTTTTTTGGGACTAAGCCCGCCACACATTCCGACCACTGTTAAGTACTCCTGTAAGCCAGGATAGACAGCGGTGTCCATTGAAGACACCGAGGTGTGACCCTCGTGGAGTTCCGGAGAAAAAGCTAAATAGTTTTGGAACCCGCACGAATTTAATCGAAAAAGGTGTAGGAGGAGTTGGAAGTCACCCATGTCAATGAAAGCATTTGTAGGTAATCTAAGGGCTGATTTTTAGATCCTTAGAGAAGACATTGAAATAACTATATTCTTCAGCTTCTATTACGGAATGCTGAAATCAAATAATTTGCGAGTCGAAATGGTGGAAAAACGACTCAAAAAATGCTCATTCATTAATTTTCGTGAATTTTCACACGATGTCGCGTGGCTTCTAACATAGAAGTTCTAACTTTTATATTAGTAGAAGTACATTTTCGCTCACAACAGTATGTTCAGGACGTCAAGTTATTTTGGCTTTTTGTTACTGATCTATAATCTTGTAATAAAAACGGAATATTAAAAAAAAAACAACTATCTTTTCAGTCAAAACCTAAATAAGTTCCAACATTGTTTTCTTATATTTATACGCGAATACTATTTTACGGATTCTATCGCGTTTATTTACTATTTTATTTTCCCGACGTGACCATGGTTGCTGTAAAGCAGACGAAGCGTAAAATAGTTATATTTCAATCTAAATAAGTTCCGTTAAAATTCTATTAGCGACCTTCCTATGTTCAGTATAATAGTAACCTATGCAAAATTTAATCAATTTCCTCCTTATTACGTATAGAATGGTCTTCGACAATAGCCACTGTGTATTATATAGTATCTCCAAATTGATATGTTTAGCAGAGGCGCGGCTTACGTTGACCAGCTGGGACTATAGAACGCTGGGCAGCCTGGCCACTAATAATAGATTTACGACTGACCGTTTAGTTCAAGCCCCTCATTAACTACAATACAAATTTGTATTTACTTGTTCATTGAAAATTTTAGGTCGAGGTGGGGTTCAACATTTATACCTACTTAATATTATAAAGCTGAAGAGTTTGTTTGGTTGGTTGAACGCGGTAATCTCAGGAACTGCTTAGTTGGAATAGAAAAAATATTTTTGTGTTGAATTGTCCATTTATCTATAAAATAAAAATAAAATAAAAAATAAAAAAGCCTTTTATTCCCAAAACCATAAAAAAGTAATCAAATAAAATAGTAAAAAAATAAATAGTAAACTTATAAATGATTTAGGACCCCTCTTGGGTGAAGGCCTCTTCCAGCTTCTTCCATGTATCTCTCTCTTGTGCTGTCTCTATCCATTTTGGGGTGATTTTTTCTATTTCTTCTGTCCACCTCGCTTTTGGTCTCCCTTGTTTTCTTTTTCCTGGTGGTCCTTTCCATGTAGATATTATTTTTTTTGCCCATTTTTTATTCGACATTCTGGCTACATGTCCTGCCCATCTCCATTTTGATCTAAGAGCATGGTTTAGAGCGTCTATTAATTTTGTTTTGTTTCTTATTTCTGTGTTTTTCATTTTATCTATTAGTTTTATTTTTAGTAGACTTCTTTCCATGGCTCGTTGGCAGGTGTTAATTTTTTGTCTGGCAATTTTTGAAAAAATCCATGTTTGGCTAGCGTAAGTGAGACATGGCAGGATGCAAGAATCCATCACTTTTTTCTTTAGGCGCATAGGTAGTCTGCTTTTTAAAATTTCTTTGTGCCCCCAATATTTATTCCATGCTTTTGTTATTCTTTTTTCTATTTCTTCTTCATTATTTGTTTTTCTAAATGAGATTTGTTTACCTAAGTATACGTAGTCTTCCACATATTCAAGTTGTTCGTTTTCGATATATATGATGTGTTTGGTTCTATTTGTCATGATTTTGGTTTTCTGTAAGTTCATTTCTAGTCCTATTTCTTTACTTTTTTCCTGTAGCTTGTTCAGCATATGTTGAATACCATTTGCTGTTTCTGAAAGTATAACAATGTCATCTGCGAAGCATAGATGTGTAAGGTTTTTGCCATGTATATTTAGACCATACTTTTTCCAATTTAATTGATTCAGGACATATTGTAATACAGTTATAAATAGTGTCGGAGATATAGGGTCTCCTTGCCTGACTCCTCGGTCAATATTAATTTCGGGACCTATAGTCTCCAGTTTTACTCTACTTTTGCATCTTGAATATATGTTCTTTATTATATTTATATATATAGGATTTACTTTGGCATCTGACAGTGCTTTCCAAATGGAGTAATGAGAAATTGTGTCGAAGGCTTTCGTATAGTCGACGTAAGCGAGGTAAAGTGGTCTGTTAAATTCTTCGTATTTTTCTATCACCTGATCTATCACGAATATATGATCAATAGTGTTATATCCTTTTCGAAAACCCGCTTGTTCTCCATTTATCTAGGAAGAAGAATTTATAACATCACGCAACGACACAGTAACTATAAGCGCGGGTACAGCTGATTAAAAATAAAATGTCACATGTAAGTTAAAAGTAGTCAAAATAAATAAATCGGCATACAGGGAAGTTCAGACTAGACTGTTTTATATTTTTTAACACAATGAAGTGTCAGTATTATAAATTACAGACTATTCGTGTGTCTGCGTAGTAAAATATAGAATCAAAATCAGATGTTTTATTCGTGTAAACCAATATAGGCACTAATGAATCCTCACTAACATCTATATACATTATTACGGGACCATAGAGACTGTCATTAAACCCGCCTAAAAATGTTAAGTTTACAGTTTTTGTAGCTACGGAAATTTCGTTATGGTTCCGCTTTTTATATTTGTATAGACGAAGACTTTCAAATAAATAGGGAATGTAATCTACAAAGGAATATAATACTATGTAGAGTATTAATAGATGATACATGATGATTATTTGATACTAATCCTCCACAGTATAACGAGTTTAGACACTTTTACTAATATAGAGATTGATTAGGTAGCAGTGGCAGCCGATTGGTCGAACGCACGCTTTGCAATCAAAGTGCGCAGGTTCTATCCCCGGCTCCTCTGGGTTCCGTGTGCGAATCTCATTTTCATCTGAGATTATCACTTGCTAAGAAACGGTGACGGAAAACATCGTGAGGAAACCTGTGTGCCCGGTATAATGGCAATAGGCTCGCCCCCTATTACATTGGGAGCAAAATACATCGGCGAAGTGTGGGCGCACTGCAGTGCACCTCTGCCTACCCCTTCGGGGAATACAGGCGTGATGATGTATGTATGTATGTATTAGGTAAGTATGTAGCTTACAGCATCATTAAAAAATCATACATCATAAACACTGTAAAAAGACTCATACGACCCAATTTAAGATGAATCTGTCTGGCTGATGAGTGTGCATTCTTTTTTTACAAGTTGTAGCATAATGATAAGAAGTCGGATGTAAAACTAATAATATTATGGTCTTAAGGGATTCTTCCGCCATTTTAATTACATTCATTATTCATTTTTATTTAAAAAAAAATAATTAATGAATTTGTCCTTGCTATTAAATACTTGACATGGGCGGAATACCCGCTAACTATAGGTGCAGCCATTCCTCATCTTATTCCATTAAAATTTCATCGTTTCATTGATTTCGTTAAACTAGAAAGAGGATTATCAAATTCTGAATTCTCAATTATGTTCTTGGTTTGCTTTTCAGACATGGCTGTGGGTGTCTATACCATTGGCCTGCTTCTGTTTGGATTTTGTTTGGAGAATATTTAGCAGAAATAGAGCGAGAGTTAATATTATAGAGGTATGTATAAGTACACGAGGTACACTTCGTGAAGGACGGAGTGGACTGCAGCGCAACGATCTGGACATAATTGCTGGAAATATGTGGTCAGAAATGGCCCAGTGGTGTCAGCACGCATGTTAAGACAAGACCTCTGTCACGGATTGGCTCGGTCGCTCTCTGTCTTATTTCATATGAGAGAAAGAGATATAATCCACAATATTCTGTGACATAAGTCTAATCTTGGCGCTCATGATACGCCCATGCTACAACTACAGGAATCAGGATATGGACTGATGGCGGTAGAGAGGGGACGTCTCTGCCCGAGCGTGGGACAAAAATTTTTCAAAATTATTTTTCTTATTAATTATATTTCAAAATATAAAAAAGAAGTATGCCGTCTTTAGAAGTTCTGTCTTTTGAGTCTGTTTCTTGATACAGCTGCCCATTACGTAAGCCTCCTTAGGGGTCAGTAACTAATTATCGTTTCTGACTGAATAACACTCATTTTGAATAAAGGACAGAGGTACTTATCAATGTTTGATAATAAAATAAGTAGCTATTATAAATGGTCGGGTAGAGGTTGCTATAAAAATCCAATAATGTGAGCACATGGCACGTTTTAATTCAATAACCGATTGAGATTTTCATAATCCTCTTAATGGAGCCACCGCTCATTGGATTTCAACGGGATTCGTTGCATATTTTGGGATTTAATTATATTGTGCCATTTTGTACAATTTTAATGGTCATTTCCCTGAGTATTTTTAAATTTTAAGTAATTACCATGTTATTTTTTTGAAGAGGTCGTGCCTTTTATAAATTCTTGGTTTATTTTTTAGTCTGATCATATATTTTTATTTGTTTAGATCTATGAGGACACTAAATAATAGCTATTTTTCTTAAATGCACATTGACTTTAAAGATCTGAAAAAAAAACTTAGCGGGCATGTTTTCTTTATTTATTGTTTTAGTATATTCAATGTAGAAATGAAAATAAAATGAAATAAAAAAACTCCTTTTGGTATGACATTAGGATCGAAAATCACTTGCACATAATTGGATGATAAGGTTTATTTTCATTTGAACTGGGATTTTTTTAATAAAACTAATAGAACATTTTACCTATAGAAATGATTTAATATGTATAAATTTTACCAAATTCAGACTCTTCCGTTCGCTTATTGTGTTTACCAACCCTATTATATATTTCCATCCCCACGGGGTAGTCTCATGGGTAATCATCCATTTATAGCATTGACGGTTCGAGATGAATAAATTATATGTTCCCATTATCTATTAATGAGTTTATTACTCGCAAATTGATGTAATAGGTGATAGTTGCAATGGTGGTTTTTAATAGGGTTCGGTTGATTAACTACAAATAATTATGGGGGATGGCAACCTGATTCACAATGCCTCGGTAAACGGTTAATAACCTTCTACAGGTGATCGGTGATCGGATATACAACTGAATGGTATACAAATTTAATTAAAATTCGAAAATGCATTTTTATGCAGCCAATTTCAAAAACTTATAATATCTAAAGTCCTACGCTCAATTTTCATGTTCTATTAGCTGCCCCTCATAGATGTAGTTTACTCAGTTAAATGGGGTTATAGGTGTAGCCTAAAGCCTAAGGCCTTTTTTAACGTCTAGTCGGTTTAGTGCAGTGGTGGGAAAACTTTCTTAATGATGGGCCAGAAAGTTTAAGAAATTTCAGAGGAGAGCAGAATAATAGCAAAAATGTATTTTGCATTTTGTGTTGAAACTTTTTTTTTTTTAATAGTCTAGTATATGTCCCAATGCTGGGCAACGGCCTCCCCCTTTCGTCTAATCATATAAAAAACATTACAGCATCACACACTTTCACAAATGTTAAAATATAATGATTGCGGGTCATATACTATTCATGTCAATGGACCGTCGGCGGGTCGGATATTCTTTCGCGGGCCGGAGCTGGCCCGCGGGCCGTACTTTGTCCATCACTGGTTTAGTGGTTCAAGCGTAGGCTGCTTGGCTCACTCACTGCACTGGCTGGTTGCGGGTTCGATTTCCACCAGCATTTCGAAAATAGCCTTTTCGAAATTTGCCCTGGTCTGAGTGTAACTGGGATGGCCCCCGGTCCATTGTATGGCATCCATCGTACAAGCTTTGCTTAGTTCGGGATCATGCGATGAGTATGTGTTGTCTGGCGATATTTTATTTTATACGTTCGAGGGTTAGTGTACAATACAATTGTTGTCGTAGGTGGTCCACATGGCCGGCCGGACTATTAGTCTGACGGTGAGTAGCCCGGAGCTGCAGTGTCGGATAGGGCAGTACGTGCTGCTGCAGTGCTTAGACGTATCACTCATCGAGTGGCATCCCTTCACCGTTGTCAAGGTACCAGACACTATTTGACTTTGTGGCTCTTTATCATCTTTTTCATTTTCATCATCCATTATTGTTAACGAAATTCCTATTATGCTACCTACTATGCATTTTGTGGCACCATTATTAATAATTAATATTATGCATTTAGTGCTGTCTTATTTGTATGTTATTAATGTAACAATTTCTGGATGTCCTAATAAATAAATAAATATCTTAAAGGCGTGTGAAATTCACCCACCCGCACTTGGTGGACTATGGCCCAAGTCTCACTCGTATTGAGGGGAATGTGCCTGGTATATATATATATTTTTTTTTTTTTTTTTTATCCGGACCTCTATCGGCCCGGCCCGCGTGCTCACCTCTGATGTCCCCCACATCAGAGTTCTTAAAATTAGCCTTAAGTTTAATGTGTGTAAAATAATTTCTCCAGCCTGGATTATTTTTATTGAAAATAAATAAAAAGTCAACAAGATTTATTTAAAAAGTCAGTTAAAATACATGATGACAAAAAAAACAAGTAAACTCGTCTTAAAATTAACAATATAAAAAGACAATAAAATAGCAAAAGGCTATGGACAAGGATAATTAACAGCATATAAAACATGATAAAAATAAAATAACGGAGTTTCCCTACTATCCATTGCGGCAACCAGAGCCATTGATGCGCAGTGTAGTGTAGGCGGCTGTTGGTCGCTTATTGACAAATAAGTTGGCAGCTGGCCTCTTTCTGCTTAGGTTTTATTTCTATCAATGACTCTGGTCGCCACCTCCACGCAATAGCCTAGTAGGGTATCACGTCTATCCTTGTCCATGACGAGCTTACTTAGGCTTGCCTGGTATAATGGCAATAGGCCCATATATTAAGTTGTAGCCAAATTACATCGGCAAGGTGTCGGTGCACTGCAGTGTGTCTGCTTACCCCTCCGGGAATTACAGGCGTGAGGATGTATATTTGTTTGTAAAAAATAAATATTTCAGGTTCCTACATCATACCAAAGAAATTTCGTTGTATGGATAAGGGTGAAGGGTGACTGGACGGAGGCTTTAGAAACATTGCTAATTGAAAGAGGCCCTAGCCAATTAAGGTGAGCTCGGAAAGTAATTTTCATCGTCTTAAATCAGCTGTTACTTTTGATCTAAAGATGAACACATCACTTCTGATAAGCGGACAAGCGGTATAACTGATCGTACCAAAGATTGCCAAAGCCCATGATATTAGAAATTATAGTGTGTGTCCTAAAGATGCCCCAAAAAAACCGGCCGATGTTGGTCTCATTGTTACCACGAACGTATGGTCTTATACGTCTTCTTCTTCTAGTCAAGTCTTCTCTAGTCATATACGACATCTCAGAGCTTGACATACATGCGCACAACTGTTTGACACGTCCCATAATGTCTACTTATTGACATTATTGGACGTGTCAAACAGTTGTGCGCTCCCTCTATGGTCAAAACGAAATTTTGATATTCCAAAATGATTTCAAACAGCGTACATAATTATATATAGTATGGGTTTGCGATTTTTATGTCTAATGTGTATTTATTGAATTAGCCCTTGCTATTAATTACTTGACACTGGCTGAAATACCCGCTCAACGCAGGTGGAGCCATTTCTCATCTTATTCCATTAAAATATCATCATTTCACTCATTTCGTAACAAAAGAAGAAGAATATGGGTTTGCAAGTTGATAGGCATTGTTACTTATGGTTGTATTTTCATTTGGATTTTCCTTTTCAGTGTCCTCGTGGATGGCCCTTTCTCGAGTCCCATGGAGGGTGTGTGCCGGTGCGATGTGGCGATTTGCGTGGCCGCCGGTGTCGGCATCACGCCCTTCGTGGCTGTACTGCATGACATGTTCTTGTAAGTGACCCCATACTACTGCAATCAAGCCTTATCATCAACTAGCTGTTAGCCGCGACTTCTTTCGCGTGGAAAATGTCTATATTACTCCTTATAACATTAGCTATCTGGCAGTGAAAGTTCCGTCAAAATCAGTCTAGCAGTTCCGGTATTTCAAAGCTCTCAAATCTCCATTAGGATTAGGCCAGGGTGGTAGATTATATCCCGAATCCTACTTACTCATCCTACTAAAGTTCGGCGGGAGTGTGCCTACTACAATGGCAAAGAGTGTTCAACCAAAATCCGTCTGTGCAACGTGGGTGTACGTCAGTGCACCTCTGCCCCAATCTCTGCCGTTTCCCTTGGGAGAATATAGGCGTGATAATGTTCACACTCTCAAAGTTCCATTGAAAAATATATCGAGGGCTATTTGACTGAAGCGACACTTTTGGGCGATGTCGCTTAAGCCCCTCGACATGCAGGTATAACTAGCTATCTATTAGTGCTTAGTATATGAAATTGGAATGAAATTTTCAGAAATCCAAGGAAGCAGTATCCAGGTCGCGTCCACCTTATATGGATAGTGAGACACGAGCGTGAACTCACCTGGCTCGCGGACTTGGCCAACAAAACCATATCGCAACTACGAAACGCAAACCGCCCCGACCGACTCCACGTAGAGTTCTACGTCACCAACCGTAATGAACATAAAAGCGATGGGCCTAAACCAGAAAATCCTCTAATGGTTGTCATAAACGAGAAAGGAGTCTCGCATGTTTTGAAAGATAGAGACGATGAGAGAGTGAGTCTACTCACGCCGAAGATGAGTAAGAGATTTGAAGAAGACAATAATTATAATATCGCTAAAGAGTATCCGGTGCTTGGTTGTAGAGTAAGGAGAGGAAGGCCGCATTGGGATAGAGTTTTTGGATATTGGGTTCATTTATATCCAGAGTAAGTTCTTTTTTATACCACTGCCTTAGTAAGAAGGTTATTATAATTAATAGTTGTGTGAGGTTACCAAATAAGTAGTAATTAATGGAAACAGATAATTCAATTTTGTCTACTTATTTCTTTCCTATGTATTGCTAGAACGAGAGGGGACTCGGTGTGACATAATGCATGACTTAAGTGTTGTGACTGAACGTACCAGCTGTGTTAAGATCAAGTACTTAACTTGCTGCCATTTTGTGATAGAAACTAAAAATTATGATAGATTTTCTAAATTGAGGAGGTTCATAAATCTCCCAGTGCAATGCAGGACTTCATATATAATTGATATGATTGATATAATCAAAATAATTTATCTACCTTTTATTTCAGAACCCACCTCAGTCTTTATTGTTGCGGACCAAAGAAACTAGTGAAATTACTGAAGAGCGGATGTAAGCATGCTTCGAAGACGACTAAAACAAGATTCACCTTTGTGCACGAAGGATTCTCCTGATCTGAAAAGTTGTGGACACAAGAATAAACTGCATTTATTGAAATATTTGTTTCATTCACTATTCCCAAAAACATTTTGACAAAAACGAAAGAAGATAGAACTTATAGTAATGATTTTCTTATTCCTCCTAAAAAAAGAAAGAACATTATCATGTTGTAGGCTAGGTAATTAGGTACTTATTTCAAAATAAGGAAGCAAATTTCTAGACACAACTTTCCTATATTATTGAGTTTCAAAAATAGTGTCCAAAATTATTTGTCTTACTATGAGGAAAATACTTGTATTTTCATAGTTCTTTGACACTGGCTAAATGCACAAAAAGTAAGGAGTCAAAAAGCTTTAAAAAAAATCGCACAATTGTTTACTTACTGTCAAGCTGACATCTGACGAATTTTACTACTACTACTACTTACTGTCAAGCTGACGTCGCATGTCAGGATATAGTTGTCAAAACCAATTCTAAAAAAATACACAAACCCAAAATAAAATAGAAGTTGCAGGAATTAGGATCGCTGATAATAATTTTTTGAAATGAATTTTAAAGTAGATTTAGGTTCAGAAACGTATAAATCGATTTTGAAGAAACTAGATAACCCCGATTTAACTTATCAAAACTACGTAAAATGGTTGGCCAATTATCATTTCCAAGTGAAAGCTATTATTCAGGTAACTCTATATGAAATTTAATAAAGTATGAATGAAATAGGTCCATAACTATTGGCTCCAGGCTTGGAGAATCATAACCTCGACATGTTTTATATTTGTAAGCATAAACGTGGCTCGCAATATGAGCAGATAGGAATAACATACCTAAGAAAACTATTCTATTGTAAATAGTTGTCTATCATGAATGTCTGTCTCACAGCTGTAATATATGTGAGAGACAACAATATTTTTAGTGCTTTTAAATTCAGTTTAGTCATATTGTAAGTATGATGCCATCAAAAGTGACACCATTGTAATTTTCTTTAACCATTGTGTAAAGGATAAGTAACTTTGCTATCATATAATCTTACAACGGAAAGCTATATTCTGTCTAATCTAAGGATTTGCTTTACTAAGTATAAAATTGCCCATCTTCTATATTTTAGCATCCGAACATTCAAGATGGGTTGGTGTACTTCACACGCCTTTTCTATAGATATGCAGGTTTCCTCACGATGTTATCCTTCACCGTCTAAATTATTGGTTGCAGCTATTAAATGCCATTATGATTGATTCCTTGTTATCAGTCCGGTGTCTAGTTCATTATCAATATGTGGTCTGATTGTTTTAGGATATACTAGAATGCAAGGACTCAATGGAATCGTTGAATGAGCTCAATGAGAAAGGTCGAGCGATTATCAACCGTATAAGAGAAGAACATGAGAATTTAGAATTGTATGGCAAAGAAATTGGTGACCCCAAATATGCTGTGGAGCTAGAATCACAGAGACATTTACTGGCCGGGTTCGTTATGTTAAATTGTTTTATTTCGAAAATAATTCAGTTTTAACAATAATCTTAGTTACTTACCTATGTAATTGCTAATAATATTTCACAATTTACAAGAATTCAAGTTCTGAATATTGATTTTTTTTTAAATTTTATTTATTGGTTACCATAGCTACTAGCATTGAATTTGTATACCAGAGAGAAACGGAAAGTAATTATTAAATTCAAATAATTTTCAGTCTTCTGAAAGAATTCAAAGATGCTAACATCAGCAGTATGTTTGCCATAGAGAAAGCTCAACGAGAGGAATTGTTGAAGCCTGCTGACGGAGAAGAGCCTCATGTAAGAAGCAGGAAGAAGAAAGTTGATAGAGGGGGATTGCTCAAAATGTCTTCAGGTAGCTATAAAAAAAATATTTTAGTGCACATATTCCTACCCCTTCTGAGAATACCGGCGTGAAGATGATATTTAGGTGTATATGTATAATGGGCATTCAATGCACGACAAGTGTAAAGCTAAGAATAGTATCTTTACTATATTTATACTTTTTAGGTGTCACAGAACAGCTGCTGTCAATAAGTAGGCATCTCGCGGACACAACACAGAAGAGTCAATATACTTTAGACAATTTAGTGTCATCGAGTTCCACGGTACATGTAAGTATTGGTTCTATATTAAGCACAATAAAATATTAGGCCCTTTTGGCCCCTCATGAGATATGAAATGCTCTGGTCGGATAAACCCAATCCTGAAATACCAGAACAAAAAGGTATCAATTACCATCAGGTGAAACGTCTGCTCGTTTGCCTCCCTATCACATAAAAAAAAATAAAAAAAATAATTAATCAATGGATGCCTTTATATTTCTAGTTATAACCCACTGTAGTTGTAGTTGTAGCAAGACTAGACTTATGTCACAGAATATGTTGATTATATCTCTTTCTCTCGTATGAAATAAGACAGAGAGCGACCAAGCCAATCCGTGACAGAGGTCTTGTCTTGACATGTTGGCTGACACCACTGGGATTAGCAAATTGATTCTACATTGTTTTGAAAATGTACTCTGTGTCAATACATATAAAGACATTTCTTTGGCAAAAGCCACACGACCCTCCGTCATTGATGAAATTTCGTTAAAAAATGTGCTTCTATGAGTTAAATCAGTACATATTACATTTTAGTATTGAAAATTGCGTGGTCACGGCTTAAATTTTCAATAATTAATATAATGGCAACATTTCCTTAATTTCTTTGTCATATCGCAACACCCAAAGGTGATCAAATTGTTATTGTTATTACAGCAGCCTGAATTTAAGTAAAATATCTCTAAATTCGGGGGTTAGTCTATGATTTTATTGAGTGATGTATAGGAGATACAGTCAACGCCTACCCTATGTTATTTAGAACCCGATTATTATGGCAAAATGGTTCTTATGATCAATAACATTTCCACCAAGATATTCAACATTAAAAAAATATTCTTGTCCATTTTTAGGGTACTCAATCGGAGTTAGAAAATACTGGGAGTACGATATCACAGTCAAGCAAACTATTGAAGAAATACGGACGAAGGGAGTTCACGGATAAAGTTATAATGTTCTTCGCTTTTCTCTTCTTTTTGGCCGTCTGTTTATACATCGTGCAGAAAAGGATGTTTTAAGTTATTATTCAAATGAATATTTAATGTATTTACAGGATTATGATATAATGAAGTATCGACAATGTATCAATAAAATGTTATTGAATCAATTCGTTTTTTTTTGTTACCATTATTCGCGCCATCTAATAGTAGCACCTCTTATCACATGAAAGATTAGACTAATTGCGCCATCTATTGGTCACACTTGTTATCATATATGTATCTACACGATTATGGGGAGAGTGTGTATTTTAAACAAAAGATGTCGCTACATGAACTGAAAGCAAAATAATACATTAGCGAATCGGGTTCGCGCGCTAACATACTTAATCCCAGATTAGTATACTTTAGATTTGTGATCAAAGTTAATAACTGAAAATGAGGCTAGTAAAAGCCGCTGATATCATAAATTTTACTGTAAGTCAAACTCAAAGACGTAAGTCTCATATATAGTGTATTATCTATGGACGAAAGCGCGCGAACTCTATTAGGTACCCTTTATTGTTCGCGTTTGGACTTTGCAGATCATTCGAGAACTGGTAAATAAAGTTCTCTCAAGAGTTGCCGATTTCCCCACGAGAGATATGATTTTGTTTTATGAGGAAGTGATGTTTAAAAAAAAATGCTTTGAAAATGCCTTCCTTTCTAACTGCTTATTTAGTATGTACCTTCTTTGATAATAATTCTTTAGTTTCCATAGCCTATGATAAACGATGACGCTATGCCATCCCCGTCAGTAATCACAGTGGTGTAAACAAACCATTTTACCAATTGCCAATCCCGACCTTAACCCATATAATATTGAACATAAAAGACGTCTCCTACGCACAATGATCGAGACACGCACGAGGGGACATTAACGTCGAGTGTCATTTGTCTGTTGCAGAAAGAATTCGTCTGTCTTCCTGTAGTTGTAGCTGCGCCAAGACAAGACTCACATATATTGATTATATCTCTTTCTCTCGTATGAAATAAGACAGAGCGACTGAGCCAATCCGTGACAGAGGTCTTGTCTTGAATGCGTGCTAACACCACTAGGCAAAGAATAGTTCCTTCCTAAGAGCCTTTCCAAACTAGCGTTCGAAACGACAACGGCTAGGGGTTTGACCGTAGCCCTCTCCGCTCACGGAACCAGGTGATTGAGGGTTTGATTTCCGCCAGTAGCCTTTTTGGATTTTGATCTGGTATGGGTGTAACTCGGATCGCCCCCAGTTAATTGTACGCTACCCATAGTACAAGCTTTGCTTAGTTTGGGATCATACGATGAGTGGGTTGTTGTAAATTCGTCACAAAGTAAATTTGCCACAGAAAAAAGTTAAGCGTTGACTGGCGTATAAGCGCGCTTTTTGCCACACTCGCAACTTATACTAGCCTTGACGCGCTTATAGCTCGATCCTCCATGTTTCAATTGTTTCTTCGTCGGAATCCATATTGCTACTGACACTCGCCACCACTGGTTAGAGCGTACACGTCGGAATAAGCCCGTGTATATGCGTTCTTGCTTTTAGAAGCGCGAAGCGGAGCGCACATGTAAGTGCGTTAACCGAAACGACCGTTGTATACGCGCCAAAAAAGTCGCTAGTCTGTGAGTGCTCTTACAATCTTGGAGGCGCTCTGTAAGTGAGGTAGGTACCTACAGAGCGCCTCCAAGATTATAAGTCAAATCATTTTTAAACTACGCAACCCCGAGCATCAGTTTGCTGAACAACTTGATTTCGATAAATGTCCTATCTCCGGATAAGTCTTTAACAACCCGGACATGTCCGGGAGAAGCCAGACGTAGTACCTACATACTCGTATTTATGGCAACCTGAGCCCCCACATCGAAAAGTACACTGGGGGCGTCAAAATTCGCGCGTAAAAATGTTTGCTAACACCAAAACGTACTTTGTGCCAATATACATAAAGACTGAATTTATGTGGTAAAAGCCACGGTACCACGCGTCAACATACGCTAGCGCTGTCAGTGTCATTTAGTTGAAGAATGAACTTTTTCTATGTGGCAATATAGTTCGTTTTTACGCGCGAGCGTTCACGTGCCAGTGTGCCAAGCTAAACGTTGATCTTCAAGCGAATATTTCCAGATATTATTCTATCAATTTTAGACTTACAAGAAGCATTTCGTTCTTAGAAATAAATTTAACACGTATAACCGCATTACAATAACAATTAAAGTTTAATTAAGATATCGGTGTTACTATTAGTTACTTGGACTAATTAAGAGGCAATTTATTGCGGAAAATTGAAACATAAATAAATTAAATAGCTCAATAATTATTTACGAGAATTGATATTTCTGTGAATTTATGCAACAATCCTTCAATTAACTGGAGCAGATGATAAGCTGCTACGGTTCAAGGGTGTGGAGGTTCAAGGAGATATTGAATCTATACGCGAGCGCGAGGGCGAGAGGGCGCAGGAGTCAATGAGTCAGTGCGCGAATTTCGGCCTCCATCGTCGTTAGGGCTGTCAACAACATTAAACTCACTTATCTACTGGGGCTCCTACTAAACACTACCATGTTAACTCTTTTATGGCAACATTTTCAAAAGAATTTAGTTAAGTTTTTATTTAGTTAAGTATTAAGTGTGTTTTGGCGATTTAAAGAAAACCGGTCAAGTGCAGGTTGGACTCGCGCACGTAGGGTTCCGTACCATTATCTATAAAAACGGCAAAAAAATCGCGTTTGTTGTATCGGAGCCCCCTTAAATATTTATGTTATTCTGTTTTTTAGTATGTGTTGTTATAACGGCAACAGAAATACATCATCTTTAAAAATTTCAACATGCTAACCATCATGGTTCATGAGATACAGCCTGGCCCTGTAGCATGACCGCGTAGACGTAACTTATACGTCACCCCGAGCCATGTTCAGTACAAAAAAAGCTCGGTGTAACGTCATTTCCACGACAAATCTGACAGTTGAAAGAGACAAAACTTATGTCTACGCGGTCATGCTACGTGTGCTGGTGACAGACGGACGAACGGACAGACAGCGGAGCCTTAGTTATAGGGTCCCGTTTTACCCTTTGGGTGCGGAACCCTAAGAATATTAACAATATACCAGGTAGGTGAGTAGTTATATAACTTAGCAAGGTTACCATGAGTAAATTTTCAATTTTTATCTCTATCGCTTCCTGAATCGGAAATCATGGTTCCAGAAATAAGTGATGGATACAATCACAGGGCCAGGGCTATTTCGTATAGGTAGGTAACACATTTGCCTAGTGTGTCGGATGCAGTCTCGTGGTTTTAGACCGGCATTAGGTCACTAGAATAGTAACAGACACAATTCAGGGTACTGTCAACCATATAATAGACGACATTGGGTTGCATTTACGATAATTCGTCAATCTGCGGAGGTCAGCGCTCAGATTAGGAACATTCGATCATAATAGTTCTAAGGCCATTTCTCGAAAGCATTGATGGAAAAATACGTTTGGCAATGGTTTGATTCTGATGTGAATAAAGGGAGTTAAAGTTGCAAATCATCTTTATTTTTAAAACATTATGATTGTTATAAACTTCAAAGAAGGAAGAGGTTCTCATTCGACCCACATTTTTTTATTTGTAGCCTACCTAGAGATGTTATGACAATGTTGGTTCAAAGTGCAATTTACTAAATACTTCAGTAAATATCAAATTTATAAAGTGCACGTATGTCTACGTAGGAAACGAGTAGGTAATTGGTATAATATGGGTTCCTATAAAAATTACCCGTGTAAAATAAAACTTCTACGTTAACGCAATCAAGAGATATGGCGGTTTACATTGCATTTTTAGTAAATTTTTAAGGGAATCAAATGCGTATAATTAAATACCTATAAGGTACTTCCCGTTGACTTAGACTCTTTCAGAAACATGAAATTTGGCATGACGCAAGGTTTTGTAGCACAAGTAAAGGAAAAAATCTGAAAACAGCAAATATATGGTTAGTTTTCTATAGTATACAACAACAGTATACCAACGGCAACGTTAAGTTTGTCTCTATCGAGTTTATCTCTTCGTTAGAGCATTGTTAGGTGCTTTCATAGTTTAGGTACGGAAGCCTCTCGGTGTGCGAGTCCAGCTCGCATTTGGCCGGTTTATTTTTTAAAACATATTTCCAAGTAATGCTATCACGTTGCAAGATATGCGTTTGAAGTTCGTTTCAAGAATTCATAAACGGACGGCGGCGGTGCCGACTCAAGACGCGTATTAAACTGACCTCCCTCAAGTTCAATGCCGATGCGTACGCGCCGCGTCTGTCGGGACATCGATATTAAACACTACCGGGTTCTTCAACGGCGACATTGTTTCTACAATAAATACAGGGTGTATCAGAAGTCCGAAATAATACTTTGGGTACATATACGGTAGCTCATATGTGGATGCTTAGTGAAGACAGCTTATACCTAACTATCATAGTTTCTGAGTTATAGACCTTTGAATATTTGTTCTGGACTTTGGGTACATTAATTACCCAATTCAGCAGTGTAAATTACACTTATGAGGGGCGACTACCAATATTCACAATACAGAAAATGTAAATTTTACATAGGTCTCGAGATATTACGAGTTATAGAAATTGACGACGAAAAATAATATGGAAAAACATGGTCGAATTTCGATAAAAAAATTATACCATTCAGTTGTATACCCAATACTGATGCAAATGTCAAAGTATTATTTCGGACTTCTGAAACACCCGGTATACTTACTTACAGCTAGATTAAGTATGAGTAAATTTATCAAGTAAACACAATACACATGGTTTATTATATTATTCTCACGTACGCTACTAAAAATACATTAACACGCCGGTATTCCCAGAAGGGGTAGGTAGACTTGCACTGCGGTGCTCCCTTCGCTAATGTATTTTAACAGCCTTGCATACCAACCTACTTTGAGTAAACTTTCTGTTCATCATAAGCAATAATTTATGTACGCACTTACTTATATTAAATGTGAGACCGAAAAGTAGTTTTCTTAGAACAAAATGCAAATATCGACTTCAAAAACAAATTAAATTGAAGGTAGATGGCCGTGTGATCGAACGCACGCTTTGCAATCAAAGTGCGCAGGTTCAAACCCCGGCTCGCATCTCTGGGTTCATGTGCGAATCTCATTTTCATCCGAGATTGTCATTTGCCAAGAAACGGTGAAGGAAAGACATCGTGAGGAAACCTGCACGACTGAGGGTTCTTGATTTGTTTTCGATAGATGTGTGAAGTCTGCCAACCCGCACCGGGCCAGCGTGGTGGACTGGACTCTGGCCCGAATCCCCCTCGCATTGAAGGGAGGTCCGTAACAGCATTGGGACATTAAAAGGGCTATTATAGTAGGTACCTAAGGTAGGTTTCGAATAACAAAAAGCTGGCCCTGTAAATAGCCGCTCACATTACCATACAGATCGTATTTAAGGCGAATTTACATTACAATAATTCGTATGAAACTCGATTACATAGACCAGGCGGCGGCGAGTGCGGCGTGCAAACAATATGCAAATAGTTAACGGAATGAAAAATGCCGCATTGTCTTCTACCATTGACAACGAAACTTTGGTAATTACGACCTAAGTGTTGGTTTCGAGGGTTAGGATTATCTGTACCAGATATATGGAAGGGTAAAGGGTACAGTCACGCTGTACTTCTTTCATGAATGAAATTTTTAGCACGCTTGTAAAAACTAGACCTCTCTGTCTTATTTCATACGAGAGAAAGAGACACAATCAACATATTCCGTGACATAAATCTAGTCTTGGCGCACATGCTACTACTACTGATGCTTCACATAATAACTTCTTCTATTACAAAATGAAAGTATAAAATTTGATGGAATAAGATAAGAAATGGCTGCACCTGCGATTAGCGGGTATGCTGCTAATGTCAAGTATACATTAATAAAAGCCGCAGTACACCTCTGCGTACACCTTCAGGGAATATATGCGTGATGTTTTATTTATAAAAAGATACGTTACTTCATCGTTTGATGTTCACTATTTGTGTAAAACTAAGATACATCTACGAAGAGGTCAACAAGTTTACGCCTGTACCATGGGGGTAGGTAGAGACTACCGTTTGCCACATGCTACGATCTTAATATAGCTCTTTCGCTTCATCGACAGTCATCAATCTGTTCATGCACTTCCGTCGGTTGCGGGTGCTACGGACTTGACCTTTCTGGAAGAGCTTTCATGTCAACTTGTTTAATTAATGAATTCAGACTTCTATTTATGTTCCAAATTTGAAAATGTAGAGACGCCTCCGTTGATTATTCCGACTAAGCACAAACACAATGTTCCTTCAGGTTGACTAATTTTAAGCTTAGCTAAGTATTTTCGTATCAAAATCAACTTCGGTTGTCGTAATATTGTCCCACCCACGTGTTCTGACGATCAACGACCACTCAAACTAAATGCGCTTCTAAATTAATTGCAATGAAAGCAGAGTCCTCGTCAGCGGTTTATGTAAACGAAACCGAACGAACGACGGTGATAAATTACAAGAATGATAACGCCTCCCGCGTACTGCAGCGTCAATCCTCGCGCGTCATTTATTTTGGCGTAGCAATACGAACTGTATTGCCATATAAAAAAAAAATGCTTAAAGAAACTTATTAAACACAAGCTATTATTTAATTGCCTTTAGTTTTCGTGTTCTCCTCAGCAAGCCCTTTCATTTGATACCCATACTGTGGTAGAGCAGAAAACATAACTATTCCGCCATCTTGGATGATCCGCCATATTGGAATTAGAATGACGTCACATAGCTAAGCATGCAGTGTCATCCAAAATATGCGTGTATACCAAATTTCAGCTCAATCGGTTAAAGATAACTGATTTAAAATTCAGTTGCAAGATTCCACCCGGACATACATACGTTGCAAGCTAATATAAAGCTTGTAAAATAGTTCATTCTGCAACGACATGACACTGACAGCGCGAGCGAATTTTGACGTGTGGGCGTGGCTTTTAGGACAGAAATTTAGTCTTTATACATACTGACATAGAGTTCGTGTGTTACTGGCAAAAATTGGACGCGCGAACGTTGACGCCTCAGTGTGCCGGGGCTTAAAGCCCTTCCCCTATAGGCACGTCAAAATGCGCGTGACCAATGTTATACCAATACGAACTGTATATACGCTAGCAGAAAGCACATTTTTCAACGACATGTCATTGACAACGCGAGTGAGCATAGACGCGTGGTAGCATTACTTTTGCCACAGAAATTCAATCTTTATCCATATACACAGAGAGTCAATTAAAAAAAAAATGTCTAGAGTTTTCGCTCGGTACAGTGTATTCACTATTCAGTGAGTAATACCATTATCGTGAAAGTGTTAAAAATAAAATAAATCTCAGAAAAGATTGGGAAATATATATTTTTAAATGCGAGATGCTATTTCGACGTAACTACGTGAGAACTTCTTAACATAAGGTACACTATCACGCGTGTAGATAAAGGGATAGGCAGAGATGAAGTACAGGGCATCAACACGGTGTTTCTAAAAAAGTTTGGGTTCAGTTTCTAAAGTAGGTTTACGAAATGTGCCTATTGTTATTATAACATGATTCTGGCACTAAATAAATAAATAGATAAACGGAAATGAAATCTGATAACACGCTTGCGTTTTGTTCGCTCTACGATACGACTTTCGTTATGTTTACAATTGTGTTTTGTTGATGCTCAGGGTGCGAACTGCGATCGTCTCGTTTACCAGAGGGCTCCGTCTAACTAATAGGTTATTGGCGCTTTAATTGCTTGTTTTGTTTTTCCTATAAAGCCCCCACACAGTGAGGCGTTAAGATGCGTGCATTGATTTTTATGCTAATACCAAAACGAACTGTATTGAAAAAGAAAAAAAGAAAAGAAGTAGAAGGAAAAGAAAATCTTAATTCTTCAAAAAAATACACTGCCTAAAATAATTATACGCGTGTACAATAATTTATAAAGAAGTGATAAAATTCATTTTCTAGAAGAAAAGCTCCGTGAGTATCGTGTTGATAGCGCACGAAATATGTGTGGAGAACACGACCGACGCCTCCACCTTACCAGTGCGAGCGAATTTTGATGAATTTACCACCGAAATTAAATCGTTATGCATATAGACACAGAGCTCATTTTGAAATTTGCAAAAAATTTGCCGCGTGGCTTTTGACGCCCCAGTTTGCGTGGGGCTAAAGCTCCACGTAAAAGTTATCCGCGTCGTAGTCCACGCTATCCAAGTTCAGTTGGCTATCAAACGTCTACGCGTTTTTCGAAAAACATGCAATTTTTGCGTTCACCGTTCAACTAGTGAAAAAATTAGTATCGAACATAAAATCCGAAAACTCCCAATGGTCTGAGAATAGGTTTTGAACCTAGTTTTAATAATAAATAATTAGGTAAGTAGAGTTTTTCCTTTATTTTGGCGCGTTGCCATATTAATTCGGCATTTTCGGCTCTGCATTAGCGTAAACGAGTTGTGCCCGGATTCCGTATTCTTATCTCAGGGAATAAAAGTCGCGTTTAAGGGGATTTGGCTTGGCACCATTTTACATGGAATGAGGTACCTCCTAACAGTATCTAATATTTCGAAATTTTAATCAATTAACTATGACATTTTTATTTATGAATACCTTTCGGAATTGGTCACATAAAATCACCTTCTCAACAGTATTTTATGTCACTTTCATTTTAATAGAGCAGGAAATAAACAAATGAGAAGCGAGTTATAATATCTAAGCGAGTCTTAATTCTATAGTTATGCCATAGCCCACAGTCAGAGGCTTGTTGAGACTAAAATTATGTCTGCACGGGTTTATTCAACCGCGTTCAACTTGTGGTTTTGTCAGCAATTCTACTCGTGTACGAGGTAAAATTTGTGGCCAATGACTGTTCCTACGGGTACTTGAGAATGTATTCTACTAATTTATTTGTATTCGGGCAACGTAGTCCCCTGGGTATGTATCTTATGAACCAAAATATGTAAGAATAAAGTAGACACATCACTCACGCAGTGTAATTTCAAACAATTCACACCTTTGGGATTTTCAGATTTTCCACTTGCTAAGCGATGAAGGCAACCATCATGAGTATACCTGCACGTTTATAAAACGCGTGTGAAGTTGACTCAGAAAAAGTTATAGGTTTTTACCGTGGATTTGTAAAGTTGTGTAATATCTCTATGAAGGAGGTACCTAATCAATTACAATTTATATTTAGATTCGTTTATTGATATGTTTGAACCTATAAATGAACCTATGTAATCATGGTGATGTATAAAATAAAATACATCATACATCATCACGCCTGTATTCCCCGAAGGGGTAGTCAGAGGTGCACTGTAGTGCGCCCACACTTCGCCGATGTATTTTGGTCCCAATGTAATAGGGGGCGAGCCTATTGCCATTATACCGGGCACATTCCCCCTCAATACGAGGGAGATTTGGGTCATAGTCCACCACGCTGGCCCAGTGCAGGTTGGTGAACTTCACTCTATAAAATATTAAAACTAAATCAGTTATAAAGCTGCGTGTACACGAGTTTAGAGATAACACTCTTTAAAACTTACTACGATGTGCTTTGTTGCTTTTAATTATGTATTTCAACAAACACAACATAAATTGACCTCAAGTTCAATATGGTTTTAAATTTCTTTGAGTGTCTTTGAGTTGTCTTTGAAATTGCATTGTACGACGACGACGACGTCTTGGGGCCCAATTCTCGCATGATCGACATCATCTCTACATCGACATTATGTAGAAACAAAACGTCAAACTGGTCCAATTTTTTTCGTCTTGTTTCGACATAGGTATGTCGAATTAGAGATGATGTCGATCTTGCGAGAATTGCCTCCTTGGTCTAGTTGTTTGAGCGTAGGCCGCCCGGCTCACTAAACTAGGCGGTTGCGGGTTCAATTCCCGCAAGGGGCTTATTTCGGGAATGGCCTTTACGGAATTTTCCCTGGTCTGGGTGTAATTGGGATAGCTTCCAGTCCATTGTATGGTACCCATAGTACAAGCTTTGCTTAGTTTAAGGTGTCAAAACGAACTTCTTTGATCCCGACGACTGTAAAATCTTGTATACTATAAATGTCCCTTAAGTTCTACAATTGTCTAATTGATATTTTGATCATCTATTCTCAGCCTACTGTTTATAATGCGTTGTACACATACATACAGTTTTTTTACCTGCTATGATGATACTGCTGCGTAATGATTGAATCACAGATGAGCAGATTACACGGATATAATAACAAATAGCCGGTAAATAAGCATTATGAGTGCGATAATGTTATTAACTAGACATGTCAAGAATTGTCAATGACTTTGTAAACAAAGAATCATTTTTCACAAAGAGTTGAGTATTTTAAAATTTATTGTTTACTCTAGCTGATCTCGTGACTTTGTCCGCGTCGAAATTAGAAATTTCCTTAATACTTTTCCTAAAATAAAACTTGCCTAACACCAGTTATTTGCCAGTGACAGTCCCGTCAAAATTTGTCCAGCCGTTTGAGGATTTACCCGAAACACACAGGCCGACACATTTTTTGATTAAATTGCATTTTCGTTATAGGTGTCGTATAAAGTTTCATATGCATTTATTAAACTATTGTTATTTTGACATTACAACCAGATGCTTCAATTTTATTTATTAGTTTAAATAAACAAATCTCTAAAATATGTATAATATTATGACCTTAATGATATGTACTGTTGTGAATCACAAAGGCTTGGGATTATTACAATAGGAACATTCTGATTCATAATGACTACGAACCTAGAACACCTCGTTTCTGAAACTTATCTATCTTATCTTATCTGAAATCATTTTATGAAGTCAGATCATCATCATAACTTTCATCATCATGACTCATTATCATTACTTTTTTGCTCACCAAAATGAAAACATTAATTAATTTGTATGCTTTTGTAACCCTTGCCTTGGTTAGTTAAATCGCTTAATCCCTTCTTTAGGGTTTTTTCTTATGACTAAACAGAGTTTAGATGTAACAGCTGAGTTTGTAAAAGCAACCATTGAGTTTTTTACCAGTTTTCTTCTCAGTGGAAGCAGCATTCCGAACCGGTGGTAGAATCTGACTATTTGTAAGTGCTTTTTGGCCTACACGAATAAAAAAAAATGATTTTGATTTTTGATTTTGGAAGGGAATTGCGCCAAATAAATAATATCATATTAAAAATCTACAAGCGTTGATAATGTATCCATCCCTGTCCAATAAGTTAAATAACTTATGTTTTAAGGTTAGTTTGCATATTCTAAATAATACATCAAATACATCATCACGGCTGTATTCCCCGAAGGGGTAGGCAGAGGTGCACTGTAATGGACCCACACTTCGCCCATGTATTTTGGTCCCAATGTAATAAGGGGCGAGCCTATTGCCATTATACCGGGCACATTCCCCCTCAATACAAGGGAGATTTGGGCCATAGTCCACCATGCTGGCCCAGTGCGGGTTGGTGAACTTCACACGCCTTTCTACAGACGTGCAGGTTTCCTCACGATGTTTTCCTTCAAATAATATTGTATACAAAGTGTATATTATTCGTTCTCGTTGTAAAAGCACAGAGAACAATGTAAAAATATGAATATTGTGGACACTTTTGGCTATCGACAACGGCGGAGTTTGTGCAGTGCAGTGCAGTGTTTGAAAAGTTGCCTATCTATTTTATACAGAATAATTTTGAAATATATTCTATAGCCTAACTACTCTGGCAAAAGCCAAAAAATACAAGTAAGTTCAAAAACTGAAAATATTTGACTCCTAAAAAAATGTTAACTTGACAATTTTTAATTAGCACCGTATGCATATACAAAATAAATGATTTAACTTTGACATCATATTTCTATGAAACAAGTTTTTTTTTATGAGATAGGGAGACAAACGAGCAGACGTTTCACCTGATGGTAAGTGATCAACGCCGCCCATGGACACCTGCAACACCAGGGGCATCGCAAGTGCCTTGCCAGCCTTTATGGAATGAGTATGCTCGTTTCTTGAAGATACCTTTGTCGCATCGGTCCGGGAACACCGCTGCAGGAAGTTCATTCCACAATTTTCATCAGAAAGTATTAAATTATAATTATCATCTATTAAATAAATAACATACACGTAATAGTTATATTGGTGTTGTGGTTATGTCCTATAAAGGAGGCCATAATCAATTTAATATTTTGTAACATAGCCACGATCAAGACGCTTCCAATGATACCTCATTTGTCAAATTATGATAAGTAATTTCGAAGTTATGAGGGAACAAATGCATACATACATATCGGCTAAACTGATAACCCTCAATTTTAGCCCACCACTCACTGGGGCGTCAATTCTTGCGCGTCAAAGTTTGCGCCAATACCAAACGAACTGTATTGACTTAAAGAAAAAGTTCATTCTTCAATTAAACGACATTGACAGCTTCAGCGAATATTGATGCGTGAGAGCCTGACTTTTACCACAGAAATCAATTTTTTACGCATATTGCCCATCGAGGTAGGGTGTTTCAGAAGTCCCAAATAATACCTTAGGTACTTATACGGTACCTCATTATATGGATGCTTAGTGAAGACAGTTCATACTTAACTATCATAGTTTCAGAGTTATAGACGTTCGAATAATTGTCATAGGTATTGTGTTGTGTACATCCACAACTCTATTCGGTAGTGTAAACTGCACTTATGAGGGGCGGCTATCAATATTCAGAAAACAGAACATGCAAATATTACATAGTTCTCGAGATATTACGACTTATAGAAATTGACGACGAAAAGTTGGAAAAGCATGGTCGAATTTCGATCAAATTTTTATACTATGCAGTTGTATACCCGATACTGATGCAAACGTCAAGGGTGTCAGATAAACGTCAGAAAAATTGCCGCAGAGGGCGGAGTCGATATGGGTTCTCTAGTTACTCTATGATATTGACACAGTTCGTTTTGGTACATATCGGCAAAGAAAAATACGCGCGAGCAATGACGCCCCGGTGTGCTTTTGTTTCTCCGTGGTCGGGTAAAATAAGTACATATCAAGCTGAACGGTTGGATATTCCGTGGGCGGTAGATAAAAATAGTTCTCTGTCTATATCATGGAGATATTATAACGGAGATGACATTTCGAGCCCGCGCTGCGGTAATTTTTTCTGGTTTATCTGACTCCGCCATTGTTTTTTTCCCATATAGTTGCCGTATGCTACAGGTACATGAGATAACAACATTGGCGGAAAAATCGCCGCAGAACTATACGAAGAGTGAAATCGTTATGGTTACTGGTAGATACTCTATGGTCTATATCAATAGTCTCGTCCTAAAGCCGATCCTATACAAATACCTCGGAGTCCTCGGGGTGTTGTTTTCCGAGTGCGGTTCGCAGGATCTCAAGGTTGAGATATTTAGGTGCCATATTTTGTGTGACGGAAAAGGCATCTACGTTTTGTGCGTGCCGAGTTGAGGTGGAAATAGATTTTAGAGACGAGAGTCCTACTGAAATTATAAATGTAAAAGTTTGAAGATGATAGATGGACGGGCGAATGTGTGTTACTCTTTCACGAAAAAACTACTGAACGGGTTTTGATGAAACTTTACAGTATTATTGTTTATACATCAGAATTTTATCGAAGGGTGAAAAGTCATTTGTCTAAAGCGACATTATGTTTTACTTTACAGGAGAACATACTCGTTCGACGCGAAAAAAATGCTGATTCCTAATATAGATAAGTCAATATCGTCCAAAAGTGTCGTTTAAGTCAAATAGCCTTTCACCCCTCGATAGGTATATAAGGTTAAAATTTATTAAGATATTGAATTACGAAGTCTGCGCGAAAGAAATCGCGGGTAGTAGCTAGTAGGTAATAAAGTGATTATGTTGCTTTTACCACAGAAATTCAATCTTTATTTATATTTCCACAGAGTCCGTTTTGGTATTGGCATACAATTTGACGTCGTTCTTGACGCCTAAGTGTGCACAAGGCTTTCACAGATACGTTAAAAATGCTGTATGTTTTTCTTGGCCCTTAAATGGTGTCGTAGTAATAAAAATACATTAACAGCAAAAAGTTGTAAGAATACTTACCTGCCGTCTCGGGTTGAATTCCAAACATGAAGTAGGTACTAAGGTAATAGAATCTATGTTTATAGCTTTTTATTTAACTACTAGTTTCGCCCGTGACTCCGTTCGCTTGGTAATTAGCGTATTTGCTGCGTTCGCTTACTTAGCTTACTCACTCCGAAGACTCATTCATTAGTGACACGATTAAAGCTTTTCTCAGATGCTTATATAGGAAACGTGAGGAGGATGTGAACGAGTGAAGCGGTTTAATGTAAATATTAGTTCAATTTGCGAACAAAAGGAAATGAAATGAGTCGACTCATGATTGAGTTACACATCTCTAAGTCATGAAGTTTAACCATAAAGCCTTCGGCACAGTGGTGCGTCAATGGTCACGCGTCAAATGTTTTGCCATACCAAATTAAACTGTATTGACGCATAGAAACAGTTCATTCTTCTACTAAAAGACACTGACAGCCCGAACGAATTTTGAAGCGAGCGGACGCGGCTTGCACCACAGAAATTCAATCTATATGCATATTGACACAGAGTTCGTTTTGGCAAAAAAAAATAACGCGATATCGTCGACGCTCCAGTGTGCGGCTTAATCATCGAGATATATAACGGAGATGCCCTGCGGCATTTTTTTCTGACGTTTATCTGACATCCGCTATTGCAGTTGCTCTATGTAGTATTATGTACTTGCCATATACAGGTAACCACAATGGCGGATGTTAGATAAACGTCAAAAAACATGCCGCAGAGTCATACGCAGGGCAAAGTCGGTATGGGTCCTCTAGTTACTCTATGGGCTTGAACCACATAATTATTTGCCATCCGTTAATGGCATTCCTCTGTATATCCAGTATAATGTGCGTATTTCAATTAGGCCAATCAGTTCAAAACGCGGATACTACGCGTTTGTTCGGAATACGGCACATTTAGTGAGTCAACCGAAATTATTTGTACATTACAGCCAGCATAGATGAAAATTAAACACATTAAATATCATTAAAAATCTATAAAACATCACAATAATATAGTGGTTTAGGATAACATCATAAATTAACGTGTCAAGAAAAAGATTAAAAAAGAAAATTACTTCTTTTTTACGAAATGAATAAAATTATGTAACTTTAATGGAATAAGATTAGGAATGGCTGCACCTGTAATTAGCAGTATTTATGGCAATTTCGACCAATTAACGAGGACCAATCAAGGACAAATTCAATAAATAAACATTATCAATAAAAATGGATGATGAAAATGATAAAGATGGCGGATGAATCGGCAAAGTTTTTAATATTACTTTCAGTTTTTGACAGTTAATTGAGTATATAATCTGTCAAAAATTGACCGTTACTATTGAATCAACAATACTTTAAGAGTGGTTAATTACTTGGTGGTAAGGTCTCTGGAGTCGATTTTCGTTTGATAGACATCAATCTCTATTAGAGACTAGCTGACCGGGCAAACTTCGTACCGCCTTGGAATGAGTGACAAACGAAAGCAGCGCCACCTACCGGGTCCAATTGTGAATCTAAACCATCCAAACGCATACAAAAAAAATCATTCAAATCGGTCCAGCCGTTTAGGAGGAGTTAGCTTACAACGAAAAGTGGCATTGTTGAGCGTACACGTATGAGGGGCGGCTGCCAATATTAAAAAAACAGAACATACAAATTTTACATAGGACTCGGGATATTACGAGATAAAGAAATTGATGATGAAAAAACAGTTGAAAAAACATGGTCGAATTTCGATCAATTTTTTATGCCATTCAGTTGTATACCCGATACTGATGCAAACGACAAAGTATTATTTCGGACTTCTGAAACACCTTGTATATATTGATGACACAAGTATGTCGAAACGGAATTTCAAATTGGTCGTATAATTTTCTTTTGTTTCGACATATATCTCTAATAGAGATTGATGTCTATCAAACGAAAAACAGGCCCCTGTTTATATTTTGTCGCTGACCGTACCCAGCCGCGCTCGTATAGCATTCGTGCTTTCGAATTGCAAAACTTCTGTTTGTCGACTGATAGAATGGTGCAACTGTGGTATTGATATTACAACCTATACCTATAATTAAAGTGTCTGAGTTTGTTCAGCCTGTTTATAGATACACTCGATGGGCACATAACCACAGAATAAATAATACAGCTAATAACTACGTCAAACATTGCACGAATTGAACCATACTAGGATTCATCCGCCATCACGTTGGCAAGAACGCCCGCCTTGAACGTAAGGGGTGCAAGATCAAATCCCAGGCCCGCACCTCTGAGATAATTTTCATGTGCGAATGTCATTTTCAACAATGATTACCACTTGCTGAACGGTGAAGGAAAACATCGTGAGGAAACCTGCACGTCTATAGAAAGGCGTGTGAAGTTCACCAACCCGCACTGGGCCAGCGTGGTGGACTGTGGCCCAAATCTCCCTCTTATTGAGGGGGAATGTGCCCGGTATAATGGCAATAGGCTCGCCCCCTATTACATTGGGACCAAAATACATCGGCGAAGTGTGGGCGCACTACAGTGCACCTCTGCCTACCCCTTCGGGGAATACAGGCGTGATGATGTATTTGATGATGTATTTTTATTTATTGAATTTGCCCTTGCTATTAATTACTTGACAATGGCTGAAATGCCCGCTGATCGCAGGTGGAGCAATTACTCACATTATTAAATCAAATATCATAATTTCATTTATTTCGTAAAAAAAGAAAGTCTTTCAACTTAATCTGTACTGTATAACAAAAACATGTTTATAAAATCTTTATTCGAAGAAGTTGATGCTACTATTTTCCGCATTGTAATTAACATTTATTATTAGCATATGTATATTTATTTACTATATTAATTACTAACAATGTAGTCTTCAATAAACATTATTTAAAACAGCTTCTGCATGATATAATAGTCTTTACTAAACAGTAAATACTATTTAAATTCCCTATTAAACCGAATCCAAAACTACTATAGCCCTTTTAACGTCCCACTGCTGGGCACGGGCTTCCCCTCAATGCGAGGGGGATTCAGGGCATAGTCCACCACGCTGGCCCAATGCGGGTTGGCAGACTTCACACATCTATCGAAAACTAGTCAAGTTCCCTCAGACTTGCAGGTTTCCTCACGATGTTTTCCTTCACCTTTTCATAGCAAGTGATAATCTCGGATGAAAATGAGATTCGCACATAAAACCCAGAGGTGCGAGCCGGGGTTTGAAATTGCGCACTTCGATTGCAAGGCGTGCATTCGACCACTCGGCTACCATTGCTACTGTATCCAAAATTAGTGTTTGATAATGGTACCAATGATATTGGAAAGAATAGATACCTCAACCTGTAAAAAAGAAATCAAAATAAAATTGATTTCATTGATTGTCGTACCACGGCCGTCTTGTCATACCTCTTCTTCTTTTTCTACGAAATGAGTGAAATGATGATATTTTAATGGAATAAGATGAGGAATGGCTCCACCTGCCTTTAGCGGGTATGATATGAGTATACACAAGTACGTCGACTTCAAAGTCACACACAAAATTGGACGTGTGAAATAGTCAAATGTCAGGAAACGCTTCCTCTTTGATATAAAACCTCGTATACACCAGTGTTGTATTGTCAGTAGGTACCAACCTATTGACAAAATCTACAACTAAGCTAAATTCCACGACAAAATATTGCGGTCTTGCTTATCCATTACCATAATGAAAAGGATGACAATACTCTGAGTTAAGTGTAGTGTGTGCGGCCATCAAAAATAACGTTTGTTTATTTATTGTATGCACACAGGGCCGTCTTTACTCGGGGGTTCAAGGAGTGCGGTGCACCCGGGCGGGGGCAGAGTCGTAGGGGGCGCAAGCCGACCGCCATACACTTTGATAGGTACATACTACACTGAGACCACGCTAGCGGAGCCACTGAATATTCTTAAGACGGCCCTGTATGCACATTACGTAAATACAGCTCATCGCTTTATTTTCTTGTAAGATTTTGAAGAAATAACAACACCTACTTCTCAATGATAACGCCAAATCCTAAACACGATCAAATTCCAGTGAACTCACTACTATATTACACACATTACCAGTCCTGGATTAGCATATATTTAAGCAATTGCTTAGGGCATCCCGTTTAGGGGGGCACCAGAGACAACCGGAAAAAAAAACGGGCACACGAAAGTTAAGGAAATTTCAAAATCTTAGGACAACATATGAAATCATGTTGTGCCGACCCCACCTAGCATGGGATAAGGGCAGACGGAACAACATATACATATTCTACATACGTTACGATACGTATTCACTTTTTATTTCAATTAATTCTTTTTAGTTCACTTTAGAATAGGGGGCCCACAGATGAAGATTGCTTAGGGCATCATGTTACCTTAATCCGGCACTGCACATTACGTATTAAAAGCAATATAATGTTTGCATTAAAACGTAATAATTACTTAATTTTATAGCAGAAAGTGATTAGGTAGGTCTTGTTACGGATTAAGCTAACCAAAGTTGTATTGAAAAATGATATTCTGTGGACACCTGCAGTTGTAGCATAAGCGCCAAGACTAGACTTTTGTCACGGAATATGATGATGTTGTCTCTTTCTCTCGTATGAACTAAGACAGAGAGCGAGCGAGCGAATCTGAGACAGAGGTCTTGTCTTGACATGCATGCTAACCCCTCTGTACGATATATATAGTTTACCGTTTATCGGGCTAATGGGTAACAACCCATTAGCCCGATAAACGGTAATTTAGTTACGACTGTTACGAGCTCATTATGTGTAGAGCTAGGCTATGTGAGCCTAGTACTTGTGATATTAAAACTATATAATTAACTAGCTGTGCCCGCGGTTTTACCCGCGTTTTTGGTTACTGTGTCGTAGCGTGATGTTATATAGCCTTCCTTGATAAATGGACTATCCAACACAGAAAAAAAATCTTTTCGAACCAGTAGTTCCTGAGAATAGTGCGTTCAACCAAACAAACAAACTCTTTAGCTTTATAATATTAGTATAGATATCATATCATATTATACAAAAAATGGATCGTACTGTGGTTCCCAAAAATTGTTAATGGTTTGACCCGTACGTTTTTTTAGGGTTCCGTACCCAAAGGGTATAACGGGAACCCTATTACTAAGACTTCGCTGTCCGTCCGTCCGTCCGTCCGTCTGTCACGAGGCTGTATCTCATGAACCGTTATAGTTTGAGAGTTGAAATTTTCACAGATTATGTATTTCTGTTGCCGCTATAACAACAAATACTAAAATCCAGATTAAAATACATATTTAAGGGGGCTCCCATACAACAAACGTGTTTTTTTGCTCGTTTTTATAGATAATGGTACGGAACCCTTCGTGCGCGAGTCCGACTCGCACTTGGCCGGTTTTTTAAATAATAATTTACCAAAATGTATTCAAATGGTTGGAGCCTACTTTTAGGCAAGGAATGCCTGTGTCAGGAGACTCCGCTATTTCTAAGCATTAAGTAATATAAATAGACATTATACACATTCTACAAATATTATATGCTAGCCGACGATACTAAAAATTAGATTTATCATAAACACACTCATATTAGAACTGTAGATTTATATATTATCTGTAATGCGTTTATTTCTACTAAAAGTTTTGTTATTTATGGTATTCCATTTGATTAAATATAGCTTAACTTTTTTTGTATAGATTCTCTATGATTCATTCGAAATTTAAATTTCAAAACGGTTTGCCAGTCATTGTCCTTTCGGCAGTGAGTATCGAATGCATCAGTAGTAAACATAGATTATGCATGTAATATAGTGAACGCAGCATCGAGTAGAGGTGAACGCACGCACCACACTGAACTTGAACGCTACCTTAACATTGGCGGCGCGAGCGTGAAGATATTATATAAGGATAGAAATGATCTAATCGTGCGTCCTTTGCTACGCTATTTACAAGCAGTAGGGTTAGAATGACCGTGTACCGTCGAGATTTTTGTCATTTTCTCGACAAATCTGACAGTTGAAAGAGATAAAACTTATGTCTACGCGGTCATGGTAAGCCTGTGTCAATCAAAGTTCACTATTTAAACCTTGCAATCAAAGTGTGCAGGTTCAAACCCCGGCTCGCACCTTTGGGTTTATGTGCGAATCTAATTTTCATCCGAGATTATCACTTGCTATGAAACGGTGAAGGAAAACATCGTGAGGAAACCTGCACGTCTGAGGGAACTTGACTAGTTCTCGATAGATGTGTGAAGTCTGCCAACTCGCACTGGGCCAGCGTGGTGGACCTGGCCTGAATCCCCCTCGCATTGAGGGGAGGCCCGTGCCCAGCAGTGGGACGTTAAAAGGGCTGTAGTTGTAGTTACCACCATTCTAAGGATATCAAAAAGTATTGATAGCTAAATGTGCATAAAATACGTCTAAATGGGTCACATTGAAGCCATATACGTCTTGACATAGACAACAGGACGTCCGTAGACGTCAGTCACACACAAAATTCGACGTGTAAAACTGTCAACTGTTAAGAAAAGCTGCCTCTCCATATAATAACTCGTTGCTTTATTGATAAATCTATATTACCAAATGTTTATTATGATTACTACTACAGTCCTTTTAACGTCCCACTGCTGGGCACGGGCCTGCCCTCAATGCGAGGCCATAGTCCACCACGCTGGCCCAGTGCGAGTTGGCAGACTTCACACATCTATCAAGAACTAGACAAGTTCCCTCAGACGTGCAGGTTTCCTCACGATGTTTTCCTTCACTGTTTCATAGCAAGTGATAATCTCGGATGAAAATGAGATTTTTTTATTATGATTATGACTCAACTGTAAATTGACAACTCAATATTTAAAATCATTATTTTGTTTTTTGAGTTTCAAAAAAACAAAATTTATATAACAAGTGTTTTTAAACTCCGTTGTTGGCAAGATTATCGGTAAGACTCGAAGGAAGCCAGAGACTTTTTGGATAAGTGAACTATATACAAACTTTAAAATATTTTTTTTATTATTTATAATTTAGGACATCGTCTTAGAATGACCGGGTATGACCAATAATCAACACTTAACGTTAATTTGTTAAGTTTAGATATTTCGTCCTCATCTCTTACGTCTGAACTTTGGTCTAATGTTCAACAATGTTGCCTCATTGTCGTTTATTTAAAGTTTAAACATACAATTACTCGCGTGCAAAGGATTACATTGCCGCTTGGTATTTGCTGCACAAAACCTACTTTCGAAGCTTGATAACGCTTCCTGTAGCTCTACCATCAGTTTTAAATCATCGTAAGGGCTCGATACTCGTTAGCGTTGACGTATTTGTTAATTGTGAGTAGACGGCCAATTCGCATATAAGCTGTCTACAAAACGCGATGCGAAACGTACATTCGTATGTGATTATAATCGCCAATAAAGCCCCCCGCTCACTGAGGCGTCTACCCTAGCTAGCGTGTCAAAATGTCTGCCAATAGCAAAACGAAGTAAGTATGTATCAATATGCACAACTATTACATTTCTACCCTAAAAGCCTCGCCTCCACGCGTCCAAATTCGCTCACACTGTCAGTGATAATTCGTTGTAGAATAAACTTTTTCTATGTCGCAATAGTCTGTTTTGGTATTGGTATCAAATAAAACGCGCGATTGTTAACGCCCCAGTGTGCGGGATGCGTAATATTCCAGGGTACGGGACCGTGAACCCGGCGCGCGCGCACCCGTGTTCTTGCGCCGTCGGATGATCCGAGGCCGGTATATAAGCCGACGCGGAGAACAACCGCCACCATTCGCGACTAAACGCCACCGGAGCGAGCTTCCGTAGGCCGAGGCCAGCCTGACCGCCAACTGATTGATACAATTGCCACTTGCCACCCTTCCGCAATGTCTGCGATTCGGTTCCTCCTCGTATTGACGGTCGTCTTGTTCACTGTGGAGTGCGCACCGTTCTTCGATGCAATTTACGACGCCATCAACGGCAACCCCCGAAGATCATACGGATACAGCGGCTACGGGAACTACGGATACAACGGCTACAGGAACTACGGATACAACGGCTACAGGCCTAGGAAATTTGACCGAGAGCCGAAACAGATGAAATCCTATAAAGATATCTGCAGAGTACACTTCCCCGATTCGGTGGCAGTGCCGGGGGCAGGTGGGATAATCTGCCCCTATTGAGGGTCGGATCGCGTGTTCTACGCAGTGGAGCGTCTGCTACGCAGACGTACTATCATGAGGATGGGTTGACCTAGTTATCAAGATGACGTCTTAATGCTGTTTCTTTATGTAATAGGACTTAGTGTTTGATTGATTAATTGATAGTGAAGTGCATTCGCATTTGTTACACACATTTCTTGTATTATGCAGTATTTTTCCAAAATATTTTTCTATTTTCGATTCATGTGTAATAATTAACGAGGCTATTTTCGTTTATTTTTTGTGATAAATGCGTTATTATAATTCAACAATAGTTGACGTCGTTTTGTAAATATTATACTTTGTTTATAAACATAGATACAAGTCAACCTTTCTCAATCGAATCGTGATAGCATACCTACTTTTAGTTCATTGTAGTGTAGCGTGTGATACGAAGTTTATCTTTGGTGTGATAACCTTGCCTTGTGATAATTCGTGTACCTAATGATAGATGTAATTATGTAAACATATAGTTTCTCTTAATTCTGGATGCGTAGAACACGCGATAAATATTAACTATAATTGTTTTTTGAATACTTATTTATGTATACTTTTAAATTGGCTCAGATTGTACTTAGAAAATTAATTTTTAGGCCCGACGCAAATCTATTTCTTCCGAAAGTTTTTCTTTAGATTTATAATACAAAGATTTGTTTTAATTGTATATAGGTATAATGTATTACATAAATAGGTGAGTAATGTTATGTGTGAAATAGTTTAAAGTGTAAGTGAAAAATAAATTATTGAGTGTAAACTATGCGTTATTTTATTTGGGTGTTAGATATAGGTCACATTTCGTAAGAGACAATTCGGCGGTCTATCTGGGGCAGTTGACGATCGCTCAGCGAACATGACAGGTACTTGTACTGTGATTCATGCGGCAAATGGGACTTTTTATTTATTCACACACTTAATTAAATGCACATACGTGTTAAAATGCATTTTACTGCCTAACATTTTGCACAAATTTGAGAAGAGATAACGTTATGCTGTTAGTCTTGTTTCGATGTAAGACTTAAATTCATCTGTCAAGTTTTTTAAACAAAAATATTTTATTTAAATCATTTATGGTTTCTAGTCACGTCACTTGTTTTCTTATTGTTTATAAAACGATAAAATATAATGAAATAAGATGAGGAATAGCTGCACCTGCTATTAGCACCCTCTATTCTACCAGTGTCAAGAAATGAATAACAATACAATAGATTTAATTTCAAAACAGCCATAAAAGCTAAATTATGCTCCAAAAATTTCTTACCATGATTTATAAGTTTATTATCTACTCTTCTTTCTATGTTGTTGTTATGTTGGTATGTGTGGATGTTATGTTATTTCATTATTTCTTTCTATGTTTCTTTTGTTATAATATAATGTTATGTTTACTTATTTGTATAATATTAGTCTATATTGCGGCAACTTTATCTGACTAATCCGTGGACAACGCCGTGGACTGTACTGTGTTTGCATAACTTTTTGTAATATTAATTGTTACCTTTTATGTACAGTTGTTTGTTGTTTCAAATAAATAACTTAATTTAATTTAATACCAGTAAATACATATCAAAATATTCAAAACATAAAATTATGATAGCGGATGTCCATAGGAATAATTGTTGAGTTTACTTTCGCAAGTAGAGTATGAGCTACTGTATCAGCAGTCCGAAATAATACTTTTGGTACATATACGGTAGCGCATATGTGGACGGTTAGTGAATACAGTTTATAACTAACTATCATAGCTTCAGAGTTATATACCTTTGAATATTTGTCACAGGTATCGTATTCTGGACTTTGGGTACATCCATAACGCTATTGAGCAGATTAAACTACACGTAATAGGAGTGGCTACAAATGTTCAAAAATCAAAAAGTAATATTTATTATTTTATTAGAAATTGACGACGAAAAAAGTTGGAGTAACATGGTCGAATTTCGATCATATTCTTATACCATTCAGTTGTATACCCGATACTGATGCAAACGTAAAAGTATTATTTCGGACTTCTGAAACATCCTTTATAGCACTGATGCCTATTTTGTGGTGTGGGTTATGTTTCATTATGTTGTTAGCCAAGCTTTAGAAATACCGAGCGCAGGTGTCCGACTCTGGCTTAACGTCCTGCTCGCACTGGATCGAGCAAATTAGCTTGACTCTTTTTATAAATTAATGTTAAAAAAAACTTTTTGAAAACAAGCTTTTATTTAATTACCCTTAGTTTTCGAGTTCTCCTCAGCAAGCCCTTTCATTTGATACCCATACTATGGTGGTGCAGAAAAAATAACTATACCGCCATCTTGGGTGATCCGCCATATTGGAATTAGAATGATGTCACATATCTAAGCATGCATTGTCATCCAAAATAAGCGTGTACACCAAATTTCAGGTCAATCGGTTAAAGATAACTGATCTAAAATTCTGTTGCAAGGTTCCACCCGGACATACATTGCAAGTTAATATAAAGCTTGTAATGTAATAAAACTTGTAAAAAGCTTGATAAATAATAAAATACGCTTTGTCTATCGCCAGACAATACATTCTCATCGTATGATCCCAAACTAAGCAAAGCTTGTACTATGGGTACCATACAATGGACTGGGGCGATCCCAGTTACACCCAGACCAGGACAAGTTCTGAAAAGGCAATTTTCGAAACTGGCTACTATCGGGAATTGAACCCGCATCGACCGGGTTGAGTCGAGCAGCCTACACTCAGACTAATAGACCTAGCCGTCATATTATAAATAATGATTGGAATTTTGTGGAAAAGTCATGGTGGTTGAATTGTTGATGACATTTCATTGAAAAATATGCTTCTTCTGTGAGTTAATACAGTTCGTTTTGGTATTGGCGCAGGTTGGCGCAGGGCTTAGTAATGTAAGCTGAGATATATCTGTACGGGTTCCGTATCTGCAAAAAAATCACGTTTGTTGTATGGGAACCCCCTTAAATATTTATTTTATTCTGTTTCTTAGTATTCTAGTTATAACGGCAACAGAAATACATCATCTGTGAAAATTTCAATTGTCTAACTATCACGGTTCATGAGATACAGCCTGGTGACAAACGGACAGACAGTCAGACGGACGGACTGCGGAATCCTAGTAATAGGGTCCCGTTTTACCCTTTGGGTACGGAACCCTAAAAAATGACAATTCACAAGATTTACGGGAGCATTGTAATCTGACAGTTCCTGTAAAGGGTTCCATATAAAATGTTGTGCGTATTTCGGCAGCCGATTTAACCGTGTACTCGAAGCCTAATAAAGTACGTCAATCTACGGAATATACTTTAGGGAATTAGCTATCAGGTTTTCTCAGGCCATTCAATGCCTACCAACTTCATGCAAATGTTTACCAATTTACTATAACCACAGCATAAATATCTCTATAACCAAATAACCAACTGCGACATTGGCTCGGCTATGGCGCACTGACCACCTTAAAATTGATATAACACCATGTAATACACGGGTTTTGAATACAAATTGCAATAAGTGGCCTCCGAATTATGAATTGTTCGCAAAACAACATCATTGATAGGTACTGCTGTGTAAAGCCAACTATATATTGGTTGATGTAATAAAAAACTAACTATGAATTATCCGATTTGATGTTCGAATGCCATTTTCAATAATGATTATCACTTACCGAACGGTGAAGGCAAAGATCGTGTGGGAACTTGTACTATAGAAAGGCGTGTGAAGTTCACAAACCCACACTGGGCCAGCGAGGTGGACTATGGCCCAAATCTCCCTCGTATTGAGGGAGAATGTGCCCGTTACCTGTGTTGCGTAGTGAGTACCTACCTGCTTGCGCGGGATGACGATGCGACATCAGCCGGGATGCAGATGTCTTGTCTTTATTATTTCGTATAGCCCTATTATGTTCATTTATATAATTAGTCAAATATATTTAGTGTATTATGTATTTGTACTTATATTATTAAATATAAATTTTATATTGCTTCTATTTTTTCATCTTTGTTTTTGTTTGTATTTATTTAATTTTATTTAATAGAGCCCGTAGAAGTATTTATTTATTATAATTAAGATTTAAGAGGGTTTGGCTGAAAATCAGCGCTGGGGGAAGCTACGCCCCTCCAGCATATGCTGAGCCACTACCCTTTCGGCACAGTTCACACTGAGCTCTTTTCTTTTTTTTTATGTATCTATTTTTAAGTTTTGTATTCTCTGTGTTCTTTGTGTCTGTGTTGAATAAATGTTTTTTCTTTCTTCTTTCTTATAATGGCAATAGGCTCGCCCCCTATTACATTGGGACCAAAATACATCGCCGAAGTGTGTGTGCACTGCAGTGCACCTCTGCCTACCCCTTCGGTGAATACAGGCGTGTAGATGATGATGCAACTATTAATAATATTAATTAAGCAGCAATAGATTAATGGTTACACGGTTCACACTCGTACCCGAGCGGTTCAGGGTTCGAGTTTATCCTGTCAAACTATTGATGCAAGCCTCGAAAAAGAGGTAGGAGGAGTTGGAAGAAAACTTATCAATTGTCCTCCATTGCAAAGTGGGAGACAAAAATACCAGACAAAAATAACCAGTAGTGGTAGCCGAGTGGTCGAACGCACGCCTTGCAATCGAAGTGTGCAGGTTCAAACCCCAGCTCGCACCTCTGGGATTTATGTGCGAATCTCATTTTCATCCTTAGATTATCACTTGCTATGAAACAGTGAAGGAAAACTTCGTGAGGAAACCTGCATGTCTGAGGGAACTTGACTAGTTTTCTATAGATGTGTGAAGTCTGCCAACCCGCACTGGGCCAGCTTGGTGGACTATAGCCTGAATCCCCCTCGCATTGAGGGGAGGCCCGTGCCCAGCAGTGGGACGTTAAAAGGGCTGTAGTAGTAGTAGTAGACAAAAATAACTGACGACGGTTCGGTCTAGTGGTACCGCCCGGCATTAGGTGGTTACAGATTCGATTCCCGCCAGTGGCAAATTCTGGATATTGGATATGGTCTTTTTGGAATGTGACCTGGCCTGGATATAAGTGGGATCGCTCCAGTCCATTGTATTGTACCCATAGTACAAGCTTTGCTTAGTTTAGGATCATACGGTGGGCAGTTGTTTTCTGGCCATATTTATTTACTAGCTGTGGTTACTGTGGCGTAGATGATGTGATGTTATAAAGTCTATAGCCTTCCTCAATAAATACGCTATACAGTGCAAAAAGACTTTTTGAAATCGCACAGGTAGTTCCAGAGTTTAATGCGATCAACCAAACAAACTCTTCAGCTTTGTAATATTTCATATTAATGGTATAGATTTTAGATTGCCCAATATGAACGAGGCATGTACCAGGATGTAGGTACATTATTTTGTGACTTAATAAATATAAAGTAGTATCATACCGTTACATAATTTATATAGGTACAAAACATATAGCCTTCCGTACAGTGGGGCGTCGAAGTTCGCTCGTCGTTTGGCAATACCAAAACTAACGATGTGCCAATATGCATAAAGATTGAATTCCTGTGGCACAATCCACGCCGCTACGCATCAAAATTCGCTCGCACTGGCAGTTGAAGTTGTAGAATGAACTTTTTCTATGAGTCAATAGGGTTTGTTTTGGTTTGGCAAAAAAAAAATACGCGCGGCCGTTGACGCTCAGGTGTGTGGGAGGTTTAACGATCACTTTTATGTGACAGCGTTTAGTTGCGAGGTAAAGTACCGAGCGTAATTTATACGTGTATCATTACTCATTAGGTAGTTAGAACCTTAGTAAATGTATATAAATGATAAACCTCCTTTCAATAGCTTAACAATTTATTTATAGAACACAAGTGAGTAGCAGTAATGTTATTGTAAATATGTTGTAAATTCAAGTCACAATTTATTTTTATAAAAAAAAAATACCTATGGTCAACGAAAAATATTATTAAAAAAGTTACCTATACATCTATGGTGTTCAGAGTTCTTATAAGTAGCTAAGTACTTTAGTTGTTCTTAAATTATTCACAATCTTATATGGCGTTCTAACTTTTTTTTGCTCAAATCCTTACTTAATATTATAAATAAGAAAGTAACTGTCTGTGTGTTACGATATCACGCATAAACTGCTGAACCTAGAGCCTCAAAAAGGACATAGGCTACTTATTAACCGAATTCCAAAAAGGAGGAGATTTCTTAATTCGACGGCTATATAATATTACGTTGCGACACAGTAATAATAAGCGCGGGTGAAACCGCGGGCCCAGCTAGTAGTTAATAATAATGATTTCTGTCCCGTTTATTAAATTTAAAAATACATTCTATTGTCTTTCAACGGGCCTATTAGAATGTGACTAGTATTATGGGAAATCGTATTAATTATCACAGAAAAGAAAGAAAGAAAAAACATTTATTCAACACAGACACAAAGAACACAGAGAATACAAAACTTAAAAATAGATACATAAAAAAAAGAAAAGAGCTTAGTGTGAACTGTGCCGAAAGGGTAGTGGCTCAGCATATGCTGGAGGGGCGTAGCTTCCCCCAGCGCTGATTTTCAGCCAAACCCTCTTATATCTTAATTATAATAAATAAATACCTCTACGGGTTCTATTAAATAAAAATTAAATAAATACAAACAAAAACAAAGATGCAAAAATAGAAGCAATATAAAATATAGATTTAATAATATAAGTACAAATACATAATACACTAAATATATTCGACTAATTATATAAATGAACATAATAGGGCTATACGAAATAATAAAGACAAGACATCTGCATCCCGGCTGATGTCGCATCTATTTTGTTCAACTTTAACTACCCATTATCCTTTTTTTTTTAATTACCATTTACCTACGTTAAATGCTTTGTCTTATCATTTAATGAACGGATACGACAATTTGCTTAAAGTTATTAGTACTATAGTTTTCGGTTAACAATGCATAACTTTCATTTCATTACGTGTTTCTCACTGCGAGGAAAGCGCACGTGATCTAGATAAATGGAATTGTCTTGCGCACTTTATGATTCAATTATTTTTGTATGTTGAATAAGGTGCAGTGAACTCTGTGCCTCTATGTATAAAGGATGTTATGCAATGCGATAATTAAGTTAGATTTGAGACTCATTGTGAGTTTTATGTTCCATTCTTCCATTATTTTTCAATGTAGTAATCAGTTAGCGCTACCATGCTGTACCACAACGATAACTATAGTGACCTGTTTGAGTAGTTTTCTACTATTTTAGTAGTTTATTTCCAAATGTTTTGGTAGTTTTCTGACAGCACTAACTAGCTTGAAAAAAACAAAATGGACCTTATTTCCATAAGTCTAAAATGTATGGTTATGACAGACAGTTTAATATTTTCTTTTGAGGTCCGAAACTCTAAAAACAGTCTATAAATAGGCCTTATCATAAGTTAACGTCAGTTCTATTTAAGGTCCAAAGATAAGAGAATTGCAATGACCCGTTCTCGAATACTAATACTGTTTGTTCTTTGTTTTGACTACTTGCCAACTCCTACGAGACGTCAAAGGAATTATACAGAGCTATTATTACCGCAATGTATTGAGCAATTTAAATTGTTCAAGGAATTGCAAAAGAAATATGATCGTTTCCTACCCATACACTATTATGATTGTCGGAAGCGATAATTTAAAGTATCTTAAAATGTAACCATGGAAAAGAGTTTTATAAATAGACGTGGTGACTGGGGACGACAAGTTAACATTACTAACAAGAGTCATTCACCTCTTATTATATTTTTTTGGTGTATTATTTTCTCTTGTGTTGCGTCTCACAAAACAGCATGGTAGAGTAGAGTAGAGTGTCGAAAAAGACGATTCCTAAAATGACATAACAAAGAACTTTTAAATGTTATTGCTGAAAACTATTATCTTAATTGTTTCATTCATATCATACTAAGTACATTGTAAAAGAGGTTTTAACAGCTCTATGATAAATCACCTAACTGAAGTGTACGTATCGCTTCGATTCGTCGACAAAGGTCCATCAATCAAGGTGTACATGTAACTATAGTGTACATTATACACTGTATTGTCTTGTCTATAGATATCTGCCGGTGTACGCTTCAAGTCACCGGCAACTTCGACAACGATAATGAACTATTTTGCAACGGTCTTATCGTTGCAAAGTAGTTGACTATCGTAGCTTTTGATGGAGTGAGATTGTACAGCTTTCGAGTTTAGTTAGAATCGTATCGTTAGTTAAAATCGTAAAATGAGTTATATATATTGTTTTCTTATATTTACGCGAACACTATACATTGAAATAAAACTATTTTACGGCACGACACTGTGAGCACTTTCTGCGTGGATCGGACCGCAAACAACAACTAAATATGAGGGTACCCAGTTATTAACTATGACATCAGGACGTCTAACACCCCAGTCCCCCCGTGACCATGGTTGCTAAAAATATATCTAAATCCGTAAAATAGTTTTATTTCAATTATTTATATATTCTATTCGACGATACGATTCTATTTTACGATTTTTTGTGGTTTAGTAAGGATTGCCTTTCAGTCGGCGATATGTACTCTTAATTTTTATGTTGAGACATTATTAAGAGCCTACTCATTCCTTAAAGGCCGGCAACGCACTTGCGATGCCCCTGGTGTTGCAGGTGTCCATGGGCGGCGTTGATCACTTTCCATCAGGTGAAACGTCTGCTCGTTTGCCTCCCTATCTCATAAAAAAAAAAATAGAATTACGTAATTGACCACACTAAAATCTAAGATTGGAAATGTGTGTTGAGGTAGGATTTCATTGATCAAGATTAATATCCACTTTACAATGCGACCTAGAAGGATAGTTGGTAAATTAATATATCAATAATTGCCTACATAAATTAAGTTCAAATTGTTTTGCACGACACAAAAGCGTTTGTGATAACGAATCTACTAACGCAACCTGTCCTACGCATAGTTTGTTTTGGTCTGAACAAACTAACGCCAACGAATTTACTTGATTTTTTTTAAAGTGAACTCTGTATAAACATACATAAGGATTGAAAGCCTGTGACAAAAGTCAAGCGACCATGAGATAAAGATCACTCGCGCAATCGATAACATTTCGTTGAAATATGTGCTTTTACAGCGAGTTAATATAGCTCTTTTTGGTATTGGAAAATATTCGTCAAACTCGCGCGTATTGACGCGACAGTTCGCGCAGGGCTAACTCTCGCAACGTTCAACTTTATCGTACAACATATTTGTGATTCCAATACAGTTTAAAAATGCTTCTAAAAGCGGGGATGTTGGGAAATTTTCAAGTTGGTTCGCCGTTTCTATCCTTGAGGTTTTTATGATAGTTTATAAATAGACCGAATAAAAACCTGCGTCCACAGGCGCGTCAAAAGCGACCAACATTTTGCCAAAACCAAAACGAACTGTAATAACTCATGGAAGAAGAACATTTTTCAACAAAATGTAATTGATGTTGAGAGTTAATTTTGATACGTGGTCTCGTGGCTTTTACCACAGAAATACGTTCTTTATGTATATTGGTACAGAGGTTATTTTAAATAAATTTAAGTTAATACGCTCGCCCTAGTGGGTGCAAGGTGTAATGTTATGTAGATATGTGTGAATACATCCTGCGTTCAATATTTAAAGATGGTTGTACATTTTTGACTGTTGTTGCTTATAGATTCATAATGATTCATAATGTTGATAGAATACCAACTTATGTATGCACAGTATCCGAAATCACGTGTTGAGAAAAGAAAAAAAAAATATAAAAAACCGGCCAAGCGCGTATCGGACTCGCGCACGAGGTTTCCGTAGCATTATCTATAAAAACGGCAAAAAAATCATATCTGTTTTATGGGAGCCCCCTTAAATTTTTATTTTATTCTGTTTTTCAGTATTTGTTGTTAACAGAAATACATCATCTGTGAAAATGTCAACTGTCAATGAGATACAGCCTGGTGACAGACGGACAGCGGAGTCTTAGTAATAGGGTCCCGTTGTACCCTTTGGGTAGAGAACCCTTAAAAACGATGACAACTTGTACCAGAATGATGGATACGTTATTAATTGATTTGTAAAATTAATACAATGCAAATGGAATCCGTGGAACCAATTTTGCGCATTCATTATCAATTGAATAAATCGATCATTTATCTAATTCAATCAGTTATTGATGGCCGGATGAATGGATGGTTGGATTTTAATTGACCGTGTTATATCAACAGACATAAAATTCCAATTCAATTGGCCCAAATCTCCCTCGTATTGAGGAGGAAGGTGCCCAGTGTAATAGCAATAGGCTGGCCCCCTATTACATTGGAACCAAAATACATCGGCGAAGTGTGGGCACACGGCAGTGCACCTCCACCTACCCCTTTGGGGAATACAGACGTGATAATGTATTTGTACATAAAATTCGCTCGCTAAATCCAATGTCTATGGTTATATCGACCTTTCTGTATGTGTTAACTTCTTGATTTTCTTTTTTTTAGGAATTGAATGAACTGATGAAGTTTAATGTAATATGATGAGGACTGGCTTTACCTGCTATTAGTTGATATTTCAGCCAGTGTCAAGAAATTATCAGTAATAGCAAACTCGATTAATGCAGATTACAAAGCAAAATGGGTGCTCAATGTGCCTATATTTATCAATATTTGTATGAATTCGCAGTAAAACCATGGTAACCGACGCCATACTCTGCGCTGACACTAAAAAAAAATGGAAGTGGGCTGGACATCTAGCAAGATACACCGACGAAAGATGGACAATAACAATAACAACATGGAAAGGACCACAAAGAAGTAGAGGTAGGGGCCGACCATACACCAGGTGGCAAGATGAATTAGTAGAAAACGCAGGCAGACACTGGATCGATAAGGCAAAAGATAGATACATTTGGCATTCTTTGGAGGAGGCTTTTACCCGTAAGGGGTCCATACATGGAAAGTGTTCGAATTGATTGAGGATATTAATAAATGATATATTTTTATAACATATAAAAACTTGTGTTATTAGTGAAAGGATTTTTTTTTTTTTTTAACCTATATTTTCCCACTGCTGGGCAAAGGTCTCCCCCATTCTCCTCCACACATCTCTATCTCCTGTCATATCACTCCATCCCTCCAGATAACGGTCTAGGTCGTCGCACCACCTTTTCCTGGGTCGACCACGGCGGCGGAAAGGAAATACAAATAAACAAATGAATGAACCAATGAACACGATGATACACTGATATATGTAAACTAATGTAACCAATTATATATTTAAACAATTATATGTTAAGTAGCGAGCCATGGAGCGCAGTATTTTGGGTTTCAAACGGATTGACCGTGTGAGAAACACTTTACTTCGCTCGATGACTCGCATTGCGGATGTAGGGGAAAAGTCTGCTCTGCTGAAGTGGGCATGGGCGGGACATCTAAGCCGAATGGATGACACCCGGTGGGCAAAACTATGCACCAACTGGATCCCAGATGATGGACACCGCCGCCGTGGTCGACCCAGGAAAAGGTGGTGCGATGACTTGGACTGTTATCTGGAGAGATGGACTGATCTGGCAGGAGATAGAGAAGCGTGGCAAAAAATGGGGGAGACCTTTGCACAGCAGTGGGACAATATAGGTTAAAAAAAAATGTTAAGTAATTCCTAAATTGCTATTAAGTTTTTTTTTTATATTTTTGTAATCTTGCATGTATGGAATAAATAAAGCTATTATTATTTGTATGAATAGAGCCCCCGCACACAGAGGCGTCGAAAGACACGCGTCAAAATGTTTGCTAAAACCAAAGTGAACTCTGTGTTAATATACCTAAAGGATGAATTTCTGTGGTAAGAGCCACGCCTCCGTGCGTCAAAATGTCATGATATATATATTCTGCTAATGCCAAACCTGCACCCGTAGCATGACCCTGTAGGCGGACATAAGTTTTATCTTTTTCAACTGTCAGATTCGTCGAGAAAATGACGTCACTTCAAGATTTTTGTACTATACATGGCTCGTTGTGACGTCATTTTCTCTACAAATCTGACAGTTGAAAGAGATTAAACTTATATCTGCACGGTCATGAACCAGTGATAAATTTCCAAGAACGTTTTCAAACGCCTATGCAAAATATCATAGCATTATGTTGCAGATACACCAATACATAACAATATATGTGAAGGTGGAGGGTAAGAACAATGTCCCTTAAAAATAATATTACCACCACCACCCCCAAGACAGTATTTATAGACAATTATTTAAATACAAAATCTGTCCATATTCATAATACAAATAATAATACATCATCACGCCTGTATTCCCCGAAGGGGTAGGCAGAGGTGCACTGTAGTGCGCCCACACTTCGCCGATGTATTTTTGGTCCCAATGTAATAGGGGGCGAGCCTATTGCCATTATACCGGGCACATTCTCCCTCAATACGAGGGAGATTTTTGGGCTATAGTCCACCACGTTGGCCCAGTGCGGGTTGGTGAACTTCACACGCCTTTCTATAGACGTGCAGGTTTCCTCACGATGTTTTCCTTCACCGTTTCATAGCAAGTGGTAATCTCGGATGAAAATGAGATTCGCACATAAACCCAGAGGTGCGAGCCGGGGTTTGAACCTGCACACTTTGATTTGCAAGGCGTGCGTTCGACCACTCGGCTACCTCTTCTTGTGGTAGCCGATATTCATCATAGTATCTTAATAATAATAAAATATTACTTAGTAGCTACTGCTCAAAAGACTAATTAGAATACTTAGAATACTACTGTTAGTAATAGAAGAATAATTAGAATACTAGTTTTTATTTAACTACAAACACATATCTAACTTCATCTAAATTATACGCACATCTTGCCTTCATTTTTAACTCATTTAGCACTGCAAATGTTTAAGCTTATACGGATTTTGAATGCATTATATATTGTTCCTGTATTCTAACGAAATATTGACGTGGGCAGACACAACCTTTTTTAAATAAGAATGGTATGGAATTTAAAACAGCGCCATCACCATAACAAAGGGCTGCTTTATCACAAATGCATAGGTTTCGATGGTGGTGAATGGAGCGCCAATTATTTCAAGTGCCAGCGGCTATATCAGCATGTAATTTAGCATTCTGTTTGCTTCCATTTGTAGACCGTTGACTACGAGGTTCCAGTGTTTATAATGCCCTCTAAAATTGCTAGTTAGTGTTCCTTACCTAAAAAGGAAAACACTGAACCCTTACCCGTGATTTTTTATGTCAAAAAACATAATTTCACTTTTTTGAGTGTTACAGAAAATATGTTGTCTGCCATCGATATAGTTGGATTAAAACCGGCCAAGTGCTAGTCGGACTCGCGCACAAAGGGTTCCGTACCATTATCTATAAAAACGGCAAAAAAATCACGTTTGTTGTATGGGAGCCCCCTTAAATATTTATTTTATTCTGAATTTTAGTATTTGTTGTTATAGCGGCAACAGAAATACATCATCTGTGAAAATTTCAACTCTCTAGCTATCACGGTTCATGAGATAAAGCCTGGTGACAGACTGTCGGACGGACGGACGGACGGATGGACGGATGGACGGACAGCGAAGTCTCGAAATACGGTTCCCGTTTTACCCTTTGAGTAAGGAACCCCTAAAAAAAAAATGTTTTCAATACGTTTTGCTTGCAATGCCACATAAAGTACCTAATTAATTTTTACTTAGATTGTACAGATTTTAGGGCCAGCGCCCTCAGAAGACCCCTAACAAAGTTTGATCACAGTCTGATCAATGGTTTTTTATTTTATTTAGGTAGGTACAGAAATATCTAGAATGCCGAACTCGAGTATAAACGGAGGTTGGAATTTTAAAAGTGTCCCTGATAAAGCGACCCTCGTCGGTCGCCACTGAACTAAATATTCCTGTGGGGTAGCCGAATTATACAATTTTCAGGCAGCAGGTACCAACCTGTACTTTTAAGCTTTTTATTTTGGGACTAAGCCACATTCCTATCACTGTTACTCCTGTTAACCAGTATAGACAGCGGTATCCATTGAAGACACGGTGGTTTGACTCTCGGCAAGTCCTGGAAAAAAAACTAAATTGTCTTGTGTTTATTTTAATTTTTCAAAACTCTTTCCAAAATTATTATCTAACTACCCCCAAGTACCCTGATATTTTGTTGCCCTGTCTCTTTCCCCCCTGACGTGTGACCTGACTGACCGTCGTGCGGATCGGACGCCTCTCGTATGTGCTCCTGAACCTAATCTGCGAACATTGCCTATAATCTTGAATTTTTTTTGCGAATTTTTGCGCGTGGTTGCGTCAAACTTCGCTCATTTACCATAGACAGTCAATCTTTATGCATATTGACACAGTGTTCATTTTTGTATGGACAAAATACGCGCGCTTTATGACGCCCCAGCGTGACTGACGGCTTCAAGTTTATTGTTTACGTAAAATAAGTAACACCTTTTTAGGTAGGTTTAATAAATTACTTGTCGCCATGTATTCCACCAATCGACAAATCGGCTTAAGTTATTTTTACACCACATCATAATAAAGTGGTTCCATTGGCCAATGCGTCATTCAACAAACGACTTTAAGTCTTATGTCTAAAGCACTAAATGCAACAACAATGTGTTACTTCTGTAAGCTTGCGTCTTGTTGCCATACCGTTCTAATCTCTAGAACGCAGACCAACTTTTGAATGGCCAATGTTTCTGTAACACAAAGCTTGGAGCCAAGACTTTAAAGCAGCTTACATGCCCGGTACAAAAACCATGCAAGAATGCACTAAGCAATGTAACAAAGTTTGTTGTACCAGGGTAACAAAACTTTACTACGTGTGATAAGTTATCGAACAAATAATAATACCTGTAACTCCTGAAGAGTTATGGTACTTTGTTACAGTGAATTTAGCACAAAATTGTCGCATAGTAATATTGAAACAATACTGATGTTGTTCGATGACGGCTTCGTCTAGTGGTTGGAGCATAGGCTGCTCAGCTCACTACACCAGATGGTTGCGGGTTTGATTCTCGTGAGTGGCGAATTTCAGTAATGGCCTTGAATTTGCCCTGATCGTGGTGTAACTGGGATAGCCCCGAATCTTTAGTATGGTACCCATAGTACAAACATTGCTTAGTTTGGTATGGTACGATGAGTATGTGTTGTCTGGCGATTTTTTATTTATATTATGTGGTGGCAAGGCTCCGAGTGGTCGCCGAGTGGTTAAACGCACGCCTCGCAATCAAAGTGTGCAGGTTCATACCCCGGCTCGCACCTCTGGGATTTATGTGCGAATCTCATTTTTCATCCGAGATTATCACTTGCTTTGAAACGGTTAAGGAAAAAATCGTGAAGAAACCTGCACGTCTGAGGGAACTTGACTAGTTCTCTATAGATGTGTGAAGTATGCCAAACCACACCGAGCTAGCGTAATGAACTATGGCCTGAATCCCCCTCGCATTGACGGGAGGCCCGTGCCCAGCAGTGGGACGTTAAAAAGGGCTTTAGTAGTAGTAGTAGGTAAGGCTCCAAAACAATTGCATTCATTATTATAAGCATCATTTGATTCTACCGTGATTTTATATAAATACAATATTAAGTTGAACGATGTCATGTAATACTCAAGTGTCTTTTTCAAAGTGAAGATGTCCCGAATCCTTCTGAACAACATTTCAATGTAGGTAACGGAAGCTGGAGGCCGTATGTACGGTTTCAGGCGATAAGATTAAGGTGACAGGCTCTCCGGACGCGCTATCGTGACGTACGTCCTTCAAATGAAGCTTAGGCATTTAAACATTTGCCTCCGATGTGCATTTGTCTTAAATATTCGCCTTTAGTTGGCATAGCTCAAGCATTACATTTGCTTGAAACAATACGGGGCTAGCGATTACACTTGACTTTTTTGGAAATATTTACACTGAGTACATTTCCAAAATATAAATAGTAATTTAAAAACACAGTGCCATACATAATATAAAATATCTTATATCTATTTCAATAATGTTAATAAGCAAAACGCACCAGCTGCGCAGAGATTTATTGAAATATTATTCTAATGTCAAATACAAATTACCAGGTTTAAATTGTATTATTTTCGTTTTTTATACGAATAATGTGTAATGTTATCGTGTAATGTTTATCTTAAATATTTACAATAACGAAAAATATTATTGCTTTTTACAGTGTTATAGGTTTTTTGTAAACATAATAAACCCATGAATTAGTCTACCAGGGGCCTGATTTTCGCTACATAGTCATCCATCTCTATTCAAGATATGTCGAAAGAAAACGTCAAACTGGCCGTATTTTTTCGTCTTGTTTCGACATATCTCGAATAGAGATGATGTCTATCAAGCTAAAATCACGCCCCTGCTTATTTACATACTGCGTACGCTTCCTGCGTTCCCAGATGGTCGACATCAGTATTATTCATATACATGACATTTATGTGTTCCTCATTTTTCGTATGATAAATGAGCATAACAACATTTTTGTACCTTAAACTATTATTTACATAATCTATGGTCGTACTAAGCATTTGTTCTAATTCTGTTGGTGTGAAAACTAAAATTAACTAAAGTAATGCATTACCTTTAATTAGTTTTATCAAATTGTGTAATACCCATAGATTTTAGGATTAGCGAGCGAATTTTAGATGGATAGATAAATATTTATTGTTCCACCTCTTAATGAAATAATAACAAACTATACATATACCAACTAAGTCTGCCAACCCGCACTGGGCCAGCGTGGTGGACTATGGCCTGAATCCCCCTCGCATTGAGGGGAGGCCCGTGCCCAGCAGTGGGACGTTAAAAGGGGTTTAGTAGTAGTATATATATACGATGAAAAAATTAAGTGTAACAATGGGCGCCCTTATCACTAAAACACTAAATCTACCACCCAACCTATGGATGGAGAGATATCAAAGTACTAGTATTAAAGTATTAGATTATGTCATTATTTATGAATTAAAAAAAAAGCTGAATAATTTTAATAATATACCTAGAACGCAATGATAAGAGCTTTTCATACTCATTTAATAGTTCCAGACGTCCAATTTTATATGATGGGACTAAGCGACTAGCGAGATTACTTTGGGTACAATTTTCTATTACTTATTTCGGAAACGATAAGTTAGATACCTACTACTAGAATATCATTTAAAGAAGGTATGTAGCCATCTCTATTATAAATCAAATTGTGCTCCATAGTATCTGGGACAGCTTCCAATCAAGCTCTACACAGCGTTTGAATAAAATTCCCCGCGATGAAAAGCCTATTTACTGGCCCTTTTAGTTTGTGCTTACTTTCAATCAAGGCGGTGTGTAGCTCTAGTTTGTATCGATAAACGATAACTACGATCTAGGACATTACTCTTAGACTACATTTTGTTCAGTTTTAGGTTTTAGTAGAGGTGTCGTGTTTATTTGAGATTAGAATTTAGTCCTTGTTTTATTTATTTATTTCAAAAATATTTTTTTTTGGCTGTAAATATTTCCTTTTTTGGGGTTGTTATGAGGTGATAATACTTGCATATTGTCAACGATTATTGATACTAAAAAGCGTGAAAAAAAATAAAAAATAATAATTAACGGACTTCAAAAACCTAGGTGCACTAAAAAGCTAAAAATAATCTTATAGGGTATTCATTACATTTGGAGTCGGTGCCAATTCGTGTGTGTACTTGCCTAGTCTGGCGTAGATTGACAAAAAATGACATTCGCACATGAAAATCAGAGTCCTGGGATTTGAACTGGCACCCCTTAGGTTCAAGACGGGCATACCATTAACTAGGCTTCCACTGCTTTTTAATATCCCGTTATTTGCATATTACAACAATGTTTTGTATATTTAATAATCACGTACAAACATTTTGTAGAAATATTTCACCTGTAAAGTGTTATCTCGGGTTCCGTACATTACATTTATCTCCTTCGTAATGTCGAGGTTGAGCCACTGGCTGAAATAAGGGACGCATGGACTCACCCCACGCCCTGCCAAGGGAATATCCAATTTTAAGGTATTTTGATAAGACACTCGTCCACAAATTTATCGAAACTCTATCTACAGGGTGTATCAGATGTGTATTTGAATCGGGTATACAACTGAATGGTATAAAAAATTTATCAAAATTCGACCATGTATGTTCTACCTTTTTTTCGTCGGAAATTTCCATATCTCGAGTTCTATGTAAAATTTACTTGTTGTATTTTGTGTGAATATTGGTTGTCGCTCCTCATAAGTGTAGTTTACACTGCTGAATAGGGTCATGGATGTACCCAAAGGCCGGAACACGATACATAACTGTGACAAATATTCAAAGGTATATGTACCCAAAGTATTATTTCAGACTTCTGATACATCAACCACTTTTAGTATCTTACAGTTTTAAAGAATGCTAAGCTAATTGGATCAAGTTTTCTAGTCATTTGGGGGGGTAACCGTAGCTATAGTGTTAAAGAATAAAAGGGTAACTACGCTTTCCCTTATTACTTGCGTACTTTTTTATTTACTTTTGCTCTCACCAAAAAGTAAGAAAAAAAAACTTGAGAGGTGTCAAGGGACACCCGTACGGAACAAAGTTCCTTTTGAAATAAAAAAAAATTGTACATATACATACACACACACACACACACACACATCGAAATCGCAATAAATGTATATATAAATGTATACAATAAAAATCACACGCACATATTTAAAAGTGTCGTTACAAAATTTTCGTTACAATTTTTCTTCTTAATTTTTTTCCTTTCGCAACGCGCGATAAGGAACTACGTTCCAATAATTACAATGTTATTGCATGGCGGTGTCGAAATAGTCTCTTTCTGACTGAGACAGCGACCCTAGGCGACATAGTCCGTAACATTACTCTTGTCTTGTCTTCGTGCAGTAGGTATGCCAGGGCTTACAGTTAACTAAGAATCGCGGGAGGCCATTGAGATCCCTGCAGGCCATGCGAAGACTGGAAACTTGACTGGACTTATTAACTTGATACTGGGTGCCAAAATTGTGTTTCAGACTTCACTAAATATTAAAAGCACTATTTTACGAAGAAACAACACCAGTCCCTTGTGTGGTGTAAAACTAATGAAGAAACATTTATTCAGTTGTAGCTACGTGAAATTCGTAGAAGTAAGTAATAACCCAACTACAGTATTTAGATTTTTATTAATCCTTAGGGAAATACCAAATGCCGTGATAATTCCACTACACTTATGATTGTTTAATTAACACTGTAATAAGCACGATAATTTAAACAATGTGATTTAAATACAACATCACGCCTGTATTCCCGAATTCGACAAAAATTTAGGAACCTAAATTGGCAAATGAAAATTTAAATTATTAAAAAAAACTCGTCACTTGACAGCATATTGCTATAGAATGCCACTTGCTATGAAACGGTGAAGAAAAACATCGAAAGGAAACCTGCACGTCTATAGAAAAGGCGTGTGAACTTCACCAACCCGCACTGGGCCAGCGTGATAGACTATAGCCCTATAATCTCCCTCGTTTTGAGGGAGAATGTGCCCGGAATAATGGCAATAGGCTTGCCCCCTATTACATTGGGACCAAAAAACATCGCGAAGTGAGAATATAGGCGTGATGATGGTTTTTTTTTGTATTCATTATATGGTGACATTTTTAAACATCCAGCACCTGTGTGCTATCTATTTTAAGCGCCTGTATTTTACACGCACCGACCCGTGACGGAGGCGGAGAGCGGAAAATGGACGCAATGCAGCCTGCACCCCGCTAATCAATCCGATATTGGACTTTAAAGTACTGTTATTAAAGCAGAACACAGTCTGAACAATTACTAATTGGTATATGAGATTGTGGGAAAAAATATAAGGTGAAATACTATATTGGACGCCGCCATAGTAAAGTAATGTGTGCTGATAAAGAGTTAAGTTGACCTATCGAAATAAAGATATCCTTATTTACATTTACAAATATGCAGTAATGTACCAATAATAAAAACAAACAATGGAATAAATTATAAAATGATGAAATAGTTTAATATTTTTTTGCTTATTAGTAAAATTTAAAAAAAAAAACCTGTTGAAGTAGTGAATATGTTCAAAGAGATCATTTAAATGATTATAAAAAAAAATGAAAACAAAACACTGCTTCTCAATCTTGTCCCATGGCCGCTCTAGGGAGTTATTCATTCAGTTTACGACCCGTTTATCGGTTATCACAATGATCAATGACATCTAAATGTGGCTTATATATATTACAGGTGAAGATATCGATGCGCTGTAGATCCTAGCTAACAATAGTGATAGTGGTGGTGGGCTTAGAGCAAAAAAGCTAAGTAAATCCATAGAGGACATTTTTTTTTACTTGCAACACAAATTTTCCGATATATGGTCTATATTATATTCAAATATTAATGCATAATAATTACTAAAGAATAATTTTTAATTCATTTCATTTATTTTTATTTTTTTAATTTTTAATGTATAAAATGTATGTAGGTATAAATGTATAAAAGTTTTAAACATTATACACTTCCATTGGCCATGAATATATTAAATGAAGTCTGTATTATTAAGATTGCATTTCTGTGGTAAAAGCCACACGACCACGCAGCAAACAACACATGATCACATATCGTTGAAAAATGAGCTTTTTCTATGAGATAATATAGTTTGTTTTGGTATTGGCAAAAGAAATGCAGCGGCTTCAAGCTAGCCGTGACTGCTAAGACATTGTCAAAATTAACTCTTCTTCTTGTTTTACGAAATGATAATATTTATTGGAATGAGATGAGGAATGGCTCCACCTGCGTTAAGCGGGTATTTCAGCCAGTGTCAAGTAATTAATAGCAAGGGCAAATTCAATAAATACTTTCTTCTCATTCGTTTCGCTCTTGACAGATCGGTCGTGGTCACGTCGAGGCATCCACGTCGGTGGCAGGGTCGGACACAGCTCTCCGAACGATCTCACTCCATCGCTGTTTGTTAGCAGACTGCCTCGCGCAGTCAGACACAGGGTTGCCCACTGCGGACTTCACTTGGTCAGTTCAGCGCATAGGTGACCTGCCGCGCGATCTGGTTCCATCTACCTTTCCCTGTACTACCAGCCGCTCTATAGAGTCGCCATCTCGTCTAAAGACATGCCCAAAGCCCATGTCAATAAATACACATAAATAAAAATGGATGATGACAATGATAAAGATGGCAGATGAATCTCCAGATCACTACTCGTCAAAATTACTTATAATTACGCTTCGTTTGATGATTACAGTGTTAGCAACAATGATGTATCACATCTAGTACTACCAGTTATATTCTATATTTGTGTTTGCAATTTATCAGAGCAACATGTTGTTAGGTTTTGCTTGCTTTGGCCGGATCAACTACGCGAGTCTGATGACCGGGCGGAAAGTGTCAACATGAATATATGTTATGGAAGAAACGATCGCTTTTGTGTGTACTGCCTGATTATTAGTAATGCTAGACGCCTATTAAACTAACATTGTTTGCTTTACGTCTGATTGGTTGCACAGACATATTTGGGTGAGGTTAAGAAATGGCCTATGTAAAGATTGTTTAATATAGAACACTATGGTACATATGTAATATTTTTCTATCACTTATTGTACCTTTTTTTCATGCGGAAAATGCATTTACGCATCCCCGATCTCTAGGGGAACGAACGGTGTATGTTGGGCTCAGCAACAAGAGTTGCCACTGCCGACTAAAAGTCCCACTCCGCCTTCCAATGACGGGGAGCGCGGGACTGCTCGCGCATTTTCCACAGCCCCCATAGACGCCGCTGCTGCGTCAGACGCGACGGTAGTCAACCGGATTTATTTTTTTGTTTTACCAATTTGTGGTTAAAAATGTATCGATAAAATAACTTATCCAACATTGCATGTTATAATTGTCAATAACGTGAGCTGTGGCGGACTTCCTCGTCAGTTCAGTAGTGGGTTATCTGCTATGGTCGAACGATCGGGGAGAATGCGATGATCCTTTTGTGCCTCTTGCATAATATATATACTATCAACTGGATAGAGGCTTCAAAATAGTTGAAAACTCATTAGAGTTATTCAAGGAATGCGTCCACATGTTCGCATCGTAAGTATCGGACGCATCGCATCGAACGGATTGTAGTATTCTTTATATAGGAAGTGGTAGCCTCGCGGGTAAGAACGTCCGCCTAGAACGTAAGGGGTGCAAGTTCAAATCCAGGGCCCGCACCTCTGAGATAATTTTCATGTGCGAATGTCATTTTCAACAATGATTACCACTTGCTGATCTATAGAAAGGCGTGTGAAGTTCACCAACCCGCACTAGACCAGCGTGGTGGAAAATGGCCCAAATCTCCTTCGTATTCAGGGGGAATGTGCCCGGTATAATGGCAATAGGCTCACCCCTATTACATTGGGACCAAAATACATCAGCGAAGAGTGGGCGCACTACAGTGCACCTCTGCCTACCCCTTCGGGGAATACAGGCGTGATGATGTATTATTAAGTCATACAAGTGCGTCCTCTGATCTGTATCATACGGATCGTACTTATACTTTCTATATTATCCTATATATACTCCATTCTATTCCATTATAACGTTCACATTCAGAACTTTGACGCTTGATCAATTCAATCTTTATTTATATTGCAACAGAGCACGTTTTCAATTAAAGTCAAGTGAATTCGCTCGGTTCAGTAGGAGAAGAGCGTTAAAACCGCTATTGCTTATTGCCAAAGTTAAATTTGTCTTAGAAAATTGATTGAAACGAGATATTAAATTGTTAAGTGTTTCACGAGATCACTCGAACACAATAAATTCTGATAACGATAAACGCTTTGTTCAATTTATCAAGGATTAATTCCAGAAAACACAGGGGCGTTAAAACACGCACATCAATTTCTTGCCAATACCAAAAAGAACTCTCTGACGATATACATGAAGATTGAATTTCTATGGAAAAAAAACCCGTACCTAAACTGTGAAAGCACCGAGCATGACTCTAACCAAAAGATAAACTAGATAGAGAGGCGAACTTAACTTGCCGTTGGTGTACAGGTGTCCCCATACAAAGTAACTACAAAATAAGTTTGTAATCGCAATAAAACATTTTCTAACAATAAATTTAATAATAGCCAGGGTTGTCCACCAGCAACTTGCCCTTAAATATCGCCTTGTGACATCCGAGGTACCGTACTACAGGTATGAGCCACAACCAGTTCTCAAAGAGGGTCATATCACATTGTATTGGGACCGGTCTATCATCACAGACAGGACTATTGTAGCCAATAAGCCTGATATTGTGCTGATAGATCGCCAAGAGCGCCGTGCAATGATTATCGATATCACTGTCCCCCATGACGAGAATCTCGTGAAAGCAGAAAAAGATCAAGAAAGCAAGTATCTTGATCTGGCTCACGAGGTTGTCGACATGTGGGACATTGATGCGGCAATCATTGTACCAATAGTCGTTTCCGCCCATGGCTTATTAGCCAAGAGCCTCGACAAACACCTAAAGAGGCTCGCGTTAGGCAGCTGGATCAAGGGACAGATTCAGAAGGCAGTACTTCTGGAGACGGCGCGCATTGTGAGGAAGTTCCTCTCTCTGGAGCCCTAACCACTGGTAACTAGGACCCTGTTTCAGATGTGGGGAACTGTTTTTTATATTTTTAAATGTATTTTTTATATATATATTTAAAAATGTAATTTATGAGAAAGATAAGAAATAAAGGAGATAATTTACAGATTTTGGATTTTTGACGTCTCAGTGTGTGTTGGGTATAACGTTATTAATATCCGCGCCTGTAGTAAAAATAGGATGAAATAAATGCAAAGCGTGGGTGGACCGACGACATACGCAAAGCGGTGACTGTGATTGGAGAAGAAGAGCCGAAGATCGGGCTCAGTGGCACATCTTCAGAGAGGCCTACGTCCAGCAGTGGAGTGACACCGGCTGATGATGATGATGAAATGCAAAGCATATGTAGAGATGTTGTATTGTAGAAGGTACCTACCGTCGACATTTACCTACTAACATTATTTAGGGCTCAATGCCAAATAGACTTTTTATTTTATCCCGTAAACTGCCTTTAGCTGTATTATTTTGATATAACTTAGATCTTATAGTATTAAAACTGTTATTAGCGTTAGCTTTCATTTTTTATAAAACACTGTGACCCTTAGAAAATGTTATAAAATGTATGCTTGAGATGGGTCCTTTTTATTTTCCTATAATGCCCTGAACACACTGAGGCGAGCGAATACACTTGACTCTTAAAAAATACTCTGTTATTTATAAATACGACAAAGGTCACGCGACTAAATTCGCTCTCGTCAAGGAAGGCATTTCTTTGTAATATGTGCTTCTTTTATTATTTACAAGCTTGTTCACGCGACTTCGTCCGCGCAGACTTTGATTATTCAATATCGTTATAAATAATAGCCTATATGTTATTCTGATGTGTAAACAATAATACTGTACAGTTTCATTGAAATAAAACTATTTCACGGATTTTATCGCGTTTATTTACTATTTTATTTTCCCGACGTTTCGGCTGCTTTACAGCAACCATGGTCACGGGGGGACTGAGGTGTTAGACGTCCTGATATCATAGTTAATAACTGGGTACCCTCATATTTAGTTGTTGTTTGCGGTCCGATCCACGCAGAACAGTTTCATCAAAATCCGTTCAGTAGTTTTTGCGTGAAAGAGTAACAAACATCTATCCATCATCCATCCATCCACACAAACTTTCACATTTATAATATACGTCGTTATACGTATAATATATTCTGATTACAGTCAATTTTCATATTAGCCAAAAAATTGCCCGCTCACGTGTTGATTTCCCAGTGTTTTGTATTTTTGTGGCGCTACCATAACCGACTTCTTTTTTTTTACGAAACGAATGAAATCATGTTATTTAATGGAATAAGATGAGGAATGGTTCCACCTGCGGTTAGCGGGTATTTCAGCCAGTGTCAAGTAATGAATAGCAAGGGGAAATTCTATAAATACACAGTATAAATAAAAATGGATGATGACAGTGATAAAGATGGCGGATGAATCCAAGACCAACTGTATTGACTTATCCTATACAAAAATCTCATTCTTCAACCCAATGACATAGACAGTTCAAGTTAAATTAGACGCGTGCTCGCGTGGTTTTTACCAAAGAAATTTAATCTTTATGTATATTAAAACAGAGTTTGTTTTGGTGTAAGCAAAAATTCGACGCGCATGTTTTGACGCCCCAGTCTTTAAGTATACTTCTAGCATAGTAGTCTGCCTAGTATAGTAGTCTTCTAGTATTTAAGTATACAACATTTTATAATATTATTGGCTTTAATCATAATTTCGTTCGTTTATGTAAGTATTTTACCATAGTATTTTTCTTATTCTTTTTTTCTCGACTCCTTTTCTCTGTTTGCATTCGCAACTTTTTTTTATTTCTTGCACCCACTTTGTTTCATTTTTTTCTCTCTCTCTACATTACTCTAAGGTTGGCTGGTAGAAAATGCCTGAGGCATTAAGCTTACCTTGTACATTTTTTACTTCTGTATAATTGTGCAAAATAATTGTGTGTCAAGGGCTTAACCATTTCCCTTGTATATTCGGTGTCGGTAGAGCTGCGCGTTGTTCGCCTCATTTATTTGACAGCGCTGTCGAATTGAAACGCGACGAAAGGGACACAAAATTGTTCTGTTTCCTCGACGATTTTCAATAAAAAAGGAAAATTCTTATTTCCGCATTGTAACCTTTCTGATACCAATCTATCCGAGACTAATATTTTATCTAATCTATGGACTTGACTTAAAGACTAGCTTCTACCTGCGACTTCGTCTGCGCAGACTACGATTATTCGATATCGTTATAAAATATAGCCAATATTTTATTCTGACGTATAAACAATAATACTGTAAAGTTTCATCAAAATCCATTCAGTTGTTTTTGCGTGAAAGAGTAACAAATATACATCCATCCTCAAAAACTTCCACATTTATAATATTAGTAGGAAGGATAGGATAATGTCGCCTATCTTTTTAATGTTCGCATCCCAACATTCATGTGGAAATTATCCGCCATCTTTATCACTGTCATAACCATATTTTATTGTGTATTCATTGAATTTGTCATCGCTATTAATTACTTGACATGGGCGTAAATACCCGCAATTGGAGGTGCAAGCATCGCTCATCTTATTCCATTAAAATCTAATTAATTTCATAAAAAGAGAAGAAAATTAAGATCATATTACATACCTACATATTAAAAGTCATATAATGTTTTATGTTTCCTGAAAATAACACTCATAACGCGTCCGGGCGGAGGCTATCTGATAAACGTTAAAACGGTCTCTAAACGCTTAGCTCTGTGTAACAGCTACATTGTCCATTACATTTAATGTTACTTTTTTGGCAGAGGATTGTCCATTGTCGTTTAACTGAAGAGTTTTCCCCTGGGATGGGTATCACAAGATGTTCTCACTTCTAGTTTTAGTAAAATAAAATGGTTTATACAGAAATAATATGCGCTTAAAATGATACATTCTTCCTTACTAGTGCTTTAATTCCTCTACATCCAAAGGTTGCCTGGTAGAGATCACTTTTAGTGGTAAGGCCGCCCATTGTTGCACTTAATTATTATCATTATTTTATCGTATATAAATAGTTTGTCTATAGCAGTGGTAGCCGAGTGGTCGAACGCACGCCTTCCAATCGATGGGTACAGGTTCGAACGCGGCTCGCACCTCTGGGATTTATGTGCGCATCTCATTTTCATCCGAGATTATCACTTGCTATGAAACGGTGAAGAAAAACACTGTGACTGGTTTTCTATAGATGTGTGAAGTCTGCCAACCCACACTGGGCCAGCTATGGCCTGAATCCCCCTCGCATTGAAGGGAGGCCGGTGCCCAGCAGTGGGGCGTTAAAAGGGCTGTAGTAGTAGTAGTAGGCTAGATATACCTGGTAAAGCCTGGGCACATCGGGCGTTAAGACGCCCGCTGCAAAATATCTGTTGATATCAAAACGAGCTCTGTATCGATATATATAAAGATTGAATTCCTGTGGTAAAAGGCACGCGACTGGGTTGCAAAATTCACTCGCACTGCCAATGACATTTCGTTAAAGAATGAGCTCTTTTTGTGATCCAATAAAGTTCTTAATAATAACAAGCTAGAATATTATGTATGAAAGTTCACAAATCTATGACTAAATTATGTGAAAGCACTAATATATTGTTATCTTACTCTTACATTACGACCATGAGGGAGACAACATTACACAAGTGACTAGAACGTTGTAGAAGTGGGTTTCGATTCGACAATAAACTCAAAAACAACTTCTTTGAATACAAGGTAACTTCAAAGCTGGATTAGCTTTCAGAGTTTCACTTATAAAAATGCACTATACTTATCCACGATCTCTATATAATGTAAAATTAGTAATTACATACGAGTACATACAGCTATGGATACTTTTAAAATATTGTTTACGTACATACGAGAGACAACATCACGAATGTCGTAAAACGCGAGAGCGCTTATTATAAAAGTCTCTACCATGGTAGAGTTGCAATTTAGCTGATAACGCCGTTGTTTGCTAATTTACTAAGTAACTAATAATCATTATTAAGCTTGGTGTATGGTGGATAAAAGGAAGCATACTCTACAAAAGGGATTCCAAAACTATTTTGGGCAAGAGCCCCTCTTCCAAAATGAACGAATACCTCAGACTCCCTTAGCCAAATAACTTTAAAAATCTTATCTCTAGTATTAATTATCTTATTTCGTAGTAGCTAAAACAAATTAATTACGAATTTAAACACTTTGCGGTTGGTTATGTGACCAACCGCAAATTGATTGATATCAACCCCTCTGTAAATCCCTACATTGTACTAGCAGTCACATAGAGTAATTTTGTTACTCGAAAATTAACAGATACGTATGTATTTACACGAAAATATGTTTTTAAACAGTGAAACAAGACAATTTGGTCTAGTTAGGTCAGCGGAGATACATTTCCGATTGCCTGGTACCTACGCAGCGGGCTATTTCCGGGTAGCTCACCCACATAGACACGACCGTACGTAATACAGTTAACCTGAAATAGAATTTAGTTCTTATCCCCTATGCCAAAAGACTATTTTAGGAGACAGCCTACTGCCGTGATTTTGTCATCATCGGGTTCCAAATATGAAACCTAAAAGGGTATAAAATGTTAAAGCTACGTTTCACAGCGAAATGATTACGTAATTCTATTGCAAAAGAGTTTCAATCGCCTTCTGTCAAAATGTATTGAAAATCCGCCATTTTGTTTGGTTTCTAACGAAAATTGGTATAGTAGTGTGGGTTACACAATCGCCTAGCGGATCGTACAATCATGTTTTGTGCCGATAATCTTGTTGTGGCGGCGGACACAGACTTGGCCTGTATTATAAAAGCTGTCTCGTATGAACAGCGGGATGAAGAGTGTTGCCATAAATCATTTATCTAAGTACATACTTGATACAACTTAAATGTTCAAGTGAACAAGATATAAGCTATTGTGGATAAAGTCGGTCTACAGTATTATTCCAAAATTGATATATATTTCCAGAAGCAGTGGTAGCCTCGTGGGCAAGAACGCCCGCCTTAAACGTAAGGGGTGTAAGTCAAATCCCGGGCCCCGCACGTCTGAGATAATTTTCATGTGCTCATGTCATTTTCAACAATGATTCCCACTGAAGGTGAACGGTGAAGGAAAACATCGTGAGGAAACCTGCACGTCTATAGAAAGGCGTGTAAAGTTCACCAACCCGCACTGGGCCAGCGTGGTGGACTATGGCCCAAATCTCCCTCGTATTGAGGGAGAATGTGCCCGGTATAATGGCAATAGGCTCGCCCCCTATTACATTGGGACCAAAATACATCGGCGAAGTGTGGGCGCACTACAGTGCACCTCTGCCTACCCCTTCGGGGAATACAGGCGTGATGATGTTTTAGTATATATATTTTCAACTGCAAGCAGTATTACGCTTTGGGAATAGGGTTCAAGGTCCGCGACGCAAAATTTTTACCAATACCAAAATGAACTCTCTGTCAATATACATAAAATTTATATTTTGTGTGGTAACAGCCACGTGACTTCGCTGCAAAATTCGTTCGCACTGACACTGACGCTTCATTGAAGAATGAGCTTTATGTATAAGTTTATATAGTTCGTTTTGTTTTTGGTATTGGTATTATCACTTGTTGAACGGCGCAGGTGAACATCATGCAGAAACCCGCACGTCTTTAGAAAGACAGGCGATTATTTTTTTTGGACTATGGCCTGAATCCCCCTCGCATTGAAGGGAGGCCCGTGCCCAACAATGGAACGATAAAAAGGGCTGTAATAGTAATACTAGCTATAGGAAGGCAAACGAGCAGACGTTTCACCTGATGGTAAGTGATCAGCGCCGCCTATGGACACCCGCAACACCAGGGGCATCGCAAGTGCATTGCCGTTCTTTAAGGAAGGAGTATGCTCGTCTCTTAAAGGTAATTTTGTCGTATCGGTCCGGGAATACCGCTGCAGGATGTTCATTCCACACTTTGGTGGAGTGAGGAAGAAAATTCCTGGTAAATCGCACTGTACTGGAACGCCATTCATCCAGATGCTGAGGATGGTAATGCAGTCTGTGGCGAGCCGTGCGATGGTGGAATTCAGCGGCAGTAAAACTCGTGCTCAATATTGCTCGCCGTGCCAAGCTCAAAAACATAGGCGAAGTGAGAGTGTACTGCAGTCCACCTTTGTCTAACCTTTAAGGGCATAAACTTGTATCATATTATACTCATAATATCGAGGGCAATAGTAATACTAGTTATAGGAAGGCAAATTGACTCAAGCGCCATTATGGTAACTTTGCACGAAACCCAGCTCAAAAGACGGAGAAAAATCTGCTGATTTCAACGATATATATATGGTGTATCAGAAGTCTGAAATAATACTTTAGGTACATATACGGTATCTCATATGTGGATGCTTAGTGAAGACAGTTCACAACTAACTATCATAGTTTCTGAGTTAGACCTTTGAATATTTGTCACAGTTATCGTGGTACATACATAACCCTATTCAGCAGTGTAAAGTACACATATGAAGAGCGTCTACCAATATTCACAAAACAGAACATGAAAATTTTACATACGATTCGAGATATTACGAGTTATAGATATTGACGACGAAAAAAAGTTGGAAGAACATGGTCGAATTTCGTCATTTTTTTTATACCATTCAGTTGTATAACCGTTACTGATGCCAACGTCAAAGTATTATTTCGGACTTCTGGAACATTCTGTATAACTCAATATCGCCCAACATGTCGCTTGAGTCACTTCGCCTTAGGTATACCCGTCACTGTTTGTTTTCGTATGTTTATAAGAAATCGACTGAGAAACAGCAATATTGAGAAAACAATATAGGAATCATCTGTCTCAAGCGTCTGAAATTGCCACAAGTCTTAAAACGGGCGGTATACTCGGAACGGGGGTTTTATACCCAATACCTAAGAGCAGTTTAAAACTGAAGCGCAGTGTAATTCGGCACTAAGATCCCTTCGACCGGCACTTAGAGGGTCAAAAGGGTGTTTGTTTTGCAATAATTCGCGCTGAGAAATGTTTTCCAGCACGCAAGGGTTTGCAGAGACAATACTCAAAGTTTTCTGTGAAAATTAAAGGTTATATTTCGGGTAAATACGACGAAAGAAAACGTTAAGGATTTTGTATTTGTATTATACGACGCATTGAGGAGGAAAATGTGAGACGTCGCGGGGAAATTCAAATGCTTGCTGGAATTTGTTAAGAATTAAGTGCGAAAAGTAATATTCACGTCAGCAATTACTTATCAACACTAAAGTAAAAAAAACCGGCCAAGTGCGAGTCGGACTCGCACACAAAGGGTTCCGTACCATTATCTATAAAAACGGCAAAAAAATCACGTTTGTTGTATGGGAGCCCCCTTAAATATTTATTTTATTCTGTATATTAGTATTTGTTGTTAATAGCTGCAACAGAAATACATCATCTGTGAAAATTTCAACTCTCTAGCTATCACGGTTCATGAGATACAGCCTGGTGACAGACGGACGGACGGACAGACGGACGGACAGCGAAGTCTTAGTAATAGGAACCGTGATAGTTAGAGAGTTGAAAGTTTCACAGATGATGTATATATGTGGCCGCTATAACTACAAATACTAAAAATCTGAATAAAATAAATATTCAACAGGGCTCCCATACAAAAAAACTTGATTTTTTTGCCGTTTTTATAGATAATGGTACGGAACCCTTCGTGCGCGAGTCCGTCTCGCACTTGGCCGTTTTTTATATTTCAATTCGATTTTACAGTACAAATGCGTTCTACAAAATCACTGTGAATGGATAGTAACATTTAGTAAAAATATAGCATATATTGTTTTACCTAAAAAAATATAGTGAACAACATCTTAAAAAAGTTTGTACTATAATTCTTTAAAAAAGTTGGGATCTTCAAAAAGTTTTGGTGGGCGGAGCTTACGTGCGCATGCGTGGTGACTGCACTGAAGAAATGCTTGCCTCCGATGCTGTCGGCAGCAGCAGCGGATGGCGAAGACTATCAGTTCTCGCGGTACCTCTGTGGCATGCGGACGCGAACCGTATGCACCCTCGCATAACTATAACATCGTAGTGCGACCAGAACTTTTTACCTTATAAAGACACTTCAAGATAAAGTTGCCAAACTTTCCAAGTCACAAAAAGTTTGCAAAAGTAAGAAAAAAGTTGTTTGTTGAATGAAAATTCGACTATTTTATTAGGAACATAATTAGTCTTTTTTTTACAATATTTCAAAATAATTATTCAGATTTATTTATACATAAATATCTACTTAATCTACTCTAAAATGAAATTTTAATTTAAAAAAAAAAACAAATATAAAATTTAATAATTTCGCAAAACCGTGTTATACAGTAAGTACCTTTTATTAATTAGATGAGAACCTTTTTTTTGTTTTTAAACCGACTTCAAAAAAAGGAGGAAGCTCTATCATAATTATTACGATATTAATCAGTAATGAGTTAATTAGAAATTACTTTAAACATTTTAAAGAACGATACATTATAACGAAGTAAAGCTACTCGTCATGGGTTTTCAAAATTAAATATTATACTTTTGGCACTTACTATACTTTTTTTTTTAAATGGGACTAAGCCCGCCACACATTCCCACCATTGTTACTCCTGTAAGCCAGGATCGACAGCGGTGTCCATTGAAAACACCGAGGTTTGACCCTCGGCGAGTCCCGGGGAAAAGCTAAATTGTCTTGGAACCCGCACGAATTTAATCGAAAAAGGTGTAGGAGGAGTTGGAAGAAAAATGTATCCACTTCCCTCCATTGCAAAGCGGGAGACAAAAAAAAAACTGTAATTACTATACTTTGACAAAGTTTTCTTTTATTAATTTACAGCTCCTTGTAATACCAATGTTAATGGATTACAATGTACCTACTGTAAATATATTATACGGGCTGTATTTATGAACAGTATGCATTTATGTTTTAATAAACTTTAGTTAATGTTTTGGCCAATTTACATAATAATGAAGAAAATATAAAAGCATCGACAAGTCCATCAAAAAAGCGCGGCCGTACCATCCTTTCTCGAGGCAGTTCAGGCCATATTTTACCACCAATAACTTCGTTGTGGATATATTGTATTATTTACCAATTACTACTGTACTATTAAAAAAAAAAAAAATCTACTTAGCATTATAGGTCGCCAGTTAAGTCACTGAATTTATATTTTCCTCCTTTTCATATCTAAATAAAAGTAGTTATGTAGAGTTGGCAGTTTAATTAACGTAAACGTATTTTTTTTATATTTTACCTTAACGTAATTTAACGTGTTTATGTATATAAAAACTGGTCAAGTGTAAGTTAGCATCGCGCACTGATAGCTCCGTATAAACTTGTTGGTCTGTGTGTATATAACTCGGCCATAACGGGAACCGAGTATGGAAGAGTGTTGAACAAAATCAACATTTTCTTTTAAAATTATTTTAACATGATACTTTCACTCGTTTCTAAGAAAAAAAAGTCTTTCCAGACAGACAAACAGACAAAACCAGACAAATAGAATTCACTTGAGCAGTGGTAGCCGAGTGAGCAGTGGTAGCCGAGTGATTTAGGTGCGAATCTCATTTTCATCCGAGATTATCACTTGCTATGAAGGGAAACATCGTGAGGAAACCTGCACGTCTGAGGGAACATGATTAGTTCTCGATAGATGTGTGAAGTCTGCCAACCCGCACCGGGCCAGCGTGGTGGACTATGGCCTGAAACCCCTCGTATTGAAGGGAGGCCCGTGCCCAGCAGTGTGACGTTAAAAAAACCTAAAACAGCTTAGCAAGATTTCCCATCAAAATTAATATTTTTGAAAATTCAAAATTAATATTGTGACCCCGATAATGTCACTTTAGAGGTTCCGTATGCCAAAACGTGTATTATGACGTCAATTGTCATACGCCAGGTGTGACATAACCATAATGGCGGATCGATTGATAATACATACATACATACATACATATACTCACGCCTGTATCCCATGGGGGTAGGCAGAGACTACCGTTTGCCACACGCTACGATCCCGACAAACCTCTTTCGCTTCATCCACAGTCATACATCTTTTCATGCACTTCAGTCGGTTTAGGGTGCTACGGACTTGACCTTTCTGGAAGATACCGTTAATCTGGTCGTGAAAGGTACTCCTCGGGCGCCCTCTTCCGACATTTCCACTCACGTTTGCCTGGTATATTTCTCTCGTCAGTCAACTTTCATTCATCCTCTCTACATGGCCAAACCACCTCAACATACTTTTCTCAATCTTAGTCACCACGTCATCCCTCAGCTTACATTCATCTCGTATCTTGCTATTCCTCAACCGGTCAGCAATGGTGACACCACACATACTCCGTAAGGAACGCATTTCCACCGCATTCACGATTGATAACAGGTAAAGCAATATAGGCATATAAAGCCAAATGGGCGCTATTACTCAAAAACTGTGATATCTAAGTAAAAAATACCTTTACCATCTACGTGTAAACTACCGTATGTGCACCTAAAATATTATTTCGAACTTCTGATAGTTATCTTCTCCTGTAGTTGACTGATACACCCTATAAGTAAATTTAAGTTCAGTTTTGTGAATATTAATAATCGCTCCTCGTACATGTAGCGACTATTGACTATAACGCTATACTTGTTACAAACAAGGTCTGTAACTTAAAACCGGCCAAGTGGGAGTCAGACTCGCGCACGGAGGGTTCCGTACCATTATCTATAAACACGACAAAAAAATCACGTCTGTTGTATGGGAGCCCCCTTAACTATTCATTGTATTTTTTTTTTTAGTATTTGTTGTTAAAGCGGCAACAGAAATACATCATCTGTGAAAATTTCAACTCTCTAGCTATCACGGTTCATGAGATACAGCCTGGTGACAGACGGACGGACGGACTGACAGACGGACAGCGAAGTCTCAGTAATAGGGTTCCCGTTTTACCCTTTGGGTATGGAACCCTAAAAACTATGATAGTTATCGAAAGTATATCTTTACTATGTATCTACATATGACCGTATACGCCTAAGATATTATTTCGGACTTTTGATTTATAAGGATAACATTTATCCTGATCAGAAATTACAATATGTGTGAAAACCCTGGACAATTATACCTAATCTTACAGGATAAATTTATATAGGTAATTAAACATTTAAGCAGTGGTAGCCGAGTGGTCGAACGCACGCTTTGCAATCAAAGTGCGCAGGTTCTATCCCCGGCTCGCACCTCTGGGTTCCATGTGCGAATCTCATTTTCATCTGAGATTATCACTTGCTAAGAAACGGTGACGGAAAACATCGTGAGGAAACCTGTGTGCCCGGTATAATGGCAATAGGCTCGCCCCCTATTACATTGGGACCAAAATACATCGGCGAAGTGTGGGCGCACTGCAGTGCACCTCTGCCTACCCCTTCGGGGAATACAGGCGTGATGATGTATATGATGATGTATATATATATATATATATAAAACACAAAACAGGAAAATGTTTAATATATATGTATATATATTAAACATTTTCCGTGTTAATTATAATTAAAATAATTGGGTACCAAGCAGCTTGTAGATAAGTAAAAAATAATAATGTACGGTTCAAATTGAGAACTGTCTCCATATTTGAAGTAAGATAAATTGATTTTTGTTTTAATTATTTAGATTGAAATAATGAATTTTATTTATAAATCATCGTCAACATCATCACGCCTGTATTCCCCGAAGGGGTAGGCAGAGGTGCACTGTAGTGCGCCCACACTTCGCCGATGAATTTTGGTCCCAATGTAATAGGGGGCGAGCCTATTGCCATTATACCGGGCACATTTCCCCTCAATACGAGGGAGATTTGGGTCATAGTCTACCACGCTGGCCCAGTGTGGGTTGGTTAAATTTACACGCCTTTCTATAGACGTGCAGGTTTCCTCACGATGTTTTCCTTCACCGTTCAGCAAGTGGTAATCATTGTTGAAAATTACATTCGCACATGAGAATTATTTCAGAGGTGCGGGCCCGGGATTTGAACTTGCACCCCTTACGTTCAAGGCGGGCGTTCTTTACGAGTAATTAAGTATTTTTCAGGACTCATATTCCAATAAGTTCCCGCTTATGAATGAAAGTTGTCTTTCAACGTAAATTCTCTATACACTGAACTAGTTACAGTCGGTATATATAATACTCAGTGGAAACTTCGTTAGCGCGATGCATGCTTCATTAGTTCGCTCGGTGGCCGCAGGGAGGTGGCGGCGCTGTAATGCAATAAAACACCGCTGCGCTGATCTGATAAAGGACAAAGTTACATGAAAATAAATAATGCTTTGCCAATAGCCTAGTGCCAAAAAGGCTGCCCCCCAACTAAGAGGTATGGATTCCGACCCACACTGGACGACTTTAGTCTACTCCTAGTAATAGCATTTAGCGTAGTTGGTTATTGGTTGGTTGGTTATACGCGCTAATGGGTTATTTCATAAGCTCACATGACTAGTAATTTTGATCAAAATATATACACCATCACCATCATGCTCGTAGTCCCCGAAGAGGTAGGCAGAGGTGCACTGGTTCAGCGATGGATTTTGGTTCCAATGTAATAGGGGGTGAATCTATTGCCATTATACTGGGCACATTCCCCTTAAATACAAAGGAGATTTGGGCCATAATTCACTACGCTGGCCCAGTGTAGGTTGGTGAACACAACTCTTTAGAGACTCGAATCATGTTATATCATACAAATTATGTAAAAATGAAATTTAAAAAAAACCTGTCTGTCTGTTTGATGTGAACTCCCAAACGGCTGGACTACATAATTGTTGAATTTGATGTGACTTTCACTGGCAAATTGCTGATATTACAAGGAGTAACTTAAGCTACTTATTCCTTGTGATATCAGCTATCTGCAAAAAATAATAGTAGTAGATAGTTCTCGATAGATGTGTGAAGTCTGCCAACCCGCACCGGGCTAACGTGGTGGACTGTGGCCTGCATCCCCCTCACATTGAGGGGAGGCCCGTGCCAAGCAGTGGGACGTTAAAAAGGCTGTAGTAGTAGTAGTAGTCTTAGTATAATTATCAATGAATTTAGACGCTCTTATCGTAGACACATATTCATCCAATTCAATTTAAACCTTGTATCATATTTCGTATTGGTTGCTTCTGCGTAATTATTGCCTATAGATCATTTTTGACAGGCTCATCAGAAGTTGTCAATTACCAAGCAGAAAGTAATATTACTTTCTGAAGATGTGTGTACAAAATTATATTGGATAAGGAACATATAATAACAAAATATTGAGTTCTAATGAGATAACTTTTGGAGATATACCTAAGGGCTTAAATCGACGTATTTATCAAAAAAAAAATACTTTGGAAAATCATATATCCTGGGGAAGACAAAATCACTATTTTATGAACACGTATTAAAAGTACAAATAACTTTTCAGAGTAGACTTTTTTGAAATAAAAATAATTATTAAATTCAAATATTTACGACCAAAATATTTTAGTAGTCACCATGCCCATTTTTTCCTCAAAAACACAACGTTGTCCTCTTTTGGATACAATAATAAGGTATTAATACTTTGAATTATCATAAATCGAAGATTTACAGATTTTTAAAAATAGCATTTTGAGTTTATATGATTTGTTATTAAAAATCTGTCAAAAGTAGTGGCAGTATCCGCCCCCAGGGCGATATTGATTGTGTAACTCTAAGGTGAGATCTCACACAATACGTGTCAGTCCCCCTTTCAATATGATTATGGACTTACCGTTTAATGTCTAGTTGTTTTCATATTTTAATGAACCCGCTTTCGGGGCTGATGCGGTAAGCTGCCTGCTTCGCACATCACGTGAAATTTCACAGCGTTTTTTCGTATCACGTAAGCAAAACACGTATTCACGTTTTTATTCATGTGTCTTGCATTTTATAAAGCAACTACTTATATATTCCGTACTCTTGGTGTTACTTTGGTTATTATAATCGTACGCAAGTTTCACGATATCCCGTAAATGGAATCGTCTTAGTTTTTTTTCGCTCCCTCACGTGATACGATTTACGGTTTATGCCGTGCGCCTACTGGGACTAGCGAACTAGCTTGTTCCTTTAAAAATGTACTCTATGTGAATATATATAAAGATTGTAGTATCCGGTAGTAGCATATAAGAAAAAACCGGCCAAGTGCGAGTCGGACTCGCGCACGAAGGGTTCCGTACCATTATCTATAAAAATGGCAAAAAAATCACGTTTGGTGTATGGAAGCCCCCTTAAATAATTATTTTATTTTGTTTTTTAGTATTTGTTGTTATAGCGGCAACAGAAATACATCATCTGCGAAAATTTCAACTCTCTAACTATCACGGTTCATGAGATACAGCCTGGTGACAGACAGACGGACGGACGGACGGATGGCGAAGTCTCAGTAATAGGGTTCCCGTTTTACCCTTTGGGTCCGGAACCCTAAAAATGGGACCTTAACTTACTTCTTCTTTCATTTTTTTACGAAATGATGATATTCAATGGAATAAGATGAGGAATGGCTCCATCTGCGTTTAGCGGGTATTTCAGCCAGTGTCATGTAATTAATAGCAAGGGAAAATTCAATAAATACACATTATAAATAAAAATGGGTGATGACAGTGATAAAGATGGCGGATGAAGTCGATTTTTTATTAAAACAATTTGTAAGTAGGCCTATAAAAATGATTTGACTTTGACATTGTCTGTTAAAAGCCACGTGATATAAGCGTGAAAATTTGCTCCCATGGTTGATGACATGTCGTTGTAAAATGGGCTTTCTCTGTGGGTTAATATGATTCATTTTGGTATTGGCAAAAAAAGTCGTGCGTGTTTTGAGGTTTCTGTGGGCGCAGGGCTTTACATTTCTCGTTTTATTTCATAGCTTTTGCTGTTTGAGTAAGATCACGATTGTGGCTGATGTGTTCGAGTGATGGAACGAATCTGATTTTATTGCGATGCCCTTTTTTATTGATACTTTTAATATCTTCCATTATTTTTAAGGTTTTTAGTGAATCCTCCACGATTCTTTCTTTTATGAGTACTATTTTAATAACATATTGTGTTTAACTGCCGAGCAAACGATTTTCTTTGACTTATCTAAAGGAAATCGGTAATACAATATTCTTATGTTTGTATGTTTGTTACTACGCTTTCACGCAAAAAATTTGCCACTTGAAATTGAACGCGCAATCGCCCGCTGCAGTCTGCCGAGCAGTCTACGATTAAACCACTAGACCAAACCGTTGTTATATCGACATAGTGCTCTTACACACGAGCGGCATGTTACCAACCGCATAGGCAACTGCAGCCGTCGACATCTCAACTATAGAGATCAGCGGCAGCCGTCGGCGGCTCTTATAAATTAAGTAAGAGTAAGAGTCAGTTGCAAAATGGATTATATAGTAAGAGTCAGTTGCAAAATGGATTCCGAAGAAGAAACACTGTTATTATTTTTACTTCATCGGCGCCGACAGAAACATCCTTGCTCTGTTTTTTATTATTTTATTACTGTACTCTTTCAAATTATAATTCAAAATACACGTATTTTTCTTTACTGCCACAATCAGCAATTCAATATCAATTTCGTCACTGGAACTCATTTTACAAATTTGCAACGTAATTTGCAACGCACTCTTAAACTATTTGCAGTCGAGTGACAAAATGGCGGGCGCAGCACGTTACAACTGCAGCCGTCGACTCGTCGACGGCTGCAGTTGCCTATGCCGTTGGTAACGTGCCGCTCGTGTGTAATAGCATTTATCAGTCGAACTAATAAATGGCACATTAAATCAAGCTTTTATAAACATCATTAGTACAAAATTTTTATAACGTATAGTTTTATAGAGAACAAGGTTTGTATTTGAAATACCTTGGAGACGACCCAAATAAAACCTAGACTTAAACAAATTGCGAGAAGGGCATATCAAAAATGTATTACGGCTGGAATCAAACCACCAAGTACTACAGCGGCCTACTTTGCAACTACTGTACTTAGTCAAATATCGACATCCTGAATTTTGTTTAATTGAATTATTATCTTCTAAGACAAAGTTAGCTATTAAACAAGGTATAAGTCAAGTTTTAAATCAGTTTATTTTGAGATCTGTTCATCGCTTAAGTGGTATTTGTTTTCATTTAAAGCTATCTCGAGTAATTTAAATTAATTATAGCTAGCGTAGCGTAAATTCGTGAAGGTTAATTTTGTCTTTGTTTTTATACCTGCTTGGATAATATTTTTCGAAGGGATTTCGTGAAGGGTCCGGTAAAGGATGGGGTTCTCATGTTAAAGGAGGCTCAGTGGCCTTATTAGTTCGTTTCGCTCTTGTGTGATCGGTGATGTGAAAAATTTGCCGTTGGTCAACCGTGGTGTATTATTATTATAGCAACAATGTGTGTGTCGCAAATAATAGCTTTGTGAATCTCAAAAACAAGATACCAATCAATACAAAGAGTAGATAAGTGTGATTTGATGAAACTTGGCCGAGATAAGGGCAACTTTGCCCGCGATCTGCCCTTTGACGCAACTTTCTGGACTCCCTATTATGACGACGGACCCCTTTGTTTTGTCCGAAACACTTCCTTTCGAAAATATTGCCTCGAATATTATTTTTTTCATCATTTCCTTTTATACGCGCTTTGAAGAATAGTTGAGGAAATTCGTTCATTTCACCAAACGACAAAATTTAGAAGAGTTTTTTTTTCCATTTTGTTTGTTAATGGCCGCGTCTGCTGCAGGTTCTATTTATTTTTTGAAACAATCGTTATTCTTTATTTAAAATATTCAAATACGTTGTGTACACCTGCCAGTGCTAAATTGAATTTGAATTTAGATCGCGAAGCATAGAATGAACGGTGAAATGGAATTGTAACTAAATAACGAGGCGGAACGTAAACTTAGTGCTAAGTGCAAGAGTTGCCGCGATGGGAGCCGACACGCCGGCCGACTTGTTGATTCACAAGTTCCAAAACTATACAACTAGGTAACCGAGTTTAACATTAAAATATGGTAACACTCTGTTACAGCACTACATAACACCTTAAGTCTCTTCCACACTGGAACATCGACGCTCGCGTGTTAAAATTTTTGCCACTACCAAAACGGACTCTGTGTCAATATGGATAAAGATTGAGTTTCTGTTGTAAAAGTGAGTAGACCCTGCGACAAAAATCTTCTTACTTCGATCTTTTTCTATGTGTAAATTCGGTTCATTTTAGTATGACAAAAAAATTAACGCCCGAGTGCCGACGCTCCAGTTTCCAGGAGGCATTACACCGCTTTTCTTGGGAGTTTAATTTAGTAAGGTCTGTTTTGTACGCAATGTAGGAAACTCTAAAATAATGGGAACTAACTTTGGTTTTGTTTGTTATTGTTAGCGAGTTAAATTAGGTTATATGATGTATTAGATATGATTACTATAGTGTAGGTATGTAGTAGGTACGTCCGAGGAATGAGTATAATGTTTTTTTTAAAACGACGATTAACTCTCCTATTACTACTACAGCCCTTTATAACGTCCCACTGCTGGGCATGGGACTCCCCTCAATGCGAAGGGGATTCAGGACATGGTCGCTGGCCCGGTGCGGGTTGGCAGACTTCCCACATCTATCGAGAACTAGTCAAGTTCCCTCAGACATGCAGGTTTCCTCACGATGTTTTCCTTCACCGTTTCATAGTAAGTGATAATCTTGGATGAAAATGAGATTCGCATATATCTCCCAGAGGTGCGAGCCGGCTATGTTTTCGACCATTAGCTATCTATTAATCTATATAACTATATATCTATATATAACGGCTAAGTCTAGTTGGCTGAGCGTAGGCCGCTAGGTTTACTGAATCAGGTGGTTGTGTGACCGATTCCCGCTAGGGCAAATTTTGGAATTGGCCTTTTCAGAATTTGCTCTGGTATGGGTGTAACTGGAACGCCCCAGTCCATTTCATGGTACCCATAATACAAGCTTTGCTTAGTTTGGGTTCATAAGATGAGTTAGTTTTGCCTCGTGATATTTATATATCTCTCTGTCTTGCAATTTAATCAGTATATTAAGAACAGGAACATAACTCAGCGAATAGAGTCCCAACTGATGCAAAGTCCCAAGGAAGCACCGGAGTATCATGACAGTATCGCCCGTGACGTCATTGTTCAACACGTCGACCCCGTTCCAACGCCTCGAGCTCATTTACGAAACTTCGATACAGTAAATAGTTCGTAAAAGCGAGCTTGTCTATGCCGGAGACTATTTTTAGTGGATCCCTAGAAGGGTTTTCCATTTCCCGATGTTAGGAACATGTATTGAACTATGGGTAAAGCTATAAAACAAAAAGGAAATCTGAAACTTAAAAACATGACGCAGATTTAGGTACCTACTGAAATGTACTACATATATCAATTATATGATACATCATCACGCCTCTATTTCCTGAAAGGGGTAAGCACCCACACTTCGCCGATAAAATTTTTATAAGCCACAAATTGATGGACATTAATTTAAATCTATCTATGGTAGATATATTTAATTAATGTCTTTTCTGGCTAAGGGATCCCATGATCTTAGGTGAACTAAGAAGTATTCTTAGAGTTTAAAGTCGAATTTTCATTCAAACAACAATTATTTGTGTATGTGAACAGACGTATTGTGTAACAGATATGTACTCGCGGATGTACGGCTTTGGGTGATCAGAATCGTCACGTGTTCAGTCGACGAGTAGTGACTTCAGGCCGCCAAGATGATGTCGCAACACCTCTCGAGCATGTTCGAACAGCTCGGCAATTTCACAAAAAACAACTGTAAGTTAGTGAAAGAGAAGGAGAATAAGGCTAATTCGAACCACGTGGGAGCTGGTGGTGGAGTGGGAGGGAACCAGCAGGCGTCTCCCTCGCACAAGCACTGCCAGCCGCCTCCGCCGCTGAAGAAACCCTGCAAGTTGAGGAATGTGGCATCCAAAGCTGAATCCTATGACACTCTGTACGGAAAAAGCTCCCTGGTAAGTGTATTTTTAATTTTATTTACCAATCTATAAAATATGTCCTAATTCCGTGGTAGTATTCTATGATAGTGATTTACTTTTTACGTCTGTATTACACTTTATATTAACACCTTACTGCGGTTTGAGGCCGAAACTGCCTCAAGGATGACTTCACGCTGGTGCGAACGCACTATAAAAGAGAAATTTTTGCAAGATCGATATCGTCTCTAATTTGACTTAAGTCAAAACAAAACGTCAAATTGGTCGTAAATTTTAGTTTTTTTCGACATAAGTCGAATAGAGATGATGTCTATCATGAGGGAATTGGGTCCAAGGTTTGGGCTGAGTTAAACCTCAACTGCATTAGATAAAAGTTCTCTATAATTGGGCCCGCAGTGAAGGTGTTAAGCAAGCACATTTCATGTTATCTTTACAGATATATCTGTTGCATATTAAACCTAGTAATTTAATAAAAAAATACGAAAGATTTATCAAGTGTTGATATTGTTGGCCCGATGAAAAACGACATTCCACCATTGTGTATTTACATCAACATTTTTGGAGCTACCTATCAAATTTGTTTACTCGTAGTTTATGTACAAGTAAAACAAAATTGAAATTATCCCACGTACAAATAAATTTAGATAAATACCTAACTATAAATAATATGGTAATAATGGTAACAACCTTATCAAGTTCAAACATTCGTCATATCCGGTAGGTACACATCGTGATGTAAGCTATAATTATAGGTTTTCCCCTATTGTGATTAAATGATTAAGGCTCGAACACATAAGCAGGTAAAAGTATAATTTAATGACGAGAAAATCAACCTGTAGTCTTGTTATTTTTTTTGCTATAATTACATTTAACTAAACTTTTAGTTCTTATTGGCATAATGTGTGAAGAAAATATAACAGTGTTAAGTCATTTTTAGTTCGCTTTCATTTGTCAAGAGAAGAAACTCAGGAAGGAAACAAGGAACTAAGTAGGCAGTAGTAGTATATACGTACATTATTTTAATCTATGTTATCGTATAATATATTGGTGTATGATATTTGTTTAGTACACCTCGTCCTTACTACTAGTAACTACTACTAGTTACTACTTTAGTTTCTCTCCATCCAAAGGTTACCCGGTAGAGATCGCTTATAAGGCCCATTGTTACAGTTAATTTTTTTATCGTATTAAGTATAGTTTATATTTCATTAAGAAGTGGAACAATAAAGAGTTATCTATCTATCTAGGCACCTAACCTCGATGTATCGACGTTTATTACTACTACTATTAATATACCGCAAAACTCCTGCTGCGTATGAATAGCTAAATCGTATTTTAAAAGTAGCAAGTCTGAAGTACCTCCACGTATTATCGTTTATTTGAAAGATATCCAACAGAACACGGGTTCTGATTTATTCCACTTATGATAGCGTCACTATCTGTGACGTATCTCTCGTTTCGTGGACATTTTAATGTTTCACGTCCATCCGCTGTGATAAACGATTTGTGATCCTAAGTGTACTTTATGTGCATTCATGTTGAAATAATGGCCTAATATTTAAACACTTTATAATTTATGTATCTACGTGATATATATGAAAGTACTGATGATAGATTATGCAATTATTACACAACCATTGTTTCAATTGAATGATTTCTATTTGTAGTATAAAATTCACAAAGGAGACGGGGATCTCTGGGCCCAATTGTAATAAGTTGAGATATGATTTAAAAAAAGCGGTATTTTTTTCTGTTTCAAAATATAAAAAAATCTGCTCAATTCACTATCCGGGAGACGAGAAATCATAAAAATAAGTTTATTTCACTGAAGAAATAGAGTATCGATTACAATAATCGATTACTGTGAATGATTTAAACAATTGAACATAAAATACTTGATTGATTCTATCAAAATGAATAAATACATTGTAATAATTAACAATAAAAAACTACAATTAATATAGTAAATAACTGTGAGGCGTCCGCGTTTCCGAACGCTCCACAAAATGTCGACGGACGAGTTTCCGAACGCCCGCGCGCCCCAGACAGAGTGAGCACGTTCGGTAGCTCAAAAGCAAATTGTGTTATTAATGATTAAGCACATAATTGTATTCATTTTAATATATTAATATACACTAAAGCGGTTGAATTAACACCAAAACTGTATATTAAAACAAAATAACAATCACAGTACAAAAATCAGCTGTTTAGTATCTAGGTTTTTGTCACTTTTTTCACTAACCACACTTTTACTAAATCTCTTATAATTCTGCTCTCAGATTGCCAAGATCAGCAAAATTTTCGGAGATGGTTTGATAATATATAAGCTCTTAATTGACACCACTCTCATATTTTTACAACTGGGCCCAAGAATGTATGAAAGCGTATCCGTCTCCTTTCAAATGAATAAATTTTGCTACACAAATAACCAGCATAAAAATACTCAGTATCAAACAAACGAGACGGTGAAATGAAATGGCCAATTCAATTTATATAAATCCTGAAAATATGATTGAAAAATACGCATAGCATGGTTTCGTTCCTTCTCTTTATTTTCTAAAGGAATTACACTGAAGAAAATATTCTTACGGAACTTTGCAAATTAATTCAGTATGAAGTCAGTTGCGTTAACTTTATTACAATTTAAATACCAGCTATTGGGTAGAAATGTCTTCATTTTGTTGACATTTATAAGACTGTTTGTATACTGTATATTAAATACGAATGTTTAATCACCTTGTCATTTATATTGCTTTCACGATGGACTAGGCGTTTAGTCTTTAACTACGACTAGAGGCCCTTATTGGGAAAAGCAACTTTTTCTTGCCCATTCTTCTCCATAGGAAATGCATGCACGAATGGGTGGTAGGGATACTATTACTATTATTTATTGACGATTCAGAAGTGCCGGTATTGGTTTATATTAATAAAAAAAATCTAATTCTTTTCCTAACTTACACCTGTACACAAAAAGTGTGTAAACACGAACTATAAGAAAATCTTGGAATAAAAAAATATTCCTCTGTTGTGTTTGAATGGCTATAAAAATTCGCTTGCCATGATCACGTTGAATACCGATATTTTTTATCTTAATAAGTTTATTTTCATGAGATCTGTCAACGAAAACAAATCTGTAAAATCGTCATAGATTCTCACCAACAACAAACTATAAACAGGAAAATCTACGTACAAAATATTCTTACAATTTCTTTCCAAGCTGAAGGATTGCAGGGCATATGACTTTGAGGACATAAAAAAAGTCTTTTGTACCGACCTTCGAGCCCCGTGAAGTGATATGATGTAATTTGGTTCGGACACGAGGTAGTAAAGTGCTCGGTATATCGGAAACACGGGTTCCCCTATTTTGAATACTGTAGGTCGATATTGGGGGAATATTTGAGTGTCGAGATTCGGTCGTCTTTTTGATATTTGGATACGAAATATGAATATTGAATCTGTAAGTTATAAGACCACGATATAATGAAAGGTTTGTTTATCCTACTAATATTATAAATGTGAAAGTTTGTGAGGAAGGATAGATGATTGAAACTACTGTATTATTGTTTATACAATAATATAACATATGCTATAATTTATAATGATGTTGATTAATCGAAGCCTGCACGGACAACGTCGCAGGTAGAAGCTAGTTAATGATATGCTGAAGTAGTGTACTTCAGAATTATAAAAGGGGCAATGATATTTCAAAATCTATTTTGTATGTTCACTGCTTCACAGAAAACTCATAATAATAATACTTGGTACACTGGTAACTAGGACAGTGTTCCAGATGGGAAACTATTGTTATGATTTCTTTTTTTTTAAATATTTATATTTAAAAATGTATTTAATAATATCTACTGGAAAAAAAAACAAAAACAACTTGGTACAACAAACTCACGAACTCATTATAACAAGTAGGTATGTAGGTACTTATTACTTATAAACATCGAACACATGTTTTTCAAACAAAGTTTCCTTTCCAAAACTACCTCGAGCTCTGACAATGTGTACTCGTATCTCGCACCTACTTTCTATTGTCCCGTCGCCAATTACATGAAATAGCCTTAAGCCTCTTTGTTGGGGCGTTCCTTTTTATCCGATACAACTGTCTTGGGGCGGGATTAGGTGTTTGCGGCGATAATAAAGCAAGTCCTTCACAGTTAGATAACGCTGTAAGCTCAACAAAACAGCCGCTATTACCACGGAGTTACAGGTTCGAGAATTTAATTCCAATTGGTTGGTTCTGGTGTTTTCGTGGCTGGAGTTTAAAGTTAATGATGAATTTAAGAACAGTTTATGACATTTATCATGTTATAAATAAAGTTATTTCCCTTCCCATTCCCTTCCTCTAAATAAATGTAAAATAAAATGTACTTCTTAGCTTTTAACTTTATCGTATGATGACACGGAAAATCTTTTAAAATTATGGGAATAACCTGGACATTGATTATACACACATACTTTCACACATAACATACACACGCACACACACTCACATAGGTACACACACGAAGAGCGAATTTTTATGTTAATTTTAAATTTTTATTATTATTATTTTTTCTTGTATGGAGCAATATGTAACTTACGCATTTTAGGGATTTGGGCGCTGACATTGCAAAACAGTTTTTAACTTTGCAAATGTCAACGTTTTTATTATTATTTTTGGCTCTCTGTTATGTTGTTCCAAATAAATTTCATTTTTTTTTTATTTTATCTCTATATGTCGAAACTAAACATCAAATTGGTCATATTTTTCGACATATCTCAAATAGACATAATGTCGACCCTGTGAGAATTGCGGTCTTGGTCTTTTGGTCTGAGCACCAGCGTGCTCAATGTACCAGATGGTTGCGGGATCATTTCCAGTCAGCGGCAAATTTTGGAAATGGGTTTATCGGAATTTTCCCTGTTGACTTAACATGATGGTGTTGACATAAGTTTTATCTTTTTCAACTGTCAGACTTGTCGAGAAAATTACGTCACTTCAAGCTGTACTATGCGATTCAAATGAGAATAGGATCGACTTTGCGCCATATTGTGAAGTGAAAAAACGAATTATGACTTTAAATAATTAAATATTCTATTATGACAATTTTCTACTAATTTAACCTTTTCATTTATTTTTGATTTAGGTACTATTATTATTGATATGCAAATAAGTGTTTTGCAAACCATACTTTTCATGTGACATTTGACATATAGAGCTTATTGTCATTCCTATTCTTATTTGGATCGCATAGTACTGGACATGGCTCGGTGTGACGTTTTTTCTCTCCGAATTTGACAGTTGAAAGAGATAAAACTGATGTCTACGTGGTCTTGCTAAGCTTACTGGTCTGGGTGTAACTGGGATCGGCCCCAGTCCATTGTATGGTACCCATGGTACAAGCTTTCCTTACTTTAGGATGGATACTTTGTTGCCTGGAGATATTTATATTTATTTTAGTACCATGATTTGCGGCTTGACCTCGAAATAAGGCAAATGGAGGTCGTGAATTATAGTACTCCTTGGAAAGAATTTGAATCACCTCAAAAGGTCGAGGTTGTAACCTTATTCCATATATTTTAGTGACATAAAATAGTGTGAAAATCAGCGAAAAATATTCTAGTGAGACATATTTCTCTCAGCTTCAGTTCCATCCATTCCTTTATGTCGTTGAAACAAAAAGATTTATCTCGTGCTGGCACGTCCGCGGTAATAGGGGTCAAGACTGTGAACAAACGACTTTGAAGTATTTTGTCCGAGTTACTAGTTTATGTGGAGTTTCTTGTTTTGTTTAAGGTAATCAATTTACTCGTCTGCTAAATGCGATTGTTTTGCGGACATGTTGTTACAATTAAATTTCTATATATAAAAAAAAAATAAGTGTCCGTTTGTAATGTGAAAAATAACAGATTTATGCGAAACGCATTATGAAAGCAACGTATACGGCAAATATGATAAAAACTCATTTTTCCCAATGTTTGTCTGCTTGTTTGTTTTGGGTAATTTTAGAAACGGCTGCAATGATTTTGACGGGACTTTCATTGGCAGATAGCTGATGTTATAACGGTTAATGTCAATATTTCAGTATGTAAAATGTCACCGAACCGACCAAGTGTTTTTAAACTGCATTGTTGACAAAAGCCAAAAAACATTTTAAAAAGTTATGTTGTAACAGTTAAAAGATGTCTTAGGCTACTTTTATTTTTGAAAAATAGTTAGGCTTCCGTAAAAAAAATAAAAACCATTTGTTCCGGTCTATATAATTAGGGCTCCTAAATTACACGCGGTTAAAGTCGCTGGCTCAGATAGTTTATATAAAACGAAGACTTTATAGTATAGATCACTTCATAGTTTCGTGTGTAATATTAAAAAAGTTGAATAAGCTCTCATTTGTATTTACTGTGTACCTACTATGTCGAGCCATTTGTCTACTCGACTATTCATCAGGCTTCGTATTTTGGCAGGCACGACATTCCCCTGTTATACGATACCCTGATACCCACCTCATTTCAATAAAGAACCGCTGAGGGCTTATGTACTTTACAATCTTGAAGTCAGTGTTGAGCTAATTGAGCAGAAGGTTAAGTATGAAATGACATAAAAATAGCGATTCACCCCTACGAAGTAATTCGTCGCCGTAATGCTCAAAAGTGCAATAAGAGGAGGAATGCAATTTACGGGTATTCGCAAGTAACAACAAATTAAAAAATACACGTTATGAATAAAAATAAATGATGGCTACATGCATAAAACACAAAAAAAAATCTACCTATGTCCGTTATAGATTCCCCAAACCGGTTTCATTAGAAAGGCAATAACGCGAAAATGGTTTTAGACCACTAAAATAAAAACGTCCAAAAATAAACAAAATTTCCTTTCTTCCAACTAATAAACACAATACGTATATCTTTTTTAGCTCACTATAACACGCTGGGTGTCCGCTATAAATAATAAAGATGGCGGATAAATTTCTACTATATCAACACTATTTTTGAACTACTGTATTATGTCTGTGGTATGTCGTAGGCCTGAGTTTGACTCAATGTTTTAGTGCTTTGTCTCTTTTACCAGGCGGTATTACCACAGTAATTAAATGAACCGTGGCACAGACGCAAAAGCTTTCCGTTAATACAAGTTATTGATGAGACCGGTGACTTTACGGGAATATTTCAACTAAGTCTGCCATCGTCAGCGAATCGCTCTTAATAATGATAGAGTTTTCATAATTAAGAAGCTTCTTATTTTAATTAATATTGAATGTTTATCGATTATGATATTATTTTTAAATGGTTAAATTATTTCTACCGTACCTGGTTTTATGGGTCTAGTCTAGTGATTTGAGCGTAGGCGGTTCCAGTCATTGAACAGGTGGTTGTAAGTTCGATTCCCGCCAGTAGACAATTCCAATGTGGACGTTTCGTTGAAAAATGCGCTTTTTCGATGATATAATAGAGTTCATTTTGGTATTGGCAAAAAAAGTTTACGTGTCTGTAGGCTTTGTCCCGCGCAGATTTGGGAATAAAGACGCACGCCAAAATGAACCTTATTAACTTAGAGAACAAGCTTATTCTTTAACGAGAATTCATTGAGCAAATTTTGCATCGAGGTCCCGCGGCTTTTACCTTAGAAATTCAATCTTTATGTGCATTGATACAAAGTCTCTTTTGGTATTGGCATACCTTTTGTAGCGCGCTACATAACGCCCCGTAGGTCTTTTGTTGTCCAACTTCGGTTCACAGTTTTCTCTTAATCATGTGAGACTTAGTTCTTGATATAAACCATTGTGGAGGCAGTGTATATACTCTACAAAACGTGTCTTCTAAGCTCTCAAGATGAATTACTCCCCATTATTCTCAAATATATTTACGGTTATATCGTACAAGTTATCAATATAACATGTCAGCCGAACAAACTAGTTGCTATCTTCAAAATTAATTGGTCTGGAACTGAAACGTGGTATTTCTCGCCTCGGATGAAATATAATTACAATCCTGGAGGATATCTTATGTATCTGTTACTTAAGTATACAACGAATTAGTGGACTAGGTAGTATGATTAATATATACTGCAATAATATATAGTGGTGTTTGTTTCGGTAGTCTAAACCAGGGATTCCCAAACTATTTTGGGCAAGAGACCGCTCTTCCAAAATCAACTCATACTCACTACTCAACCCATAGCCAAATTACTTTTAAAATTCTATCTCCGGTTTTTTTCCTATTGATACAAAATACTTACCAATTTAAAAACTTTGCGGTTGGCTGAGTTTTTTAAAAGTAAAGGTAAATTCTTATAACAAGTTGGTACACGTAACACAACTTAAAATTGTAACTCTTGAAAATTTCAAATAAGAACTTGTGTTAAATAGGGGTCAGTTTTCGTGTATGTCGCTGGGATAGGGGTCGAAATTGACCACTTTGGAAAACCCTGGCCTAAACTAACCCTGTAGATTTTGGTTACTTACTATGACTTCATTCATTACATTTGGAGTCGGTGCCAATTCATGTGTGTATTTGCCTTGTCCGACGTTGATTGGCACCTACTCCAAATGTAATGAATTGTAAGGTTATTTGTAGCTTTTTAGTGCACCTAGGTTTTTGAAGTCGGGTTTTGTTTTTTGTTAAAAATATTTTGTTTTCTATCAGTCGGACTATACTAAGCAGTTCTCGTGACATGCGCAGTGACTTCAAAGTATTCTTAATGCAAAGATCGCTTGAGTGGCATCTTCAAATAGCTTTTGATTCAACGAGTTTCAATAAACCACTGCCCACACAGGCTCGTCAAAACACGCGCGATTAAGTTTATTAGATTATGGTGGAGCGTTTTGATCTGTTCGCTCATAACTTCTAAACTACTCATCATAATTTGACAAATTAGCTATTTTTAGAAGCGTCTGAATCGTCTACTACTCTAGCTATAGGGTACGTGACCTCACATTACATTATATATGCGGTACTCTTAAGGACATAAAGTCATGAACTAAAATAAAACAGTTTAATGATGCGGAGTTGGGTGTCAAATGAACAAAAAGTAGTAAGAAATCTCATATTTAACAGTGAATATTGTCGCGTAGTCGTGTGTCCTTTGCCACAGAAATCTAATCTTTATGCGTATTGACACAGAGTGCGTTTGCCAAGAAAAGTGAAGTGAATTCGTTCGGCCCAGTGGGTGCAGGGCGTTTAAGTGTGTTTGAGAAGCGACGTCTCTACGTGCACCAGGGGTTTGCATTAAATATTCAAGTTGATAGACTGCGCTGGTAGAGCTGTAGAGATGCAGATTAGGCACCTGTAGCTCTACCATAAGATCATGACGTTTACTACGATATTTTGATGTGAAACATCTAATGGCGCGCTTGGCGAGTGACAGCGACTGTTGATGCCGCGATGCCGTGATTCCAAAACTTCGAGCAGCTTCGTGTCTCCTCGGTCTCCGCCCACCAGCTGACTCCGCTCACTTGCTCATTCGCCGCTAAGACGTTTATGTTTTATGTTTTACATCTGCCAGGCTCCGTTTTTTTTAGCTAAGCTAAATTCTAGGAGTGAGGTCACGTCAAAAGCTTATTGTTTAGGTTGGGGATTGAAGGCTACGAGGGCTATCCGTCTAACCACAGACTATTAAATTTACACTTTTGAATTCAGTTTACTTTGACCTTAGCGATCAACGAACCTGAAGTACACGTCAAACTCATGGTGGAGCTCTTTTTAGTTAGGTCTTTTGTCATAAAATTTTTGTCCGGTTAAAATTAATTCCCAGCCAGCTGAAAATTGGTAGGATTGTTCAAAACACTATTATAAACGAAATCTAAGAAGTCCTTATCGATCCGACACCTGGAAAATTTTATACAAGGCGTAAACGGTCACAAAAACGGTAAGTTTTATCATAAAATTAGCTAGACGAAAATTGAAAATTGCATGGTATCGATGCGAATAGAATCAATAGATAACCTATGCATTGGTACTTAGAAGCCATGCGCATAGCTGTTTAGTTAATTTTGTACCTTAATCCAAGGTGAAGTAGGTATATTTTAGTAACAATAACTAATGAATTTAATCAATGACCATGTCCTCTGCCATACCTCGAAAGTGGCCCAACAAATTGACATCAGCCAACTTAATAAGTCAAGTTGAACGGATTACTAAGTTGGTTAATAATTTCCCGAAACCGCCGGCAGACATTTGGGTGCAAAATATTAATTTTAGCTGGCAATATTGGCTTGATCAACACCGAGTGTGGCGCTCGCAGGGTTGCCAGTTTCCACATCACACGGATACAATTTATTCGGGATGTTAATTGATCTTTTACGCACAGTCAAAGGCAAATTACAAAGTTAGTATAAGACTCATATAGTTGCGGCAATTGTTTTAGTTCAAAGTTTAAGATTGCTTTGAGAAATATTATAGCAGTATATATTATAGCAGTATATATTATAGAAATATATATTATAGCAGTGGTAGCCGAGTGGTCGAACGCACGTCTTGCAAATCAAAGTGTGCAGGTTCAAACCCCGGCTCGCACCTTTGGGATCTATGTGCGAATCTCATTTTCATCCGAGATTATCACTTGCTATGAAACGGTGAAGGATAACATCGTGAGGAAACCTGCACGTCTGAGGGAACTTGTCTAGTTCTCGATAGATGTGTGAAGTCTGCCAACCCGCACTGGGCCAGCGTGGTGGACTATGGCCTGAAATCCCCCTCGCATTGAGGGGAGGCCCGTGCCCAGGAGTGGGACGTTAAAAGGGCTGTAGTAGTAGTTGAGAAATATTCCCTTAAAAATGATTAAAAATGTCAAATTTCAGAACAACCACTGTAGTTGTTCTGAAATTTAATTTGTACATTACGCATAGTGCGGATCGTTGTAAGAATAAATGGAACATTATTTGATAATGTATTCAGTACTAGCAGTGCCCGTGACGTTGTCCGTTTTGAATTAAGAAAAAAGTAGCCTAAGTTACTCCTTGTAACATCGGCAATCTGCTAGTGAATCCTGTCAAAATCTATCTAAGCGTATGAGAGTTTACCTCAATCAAACAGATAAAAAATGCATTTTCGTTATAGATAGCGTATATACTTTCTTATTCATTTAGTTAAGCTATTATTTTGACATTATATACAGATACGCCCATTTTATACAAGGTGTTTCAGATGGCCGAAATAGTACTTTGACGTTTGCATCAGTATCGGGTATACAACTGAATGGTATATAAAATTTGATTGAAATTCGACCATGTATTTCCAACTTTTTTTTCGACGTCAATTTCTATAACTTATAATATCTCGAGTCCTATGTAAAATTTGCATGTTCTGTTTTGTGAATATTGGTAGTCGCCCTTCATCACTGTAGTTTACACTGCTAAATAGGGTTATGGATGTACCCAAAGGCCAGAAAACGATACCTGTGAGAAATATTCAAAGGTCTTTAACTCAGAAACTTTGATAGTTACGTATAAACTGTCTTCTATAAGCATATATGAGCACAAGCACATATGAGATACCGTATATGTACCCTAAGTATTATTTCGGACTTCTGATACATCCTGTATATTTGTATAGAGATATAAAGTATATACTGATTAAAATAATAATATGCTCAATTTTGAAGACAATAAATGTTTATAGGAATGACAACCCTAGACCGAGGTTAGGGAAAGTCGATCTAATAGTTTGCTGTACAAGCGTGTGCCGATGGGTGGCGCGGGTCGCCACACTTCCATACCAAACCGTGTACTGTGTTTATTTAATTGCTTTTTTACCATCAGTAATAGGAATCGGTCTCTTCCAGAAAGGTCAAGTCCATAGCACCCTCTACCGACGGAAGTGCATAAAAAATATGTATGACTGTGCATGGAGCAAAAGAGTAGCATGTGGCGACGGTAGCCTCTGCCTACCCCCATGGGATACAGGCTTGAGTATATGTATGTAGTAATAAGAACTTAACATAAAACATACTGTGGTACAATCTTACGTTTACTGCATATAAAATGCTCTCGAAAAACTATCCCTTAAAGCGCTTTCTTTCGAGTAAAATTAATTACTATGTTATTTATCTAAATGGTAACACTAATAATTTATACGTTGAGCTCTACGCTGGTCGTATTGGTCATTCCGACCTTGGCCTCTTCTCAATTCGAAAACACTTAAAAATTGCGTCCGAACGCTATTTAAAAACAGCCGCGTCGCATTTAAATCCTCTAATTGTCGCCGCCGGCAATTACGAGCCAGACCCCGCGCACACATCATCAACTCGTCGCCGCCGTCCGCGACACGTGTTGATTGATCCTCCCGACACGATCACCGCCCTCGTCGCCCCGGGCGTCGAGAGGGCCACCAACACATCTACACCAGCCTCAAACAGACACCGATCTCGCCGGCGAGGTCGAGGAACCCCCTCTTCCGCTCGTAGGTGCATCTTTGCACCTACGAGCGCAGTCACTACCTCTTGCCCTTGCCCTTGAGCTAGTTGCCATCCTTTTTTCCGCCCTTAAGGCCTTGGTTGGAGAGCACTCTGCGCTCGCCACTCCTCCGGTAAAGCTGTAAAGGCCACCTCACGGCCTACAGTGTAAGTCCTTCAATAAAAAAATAAATAAAAATGGTCGTATTAGTCCCATAACAATAGAAAATCAATTGGTTTTATTTGCAGAGCACCGCGGTGGACAGTTTTTTCTGAAATTTGTTGTAGGTTATATATTTTGTGTCATAAGTCCATTTGTTAGCGTCTATTTTTAGCCGACTACGTTATATAAAATATCGAGACAAAGTAGATACATACACTAATCGTAAGATATCAAACTAAACTAGGTATTATGAGGATATATAGTTTTTAATGCATTGGACTGGGTGCGATCTCAGCGAACATCAAAACAGGATAAGTGCAGCATAGTGAGCCTAATCAAGTCACGATCACAAAAAGGTGCCAATTTACATTCCAGTTTCATTAATCCTTATTTCACACAACTCTGCATTATAATTCTTTGTCACAGACAGTTAAATTAGCTTTTTCACCTCCCAATGTCTAGTTTTGTAGCATTCGCAGGTGTCTGTACTTTCAAACTACATATTTGTGTAGGCACGTATAAGCGGTGATTAGGCCAAAGTACCTGTCGTAGTTATAGCAGCACCTTTACTAAGAATATAAATATACAAGGTGTATCAGAAGTTCGAAATATTACTTTACCGTTTGGATAAGTATCGGGTATACAATCGAATAGTATTTTTTTTTTGCAATAGGATCATGACTTTTGAATTTTTAAAAATTTTTTTCGTCGCCCATTTTAATAACTTGTAATATCTCGTAATCTCTTGTAATACTCATTTCAAGTTCTATTTTGTAAATGTTAGTAGCCACCGGTCGTACATGTAGTTCACATTGTTTAATACAGTTATATATGTACCTTAAGTCCACAACGCGAACCGTGTGACAAATAGTTAAAAGACTGTAACTCAGAAACTATTAAAGATCGGTATAATCTCTCACTATGCATCTACATGTCAACTACTGTACCTATAACATTATTTCGGACTTCTGACACACCATATATTTAAATACCTCCAAACAACACATACTCATCGTTTGGTCTATACTAAGTAACGCTTGTACTATAGGTACCGTATAGTGGACGGGGGCTATCCCATTTACATCTAGTAGGCTCAGCATGACCGTGTAGACATAAGTTTCTTTCAACTGTCAGATTTGTCGACGATATGACGTCATTAGGAGTTTTTTGTACTGGACATGCTAAGCCTACTGAAATTCAGAAAAAGGTAATCTCTGTAATTCGTTGCAGATGGCAATCGAAACCATAAGATGCCGTAAGCATAGAGCCTACAGCGGCATACTCTCGGTTCACGAGTACAAACTGTAGTTGTCATCGTTAAGAGTGAATACGTCAAATATTGGGTTGTGTTTTACTTACTCGGGTGGTTGATAAATGCACTATGGTTTCACATACAAATATTTTACGCGGATACTATCGTAAACCGCGCATAAACCCGTGGTAGAGCTGCAGAGGTGCGAGCGGGACACTGGCTCGTTATTGCCGCGGTCCGAACTTTACTTTTGTAAACGACCTTTGTAAATAGCGCGCCGAATAGTGATGAGGTCAGATACTTTAGACGCGAGCCTTTATTAGTGTTCGTAATGATAATAGTTTTACACATACCAAGGGATGGTGTCGTTACTTTTTATATTTTTACTAGCTGTGCCCGCAACTGTGCCCACGAGGAATTTAGCGAACATACAGGATGTTTTAGAAGTCCGAAATAATACTTAGAATTTGAATCAGTATCGGGTATACAACGGAATGGTATAAACATTTGATCGAAATTCGTCCATGTTTTTCCAACTTTTTTTTCGACGTCAATTTCTATAACTCGTAATATCTCTAACTCGATTCATTTATATAAAATTTGCATGTTCTGTTTTGTGAATATTGGTATGCGCCATTCATAAGTGTTGTTTACACTGCACAGTATGAAAAATGACCCGAAAATCGGACGTCCCTTTTTTATATTCTTAATCGAAAGTATACGCTGTTTTGAATGCTAGAGTAGAACTCCTAGAAGTCAATTCATTTTAGAACCGATGTTACGGCGCCATCTAGTGATCAACATGAGCAGCCCGTGTTAATCAGTGTCACTGGATGGCGCCACTGCAGTCTACCGTCCGTGGATGGCGAGCTTTATCGTGAATGGGAGCGAGCGCTCCCATAGACACTAGTATCTGTCAATGTCAATAAGATATCTCTCTCTCTCTTGCTTGCTAGCCATCAACGACGGCACACATTCTGTTAGTTTAATCTTTTCATAAATATACTTAATGTGGATGAAATAGTTTTCCTATCCCAACACAATACCATCGGCAAGGCGGCTACCACGTTCGCGAGCGTACAACCGAAGTTATGATTTTTTTTAAATTTTCTATGGATATTCCACAAAACCCAAAAAAACGTTGTAACTTCATATGTAAGCTAAAGTTTTTAGTTTCAATTATAGCATGCTATAAAACCAACTAACTGCTATTTTTGGAATCATCTAATTGATTTCTAGGTGAACAAAGGAGAAAGTTGTGTATGTTTTTCAGTAATTCAGAAATAATTTTTTTGCTAAGTTTTCTATGGAGATTAGCATCTAATTTTAACACATAATGTTTATTAGTGTTATGCCAATCTGCCTGTAAAATATCAAATGCTTAACACGTAGGAACTCGGAAATATCGAATTTTAAAATTTCGTTGTTAGGGTTGGCACTAATCAAAAGTGAATGAATTTGAATTTAAGTCGGAATTTTTACCCGACTAAGGTGAAGCCAAAAGGAAGCGTTATGATTTTAGCAGTGCACTGCTGAGTAGGGTTATGGAAGTACCCAAAGGCCAGAACACGATACCTGTGAAAAATATTCAAAGGTCTATAACTCAGAAACTATGATAGTTCACATAATGAGCTACCGTATATGTACCCAAAGTATTATTTCAGACTTCTGATACACCCTCTAGATGTCTGCGCGCACGTAGTCGCGGGCAGAACTACTAAAATAAGCTCTACTTATATTTGTTAGCTATTACCTAACAAATATAAGTAGAGCTTATTTTAGTAGTTTATAATAACGATATGAAATAACAAATACCGTATCTACATTAGCTCTATGCGTTTAAATCATAGTTTGAAAAAGCAGCTTCCATTGAGGTCCGGATACACTTGAGCGTCAAGAAGCGCGCTGCAAAATTATTTCCAATTCTAAAACGTATTCTGTAATCAATACACGGTGTTTCAGAAGTCCGAAATAATACTTTGATGTTTCCATCAGTATCGGGTATACAACTGAATGCTATAATTTTTTTTTCGAAAATCGGCGATGTTTTTCCAACTTTTTTTTTCGTCCTCATATTTCTACCTAGTAATATCTCGAGACGTGTTTGCATGTTCTGTTTTGTAAATATTGGTAGTCGCCCCACATAAGTGTAGTTTATACTGCTGAATACGGTTATGGATGTACCCAAAGGCCAGAACACGATACCTGTGACAAATATTCAACGGTCTATAACTCGGAAACTTTGATAGTTAGGTATAAACTCTCTTCACTAAGCATCCACATATGAGCTAACATATATACCCAAAGTATTATCTCGGACTTTTGATACACCCTGTATAAATAAAAATTAAATTACAGTGGTAAAAGCCACAAAGAAACACGACCTAGACCACGCATCAGAATTCGCTAGCGATGTCTCAATGTCACTTCGTTGAAGATTTTTTTTTCTTTTTTTGATATTGCAAATAATGTCGACGCACGTCCTTTGACGCCCCAGTGTGCGGGAGGACTGTATACGAAATAATAAACAAATTGCACAAGCAAATAAGTTTTTGAACTCACTTTGCCGGGAACGAGTTAAAAGTTAAAATGTACTCAGAGAGAGTTCCGAACGCATTTTCATCGCGCTCCCTTAGCGACCGACTGTTTTATTGCATTTTGAAATAAAATAAATCGTATACATGAAGTTCTGCATACATAGGCGCGTTCAAAACGTGCGCGATCAGGTTTTTTTGCCAATACCAAAATTACCTGTATTCACATATAGAATAGGCACATTTTGCAACGAAAAGTTGTTGATGACGCGAGTGGATACCATCGCGTGGCGTGGCCGCCTGGCGCTCATCACAGAAATTAAATTCTAATGTATATTAGCATTGAGTACATTTTGCAACGTTAAATGTAACTCGTCCCAGTAAGTCCAGAGCGTAACAGTTGAACGAAATTATTTTGCGACTCATGCTTTGAACAATATATTTATTGAACTATTTTTGAGTTGCGCTTGGACCGTGTTGCTTTTTGTATCGTTCGACGCTCCGTTATACGAGCTGCGCCAAGTAGCGCTTTGGTTTTGTTAAGGACATAAATCTCTATATATAAAAATGAATCTCTATTTCCCTTGGTCATCGCATCACGCGTGAACGGATGGAACAATTTCGCTATTTTTTTGTGTTTATTATTGTCAGGAGAAAAAATTAAGGAAGTTGATTGGAACATTATACATTTTAAGAAAACTTAACGACAACATTAATTTTACTTCGCTGTTAGTTGTTTGATGTAACTGTTAGTTGTTTAAAAGACAGGGCAAGCAACGTCTGTCGGGTCAGCTAGTATTAATATAAATAAGGACGGAAATTCTTTGTTTCACTTTTTGTATTATATTATATCGCCAGACAACTCATACTTATCGTATCTCAAACTAAGCAAAGCTTGTACTATAAGTGTACAATGTACCTACTGGGGGCGATAACAGTTACGCTCAGACAAGTGAGGCAATTCTCGAAATATCGAAACCAAACGTCAAATTGGTCGTATTTTTTCGTTTTGTTTCGACATATTACGAATTAGAGACAATGTCGATCATGCGAGGATTGCCCCCTGGATTAATTTCGAAATGTCTATATCCAAAATTTTCCGTGGGCGGGAATCAAACCCGCAACCAAGTACAGTGAACTGAGCGGCCTACGCCCAAATCATTAGACCATCGAAACGTGTATCTGCCAGCACCAATAGATTAATATTAATACTTACCATTTATATTATAGATGGTGCGACAATTTGGTCACCTTTGCGGGAGAAACGTGGCCACAACAGGGCCAGGATAGGGACATGTGGAGACGCAAGGGGGAGGCCTTTGCCCAGCAGTGGGACTAGGCTATTAAAAAAAAAATATATATATTATATTTTCAAAGTTTGCTTCTTACCAATCCAATACACAAGTCCTACAGACGATTATAAGTCACTCACAAGTCGGCTTAACACTGTTATCGTATTTTGGTAAGCGCTTCTGACGAAAATAGGAAGCTTTTAGTAGTTTCATAACTACAAATAGCACAAGTATTTAGACTTGCCATAACTTTATCTATAAAAACGGCAAAAAAACAAGTTTGTTGTATGGGAGCTCCCTTAATTTTATTCAGTTTTTTTAGTATTTGTTGTTATAGCGGCAACAGAAATACATAATCTGTGAAAATTTCAACTCTCTAACTATCACGGTTCATGAGATAGAGCCTGGTGACAGACGGACGGATGGATGGACGGACGGACGGACGGACAGCGAAGTCTTAGTAATAGGGTTCCCGTTTTACCCTTTGGGTACAGAACCCTAAAAACCATCATAAAACGTTGGTGCGTCACCATATCGAGGGACGAAAGGTTATTCGACTTAAGCGATTTTTTTTTAACTTTACAGGAGAGTATACTCATTCGAAGCAGAAAAAACGCTGATTCCAAATATATATCGCCCAAAAGTGACGCTAGAAACTATTATCGATGTTTAACCAACTTCATTCTAGGAGGAGGTTCTTAAATCGATCCGCGTGTCTTTAAAAAAAAAACTTGAGAGGTGTCAAGGGACACCCGGATGGAACGAAGTTCCTTTTGTATTAAAAAAAAGGCAAAAAAAAATTGTACATATACATACACACACACATCGAAATCGCAATCGAAATCACACACACATATGTAAAAGTGCCGTTACAAAATGTTCGTTACAATTTTTGTCTTAATTTTTCCCGTCTAGCCCCCTTTCGCAACGCGCAATAAGGAACTACGTTCAAAAAACTATTTACCATTGACTTTCATAGACTAGTGATTAGAAATCGCACTGCATTTTATAAAATCCATAGGAATGGTATACTATCGTAGATATTATCTTGACATCTGGTGTGCATCAAACATTGCTGCATCGTGCACACGTGGGGCAAGAACTTGTGAATGTTTACACCATCAATTCAGTTACCATAACAGGCTACTGAATTCCACCATTCGCAGCATTATACCATGCATCCACTGAGGCGAACAGATTAACTTTTTGTAAATTATTCTTATTTTCACTAAATGAAAGGAATGATAAAATGTAATGTAATAACATAGGTGAAGGAAAACATCGTGAGGAGACCTGCACGTCTGACGGAACTTGTCTAGTTCTCGATAGATGTGTGAAGTCTGCCAACCCGCACTGGGCCAGCGTGGAGGACTATGGCCTGAATCCCCTTCGCATTGAGGGGAGGCCCGATGTTAAAAAGGGCTGTAATAGTAGTAGTAGTAACATAAGGAATGGCTCTGCCATAGGCGGTATTCAGCCAGAGTCAAGTAATTAATAGCAAGAGCAGATTCAATAAATACACATCTATACAAATAAATAAAATTGAAGTGTCTGTTTGTAATATCAAAAGAACACTTTTTTACCAAATGCGTATGAAAGTATATACGATACCTATAACGAAAACGCAATTTAAAAAAATGTTGTCTGTCTGTCTGTCTGTCTGTTTGTTTGAGGTAAACTTCTAAACGGCTGAACCGATTTCAATGGGACTTTCGCTGGCAGATAGCTGACGTTTCAAGGCGTAACTTAGGCTACTTTAATTTTAGAAAAAGCATTAGGGTTCCGCGGGAAAAATATAATACCCATATTTCCGGGTAATCTCACTAAAGTCCACGCGGGCGAAGTCGCGGGCACAGCTAGTTATAAATAAAAATGGATGATAACTATACAAATAAATAAAATTGAAGTGTCTGTTTGTAATATCAAAAGAACACTTTTTTACCAAATGCGTATGAAAGTATATACGATACCTATAACGAAAACGCAATTTAAAAAAATGTTGTCTGTCTGTCTGTCTGTCTGTTTGTTTGAGGTAAACTTCTAAACGGCTGAACCGATTTCAATGGGACTTTCGCTGGCAGATAGCTGACGTTTCAAGGCGTAACTTAGGCTACTTTAATTTTAGAAAAAGCATTAGGGTTCCGCGGGAAAAACATAATACCCATATTTCCGGGTAATCTCACTAAAGTCCACGCGGGCGAAGTCGCGGGCACAGCTAGTTATAAATAAAAATGGATGATAAATGTGATCAAGATGGAGGATGACGTTAATGTACCTTTTGTATTGTTGTATGAAGATTGAATTTCTGCGGTAAAAGCCATGCTTCCGCACGTTATAATTAGCTCGCGCTGTCAATGTCACTTCATTGAAAAAAATACTACTTCTATGAGTTTATAAAGTACCTTTGGATATTGGCAAAAAATTAGGCGCATGCGTTTTATTGACGCGTCCGTAGCAGCAGGGGTTTATGCATGGTCAATGTATTTCATCACTATTATTTATTGACTAAATATGATTTACGATAAATTAGCACTTACTGCAAATATTTTGGAAGCTTACGTTTATTAATATGAACTACAGTATTAGTGTTGTTACTAGGGTACTTCAATTGGACGTATTTTGTATAATATCTTGTAATCGCACAGCCAGAGGAAAGCAACCGTTAGCCATAGACTTCCCAAAAATACTTTCTTAGTCATGGACGCAACGATATTGTAGTAAAACAGATATGTTATATATTCTCACCAACCTACCTTTAGTACTATTTATAAGGTTATGTTTGTATAGAAATTTAATGAGACAGAAGGTACAAACACGCGGTTTGTATCTTCTGTCTCATGTACTTTGTTAGTCTTTGAAACCAACATGCGGATTGGTTGACAGATGAATGTTACACCCGCGGAACACTTTTTTTGGTTGTTTTGTGCGTGTATAACATATCTGTTACTTTATAGAATATCATTATATGGACGTATATAAAAACGACGACGCCGCCGCGTCGCTCACGTCAAAAGTGAAGTAACGTATCGGTCTATGTGTGCGTGAACACATATCAGTAAATGTGCCGTATAAAGGCGGCTATAGACTTGATAATTTGTAATTGAGACACAGATAAGACGAATTATTATGACTACTTCACTTACTGTTTAACGAGATTCGTGAACTTATAAGGCCGTCTGGCCATCGCTATAAGTTAATGTCCATAGATCATCAATTCTATTCAAAGACTTGTGGTATTTATGGTTATATTACTGCGTTAAACTTATTACAATATACATAAACTTTTATTTTTTACTTTTTCTAAAAATCTTTTCACGTTTTGTTATCAGAATACCGAGCAATTGTTGAACACTGAAAAGTTGCGATCTCTGATTAGAAACGAGATTAATTTGTTTGAAAGTACGCGCTGAACTAGGCTATCTTCGAGATACGAAGTTATATGGAACTATCTAAGGCTCTATTCAGAGAGTCTTGTCTCTACAACGGAGATTTTATTATGGAAATTTTATTTTAAATACGTTTTGTTATCATGGAAGAAGTTTCTGGGCACCCTACCGCCCGACAGTGATGGGGGACTGTGACAAATATATTAAAATTTGACTGTTTTTTTAATCCTAATCATTGTAATGTAATGTCGTCTTCAAATGTGTAAATATGTCGTCTTAAATCATTAATAAAGTCATCAGTTGGAAGAATAATAGAAAAACTTATCTAGGCTATTATACACATTCGTTATTTTCGCTTTAACAAAACGATCGCGTTGACAGAAAATGTGTTTTTTGGTCGTTTTAAAGATTACAGTGCGCATAAGTAATAAGACTCTGTTTGAAATGCAGTTTCTATGAATGAGAATGGATAAGAAATTCCATGGTAACTTTTTTCCAGAATAATTTTAATATGGGTATTTGAAATGTAAATACATTTTTAACAAAAAACAAAACCGACTTCAAAAACCTAGGTGCACTAAAAAGCTAAAAGTAATAACCTTATAATTCATTACATTTGGAGTAGGTGCCAATCTACGTCAGACTAGGCAAATACACACATGAATTGGCACCTACTCCAAATGTAATTAATTATAAGGTTATTATTTTTAGCTTTTTAGTGCACCAAGGTTTTCATAATCGGTTTTGTTTTTTGTTAAAAATTTAATTTTTTTCACGCTTTTTAGTGTCAATAATCGTTATAAATATGCAAGTATTATGACCTCATAATAGCCCTAAAAAAGTAAAATTTAAAATAATATTTTGAAAATGGGACGAGATTTCTCAACAAAATATGTATCTTTCAGTATAAAACTGTTATTGTGATGTCTTTATAAAAACATTAAAGTTCTATAAATCTAAGATGGACGTTGTTCAATACATACTTCCAGAAATAATATACTTTCATGGATCTATAATTGGTTGTACTCATGAATGATTGATGTACCTTCCGCGCATTGGATGCTCTAGAGATTCAATTTGTTTAAACATTTATTCAGTTTGTTGGCATATCTAGCACGTTTCTTTCAGCACGTAACATAGCTATAGAAGTAATTTGAATCGAATAATATTCTATGGCAGTTTTAATATTTTCTAATTGATTAATCGTTAATATTATATAGGTATAATATGTAATAAGCAGTGGTAGCCTCGTGGGCAAGAACGCCCGCCTTGAACGTAAGGGGTGCAAGTTCAAATCCGGGGCCCGCACCTCTGAGATAATTTTCATGTTCAAATGTCATTTTCAACAATGCTGAACGGTGAAGGAAAACATTGTGAGGAAACCTGCACGTCTTTCGAATGGCGTGTGAAGTTCACCAACCTACACTGGGCCAGCGTGGAGGACTAAGGCCCAAATCTCCCTTGTATTGACGGGGAGTGTGCCCGGTATAATGGCAATAGGCTCGCCCCCTATTACATTGGGACCAAAATATATCGGTGAAGTGTGGGCGCACTACAGTGTACCTCCGCCTACCCCTTCGGGGAATACAGGCGTGATGATGATGATGTATGATGTATAATATGTAACATCTGACTTCCTCGGCGTATTAAATAAATATTGCCAGACAACACATACTTACTCTTAACATGATCCCAAGCGAAGCAAAGCTTGTACTATGGGTACCTAAAAATGGATTGGGGGCAAAGCCAGACCAGGGTAAATTTAGAAAAGGCTATTTCCAAATTTTGCCATTGGAGGGAATGGAACCCGGTTTAGTGAGCAAGCTACGAGCAGCTTACGCTCAAACTACTAGACCTAGTGATGACGGCAGCGCGACAGGTTGTTTTGATTCGAATAAATTAATGGTAAAAACATCTTTTAAAAACAAGCTTACCCTTAGTTTTTGTGTTCTCCTCAGCAAGCCCTTTCATACGATACCCACACTGTGGTAGTGCAGAAAAAATAACTATTCCGCCATCTTGGATGATCCACCATATTGGAATTAGAATGACGTCACATAGCTAAGCATCCATTGTCATCCAAAGTAAGCGTGTTTACCAAATTTCAGCTCAATCGGTTAAAGATAACTGATTTAAAATTCAGTTGCAAGATTCCACCCGGACATACATACATTGGAAGCTTGTAATAAAGCAAGACGCGTATGTAACTATTTAACTTCCATTGCCATCTTTTCGTTTTTAAATCAAAATCATTTGAAATTTTCCATATGTACTGACTGGATATTATAATTTAACAGGTTTGAAACTGAAATAAATAAATGCCGTGAATGAAAATATACTTGTCTAAGTATTTGGTCAGAAATTAATAATTTTGTGAGTCGCGCTTGTGGAAACAACAAATAAAGCAAACAAGGTTTACGGGGCTCATATTTGAGTTTGGAACGAGTCAATCTGAAGTTGGAACAGCAGGTAAAACTATTGTTAATCCTAACTAACATACTCGCTCTACATGTAATTACAAAAGGTAATACCAGTGTAAGCTTCGGCAGTTTGTTTTGTTTACATTACATCAGTTGGATTAAACTCTACATTGATGTAGATTCTGCAGTTGTAGCATGTTCGCCAAGACTACACTTATGTCACGGAATAGCTTGGTGTTGTTTCTTTCTCTCGTATCAAATTAGACAGAGAGCGAGCGAGCGAATCCGTGATAAAGGTCTTGTCTTAGTGCTAACCCCACTGTTGGCACCAAACTAAACAGCATTAAATGTAATGCTGTCCTTCTTACGACCGTAATGCATGAGTGAGATGGCAATATTTTGAGTGTTGTCAAATATAGTTAAAGTAGTTGTTTGTATGTACGGATAGCTGGGCTATCACGTATGCCAAGACTAGACCTTTATCATAAGTGGAACAGCGAGTCGCTCACTCACTGTCTTATTTCATAGGAAAGAAAGCGACAGAGTTTACATATTCCGTTACATAAATGTAGTCTTGGCGCACATGCTAGCTGTGCAGAATCGATATAGTTCTATCGTTCCGCAATGACACTATATGAAGTTATAAAATTATTTTATGGTCTGAAAAAACAAGTTTGATGTAGGTAGAGATTATTCTTGTAATACATTATTCTTGTTGAGATTTATATGCAGTTATCACAAAACTAGTAGGGGACTACTTCCATACCCTCATGAACTAAGCTCAATACTTGTTTTGAGAGTAGACTCATGTTAATAGTTTATTGAACCCGGAACCTCTCAGTTAGAAAGCCGGCTCCTAGAAATGTGATCTCCTTGGGCTACTTGAATTGCATCGACCCGCAGTGTGGGAGTTTTGCATCAGGGATGCATGACGCGGCCGGCGCGGGCGGGCCGTCTCCAAGCTATATTACAATTTAGCTTTTATTGGATTTGCACTCACAAAGTAGACGGAAATGCCTTTAGAAATTTTGACATAAACGTACGTTTATCGTAACTGTGTTATTTTATCTTGGAATATATTAGACTCCGAGTACACGGTGACGTCAAACTCATGCTTCAAAATTTGAAAAGTCTGTTCTTTGTCTATACATATAACGATTAAATTTCAGTGGTAAAAGTCACGCAGAACGTCAAATTCAAATACCCGCACTTAACTAATTGTATTGCCGTCCTTCATATGGCCGTAATGAAAAAAGAAGATGGCAACACTTTTATTGCTGGCACATATTGAGAAGAACAGAATCAACATCATTTTCTCAACACACGTAAAATTTAGTTTTATTAGACTATACTGGCCTCTTTTGGCTACGCGAATTTTCTGCGACATCTTCAATAACATCTTGTTTTCACACAGTTTCATTATTACACAATACATTTTAAACTGTGTTCATATAACTAGAAAGGGTAGTTAGTCCAAGTACTGTAATATCATATTTTTTTCATAAGAGTTTGGCGTAGCAGTGTAGTGTGCTACGCATGCTACGCTGCTACAGTCTGCTGTGTACGTAGCCAAGAGTTGCATAGGCGACGATTTAATGCTGCTACTAAAACATTACATATTCCCCGAAGCCAAGTTATAATATTAATTATAGGATAAAATACGTAGAAATTAAAGTTTGACTAAGACTTGGTATAGTCGGTTGAGGGTAGGATGCTCGGCTCACTGAACGATCGCTGCGGCTTCGATTTCAGACAGCGATAAATTTTGACAATGGCGTTTTCGGAATTTTTCTTGGGTGTTCCTGTGATAGCTCCCAGTTAATAGTTCCAATGGTACCCATAGTACAAGCTTGTTTAGTAATCATACGTATCGTCTGGCTAAAAGTATTTATAATCGTGAGTCTTGTTTTTTTTTACAAAATATGCGGTGTTAATCCAATCGCTTTATACCTGCGACCACATGTATTAATCATACTCGCAATATTAACTAAGTAGTTATAAACCTTAAACCTACTGTAGTCGACATTAATTTCCCGCAAAAGGCCAGCTAGAACAACACACCTGCTTATAATTGATTAAACACTTGACTATACGGCTTGCTTCCACTTAGTTTACTCGCGTCCTAAATAAACTACAAGTTAAAGTAGTCACAGCATACAAAGTGTATACAATACACTCGGAAATTCTGCCAAGCTTAGGGTCCATTCTCACTGTAAAACCGGTTGCTCAATATTTACGGGTTCAACGGAACATTATTATTACATGTGTTTTAGAATAACTTTTATTACTGTAAATGGGAGTAGACGCGCTTCACCAGTACTAGCTTCCTAATCGTAATACCAAAATTAAACTTTATTTGTATCTAATAAAAGACTATAATTAAATGTAAATATTGCCAGACAAAACATACTCATCGTATGATCCCTAACTAAGCAAAGCTTGACAACGGACTGACACCATATAATGGACTGATCGACGGATCTACCAGGCTAACAGAAGTACCAAGAAATATTAGACAGTTCGCCTTCTCGGTAAAGTGGTTCGTGGCCGCTCGGCTCACTGCTCTAAGTACTTGCGGGATCAATTTTCGTCAGTAATTTAGATAATGGCCTTTTCAGAATTTGCCCTTGTCTGGGTGTAACTGGGATCAGCCCCAGTCCAGATTAAATGGTACCTATAGCACAAGCTTTGCTTAGTTTGGGATCATACGATGGACATGTGTTGTCTGGCGATATAAATTTATATTTATCACGGTATTTAGTGGAATTTCATGATTTCATGATTTGTGGCATAGCGGACATATTGTCAAATATCTTTGGAAACTTGTCAAGTGTTCTGATGCGTGCGAGTTTCCTCGTGCTTCCTTCATTGTTTGTTAACTTATAATTGAATTCCAATCTGAATATCTGAGGAAAACGTGTTTGGAATGCAGGCAATTTGCAATGACCAGTACTTGTATAATAGCACTGGTAGCCGATTGGTCGAAAGCACGCCTTGCAATCAAAGTGTGCAGGTTCAAACCCCGGCTCGCACCTCTGGGATCTATGTGCGAATCTCATTTTCATCCGAGATTGTTACTTGCTATGAAACGGTGAAGGAAAACATCGTGAGGAAACCTGCACGTCTGAGGGAACTTGTATAGTTCTCGATAGATGTGTGAAGTCTGCCAACCCGCACTGGGCCAGCGTGGTGGACTATGGCCTGAATCCCCCTTGCATTGAGGGGAGGCCCGTGCCCATCAGTGGGACGTTAAAAGGGCTGTAGAAGTAGTTGTTGTTTCTAAAAAGTTTTTTAACATTAATTTATTTTAATCAGCAATCATTTAAAGTTAAACGTCACCTATCATCAAAATAATAAAACGTCACTTTGTTCATGTAATCCGGGGTGCTGTAAATGTGTTGATATTCGCTCGACACGGAAAATTAACAGTGTCAACGGCTCTACCGGGCTCTCTTTAGTACATAAAATAGAGTTTAACGGCTCTGTATTTTGGCAGTTCCACTTTTATTATACATTTTATTGGGCTCACACGTTTATTTGGATCCATTGTGATAAGATGTGAATTAGGAGTAGGTACTACAGTCGTTTGTAAAGAGAATATAAATCCACGTATTTTTTTACGAAATATATGACATTTTAATGGGACAAGATGAGAAATGGCTGCACCTGCGTAATAGCATATTAGCATGGTTTTTTTTGTTAAATTAGACTGTTTTTAGGGTTCCGTACCTAAAAAGGAAAAAATGGAACCCTTATCGGATCACTTTGTTGTCCATCTGTCTGTCTGTCAAGACCTTTTTTCTTAGACACGCGTGGAGGTGTCAAGTTGAAATTTATACCACAGTCTCTGGTATAAATTTCAACTTGACACCTAGTATGTGTTGTCTGGAGATATACTATACTTAATACATACATGTCATAAATAAAAATGGGTGATGATCGAGATTTTTATCTGATGGCGAAATAATAATAAATCCGCTATATAGATAACGTTAGGCTTACAAGGCTTGACAGTTTTACTAAAAGCAATTTGGAATGGTCAAACGTTTTTAAGTAAATTGTGAGTTATCGCTAGAGACGCTGCTGCAGCTGAAATAAGGATACAAATCTTAATCGAAAATACAGCTTAAATTTTCAACATGCGCATATTCAAATAAGAGACCTGCGGGGTGATTACGTCATTGCATTGCAAACCAATTTCAATCACATTCCGTCAAAAAAACTGTGAAAATGTATGGAAAATCCGTTGTTTTGTGGTTTCAAACGAGATTTTTTAACCAACTTCCAAAAAGGAGGAGGTTCTCAATTCGGCCGGTATGTTTTTTTTTTTTATGTATGTACACCGATTACGCTGCGAGTTATGATCCGATTTACGTGATTCTTTTTTTGTTTGATGCGGAATAGATGCCTTCAAATTTTAAGGTTGTCTTCAAATTTTAAGGTTATTTCTAGCTTTTTAGTGCACCTAGGTTTTTGAAGTCGGTTTTTGTTTTTTGATAAAATTTTTTTTTTTTGCAATCAGAGTTACATAATCGCCTGACATTTGACGAGTTTAATTGAAAATTCACTGTCGATTTTTATCGTTTTAAACGTTGTCGGAATGGAACGAAACAAAATCCGTAATAATAAAAAAATCGTAATGAAAATAGTTAAACATAGTATGGACTAAGTAAATGCGTTTTTTCCAATTTATTTCGTATTCATGTCGTTTCATAACAACATTATATCGCGGGTTGAAAGGCTATTTGACTTAAGCGACAATTTGTTTACTTTACAGGAGACCATACTCATTCGACGAAGTAAAATTAGCTGATTCCAAATATGCAAATAAGTAAATATCGCCAAACGCCCTCGATATATTACTACTACTACAGCCCTTTTAATGTCCCACTTCTGGGCACGGGCCTCCCCTCAATGCGAGGGGGATTCAGGTCATAGTCCACCACGCTGGCCCGGTGCGGGTTGGCAGACTTCACACATCTATCGAGAACTAGTCAAGTTCCCTCAGACGTGCAGGTTTCCTCACGATGTTTTCCTTCACCGTTTCATAGCAAGTGGTAATCTCGGATGAAAATGAGATTCGCACATGAAACCCAGAGGTGCGAGCCGGGGTTTGAACCTGCACACTTTGATTGCAAGGCGCGATTTAAGGGTAGCCAACCTACCCAAATTAGCTTCATCAGCACTTCCAGCCAATGACGTCAAGCCAACACTTGCGACAAATACTTAAATTAAATACTGCGTCGGCTACTTAATTCGTGCGTTCGACTACTCGGCTACAACTGCTTTTATCGATATATACCTCGATACATTATAATAGATTTATTCCTTGTAGCTGTATCATGAAAACAATAGCCTAGTAAGGTTATATCAATATCCTAGAAGTTCCAAATTCGAATCGAATTTGAAACGACCCCATTCCTATCACTAACCTTTCGTTTAGTTGGAAAGGTTAATTTGACTACTGGTAAAGTGGTTAAGCAAAATACAGATCTCGCAAAAAAATACGTGCAACAACACCGCGGACATCCGGAAGGGACTAATGTTGGCCATAATGTTCTCACCTGTCCACGAGTCCTTCGCCAAATGTATATTTAAAAACCTCCATTGTATTTTTTGTGGACATACATTTCGTTTAAATATTCGGACGGGGTGAATCATAATGAAAGTGTTCCATTGTCCGCTGTTGTTATTTGGAATTTTAAACGGTTAGCTGTGTGCGTCTATGATTCGCATGTAAAATTTAGCTTTATTATTAACTAGGTGAGGCATATAGTAACAAGTAAGCAGTGGTAGCCTCGTTGGTAAAACCTTGAAAGCAAGGGGTGTAAGTTCAAATCCCGGGCTCGCACCTCTGAGATGATTTTCATGTGCGAATGTAATTTTCAATAATGATTACCTCTTGCTGAACGGTGTGCTGAACGGCGTGTGAAGTTCATAAGGCCGCGCTGGGCCAGCGTGGTGGACTAAGGCCTTAATCTTCCTCGTATTGAGGGGGAATGTGCCCGGTATAATGACAATAGGCTTGCCCCCTATTACATTCGGACCAATATACATCGGCGCAGTGTGGGTGCACTAAAGTGCGCCTCTGCCTACCCCTTCGGGGAATACAGGTGTGATGATGATGTATAAGTATCTCTGGTTATGTCATAAGTTTAGACTTTCGCGAAGAGTGTTGCTGGCCGTCTCCTGCAAATGTATCTACCTCTTGGCTATCGTATCTTCTCTAGTATTGTGGCAAAGGTGCTGTCTGCTCTCAAGGCATTGCTACTCCTGAGAATGTATAACTCACAATTATCATTTTGAAAAGAGTAACCATTGAGTTTCTTACTGGCTCTTCTCAGTGGAAGCAGCATTCCGAACCGGTGGTAGAATCTGACTATTTGTATGTGCTTTTTGGCCTACAGGAATAAAAAAAAATGATTTTGATTTTTTGATTTTATGATACTCATACTCAAAGTATTTACGTAAGGTTCAAGTACTTATAGTACAAGCTTTGTATAGTTAGGGCCCAAACCGTCCCGGGTACACTGGGTCGTCAAGACGCGCCTTGCTATTTTTTTGCCAATACCAAAACGAACTCTGTGACAATATACATAAAGATTGAATTGCTGTGGTAAAATCACGCGATCACTTTGCAAAATTCGCTGGCGCCTTGAAGAATGAGCTTTATTACTGTGGCAATACAGTTTATTTTTGTATTGGTAAAAAAAATTACTCGCGAGTTTTAAACTTCTTTTTCTAAGTCGTTGTTCGGTTTGTCTGCATTTGTATTCTGTAACAAACCTCGGAGCGGGTGGATAACTCAGCCAACCAACTTAATTCGGAACGTTTAGTTGAATAATTACTTTAAAACCTTGCCTTTTACATAGCCAAGTTCGAAGTTGAATTAAGTGTTTTGGGTGTATTGTTTGTACCTGCCATTGTTCAGTTTAAAATAAAGGTTTAATGCGATAGATGATTTGTTTACAGAAGGTTTACTTCGACGATGGATTGGGAAAAGCCTTTTTAGATTTTGCCCTGGTCTGGATGTAACTGGGATCGCTCCCAGTCCATTGTGTCCCTAGTACAAGCTTTGCTTAAATATAAATTTTACAATGTATTGGTACCCAAGATAGTCAAAAGTTTTGGATGCCTTCTGGTAGAGAGACCTGCTCAATATATCACTTACAATAACGACTACGCAGTCTTTAAAGTACCTGTCATTTTTGCGAAGGATAAACTCGCATTTGAAGTACTTAGAAGCGATAGATGATGATGATGATGAGCGATAGATGTGTGAACTCTGCCAGCTCGCACTGGGCCAGCGTGGTCGACTATGGCCTGAATCCCCCTCGCATTGAAGGGAGGCCCGTGCCCAGCAGTGGGACGTTAAAAGGGCTGTAGTTAGAAGCGATCATGACTGTTTTTACGTAATGGTACGTACAAGTCTGACGGATGCCTGTATTATCTTAGTCGTTCGTAGCTAAATTAGTATATTCTCGAATATAAATTTAATTTAGGTTATCGTATATATTAGTCTATGTTATTTGTTTAGTACACCTCGTCCTTAGTAGTACTTTAATTCCTCTCCATCCAAAGGTTGCCTGGTAGAGATCACTTTTAGTGATAAGGCCGCCCATTGTAGCGCTTAATTTTTTTTTTTATCGTATAAGTTTTGTATTTATCTAACAGGTGGAACAATAAAGAGTTATCATCATCATCATCATAGCGTATGGCAATCCCTGTTTGGATCAAATATCTATATCCAGATTTTTCAGCCAGCTTTCTGCGTCAGCGGTGAAGTTGTGCAGCTCGGCGATGCCTCCGGGAAAACAGCGAAGTGGGCATTCATTCACAACGTGGGAAAGAGTTTGGTTAGAAAATAAAGAGTTATCTATCTATCTTACTCTCACCACAGATCAAATACACACAATTGCCACAGACATTCAATATTTTTGAAAGTATATTTGCGCAGAGTAAATTTTTGTACAAAAAAATCAATTGCTTTCGCAAGTCTCAGTGTATTGAAAGCGTAATTAATTTTCAAATTTATAATAATTATAAGTAAGTATTGATAATATAAAATTAGTTGGACTCGGGGAGGCTAAACACGAAACGAGATTAAAATGGCTTACCGAGTTAACAGTCTTGGATTAGTTTCAATAAACTTCATTATTCGGTACCAATTAATTTCATAGTCTAAGATTATGTTGTGATTAATTAATTAAATCTGCCAAGATTTAACTAGGTCGAGTCATATTAGAAAGCGTCGCTTTGAACTTTGAACGACGGTATGATAAATTTAAATTATTTGGTGCAATAATACGTCAAGCAGTGGTAGCCTCGTGGGCAACAGCACCCGCCTTGAACGTAAGGGGTGCAGGTTCAAATCCCAGGCCCACACCTATGAGATAATTTTCATGTGCCTATGTCAATTTCAAGGATGATTACCACTTGCTGAACGGTGAAGGAAAACATCGTGAGGAAACCTGCACGTTTATGGAAAGGCGTGTGAAGTTCACCAACCCACACTGGGCCAGCGTGGTGGACTATGACCTAAATCTCCCTCGTACTTATTGAGGGCGAATGTGCCCGGTATAATGGCGATAGGCGAAGTGAGAATATAGGCGTGATGATGTATTTTTTTTGTATTTATTATATGATGACATTTTTATACATCCAGCAGCTGTGTACAATCTATTATATGCGCCTGTTTCTTACATGCACCGACCCGTGACGGAGGAGGAAAGCGGACAATGGACGCACTGCAGTGCACCTCTGTCTACCCTTTCGGGGAATACATGTATATATACGTGCGTGATGATGTATGTATATATACCTATGTATGTAATACGTCAAAGGACACTAGAGCGTCAAGACGTGCGCGTCAAATTTTTTACCAATACCAAATCGAGCTTTATTTACTCACAGAAAAAGTACATTCTTCAACGCAATGACATTGACAGCGCGAGCGAAGTTTGACGGGTGGTCGCGTTTACCACAGAAATTCAATATTTATGTATATTGACACAGAATTCGTTTTAGTATTGGCAGTATTCAATAGAATATTAAAAATATTTACAAATCAAACACATGATACCTAGCGGAGGTAACTGAAACCCAATAAAATTTGTCTGTGAAATATCTTTTCTTTATATTTTTTAATTGAGTTGTAATTTAGAATCAATATCTAAAAGTATTTTTAATGAGGCTTTCGGTCTAATTCTTAAATACTATACCTAATAGCTGAATATTTTATTTCATTTACAAAATAGAGTATAAAGGTGAAATGAAGACATGCCTACATTAATATATCTCTGCTTGTGTTCTGATTACCTACATTGCCTAAATTTTAATTTGAAAGACGACCTTATGATTCCTCTGCCACCTTTATCCATTTTAATTTATAACGTGTATTTTGAAATTAAACTATTTTACGGATTTTATCGCGTTTATTTACTATTTTATTTTCCCGACGTTTCGGCTGCTTTACAGCAACCATGGTCACGGGGGGACTGAGGTGTTAGACGTCCTGATGTCATAGTTAATAACTGGGTACCCTCATATTTAGTTGTTGTTTGCGGTCCGATCCACGCAGAAAGTGCTTACGGTGTCCTGAGGTCTTGCAATGGTACACTTGGTTTTGGATGTAATCATATTGATTACTGGATCCCAAGTTGGTGGTAGCACCCAGCCATCTTCCCTATTGAAATTAGGATGTTTTTTAATTTCAATGGCCTCACGTATCATCCTTGGTCGGAGTCGGTGTTCTTTTGCGAGGATATGCGGTTTATCAAATCTGATATAATGGCGGGTGCGGTCCTGTACATGTTCACAGATTGCAGACTTCGTGGAGCGTCGGTGTTTCACGTCAGCTATATGTTCTTTTACGCGGGAAAATAAAATAGTAAATAAACGCGATAAAATCCGTAAAATAGTTTAATTTCAATGTATAGTATTCGCGTAAATATAAGAAAACAATATAACGTGTATTTATTAAATTTATCGTTATTATATACTTGTAGTAGTAGTGGTAGCCGAGTGGTCGAACGCACGCTTTGCAATCAAAGTGCGCAGGTTCAAACCCCGGCTTGCACCTCTGGGTTCCATGTGCGAATCTCATTTTCATCCGAGATTATCACTTGCGGTGAAGGAAAACATCGTGAGGAAACCTGCACGTCTGAGGGAGCTTGACTAGTTCTCGATAGATGTGTGAAGTCTGCCAATCCGCACTGGGCCAGCGTGGTGGACTATGGCCCGAAATCCCCCTCGCATTGAGGGGAGGCCCGTGCCCAGCAGTGGGACGTTAAAGAGGGCTGTAGTGGTAGTGGTATATACTTGAACTTGAAATGAGCAGAATAAAAGCTCATCACGGGTGCGGCCATTCCTCATCAGATTTAAAGCCTACAACTAACTATGTATATAACTTGACTCTTTAGAAAACCCAGACCTATAGAGTCCATAAAAAAGTCCAAATCTTAAAATATAATACGTACCGACAAGGCTTTTCAATTTTGAACAACTGTAATCTTGTATTGCTTATGAGGGGGTCTCTTCAATTCCCCAAATGGGATGAAAGTATTACTCTATTATTAGGTTGAAGGAAATTGGACCCTACCCTGCTCCCAATGGTGACACATATTTGTTGAATTATCCTTAGTTACATACTGAACACCTGTACCACAAAAAAGTTCGCATATGAGTGTAAAAAAACTTACGTATGAAGCATGATTTGATGAACGAACTTCAGCCAGTGTTTGTAAAGAGTTCGAATGTGGATGACATAATCACAAAAGTTTTTGTTTGTTTAATGGCCTCTTTCCATTGAACCACGGAGTAGTATAACGGAGATGGTATTTCGAGACCGCACTGCGGTAAATTTTTCTGGTTTATCTGACTCCGCCATTGTCGTTTTCTCATATACATAGTTCCCGTATACTACAGGTACATAAGATAACAGCAATATACGAGTCATTATGGGTACTCTAGATACTCTCTAGTTATTATAGTTTAGTTTGGTGACAGCAGAATTTAAACTTTTGAAATTAGAATCTTAGATGCGGTAGTGAAGTTTAAATTTATTTGAATTTAGAATTTCCATCATAATAGGCTCGCCCCTATTACATTGGGACCAAAATACATCGGCGAAGTGTGGGTGCACTACAGTGCACCTCTGCCTACCCCTTCGGGGAATACAGGCGTGATGATGTATTTAATAAGACAATAGTAGAAAATCAATGTTGCCAGTACTATCAATGCTCAAGGGCTCAATTTTTTGCTCCTTGGGTGCGGAAACCTAAAAAACTCATAGGTAAGGGTCGAAATGGGTTAACCTTGTAGATTTATAGGCGATTATATCCCAAATACGCCGCGAGAGATTTGTGCGGACCACAAAACATTACGGTTGTCCAGGTAACAGAACGTTTCGGATGCCACTAACTTTGGTTCTGACATAAATATGGGGGTATTTCTTCGAGTGTTTAGCGACTTGAGCAATCGGAAATTAATGAATCTTGGCAAACAGAGATGTTGACGATGCAAGAAAAATATTCGTGAGGGTGAAAATAATGGAGGAGAATAATAATTTTTGTTTTTAAACGTAAATTATTACGTCTATTAAGTCGTCAACGGTATTTCTTTAATTTTTTTTACGAAATGAATGAAATGGTGATATTTAATGGATAACAAAATGAGGAATGACTCCACCTGCGTCTAGCGGGTATTTCAACCAGTGTCAAGTAATTAATAGCAAGGGAAAATTCAATGAATACACATTATAAATAAAAATGGGTGATAACAATGATAAAGATGGTGGATGATGTCGGTATTTCTTATACTTTTGTTTTAATGGTATCTACAAAAACAATTGACGTATCTAATATTATATGATGTGTTTAGGGCCAAAGAGGTTATTTATAAAGACAATAAATGAATAATAATAAAAAAAAAAAATCTATGAGGCATTAAATTACTTCAAATTACTTCCTCATAAACTCATACTTATAATGTAGGGTGGCGTTTATTTTTACAACTCCATACAAATACATTATTTACGAATGATTATATTTTTATCTCTTTTGTCTAGTCGTGAATAAATAATTACCGTTTTCATCTAGATAAACGATTTTGCTATTTAGGGAGTCATAAAATTAGATTTATTTTTTAAAGTCGCTTTCTCATTCTTGGTAAAATATAGACAATAAACATATTTGATATGTTATTTTTAAATAAAAAAAATGTAGGATACAAATTTTTAATACTGGTGAAGTACAAAAAAAGAAGCGTCTTCTTTCCGAGTAGCAAACAGCAACGATTTCAGAACCTCCCGCCGTTTTCCAATTAGATCCTAGCTGAAGTTTACCTGCCCGCGCAGTACCCGCCCCAGCATACTCATCCGAGATGGACTAATTTTTATTATTCATGACAGTGAATTTCTCCGCGGATTCCGAAGTTTCCGCCGGCGAAATCCCGGATACCGCGCGGAATACCTAGTGAATAAATTTAAAACGTCGAAAGAATTACCTATTTATCTTTTTTTTCTGCGAAATTTAAGTGAGCGCGACTGCTGTTTTGTTTTGCTAGCTTGGTTCCGTTTTGTTTAATTTTACAATTCATGTATGCGATCATATAATTTGACTGTTAGTTGTTTCATTGCACGCTAGTCAGTGGATGGACGAGTGTATGTAAGAAGAAGCATAATTACGTTGGTTCATGTGTTGCAGTGAGTCCAGCTTAGGCCGACTCACTGCAGCATTGAGTATTTCCCGAAATGGTATCTTCGTAATTTTTTCTCGACAAGATCATTATTAGTCATGGTATACGGAACCGTCATTATTTTAGGGGCCAAATCGATAATAAAAAAGTAATAGTGATGAACTGATTTCACCTGGCGAGAATAATTTCTTAAAATAGAATAGTGTGAATGACATTTGCTCTCTATGATGTAACAAGAGAGTAGTGAGATGTGTATTGTGTATATTTAAATAAATAATGTAGATCAAACATGAACGATAAGGACTTGTTTGTGTGTAGGCATTTGATGTGAGTAGGTACCGCGTAAATGTATGATTACGTAAATAGATTCAGTTTACGCAGTGCCGTAATTGTAAAACGTAAGTGATCTATTTAAACATGTCCAACACATTTTTTTTTTTTTTTATTAGCCTATTTTGTGTCCCACTCCTGGGCAAAGGCCTCCCCTCTCTCCCTCTACCGATCCCGATCCTGAGCCATTTCCGGCCACGTCTTCCCCGCAAAGATGTCTAGATCATCGCGCCACCGTTTCCTTGGTCTTCCACGGCGTCTTGTACCTGCGGGACTCCATTTGGTACTTATATTGGCCCACCTCTGCGGGTCCATACGAACGACGTGGCCTGCCCACTCCCATTTTAGTTTTGTAGACTTTTCCCCCACGTCCGTGAGTTGTGTTATGGAGCGCAGAGTGGTGTTCCTAACACGGTCTATGCGTATACCCTATACCCCACCCCCAACACATTTTATCGAATGAAAATGTGACGGAGAAATTTGACTCAATCAACTTAATTTACAAGACTAATATTGGTCTCTAAGAAAACAAAAACAGGAAAAGATGAATAAAATCGCCATAGATAAATAATTGGTCTCGCGCGCGGCGATCGAAATCTGTGGAAATCGCTTTGTCCTAAGCCACCACACTACCGACACGGAGTATTGTTTTGCAATAACTAAGATATTTTACTATTACTGTGTTATAAAACCAGTCAACAATTTCAAAGTAATATTAAAACAATACTGCCTAAAAGTGGTAAGCGAATCTATAGAAAACTTTGCCCTCGTAATTTTGTTTTAACTCATTTATTGTCGTGGTTTTTGTTATGGGAATCCCAAAATAAATATCATTAGGTTGTTTGCTTCATTACTTTTATAGCATTTTTATTTAAATTATAAGAAAAAACCGGCCAAGTGCGAGTCAGATTCGCGCACGAAGGGTTCCGTACCTTTATCTATAAAAACAGTAAAAAAATCACGTTTGTTGTATGGGAGCCCCCTAAATATTTATTTTATTCAGATTTTTAGTATTTGTCGTTATAGCGGCAACAAAAATACATCATCTGTGAAAATTTCAACTCTCTAGCTATCACGGTTCATGAGATACAACCTGGTGACAGACGGACGGACGGACGGACGGTCGGACGGACTGCGAAGTCTCAGTAATAGGGTTCCCGTTTTACCCTTTGGGTACGGAAACCTAAAAGTTCCCTTTATTAAATTTGTAAATATACAGGATATATCAAAAGTCCGAAATAATACTTTAGATACATATACGGTGGGTAACGTGTGTATGCTTAGTGACGACAGTTTATACCTAACTATCATAGTTTCTGAGTTATAGACCTTTGAATATTTGTCACAGTTATCGTGTTCTAGACTTTGGGTACATCCATAACTCTATTCAGCAGTTGAAACTACACTTATGAGGGGCGACTACCAATACTCACAAAACAGAACATGCAAATTTTACATAGGGCTCGAGATATTACGAGATAGAGAAATTAACAACGAAAAAAAATTGGAAAAACACGGTCGAATTTCGATAAATTTTTTATACCATTTAGTTGTATACCCAATACTGATGCAAACATCAAAGTATTATTTCGGACTTCTGAAACATCCTGTAGTCAGGTTTGCTAAGAAATATTAAACACGGTTTAAAGTAATTTGTGATGCTGGAACGGTCATTAGATGCCATCAAAACCGAATTTCGTGCAGTTGTTTTAATTATTGTTTAATACTTAACTGAAAAAGTATTAAAACTCTTTGCCTAAATATTTATTATACCATTTCTTGCCCATTCTTCTTCATAGGGAATGCATTCCGAATGGGTGGTAGAGATTCTTTGTTGTTTATTAATGAATCATAAGTGCCTGTATTGGTTTATATAATTTAAAAAAACTGATATGGCCTTGTAAATCGAACAGTCTCGGATTATTTAACCTTGTGAAACTAGGTGATACCACTTGGGTGAACAAATTGGACACCAAGGCATGTCCAGTACAAGAAGCTCGAAGTGACGTCATTTTCTCGACAAATCTGACAGTTGAAAGAGGTAAAGCTTATGTCTACACGATCATGTTAAACCTACTTGGTAATGTCTCTTCAGTGGTATTTGCCATAAAATGGACTCTAGATTTTTTTAATTAACGGCGGCGTCCCAATGTTACAAGTCCGCAAGTTATATAACCCAAAAAAGTTTACCCAAAAAAGACGTTTGATGGCGACACGTACCGTGCAATGTTGTATTTTGTAAAACCAGTAAAAGTTATTAAACCAAGTTGAGACACCTGAAGTCTTGTAATGTTATCACCCAATAAATAACAAACATGGTAACACTTGTTAACAATGTATTATCGACCTTAAAATTCTGTTCCGTGCTCTTACTTTCAAATCGGTAATCACCCCAAGTCGTGAAATCCGCTGAGTAATGCCTGGATTTGTGTACGATGTGTCTGTGCTTATACGACGAAGATAACCATTATTTTGAACATGTTTACCCAAGTCAGCGCGTTAAGCAGTCGTTTACGGGTACCGATATAAGATGGCGTTAGTGTCGATGCAAAATGGCGTCAGCTATTCAACAGACAATGAACTGAATTTTAAACGTATCTATTGAGATTACTTTGCATGATAGTAAAATGAAACTATTTGCAATTTTAAGAGCCTCGTTATTTTAATGTGCATTATCCCTTTACAAGCGATTTAAAAAAGAAATAGAAGGGTATTTAAATGTTACTGTCAACGACATCGAACATACACACACTAACACAACGAATTCTGTTCCACACTAGTAAAATTACATCAACTTAAAAAAGCATTAGACTTGCTTGATACCATAACCTTTTTGGTGGAGGGATACATTGCGGCTCGCTATCCCCTTTTAACTACGCTAAGGAGTATGTATGTAATTCCTTACACATGTTATCAGCAACGAGTGTTATCAAAGAGGGAGCTTTTCCTGACATTTGACAGTTTTACACCAATTTTGCGAGTGACTATCACGTCTGCGTTTGTAAAAAAATTAATGTGAAGAATGAAATTATTTTACTTTTTTATGAATAATTATTTTGTAGTTCGGTTTTATGTCCGACGTATTGTAATTGTATGCGTATATATTTTTGCGGAACCCTGATGACTAATTTACGGAACCCGGTTTGGGAATCCCTGCTCTAGTTACTATATGGTCAAGACTCAAGACATATAAGATTACACGACCGTGTCATCAATAAGGCCAATTTCGTTCAAATATTTTTGGGACTTCTTTTTAAGGCATTTACGTATCTATACTTTCTAATATCATTGGTTTCAGGTAGGTAAATTGCCATCTAGCCGATCAACGCTTACTTAACCTCGTAACGTGAGCCGCAGGTGTCAGGATAATCACATAAGTGCAGCATCAGCAGCTTTCTTGGTCGATCGATGCAGCTAATTTTCCTGATCACTTCAACCTCATGTATACTCCACCTTGCTACGTTATATTTTGGTTTTTATCATAACACCAGTATTCCCCAAACGAATAGGCAGAGGTGCCCTGCAGTGTCATCACATTTCATCGATTTAATTGTGATGTGTTTTAAGAAGGTTTTAATTTCTAAAATGGAATACAGTAAAAAAATCCTAATGTTTAAATGAAAAAGTTTATCGTCTCAAGCGCGTGTTGATGTAATTTGGCTTAAATAATAAAGCGTTAATTGGCCGCTTAGTCCCTGGCTTCAAACGGGCTGTTATAATAATAACAATACGAATGCTGGCTGTTTGATTTATTATTTTCAAGTTTTAATACACTAAAGAGGTCTGTTTATAAGAAAATCGCAATGGTTTTTTTATGGGTATTCATTTCAGTTTTTATTTTTAATTTTAGCAATAGCACTCACACTTGTGTTTTCATTTTAAATAGGTAATCTATACTAATATTATAAAGCTAAAGAGTTTGTTTGTTTGTTTGGTCGAACGCGCTAAACTCAGGAACTGCTGGTCCGAATTAAATAATTATTTTTGTGTTAAATAGTTTATTTATCGGGGAAGGTTATAAGCTATATCATCACGCTACGACCAATAGGAGCGGTGCAGCAACGAATAATGTGGCGAAAACGGGAAAATTCCCGAACATGAATCGGGTTCAGTTTTCAAGTACATAATCTTTATTAAAATATTACTGAATAAACTGGATCTTTTTAAAAAAAAAATTGAAGCTACTGAATCACTTTTTATCTTTATACTTATAAATAAATGGTAAACCAAGGAGGTAGGTAGGTATTATAGACTTATAATCATAGACTTTATAACATCACTCTACGCCAAAGTAACTATTAGCGCAGGTGAAACCGCGGGCACAGCTAGTGTTTAATAAGGCTGTTAAAGTCAACCGCCATCTTTTTCACTTTCTCCACCTATTTTATTTCATAAGTGTAAATATTTGTTTTGGTTATTGCTTTACTACTTGACATTACCTGCTAATTGCGGGTGCAGCCATATGTTATTAAATTATATTTCATAACTAGCTGTGCCCGCGACTTCGCCCGCGTGGACTTTAGGGAGATTACCCGGAAATATGGGTATTATGTTTTTCCCGCGGAACCCTAATGCTTTTTCTAAAATCAAAGTAGCCTAAGTTACGCCTTGGAACGTCAGCTATCTGTCAGTGAAAGTCCCATTGAAATCGGTTCAGCCGTTTAGAAGTTTACCTCAAACAAACAGACAGACAGACAGACAGACAAAAAATTTTAAAATTGCGTTTTCGTTATAGGTATCGTATATACTTTCATACGCATTTGGTCCCCGCGTTCGACGATGACGAGAAGGCCGAGCTTCTCGCTTCCGCTCTCGAAGAGCAATGCTCGACTAGCTCCCAACCCGTAGACCCCGCTCACGTAGAGCTAGTAGATAGGGAAGTAGAGCGCAGGTCCTCCCTACCCCCATCCGAACCTCTCCGCCCAACCACCGAGACAGAGGTCAAGGATCTGATTAAGGGGCTTAACCCCAAAAAGGCCGCCGGCTTCGACGGCATTACCAACCGAGTTCTTAAACTCTTACCCGCCCAACTCATTTGCTTGCTTGTGACCGTCTTCAACGCCGCCATGGCCAATTGCATCTTCCCCGACGAGTGGAAAGATGCAATTGTCATTGGCATTCACAAGCCAGGCAAGCCCTCTACTGTCCCGTCTAGTTACCGCCCCATCAGTCTCCTTAAAGCCATTGCCAAACTCTACGAGCGCTTGCTCTATGCAAGACTCAGAGAGTTTGTCACCACCCATGGTATTCTCATAGATGAGCAGTTTGGCTTTAGAGCCCAACACTCTTGCGTCCATCAGGTGCACCGCCTCACGGAGCATATTCTCAAGGGGTTTCATAGACCGCGTCCCCACAGCACGGGAGCCCTCTTCTTCGATGTGGCGAAAGCGTTTGACAGGGTCTGGCACAACGGCTTGATCTACAAGCTGTACCTCTTGGGTGTGCCGGACAGTCTCGTGCTCATCCTGCGAGACTTTCTGTCGAACCGCACCTTTCGCTACCGCGTTGAAGGGGCGCTCTCGGCCCCTCATCCCATTAGGGCAGGAGTCCCTCAAGGCTCCGTTCTCTCCCCCCTTCTCTATAGCCTGTTCACGAACGACATCCCTCGTTCGGACAGAGTTCAGCTCGCCCTATACGCGGATGACACCGCTCTCTATTTCTCGCATAGAAATAGGGGCGTTATCACCCGCACCCTCCAACGCGCAGTAGATTCTTTGGGCGAATGGTTTCGGAAATGGCGCATTGAGGTGAACCCGGAAAAGAGCGCCGCTGTGCTCTTTACCAGGGGAACCCCACGGCGTCCCCGAGCTCCCTGGTTCAGTCTAGGGACCATCTCCCTGTTCGACCAAAGCATCCCTTGGGCAAACCGCGTCAAATATCTAGGTGTCACTCTTGACAAGTCCCTTACTTTCGGTCCCCACATTAGAACGGTGAGCAACCGAGCAGCTTTTGTGCTCGGTCGCCTTCACTATTTGATCTGCAAGCGGAGTAAAATGTCCCTTAGAAATAAGGTGACACTTTACAAAACATGCATCCTCCCCATTATGTCATATGCCAGTGTGGTTTTCGCTCACGCGGCGAAGACACACATCAACCGCCTGCAAGTAGTGCAGTCCCGGTTTCTCCGTAGGGCCGTAGGTGCCCCGTGGTACATACGGAACGTAGATCTTCATTCCGACCTTGGCCTCTTCTCAATTCGTAAACACTTAAAAATAGCGTCCGAACGCTATTTTAAAAAAGCCGCGTCGCATTATATCCTCTAATTGTCGCCGCCGGCAATTACGAGCCAGACCCCGCGCACACGTCATCAACCCGTCGCCGCCGTCCGCGGCACGTATTGATTGATCCTCCCGACACGATCACCGCCCTCCTCAACCCGGGCGTTGAGAGGGCCACCAACACACCTACACCAGCCTCAAACAGACACCGATCTCGCCGGCGAGGTCGAGGAACCCCCTCTTCCGCTCGTAGGTGCATCTTTGCACCTAGGAGCGCAGTCACTACCTCACCCCTCACGGTAACTGCCCAAGCCGAGGTCGTGCCCCCTGTGGCGCCCTTGAGCTAGTTGCCACCCCTTTCCGCCCTTAAGGCCTTGGTTGGAGTGCACTCTGCGCTCGCCACTCCTCCGGTAAAGCTGTAAAGGCCACCTCACGGCCAACAGTGTAAGTCCTTCAAAAAAAAAAAAAAAACGCATTTGGTAAAAAAGTGTTATTTTGATATTACAAACAGACACTCCAATTTTATTTATTTGTATGTATGTATGTATGTATGTATGTATGTATGTATGTATGTATATGTATGTATGTATGTATATGTATGTATGTATGTATGTATGTATGTATGTATGTATGTATGTATGTATGTATGTATGTATAGATGTATAGATTGAATTTGAAGAAACAAGATGCAAGGCTGGTGAGAATTTGAATTTTAAAATTAGAATCTGTCAAAATAATTAACCAATTAACATGGACTTCGTGTGTCGGTTTTAAAGGTTTGATTGATCAAAGGGAATACAACAATACATTATTTGATTCTATTTGAGATCAGTCATAGTATGTACAGTAATTATTTGTGTTTATTTTCTTGATAGTCTTTGGGTTGTCTTTTTGAATATGTTTTACTTTTACACAAGCAGTGGTAGCCTCGTGGGCAAGAACGCCCGCCTTCAACGTAAGAGGTGCAAGTTCAAACCCCAGACCCGCACCTTTGAGATAATTCTCATGTTCGAATCTCATTTTCAACAATGATTACCACCTGCTAAACGGTGAAGGAAAACATCGTGAGGAAACCTGCACGTCTATAGAAAGGCGTGTGAAGTTCACCAACCCGCACTGGGCCAGCGTGGTGGACTATGGCCCAAATGACTCTCGTATTGAGGGGGAATGTGCCCGGTATAATGGCAATAGGCTCGCCCCCTATTACGCCGATGTATTTTGGTCCCAATACCAAAATACATCGGCGAAGTGTGGGCGCAGTACAGTGCACCTCTGCCTACCCCTTCGGGGAATACAGGCGTGATGATGATGATGATGTATATATTACTTTTACACTTATATTCGTTTAATATGAGATTGGGAACTTATTTTTTAAAAGATAGTAACCCATTCTGAATAATAATTCATTTCTAAATAACGTAGCTATTTAGAACTAAGTACGATATAATTTTGTTTGTTTTATTTTTCAATTATTTTTTCTCTCTATCTGTTGTCGTAGCATAAGCACCAAGACTAGACTTACACTTTAAACGACAAACGATAATTTATTAATGAAATTTTATTGATTAATTATAAAAAAAAGTTTTTTTGTCCGCTTGTGTTTGCCTGTTTGTTTGTTACGGGGTATCTCCGGAATTGTTGGACCGATTTTGACGGGTAGATAACTGAAGTTATAGTGAGTGACTCACACTCCTTTTTGTTTCAAGATTCTACGTGGATGAAGTCGCGGGTACAAGCTAGACGTACAATAAACTAGGTACCTGGGTAGATAGGTATCTAGCATAATATTTGCTACTGAGATGATAGTCCTGTTTACCATATAAACTATTATAGCTGATGATGAACCCATATTTACATTTCTAGATATTTTTTCTGTATTTTTTTATCTAAAAAGGTTGCGAATACATCTGGCATTGTTACGATTATGTGCGCTTTGCTCATTCCGGAGATTGTGGCGCATTAAATATTAAAACGGACTCCGTGAACAGAATCCTTCCAAGCGTTTGAGGTTTTCAGTCATTACGAAATTCGGAAACTTAATCGATTAGATAGTATCGATTCGTGAAGTGATAAATCGAGTTGTAGAGTAGCGTTCGGACAGTCATGAAATATGATTGTTGTTAAGTAATTTAATTTCCTGAATAATTAAGATGATACCTCCACGGTAACTCCTACGTGCCTGAGATAGGGGCGGACAGTAGAAATTGAATTTGTCTATTTAAGTGAAGATTTGATTGGCAACAACAAACCCAGGACAAGGACATGTGGAGACGGGAGGAGGAGGCCTTTGCCCAGCAGTGGGACATAAAATAGGCTATTAAAAAAAGTGAAGATGACGGCTTGGTGTAGTGGTCTGAACGTAGGCCACTTAGCTCACTTCACCAGATGGTTACGGGTTCGATTCCCGTCTGTGGCAAATTTGGGAAATGCCATTTTCAGAGTTTGACCTAGTCTGGGTTTAACTGGGATCGCCCTCAGTCCATTGTGTGGTACCCAGGGTAGGTACAAGGAATGCTTAGTTTGAGATCATACTACACTTCTCATCAAAAAAATCGAAACACCTCGCAGTTTATGATTTGATAAGGATTATCAGAAAAATGTGTATGTTTAGGAATAAATGTAAAATGTCATTTAATAGTGAGTAGTATGAGGTTTATAAATCCTAATGTTAATGTTCCAAATTCAAATTAAGTCTTCATAGGTTTCGTATTTTGTATGATGAGTAATTTTAAAAATTAGGACACAAACAATAAAAACGAAAGTGTTTCGATTTTTTTGATGAGAAGTGTATAAGTAAGTGTGGCGATATTTATTTTATTTTTAAGTTTAGTCGAAACACTCCATTTCCTATATTATGGTCAATTAGCTTCTACCCGCGACTTCATCCGCGCAGACTTCGATTATTGGATATTGATATAAATTATAGTCTATATGTATTCTGATGTATAAACAATAATACTGTAAAGTCTCATCAAAATCCGTTCATTAGTTTTTGCGGGAAAGATTAGGAAACATCCATCCATCCTCACAAACTTTCACATTTATAATATTAGGTAGGATAGGATTGATTAGGTAACAAATCAGGAAGTATTAGTTAGAGTAGGAGAACGGACAAACCTATTAAACTATAGAAAATAGAAGGGGGAGAATGATTGGACATTTAATAAGACATGACGCACTAATGAAGAAAATAATAGAGGGAAAGTTGGAAGGCAGCAGAGGAAGAGGAAGATCAAGGAGAAGCTACTTTGACCAAGTAAAAGAAAAAATAAATGCCAAAACATACCAGGAGATAAAAAGGAAAGCAGAAAACAGGGATGAATGAAAAAAAACTCCACCGACAAGAGCCTAGCTCTTAAGATAAAGAAGAAGGATTGGATAAGGTAGTAGGATTAGAATTAGGATTTACGTTTCTTACTACAAAAATAAAAGTAAAATGCTAATTGTTTTGGACAAATGGCGATTTGGCCAAAAATTACATTTTTAATACAATATATCCATCTAAATTAAAAGTACACTACTAGTGAAGTGAAGAGAGTCCAATTATTTTCCTGTCCGTCCGAGAGTGACCTTTGTATAGAGACGTGACCAAGTCGGCCTGAGCAATCTTTCGAGCTTTAACAATGTTGAGTTATAAAATAACTATAAAATATTTAGATTCAATATTATGAATAAACCTGCAAAAGTCATGCCCAAAATATAGGTATTTATTTATTTATTTATTTGCACAATTCTACATAAGTAAAAAAAACCGGCCAAGTAAGAGTCGGACTCGCGCACGAAGGGTTCCGTACCATTATCTATAAAAACAGCAAAAAAATCACGTTCGTTGTATGGGAGCCCCCTTAAATATTTATTTTATTCTGTTTTTTAGTATTTGTTGTTATAGCGGCAACAGAAATACATCAACTGTGAAAATTTCAACTCTAACTATCACGGTTCATGAGATACAGCCTGATGACAGACGGATGGACGGACGGACAGCGAAGTCTTAGTAATAGGGTTCCGATTTTACCCTTTCGGTACGGAACCCTATAAATGTACAAAGGTAAGCTTAATGCCGTGGGCATTTTCTACCAGCCAACCTTAGAGTGATGTAGAGAGAGGAAAAAACAAACTAAGTGGGTGCAAGAAATAAAAGACGTGAATGCAAAGAGAGAAAAGTGGTCGAGAAAAAAAAAAAAGAATCGAAAAATAAATGTATTAATGTTAAAAAATGAATGAATGTTTGTAAGAGGTCTCATTAAACCAGTTATATGCAGCGAATGCTACCTTAACCCAAAATCAAGTGAAAATGTATTGCTACTTAGATCGTAACTTGAAATTTTTTTATGTATACTATTCACGGGTCTTACAGCCACATCTTTGAGCAGTGTTATTTTAATATTATTTTATATATTTTACTGTTTCTTAAAACTTTACAATTAAAAATAAGACTGAAAATAAGACGATAGTATCTGAAATGTAACTACTTATGAATTATCAAATATATCGTAGAAATCATTGGAATATCTACCAAACATTGGAATGCATTTTATAAGGAGAAAAATAGCAGTGGTAGCCGAGTGGTCGAACGCACGCTTTGCAATCAAAGTGCGCAGGTTCTATCCCCGGCTCGCACCTCTCCACCACGCACCAATCTCATTTTCATCTGAGATTATCACTTGCTAAGAAACGGTGACGGAAAACATCGTGAGGAAACCTGTGTGCCCGGTATAATGGCAATAGGCTCGCCCCCTATTACATTGGGACCAAAATACATCGGCGAAGTGTGGGCGCACTGCAGTGCACCTCTGCCTACCCCTTCGGGGAATACAGGCGTGATGATGTATTTAAAAATGGGCAAGAAAGTACATGTTTATTTTTTTTCAAATTATCTATTACGTATTATTTATAGGTATGGGACCCATGGTTTCAAGTTATTCATGAATTCATTCAAAATACCGTTGCTGGTCCCGTTCCAAACATAGACTAGTCTCAAACAATAGAAAAATCCTAAAAGAACTTATTTGCACACAAGAAACCTCTTAGCAGTCGATAATAATGAACTAATTCTTCTCATAACATTTTCTTTTTTAACTTTCATATAAAGAAGCATTAATTCGACCCTTTCGGGAACTGAAGGAACTGTAAAAATGAGAAATAATGTGTACCTGCTGTATTCTAAGGGCTTTACTTTGGACCACATTTTGTCTCGAGATAATAGACGGGGCTTTTCGCTGGCTCGTTTCGGAGAGATTTCGCTGCAATGTTTTCCTTCAACGAATATAATTAAAATTACAGTTTGCATTGTATATTTAGCTGAAAATATTTAGATGTGATGAATAACCTTTAATTTCATAGATAATTGACTATTTTTGGATAGAATAAACACAGTTCATACTGAGCTCTTTTCCTTTTTTTTTGTATCTATTTTTAAGTTTTGTATTCTCTGTGTTCTTTGTGTCTGTGCTGAATAAATGTTTTTTTCTTTCTTTTTTTTCTTACTAGGGTAGAGTCTTGTATTACATATACAGCCATGTAGGCTATGAACGAGGTATTTTAGTTTTTACAACAAAACTCAGTGTAAAGTTTCTCAAATTTTGACGAGAATCTTCAATTTTATAGGTATCTATATAATCCCCCACTGGGTCACTAAAAGTCGCGTGTCAATTTTTTTGCCAATACCGAAAGGACTCTATATCGATATTCATAAAGATTGAATTTCGATGATACAAGCCACGAAGCCTATCGCGGCAAAATCCGCTCGCATTGTCAGTATCCTTTTGTTGAAGAATGACCTCTTTTTATGTGTCAATACAGTTTGGTTTGGTATGGGCTAAAATAATTACGCGCAATCGTCGTCGCTCCACGTTGCGGGAAACCTAATACCTATTTAATGTCACAATCAAAAACCCCGTCGAAACGTTAACGCAATCAAGGATGTTTAACTGATTTTATTTTATAGATAACTAGCAGACCCGGCGAACTTCGTACCGCATACGAAAGCAGCGCCAACTACCGGGTCCAATTGTGTTTTCAAACCATTGAAATATACACACAAAATTTCATTCAAATCAGTCCAGCCGTTTGGTCCGAGTTGGGTTACAAACGCACGAACAGAAGAATTATGTAAGATAGATACCATACGCATTCTTAAACTATGTTACAACAAATCTCGTCCTCATGTCCTACCTGTCTATAGTTCACCTTAGTTTAGTCATTATATGTTAACAATCTTCAGATGTTTAGTACACACAATTAACACTTGTTTAACAAACTGGTGTTTAATGAGACAAGGTGAAAATTCCCATGAACTAACTTCGATGAACAAAGCCATTGTTATCATTTGTGTACAAATGAAACTCATACTTAGTTGAGTGTGTTACGTCATTATTTTGAATAATTCGATCAATTGGAAGTTTCTATGACATTAACCTTTTGTGGCGGCTGTAAAAGTTATCGTTAAGTCTACAAAGCTCTTTCACTACCAATTAAAAACTAATTGCACTGCTTCAGTGCTATATACGAATAAATTAATTTTCTGGTATTTTTAGGGTTTACCACCCAAAGGGTAAAACGGGAACCCTATTACTAAGACTTCGCTGTCCGTCCGTCCGTCCATCCGTCCATCCGTCCGTCTGTCACCAGGCTGTATCTCATGAACCGTGATAGCTAGAAAGTTGACATTTTCACAGATGATGTATTTCTGTTGCTGCTAAAAAACAGACAAATACCAAAAAACAGAATAAAACAAATATTCAAGGGGGCTCCCATACAACAAACTTGATTTTTTTGCCGTTTTTATAGATAACGGTACGGAACCCTTCATGCTCGAGTCCGACTCGCACTTGGCCGGTTTTTTGGTATCATTATTGAAATTCTAATACATTTTCAAATTGCAGTTTGATAGAGAGTCGAACACTCTTATTTTGAGACCTTTAATTATCAAATGTTCTAAAATCTGGAACAGTACGTTAAATTTTCCAAAACCCAAAACTCAGACTAGCCCAGAAACAATAAAAAAAATAGTGAATACTTCCCCGTGGAGCGTAACAGAGAGCACTTTACAAATTTAAACAAACTGATGTTTTAAAATTCCATAACGGCAGCTAGTTTGAAATTAAAATGAGCGCTAGCGCAAGTTATTCGCTTACCATAACTTATGGAACGTTTTCAACAAATTTGCCTTTAGCTTATGTAACTACGGCGTCGTTTTATTTTCTCATGTTAATTCCTTCTACTAGTCAAATAAAATATATTGAAAATGTTCGAATAAGGCTGCGTAAAAATCATAATCAGTATTTTTAGGTAAGTAACGTATCTAACGTTATGATCGGGCGTGAAAGGATCTAAAAATAAAGTTATTTTGGTTTTCTTATATTTACGCGAATACTATACATTGAAATAAAACAATTTTACGGATTTTATCGCGTTTATTTACTATTTTATTTTCCCGACGTTTCGGCTGCTTTACAGCAACCATGGTCACGGGGGGACTGGGGACTGAGGTGGAATCAGGACGTCTAACACCTCAGTCCCCCGTGACCATGGTTGCTGTAAAGCAGCCGAAACGTCGGGAAAATAAAATAGTAAATAAACGCGATAAAATCCGTAAAATAGTTTTATTTCAAAGTTATTTTTGTTGCTCACTCTGCTATTATGGGAAATAATGTAATTAGTTTATTTTACAGAAACAAAATAACTTTTAGTTCCTTAAAACAAAAGTAACTATTACTTTCAGTTAAACACTGAAAGTTCCTTTTAGTTTTTATGTTTTTATTACAAAATTGGTTACTCTGATAACTTGATTGACATAAAATCCTTAAGGGTTATAAATGGTTTATCCAATATCTAAATCAGTTGAGCCGCCATTTCGGCTGAAGTTCTAATACTTTCAAAGGAAACAAAAAGTTTGATCATAACAGACCCTTATTTTTTCTTGTTTTTTTTTTATGATTTTTTTTGCTGTATTTTATAATACTGCAATATAAATTCTAATGCAACTTAGGTGATTATGGATAAAATGTTATATTAGCTATCCCACTATTGTTATTAGCGAAATTCTTCGCTAACACAGACAAGCAATTGCATCACACATACGCTGTCAAACGCCTACGAGTACATAAATTTATTTGTTTGCAATAATAATGTTTTAATGTTAATTTTAACAACAAATAATAATGTTTTTATTGCTCCATCACGCAACTTCCCGGTTCCAAAACTGTTGATTTCCAAACCGAATTGATCGGAAATAAATCAGTACCTGTTGTGATAGGACTGCGGTAGTCTGAACTCTGAGTTAACCAATGTGCGGTTTGCTCACTAGCAGTGCATTCCGATTCAAATCCGACACAAAACAAGACTACTGAATGCATCCAATTAGTCAACAGTAATTCAGATTAGTACTAATTGAGACGCCACGAGCATCCCACAAGCAATGAATTCCCCGATCAGAGCGAACAGGAATCCCAACTTTAGCGCTTCAGCTCAAAGTTCACATTCAGTTGTTGGAAATGTGTAAATCTCCCTCTTTATAAAAGACACGGTGACTCGTGCGAGTTCCCGTGGGATTTGAACGAATTCGAAGCCTGTGATGTTCGGTAATGTGCAACCAATTTCTCATTCTTTACAAGTTGGCGGTTTGGATGAATGTAAAAATGGTTGGGATATTTTGTATGCGGAATAAAGATCAACTTCGGAATGAGGTTAATATTGCTATATCTATGTTATAACGTTCTGACTAGTAATTTTGACATCACATTTGACATAGGGCTTTGAAAATCCGTGCGCATAGGAAAATTAAGATATAAATTTTGTTTATAAAATATATCTATTTTGTTTTAATTTTTTTAAAGTAAAAGTCTCATAAAATTTTGGTAAAATAGTTTGTGTTATGCTTGAGCAACAGCAGTCGAGTAGTCATTTGCATAGGAATACTCCGTGCTTCCATCTTTTTGTCATAATTCCTTAGTAAGCCCTTGGAAAGAATCCTTGTAACTCGGAGACACTGCGGGGGATAATGAACCTATTTGAGAGATTACCCAAGTTTTTAAGAAGATTTCATGAATAAATAGGACGAGTAGGTAGTAAAACCGGTCCTCTGTTGTATAAAAAATATGAATAATTATGGATTTTCCTATGCATCTCATAAATAATAAGATATATGCCTTGTTTTACTAACGACAAGTAACACCTAATTCAGTAACGTCTCACGTAAGGAGGCACTTAAGAAACTGTTTTACCATTCGTTTTTCACAAGACGATTCTAATCGGTAGTGATTTCTTTATAAAGTTCTTCATGCGTTTTAGACGTTTAATTAGCACATTTTCACGTTGCCTAGCATGAATAAAAATTGGTGACTGTCAAAAGTAGACTGTCAATTTAGAGTAGCCTAAGCTGTAGAGTAGACTAAGTTTCGCCAGATCGGTGTCGTAACATAGGAGGCTCTAGGATACTTAATTGTCGACTGGTGGTTAAAGAAACGATTGTTTACGTTAGACAACTCCTTAATATTTAGGCACTTCATTAAAACGAGCCTTAGTGTTAGCGGAAACGGGCATAAGTTTGACTACCATTTTGGTCTATTATTTATTATGTATTTGTGTGCTCCAATAAACTTAAAATGAAACTGCATCTGACTGATCAAATGGATCAAAAATCTCTGTACAGAATACTGGATAATAACACTGCAGGTGGTTTGTAGATGCGTTGATTTTATTTTGCGAGGGATGAAGAGTAATATGATGCGACTTAATTTCTTAGTTCTCAATAGTTTCTACTTGGGTAAAGCCAAGTCGTACTACTAGTATGTGGGGGGGCTTTGAAACGGCCTGCCATTTGATTGTGGGGGGATTGCACTCCAGCGCTAATGGACCGTAAATGGACTGGCATTTCAAAACACATCTAATACCGATATAAAAGTTTAGTTGCTCTCAGAAAATACAAAGGGCCTATAAATATATAAAGGGTGTTTCAGAAGTCCGAAATAATACTTTGGGTTTATATGGATGCTTAGTGAAGACAGTTTATACCTAATTATCATAGTTTCTCAGTTATAGACCTTTGAATATTTGTCACAGGTATTATGTTCTGGCCTTTGGGCACATCCTTAACCCTTTTCAGCAGTGTTAAATACAGTTATGAGGGGCGACTATCAATATTCACAAAACAGAACATGCAAATTTTACATAAGACTTGAGATATTACGTGTTACAGAAATTGAGGACGAAAAAAATATGAAAAAACATGGTCGAATTTCGATCAAATTTTACCCGATACTGATGTAAACGTCAAAGTATTATTTCGGACTACTGAAACACCCTGTATCTTATATCGTCATACAATAATTACCGTATGATCCTAAACTAAGCAAGCGGTACTATGGGTCCCATAAAATTAACTAGGGGCGATCTCAGGACCAGAGAAAATTCCATAAATGAGATTTACGAAATTTGCCGTTGACAGGTATCGAACCCACAACGATCTGTCGCTGTGAGCTAAGCGGCCTACTCTCGAATCATTACATCAAGACGTCATAGAACTAGCATTTTTAAAGGCCTTTGCAATCAAAGTGCGCAGGTTCAAACCCCGGCGCGCACCTCTGGATTACATGTGCGTATCTCATTTTCATCCGAGATTATCACATGCTAAGAAACGGTGAAGGAAAACATCGTGAGGAAACCTGCACGTCTATAGAAAGGCGTGTGAAGTTCACCAAGTCGCAATGGGCCAGCGTGGTGGACTATGGCCTGAATCCCCCTCGCATTGAGGGGACGCCCGTGCCCAGCAGTGGGACGTTAAAAAGGGCTGTAGTAGTAGTAGATCCAAAAGTGTTCTCATATGTTATATCGTCTGAAGAAAATCCGTCGTAAATGCCATTCCTTTTTGCGATAATAAGACAGTTGAAAGATGGGAAGGTTTGGTTTGTTTTATGATGAATTTCGCACATAATATTATATGTACAGAATTAAGAATGGGTAGATTTGGATACATTCATTTGCCTATCTATTATCACATAAGATTTTTTTATTAGTAGATCAGTGGTACCTTTGTTAATATAACCACTTTGGAAGTAACAGATGCAGGTTCAAACTCCGGGCTAGCACCTCTGAGATTTTTCGATTTTATGCGAGAGTGTTACGCCTTGAACGTAAGGGGTGCAAGTTCAAATCCCAGGTCCGCACCTCTGAGATACTTTTCATGTGCGAATGTCATTTTCAACAATGATTACCACTTGCTAAACAATGAAGGAAAACATCGTGAGGAAACCTCCACGTCTATAGACGCATCTCAACCCGCACTGAGCCAGCGAGGTGGACTATGGCCCAAATCTCCCTCGCAATGAGGGGGAATGTGCCCGGTATAATGGCAATAGGCTCGCCCCCTATTACATTGAGACCAAAATATATAGGCGAAGTGTGGGCGCACTACAGTGCACCTCTGCCTACCCTTTCGGGAAATACAGGCGTGATGATGTATTATTATTATGTGAGAGTGTTAATGTCAATAATGATTATTACTTGTTGAATTGTGAAAGTTAGCATCATGAGGACGCAAAGAGATCATGAGGAAACAACCTGCACGTCAATAAAAATACGCGTGTAGCTCCCAACCTTTTTTTTTTTTTTCGTGGAAAATGCATTACACATCCCCCGCCGACTCGGGGGAGCGGACGAGAGTATGTGGGACTCCCCGGCATAGTGCCGGTATACCCACTAAAAACCCACGGTGTACCACCCGCCGCTATGGGAGGGATGTCACGGGATCGCCAAAGCATGCACCGCGAATGTAGTTCCCAACCTGCACTGGGGCAGCATGGTAGACGTATAGTTCTTCTTAGTCCTCCATTGAGAAGAAATGTGCTCGATATAATGCCAATAGTCTCACCCCCTAATTTATTGGGACAAAAATTACTTGGACGAAGTTTGACGCACCTTTGCCTACCCCATCGAGGAATACAGGTGTGATGATAATGATGATACAAAACGACAAACGACGATGTTGTTTTTGTAGGCACATAATTTCGTTTTCGTCGAATTAATTGTTTAGTCTGTATATAAAATACAGATGAGCGCACACGAGATCCTACCGTTCATACTAAAATAGAAAGAATTTTATACCTCATCGGGACAGCTGAAGAAATTGGTATAAAATTGTGCTCAATTTCTCACACAGACTTTTCACTCCTCATTCGTCAATTCATATAAAAATATTGACACATTACGAATACCTTTAATATTGTTAAGCGTACCATTATTTCTTCGGTACAGTAGGCACTTTGAATGTATACTTTCATACAATTTATTACTCGTGTGTTTGACGTGTCTCAATTTATTTAACATCAATGGTTTCTCCGATGTGCCCTGAAATATTTTATTATTTCAGTAAAATGATAAAGGATGACAATTATCTCCTCGCAGCGGGACGGCCTGATTATAGGAGATTGGAACAAAAGCTGCTGCGCAAATAAGTACGTCAAACGCGCGCGATTTCTTTGTCACTACCTAAACAAACTGTATAGAAATAGAAATAGTTTATTTTGTAAATAAAGGTACAAAAAATAATGTATTGCTGGGACATCCTTTTAAGTAAATAATATACTTGTGCCAGGATGCCCCGCTCTTCCATAACTACTGATTACAATTTCCAAAATAAACTTAATAACTAATTATTAACTAGGTACAGTAAGTATAACACTACTAATAATAGAATTTGAGTAAAACTTAAAGTATACAAAAGAAATAAAAAGGTACCAATCTACAAAGAAAAATAACAATTATAAAGTTGTTGTTTGAGTGTGTAAAAGTGTGGGGAAGTGTATTTTTGTGAATGTGTAGTGTAAGTAGAATGTGTAAGTATGTGGTGTATGGTTTTTTTTTTTTTTTTTTATTATTATTTTTATTCAGATATTTTACATTTGTATTCATGTACTTAATGATGATTTTGACAATGTTCCTCATGTATGAACTCATAAAATAGGTACAATGTTGCGAGCGAATACAGTCGCGTGGCTTTTGCTACATATTCAATCTTTGTGCATATTAGCACAGAGTATATATAAAAAAAGAATTCGCTTAATGCCAGTGTGTTCAGGAGTAATAATCAAAGTTGTTATTGCATGTCTGTTACACTGTTATTACTTAAGAAACGCTACCATACAATTTGTTTAAGACTTATCTTGAAATAAAAGTTGGATTACTAGATACTAATTATTAGAAGAAGAGTTTCAGGAGGCATATTAAGATGGTGGTCTCACACGGGAACACACAAAAAAAAAAACAAAAAATTCCAATTGGTTTCAGTAAGCATACAGTTGATAGCTCTGTATAAAGTCATTGAAAAAAAAAGAGATCTTGAAGAAAAATAATATTTATTAAATATACACCTACCTAACCTATGTTGTATTAAGGAACATCATAAGTATGACTATAAAATACTTGGGAGTAAGGACCATAGTTTCAGGATATCATCAAAATAAAATTCTAATAATTCTGCCTAATAATTCCATCGCGGCGGGCCCAGAATGAGATGGCGGGATGAACTAGACTCCCATCGAAAGGAGTGGCCTATTTTGGCTCAAAATAGAGATGAATGGAGGAAGAGGAGGGAGGTCTTTGCCCAGCAGTGGGACATTATAGACTCATAATAATATAAAATCTGCCTGACGGTTTTAGCAGAAATATTTTGTAGTTGCGTTCCATCGTAAAATGTTTACGTAAAATTTATCGGCACCGTCAAATAGCTTAGATCGTTTTTCTTAAACAATCCTATTTATTTTCTATAGGTAACTTTATACGGACTCTTTTATATCTTCAGAACCATAGAAGTAGGTTTTGCACGTACTCAAGGTATAAACTGGAATTTGAAATGTGTTTGATTTATATAAAAAATAGTTTTATTACCGGAAACCACAACTACAGCTTGGTTTATTGGTTTGACGTTAGGCTGCTTGACTCACTGAATCGAGTGGTTACGGTTTCGATTCACGCTAAGGGCATATTTCGAAAATGGCCTTTTCAAAATTTACCTCAGTCTGGATGTTACTGGGATTGTCCCCAGTCCATTATACGGGCACCAAGCTTTGCTTAGTTTGGGATCATACGATGTGTAGGTATGTGTTGTCTGGTGATTTTTTAAGGTGTTGCAGTATAACTAGTAACAAAATATACCTATACACCTTTATAAACTATGCCCTGTCTATTTAAATAGACAGAATCCTCATTATTATTTAAATTTAATTTTAAAAAGTAAGACAAGTCTTTCGAAAAACAAATCTATTTCTAAACTCAGCACGTAAAGATTATTTGATTAGTTGCGTCGCTGGATCCCAAGTTAATGAAGCTTAAGTACAAATCGGCACACTGGGGCGGCAAAACGCGTAGTATTTTTTTTTTAGTCCGACGTTTTTTTTTCTCGTAGTCATCGTAAATATAATAACTACAGCCCTTTTTAATGTCCCACTGCTGGGCACGGGCCTCCCCTCAATGCGAGGGGGATTCAGGCCATAGTCCACCACGCTGGCCCGGTGCGGGTTGGCAGACTTCACACATCTATCGAGAACTAGTCAAGTTCCCTCAGACGTGCAGGTTTCCTCACGATGTTTTCCTTCACCGTTTCATAGCAAGTAGTAATCTCGGATGTAAATGAGATTCGCACATGAAACCCAGAGGTGCGAGCCGGGGTTTGAACCTGCACACTTTGATTTGCAAGGCGTGCGTTCGACCACTCGGCTACCACTTACATCGTAAATAATTGTTACTTATGTAAAAATATTGCCTTATATTATTAATAAAACTTATTTTTCTGGGTAAATTACAATAGGGAATTTTGGAAACCTTTTAACGTAAGCTAGTGAACACGTGATTTTTCTTCTATTACGAGATAAGTGAACTGATGAAATTTTAATGGAAAATGATAAAGAATGCCTACACCTGCAATTAGAGATATATATGACACTGTCGAGTAATTAATAGCAAGGAAAAATTCAATAAATACACATTATTAATATAATAAAAATTGATTATGACAGCGATAAAGATGGTGGACGAATCTCAAACACGTTATCCGCTGAGTCGCCTCATTCCGCTGCTAACGCGACGTTTTCTCCAACGTCAGTAGCTTCGTTAATGAGCGCCAAATAATTACAACGCATGCTTAGAAATACTCAGCGTAACGTACAACGCTGTGTGAACGCAATTACCTTCGATGTTGGAGATCAATTAATTTTAATGGTATTTATGTCCGATTGCGTTGTTGGGCGATGACAGATTGCGTCGACTCGGCTTTTCATTAGGAAATATGTCTTTGAGCTTAAGAAAAAAACATTTTCGTCGCTATGAACTTCATAAGCATGTTTATGGTTTTATGTAAATTTCTATCCCATCCCATATTTTGGTGATAGCAAATTATCTCGTAGTAGAGCATCAGCCGCGTAGATTAATGTATTAAAATACTTTCCAATGCATATTTAAGTTTGCATGGAAGCCAACTATCGTCGCTACTCGAGTCCTAGTCGCACTCAACCATTTTAATTAGTTTTAAAAAAATTGTTTTATTCTGCCAGTATTAAGAATAATTTAAGATTTCAAAATATTTACGTAGAGGGGATTGAAATATATACTATAATTGAATACATTATGTTTAAATTTGAATACGTTTTTTACAAAATTGATGAATGATGTAATTGAATAAGATGACGAACGGACACCTGGTAGGTGTTCTGCCAGTGTCTGCGATTAATAGCAATAGCATATTCAATAAATACACGTTATAAATAAAAATGAGTGCTAACATTGAGAAAGATGGCGGGATGAATCCAAAATTAGGATATTGAAAGTTACCTTTTCTTCGAATATTTAATCTATTGCAAATATTTGAAGTACTAACGAGCGATGGTAAGAAAATTGAAAATATATCTTCAGTTAATTATTTTTTTTTGTACTTATTGGGCACACCAATTACGTAGAGAAAATATTTGCTGGACCAGAATCAATTTTGTGTGCAAGCAATCTCTCGAACAATGCGATAAAAATTACCGTAAATTTTCTTCAAAATTACACTTTACGTTATTATAATTAAGATTTTAATTCAAAATTATAGTTACTAAATTATTATCAAGCTCTATCAAGTCTAGACTATGAATACATTTATTGTAGTCTTATCTATTAAAGGTAGATCTATCTAATTTCCTACATTAAATAGTGGTTTATACTACATTTCCTTATATACATAGCTCTACGTCGAGTGCCGTAGAGCACCCTACGTTCAAACTGATGGTAGAGCAGAAAAGAAGTCGCAAGTCACACGCGTAAATTATTTTATTGCCAAATTAGTGCCGCTACCGCAATATACAATCTACCATGCAGGTGTTATGCGTAGACGCTACTAACTGGCCAATACAAAAAAACTTGTAAAGTTTTGAGCCACAAATAAGTGTAAAATTCTCAATTTTGATGCCATTAGACCAGTCATATTCTAGCTACCATTGACAAAAGATGTTGTTTTCATGCCTTAAAAAAATAACATTATAGCCACTCCACAACGATAGTGTTTGGGGCCTTGGGGCCCTGGTTTGGGTGTAACTGGGGTCACCCCAGTCCATTGTATGATACCTATGGTACAAGCTTTGCTTAGTTTGGGTCGTACAATGAGTATGTGTTGTCTGGCAATGATTAGCGACTTGTCTTCGAAATCTAGAAAATGGAGGTCGTGAACAAAACTAATCCTTGGAAAAAAATTTACACACCTCAAAAGGTTAAGGTTCTAACCTTATTCCATATTCTAGTAACATAAAATAGCGTGAAAATCTACGATAGCTGTTTATAAGACAATTGTAAACAATATATATCTCCACAACTGAATATTATCTGTCGGTAATAACTTTACCAAGTGGTCGTTTGCGCGCAGTTTCCCCGCTTTCTGCCTCCTCCAGCTATCTTCTATCATCATGAGTGTTGTTAACGAGTGATTTTTATCCAAGATGGCGGCATACGTGCCGTATCTACGATCTTGGGCCGTTTTCCCCCGAAATTGCTTATTAATACGACGAAGTCTGGATCATTGTATCTTGTAATCTATTACTTATTTAGGTTTCTACAAGAATGAGCCTAATCCATTATCTATGGCCGCACCTGAATTCCAACACGCATAAAATTATATGTAGCTTTGGTTTATTTTATGTAGATAGTTAGAGGATTCTCTTCTACAAAAAATAATGGTTTATGTCACTGTTGACGTACAAATTTTATATTATTAGTTAAAAGATCTATTGCAGGTAAATATTAAACCTAAAAATGTGTGCAAATTTCGAAACAGTACCAGTTTCTTAAACTCACGAAACCTTAAAACAATGAAAGCTCTTAAATAATTGATTTAAAAATCAGTTTAGTGACAAAACTGTTTATGTTTTTGATAAATGTTGTAACAATAATAGTTTTACTTTGCTTTGGATCTATTATAAATGATAATAAAACAAGCTATTTGTAATACCTCTGTGCTAACAAAAGCCTACCAATCGAACAGTAAAATGTAAGACAAAGTTTTTGTTCGAACGAAATTAAATCATTACAGCCATTGGGCTCAAATGTGGCGTACAAGACAAATTAAAGGTTACAACATCAACAATTTCAAATGTTAGTGTAACAATAAATCTCAATTTTTATTTCTGCAGACACATTTCGTTATAGCTAATTAGGTATAACTGTTCGAAAAAAAAGGAACATTGACAAAAATAATTACAAATTTAATTTATTTAAAGATCACAAAAAACAATAAAATAAACGCGAAATATAAGGTTTAAGAACTGTATAAATTCCGCGTTGTTGTAGTAATCATTGTCTCATTATCTGAGTGGTTAATAAACTTTTTAAAGTCTTTCCTAAGTTTAGGAAAAAATGCCGCAATTCATGAAAAAACAAATTATATCGGCCTGAATTTAAATTACTTAAATCAGGTACTTTTTTAAGAAAAAGAGAACGCAAACAGGCAAATTACTTGATGGAAAGGTCTTCAGACTCATAATGTGAGTCGTTAAAGTGAAGTACACCTACTCTATTATTTCAGCAGTCTCAATAATCATTACATAGGTACTTTCTTATTAAACATCTAACTTTGCATAAAACATTAATTTAGTCTCTTGAACATGTTTTTTTTACTGTTGTAATTTAGAAAAAAATATTTTTAGGAAAAGCATAAATACATTTTAATAAATTTAATTATTATTCACAATATAAAAAAAATAACTTTTATAATATATACAACAATTAGGCGCGGCAAATAATAATATAGTCTATAGTCCATAGTTTCGTGGAAAAACTTCATGGAAAAAAGATTCTTGATTTAAAACGATTACTTAATTTAGTCAGACATTAGAACACAATTATCGTTAGATCAGAACGTGACTTAAGACCACTGGTAACAAAACCAAAATTGGAACACTGGTTGGAACAACTTATTCAAGTTAAATTTGTTCATTATGCACTGTGTTATTTCACAACTTCGTTACTGTACATTTGTTGTTAGAATAGCAGCCCCGAGTTCCTGATAGATTTTTACTAATATTTTAGTTTCAAACATTATTATTGTACCTACTTCGCTTGCATAATAAGAATGAGAGCAACCTTCCTATCTACTTAATTAATTACTACATCTGCTGATTATTTACTGTTATCAACAAATATTTTGGTTTGAGATGATAAGTGTCGAGCGCGTGCTCGAATCTCATAGTTTTCGGTGACATATTTAAATAGAGGCATGTAAATAAGATCGTCACATGACTAGTAATGACGTACCGGAACCCGGTAACCGAGTCATGCCTGATGTGAACAAATAAATGGAACCACGGTAACTTTACGTGCTCAGTGATGTCGCTCTCTGTCTTATTTCATACGAGAGAAAGAGATATAATCCACATATTCTGTGACATAAGTCTAGTCTTGGCGCTCATGCTACAAATACATATATAGCTGAGCCCACAACTTCGTCCGCGTTGGACTAAGGAAAAAAGTAACCTATGTCTTGTAACATCAGTTACCGGCTAGTGGAAGTGACGTCAAAATCGGTTTAGCTCTTTGGGAGTTTACTTTAAACAAAAAGATAGACTGACAGTGGCGACAGGAGGCTTATATAATTCCATGTTTTATGCATTTAGTAATAGGTTGTCATTTTGATGTTAATAACAGACGCTTAAATATTTTTATTTGTATAGATAAGATAGATCACGATTAAGGTAAAAAAATAGATTCATTTTATAGTGCCGACGACGACATAGATAATCTGACGTGCTTGTCAACGTCAAAGTCACACACATCCATTTTAAAATTTGACTTTTGAAATCAAATCCGCCATCTTTGTCACTGTCATCACCCATTTTTATTTATTGAATTTGCACTTGCTATTAGTTACTTGACCCTGGCAGAAATACCCGGTAAACGCAGATGGAGCTATATGTCATCTTATTCCATTAAATATCAAGATTTCATTAATTTCGTAAAAAATAAAGAAGTATGAAAAGCTCTGTATGTGCCTGTATGGTTTTAGTACAGGCGTACGAATTTAAAAATAATAAAAAAAGCTGAAATCAGTTCTATTACAAGAGTCCCTTTCACTGTAATAAGTTATTTGTACCAATGTACAAGTTCTCTCTCAGTTCGTGGCATTTAATTTAGGAAGATGTCCTGTCCGTTGTTATGCAAACACGCAATACACCCTACATCGCTCGGTAGGTCCTTAGTTCGTTTTCGAGTCTCCGAGAAGATCGATGAATATTTATATTCAACCTTTGTGGCATCTCACCGAGATATTAATCACGAAACGTTAATTTGAAGCTTCACTGAGGATTATGAATGAAAGCATAGACATATAAAAAAGTTGTACGGAATCTTGTTAAACAATAAGTGAAGCACACATAGTAAGCCTGTCTCACACGCACTTACATCATAGTAAGTCAATCGCCGCCATTACGCATACAATAATTGGTTGGTATTCAATTCATGCACTCGTAGATCGATACGATGCTTCACTTTCGACGTGAGCGGCGTACAACCCTCCTTTTTTAAAAATATATTCATGAATATAAATTTGGAACATTTGAATGTGTCTTTAGATGCTAAGAATATACATTTCCTGATTTCTTAGTTCATAGTATAAATTGTTAAAAGCTTAGATATTTTTTTTTTAAATACAATTTTATCCTTTATTTCGAAGGAAAATTAATTGTTTTACTGGTATATACTTGTGAGAAACACACTAGAGTTCCGCCAAGATTTATAATGGGACCACGTTACTATTTAAATTTACAAACTAAACTGCTTGAGTATTTCATATAGTCCTACTCTCAAGGTGTAACATTGCAATTTATTTCGAAGGTAATAAGTTTCTAAAGTCTCAGATGAAACGCAAACATTATTCCCCGCAAAAAGCACCAACCAAATGCACATTTTAAATATCGATCAAAATAAAAACTAAACCCATATAGCCACTTTGACACTCAAAGCGATACAATTACGCGCAGCGTTTAGCCAGAAGCCAATAGCCATTGGCCAATGTGGGCATAGTGCTCGCCCATCGCGGCTTGGCTTTGCACACGCGATTAACTTTTTTATTAATGCCCATCGGCGCTCGAACTAAAAGCTTTGATGCGGTGTTTACACACGTTGAGATGAGACAGTAATCCATTTCTGTACCGAGATATTTTTTCCTTATACTGGATTATCAAATCTATAAATAAACCCCTATTTCCCTTGGTCACGCCATAACGTTAACGGTTTTATCGTCTTTTTTTAAGTTTTTTAATACTTTGTAGAAAGGTTCATATGGAAAAATAAATTTACTACTACTACTACTACAGCCCTTTTAACGTCCCACTGCTGGGCACGGGCCTCCCCTCAATGCGAGGGGGATTCAGGCCATAGTCCACCACGCTGGCCCAGTGCGGGTTGGCAGACTTCACACACCTATCGAGAACTAGTATAACATTTAAATTTTAAATGTTATAAATTGAATTTGAATCGAACACTCAACCTTCCGGTGCAGTGAGTGAAGCGACCCATGCTCAGACCACTCGATCAAGTCGCTATCAAAGCTATTGTAGCTTGCTTTCCTCTTTATAATTCTATAAACAACAAAGATATTAAATTTGATATGAGAATACTGACATTTGATATGCATTTGGTGCATAGAGTATATAGAGTACCTACCCATAACGACTCCACTCTTCGTATAGCTCTGCGGCGAATTCGCCAATGTTGTTATCACATGTACCTGTATACGACAACTATATGGGAAAACAACAATGGCGGAGTCGGGTAAACCAGAAAAAATTACCGCAGCGCGGGCTCGAAATGTCATCTCCGTCATAATATCTTCATGATTTGATAAAAAAAATACATCATCACGCCCGTATTCCCCGAAGGGGTAGGCAGAGGAGCACTGTAGTGCACCCACACTTAGGCTATGTATTTTGGTCCCGATGTAATAGGGGGTGAGCCTATTGCCATTATACCTGGCACATTCCCCCTCAATACGAAGGAGATTTGGGCCATAGTCCACCACGCTGCTGGCCCAGTGAGGGTTGGTGAACTTCACACGCCTTTCTACAGACGTGCAGGTTTCCTCACGATGTTTTGCTTCACCGTTCAGCAAGTGATAATTATTGTTGAAAATGACATTCGCACATGAAAATTATCTCAGAGGTGCGGGCCTGGGATTTGAACTTGCACCCCTTACGTTCAAGGCGGGCGTTCTTGCCCACGAGGCTACCACTGCTTCCTTTGATGATTTGATACAATAAAAATTTGAAGGAAAGGAACTCAATGAAGCTTAAGGACCCTGAGTCATGGTTTCTAAAAAAGTATTTATTGCATTCCTCGTTTGACGTCACAAGCTGAATCCAAAAGTCCCCTCCCAAACCAGAATTTACCATTATAACAAGAATTAAACATTCCAACGGCCAAATGCTGTAAACAAGACAGTCAAAAAGTTTCTAAATTCAGTATTCAAGGCTGATAAGTGGCTCTTGCGATAATCCGAAATAAATTGTTCAAACTCCCCTTAAAATATTGGTTCAGATATTATCATAATTTTATGCCTTTATAAGTAGCGCGGAAATGATGAGATATTCCGGCACAGCGAGAATGTTGAAAACTAGTATTAAACCGCGGATTTAGAATGCAAGGGGATTACTTTAATGTACGGAGCGTTCCCGTGCTCGTGTGAAACGGAAATATTCTCTCCACTCCTCCGGTAAAGCTGTAAAGGCCACCTCACGGCCAACAGCGTAAGTCCTTAAAAAAAGAAATATTCTTTACGGTAAAAGTAACTTAAGACTTGTGACCAAATCTAAATTAAAAATGTATCTATTCGGGTAATCGATTTAATGCGTATATTCTTATGTATTGTTTTATTTCGGAAAAGTATTTTTTCACGAAGTTTGGTGAAAACTTACCTTTTTATGTCCCAAACACACTGTAATTTTTTTGATTTAGAATATTAATTTTTTCACCTTATTTTGACTATAACATCGAAAAAGCACCCTAATTTTCAACCGAAAATTTTCACGTCAAAATATCAGTTTTTTTTAAAAACTCGGTGGGTTTTTTTGTTCGTTGAAGCCTCTTCTTTCTGATAATGTAAAAAATATATACATTACTATGGTAAATGTTCTCAGAAAATGCAAAAGACACACATCGCCGATGTATTGGTCCCAATGTAATAGGGGCGAGCCTATTGCCATTTTAGCGGACACATTCTCTCCAATACAAGAGAGATTTGGGGCCATAGGTCACCACACTGGCCCAGTGCGGGTTGGTGAACTTCACGCGCTGTTCTATAGACGTGCAGGTTTCTTTACGATGCTTTCCTACAGTGGTAAGTGGTAATCATTATTGAAAATCTGTTTTGGTGTTGGCAAAAACATTGGTAGAGCGCATTTAGACGCGTTTATTGGCGCGTGCCTTGTCCTGTACAATACAGCAGGAAAGCAGCGCGCGCGCAGGTACAAGCTCAACCTATCATCTCTACTCTTATGCGTCATAGCATAACACTCATAACCGGTCATGTGTTTATCATGACGCAAAAGCGAGGAAAGTAATAGTATTATCAAAAGAATTTAAATTAAAACTTCTGTCAGAATCACATGGCTTTCCTAGTAATCATTGCAGATCACAGATGCATGACTTAAAACAAATATTAGTTGTACAGCACATGACTTGATATCACATAGGTAATAATATATTTGGATACCCGATAAGAGTATTTATTTATGTACTAAGTGTTATTTAAATAACTAGTTGATTCAATGTGTTGTAGTTAAAACAGATAGGCGTTTTGATTTAGAGCGATATGTATTAGATTGTTCGGTGTCTAACAATTTGAGATAACTTACTGTGTTATTTTAATGTCATTAACCTGCTGTTTATTTTTTTTGTGGGAGAAATCCCTCAAACATTTTCAATGCTGGTTTCTATAACTTATAATATCTTGACTTCTATGTAAAATTATCATGATCTGTTTTGTGAATATTGGTAGCCGCCCTTCGTAATTGTTGTTACAGTAAAGGCCAGAACATGATACCTGTGATAAATTTTCAATGGTCTATAACTCGGAAACTTTAGGTATAATCTGTCTTCACTAAGCATCCACATAAGAGTTACCGTATATGTTCCTAAAATATTATTTCGGACTTCTGATACACCCTGTGGATAAAATAAAAAAATTAAACCATCACCTTAAAAAATACCAAAAGCTTAGATGTTAAACAGACCGCCCTGGTGACTGAAAAGTTCCGATCGCGATTCCCCACCTTAGGCCGTTAATATATTGTCGCGTCGTGAACTCACTTGTAGTCACTAAAACTACTATTCAGGTAAGTTGTAGATACTGATGGGATTGTTATGAGATACTTAACCCCGTGTCCATTTAAAAAAAACCGTTACCACGACGCTTAAGTATAGTATTTAGAAACCATAAACAAATTTAACGTCAGTGAGGTGAACAAGCAGTGGTAGCCGAGTGGTCGAACGCACGCCTTGCAAATCAAAGTGTGCAGGTTCAAACCCCGGCTCGCGCCTCTGGGATTTATGTGCGAATCTCATTTTCATCCGAGATTATCACTTGCTATGAAACGGTGAAGGAAAACATCGTGAGGAAACCTGGACGTCTGAGGGAACTTGTCTAGTTCTCGATAGATGTGTGAAGTCTACCAACCCGCACTGGGCCAGCGTGGTGGACTATGGCCTGAATCCCCCTCGCATTGAGGGGAGGCCCGTGCCCAGCAGCGGGACGTTAAAAGGGCTGTAGTTAGTTAGTTTAATGTGAACACAAAGAGAATAAGAAGACATTAGAATGTACACGACTGTATGATAACATACGTGCTAAAAAGTCAAATATACATATAAAGTTTGTCTATGTCCTTCGGATGATACAGATACGGATGATATATACAGGATTGTATTTAGTAGCCTGCGTAGGAAACTGATTCGCCTTATAATATGGACTATAATTAAAAGTTACGAAAAATGTTTATGTTAAACTCAAAAGTATCAATATCTATTATTATATTCTATTATTAATACATATAATAATAATATAATTAGACGGCTGGATTAAGGGACACATTCAGAAGGCGGTACTTCTGTAGAGTGAGCAAGTTCCTCTCTCTGTAGCCCTAACCACTGGTAACTAGGACCCTGTTCCAGATGCCGGTGGGGAACTGTTTTTATATTTTAAAATGTATTTTTATATATATATATATATATTTAAAAATGTAATTTATAAGAAAGATAAGAAATAAAGGAATATATTTATTATAAATTTAAATCTGAAATTGAAGAAAAAAATTAAGCTACAAATTAGACAGAGAGTGAGCGAACAAATCCGTGACAAAGGTCTTGTCTTCACTTGCGTGCTAACCCCACTGGTAAAAACAAAGAAACGCCGACATCTCTAGTCGCGAGATAAAACTGTTATAAATACAACAGCGACACCTACATTCGTTTAGTGCCGTTGCGAATCGCGTGAGCCTCTTCACTGCGCTGAAGGCTAGGAACAATGGCCCCCGGTGTGGTGCAAAATGCGGATGCGATTATCAACCCTATGCCCCTGGAAAACGGGAGTCGAATCATTTTGGATAATGTTAAGACGTGCCCGATTGATTTGATCGTGGAGCCGGTTAAGGTGAAGCCAGTTAGGAAGGTAGTGAGACCCAAGGTGCTGAAGAATCATGAAAGCCAGGAGTATTTGTATGATCGGCTATATGATACGACTTGTCCTAGAGTGGTGAGTTTTAGAACGTAATGTGAGTGTAGATAACAGTCCTAAAAACGCTATTTTTTACTTTACTAGCCCATTTAACGTCCCACTGCTGGGCACGGGCATCCCCTCAATGCGAGGGGGATTCAGGCTGGCTTAGTGCGAATTGGCAGACTTCACACATCTATCGAGAACTAGTTAAGTTCTCTCAGACCTAAAATATTATTTCGACGTACAGGTTTCTTCACGATGTTTTGCTTCACTGTTCCTTAGGAAGTGATAGTCTTGGGTGTAAATGAGATTCGCACATGAAACCCAGAGGTGCGAGCCGGGGGTTGAACCTTTTGAAAGAACGCTATTTATAAGAACTAAAGTTATAAGAACTAAATTGATTGTCAGAAATTAAAGTGGTCCAGGTTATCACCATAAGTCGAAGTGCAATATTTTGTTATTTGATAGTGTTTTGTTTTTTCGATATTATAGATCAACCTCTATAATTTTAAAATAAATATTCTAAGAGGACGGGACTGGCCGCTATTAAATAAAGAAACTTGGTTATACTCCATTCTTTCTTTCTACTTTTCAATAGGATTGCAGGACATTTCACATTTATCAGTCTTCTTCAGTAAATAGTTTGTAGACGGATTAAAATTCATTTAATTCTATACAGTTTGCGGATTTTAAGCTTAAGTATATTATTATTATTATAATAATAATAGTTATTTTGTAAGCACACAAATGACATGTGTAAGATATATTTGCCAAGCAACGAGCACGCGCCACTGAGTCAACAGATTCCTCAGACATTACAGCGATAACACAGTACTGGATAAGAATAACGTGAAACATATCGACGAAAGGCAATCTGTACTAAGCGACAAAAAAATCGTAAATTGAGTCATATATACCAAACGACGCAGAAAAATCTGACCGTTCGAATGGTATACAAAATCGTAACTCATGTTACGATTTTGTCGCTTAGTACAGATTTCCTTTCGAGTTGCGGTATATTAGGAAAACAATGTAACACATACTCATCAAGCAAAGGTTGTACTATGACTACCATACAATGGGCTCAAATCTATCATTGATATGACACAAGGGCTCAGCCCTCGACTTCGTCCATTTGGAATTTAGGAACTCGGAAAAAATGTGTTTTAATATTTTTTCGCGGAAACCAGTTTTCTGAAATAAAAGTTCTTGAGTTGCTCCTTATTACATCAGCTATCTGCCAGTGAAAGTCCCGTCAGCTATTTGAGAGTTGATCTCAAACATACATGTCTATATGATTGAGATCAACTCTCAAAATCAACTCTCAAATAAATTAAAAAATATTTTCGTTATCCTTTCATAAGCATTTAGTAATAAGTTTTTATTTTGTCTGATTCTTAATTCTTAAATTTTTATTTATTTGTACAAATAATCAAAGTAATTTTAAAGAAATATTACAGTAAGCGGAAATGGTGCAGATATCCGATCCAGCAATTGACATAATCTTGTTTTCAAATATGTACAGACTCTGATATCACTAGCCGTGACGGGGGTACTAACTCTATTGCTCGGCGATTCGGTGCGCTTCAAACATTAACCAATGTGGACAAACACACACACGCCTATACCTGTGTTTTGACTCGCCTATACCTGTGTTGTGCCTATACACAGACACACTAACACGAGTGTGTTGGGTATCAAAGATGAAAACAAACGTTACGGGTTTCCACGGTGTATTAAGATTTGTTTGTTTTCGTTTGACCATTGTCTTGTTTTATGTTTGGTACTTACATGTTATATTGTTTTGTGTTAATTATTAACAGCTATTATTTGCTCCATATTCATCTAATTGTATTGTTATCTAACTTTGTTTTAACATAAAATGTAATGTATGACACACGGAGACGTCAAAGTTGTTGCCAATATACAAGCGAAATTTGTGTATTGACTCATAGAAAACGCGAGAGAATTTCACATCATTTTAACACAGAAATTCAATCTTTATGTATATTGACACAGAGTTCATTTTGGTATTGGTAAACTATTATGCAGCGCGCGTCTTGACGAATGTACCCGGAGCGATAAAAGTTTTCACATATCCGCTTAACTTTGTTTCAAGTAAGTACTTTAGTAATTCAAACAAGTTCAAACAATGAAAAACATCTCACCATTTTAAGTTATAAACAGCTCATGCATTCGCAAAATTGATGCAATATTCATTTCTCGTATCCGCGCCTGAAACTTGGCGCGCGGTTCACTGCCGCGGGATACGTCGCTTCGAAGTTACTGCATCCCGGAACTTCGCTTCATATTGATAGGGTAGATACGAGTTCAAGATAACATGTAATGTATTTATATACAAATACACAATATGAAACGGTGAAGGAAAACATCGTGGGGAAACCTGCACGTCTATAGAAAGGCGTGTGAAGTTCACCAGCCCGCACTGTCCAGCGTGGTGGATTATAGCCCAAAAATCTCCCTAGCACTGAGGGAGAATGTCCCCGGTATAATGGCAATAGGCTCGCCCCCTATTACATAGGGACCTAAATACATCGGCGAAAAACCGGTGTGATGATGTATTTTGTATTTTATATTAAAGTGTTTGTACCTATGTAATATCAAAATAACAGTTTCTTAATAAATGCATATGAAGCATGCATCAGCCATCTTTATTACTGTCATCAACTATGTTTATTCATAAATGTCTCTTTATAAATTTTTTCCTTGCTATGAATTACTCGAATTCGGCATAAATACCGCTAATTGTAGGTAGGTGCAGCCATTCCTTGTCGCGGTGCATGCTAAAGCGATCCCATGGGCGCCCCAATATAAGCGGAGGATGGTACACTGTCGGTTTTTAGTGGGTATACGGCCTTCTGCCGGGACTCCCACACAACCCAGCTCTTTTCCCCGAGGTGGCAGGGTATCCATAAAGGATGTTTCGACGTAAAGAAAAAAGATGCAGCCATTCCTCATCACTTCATTTATTTCGTTAAAAAAGAAGAAATGCATATGAATATACGACACATTTAACAAAAAAAAAACTATTGTTAATTATTTTCGTCTGTTTTTGATCGTAATTGACGGGTTTCACTGACAGATAGCTGTAGACTTTAATTTTATTTTAGAAAATTAATTAGGGTTTCCTACCACCTACCACTGCATTCATATTGCTACATGCGCTACCACTGCATTAAATGCAGTGGTAGCCGGGTGGTCGAACGCACGCCTTGCAATCGATATGTGTAAGTTCAAACCCCGGCTTGCCCCTCTGGGATTCATGTGCGAATCTCATTTTCATCCGAGATTATCACTTGCTATGAAACGGTGAAGGCAAACATCGTGAGGAAACCTGCACGTCTGAGGGAACTGGACCAGTTTTCGATAGATGTGTGAAGTCTGCCAACCCGCACTGGGCCAACGTGGTGGACTATGGCCTGAATCCCCCTCGTATTGAGGGGAGGCCCGTGCCCAGCAGATCGACGTTAAAAGGGGCTGTAGTAGTAGTACAAGAACTTAGTTTGGGATCATACGATAAATATGTGATATCTGACAATATTTATTTTAGTGTGTAAGCATGACGTTTAGTTGCTACCTATATATTCTTATACTCTTTTAAACATTACTTCACTAACGCCGCTTCCGTATTTATTCCTCATCACGTACCTACAGTGTCTGCGGACTCGCCTAGTCATTAATGAGTAAATTAGAATACTAGGTTAGAGCAACGAAGATGAACCTAGATAGATAGATTACTCTTTTTGTTCCACCTCTTATTGAAATACAAACTATACATACCTATACGATAAAAAAATAAGAGTAACAATGTGCGGCCTTATCACTAAAAGTGACCTCTATCAACCTTTGGATGGAGAGGAATTAAAGTACCTACTAGTAAGGACGAGGTGAACTAAAAAGATAATATAACCTACCTACCTACTAAATCAAATCGTTTGCTAAATTGGGGTTTTACCTGAGCCGTTTCTTCTGACGTCAAATTTTGGTTTTGCGGGCAATTGTTACCTATGGCCAGGATTACCTAACCTCGGCAAAATGTCTGGTAGGTAGATATAGGACCTCTCACGACGGTTTACATTAACAAGCAAAGCGACAAATTAAGTAATGTGCTATGTAAGGCGACGCTTGAGTAAATAACCTCTAATTCACAAATCGTTTTACACTAGCTGACCCTTATTGATAGTTTTAATCAAGAGGTATTATATCAAAGAGAGAGATTTTCCTTACATTTGACAGTTTCACACATCCAATTTTATGTGTCACTTTGACGTCTACGTACGTCAGATAATATATGTCAAGACGATAATCTGTATAAGACTTTTTTTCTAACACCAAAACGAACTGTCTCAATTTACATAAAGATTGAATTCCTGTGGTAAAAGCCACGTGACCACGCAAAAAAATTCGCTCACGCTGTCAATTATATTACATTGAAGAATGGACTTTTTCTAACAGTTAATACAGTTCGTTTTAGTGCTGGCAAAAGTTGCGGTGTGCGTCGTGACACCCCAGTGTGAACAGCTTTAGGATAACCAATCGCCATTTTTTTCTATTCGATGAAAGAAGATTACGACATCATAAACTCGACAGGGTATGTCTTACCTATATCAAAGTTTTCTTCCCGAAGCATGTGACATAATTTCTGGAGGAGATAAGTAGAGATATACTCACTTTGCCCATAACGCTTTAGGGATTTATTTTAGGAGCTTTTTCCATAGATAAGCACCGCATAAGAATTTGTATTCGTGATGCCATTGAAATCCCATAAAACACCATCATATTTTATGGTTTTTATTATTTTTATGGGAGTAAAGTGTGGAAGTATGACTCGTAGATGTTTATCTCAAAGTTATGAGGTGTTACGATTTCACATTTACGTAACGTACGTACGTTCGTACCACCATACGTACGTATGGGGAGTAAAATAAAGGAAGCAATGAACAGTGTATTTGTAGATATAAGTAGTGAATACTCTTTACTAAGCGTAAAGCTATCCTTTTCAGTCTGTATCTAAGAGCAAGATCGTAATATTGTTGGTAGTTTTAGTATATTCGCTTCGAAATTGGGTTTTAAAGTTAAGTAAGTCTCTTCTCAAAAACACTGGTACGATATAATAAAAAAAAACATACGGGTCGAATTGAGAACCTCCGTTTTGAAGTCGGCTAAAGAGGTTTTTACTTATGTTTTTTTGTTTTAAATGAGTTATGTCTTTTTTTAAATTTAACTTGGACAGTGAAATGACAGTTGGAATCACCACCGTTCCTTCGGTTTTTTATTCTCTTCATTTTGTTACAAAAATTAGAAGAATAGTTTTCTCCATATTTAGGTACAAACCTATTTCTACTTTCAGTGGCGATCCCATTATGTTCTTTATCCCTTATACGTTTGTTACGAGACCCGCGGGAAAACACGACAGTTATTTTTCTTCTACACTGGACAAATAGACCGTGTTCCAATTTAGCAGAATTTAGAAAAAGAATAAGTACTTTTTATAACTTAAAAATAGATGGCCCTCATCGTAATAAATAAAAAAACATGACTTAAATTTGGAATATCTTTGAATTTAAAAAGGTGACGTCCTATTTGTATTCCACCTACAATATTATATATTTTTGGCGGTAAATGTAAATAAGTTATCAAATACCTACGCACTTCGGCGGTCCGCACAAAGATGTTTCCACTCAATATTCGAGTCACGCAGTAAAATTATTTACCGACGAAGAACGATTTGTGATTCTTGCTTTTTGCGTAATTGGTCGCGAGGTCGACATTACAAAAGTGCGTTATTTCCAAGTAAACATATTTTAGGAAAAGGTACTATGTATTTGAATTTTACGAAGAAGGTTAGGTACCTCCTTTTTGGTAAATACAATTCAACCTTCTTCGTAGAGCAGAAGCAAATTTATTACTCAATAAAACATATTTTTTATGCTTAGATAAAGATTTCTTCTTTATGATAATAGAATATCTGTGATCCGGACCTTACCAGACAGAGTTATAATGAGATATTGCAATGCAATGACAACCAGAATACTAATGCATAGTGCATCTTGAGCTTGTTTCTAACTTTGTTTACTCCACTTCTTTTATCTATGCTTTTTATATTAACTAGGACGGTAGTTGTAATATTTTTTTTTTAAGTGTTCAAATACATCGGATCTTTCTGGTGTATAAAAAAAGTTTGATGTGACTGGCTGGATACACCATACGCACAATGGAAATTGTTTAAAAATAATAGCGACATTATTTTAAAATATCGAATGTCATTGTTTTGGCGCCATTTCATTCAGCACCCATCTCATCGCAATGAGACGAATGGGAACTTGCTTAGATATTTTTAAAATTAACGAATATAAATTATATTTACGTAATTTAATATTATTGATATCTTACTTTGATATTCAAACTATTAAAAAATACCTTTTGTTGTTTGGTTTATACTTTTTTACGAAAGGGTATCAAGATTTCCAGCCAGTGTTATATGAGTACCTATTAGGTACTACAAAATTCGAGTATCCAAAGCAATATTTTATATACTCTATGGAATGTTTTTTTTCTTCGTGTAACTTTAGTCTTAATTATTGTTTTTTTTTGCCAACAGCCAACGCTATGCAACGAGAAGTCGTGTCTTGGCAGCCTGATGGCAATCCCCGGGCGTGGGGACGTGCCCAGAGACCCGGAAGAGGCTCTCAACGATGCCAAAGACTTCCTCGGCCAATACTTCGCGTCTATACGGAGGTGAGAAATAAAATAATATACAACATCATACGCCTGTATTCCCCGACGGAGAAGGCAGAGGTGCAATAGGTGGCTAGCCTATTGCCATTACACCGGGCACATTCCTCTCAATACGAGGGAGATTTGGGCTATAGTCATGCTGGCCCAGTGCGAGTACACGCCTTTCTATAGACGTGCAGGTTTCCTCACGATGTTTCCCTTCGCCGTTCAGCACGTGGTAATCAGTATTGAAAATGACATTTGCACATTCGAAATAAAATAAATGCACTTAAACACGTATTCCATACTAAGCAGTGCTTCCATACTAAGCAGTGCTTCCACTACAATGATCTGAAAGCGATCAGTTACTCGGAATTTAAATCCGCAAACAACTAGTGGAGTGAGCCGATTGGTCTACTCCTGCTAGGCTAGTATGTAACTTTTACTGCTATACATTTTCATTAAAAACCACACAACACGGCGGACTTTCTATACATTTTGGCAGCGGTTTTGACATAAGGTTCTTGATGCTTGTTTGCACTTGGTTTCGATGATGGAACTATGATTATGACGCTTTTATTTATTTGATAACTAAATGCACTCGATACTGGCTAAATACACAAATGGTCAGAATAAAAAAACAAAAAATACCACAAATATATACGAAATTCAAATTTATATCGTCAACATAGAATAATCGTGAAATATAGCCTTTATTTCATATGAATATTAGGCCCTGCGCCAATAGGTAAGACAAAACACGTGCGGTCTGTTTTATTAATACTATATTGAACTGTATTATCTCAAAGAAAAAGCACATTTTTCAACGAAATATCATCGATGTGGCGAGCATGATCGCGTGGCTTTTGTTACAGACATTCGATCTCCATGTACATTGTCACAGATTACATCTATGCATACAAATAAACAAATTGAATTGGCTGTTTGTAACGTCAAAATAACAACTCTTTTACTAAATGCCTATGAAAGTGTATACACGTAAACAAAAAAAGTTGTCTGTCAGTTTGTTTGATTTAAACTCCCACAATGCAATACCGATTTTGACGGGTCTTTCACTGGAAGATCGCTGATATTATAAGGAGTAACTTGAGTACATTTCTGGCTTCTTGATTCATCCGCCATCTTTATCACTGTCATTTTTATTTATAATGTGTATTTATTGAATTTGTCCTTGCTATTAATTACTTGACATTGGCGAAATACTCGCGCTAGTCGCAGGTGAAGCCATTCCTCATCTTATTCCATTAAATTTCATCATTTCACTCATTTCGTAAAAAAGTAAGGAGTAACTTAGGATACATTTAATTGAGAAAAAGGATAGTGTTTCCGCGGGAAAATAATATAACTAATTTATTTCCCGTTATGGTTAAATTCCACGCGTTTGAAGTGGTGGTCTCAACTAGTTTAAAAATAAAATTCAAGTATATTTTCTCGCCCTTCTGTGTTCAGGGTGATATGGTAATACCGCTGTCTTGAGAGTGGCAAGTTATTTATACGTGCTCCTGCGTTTGTGCCTAACAACCTTTATTTCTTTTATACATTTCTGTCTGGAAATTTTCCCATTTCTCAACCGTCCGACACTACATTCCGACGTGATATACTCGTAATTTTCGGAAAATTCCGTTCGGGGAAAGCGGTTACACAGCCGCGTAGATATTGATCAAAATATAATGTGGAATCCATAAATCAGATTTAAACAAAAGATGAAAATGAAATGCAAAATGGACTAACCCATAAACTTATTGTCAATATTAGAAACCATACTACTACTACTACAGTTCTTTTAACGTCCCACTGCTGGGCACGGGCCTCCCCTCAATGCGAGGGGGATTCAGGCCATAGTCCACCACGCTGGCCCAGTGCGGGTTGCCGGACTTCACACATCTGTGGAGAACTAGTCAAGTTCCCTCAGACGTGCAGGTTTCCTCAAGATGTTTTCCTTCACCGTTTCATAGCAAGTGATAATCTCGGATGAAAATGAGATTCGTACATAAATCCCAGAGGTGCGAGCCGGGGTTTGAACCTGCACACTTTGATTGCAAGGCGTGCTTTCGACCACTCGGCTACCACTGCTATACTCGAAAGCATATAACAAGCTCAAACCTCTAAATAATATGTACAGTACCTACCTGTTAAAAATAATTTTATAAAGACGGTATATCGTTAAGTAATTTACAAAAATTTGGATTGGAAAGTATTTTTTCTCTGTTAGAGTTTTACCAAATAAGAACGTGTTTAAATTCACCAAATATTTTACAACTTAGACGGTGAAGGCAAGTCTATAATAATGCATCTACCTCGTATAATATAAAAATGAATCGCTGAATGTGTTGCTAAGCGCAAATCTCGAGAGAAGCTGAACTGATTTTGCTAATTATTTTTTTAGAATATTTCTTGAAGTACAAGCATGGTTCTTACGGAGAGAAAAATTAAAAAAAAATGCCTAAAAAAGTCTAAACATAAAACTGAAGAGTTTGTATGTTTGGTTTTTTGCACGGTATAGCCCATTTATTGAGGAAGGTTACGACACAGTAACCATAAGCGCGAGTGAAACCTAGTATACAATAATAAGACTATCGCATACTGGGCTGGCAAAAGCTGCGCGTTAAATTGTTTGCCAAAACGAATTCCGTGACAATGTTACTTTACTATACTATACTAATAATTTCTGTTACGAGATCCATGCCCCCGTACGTTTATTGTTTGAGCCATAGAGTAAAACGGAGATGTCCTATTGACTCCGCCGTTCGTTAAGTTCGTTCGTTAAGTTTATCTGACATCTGCAATTACAGTTCTCCTATGTGGTTTCTGGATCAAATAAGTACCTAAGGTGTCAAAAAATATACTACAGGTAACTGCAATGGCGGATGTTAGATAAACGTCAAAAAAATGGCCGCAGAGCCATACGCAGGGCGCAGTCGATACGGGTTCTCTAGTTACTCTATGGTTTGAACGTATATCAATTTAGTATTTTTTGTTTTTTTCATAGAGCAAATACTCCAGCGCACGAGGCGCGTTTCAAAGCAGTTCAAGAAGAAGTAGCGCGGACTGGCACGTATCAGCTGACTACTACCGAGCTGGTCTTCGGAGCCAAGCTGGCCTGGAGAAACGCAAGCCGATGCATTGGCAGAATACAGTGGTCCAAATTACAGGTACCAATGATATTAAAGTACCAATGATAGTATAGATAAGCAAAGGGTCAAAAATCGTAAAATAAAATGGACGGAAATTTGTCTCATTGATAACACGGCTGTCCAGTATTATACGTCGTATTATAGACAGTCTGACAAACGTAGACGTCAAAGTGTGAAACTGTCAAATTGAGGGGTGAAAGTGTATTTGACCTAAGCGACATTTTTGGGCGATATTGACTTAAATAAATATTTGGAATCAGCGATTTTTTCTGCGTCGAATGAGTATGCCCGAAATGTTAAGAAAAGCTCCGTCTTTGATATATTAACTCATTGAATGTAACATTGCAATTGTCTTTGCTGCGACTAAAAAGTTACACACAAGCGTCTTATCACGTTAGCACAAAGAAAGCTGTTAAGTTTTTGTCAAGGGTATAAAAAGCTGTAGCCATAATGAGAGCTTGCTGACTAGCTAATTAAACTAGAGTTATTTTACGTCAACTAATTATTGAAACTATTTAGTTTGCTTGCTTGATAATAATTAAGAACACAATTCAGTTCCTTAAACCATCCAAGTTTTTCTTATATTTATTTGCCTTAGATAAATTTCATTGAGCTCACACTCAATCGAATGCGAATCTCATTTTTATCCGAGATTATCACTTGCTATGGAACGGTGAAGGAAAACATCGTGAGGAAACCTGCACGTCTGAGGGAACTTGACTAGTTTTTGATAGATGTGTGAAGTCTGCCAAACTGCACTGGGCCAGCGTGGTGGATTATGGCTTGAATCCCCTTCGCATTGAGGAGAGGCCCGAGCCCAGCAGTGGGACGTTAAAAGGGCTGTACTAGTAGTAGTAGTCTCACTCAATGAAATATATCTAAGGCAAATAAATATCGGCCTTTAAAATTATAGAGTCCTGACTTAAAAATAATGTTGTTGAAAAATGGTCGTTAGAACGACCCTTTAAGATTTATAGTCGAAATCCTAAAATTTCAAAATGGGTCTCTATACTTTTAAAGGTGCTATATACTCTTCAAATGATCCTAAACTAAACAAAGCTTTTACTATTAGTATTTAACAATGGACTCGGGGCGATCCCAGTTACACTCAGACCAGGGCAAATGCCGAAAAGGCCAATTTCCGAAATTGGCCACTGCCGGGAAATGAACCCACAACCAGGTGCAGTGACTGCTATTCCAAACAGTCGTTGCCTGTCATATTACCCTATAAATAATCTCACTGTGAAAATCAACATACGAAACACTCAGAATCATTTTATACTAGTTCTTACGTCTTCAGTGAGCTGGCTGGCAAAACGGGGAACTAAATGAATTTGCTGGTTCTAATGAGAAAACTCCCATTTCGCTGGGCACGGGGAAAAAATGTTGGCAATTAACCGGCAGTTTGCTGGGAGGGCCCGCAAATGGGACAGGTTGCTCAAGAAGGCAATTGCAAAAAAAAATATTGAGACAGATGCGGTCTCTCGGTGTACAAACGATACTAAGTGTTTTATCAGCCTTTCCCTCTAAGGAATTGCCCATTAAATATTAGCCCATTGAAATATGTGAATATAGAAATTCATTGCTGTTCGTGAGTTATGCAATAAAAATTAATAAGGCGTTAATAGACGCGCGTCAGATTTTTTTTTCAATAGCATTTTTACCAATACAAACTCTGTGCTAATATACATAAAGATTAAATTTCTTAGCGCTATCAATGTTGTCAATGCTGTCAATCGTTGAAGAATGAACTTTTACTATGAGTCATGTGCGTTTAAGAATTGGCAAAAAAAAGTTACTATAAAAAGTTATTATATCAAAGAATTCTTAAAATTGGACAGTTTCATACAGCCAAATTTATGTGTGACTTTGAAGTGTACGTACGTCAGATTATCTATGTCAAACATAGAGTATTTAGAGTACCCAAGACGACCCCACTCTTCGTATAGCTCTTCGGCGGATTTTCCGCCATCTTTGTTATCTCATGTACCTGTAGTATACGGCAACTATATGGGAAAACAAAGATGGCGGAGTCAGATAAACTAGAAAAATTTACCGCAGCGCGGGCGTGAAATTCCATCTCCGTTATAATATCTCCATGATGTTAAGACGTATAAGACTAGACAGCCGTGGCCGTGGTGGTTATCAATAAGCCCGATTTCAGTCCATTTTATTGCTCTCCTTTTGGCCACATTTAAGTATCTATACTTTCTAATATTGCCTATAATGACTTTGCTTAATATTCATGAAGACACCAGCAAGTCATTTAATTATTCGTAGGGACCCGACAATTAAGCTCAATTAGCTGACTGCTTGTTTCGCTTTCAAGCATTATCATAGTATACGCAACTTTGTATATTTGTATTCGTACACCTATTTGCGACCTTATCTTAATGGCATCAAAACGTTTTTACTGTATCAATTAGTGCCGTCTGTAGAAATGTTAATTTAATTTTGCTTAAAAGCTGTAGGTAGACTCGCTTCATACGCTTTACACTCAACACAACTTACCTATTACCTAATTGGAGTGTCTTATTGAGAGAGCAAAGTCTTTATTTAAAATAAAAATGTTTGCCATGCAGAATACTAATTTACCAAAGTACCAATCTGCGAAATGTGGTATGATAGGTAATTTGAAAAAGGAACTGTATATTTTCGTAATTAGAACTCCGGAGCCGTCGTCGACGTAACGACATTAATTCATTCGTTCATTTCCATTCACTCCCGAAGCGGTTGGCGGGGGGATGAGGGGTGGCTCAGGCGGGCATTACCGGACCGGAGTGTTAAATCCTTCTGATGTTCGCGAATACGTCTCGTAATTATTCGGATTAAACCGATTGCTCCGGGTAATCGGAACCAACGATTTGATTATGGAGTCGCGGTTCGTGGAGGGACTATTCTAAATACTAATCTAACCGGTATTCGTACATGACTTATGCTTTTATTTGATTTAAAAGCGAATACTTTCAAATAAGGAAGCATTGCTTTATATTGAAATGCTATAATTTGTTTTCACTGGTCATTGATTGATTTAATCTGGTACATTGATTGATTTAATCACATATAAATAATTTGTAAAAAAACACAAATTGTTCACCTGTAGGCTTAGCATGACCGCGTAGACATAAGTTTTATCTCTTTCAACTGTTAGATTTGTCGAGAAAATGACATCAAAGTGAGCCATGTCCAGTACAAAAGGCTTGAAGTGACGCAATTTTCTCGACAAATCTGCCATTTGAAAGTGATAAACCTTACCTATGTATACACGGTCATGCAAAGCCTACTGGTAAGGTAAAGAATCAGGGAGTAACATTAAGTATTTAGACGATTTTCTCCTTGTTTTTGGCGTCCGTTTTGCTATCGGGGAAATTTGATAAAAATGCAAGCAGTGACGAGCAAAATCCATTCGATTCCTAACACAATAAAGCTGAGTCATAATCGATTATTAATCTATTTTGTCTATTAATGTACCGTAAAAAATAATTTCCGTATCAATTCTGAAGACTGGAGAAAACCATAAATTGTATTAACCAATGAGTTATTGTATTTTTGCCCTATTGTTGAGGGTCGATTGAAATAATAGGCGTGACAGGTTTTATGGGCTAACAAAGAAAATTTCCCTACCAATATTCTACCGCCATCTCTCGTTTAAGTTATAAAAATTACTGAAAGTAGTAATACTACTCCGCAATATAATATGTCAACTGTTGAAAATAATTTCTAACAGGAGACCTATAAAACAAATAGTAGGTAGGTTGGTACTACCGTATTTGTTTTTCTTCAAAAAAGTTTCCTTTGTTTCATCCGCTATCTTTTTCGTCTCTTTTTTTTTTTTTTTTATTTCAACCTCAATTTTTTTCATGTTACACAAATTTTTTGTGCCAGAAACCCTCGGGAGCGTTCTTAGTAGACCCAACCAAAGTTTCATCACTGTTTAGGAACTTAAAGATTACACACATATAAACATACATATTTAGTTATGTTCATGTCTATTTATTGAATTTGTTATGTATTGCTGTTAATTACTTGACACTAGCAGAATACTACTGATTTAGTGCAGTGCAAGGATTCGTTATATTTTATCATTTTATTAGTTTCGTAAAAGAGGATGAAAGTGTTTTATTTCTAGTGGATTATAGAATAGGGCCCCAGCCGCGGGCGAGAGTTGCGACTCCTCGTTGGGACGTTAATCGACAAACGACGCTACTCCTCAACGATTTATCTACTTCCCATTTTGTTAAGCGTTTAGTCTCGATATTTTTATAGTTATATTAGTTCTCTTACATAAATTATGTAGAATTGTATGAAATATTCCCAAACGTAAAATAGTTAATCTGCAAATTGATTTCCTGCAAACTACTTCGTGTTTTAATCTATTAGAAATTCACTTTTCAAGTTCTTCTTCTTCTTTTACCCGTTTTCAACCGAATTCTGTCAGTGTCAAGTGATTTTATCGATATCACATTCATTCAATAAATACCTGTAAGTTAATGGGTGACATAATAAATGAAATGAAAAATATGATGATACTAAACATAACATAACATTGAAGTTTATAACAAATTCAATATACACCTATAGGTAATAGGAGACATTAAAAATTAAATTTGTGATCGAGGTGAAAAAGATGGCGAACGATAATTTTCATTCAAGTGTTATGACCGAACATGTATAAATATGAAATTAATTTTCATGCAACAGGTTTTCGACTGCCGGCAAGTGACCACTACGAGTGGTATGTTCGAGGCGCTATGCAACCACATCAAGTACAGCACCAACAAAGGGAACATCCGGTAAGATCCGGATACTTTATGCGCTAGTCTTACATTTTCTTATAAGCGATACAAATATATCTGGTCAAAGCCTTACGGAAATAGGCGCGCCATAACGCGTTCCACCATGTTTTTGCTAATAGTGAAACGAAGTGAACGAAGTCATGAAGAATTTTTCGATGAAATGCTTACGAAGGCGCGAATGAATTAAGTCGCGTGGTCGAGTTGTACGTGCCACTGAGATTCAATCTTTATGTATTTTGACGTAGAGCACATTTTCATAAAATTCCGGCGTATATGCGGTTGCCCCAGTATGTTAAGGGGTTCTATCAGAAGATTAACTCTTTCAACGTGTCAATGCAATATTATATACTTAAAAAATATTCCCCACGTTTAACCTATATTCTGTCTTATTTACATACCATATATATCCTAAAGTATTAATTATAATTTTGTCCAATAGGTCAGCAATAACTGTGTTCCCTCAACGCACAGACGGGAAACATGACTACAGGATATGGAATAGTCAGCTCATCAGCTACGCCGGGTATCGAGAGCAGGACGGTACCGTGCTCGGAGACCCGATGCACTGCGAGTTTACCGAGGTAACTAACACTGAAACCTGTACACTTGCCTTACCTTGGTAAGAGGTAAACTCACATTAATGTTGGGACACAAACATAGAGAAGATAGGCAATTAAGTTATGTTCTCTTTTTTGCGTCCCAACATTTATGTGAGTTTACATTACTTCTTCATTCTTTACAAGAATAGAGCTGACAGACCAGTTTTATATTTATGACCACTGACATTATGGTTTTAAATAAATATCGCCAGACAATTCATACTCATCGTATGATGCCAAACTAAGCGAAACTTGTACTATGGGTGCCATACATTGGACGGGGGCCATTTCAGATATTTATCGTGGGCGGTAATAGAACCTGCTACCATCCTAACAGTGATCACAGCGGCCTACGCTCAAACCACGAAGCCGTCCATAGAAGCTTCTAACTTATACTACAGTTTCACTAACTACCTATCGCTTATCTCATGTTAAAAAAACATGTTTGCATAGAAAGTAAAAAAAAAAACAATATTTTTTCTGAACAAATTGTATTCTCTAGCACGTATTTAATAAATATATCATAGTCAAATGATAGACGGTACGTTCAGTTTGGACTCGATACAAATATATCATTCAACATTCTGACATATCTCGCTCGCAGTCCCCATGCATCTGGTGCCTGAAAAACTGTAAAAATTTAAATTACAAAACCTATAACGTTCAATTGAAGCAGTGGTACCCGAGTGGTCGAACGCGCGCTTTGCAATCAAAGTGCGCAGGTTCAAACCCCGGCTCGCACCTCTGGGTTCCATGTGCGAATCTCATTTTCATCCGAGACGGTGAAGGAAAACATCGTTAGGAAACCTGCAAGTCTGAGGGAGCTTGACTAGTTCTCGATAGATGTGTGAAGTCTGCCAACCCGCACCGGGCCACCGTGGCGTGGTGGGCTATGGCCTGAATCCCCCTCGCATTGAGAGGAGGCCCGTGCCCAGCAGTGGGACGTTAAAAAGGGCTGTAGTAGTAGTAGTTCAATTGAATATGTTGTTATTTATACCAGTTTTGTCTGCAATTATTATGAAGACTTATAACAAGTCCGCAATCCTTTGTCATACAGTCTGCCTCTCGTACACTGGGGCATCGACGCTCGCACATCAAAATGCACATACCAAAACAAACTCTGTGCTGCTATACATAAAGATTGAATTTCTGTAGTAAAACCTAAGAGCCGCGTCAAAATTAGTTTGCGCTGTCAGTGTCAGTAAGTTGAAGAATAAACTTTATCTATGTGCAACTACAGTTTGTTTTGGTATGGCAAACAATTTAATGCACAAGCGTCAACGTCATAGTGTGCTGTAAGCTTCTAAGTCCCCGAATCCATTTTCAAGATACAATTAAAGATGGTTTCTGATTTCGATTTAAAATACCCTTTATATATATAATTCTACTGTACGTATGTATGTCACTGAACTCCTCCTAAACGGCTGGACCGATTTGATTTTTTTTTTTTGTATACGTTTGGGTGGCGCCTTGGATGGTTTAGATTCACAATTGGACCCGCCACCTGCGTTGCTTTCGTATGTGACCTATTAAAATGTATTAATTCTGAGGCGTTACGAGGTTCGCTGGGTCAGCTAGTACAGTTATAAAAAGTTGTAGAGTCTCGATGTTACTATCATAAATATTATTGCAGCTATGTCTGAAGCTCGGATGGAAGCCCCCGCGGACCGCTTGGGACATCTTGCCCCTTGTCTTGTCCGCTAATGGAAAGGACCCGGACTACTTCGAGATCCCCCGGGAACTCGTCATGGAGATACATATGACACATCCCACGTAAGTTTGCGATTAAATTTACTTATTTATATAGGTGGCATGGTTCTTTTGGTTTCGAATTATAACTCTACGACACTATACTCCTTACATAGGCGCGTCTTTACATGGAGTGCTTTTCAGGTATGTACACACAATTTTGTTGATTAACTTCAGTAATTGGTAGGATTCCTTTGGTTTCTAATTTGAACTCTCCGAAACTACTAATAACTTAATAATACATATGGATCGCCTTTTACAGGTGTGAATGAAAAAATCTCTCTAGATTTTTTCTAGACAAATCAAAAGCCAGCCCTCCTCCCTAAATGACTATATACACCAATATCTGTTAAATTTATAGTCTATGTCGTAATTTGTCTGTTTCTACGTAGAACATTTTAAGTTCCTACAAATTGTGCTGTTCATAAAGAAAAATAATTGATTTTACGTCAAAATAAATAAATAAATCCACCGATCGGCGAACAAATCGGACCATTTGTAGACCACTTAAGAAGTCTTTTGATAATTATAAAAGTTGTAATGTTCCAGGCAGATACATTAATGCGTAGCTAAGATTAGTTCTGTTTGCAAACTTTCAAACAACAATCAATCTAGTTTATCAAATTTCCTAGAATTTCGTAAACAATGCTATTTATTTATTCGCGTCATACTGTTCTTGTGGTTTCCTCGAAATAACGACTACTCTGTTATAATTAAATTTCACGGAAGACTCTAAATCCGACACTATTTTTGATCTTCCTTTCTGCAATTACGTATTTTCTTGTGCACAATAAGGCCACCGCCCTGCAGTACACCTCTGCTTACCCCTTCGGGGAATACAGCCGTGTATATATATAGTGTGTATGTATTTATTAATCCCTAAATATTTATTTTCTTTCAAAAGGAAAACACACTGAACATCGGGTGGAAACTTAGACCCCATGATTAATTCCTTCACAAATTTCCATCAACTTTATTGTTGTGGAACATACATTACTATTTTAAGTAACAATTAATGTATTCAGACCTAAATAATGTCTGGCCTTGGGACTAGTTTGTAAAACTTAAATGGGATTAAATAAACACATTGGAACAATCTCGTCTCGACAGTTGCCCGGAATAATTTATTTTCCTCTACGATTTGGGTGATACATCGCTTCTGTAATGGCCCATTTAGGCAATACTTGTTGAGCGCAAAAATCTGAAAGGCATACAAATTGGTTGATACATAAAAATTCAAATTAGATTCCAGCATATTTTTGTAACCTCTTGCCTGGATTTAGATAAAATATGATAAAATATTTTCTAATCACCAGATTAAAAATAAATCATATTTACAGTTGATTTATTTATTGTAAAATTATCTGTTATCTGCGAATTCGTACTGTTATATCCTTGTAATGCATGGAATATGGATGCGCAAGCGCTTAATCATCATTATTCGATAGAGATAACAATTAACTAGCAGTTGGGCGTCAGTTCGAGTCGAAACGCGAAACAAAGAGCACTTACTGAATTTCCTTAAAGTCCTATAATTAAATATAATAAAAACCTTTTTTTTAAAAAGGACTTTCAATTATCATTTCTAACATTTGGTGGCAGCGGTGGGATACCGAATAAAATTCCTAGTGTCCTGCGAATTCGGGTCCCAAGTTCATAAGTGCATAAACTAAAGTGAGTGAAATTCCTGACCAAGAAATTCCTGACTCGAGCTCAAGGTCATCGAATTCGACCAATCAACCGGGATATACCCCGCAAGCCAGCGTCCCCGAACTGGTCCACAAGTGCAGTAAGCAGTACCCAGCTGTCCGAGCATCGACGCCGGCGCAGCCTATAAGTGTACCCAGCACCGACCGACGGAGGCAAAGCTGACGACATCCTATCCAGTCCCAACAAAATCAAGAATGAGGTGTGGTGAATTATTCCTGTGAGTCAATTTATTATATTGCTTTATCCAGAAGTTATCGTGAACAATTTATTCAGTGAAAAATCAAACATTTACACGTCTAATTATAATTTACGTGTAGTACATACATAATAAGATAGTCCTTAAATTTAATCCTTAAGTCTTTATAATATTCATACTTGATTGTAACAGAATAACCATTCTTATCTGTTATAGTTAGTTCGCAAATTCTCAGACGACGACGGAGCGCCCACGCGTTTCTCGTTATCACATCCGTAGCATCCTAACGTTGATCGCATTATAACACTTAGAATACTATACTGCTTCAATTCCAGACTTTACCTACTTTTAATTTAATTTTTGTTTAAAAAAAAAAAAAAAAAAATATGCCGAAACCAGACGTGAAAGAGGTTAAAGGAGATGAGGAGATGATCCCATTAAATACGATTCTAAAATTTATAAAATCCTTTAGCGGTGACAGGGACAAACTTACAGCTTTCCTGAGAAATTGTGACAGTGCATTTTCACTAGCGTCCCCGCAACAAGAAGATTTAATTCTAAAATATATTCTCAGTCAATTGGAGGGCAAAGCTGAAACAGCATGCTCTATCAAAGAATTTGAATCATGGGCATCCTTAAAAGAGTTTTTAAAAACCCAGTTCGGTGAGCGTAAACATTACGCCCACCTTCTCACAGAACTTCAAGAGTGTAAGCAAGGAAATCAAGAGACTGTTAGTCAATTTTCCCTTAAGGTAGAAACTTGCCTGCAAAAGTTACTTACTGAAATCACAGTTTCCAACAGCAGGAAAATGGAGTTAGCTGGTAGATTAGCAGCTATGGAGGAATTAGCTCTTCATACTTTCACACTAGGTCTACAACCCAGAATTTCCAACTTTGTGAGATGTAGGGATCCCAAGAACCTAAACGATGCTATAAATTGTGCTATATCAGAAGAGAAAATTCAACAATTCTCCTTTCGTAACAATTTCAATAAACAAAAACCGAATGAAGTAATTCCCAGAAGAATCGATTTCTACACTAAGGTCCCACAGAGGTCTAACTATAATAATAACCAACAAGCCTCTTCTTCTACTTCTAGAGAACCACCGTTCTGCAGATATTGTAAAAAAGTTGGTCATGTCCTAGAAAATTGTAGACTCCGCGAATATAACAATAAAAAGTATTCAAATGGACCTCAACCATTTACCCCATTTCAATCAAATTCTCGACCAAATGATTATAAGCCAAATCCTCGCGTAAACTACACCGAAAATGGTGAGATTGAGTGTGAGGAAGAAGAGAATAACACTACCGAAAATTTAAACTAATTTCTGTCCCGTATCAGTGTCGCGCGGGTCAGAATCATTCCATCCAAGTCGGTACTCAATCCAAAATCAAGACTAACGGACAGGGTAACCAGCCCCAAACTCACGGTCTTTCCTTAAAAAAAACCAATGGACAGGGTAACCAGCCCCAAACTCACGGTATTCCTCGTCAACAAACCAATGGACAGGGTAACCAGCCCCAAACTCACGGTATTCCTCGTCAACAAGCCAATGGACAGGGTAACCAGCCCCAAACTCACGGTATTCCTCGTCAACAGACCAACGGACAGGGTAATCAGCCCCAAACTCAAGGTCTTTTCCTTCAAAACACCAATGGACAGGGTAACCAGCCCCAAACTCACGGTCTTCCTCCGAAAATAAAATCGGAACATACCAAAATAGAACAGGTCTATGAGGTAAATACCCAAAAAAGGTACCTACCTTTTGTCAAACTCCAAACACCTGAAAATAAAATTCCACTTACGTTTCTCATAGATTCTGGAGCATCCATTTGCGTCCTAAAAAGTAATTGTCTTAACAGTACTTCACAATTATCTGTTACTGATGTCAAGGTAAAAGGTATAGATTCTAAAGATGATAAACCTATAAAAAGCCTAGGTTCTCTTGAATTGCAATTACACTTTAATCAAAACTTAGAATTAACACATACATTCCATGTCTTTGATGATATTAATTTACCCTACGACGGTATTATTGGCAATGACCTTTTCATGAAACATGGTTGTCGTATAAACTATAATTCCGAATCCCTGGAAATAAATAATAATAACATTAAACTAGCATTTGATGAACCATCCTATACTATTATGCCTCGGACGGAAACAGTAATTGAATGCTCCGTCAAAAATCCTGAAATTAGAGAAGGTATGATATTCGACCAACATGTATCCAATTCACTACTTGTATCCAATTGTATAGTAAAGGTTAAAAACAACAATAGAATAAACTTAACAGTACTTAACGTATCAGATGATCCTATAGATATAAAAGCTAACCTATCACTTACCTTATGCGAGATCGATTATACCGAATTAAATAAAAAACATAGTTGCGCTGAAAATAATAGTATCAAAAGAAGCCTTCAATTATTCCAACTCTTACCAACGTCCCATTTGAACTCGGAAGAAGTAAATGACCTAAGAGAAATATGTAACGAGTATGCCGATATATTCCATTTACCGGAAGATGAGTTGACTAGTACGGATGTAATTCAACATGAAATCCAAACATCTACGTCACAACCTATTAGTGTTAAATCTTATAGATTCCCGGAAATACACCAAGAAGAAGTAAAATCTCAAATAACAAAAATGTTAAACCAGAAAATTATAAAACCATCAAAATCCCCATGGTCATCACCTATTTGGATAGTACCAAAGAAGTTAGACTCATCTGGGAAAAGAAAGTGGAGGATTGTAATAGACTATAGGAAATTAAACGATATAACTATCGGAGAAAGTTATCCAATTCCCCAAATTAGTGAAATTTTGGACCAATTAGGTCAAAGTAAATACTTTTCGACACTAGACCTAGCGTCCGGATTCCACCAAATCAATATGAGCCCTGCGGATGCACCCAAAACAGGCTTCAGTGTACCACAAGGTCACTTTGAATTTAATCGAATGCCTTTTGGCCTAAAAAATGCACCCGCTACATTCCAAAGGACTATGAACACTGTACTGTCTGGATTACAGGGCATACATTGTTTTGTTTACCTAGATGACATCGTCATATACTCTCACGATCTATCCTCACACATCGAAAAACTATATCTCGTATTCGAGAGATTAAGAAATTTCAATCTTAAATTACAACCAGAAAAGTGCGAATTCCTTCGTAAAGAAGTCGCATATTTAGGCCACGTAATTAGTGACGAAGGCGTCAAACCAAATCCAGAAAAAATCAAAGCTGTTATGCAATTTCCTGTTCCTAAATGTCCCAAAGATATTAAATCTTTCCTAGGCCTAGCTTCGTATTATCGTCGCTTTATCCCAGAGTTTTCAAAACACGCTAAATCATTAACTAATCTCCTCAAGAAAGACGTCATTTTCAGTTGGACAAATAGTCAACAACTAGCTTTTGAACAACTTAAAGAAAAACTAGTAACGGCTCCAGTTCTTATCTACCCTGATTTCACGAAATCATTCGTCTTAACTTGTGATGCATCGAATTATGCCATTTCAGCTATTCTATCCCAAGGCGATATTGGCAAAGATAGACCAATCGCTTATGCTTCTCGAACACTAAACAAAGCTGAATGTAATTATAGTGTTACCGAGAAAGAATGCCTAGCAATCGTTTACGGAACAAAGACCTTCCGCCCATATCTCTTTGGGCGTCGCTTTAAAATAATCACAGATCACAAACCTTTGAACTGGCTCTTTAACTGCAAAGACCCCGGATCACGACTAATCCGTTGGCGTCTTAAGTTAGAAGAGTACGACTACGAAATCCAATATAAAAAGGGTAAAATGAACTCAAACGCAGATGCTCTCTCACGATATCCAGTAAACCCTGTACAACAACAAAGTCCTGCAATCCAATCGGATCCTGAAACATCACAAAATGATCCTATTGATCCTAATCAAATAGCTGTGGAAGAAACTACAACAGCTGGTCCGTCTTCTTTACCAAATCCTGAAAGATTACCTGAAGTTCCTGACTTACCTGAATTATTAGACCTACCTGATGATTTTGTACTCCCTGAAGATCTGGAACTTCCTGATGACTTCGATATTCCCACTCCACCATCTGTCGAGACTACCGACAATGATGATACATACTCCAAATGCCTGAAAACAATTAATAAGAAATTAATAACATTTGACACAAAGATTGAGGAACATAATGAAACCTTATTAAAAACAAAAGTTAAACAAATAGTTATACCTACCTCTATCGATCTCGACGAATCAAATCATTACGTTGCAGAGATCATAGGTAATTTATCAGAGTCTACAGAATTTATTTCTAAAGAAAGAACTCTACACTCATTCATAACACTTCAAAAAGATAATGTGAATTATTACTTACTATTTGTTAAAGTGTATCATTATGAGGAAAACACCTATGAGGATATTTTTAAAAGCCTAAATAACTTGAAGGTAGAACTGATTGCTAATAATGTTACCGAATTTAGTACAGATTTTCGCAATCCTTTTGACGTATACACATCTATAAAAATTCTATAATATACCCAGCTATGACGGAAATTAATAAAATCTTAAAAAAAGAACCACGACATTCCTATTTCGGGTCACTTAGGTTCTAACAGAATGTTAAGTAGAATTCAGGAGCGATATTACTGGCGAAATATGCGCAGTGATGTCGAGAACTATGTCCGAAAATGTGACCTATGTCAAACTAATAAGGCCCTTCGGAAAATAAATCGTGCCCCTATGCAAATTACAAGTACATCAACGCAACCGTTTGAACGCGTCGCTCTAGATCTCGTAGGTCCACTTCCAGAGGCCGGCCCATCTAGATACAAATTCATAATAACATTACAAGATGACCTCACGAAGTTTTCAACCGCCTATCCTTTACCGAATGCAACAGCTGAGGAATCCGCCGAGTGCCTTATCCATTTCATCTGCCAATTCGGAATTCCAAAATCCATCTTAACGGACCAAGGCACAAACTTCACGGCCGAATTGTTTAAGCAAACGTGCACTTTCCTAAAAATCAAGCAACTTTGGTCAACCCCGTATCATCCGCAAACTCAGGGCGCCCTTGAACGTAGTCACTCTACATTAAAAGAGTATCTAAAGTCCTTTGTTAACGAAAATCAAAATAATTGGCCAAAATTTGTCTTTACCGCAATGCTTACATACAATACTACGGTCCACTCGACTACAAATTTTACACCTTACGAGTTAGTTTTTGGCAATAAACCGTTTATCCCGTCTTCTGTTTATGACACTTCCTTAGAACCTACATATAATAGCTATGTACGCGTCCTACAACAACGTCTACAACTCTCAAGAGAGAGAGCTCTAGAAAATATATTAAAATCAAAAACTATTTCCAAATCATATTATGACAAACACACCAAGCCTATGAAATATAAGGCAGGCGATATGGTGTATGTTAAAAATCATTTACGTCTTCGCAAGGCCTTATCACCCATTTGGAAAGGCCCCTATAAAGTTATCCGAATAAACGGAAACAATACGCTAACTTTATTATTAAATCGACGACACGTAAAATATCATTACGACCAAGTCAAATTAGCGGAAACTAACTCTGAACAAACCTAATAAAAGTTTATTTTATCTTTCTTTTTATTAGAATTAATTAGAAGTAGTTAGTAATTAGTAGTTTTATTATAATTAGACTATCGTATTTCAGAATTGCCACGGCGAGTACCTTCGTTCTCGCATCCACCATTATAGAACAGATAAATGAAAGCCCCGGCATCTATTTCGACCCAACAGGTTCTGTTAAAATAATTAGCGATTATCTTCATGTACTAATTCCCATCGATATTGGATACATTAAACCCCATATTGATAATCTTAAAACAGTTTTAAGTACTGCTAGATTCTTATGCCAGCAAAATGAATATACAAACTCTAAATGTCATAATTACCTACAACCTTTAACTCCTCGCCTTGATAGCATCCTAAAAGATTATAGTGCTATATCACATTTGATTACGGATAGAGATAAAAGATCTGCGTGGTTTGCTGGAGTTGGTACTGCCTTTAAACAAATAATAGGTACAATGGATGAGAATGATGCAATCAAGTATAATAGTGCAATTCAATCTTTAAATGATAAGAATAAAAAATTTGCCTCCCTTCTGAAAGATAATATTTTGATGACTGACGCAGCCATAGAGGAGCACAATAAAACCTTTAATATAATTAGTATCAATGAAGCCCGATTGAAAAGCGCTATTGAATCATTAAATGCTGATATTAATAATGTATCTAACACATCATCAATTCTAAATATAGAATCGAGGATGAATGGAATTTACAACGAATTATCTTCTAGTTTGTTAACTTTATCGTTTAGGATCGAAAACGTCATCAATTCTATCATGTTTACAAAAAGTCACTCCATTCACCCATCTGTACTTACACCGAAACAACTCTATGAAGAATTGTCTCGTAGCCTTAGAAACTTAGTTAAGTATTCAGAATTACCTTTAAGTTTAAATTTAAATAATATACATTCTTTAATTGATTTAGCACAGCTATCATGTTACTACGTAGATAATAAGATTGTATTTGTTATTAGAATACCTTTAGTAAGTAGAATAGATTACAGTTTGTACAGAACTATACCTGTATTGATTCCACACGACAGGCATCACCCTAATTCTTATGCAATGATACTTCCGAACAGTAAGTATGTAGCTGTAAGCAGAGATAAGACAACATATGTTCACCTTAAGGAGATAAGAGATTGTATTAAAACTATTAACCAAATTTATATTTGTAATAAGCTCGATGTGTATTCAATTCAAAATGTTCCCTCTTGTGAAACAGAAATCTTAAGTAAAGTATTAGATAAACTACCTAAACAATGTGAAACCAAATTAATTCATGGAAAAATCGATATCTGGCAGGAATTAACTGGCAATAGATGGTTATTTGTCGAGACTGAGCCTATCAAGCTCACTGTTGAATGTCAAATAGGAACGTCTGAATTTAAAATATTGGGTACCGGTGTACTTAACCTACCGCCAAATTGTACGGCCTTCTGTAAGAACAAAATATTTTCAGCTCAATATAATTTTAACATAACAGTAAAACCTATTACATCAGATTTTAACCTTATTAATGATCCTTGCTGTGATGATACCAAATTTGAAATTGTTAAACCAAAATTGAAAGCGATAAATTTAATTGACATGAACTTAGATAAAATCACTAAAATTACTGATAACCAACTAATGGCTGATATCGATAAAATAGTAAATAGTTCTAATCCACTTATTAAATATGAATCACACTACCCTGTACTTACTTATTGTATAATTACGTTAATTTTAATTTTTGTATTCTTTAGATTATACAGGAAATTCGGCAACTGTTCAAATATTAAACCTAAAACGATTACCACAAATCTTGATACATCAGTTGAAACTAACCAAGAATTGGAAGAGATACCAATTCCAAGGTTAAGAATAGTTTCCTGAAACATAGCATAAAATGCAAGTTTCATCTTGTTGGGGGGGTTGTTATATCCTTGTAATGCATGGAATATGGATGCGCAAGCGCTTAATCATCATTATTCGATAGAGATAACAATTAACTAGCAGTTGGGCGTCAGTTCGAGTCGAAACGCGAAACAAAGAGCACTTACTGAATTTCCTTAAAGTCCTATAATTAAATATAATAAAAACCTTTTTTTTAAAAAGGACTTTCAATTATCATTTCTAACAGTACGCGTAGAATAAAAAAAAAATACGTAAAAGTTTTTTTTTACACCATCAGCTATCTTTCAATTAAATCGGTCCCGCCCTTCCAGAGATTACCTGAAACAAACAGACTGACAGACACAAGTTTTTTTATTATATGGCCGTTCGAATGGTATTTATAACTCATTTTACGTTTTTTTTCGCTTAGTAAGAATTGCCATTCAAGCGTCGATATGCACATTTAGATATTATAAACAGACACTTAAAATTTATCAATTTCTATGAAGTAGTGGTCGAACGAACGCCTTGCAATCAAAGTGTGCAAGTTCAAACCCCGGCTCGCACCTCTAGGTTTATGTGCGAATCTCATTTTCATCCTGGATTATCACTTGCTATGAAATGGTGAAGGAAAACATCGTGAGGAAACCTGCACGTCTGAGGTAACTTGAATAGTTCTCGATAGATGTGTGAAGTCTGCCAACCCGCACTGGGCCAGCGTGGTGGACTATGGCCTGGATCCCCCTCGCATTGATTGAGGGGAGGCCCGTGCCCAGAAGTGGAACGTTAAAAGCGCTGTAGTTACGTAGAGATACCTCATCGTACAAAAACGGCAATAGCGGCTTGAAGGTCGCTCTAGAGTTTCATTAGAAATCTTCATCTATTTATTAACCAACGATAAGCGATACAACACAAGGAAAGGTCGCACTAAACGATGTAAGGCAACATGTTATTTTACATCAACAGATTTATGCCAACATAAAAAGGTCTGGGAATGCATATTATGGTTCAAGTATATATGATGTATCAGAAGTCCGAAATAAAATTTTAGGTACATATACGGTGGCTAATATGTAGATGCATAGTGAAGGTAGATCATGTCTCTCATAGTTTTTGAGTTACATACCTTTAAATATGTGAAATAGGTATTGTGTTGTGACGTTACGGCACATCCAGAAGCCTATTCAACAGTCCAAAATAAGAAAACAGAACTTGAAAATTTGGCATAGGACTCGAGATATTTAACATTTTAAAAATTGGAGACGACGAAAATTAGAAAAATTATTATCGAATTTCAATGAAATTTTTGTACCATTCGTTTGTATAAAATCAACATCGAAATCAAAAATTTTTTTTCGTGTAGGCCAAAAAGCACTTCCAAATAGTCAGATTCTACCACCGGTTTGGAATGCTGCTTCCACTGAGAAGAGCCGGTAAGAAACTCAATGGTTACTCTTTTCAAAATGATAATTGCGAGTAATACATTCTCAGGAGCAGCAATGCCTTGAGAGCAGACAGCACCTTTGCCACAATACTAGAGAAGAATTATACTCACGACAGTCTAATATTAAATACAAATACAGTCTTTACGCTTAGGAAGCTAGTACAGTAAGGTGCGTCTACTCCCATTTACAATGAAGGGATTGTTCTAAACCACAGATGGTTATAGAAATAATTGCTTTGGTATGATGCCTTCAACGCAGTATGGGAGAGAAGATGGTAAGTCATTAAGAGGAAAATGGTTGGACCAGTCCTCGCAAGTAGCACCCGTACACGAGCATGACTTGAGGAGCAGCCATCACTCTCCTCAACCATATTCGAGGGAAGAGGGTGACCCGCCTCCCAGAGCCACCACAGGCATATAAATATATATATCCAATACTCGTGCAAACGACGTATTTTGGACTTCTGAAAAACCCTGTAGAGGTTGTGCAAATACGTGGTCCATCTAGCGAAGATTGCGTATCGTAAAAGCGTGGACCGGTGATCGCCAATCTAAGTTTACGATCCATAAAGCTGGCTATTCAATAATGTATCGGTATTGATAATGTTAACAGGCGTTAATGCCTAATAAACAAATACGATAAGCGAGGGTCGGGAGTTCCTTTCGTTTATCGGTTGACATCACACTCTTTTTATATAGATAATGCGCATAAACATGTTTTATGGGAGATTGATTGACATATGGACAGTTAAAAGGAGTATTCACTCAAGCGCTATTTTGATAACATTACACATAGCTCAGAGAAAAATTCGCTGATTTCAACGATATGCAATCAGATATACAACATGCTGATGAAGTTGGAAAACTTGGTCGAATTTCGATCATATTTTTATACCATTCAGTTGTATACCCGATACTGATGCAAACTTCATAGTATTATTTCGAACTTCTGATACATCCTGTATATAACACGATATCGCTCAACATGGCGCTAGCAGTGGTAGCCGAGTGGTCGAAAGCACGCTTTGCAATCAAAGTGTCCAGGTTCAAACTTCGTTTCATGTGTGAATCTCATTTTTATCCTATTATCACTTGCTAAGAAACGGTGAAGGAAAACATCGTGAGGAAGTTCACGAACCCGCACTGGGCCAGCGTGGTGGACTATGGCCCAAAAATCTCCCTCGTATCGAGGGAGAATGTGCCCGATATAATGGCAATAGGCTTGCCCCCTATTACATTGGTACCAAAATGCTTCGGCGAAGTGTGGGCGCACTACAGTGCACCTCTGCCTACTACTTCGGGGAATACAGGCGTGATGATATAAAGTAATATAAAGCTTGTAAAAATTATCTTACACTGTGAATGATATATTGTTGAAGAATGAGCTATAAGTATGATACAATAAAGTTCGTTTTGGTACTGGAAAAATTGCAATGCGTGCGTCATAACGCCTCAGTGTGTCCGGGGATTTCTTGTTAGTTTATCTGATGTGAAAGTTGTTTAGGTATATGATAATTAATTAAATGAAAGTACTCGTATCGTGATCATATCTATGTTTAAGTCTATCTATCTTTATGTGTGTCAGTTATCTGTCGATAGCATTCGGATTCCGTTAAAAAAATATAGTAGTAGGTTAGTATAGAACGGTAACATTTTTAATACATTAATGGTTTCTGAAGTTAGAAACGCCTACTGAAAAGTAACCATCTATAGTTGGCGGCTTCTCGCATAGAGTATCTAAGATAAAATCTGTGTTACTTGTAAAGATATTATAATCCAAGTTTATCAAAACATAAAAGACAACATAATTTCTTATTTCTAAAATGATTTTGAATTCTTTTTTAAATTAAAATTTGGTTCCCATGTTCTTGCACTCTAAACGCCTGCGCCCGCTAATAACAATTTTAATCTGCACGTACGCAGTTGCGGTAATCAGCTAATGATTCATTCAATAGTCTTACAGTATGAATGATACAATAGTATTCGGCGAGGCGGTATTTCACTGCGGCTCATCGCCTGCAACTTTACAAGGCGCAAGTCCGTCCGCACATGGAATACTGCTCTCACCTTTGGGCCGGTGCACCACAGTACCAACTTCTTCCTTTTGACCGCCTGCAACGAAGGGCAGTTCGTATTGTCGATGTCAAAAAGCTCACCGATCGGCTAGACCCTCTGGCGTTGCATAGAGATGTAGGCTCTCTCTGCATTTTCTACCGCTTTTATCATGGAGAGTGTTCCGAGGAATTGTTCGGTATTATACCTGCCGCTGAATTCCACCATCGCACGGCTCGCCACAGACTGCATTACCATCCTCACCATCTGGATGAATGGCGTTCCAGTACAGTGCGATTTACCAGGAATTTTCTCCCTCGCACCACCAAACTGTGGAATGAACTTCCTGCAGCGGTGTTCCCGGACCGATGCGACAAAGGTATCTTCAAGAAACGAGCCTACTCATTCCTTAAAGGCCTGGTGTTGCAGGTGTCCATGGGCGGCGTTGATCACTTTCCATCAGGTGAAACGTCTGCTCGTTTGCCTCCCTATCTCATAAAAAAAAAAAAAATTACCATATTCCACGTGACAAAATGTGGCCTAACTACTAAATCAAATTAACCGCATCTGTTAAGATTACACCATTGCACAGTCAACTACTACAGCGCCTCCAGCGGCGAGTAAAAAAACTAAGATACCATACGATCGTGTTAAGCCCGCAGACTGGGGCGTTGAGCCTCGCGCGTCGAAATGTTAGTCAATACCAAAATGAACTCTGTGTCAATATGCATAAATATTGAATTTCTGTAGTAAACGCCATGCCCCCACGCGTTAAGGTTCGCTCGCGCAGTCAGTGTAATTTAGTTGAAGAGTGAACTTGAAGGGTACAGGAACATTTTTATAGAATCATATTTTGTGTATGGAATTTTGAATTTTATTCTAATCATTAGAATTTTAAATAAATTATGTTTTAAAAAAAACTTTTTAAATACAAGTTTTTATTTAATTGCCTTTAGTTTTCGTGTTCTCATCAGCAAGCCCTTTCATTTGATACCCATATTGTGGTAGTGCAGAAAAAAATAACTATTCCGCCATCTTGGAAGATCCGCCATATTGGAATTAGAATGACGTCACATAGATAAGCATGCATTGTCATCCAAAATAAGCGTGTATACCAAATTTAGCTCAATCGGTAAAAGATAACTAATTTAAAATTCAGTTGCAAGATTCCACCCGGACATACATTGCAAGTTAATATAAAGCTTGTAAAAAATTAACAGAGTGCGCCAAAAATGCAGTTTTGTTTATGGCCAAACTATAGAATTGTTAGACTAGTTGAACTTTCCAATTGCTTTTTCTCAAAATTCATTAATTAGGACATTCCCTGTTATGTTCCTGTACCCTTCACTTTTTCTATGAGTCAATACAGTTTATTTTGGTATGGCTAAAATACGCTCGAGTGTCGATGCTCCATTGTGCCTTACCTCCATTGTGCCAACGTTAATAAGGGTCATATTTTGGGTACCAGAATCAAAATTATATCTCTCAATAGGTACGACTGGTTTGAAGAGTTGGAACTGCGTTGGTACGCGTTGCCCGCTGTCTCTAGCATGCGCTTCGACTGTGGAGGCATCGAGTTCACAGCGAACGCTTTCAACGGCTGGTACATGAGCACTGAGATCGGCTGCAGGAACTTCTGTGATGCAAACAGACTAAACATGATGGAGGTAAGATTCCAGGACCTCAAGTCCCCTAACACTATAGTTGTAGAGTTAGTAGTTGAAAAGTTTCAGCTGCAATGGGCAGCAGCAATGGGGGCGATCCCTGTTACAGAAAAAGCCACTGGCGGGAATCAAACCTGCAACCACCCGGTTTAGTGAGCCGAGCGTCTTATGAAAAAACCGCTACACCAAGCCATCATCCAATGCGGTCAACGTTTTACCTCTTTTTTTTTAAATAAAAAAGGTTTCAATCATAGTGTGGTTTTTAGTACTCCCCTTAGTCCTTCCAACTAAAATAAATGCTTGTGGTCACGTCAATAGTTTAGAAAGTCAGGGTGGGGTTCAAAAGCTGGAATCACTCGATCATGAAGGGTCTTCTAACCACTAGGGTACTTTTTTAACCATTTGTGTTCCACTGCTGGGCAAAGATCTCCCGCACTCCCACTCATTCCGTTCTTTTGCTTTCTCTGAGTGTCCACCCAAATAAGCGTTGAGGTCGTCGCGCCACCGCTTTTTGGACCTACCAAGGGTATTTTTTTTGTTTTGAAATTCCATTTTTTTTGTAACAGAAAGTGGCTCAGAAAATGGGTTTGGACACACGTACTCCCGTCAACTTGTGGAAGGACAAGGCTCTGGTGGAGGTGAACGTGGCTGTTCTGCACAGCTTCCAACAGCAGAACGCCACTATAGTGGACCACCACACCGCCTCCGAGAGCTTCATCAAACATCTGGACAACGAGAATAGACTTCGGTAAGTCATTAATTAGCAGTTGTAGAGATGTAGAGATCTTTTTCCAAGTTCAACTAAAATGGGTTACTTTGTGTTTTTATTAAATATCAATCCTTAAATAAAAATATACAGTCCCTTCACAGTAGCCTCGATAATAACTTTTGTAAGAAAACTGAAAGGGGTTGGATTTAAACTTATGTGAATTTGGAAAACAACATAGGGTAGGAAAAGTTATAAATCCTAAATGAATCAACAAACTATTAATAATTATGAAAACATTTCAGTAGCTTAATGTTAAAACTATAAGAGAATTGGTAACAAGCTGAGATGTCTACGAAGGTACTCAACTAATTTTAAGACCTTCGTGACAGATTTGGCCGTCGTTGATTCCGGCAGTCGCGGCCGCGTCTGTCTCCCATAAGCGATATAACAAGCGATTCGAAATGCCATAGAATAAACACCCATAATCAGATTAATGTCTTTGTGGCCGACATCCGGTTCCGGAACATTAAAATTTAACCAAACGACCTAACGTAGGTATTATTTTACGCTTAATTATCTGTAAACCGTTATAATTTGTAAAGGTATACTAGGTACCTATTAACGGTAACTACGCAAGCTTGTAGGTACTTAAGAGATACCTATTTTTCTTACCTATAGTTAGATGTTATGATTAATAGCGTTGAGTTCAAAAGTAATCAAGTAGTTTGACCTCGTATTGTTCGTTATGTATTCCAACAATATTTAGGCTAATTTGAATATGTTAGCGGTATCTATTGTGAGTTCTTTTTTCAATTACATACATCATCACGGCTGTGTTCCCCGAAGGCGTAGGCAGATGTGCCTTCGCTGATGTATTTTTGTCCCAATGTAATAAGGGGCGAGCCTATTGCCATAATACCGGGCACGTACACCTCCGCTCCGATATGAGGGAGATTTGGGTCATAGTCTCCCACGCTGCTGTACCAGGGTGGGTTGGTGAACTTCACACGCCTTTCAATAGATTTACAGGTTTCCTGACAATGTTTACCTTCACCTTTCAGCAGTGATAACGATGTAAACTTCACAATGCTTCTCGCGAAATAAAGACTTCACTTCATCTTTCGACACCACATTTTTAGACGTAGGTTCATCAAATTATAGCTAGAATTACGTAGTTAAATATAATCTCAAAACAGCTGCAAGATGATGCGGGACTGAACATAACCGTAGGCATTGTATTATATTAAAACATACATGACGTAATTCACTAAAACGACTATAACTCATGAAAAAACGTTATCAACATTGTCACGTGAACGGATTTTGGTTAAAAACAAGCTAAATTACAACCAGACTTTGGCTATAAATCTGTCTGCACTAGATCCTCGCATTATGTGTCCATATGGGCAAGAAGGCCAAGCAAACATGACCCATCGTGCGACTGTTTGGGTTCTTCGATTCACTTTGGGGCTGTGTGACGTCATTTTGATGTCACGGACTATTTTGTTTGTATTTTGTAGAGTCACGGTGTTGAGGTTTTTGTCTTCCCAAGTCGTTTGAATTTGTTGAACAACATCCGTACCGTTTCAAATAAATTAGTTCTATGTTTCGAAAATAAAAAAAATACATAATCACGCCTGTATATCGATGGGATAGGCGGTGCATTGCCATGCACCACCACCAGCACTTCGGTAATGTATGTTGTTTAATTTCACTTCGCTAAAATGTGTTTCTATGTATTTTGGTCCCAATGTTATAGGGGCTTGGTTGGGGTGCACTCTGCGCTCGCCACTCCTCCGGTAAAGCTGTAAAGGCCACCTAACGGCCAACAGCGTAGTCCTTTAAAAAAAACATTATAGGGGGCAAGCATATTATCATTATGTCAGGCACATTCTCCCTCAATTCCAGGGAGATTTGGGCCATAGTCCACTGGGTTGGTGAACTACACGCGCCTTTCAATAGACGTGTAGGTTTCCTTACGATGTTTCCTTCACCGTTCAGCAAGTGGTAATCATTATTGAAAATTATATTCGCACATGAACATCTCAGAAGTGCGGGCGTGGGATTTGAACTTGCACCCCCTTACTGCTTAACAACAATACGCAATTTGAAAATACGCAATTTTTTAAATGAAATTCTATAGGGAACTGATTCAAGAAACATCTTATAATAACTTTCTCAAGTCATACGTCATGCTTACGTTGCTGTCTTGTTCGAAACATGCCCGCCCTATCTAGACAATGAATCACTGGACAATGTTTACATTCTGCGTACGTTCTGAAAACGTCACTTTTATTGCACAACGTATCTACGCTTGATTCATTTACCCAAATACGCGCTTGTCTAACTATACATTCGAGAATGCCTCAACATTTTCTACGCCAATCACGTCTAATTTAGTTCAATTTACAACATGAGTCGAGTTGGCGATTCACATTATTTACACTTTGTTTAACTAAATTTATGTGGAAACTCCGAGAACAAATTGGGCATAAATGTGACGAAATATTTTCCTATTAGTTTACATGGTGCAATTAGGTTTGAGTAGGTACTATCTATCGTTCGTGAGGTATGGGAGGCCTCGGCTGAAAATCAGCGCTGTAGTCTACTGTAGCATAATGCTGCGCTGAGACCTATTAGGCACGCAGGACTTGAGTACTTAGCATGTAGTTATTTTTGCCTACTAAACATGTTCTTCCTTACTAACTTCAGAATTTCACGAACTTGCCTAGAAGATCGCAACCTAGAAATAGGTTTCCCTAGCCACATGTTATTGATATCCTCCCAAAACAAGACAATATTATACATTATTGGATCTCAAAAATTGCTTACAATAGGTCTAAACAAACGTTATTTGTAATGACATTGTGAAAAGATTACAACCGGCTATACATTTTGAAATAGGAACACAGCATAGATCTACTTTGGTAACCCTAAATTTAAACAAATTTAGTAGTACTTCAAAGCACATTTGTATTGAAAATGCCGTTATAAACTGTTTGTAGAGGGATAAGAATCAGCTTTGATAAGGTGTCAAAATCAACAGGTCGGGTTGCCCAGCAGATTGGATATGGATTGTGCCTCCAATGTCGTCGTCTATAACGCCCGTCTTCCACCAAGAGATGGCGCTGTACTACCTCAAGCCTTCTTATGAGTACCAGGTTAGTATCTTAGAAAGCATAATACATTTCTCTCTAGTTATATATACCTACCTAAACATATTTAGTTGGTTGACATTTGTATACAATTATGTTTAAGTAGTCTAGATACTTTGAAGTTAGTAAAAATGTAAAAACATGAACTAATTGCCGCGGACCATGGAGATATTATAACTGAGATAGCGCTACGGTAATTTTTTCTGGTTTATCAGACTCTGCCATCTTTGTTTTTCCATTTAGTTGCCGTATACTACAGGTACATGAGATAACAAAAATGGCGGAAAAATCGCCGCAGAGCTATACGAAGAGTGGAGTCGTAATGGGTACTCTAGATACTCTATGCCGAGGACTCTCGGTATCATAAATAAATAAACATAATGAACGTCAAAGACACGCACACATATCTACATTTTAGTAAAAAATTGGCTCTCTTGAATTATGAATCCGTAGTTTTTATGGTAGATATATAGAGATATATTCGATAGAGTAGATATATTCGTAGTATTTATGTTAGAGACACTAGGCTTAGAGAATTTGTCTCAATTTTCATGTATCGGTCACTTTGATATAAAGCAAGCTTCTACTCTAACCTCTAATCATTATTCTTGAGTGTAATGCTGATAAACCCTCGAATGAAACGATTTCGTAGGCAGCAAAATAGATCCCATGTTCTCAGATTCTATATACTTGTATATCCAGGAACCCGCATGGAAGACTCACCAATGGCAGAAATCGAAGCCAATAACCGGCAAACGGCCAATAAATAGGAAGTTTCACTTCAAACAAATAGCGAGAGCGGTCAAGTTCACATCTAAGCTGTTCGGGCGCGCGTTATCCAAAAGGATCAAAGCAACAGTCCTGTACGCAACGGAGACAGGCAAATCTGAACAGTATGCTAAGGAGCTAGGAGTCATATTTGGACACGCTTTCAATGCTCAGGTAACAATAATTATATTCAAAACAGCAATATTAAAGCACGAAAATACTTTACACTCCAGATAAAGTGTGAGACCGGTTTAACATTTTTGTTTTAAGTTGTTTGAGACTTTTTGTTACTTGTATAATAGTAAAGTGGAAAAACGACATTCCTAATGTATCCTGTACAAAATATAATTATAGTTAAATGTAACGTGCCTTGAATGTAAGGGGTGCAAGTTCAAATCCAGGGCACGCACCTCTGAGAAAATTTTCAAGTGTCAGTGTAATTTTCAACAATGATTACCACTTGCTGAACAGTGAAGGAAAATATCGTGAGGAAACCTGCTCGTCTATAGAAAGGCGTGTGAAGTTCACCAAACCGCACTGGCTCTGCGTGGTGGACTATAGCCCAAAAATCTCCCTCGCCCGGTATTATGGCAATAGACTCGCCCCCTATAACATTGGGACCAATATACATCGGCGAAGTGTTAGCGCTCTGCAGTGCACCTCTGCCTAACCCTTCGGGGAATACAGGCGTGATGATATATTTGTGTACTTTAATCTTAGTATCTAACTAACGCGGTATAGAATTCGAAGCTACAGCACTAATGTCAACCTCTGTAACGTCACTTTCTCTCTGTCTTATTTCATCCGAGAGACAAAATCAACATATCCTGTGACATGCGTTTAGTCTTGATGCATATGCTATCCCTACAGAGGTGTTTACAATAATGTTGTAGGTCCACTGCATGGCAGATTATGATATAACATCCATAGAGCATGAAGCTTTGCTCCTGGTTGTAACCTCTACCTTTGGGAATGGAGATCCCCCAGAGAATGGCGTCGTAAGTATAACAACACCTATAGAAAATAAAGTTTTAAAATATAAAGAAATAAACTTATAGGCATGTTTTTTTTAGGCTTTCGGAGAACACCTTTGCGAAATTCTGTATGCCGATGAAGTTGGTGACGAGACGCCAGGGTGAGATTTATATACAGATTGTATCCGAAATAATACTTTGGGTACATATACGGTAGCTCATATGTGGAGCCTTAGTGAAGACAGTTTATACCTAACTATTATAGTTTCTGAGTTATAGACCTTTGAATATTTGTCACAGGTATCGTGTTATGGCTATTGGTTATTTCGGACTTCTGAAACATCTTGTAGATAAATGCAATAAATTTTGCAAGGAAATTATAAACAAGACAAATGTTTACTTTACAGGAATCAAATGTTAACACCAAAATCGTTCATAAAAGCCAACAGCCAAATTGAACTCCAAAGATACGCAGTAGGCAATCCAAAGAAATTGAGCCGTTTAGAATCATTGAAAGGTAAGACATGATTAAACATGATATCAGATTAAGATCATACTTTTTACGCGGTCAAAACCTACGCCCAACTACTTGACCTTGGGGACTTTGAGGAAAATACATTTAGAATTGTATTAGTATAAATTGTGACTATTGTGAAAATTTAAAGCATAGAGTACTCTCTATTAAGTACTAAGCATAGAGTACACCAAATAATGAAAAGAAATACAACATTCTTAGTTCTACATTCTCAGTAGCTATGTACAATTGGGCGGTCTTATCGCTAAAAGCAATTTCTTCCAGACAACCAATTTGGAAGAGAAATAAAAAATCTATAAAGTATTACGGTCAGCTGTTGGTGGTGTACTCAAATAATAAATCAATGTATACAATATCAATACATACATACATACATAATCAATAATCATACATAGATATAAATTTAATAACCGTGGGTGCCGAGTGGTCGAACACACGCCATGCAATCAAAGTGTGCACGTTCAAACCCCGGCTCGGACCTCTGGGTTTATGTGCGAATTTAATTTTCATCCGAGATTACCACTTGCTATGAAACGGTGAAGGAAAACATCGTGAGGAAACCTGCACGTCTATAGAAAAGGCGTGTGAAGTTCACCAACCCGCACTGTGCCAGCGTAGTGGACTATAGCCCAAAATTCTCCCTCGTATTTAGGGAGAATGTGCTCTGTATAATGGCAATAAGCTATTACATTGGGTCCAAAATCCATTGGCGAAGTGTGGGTGCATCGTAGTGCACCTCTGCCTACCCCTCCGGGGAATATTCTCGTTATGATACGATAATGTGTCGTCGTAATTTAATACGATAATGTGTTCCTACAAGTAGTCAACGTTTTATCGTCCTCCAGGAAGTACAACAGACGCCACATCCATCGATAGTTTTGGTCCACTAAGCAACGTCCGCTTTGCCGTGTTCGCACTTGGCTCCAGCGCGTATCCGAATTTCTGCAACTTCGGCAAATACGTGGACAAGTTGCTGGGTGACCTCGGAGGGGAACGAATTCACGACCTTGCCACCGGCGATGAGATGTGCGGACAAGACCAGGCCTTCCGGAAGTGGGCCTCTAGCGTCTTCAATGTAAGTCGCTCCTTCTGGGAAACGATCTATGACTGATTGTTGTAGAGATGTGTACCTCACTCATGAGTTGACTTATTTGAAGTCTTCGTGTTAGCAAATTGAACGAGTTACTCGAATTTCAACATTGAACTCGTTCACTTCCTTCTCACGTCTCATGCAAATGTTGCTGAGGGAAGTTATAGTCGTATCACGAGTTACTGAGTGAATAAGCGCTCGAGCGATGCTTCACCTCAAGTGAGTTCTACCTTGAGAGCACCTAGCGAGGTAAAATGAGGTACTCATTCTTAATTAAAATGAACGAGTTACGCATCACTAGACTGATGACCGTATCGAATGGACTGATTTCGTTGTCGGTGCCATTTATTGTGGGTTTATACCGTGTTAGTTTCTGTTGAATTAGCTCAGTGTAGTTTTTTGTTGCGTACTAACAAGGATGTGGAAATCCATTACATAAATTCAATGTTTCTTCAATCGTACATGATATTGACAAATTACAATCTGATTTGTAGGTATCCTGTGAGACGTTTTGCTTAGACGATGATGAAACACTTCAAGAAGCAAAACGAGCTCTCGGTACGGTCGCACTCAGCGAGGAAACTGTTCGATTTGCTCAACCTACCTGTAAAGCACCGGTTTTGAAGACGGCTCTACAATCGACTTTGAATAAAAAATTCGTGAATTGCGTAGTGAAAGCTAATAAAGACCTAGGAGATGATTCGGCTGAGAGGTCTACAATATTCATTGATTTGGAGCCAAAGGTAAGTATTCAAAGAAAGACAATAAAACCTTTTAATGTGATTGAACGATTATAAACAAAATGTAAATTTTTTTTAAGGATGAGATTAAATATGACCCAGGAGATCACGTAGGAATAATGGCTTGCAATCGCAAGGAGCTAGTTGATAGTATATTAGCTAGAGTGAGAGATGTTGATGACTATAATGAGCCCATTCAGTTACAACTTATGAAGGAAACACACACATCAAGCGGTAAGATAAAGACATCCACACAAATGATAATGTTAAAAGATGGCAATAAAATCACTAAGGTGTATTAATTTGATACAGGTCCAGTAAAATCTTGGGAACCTCATGAAAGACTACCAATTGTTGGTGTTCGTGATTTATTCACACGATTTTTAGACATTACAACTCCACCAACGACAATCCTTCTACAGTATCTAGCCACCACTTGCGAGAACGAAGATGAGAGGAAACAACTCAACATTCTCGCTAACGTAAATATAAATATTATATAAAGTTACTTGATTGTTGACTGCTTTCATTTTTGTTGCAAACGGTTTATCTTAATCGTGTATTGCAGGATCCCGCAGCTTACGAGGATTGGCGTCATTATAATTTCCCAACTATAGCTGAAACGTTAGAACAGTTCCCATCAGCGAAACCAAGTGCTTCCCTAATAGCGGCTTTACTCTCACCGTTACAACCGAGATTCTATTCGATTTCTTCATCACCCATCGCCCATCCGAAACGATTGCACCTCACAGTCGCCGTAGTTTCGTACCAGACCCAAGGTGAGTTCTAGTATACACGAATATAGTCTTAAGCGTAAACAGTGTTAATGTCTCACAGTTTATTAATACTGATTTCCACATACCGCACGGTGAAATCACTGATATTCATTTGAAGTTTACAAATTATGATCTAATTTTAAATACGAAACGACGTCCGCTCCAAACAATGTGATAGGTGAAACGGCTAATATTAGCGACATCAATAAATATGGCCGCAGCATAGTTAGAAATGATTAATCTTCAGTTTTCTAACTATGCTGCGGTTTCATAGTAATAAAACAATGGTGTCATGTCCGAACAGATGGCGAAGGACCTGTCCATTACGGTGTATGCTCAAATTATCTTATGGAACGAAAGCCTGGGGATGAAGTTTACCTATTCATACGAAGGTAATCACAGTTTAAACTTTGATTCTTCATAATCCACTTAAGTTCCATGATCATTTATTTTGTTGTTGTTTTTTTGCCAGCGCTCCGAACTTCCATCTTCCTCAAGATTTGTCAGTGCCGTTGATATTGATAGGTCCCGGAACTGGTATAGCTCCGTTCCGTGGCTTCTGGCATCATCGCCGCGCTCAGCTCAACACTCGTTCCTGTCCAACCGCCGGCCCCGTCTGGTTATTCTTTGGATGCCGAACGAATACAATGGATTTGTATAGAGAAGAAAAAGAACTTGCATTAAAAGAAGGAATTCTTTCTAAAGTTTTCCTTGCTTTATCCAGGGAAAATAACGTTCCAAAGGTGACTAAATGTTCCTATGATTAGAATCGTTATTTGTGAAGCTTATACCTTAAGTGACACTTGACTGTTTCTATAGATGTACGTTCAAGAGTTAGCAGAGCAAGAAGGTCTTGAAATCCATGATCTGCTAATCAACCGCGGAGCACATTTCTACGTTTGCGGTGATTGTAAAATGGCTGAAGATGTGCATCAGAAGCTAAAGGGGATCGTGAAAAAACATGGAAATATGAGTGACGAACAAGTGCAGAACTTCATGTTTATGCTCAAGGTTTGTACATTTCATCGTTTAACTACAATCGTTCTAATTTCTGTGGTTCCGTACCCAAAGTGTAAAACGGAAACCCTATTACTAAGACATCGCTGTCCATCCGTCCGTCCTTCTATCACCAGGCTGTATCTGATGGACCGTGATAGTTAGAGAGTTGATATTTTCACAGATGATGTATTTCTGTTGCTGCTATAACAACAAATACTAAAAAACAGAATAAATTAAATATCTAAGGGGGCCCCCATACAACAAACTGGATTTTTTTGCCGTTTATATAGATAATGGTACGGAACCCTTCGTGTGGGAGTTCGACTCGCACTTGGCCGGTTTTTCTTTCAATAACTTGTTTTATACTTAGGAGGAGAATCGTTATCATGAAGACATCTTCGGGATCACGCTCCGAACTGCGGAAGTACATAGCGCGTCTCGCGAATCAGCTCGAAGGAACCGCGTCGCGGCGCAGCCATGACGGCGGTCCTCCCGCTTCCACTCCAACACGCTCACATAGCCTCACAGCGTCGCTTACAAACAATCGATGCATAATCCGATAGCTTAACGCCAGAAAATAAATCATACCAATTATGCGACATCACATAATTCGACATGGACATATTGCGACTTCATCGGGCAAGAACACAATTTGACAGGTTCATAATACGGCTTGGACATAATGTGGCTTAGTTAAAATTTGACATGCCGACTTGTTCATAATTAGACTTGTCCATAATGCGACTAGGTCATTTTGTCATTTGGCCATAATGCGACTAAGACGTATGTGACTTGTTCATAATGAACTTGGGCATTTTGTCACTTGGCCATATTGCGACTCGGACATACTGTGACTTGTTCATAATGGATTTGGGATTTTTGTGACTTGGCCATATTGCGATTAGGACATATGTGACTTGTTCATAATGCCGCTTGGACATTTTGTGACCTGGCCATAATGCGACTAGGTCATTTTGTCATTTGGCCATAATGCGACTAAGACGTATGTGACTTGTTCATAATGAACTTGGGTATTTAGTCACTTGGCCATGTCGCGACTAGGACATATGTGACTTGTTCATAATGCGACTAGAGCATTTTGTCATTAGGCTATAATACGACAAAGACGTATGTGAATAATGAACTTGGGCATTTCGTCACTTGGCCATATTGCGACTCGGACATACTGTGACTTGTTCATAATGCGATTTGGGATTTTTGTGACTTGGCCATGTTGCGATTAGGACATATGTGACTAGTTCATAATGCCACTTGGACATTTTGTGACCTGGCCATAATGCGACTAGGTCATTTTGTCATTTGGCCATAATGCGACTAAGACGTATGTGACTTGTTCATAATGAACTTGGGTATTTAGTCACTTGGCCATGTCGCGACTAGGACATATGTGACTTGTTCATAATGCGACTAGAGCATTTTGTCATTAGGCTATAATACGACAAAGACGTATGTGAATAATGAACTTGGGCATTTCGTCACTTGGCCATATTGCGACTCGGACATACTGTGACTTGTTCATAATGCGATTTGGGATTTTTGTGACTTGGCCATGTTGCGATTAGGACATATGTGACTAGTTCATAATGCCACTTGGACATTTTGTGACCTGGCCATAATGCGACTAGGTCATTTTGTCATTTGGCCATAATGCGACTAAGACGTATGTGACTTGTTCATAATGAACTTGGGTATTTAGTCACTTGGCCATGTCGCGACTAGGACATATGTGACTTGTTCATAATGCGACTAGAGCATTTTGTCATTAGGCTATAATACGATAAAGACGTATGTGAATAATGAACTTGGGCATTTCGTCACTTGGCCATATTGCGACTCGGACATACTGTGACTTGTTCATAATGCGATTTGGGATTTTTGTGACTTGGCCATGTTGCGATTAGGACATATGTGACTAGTTCATAATGCCACTTGGACATTTTGTGACCTGGCCATAATGCGACTAGGTCATTTTGTCATTTGGCCATAATGCGACTAAGACGTATGTGACTTGTTCATAATGAACTTGGGCATTTCGTCACTTGGCCATATTGCGACTCGGACATACTGTGACTTGTTCATAATGCGATTTGGGATTTTTGTGACTTGGCCATGTTGCGAGTACCACATATGTGACTAGTTCATATTGCCACTTGGACATTTTGTGACTTGTCTATAATGCGACTCGAATATTATGTGAAATAGACATAATATTTTTGAACACTATGCGACTTGGTCATAATGATAATACATTATAATTGACTATTCTTTGAGCTTTAAATTTTCTGTGGCATTTTTGTCGCTTTAAAGTCAATTATGTATACCTATTTTGGCTTGCGATATGCTGTGCAATGATTAGATCAAGTCCACATAGACCAGTCTACATAGATTAAGCTCGATATCTACATTGAATCTTTGAATATCATCTTGAATATTGTACATAGTCCTGATTCATATTGGTTACACGAAAACATTCAATTCCAGTTTAATTTTGGAAGCTCATACTTGAAGGCTGCTGAAGTTAATTAATACTAAGAGAATTATTTTGTATGAATTTCAAGCAGGGTTTCTTCTATATTTGATATCGCACAAAACGAATTATTGCATAATTATTATATATACAAGGTGTATCAGAAGTCCGAAATAATATTTTAGATACGTATACGGTAGATAATATTATGTAGATGCTAAAAGTTTTTGACTTACAGATTTTTTAATATTTGCATCAGGTATCGTCTTGTGGCATTAGGACAAATTCATGTTTCTATTGCATAGGGTAAACTTTGTCTACAAACTGGCTGCTAATATTCAAGAAAATTAAACTGAAAATTTCGCATAAAAACTCGAAAAATATCAGTTTTATGAAATTTGCGGCCATACAAAAATTAAAGAAATCAAACCTGAATTTATTTAAAGTATTTTTTTGGACTTTTGAAACACCGTGTATATAATCCTTTACAAGCTTCAAAATTTATCTTACAAAAAATATTATAATTAAATTTCAAATACATTATGTAATGATAAGAATTTACTATTTAGGATTTAGATGTAATTTTATTCCATATTACCTACTTATATAATTATATTAATAAGTTTTATTGATGTCATGTAATAAATAAAATTTTGTTTCTTATTCTGTTTGCAGCAAACTCTACTACGCTAAACCGAGTGTATTTCTGTCCTTCTCGTGACGGTAACGCATGAGTGAGATGGCAATATTTGTGCTGACAAATCTAGTTTAGTAGTAGACTTGATGCCAACAAAATCAACACTATTGTCCATTTATTGCTAACTAAAAAGTCATAAAAAATATTCTAACTAGTATAGCTTGTCACTAATTTCTAAATTTATTTTTATCTAATAGATGCTTCAACAGCGTATCGTTACGGATTAAGCCTTCTGCACACTGTCAAAACGCGCGATACATTTTTGCCAATACAAATCAATCCGTATTGACTCATACATAAAGTTCGTTCTTCAACGAAATGATATTGACAGTCCGAGCGAATTTTAACGATTGGCATGACGTTCACCAAAGAAATTTAATCTTTATGTATATCGACACAAGGTTAATATTGGATAAAAATTCTGTCGCCGTTTCTGACTAAAGGAAGCTTTAGCCAAACAGGTGTTGCCGTCAGTTCGACAGATGCTTTAATGTAACGCTTACATTCCCAAATTGTGTACAGTATGTGGTACTTAATAGCAGTGGTAGCCGAGTGGTCGAACGCACGCCTTGCAATCAAAGTGTGCAAGTTCAAACCCCGGCTCGCACCTCTGGGTTTATGTGCGAATCTCATTTTCATCCGAGATTATCAACTTGCTATGAAACGGTAAGGGAAAACATCGTGAGGAAACCTGCACGACTGAGGGAACTTGACTAGTTCTCGATAGATGTGTGAAGTCTGCCAACCTGCACTGGGCCTGCGTGGTGGACTATGGCCCGAATCCCCCTCGCATTGAGCGGAGGCCCGTGCCCAGCAGTGGGACGTTAAAAGGGCTGTAGTTAGTTATGTCGTACTTATATAGTTATTTTGTGCTAACAGTGTAAATATAATATATTTTATTTAGGATTTCATTGTATATTTTACTAGGTTTAATTTTATGTTACGTATATCGATGCGTTAAAGGTAAAGTGCCTCATGTTGGGCCATATTGAGTTATATTTGTAGTTGGAATCAGCCAATTTTTCTCCGTCTTTTGAGCTGTGTTTCGTGCAAAGTTACCAAAGAGTGCGCTTGAGTTAATGCGTCTTTTAACCGTCGATATAATCGTATCAAGTATTATTTGGTCTAAGATTGTCTATTAATATAACCAAAACGACAAGGTTAAACGCGTCTAGGTAATAAAAATGTAATTGATATGCGCAACAAATGTATGTTTATAGCAGTGCACAGTGTATTATAAACCCCATTTTTGTTGCATGCTGTTTTTATTATAGAAATAGATAGTTCTTATCATTTTAAGCATTAGAGTAAAACTCCGGAGTCGATACGACAAGTAGTTTATTTTATAAAAATTGCCAAAGTTCACCATAATCCGGGTCCTAAAAATCACAAAAAAAATAATTTAAAAAAAACTAAACTACCTATGTAAGTTTTGATTGCAAACAGTAATTACAAACATATTATTACATATTTACACAAGTTTTCGTTCATTTACCTTGAGTAATTAAAAAGATATAATTTATTATTCAAGTTTTCTTCATCATTTTTTTACTCCGTCATAATGGCGAATTAGATTATGAATTTTACATCAAACGATTGCTTAAATTTGTTTTTATTATTGGTATTTAAATCACGTTCTAAATCCGCGTTATTTCAAAATTATCGGTGATTATCTTGTTTCAGTCAGGGTTGTCACTTTCGTATATCCGGATACTATTAATTTTTATTATTTTTTTAGGTCCATACAGTTGGTGTTCTAGTCGGTCCACATTCATTTATTCATAACAAGGAAACTAAATGGATTCGTTTTTACTATTGATGGAACCCTAAAAATTTTAAAACAATAGTTTATGACTTCTAGATAGAACAAAAGTTTTTAATTCACTTTTTAGGTAATTTTTTTGTAATTAAAATTGAAATTAATATTTTCAGTAAAGGTGACAACCCTAGGCCTTAAAAATCCGGATAAAACTTAAATCAGTTATAACTTTGAGATAACGCGGTATAAAAATTTGATTTAAATAGCACCGATAAAGGTATATTTAAGTATTTTTTTAGTCTAGAAATCATAATCTAATTCGCCATTATGACGGAGTAAAAAAATGATGAAGAAAACTTGAATAATAAATTATATCTTTTTAATTACTCAAGGTAAATGAACGAAAACTTGTGTAAATATGTAATAATATGTGTGTAATTACTGTCTGCAATCAAAACTTACATAGGTAGTTTAGTTTTTTTTAATTTTTTTTTTTGTGATTTTTAGGACCCGGATTATGGTGAACTTTGGCAATTTTTATAAAATAAACTACTTGTCGTATCGACTCCGGAGTTTTACTCTAATGCTTAAAATGATAAGAACTATCTATTTCTATAATAAAAACAGCATGCAACAAAAATGGGGTTTATAATACACTGTGCAGTGGTAGCCGAGTGGTCGAACGCACGCCTTGCAATCGAAGTGTGCAAGTTCAAACCCCGGCTCGCACCTCTGGGATTTATGTGCGAATCTCATTTGCATCCGAGATTATCACTTGCCATGGAACGGTGAAGGAAAACATGGTGAGGAAACCAGCACGTCTGAGGGAACTTGACTAGTTTTCGATAGATTCGATAGATATTTCGCACTGGGCCAGCGTGGTGGACTATGGCCCGAATCCCTCTCGCATTGAGGGGAGGCCCGTGCCCAGCAGTGGGACGTTAAAAGGGCTGTAGTAGAGAGATATTTTCACAATTGTACACAACTGTCTGCCACCATGTCATTATGACAAAATCCTCTCCATCCAAAGGTTGTCTGGAAGAGATCGCAGCTTGCGATAAGACCGCCCAATGTACACTACTATTTGTTCCTTGTTTTATCAATATATTTTGTGTATTTTCCGTATATTGATGTACAATAAATAATTTTCTATCTATCTAATAATAGGTACTAAAATTATCTTGATTTTGTGGTACACAAACTAATACCAAACTACAGGATGTATCAGAAGTAAAGTTTTTGGCACAGAATCAGAATCAGAATTTTTTATTCATGTAAACCAATACAGGCACTTATGAATCGTCAGTAAAAAATAAATTGTATTAATAGTATCTCTACCACCCATTCCGAATGCAATTCCTATGGAGAAGAATGGGCAAGAAACTCCATGGTTGCTTTTTTCCAATAAGGATTTACATGTTATTTGCATTACAATGTGTTTTTCTTAATTAACAATTATATAATATAAAGTTAATGAGGCTATACATTCTCAAAACACAAAATTAATCAGCAATACAAATTACAAACTAAGTCAGTGTAAGATTTAAAGGTAGGAAGGAGGAGGAAAACGGGACAAATATCAAACATCCTTCAAATGAGTTCCTGTGGAGCCGGACCAGCGGACATATACGGTACCTCATATGTAGATGCTTAGTGAAAGTAGATTATACCTAACTATAATAATTTCTGAGCTACATACCCTTGAGTATTTATCTAAAGCTGGGATCTCACCAGAGATAGGATTTTCAAAGCGATTTGGCTATGTGGTGTGAGATATTCAGTTGTATACCCGGTACTCGTGCAAACGTTAAATTATTATTTCGGACTTCTGATACATCCTGTTTGTTTGACAGCACTGGTGATATTGCTGTCTCGCTCACACATTATGGCCATAACAAGGACCGCAAGGATGTTCATTCCATTACATTTTATCTCATATTACGGACTATTATATTTTATATAGAAACTAAGTGTGAATGTTGAATTTGTGATCCTTAAAATTATATCAAGAAATGTATTCATATTTTTATCTAATATTCATATTATATTCATATTAAATATACTTACCTAATTACAAAAAAAAAACTTTTCTGATGTTACCTAATATTTTGTATAATAAAATTATCATAAAGCAGGGGGAGACGCTGGGGCGGCAAATCGCGCGCATCAAATTTATTGCCTATACCAAAATGAACTTTATTGACATTGAGAAAAAGTTAATTCTTGACAGCACAAGCGAATTTAGGCGTGTGTGGCTTTTACCACAGAAATTAAATCTTTATGTATATTAATATAGAGTTTGTTTTGGTATAGGCCGGGGCTTTATTATACCTAATGTCTTTGCTGGATATTAATAAATTATCGATTAAATATACTTCTAAATATAATCGAGTGCACTTGTGAGTCCAATAAACAATATTACTGAAATACTATCGGATTCAGATCACGCAAATTATAATCAAAATGCACTATTTTATCTAATACCTAATGAAAACTGTTCGTAATTAATGGGAGAAAATATACTTATCTATTTATTAAATAACGAAAATATTTGTCTGTTATTGGTCAAATAAAGTTCCTTCGTATTTGAAAATACATATTTGTTGTTTTCTTATATTTACGCGAATACTATACATTGAAATAAAACTATTTTACGTATTTTATCGCGTTTATTTACTATTTTGTCAGTCCCCCCGTGACCATGGTTGCTGTAAAGCAGCCGAAACGTCGGGAAAATAAAATAGTAAATAAACGCGATAAAAAAGTAAAAATCCGTAAAATAGTTTTATTTCAAAATACATATTTGCTGTTATCATTTCTTTAACTCAATACATTATATCTAAGTAACTACTTAATCTTCCCTTATAACCTAGTACGTAAATAAATTTTTATCACAAGTTAAAAATAATTTAAATCTAAATCGACGCTTGAAAGAAAATCCTTACTAAGCAACAAAAAATCGTAAAATAATAGGTTATGTATACCATTCTAACGGTGACATTTTACTGTGTCGTTTGGTATATGTAACTCAATTTACGATTTTCTGTCCCTTAGGTAAAAATTGCCTTTCAAGCGTCGATGTGCAAACCATTAACAATGGCATTTATAAGGAAAATAAGGGTTCCCTAACGGTAATGTAAAATAAAAACAAATTTATAAATTTAAGGCAGTAGTAGCCGAGTGGTCGAACGCACGCCTTGCAAAACAAAGTGTGCAGGTTCAAACCCCGGCTCGCACCTCTGGGTTTATGTGCGAATCTCATTTTCATCCGAGATTACCACTTGCTTTAAAACGGTGAAGGAAAACATCGTGAGGAAACCTGCACGTCCATAGAAAGGCGTGTGAAGTTCACCAACCCGCACGGGGCCAGCGTGGTGGACTATGGCCCAAATCTCCCTCGTATTGAGGGGCAATGTGCCCGGTATAATGGCAATAGGCTCGCCCCCTATTACATTGGGAATAAAATACATCGGCGAAGTGTAGGCGCACTACAGTGCACCTCTGCCTACCCCTTCGGGGAATACAGGCTTTTCATACATTATGGTTGTAAGAAGGACGGTAGTACAGTTAGCACGCATGTAAAGACAAGACCTTTGTCACGGAGTTGCTCGCTCGCTCTCTGTCTAATTTCATATGAAAGAAAGAGACGAAAACAAGATATTCTGTGACATACTATTTACATATTTCTGGACCACTGTGTGGCTCAATTTCTAACGGGACATGGTAACTTCAGGAGCAAATTATTTTTCTTCACTTTAGTGCCCTCGCCGCTGTGCCAATGTTCGTCACCGTATGTCGAATTCGAACAATCTGCTCATCACATCCTATGGGAGTGCAGCCTCTGGCAAAACGAACGTAACAATATGTTAAACAGTTTGCATGTAACATCGGGAGTGGTGTATTACACAGACCTTGTTGAGACTAGAGAAAATTTCCGTGCGTTCAAACGGTTCTGCCATACCTATTACTGGAATCAAGTATAATGCAGCTCACATTGTTAGGTCCAACTAATGTCAAATAGCATCCGTGGTGCCTTCTTTATTTCTGTGGCAATGCAGCCAATACAGTTATTTTTGTCTCCCGCTTTGCAATGGAGGGAAGTGGATACATTTTTCTTCCAACTCCTCCTACACCTTTTTCCAAGACAATTTAGCTTTTCCCCGGGACTCGCCGAGGATCAAACCCCGGTGTTTTCAATGGACACCGCTGTCGATCCTGGCTTACAGGAGTAACAGTGGTGGGAATGTGTGGCGGGCTTAGTCCTAAAACGAATATTCTGAGACATACGTCTAGTCTTGGCGCACATGCTACAACTACAGAATTGACACCGACATTTAAAAACATGCGCGACTTATGACGTACCAGTTGCGCGGAGTTTAGAACGATACATTATTTATTACTAACCTTTTCTTTTCTGCGTCATAAAAATAATAACTTGACGTTCATACTAAGCAGTTATCATATCGAGAGGCAAAAGGCCATTTGACTTAAGCGACACTTTAGAGCGATATTGTGCTTATACAGGGTGTATCAGAAGTCCGAAATAATACTTGGACGCTAGCATCGGTATCGTGTATAAAACTAAATGGTATAAAAATTTGATTGAAATTCGACCATGTATTTCCAACTTTTTTTTCGTAGTCCATTTCTATAACCCGTAATATCTCGGGTCCTTTATAAAATTTGCAAGTTCTGTTTTGTGAATATTGGTAGCCGCCTCTCATTAGTGTAGTTTGCACTGCTGAATAGGGTTATGGATGTACCCAAAGGTCAGAACACGATACCTGTGAGAAATATTCAAAGGTCTATAACTCAGAAACTATGATAGTTAGGTATAAACTGACTTCACTAAGCATCCACATACGAGCTGCCGTATATGTACCCAAAGTATTATTTCGGACTTCTGAAACACCCTGTATACATATTTGGTATCAGCGAACTTTTCTGCGTCGAATCAGTATGATATGCTGTTAAGTTAATAAAATGTCGTTTAAGTCAAGTAGCCTTTCATATCGGTGTGATGTCATTATGTCCTGAGAAAAATATAAAGAGAATTGCCACGGATCACGTAGGTACTGCGGCGGTTAATCCCCGGTTCTTGGAACATTTCAATGACACTAAACATTGACGAGCTGTGATTGATAGCAAAGGTCTCATTCACACAACACTGTCAGGACACTGGGGCCCTGCTACCAATTCTTAAAGTATTGTTGGTGTATATTTGTGACAGATTTTGTTCTGGGTTAACTGCTCAGAGTAGATAGAATTCGTAATCGTAATGCTCTGCGGCGATTTTTTTTAAGGTTGGCAATAATGGTTTATATGAGATCCGCCATCTTAGAATTAAGATCAAGTAAGTACGTAAGTGAGAAGCGAGATGAATGGAAAAAAAAGACATACTGAGCCGACCCCAAATAATGGGACAGGGTAAGGCAAATGATGATGAAGTACGTAAGTGTCAAACAATATAAACAATCAAATTCTAATATGGCGGTAATTTACCGCAGTTCGGGCTCCTTAGTATTTAGGGCTGCTCCTTAGTATATATTAGCTCGATGGTTAACTGTTTATAACTGGTGACAGGTGGTAGTAAGTAAGTGGGTAGAACAATAGTGGTGGCGGGAGAGGACTCTAGCAGTAGGATTTTTCATTAGGTTTTAAAAATCATAAAGTGTCAGTAATGCCAAAATGTCAGCTTTTTACTAAATGCATATGAAAGTATATATGCTACCTATAATGCAAATGCAATTTTAAACATTTTGTCCGTCTGTCTGTTTGAGGTAAACTGACAAACGGCTGGACCGATTTTGACGGGACTTACACTGGCAGATAGATGATTTTATAAGGAGTAACTTTGGCTACTTTTATTTTCGAAAATCATTTGGATCACTAAATTTCTCGTGGGCGCAGTCGCGGGCACATCTAGTTATTAATATGTATCCTTTTATGTAGTACATTTTTAAAAATAAAAACAAAAAAATACATTTAAAAATATAAAAAAAACAATTCCACACCGGCATCCGAAACAGGGTCCTAGTTACTAATGGTCAAGGCTCTAGAGAGAAGAATTTCTGCTGCGCGCTGTCTCCAGAAGTACTGCCCTGAATCTGTCCTTTGATCCAGCTGCCTAACACGGGCCTATATATTATTATTAATATGCTTAATATACAATGGCGAGTGTGCATACGTCCTTACAACCGGAAGCTGAAAAGGTTTGACGTGACATTACTTTCCCGTGACTAAACAATGACATTTAGATGGTATTGATTCGTAGAACTAATAAAGGAAATAATTTTACCTTATCTCCTAACGCTGTTACAGATATTGAATTGTACAGTTACTAATTACGGTTTGTCACGACATTAAACAGTTTAAAAAATAAAGTATAGTCGTATTTTTAATTAGACGAAGTCAACTGACGTTTACTGTGTTGTCAGTTTTTTAGGAAATAAAAATAGTGTTGTGACAAAGTGAATGATTGAAAAAACTCCTGAATGAATGAAATTGCCTCGATTGTCTTTAATAGTTTGAAATGATTAACTATTCACTGTTCATTCATCTGATTGAACGAGTACTGAACGCATCACTATTACTTTAAATATGGCAACATTATTTTACAAAGTGACATTAGCTACTGTCAGTTGGCTTCGTCTAATTAAAAATACGACTGTGGTAGAGAATTTTTGGACAGTGTGAACATGTAACGAAATAATGAAATAATTTACGCAATAATTCTTTGCAATACAGGTACTGCAACCCTTATTGAATAACACACGTACATAAACATGAGTGTCACTATCGAAATACCTTTTTATTGTTTGTTTTACTATGGACAATTATGTCCACAAACGGCGTCAAACGTCACGCGTCAACATTTTTGGCCATCACCAAAACGGACTCTGTGTAAGGTAATATATTAGAAGATTTAATTTCTGTGGTAAACGTCACGCCCCACGTGGTAGAATCTGCTCGCGATGTCAATGTCATTTCGATTAATAATGAACTTTATCTACGAGTTCATACAGTTCGATTTGATATTTGCAACCATAAGACGCGCATGTTTCGACGCACCAGTGTGGAGGGGGCTTGACAAGGCTATGTAGTAAAAATATAGTCAGTAAGATACGCAAACTATGAAATACGACTAGGAGCCCGGTTTTCGTTTGATAGACATCAAATCTCTTTTAGAGATATGTCAAAACGAAACGTCAAATTGTTCGTTTTTTTTTTTTTGGTTTTGACATATTTTATCTATACATACATACATACGTACATACATACAAATAAATAAAATTGGAGTGTCTGTTTGTAATATCAAAATAACACTTTTTTACCAAATGCGTATGAAAGTATATAAGATACCTATAACGAAAACGCAATTTTAAATTTTTTTGTCTGTCTGTCTGTTTGTTTGAAGTAAACTTCTAAACGGCTGAACCGATTTCAATGGGACTTTCACCGACAGATAGCTGACCTTCCAAGGCGTAACTTAGGCTACTTTAATTTTAGAAAAAGCATTAGGGTTCCGCGGGAAAAACATAACACCCATATTTCCGGGTAATCTCCCTAAAGTCCACGCGGGCGAAGTCGCGGGCACAGCTAGTATTGAATAAATGACAGTTCACTTTCGTCCAGTTAAATTTTGCGGTAACGTACTTTTCTTTGCGTGTTCAATGAAAATTGTGGATTGGGTAAGTAAGATGTTTGCTTTATTGTTTTTCGTGCAATGTATTAATAAACATATATTTTATCTGTGTTTGCATAGAAATATTATTACTTTTGTGTTTTCGTTGTGTATTGACATCGAAACTATAACCGTCTATATATGTCGTGTGAATGTTACAGTCGATTACGTCAGCGATTATTATGTTACCGGTTATGATAGACACACACATAACCAGTGATAATGTGTATATACTGAAAATCAACTGAAATCTATACTAATATTATAAAGCTAAAGAGTTTGTTTGGTTGAACGCGCTAATCTCAGGAACTACTGGTCCGAATTGAATAATTATTTTTGTGTTAAATAGTTCATTTATCGAGAAAGGTTATAAGCTATATATCATCACGCTACGACGAATAGGAGCGGAGCAGCAACGAATAATGTGGCAAAAACGGGAAAATAACCGAACATGAATCGGGTATTATAGACTTATAATCATAGACTTTATAACATCACTCTACGCCAAAGTAACTATTAGCGCGGGTGAAACCGCGGGCACAGCTAGTTCATTATAAACATAATCATAAAGATAAACAAAACATTAGTGGAGCGTACTTCCCCTGAAGTATTCCCCGATTTTATCATAATACCTACTTAAGAGTGGTGTCTTCTAATCCATTAATTTTTTTTCATGCAGTAGTAAAACTTCAATGGTTATTTTGATAGCTTCTTCTTTTATTATTTTTTACAAGCTTCATATTAACTTGCAATGTATGTCCGGGTGGAATCTTGCAACTGAATTTTAAATCAGTTATCTTTAATCTATTGAGCTGAAATTTGGTATACATGCCTATTTTGGATGACAATGCATTCTTAGCTATGTGACGTCATTCTAATTCCAATATGGCGGATCATCCAAGATGGCGGAATAGTTTGTTTTTTCTGCACTACCACAGTATGGGTATCAAATTAAAGGGCTTGCTGAGGAGAACACGAAAACTAAGGACATTTAAAGAAAAGCTTATTCTTAAAAAGTTTTTTTTTACCATTAATCTTAACTTAATTTCAACCGTCGTTGACGTTCGACTTTTTTCCGGCCGTCATTCCGTACCTTACTCTCCACACACGTTTCCTATCCCTTTTTTACATCTCAAGCATTCCGCGTTACATCACCAATCTTCCATCCCACATTATAGGCACTTAAGAACCGCCAATAAATAATAATAGTATCTCTACCACCCATTCGGAATGCATTTCCTATGGAGAAGAATGGGCCAGAAACTCCATGGTTGCTTTTTTCCCTATGTGTCAATACAGCTCATTTTGGTATGGGCAAAATATTTTACGCACGGGCTTTGAAGTTCCAGTGTTCTGCTTAACTTATGAATAAGTTATGTGTACTGTGTTTTTTTCCTAATACATAAATTCAAGTAACCGCGAATTCAATTCATAAAACTGTATTATCACTGACGCTATTTCATTCAATTTGTACAGGAAACATTAATGCTATAAATCCTATTAGTCACTTAACGGGCCATATATCGTGGTCTAAGGGACTTACCTTCAAGTGCAATGACCTTGTAAAAGATTTGCCTACTCATTTGTGGTATACCTTTATACTACGAAGTAAATTGTACGCAAACAGACTTAGATGGATGAGTAAATATCGGTGCGCAAATGTATGGTGCATACATCATTATAAAGTAAGAAGTATTCGACTTCGCGTATAAATAAATATAATACATCATCATGCCTGTATTCCTAGGCAGATGGGCAGAAGGCCACTGCAGTGCACCCATACTTTGCTTATGTATTTGGTCCTAATGTAATAGGGGCGAGCCTATTGCCGTACCAATGCGAGGGAGATTTGGGGCATAGAGCCCCAGTGCGGATTGTCAAACTACACACGCCTTTATAAAGACGTGCAGGTTTCCTCACGATGTTTTCCTTCACCATTCATCAAGTGATTTGGTAATGCCAAAAAAATTGACGGGCAAGTTTTGCATTTTAAATAGCATCCGTTGTGCCTCCTTGATTTCTGTGGCAATTTAGCCTATACAGTAATTTTTGTCTCCCGTTTTGCAATGGAGGGAAGTGGATACATTTGTCTTCCAACTCCTCCTACACCTTTTTCGGTGCGGGTTCCAAGATAATTTAGCTTTTTCCCCGGGACTTGCCGAGGGTCAAACGGTGTCTTCAATGGACACAGCTGTCGGTCCTAGTTTACAGGAGCATAAAGATTTAATTTCTGTGGTAAAATCTACGCCAACACGCGTCAAAATTGTCATTCAGTTGAAGAATTAACTTTTTTGATTAATCAATACAGTTTGTTATGGTATGGCAAAAATTTTGAGGCGCAAGAGTCGAAGCCCCAATTTGCGGGAAGTCTTAAGTCAGGCGTAATTTGTGATTACGATTTAAAAAGAAGGTTCTAAGAATTTAGATTAGGACTTTTCTACCGTATTTGGCACTCGCAATGCTACCAACCGCCAGAAGTGGAGAAGCATTGCCAGAGCGGTAACCAAGGAGAACGACGACACGGAGGATCTACCATGCACACCATCTCAACAACCACGACCACTCTGACAAGAGTGCCCGACTGAGAAGACCGTATTTGGAAGTTTACAATACAATAAAATAAAATAGAGGAAGATGGTTCGTGATCTTATTAAAACCTGTTTTAATTATTTTTCCATGGATAATAAAAGCGTTTATCATTAAGAAGCAACACTATACTACTTCATTTTGTTTCTTTAATGAATCAAATACTCTTGTATTCGAAGCTATCAATAACTGGTATTATAAGACATATAATTATTCTAAAAGACGCTTTGTTCGTCACATAAGGGGCACCTTTAGTTATTATCACGTTGGAGTACCCTACAAAAAATATAAGAATTGTATTATGATAATTCTCACTCTAATAGTTATATTCAACTCTATTGTCTAAGAACAACAAGGATTTTAAGTCCATTGATAACTGTATATATTTAATAACAAAAAACTTATCGTCTTAACCATCCGTGCATCCTGTTTAAGAGGCTGACAACAGCCAAATAAGCTTCTTTCACACAATGTTTTATCCAAATCTATAGTTTGTGGCAGTGGGAAAAATATATGTTAATCTTGAACATATCGCACCTTTAAAAGTGACTTAACTCAAAAATAATGATGTTGAAAAATGGTCGTTAGTCCGACCCTTTAAGATTTATAGTTGCAACCCTTAAATTTCAAAATGGGTCTGTTTATTACCACCTCTTAAATTATTGTTGTTTCAATCGTAACTGTCAATTTTTGCCAGATTTAACTGTCAAAAACTGAAAGTAATATTAAAAATATTGCTACAAGAGAGGTGATAATGGGACAAGGCCTTAAGTCTCCCCAACCCAATACTATCAACAACACCTTATGTCAATTGTAGCTAAAATACAATCAGTGTAGTTGTTATGGGCAATTTGATAAGTCCGGACACTATTAATAATGGCCGGTCTGTATTCATAATGCCCGACTCTATTGGACAATGTGATTAAAACAGCATTATTAATCAGCTTTTCGGGCCATTATGAATAATGCCCACCCTATCTTGGGCAAAGTAATAAAATAGGTTAACTGTAGTGTTTTTGTTTATTAAATGAAATTAAACTTACAAAAAAGTCATGAAAAGTGAACTTAGTAGTTAAAAATAAACAGTTAAAAATGTAATAACATCATTAGATTAAACTTTTATTTTGATAAAAATATTACTTAAGAACAATAGTTTCAAAATTAGTAAACTGAGAAAAATCAACAGAAATATCTAATAATTAAGGACTGTGCAAGAAAGTTATTAAGTTTAGAATTATTTATTCTTGCAAGATGAGCTTTTGTGACATTTGGAATTGCAAAGAATGTTTGATTTCTAGCATTTACAACGTTTTGAATTGCAGTCACCACTACAGGTACAATGCTGGAAGCCTTGTCCATCAAAATAAGAGTCTCTTCGAGCACATTCTCGAAGAGTAATGTCAACTTATTACATGGACCATGGGCCGTCGGGCATTATTAATAATGGCCGATCTAAGTGATAATCACTTGGCCCATCGCTCTTGGGCATTATGTAGTTAATCGCGTTGCCCGTAACATCGTCATTAGAAATTGTCCCCTTGAACTCATTTGATTAGTCATAAACTAATGACATATTCTACCATTAACAAAAATGAATTCAAAGTCGACTCCACAACGATAGGAGCCGAATTACAAAGCAAGCAACACAAATGAACAATGAATAAACTTCCTCCCCCCACTATGATCACTTTCTAAAAAAAATCAATAGTATCAAAACCAGTGAATCCGGATTAGATCGCGGTAGTTTGCGCACCTGATAATGCCTCTTACGACATAATTGTGTTACCTTGATACTTGGAGCTGTTGTGATAATATCCGCGATCTAGTCGGCCGGAGTCTGCGGCGGGCGCAGGCGGCGCGTCTCTGACGCACGATTGTTGATATTTTTTGCGGACACTGCATGGAGCGGCCGCAGTCCGCTCGCTAAGATAACCGTGCTCAGTTCTTCACCGTATCTACACGGGTATGCATATATATTATGGTGCAAACACCGCTCCCGCCAGTTAGACTCGCCGCGGGAGTCGTCGCATCGATCGCGCCAATCAAATGTTAAATATTTTCAAATATTGTTGCGTTGAAGATCCTAAAGGGTCGATACGGGATAGTTTCAGTAAGATGGAGCGGGTGAACGGTGAAGTAAGGGTGGCCCCGACGAGCTGCCCATTCAGTGGTGTAAGTGTCGAGATGAACGGGGATGCGGAAGGTCAGAGATCAGTGAAGCCTAACCTGCGTATAAAAGTTCCCCAGCCGATTGAATTGAAGAACTACCTTTTGGATGGATTGGAGTCGTTTGACACACTCCACTCTCGAGTTGAAGATATCTCTACAAGTTTTGTAAGTATTCATGAAAATTTATTTATTTTAAAATGAATATTATTATTATTTATTTTATTTTTACGTGAAGTTACAATTCCAATTCATTGATTGTTATCGCTCAAGTTTTTTAGTATCATTTTGATCAAGGTTGTAAACTTGTTTTGAGTTAAAAAAAAAAATTGTTAGAACCAATTTTTACGATGCATGGTCACTAAATTACCCTTAAGTATACAGATAGTTTGTAAGCATATTATAAGTAGGTACTTAGGGTATAGTGATGTAAAAATAACTTTCACGACATCTTAATATTTTTATTGGGTTCTATAAGGGTCAATTGCACGTTTACAGGCTTCTGAGTGCAGACGGTAATAGTATTAATATCTGTTATCAAAACAATCAACGCAGGCTCGGACCTCTTCAAAAAAATTGCAAAGCTTAAAAGAGATTTAGAAATAAATATATACCTAACAACATGGGTTATTGATATTAATTGATTCGAAACGAAATAAAGACTCTTTCAAACAAAAGGTTATTTGTTTCAGTATTTTAACGCTATTTTTTTAAAATACGCAATCGCAAAAGCAGTATTTGTCTTCAGAAATCAATGAATTACCTGTTTACTTTTTTGTTATATTTAATTTCACTGAAATTTGTCTACCCAATTATTGATGATTGACCTTTTAAACAGGAATTACGTACTAGTCAACAAAATATTTGAATATTAACTTGTTTTCAAATGTCAAACGCACATGCTTACGTTAAAACTCGACTTAATAATACCGGCTTACGTATATCTTTATTCGGCCATTGATCGTATTTAATAGGTACGTGGTGCTTAAGGAAAATGTGTAACTTATCTACATTAATAAAAAAAAAAAAATTGTCAAAAAGTTCAAAATAAGTTTATCTCTCGAATTGATGTAGCCTAACTATGAGTGTATACAAACCTTCATTTTTTTTATTTGAAATTAGAACACATTAAAAATACAGCAATTGTTTTCTAATCTATGATAAACATTATTACAAATAATAAAATTCTATTCAAGTATGTAAGCTAAGTTCGACACATATTTCCATCAGTGAAAATGCTGAGGTTTGAACTTCGGTGTGACCCAGTATTAAAATGATGGTTTTGAGTCAATTTCCTTCCAATTTCAATTATTACAAGCTCTGTAGATTGCTCTACCCACGTTTTGCGGCCAAAGCCATCACTCACACGCGTCAAAACCACTTTTTTTTGCCAAAATTAAAACGAACTGTATTAACTCATAGGAAAAGCACACTTTTCAAAGACATACAGTACGATCTTATTTTGACTTTTACCACAGCAATTCAAACTATTTCAAACTTTATGTATAGTAATGCAGAGTACCTTTTCAAATGACGTCAAAGTTATTTCGCTCGCCTCGGTGGGTTCAAGGCGTAACTGTAATCAAATTGCTAATATACGGTTACGCTTTTTATATCAGCGGTCCAAATTCCGGGTTTTTTAAATGATTGATCGACAAATATAGAAGTTCTTTTTTCAAATATCATGGGTATGGTGACGTTTAATAAACGTTTCTAGGGACTTAGCGATGGATTTCAAATACCGATTTTAGTAATCGAATAAAAAAAAATATTACTTAAACATTCAAATAATAATATAAGGAGGTAAATTAAGCATATTATAAAACTTACATGACCCTACTTAACTACATAATGTTGTTATGCGACCATGAAAATGGTTATTAAAGAGGCTCAACAACTACATATTTATATTGAATGGAATGCAAATCCGTTCTTCGATATACAAACTTACGTGATACTTGCGTACATTAATAAATGATTAGGATCTCCTTCTAAATCATGTCGCCTTAGTACTTAAAGGAAATTATAAATATATACATCATCACGCCTGTATTCCCCGAAGGGGTAGGCAGAGGTGCACCGTAGTGCGCCCACACTTCGCCGATGTATTTTTGGTCCCAATGTAATAGGGGGCGAGCCTATTGCCATTATACCGGGCACATTCTCCCTCAATACGAGGGAGATTTTTGGGCTATAGTTCACCACGCCGGCCCAGTGCGGGTTGGTGAACTTCACACGCCTTTCTATAGACGTGCAGGTTTCCTCACGATTTTTTCCTTCACCGGAAAGGAAAATTAAAAAATATATTATTGCCCCATAAATGTCCCATGGCTTTTCCCACAGTGCCAATATGCTTCCCCGTGTAACTATTCCGATAATGAAAGAAACTGTTAATTATTCGTTATTAATTACTTTCCCTATTTTGTACATTTTTAAATTTACATATATAAAATAATACATTCAAAAATATAAATAAGATGTTCCCCACCGGCATCTGGAACAGGGTCCTAGTTACCAGTGGTCAAGGTTCCAGAGAAAGTAACTTCCTCACTTTGCGCGCCGTCTCCAGAAGTACCGCCTTCTGCATCTGCCCCTTGATCCGGCTGCCTCACGCGAGCCTCTTCAGGTGTTTGTTGAGACCCTTTGCTAGTATATCGAAGCTCTTGGCTAGTATTATAATTACTAGGGAAATTAAAACAATAAATAAAGCTGTTTTTTCAATCCTAAGAAAGGCTAGATTTGACGAAAATCTAACTGTACTAATAGGTATCTAGTTATAGGACATTTTGTCTGGAGTTATGTGATTGTCCATAAGTTATGTTACAGTTTTATACATACCTATTTGAAACAGTTGTAGAGTTGATTCCCCACCATAAAACAATCATACATCGATATTTTTTTATTGTTTTAGTGAGAAGAAAATAAATAAGTATGTTCATCTTTTCTTGTCTGCGCACGAGACTGGGCCCGCTAAATGCAAAGAAACCAATAAATAATGGACCATAGGAATAGGTAGCCATCAAGGTTCCTATCACCTAAGATAAATAAATAACCATGCATATCAATATATATAAAAATCAATGCCACTTTTCGTCGCTAACTCCTCCTAAACGGCTGGACCGATTTGAATGATTTTTTTTTGTATGCGTTTGGGTGGCACCCTGGATGTTTTAGATTCACAATTGGACCCGGTAGGTGGTGCTGCTTTCGTATGTCACTCATTCTAATGCGGTACGAAGTTCGCCCGGTCAGATAATATATACAACGGGAGCCTGAACGCTCATTGAATGCAGGTTCTAAACCCCGAGCTCGAACTTCTAGGATTTTCATTTGCGAATGTCATTTTCAATAATGATTACCACTTGCTGAACGGTGAAATCAAACGTGAGGAAACCTGCATGTCTATAACAAGGCGTGTATAGTTCACAACCCGCACTGGGCTAACATAGTAGATTATAGATCAAATCTCGCTCGCATTGAGGTGGAATGTGCCCGGTATAATGGCAATAAGCTAGACCCCTATTACACTCACCAAAATACATTGGCGAAGAACCTGTGCCTACCCTATTAAGGAATATGAGCGCAATGATAATGTACAATCATATTATGATCGAAACATATGTAAAGAAACCTTTTATAATGCCATATAAATATGCCAGAAGCAGTAAATACAAAAAGCAGTGGTAGCCTCGTGGGCAAAAACGCCCGCCTAGAACGTAAGGGGTGCAAGTTCAGATCCCAGGCCCGCACCTCTGAGTCGCGGTGCATGCGAAAGCGATCCCGTGGCGCTCCGATATAAGCGGAAGATGGTACATCGTCGGTTTTAAGTGAGTATACGACCTTCTGCCGGGACTGCCACATAACCCTGTTACTTCCCCCGAAGTGGCAGGGTATCCTTAAAGGATTTTCCGACGTTAAAAAAAAAGGCCCGCACCTCTGAGATAATTTTCATGTGCGAATGTAATTTTCAACAATGATTACCACTTGCTGAACGGTGAAGCAAAACATCGTGAGGAAACCTGCACGGCTAAAGAAAGGAGTGATAAGTGCACCAACCCGCACTGGGCCAGCGTGGTGGACTATGGTCCAAATCTCCCTCGTATTGAGGGGAATGTGCCCGGTATAATGGCAATAGTCTCGCCCCCTATTACATTGCGACCAAAATACATCGGCGAAGTGTGGGCGCACTACAGTGCACCTCTGCCTACCCCTTCGGGGAATACAGGCGTGGTGATGTATTTATTATAAATATGCCAATTTTTGGGCAGTAGTTGCCTGTCATCTGGTCACAATTACCTATCAGTACGTTGATGCATGAGCATAAGTTAAGTGGTAAAAACACATTGCCATTAATAATTTATTACCGATATGCCCATTGAGACGAAATAATGACCTTGGAACAAAGCATGTTCATGGTAACACGATCATGTGTAGTGTCTCACAATACGTCAGAGTTGATTTTATAATGATTGTGTGTCTGTTTTTCCTGTATAGTGACATTAGGAAGAAGGGTTACTGCCTAAATTTTATTATCAAAAACCCAATCGTTTTTCTATATCTACCTATCGAAGACTTAAGGTAGTAGGTACCTATTTCGTTGACATATCTTTTTATGGATAATAATATTTGTTTCCTCAATGTAAGATACAGAAGCCCCAATACAGTCCCCAAGTCCATTTCGTTGAAAATATTTCTTTGAGTTCGTTTTAGTGTACCTAGGCAAAAATATTGCCGTCCGCGTAAGTTTCTGTGTGCATTCTGTTACTGTTCATCTGTTAAACTCATAATGGTTAAGTAGCCGGCGTTCCTGTGTGAATGGATGCTGAGATTGTATCGCAAACCCACGGCACGAGGGTTGGTAGGAGCGTGCCGAATCTAGAGCGGATGTGTTTATTGCTTATGCGGTTTTGCCGCGAAATGTCGTGATATTCGTTGTAGCTGCTTCCGTCGGTCCCGTAGGTGGCTAATATTTCCACATCAGCGCAATGGTGCGCGGGAGTCTGTTGTTAAGGGAATGTGGAATATTTTACGAGTTTCCTTCACGAAATGGCGTCACCGAAAATCTTCTAAATATTAAAATTAATCGCTGTTTCATAGTCTCACTCAAGCCGGATATCGATCCGGCTTGAGTGAGAGGACTCTACGAGACTATCGAGTCTCGTAGAGTCCTATATTGTTTATTTTGTTTGACGATTCATAGACCTTACCACCACCTGTTAAACTATTGCTGTTTCCTTACTAACTGTAAATTTTTGACAGATTTTGTTCTTAAGTTAACTGTCAAGAACTGAAAGTATTATTACTGCAAGACAGATGGTGGTAATGGGCTGTAATGCCTTATGGTTGAGATGGCATTCTAAAGTTGAATCTTGTAAGGTATTTTGTCTATGTATATCTATTAGTAATAGTTATGTGTTTTGTTGCTTATAGACGACTGTTTATGCTTATAATTATGCGTTTACTTATCCGATAACGATCAACGTTCAACGTTGACCTGACCATGTCAATAAAAGGCGATAGTTCTAAATAGTTTTTATTAAAAGCAGTAGAATAGGTACATAAATTAACACAATGCATTGCACATAGCTTTCGAACTAATATTTGAAAAAAAATGTTCGATATTCAAAATAAAATTATCTCTCCTGGAGTTGGAGTGCACTCCAACCAAGGCCTTGAGGGCGGAAAAAAAGGGTGGCAACTAGCTCAATGGCGCCACAGAGGGCACGACCTCGGCTTGGGCAGTTACCGTGAGGGGGGCTAATTAAAAGTGATTTGTTGAACTATTGAATCTATCCGTGCATGTTTCTCAAGAAATAAACGCTACTTAATAGAAATAATTTCATGCAAACGCCCGTAAATCATTATCACGGCTCCCAGTCAAGGTTAGGTATTCATTGTTGCTTGTATTTTATGCATCGGTATCGAGTCATTTCTGTTACGTCTAATTCATTTTATTGCACAAATTATTATTGTTATTATTTAAGGTTTTGGAACAATACAATTTACAACTTATTATGTGATTAAATATTATAGTTATTTAGTAAAGATTTCGAATTATATAACAATACGCATCTATCCATAGTCAAGTTTCAATTATAAACCACGTGATTTTTATTCTTCTTTTTAAATTTATTTCTCTAAAATTATTATTTTTCTCAATTTCTGAGTTTAAAATTGAATTTCCCAATCTGCGTGCTAGGTACTTATAAGATCCAAATCCAAATCCCTTGGATTTACTTTAATTAGCCAGTACCTTATTATAATATAATTTCTAATCTTTTTTAATTTTAAAAATAAGAGCCTACATTGCAAAGTAAACAGTTCCTATATAAACTATAAAATGTTAACTATTTACTTTTACACACACTACGACTTCGTTTGGTGGCACTAACAATATTGCCTTCCTGCTCACACATTCAAACTACGACAGGGACAGCAATAAACTTAGTTCAGATTGGTCCCAGCAAAATTAGGAACAACTCTACTACTTTTACTACTACTACATAATACTACTAGCCAGCCTACTAAACATCCATGGAAGGTAATGACAAATACGGTGTTTATAAATTTCAAAGAACGTCAAGATTGAATTGTAGTGTTTGAAATTGACGCTTGCGCTTGGCTTAATATGCTTAACAAGTGCGCGAAGTGTTAAACAAAGGCAAACACCTGCTTAAAGGCCGCGAAACCATACGCTAATATGTGAACAAACTGTTCATGAGAATATATTGTTGAAATATACCTACTGTTGAATATTATTATGGAATAACTTGATAGTCCAATACAATTAAATTAATAAGTACCTACAGATGCCCTAATGTGCCAAAAAATTACGCTAAAATGGGTTACTTTGGGCTTAGCCGTTTTAGAGATTAGCGGGAACAAACTCAGACCATTATAAAAAAACTTTTTAAAAACAAGCTTTTTTTTCGTGTTCTCCTCAGCAAGCCCTTTCATTTGATACCCATACAGTGGTAGTGCAGAAAAAATAACTATTCCGCCATCTAGGATGGTCCGCCATAATTGGAATTAGAATGACGTCACATATCTAAGCATGCATTGTCATCCAAAATAAGCATGTATACCAAATTTCAGCTCAACTGGTTAATGATAACTGATTTAAAATTCAGTTAAAAGATTCCACCCGGACATATAAAACTTGTAATAAAAATGGATTTATTTTATCTCAAGTACCGTTAATCCTTTTTTTTCACACCCTATTGATTGTCCCATTGCTGGGCAAAGGTATACCTCTCCCGTCATTAATATGCATTTAGAAAAAAAATGTTATTGAGTTAAAAGCAGTGGTGTTTAAAGCAGTGGTAGCCTCGTGGGCAAGAACGGGCGCTCTTGAACTTAAGGGGTGCAAGTTCAAATCCCGGGCCCACACCTCTGAAATAATTTTTATGTGTAAATGTAATTTTCAACAATGATTACCACTACATGAACGGTGAAGGGAAAAAATCGTGATGAAACCTGCACGTCTATAGAAAGGCGTGTGAAATTCACCAACCCGCACTGGGCCAGTGTGGTGGACTGAAAATGTGATGAGGGAACATGTGCCCGGTATAATGGCAATAGCCTCGCCCCATATTACATTGGGACCAAAAATACATTGGCGAAGTGTGGGCGCACTGCAATGCACCTCTGCCTACCCTTTCAGGGAATATAGGCGTAATGATGAAGTACTATTAAATATTTATATAGGTTTAACGTAGACTCTATCGAATAGTGAACGTAGAACATGAGTAGGTACGTTAATTGTATGGTAGAGCGACGCTATTGTAGAGATTGTTATCAACAACCCACGCGGATACTTACGCTGACATTAAAGCTAGATAAACATTGAGATAAAAATCAAAGCTAACACCGCCATAGTTATTACCCACTTGACGTACTGAACTCAATCCAGCACCATTTGGACTAGGCATGTTATGGATCTCGATAACCGTAATCGAAACTATTGAGCATCCAAAATAAAAATATACCCGTAACCAAAACCGATATAAAAGTATGAAATAATTTCAGATAGGGGCGGAGTCAAAATGATACCTGTTACGAGATTTATTTAAAGTATTTTTTTATTTTTAAGTATATTTTTTAACAAGTTTGTGAGATTCAAAATTGCAAAAATATTTCTATTCTCTGTCTGTATGAAACGACTGCACCGATGTTGACGGGACTTACACTGACAAGAAGCTGATGTTATAAGGAGTAAAGCACACTGGTGCGTCAATAAGGGTGCGTCTCAATTTTTACCAATACCAAAACGAACTCTGCGTCAATATACATAAAGTTTTAATTTCTCTCGTAAATCCCAACGCCAAGCCAAGCCCCACGGGTCAAAATTCACTCCCGCTGCCAATATCATTTCGTTGTAGAATGAACTTTTTCTATCGGTCAATACAGTTCATTTTTGTATTGGCAAATAGTTCGCTCAAGGGTCGACGCCCCAATGTGCATAACATAAGGTACTTTTATCTTAGTCAAATAATTATTGTTCTAAAATTCCACGCCAACGGAGTCACAGGCACAGGTATTAATAACTAAATTATTTATATCTATAGGTACATTCTTTCCCCCAACATAACAACATCAAAGCGACTCCCTATAATTAATTACCTACCATTGTATCACCATACCAATTTTACATACAAATAATTAAATCTGAAAATTTATTACGCAATTCACGCAAGTAAAGGACACCGCCGTCCGTGAGAACGCAGTAGCGACGCGAGACGTGTTAATTTAATAACAAAAGCCCCATTGTGCAACCGACCGTTCACATATAACGAACGAGTTGCCCGAACCTCTAGTTAGTAAGCTATTATTAATTTATTACACGTAATTTGTGAGTACATGGTATTTTTGTGTACACTACAGTGTTATGACACGTGGTAGAAAATTTTAGTAAACGAGATTTCGGTCGATATATTTCTCATGGTACCTATATATACACAGAGTAAATAAATACAATTTAAGTGTCCTGTAATCATATCACACACATCAGCTAGCAGTGGTAGCCGAGTGGTCGAACGCACGCTTTGCAATCAAAGTGCGCAGGTTCTATCCCCGGCTCGCACCTCTGGGTTTCATGTGCGAATCTCATTTTCATCCGAGATTATCACTTGCTGAGAAACGGTGAAGGAAAACATCGTGAGGAAACCTGCACGTCTGAGGAAGCTTGTCTAGTTCTCGATAGACGTGTGAAGTCTGCCAACACGCACCGGGCCAGCGTAGTGGACTGTGGGCTGAATCCCCCTCGCATTGACGGGAGGCTCGTGCCCAGCAGTGGGACGTTAAAAAGGGCTGGAGTAGTAGTTGTAATATCAAAATAACACATTTTTAGGGTTCCGTACCCAAAGGGTAAAACGGGAACCCTATTACTGAGACTTCGCTGTCCATCCGTCCGTCCGTCCGTCCATCCGTCCGTCCGTCCGTCTGTCACCAGGCTGTATCTCATGAACCGTGATAGCTAGAGAGTTGACATTTTCACAGCTGATGTATTTCTGTTGCCGCTATAACAACAAATACTAAAAAACAGAATACAATGAATATTTAAGGGGGCTCCCATACAACAGACGTGATTTTTTTGCCGTTTTTATAGATAATAGTACGGAACCCTCCGTGCGCGAGTCCGATTCGCACTTGGCCGGTTTTAAGTTTTTTATAAAATACGAAAGTATATATACTTTCGTATGTACGAAACGACTCGATTCAAAACGTGATTTCGTCAGCGCAGACTTCGATATAATAATAATAATACATCATCACGCCTGTATTCCCCGAAGGGGTAGGCAGAGGTGCACTGCAGTGCGCCCACACTTCGCCGATGTATTTTGGTCCCAATGTAATAGGGGGCGAGCCTATTGCCATTATACCGGGCACACAGGTTTCCACACGATGTTTTCCGTCACCGTTTCTTAGCAAGTGATAATCTCAGATGAAAATGAGATTCGCACATGGAACCCAGAGGTGCGAGCCGGGGATAGAACCTGCGCACTTTGATTGCAAAGCGTGCGTTCGACCACTCGGCTACCACTGCTATTCAATATCTTCACTTCGATATTCAATATCTTAATAAATTATAACCTATATGTTATACTGATGTACAAACACATAAATACTGTTAAGTTTCATCATAATCCGTTCTGTGGTTTTTACGTGCAAGAGTAACAATCAGCCATCCATCTATCCTCACAAACTTCTACATATTAGTAGGAACCTACCTATCATATATTATACGATACCAAAAACTAAATGGTGTCGTGGGACACCAGGTAGGAACGAAGTTCCTTCGAAGTAGACATATATGATAGGACATTTAAAATACCAGCTTCTACCCGCGACTTCGTCCACGCAGACTTCGTTCCATCCATCCATCAATCTATCCATCCATCCATCCATCCATCCGTCCGTCCGTCCGTCCGTCCGTCCGTCCGTCCGTCCGTCCGTCCGTCCGTTCGTCCGTCCGTCCGTCCGTCCGTCCGTCCGTCCGTCCATCCATCCATCCATCCATCCATCCATCCATCCATCCATCTATCCATCCATCCATCAAACGACACAAATAAAGAGACGTCTCATTTAACGGTTTTTTTTCCACGGATTTTTTCTTACGGTTTTACTATCATATTTTTTTCAGTTCGGTCGCCTAGCAAAATCCCTATTCCCTCCAAGCCTGCCGTAAGGAACTTCGTTCCAATAACAAAAACGCCATTTTTAGTTTTTTGTTTCTGTATCAAATTCGTATACCTTAGCTAGTCAAATTCGTATCTATTTCGGGCATTAAGTTCCCGACCACCTGTTCCCGTTTCTAAGTGGATCCGCCTTCAATATCCGGACACTAATTAATACATGAATCCACAACGGCCGTAGAAGACACATCTAAAGTTACATCTGTACTTAGCTATGCAAATACGTAAACTTATCGTGATAACAATATCAATTATGGAAAATGGGTGAACAACTCAGCAAACCCACATTTGAAATTGTACGCTGTAGCATTATTAATAGAGATTAAATTTCTTTGGTTAAATTTATGCGACCACGCGGTAAAATTTTCACGTGTCAATGACGTTTCATTGGAAAATAACCTTTTTCTTTGAGGTAATACAGTTAGTTTTGTAATTGGCATAAATTTGTTGAATGATTATCCTTTTATTTATTCCCATGAATGTAGTAATGTCACAGTGTTCTTCCGTAAGTAATTGCTTCGTGTGAAAAATGGAAATTTATACATTTATTCTTACGCAGTTCAGTTCTATAGAAATGTGAGTATTATAATTAAGTAATTACCTACACTAGTTACTTGGTAGAAAAAGCAGTGGTAGCTCAGTAGTCGAACGCATGCGTTGCTGTCGAAGTATTCCGGTTCAAACCCTGACTCGTACATTAGTGATTTCTAGTTCCAATTTTATTATCAACCAAGATTACCACTTGCTAAAACGGTGATGTTACTTATCGTAAAGATATCCACATCCGGTCAAACTTTTTTTTAAGTACTCTATCTAATGTTTATAAAGATTAAATTACTATGGTTAAATCCACGGGACCGCGCGAAAATTTTCGAGCAAATTTTGCGATAGCATATAAATGTATTTATGTAACTTATAACGAGAAAACATCTTTTATAATTTTAGCCTGTCTGCGAGTCTGTTTGTTCTGGGTAATTCTTAGAAACAGGTGAACCGATTTTGACGGGACTTTCACTGACAGATAGCTGATAGTATTTGGAGTATTACTATTATTTTAGATACATCATTTGGGTTCCGAAATTCCTCGTGTACGAAATGGTGAGCTCGGCTCGTCCAGAATATATAAATGACAATGTGAAATTTAATTACAATAACCTTATTTAAATTTAGTCTCTACAGACTTCTAATTAATTAAGTTAGAGCTTAATATTATGTATGAGATTAATATATAAAGAATTAAGTTTGTTTCTGTCTTTTAGAATTTGGACACTGTAACTGTAACAGGGCCGAGCGAATGAAATAGGGAAAATGTATTCTGTGTCAATATACATAAACATTTAATTACTGTGGTAAGTCACGTGAACAGATGACAAAATTCGCTCGCGTCTTCGTCGACATTTCACTGAAAAATGTGCTGTTTCTACAATTCAATACAGTTCGTTTTGATATTGGCGAAAAAATTGGTCGCACGCGTTTCTTTGGATCTGAATGGAGTTTGGCTTTAGGCAACTTTTTTTTCTATAAAACTCATAGAAAAAAATCATTCTTGAATGAAGTGTCATTAACAGTGCGAACGTATTTTGACGCGTGGCATTGACCACAGAAATTCAATCTGTATCTATATAAGCATAGAGTACTTTTTGGTATTATCAAATTTTTTATCGGGTTCTAGTCAACTAAAAAAAAAAGAAATGAATAGTACAAAAATCTTCAATCATGACGATCATCATGATGACCGAGACCAAAATGATAATGAAGCCGGTACCGCGGAAGGCGCGTAACCAATACCGGTTACCGAACCGGATGCGGGGAATACCAACCTACTTATACTATGCTAGTAGATAGGTACAGTCAGTATCATAAATATCTGGTCGATCAGATTGCTTAAAATGATAAGGGGCCTTAGGCCAGTAGGCTTAGCATGACCATGTAGACATAAGTTTTATCTCTTTCAACTGTCAGATTAGTCGGGAAAATGACGTGCCAGGCCATGTCCAGTACAAAAAGCTTGAAGTGACGTAATTTTCTCGACAAATCTGGCAGTTGAAAGAGATAAAACTTATGTCTACTCAGTCATGCTAAGGGTGCTGATTGTTTAAAATGATAGGGGACCACCACTTCTTAAATTATTGTTGTTTTAATAGTAGCCATACATTTTTGTCAGATTTTGTTCAGACTTAACTGTCAAAAAAGTAATAGTAAACACATTGCTTTAAGACAGGTGGTGATAAGAGGGCAGAGTGCTCAAATTGATCAAAAGTACTTTGACGCTTTTTTTCCAATACCAAAATGAGCTGTATTGACTTATAGAAACGAAAGAATGACATTGACATCGCGAGCGAATTTTGACGTGCCATGGTCTAGTTTTGATCACACATTTTCAATATTTATTTATATTGGCACAGAGTTCGTTTTGGTATTAGAAAACCTTTTGACAGTGTACACGGGGCTTAAAACTCTATCATAAGGAGACAAAATTGTTTTTAGAATAACAGTTGTCGTGTACTGTGCGCATACTGAAACACACCTTGTATTAAGAATATGGTTTAATTTAACTGTTCTTCTAAAATTTAATACGTTTAATCTAAAAATCATCGTGAGGAAACCTGCACGTCTGAGGGAACTTGACTAGTTCTCGATAGAAGTGTGAAGTCTGCCAACCCGCATTGGGCCAGCGTGGTGGACTATGGCCTGAATCCCCCTCGCATTGAGGGGAGGCCCGTGCCCAGCAGTGGGACGTTAAAAGGGCTGTAGTAGTAGTAGTAGTAATTGTTCTTTAATTTAATTTCCTCGATCCGACATTTTCGATGCTGACCGTACCTCCCGTTAATTACATACGAAATAGATGTACTTGTTTTGTTACATTTTTTGTTACAAGCTTTTAGAGCACTCTTTAAGCACGTGCTATAAATACAAAAAGAGTATTAACTGTGTGGGAGGTTTCGAGGTTTGACTATACAGTGAATCGGACCAATTCTAGCTTGTTTTTTGTCGAAAACAAAATTAATTGAAGAAGCACATTTTTCAACGAGATGTCATCGATCATGTAAAAAACTGGTCATTTATCTATAAAAACGGCAAAATAACACGTTTGTTGTATGGGAGCCCCCTTAAATATTTATTTTATTCTGTTTTTTTTTTGTATTTGTTCTTATAGCTAAAAAAATTAACTGTCTAACTATCGCGGTTCATGAGATACAGCCTGGTGATAGACGGACGGACAGCGGAGTGTCAGTAATAGAATCCCGTTTTACCCTTTGGGTGCGGAACTATAAAAATGAAAAATGTGCTTTTTGAGTTAGTTTTGGCATTGGAAATAAGTTGATAGGATCTTATTAGTCCGCTCAACGGCTCGAGAATGTAATGTTGCTATTAACACGTTGGCTGTTTTGATGTACTATGAAACTGAGCGCAGCCAGGTCGATAAGGCCCAGTGGAAAAAAGCTCGATTTCGGCGCCCGCATAGGCAGAAATATACACACGTGGCTTTTGTAACCTGGTGTAGCAGTTAAAGACATTTTGTGTTGATCTAAGAGTCCATTATACAATCTTCTTCTTCTTTTTAGGGTTCCGTACCCAAAGGGTAAAACGGGAACCCTATTACTGAGACTTCGCTGTCCGTCCGTCCGTCCGTCCGTCCGTCTGTCACCAGGCTGTATCTCATGAACCGTGATAGCTAGAGCGTTGAAATTTTCACAGATGATGTATTTCTATTGCCGCTATAACAACAAATACTAAAAAATTTAATAAAATAAATATTTAAGGGGGCTCCCATACAATCAACGTGATTTTTTTGCCGTTTTTATAGATAATGGTACGGCACCCTTTGTGCGTGAGTCCGACTCGCACTTGGCCGGTAAAAATGGATAAAAATGGATGATGACAGTGATAAAGATGGCGGATGAATCCCCATTGCACAATCGTTATGTTGTTACCAACACTGATGTTATTATATTATGATGAATTGACCTATTGTCAGTTGTTCAAACCCTGAGTCAGTGTCAGAAATTAACCAACAATGATACCACTACATAAAATACTTCTAGAAAATCTGCCATCTTTATAAAATTCTTATCCAATATTATTTATAGTGTGTACATAATACATTAATTGTTTTTATTAATTACTTTACACAGGACGAATATCCTCTTATCGAAGGTGTAGACAATCCTCATTTTATTCCGTTATATTTAATAATTTCATTAATTTTTACAAAAAAAAAAAAACTGCTTAACACTTTTAGTTCCTAACTACTACAGCCCTTTTAACGGCCCACTGCTGGGCACGGGCCTCCCCTCAATGCCAGGGGGATTTGAGCCATAGTCCACCACGCTGGCCCAGTGCGAGTTGGCAGACTTCACCCATCTATCGAAAACTAGTCAAGTTCCCTCAGGCGTGCAGGTTTCCTCACGATGTTTTCCTTCACCGTTTTATAGCTAGTGATAGTATCAGATGAAAAAGAGATACGCACATGAAAACCCAGAAGTGCGAGCCGGGGTTTCAACCTGCGCACTTTGATTGCAAAGCGTGCGTTCGACCACTCGGCTACCACTGCTGAGTTCCTTAGAACCAACTAAAGATTAATTTATAAACCGAATAGCATGACATAATGCACCATTGACGGCATTTTTAGGTTGGCACACAACACTTTCGCTGTGTTGTGAAGTGATATTGGCTCATGGTGAATTTTCATCCAGTGCGTAGCGCTCACAAAGTTAGGTCCTCCATGAGTGAATATAACCTCATGATGCACCAGCTAAAAGTACACTACCATCCCTATACAGCGAACGTGTTATCATCATTGGAAGTATTGCTGTCTTGCTTACAGGTATCTACGTATTCTATAGATAATAATAAGAGTGTCCGTTTAAGTAGTTTTTTATACATTTTCAGTGCCTTTGATACCGTATCCGGTAGGTGGGCGGGAATATAAAGATGGGGCACATAAAAATGTATACGAAGGTAACTAAACCGGATACATTCAACAAGTAGTACTTATTGCAACAATAGCTCTTTAAAATAGATGCGACGATAAAAACGTTTTGTAAAATCCCCGAAGCGAATTCAGAATGCCATTCCAAGAAATTCCGAGTGGCTGTCATATATTTAAAATTAGATTAAAAAGTACTGAAATGCTACGTGAGCCGGGCCTTTCTCGGTCAACTGAGTTGTAATAGCTTGAAAAAAAATTACAGGGTTATAATATAATGGAAATTGAGTCAGGTAGAGACGTTTTGCAGTACGTTTTAGTTTAAAAGTTTTTTATAAGCGCACCAAATTGGTCAGGTAATGTCGAGTTACCTTGAAAACGTGAACTCATTTGCAATATTCTTAAGAAGTAAGTATTTTAGCAGACTATGTGGAATCGCCAATTAAATACTTATAAAAAGGCAGAAAATCAAGAGTTACATCTTAATTTTTAACGTCGGAAATCCTTTATGGATACCCTACCACCTCGGGGGAAGTAGTAGGGTTATGTGGGAGTCCCGGCAGAAGGCCGTATACCCACTAAAAACCGACGGTGTACCATCTTCCGCTTCTATACCTAATTATAAGGATTATTTGAAAAGTGGTTCACTTATATCATCTGATTTGCAAAATACTCCATAATCATCACTTAAGATAAGCCCCTTCACCTTTCTTTAGATTTTAATATAACTTTCTGTTTATAACAGCTAACTCAGTACAAAATCTGCCAAATATTTATAGTTAGTAATGTATGTTTTTTTTTGTTTTGTAAAAATTTGCTATGGTGTCGTCGCAAACATAAATATTAGTTATTTTGATGTAATCTACTTACTAATAGGCTAATGCATTTAGATACCACCAAGGTTGAATCCTAATAAGTGACATAACATAACCTCAAAATACCAGGAAATTTCCCCTAAAATTACCTGTTAGTAGGTCATTACGTTAATTTTCTCACCGTGTAAACATAAATGATTTATGTCCGCTGTGACGTAATAACAAGCGGGAATATAACAAAAAGCTTTTACGATGGCCAGATAACGACGATGGCCAACGATAGTGATAAATTATACCCACTGTACTATTAACTAGGGAATAATTACTATAAAATAATATTGTACAATATTTTATTATAAGCAGTGGTAGCCGAGTGGTCGAACGCACGCTTTGCAATCAAACTGCGCAGGTTCAAACCCCGGCGCGCACCTCAGAATTTCATGTGCGAATCTCATTTTCATCGGAGTTTATCACTTGCTAAGAAACGGTGATGGAAAACATCGTGAGGAAACCTGCACGTGTATAGAAAGGCGTGTGAAGTTCACCAACCCGCACTGGGCCAGCGTGGTGGACTATGGCCTGAATCCCCTTTGCATTGAGGGGAGGCCCGTGCCCAGCAGTGGGACGTTAAAAAAAAGGGCTGTAGTAATATTTTATTACAAATTTTGATATATTTAAAATTTGATGGCACTTGTGATTCCAATTTTAAAAGATTTTTGATGAAATGTTAAACTCAGAACTCTTTTGCAAATAAAAATGCCTTTGTATCATGTAATGATTAGTTTTTTATAAATTTGGGAGAAAAAAGCTAAAAAATACTTTAATCATAAAATATTAATAATAGTTATTACTTATTAAAAAATATTTATGAGCGATTTGACTAATTAGAATTCGTATGATTAAATATTCACGTATTATTAATAAATTCTGTATTCCGTGGTTTTGGACGCAAATATTTTAAAGACATACAACAAAACTGTTTCAATGATTTAAGCAATATCAGATGGTAAAGTTATGGTGATAAGGTATAATTTTAATTGTACACAAATAAGCTAATTTCTAAACCAATAGCGGACGCGACAATGCTCTGATTGTGGCTACTTTACATAACTGCGGCGAATATTAAACTGTTATAATTGGACCCACCGCGGTGCTGTGTGCAATTCATTCTGTAATTGACGTAACCTGTCACAACCTTTAAAACCCTGCGCATACAACTGCGTCAAGGCGCTCGCGACTATACTTTTGAATATACCAAAATGAACTCTATTATCTCATTGAAAAGACACATTTTTCAACGAATTTTAATCGATGATGGGTATGAATTTAGAGGTGTTAACGCGTTTAATTCGTTACGGAAATTCACTCTTTATGCATTTAGCCAGCTATTTTTTTTTAAATTCTTTTCTTTTGCTTTAGTATGTTCAGGGTGATATATACTACGTAAAGAATTGCTGTGATTTAGTTTATTTAATTTAATACTTAGATGTTGAATTGTTCAACATGATCAGAAAAACTTAAAAAAATAAACATTCAAAACTCTTTTCATAAAGACAATTGTTGATTTTTGCGGATTCCGAAACACACCTTATGTCCTTAAGATATGATATAATTTTGTTCATTGTTCTGATCATTTTGAACAAGCTGTTAGTCCCAATATCTTTGATGTTATCTGTACTTATCTATAACAGCAAAGTTCAGAGAACCTTTACATTACTATTATAATAACAAATTATATACCAAGTACAAATATACAAATCTACAAATATGACTCTTAGGGTTATTAAACAAAGTATTATTTGAAATGACACCAATTTGTCATATATGACTTTGTGCTTGATACGTGGTCGATGTATTCTAAATTAAAACAACGCTTAGTCAATAACCTGTTTATTCGTGACTCGTGGACAGGATCTATTCAAGGCGTTTGCAAAGTACAGTGATTAAACCTTGATTAGTTCGAGGGACCGCACAATGGAGTGCCCAGCAAATGATGCAGCCCTCCACAAATAGGCGCGTCAACCGCACGCGACAAATTTTTCGCCAGAATTAAAACGAACTTTATTAACTCACTGAAAGAGCACGTTTTTTTACGAAAGGACGCGAGTGAATGTGTTCGGGTAGAATCAGAAATAGATTTTTTATTCATATAAACCACATTTCCAACAACCTTATTTAAATTTACCACATGCTCAACATACCCCATACACACAAAACACTCACTCATTTACTCACACACAAACAAAACAATATTTGATTTTTATTATTAATTTTCACTTATTCCTGCCTCTTTTTATTATTATCTTTGCGACACAGGCTTGTGAGTCTAGTGCAAAGATCAAAGATGACAAAACCAATGTGTTCTTTTTGGTAATAAATGCATTTTAATTTCATTCAATTAATACAGCAACTTACGAATCATCAAACAAAAACAAATATAGTTCTGTACTATCCATTAGTAATTTATTTATTATGAAGAAGAACGGGCAAGATACTCCATGGTTACTTTTCGCCATGCGTACTAGCATGACTTCTGCAACCACCAATCAATCTTTATATATATTAGCACAGTGTACATTTTCAAAAAAGTAATTGGAATGGGCTTGCTGTAGTACCTATCTACTACTACTACAGCCATTTTAACGTCCCACTGTTGGGCACGGGCCTCCCCTCAATGCGAGGGGGATTCGGGCCATAGTCCACCACGCTGGCCCAGTGCGGGTAGGCAAACTTCACACATCTATCGAAAACTAGTCAAGTTCCCTCAGGCGTACAGGTTTCCTCACGATGTTTTCCTTCACCGTTTTATAACAAATGATTATCTCGGATGTAAATGAGATTCGCACATAAATCCCAGAGGTGCGAGCCGGGGTTTGAACCTGCACACTTCGATTGCAAGGCGCACTACTCGGCTACCACTGCTATTACCTATGCTGCTAGTACCCTTGCAATTAAAAGAAAAGTCATTTGAATTCGCTTGCTATAGTATGTTCAGGGCCTAATTAGTTGTGAGAAGTAAGCGGAATACGAACTAATAGCACTAACGCAAATCATTGATTGCGTCCGTTTGACGGCAGATCATTGCTTGATAAGATTATAAGGTAAACCCCGTAAACGAATCTTCTGTTTACATCGAGGGGTGAAAGGCTTTTTGACTTAAGCGACAGTTTTTAGGGTTCCGTACCCAAACGGTAAAACGGGAACCCTATTGCTGAGACTTCGATGTCCGTCCGTCCGTCCGTCCATCCGTCCGTCCGTCCGTCCGTCCGTCTGTCACCAGGCTGTATCTCATGAACCGTGATAGTTAGAGAGTTGAAATTTTCACAGATGATGTATTTATATTGCTGCTATAACAACAAATACTAAAAAACCGAATAAAATAATTATTTAAGGGGGCTCCCATACAACAAACGTGATTTTTTTGCCGTTTTTTATAGATAATGGTACGGAACCCTTCGTGCGCGAGTCCGACTCGCACTTGGCCGGTTTTAAATTATACAGGGTGTATCAGAAGTCCGAAATAATACTTTGACGTTTGCATCAGTATCAGGTATACCTGATTGGTATAAAAATTTGACCGAAATTCAAACATGTTCTTTCAACATTTTTTTCGTCATCCATTTCGATAACTGGTAATATCTCGAGTCCTATGTAAAATTTGCATGTTCTGTTTTGTGAATATTGGTAGTCGCCCCGCATAAGTGTAGTTTACACTGCTGAATTGGGTTATCGATGTACCCAAAGGTCAGAACACGATACCTGTGACAAATATTGAAAGGTCCATAACTCAGAAACTGTGATAAATATAATATAATATAAAAAGCCTTTATTTGTTCTTAATAAGTTACATGATATTAAACTACTTTCTAAGTTAACTTAAATCTAGGTCAAGAACCCCGTGTGGGTAAAGGCCTCCTCCAAGGATGTCCAATTTTCTCTATTTTGAGCTGAAACTGTGAAAGTTACGTATAATCTGTCTTCACTAAGCATCCACAAATGAGTTACCGTATATGTACCCAAAGTGTTATTTCGGGCTTCTGATACACCCTGTGTTTGAAGAGCATACCCAGTCGACGCAGAAAAAATTGCTGATTCTAAATATGTATATAAGTATACATCGCCCAAAAGTGTCGCTTAAGTAAAATTGCCTTTCACCCCTCGATGTGTATGTAGATATATCATAAGTCTGTTCATCAAAGGGTTTTATTCTTAGACAGTGGACTCCGGCAAAGGTTTTGCATGTCAGTTGCGAAAAAAAAAAACTGTAAAAACTGAAAATTCGATAAATTTGTCGGATTCGTTTTTTTTTTGAAAGGACTACGCTGTTGGCCGTTAGGTGGCTTTTAGAGCTTTACCAAAGGAGTTAAAGTATTGCTTATGACCTCCAATAGTCCGGAATTTTTTTACAAAAGAGTATCTTGTCGTTCCAATGATAAGATTCTATATGTTATACTCTGAAGTACAAGTCATACTTAATCATGTTATCGAATTTGTACATGAAACAAAAAATATTAATAACTACACATGTCGGATTGCCTGGAGTCCGTTGTACTATTCTTTCAATCTATTGAAATTATAACAATCTTATCAATGTTATCTTTCAAGTTTGCACCTAATTTATGGAGACGCAGTGGTAGCCGAGTGGTCGAACGCACGCTTTGCAATCAAAGTGCGCAAGGTCAAACCCCGCCTCGCACCTCTGGGTTTCATGTGCGAATCTCATTTTCATCCGAGATTATCACTTGCTAAGAAACGGTGAAGGAAAACATCGTGAAGAAACCTGTACGTTTATAGAAGGCGTGTGAAGTTCACCAACCCGCACTGGGCCAGGGTGGTGGACCATACCCAAAAATCTTCCTCGTGTTGAAGGGGAATGTGCCCGATATAATGGCAATAGGCTCGCCCCCTATTACATTGGAACAAAAATACATCGGCGAAATGTGGGCGCACTGCAGTGCACCTCTGCCTACCCCTTCGGGGACTACAGGCGTGATGATGCATATATATTTATGGAATTAGGACAGTAGATCATCGTATGAGGTATCTTTATTAATGAATCACACGCGCCTTTTCTAACCTTATCTTTAGTGATAAATTATATGTCTATACCAGAGTAATCTCAGTAGATTATTATCAGTTCGCTTCTACATACTCGCGTGGGTATTTTTATACAGTCATTGATATAAATAAATATATATATAGCCAGATAACACATACTTAACGTATGATCCCACACTAAGTAACGCTTGCATTATGGATACAATACAATGGACTATGGACAATCTCAGTTACAGACCAGCTCAAATTCAGGAAAGGTTATTTCCAAAATTTGTCGCTGTCAGGAATCGAACCCACCGGATCAGTGAGCCGAGCAGTCTATGCCCGTCGTTTAGCCCTCGCCATAAGAAAAACGTACAAGAACTGCGTAAAAAATGTACCGTTATGACCAAAGGATTTTATGTTTAATTATCTGCTCAAATAAAACTTGAAATATTAATTATCGTTCCCAATAGTTAGCCACACTCATTCATCTTTAAGCAATTATGGCGATCGGAGTTTTAATACGACAACTGACGTCTAGCTCTGCGTCCACAGGCGCGTCAAAACAAGCGAGACATTTTTTTTGCCAATAACAAAACGAACTGTATAAACTCATAGAGAGAGCTCATTATTCTATGTCATCTATCGTTACAAATTGTTACTTTCTGCCACTTGTTTTGTTACATCCGTTACCGTTAAATCCGTTATCAACGGGCTGCTGGCTTTACTTTGATAATATGTAGGAAACTTAAAAAAAAAATAGGGAAAAAAGTAGAGACAGAACGAAAAACAAATGGTAGGACCGTATTTTTGTTTTAGATCGACTCTACACTCCAAACATCATAATTGCATACAATACAGGGTGTATCAGAAGTCCGAAATAATACTTTGCGGTAGCACATATGTGGATGCTTAGTGAAAATAGTTTCTAATTAACCATCATAGTGTCTGAATGGTTGACCTTTGAATATTTGACACAGTATCGTGTTCTGGCCTTTGGGTACATCCATAACCCTGTTCAGCAGCGAAAACTACACTTATGAGGGGCGCCTACCAATATTCACAAAACTGATACTGATCCAAACGGCCAAGTATTACTTCGGACATCTGTACCACCCTGTATAATACCAGAACAAGCTCTTAGGTATATATATATATAGTATTACCTCACCTCGGCAATCATTTATGTGTTGAGTAACGATACTGCATGATAAAAACTTATCGTTAAATCATCGGCAATGATCGTGACAAAAAACACCGAAGCGTAAGTGTTTTGTATGCATTACAAGTTTGGAGGTGATTTTATCATTCACGTAGACATTGAGACACATAAAGTCAACAGCCACCATTATCGTCACGTATTGCCTGAAGGGGTAGGCAGAAGTACACTGCCGTATATCTACAATGCGCTGATGTAGTTTGGTCTCAATGTAATAGCACATTCCCGCTCAATACTAATGACATTTAGACCCAGTGCGGGTTGGTAAACTTCACACGGCTCTCTATAGACGTGCAGGTTTCCTCACGATGTTTGCCTTCCCCGTTCAGCAAGTGGTAATCGCCATTGAAAATTACATTCGCACATGAAAGTTCAAAATCCTAGAGAAACGAACCCGGCGTTTGAACCTGCGTCCCTTACGTTCCTGGACGTTCTACCAATACGCTAGATGGTAGAGCGTATTGATACAGAGATCATTTTTTTATTTGCAAAAAAAATACGCGCGTCTTATATACGCCTCACTGTCACTTATATAATGAACAGTTTATAACGCAACCCATTTTTTTATGTTTCAACTTACATAAGACAATGGCCCTAATGTTGTTGGCACCCAAAAATACATAACTGTACTAAATGTGTTCTCATGGTCCTAATTGGTCAGCAAGGCGGAAATAATTTTGCGTTCCACAAATTATTTAGACATAAATTCTACTTCTTATAATTGACTTGTTATTTTTTCACATCAAACACTGGCCGCGTATAGATCGGGGTCATACAATAAAAATAACAAGTCTATATTAACAGGTTCGCTGCGTTGTGAGGTCATATTGGTTCAGACGATCTTTTATCCAGTGCGCAGCGCTCACAAAGTTAGTACTTCTATGAGTCAATGATGCACCAGCTGAAAGTACTTTAGAAATCCTTACGCAGCGAACGTGTTCAATAAGTCACTTTAAAATTTATAAAGCTTATCTGTAACTTCAATACAAGGGTCAGCAATGTCATCGCTCAACTAGTGGTTATAGCCTTTTAGCTGGGGAATGTAGCCAGCGTCTTGGGTAAGCCATATTTTATAAAGTTTTATACCTAAACTAGTAATTTGATATTAATGTAATGATATAATTTAAAAAATCCCAATGAGATATCTTGAGGAAAATATTCTATTCTAATCTGGTTTTGTGGCGGGTACACCAAATCAGGTTTCACCTACTTGTATTATTGTGTTTTACTATCTGCTGCCCAAAACTGCGTACGCGCAGCATAAAATCCGTTCTTAACACGGTCTTAACAAGGTCTTGAGGAACCAGTCTGCTGCGTTAAATTTTGTAAGATCCTTAGTTTCAGAGATTTTTTAAGAATGCGTCAGTGGTTTTATCTTTTACTAGTTGTGCCCGCGGTTTCACCCGCGTTTATATTTACTATGGTGTAGCGTGATGTTATTTATAACGTTCTTGAGATTACCATTTAACCAAACAAACTCATTAGCTTTAAATTATCTATACATCTATATACTACACACAAATAAATAAAATTGGAGTGTCTGTTTGTAATATCAAAATAACACTTTTTTACCAAATGCGTATGAAAGTATATACGATACCTATAACGAAAACGCAATTTTTAATTTTTTTGTCTGTCTGTCTGTCTGTTTGTTTGAGGTAAACTTCTAAACGGCTGAAGCGATTTCAATGGGACTTTCACTGACAGATAGCTGACGTTCCAAGGCGTAACTTAGGCTACTTTAATTTTAGAAAAAGCATTAGGGTTCCGCGGGAAAAACATAATACCCATATTTCCGGGTAATCTCCCTAAAGTCCACGCGGGCGAAGTCGCGGGCACAGCTAGTTAGTATATATAAACAGACACGCTGTTAAAGGTTATTTAACCTTTCATTTTGACAGAACTTTTCGATGAATTTATCTTTTTGTAAAATAGTTTCAATAATAACAATACAATTTTATTCTTGTAATTACAAGGTTTTATAAAGTATAATAAGGCCTCCTTGTTTGCATTACCATATCAAGGTTGCTTTAACGGATTTAACAATAGCTCTGTTTGCAATAAAAACAACTACTTATCTACTAAAAGGGCGTAAGTATGTACCTATTTGGTTGTACAATATTGCTATGCTAGGCATAGGTACCTACTACTACTACAGCCTTTTTAACGTCCCACTGCTGGGCACGGGCCTCCCCTCAATGCGAGGGGGATTGAGGCCATAGTCCACCACGCTGGCCCAGTGCGGGTTGGCAGACTTCACACATCTATCGAGAACTAGTCAAGTTCCCTCAGACGTGCAGGTTTCCTCACGATGTTTTCCTTCACCGTTTTATAGCAAGTGATAATTTCGGATGAAAATGAGATTCGCACATAAATCCCAGAGGTGCGAGCCGGGGTTTGAACCTGCACACTTTGATTTGCAAGGCGTGCGTTCGACCACTCGGCTACCACTGCTTCTCATATGTACCTACCTATCTACAAATTTCACATAAGTTTACAAATAATTAATTTTTATTTATTGATAAGATCATGTTTTATTTATTTACAATTCAAATAAAAATTTCTATGTGTAACTTTTTACAATAATCTAAAAAAGAAAAAGCAAAATGTATATTTATTTTTAAAAAATTGCCCCGCTTGGCATGGTGGCAAGAACGCTAGCTGCATTCCCCGTTGAATAGCGAGTCCTATTCCTTGAGCGAGGGAAAACCCAGCTCCCTTGTCACCTGTAGAGGCAATTGATTGGGCTTACTTAATAGGAACTTCAACTATCATCGTGATGACTAATAATAATCTGACATGTTTAGTTGTTTTTTAGGATTCCGTACCCAAAGGGTAAAACGGGAAACCTATTACTAAGACTTCGCTGTCCGTCCGTCCGTCCGTCCGTCCGTCTGTCACCAGGCTGTATCTCATGAACCGTGATAGTTAGAGAGTTGAAATTTTCACAGATGATGTATTTCTGTTGCCGCTATAACAACAAATACTAAAAAACAGAATTAAATAAATATTTAAGGGGGCTCCCATACAACAAACATGATTTTTTTGCCGTTTTTATAGATAATGGTACGGAACCCTTCGTGCGCGAGACCGACTCGCACTTGGCAGGTTTTTAAAACATTGTTGCTAGCTCGGTTGGCTAAATACAACTAAACTAAATTCGACAGGACTCAAACTAATACTGTCTCGCTCATACATTTCGATGGTGAGAAGGATAGCAATACACTTAGTTCAGTGTAGTTTTATTTGGTGCTAGAATCAGCACCATAAGCAGACAATGACTTTGAATATCTATATTCGTTTCTGATACTGACCTCTCTTGTTCCAGAACACACAATGCACAGAGAAAGTGTGCCAGTCGAGTATTATGGGCATTCCGAACAGGGGCGATTTGCCCCGGACTCCGGAGGAGGTCTACAAAGAAGCACAAGTTTTCCTACGACAGTATTTCGCCTCTATTCGCAGGTAATATAAAAAAACTAAAGTCATATCGAAAACTCCACACAATAACATTGTACATTTTTTCTTACATTTTGGTGAGAGCAAAAATAAAGTTTAAAAAAATTGTTTCGTCTCAAAGTTGATCCCTACAATATTCTTAAGAGTTATTATCCGTTGTTTTTCGATATCGTATTGTTTCATTGAAAAAATATTAATCATTAGTTAGTTACAGTAATACGGGGTTATAATGTTTTTGCTGGATGTTCTTTCTTATTTCGTGAGTCACAATGCTTTTGTTACTTCTATAACATAAAAAGGAAAACGACGATTATACCGAAAAAATAATTTTATTTACATGCAGTAGTAAGTCAATTTGTCAAAAAAAATAGTTACAATGATATTGCATAGGGGTGTTGACATTAAAAGCTACTTGTCAATTCTAACCAGTTAGGTAGGGTGAGCGAAACAAGATGTTTTTTAAATAAAATTCATTTGCAAAGGTTGAGTGAAAAATGCACTGTGTTAAAAATTGCGAAGAGTAAGAATCAGAATCAGAATCAGAATATTTTTTATTCATATAAACCAATAAAGGCACTTATGAATCGTCAATAAATAGTAAAAATAGTAGCTCTACCACCCATTCGGAATGCATTTCCTATGGAGAAGAATGGGCAAAAAACTCCATGGTTGCTTTTTTCAAATAAGGATTTACATTTTTGTGTTTTTATTAATTAACAATTAACAATTATACAATATAAAGTTAATGAGGCTGTACATTCTCAAAACACAATTAAATCACTAAACAAACTACGTGTTGAACAAGATTTAAAGGTAGGAAGGAGGAGGAAAACGGGACAAATAGCTAAAATAGTAAATTAGCTCTTTCGTATCAGATATCCATTGACAAGCTATAAAATTGTATTATAATATCAAATATTGGTACCGATTATGTTGCTACCAAACTAATACTTCAATTCAATAAAGTAAGCGTATTGCCGTCCTCCTCACAGCCGTAATGTATGAGCAGGAAGGCAATATTTTTAGGGCTATAAAATATAGTTTAAATTTAAATAACATAATTAAGCCTCTCACACACCGGGGCGTCAAAAGTCACGCGTTAGAATTTTTGCCAATACGAAAACGAAATCTGTGTCAATAAATAAATATTGAATTTCTGTGATAAAAGCTTCGTCGCCACCCGTCAACATACGCGCGCGCTCTCAATGTGATTTCATTGAATAATGAACTTTGTTTATGAGTCAATACAGTCCGTTTTGGTATTGGCAAACATTCTGTAACACGACTTTCGACGCCACAGTCTGTGCTAAACAGACACCGATCTCGCCGGGGAGGTCGAGGAACCCCCTCCTCCGCTCGTAGGTGCATCTTTGCACCTACGAGCACAGTCACTACCTCTCTCCTCACGGAACTGCCTAAGCCGAGGTCGTGCCCTCTGTGGCGCCCTTGAGCTAGTTGCCACCCTTTTCCACCCTTAAGGCCTTGGTTGGAGTGCACTCTGCGCTCGCCACTCCTCCGGTAAAGCTGTAAAGGCCACCTCACGGCCAACAGCGTGGTCCATTCAAAAACTAAACACAGTGTTTGCGGGGCTTTAACATAATATTTTACTTGACAGAGAAAACACAGAAGCACACAGAGCAAGATTGGATGAAGTTAAGAAGGAATTAAAAGATACTGGTATGTACCAGCTGAAGACTGCTGAACTGGTGTTCGGTACGAAGCTTGCGTGGCGGAATGCAACCCGATGCATTGGTAGAATTCAATGGAAGAAATTACAGGTGGGTCACTCAACATAGGCAGCGGTACTACAGCAATACGGAAAAAACCCAAACACAAAACCATAGTAATGAAACAAAAGTAGTAAAAATATTTTTTATCACAATATAAATGCTCTATAGATGGATAGAGTACTCTTTATTGTACATGAGACAGAGAGAGGGAGAAAAAAAAAAACAAACAAAAATATAACAAGTTGTAGATTTGCTATGACTTCCTTTTTAGGGCATAAACGAATTCTTTAGCAATGGTACTGATAATATGACTAGTCTAGTGGCTTCAAGGTGACAATGTTTTATGTCTATACTGGGGCCCGATTTTCGTTTGATAGACATCAATCTCTAATAGAGATATGTCGAAACAAAAGAAAAAAATACGACCACTTTGACGTTTCGATTTGAGAAGATATCACTAATAGAGATTGATGACGAAAATAGCCCCGCTGGTCATATTCTGGCTATCATTGATTTTTACGCATTATAAAGTGAAGGCATTAGCATGGCCCTTTCCGTTATCATTACATCTTCAGGAGTATTAATTTAGTATTACTTTGAGGTTTTTACGAAGCCTACGCGCAAACCACTGAATCAAGCCGTCCTCAGGTACATAATTATTAATGACCCCAATATCACCGGAACTATCTTTCAAAATATCGCATGTCTGGGCCTATTTACCAAACACGCTCCTCTGCGTACTACAGACGTGAACAGATGAAGCCACTTTTGTTACCCCAAATAGTCAAGATGGATTTACTTGATATTGAAAAATCATCCTTTAGTTTTCGTGCAACAATCAGTTTTTTTTATACGTTTTTATAAAAAGATAGATAGATAATTTAGATTCATCCGCCATCTTTATCACTGTCATCATCCATTTTTATTTATAACTAGCTGTGCCCGCGACTTCGCCCGCGTGGACTGACATACGATACTAACGTCACTCAATTGTTTTTCCTGCCCGGAACTCCCTCTCTACTAACACTTTATTGTATGGTATTAAAGTTCTAATTGACTTTTAAGTATTATTACGAATCTTTTGTATGGGAGTATAGAAATAGGGTTGTTTTTAGACTTTTTAAGACATTTTTTTATTTTTTTCTCTCCGTAAGACCCATCCTCGTACTGCAAGGAAATATTCAAAAAAAAGAATTAGCGAAATCTGTTTAGCTGCTCTCGAGATTTGCACTTAGCAACACATTCAGCGATTCATTTTCATATTATAGATGTGTATTTATTGAATTTGCCTTTGCTATTAATTACTTGACACTGGCTGAAATACCCGCTTAACGCAGGAGGAGCCATTCCTCATCTTATTCCATTAAAACCATTTCACTCATTTCGTAAAAAAAGAAGATGAAACTGGCTTTATTTTTTAATGCCCAGCTAGTATTTTGTTTACCACAAGACTAACATAGACTAGCCAAAAGGTTTTCGACCGGAATCATAAACAAAAATCTGGCTTCGTCACTCCTCAGGGAAAGACTTTATGATATTTTCTTTAAACCTACCCTAAAGAGCCACATATAACTTTTAATTAGGAGTGCACAGATTACACCCAACTTTATAACGAGCTGCCAACTAAATGTCTTCATCACTTAAATTTAAATTGCTTTAAATACATCTTGTTTTTTTACATATCTGCCATCTTGATCACTGTCATCACCCATTATTATTTATATTATGTATTAATTGAATTTGTACTTGCTATTAATTACTTGACACTGGCTGAATTACCCACTAAACGCAGATGGAGCCACTCCTCATCTTATTCCATTAAAAACAGACAGACAGACGACAAAGTGATCGTATAAGGATTCCGTTTTTTTCCTTTCTAGGTACGGAACCCTAAAAAAGAAGAAGAATACATCTTGTACAAGTACTTTATAAGACGAACCATAAAATCTAAAAATTGTTTTGTTGAGTTTACTTTAGTTTTGAACAAAGAAAGTACTGTAATTGACTCTATAAATCCAAGTTTTAACTCTACTTGGGTTAAAAGTGCTGCTTTTATATCAATTTCTTTTTAGAATAATTATTAGACATAGTACTACTTAAAGTTTATTAATGAACCCTCATTTTCATTTTATAGGTACATATGTCGTGTTATGCACGACCAGGAACTAAGAAATACTAACCAGCTATAAGTTGCACTCAAATGTTATAGCTCAATGACCTGAGCAAATAAAACGCGAATATTTCGCTGTACATTTCTAGGAATCTAAAGTTCAAATTTTAACGAATCATCATTTTTTGTAGGTGTTCGATTGCAGAGAAGTGACTACGGCCACCGGAATGTTCGAAGCTCTATGCACACACATTAAATATGCCACTAATAAGGGGAATATCAGGTAAGTCAGTCGATCAAAAAACTTAATTTATTGGAATTTAAGCATCATTCAACCCATGGCAATACTCTTAGAAGAATCGCGATTAATATACAATTGTTTAGTGTAACTATACAAGTCACGTAGACTATTTGAGATATGTCGAAAAAATTTGACATTTTGTTTCGACATAAATCTCGAATAGAGATTGATGTCTATCAAGAGAAAATCGGGCCCCAGGGGGCAATTTGACATAATATTTAGAATAAGTGATAATGTCGATCATGAAGAATCGATCGAGAATTGACCCCAAGCCGTCATCATTGCATTATGTATTCTAACCTTTTGCTAATGAAATTTCTTTCTAGGTCAGCAATAACAATTTTCCAACAACGCACAGACGGGAAACATGATTATAGAATATGGAACTCTCAGCTCATCGGGTATGCAGGATATAAGCAGGAAGACGGTTCTGTCTTGGGTGATCCAGCACGAGTTGAGTTCACAGAGGTATGGACAAATTACGCCCAGCTAGGCTAGTATGTAACTCTTGTTGCTATTAATTTTCGTTAGATAATAAAGAACATAGTTGATTGTCAATATATTTTGCGAGAAGGTGATTTAAACTTTTTGCAATTTAAATTAGTAATCACCCTACTGGACACACTCAGGTGATTCACTTTGTTTATTAAGTGCGTTTCATTACCATAAATATAAATATTTTATTACTGTCTACGCGACTTAATTCGCTTTGAGCATCGACGATGGTTCGTTGAGATATTTCTTCAATTTGCAAAAAAAGGCCGGCGGCTTGACGCGTCTGTTTGTACAGGGCCTTACACATTATTTACATTACACAAAAAAAATCTGAAAAAAGAACACCAAACCCCAAGGGCCCAATTTTCGTTTGATAGATCTCTATTAGAGTATTGTCGAAACAAAAGAAAAAAATAAGACCAATTTGACGTTTCGTTTCGAGATAGCTCTTATAGAGATTGATGTCTATCAAACGAAAATCGGGCTAATGTAGCCATACAAAACATTAATATTTAATAATCATTAATCCCCGGAAGAAAAAAAGAAGAAAAGAAAGAATAAATCCCAATTTATATAAAAAATATAGGATTAAAATCAGTCAAAAAAATATAATTACAAGCTCCTATTATTTGATCGTTGTGGTATTATAACTGTGTAATCGATTCTAAATTTTATGGTGCATATGTCTATTATGTAAATAAAGGTGAAATTCCCTTGCAGATCTGTACAAAGCTGGGTTGGAAATCGGAACGCACTGCGTGGGATGTATTGCCATTGGTGCTGTCAGCCAACGGCAAAGACCCGGAGTACTTCGACATTCCTCGTGATGTCGTCATGGAAGTAGCAATGGAGCATCCCAAGTAAGTTATTGTCTTGTTATGTATAACTTAGTGTCGACGGCTAGCTTTGGCCACTTTGCCGGTTTGATCTCGTCAGTAAAAAATACGGATAGGGTCTATTTAGATTTGTGCTTTGGTCAAAGTCCAACTGGGTTCTTCCTCAGTCCATTGTACAGTATTGCTAATAGAAGCATTGCTTAGATTGGGACTATAAGAAGCTTGTGTGTTGTTTAAAAGATATATGTTATTTTACGAAATAATGCAACTGAATGAAATGAGAAATGGTTCGTCAAATGTCAAGTAATTAATAGCATGAACAAATTCAATAAAAACACAATTCTAAATAAAAACCGGCTAAGTGCCAGTCAGACTCACGCACGATGGAACGGCAAAAAAATCACGTTTGTTGTATGAGGTCCCCCTTAAATATTTATTTTATTCTGTTTTTTAGTATTTGTTGTTAAAGCAGCAACAGAAATACATCATCTGTGAAAATTTCGAGTGTCTAACTATCACGGTTTATGAGATACAGCCTGGTGACAGACGGACGGATGGACAGCGTAGTCTTAGTAATAGGGTTCCCGTTTTACCCTTTGGGTACGAAACCCTAAAAATGGGTAATTGATTTGATAAAGATGAGGATGACTCCAAAAATATTTAGGAAAAAAAAGATTTTTGAATCATAAATTCACTGTAAACAATAGCTTTTAATGATATTACAAGTGTAGGTACCTGTATCCAGTGATTTAATTCATGATCATACCACGGTTAATTTATGTTAAATAAAACAATCGACTTCTTCCGTGTTCTAATCTTTAAAATATCTTGTATCATTTCCTGAATCTCTAGGACAGTGTTTACGTATCATAAAGATTGTGATTTCGATAACGTACCTACAAGCCCATAACTGGACACTGAGACGAGCAAATTCCCTTGACTTTACTTGAAAATGTACTCTATGTCAATATAAATATAGATGACATATCTGTGGCAAAATCTACGACATCACGCGGCTAAATTTTACTAATAGTCATCGAATACATTTCGTTGAAAAATTACCCTTTTCTATGACTTGATACAGTTCATTCTGTAGTTGTAGCATGTGCGCAAAGACTAGACGTTTTTTTTACAGAATATTTTGATTTTATCCCTTTCTCTCGTATGACATAAGACAGAGAGTGACCGAGCCAATCCGTGACAGAGGTATTGTCTTGACTTGCGTGCTAACACCACTGGTATGCGCAAAAAATCAGTGACGATATTATATACTTAAAAATTTTATATAATTTAAATATATATATATATATATATATAATATATAATATATATAATATATATATATATATATATATATATATAATTAAAAATTGTATACGAATTTTATACTTAAAAATCGTCACTGATTTCACTTTGAGTTTGTACATAAACTTATCTTACCTGTACTAAACTAATTGCTGATTTGTACCTCGATTCTGAAATCCCATTCACAGACATGTAAGCCTGATCTAAATCATTCAAACACAATAGACGTTTAGTATCTACTCAACAATAGTTCATAATTATAAGCGAATCTTTTGCGCGATCGGTTATTACAGGGTTATTTATGGGTATTAAGAAAACCCCACGATCATGAAAGAAACACTACTATATTTATGTTCCACAGTACTCGCACTTTTCTCTGCTTACCCAGTTTTTATACACTAAAATATTGCTTATTTGGCCTTGTAAAATGTTCGTTTAAAGGATTTTTAGTGTACTTCCAGCTGTTGCGAAATGAGGTTATATTGACTCATAGTCCTCTACCTACCTAAATTTGTACTAACACAGTTATCTACCTAACTTTATGAGCGCTGCACACTGTATGCCAATGAGCCAATATGATCTCATATAGCAGCGAACGTGTCAACACGTTGTTAGTTCTGAAGGAAAACAAATAAAAACCTGGTAGCACTACGAGTATATCAGTTGGTAATTAACTACCCTCATATATATGTGATCCTTCAGAAATATATAATACTACATACGTGGAAACGACTATCAGTACCAGCACGTTAATGTTGTTAGATCAAGACACTTTACCAGACATGCCTTCACGAGATTTCTCGGCATGGGGGAAAGTACATCAATAATCATTGCACAGCGCTCTTGTCAATCTACCAATATCAGCTATTGTTCCATTATTATTAAAGATGTTGTATCTCTTGGTTCAGTTATGACTGGTTCAGAGATCTTGGTCTCCGCTGGTATGCGCTGCCCGCTGTCTCCAATATGAGGTTTGATTGCGGCGGGCTAGAGTTCACTGCGACCGCGTTCAACGGCTGGTACATGGGCACCGAAATCGGATGCAGGAACTTCTGTGACACTAATCGACTTAATATTATTGAGGTAAGAAATTACAATTTTATTTTTACACCTGGAAACCCTCGTATCACCATATCTTTTATGTATGACCGTATTGATATACCTTACTATTTGTTGCATTATACAAATATTTTATTTATACTATCTTACGAGAGAACAGACTGACATGGAAATTGAAGATGAGGAACGATCGAGGTTTTCTATTATACAATGTATTCCATTGATATTAAAATGCAAGAAATTCTCTATGACTACTGGCGCAGCAGCATCATAACTACAGACCCCATTTCGACTCCGACCTGTGTATGGCTCTGCGGACATTTTTTTAACGTATATCCGACATTGTAGTTACCTGTAGTCTTTAGTATACGTAATATACGGCAACTTCATAGGATAACTGCAATGGCGGATATCAGTTAAATGTCAGAAAAAATTGCCTTAGGGCGGAGTCGATCACCGTTATATATCTCGATGAGTAGCATGCACTGGGCGAGGCGCAACGCTGATCTCGAAAATGACATTCAAGACCTTTAGAGAATAAGTCGCCTACTCAATGAAGCTTGGGACCCTTGCGAGGATGTATTGGTTTGAAACCAAGCACCCTGTATTAAAGCAACCAAACCAATAAAAAAACAAATGAGTACGTGTTGTTGATGAGGTTAAAATGGATTTCAATTTCCCAGAGCGTGGCAATGAAAATGGGCATAGACACCAACTCGGCATCGTCATTATGGAAAGACAAGGCTCTTGTCGAAGTGAACATAGCAGTTCTTCATAGCTACCATAGAGATAACGTGTCTATTGTCGACCACCACTCCGCTTCGGAACAGTTCATGAAACACATGGAAACAGAGAGCAAAGAACGGTAAGAAAACTAAAACTGTAATACTTATGATCATTAAAATGTAGCTAAAAAAGAGTTCCAGGATTTTAATTTGATTTTTATATCGTTACGTTCATTATATTGTATACTCGTTACTCATATTTTATTTAGGACTTCTGACACAAATATTCTAATGTCTCCAATTTTTTGAAGGACGTGTAAAGTCTGCTACATCATCGGGTTAGCGTAATAGCCTAAACCCCTTTAGCATGAATAAGTTACTAAGATACCTATGTACTGACTGATCTGTGTATTTGCCTTGGTAAGGATACAATTGCACATCTTCTCTGTTGTTGCATCCATCATCCTCATTCATGTGAGTTTTCCTTTTACCAAGGATAGGGCTGACAGAGTAATCATCCCAATATTATTTTGGTGACATTTTAGTTAGATATCCAGAGAAACTTCTAACTTATATTACAGGTTCGCTAATTATCGTGAAGCTTGCTAAATTAAGGTATGAAGATTTAATGGAATGCATTATTTCTAGGGGAGGCTGTCCATCTGATTGGGTGTGGATAGTACCGCCGTTATCGTCATCTCTAACAGCTGTGTTCCATCAGGAAATGGCTCTGTACTACCTCAGGCCATCGTACGATTATCAGGTAACTAATACATCATCACGCCTGTATTCTCCAAAGGGGTAGAACTTCTGTTCAATGCAGTACGACAACACTTTGCCAATGTATTTTTGTCGGTATGTCATTACATACAAACCTATTGCCATTATACCGGGCATATTCCCCCTCAATCCGAGAGAGATTTGGACCATAGCCCACCACATTGGCCCAGTGTAGATTAGTGATCTTCTTTGTGTTGTGTATAATCGATAGACCCTCACTAAACGTGAATCGAACACTCTGATGCCCTCCCTAGTAGTGTCGGGCTTTAGTTTACCGAATAACTAAAGTTATTCTATCGTGCTAACTCTGTCAGTACAGCAACCGTATCATTACTCTGTTTATAGCCGAAATGAGTATGATAGAAATATTTTATTCACCTTATAGACATCAGAATTGGGGTCAACGATTCATAATGTGGGATCACGGCATTTGGGTTCTTATGCCAACGAGTCACGGGCTAGATTGACGAAGCAAATATCCATGTACCAAAGATATTTCTGGATATTAATAAATAGATACCAATGTTCTATCGACCGCAGTATCCACAGGTTGGCGGGTTAATCGTTCCCATTTCTCATCATACCGCCCGTTCCCCAATTATTCGGGGTCCGCCGCGGGTCGGTCGGGATCATTCCTAACGTAACCTGACGCGCACCGTAAATTCCTTCATAAATAAACTGAAAGTCATTTGGCCAATATGTGACTTAGGATGCTGCAAATAAAGTGGTTTTTCATTCATTTACGATTACTGCGCCAGCGACTTCGCCTGCGTGGAATTTAGGAAAAGGTAGCCTTAATTAGTCGTTGTAACATCAGCCATATGTCAGTGAAAGTTCCGCCAAAATCAGTTAAGCCGTTTGGGAGTTCACGTCAAACAAACAGATTGACAGACAGACATTTTTTTAAAATTTCATTTTCATAAGTGTTAAGTAAAAAGCTGTTATTTGACATTACAAGAGTTCGGTAGGTAGGTGTTGATAGTACAAGCAATTGATATAAACGCTTATAAAGGATTTAGGAACCGTGGCATAATTGGAGCAAAGTGTTATACACTTAACAAATATATACGCAAAGATAAACTTCCACGACGGCTATGGAAGAAAAGATGATGTTAAATTAACGGGAAGTAATTTTCTAAAAGAAGTATTTTAATAGAAACGAAATGAGCTAAAATAGAACTGTCACTAGTTAATGATTACCGGTTAACTGACTTAAAGCCGAAAATACATGCGTATTTTTACAACTTCTCTCTTACCATTTCCATTTTACATCCTTCCGAACTGTTTTCTTAATACAATATGTTTCAAATGGGTTTACCAAAATCTTCTAAATTATTCCAAAGGAATACATGTGAGATCAGTTTTTATATTAACGTTTTTGATAAGATTTTTGACATGTTAAGATTTCCTTAAAATTTTAGCGACATACCTCTAAAATCTCCTAATTAATCTACTTTTAAACTATCTTTGAATTAAAGAGTAACATAGCGACATACCTGAACAAATTAAAAATCAAAATCGCGCACAGTGGACCGTGGTATCTCCTACACTTCGCACACTATCAGCACTTAACGTTCTCCTGGATTCTGATCTGAATGTTGATGTGTTTGCGGATGGCTGGAAGATGTTTGTACCAGCATGTGTGAGGTATTGTGAGAAATGACGTATGTGTGGTTTTCTATCCTTACTAACGTGTTATTATCTTGTCTTTATTATTAAAAGCAGCTCTAAAGGCAACACACTGGAGCTATATGTACGTGTGCACTTGTAATAAGTTTTGGCGATTTAAAAAATGATCAGCCCACTGAGTCTCTTGCCGGATCATCTCAGTTGAGGTCGCGTTTCGATTCGGTGGTAGTATAGTAGAATATAAGAAAAAAAATGTAAACTTGATAATTTGTAAGTGCCCGCCCCCATAGGCCTATACAGAATAAATTATTTGACTTATCATTTTTCGTGATTTCTGTATATTATGATTTATGGTATACAAATAATTCGTGTGTGTATATATTTATTAGTTAGTGTAATTTCGACGGTTCTGAATATATAAATAAGTGCCTAGGGTCCTCAAAGCATAAATATGAATTGATGTCTGAATTATGTGGGAGACAATAAAATTCTATGGATATTCTGTCTGCATAAAATGATATCACATATTGTAAATTTAGAAAAGAAGTGCAGGCTTGTTAGACACATTCCGAATCACATTGCATAAGTAAGACTATTATTGTGAATACGTACTACCTTATGATTACGTGTTAGAACTGGAATGGAACTTTGGTAAAAATAGTTACCACATCATTACTTTTCGTTACCACTGTAATAATATTTTTAATGACCTTTGCAAACGCCAATTAGTTCATTCTAAACGCCACTAAATCCATCATTTTACTAAATAACTCAATCATATAAATACCATGACAGGAGGCAGCGTGGAAGACCCACCAGTGGACTAAGAGAGATGGCACGAACCCCGTTAGTCGAAGGAAATTCCACTTCAGGCAGATCGCGAGAGCCGTCAAGTTTACTTCCAAACTATTCGGACGGGCTTTGTCTAAGCGCATCAAGGCAACTATTCTGTACGCGACCGAGACGGGCAAATCCGAGGAGTATGCTAAGGAGTTGGGAACGTTGTTTGGACATGCGTTCAATGCACAGGTAGGTTAATTAAATTAAGAAATTCGTAAAACTAAAGTTGTCGCACACTGGGGCGTCAAAATTTGTTCCAATACCAAAATGAATTCTATGTCAATATGCTTAGAGATTAAATTTCTGTTGTAAAGCCCACGCGCCAAAATTAGCTCGCGCTGTCGTGTAATGAACAATTTCAGTTAGTTTTGTTATTGGCAAACATTTTTCGCGTGAGTATTGCAGAAGGGCCTAAGTGCAGTCTCCAATGCTGGTAATAATTAGTGACGACCAGATCGCAACTGTTGAGCATTAGAGGAGAGAAAGAGAAGGAGAAGGATACCGAAATAGGCTGTGAAAAGAACACCGAAGTTCACGAAAGAAGCTATTAGCTATTATATTATAATTAAATTATTATATTATAATAAAATTAAATCAACGATTACGGTAACAGGTACACTGTATGGCTGACTACGATATGTTCTCAATAGAGCACGAAACCTTACTGCTTATTGTGACTTCGACATTCGGCAATGGTGAACCGCCGGCAAATGGTGTGGTAAGTATTATAAATAATGTACAATTCGGCCAGATATTTTTTACTTTACATAAACAATAAATATTGAACATAAGACAAGACAGGATAGGCCATTAAATAATTAAAAACCGGCAAAGTAAACCTGAGTGCACTTTTACTTAATTTCTAAATGTTTTTGTAGGACTTTGCGGAACATCTTCTGCATATGCTTAATACCGAAAAGAAAAATCTTGAAGACCAAATGGAGAGAGAGTCCTATTACAAAACGCCAACACCAAAGGCGCTGATGAGAACCAATAGCTTGATGGCAGCAAGCATGGATTACAACAGGCAACTGACTCGATTGGAGTCCAATAAGAGTAAGTAAATTCATGAAAGCAATTTTCAATTAGAATTGTTTCATACAAAATGCAATCTACCTGAAATGTATCGTGTATTTAAATTAATTTGTGTAATTCAATTTTTTAATTCTTCTAATTTTAGGCAGCGTAGCCGCATCATCGGTAGAACAGATATCTCCACTAAGCAACGTTTGCTTTGCCGTCTTCGCATTAGGATCAAGTGCTTATCCAAAATTCTGTAATTTCGGTAAAACGATTGACAAAATGCTTGGAGATTTGGGTGGCGAGAGGATATTGGAGTTGAACTGTGGAGATGAAATGTATGGACAGGAGCAACAATTTAGATCATGGTCTTCAAATATCTTCCACGTACGTAACCATATTTCATGATTAAATTTTGTGATAACATTCCCTTTCTTCAAAGATGTTACATGTAATAACTCAGCTTAGTTGGAATGCGTAGCTGTATAAAGAAAAGTTTCAGTACTTATTCAATTTTCTTTCAGGTTGCATGTGAGACTTTCTGTTTAGATGATAACGACACAATCAAAGACGCAAGAAATGAAGTAGGAAATATAAGACTTACAGAGGAAACAGTACAATTTGGTAAACCGTGCTCTGAATTACCGATAGAAAAAGCGCTGGCGACAGGATTTAGGAAACAGCTGATCAATTTTAAAGTCAGTGAAATTCAGTCTTTGGGCGAGCACAAAGAAACAAACAGCGAAACTGTGTTTGTGGATTTGGAGACTGAGGTAAAATCAAAATCTGTTTTCATCCATTACATTTGTCATTTAAACTTTACGTTCTTATGAAAATAGATTTTGACGAAAAATTAGCACTATAGGTACTCAAAGAAGATTATTATTAATTATAATAATTAATTTCAGACTAAATTAGATTATAAACCGGGTGACCATGTCGGAATAATGGCGTATAATAAGAAGGAATTAGTGGATGCAGTACTTGGTAGACTCAAAAGTAAAGAGAATTACGACACAGTAGTACAATTGAAAATTATGAAGGAGACCCTAACCCCAACCGGTAAGTAAGCTCAACCTGAAGAAAAAAAAGTAAAATTGACATGTTTGATTGTTAGCCTTTAATTATTGATTTTGGATTATTTGTTTAGTCGAAATAACTAAGGGTGTGCAATGAATAACGTTTCATAATTCGCAGGTATTACAAAAACATGGGAAAATCACGAACGCTTACCACCTGCTACTATCAGGAACATTTACACGAGATTCTTGGATATCACTACACCGCCATCGACGACGGTTCTCAAGTATTTAGCGAAGACGTGCACTGATGAAAAGGAAGCTGAAACACTCAAAGAACTAGCTACGGTAAGAAATTATGTATCAATTTGAAGACTTTACAATAAGACTTGCTATCATGGAAATGGTGTGGGAGTCGATAATTATTTTGAGTAACTGTGGTAAAAAGATACATCAGTAAAATGAACACATACTTAAATCATTGTTATCACTTATATTCAAATTTATAGTCAAGTTGCGAGTGAACTACCTAGGGAAAGATTCGCATACATACGAATTGCTACTTTACTATCCTGACTATGAATTCCAAATTCCAATATTACTCATGTATCGCAATATCTTCTGAAATATTTTAGTTTAGGCTTTCAATATGATGCGAGTCCATGAACATTTCTCCTCGATAAAAATGTCACACACACCAATTAGAGTCTTAGATGGAAACCACTATGGTTTTGTTATAAGATTCTTCAAAGGTTACCATTACAGTATAATCTCTTTTGACCAGGACTCAAACAAATACGACGACTGGAGACACTTCTACTATCCTCACCTTGCTGAGGTGCTGAACCAGTTCCCTTCCTGCCGTCCTCAAGCACCGCTGCTGGCAGCACTACTTTCACCACTCCAGCCGAGATTCTACTCTATATCGTCCTCACCATTAGCCCATCCGCAGAGGATCCACCTCACCGTTGCCGTCGTTATGTACAAATCTCAAAGTAAGTTCTACCACTTATCTTTTACCTTAGTACTCTATAGAACTGTCCCCCTCCTGGGGAAGAATTTCTCTTTGATATCACTCTGCCAAGCGAAATTCATCTAATACTATTTCACCGACATATTATTTACTGACACATTTTTATTTATAGATGGAGCAGGTCCAACACTTCACGGGGTTTGCTCAACGTACTTGAAGAATCTCAGACCTGGTGAAGAAGTTCACGCCTTCATCAGAAGGTATGACTTTTTATTATTGTAACTCTTATGCAAATGTACGTAAGGGTTGAAATACACATACACTATGGTAAGATACGAACGTTATTATTCGTTAACGTAAAAAAAAATGTTAACAAACCAAGAATTATTTGGATTGTAGCGAATTGGAATCTTATAAGAAAGCAATTCTGTATTTACAAACATGAATTAACCTATTTTTACGTTTGAAAATAATGTACATACATTTTAAAGCCACATCATTTCAGAACTCACTCTAAGCTTGGTCAGTGGAAAATGTGTTATATAAATAAACCATTATTTAAATCCATCCAGCTGAGAAATTATTTATTTCAAAAAATCTATATTTGAGACTTACTTAACTAAAACCTTTAGCTATGAAATGGGTATTTTTGTAGTTCCAAATTAAATTTACTTTAATTTCATAGGTCTGTGTATTCCAAACCAACTCGATGTGCTTATTCACAGAGCACCAAGCTTCCACATGCCAGAAGATATAACATCACCGCTTATATTAATTGGCCCGGGGACCGGCATTGCGCCATTCCGAGGTTTCTGGCATCACAGAAGACACCTCATCAACACCAATGAAGGCAAGCAGGCTGGTCCAATGTGGCTGTTCTTTGGATGCAGATATACGGGAATGGATTTGTATAAAGAAGAAAAGCAAACGGCTCTTGCTGATGGTATACTGTCTAAAGCGAGACTAGCATTATCAAGAGAGGCTGGTGTGGATAAGGTAAGGTTTAGCAGAATACCATTGCAAAAATGGAAAATTTAAAATTGAAAATCTCTACTATAGTAATAAATGTAAATGTTGTCATCAGAAATACGTCCAGGCGTTGTTAGAGGATGAAGGAGCTGAGGTGACCAGACTGCTTACCGAGGAGAACGGCCACTTCTACGTGTGCGGGGACTGCAAGATGGCGGAGGATGTCCAACAAAAACTGAAGGCGATAATTAAGAAACATTCCAGACTGACCGACGAAGGGGTCGAAGAGTTCATTCTCAGTTTAATGGTATATTTCTCTTAACTTTTGACAATTTATTTGTAAACCAGTTGTACCCGTGACTCCAATGGCGTGGAATTATGGGAAAAGATAAAAGTAGCCTAAGGTACTTCTTATAATATCAGCCATCTGTCAGTGACAATCCGGTTAAGTTAGTCCAGCCCTTTAGGTGACAAACAGATATGCAGACAAAATTCTAAAATTTGTTTTGTTGCTGTAATTGTATTGTCTCAAGCATTTAGTAAACAGCTATTATATTGACAAACGGATGCTTTCATTTTATTTCCTTTCGTGCTACGAATGGAAAAAGTAATCAACCAAATCAAAACATTTTTCGCATTGCAATACTGAAGATAATTGTTTCTAATGCCATTATAAATTTGATTTTGATTCACAGGATGAGAACAGATATCACGAGGACATATTCGGCATCACACTCCGTACAGCTGAAGTCCACAGCGCGTCCAGGGAGACCGCCAGGCGGACCAGACTTGAGTCATTGCGGTCGCAGACTTAGAATCAACTTAAGATCTTACCTCATAAATTAGTGAAAACTTTAATTGTATAAGACATTAAATAATATTATTGTAGCATAATAAAATGCAAACCATTCGTCTATAACAGACTAGCGGTACTTTTTGCGCGTATACAGACGACATAGTAACATGCGCTTCATAAAACTATTCGATAGTGTTAATGTTTAAGATTTCGCATATTATACTCGAGTATTACCTATGTGCGTTTTTTTCTAAGCCTAATGCAAAATTGACATACCTAGTAACGTATTCAGAATATCTGTATTTATTTTTAATACTTTACAATGAGTGGTAGCCTCGCGGGCAAGAACGCCCGCCTTGAACGTAAGGGGTGCATGTTCAAATCCCAGGCCCGCACCTCTGAAATAATTTTCATGTGCGAATGTCATTTTCAACAATGATTACCACTTGCTGAACGGTGAAGGAAAACATCGTGAGGAAACCTGCACGTCTATAGAAAGGCGTGTGAAGTTCACCAACCCGCACTAGGCCAGCGTGGTGGACTATGGCCCAAATCTCCCTCGTATTGAGGGGGAATGTGCCCGGTATAATGGCAATAGGCTCGCCCCCTATTACATTGGGACCAAAATACATCGGCGAAGTGTGGGTGCACTACAGTGCACCTCTGCCTACCCCTTCGGGGAATACCGGCGTGATGATGTATGTACAATGAGTGTTAGCAGTATTTTAAATAAATATGATAAAAAAACCATCCTGAAAGTATTACGTATTTGTAATAATTACATAATTTATATCTGAAATAAAAGACATACTGGCAGAAAACTGAGTGTTGATTTAAAACAAAATTCTTAAATAATTTTTCCAAAAAATAAATAAAATAGGCATCAAAACAAAAATCTTAAATAATTATTTCCAAAAAATAAATTAAATAGGCATCAAAACAAAATTTATAATAAAAAAAGTTCACTGTGACAAAAAGTAATAAAAACATGTTACTTTTTACTCTCGATAGGATCACGTTGTAAGTATAAATTTTACAGATTGGTTATGAAAGAAGACAAAACTTTAAAATATGTACTAACAATTTATTTAATTTCTAATCAAAACACCACGACAGCCATTCCTATTATTATTTTAGCCATTTTTAACCATCCCAGGCCCTGTAGCATGACCGCGTAGACATAAGGTTTAGACATAAGTTTAAAATGGCGTCACACCGAGCCATCTTGACAAAAATATCGAAGTGACGTCATTTTCTCGACAAATCTGACAGTTGAAAGAGATAAAACTTATGTCTACATGGTCTTCCTAAGGGTGCTGATTTATTTTTAATGAAAAACTTTTAAAAATTTGCCTATTTCTCTTTATCCGTAGTCTAACCTCCAAATTTATAAAAAAAACTATCATCCATCTTACATTGCAGAATACTCTTTTACAAAAAAATTGACAATGTGAGTATAATAAAGATAGATTTAGATTTATTTAAACTTGGTAGGATAAAAGCAGTGGTAGCCTCGCGGGCAAGAACGCCCGCCTTGAACGTAAGGGGTGCAAGTTCAAATCCCAGACCCGCACCTCTGAGATAATTTTCATGTGCGAATGTAATTTTCAACAATGATTACCACTTGCTGAACGGTGAAGGAAGACATCGTGAGGAAACCCGCACGTCTTTATTAAGGCGTGTGAAGTTCACCAACCCGCACTGGGCCAGCGTGGTGGACTATGGCCCAAATCTCCCTCGTATTGAGGGGGAATGTGCCCGGTATAATGGCAATAGGCTCGCCCCCTATTACATTGGGACCAAAATACATCGGCGAAGTGTGGGCGCACTACAGTGCACATCTGCCTACCCCTTCGGGGAATACAGGCGTGATGATGATGATGATGTATATGGTAGGATAATATTGATGTTGATTCTGTTGTAAACACACAGACAAAAACTAACATAATTTGATAGCACTTATAAAATATTTCTCACGCATTACTGCTGTAATAAAGACGGCAATATGTTTAGATCCATGACAATAGAATCAACACCATTATCTTGATTTAGCAGGTAAAACTAAATTTTAGCTCATCAGACTATATCATGCATCAAAATGTATTCCAATCAATGATATTCTAGTAAACAGACATGTTAAACACGCACAAAACAACCGAAAAAAGTGTTCCGCGTTACAGCGGCAGCACACATAAACACTATTCATTCATTTTACCTTTCACAATACGTAGAAATGTGCAAAAGAGATGGCTTGATAAAACCAACGAGAAAAAAAGAGATAGCTAGTGTTGTCACTTGCTCTTCTATGTGATGCAACATTCACTTGTCAACCAATCCGCATGTTGGGTACAAATATACGCCCTAAGATGTATTGAGATGATAAGATGTCCTAGGATGTATTCGAGTCTTCACTAGGGCGCGCTCATAACATATCTGTTTACTAGAATATCATTGATTCCAATACTAAAACGAACTGTACGTCTTAAGTATTTCCGTGTTTCTGGTGTTTAATACGTTTTATATTATGTTTACTCAACTGTAAATCATCGCCTCAAAATTTAATACCATTTTTATGTAAAGTCTCACCCACCAAGTGTTTTAAAACTCCGTTGCTGGCAAAATCATCGGCTAAACTTGATGGAAGCCATAGATTTTTTTAAAAGTGAAAACGAACTGTTTTGATTGAAGCTCATTCTTCATCGAAATGTCATTGACGGTGCGAGCAAATATTGCAGCGTGGTTGCGAGGCTTTTACCACAGAAATTGAATCTTTATGCATATTTACACAGAGTCCGTTTTAGTATTGGCAAAACAAAATTAGCGCGCGTTTCGATTCCCCGGGAGCTTTATCCGTATTAACTCTTTCTCCTTACAACGTGGTCATAGATCTCAATTTGCGTGTACCTCGGTGAGCGCACTCTCTGTTTGAAGGTGTTCTGTCCCGGCTCCTGTTGGGGATCTGGACATATAATCTTGTGGTCGTGACGATTTTGGAATAACAACCCTCGATCCGGGTCCATTACTGGCTGAAAAAGAAGATAACATCTAAAAAATAAAAATAAAATAAGTTTTCAATTACTATTTTTTATTTTTTTTTCTGAACTTCTGATCTGACTATAGCTTAGATTACCCGTGCATATTATGGTACGCGTTAACTTTATGTTTATACACACATATAACCTCCCGCACACTGGGCCTTAATTTTTTTTGGCAATATGTATCATAAGTACCAATACCATCAATACCATTGACACCATAGACTAAAACGGAGATGCCCATAGAGTAAAACGAAGATGCCCTATCGAGTCCGCCCTGCGGCAAATTTTTGATACCTTAGATACTTAGCAGTGGTAGCCGAGTGGTCGAACGCACGTCTTGCAAATCAAAGTGTGCAGGTTCAAACCCCGGCTCGCACCTCTGGGATTTATGTGCGAATCACATTTTCATCCGAGATTATCACTTGCTATGAAACGGTGAAGGAAAACATCGTGAGGAAACCTGCACGTCTGGGGGAACTTGTCTAGTTCTCGATAGATGTGTGAAGTCTGCCAACCCGCACTGGGCCAGCGTGGTGGACTATGGCCTGAATCCCCCTCGCATTGAGGGGAGGCCCGTGCCCAGCAGTGGGACGTTAAAAGGGCTGTAGTAGTAGTAGATACTTACTTGATCCGGCAACTACATAGGACAACTGCAATGATGGATAAACGTCAGAAAAAATTGCCGCAGGGCTGAGTCGATAGGGCATCTCCGTTTTACTCTATGGTGGCAATACGGTCATTTTGGTATTGCCAATTTTTTTAAGACCCCAGTGTGCAGGAGGATATATGTGTGTAGGTATAAACATAATTTAACGCGTACCATAATATGCACGGGTAAACTCAGTTCATCTCGGGTACTCAGATCATGACAAATTCTTAAAATGTTCATAAAATAAATAAAAAAACATAGGGAGGTTAAAACTCTCAAAACTTTTTCTTAATTAATTGCACGATCTACTTTAAAATGATTTAACTTCACAAGGAACTGAAAAGAACGAGTTTGAACAAGTTTAACGAAGCCATTAGCGGTCGAGGTGTTTTGTTGTTCTTTTTTTGTACAAAGGTTTTCAGTCTAAATTGGAAACAAGCACTAGATGTGTGAAGTCTGCCAACCCGCACCGGGCCAGCGTGGTGGACTATGGCCTGAATCCCCCTCGCATTGGGGTGAGGCCCGTGCCCAGCAGTGGGACGTTAAAAAGGCTGTAGTAGTAGAATTTATTATTGCTTTTGATTACTTAATATTAGCAGAATATCCGCTAATCATAGGATTCCTAATCTACTTGCCATTCCTAATCTTATTTCATTAAATTTCATCATTTCGTTCATTGCCTAAAATCATTTTAGAATTTCAACACAATATTGACTACGCCCACTTTAAATTCTATAAAAGTAGATTCTAATATTAAAAATACTAACCGAAATCCCGAAAACCTGTCGCAAATACCAATCACACGAACCGTCTAGGCAACTATGCAAGAATTTGTATCAAACAAGACGCCGCCGCGCCGCGAGAATATCGACATTGTTTTCTGGATGCTACCCGTTCCGATAGTCTCGGAACCATACGCTCTTTATAAACTCGCCCCATAATACATTCATGTGCTTCGGGGTGAGTTTTCAAGCGCCAATCGGGGCTGATACTGTTTCGGGGTAAGCGTGCGATGTTACTTTTTTCATTAAATAATGTACGAAGTGTTATCACAGTCGGAAAGGGAATCTTTTATGTAAGAGAGCATGTACGTGATGGGATAGCTCAAATTTTGCGTGGTGTTTCAAAGGTGTCGCTTGTCGCGTGTCATGTCAAATTGATGTCCCAAGGATATCCTAGATGAAATTTAAGTGTATGTTTGAGCTCGAGCACACTGGAGCATCAGGACGCGAGTTGCAAAATGTTTACAATACTAAAACGAACTCTGTACCAATATGCATAAAGATTGTATTTATGTGGTAACGGCCACGCTGTAAAATTCGCTCGCACGCTCAATGTCAATTTTGTTGAAGAATGAACTTTTTCTGTGAGTAAATACAGTTCGTTTTGGTATGGGCTGTAATAATTATACATAATATCAAAATATAGTCTTTGATTAATTAGTCGATTCATAGATAAATACTTAACAAGAATATTGTATTGTTTATGGGTAAAAGTATATTTGTGTTTATAGTTTTTAATTAAAAAAAAATCGTTTGTGCGTTTTGGCGCGTACATTGTTTCACAAAGTTATCTTGTAGTTTTATTAACAGGTTATGGGCACAGACGCCCGATTAGGATAGAAATTAGTTGTCGCGAAATCAGTAATTAGTTGTATTAACATTGGTAAACATTGAAATGTAATGTTGCTCTAGAGCAACACAGCCTCTGATATTACTGAAAAATAATTTCATGAATGTGTGTGCTTAGTGCTTACCTTATAATTTCGACTCATGTTGCTTCTCACGGTGCCGTGTCTCCAGTGATAGTATCCTAGGTCGCTGTCCTTTGGCCAAATCATCTTGTTGGCTTTGAAGAATGGGGTCCAATTCTCCGTGATGAGTCTATGCGCGTAGTCTATGTATCCGGATATCTCGAAACCGCCTTTCGTGTAATGTCGAATGAATATTATCGACTGAGGACAAACAAAATAATAATGAAAAGCAGAATTGACACTGAATCATGAATACCTAATCATTCAATTTGCCTCAGTGAGAGTCTCTCTTGAACTTTACCGTAACCCCGGCCCATACTATGACTGCGCTGTGAACCCACCCTTCAGATACGTAGGCACTACGGTCTTGGTTGGTGACGGAACATTATAGTGGGCGCTGTTTCATATTTATCCGTATAATGATTTCTTGCATGATACGGTTACAGAATGGGGTGGTGGACAGATAACTTTAGAAGTTATCTTAAGGTTAGAATACGTATGTACATTCATTATATATCTGTTATTTATTAGATCGAAAAAGCAGATCGCAGCAATTAAAAGAACATAAGCGTGACTCACGCAACAAACTGCATAGAAGGTGGGAAAGAGGAATATTTTTTTTAAATCAAATAAGTGTCAAATCTGTATCTATTAAATCCTTTGCCTTAAACAATAATGAATCCAAAATAATAGCCAAAACTAAATTGTAAAGGCTACTGTAGATAATGTTAACTGATGTTAATTACAATTAACTTGGTCAACTTTAAAATGTCCTCGAGTTATTGACGTGGGTTTTAATTAGAAAAGTTTGCGGTTTAGGAAACTGGAGTCACCTGACCTGAAATATTGTTTTCATTAAGTGTGACATCGGGGTAGCTATTTCTTAAATTATGTGAACTTCTACACCGAAGAAGGACCGGTGTCGCGGATTTCATCGCGATTTATTATCTGTTATTGTCATGTGTCAAGGTGAGTGTAAATGTCATTAGTTTTTGACAGTACGCGAGCGCGTTGATATAAAAAAAGGGCGTAGGCGTGGGGACGCTACGACATGTGGGTGGTTGTATTAAGAGAAAAGCGTGGTAAAATTGTTCCACATCTACCTACAGTGTTTAACAAGAAAAGTGAGCGTAGTCTTCATGTGAAGACCGACAAATGGTTGTAAGTTATGCATTGCTACGATGGAGGTAGTAATGCAGTAGGTACAGAGAGCGTGTAAGTACAAAGTAAGTAATTGCGTGCAAGGCGAGGAGTCACGATGCACGAGGCAATGCTACCTAGAGTATCAGGGTGAGTCCCATTACTATTATTACGACAAAGATTATTCGAGATTATTAAATAGTAATACGAGCACGGACTCGTCATTACGGTAAATGTGCGATTGAGTTTGTACTCGAGCTATAGTCTTTTCTAGAGGGGCTATGGTTAGAGATTTGAGTAGGCCGCCTTGCGTAGCGAGTATGCGCAAGGGGCAGCTGCTTTCGTAGTAGCTAGTATACGAACGGGGCACAGTACCTAGAGACCTGAACACCTAGTAGTACCTGGTGGCAGGGTAGAGCTGTAGGGGAGTGTGTGGAGGCTCAATTGAGGGTCCGTAGGGACCGCAGTGGTGTTAGAAACTGTACCCATTAACTTGGGCTCCTTAACATAGAGTGGAGGAACAAAACAGTGAAAGGCCAGAGGGTTAGAGACTGTACCCATTAACTTGGGCTCCTTAGAGTGGTACACGAGACTGAATAAGTAAAATCAGTAAAGAGAGTCAGTCGCACAGTTTCCATGGTGATGAATTGGTGACGTTATATTATTATGCTGATTATAGAACCACAGGCGCCGCGACAACCGGTGGGCAATTCTCGCATGATCGACATTATGTCTAATTCGACATAATATGTCGAAACAGGGACTTAATTTGGGGGACTACCCCCAGATTAATTCATCTTCTTCACTTAGAAAATGGTAGTTTAATGGAATAAGATCAGGAATGCCTCCACCTGCGGTTAGCGGGCATTTTAACCAAGGTCAAGTAATTAAAAACAAGAGCAAAATCAATAAATGCTCATTATAAATAAAAATTTATTATCGATATGATAAAGATTGTCTTTATATCCTGATTGCCAAAATTTCGAAAAGGATTATCACCTGTAAGATCCCAACTCTATTCGCTCGCTCCCTGACAGCTAGCTCCCTGTTAAAGGGATCCTCCAAGTCGGCTCCCTCGCTGACAAGCACGTAGGGCTTCGTCTTAGGGTACACGATCCCGTGGATTACTTCGCGGCGCGCATAGAAGTCTTTCTCGGACAGCGTGTCACCGTTTGCTCTGATGACAAACAAGTCTCTATAGCTTTTGCAGTCAATGGCAGAACTGAACCTGAACTGAGCTTACCGGTCTATCAGTCGACCAATGAGAACGTTTCTTTTAGGCATAACGATGTAGCAAAGGAAATTATGCAATCCTATTGGTGGAAGCATGTAGGTAAGCACAGCTTAGTTGACTGGGACCATGAACAATACATGAACAGATAACAAAGGCATCGGAAAGAAAGAGAAGAAATATACGCCTCCTTATGACTTTTGCTTACAGGGTTAGATCAATGGTTTGATGATGAATAGATAATAATGTATAAGACTACTAGTGTGTGCTACTACGATGAATTGACTGACTGTGCTTAATCTCAATGGTCTAAAACCATCTTCGCATTATTGTCTTTCTAATGAAACCAGTTTGGGGTATATCGGTAGGATGGTTTAAAAGTCTATTACGGACATTCGTACAAACAATTTTTGTGTTTTATGGGTATACAGATCACAACAGCATCTCATTCACCTGTAGCCAAGAGCAGCAATTGTCCTTGCTGAGGCGATACTCCTCAAGTTTCTAAGGTCTGCGATCTCTATCAGAGAGTCAAGGTAATCATCCCACGTTACAAAGGGGAGGAGTCTCCGATCCGCCTCTACACCCGGTGGGTACTCGTTTTTCTTCTCAGCCAACGCCATTATGAATATCGATAAAAAATACTATAAAAATAAATATTAAAAACTAATTTTCCATTTTATAAATTCCGATTGTTGTTTTGATCAGTTCTGACAATGACAACAGCTGCTGATGACATTGCAGTCATCCACAAATTAGATTTTTTAAAATAAGTTTCTATACAAGTACCATTTGAAACAAAAAAGTATTAGTATCAAAAATAAACGTTGCTCTATGGATGTTCGAAAACAACATGCTTGAACATGTTTTGAAAACAAAAAAAAGCACGCATTAACGTTTATTTTTGGCATTAACTCATTTCATTCACCATTTTCGTCACTTTATTCACTCATTTATGTGTATTTAATGTGTTATTGCTAGGTATTAATTACTTGACACTCCCATCATATTCCATTTTTAATTTTAATTTTCCATTTAAAATTTCTAAAATAAAAAGTAATGAGATAAGTAAAAAAACGATGATCTAACTTTCATGAAATCACTCCTCTTGCATTTACAAATATGAGCTGATGTTACAGCTACTTTGAAATCAATATTATACGGCTGTCACAGTGGCTCTACAGTGTACAAAGTTAATATTTATGCCGAAGACGCCGTCTGTTTGATATTACATTTCCTTTCAGGTATCCTTTGCTGTCTGATGACGTTGCAATATTAATACGCCCTTTATCTACCCGATATTATACGCTCTTTGTTTTGTTATTGAAACGTGATTCAGATTCAAGAAGTTTCGTATTGGAGTCTGTTTCGACGTTGGCTGATAGAGTCTATCTCAGAGAGAGAGAGATGTGTGTCTATGGTATCAACCCTGGACACACGTCTTCTATACAAATAAATAAAATTCAAATCTAAGGATAAATAAGTTCTTTGACTCGAGCGAATTTTTTTTAATTTTACTGGAGAACATGCTCATTCGACGCAGAAACATCGCTGATTCCAAATATGTATATAAGTCAATAATAATAATAACTACAGCCCTTTTTTAACGTCCCACTGCTGGGCATGGGCCTCCCCTCAATGCGAGGGGGATTCAGGCCATAGTCCACCACGCTGGCCCAGTGCGGGTTGGCAGACTTCACACATCTATCGAGAACTAGTCAAGTTCCCTCAGACGTGCAGGTTTCCTCACGATGTTTTCCTTCACCGTTTCATAGCAGGTGGTAATCTCGGATGTAAATGAGATTCGCACATGAAACCCAGAGGTGCGAGCCGGGGTTTGAACCTGCACACTTCGATTTGCAAGGCGTGCGTTCGACCACTCGGCTACCACTGCTATATCGCCCAAAAGTCAATATCGCCCAAAAATGTCGTTTAAGTCAATTAGCCTCTCACCCCTCGAAATATCTGTTTCTAATCACATGATAATTTTATGAAATCCAAGTTGATATGTCACTCATAACAAAAAAAAATCTTTGTCTGTCTGTCTGAGAGCCTATACACAGTAAAGCCCTATTCACCCTGAGGCGTATAAACGCGCGCTCCGCGTCGCATTTATATCCTCTAATTGTCGCTGCCGGCAATTACGAACCAGACCCCGCGCACACATCATCAACTCGTCGCCGCCGTCCGCGGCACGTGTTGATTGACCCTCCCGTCGCGATCACCTCGGCCCGGGCGTCGAGAGGGCCACCAACACACCTACACCAGCTCCAAACAGACACCGATCTCGCCGGCGAGGTCGAGAAACCCCCTCTTCCGCTCGTAGATGCATCTTTGCACCTAGAATCGCAGTCACTACCTCTCCCCTCACGGTAACTGCCCAAGCCGAGGTCGAGCCCTCTGTGGCGCCCTTGAGCTAGTTGCCACCCTTTTTCCGCCCTTATGGCCTTGGTTGGAGTGCACTCTGCGCTCGCCACTCCTCCGGTAAAGCTGTAAAGGCCACTTCACGGCCAACAGCGTAGTCCATTCAAAAAATTAATGCGCGCTCCAAACTTTTTGCCACCACAATAGGCCAAGTCCATCTTGTGTCCATCTTGTCCATTTTTCTTGTGCAGAGAATGAGATTTTTTTAAATTTACTATCCGGTAACCGGCCAGATACTGAATTACTATCCGGTATCCGGCCGGATACTGAATTACTATCCGGTATCCGGCTGGATACTAATATTACTTTTAGTTTTTGACAGTTAAGTCAGTACAAAATATGTCAAAAATTGACAGTTACTTTTTTTTTTTTTAACGAAATGAGCGAAATGATGGATAATGACAGTGATAAAGATGGCGGATGACTCCCCAATTACCTTTTAAACAACAATACTTTAAGAGGTATTCATCCGCCATCTGTCACTGTCACTGTCATCATCCATTTTTATTTATAATGTCTATTTATTGAATTTGCTCTTGCTATTAATTACACTTGACATTAGCTGAAATACCCGCTAAACGCAGGTGGAGCCATTCCTCATCTTTTTCCATTAAATATCATCATTTCACTCATTTCGTAAAAAAAAGAAGAATAATACTTTAAGACGTAGTAAGGCCACAGACGTCAACGAGAAACGACTACCAATATACCAAAGATAATCTGAAAATATAGCATTGGAGTCAAGATATGAAACATAAGAATTAAAAAGTATTTTTCTAGTTTCCATGAATTTTTATACCATTCAATTGTATACTTGATACTCATAGAAACGTTAAAGTATCATTTCAACGATAGACTCTGTGTAGAGTTAATACATTTAAAGGCTTCGAGTAAAACTATTAGCTGTAGAGTACATCATGTCACTCTATACAAGACTGGAAGGTTCCTTCGTACAATCCTCTTATATTTAATGCGCCTGAAGAGATTTATGTCACAGCTGTGGGCACAGTAAATACTATTACTCTATTATGTTCGTTACACTAGAAAGTTACATAGGTATGATTGCATTTCTTAGAGTCTTTTTAAACTAGCATTTAAAAGGACCGTGTATAAGATTGTTTTCAGAGCCGTCTTAAGGACATTCGGAGCCGGGGTGCGAAATTCAGCCAACATTCTGGCAAACAAAAAAACCCGAAATAAGCAAATTTTTTAATTATGTATACCTAATACATTTACATAATTTTTTGACTCTATATTTATATTATGTAATGGCCAATTAGAAATGTATGGCGGTCGGCTTGTGCCAACTAAGACTGCGCCAGTATACATATACATTTTCTACGTATACGTAAACATTTTAATTTCTATAAATTTGAGAATTACTATTAAGCAATGGTAGCCGAGTGGTCGAACACACGCCTTGCAAATCAAAGTGTGCAGGTTCAAACCCCGGCTCGCACCTCTGGGTTTATATGCGAATCACATTTTCGTCCGAGATTACCACTTGCTATGAAACGGTGCAGGAAAAATCATCGTGAGGAAACCTGCACGTGTATAGAAAGGCGTGTGAAGTTCACCAACCCGCACTGGGCCAGGGTGGTGGACTTTAGCCCAAAAATCTCCCTCGTATTGAGGGAGAATGTGCCCGGTATAACGGCAATAGGCTCGCCCCCTATTACATTGCTCCCAAAAATGCATCGGCGAAGTGTGGGCGCACTGCAGTGCACCTCTGCCTACCCCTTCGGGGAATACAGGCGTGATGATGTATTTATTTTTTTATTTTACTTTTAAAACGATCATTGTCCTCTTCTTGTTGCGAAAGGATGACATTGTCATAAATGGGATGAGGAATACTCCACCTGCGACTAGCGGGTATTTGAGCCAATAATAAGTAACTAATAGCGTGACAAAATCAATAAATTCATATTTACAAACAAAAATATGTGATGCAAGTGATTAAGATGGCGAATTAATCCTCGTCACAAGGAAATCGATTTTTTAGAGTTGGTCCCAAATGTATACATAGCATCAACCCTAGCTATTTATCTATGGAAGTGTGAAAGAAAATGAGGTACGCAAGTGAGTTTATTCCCATTTATCATTCGGATTGTTCGTACATTTTATATGCGCGTGTCAAATAGTGCGATGGGATTCATTCGTCACATGTCTAGTGAACTAATAATATATTTTGTGTCTACACAGTGATTGTTGTTTTATAATATTATTTCGATATTTCCTTTAATGTTCATTTTCCTATTCAATACATTTTTTAAATATAAAATATTAATATATTGAAACATATACAAAACAACTCCCCACTGTCATCTGGGTCCTAGTTACCAGTGGTTCGGGCTCCAGAGAGAGGAACTTCCTCACTATGCGCGCCGTCTCCAGAAGTACTGCCTACTGAATCTGCCCCTTGATCCAACAACCTAACGCGAGCCTCTTGAGGTGTTTCTCGAGGCTCTTGGCTAATAAGCCATGGGCGGAAATTACTATCGGTACAATGATTGCCGCGTCAATATCCCACATGTCACATAACATAATATTGTTTCTATACCTATTATTACATACAAAGGTTCTTTCACAGAATGAACTCATTGTAATTTGAAGATGCTTGCTAAGTATGAGTGTGTTATTTTAATTGGTCAACGTGTTATCCTTAATGTAAAGCCCTGAGACCAAAGAAAATTTCGCAACGTAGTCACGTAGCTTTTACCACAGAAATTCAATCTTTATGAATATTGACTCAGAGGTCGTTTTCGTATTGGCAAAAATTAGGCGTCATGACACCCCCACGGTGCTTGGTGCTGTAAGCCCTGTGCCAACAAGGGCGTCATGATTTTGTTACGAGTTCCTATCGAGTGCGCTGGTGAGATTAAAGCTCAAGTATTAAATCGAATTACGTGCGGGTACACTTATATAAAGGTCGTTTCATCCCGGTACTATCGAAGGAGTAACATTAAATCCAAGAACGAATAAACCCTAAACTGGAGTTGTTCGCTGCAGACTAAACATGTTCAGGTGGAGCTTCAGAGATCCCACTCCAACGCAGTGCAACTGCGATAATCCCGAATAGTCGATGCATCACTTGCTGTCTTGTCCCTTGTGCTCCACCACCTGCACGAGGGAATATATGGCCCCCCAACGCACGTTGGGGCAAAATTTTTACAGAATAAGGTATAGACTAGAACCATTAACACGAAAATACGAGAAAGATTTGGCAAGAAGCAATGTCTTATAACACAAGTAAAGGGAACAATCTTAAAAACTAAATTTGTAGTTAGATCCCAAAAAAAAAAAAAAACTGTTCCAATCTTTTCTACTTTTCATATAGGTCAACTCCAAAAACTTTCAAAGTCAAAGTCAAAATATTTATTCTGTATGGGCCTATGGGGGCACTCACAAATTGCCAAGTTTACATTTTTTTTTTCTTATATACTATACTACGACCGGATCGATAGCGACCTCAACTGAGAAGATCCAGCAAGAAAATCAGTGGGCTGATAATTTTTTTAAATCGCCAAAATTATTTCAAATACACAGGACTATGTAGCTCCAATGTGTTGCCTTTAGAGCTGCTTTTAATAATGATAAGATAATAATTAGGATAGTAAGGCAATACACGCTACACATTAACATGACTGGCAATATTATGATTTTCGTTTTGAACATGAGCTGTACAATCCCAAGCTGATTTATCATCCAAATAATCCGAGATTTAAATCCATGAGTAAAGTATTACTCAGAGCAAAAGTAGATACATTATAATGTCAAAATAAATAAATAACGTTGGATGTAATAATATTGTTATCTTATATTTACGCGAATAATTACGCGAAATAAAACTATTTTACGGATTTTATCGCGTTTATATATACCGCAAACAACAACTAGATATGAGGGTACCCAGTTATTAACTATGACATCAGGACATCTAACACCTCAGTCCCCCCGTGACCATGGTTGCTGTAAAGCAGCCGAAACGTCGGGAAAATAAAATCTATACAAATAAATAAAATTGGAGTGTCTGTTTGTAATATCAAAATAACACTTTTTTACCAAATGCGTATGAAAGTATATACGATACCTATAACGAAAACGCAATTTTAATTTTTTTTGTCTGTCTGTCTGTTTGTTTGAGGTAAACTTCTAAACGGCTGAACCGATTTTAATGGGACTTTCACTGACAGATAGCTGACGTTCCAAGGCGTAACTTAAGCTACTTTAATTTTAGAAAAAGCATTAGTGTTCCGCGGGAAAAACATAATACCCATATTTCTGGGTAATCTCCCTAAAGTCCACGCGGGCGAAGTCGCGGACACAGCTAGTAGTAAATAAACGCGATAAAATCCGTAAAATAGTTTTGTTGGATGTTATCCTTCAAAGTTCGGAATAATTAAAAATTCGTAATTATAAACGCGGTATAAAATTGCCCTAACATCTAACATGGGAAATTTATTTAAAAAAACATGTTCCGTCCCACATTTCTAAGGCCACTTGTAGGCACTCGAAAAAATTACCTCCCAACCATTAGGCGGTTACACTTGGAGTGATTTACGTAATTCATTTCCCCGAAATCCGTGTCGCGATCGTTGAACCTATCAATTTTTTGGGTTCCGCACCCAAAGGGTAAAACGGGGACCCGATATTACTAAGACCGCTGTCCGTCCGTCCGTCTGTCACCGGGCTGTATCTCATGAACCGTGATAGTTAGACAGTTGAAATTTTACAGATGATGTATGTCTGTTGCCGCTATATCAACAAAATAAAATAAATATTGAAGGGAGCTCCCATGCAACAAACGTGATTTTTATTGCTAGTTTTTATAGATAATGGTACGGAACCCTTCGTGCGCGAGTCCGACTCGCACTTGGCCGTTTAAGAATTCGAGCGAGTAATTAATCGTTACAGATACTGACCATAAATCATTATACTCATCACGCCTATATTTCCAGAGAACGTAGGCAGTGGTGCACTGTGTCACCCACACTTGTGCCAGTGTATTCTAGAACAAAGATGTTTTTTTTTTTAATTCCCAGCTGTTTATACTAAGTATGAATACAATTAGATTTATCTAATCTTTTTTAATAATATTCTTCGTAATCCTCGGTAGTATAGTGGTAAGTATCCCCGCCTGTCACGCGGGAGACCGGAGTTCGATTCCCCGCCGTGGAGGTTTATTTTTAGACCTTTTAATAAATGCAAAAAAAAACGTTACGTGATTAATGGACGTCCCCAAATTGGTCGTGTTTTTTCGTTTTCGTACGACTTATGTCGAATTAGAGATGATGTCGATCATGCGAGAACTAGGCCCCTGGAACATTGTCGAGCGACAGAAGGATTTGCACAATACTTATCTTTTTGGAAATGAATACTTATGTGTTATGTAAACCCCTAATTCCCTTGGTCATGTCATAACTTGAAATCGACGTTAATGATTTTTTTTTTTAGTTTTCAAATAGGTACCTACTATATTAATATTTTAGATAGTATTTGGTATACTATCGTTCTTACGAAAAATATAAAATATAAATTTTGCGCGTAAGAACTGCAAGCTCAGGGGCCCGAATTTCGTTTGATAGTCATCATCTCTATTCGAGATATGTCGAAAAAAAAACGAAAAAATTGGACCAATTTGACGTTGAGTTTCGATGTATCTCGAATAGAGATGGATGTTTATCAAGCGAAAATCGTGCCCCAGCTATTTAGCGCAAAATATTGTTTTGTGAAACATTTTCATATACGGCGTATTATATTTAGTCTTAATACTATGCCTATTTTTGACATTTTCAAACACATCTTCGGTAGTATAGTGGTAAGTATCCCCGCCTGTCACGCGGGAGACCGGGGTTCGATTCCCCGCCGGAGAGGTATATTTTTACTAATTTTAAATTAGACAACATAAAAGCTTCTCTAAAGCTATTGTATTTTCCTATGTTAAAATCACATCTTCGGTAGTATAGTGGTAAGTATCCCCGCCTGTCACGCGGGAGACCGAGGTTCGATTCCCCGCCGGAGAGGTATATTTTTACTAATTTTAAATTAGACAACATAAAAGCTTCTCTAAAGCTATTGTATTTTCCTATGTTAAAATCACATCTTCGGTAGTATAGTGGTAAGTATCCCCGCCTGTCACGCGGGAGACCGGGGTTCGATTCCCCGCCGGAGAGATTTTTTTTAGGGTACTAAACTCTACGTACACTGGCGTTATAGATGTGATGAGTCAAATGTAATTTAGTTAAGGGGACAATCCTTTTGTCCAAAATAAATATGGATGTAATTATTATAATATTTCTGAATAACTGGCCATTGTAAGCATCTTATTTGCGTGTTTTGAATAAAATTAGGTACTCTATTATAAAAAATTATTATATTCTTATTATTTATATTATTATACATCATCACCCCTGTATTCCCCGAAGGGGTAGGCAGAGGTGCACTGTAGTGCGCCCGCACTTCACCGATGTATTTGGGTCCCAATGTAATAGGGGGCGAGCCTATTGCCATTAAACCGAGCACATTCCTCTCAATACGAGGGAGATTTGGGCCATAGTCCACCACGCTGGCCCAGTGTGGGTTGGTGAACTTCACACGCCTTTCCATAGACGTTCAGGTTTCCTTACGATGTTTTACTTCACCAAATTACATTGTAATTAAATTATTAATAGAAATACTAACTAACAAAACGTAGAGACAATATGCCCCTTTAACTGTGCCTATAACATGTCTGATTAAGATTTCGGTACTAAAATATTATATAGGTACGTTTATTTAAACGTAACTTAAAAATTGAAATTGATTTTAAGTAAAAACAAACAGTAGATAAACAATGAAACAAGAATGTTAAAATTTAATTAGTGTTCCTTTTTTAAATTACACTTGCTGACCAGACAGTTATGCAAAAAATACCGTCCAAACTTCCGGCTTTCCTGCGAATTTATACTAACCTAACAATTACGAATACAACGAAAAATAAATTATGGAAATCACCCAATTGATTTTTATTTATAAAAAAATACTCTTTTGTATTTCTGACTAGCTGTGCCCGCGACTTCGCCCGCGTGGACTTTAGGGAGATTACCCGGAAATATGGGTATTATGTTTTTCCCGCGGAACCCTAACGCTTTTTCTAAAATTAAAGTAGCCTAAGTTACGCCTTGGAACGTCAGCTATCTGTCAGTGACAGTGCCATTGAAATCGGTTCAGCCGTTTAGAAGTTTACCCCAAACAGACAGACAGACGAAAAATTTTAAAATTGCGTTTTTGTTATAGGTATCGTATATACTTTGATACGCATTTGGTAAAAAAGTGTTATTTTGATATTACAAACAGACACTCCAATGTTATTTATTTGTATGTATAGATAATTCGACTTCATCTGTATCAACACTGCTATGACGCCATATAATATTGCTATAACATTGTGTTCAAGACACTTGTATAAATATTGAAAAGCGTATTATTGTGATCCGTGTATGTTTTATCTCATTTCACTTCAGTACCCATGCATTCTCGTTTGCCTGTTACATGGTTGTAACTGAATAGATGATATTCAATGTATTCCAGATACTTATAATCTATGTTGCTGTGCGCACCATAGACAACACGGTGACTTTGACATTAAATAAAATTACTTATAATTGTCGTGGACTGTATTGAAGAAACACATAGGTACACATATTATTTCATTAAATTATACCTACAACTAGCTGACCGGGCGAACTTCGTACCGCCTTAGAATGAGTGACATACGAAAGCAGCGCCACCTACCGGGTCCAATTGTGAATCTAAACCATCCAGGGCGCCACCCAAACGCATACAAAAATAATCATTTAAATCGGTCCTGCCGTTATGGAGGAGTTTGCTTGCAACGAAAAATGGCATTGATTTTTAACCGACGAAAAAAAAAAGGAGGAGGTTCTCAATTCGACGCGTATATTTTATTTTTTTTATTTTTTTTATGTATGATCACGCATATCTCCGGCGTCACTAAACCGATTTCGATTTTTTTTATGACGTTTGCTAAGGAATTCTTCGAGAGTGGTCCCATTTTCAAAATATTATCAGAAATCAACCCCCTTGGGGGTGAAATGAGGGGTTGAAGGTCACACAATTTAAAAAATATTTTTTGATCGACTTGAAACTTTGTATATGTATTTAACATATAAAATAAAGAAATACGTGTTTTAGGAATTTTGAAAAAAAAAAATTATAGTGTGTGAAATGGGGTGATAAAGTTTGCATTCTTTTTTATGTATGATCACGCATATCTCCGGCGTCACTAAACCGATTTCAAATTTTTGATGACGTTTGCTAGGGAATTCTTCGAGGGTGGTCCCATCTTCAAAATATTATCAGAAATCAACCCCCTTGAGGGTGAAATGAGGGGTTGAAGGTCACACAATTTAAAAAATATTTTTTGATCGACTTGAAACTTTGTATATGTATTTAACATATAAAATAAAGAAATACGTGTTTTAGGAATTTTGAAAAAAAAAAATTATAGTGTGTGAAATGGGGTGATAAAGTTTGCATTCTTTTTTATGTATGATCACGCATATCTCCGGCGTCACTAAACCGATTTCAAATTTTTGATGACGTTTGCTAGGGAATTCTTCGAGGGTGGTCCCATCTTCAAAACATTATCAGAAATCAACCCCCTTAGGGGTGAAATGGGGGGTTGAAGGGTACACAATTTAAAAAAAAATTTTTGATCAACCTGAAACTTTGTATATGTAATTTACATCCAAAATAAAGAAGCACGTGATTTAGGAAATTTGAAAAAAAAAAAATGTAGGGGGTGAAATGGGGTGATAAAGTTTGCATTCTTGACTATAGCATATCTTTGGCGTTAGTGAGCCGATTTGGAAAAATCTTTTTTTGTTTAATACGGATAGTTAACAAATATCGAAACGATGGGATTGAAAGGGTGGTGAGGGGTGAATTCCTTTTTTGGGCTGTTATGAGGTGCTAATACTTGCATCTTTTCACAAAATAGATACTAAATTCGCCTTCAAAAACCTAGGTACACTAAAAAGTTACAAATAAGCTTATAATTCATTACATTTGTAGTCGGTGCCAATTCATTTGTGTATTTGCCTAGTCTGATGTAGATTGGCACCTACACCATGATATACATACGCCCGCATGGACTTTACTTGGAATTATACCCATTTTTAACCAACGAAGAAAACAGAAGAGGTTCACTATTCGACACGTATTGGTTAGGGTATAACTTCGAAGTTGGTCCTATATAAATTAGGAACAAAAATCCTACCCGAAATGTGGGAAAATGCAGAGAGATTTATTGTTCATTCCCAAATTTTAATGCTGAGTTGTGTATTACAAAAAAATAAGCAGTAGATTCAGATTAAGTAGTAGATTTTAGCCACAAAAAATTATAAAATAAAAACTTTTTAACAAAAAATTAAACCGCCGAAAATTTTAAAAAGCAAAAAATAATATAACTTTTTTATTTTACCTTAATAACAAAGTTCTTAAACTAATGTAAGTATACCTAAGTCATTTTGAGTCGGCGCCAAACAAGCAAATTAATTAATTTAGTAAAGTGTGATGTACGGCGGCGGCGGCGCGGCGCGACACGCCCCTTCGCCGGAAAATGCCGAGCGTTCACGAAGTTAATGTCAGCGAGACAGCAATACACAGCGAGATAGCGAGACACAATGTGTGCACTCACGTATGTGCCCATACGTGAGTGCACACATTGTGCGAGTGATCGTACGGAGAGCAAATTTTTTGGAATGTTAATGTTTGTCGCTGAAGATTTCACGTTGCATTGTTAATTTCATTTGGTTATTTCCTTAAATTTATTGTTCATTAATTGTTTGGCGCCGACTCAAAATGACTTAGGTATACTTACATTAGTTTAAGAACTTTGTTATTAAGGTAAAATAAAAAAGTTATATTATTTTTTGCTTTTTAAAATTTTCGGCGGTTTAATTTTTTGTTAAAAAGTTTTTATTTTATAATTTTTTGTGGCTAAAATCTACTACTTAATCTGAATCTACTGCTTATTTTTTTGTAATACACAACTCAGCATTAAAATTTGGGAATGAACAATAAATCTCTCCCTATTTTCCCACCTTTCGGGTAGGATTTTTGTTCCTAATTTATATAGGACCAACTTCGAAGTTATACCCTAACCAATACGTGTCGAATAGTGAACCTCTTCTGTTTTCTTCGTTGGTTAAAAATGGGTATAATTCCAAGTAAAGTCCATGCGGGCGTATGTATATCATGGTGTAGGTGCCAATCTACACCAGACTAGGCAAATACACAAATGAATTGGCACCGACTACAAATGTAATGAATTATAAGCTTATTTGTAACTTTTTAGTGTACCTAGGTTTTTGAAGGCGAATTTAGTATCTATTTTGTGAAAAGATGCAAGTATTAGCACCTCATAACAGCCCAAAAAAGGAATTCACCCCTCACCACCCTTTCCATCCCATCGTTTCGATATTTGTTAACTATCCGTATTAAACAAAAAAAGATTTTTCCAAATCGGCTCACTAACGCCAAAGATATGCTATAGTCAAGAATGCAAACTTTATCACCCCATTTCACCCCCTACATATTTTTTTTTTCAAATTTCCTAAAACTCGTGTTTCTTTATTTTGGATGTAAATTACATATACAAAGTTTCAGGTTGATCAAAAAATATTTTTTAAATTGTGTACCCTTCAACCCCCCATTTCACCCCTAAGGGGGTTGATTTCTGATAATGTTTTGAAAATGGGACCACCCTCGAAGAATTCCCTAGCAAACGTCATCAAAAATTTGAAATCGGTTTAGTGACGCCGGAGATATGCGTGATCATACATAAAAAAGAATGCAAACTTTATCACCCCATTTCACCCCCTACATATTTTTTTTTTCAAATTTCCTAAAACACGTGTCTCTTTATTTTGGATGTAAATTACATATACAAAGTTTCAGGTTGATCAAAAAATATTTTTTAAATTGTGTACCCTTCAACCCCCCATTTCACCCCTAAGGGGGTTGATTTCTGATAATATTTTGAAAATGGGACCACTCTCGAAGAATTCCTTTGTTATTAAGGTAAAATAAAAAAATTATATTATTTTTTGCTTTTTAAAATTTTCGGCGGTTTAATTTTTTGTTAAAAAGTTTTTATTTTATAATTTTTTGTGGCTAAAATCTACTACTTAATCTGAATCTACTGCTTATTTTTTTGTAATACACAACTCAGCATTAAAATTTGGGAATGAACAATAAATCTCTCCCTATTTTCCCACCTTTCGGGTAGGATTTTTGTTCCTAATTTATATAGGACCACCCTCGAAGAATTCCCTAGCAAACGTCATCAAAAATTTGAAATCGGTTTAGTGACGCCGGAGATATGCGTGATCATACATAAAAAAGAATGCAAACTTTATCACCCCATTTCACCCCCTACATATTTTTTTTTTCAAATTTCCTAAAACACGTGTCTCTTTATTTTGGATGTAAATTACATATACAAAGTTTCAGGTTGATCAAAAAATATTTTTTAAATTGTGTACCCTTCAACCCCCCATTTCACCCCTAAGGGGGTTGATTTCTGATAATATTTTGAAAATGGGACCACTCTCGAAGAATTCCTTTGTTATTAAGGTAAAATAAAAAATTTATATTATTTTTTGCTTTTTAAAATTTTCGGCGGTTTAATTTTTTGTTAAAAAGTTTTTATTTTATAATTTTTTGTGGCTAAAATCTACTACTTAATCTGAATCTACTGCTTATTTTTTTGTAATACACAACTCAGCATTAAAATTTGGGAATGAACAATAAATCTCTCCCTATTTTCCCACCTTTCGGGTAGGATTTTTGTTCCTAATTTATATAGGACCACCCTCGAAGAATTCCCTAGCAAACGTCATCAAAAATTTGAAATCGGTTTAGTGACGCCGGAGATATGCGTGATCATACATAAAAAAGAATGCAAACTTTATCACCCCATTTCACCCCCTACATATTTTTTTTTTCAAATTTCCTAAAACACGTGTCTCTTTATTTTGGATGTAAATTACATATACAAAGTTTCAGGTTGATCAAAAAATATTTTTTAAATTGTGTACCCTTCAACCCCCCATTTCACCCCTAAGGGGGTTGATTTCTGATAATAATTTTTAATTTCTTTTTAGTGTACCTAGGTTTTTGAAGGCGAATTTAGTATCTATTTTGTGAAAAGATGCAAGTATTAGCACCTCATAACAGCCCAAAAAAGGAATTCACCCCTCACCACCCTTTCCATCCCATCGTTTCGATATTTGTTAACTATCCGTATTAAACAAAAAAAGATTTTTCCAAATCGGCTCACTAACGCCAAAGATATGCTATAGTCAAGAATGCAAACTTTATCACCCCATTTCACCCCCTACATATTTTTTTTTTCAAATTTCCTAAAACTCGTGTTTCTTTATTAACCGACGAAAAAAAAAAAGGAGGAGGTTCTCAATTCGACGCGTATATTTTATTTTTTTTATTTTTTTTTATGTATGATCACGCATATCTCCGGCGTCACTAAACCGATTTCGAATTTTTTTATGACGTTTGCTAAGGAATTCTTCGAGAGTGGTCCCATTTTCAAAATATTATCAGAAATCAACCCCCTTAGGGGTGAAATGGGGGGTTGAAGGGTACACAATTTAAAAAATATTTTTTGATCAACCTGAAACTTTGTATATGTAATTTACATCCAAAATAAAGAGACACGTGTTTTAGGAAATTTGAAAAAAAAAATATGTAGGGGGTGAAATGGGGTGATAAAGTTTGCATTCTTTTTTATGTATGATCACGCATATCTCCGGCGTCACTAAACCGATTTCAAATTTTTGATGACGTTTGCTAGGGAATTCTTCGAGGGTGGTCCTATATAAATTAGGAACAAAAATCCTACCCGAAAGGTGGGAAAATAGGGAGAGATTTATTGTTCATTCCCAAATTTTAATGCTGAGTTGTGTATTACAAAAAAATAAGCAGTAGATTCAGATTAAGTAGTAGATTTTAGCCACAAAAAATTATAAAATAAAAACTTTTTAACAAAAAATTAAACCGCCGAAAATTTTAAAAAGCAAAAAATAATATAAATTTTTTATTTTACCTTAATAACAAAGGAATTCTTCGAGAGTGGTCCCATTTTCAAAATATTATCAGAAATCAACCCCCTTAGGGGTGAAATGGGGGGTTGAAGGGTACACAATTTAAAAAATATTTTTTGATCAACCTGAAACTTTGTATATGTAATTTACATCCAAAATAAAGAGACACGTGTTTTAGGAAATTTGAAAAAAAAAATATGTAGGGGGTGAAATGGGGTGATAAAGTTTGCATTCTTTTTTATGTATGATCACGCATATCTCCGGCGTCACTAAACCGATTTCAAATTTTTGATGACGTTTGCTAGGGAATTCTTCGAGGGTGGTCCCATTTTCAAAACATTATCAGAAATCAACCCCCTTAGGGGTGAAATGGGGGGTTGAAGGGTACACAATTTAAAAAATATTTTTTGATCAACCTGAAACTTTGTATATGTAATTTACATCCAAAATAAAGAAACACGAGTTTTAGGAAATTTGAAAAAAAAAATATGTAGGGGGTGAAATGGGGTGATAAAGTTTGCATTCTTGACTATAGCATATCTTTGGCGTTAGTGAGCCGATTTGGAAAAATCTTTTTTTGTTTAATACGGATAGTTAACAAATATCGAAACGATGGGATGGAAAGGGTGGTGAGGGGTGAATTCCTTTTTTGGGCTGTTATGAGGTGCTAATACTTGCATCTTTTCACAAAATAGATACTAAATTCGCCTTCAAAAACCTAGGTACACTAAAAAGAAATTAAAAAATATTATTATTTTAATTTAGAAACACCAGACTGCCTTCGTTGCAGAGAGGAAAAGAGAGAGAGAGCAAAAAGCAGAGAGTGCCAAACAAGCTGTGTTGTCACAATTAAAATTATAAAAATTGCATGTTTCATGTTTAATGTTGTAAACAGTTAAGTCTTCTAATACAATCGTTGAGGACTATAGCTATATTTTTCAGGGCTTATTAACAAAATCTTATATCAATAAGAACTTATTTTTTTACGAAACATATTAAGTGATGAAATATTAATGGATTAAGATGAGGAATGGCTGCAACTGCGATTAACGGGTATTAATGCCAATGTTGAGTAATTAATATCAAGGACAAATTCAATAAATACACAATATAAATAAAAACCGGCAAAGTGCGAGTCGGACTCGCGCACAAAGGGTTCCGTACCATTATCTATAAAAACGGCAAAAAAACACGTTTGTTGTATGGGAGCCCCCTGAAATATTTATTTTATTCTGAATTTTAGTATTTGTTGTTATAGCGGCAACCGAAATACATCATTTGTGAAAATTTCAACTCTCTAGCTATCACGGTTCATGAGATACAGCCTGGTGACAGTCGGACGGACGGACGGACGGACGGACGGACGGACGGACGGACGGACGGACGGATAGCGAAGTCTCAGTAATAGGGTTCCCGTTTTACCCTTTGGGTACGGAACCCCAAAAATTAGTGATGAATGTGATTAAGGTGGCGATGACCCAATAGTAGCTGAAATATGAAATGTCTAATCGCTTTGAGGTGACAACGTCGAATGTCTAGATAAGTTATATTCTAGCTATCATTGAAACAAAAAGTTTTTTTATACATTTATTTAGACTTGAAGCCAGAACCAACTTTAATTTATCTAAAACATCATTGCCTATGCGTAAGGAACGCAAATCTTAACTCTTTGGTATCTGTAACAACACGTTGATATCAGACACACCCTTCAACATTTACACACCTATTAAACTGTTATTTGAATAGGGGGGTGTGAAAGTAATTGAATGAACGTAATTTTGCGATCTCTAAATTTGTTATACAGTTATCATCCTCGGTAGTATAGTGGTGAGTATCCCCGCCTGTCACGCGGGAGACCGGGGTTCGATTCCCCGCCGTGGAGATACATTTTTAGTTTTTGGTCTGTATTATTCTGTAGAAATACTCGTAGTTATGCTAACACAAAAAGGCATCCCCTATTTTATTTTAATAAAATCACAATATTAATTTTAAGCTCTTTTGTTTTAACGCAAAATGACTGTAAATGGACGTTAAGTTACTCATTTAACATACTCATACTTGTTAAGGTATTTACATTACATGACACAATATTCACATAGGAAACAGTTTACAAAGACTGCGAGACAAAAAGAACAAAAAACAATCGAATTTATCAGAAAAATATAAAAAAATGTACCCCAGTCCCCCATCACTGTCGAACGGTAGTGAGCCCAACCGCTGGCAGCATTGCCCCGTTGAATGTGCTGAGCGAAATAGTTTCCAGCGTTCTGTACTCTTAGCATAAGATATTTATCTCTTTCAACTGTCAAGATTTGTCGATAAAATGACGTCACGTCTAGCCATGTCCAGTACAAACAGCTCGAAGTGACGTAATTTTCTCGAGAAATATCACAGTTGAAAGATTTAAACATCATGTCTACACGGTCTTGCTAAGCCAACTGATCGACGGATGTTTCGATCAAACGTTTCGCAATGTCTCTAAACTTGGTATTTAAGTCAAATGACTTCGCGCGGCCGGAAACCTTTCGTCTTAGGCTTGTTTCTAATTCGCGGTGTATGCGAAAACGATCCCGTGGCGCCCCGATATAAGCGGAAGATGGTACACCGTCGGTTTTTAGTGGGTATACGGCCTTCTGCCGGGACTCCCACATAACCCTGCTACTTCCCCCGAGGTGGCAGGGTATCCATAAAGGATTTTCCGACGTGAAAAAAAAAAGACTTGGTTCTAATCCCACGTTTAGACATTAGATACACGAGAGTCAAAAGAAATAATGCTGAAAAATTCTTATTCCGTATACCGTTAAGGTAAGTATATTTTTACATTTCTAAACAGAAATCTCGTATAAAAGCGCGGTTCAGTTGCCGCTTTATGAGTACTAAACTAAATGACACCGGGTATATTTTTCATTTTACGATGATTGTTTTGTAAGATACGCTCACATGGATTTACTGTCCATCGTAAGATACTCGAATGTCGAATAGATCCAAAAATCTGCTTACCGATGGTTAAAAGGCCGTAAAGTGATATTTGAGCTAATTTCAGTTATATTTACCACATTTTTTTTAAATATTTGACCTGCGATCAGTCTCACAGCTATAATCAGGTTTGTTGGAGTAGTAGGGGTTTTCAAAGAGATAGAGCCACTGCCCCAACTCTTTTCAATCGTCCAGCATATTGGCTCTTTTTAAGCAATTAATGGTATTTCCTTTGCCCTTGAGTCCCATAATGGGACTTTGACGTTTTGGGGCGTCTGTATAGATCCCATTTTGGTACCCTAGTGGTGTCCAGCGGAGAGGTGTTTTTAAAGCGATTTAGTTAATTGCTACAGTCTAGTTAGTAGTTTTAGTATTTTACAAAAGCAATCTCTCCGGCGGGGAATCGAACCCCGGTCTCCCGCGTGACAGGCGGGGATACTTACCACTATACTACCGAAGATGTGATTACAGCATAAGAAAATACAATAGATTTAGAAGATTTATTATGCTAATAAAATTAAATAAAGGTAAAAATATTCTCTCCGGCGGGGAATCGAACCCCGGTCTCCCGCGTGACAGGCGGGGATACTTACCACTATACTACCGAAGACTTGTTAAAATCATGCGAAATTGCAGAATGCTTAAAAGCTATGATGAATTATGTCGATATTCCCGAACTTTTTTCTTCAAATTTATAACAAGCTACGATTATCATTGTAGAACTTATTTGTAATTAACTTTCTAGGTGTTTTGAAGGTATCATTTTTATCACATTCAACGGATTAAATATTTTTGAAATTATCATTGAAGTTAATTAATTAATAATCTGTTAACTACTTAATAAACTTTTGTTCAGTTAACTGAAGGCGAAGTCAAATGGATGTCTCAGTCAAGACGGGCGATGCCGATGAGCCGTTCAAATAAACTTGTTTTAACTTTGACGGTCAATCTGAATCTTATAGATTATAAATAAGTAAATTATTTTTTTATGAGTACCTTTTATATTATGACTTATAAAAGAAGAAGGGGGATTTATTCTTTTTATTTTGTGGATACGTAAATACACGTAAGTTATACTCTCTACGCAGAGGTACTTAATTATAGCCTAATTTTAAGTTTTAATTTTACAATTACCTACTAAGAATTAAACATTTAGTCATTTTTAATTGTGTTCCAGGTTCCCATAAAACAGGCTCACGCCTAGTTTGGGACCGCAGTAAACCACTAATACTACTACTAGAGCCATCTTAACGTCCCACTGCTGGGCACGGGCCTCAATGTGAGGGATTTCAGGCCATAGTCCACCACGCTGGCCCAGTGCTGGTTGGCAGACTTCGCACATCTTTCGAGAACGAGACAAGTTCCCTCAGACGTGCAGGTTTCCTCATGATGTTTTCCTTCACCGTTTCATAGCAAGTGATAATCTCGGATGAAAATGAGATTCGCACATAAATCCCAGAGGTGCGAGCCGGGGTTCGAACCTGCACACTTTGATTTGCAAAGCGTGCGTTCGACCACTTGGCTACCACTGCCATATTGCTACCTACACCATAAAATAAAGGCCAGAAAATACTCTTGGGAACGATGTAACCAGGCTTTTATTTTAAAATGCACTCTGGAGTAATGGTACATAAAGATTGAATTTATGTGATATATCGTGTAGGATCGTTTCTTTTTGACTTTGACTTTGTTTTATAGATAAATAAAACAAAGTCAAAGTCAAACCTTACCACAACGAATTAAAGTTTATAATTCTGTAAAAAAATACTCTTGAGAGATGATTTGAACACCTTTGACCGAGATGTTTGGAGAAGTAAAGGGGAGGCTTTTGCCCAGGAGTGGGACACGTAAAGGCTAGTAAAAAAAAACTATAAAAATATCTATTAAAAAAACTGTAGCTAATGCTGCATGATATCAAGACGCTTCAGTCGTGGACACCTCAAAGGACTTATACTAAAGATACCTGATTATAGATCACGTTTAATTAGCAAGTTCACTGAGTAACGAGCCAGGTGCTGGCAACGTTTGACGGTAATTAAAACTTCCAACTTCGAGACATTTAATCTTAAAAATGTTTACACGAACTTTCTAGAAATTCGAGCGAAAAATTCACTCGTAATTTTCCAGACAAGTCACTTGAGATGCACGCTTTTATAATTTTAAACATAATCGGGATGTATGTAATATTGTACCTGGGTAGAGCCCCACGCGCACTGGAGCGTTAAACGTCACGAGACATAATATTTGCCAATACAAAACGAACTCTGTGTACATACACACAAATATTAAATTTCTGTGGTAAAGACCACGGCCCACGCGTAAAAATCCGCTCTCTTTGCCAATGTAAATTAGTTGTAAAATAAACGTTTTCTATGAGTCAATACAGCGGAGCGATTTCGTGAGATCGACATTTATATATTTTCGGGATATGTCGCAACAAAACGTCAAATTGGTCGTTTCTATTGACATATCTCGAATAGTGATGATGTGGATTATGCGAAAATTAGTAAAAATATTGACGAGTGCGGTTCGACGCTGAGTGGACTTAAAGCCTTTTGCATGGTTATGGCATGGAACGGTGTAGTGGGTAGTGGGAACCTTCATGGAGAATATTGTAGTAAATGTTATATAAGAAATATGTGCATGTCTCTATGCATATTGATGGGACAGGGGATTTGTTTCGTAGCTAAGGAGCAATTTAATCTTGAACACAGCTTTGGAATCCTAGAGCGTGTCCAGTTTTCATTTCAAAATAAATTAAAATTTATCTCTACATATTATTTTTACATATTTTATAAATATAATATTTTCTTATTAGTTTTAACTTATTTTATTTTGCATTGTAAATATTTTGTAAATAGTTGTCCAATTATATAATAAATATTTTATTAAAATAAATATCGCAAGACATTACATAGACACTTAGATACTTAGACATATACTCATCATATGATCGCAAACTGAGCATAAGTTATGCTATGGGTACCGTACAGACAAGTGTGAATTTGGAAAAGGCCATTTGCGAAATTTGACGCTGGCGAGAATCGAATCCGCGACTGACCGCAATCATCCGGTGCAGTGGGTCGAGTGGCTACGCTCAAACCAGTAATTTAGCCCTGGACACACAGGGGCATCAGGATACGCGCTTCAAAAAATTTTGTCACCACCAAAACCAACTCAGATAACTTACAAGGGATAAACCATTTTTAACAGACTTAACCGACTTAAAAAAAGGTTGGTAGGTAGAATGGATCTCAAATAGATCCGTTTTTTTTTTTTTTCAAAGTGGCTGTCTTATTAATTATCTCTACCTTTTACCAACGTATAGTAGGTATATGGAAACGCTTATAGGAAATCAAAATGTGATCTCTTTATATGCCGCTAATGAAATCACGACCCTATTTACACTCTGGCAATTCAAGGTTGATGAATAATTCCGTTTGGAACTTTTTTTATTGTATGTATACATCAGGTTGAACTGATGTGTGCCCAAAATGAATAAACGGAATCAAGAGCGCTGTTTGAACTGTTAATTAACTCGGTAACAAGTGCGCGGGCAGGGTTATTCATTTACAATTGTTCATGAAATTTCAACAAAATAACGCACGTGTTACGCCTGTACGACTGAAATTACTGGAGTTTTTTTTTGAAAATGTATTAATGTTTAATAGCCCCGTCACCGATGACATTTTGTTGAAAATGTGCTTTTTCTTAGAGTTAATACAGTTCGTTTTGTTATTGGCAGGACGACCATCGCGCGCGTTTTGTTCGTGATGTTCTTTTGTCTTATTTATATTATTCAGTGAATTTATTTAATTTTTAAATTTCAATTTAATGGAGTCTCAAAGCCACGCTCAATCGTGCGTAGCAAACACTTTTAGCTTCAAACATGTTTTATTTATAAAATATTCAAAAAAAGGACTGATTAATATACAACGCGGTACTCAACACTGGCTGGAAAGTTGAAAAGTTAAATGAACTCAATCACACCGCAGTAGGTAAATTTAAATGACAATAAAATAACGGGTCCATTATTTATCCTCGTCGGTTTTTCTCGGCGCCGGTAAATTGGCGAGTGTGAAACGACGACGCCTTTATAAAAATAGGGTGCCGACACATGGAGCTCAAATCCTACAATCTTGGATATGCATAGACTATCCAAAGGATTAAATTTGCGTATCTAGTGGCCTTTTGATTAAAATCTCTTTAATAAGACACTATCGGTTTAATTTATTTATTATTTATATAATTGCGGTAAAAAAAAACTTTACAATGTATTATAAATTTAGAGTAGGTGCTAATCTATCCCGAAGTGGCACCTAAGGATTGCCTGATATGCCTGAAGTGGCAACTAAGGATTGATTAAATTACGAAATCTAATAAATAAATAATTAATTAAATTATATAAGTAATATTTGTCTAAATAAAATAGTCGGTTCAAGATTTTTTTTATTAAACTGATGTATTTTAAAATGATAAAAGCAAAGATAACATTTTTATATATATAAATCTCCTGTCACGATGTTTGTCCGCGATGGATTCCTAAACTACTTAACCGATTTTAAATTAAATTGGCACACCGTGAGCAGTCTGGTACAACTTGAGAGATAGGATAGCTTAGATCACAGCAACGCGTGGCCGGGTCTGCTAGTATATTATATTAATGATGGTGGTACCTTAGCAACACCCAGCTGGGGGATCTACGAAAGAGTCGTTTTAACCGACTTCAAAAAGGAGGAGGTTCTCAATTCGATGTGTACTCAAACTAAAAAGCTAAAAATAACCTTATAATTCATTACATTTGAAGTCGGTGCCAATTCATGTGTGTATTTGCCAAGTCTGACGTAAATTGGCACCTACTCCAAATGTAAGGTTATTTTTAGCTTTTATGTGCACCTAGGTTTTTGAAGTCGGTTTTTGTTTTATGTAAAAAAAATATTTTTTCTGAAATAAAATGATCACACGTGATAAGGTAAGGCAAATTCTTTTGAGGAAGACTAAATAAGAACCGTTTGATAATTTAAAAGTGCTTTAAAATTTTTTTTTTACTTTTTTGTTCAAATTGCGAGTAACCACATATAACCTACCAATATATTATTACAGGATGTATTTCAAGGCGAATTCCTTCCGATCAATCTCTACTAAAAGGCTCGGACGTGCTTCTTTCATCCGTGGTGCCGTTAAGTACCTTCTCTACATTGGGCATGTTTCACAAATAAATAATGGTGAGTGCTCACCCCTCTCTTGGTTATCCTAAACATGTATTGTTTGACCGGACAAACTGCTATTGCTTCAGAAAAACAAACTCTACGACTGTGAAGTAGAGTCAAATATTGGGTGACGTGATTTTAGTGTTTCGAACATATTCCTGGGTTTTTTTTAGTCGCCTTCTGCGTGTATCGTTAATTAAACTTATTTTATATTTAGGTCTACATTAAACCTCTGCAACTAAATCTTTTTCTAAATCAAACATTTCTTATTTGCAAGGGCGACACAGAAGCGAGTTAGAATGTAAATCCAATTAATTATGTAATAGTTTACAGAACGGCTGTGAATAACTATAATTAACTTTGTTAAACAACTCTAGCAGTCCCGTTAGTGTGGAAACAATGGGAAAGTTTTGTGTGCCACTTGAGCAAAAAGGACAAATGAGAGTAGGCGACTGCTCCGTATTAAGCGCCACGCACACTGTTACGACAAAACGTGCAAACTGTTTTTCTTGCCAATATCAAAACCAAGTCTATTGACTCATAGAAAAAGTTTATTCTTAAACTTTTAACTTACATCATCAACCTTGACAGTTAGAAAAACTACTGGTACATTTAATTTGAGTGTGTTGAGAATAAATTAAGTTTGATTTGGTTTTGCATGGCGGTTAATATGGGAAATGCATACTTATTATTATTTTTGTTGATAAAAAAAGTTATAAATTGGGCACTTAATTAATTGTAAATGGAACCTACTACTACTACTACAGCCCTTTCAACGTCCCACTGCTGGGCACGGGCCTCCCGTCAATGCGAGGGGGATTCAGGTCATAGTCCACCACGCTGGCCCAGTGCGGGTTGGAAGACTTCACACATCTATCGAGAACAAGACAAGTTCCCTCAGACGTGCAAGTTTCCTCACGATGTTTTCCTTCATCGTTTCATAGCAAGTGATAATCTCGGATGACAATGAGATTCGCACATAAATCCACGAGGTGCGAGCCGGGGTTTAAACCTGCACACTATCAACGCACTCTCTCATCATCCGCTAGCCGCTGAGGCGCGGGACAACATCGCCCGCTGTAGACTCCAAAACAAGGACGTTTCCTTGTTTTGGATAAAAGCACACGCGGGGCTGGCGGGTAATGAGAGAGCAGACGAGCTGGCTAAACAAGCAGCGCTGCACGTTAGGACCAAACCTGTGTACGACAAATGTCCGGTTTCATTCGTCAAGCGACAAATCCGCTCGGAATCGCTTGACGAATGGAATCGTAGGTACCAGACTGGCACCACTGCATCCACGACCAAAATGTTTTTCCCTGACCTTCTGGTAGCGTACAGGACGATTAGAGAGATCGTGCCCACTGTCGTGCTCACACAGGTTCTGACGGGGCACGGTGGGTTCTCTGGGTACTTGAACCGTTTCAAGCGCAGGGAGGACCCATCGTGCATCTGCGAACCGGGTGTCAGCGAGACAGTGGAGCACATCTTGCTTCATTGCCCTGTGTTTGCGCGCCGAAGGCATGATGTTGAGATGACCTTGGGCGTAGCCTTAGTTTTATCCAGCCTAAGTAAGCTCGTCATGGACAAGGATAGACGTGATACCCTACTAAGCTATTGCGTGGAGGTGGCGACCAGAGTCATTGATAGAAATAAGACCTGAGCAGAAAGAGGCCAGCTGCCAACTTATTTGTCAATAAGCGACCAACAGCCGCCTACACTACACTGCGCATCAATGGCTCTGGTTGCCGGATCCGCGTAATGGATAGTAGGGAAACTGTTATTTTATTATACCATGTATTATATTCTGTTTATTATCCTTGCCTCTTGGTATTTTATTGTCTGTTATAGTGTTATTTTTTAGACGGGTTTACTTTTTATTGTGTCTTTTGACTTTTAATTTTTTAATAAAAAAAAAATTTGATTTTATTATTTCAATAAATATAATCCAGGCTGGAAAAATTATTTTACACACTAAACTTAAGGCTAATTTTAAGAACTCTGACCCCCACATCAGAGGTGAGCACGCGGGCCGGGCCGATAGAGGTCCGGATTAAAAAAAAAAAAAAAAAAAAAAAAAAAAAAAAAAAAAAAAAAAAACCTGCACACTTTGATTTGCAAGGCGTGCGTTCGACCACTCGGCTACCACTGCTATAATGGAACCTAATTATGGATAATAATTACTTTTATTTTTTTGTACTTTTTAAAGTAACCAGTAGCAAACCTTTATTTTCATCGCTCCACCTCACCGTGTTTACATATTTGCGAAGAACACAGCGAACACATCACAACTCCGCTCAAACAACGTGATCCTAACGAAGCGAGAACTAGTTGACTCTGTAGGCTTTGACTACATGGAAATCGTAATGAATTGCTTCCGGGTATTGCCCTTTGTCATTCTCCCTAGTGGATTTTAAAATTTGGATCGTTTTGTCAAAGATTTGTATCAGCCCTTTTTTTTTATTTGACTGTGCTGCTTTTTGTTTTTTTTTTATTTCCCAATTTAGTATTTTAATTGACATTCAATGTAAAAGCAGTGGTAGCCGAGTGGTCGAACGCACGCCTTGCGATCAAAGTTTGCAGGTTCAAACCCCGGCTCGCACCTCCGGCATTCATGTGCGAATCTCATTTTCATCATTCCAGAATCACGTTCCAGAATCATTAATCTCGATCGAATTATAATCGTGGTAAAATTATTACACTAATCCAATGTTACGGAATAATTATCCGTACATAATTGGTTTTGCTGAATATTGCCTAACAACGAATATTAATTTAATTTTGCTATATCCAGCTTAGCTGGGATACTAATACAAGGTTAGAACTGGGTAACAGATTGAGTCCTACGTACCTAATCGCTCATTTTCTGTCTTATTAGATACAAGAGAAAGAGAAGTCTTGTAGGGAAGGCTCGCCATCCTCTCGCAGAAGGACGAAGTTTTCCCGGTATAATGGAAACAGGTCTTAAAGCACGCAATATAAGACTTTGGATGAGTCGCATCGAATTACTCTGTCACATTTTGATGCACTACCGTTTGCCGCATGCCATGATCCTAAAATACCTTTTTCGCTTCATCCGCATACATACATACATCATGCAATTCCGTCAGTAGAGGTTTTTACGGATTTGACCTTTCTGGAAGAAAGATCGTGAAAGGTTTTTCTCGGGCGACCTATTCCCATACTTCCACTCACGTTCGCCTGATATATTGCTTTGGTCAGTCCTTTCCTCATCTTCTCTACATGGCCAATTGGTTCGCAAACTGGGAGTCTTTGTTTTAAGTTGACTACGTCCACAAAGGTCTGAGTTTACGAAATAATAACTGATGTTATGATACAGTATTTAACGCAAGGTTGGTGGCTTTTTTGTAAAAAAAAAATACATTTATTATCAAAACAAGAAAGTTAGTAAATTTATTTTGTCTCCTTTGATCCTTGCACTAGGCTAGCACCTCTGTGCCGCGCTGATTGAATCTTGATAGTGTACATAATGACAATATAAGATACAAATTTGACTTAACTTTATAGATAAGATAGGTAAGACACAATTTACAAACATAGCCTACCCACAATAATAAGAAATACGAATGATTTACGGCACCACCCAATGCGGAGGTTCCAGATGAGTTCAGCTGTCCGGCTGGGATTAAAGGGCGGGATTTATTGATAGTACCGTATGGAAATATTAAGCTGTTACTTTACATACGAAACAAATAAATAAATTTCCATATTTCATAAATAAAATTCTATAAATTCATAAACCCGAGGCTAACACTTCTGTACAGGTATCTGCTGGTAATTTAGCCTTTGCGTTAATTGCATGTCAACAAGAAGAGGTTAAGACTTATCTACATAGTTATCTACATAAGTCTTAACCTCTTCTTGTTAAACTACGTACTTAATACGTAATATATTACGTAACATATTATTACGTATATTATTATGATTATCTATATCAATTATATAGTATTTAAGTATACAAAATTTTATAATATTATTGGCTTTAATCATAATTTTGTTCGTTTATGTAAGTATTTTACCATAGTATTTTTCTTATTCTTTTTTTTCTCGACTCCTTTTCTCTGTTTGCATTCGCGACTTTTTTTTTATTTCTTGCACCCACTTTGTTTGATTTTTTTCTCTCTCTCTACATCACTCTAAGGTTGGCTGGTAGATAATGCCTGAGGCATTAAGCTTACCTTGTACATTTTTTACTTCTGTATAATTGTGCAAAAAATAAATAAATAAATAAATAATTGTTCCACGAGACAGGTCTAACCTAGTGTGGATGCCACGGGCAACCATTTGTTACAAAACCTACTTAATACTAAGTTAATTTAAGTACCAAAATGTAACTTACTTGATATGGTAATGAATAAATTATTATTAAATTATTATTAATAGATTTAGCTGGCGTTCAGATACTAAGAGTCTAACTAAATAACGAGTATAACAGGAAATTACTTGTAGTGGTGGCTTTCGGATTACAGGGCTCCCTTAAATCGGCAGATTATGTAAACAAAAAAAAAAATTAAACAGGCAGACGGTAAAAAAGTGACCCTATAAAGGTTTTCCTGTTTCCTGTTTTCCTTTTTAGGTAGGGAACCCTAAAAAGTACAGCCTACTAATTAGAAAGAAAGAATAGAAAGCATGAAACTCTTCTTGCTGGATCTCCTCAGTCAGGGTCGGGCTCCGATTCGGTAGAATAAGGATATTAATGTAACTTGACAATTTTTAACTGCTACATGTACGCCTATACAAAATAAATTATTTGCCTTGCCTTTAAACGCACTATAGATCCGGCTTAATAGTGTGAATAAACCATGAAATAGATTCTAATTTGTGAAATTTTATTACGCTCGTGTTAAGGAGTAACGCCCTCACAGCATCTCACTAATATTGAAGCAATACATCACTAAATGAACCCTCAATTCCTTTAATGAGAAGGGCTCCCGTAAACAATCTTGATTGAAATTCTTTGTTGAGTTTACACAACTTCACATTTTGGATAATCGCCCGATAGAGTATCACAAAAAATGTTTAGATAAGTTATTTTGTTGGGCATTTACGCTCTGCACTAACTGGGGCGAGGGAATTATTGAAAATGTACTCCATATCATTCATACTACGACATACTAAGGATTTCGCATTGTCTTTTTTATGACCGGCCGCCAACCAGACGTCAACCCTTCTCGGGAATGAGCAGTAACCCAGCTAACTTGGGCTGTGGATGCCAAAGGTAGCGCCATTCCATAGAGTGTTATCCTGCTTCCGACAACACTCAGTCCTAGCAAGCCCTCCTCCAGTGTGCCATAAGAGTACTGCCTCACTTGAACTACCGTTATGCACGGTGTTTTTGCTGGATTTAATCGCCTTCTACGACACGCTTTTTGTCCAGCTTGCGGTGGGGAATACTTATATTCTTACTCCGTCCCCACATGTACTCCATATCAATATGCATAAAGATTGAATTTATGTGGTAATAACTACCCGATCACGCATGAATCATTCGCTGATGACCGTTCGTCGAAAAACGTGCTCTTTTCTGAGTTTTTATTACTGTCATAGAACTCGTCAAAGAATGCTATAAAGTCTCGGGCATGGAGATATTATAACGGAGATGGCATATCGAGCCCGCGCTGTGGTAAGTTTTCTGATGTAACTGACTCCGCCATTGTTGTTTTCCCATATAGTTGCCGTATACTAAAGGTACATGAGATAACAACAATGGCGGAATAATTAACGCAGAGCCATACGATGAGTGGAGTCGTTATGGGTACTCTAGATACTCTATGGTCCCGGGCAAGGTATTTCCATTACCACAACTGTCTTGACTACGCAGATCAAAGAGAACGAATATTTTTTAAGGTTAATTTTAATGTTGCAAATGTAACAGTATACTCTCATCCCCTATGTCGGAGGAAGCGCGATTGTAGTATAGCTTGGCTAGAGTTGTTTTTTTAAATAGATTATAAGATAAATGTATTTACATAAAATGTTTCACCATGAGGGTGGCATAATCACGCTGTGATTAAACTCTCTTAAATAAATAAAGAATAAAAAAAAACTGTCTTGACTAGAAAAAGCTCAATCTGCAATAAAATGTCACAGATAGTGTGAGTGAATTTTGCACAGGGTCGCGTGGCTTTCACCGTAGGAATTAAATCTCTATGTATATTAGCACAGAGTTCATTTTGGTATTGGCAAAAATGTATAGCACACGTTTTGACATTTTTAATTAGTGCGTCGGCATCCTTTAGCTTCTAGTTATTAAACGAAACGCTATAAAAAGGTCTAAGATAAAGTTAGCAAAGGTGCTTACCACTTTAAGCGCCCGTTTGAGAGGGTCTTCGAATTTTGTCCGAGCTTCCTTGAGCTGTAGAAAGGCTTACCTATACAGGATGTATCAGAAGTCCGAAATAATACTTTGGGTAAATATACGGTAGCTCATATGTGGATGCTTAATGAAGACAATTTATACCTAACTATCATAGTTTCTGAGTTATAGACCTTTGAATATTTTCACAGGTATCGTGTTCTGGCCTTTGGATACATCCATAACCCTTTTCAGCAGTGTAAACTACACTTATGAGGGGCTACTACCGATATTCACAAAACAGCACATGAAAATTTAACATAGAACTCGAAATATTAAGTTATAGAATCGGCCACGAAAAAAAAGTTGGAAAAACATGGTGGAATTTCGATCCAATTTTTATACCATTCAGTTGTATACCTGATACTGATGCAAACGTCGAAGTATTATTTCAGACTTCTGAAACAACCTGTATAAGTTAAGCACTTAATTCAAATAACAAAGCACATATCTTTTACCCTGTTATCTAACTCCCCTTCGCAACACAATGAGGTGATTATAATAAATATGGAAAAAACAAAGGCGACTCCTAACAATGTCTCGCAAGATTCAACAACTAGTTTCGCTCGATATTCAACTATCGATAGTCGATAAAAAGATTTAACAAGTATTCACAAGTTTAAATTATCGCTTCCTCTAACGCTGCAAAATGTTTAAATGCCTATAACATTACCGTACCTAAGTTGCTATAGTAAATATATATTCTTGTCGAAATACTAGTATTTTCCAATTTCCTGCCTAGTCAGCATTCTCACGCCACGGCGTCCCAGACGTCAATCCATTCCACCTCAGTCTCTATCCATCTTCCAAACCCGACGGTTGTCTTAACATTAATCCGTGTTTATAAATTATATTTTTTTTAAAGACAATCCCCAAGTCCTATAACAGTACGCAGAGGTGCCCTGCAGTGGACTGAACCCATCGGCAAAGTAGGGTTCCAACCGTTTTGGTCGTAATAGGGGGTGAGTCTATTACCATTATACCGAGTATATTCCCCCTCAATATGAGGGAGACTTGGGCCATAGACCACCACGCTAGGCCAGGGCGGGTTGGTAAACTTCACTAGCCTTTCTATAGACGTGCAGGTTTTTAATGACAGTTGCCTTCACCGTTCAGCAAGTCGTTATCATAATTGAAAATGACTTGATTTTAATCCTTACATTCTAAGAAATTTACAATAATATTACATAATGTACTGAAGAATTATAGAGTACAGTCTAGAGTTGTAGAGTAGAAACTATTGTCGATAGTCTCTACCAACGTTACGAGCTTCTTCCAAAATGTAAACATAATATCCTGACGTGAACTCTACCAAATGCATGCACATACATTGCCTCTACTTTTAAAGAAAACAGGGCGTGCGTGAATATTACAATATTTATAGTACACACTACGCCTTTGATAACCCATAGTGCAAAGAAAACAACAAAAAAATGTCAGTACAGATAGATGGGTACTCTCTATCCATTTTACATTATAGAGCTGGACTTATTTGCTGATGAATGGAAGGTGATAGTGTCAGAAAGTGTGAAGATGTGTGAGATGAAAGAGTGAAAGGTCTATCTGTCTTACCTATTGTATTGTCTTACCAAAGTCAAAGTCAAATCATTTATTCTGTATAGGCCTATGGGGGCACTTACAAATTGTCAAGTTTACATTTTTTTTTCTCATTTTCTACTATGCTACCACCGGATCGAAACGCGACCTCAACTGAGAAGATCCGGCAAGAAACTCCGTGGGCTGATCATTTTTTAAATCGCCAAAACTTATTACAAATACATAGGTACATATAGCTCCAGTGTTACTGTGTCATTAGTGTAAGTGGCAATTGTATTGCTGTTCTAATTGATAAATAAATAAATACATACACGAATTTATTCATTGATTTTGAGTACTGTGTCATTAAATGTCAATTCGCCAATGACATAAAGCTGCTAATGAATTGCAAAGAATCATGAGATATTTTAGAAAATTTTCAGAATTGCTACTGGCTCTGGTAATAATTCAGGAATTGAATTCGTTAAAGAGGAATTACTCAGAGGCCTTTTTCACCCCCAGTATCGTTTGAAAGAATCTTATGATTGCATATTTAGTTTCGCTTGTCGTTACATGGGGTCGACTAAACATCGAAAATGTTTAAATGTAAGAAAAAACCTATTTGAAACAAAATAGCCGACGAATTCTTGGATGAAAACTCGCGAGAAGATCTTTGAATCGAACGAAATAATAATATCTACGTAAATATTTTGGGTAAATGTGGCGAAACATTTTGTTTTAAAGATTAACTACATGAAACAGTTTTACTAAAACTTGAAACTCAAAATAATTCTAATAAATTTAATTAACGGTGAAGGAAAACATCGTAAGGAAGCCTGCACGACTATAGAAAAGCGTGTGAAGTTCACCAACCCGCACTGGGCCAGCCTGGTGGACTATAGACCAAAAATCTCCCTCGTATTGAGGGAGAATGTGCCCGGTATAATGGCAATAGGCTCGCCCCCTATTACATTAGGACCAAAATACATCGGCGAAGTATGGACGTACTGCAGTGCACCTCTGCATACCACTTCGGGAATACAAGCGTGATGATGTATATAATTAATTAATTATTGGGATTCTGATTGATCAGAAATGTTCGTTAATTAATCACTAAATCCAATAAAATAGATACTACGATGACGACAACGACGACGATAGCTTTGTCAGTTCGAGCGTAGACCGCTTGATTGACTGTACAAGGTGCTTACGGGTTCAATTCCCATCGACAAATGTCGGATATGGCTTCATCAGCATTTGTCCTGGGGCCCGAACTTCCTAACTTCATCTCCACACCATTTTCATATAGAAATCTGTATTCAAACGTTATAAGATAGATTGGTAGGTACTAACGCAAGATTAAAATGCAAATAACTCAAACATGTGAGCTGCATTTCAACAAATTGAGCAAATTGAGACACCGACGCGACGTCGCCTTAAGCCCTGTGCACACTGCGGCGTTAACGTGCGCGACAGAATTTTTGCTTATACCAAAACGTGATGAACGTATTGACTCATAGAAAGAGGGATTTTTTTCTAATAAATGACATTGACAGCGTGAGCGAGTTTTGAAGCGTATGGGAGTGACTCTTATCCATGGAGATATTATAACGGAGTTGTCATTTTGTGCCCTACTACTACTACTAGGTACAGCCCTTTTTAACGTCCCACTGCTGGGCACGGGTCTCCCCTCAACGCGAGGGTGATTCGGGCCATAGTCCACCACGCTGGTCCGGTGCGGTGGCAGACTTCACACATCTATCGAGAACTAGTCAAGCTCCCTCAGACGTGCAGGTTTCCTCAGAGTGTTTTCCTTCACCGTTTCTTAGCAAGTGATAGTCTCGGATGAAAATGAGATTCGCACATGGAACCCAGAGGTGCGAGCCGGGGTTTGAACCTGCGCACTTTGATTGCAAGGCGTGATTGGACCACTCGGCTACCACTGCTTCTTTTTTTGCCAGCGCTGCGGTAAAAATTTCTGGTTTATCTGACTCCGCCATTATTGTTTTCCCATAAAGCTTCCGTATACTTAGTATACGCATCTGTATACTATACTACAGGTGCGTGAGATAACAACGATGGCGGAATAATTACCGCAGAGCCATACGAAGAGTAGAGTTGTTATGGGTATTCTAGTTACTCTATGCTCTTTTCAGAGAAATACAATCTTTAAGTACGTAGTAAAATATTGATGCACTCAGTTTTGATGTTGTCAAATATTTTGACGCGTTACTTCTGACGCTCTGGTATGCCTAGGGCTTTATATGTCTGCAACCAATCACAGAGTTCCAAACTCGATGTCGACTTGGGACCGACGTTTGAATTCAATTCACCACTTCAGGTACTTACGAATTAGAAGAATCTAGAACCTGAATTCAAACTAGTTCAGTCGCGATTGAAATAGTTCTACTGACAGGGCTTTGTCTCTATGTAATGTACAAAGGTATTTTGCACTACGGACGAAATGAATGCGTTGCATGTTCCAAACTCCTTTTGTGGTAAACATGAGGTATGCGTTTCTAGTTTGAGGGGAAACATTGTCATATTGTTGGTATGTATTGTTGTATTTTAAAACTATTTATGGCTAAAAAATGAACATTAATAGAGTTAAATATTTTTCATAAAAATATTTTTTTTTCTTGGTACCGGGAATTCCTAAATCTCAAATTTCCCGGTACTTGCAATCCCTGTGATATCTTTTGTACCCTAATTTTATAGGCTTACAAACATAATGCCGTAGCCTAAAAATAAAAATAAAAGTACACAATGTCCCGTAAAGGCAGCCGCTTAAAGCCTTGCGTCCACAAACACGTCAAAACCCGCGCGACAATTTTTTATCAGTACCAAAACGAACATTATCAACACGGTAGCTACACTAGGTTTTTTTGATGTGATCTTGCCGCCTATGCGGGCGCCGAAATCGTTACGCACGGTCTAATATAACCTTCAGTTCGAAACAGGCACATATCGGCCCGCCCCGCAGTGCTTACGGTTGGTGCGGTTAAAACTATAATTGGCGGAAAGGTCGTTGGGGGCCCATTTCGACCCGCCGATATGATTTATGATTTATTTGCCGCAGCTAACGTATACTTTCTTCTTGTTTCGACATATTATGTCGATGTAGAGATGAAGTCGATCTTGCGTGAATTGCCCCGCTTGCTGCGTACAGTTTGAAAGTACATGAAAACTTGTCTAGCGGCCAACGTGTTAACTCTTTCTTATTTTTCAACGATCATACGAGTGAATTTTTATGCGTGCTGTCGTAGATTTTGCCACACAAAATCAATCTTTAAGTATGTTGGTACAGAGTGTAATTTAATTCCGTCGCTTTAGTAAGTGCAGGGAGTAATAACTCAGTCCGCTGAATCATCTTGTACCCAACTTGTGGACATAAGGTACGTACTATTTTTATCCTCGGCTTTGCGTTTGAAGAAGGTAAACTAAGGTAAATCTATTATTTACATGTTATACCCATTTTTTGTTGTAATTACGGATACTACATTCTGGAAATAAAATAAAATGTTGTATTACATAATAATGCCTTGAAGTATTGCTTAAACAGGAAGACCTGGCCATATTTGCGCCATATTTGTTTCAGAGGAGCGCGTGAAAGTTTTTACCAATACCAAAACGAACTCTGTGTCAAAAAATATTTCGTTGAAGAATGAGCTCATTATGTACGTTAATATGGTTTGTTTAGGTATTAGGAGAAATGTTAACGCGCTCGTCTTGACGCCTCCGTGTGCCCAGGGATAATGAATTGGTAAGGCGGTTCGGTTTCGGTTTCGGTTTCGGTTTCGGTTTCGGTTTCGGTTTCGGTTTCGGTTTCGGTTTCGGTTTCGGTTTCGGTTTCGGTTTCGGATTCGGTTTCGGTTTCGGTTAGTATTATATTACGGGTTCACGTGAACGTGACGTGAAAGTGCAGTTAAACCACTTAATAGAGAAGTTGTTTGGCTAATGCAATGCATACCCTTTCCGAATACTTAAAGCCATTTTTCACTTGTGTTGCGTTTTGTTGTTGATTTATTAAAGCAAGTAAGCAGGTACTTAGATTATAATAGAACATGATTTTACTTTAAACATAAATAAGCGTTTATCTAATTGAATACAAGAACAGCAATCAAAGTTTACACACCATCTTTGTTCTTGATTTACATATTTTTGTAAACTTAATTATAATAATGAACAATGTTTTCTTATAATCGTAAATTGCACAGGAATATCCTACTTCTCGGAAGTTAGAGCGTCGGGAGTGTTTTTATTTCAGTTTTTTATTGCTTCAACATAATTTTTACATGTAAACTACAAGCGGGTCGGTACCCATATTGTTCAGACACTGAATTCATTAACGTTTTATACATTTGTACAGCTTGCGTAGCTGTATGGAAAGTTTTACGGAACGGTTTTATTTGAAATCTTATTTTAATGAAAGGATTTTGTTACATCAAAATATCAACTTCTTTGTTCCCAAAACGTTAGTATTTAACAAAGTGGAATGGTGATGGCAATCAGGAATATATCTCAACATTATTGAATCCCCCTCGCATTGAGGGGAGGCCCGTGCCCAGCAGTGGGACGTTAAAAAGGGATGTAGTTAGTTAGTATAATATTGCTCAAATATAGTCAGTTGCATTTTCAGTACCTACAAACAAACATTTGCACGGGAATCAAAAGGCTATAGGGTACTTCCTGTTGACCTAGAATCATAAAATATCGCAAGACGCAAGGTCTTATAGCACAAGTAAAGAAAAAAATCCGAAAACTGTAAATTTAAAAATATTTTATTGCGATTGCAAAGTTATTTCGTAGTTAGTTTGTATGGTGACACCAGTACACCAACGGCAAAGTTAAGTTTGTCTCGCTATCTACTATATCTTTTCGTTAGAGTAATGCTCGGTGCTATCACAGTTTAGGTACGGAAGCCTCGGTGCGCGAGTCCAGCTCGCACTTGGCCGGTTTTTTATTTAATCTTCAAACGAGTCACCAAAATAATATAATAACTACCAAAATTTAATTCTATGCTCATATAGATACAATTGATAATATTCAGACAAGTTAATCATTTGTAAATAATTCCAGAATAGCTTCATTATTTTTACCATTCTCAGACACACCTTCCAATTGTCCTCAAAGTGTTGATTTAATACGTCGTGGTTTGAGAGCTTGGCAAATACCTGACAGTCGAATGAGGTGAGCAATCCTCTTCAGGGTTACGAACTGCGCTTTTTCCGTCACTGGCTATCATAATAAAAGATTTGGAAAACTTTGAACTGTAACAGATCTATAAAAGGAACTACAAACATCGTCATCATTTGCCTTACCTTATCCCATTATTTGGGGTCGGCGCAGTTTGTCCTTTTCTTCCATTCGTCTCGCTTTTCCGTCAAACTACTAACATCGAACTAATAACATCATAATGATCTTAAATCTTTTCTAAGGCGTAAGGCCTCGCGCGTAAATTGTTTTGACATAGAAAAACGAACTGTATTGACACATAGAAAAAGCTCATTCTACAAAAAAATTACACTGGCTTTTACGACAGAAATTTAATCTTTATGCATATTGACACAGAGTTCGTTTGGTATTGGCGAATATTTAGAAACGCGAGTGTGCCGGCTTAATGCCCCGGGAACGCTGAGGCGGGCGAATTAATTTGACTTTTAATGAAAATGTATTCTTTTCTAGTATACCAAAACGTCGTTAAAAATAACAAAACACATTAAAAATTAGTTTTTTCAATAAGTTCACTTTGTTGTGGGCCAAAAATTGATCGCGCCAAAATTGCTGCACTATGGCCCGAGGCCTAATGGTGAGAAGCACTTTGACTCACGTTTCTCAGCATCATCTTCTCTTCGTAGACTTACACATCTCTCTTCGATAGCATATTTTCTTTCAACAATAGAGAGAACTTTTCCTATTACAAATTTGTAGAACTTTCAAAGCTACTTACTGAATTTATTATAGGTACGTCTTCTCAGATATTCTGAGCTTCCAATTACGTTTTCCAAGGTAAAGCCTAAAGATTTTGTCACGCCCGTTACTCCTCAAAACCCTGCCTGACGTATTGACCAAAAAACCATAACGAAATTGTTATTGCTTTAGTCATTACATATCATCAGTTATGTTCTAATTAGTGGAGTGTACCCCTACAGCGGTATTTAGCTAAATTGACATTCCCTGATTGCGAATTTGATACATCGAATTAGGCGAACAATTGCATTATCTGCGTTCACTGCTTCCAATACAATTTATGTTCTGAGCACATTGGGGCGGCAAGATTCATGCGTCAAGGTTTTTTCCATTATCATTATATTTCATTTTCCATTTTGGTAGTAACCAAAATGAACTGAAGTAAGTTTTTGCGATTTTAAAAAAATTAAAAAAAATATGCAGTGGTAGCCGAGTAGTCTAGGATTCATGTGCGAATCTCATTTTCATCCGAGATTATCACTTGCTACGAAACGGTGAAGGAAAACATGGTGAGGAAACCTGCACATCTATAGAAAGGCGTGTGAAGTTCACCAACCCGCACTGGGCCAGCGTGGTGGACTATGGTCCAAAAATCTCCCTCGTATTGAGAGAGAATGTGTCCGGTATAATAGCAATAGGCTCGCCCCCTTTTACATTGGGACCAAAATACATCGGCGATGTGCAGTGCACCTCTGCCTTCGGGGAATACAGGCGTGATGATGTTTGATGATGTATTATAAAAAAATATGATAAGCCCACTGACTTTCTTGTCGCATCATCTCCGTCGAGGTCGTTCATCGATCCGGTAAAAGAGAATTAATGAAAACTTCTTAATTTGTAAGTGCCACTATAGACCTATACGTAATAAATGATTTGACTTTGACTTAACTCTGTATAATATAGGTACATAAAGATTGACTTTCTGTAGTAAAAGCCACGCGACAACGCGTCAAAAGTCGCTAGCGCTGTCAATTACATTTCGTAGAAGAATGACCTTTTCCATAAGCTTTTCCCAACAGAGTTCGTTTTAGTACTGCTTATCCGGTATACGGATACTGAATTACTATCCGGTATCGGGCCGGATGCTGAATTACTATCCGGTATCCGGCCGGATACTGAATTACTATCCGGTATCCGGCCGGATGCTGAATTACTATCCGGTATCGGGCCGGATGCTGAATTACTATCCGGTATCCGGCCGGATACTGAATTACTATCCGGTATCCGGCCGGATACTGAATTACTATCCGGTATCAGGCCGGATACTGAATTACTATCCGGTATCCGGCCGGATACTGAATTACTATCCGGTATCCGGCCGGATACTGAATTACTATCCGGTATCCGGCCGGATTCTGAATAACTATCCGGTATCGGGCCGGATACTGAATTACTATCCGGTATCCGGCCGGATATTGAATTACTATCTGGTTCCAACTGCTATAAAAAAAATTACGCGCGTCTTTTGACGCCCCAGTGTGTCCAGAACTTTAAGCTCGGGGTTTGTCAAACGCTATTTGTTAATGGACTACATGCCGATGGCTATCGGTTTATATAACAATTTGTTTCCAAATTAGCCAAAATGCATTTGCATCCAATTAGGTAGATCATTTAAATTGTTGTTCGTGACTTATTTAAGGCTCTATTTGCACGGTAAAGCCTGACAATCACAGGTTGAACAGGCATGGATTCCCGTGAACAGACAGCTGGTAAATAATAATACATCATCACGCCTGTATTCCCCGAAGGGGTAGGCAGAGGTGCACTGCAGTGCGCCCACACTTCGCCGATGTATTTTGGTCCCAATGTAATAGGGGGCGAGCCTATTGCCATTATACCGGGCACACAGGTTTCCTCACGATGTTTTCCTTCACCGTTTCTTAGCAAGTGATAATCTCAGATGAAAATGAGATTCGCAAATGGAACCGAGAGGTGCGAGCCGGGGATAGAACCTGCGCACTTTGATTGCAAAGCGTGCGTTCGACCACTCGGCTACCACTGCTAGTTAGCTGGTAAACGTTTTGATTCTAAATGCCCTACAACTGCTTATCCCTTTCCGTACATTCCTTTATTTTCGGGTAGCCGACCTTGCTGTGCTAAAAGAGCCAAACGCATAATTGCTTTTCAGTTTGTTTATAGGTGATAAAATCGTGAACTGCTGAGGTGATTACGATTTTTTTACTCATAAATAGCTACAGTCAGATACACTATTCTTTAGAATCCTAGGCAATCCTGTGGAGTAAGCACTCATGTCAAGACAAGACCTTTGTCACGGAGTTGCTCGCTCGCTCTCTGTCAAATTTCATACTAAAGAAAGAGACAACATCAAGATATTCCGTGACATACGTTGTCTTGGCGCATATAATACAACTACTGGATCGACTGCACCTTTCAGGGGCTAGTCAGGGGCAACGACGCATAAATTGGTAAGTAACAGCTTTCAGTTCTATCGGAAGCCGCAGACTGGGAAGTTAAGATGCTTAAAAAGTTAGCTGTCAATTAAAACAATAAACAAAGGTACATTGCAAGTTTTATCGTCTTTTAATTACAAGCTAATACATATACTAGCTAGTATAATATACTAGCGGCCTTTCCCGGCTTCGCACGGGTGGACATTTTTTTAATCATTTTGGTATAAATAAATATAGCCTATGTTACTCAGTTATAATGTAGCTTTCTAAAGGCAAAATATTTTTTGAAATCGTTCCAGTAGTTTTTACGTTACATACAAAAGTACAAATATTTCCTCTTTTTAATATTAGGTGCGCGACCATTTTTTTGTCAATTCTTAAAAGGAACTGTATTAACTGCTAGAAGAAGCATTTTCCAACGAAATGTCATCGAAGACGCAAGCAAATTTTAATTGCGTGCTCGCGTGACCACAGTAATTTAGTCTTTATATATATAAAGACATAGAGCATATTTTCTAAAAAGTCAAGTGAATTCGCTTGCCCTTGTGTGCTCGAGGCGTAGACGTCGCGTTAATATTACGGCAGCGTCACACAATACTTACAACTCCACACAAAGCTAACTCGAAACAACTCAAATACGCCGAGTACAGTTGACATAAAAGCGTAAATCAAACTGTGCCGGCAATGAAGGCAGTACGGTGACCCGAATAACGGCTTTTGTTGGGACAATCATGCAATTTTTATTTTTACATAGGCGGCCGTCGTCTTATGCTTATGTCTGCAGCAGTGGGGTTAGTAGCACGTATGCCAAGACGAGTCCTCTGTCACGGATTCGATTGATAGCTCTCTGTTTTATTTCATACGAGAGAAAAAGACAAAGTTAACTTGTTCCGTGACATAAGTTTAGTCTTGTAGCAACTGCTACAACTACAGGTAATGTGCAATTTCTCTTTAACAACATTCTTTGTTTTTCTCAATTTTTTTCAGATATTCTTCTTCTTTTTTACGATATTATTAATCTCGGTTTTATGATCTTTGTTATTGCTTATTACCACTGATTACTTGTCACTGGGGCGGTATACCTACCTACTAATTATCATATCTTAATAATGTTAAAAATAATAGGATAGGTATTGATACTTATTAGTGTAGTATATATCTAGTATTCGGTGCTTCGTTTGAATTAACAAACAAGATCTTCTTCTTATTCTTAAGAGCTAGGCTCTTGTCGGTGGAGTTTTTTCCATTCATCCCTGTTTTCTGCTTTCGTTTTTACCTCCTGGTATGTTTTGGCATTTATTTTTTCTTTTACTTGGTCAAAGTAACTTCTCCTTGGTCTTCCTCTTCATCTGCTGCCTTCCAACTTTCCCTCTATTATTTTAATCATTAGTGCGTCATGTCTTATTAAATGTCCAATCATTCTCCCCCTTCTATTTTCTATACAGTTTAATATGTTTCTCCGTTCTACTACTCTAACTAATACTTCCTGGTTTGTTATTTTCTCCGTCCAGATTATTTTATTATTATAACAAACAAGATAAATGTTAAAAATACTGTAAGAATAAAATGTAGCCTATATTACTTGGGCCATAATAACGAATTGATTGACACCTTAATCATCAAAATCGGATAAATAGTATAGACGCTACAGAGTAAAATACATTAATACAAACATACACACAAAAACTGCTAAAATCATAACCCATCCATTTGGCATCGCCGTAGTCGGCGAAAAAATATTGCCACTTTCGCTTTAGAAACCTGACTGTCCTGATTTATCCAAAATAATTTGTCACACTATCAAACAAACAAAAGCGCTGAAACCCGCTTTATATAATAATGGGACTGAAAAAATTGCGAATAAACAGGATGACTCGCGCGAAACAAGAGGCGGTCACTAGGTACAGTCGGACCTCTGAGTATTGTGAACGCGAATGTACATGACAATAGTCTTTCAGCTAGTAGGTACAGTACAGTTGGGATCGAAAGTTTTTGAACTGAATCTTTTTAAACCTGTGACATAACGTCAAAAGCTTATATTGATTTGATTTTAAAATTGAATCAAAGATGGATACTGATTGATAAAATTGATTATCAATCGAATGTTAATCGATTTGCTTGTTTTAAAAATCGATCTCTAGACAGTCTGTTTTAGAAGTCCGATATAATACTTTACCGTTTGAAATATAACAATAGAAACTCAACTATTTTAGACTAGGCTGGTTAAGTGAGGATAGTAAAATTATTTCGAGCCCGTTCAAATCCCCAGTGTTCTGATTTATGAACATTGCGGCCTGGAATAAGAGAACTTAAATATAAAGCCCCCCGCACACAGGGGCGTCAATGGTCGCGCGTAAAAATGTTTGCCAATACCGAAACCAGATTTTCGTTTGATAGACATCAATCTCGATAGGGATATTTCGAAACAAAAGAAAAAAAGACGACCAATTTGACGTCTCGTTTTGACATATCTCTAATAGAGATTGATGTCTATGAAACGGAAATGGGGCCCCTGGGGGGCGATTCTCGCAAAATCGACATCATCTTTAATTCGACATTATATCGAACCAAAACGAAAAATACGAGCAATTTGACGTTTTGTATCGACATAATATAGAAATAGAGAGAAATGTCGATTTTGCGAGAATTGCCCCGCTGTACCTATTAAATCAAGGAAATACTCACTTCATGAACAAATTTACATTTTCCATTTTGACGCTTGGGGGCGTGTTTTTTACCATACAAATTAAATCTTTATGTATATTGACACAGAGTTCCTTATGATATTGGCAAAAAATTAACGAGCAAATTTAGACGCCCCAATGTCTGCAGAGCTCAAAGATACCCAAAAAGGGTATCTGCCGAATTATCCCGAGTTTTTACATGTAGCGGCAAATTGAAGTGGTCTCATTAGACGCGGCCCATTTGTTCTGCCTACCCTCTCGCCCTAACCTTGTTGCGCAATACTATTTTATTGTTGACGGATTAACATACTTTATTAATGTCTGTCGGATGTCTAAAGCCCCGAGCAGACTGAGGCATCGTGATGCATAACCAAAATGTTAAATCCGTTAGCGGGAGAGACAACAGAAACGCACCGTGGCTGGTATATGACTGTTTATTGGCACTCGAAGTTGTGCGTGTGTGCTATTCACTCTTACATACATAACATCCCTTCCCCAATAACTAAGACCTAAGTAACTAAATAATAAATAACAAATTATGATATAGGCAACTACCCCCACCCCAAGTATGACAGCGGCAATTAGAAAAAGGCCGGCAACGCACTTGCGATGCCCTTGGTGTTGCAGGTGTCCATGGGCGGCGTTGATCACTTACCATCAGGTGAAACGTCTGCTCGTTTGCCTCCCTATCTCATAAAAAAAAAAACATTAACCAAACTAACTAAAATAACTAATCCCCATGCCATACAACAAGTCCTTAATCATGCCTGGTCATAGTCTTCTACCTCAAGGAAATTATCTAAACAATCATCCTCTTAGGATTGTATTCAAACTGTATTGACTCGAGGACAAAATTCATTATCGAACGAAATTACCGCGTGGCTTTCACCACAGAAATTGAATCTTTATGTGTACTGAAATAGAGTTCATAGTGGTATTCGCAAAATGTTTGCAGCAGGCGTTTTGACGCTCCAGTGTGCCCAGGGGTGTAAGGTCAACGTGTACAAATACCTCCAGTGTTGTTAGCACGCATGCAAAGACAGGACCTCGGTCACGGATTGCCTCGGTCGCTCCTTGTCTTATTTCATACGAGAGAAAGAGATATAATCAACATGTTCTGTGACATAAGTCTAGTCTTGGCGCTCATGCTACAACTACTGTGGTGTTAGCATGCATGTCAAGACAAGACCTCTGTCACGGATTGGCTCGGTCGCTCTCTGTCTTATTTCATACGAGAGAAAGAGATATAATCAACATGTTCTGTGACATAGGTCTAGTCTTGGCGCTCATGCTACAACTACTGTGGTGTTAGCACGCATGTCAAAACAAGACCTCTGTCAACGGATTGGCTCGGTCGCTCTCTGTCTTATTTCATACGAGAGAAAGAGATATAATCAACATGTTCTGTGACGTAGGTCTAGTCTTGTCGCTCATGCTACAACTTCTGATTGACGAAGGCTTGTTGTAGTGGTTTGAGGGTAGATCGCTGGGCTCTCAACACCGGGTTGTGGGTTCGATTACACCAGAGGTAAATTTCAGAATGGCCTTTTGGGAATTTGCTTTGGTCTACGTGTAACTGGGATCGCCACTAGTACATTGTATGGTATCCGTAGTATAAGCGTTGCTTAAGTTGGTATTACATGGTGTTTGTTGTATGGCGATATTTATTTAATTATAGAAATTTAATTTTCAAATTTAATTTTTGTTAGTGTTCTAGGGCAATTTAAATACCTAATAGTTAATTAAAGACTTGTCCACTTAAGTTCAAGCGTTTTAAAAAGTCAACACAAAAAAAAATGTTTACGTCATAACATGAACTTCTTTGGGGGTTCTCACTTATTACTAATTTTGAATACGCCTACGTGATAACTTACAAATTGTATTATTTTTGGTGTTTGGGCAACTATTTCACATGCCGTTAATTCACAGACCAGGTATACTGCGTATGCGTACGTATATAGACCAGGACTGTGCGTTAATTAGACGAAAAACAATTGTTGATGTCAAACAATTTTTTGTTGTACACCCTGTATTTATCACGAAGTTGCTATAATTTTAGAAATAAGATGGAAAATCCCAATTCCACGTATGACTTATAAGGATCAGGTCGTTATGTATGCAGATCCACGTCCGTAAGCCGCTCGCGATCATTACCTGCTGTCTTCAGCCGCTGTAACGGCGTAATTCGTTGCGTAACGGGCAATTTGCTTACGAATATTTAAAACCTATAGGGCTGTGTAGAACAAAAAGACAAATTGATTGAAGAAAATAAAATCTGTGCAAAGGATTAAGGAAACATTTTTAAGATGGTGATTTAAGCAAGCAAGCAGTGGTAGCCGAGTGGTCGAAAGCACGCCTTGCAGTCATCGGGTACAGGTTCAAACCCCGGCTCGCACCTCTGGGTTTATACAATGTGCGAATCTCATTTTCATCCGAGATTACCAATTGCTATGAAACGGTGAACTATAGACAAAAAAATCTCCCTCGTATTAAGGGAGAATGTGCCCGGTATAATGGCAATAGGCTCGCCTCCTATTACATTGGGACCAAAATATATGCGCGGAGTGTGGGCGCACTGCAGTGCACCTCTGCCTACCCCTTCGGGAAATATAGGCGTGATGATGTATTTATTTACTTATTTTTGATTTAATTTTGTATTTTCCATGTTACAGGGCCAGCAGTTAGAAACGAACCCGCTACCATCTGGATTACCGGTACCATCCGTTATTCGTCGTCGTTGAGTCGTCGTCAGTCTTTGTACGTGCCGCCCCTAAGTAACACGGGATAACGATGTAATTAATGTGATTGTCTGGAAGTGTTGATTCAGTCTGACGACAGAACGTAATGTTGGAGAAACGACACACTGATTACTGGGACTCATTAAACATTCTTATGTGTTGTCTAGAGGACGTGTGCTTTTAGACAAATGAGAATTGGAAATTTTGTCAAATTAAATTTAGCACCTACCTACAAATATAGAATCAGAATATTTTTATTCATGTAAACCAATACAGGCACTTATGAATCGTCAATAAATAATAATAATAGTATCTCTAACACCCATTCGAAATGCATTTCATATGGAGAAGAATGGGCAAGAAACTCCGTGGTTGTGTTTTTCTTAATTAACAATTATACAACAAAAAATAATATGTATGCATTGATATTCAGAATTGGATTTGATTTTTTTTATTAATATAAAACAATACGTGCACTTATGAATCGTCACTAATAAAAAAAATAGTAGGTATCTCTACCCATTCGAAATGCATTTCTTAAGGAGGTTCTTCTGCAAGAAACTCCATGGTAGTTTGGCGGTAAAGGGAGGATCCTCCGACCAGACGGGTGTTGTGTCTGGTGGGCTACTGCCCGACGGATGTTGTCGGGTTCTTGTATATATGTGCAATCGCTCGGATCGCTTTAATATCGCGATGCAGGATTTAGTTCGTATGTGGCGAGATAGATGTCGCTACATCACTCCCCTCCGAGACCGGAGGTCGCTAGCAGGTTGAGTCGTCCATACATCTTGTGATGCTTGCCGGGCCAGTGGAATGTTCCAGTGAGTCGGAACCAGATGCCGCATAGTTCACGGTGAGTCGGAACTGTCTGCGGTGATGCCCCAGTGAGTCGGGGTGATGCTGCATATGCTCCAGTGAGTCGGAGTGGTGCAGTGCTGCGTGGTGGCTGGCTGCTGCGTCGACCAGGAGAGAAGTGCGTCTCTGCTTGCTGACCGGTCGAAGTGCAGTGTGCTGTGCCAAGGTCGCTGAGATGGCTGTGGGTGATGACCAGGAATGCGCGTCCGCTGCATGCTGGTGGTCAGGATACCCTAGCCGTGGATGCTGGCTGGCTGTATGACTCGCTGCTCGGAAGCTTGAAGAAGTGATGATGACGTCACGATGAGGTAGCTTTGCGAAGGCTGCGCTGACGTTCATGCTCGGGGTCACCAGTTTGGAGGTAAAGGGAGGATCCTCCGACCAGACGGGTGTTGTGTCTGGTGGGCTACTGCCCGACGGATGTTGTCGGGTTCTTGTATATATGTGCAATCGCTCGGATCGCTTTAATATCGCGATGCAGGATTTAGTTCGTATGTGGCGAGATAGATGTCGCTACAGTAGCATTTTTCCAATAAGGATTTACATTTTTGTGTATGTTTCTTAATTTGTGATTATACAATAAAAAGTTAAAAATTAATGTCAATGTTGTATACATTTATTATTTGAATACACCACCAACAGCTGACCATAATAGTTTATAGATTTTTAATTTCTCATTTTACATTTCTTTTAGCGATAAGACCGCCCAATTGTACATAGCTACCATATTTAGACCCAAAAATGTTGTATCTTTTTCATTGTTTAGTGTAAAATGAATAATACTCTATTTCTATATATTATCACTTTTTTATGTTATAAAGATATAGTCACTGATGTCAAAAATCTTTGATTTAAATAACATCAATAAAAAATAAAAGGATATACATTAGTTATTAAATATCTATAGGGAACGAATTGATGAATGAAACGGACTGAAATTAGCTACGCGTGCGCTACGGGCTACGAGCTATGAATATTAGTACAGGTACAAGCTTAATTCGTTATTTTTGCAAATAAATAAGTAGGTATTATGTATGTAAAATGTTGTCTAAGTAAATATAATCTTTGAAATACATTCGGTTTAAAAGTTACCAAATAAAAACACTTTAGAAACTTTTTTACTACTTGAAACATTAAAAAGTTTAAACAATTCATATAAGTAGGTAGCTAGGTAAGTATACATAGCTATTATAATAAATACTTAATAACAAAATAACATAGACCTTAAAACAACGCAGTAAGATCTTACTTACATAAAAAGTAAAGTATTGTTAGCAATAATATTTTTACGTCTTCAAAACAACAATAAAATACTCCATTGAAGCTTGTTTATAATTTACCAAAGCAGTTAAGAGTCAATTAATACGAGAACGAAAATAAATACCAAAAACGTTGACGCATGGAGCTGTCTCGTTGTCATTCACGGGATACTTCGACCCCATTTTTATTGTGTACTAAAACAATAAAAGTACCCCTCAGTGTAAATATAAATCCTATTCGAAATCCTCAAGTTTCTTATTAAACGTGAGATGGGAGTAAAGTAGGGTTGTCAGAATTTTGTGACAAAGAGTTTAGTCACCAAGTGTTTTTAAATACTCTGTTGTTGGCAAAATCATCGACTAAATACGATGGAGGCCATATCGTTTTAAAAAGTAAAGTGAAGTGAAATGAGTTTAGTCTCTGTGAGGACTGGGATAAAATATAATAATAGAGTGGATTTTATAGAAATTAATCTGCAAACAAATTGAGGCGTAGATAAAGTTCTACAAAAACCATGTGAAATAATCATATCTTTCTAAAAATTTGGAAGTGAATTTATAGAAAATTATGATCAACATATAGTCGCATGAGTGTGACTGTCTTTTGACAAATTTATAGAAGTTAAGATGTATAAATATAATGTACTAGCGGCCCTTCCCGGTTTCGCACGGGTTTATAATATAACCTATGTTACTCAGTGATAATATAGCTTTCTAACGGCAAAATAATTTTTGAAATCATTAGTTTTTAAGTTAATTCGTTACATTCAAAAATACAAATCTTGCCTCTTTACAATATTAGTATAGATAGTATAGAACTGGCAAAATACCCGCTAATGCAGGTGCATTCATTTCTCAACTTATTGCATTAAATTTAATTATTTCATTCGCGTAAAAACAGTCGACCCAAGCAAGCAACCCTGTCGTTAACTGATAGGCTGCATTTTGTTTGCCTGATGCCCGATTCATCACGACCTTCTTTTGGCGCGGCGGCGTTCATATTGCCTTGTTATAATATTTTAATTTTTATTTTAAGTGGCTTAATCCATCACTGAAGTTAGGCGGATATTCATCATCTTGAAATTGATACATGTAGGATACAGTGCCAACCTATACCTAATGCTGCATTGTGCAATGCCTTACCTTAAAAATACCAAAACCTAAGATAAATTATTATAATTACATTGTTTGTTCATAGTTTGAGATAAAAAAAATTAAGTAGTCTTCACTTCCGCCCTACCTGTAACGTAATGTAGTGTCTAGTGTAGTGTAATCCATAAAAAAAAAACGATTGAAATATTGGGGCCAAAATCAGTGAAGTGTGGATGGACTGCTGTGCATCTCTGCCTGTCCTTTCGGGGAATACATGTGTGATAATGATACTAAAATAAGTTTCTTTCCTCAGTTATAATCCGGTACCTTCCATACAAACTAGACCAGACCTGTATAACTTCCCATTGTTATGGAAACTATCGATTGAAACATTGTCTGCCTCAAGCTACGGGTTGAAAACTTTGAACTCCATAAGTAGAGTTTAATTAATAACACAAGGTACCTACTTAATAGTTCATAAAGCTTCTTGTTAGCTTAGAAGGACACATAACCTTATTTACATTTTAAGTTACCAAACCGCAGTGCTATGCTAGTTGGTAAAACGACTACTACTATCTAATAAAGCCCTTTTAACGTCCCACTGCTGGGCACGGGCCTCCTCTCAATGCGAGGGGGATTCGGACCATAGTCCACCACGCTGGCCCAGTACGGGTTGGCAGACTTCACACATCTATCGAAAACTAGTCAAGTTCCCTCAGACGTGCAGGTTTCCACACGATGTTTTCCTTGACCGTTTTATAGCAAGTGATAATTTCGGATGAAAATTAGATTCGCACATAAATCCCAGAGGTGCGAGCCGGGGTTTGAACTTGCACATTTCGTTTGCAAGGCGTGCGTTCGACCACACGGCTAGAGTTGGTAAAACGCTCGCCCTGAATGCAAGTTCAAACCCAGGCCCGCACCTCTGAGATTTTGATGACCGAATGTCATTTTCAGTAATGATTACCACTTGCTGAACGGTGAAGGAAAACATCGTGAGGAAACCTGCACGTCTTTATAAAGTACTGGACCAGCGTGGTGGACTATGGCCCAAATCTCCCTCGTATTGTGAGAGAATGAGCCCGGTATAATGGCAATAGGCTCGCCTCTATTACAGTGGGACCAAAATACTTCGGCGAAGTGTGGCTGCACTGCAGTGCACCCCTGCCTACCCTTTCGGAGAATACAGGCGTGATGATATTATTATTTATACATTACCAAGATACTTAAATGTGAATCAAAAACAATCATATCAAGCCTCGACTGTCCCACTGCAGGGCAAAGGCCTCCCCTCCCTTTTTCCACTTGTTGCGGTCCATAGCCGACCGGGGCCACTCCGGTAAGTGAGTCTAGCTCATCCTGCCATCTCTTTTTGGGCCTGCCGCGTTGCCGTTTCCCGTGGTTGGGGCGCCATTGCGTGATTGATGTTGAATGCCCGTTTTAATTATTACGATAAGGTTAACTTTTTTGGTTTTCTCATGATGTTTGCTTTCACTTTCTAAGCAAGTAGTAATCTTACTATATATAATATTATAAAGCTAAAGAGTTTGTTTGTTTGGTTGAACGCGCTAATCTCAGGAACTGCTGGTCCGAATTGAATAATTATTTTTGTGTTAAATAGTTCATTTATCGAGGAAGGTTATAAGCTATATATCATCACGCTACGACCAATAGGAGCGGAGCAGCAACGAATAATGTGGCAAAAACGGGAAAATTCCCGAACATGAATCGGGTATTATAGACTTATATAATCAGACTTTATAACAGTAGCCGAGTATAAAGGTAGCCGAGTGGTCGAACGCACGCTTTGCAATCAAAGTGCGCAGGTTCTATCCCCGGCTCGCACCTCTGGGTTCCATGTGCGAATCTCATTTTCATCTGAGATTATCACTTGCTAAGAAACGGTGACGGAAAACATCGTGTGGAAACCTGTGTGCCCGGTATAATGGCAATAGGCTCGCCCCCTATTACATTGGGACCAAAATACATCGGCGAAGTGTGGGCGCACCGCAGTGCACCTCTGCCTACCCCTTCGGGGAATACAGGCGTGATGATGTGATGACTTTATAACATCACTCTACGCCAAAGTAACTATTAGCGCGGGTGAAACCGCGGGCACTGCTAATCCTTATTATAAACATGAATTATGTAATTTCCTGTGGAAAAGGCCACATATCAAATAAAAAAATCACTTTGTTTACATACCATTTAATGAATAAATATTACACTGTCTTTCAAACGTATAAACTTGTAAAATTTCGAAATGGCTTTACAAACAGTTGTAAACGTTTGAGGCACCAATTATCAAAGCATCTTAAGTATAACAAGACAACATTTATACCACATTACAGGCGATACAATATTTAGTAGTAGTCACATAAGCGGTTTAGGTGGGGTAGGCAGGTACTATGCGATTCAAATGAGAATAGGATCGACTTTGCGCCATATTGTGACGTGAAAAAACGAATTATGACTTCAAATAATTAAATTCTATTAAAACAATTTACTACTAATTTAACCTTTTTATTTATATTTGATGTATGTACTATTATTATTGATATGCAAATAAGTTTTTTAAAAACCATACTTTTCATGTGACATTTGACAGATAGAGCTCATTGACATTCCTATTCTTATTTGGATCGCATAGTACATATTTATAAATGTTTCAGAAGAGCGAAATAATAGTTTATCCGTTAAACTTACAGTACATACATCCAATTAGGAGCCATATTTTTATTGTCAGCGTCCTTTATTTGTCGAACAACTGTAAAGAAGTTATTCGAATTGACAGTATTCAACATCTTTGGGGTACTGTAAAATGGGCCTTCAGTATAATGATTTGTTAATTTCATTTATTGTCTATTACGTTTATTTAGCAGGGCTCCAAGTCCCTTAACACGTTGTGGAGTTGCCATGACATCATTTTTTGAGGCATGAAAAAAACAACTTTTATCAATAGTAGCCGGAATAATGACTAGTCTAATGGTTTCAAGGTGACAATGTCTGTTTCGTAACATTCTCTTAGAATTAATAACGTAATAATTGATTATTATGTTATTCTACTTTGTTATTATATAAATGCATTTCATGCAATCAACATGAACAAGGGTTAGATATTAGGCACAAGCCAGAATACAAGACTGAAAATAATTACATAAAACAGTTCATGTACTTAACTTATTTATCGTATATCTTATCTGTAACATTAGTATTACAAAAAAAATGTCAATATATTGGTACATAGTTATGTATATGTCGCAGGTTTTGCATAAAATTAGGTTTTTGATAAAAAAAAACCTAGGTTTTTGATGAAAAACCGGAAGGTGACACATTTTAAACTCAAATTCATCATAAACCTGAACTAGTTTGGGTTTATGATAAAAAATCATAACCTAACCATCAAACTTTATCATAAACCCAAACTAGTTCAGGTTTATGATGCAATTGAGTTTAAAATGTGTCATCTTCCGGTTTTTCATCAAACACCTAGGTTTTTGATCAAAAACCTAATTTTATGAAAAACCTGCGACATACCTATATTATCATTGGGGCACAACAATACGTTTATTCGGAAGCACGAAATAACTACTTAGGTACGGATTAGTCGGTCAGCATTCAAAGTGAATAACACAATTTAGAAAATGGAACTTTAACATAATGGGACATTCTTTTTAGAACGACAGCTGGCGTGTACTGTGAGCATTCTTAATCGCACCTTGTGCCATCGAGTTATGGTTGATTTTTCTTAGTTGTGCATTTGGAACAATCTGTTCGTCCCGATATTTGTGATGCTGAATGTACAAGTGATTATATACACTTTATTAACAAAGCAATAAAGTTCAGTTTGCAGCAACATGTTTATTGTTATACAATTTTCAATATAATAATTTGGCATATTAAATATAATATTTATAGTCATAGTATGCATCAAGGCACAATTTTAAATAGTAATACAACAGAATTGGCCTTAGCTTGTATTTCTACTTTAAAAAAGTCTAAATAAATGTACTTATAGCAATCTGTATACAAAATTGAGTTCTACACTCAATGAAATAAGATACATTTTTGTATAAAATAATATCTAGCATCTACTTTTGAGATTTTTTTTCGATATCAGATCAAACGGGACGGTTTATTTAACCATATAATATATACAAAACACCTATTAAATGTGAATGGACCATTACAAAAGACAATTTCAGTAAATAATCATGGTCGATATTTTGACTGGGCACTGAAAAATCACCTGTAAATTTTACAATTTCCTTCATAAATCCTCGTTACAGTAATTATTTATTACATCTTCAACATTTTGTGCCTAATCACGGCGTTTCTTGTTCAAATTTGTAAACGTTTGTGCAAAATATATGAAACATCCAAATTTATTTCTTCAGAATTATAACCTACTACAGGCTGTATCAGAAGTCCGAAATAAAAATTAGGTACATATACGGTAGCTCATATGTGGATGCTTAGTGAAGACAGATTATACCTTACTATCATAGTTTCTGAGTTATAGACCCTTTGAATATTTGTCACAGGTATCGTGTTCTGGCCTTTGGGTACATCCATAACTCTATTCAGCAGGAGTACACTTATGAGGGGCGACTACCAATATTGACAAAACAGAACATGAAAATGTTACATAGGATTCGACATATTAAGAGTTATAAAAATTGATGCCGAGAAAAAAAATTGAAAAAAATGGTCGAATTTCAATCAAATTATTATACCATTCAGTTACATATATCCGATACTGATGCAAACGTCAAAGTATTATTTCGGACTTCTGAAACACCCTGTATACTTATGTAATACAAATAGGTACTTGATTATTTCATAAACCGGGCTCTTTTTCATATACTATCGCGTTTCTTAAACACTATGACGAAACATATTTGATAATTGAATCAAAAACACTTCAATAATGAAAAACGGCAAATACTATGTATCAGATCGTGATGGCGTAAAGCTTAATAATAAGAATATAATCTTACGGCACTTAGTACAAACCGAGAAGGCCGAGCAAACACTTCTTGTAGTGGCCGGAACAGTCTCCCTGAAAACAAAATAAAAAAATGTATAAAATAATAATACATCATCATCATAACGCGTGTATTTTCCGAAGGTATAGGCAGAGATGCCCTGCGGTGCATCCACACTTCGCTGATATTTTTGATCCTAATAAATAAAATATTCTCCTTCAATACGAGGGAGATTTTTGGGCTATGGACCACCACGCGGGGTCAGTGCGGGTTGGTGAACTTCACACGCCTTTCTACAGACGTGCAGGTTTGCTTACGATGTTATCCTTTACCGTTCAGCAACTGGTAATTATTATCGAAAATAATAATCACACATGAAATTTAAAAAATCCCGAGGGCAAGCCCAAGGTTTGAACATGCACCTCCTGCGTTCAAAGCGGCTATGCGAGCTAAGCTTGTACCACACAATGGACTGACACCCAGACCAGTTCAAATTCAGAAAAGATTATTTTTGAAATATTCATTATGACGGGAATCGAACCCTCATGCAGCCTTTACAGTCAGCCGAGCGGCCTGTGCTCAAACGACCAAACCGAGCCGTCGTCAAACATGATGATGATCTTATTACCTCGATCCAGGACTGCAGCGACTCGCCGTACTTGCTCTGGAACAGGTCGGAGATGTCCCCGAGGTCGACCTCGCAGCGCGTCACCATCACGCGGATCAGCTGGCGGTCATTGGTCCCGAGACCCTTCATGGACTTGTGGAGCCGCTCAGCGAAGAACAGCGGCTTGTTGCGGACTATTTTCACTGAAAATATTACATGTCAGTAAGAAATTTGCAAGTAAATATACTCTATATCAATATAAATAAAGATTAAATATCTCTGGCAAAAGCCGAGCTACCAAAATCGAAGATTTGAAAATTGCTTCTTCTATGTACTAACTAATTTCGTTTTGGTCAATGATATTCTATATAGAATATCATTGGTTTTGGTATATTCGCAAAGTACATATTTATGTCGCACCTTTTGACGCGTTTATTTTCAGAGGGCTTATTGATCCCTTTAATGCCATAGACAAATCGAGTGAAATATACGTCAGTCACGAACACGTCCATATTAAAAATGGACTAGGAGTCATCCGCCATTTCTATCAATCCTAATTTTTTATTATAAAAAATGTAATGTGTATATTTATTGATTTTTTTCACGCTATTAATTACTTAACATGGCTAAAAATACTCGATAGTCGTAGGTGAAGACATTTCTCATCTTATTTTACAAACTTGAATAATTTTATTAATGTCGTAAAATATAGAATTGTACATCTGAAAAGCATCACACGTCGCGCGTCAGAACTTTATGCTATGATAGTAGGGTGAGGCAGGGGTTTAAGTGGTCTTACTAACATGTAAAAGTCCCTGCTGACTAACGGCTCTGTCCACCAACCCACCCGCATTGGACCAGCGTTGTGGACTATGCTCCAAACCCCCCTCAAACATGACCGAGAGGCTTTTGTCCATCAGTGGGACATCCAATAGCCTATTAAAATAAAAGTGTGAGGCATACCTATAGCCCGCAGTGCCTTCTCGAGATCACCGGAGAATTCAGACTTGATCGCGTCCTCGATGTCATGGCCGGTCAGGAACTGGTACTCCTGGAATATGGCCTTTAGCTGCGGGAACGAGCGGGAACACAGCACAGAATTGAACACCGACTCATCTGTGCCGAGACGCAGCTCACCTGGAGACAATAAATACATAATGTAATAAAAACCACAGATCAGATAGAAAACTAGTTTTTGTACAGTGGGGATACAAAATACATTCCTTTGTCCGGTCGTAGACTCTTATTACCTTTTGAAACTAAATCACTAAGCCGAGAACTGCATAGAAAATTATGCATATCTGATATGCAAACAACGACCAATATAGTATACACCTTTGACCTTTAATCAACTTTTATATCAACTACTACTACTACTACTACAGCCCTTTTAATGTCCCACTGCTGGGCATGGGCCTCCCCTCAATGTGAGGAGGATTTCAGGCCATAGCCCATCACGCTGGCCCAGTGCGGGTTGGCAGACTTCACACATCTATCGAGAACTAGACAAGTTCCCTCAGACGTGCAGGTTTCCTCACGATGTTTTCCTTCACCGTTTCTTAGCAAGTGGTAATCTCGGATGACAATGAGATTCGCACATAAATCCCAGAGGTGCGAGCCGGGGTTCGAACCTGCGCACTTTGATTGCAAAGCGTGCGTTCGACCACTCGGCTACCACTGCTCCTTTAAATCAACATCAAACCATTTTACTGGCCTAGTCATTTCGAATTAATTATGTTCTATTTAATTGTCAGTGTGAGTCAGTGTCAAATATTTTCTCTCACTTGCGTCAATGCTATAATTATGTTTCGTTTAAAATGACTGATAATTGCACAGGTGCAAGCAAAAGTCGATTTTAAGGTGACGAACTTGTTTTTACCGCGACTGTACACCAATAGCTACACGGATTTTTTTTTTTTTGAAGGACTTACACTGTTGGCCGTGAGGTGGCCTTTACAGCTTTACCGGAGGAGTGGCGAGCGCAGAGTGCACTCCAACCAAGGCCTTAAGGGCGGAAAGGGGTGGCAACTAGCTCAAGGGCGCCACAGAGGGAACGACCTCGGCTTGGGCAGTTACCGTGAGGGGAGAGGTAGTGACTGCGCTCCTAGGTGCAAAGATGCACCTATGCTACACGGATATTACATCCAACTAATCCTTCCTACCAATATTATAAATGTGAATGTTTGTGAGGATGAATGGATGGATATTTGTTACTCTTTCACGCAAAAACTACTGAACGGATTTTGATGAAACTTTTCAATTTTATTGTCTATACATCAGAATAATATCAAGGGGTGAAAGGCTATTTGACTCAAACTACACTTTTGGGCGCTGTCAGCTATCACACCTTGGTACATAGGCTTTAATTTATATAGATATTGGATAATCAGAGTCTGCGCGATCGAAGTCGCGGGTGTGTTTCTACATTCCACACAAAAGTCGCAGGCGCAGCTAGAGTTTACTATGTAGCGCTAACACCACGAGATGATATCCGAATTCTTTGATTTCAACATACTAAGATGACGTAGAATGCGTCAGACCTACGTAACACATAATACGCCAAACTAAACAAATAAACATTAGGTGAGTAATACAATATTTCGTTCTCAGTGACTCGGAGATGTGAGTCATAATACGCACGCGTGACGTCGATGAAACAATAAACAGAGTCTTCCGTATTAGTCATAGCATCAAATCTTTAAAAGTATAGAGACCTAACTCAAATATAATGTTTTTGAAAAATGGTAGTTAGAACGAGCCTTTTAAGATTTATATTCGAAAACCTAAGATTTCAAAATGAGTCTCTATACTTTTAAAGATGCGAAATGTTGCCAAAATAAATAAATATACTATCGGCGCTGTGTGCTACTAGAATGAATGGCCGCAACCAATCTCGTCGTATGAGGACAACAGTTCTCTAACAGCAAAGTTAAATTGGTCCCCTAATCCAGTTTATCTGGAACCAAAGTCCTCTGATACTATGTTGCGAAGTGCTATGACTTCGTGACTAATATTATAAATGTGAAAGTTTGTGAGAGTGGATGGATGAATATATGTGTGTTACTCTTTCACGGAAAAATTAGATGATACTTTACAGTATTTTGATGAACTTTGCAGTAATCTTCTTTGCACATCAGAATAACTGTATGCTATAATTTATAACTATATTGAATCATCGAAGTGTGCGCGGGCGATGTCGCGGGTAGAAACTAGTATTTTATTAATGGTAGCTTAAATATTAGCAGTGTCTACATTAGACACTGTTATCTTGAAGCATAGTCATATTCTTGTGTCCATAGTCTTCTTATTTATTGTAGTATTATTTTTACACAATTTCACTACGCGAACTGGCATTTTACTTTGGATTATGCACGAAATTCAATAAACATTCGGTACGTACACCTCGCAGCTTGCAGTGTGACTGAGTCGGGTGCGCCGATTTCGGCGTAGTATTTGTTGCCGCATTTGACAAAAACGCCGGCGGTATCTAGTCGAGCGAAGCGAAGACCAATAATTTATCTATGGTGTTAGGGGACATGGGGCCCTGATCGTTAGAGAAATGTTCGGCAGTTGTTTGTACCGGTATTGCAAGTGTGTTGTAATGTGCGTTCATAAGAACAAGATTTGATCAACCTTGAATCGATTACAAAAGGAATGCAAATAGGCGCTTAAACTTTATTATATCCATTAGCGCTGGTTAAACCTAGCGTGAGATTTTTTAGATATAAAAGTACATCCTATTGTATCGACAACACATACTCATCGTATCATCGCGAACTAAGCAAAGCTTGTACTTGTTGGTACCATTCAATGGACTGGGGCCGATCCCAGTCACACCCAGACCGGGACAAATTTCGAAAAGACCATTTCCTAAGTGTCAAGATTTTTTTAAATTTCAATTGTAGACGCCGTGGTAGCCTCGCGGGCAAGAACGCCCGCCTTGAACGTAAGGGGTGCAAGTTCAAATCTCAGGCCCGCACCTCTGAGATAATTTTCAGGTGCGAATGTAATTTTCAACAATGATTACCACCTGCTAAACGGTGAAGGAAAACATCGTGAGGAAACCTGCACGTCTATAGAAAGGCGTGTGAAGTTCACCAACCCGCACTGGGCCAGCGTGGACTATGGCCCAAATCTCCTTCGTATTGAGGGGGAATGTGCCCGGTATAATGGCAATAGGCTCGCCCCCAGTTACATTGGGACCAAAATACATCGGCGAAGTGTGCCTACCCCTTCGGGGAATACAGGCGTGATGATGTATTTTTGTAGACGCCTTATAACGCTCTGCAAATCTACACTTTACATACCTAATCATAAGCTTTGATATTCAATCAAGCATTTAATAATGTGTAAACCACTATGTTAACATTATTACTTACCAGCTAAGTAATAGATGTTGTTCGGTTGATACAACAAGCAATAGTTTTTGTTAAATTTAACTGTAAACTCTTTACTTAAGATTTAATTTTGAATAACACACAAGTTGAAGACAACAATCATTAGCTTCGATAACGTATAACTGTCAATAATATAAACCTTAATAAGGAGAGATAGAGCTTAATTTCGCTTACCGGCTTGCAGCAAACTTCTGGCGTCTTCGCGCGCCTTCTCTTGATCGACATGGAACTCCTCAGATCTGTTGCCCTATAAATAAAATATTTATCTATAGAAATAGTACTATTGAAATGTCTGTTTGTGAAGTGAAATGTGAAAATAAAAACTTTTTACCAAATGCATATGACAGTATATACGCTAGAGTTGAAACCGATAGTGGTTTGGCCGGATACCGGATATTCGGCAAGCTAGAAGACCGGAGCGCCGGATATCCGGCTACCGGATAGCCGGATATCCGGCCCTTTATCGCGTTACATGACGCTTCTTAAAGGCATCTCGAATCGATCTCGAATTCTTTGAATTTCACTATCCGGCATCCGGCCGGATACTGAATTGCTATCCGGTATCCGGCCGGATAGTGAAAACAAGGCCGGCTAGGCCGGATACCGGATAGTTACCGGATAACCGTTTCATCTCTAAATTATACGCTACTAATAACAAACACGTAATCTTAATTTTTGTTCCGCCTTTCCGTCTTCTGTTTGTTCCGGGTAATCCCAAACGGCTGGACTGATTTTGACGGGACTTTCACTGGCAGATAGCTGATATTATAAGGAGTAATTTAGGATTCCAAAATTCCGCGCATACGAAGTCGCAGGCTCAGTAGGCTTAGCATGACCGCGAAGTCATAAGCTTTATCTCTTTCAACTGTCAGATGTGACGAGAGAGAAATGACGTCACACCGAGACATGTCCAGTAAAAAAAAGCTCGAAGTGACATCATTTTCTCGATAAATCCGATTATTAAATGAAAATTTCAACTCTCTAACTATCACGGTTCATGAGATACAGCCTGGTGGCAGACGGACGGACGGACGGACGGGCGGACGGACAGCGAAGTCTCAGTAATACGGTTTCCGTTTTACCCTTTGGGCACGGGACCCTAAAAAGATAAATCTTATGTTTACACGGTCATGCTAAGCGTACAGCTAGTATACATAAATAATAGCATATAGCTGACAAGAAAAAAATATATGAAAATGAATGTAATATATAATGTAAATTAAGTACTTATGCACTTACCATACTCAGTGACGTCATCAGCCTCTTGAAGTTGCCAGACGTATCCCCGCGCAAATCATCCTCGAGCAAGTTGCCATACACTGAAAATGGGAAAAATTATAATTTAAAATGAAAGTAAAGTGAACCTTATATACTATGCAATACGATTAAAAATCCTATGACAAAAAAATTGGCGGCTCGAGGCGTTGCAAAACGAGATGGTGAGACTATGCTTCTTTGCCATCGATTCTTAAGTATTGTTTTAACATTACTTTTAGGTTTAGTCACAAAACATCAATATCGTTAGACCAAACTAAACTAAGAAACATTCCCAAACTAAGCAAAGCTTGTACTATAGGTACTATACAATGGCGAAGAGGCCATTTTTGAAATTTCCCACTGACGAGAATCGGATCCGCCACCGCCTGGTGCAGAGCCGAGCGGCCTACGCTCAGACCAATAAACGAAGCCATCGTCATCGCAATAAGTACCTACTTATTATTATTACAAGCTTTATATTAACTTGCAATGTATGTCCGGGTGGAATCTTGCAACTGAATTTTAAATCAGTTATCTCTAACCGATTGAGCTGAAATTTGGTATACACGCTTATTTTGGATGACGATGAATTCATAGCTATGTAGCGACATTCTAATTCCAATATGGCGGATCATCCAAGATGGCGGAATAGTTATTTTTCTGCACTACCACAGTATGGGTATCAAATGGGAGGGCTTGCTGAGGAGAACACGAAAACTAAGGACAATTAAATAAAAGCTTGTTTTTAAAAAGTTTTTTTTACATTTTTTTTTTATAAATATGGTTCCATTTGAGACACTCTTGCTTTTAGAAGTCGGTAATACCTACAGTTATCAGACGTTCGTCCCTGTGCGTCAGAGTAAAGTTGACATTTTCATTGTTATCGAATTAGTCACTTCGCCGCTACTCAGCCGGACGGCACCTACCCTAATGATACCGTTTCGTAAAAACCGGCCAAGTCCGAGTCGGACTCCCACACGAAGGGTTCCGTACCATTATCTATAAAAACGCCAAAAAAATCATGTCTGGGAGCCCATTCTGTGAATATTGCAAGCGTCTATGTTGCCGTTACCAATATCGAGAAAAAAACGAGCAAAAACATCACGCTTGTTGTATGGGAGCCTCCTTAAATTTTTATTTTATTCTGTTTTTAGTATTTGATGTTATAGCGGCAACAGAAATACATCATCTGTGAAAATTTCAACTGTCTAACTATCACGGTTCATGAGATACAACATGGTGACAGACGGACAGCGGAGTCTTAGTAATAGGGTCCCGTTTTACTCTTTGGGTACGGAACCCTAATAAAAGCATAGAAAACATAATCATTATTGCTACATGCCGCTGATGACAATCAGTTCCGCTGAGCGATTACATAAGTTGTATTGCTGACATTTTTCAATAGAAACCAGAAAAAATATGTCAGTTTTTTCAGTACATTTCTACGGAAGGCGATTGAAATAGGTTTGCAACAAATTACGTAGACCCCTACGGGTTTTGGCAATGATTAATCGCTCTCGCGACCCACAAAAGGCTCGAGTTCTCGTTTGACGTCACTATGACTTAACCGTTCTATTTTGGCATTGGTCCAAATAATAGGTTTTATTTTTTGATATAGATAACTATAATCTTCAAACTCACTATAATATTTTGTCTGTGGCATTTAGCTGACTCCAAACACGATACACGTAATACAAAACGAACTGTATTTACACAAAGACAAGGCACATATTTCAAAGATGATCAATGACGCCAGGGAATTTTGTAACGTGGTCGCGCGGCCTTTAACCATAGAAATTTAATCTCTAAGTATATCGACACACAGTTTTTTTAAATCTATTGAATTCGCTCGCCCAGTGGGTTTCGGACGTAATAGGTTAATACCAATGTTTCGCCAATACTAAAAGGAGCTCTATTAACTCATAGAAAAGATACATTATTCAATGAAACGTCATCGATGCCGCAAGGAAATTAGGTTGCGTGGTCCCGAACCTCCTCCGTTTTTAGAGTTCCGCACCCAAAGGGTAAAACGGGAACCCTATTACTGAGACTTCGCTGTCCGTCCGTCCGTCTGTCACCAGGCTGTATATCATGAACCGTGATAGTTAGAGAGTTGAAATTTTCACAGAAGATGTATTTCTGTTGCCGCTATGACAACAAATACTAAAAAACAGAATCAAATAAATATTTAAGGTTGCAACCATACAACAAACGTGATTGTTTTGCCGTTTAGATAATGGTAAGGAACCCATCGTGCGCGAGTCCGACTCGCACTTGGCCGGTTTTTTAGACCCGTGCGCTATCACCACAGTAGGAAACGAATCATTACCAACAAGATCACACCGGCCAAGGACGTTTACACATTCCAAGAAATAATACGATTTCATACCAATCGTGTATTGTTGGCGATAAAATTGCTTGTATCCTACACTTTGTGTGCCTTATTAACTGATGCATGACTACCACTTAATAATTGTGGAGAATAAATAGTTAAATATAAATATGTATCGGGGGCGCGCTTATTGCCATTATACCGGGCATTCCCCCTCAATACGAGGGGATATGGGCCATAGTCCAACACGCTGACCCAGTGCGGGTTGGTGAACTTGACACGCCTTCTATAGAGGTGCAGGTTTCCTCGCGATGTTTTCCTTTACCGTTCAGCAAGTGGTGATCATTATTGAAAACGACGTTCGCACATGAAAATCTTCTCAGATGTACGCACTGAACTTGCACCCCTTACGTTTAAGGCGGGCGTTCTACCGACGAGGCTACCATTGTTAATCTAAGGAGGATATATATCTAAGTAGATCAATCATGAATTCCAACATAGACCAGACTTAGTATAGACTCACAGACGATTCGATACAGATTAAAATCCAGAAAAACAAAAACCGACTTCAAAAACCAATCTACGTCAGACTAGACAAATACACACATGAATTGGCACCGACTTCAAATGTAATTAATTATAAGGTTATTTCTAGCTTTTTAGTGCACTTAGGTTTTTGAAATCGGTTTTAGTTTTTTATTAAAAAATATTTGTTTTATGCTTTTTAAATAATCGTTGAAAATATGCAGTTATTATCACCTCATAACAACCCTAAAAAAGTACCCCTTTCCACTCCTTTGAGGGTAAGTTTCGATGTTTGTTAACAATCCGCATTAAACAAAAACTAATAATCAACCTAAATGAACCTCCTCCTTTTTGTAAGACGGTTAAAAACAATGGGATACTTACTGGCAGTATAGGCTTGTTTGATGACGTTGATTTCGTGATTAGACATGGTGCACATAACCTCAATGAGCACGTCTTCATCAGTCCCAATGCCGGCGATGGCGTCATGCAGCTCCTTTGCGTAGAACTGCGGTAAGGGTGTCATCAAAGCCACTACAAGATCTTCGAACTTGCCACTCGTCTCGCTCTTCAAGTCCGATATGAGGTCCTAATACAACAATCAAGAAATGAATGGTTTATATTGAAATTTCTGTAGTTGTAGCATAAGCGCCAAGACTAGACTTATGTCACAGAATATGTGGATTATATCTCTTTCTCTCGTATGAAATAAGACAGATCGACCGAGCCAATGCGTGACAGAGGTCTTGTCTTGACATGCGTGGATTACGTGTGGTCATCGAATTAATAAACGTTTAAGTTGCATTTTAAATTATTATATTATAGTAAAATTCTAAATCTAAGCCATTTGAAAATCGGCCATAAAATCATCACATTTTTACGTATTTCTTAAACTTGTAACTAAACTACACTAAATTTAGTGAATTTTCGCCATTTTCATTGTCGTTACGTATAATGAGTAGCAATATTTTCATTTCTGTCAAATTTAGTTAAGACATAAAAGTATTTTTCACTGTTAAATAGGGTTACGGGTATGCCCCTGCGCCTTGTATGATAACTATTGTATATACACTCCCTCCATGGATATATATATCTAGCTGTAAAATGTAAGGACTACCTACAGGCTACATACATCCGTTGCAAGACTCGAATAGAGGACGATTGTCCGATAATGAAGCAACCTTGAATAGCCACTGCGTTGTTGACGGAGATAAACTATTCAGGAGTTATTTATTATTATTGAAATGATAATGATTTGCGATGTCAATATTTTGACAAGCGTATTATCTTCATTGCGTTATCTGCTAAAATTAAATGAATAAGTACTATATATTTTAAGGGCTCTGATCAGTTTCCATCAGTACATCTTGTCCCGCTGCTATTTTCTGTAAACTTGAAAATTTGTGAATACCTCCGTAGGCTTATACACCTTTAGAGATTTTTTAATTTTTTACATACTCTCGCAATTAAAATTAATAGTAGGAAAAATAGAGTCACATCAAAAAGTCACGAATGGAACTATAAATATTGTTTTGGGTATAGCAGCAAACTAACTAACGATATAAAATATTTGGATATGTGCCAGTACCTATTCGAAATTTGCAGCATTGTTTTGCGACATTCTGGATTTTATATAGATAGAGTCATTACATTAAAATGTATGACGAAAGTAGAATAACTCTTTCAGAAAACGTTACGTGTTTAGCCAGTACAAAATTTTGAAAGCTTAGTTCCGTCCACTAAATTGTTGAGTTGGAAGTCTTAATTTTCATAAAATCATTGTACCCTAAGACCACAACGCGATACTTGTGAAGGATACATAACTCAGAAACTATGATAGTTATGTATAGTCTACCTAATACATTATTTCGAACTTCTGATACACCTGTAGATAATATTAAAGATAACAACAGCATTGCGTGTCAACGACTTTCAATAGACTGGACATGGCGCACCCTTTGTCAATTTAATAAATTGAAATTAATAGAATACTTTTTAGCTTTAATTAACTCGGAAAATAATATAACCTTAGGGGGCAGTTACTATACCAAGAGTCTTTATAACATAACATTTATAATGTCTGAAAAGTGAAATAACGTGGCACAGCTACACAGGAATGTTAACATTAGTTGAGGGCTTTGTTGAAGCAGATATGACTGACAGAACAGGGCAAAATCCTCGATACAAAGGACGGAAGATTCTTATCACGACCGAAGTGCTGGCAATGTAAACAGAGGCCTCATTGTAAACTATATGAGGCGTTAATTAATAAACAATAGCGTACATTATGTTTGATGATAGATAGAGCATATTGGATATTTAAAAAAAAAAAAAACTAAGTTCCACGCACTGAGTTCCTTCCCGGATCTTCTCAGTCGAGGTAGCGCTTAGATCCAGTATTAGCATGTAAGGAAAAAAAATACTTGACAATTTGTACGTGCCTGCATAAGCATATCAATCTATACGTTTAAAACACAATTAATGTGTCTACCTATGTCCGTTATAGACTTTGAAACCATCCAAACAATGTGCCCCAAACTGGTTTCATTAAAACTAGTTTAAGACCACTAAAACAATGCATTAGGCACATTCTGCCTATTAGTACGAAATAAATTAATTAACTTTGGAAAATCTTACCTTTCCATATAAAGTCTTGAACTCAAAAGCGATCCTCAGGCGTTGTTCGTTGGTGCGTCTGGTGATGACATGGATAATGGACTTTTCGTCCGTGCCGAAGCCCTTCATGGCCTTCCGGAGGATGGCGGCATCCTCGCGAGGGTCGAAGGGATTCACCGGCACCACAGTGGGTTTCGACTGAAAGAGAACTCTAGGTGAATTGGTTGACTTAAGACTTACTAAAGACAACTTACACATCCTAATCGATGAAGTACAAGCTCCACAGGTGAGTTTCAATATCATAGCATTTGTTTCTGGACAAGGCTATCGGTATCAAACATTGCCTGTCACTACTGTTAAATCTCTGTAAACTTAACAAGACCGCGTAGACATAAGTTTTATCTCTTTCAACTGTCACATTTGTCGAGAAAATTACGTGACACCGAGCGATGTCCAGTACAAAAAGCTCGATGTGACGTCATTTTCTCGACACATCTAACAGTTGAAAGGGATAAAACGTATCTCTACACAGTCATGCTAAGCCTACTGGGCGTCAAATGTTTGGCAATACCAAAACGAACTGTATATGAATATACATAAGGATTGTTTTCTATGGTGAAAGCCACACTATTACGCGTCAATATTAGCTCGCGCTATCAATGAGCTTATTCTATGAGACAATAGAGTTCATTTTAGTATTTGCAAACATTTTACAGCGCGTAAACACATCTGCCCGGAACTTTATGCTGCCAACTAGACGCTACAACAGTAAACAAGCAAAATTTTCTCGGAATCCGCACGAATTTAATCGAAAATAGGAAGGTCAGGTATTAGGAGTTGGAAGAAAATAAAATATATATCGCACCTTTAGAATTCTAGCGACCTCAGTAAAAAAAATATTTTTTTGGTTAATAAGTTTATCCTTTTTAGGGTTCCGGGTACCCAAAGGGTAAAACGGGATCCCTGTTACTAAGACTTCGCTGTCCGTCCGTCCGTCTGTCACCAGGCTGTATCCCACAAACCGTAATAATTAGACAGTTGAAATTTTCACCGATTATGTGTTTCTATTGCCGCTCTAACAACAAATACTAAAAATCAGAATAAAATCAATATTTAAGAGGCACCCATACAACAAACGTGATTTTTTTGCCGTTTTTATAGATAATGGTACGGAACCCTTGGTGTGCGATTCTGACTCGCACTTGGCCGGGTTTTCTAAGCTACTTTAGGTCTTTCTATGATTATGAGTCGATGAAAATAGTCGTTCTTGGTCTATTTATGATTTTAAGTTGAAATCCTAATATTTCAAAAATTCTAAAGGCGCGATATAGTGCAGTCAAATATAGCATACTCAAAATGTTAGTACAACAGTCTAAAACTACGTTAAGTATCATTCCTTACATATTTTATCGTATGCTTATAACTACCGCATACCGTCGAATCCAAACAAGCCAAAAGTGAGTAGTTAAATGCGAGCATGGGCAATTTAAAGGTTAAACCTTGTTAAGATGGTTTGTGCGTGTTGCAAGGATTGCCTTTCAAGTGCATGCGACAATGGAGCTAAATGCGAACACAGCGTGGGCACAAAGGAAGAAAAAAAATACCGTGTAACGAAACGATTTCAATCCCCTGCGTAGCCCAATAGAGGCTCGGTACGCACTCCGCATAGTTGAATTCGATGTTGCAGAGGACATATCAATTTATCGATAATCGGAACGCAATAATAACGATTAACACAGTCACATCACTATGGAAAATCACGACACGAGGTATGAATAGGAGGGTACTACATAAAAATGTTGTATTATTTCATGAATACAGCCATTTTGGTGAGGTCCAATGCCAAGACTGACTCGTTGCTTGGTCTGATAAATGTACTGAGCGGCGAGCAGGGCATAACAATGTAATTGCAGTTAACTGTTCCTTGAATAGACGCTGTAGGTATGCCAGCCTTTATACACTGAACATCGTACGGCGCAAAGTGGAACGAATCTTTTTGTTATGCAAATTTTAAAGTTGCAATAAGTAGATGTAGGATTACCTAGAAATTCTCGTACCTTATTAGGTACAAGAAATTATATTTCTGAATCAAAATCAGTAGCAGTTTTTTTTTTATTCATGTAAACAGTGGTAGCCGAGTGGTCGAACGCACGCCTTGCAAATCAAAGTGTGCAGGTTCAAACCCCGGCTCGCACCTCTGGGTTTCATGTGCGAATCTCATTTACATCCGAGATTACCACTTGCTATGAAACGGTGAAGGAAAACATCGTGAGGAAACCTGCACGTTTGAGGGAACTTGACTAGTTCTCGATGTGTGAAGTCTGCCAACCCGCACTGGGCCAGCGTGGTGGACAATGGCCTGAATCCCCCTCGCATTGAGGGGAGGCCCGTGCCCAGCAGTGGGACGTTAAAAAGGGCTGTAGTTAGTTAAAGTATACCAATACAGCCACTTATGAATCGTCAATAAATAATAATGATAGTGTCTCTACCATTTTCGGAATGCATTTCCTATGGAGAAGAATGGGCAAGAAACTCCTTGGTTGCTTTTTTCCAATAAGGATTTAGATTATTGTGCGTGTTTTTCTTAATTAACGATTATACAATACTAGCGGCCCCCGTCCCAGGTTCGCACGGGTGGACATTTTTTTTTAGCATTTTGGTATATAAATAAATATAGCCTATGTTACTCAATGATAGTGTAGCTTTCTAAAGGTAAAATATTTTTTGAAATCGGTCTATTAGTTTTTAAATTTATTCGTTACATACAAAAATACAAATCTTTCCTCTTTATAACCTGTCTTTATAATAATATTTTTCAAGTAACAACACGCGGCGCGTACGGAGTCGCGGGCTCAGGTAGTGTTATATAAGAAAAAAAAAATAGACTTCGTTTTAAAGAACTCTATTCTCTGTCTGGTGAAATGAACAAGGAAAACCAGTTTCACATGTGCAACCAGTGCAACCAGTGTATTGGTTTTTCCCATCAAGTACATACAAACTTCCTTCCACTTATAAATGCTATGTTAATATTGAACAAAGCAAGAGGAAAAAACATTATTTACCTGGCGCTGAGTAGCTACAACAATTAGGATAAATTAAATAGTAAATAATCTGAGCTCCCAATTAAAAACTAATCCGAATTTTATATGATTTCATATAATAGGTAGCTATTAATTACCCGTTAAACTATTCATAATCAGCATGTTAGTGACAGAATAGGTCATTTATTACAATAAAAAGTTTAAACTAAAAAACACATATGGGTTGAATTGAGAACCTCCACCTTTATTGAAGTTAAAGAAGACTAGTCATTTAGTTTTAATCCACAGGGTTAAAGTTTCAGGCACAGCTAGATAATGATAAAATATTAAAGTCAGTGCTAACATAAACCAAATTCATGCAAATATAAGAAAACCATGCAGACATGTTTTGCTTATCACAATAACAACATAGTGTAAGGTAAATTGAAACCTATCCCCCAGTGTCAAAGCCTACTTTACAATAACAGAGTAGTGACATTAGTAAAGGTATCATCCATTGACCTATGGGTATGCAAACAGAAATGCAACCAATTTTCAGGTACTCAGAGTTCATTTTGAGTTATGTGTGCATACTAATGGATCGATGCATACCAAAGCAATATTATACATACCTTTGGCGTTTGAGGCACTGGATTTGAAGATACACTATAAGCTTGGCTTTGTCCGTACTGACTTTGAGGTGGATACCCTTGGTGTTGATTACTTTGAGCATACCCAGTTTGAGCAGGTGGGTATCCTCCTTGAGCAGCTTGAGGGTAACCCGTTTGTGTGTAACCCGTATGAGCAGGAGGGTAACCTGTTTGAGCAGGCTTTGGAAACCCTTGAGCATTTGGATAAGCCTGATTCGATTGTGGATAGCCCTGGGGATACCCACTTGGTTGGGGATAGCCCTGAGATACCTGTGGGTAACCCGGTGTGTAACCAGGCTGTGGTGAAGGGTACCCCATGGTGGGTAGGCCGGGCATAGGCATCGGATTCCCGAATGATTGAGGGGCAGTGTTGCTAAATCCAATATTATGTAGGTATTGTTGTTGCGGGTATCCCGATTGGCCCTTAAAACGAAAATTACAATCAATGCCATCCTATCAATTCTGACTCAAATGATATACCTACCTAGTTATGCCCTTTCAGTGACAAAATCCTCTGACTGACTTTTCTGTCATAATATGCTCACAGTAATTATTCTAAAAGCAAATAGGTACCTATTTGAATTAGGCACAAACATAAGTAGTTTTTTTCTCTATCTCCATCTTGTCTTTACCACTATGTTGATATTGGCGGAATCACATTGGGTCCGACTCAATCGAAAGGGGTAAATATTAAAAAAAAAATAGATTTGCAGAGTATGTAGGTGTACCTACCTGCCAATTGCCATTCATTCATTATTGTGACGTACATTTGTAACCTACTTATAATCTAGAACACTTTCTATAGACACCACTGCATAAATAGCTAGGTACATTGGGAATGCTTTACAAAAGAACATAATACAACCTACATAAATACATATTCACTTTGTATAAAAGCACTTCAGTAATCTCTAGTGGCCCTCAAATACTTCTAGAATGATTCACTTTCGATAATTACCTTTAAAAGCCTTCTTTTTCAAGATTAAAACCTTACTATAACATTTGAGACAAATGTATACTACCTATTATTGTGATAAACATAACATTCGACTTTTCGTACGTATCTTTAACATAAATCATTAGAAATATCGAATTTGTCTTTTTAAGGTGCTAATTGTGTAGGTTCTATATTCCTTCATAGTTGATTAACAATCTATGGATCAAGAAAACATTACGAAAAGTCGTTTTTGTGAAGCATGACTACTTTCTACATAGTAAAATTTCACTTACTTGCTGATATGGATTCATTTTGATGGTGTTGTAGCTACTTTTGTACTTGCACGTTACCGGAGAAAATTCTGTTCACACACGCGACTTAGACCGAAGTATATTTGTTTGATGATGATTATTACATACACTGTAGGTAATGACTAATTGTATTTCCCTACTGCTTGCTGTAGTGATGACGTGAGCTATATTTTCTATTCAAAGAATTTGAACGAGAGCGTCGCTCCGTCGAGATCACAGAATAAGCACCGAATTGACTGACGACAACCTTTTAGCTAGTCGGTTCAAACGACGCTGCCATAGATAATACACTATGACGCTGCTGCTGCTCTGCTGGCTGGCTGATTGGTTGGCGCCTGGCGGTTGACGGCGGCGTAGGCTGATTGTCAATGTCATGCAGCTTGTCATCGCGTCTGTCAAACAAAAAGTATCGAAACCATAAACATAAGATCATCGCTATCTTAATTGCTTATTCCCCACTTTTTTAAAATGTATATTTATTGAATGTATCCTTGCTATTTACTTATGGAGGGTAGAGTAAAGGAGTGTAATCTAGGTGTTGAAAAGTGTTCGTTGCAAGTTGAAATACATAATAGTTCAAAAACCTTCCACTATGGCGCTGGTGTCGATAAATGACTATCGACGCCCCCTGGAATAAACCGGTACGGAAAAACCGCCGATTCCGAATCTGGCTTAAAAGCAAGAAGTCCTTATTCAAGGGGTGCGTCGATATGTCATTTATCGACACCAGCGCCATTGTGGAAGGTTTTTGAACTACTAAATAAACATTTCGACGGACACCCGAGATTGCCCTCCTTTAATTCTAACCTTCATGAATTTACTACTTGAAATTGGCAGAATACTACTATTCGCAGGTGTAGCCTGTCCATAAATTATTCCATAAAATTTCATGCATTTCGTAAACAATTAAGAAACATTCTGTAGGTATAGTGTAAGTCAAATTTAACTCTACGTCTACGCATCTCAATCGAAATACATGTAGTATTTCAACAATCCGTTTAGTTTCATTAATTTCATAACAGATTTATACGCAGCGCCTTTCATTTAAATAACGGCAATAAGTACGTGTACTGCATAAATGCTATAAAATTAAAAGAGATCACTTGCCAGAGCACGGGCGGGCACCTTGATTGTTATGACGATATTAACTTTAAACCATGGATTAATTAATGAATTGATCGATGGTTGAATATCCTATAAAAAGTTACTTAGAAACATGAGGTTGTCACCTAATGTTCTATCGCCATTTCTATTAACTTTGCTGTTTTCTACTTAATTCTCACAAACGTTACTAATTTTTTTTATGGTTGGTTATGTACCTCTTCAATTAATCCCATGTAACCAAATCAGCAGTGGTAGGCTCGCGGGCAAGAACGCCCGCCTTGAACGTAAGGGGTGCAAGTTCAAATCCCAGGCCCGCACCTCTGAGATAATTTTCATGTGCGAATGTCATTTTCAACAATGATTACCACTTGCTGAACGGTGAAGGAAAACATCGTGAGGAAACTTGCACGTCTATATAAAGGCGTGTGAAGTTCACCAACCCGCACTGGGCCAGCGTGGTGGACTATGGCCCAAATCTCCCTCGTACCTATTGAGGGGGAATGTGTCCGGTATAATGGCAATAGGCTCGCCCCCTATTACATTGGGACCAAAATACATCGGCAAAGTGTGGGCGCACTACAGTGCACCTTTGCCTACCTCTTCGGGGAATACAGGCGTGATGATGATGTATTTTTGTAACCAAATCATACTTAAGTACATAAAAAATCCATTGCTGTTCGCCAGACTCGCTGAAACTTAAAACGGCTTGATTGATTTAAAAAAACCGACCAAGTGCGAGTCGGACTTGGTCGGTTCTATAAAAACGGCAAAAAAAACACGTTTGTTGTATGGAAGCCTCCATAAATATTTATTTTATTCTGTGTTTTAGTATTTGTTTTTATAGCGTCAACAGAAATACATCATCTGTGAAAATTTCAACTGTCTAACTATCACGGTCCATGAGATACAACCTGGTGACAGACAGACAGACGGACGGACAGACAGCGAAGTTTTAGTTATAGGGTGCCCGTTTTACCTTTTAGGTACGGAACCCTAAAAAGCATGAGATATTGCTGATACGAAGTTGGCCGGGGCATCTAGCTACTCTTCTATACATATACATACATACATACAAATAAATAAAATTGGAGTGTCTGTTTGTAATATCAAAATAACACTTTTTAACCAAATGCGTATGAAAGTATATACGATACCTATATGGAAACGCAATTTTGAATTTTTTTGTCTGTCTGTCTGTCTGTTTGTTTGAGGTAAACTTCTAAACGGCTGAACCGATTTCAATGGGACTTTCACTGACAGATAGCTGACGTTCCAAGGCGTAACTTAGGCTACTTTAATTTTAGAAAAAGCATTAGGGTTCCGCGGGAAAAACATAATACCCATATTTCCGGGTAAACTTCTAAAGTCCACGCGGGCGAAGTCGCGGGCACAGCTAGTATAATATAAAAATCTATTGAATTTAATTTGAAAGTGCCCAATTAACTTGGCAAACCTCATATGAATGTAATGTAGGTACCTAAATGAGTAAGTAGATAGTTAAATAGGTACAAATAAAAAAAAAGATAATTAGGTACTCTTATAACACCTTGATAAAGATAAGAACCAACAAGAATAATAAAAAATCGGTTAAGTGCGAGCTGCACTCGCGCACCGAACCTAGAAAGCACCGAGCATTACTGTAACGAAAAAACTAAAACCGACTTCAAAACATCAAATACGCACTCAAAAGCGAAAAATAAAAGAATATAGTTATTTTATGGGTAACAGAATTGTTCCCCTTTAAAAGTTTTAAAAAGAACGCTCACTATACGGCGTCGCGACGTTCACTATATGGCGTCGCGATGCTCACTATAGGCATCGCGACGCTCTATACAAAGCGTCACGACGCTCACCATAAGGCGTCGCGACGCTCACTATACGGATTCGCGACGCTCAATATAACCGTTTAGCGACGATCAATATAAGACGTCGCGACGCTCAATACAAAACGTCGCAACGCTCACCATAAGGCGTCGCGAAAAAACTGACTTTACTGACCAGTTTCGATCCCTGGGAAGGTCATAGACTCATAAAAACAAGCTACGACACAGTAACTATAACGCGGATGAAACCGTGGGCACAGCTAGTAACCTGGCACTATAATATATTTTTACTTTATTATTTCACATAAACTCCCATTTTACCCTCAAGGGGTTGATAAACAACGAAGTTATCCACGAACACACATAAAAAAAACATATACGGTCGAATTGCGAAACCTCCTCCTTTTGGAAGTCGGTTAAAAAGATGAACTGAATCGAGAGACAAACTTAACTTTGCGGTTGGTATACTGGTGTCCCCATACAAAGTAACTACAAAATAAGTTTGTAATCGCGAAAAAACATTTTCTAGCAATAAACTTACAGTTTTCGGATTTATTCCTTTACTTGTGTTATAAGACCTTGCTTCTTGCCAAATTATATGACTCTACGTCTCATACGTTTTTGATTCCCGTGCAAATGTACTGAAAATGCAACATAAACCGCCGTATCTTTTGATTGCGGTAACCTAGAAGTTTGATTTTTTTAGGGCACCAAGGGACCGCAGACTTAAGTCTCTGTTATTCAACTTGATACCTTCACGCGTTTCTGAGAAAAAGGGTCTTGACAGACAGACAGACGGACAACAAAGTAATCCTATAAGGGTTCCGTTTTTTCGTACGGAACCCTAAAAAAACAACAAAATTATTACCTATAGATAGGACCACATCGATATCTCAATAAACATGACAGTCAACATTTACGATAACTGCTATATATATAAAGTCTTATTAAGATCATAAGATCTGCGCGTGAGTTGCTTATTTGTCTTGTAAACGTCGCACAGTCACCATGGTTTATGAATGGAAGAATAAGGTGGTTTTGATCACCGGTGCCGCTACAGGCATCGGGGCATCTGTGGTCAGAATTATCATGGGCGAGGGGGTAAAGGTATGTTAATTTTCATCCTACCCGACTACGGCGAAGCTAAAAGGAAGGGTTTCACGTTCCTCAGTAGCGCCTAAACTCATAAACATCCAAATGACAAATGACAAATCGATTGACAAATCGATAAGTTATTGTGGCCTGGGTAATATTCGGCTACAGTTTAACCGACTTCAACAATAGGAGGAGTCGATTTTAACTTATAAAAAAGCGAGTTTAACCGATTTCATTCCTTTTTTAACCGATTTCAAAAAGGAGGCGGTTCTCAATTCGAACCATTTGGTTTTTTTTTTCGTCGGTGGGTTACAGTTTTAAACCTTTTTTCTTGTTATGATTTGGGGCAGTACCACTAAGTAACCTACCTCTTAAGAGTATTGTTTAACTGTTTTCTCATATTTAAGCGAATACTATTCATTGAAATAAAACTATTTTACGGATTCTATCGCGTTTATATATCAAAACCAAGCGTACCATTGCAAGACCTCAAGACACTGTGAGCACTTTTCTGCGTGGATCGGACCACAAACAACAACTAAATATGAGGGTACCCAGTTATTAACTATGACATCAGGACGTCTAACACCTCAGGCCCTTCCGTGACCATGGTTGCTGTAAAGCAGCCGAAACGTCGGGAAAATCAAATAGTAAATAAACGCGATAGAATCCGTAAAATAGTTTTATTTCAAAGTATTGTTTAAGAAAAATGTATGAAGCCTTGGGTACACAGGGGCGAGCGAATTAATTTGACTTTTTTTCAATGTATGCCCTCTGTGCTAATATCTACTTAATAATGAATTTTGTGGCAAAATACACGCATCAAAACCCGCTCGCGTCAACGGTGACATTTCGTTGAAAAATGAGCAGTGTTTTTACATACTCTGTTGTTGGCAAAATCATCGACTAAATACGATGGAGGCCATATATTTTTAAAAGTGAAGTATTTCTCGATAGGTAGGTTTCGATACATGTTTTAATAATAATAAGCCTTTTATTCAGATCTCTTAACTATTTACAATGTATTTAAACTTATAATATAATAACACTTGACTCTTAATCTAAATAAACTACTTATATCTAATAATGTCTGTTGCTTGGTTATCTTTCCTAGATCTGTTTGCCAATCAGCAAAGGCCTCCTCCAAGCTTTTCCATTCTTTCCTTTCCTGTGCCACTCTGTTCCACATAACTTCGGCCACTTGTCTAATGGCGTCGTCCCATCTTTTTTGCGGTCTACCTCTCTTCCTTTTGCCCTCTCTGGGATACCACTGGGTCACCCTTCGGCTCCATCTGTCACTTCCTCTTATCACGTGGCCAGCCCATCTCCATTTCAGTCTTTTGATTTTCATTGTTACATCTGTAGTTTTTGTTTTATTTCTGATGACGAAGTTTTTTAATCTGTCAGACTTTCTGATATTTAACACGCTTCTCTCCATTGCATACTGACAAGTTGTTAGTTTGTTTAGTACTTCATGGTTTAATACCCAAGATACAAGTTTTTGGATGTGAAAATAAAGGTTTATACAAGTTTATAGCCGACTATCTCTCATTCCAAGATTCTTGCACTCATTTGACTAATATTCCTGGACTACAGCGCCTTATAGAGCACAAATATATAAGAATTATAAGAAATATCTATAATCACAGCTCAGCTTGTATCCGACTAGAAAAAGAAGGAATTAAGTTCCAAATACAAAAAGGCGTGAGACAGGGTGACTCCCTTTCACCAACACTCTTTCTGGCAGTACTAGAAATGATCTTCAGGAATCTGGAATGGGAAGACATGGGCAAATCTACTAATAGCCGCACGCTAACGCACCTACGATTCGCTGATGATATTGTATACATAAATAAATACATCATCACGCCTGTATTCCCCGAAGGGGTAGGCAGAGGTGCACTGTAGTGCACCCACTCTTCGCCGATGTATTTTGGTCCCAATGTAATAGGGGGCGAGCCTATTGCCATTATACCGGGCACATTCCCCCTCAATACGAGGGAGATTTGGGCCATAGTCCACCACGCTGGCCCAGTGCGGGTTGGTGAACTTCACACGCCTTTCTACAGACGTGCAGGTTTCCTCACGATGTTTTCCTTCACCGTTGATATTGTAATATTTGCAAAAACATCAACTGATCTAAGCAAGATGATAATTGATTTAGCTTCGGAAAGTGCAAAGGCCGGACTGAAGCTAAACCCGGAAAAAACAAAAATCATGACCAACGGCAACAAAGAACCTTTAACATCAGATCAGAATCAAATCTCCTATGTTGAAGAGTGATGAGGCTACATTTTTATTCGTTGTAGAGTTTCATAGGTTACAGGTTTTTAAACTTTTTTGTTCTTGCTACTTACTGGCAACAATTCTTTTAGGAATCGTAAAATGTTTGACGTTGTTACACTGAAGATTACATAACTGTATTAAAGGTAAATAAATGCCCACCCACGTATTTAAATCGTTCTTTGAACATTTGATAATTTTAATTAAATAAGTTTTAAAATCTTGGTAAACACATTGATAAGTGTTTAAACAAGTATTTAGTAAGGTCATTCACACAGTCAAGCCGGCTGCCCAATGATTACGTGTTTAAGGAGAATGGATGAGCCGGAGCTGATAGACAATTTTGTATCGAAGTATTCACGCGCACTGTCAGATCACAGATAACCCTATCATTGCAACAGCAATGACTCCATGTTTTAAGGCATAAAAACAACATGTTTTATTAATATTAGCTAGAATATTACTAGGTGACAATGCAGCTAAACTACTACAGCCCTTTTAACGTCCTACTGCTGGGCACGGGCCTCCCCTCAATGGGATGGGGATTCAGGCCATAGTCCACCACGCTGGCCCAGTGTGGGTTGGCAGACTTCACACATCTATCGAGAACTAGACAAGTTCCCTCAGACAGCAGGTTTCCTCACGATGTTTTCCTTCACCGTTTCACAGCAAGTGATAATCTCGGATGAAAATGAGATTCGCACATAAATCCCAGAGGTGCGAGCCGGGGTTGGAACCTGCACACTTTGATTTGCAAGGCGTGCGTTTGACCGCTCGGCTACCACTGCTACATATTTTAGCTACCATTCATAAAATATATATAACTCCTAGCAACTCCTCAACGACAGTGTTAGGGGCTCTGGACTCCCGTAAAACGCGGCAGTCAGTGTAAAAGCTTCTATGCAAAATCGTTATGCCTTCTCAAATATGTTCCCGTTAATCCTATACTTATCGCGCAGCCGGCTTTACTGTGGGAATGGAATCTTATTAGTTTTTATCTTTATTATTCTTACAGTATTTTTTTACTGATAACAATATCTTAACTTCTGTTGTTAAGCAGGTATTTGCATAATGATGATAGCTTTAACGTATTACATATAGCTGTTCAGTAACAATTTATTAGACAATTATACAATTAAACTCTCAATTACTCCAGACTTATTTATTCAGCTTACATTTCTCAATCAAGTAGCTTACACAGATAATATAATAATATAACCATAGATCACTAGGTACATTGCTAGTGATGACACGGAACAATAGCCACGTTGCGTTAGGTAAATATGTAGGTATGTAGGTAAGTAACTGATTTACGAACTAATTTTTAAAACATGTCTTGTGTCTTCTTATCGTTCAAGCCAAAACAAAATAAATGGTTATTGCAAGTAGAACTACAGACGATACCGAGCCATCCACTTACGTTTGTACCTGCTGAAATGATACTCGTTAAGGATTGAACGCCAGTGGATGTGCACTGGCGATAAGGAGTACCTGGTAGACTAAGGCTACAAAACGAACGCTGTTTTTTTTGCTAATATCAAAATGAACTGTATTGACTATATCATAAAGTTCATTCTTCAACGAAATTTCTTTAACAGTGCGAGCGTATTTTGACTTTTGGTCGCTTTACCACAGTAATTCTTCATCTTCTATTTTTACAAATGAATGAGATTAACAACTAAATTTGAGGGTACCCAGTTATTAACTATGACATCAGAACGTCTAACACCTCAGTCCCCCCGTGACCATGGTTGCTGTAAAGCAGCCGAAACGTCGGGAAAATAAAATAGTAAATAAACGCGATAAAATCCGTAAAATAGTTTTATTTCAATGAATGAGATGTTTAAATTTAATGGAATAGAGTGAGGATTGGTTTCAACTGCGATTGACGGGTATTTAAGCTAGTGTCAAGTAATTAATAACAACATATTCAATAAATACACATCTTATAGATGCTACGACAGTTCGATTTTATCTCATCATCAGTCCCAACACGTATTTTCAGATTGTACGAGAGATAATCCAGAAAGAATAAAACTCAAATACTTACCATAGTCATATCTTATTTAACCTGTATAAAAGCTACAGGGGATTAGATACTGTCTTTCTTTATGCGCTTGCATAATACATAATAATACATCTTCACGCCTTGTTTCCCCGAAGGGGTAGGCAGAGGCGCACTACAGTGCAGCCACACTTCGCCGATGTGTTTTGGTCCACCCTGCCTGCTGTTGGTCTGAGTGGAACTAGGATGGCGATTGATAGCTTAACTTAGTTTGCGATGATATGATGAGTACCTACGTGTTTTCTGGCGAAATGCATTTTTTTCTTTATAACACGCATCTAGCCGCTGCTTACTGACTAAAAATGACAAGCCAGTGGGATTATCACGAATATCTAGACTAAACCCCTGTCACGGATGAACTCGCTCGCTCTCTGTCTCATCACATACGAGAGATAGAGACAAAATATACATTTTCCGTGACATAAGTCTAGTCTTATACACTACTGTTTTAATTACAGTACGTCGCAATTTTGGACATCGCGGAATCAGCTGGAAAAGAATTACAGAAGGAGTTGAACAACAAATACGGTGGGAACAAGGTGAAATTCTTCACATGTGATGCGACGGACGAGGATCATTTCCTGAGTATCTACAAATCGGTCAGCGATGAGCAAGGGTACATCGATATAGTCGTTAACAATGCTGGCATCATGAACGACGCTCTAAATGTTTATAAGAAGGAAATCCTTCTGAACGTGGTGGGTAAACTCTCGATTTTGGAAGAAGTTCGCACGACATTCTGTAACCTTTACAGATTGGATGTAGCTAAGCAAAAAGGATCCAACCCAAAAATGAGCTAGTGGTACCAAACGCTACCTAAAGGAGGCCTTTTTAATCAACAAAAAAGATTCCGTCGAAATATAAAAGCAAATAGCATTTTTACCCCCTAAATTACCATCCCACGATTCCTACATGCAGATACTACATTATCATACTTCAAGCTGCTATATCTCAAAACTGATTTGATGTGGATTGGATCCTTTATGTTTAACTAAGACCTATTTTAATGTTTAATTAATAGAAGAAAGAGATAGAGACAGACACTGTAATTCGAACCCAATGCCATCCAAAAAAAGGCTGAAAATCCGTCACCATGTTAATGTATGTATTTATTTTCAGACGGCTTCAGTTACGGGTTCATTGAAAGCGTACGAGACGATGCGCAAAGACAAAGGCGGGAGAGGGGGAACAGTCATCAACATTGCCTCCATCGCGGCTCTCCACCAATCGCCAATACTGCCAGTCTACTTCGCCACCAAAAGCGCAGTATTGCAATTCACTAACTGTATTGGTGTAAGTAAGACTTGCCTATTGCCGACTTGACAATTCAGTTTTACTGTCAGAATGGATCACTTAAAATTATAGAGCATCTAGAGTACCCACAACGACTTCACTCTTTGTATAGCTCTGCAGCAATTTTTCCGCCATTGTAGTTAGCTCATGTACCTGTGGTATAAGGCAACTATACTGGAAAACAACAATGGCGAAGTCTGATAAACCAGAAAAAATTACCGCAGCGCGGGCTCGTTATGCCATGTCCGTTATAATATCTCCCGTCTTAAAATATACCCAATTACCTTTTTTTTTGTATTAGTAACAATATAAAAAAGAACGCGAGTCTCCCTCTCATCAGTTGACAGTCCCATTATGGGACTGTGACGTTTTTGCGCATTTGTGTACAATCCCAATATGGGACCCTAGTGGTGTCCAGCGGAGAGGTGTTTCGTTAAGCGATTTATTTAAATGCTACAGTTCTTCGTCTATGGGACTTGTTAAAAATCGACTAAGAATGAACTGGGCTTCCCTATCACATAAAATTTCATTCGTCTGTGGTACAAAAACATTTGAAGATCGTTGATTTATTCTGTGGCCATTTCAGTCATAGTAGTGATCTGTGTTTCAGTCGGTGGTGTTAACGTGATGTTTCCCGCAAATATATCGGTTTTTGCATCAATAAATTGTGTAATAACTTTGGTATAACTGCAGAAAACTATGGAAAAGTAATTAAGACTCGGGCCCAGTTACGAGGTCAGCTACTAGGCCATTGACGCTCATGATCATTTGTTAACGTTTTCAGACGAGTGAATACTACAATAAATCCGGCGTCAGATTCTTAGTCCTGTGTTTCGGAGCCACCGACACGCCGTTGTTGAGTATGCAGAAGCTTGGCAGCTTTGACGAAGAAGTAGCCTCTTTTTCCGATACACTGTCGGGGTATCAATACCAAAAGTAAGTGAAGTATTTACTTCTTCTTTTCCTGTCAATGGTTCTTAGACTACACCTTATTATGTAGGAATTTAGCCACTGAATCGCGTTGGGGGAGCCGCATTCAGATCTTACCTCGTGCAGGTGGTTAGCACTTGGCAGCGCCCGCCCTAGGGCGGTGCGAGCGGTGCGACCGCACCGGGTGCCGTCGTAGGGGGGCCTAAATCAACCGAAAGTCGACCACCGATAAGCGTCGTGACGCCTCATAGTCAGCGTCGCGACGCTATTCAGTAAGGCATCGAGGAGGAGCTATACGACGAGCGTTATTTCCAAGATCGTAGTATTATTTGATTCGAATTTTGTATTCAGAGGGGCTTTTTTCATTCACCACTTTTCCAAAATAACCCCAAAATACGTGATGGAAGCCTTAGGACGAATTATGTTTTAGATAACCTTCATTTTATCATACAGACCTAATGTAGTTACTATTAAGCAGGTTGACTTTGCATATGAAAACAAAACTGCCTAGTTTTATCACACGGAAAATAATAGCTAAGTAAATTACATAATCATGCTACTGTTTCATATAGCGCAAATAACAAATAAATAGTTTTATCGCTTTTGATAAATGTTAAGATTACGAGTAGGTATGATACCAAAATATACACGTGGACTGACACTGCGTATTATTATTATTCCTTTATTTCTCATTTTTCTTATTTAGTACATTTTTAAATATAAATATAAAAAATACATTTAAAAATATAAAAAACAGTTCCCCACCGGCATCTGGAACAGGGTCCTAGTTACCAGTGGTTAGGGCTCCAGAGAGAGGAACTTCCTCACAATGCGCGCCGTCTCCAGAAGTACCGCCTTCTGAATCTGTCCCTTGATCCAGCTGCCTAACGCGTGCCTCTTAAGGTGTTTGTCGAGGCTCTTGGCTAATAAGCCATGGGCGGAAACGACTATCGGTACAATGATTGCCGCATCAATGTCCCACATGTCAACAACCTCGTGAGCCAGATCAAGATACTTGCTTTCTTTATCTTTCTCTGCTTTCACGAGATTCTCGTCATGGGGGACAGTGATATCGATAATCATTGCACGGCGCTCTTGGCGATCTATCAGCACAATATCAGGCTTATTGGCTACAATAGTCCTGTCTGTGATGATAGACCGGTCCCAGTACAATGTGATATGACCCTCTTCGAGAACTGGTTGTGGCTCATACCTGTAGTACGGTACCTCGGATGTCACAAGGCGATATTTAAGGGCAAGTTGCTGGTGGACAATCCTGGCTACATGGTTGTGTCTGTGTAAATATTGACCATTTGCGAGACGCGAACAACCGGAGATGATATGCCTCAGGGATTCACCAGGGCGATGACATGCCCGACAAATGTCAATGGTGCCATCCCTAAGAATATATCTCCGGTAGTTGTTCGTCATCACAACTTCGTCCATAATTGCACAGACAAAACCTTCGGTTTCCCCAAAGAGGTCGCCGAATCGTAGCCAGGCCACGGAGGCCGCAAGATCTACATCGGGCCCATGAAGGGCCCGATAGTACCTTCCGTGTAGCTCCTTACCCTGCCATACCACCCTACGGTCATCCGGTGTCAGTACCACAGGTTTGCGCCAGTTCTCTTTTGCCAACGATAGAGGGGTGAGTCCATTATCTACTGCCACTACATCCACATGCATTTCCCCATCGGCACGTAGAAAATATTCTCTGAGACTACATATCTCTCGGTTATGCAAAGTCTTGACGTTTAAAAAGCCACGACCTCCACATTTCCGAGGGATATATAGTCTCATTACCGATGAACGTGGGTGATGCATGCGGTATGCAGTGAGCGTAGTACGGACTGTTCTATCCAGGGTGTCCAATTCGGTCTGAGTCCACTTGAGTATGCCAAAGGAGTACATCAAGACTGGCATGACCCAGCCGTTGTAGGCTCGCGCCTTGTTTCCGCCTGATAAAAGACTTTTCATTACTTTATTACTATTATTATTACAGCTTTATTCCACATTAACGTTTTACAATATACATGCAATTTAATTATTTCCTGTCCGTTTAATTGTTATGTGGCCCTCTATGGGTAAAAGCCTCCTCCATTCTTTTCCATCTTTCCCTGTCTTTGGTGATATGCACCCAACTTTTCCCAGCTATTTTCGTTATGTCATCCGCCCATCTTTTCTTCTGTCTCCCCACTTTCCTTTTGCTTTGTGGGCCCTGCCAACTAGTTGTTTGGTAAGTCCATCTTTTATCTTTGTATCTTGACAGGTGCCCTGCCCAATTACACTTCTGTTTTAAACTGTGGAGTGGTGTGAAGTGGAGTGAAGTGGAGTGCATCTGTTAATTTAGTTTTCATGCGAATGTCTGCGTTTCTCGTTTTCTGTATTCTTCTTAGTTTCAGTATACTTCGTTCCATTGCATGTTGGCATGATGAAATTTTGTTTTTTACTTTTTCAGTGAAGACCCAAGTCTGGCTGGCGTAAGTTAAGCTTGGGAGAATGCAAGAATCCATTATAGTCTCTTTTATTTCAAGGCTATAGTTCCCTTTTAAAATTTCTTTTTGGGCCCAGTATTTTTTCCAAGCTATACTTGTTCTGTCTATTTCAGTTTCATTGCTATTTGCAATGCTATTTGCTGCGTATTATTATCTTATAATTATTATTAAAAGCAGCTCTAAAGGCATCACACTTGAGCTATATGTACCTGTGTATTTGTAATAAGTATTGGCGATTTAAAAAAATATCAGCCCACTGAGTTTCTTGCCGGATCTTCTCAGTTGAGCTCGCGTTTCGATCCGGTAGTAGTATAGTAGTATAAAAGAAAAAAAAATTAAACTTGACAATTTGTAAGTGCCCCCATGGGCCGAAAATACAGATTAAATAATTTGACTTTGACTCGTTTGGCTGAAAAATGTCAAAACCAAAACCATCTTATTTAATACAGGGTGGAGTCGGCAGCGCAGGGGTTGGTCGACGCTTACAAGTTGGGTGAGAGTGGTACCACCTGGCTGGCTACCAACGACGAACCTGTCAAGAACATCACCGAGTCAATCCAGAAGGCGTACGAAGTGATGGCAGCCACGTTCATGTGATCTTCACACTGTTCTGGGACCCAATTCTCGCATGATCTCCGCAGTGTTTTAGAATTGTTCGACATAACTTGTTATTGTTATAAATAAAAATAAATGTAGAGTCCTGTGTATTTGGTTTCATTGAAAACTCCTTGTCTCGTTAGATAGCAAGCCATATTGGGCTATATTCATACACCCAGGTGTAGATTTGGAAAATAATATTTTTGTATTTTAACATAACCTGTAATTTAGGGATTTACACTGAAACAATGGGAGTTATCTAAATTATGGCAAAAGTGCGAATTATTTTAAACACAAATCTGTGTTAAAAATGTAGCCCTATAAAACCTATTAAAAGCACATAATATGCTCTCGCTCAGTTGTTCTTCAGTAAGTACTCGGGAATAATATCGAAAACCAAGGTTTTAGAAATTTTACGATGGATATTTTCTGACTAGTTCTGTAAAATCATTAACGCATATTGAAATAATGTTAGCGATGATCTGGTAAAGAAAATTATTAATTTATAATATAATAATAATAATAATAATAATAAACGTCATGCGCGCCTACTATGAGGCTACAGAGGGGGGAACTAACCTCACTGCGTACCGTAACCGAATGCTGCCTCTGTTTCAGTCACTTGAACCAGCGGTCAACGTGTCGGCGCAACGACTGTCGGATCAGGTGAGGGTCATCCAACGTGGTAACATGTTGGCTGATACCGTACTCGATCGGCTACGCTCGGAGATGCAGAGTAGGCGGGTTGTTCCTGTCGCATCGTCGCAGCCGGCGGCCCAGCCTGTGGCAAGTGCCACGGTTACTTCACGGCTTGCCGCCGATAGCGACGTTGATAGAGATAACGCGCCTATTAATGTAAGTAACCAATACAATGAATTGTTGAGGAGTACTTTGGAGGATGTAGTTCGGGTGTATCGGTCCATGCCGAACCACCTTAGACCTCGTATACCTCGCCTACCCATGCATAAAGGGAATAGGGCGCTAGTGGGTGCCTTGGACTCACTACTGTCAATTTACTTTGACAGTAGTGATAACCTTGCGGATACACACTCTATCCTGTATTGTGCTGCCATTACGGTATGTCGTGTAGCTCGTGTCAAGGTTTTTAACACTGACACAGCTACACGTCCAAAACCCGCCGTCCCGGCATGGCAATGCAGGATAGAGCGTCGTATTAGCGAGGCTAGGGCACTCATTGGCAAGCTCAGCTGCTTCAGGGAGGGTAATACCCGCCCTAGAGTTATGCGCTTTGTGAAGCGGGCATTCGCTGGGACTGATGTCAGTCCCCGCGAATATATTTCCCGCGTCACAGAGCGCATTGACTTCCTGAAGCAGAAAATTTATGCATGGGCAAACCGTATACGTAGGTATAAGGTTCGCGTGGATCGATATTCCCAGAACTCCATGTTCCAAAGGGATCAAAGATGGGTTTATAGATCCTGGGAGCGACCCAGTGAACCGGTGAGTGAATTGCAGCGACCAGATGATAACGCCACGACAACATTCTGGCGTGATATCTGGTCGGTGCCAGTCACTCACTACGAAGGTGATTGGATCGGTGATGTCGAGCGAATGTGCGAACCAATAAAAGAAATGGAAGCCATCTCCATCGGGCCCCTAGACGTAGCCAATGCAGTCCGTTTTTTACCTAATTGGAAGGCCCCAGGCCCGGACGGACTGCATAATTTTTGGCTCAAATGGCTACGTAGCTCGCACGTTCGCTTGGCATCCCAATTCCAATCAGCCTTACAATCTGGGTCGTTACCGGAATTTATAACTACCGGCGTAACCCATCTGCTCCATAAAACCGGAAGTACCACGGACCCTAAAAATTATAGACCGATCACCTGTCTACCTACAATTTACAAAACTCTTACATCCATCCTGAGAGCGAAAATCGCCAGACATGTTGAAGATAATTCAATAATGTCTGCCTCTCAGAATGGATGTAGGAGTGGGTCCCGTGGTACTAAGGAGCTACTCCTCATCGATATGACCATTTGTCAACAGGCTCGCCGTAACCGAAAGGATCTGTCGACATGCTGGATAGATTATAAGAAGGCCTATGATTCTGTGCCGCATACGTGGCTTGTGAGAGTGCTTGAGTTGTATAAAATAGATACAACTCTACGCACTTTCTTGGAGTCATGTATGAGGCAATGGAAAACGGTCCTTCTCTGTCCAGGCTCTCGACAGATCCTTGGGAATGGCGAGCCTATAAGGATAGAGCGAGGTATCTTCCAGGGTGATAGTCTGAGTCCACTATGGTTTTGCCTGGCCCTGAACCCTCTGAGCACACTTTTAGAGGAGTCAGGGTTTGGCTTTCGGTTGCGACGAGGATGTCAGGTAATATCTCACCTGCTTTACATGGATGACCTTAAACTGTTTGCCCCCACTGCGCTCCAACTGACGGGATTACTGAAGGTTACAGAGACCTTTAGTAATTCTATCAGGATGGAGTTTGGTGTGGATAAATGTGCGGTCATGCATGCAAAGCAGGGGAGATTGGTGGAGTCTGAAGGCATCCAACTTTCAGATTCCATCCAACTGAGATCACTCGCCGCAACCGAGACCTACAAATACTTGGGTATGTCACAAGGGTTAGGCATTAGTGAGACTGACATGAAACAGTTATTGCGGGATCGCTTCTTGGGGCGCCTGAAAAAAGTACTGAAAAGTCTTTTATCAGGCGGAAACAAGGTGCGAGCCTACAACGGCTGGGTCATGCCAGTCTTGATGTACTCTTTTGGCATACTCAAGTGGACTCAGACCGAATTGGACACCCTGGATAGAACAGTCCGTACTACGCTCACTTCATACCGCATGCATCACCCACGCTCATCGGTAATGAGACTATATATCCCTCGGAAATGTGGAGGTCGTGGCTTTTTAAACGTCAAGACTTTGCATAACCGGGAGATATGTAGCCTCAGGGAATATTTTCTCCGTGCCGATGGGGAAATGCATGTGGATGTAGTGGCAGTAGATAATGGACTCACCCCTCTATCTTTGGCAAAAGAGAACTGGCGCAAACCTGTAGTGCTGACAACGGATGATCGTAGGTTGGTATGGCAGGGCAAGGAGCTACACGGAAGGTACTATCGGGCCCTTCATGGGCCCGATGTAGATCTTGCGGCCTCCGTGGCCTGGCTACGATTCGGCGACCTCTTTGGGGAAACCGAAGGTTTTGTCTGTGCAATTATGGACGAAGTTGTGATGACGAACAACTACCGGAAATATATTCTTCGGGATGGCACCATCGACATTTGTCGGGCATGTCATCGCCCTGGAGAATCCCTGAGGCATATCATCTCCGGTTGTTCGCGTCTCGCAAATGGTCAATATTTACACAGACACAACCAAGTAGCCAGGATTATCCACCAGCAACTTGCCCTGAAATATCGCCTTGTGACATCCGAGGTACCGTACTACAGGTATGAACCACAACCAGTTCTCGAAGAAGGTCATATCTCATTGTATTGGGACCGATCTATCATCACAGACAGGACTATTGTAGCCAATAAGCCTGATATTGTGCTGATAGATCGCCAAGAGCGCCGTGCAATGATTGTCGATATCACTGTCCCCCATGACGAGAATCTCGTGAAGGCCGAGAAAGATAAAGAAAGCAAGTATCTTGATCTGGCTCACGAGGTTGTCGACATGTGGGACATTGATGCGGCAATCATTGTACCGATAGTCGTTTCCGCCCATGGCTTATTAGCCAAGAGCCTCGACAAACACCTAAAGAGGCTCGCGTTAGGCGGCTGGATCAAGGGACAGATTCAGAAGGCGGTACTTCTGGAGACGGCGCGCATTGTGAGGAAGTTCCTCTCTCTGGAGCCCTAACCACTGGTAACTAGGACCCTGTTCCAGATGCCGGTGGGGAACTGTTTTTTATATTTTTAAATGTATTTTTTATATATATATTTAAAAATGTAATTTATAAGAAAGATAAGAAATAAAGGAGATAATAATAATAAAAGCCTTTATTCTAAAAGATGATACAGAAACAGAAATTAAATATTTACAATACAGCTTATAAACTATAATATTTTAATTAGAATCAGTAACTGTTCCGTAATGTCTCCTAGCTTGTCCTAAGACAAAGGCCTCCTCCAGAGTCTTCCAGTGTGTTCTGTCTTTAGCGAGTCTGGTCCAGAGTGTGCCGGCTACTGCTTTTATATCGGTAACCCAGCGTTTCATGGGTCTGCCCCGTTTCCTTTTTCCTGTTCTTGGATACCAATCTGTAACAGTAGCTGTCCACTTCTGTGATCTGTCACGTATGATATGTCCTGCCCATGACCACTTAAGTTTCTTTACTGTGTTTATTACATTTCGAAATTTGGTTTTTTCATTTATATCTATCATTTTTACTTTGTCTTTCACTTTTATTCCCAATATACTTCTTTCTATACTGTTCTGACAAACTTTCAACTTGTTAATACTTTTTTCGGTGAAGGGCCATGTCTGGCATCCATATGTTAAACAGGGTAATATACATGTTTCAAATACTCTTTTTTTCTCCTTCATTGGTATTTTTATATTTTTCATAATTTCTTTTAACGACCAATACCTTTTCCACGTATTGGCGATCCTTCTATCAATCTCTTTATTAGTGTCGTCGACGTCTGAAATTATCTGACCCAGATAAATATATTCATTCACATAATCAATAAGTTTTCCATCAAGTGCTATGTTTACACGTCTACTGTTTGTAAGAACATTGGTTTTTGAAATATTAACGGATAATCCTGATCTCTTGCTTACATCAGCTAGTTCTTGAAGCATGTTTTGTAGGTCTTCCGGATTGTTACCAAGCAGTACCACGTCATCAGCAAATCGCAGATGTGTTAGTTGCTCTCCATTTATGGTTAGCCCATACTTAGTCCAGTCCATTTGACGAAATATTTGTTCTAATACAGCAGTGAACAGTTTTGGGGAGATAGGATCCCCCTGTCTAACGCCTCTCCGTACTGCGAATGATTCTCCAATTCTCTCAAGTTTAACTTTTGCTGAGCTTTGAGAATAGATGTTTCGGAGTATTCTTATGTATTTCTTTTCTATACCTTGGGTCAGTAACGCTTGCCATATAGACGCATGTTCTAGAGAGTCGAAAGCTTTACAATAGTCTACAAAACAGAAGTAATAGATTTGATTATACTCCTTGTATTTTTCTATTATTTGTTTTATTACATGGATATGATCGAGAGTACAATAATTACTTCTAAACCCAGCTTGTTCTTTAGGCTGATTTTCGTCTAATATTCTAGTCATACGATTTAGGAGCACCTTAGAAAATACTTTGTAGAGATTGCTCATCAGACTAATTGGTCTATAATTATTGATGCTGTTTCTATCTCCTTTCTTATGTAGTAATGTTATAACGGACTCTGTCCATTGCTTAGGGATTTCTTCAGTCTCCAAAATGAAATTAAATAGTTGAGTCAGCCTGGGGGCTATAACAGACATGAAAGATTTCAACAATTCATTTGTTATTCCATCTTCTCCCGGTGATTTTCCATTTTTTTGACTTAATATAGCTTTTTCTGTTTCTCTTAACATAATTTTTGGTATTTCCTCTTCTTCATCGATTGTAGCAATAAGTATATTTTCACTTGTTTTGTCTTTATGAGATGTATATAGGTCTTTGTAGAACTCAGTCGCGATTTGGATAATTTCAGGTCTTTTCCTGGTAGGTTTTTTCTTATTTTGTAAACATGGTATCCAAGTCTTCCCTTCTTGTAGTTCTTTCATGGCTTTCTTTACTCCCCCTGTTTTTTCTATGTGTTTGAATCGAGATTTAGTGAAAATATGGCGACTTCGGCGCTCCTTAACTTAGTATAAATTATTACGTGTATTAACTAATGTCAAGGCGATAATTTCTGTAAGGATTATGATAAATTATGAAACGAATCGATGTTATCTAAAGGTAAGTAATCACGAAATACAAAACATTTTTTTTTATCAAAAGATTGTGCCTGTTATTGGTAAATACCAGCGGGGCGATTTTCGTGCGATATTTTTTTTCGACATATCTCGAATAGAGATGATTTCTCGCATTTAAACCTTACAATACTTTTATGCTGTTATTTGCGCAGCTCATAAACACCGCACCCATAAATTGGATTTGGATTAGAATGTCACTTGCTAAATACTGTTATTAAAACTAAACATACAAGTACACAATAATCTCAATTTTATAAACATGTAATATCCAAAATTTACAAAAAAAAAAAAATCTCGGTTGAAACTTTAAACCCACGGAAATATCGAGCTTTGTCCATAATTTTCTGATGCATTCTTTGCCTAATACGATAACACGACATATTTGTTAGACCAACGTGCAGGAAATTGTGATAAAACTATCATACATGATTACAAATCAATTGTGCGAAGGTAGTTCAATACGCATAAGGTGTGAATATTAAATAATTAAAAATGGTTTACGAGTGGGAAGACACTGTCGTATTAATCACAGGTGCAGCGAAAGGGATTGGCGCAAAGGTGGTTAGGATTGCTTTGGATGAAGGGGCCAAGGTAAGATCCTTAAATATTATTAGTAGGTACCTATTTCTATGAAATATTACAGATAGAAGTAATGGTCAAACAATCTGAATGACCAACTCACACTGGGTCAACCCAAATCTCACACGTACTGAGGGGGAATGTGCCCAGTATAATGGCAATAGGCTTGCCTTCTATTGCATTTATAAATATACATTTAAAAGATTCATTGATGAGGGCACTATCGTACTTTTGATCTAATTTGTTTCAGCGAATTGTGATCCTTGACCTCGACGAAACCAACGGAACTGCTTTACAAAATGAATTGAACAACAAACATGGTTCTGACAAAGTCAAGTTCATCAAATGTGATATCACTGATGAAGATCAGCTGATATCTAACTACGAGTCGGTTCTTTCCGATAAAAGCAACACTTATGTAGTACTCAACAATGCCGGAATACTAAATGATAGTATGAAGACTTACAAGAAGCAGATTGAAATAAATGTGGTAAGTTCTTCGTAATCCAAAATTCATTGTTCTTTTTTTACAAAATGATGAAACCTTAATGGAATAAGGTAAGAAGTGGCTGCATCTGCGATTAGACAGTAATCAATTTCAAGTAATCAATAGCAAGGGCAAATTCCGTAAATAATAATAAGGACGCGAACCATCATTTGCCTTACCTTTTCCTTTTGTTTGGGGTCGACGCAGTAATATTTTTCTTCCATTTATCTCGCTTTTCTGTCATACTGACATTCACTCCAATCTCATTCATATCACTTTATACAGTCCATCCATCTTTTCTTTGGTCTTCCTCTCGCTCTGTATCCATCCACATTTATACTCATCACTCTTTTAGTCACATGCTTCTCATATCTTCTCGTCACATGTTCAAACCATACTAATCTAATAATAAGGACGCTATTGTAATAATCAATAAGTTTATTTTAGTCTAGCGTCATTATAATTAACACCATTTTTTTTTCAGACAGCGCTTGTGACTGGCAGTTTGAAAGCATTAGACTTGATGCGCAAAGACAAAGGTGGAAAAGGTGGTGCCATCATTAACATGTCGTCTGTGGCTGCATTATGTCCTTTGCCATACACACCTATATACAACGCTACCAAGAGCGCTGTGCTAACTTTCAGCAACGGGATTGGAGTTAGTACTTAACATGGACGTATAAAAGAATGAGACAGGATAAAACCCTAGGCCCACAGGGGCATCAAGCCACGCGCTCAAATTTACTTAAAGATTAATTAATATTATGTGATAAAAGCCACGCGACTAAATACGCTGTTAATGACATTTTGTTGAAAAATGAACATCTATTTGTTAATACAGTTCGTTTTGACATGGGCAAAAAATTTTTTGCGTGAATATTGAAACATGTGTGGGCATGGTTTTCAACTATTAGAATGCACAATAGTTTGATGAATATGTTTCCATATAAGAAGTAGTGTAGCGCCTGAAATAGGAAGTAAAAAACGGACGGGAACTTATTTTGGACTAGCTAAGGCATGTGATGACACTAGATGAGAATCATGTTCCTTAACACGTTGGCTGCTAGGCAAGTTTTCATGTACTTTCAGACCGTGCAGTCTGGTTGATTAGGCCCAGTGGGAGTATTTATGATGGTGCGTACCTAGTAAAATAGCACGATTTTGGTGCCAGCATAGCTTAAAATATACTCACTAGGCTTTTAAAACCTGGTGTAGCAGCTACCGTGTTAAATATATTAAACCACTTTCCAAAGCAGTCAGTTAAAAGTTGTGAATGTGCATATGGCTATTGGTAGACCCATAAAAGTAAAAATTGTTTTAAGAGTAATATGCAGAAGATTACAATGGGTGTGGAATTAAAGAAAAGGCTTAAGTACTGCGGGTAGGGTAGACGAAAGGGTTAGTAAAATGGTTATTCTTGAACATTTCAGAGTGACGACTACTACTTGAGGACTGACGTACGAGTACTGACCATCTGTTTTGGAGCTACTGACACTGGTCTCATTGCACTGCCGAACATGGGGAATTTCGACGAAGAAATCGAGAACAGGCTGAACGAACCACTCAAGTTGTACCCCAGTCAAAAGTAATTTATCTTTTACATTATTATTCCGGCTTATTATTATATCAGTAGAATCAAACGCATCGCGATAACAAAACCGGTATATCAAAGTATAAAATCTTCCTCTAATTATTTTATTCCCTAGTTCCTGGTACTGTTCTTCTTGGAGTATCAACACTAATACTTCGTTATCTTCCTCAAGACAGTACTGACATAATTAAGCAATGACTTACTTATGAAAGCGCTGCGTCTACAAGGGATTCGGGCCAGAGTCTATAGGCTAGTCCAGATCTAGCACGTGCATGTTTACTTCTTGATGTTTTCCTTCACCGTTTGACATATTAATAACAAGCTGTGCCCACGAATCAATTCGAGTGGAATTTTGGACAAATAAATAAAATTATGGATATTCCGATATTCCGATATCTGCCCGCGAAAGTCTCGTCAAAAGCGGTCTTGCCGTTTCGTACCGTATATACTTCCATATGCATCTAGTAGAAAGCAGTATTTTGAAACTACAAATTGATACTTAAATTTTCTTATTAGTATTAAGATAGATTAGTATTAAGATAGTTTGGTTTGAATAGATCGCTTACGTTTTTTTTTTTCAGTGCGGACTCAGCAGCTCTGTCTGTCATCGATATGTACAAGCTTGGAGCTAGCGGCAGCACTTGGCTGTCCAATGCTGACAAACCAGTCCAAGACATCACGGACGTCATTAAAAAGGCTTACAACATTATGTCTGAGCCTATATTTAACTAAGCCAACATCATTATAGCCGTGGGATATGAGAAAAAATGCAATAATTAAATTGTTATAAAAGCTTTATTAAAAGAAAATCTTGTAAAATCGACATTATATCATCTTATACTTATCTGTTTGTACTTAACTACTTATTTGTTTTATTTACTTACATACCGAGTGTATGTAGAAACATTAAAAGTAATATATTTCATACGATGTTGAAAAGAAAAAGTAACATTTTTGAAAACACATACGTTTATGGAAATTACGAAGTATTTGAACATGAGGCATAGAAATTACTTATCGAGGAGTGCAAGCAAACACTTCCTGTAATCACCGGAGCAATCGCCCTGAAAATAAAAATATTAAATTTAAATAATGGCGGAAAAGGAACCTTGAATTGAGGTTTACAAACGCACTTAACTATTAGACGCGTTAGAAGAAGGATATTAACAAATTAGTTCATTGTAGGCTTGGGCGAAAATTCCTTCCGGTTTTCCCAATTCGACAGCTCGTGAGAATGCTCAAGAGATAGGTGCCTCACTCATGAGTGGACTCATTTAAGTTCCACATGGTAGTAAATTGAATGAGTTACTCGAATTTCAACATTGCACCGCCTCAATCGTTTCTCGTCACGTCCATGTTTTTGTGTCTGATAAAAAATTTGATCGTGTCGCGAGCGAGTCTTTGGACAGAGTAAGCTACTGCGCACGAAGTACATACGCGCTCGAGCGATGCTTCACCTCAAATGAGGCGTACCTCGTGAGCAGCTTGCAAGGTAAAATGTGGTAATCCCTCATGGTCATATCAAATATACTAGTTACCCATGACTTAAAAGCTCCCATCCATACATTTCTGCCTGTATTTATCAGGGGGCCTGTTTTATCATGTGAATAGACCCAGACATTTGGTTCATACCTTAATCCATTCCTCCAGACTCTTTCCGTATTTGGTTTTGAATATTTCGGCGATATCCCCGAGATCTACCTCGCACCGTGTCACCATTACTCGTATCAGCTGGCTGTCATTGGTGCCCATGCCCTTCATCGACTTATGGAGGCGCTCCGCGAAGTACGCCGGCTTGTTGCGGACGATTCTCACTAGAATTAGAATAGAGGTTATCCATTTAAAGATATACCCTTTGGCATTGTAGATATGGCTCCTAGCTAGTCTTTGGCTCTTTGTCGAGTGAGACAAGATATTATCACCGGATAGCTGACACAAAACTAAGCAACCACCGCCATATTTATAATGAATTTAAGATTGAGAACATCTCTCACTTGTGTCATATTGGAAGCGAAAAATCCATGATTTACCCAAAAAAAGGGGTTTAGGTACCAAATAAAACTTATATTTGTTAGGAAATCCGTCATGTTTTGTTTTGGTTTCTAACGAAAATTTATAGGAGGTAATGTTATATATGTAAGTAAAAACGTCTATAGAAAGGCGTGTGAAGTTGCCCAACTCGCAGAGGATGGTGGACTATAGCCCAAAAAATCTCCCTGGTATTGAGGGATCGGATATAATGGCAATAGGCTCGCCCCCTATTACATTGGGACCAAAAGTCATCAAAGAAGTGTGGATGCTCTGCCGGTATCCGGCTGGATACTGAATTACTATCCGGTATCCGGCCGGATACTGAATTACTATCCGGTATCCGGCCGGATACTGAATTGCTATCCGGTATCCGGCCGGATACTGAATACTATCCGGTATCCGGTCGGATACTGAATTACTATCCGTTATCCGGCCGTATACTGAATTACTATCCGGTAACAATGCACCTCTGCCTACCCCTCCGGGGAATACAGGCATGATGATGATGTATGTATTAGAAGTAGACGTAAGTAGATGTCCGAAAAATGTAATTTGGATGAAAAACACCTTACCTATAGTTCGCAGGGCCTTCTCTATATCACCAGAGAACTCGCTTTTGATTGCATCGTCGATGTCGTGGCTGGCCAGAAGCGCGTACTCAGTGAATACCGCGTTCAATTGAGGCAATGAGCGCGTGGTCAGAATATCGTTGAACACCGACTCGTCGGTACCGAGTCGGAGCTTGCCTGGATTGGAAAATAGGCATATTAATAAAAACGGCATCATGACTGTGCTTCAAAACGCTGCACAAACTGGGGAGAGGGAATTAAGTTGCCTTTTTTTGAGAATGTTGAATGCTGATCTTCGCTCGCGTCGTCAATGATATTTCGTTGAAACGTGCTTCTACGATCAGTAGTAGAGATTTAAGCGCCGGGCTGACTGGGGCGTCATATCGATTGCAAATGTTTTGCAAATACCAAAATGAACTGTATTGACTTAGAGCAAAAGTTCATTCTTCAACAAAATGACATTGACATTGCGAGCGAAGTTTTGTATGGAAGATGCTTTTAATATAGAAATTACATCTTTGTGTATATTGACACAGAGTTTTTTTTGGTTTTGCCAAAACTCGACGCTCTGAGTGCTTAGGTCGATAATCAATAGTCGACTACGCGAGCTAAATTAATCGCGTGGCGTCGTTTGCCACAGAAATTCCATCTTTGTGTGTATTATTATAGAATACAAAGGTTAGTGAATTTGCTCGCCTCTATGCTATAAGGTGTAAAACCAAACTTAAGCTCCTCACCGCGCAAAAGAGCTGTACACTATAACAAGCTGCGAGTTTGATGACGTAGTAGAGACAACATAGAGTTCACTTTTGCACTTACCTGCTTTATGTAAGTCGGTAGCATCTCGCTTTGCCTTTTCATGGTCGACACAATAATCCTCTGATCTTTTGGCCTGCAAGAACATTTCTATAAATTAACAATGATATTACATAATATAGATAGGTATCTAAATGTGCCAAAAAGTGATGCCAATTTTGTTTTTAATAAAGTTAGTCTTATTGGAATCTCAGCGTTGCTTATGGCTCTGCGGCAATGCTTATGACATTTATCTGACATCCGCCATTGTTGTTAACTGTAGTATACAATGAGTATACGGCAACTACATAGGGCAACTGCAATGGCGGGTGTAGATAAACATCAGAAAATTTTTCCGCATGGCGGAGTCGATGGGTATTTCCATTATAAATTGCGATGATGGCATCGTATACATACATCATCATCACGCCTGTATTCCCCGAAGGGATAGGTAGAGGTGCACTGCAGTGCGTCCACACTTCGCCGATGAACTACTTAAGATGTTTAAATTCATTGGCAGGTTATATCTAGGAACATCGTTGTAATCATGGTACTTGAAAAAGGATCTTTATGAACGAGTTTGAAGATTCTATAGATTGATCGATAATAACAACTTTAATTATTAAATGTTTGTCACTTACAGCACATAATAAAGTCAACAGCTTTTTGAAGTAACCAGAGGTGTCGCCTTTAATATCAGACTCAAGTGTCTTCTTATACGCTGTAAGAAAAGTTTACATATCTACTATCTTTATCACGTTCATCATATTGATAATGTGTATTATTGAATTTGCTAATTTCCTTGCTATTAATGACTTGACATTGGCAAAATTTGATCATTTCATGCTAACTAACTACGGCCCTTTTTAACGTCCCACTGCTAGGCACGGGCCTCCCCTCAATGCGAGGGGGATTCAGGCCATAGTCCACCACGCTGGCCCGGTGCGGGTTGGCAGACTTCACACATCAATCGAGAACTAGTCAAGCTCCCTCAGACGTGCAGGTTTCCTCACGATGTTTTCCTTTACCGTTTCTTAGCAAGTGATAATCTCGGATGAAAATGAGATTCGCACATGGAACCCAAAGGTGCGAGCCGGGGTTTGACCACTCGGCTACCACTGCTTTTTTGGGAAATGCATTTCATGCATTTCCCAAAAAAAGAAGGGTAAATATTTGTAACCCATTGTTTACGTCAATCTATTGTCTGTTATCAAATAAATGTATTTCCATTATTTTGACTAACAAAGGTAAGATAAACAGGGTAAAATTAACAATTAGTTATTTTTGAAAATAACAAAATATTATATATTTTTGTGTATTTCCGCGTTAATCATTTAGGAAAAGGTTTGACCACAATTACGTCACGAGAAGTCATATCCTGATATGAAATATTTATCAAAAAAATATTTATATATAATAATAATGCTCTGCGGCCAGGGAATACACTTGGCTTTATTTGAAATTGTACCCTGTGTTGATATATATAAAGATTGATTATCTGTGGCAATAGCGTCTCGAGCACGCGTTAATATTCGTATGTGTTATCGATGACATTTCGTTGGAAAATGTGTTTCGTGTATGAGTTAATACAGTTTGTTTTCCTTTTCCTCTTACATGCGCAGAACTTTATGTTAATAAGACAACCCTGGTTATCTAGAAAGCACTACCAATACAAAAATCTGAAATCTGTGAGGATTTGGACGTTTGAATATTACCAACAGTCTTATTATTTAGTACAAAATTATTTTCGAAAGCCACTGTGAATTAAAGATAGCCCTAAATTTGACAAAGACTTGCATTGCCGTATTATCAGTTACTTATAAATCCCAATTATTTATTTTAATTCGCTCTATATCGATACGTTGCTTCATTTATAACGAGAGCAGCGCGGAGTCCACCTTTTTTATACGTCAATGGTGTACCAGGTATCTTACCTAATTGGTATGCTTGCTTGACGGCGATAATTTCATTGTTGGTTAAACTGCACATGACTTCAATGAGCAAGTCGTCATCAGTTCCGATACCCGCGATGGCATTGTGCAGCTCTTTAGCGTAGAACTGGGGTAGGGGTGTCATTAGCGCTACTAAGACATCTTCGAATCTGCCACTCGTTTCACTCTTCAGATTTTGTATTAGATCCTGAATGACACAACCATGTACAAATGGATTATCAAAAATAATAAAAGTATCTTTACCACTAAGAATGGCTACCACTAAGAATAAGTATTTACATGTTTGTGTATTTTTCTTAATTATACAATCCCGCTACAAACTCAAAGGTTAGTCTTTATTGCCTTAGTTGGATGGACTAGTGAGACTTAGTAGTGTGAGGCCTCCGGCACACTAGGGCGTTGGCTTGTCTTGTCTCGTCTTGTGACTTGACGAAATACGACCAATTTTGTAGTTTTGTTTCGACCTATATCGAATTAGTGATAGTGTCGATCTTGCGAGAATTGCGCCCCTGGTGGTAAAGACCTATGCATACGAGTTGGCCTACATAAATAAAAGAAAACGATTTCTATTTCTCGCCTATTGGAAATGAGGGTAACCCGTCTAACTATCACGATTATTTTCTGGAGATTCTTGTAAAATGTGATTAAAATGTTCTTACTTTTCCATGTATGCTTTTGTACTCTGCTGCGATCTTCTGGCGTTGTTGGTTGGTCCGTTTGGTGAGAATATTGATGAGTACTTTTTCGTTGGTGCCGATCCCTTTCATGGCCTTCCGTAGCGCTGCAGCATCCTCTTGGGGATTGAAGGGGTTTGCCGGCACCACAGTGGGTTTCGTCTGAAACAGAACTTACGTGAATTAGATGGCCTCATTAGAACATCTACACACTATTTATAATAATAAAAGAAGTCTACCATACATAAGTAGCAAAAGACACACTGTCAGATTATGGAATAATTGTCTATTTGTTTGTGCACGTATCGCGCGGAAACTATAGATTAGATCTAAGTGAAACTAGGCATGGTAGTAGCTTGTATCGCGGGTAAACATCGAGAATCATCTTTATCCCGGAAAATATGAAGTTTCAGTAGGAAATGCAAAAAAGATTTATCCTTTTCCGAATTTTTGGTTGGCCTTAGGCAAAGATGCTCCGAGGTATTTGGGATATTATGTTGTGATTAAAATTCAGGAGATTTGAGTCGTGAGCACGGCTAATAATTGAATAAAATGAGTACATACTGAACTAATACGGTGAAGGCATGGATCCAGTCCATCCAATGGATGTCTGAAAGAGATTGTTACATGAACTAAGATTGCAGATTGTGCACTGGTTACTCAGTGGCGGCCCTAGCTACTTTTTGGGAGGTGCAAGATCTCAAAATGGCCACCCTCTGAATGTAAAATTCGAATAGAGTCCCCGTTACACTTGGGCGTTAACGCTCGCGCGTCAAAATATTAGCTAATAATAAACGGACTCTGTGTCAATCAAATGCTTAAGGATTCAATTTCTGTCGTAAAAGCCACGCCCCCACGCGTCAAAATACGCTCGCGCTGTCAGTGTCATTGCATTGCAGAATGAACTTTTTCTATGTGTCGATACAATTCGTTTTACTATGCCAAAAAACCGGTCAAGTGCGAGTCGGACTCGTGCACGAAGGGTTCCATACCATTATCTATAAAAACGCCAAAAAAAAACACGTTTTTTGTATGGGAGCCCCCTTAAATATTAATTTGTTCTGTTTTTTAGTATTTTTTGTTATAGCGGCAACAGAAATACATAATCTGTGAAAATTTCAACTCTCTAACTATCACGGTTCATGAGATACAGCCTGGTGACAGACGAACGGACGGACGGACGGTCAGCGAAGTCTTAGTAATAGGGTTCCAGTTTTACCCTTTGGGTACTAAAAAATAGACGCCGCAGCGTGCGGTAGGCCTAAAACTAAGATCGTGGATTTGACACTTGTTCTAACGCTCCTCTTTGACGCCACAAAGAATATCACCGCTACACCAACTATGAGAAGTCACGACGCTTATCGGTGGTCGCCTTTCGGTTTCGCCCCCTCTACGATGGCGCCTGGTGCGGTCGCACCGCTCGCACCGCCCTAGGGCCGCCACTGTAGGTACTATTAGTTCCAAGTTCTTCTTACATCATCGATGTATTATAGGCGTAAATGTATATGTACATATTGCTTATCAACAATGAAATCTGAAAGCCCTGCGCAAAACGCACGCGACAACTTGTTGATAGCAAAATGAACTCTACTACTTTGTAGAAGATGCACATATTTCAACGACAGATAGTCAATGATGCAGTGCGTGGTCGTGTATCCATTACTTAAGGAATTTAACTTTAACGTATTTGGGATATTATGTTGTGATTAAAATTCAGGAGATTTGAGTCGTGAGCACGGCTAATAATTGAATAAAATGAGTACATACTGAATTAATACGGTGAAGGCATGGATCCAGTCCATCCAATGGATGTCTGAAAGAGATTGTTACATGAACTAAGATTGCAGATTGTGCACTGGTTACTCAGTGGCGGCCCTAGCTACTTTTTGGGAGGTGCAAGATCTCAAAATGGCCACCCTCTGAATGTAAAATTCGAATAGAGTCCCCGTTACACTTGGGCGTTAACGCTCGCGCGTCAAAATATTAGCTAATAATAAACGGACTCTGTGTCAATCAAATGCTTAAGGATTCAATTTCTGTCGTAAAAGCCACGCCCCCACGCGTCAAAATACGCTCGCGCTGTCAGTGTCATTGCATTGCAGAATGAACTTTTTCTATGTGTCGATACAATTCGTTTTACTATGCCAAAAAACCGGTCAAGTGCGAGTCGGACTCGTGCACGAAGGGTTCCATACCATTATCTATAAAAACGCCAAAAAAAAACACGTTTTTTGTATGGGAGCCCCCTTAAATATTAATTTGTTCTGTTTTTTAGTATTTTTTGTTATAGCGGCAACAGAAATACATAATCTGTGAAAATTTCAACTCTCTAACTATCACGGTTCATGAGATACAGCCTGGTGACAGACGAACGGACGGACGGACGGTCAGCGAAGTCTTAGTAATAGGGTTCCAGTTTTACCCTTTGGGTACTAAAAAATAGACGCCGCAGCGTGCGGTAGGCCTAAAACTAAGATCGTGGATTCGACACTTGTTCTAACGCTCCTCTTTGACGCCACAAAGAATATCACCGCTACACCAACTATGAGAAGTCACGACGCTTATCGGTGGTCGCCTTTCGGTTTCGCCCCCTCTACGATGGCGCCTGGTGCGGTCGCACCGCTCGCACCGCCCTAGGGCCGCCACTGTAGGTACTATTAGTTCCAAGTTCTTCTTACATCATCGATGTATTATAGGCGTAAATGTATATGTACATATTGCTTATCAACAATGAAATCTGAAAGCCCTGCGCAAAATGCACGCGACAACTTGTTGATAGCAAAATGAACTCTACTACTTTGTAGAAGATACACATATTTCAACGACAGATAGTCAATGATGCAGTGCGTGGTCGTGTATCCATTACTTAAGGAATTTAACTTCTATGCATATTGTAACAGAGTACATTTTCAAAAAAAAAATTAAGTCCACTTACGGGACCCAGTGAATGCAGTGTATTTTTTTAAATATTTATTTTTAGTATTGCGGTTTATTTGTAACGGAAAACAATAACTATTGTGTCTAACTTTTGAACCTCGTTATCGGCCTTTTATTTTTATATTAGGAAAAACAGGAAAAAAAATATTTTTAATGATTAATGAAATATGCGTAGAATAACCGGATGTTTTCGTTTTAGATAAATCTAACGCAGAGCCGAACAATGAAAAGCTTTGTTCCGTTGTTTATCGTTTTTAACCGACTTCCAAAAAGGAGGAGGTTCTCAATTCGGTCGGTATGTTTTTTTTTTTTATGTATGTACACCGATTACGCTGCGAGTTATGATCCGATTTACGTGATTCTTTTTTTGTTTGATGGGGAATAGATGGCATTTGAAAAATTTAAAATTGTACGGCCAAGCAGTTTTCATTTTATGAACATTTTTATGTTTATTATGATCATTATTTACGTGGATGATGTACTTGTATACGGCTTTTTAAGGAGTTTTCATTTAGGTTGATTATTAGTTTTTGTTTAATACGGATTGTTAACAAACATCGAAACTTACCCCAAAGGAGTGGAAAGGGGGCGGGGATTATTTTTTTAGCAGTAAATATTTACTTTTTCAGGGTTGTTATGAGGTGATAATAATTGCATATTTTCAACGATTATTGACACTAAAAAGCGTGAAAAAAAAATTTACAAAATCAAAAACCGACTTCAAAAGCCTACGTGCACTAAAAAGCTAGAAATAACCTTATAATTCATTACATATGAAGTCGGTGCCAATTCATGTGTGTATTTGCCTAGTCTGACGTAGATTGGCACCTATTCCAAATGTAATGAATTATAAGGTTATTTCAAGCTTTTTAGTGCACCTAGGATTTTCAAGTCGGTTTTTGTTTTTTGTTAAAAAAATATTTTTTCACTATATTAAGAATCTTATTTATAGTTTTCCTTTATTCAGTTGTATAAACAAAGTTACATTAACATGGGATTCGGATTTACTCGTATTACTAGCTGTGCCCGCGACGACTTCAACCGCGTGGAAATTTAGAAAAAAACTCCTTGTACCATCAACTATCTGCCAGTGAAAGTCCCGTCAAAATTGGTCCAGCGTTTGGGAGTTTTCCTCAAACAGACAAACAGATAGGTTAAAAAATGCGATTTCTTTATAGGTATCGTATATACGTTTATATGCATCTAGTAAAAAAATCTAATACATTTTATTTATTTGTTTATTACGGTTTGCAAACCGAATACTCAGCCCATCAGCTTACTTAATTTGACGGTGACTAACAAACAACAATTGATTTATCAAATCAATCATGATTATATATAAGAAAATTTATATATTTTAATTGTTTAAAATACTTTAGAAGAACCTATGATTATTACATATCTAGGTTAAATTACAGGCGCCCACATGATCGACATCAATTCGGGAAATTCGACATAATGTCGAAACATAACGCCAAATTGGTGATACTTTTTGTTTTATTTCGACATAATATGTCGAATTAGAGGTAATCTTGTTCATGCGAGAATTCCTCCCCGACATCATCTGTACCTAATTCGAAATATGTTAAAACAAAACGACAAATTGGTCGTATTTGTTTCCTATGTTTCGATATATCTCTAATAGAGATTAATGTCTATCAAACGAAAATCAGGCCCCGTGGGGCGATTTTCGTGCAATCGACATCCATCTCTATTAGAGATATATCGAAACGAAACGTCAAATTGGTCTTATTTTTTTATTTTGTTTCGACATATCTCTAAAAGAGATTGATGTAAATATATCAAACGAAAATCGGCCCCTGGACTCTTGTACGAACGCTTCCCTACAAAACGTTTCGTTTTTGTTTTTTGACATTTTATTTGACACATATTGTATCAAAGTAATATTAAAAAGCAAGAAGTAATCTCAAGGACAAATATTTTTTTTAAAGAGGGACGTACCTTTGGAACCTGGTTATATCCTTGTGGTTGTCCATAGCCCGGGTTAATTTGAGGATATCCCGGTGTTCCTTGGGGAAAACCTGGCGCTGCTTGAGGAAATCCGGCAGTCGCTTGAGGGAATCCGGCAGTCGCTTGAGGGAATCCGGCAGTTGCTTGAGGGAATCCGGCCATTGTTTGGGGAAACCCGGCAGTCTGCTGAGGGAATCCTTGTGCCGCTTGAGGGAAACCGGTTTGACCTGGCATTGAATACTGAGCGGTATTTTGAATCCCCTGATTCGGTTGGGAGTAACCCTGGTTCGGGTACCCACCTGCTTGGGGGTACCCTTGAGGAACTTGAGGGCCACTGGGTGGAAAGCTTGGCTGAGCTGGAAACCCCCCATTGATGGGCATGGGATTCCCAAACTGCTGCTGCGGCAAATATCCTGGTTGTCCCTGGAGACCGAAATTCTATGTTAAATCTAGAAAGCACGCTCTTTAATCTACTTCAAAATAGTTTCAATTCAATTCGAACTTCTTTCTAAGGATACTACCGCATATTCCAGGCATTTACATTTATGCATTGGAATGTTGGGATATAAATTGCCTGAAAATTAAGCTTGAAAATTATCGTATGCACGCTACTGAAAATAATATAGGTAATAGTAACACAAGTTCCTATAATAAAGTCCATAGCAATGTTTGCAAGGCAAACATATTCGAATGATTTCGATGATTACCCTTTTAAAAAGGAAAAGGAAACATAAAACGGACAATGTTTTTTATAAAAAAATACTTGTAGATTGAATCTTTAATTCTAGATAATCGATAAATTCTTCAAATTAACAATATTACATTAATTCACTTACTTGCTGGTATGGGTTCATATTTACGGCAAAAGCTTGGTATTAGAAAACTTCTAATTTACACTTGAACACAAATTAATTGGTTAGAGCACGCTTTAGAAGACTGTGGTTATGAAATAACTGTACGTTATTGACAATGTCCAGCTTTTATAATGGTACATTTCCGATAAAATGTTTTCCTCATTCGTATCCCGTTTCGAACCACCTCTTTTTACCCGATTACAGCGAAACCAAAAGGAAGGGTTATGATTTTAGCAGTAAATGTATATTTTTCTTCTTCTTTCTTCTTTTTCAGACTGTATCGACCCACTGCTGGGCGTAGGCCTCTCCTCTTTCACGCCATCCGTTCCGGTCCCGTGCCAATCTGGTCAAACATGTCCCGGCCACCTTCTTTATGTCATCGGACCATCTGGCTGGTGGTTTGCCTGGTTCCCTGTGCCCTTTTCTCGGCCACCACACTATGCCCTATACTGCCCTAGTCCACCTACCATCTTCCCGCCTTACCAAGTGTCCTGTCCATTTCCACTTAAGCTTCGCAATCCGCATAACGACATCTACTACTTTCGTGTGTCGGCAAATTTCAATGTTCGGTTTGCGATCTACGAGAGAGATGCCTAACATAGCCCGTTCCATGGCTCTTTGTGGGACTCTTATTTATATTTTTCTACATTAGATAAAATGAGTAGGTACCTACAGCTTTACAGACTAATGGTACATGTTGTCTTTGTGTACTTTGTGTAATGTTTAAATCCTTACCTTTATTACTTTTAGCTCTTCTTTTTAAAGTGTTTGTTTAGATAGGTGGTTTACATTTCATTTCTAACTGTAAATAATTTGACAGTAATTTTTAATTATGAAATTTTATATATTCCTGGAACAGTGTCAAGAACATGTTTAACGATAGTTTGGCTTACCTTTAAAAAAGAACTCCGTTTTGAATGGAACTCTGCTTAGTTTGGGACCATTAGATGAGTGTTTATTGTCTAGTGATATGTTTTTTCTGTATGCTAAAGATAGGTCTACTATGTCTTATGTACAGCTAGCGTCAAATGTTGCCAAGATCACCTCCAGCTAGTCTATCGTAGAGTAGATGACCCTGACTTTATTAATTATATACGCCCTTTTCCTCTCTCAAGTACTTCTGGTTTCTAATAGTATTTAATCAAAGTGTGACTTAACTATGTGTGATTTATATATTTGTGTTGCAAGTGTCTTACAAGACACTCCAATGTGTTTTAGGGGAACAGGATTCAATAGACCCGAGTAAAAGCAGATAAATATATCTAATGGTAATTTATTATGCTCAAACACTTTAAGAAAAACTGATTACCTATGTCTACCCAAGACACAAAACCAATTTCATGAAACGCTTGGGGATAATAATAATCTAAGTATACTTATATCTGCACGCAATAACAAAACAGGTTCTTAACGACCCAGTTTTGTTATGACGAACATTTATTTCTGCATGGTACATACTAAGTTGAGTAAAGCCTAAACTAGACAATCACGTTCTTATCTAGACCAGAATCTTTATTAGTTTGTGTATAAGCCACAGGTGAAGGATTTTCTTGTACTCATACGCGAAGCAACATTGGATCAGTGAGGATGTATGTGTTGAAAGATTTAGTAGTTTTGATCACTGGAGGCGCTAATGGAATAGGTGCCGCTATTGTGACGGAACTTGTCCAAGAAGAAGTTAAGGTACTAATACTTTGAGCATTCTATTCATAGCGAGTTATAGGGGATTGATTTCTTTGAAATATCAGATTAATTTCCAATGCTTAGAAAAATCAACAGTAATATCTAATAATTAAGGACTGTGCAAGAAAGTTATTGAGTTTAGAATTTTTTATTCTTGCAAGATGAGCTTTTGTGACATTTGGAATTGCAAAGAATGTTTGATTTCTAGCAGTTACAACGTTTTGAATTCCAGTCACCACTACAGGTACAATTCTGGAAGCCTTGTCCATCAAAATGAGAGTCTCTTTGAGCACATTCTCGATAAATTCAAGCTAGTTGAGCTAGCTTGAATTTATCACTGACTTATTACATGGACCACGGGCCGTCGGGCATTATTAATAATGACCGATCATAGTGATAAATTAATCACTATGCCCATCGCTCTAGGGCATTACTAATAATGGCCGGTCCTTATTAATAATGCCCAGTTAATCACGTTGCCCATAACATAACTAAATACATTTTGGGTTTTATGTGAAAGTATTTGCAAAGATTGTAAAAAATAGGTTCGCATTATAAAAAGTTTTAGAATATGACGATTTTTTTTCTCTCCTCCTTTCGTCCTCTTTTATGTTCTCAAAACTGTGAGGGTTCGATTGCTCCATCATTTTACCCTCACATGTTTAGCGATATTGGCATTACTTTTGTCGTAAAATATTACTATTGTCTCTTATCTCCATTGGCAAAGCAAAGGATTGTAATTCTTTACAAATTTTTATTTGGTTTTACATTATCAGTTATTATTTATCTATGAAATCATCGTAAATACTGATTTGCGAATATAAAAAAAAATCTCCGACTATAATATATCTCTACTTGATACTTAATCAATTTAATTGTTAATTCTAGAAAGTCGTCGTACTCGATGTAGATATAAACGCCGGAGTTTCACTACAGAATGAACTGAATCAAAAACATGGGGATAAAGTAGTATTCATCAAATGTGACGTTTCTGACCGGGAACAACTCTTCGCAGCCTTCAGAGAAGCAGTAAAGGAAAATAACTACATTGATTTGGTTATAAACAACGCCGGAGTTCTCAACGAGGGTAGTTATTCGATGATCCGTAAGCAGATTGAAATTAATTTCGTAAGTAATTTTGATCTTTACGGCTATCATGATTAGAACCCTGAATTATCGTACAATGCTTTGAAGATAAGGTAGGGCACACTTGGGGCGTCAAGAAGCACGCGTCAAAATGTTTTGCCAATACTAAAACGAATTGTATTGACTCATACAAAAAAAGCATTCTTCACCTACTACTACAGCCCTTTTAACGTTCCACTGCTGGGCACGGGCCTCCCCTCTATGCGAGGGGGATACAAGCCATAGTCCACCACGCTGGCCCAGTGCGGGTTGGCAGACTTCACACATCTACCGACAACTAGACAAGTTCCCTTAGACGTGCACGTTTCCTCACGATGTTTTACCTTCACCGTTTCATAGCAAGTGATAATCTCGGATGATAATGAGATTCGCACATAAATCCCAGAGGTGCGAGCCGGGGTTTGAACCTGCACATTTTGACATGCAAGGCGTGCGTTCGACCACTCCGTAATGGATTACGGCCCCGATGTTAGTTTAAGTTCGTCCTCCCATCTTTTGTTTTGTCTTCCTCTACTTCTTTTTCCGTCTCTGGGGTACCAGTCAGTGACAATTTTACTCCACTTGTCTTGGCTACTTCTCATTGTATGTCCGATCTATCGCCATTTAAGTTGGTCTTATTTTTGTAAGTACGTCGGTTACTTTAGTCTTAGATCTTATAACTGTGTTCCTTATTCTGTCTTGCTTTCGGATACTTGTCTCCGAAAGCAAGACAAAAGATTGTAATTAGCACTAATACAAGAGATTACCTGAAATTGCACACTATAGTCATTTGAGATATACCATGCATATTTTATCTCTGAACCGAAGATAAGATTAGGCTTATATTATGCATCAGTTTTTTGCTACACTTAATATGATGTCTTTTTTATAATTGACGATCATCCTACATTACTGCTTTATTTACTTTTGTAATAATACTTAACATTAAGCCCTATGTAACTTGCACGTCAAAAAGGCGTAAGAGAAATTTTTTTTGCAAAATCGTGTTCGAATTTCGATCAAATTTTCATTCCATTTATTTAAGAATGACACACCAACAGTATACCTATTAACACTTCGGAAGTAAAAATATTAAAAAAAAAACTGCTGGTGGTAGGTACACCAATATTGTATACCCGATACTCGGGTTAACGGTAAAGTATTATTTCGGACTTCTGATATATCGGCTCAATCTATTATACTGATTTCAGACTGCAGTTGTGAATGGAACATTCCAGGCATTGGAACTGATGCGTATTGGCAAAGGGGGGCGAGGGGGGACTGTCATCAATATATCGTCGATTGCAGCGCTAATCAAACACAGCCCATTGCCATTTGTATACGCAGCCACTAAAAGCGCTGTCATGCAATTCAGCAATTGTATTGGTGTAAGTTAATAATCTATACAAAGACATACAATAAGAGTGCAAGTTTGTAAAAAAAAAAATCGACGGGTAGAAGGCGTGACTCAAGCGCCATTTTGAGCGATATTGTGTTGGAACTAGAGAATTTCTCTCCGTCTTTTGTGCAAAGTTACCAAAATGGCGCTTGAGTGAATTCGCCTTTTAACCACTGATATAGGTACCTTTATAAATTTACATTTGATTGTTAACGTTTATCTACGATACTATTTATGTACTGTGGTTCTATCGGATGTCCTCAATAGTTGGACTTTCCTTATGTGTATGAATATATTATATCTACATAAAATAAATGTATTGCAGAGAGAACCATATTGTTCGAAAACTGGTGTGAGAGTCTTAACAATATGTTTTGGGAACACAAAGAGTCATATTTTCGAAAATATGAACACTTTTGATGACACTATCGATATAAAAGAAATGTTGGGACTGTTTCCTACGCAGCAAACGTACGTATTTATAATGTTATTAAAAAGTTAATTAAGTAGAAAATAATAATAATAATAAATAATACATCATTACGCCTGTGTTCCCCGAAGGGGTAGGCAGAGGTGCAAGTAGAAAAATATACTGGAAATCGATTGGAAGTGGACAAAGGTGATAAAGGTGATTTTACTCGGGTTACATCCAATACCAAAACGAACTCTGTGACAATATAAATAACGATTAAATTGATGTAGTAAAAGCATTGATTTCGAATGTACAAGATAGGTACATGATGTCAAATAAAAACCGTCCAAGTGCGAGTCGGACTCGCGCACGAATCGTTCCGTACCATTGTCTATAAAGAACGGCAAAAAAATCATGTTTGTTGTATGGGAGCCCCCTTAAATATTAATTTTATTCTGTTTTTTAGTATTTGTTGTTATAGCGGCATCATCTGTGAAAATTTCAACTCTCTAACTATCACGGTTCATGAGATACAACCTGGTGACAGACGGACGGACGGAAGGACAGCGAAGTCTCAGTAATAAGGTTCCCGTTTTACCCTTTGGGTACGGAACCAGCACTATAAACAAAAGAGGCTAATGTTCATAGATTCAGATAATATAGATATAATAGAATCAGTTAATATTTTCTCCGTCTTTTGAGCTGGGTTTCGTGCAGTTACCAAAATGGCTCCTGAGTCAATTCGTCTTTAAAACCTCGATATAGTAATCTGTGGATCAAATCGATGAAGCTAGAAAATATCGGCGTGCCGTTTCATAACGATTATCGATTTTCAGAGTTGACACGCTGGGTTATTTCGCACCATGGTCCGTATCACCGAAGTATATATATAAACTGGCTTATTCATTCAACGGCGCAAAATAATTGTAGACGATATTGTTCAGTACATGAAAATATTGAATATTTTTCAGAACTGAACACGCAGCACGTGGGACTATAAAGGCGTTTAAGGAAGGTAACAGTGGAAGCACCTGGCTAATAAATAATAGCAAACCGGGCGTGGACATCACGGCAACTGTCGATAAGGCGTACGAAGACATAAGGAAACTGCTTCAAGAGGAATGAATTTTAATCAAAACAGATCCTGTTTTAAATATTTAATTGAAATCTAAATGTATTATTTAATTGGTGCAGGCATCGTCTATGTTATAGGCTTTAGATTAGAATCTGACAATTAGTAAAACACTTACAAATTGTCAGATTCTAACACAGGTTTAGAATGCTGCTAGCACTTAAACGAATGTTAATTTCTTACCCCCTTCTTTACTTCTTAACTATTGTACCCCTCCATTATTTACCCAATGGTAACTTTTTTGAATGTAATACAAATTATAAAAGCAAACACGATTTTCTCTTTTTATTTTATAACAAACAACTACTACTACTACAGCCCTTTTAACGTCCCACTGCTGGGCACGGGCCTCCCTTCAATGTGAGGAGGATTTCAGGCCATAGTCCACTACGCGGGTTGGCAGAAATCCTAAAATTAGGGCAATCTCAATATAAATATTATTATCACTGAAGTAGCGACCGCTTAAAGCCTTCACACTCGGGCGTCGACCCTGCCGCGTCTAATTTTTTACCATACCAAAACAAACTGTACCTATATAAAAAGTTAATTCTTAAAATGGGAATTCATCCACAATCTGTATCACTACTACTACTACAGCCCTACTACAGCACTACTACGGGCCTCCCCTCAATGCGAGGGGGATTCAGGCCATAGTCCACCACGCTGGCCCAGTGCGGGTTGGCAGACTTCACACATATATCGAGAACTAGACAAGTTCCCTCAGACGTGCTGGTTTCCTCACGATGTTTTCCTTCACCGTTTCATAGCAAGTGATAATCTCGGATGAAAATGAGATTCGCACATAAATCCCAGAGATGCGAGCCGGGATTTGAACCTGCACACTTTGATTTACAAGGCGTGCATTCGACCACTCGGCTACCACTGCTCTTGTCATCCATCTTTATCACTGCTATCATCTATTTTAATTTATAATGTGTACCTATTTATTGAGTTTGTCCTTGCTATTAATTACTTGACATTGCCATAAATACCGCTAATCGCAGGTGCAAGCATTCCTCATCTTATTCCAGTAACATATCATCATTTCACTCATTTCGTAAAAAAAAAGAAGAAGAAGAAGAAGAAGTAATTCTTTAGATGAATGACACTGACAACGCGAGCGAATTTTGTGGCTTGTACCATAGAGATTCAATCTCAGTTAGTTTTGGTATTGCCAAAACCTTAGACATCTATTAGGCTTCAAATCAAGACACCTTCTAATGTTACTAAAAATATTAGAATTATTTGTAGCTATTAACTGATGTTAATCTATATCTATACTAATATTATAAAGAGGAAAGATTTGTATTTTTGTTTTTTTTTGTATGTAACGAATTAACTCAAAAACTACTGGAACAATTTCAAAAATTCTTTTAACATTAGAAAGCTACATTTTTACTGAGTTACATAGGCTATCAGCAGTGGTAGCCTCGTGGGCAAGAACGCCCGCCTTGAACGTAAGGGGTGCAAGTTCAAATCCCGGGCCCGCACCTCTGAGATAATTTTCATGTGCGCATGTTATTTACAATAATGATTACCACTTGCTGAACGGTGAAGGAAAACATCGCGAGGAAACCTGCACGTCTATAGAAATGCGTGTGAAGTTCACCAACCCGCACTGGGCCAGGGGGGTGGACTATGGCCCAAATCTCCCTCGTATTGAGAGAGAATGTACCCGGTATAATGGTAATAGGCTCGCCCCCTATTACATTGGGACCAAAATACATCGGCGAAGTGTGGGTGCGCTACAGTGCACCTCTGCCTACCCCTTCGGGGAATACAGGCGTGATGATGTATATATATATACATAGGCTATATTAGAAACCCGTGCGAAGCTGGGATGGGCCGCTATAGCTATATAACTAGGTACATAAGCAACATTTCATACTTCAACTTCGATGCAAAACTCAGGGTCATTTGGCCGTCCGATTTTTTACCTCGCAATTAAGTAATGCGAAATCTACTATTTCCATTCATATGTACTAATGTCGGTTGCCTTGGCTGTAAATGTAGTCGTATAATGCTGTTTGTACAACGGATGACAAGATTTGAAACGTATTTTAACACTTTCATAAAAAAAAATCTATTCTATTTTATCTCAGTTTAATTTTCTTGCTTCTTCTTATTTTATGAAATTGATTTCTTTTTCGGGTAATCTCCCAACTGGCTTAATTTGTACGGGACTTTTAATGGCAGATAGTTGGTGTTACAAGGCGTAACTTAGGCTACTTCTATTTTAAAGCGCTAATGGAACTAATGATGTCCTCAAATTGCTAGGAATCATAAAAATATATCCTTTTTCTGTTTTTGGTACATAGTCTTTCAGTCTACACTACTCTACTACTTTACAAAACAATTTTATTAAAATTAAAATATGCTCTAAAACATGTTGTTTCATGACAATATCTGAGATTTGTCCATTTTGTCTCTTTATTTCTAAGTAATTAGTTGATTGATAGAGCAATTCATTGCGACAAAATCCGTGACATAAGCCTTAGCTTGGTGTTGGCCATCGAGTAGCGTTATTGCCATAGAGTATCTAGAGTTCTCGTAACGACTCCACTCTTCGTAATAGCTCTGCGGTGATTTTTCCGTCATTATTGTTATCTCATGTACCTATGTATACGCCAACTATATGGGAAAACAACAATGGCGGAGTCAGGTAAATGTTAAAATTCACAATTCAGTCAGTCAACAATTTACCGCAGTGCGGGCTCGACATCTCCGTTATAATATCTCCATGGTTATTTCACAAATTAACTGTCATTCAATCAAACGGGAAAATGCTAGACTGTTATAGCCTCTATCTACATACAAATAAGAGCTACGGATGATTTTAGTGCCATGATGCATTTCACCAGCGTACACGCTGATAACGAATCCATTCGGTAAATAAATAAATTGCTGGCCCGCTATTCTGTCACTACCTTAAACATGTTAACTAAACCAACATTAGTATAGACACCTCGTTTGCTAGATCGTTAGTTTCCATTCGTTTCTGTGGCGAACAGTGCAGTGTATAAGTTCTCAAATGTAGGTATTACCTGTATCTCGTATTACCTGTGTCAATTTTATAAATATGTTGTGTTTCAATGAATCGAAAGTTTACAACTTCACAAACGGCACATTCTTCTCAATTTGACGTGTAACCTTGTCCTTTGTGTCTATGTTAATACATAATCCTTTTAAAATGTAAATCTACACAAATTGAAAACAAGATTCCGCACGATCTATACATATAAAACGCAAAAAAACTCTACTTATGTCCACTATAGACTTCGAAACCCTCATCTCTTCCTCATCAAACTCATTTTCATCCGAGATTATCACTTATTATGAAACGGTGAAGGAAAACATCGTGAGGAAACCTGCACGTCTGAGGGAACTTTACTAGTTCTCGATAGATGTGTGAAGTCTGCGAACCCGCACTGTGCCAGCGTGGTGGACTATGTCCTGAATCCCTCTCGCATTGAGGGGAGGCCGGTGCCCAGCAGTGGGTCGTTAAAAGGGCTGGAGTAGTAGTAGACTTTGAAACCATCCAACCGATGTGCCTCAAACCGGTTTCATTGTTTTTTACCACTAAATAACAAAATATATTTATTTTTTATGCGCAGTAGCACAAGCCGAGTATTCGGTAGTCAAATAAAATGTCCACTTTACTATAGAAGACATTTTATTTCAGCTATGATTTGCATAAATATAATGGCTTTACGCAAGTGTATTGTGAATTAAAGGTTATTAACCTTGTATTTGTTTACCACGAGTCAGTCAGTAGCCATGCGGAATTTCATGAAAAACTGATTTTCTTTTGTTGGCTAGGATACCGTATATTCTTATGTACAATTATCTACAGTCCATCCAAATCTTATTTTGCGTACATTCGGAATCTGTAGCACTACCACGAGTTCTACGTGCGCAAGAAGTTGTTAGGTCTACGTTAAATAAGCAAAGTCAAGCCGCCTGCCCCTAAAATTACGGGTTTAACGGGAACGTGTTTGCATTGGTGGAATATTTTCTATGGAAGCGTTAACAGCGGGTGACTCGTGCTTACTGGTCTGATGGTGAATGGTTCAATTTACCATAAATACTTTATTTTTATGTAGAACTAGCTGTGCCCGCGACTTCGCCCGCGTGGACTTTAGGGAGATTACCCGGAAATATGGGTATTATGTTTTTCCCGCGGAACCCTAATGCTTTTTCTAAAATTAAAGTAGCCTAAGTTACGCCTTGGAACGTCAGCTATCTGTCAGTGAAAGTCCCATTGAAATCGGTTCAGCCGTTTACTTCAAACAAACAGACAGACAGACAAAAAATTTTAAAATTGCGTTTTCGTTATAGGTATCGTATATACTTTCATACGCATTTGGTAAAAAAGTGTTATTTTGATATTACAAACAGACACTCCAATTTTATTTATTTGTATGTATGTATGTATGTATGTATTTATTTATTTGTATGTATAGATGTATAGATATGAAACAGACAGAGTTAAGTTAAGCCCTCCACAGACTGGACCGTAAAAAGTCGCACGCAAAGCTGTTTTCTGCACAAACGTACGTACTTATAACGTAATTAATAAGTTAATTAAGTAGAAGAATATACTGGAAATGGACTAGATGTGTAGAAAGGTTATTAGTAATTACCCAATAGGTAATCTGTACTTGTATTTTAATTTCACCTTCCCTGTTACATCCATTACTTACCAAAACGATATCTGTGTGTACATAAAGATTGGATTTGCATGGTAGAAGCCACGTCCGCGTCAAAATTCGGGCTCTCAATGTCATTTTATTGAAGAATGAACTTTTTCAATCAGTCAATACAGTTCATTTTGGTATTGGCAAGTTTTACGCGCGTGTTTCAACGTGTGCGTAAGGATTTTTGGTAGAGTTCACGGTTCCTTTTGTTGTTAGCGCGTATTTCTATTGACTTACAATGTCACGGCATACTAAGTTCAAAGTGAAATATTACCCTATTGTGTATTATGCACATATATTATCTCAGCCATGTCTTTGAATCTTATCATAATAGACATACATTTTATAATGTGTTGGATACACACACAAACTAACATTTGAATGAAAATCAGGACGTTATATTTATATACGGGATTGTGTCATCATAGAGCATTCGCAACCGGTCTACGGAGCTTGTAAGATGTGTGAGGTTCAAGATAAAGTGGTGCTCGTGACTGGTGCCGCGGCCGGTATCGGCGCTGGTATCGTGAGAGCGTTTCTGGATGAAGGGGCCAGGGTAAGTGGGTCTGACTTTTGAACGTCTAATTTTGGCTTTGGTTGTCATGATCTACTCGGCAGTGATACTGACGACGGCAGCCTGTAATCACCGAGTAACATAGGCTATATCTATTTATCCCAAAATGTTTGAAAAAATGTCCACCAGTGCGAAGCCGGGATCGGCTTAGGCAATATTTTCATTGAAAGCTCCCAGACGGCTTATCTCCAGACGACTCCTCCAACAAATATCATTTATATTTTAGCCAATGTATACAAAATTGGACAAATTACATACTAAAACCATCCTATTGAATCACTATATCTATTAAAAACCGCATCAAAATTCGTTGCGTAGTTTTAAAAATCTAAGCATACATAGGGACCGATTGACAGCGGGAAGAAGAAAGAAAAGAAAGAAAGTAAAGAAAAGAAAAAAACATTTATTCGACACAGACGCAAACAAAGCACACAGAGAATATAAAACTTACACAATACACAGAAAAGGAAAGAAAAAGAGCTCAGTGCGAACTGTGCCGAAAAGTTACTGGCTCAGCACGTGCTGGAGGGGAACTAATCTCCCCCAGCGCTGATTTTCAGCCAACCTTCACTAGCTTAACATAACTAGCAACTTTGTTATATACTATGTGGTGATGATATAAGTATATATACGTATAGATATAGTTTATTTAATACTTAAACCGCATTCAATTTTAGCATGTAGCAGCATTGGACGTGGACGTAAACCAAGGAAAATCATTACAAGAGGAACTCCTTCAGAAGTATGGAGACAACAGAGCTAAATTTCATAAATGTGATGTTACTTCCAACGAATTAGACGCAGCGTATGAAGACATTATCAGCAACTTTGGTTACATTGACGTTGTTGTGAACTGCGCTGGAATAATGAACGATGCACCTCATATTTATCTTAAAGAAATTGAAGTAAACGTGGTGAGTTTTAGATAACAGTGTTTGCTATAATTATCACTATCACTTGAGACACATTACGCAAAAAGAGTACTTAACAGGACTAATCAGGAGTCGTTAATGCAATGGCAACGCTGGCTGCTAGTTCATAGATAAAACCTGAGGTTTATTGCCTCAGGTTTTGCAGACTAATAAACGGGCAAAGTTTGCATAAGAAACATTCACTTTTCTTTAAGCGAAAATTCCATTTAATGCCTAAGAACGTTTTGTTTACTCTTTCTAAGCGTAAAGTCAATATCTCTTGACGTTTGCACTATTCATTCTTAATAATAAAGCACAGATAAAAATTACTCCTTATCTTTCTTTATACTTCGTAACGACAGTGATAAAGCAACCAACATTAATCTACTGAAACTTTCACAAATTCTGTATATTTTATTACCCTTCCATTTCAATGAGGCTTTATTTTTCAAAAATTCTTCGTTTTTGGTGGGTTTACACAATTATTATTTGGAAAATAACCTTAAATAACTAGCCTCTATGTACTTTTGGTTGAATTTTTTAGTCAGCTCTCATCAAAAGTTCATTAAAATCGTACGAGCTGATGCGTAAAGACCGCGGTGGAAGAGGGGGCACCATAATAAACATATCCTCGATAGTGGGGCTGTTCCACGCTGCCTTGCTGCCAGTCTACGCGGCCACCAAGAGCGCTGTACTGCAGTTCAGCACTTGTCTTGGAGTAAGTATATTTTACAGAACTTTCTGTAATGCAAATTTACAAAAAAAAATATCACTTAGGAAAACCGTAGCAATAGGATTTTGCCTTTGTTGTAAAAAGGACCAATTGAAATTTATAGTAAAAAAAAAAAAAAGGGGTTTGTAAATAGGTATATTGATATACCTATTTACAAACCCCTTTTTTTTTTCGTGGGAAAATCCTTTATGAATCCCCTTCCAGCCTCAGGGGAGGAGGAAGGGGTATGTGGGAGTCCCCGGCAGATTGCCGGTATACCCACTAAAAACCCAAACCCCTGGCAAATTATTTATTACGAAAGTATTGCACTGTTGATCAGCCACTGTTAATCAAATCATTATTTTTTATGTTTGCGTATGTATGTTGTATTGTGTATGTTTGTTTTATTTTTTAACCGACTTCAAAAAGGAGGAGGTTCTCAATTCGACCCGTATGTTTTTTTTTTTTATTTTTTTTTTTTTTTTATGTATGTTACCGCATATCTCCGGTGTCTGTTGACCGATTTCGAATTTTTTTTTTAGGTTTGCTAGGGAATTCTTCAAGGTTGGTCCCATTTCCAAAATATTATCAGAAATCTAACCCCTTGGGGGTGAAATGGGGGGTTGAAGGTCACATAATTTCAAAAATATTTTTTGAACGACTTGAAACTTTGTATATATATTTAACATACAAAATAAAAAAACACGTCTTTCAGGAATTTTGAAAGAAAAAATATGTAGGGGATGAAATGGGGGTCCAATCCGGAATACAGCATATCTCCGGCGTTAGTGAACCGATTTCGAAAAATCTTTTTTTGTTTAATACGGATTGTTAACAAAGATCGAAACCCACCCCCAAAGGGGTGGAAAGGGGGGGTGAGGGGGGGTGATTTTTTTTTTGCTGTAAATTTTTACTTTTTTAAGGCTGTTATAAGGTGATAATATAATTAATAATATAATTTTCAACGATTATTGACACTAAAAATTGTGAAAAAAAATTATTTTTAACAAAATACAAAAACCGACTTCAAAAACCTAGGTGCACTAAAAAGCTACAAATAACCTTACAATTCATTACATTTGGAGTCGGTGCCAATTCATGTGTGTATTTGCCTTGTCCGACGTTGATTGGCACCTACTCCAAATGTAATGAATTGTAAGGTTATTTGTAGCTTTTTAGTGCACCTAGGTTTTTGAAGTCGGTTTTTGTTTTTTGTTAATTAGTTTACAGAGTATGTGTGGTGTCACTATTGCTGACCCGTTGAGGAATAGCAAGATACGAAATGAATGTAAGCTGAAGGATGATGTGGTGACTAAGATTGAGAAAAGTATGTTGAGGTGGTTTGGCCATGTAGAGAGAATGAATGAAAGTAGACTGACGAAAGAAATATACCAGGCAAACGTGAGTGGAAATGTCGGAAGAGGGCGCCCGAGGAGGACCTTTCACGACCAGATTAACGGTCTCCTCCAGAAAGGTCAAGTCCGTAGCACCCTAAACCGACGAAAGTGCATGAAAAGATGTATGACTGTGGATGAGAAAGAGGTATGTCGGGATCGTAGCGTGTGGCAAACGGTAGTCTCTGCCTACCCCTATGGGATACAGGCGTGAGTATATGTATGTATGTATTTTTTAAGTACCAATTTGGAGTAGTTTATATGTAGGTGTATTTGATTTTTACTCACAGATGGAGCCACACTATTCAAGGTCGGATGTTCGGGTGATTACCATATGCTTCGGATGTACGAATACAAGCTTATTAAGTGTCACAAAAATGGGTTGTATTGATCAAGAGAGTGGGTCATTACTCCCACTAGGCTTAGAGACATTACCTTTGCAAAAGTAAGTTTTATAAAGACGAACTCTGTGTCGTATGCATAAAGATTGAATTTCTCTTGTAGAACCCACGCCCCACACGCGTCAAAATTCGTCATTTCGTTGTAGAATTAACTTTTTCTATGTGTCAATACAGATCGTTTTGCTATTGGCAATAAAAATCGGCGAGTTTTGACGCCCCAGGCATATCATTGGCTTATCATAGCATTGTGGCTGTATCAGAAGACCAAAATAATATTTTAAGTAGATAGAAGAAAAATGTACTCATATTATGACCAAAAATTGACTCGAATTAGTGTCATTGGAACCAAATATTGGTGCTACCATTCAGGAATACTGGACTTTTTTTTTTCAGGACTGAATCAGCTGTCGCTGGTCTCATGCATGCCTTTAAAGTCGGCACAAGCGCAAGTACATGGCTCGTCACTTCGGACAGACCAGCCGAGGACATCACAGAGAACATCACCAAAGCATACCAGATAATGAGTCAAGGGGTGTACGATAAGACGGAATAGTAATCCACAATGTGCCTTATAATTATCCTAATAAGGATTACAACCTTGTTGCTAGATTTTGATTACCGACTGTTATTTTGAAAGTGTAGATCCCTCTGACTCCTGTTTGTGTATATTAATTTCAACTTGATACCTCCATAAATAAGGGTCTTGACAAACAGAGCTTGATGGACAACAAACTGAGCCTATATAGGTTCCTTTTCTTCTTGGTAGAGGACCCTCAATTTTTATAAATTTTAGTGTAGGAGCGTACTGTTCCCATACTTTACTTCGAGTCGGGTTGGTAACAAGCAGTTATGCGAGCTCCCAACAAGTTGAAAATATGCTTATGGGCGGACATATCTCTATTGAGTATGATAACAAGGCCTTCTACATATCCGTGCAAATGTTTAAATGACCACAATATTGTCAGCAATGATAGAAGAGTCCTGAAATAGTCAACCACATTTCAAAAAAAAAACAATAATGTTTGATGTTCTTTAGTATGTAGACACCGTTATTTAGTGTAATATGATTAGGCAGTCAAGGACATTTAAAATTGGAAGTAAGAATTTGAATAAACCCGTAATAATTACTGCAATTATATTATGTAAATTCTCAGATGTATGTATATAATTTACTGCTAATAATTTTAACATAAGCAGTAGGTACTTTATAACATTGTTTGTATATTCGAGATGAAATAAATAAGTAATGTAATTTGGACATTTTAGTATTTAAGTAGCATTGGTAGATGAGTGGTCGAACGCATTGCAATCAAAGGGTTGGCTCAAACACCGGCTCGCACCTCTGGGATATATGTGCGAATCTCATTTTCATCAGAGATTACCACTTGCTAAGAAACGGTGAAGAAATACATCATGAGTGTACCTGCACGGCTGAGGGAACTTGACTTGTTCTCGATAGATGCGTGAAGTCTATCACCCACACCGGGCCAGCGCATCGTGGACTATGACCCGAATCCTCCTCACATTGAAGCGACACTCGTACCCAGCAGTGGAAAGGAGATCTATTAGTAGTAGTATATATATATATATAGCCTTCATTCGGACAGTAGTAGTATTTATACACAATAAAACAATAGGTTCATGCAGTAAATACATTTATTTAATAAAAACTTTTTATTATCATCGTAACTTTTCATATTTTTATAATCATTGTTTTGAACGTGAAACTATGTACCTTTGCTTATAACAGCTATTATCCATCATTATTGTCTTCCAGGATAACACCTGACTCTGTTAATTAGTAGATATTTACGTAATTAGTTCGCTTCATAACCGTTATTTGATATGGCGCAACGTATTTGAGGAAAAGAAAACCTTAGTTTCCGTATATTATGGAAGACTACACGAACGTTCCATATGTTACTAATAATAATAACCTTATATTTTTTTATCTATCTTAATGAATAACCTTACGAAATAAAAACAATGCCTTATCTATTATTATAATTTTAAAAATAAACTAGACGTCAAAATGAATTCGAAATTTAAATAGTGGCGCCAAATTTGACAGTTACCTTTTGTTTGGCTATGACCACGGCTTATTTACATAAACTAATTAAATTTTAAAGAACACTTTCATTTTAAACTTCTTTGATTTCCTATAAAAATCTGTTTAAATATTATAATAATCATATAAATAGTTTTTTATATTAATAGAAATTTAATCCCATATTTATAGAAAGTTACCAGTAGACCCGGCGAACTTCGTACCGCCTTAGAATTAGTGACATACGAGAGCAGCGCCACCTACCGGGTCCAATTGTGAATCTAAACCATCCAGGGCACCACCCAAACGCATCCAGCCGTTTAGGAGGAGTTCAGTGACATCCACACGAGTTATTTAAATAAATATGATTCATGTCGGCTTGGTCTGGTGGTTCGAGTGTACGCTGCCCTGGTCACTGCACGGGCAGGTTGCAGGTTCGATATCCATCTGTGCAAAATTTCTACAGTGGGCTTTTCGAAATTTTCCCCAGTTTGATGTAACTGGGATCGTCCATTGTTAAAACTGTACTCATAGTATAAACGTTACTTAGTTCGGAATCAAACGTTATTTATTTGTTTATTTTCATCCAAATTGGCAAACACTTTTACCTACTTTATATTGTATCTATTGATAATTAAGAAAAACACACACAAAAATCTTAATCCTTTTTGGAAAAAGCAACCATGGAGTCTCTTGCCCATTCTTCTCTATATGAAATGCATTCCGAATGGGTGGTAGAGATACTATTATTTTATTTTTTTATTTTACTGACGATTCATATGTGCCTATATTGGTTTACATGAAAAAACAACCGGCCAAGTGCGAGTCGGACTCGCGCATGAAGGGTTCCGTACCATTATCTATTAAAACGGCAAAAAAATCACGTTTGTTGTATGGGAGCCCCCTTAAATATTTATTTTATTCTGTTTTTTAGTATTTGTTGTTATAGCGGCAACCGAAATACATGATCTGTGAAAATGTCAACTCTCTAACTATCACGGTTCATGAGATACAGCCTGGTGACAGACGGACGGACGGACGGACAGCGTAAAGTCTCAGCAATAGGGTTCCCGTTTTACCCCTTGGGAACAGAACCCTAAAAATGAAAATCTTAAATAATCTACTTAAAATTACCACTCCATGTGGTTTGGTATACGGATTTAAATTTCCATAAATATGGGGATATAATTGTTAATTTGTTTTAATTATCTAAGTATAATCAAATAATAGATACGCTTCTACAATTTCACTAATAGTCAACGCGTTAGTATCCTTAATAAACTTTAATAAAATTTCCTTTGGAAACAAACATCACCTCCATACAATTCTAAGATATGAACAGTTTTTATTTACATCGCTTTCGTATTAGGATTATTACATATATCTTTTACCATTATTTATAGTTATTATAAAACAAATCTTTGTTAAATAAGTCAATAAATAAGGTGTATTTATCTGCTATTGTATTATATCATCTATACTACCTACATACAAATAAATAAAATTAAAGTGTTCGTTTGTAATGTCTAACATAATGGAAGTATATACGGTTCTTATAAGGAAAACGTAACTTAAAAAAAAAATGGGTAAGCGGTGCGGCGGCGAGACCGATTTTAACGGGACTTTCAATAGCAGATAGCTAATGTTACAAAAAGAAACATGTTTTTTTTATATTTTACAAAAAAAGGAACTATTATAAAAAAAATAATAGCCCAATAATGAAACTTAAAGTGTCATTATAACCGGTTTGTATGAAGATTGCAATTTCTACACATATTTTGCTAGCTTATCAGTGGCAGTCACGGGATTCATAATTTCATCAATGGATCATTAGTAACTTATAAAAATGGCAGTGTCATATCACATTACCTATTGCAGGCTCTATTGACACGGTAAGGCTGACTGGCAGATAGCACCGCGTTTTACGGGAACGTACAGTCGCAGAACAGATATGGAAATGTTTACATGAGCTGACGAATTAAGGGACCTTCGTAAACCTACAGGTTTTGTAAGTGAACGCTTCCATACATCATCTTCTACCGCGGCATATGGGACATATATTTTTAACGCGTGAATAGAGCTCTAAACTACAGGTTAACGAATAGAGAAACAGAATTAAAATCTGTATTATTGCCATGATATTATCGTTTGGTCACAGGAAAAACTCATTAAGTAAAAAGAAACAATGCAGTGATTTGAATTTAATTAGGTCTTTTGATGAAATATTTCGGATTTCGATCTTGACAACTCAGATGTCAAGATCAAAATGATGTCATGACGAGAGATAGTAAATTAAAATAGACAAAAATTATAACAGAGTGGCAACCACGAGATGGCAAAAGGAATAGAGGAAGACAGGCAAAAAGATGGATAGACGACATAAGAAAAATCGGAGGCGTTACCTGGTATAGAAAAGCTAGAGATAGAAAGTAGTGGAAACAGCTGGAAGAGGCCTATGTGTCACAGGACACGCTGATCACTAAACCGGAAAACCGATATGTTAGATTTAAGTTTTTTTTTGTAACTACTAGATTAAATATTTTGCGTTTAGTTATCCAGCAGCAATAAAGGTCTTTTGATGTGATTTATTGACTTTTGCTTTTTGGAATTCTGTAAAGTCGCACTTATGGATATGATAACGTTTTCCTGGAAAAGTTGTAAATATTTTAAGCTACTTTTAAGGTAAGCACTTGTAAAAAACATCTTTCCTATTTTTTGTACTTAGTGAGTTTGTCCTGTCACCCGACGGTATGCAATTGGATCATTTTTGTTTGAGGGCATACAATCTTCTAGGGCCCCATTCACAAGGCTACCTTTTATAGATATAGACAATATAATTATATCAGAAACAATGCTACACGCGTAGTGTGAATTTAGTCACCGACCTAAAACTCACTACAGTTAAACCAAACAGTAATTATGAACCCATATCGTCTCCGCCCTACGTATGGCTCTGCGGCTCCGCCATAGTAGTTACCTGTAGTATACGGCAACTACTTAGGGCAACTGCAATGGCGGATGTCAGATAATCGTCAAAAAATGGCCGCAGGGCGGAGTCGGTAGGGCATCTCCGTTATATCTCGATGAGTTTACACGGTTTTGACAACCTCGCCGCGTTGTGTCGCGAAAATTGCATTTTGAATTCATAAGGCGCCTCTAACGGCCAGTTAATAAACAACGATCATACGGACTTTGCACACGACAAAGATATCTACAACACGCCAATCAATTCAATTCGTGCTTCGGCCGACCAATCGGACATACATGATGTATAATTGTGCGTTTAAAAATAGCTTCCCGACACACTTTCTCACATCTGCCAATACTAGACTTATGCCACAGAATATATTGATTATATCCCTTTCTCTCGTATGAAATAAGACAGAGAGCGACCGAGCTAATCCGTGACAGAGCTCTAACACGACCTACGTGGTCTGTGCTAACATCACTCTCTTGCAAATAGCCTTTCAACCCTCGATATCGATTTGACTTAATGTTTTCTATTCATAATTCTCTTCGGTTACTTTATCGGTTAGTACCAGCGTCTTTTCCATCGTCTTCCTCATATTCCGTAGCCAATCAAATTTACATTTTAACGAGTACAAACGTTCATTTAAATAATTTCACACAACCTGAACATTTTCGCATTTGATTATTTACGCAAGATTAAGGATAGGTTTTAACACGTTCGCTGCGTTGTGAGGTCATATTGGCTCAAGGAGAATTTTCATCCAGTGCGCAGAGCTCATAAAGTTATTACCCGAGTCAATATAAGCTCCAGCTGAAAATACACTAAAAATCCTTACGCAGCGAACGCGACACTTTCGCTGCGTTGTGAGGTCATATTGGCTCATAGATAGATTCATCTCTTCTCAAAATGAGTCAATATAACCTCGTGGCGCACCAGCTGAACGTGTTAAACAAGGAATGACTAAATCAACAATCAAATAACTCACCAACATAAAAATCCTAAATTAGCCAACATTTGTCCACCGATCGCCAGCACTTGGTCCAAATATTAATTCGCACTACATTATCTACTTCAATAATCACATTTGAAGGGTACAGGAAAGTAACAGGGAATGTCCCCATTAATGAATTTTGAGACAAAGCAATTTGAAAGTTCAACTATTCTAACAATTCTATAGTTTGGCCATAAACAAAACTGCATTTTTGGCGCCACCTGTTAACTTTTTTTTCAATTCTAATTATTAGAATTCAAAATATGATTCCATAAAAAAAAAAATTACATTCCCTGTGATTTGCCCGTGCCCTTGATTTTTTATTTACATTATTAGTCGCATACGCGCGTATCATACAGTTTCATTAGTCCACTATGCCCTGCACCCACTTGGGCAAGCAACTTATTGAAACTGTCCTTTGTATCAGTATACTACATGGTAAGACTGAATTTCTGTGGAAAAAGCCACGCGACCACGCATTAAATTTCACTCGTGTCATCGATCAGATTTCCTTGAAAAATGTGCTTCTGCAACGGGTTAATATCATTTTGGTATCGAAAAAAAATAGGTCGCGCGTATTTTGACGCTCTTGTACCCACAAGGTTTGATGCGTCCACCCGTAAATTTAATACAAATAAACTAAGTACCCTCAACCAATCAACAATTGACCTACTACTTAGAGGAATCGGTCAAATAATCTACAACTACCATCAAAAGTGGTACAACTACTGATTTTCTGTTCTACATTCAAACTTATCGACACGTAAATACGTCTTTATTTCTAATATTTTCATTGATCAATCAGCAAAGGCAAACTGCTGACGTCAAATTTTCAAAATACAGCGCCGCCAACTTATTTATTCAGGTGGCCAAAATTAAAACTAACATTGTCTCCACAAAATTGTTATGTTTAGTAGTTGCGCAAAGACAGTGGCGACGCCTTCGGCTGAACACATAAGTTCGTGGGATAGCATATTGATGAGGTTCCAGGACTCCGCGCGTGAAGACGGTCACACGGTGGTGACTCGATCGATCTCCACGTAACGCACAGAGTCCTCGCTTGGTCAGCAAATCACTTCTTTCTCGTCGAAGATGGCGGTGTCCGAGGACAGGCTCTTCAGACGGTGCTGGAGGGCGGAGCGCCGCCGACGGCAGGAGCGAGCTGCCCCTATCTGCAATATGGAAAACACCGTGCCACTATATTCCATGAAAAAAGAACACCTACTCATCGTATGATCGCAAACTAAGCAAAGCATGTATTATGTGTGCCATGGTTGCCATGCCCACCCCAGCATGTCACTCCTTCGATTCCACTCATGCGCATTTCTAATTCGTTCGTTCTATTTTGGCGCCTGCTAGAAACCATCAGCTTCGGCCAAAACTTAGATCACTTTTGTCTCAAGGCTTTTTTTTGCCCGAAGCCGAAGTTTCGGTCAGGCACTAGGTTTCAGTCAAACTATAGAACCAAGGTTTAATGAGACTTTAGGTCTTCTTACCACAACAAAAGCAGATAGCACAGTGAGCGCGAGCAGTGCAAGTGCGTAGTGCGCGGGCAGCCGCAGCAGCGCGGAGCAGTGCGCCAGGCGCTCGTCCTCGCCGCGCGGGCAGTGCGCCACGCCGTCGCACCACAGCGCACTCGAGATGCACGCGTCCAGTGACGCGCACCTGTACTCGCACTCTCCAGACAGCGCGAACACCCCACCGTGGGTACTTGCATGCCTGAAGACCACGATCGAATGAGACGAACAAATTAATTGTGTCATCTCAGTCACTCAATCGTTTTTAAAGTAAGAACGACAGTGATGACGCGGTCATCCGCCATCTTTATCACTGTCATCACCTATTTTTTGTTTATAACGTTGATTTATATAATATGTCCTTGCTATTTATTACTTGACATTGGCATAAATACCCGCTAATGTAGGTGTAGTAGCCATTTCTCATCTTATTCCATTAAATTTCATCATTTCGTAGAAAGAAGAACACAAATACGATGTCTACACGAGTTCTCGGTGGCAATTCGCACATATCAGAAGATCACGGTGAGTGAATCATAGCGTATGATGATCAAGAAGGTTGTGAGTGATGCGATCCCACGCAGTAAGAAGTCTATGGAGATTTGTTTAAATTGATGCCAGTTTTAATATGCAGATAAACCATTGTTACCTTCTAGAAAGTTCCAGCCAAGAGACATAGTAAGATCCACTCTCGACCGCTATGAGCTCCACGGCCAGTGCCCTTGGCCAGTCTAGGTCAAAGTGGTCGGATGCCGACGGCGATGCAAACACGTGTCGGGCTAAAGGATCCACTTCCTTGGTCCAACCATCGGAAAATACTTCAACTAAATTTATATCCTGCAAATAAAAAAAAATGTGAATTTTCAAAAATAAAACTCATTTAGGTAGTGATAGCCTAGTAACCAAAATAAATCACTGAAGTGTGGGTGCACTGAAGAACACTACGGTCTACCCCTTTGGGGAATACAGACGTGATGATGTATAATTTATTTTCTCATCAAAAAACCAACACCAACGAAGCCGTTCTGGTAGAGATACTATTATTATTTTTTGTTTATTGACGATTCATAAGTGCCCGTATTGGTTTACATAAATAAAAAATTCTGATTCTATTGTTACCTGTTCTTCAGGAGGATTGGGGCATATAAATGTAGGTGTCAGCCCGCCAGTGTACACTGCAATACGATTCGGAGTTTTGCACAGGTGAGTCAAATCTGGTGCCACTGTGATATTGTTCAGAAGCGTGAAGTTGTCTAGTTCGGGCTCCCTGATGATGTTGCCTCGAATTTGGAGGTATAGATACCGGCCTGGTGAAGGATCGATGACCCAGGGCCGTCGTTCGCAACGATCCTGAAATGTTAGAAAGAAAAAGAAGTGGCTATTATGTAATTTTCTATGGTTGGGTTCTTAAAGGTATTATTGTTCGCCAGTAGCAGGTACCGACTTTGTCAACGATATGGTACCAGTCCATCCAAATTGACTTAGACCTAAACGACAAAAAACTTTGCAAAAAGCAAGGCAAAGGGGACCAGTTTTTTGCGCAGAGCGCGTCAGTGCCCAGAAGGGTATTTCTGCTATGCTTATTATTGACTCAAGAGTAATTGTCTCACAAGTTTGAAACCAACTTGTCTTTTAGTATTTGTGATGCCTTTTTTGAGGCAATCAGCCTTAAGCTATTTTTGCCTTTCGTTTTGCAATGGAAGTCAAACTTCCGTGTCTTCATTAAAAGCCGATGTAGATCCTGGCTTGTAGGACTAACAGTGATTGATGGTTATAGAGCCCAAGAGTTCAGAATATTTAAACACATTCCAGCGTCACAGTAGATTTCAAAGGCACTCACCGATTCAGAGATTGGATAAGAAGACGACAGTCTCAGCTCCCCACTAGAACCATAAACTCTATGTGAAGTTTCGCATGTCGTGTCCAGTCTCACAAACTCCACAGACGCCTCGAAGCCGAAGGATCGGAAGTCGTCAGATGCAGACATGTTGACAACGTCGAATTTTAATTCGGCAACAGTTGCTATCGACCTGAATTCGTATTCGCCAACATCACTGGAAATAGATAAGAATGGGGACGCGATATGTGAACAAAGTTTGATTTATTTTGGTGAAATCGAGGCCGGTATTTCGTGAAATGTAAAATTGATGAAAATAAAACAATTAACTGCTTTGATGCCTATTTAAATTTAATTTATATTCCATTGACCTTAACAAAATCGGCACTAAGTTAAAAGATTAGTGACATTCAGGTCTTCTACTATCCTACTAATATTATAAATGTGAAAGCTTATAAGGACGGATGGATGTTTGTTTGTTTGAAAGTGTATTTCATGCAAAAACTACTGAACTAATTATGATGAAACTTTACAGTATTATCGTTTATATACCAGAATAACATAAAAGCTTTAATTTATAAAGATATTGCATATTGCTTCTACCCAGAAGCTAGTTTGGCATAAAAACATAAATACAAATATGGTGGAACGATTGGAATATCCGAGCATTGAAATACATCAGAAGGGCAATGACTCATTACTAATGAGTAAAATGTTATCTACATTAAAAACAAAATTAATTGATTTTCATAATACATTTAGAAAAACGGTTATACCTGCATAAACAATCCCTCGGTATCCTGGACCCGCCGTCCCTCCAGGGCTTGTCGAATATCCTGACGGCAGCGGTGACGTCACCAGCGCACCGGTACCAGGGCGAGTGGGCCGAGTGAACAGAACGGCAGAGACGACCGCCGCTACGAATGCCCCACACTCGAAGTCTGATCACCTCTCCTGGATTGGCTTCGAAACGATATGTGCAACTGGAATGACATAATATTTCCATGTTTAAAAAAAGAGGGCTGCAGGATTATTTCGGGATGGTTTTACTCGTTATCACAAGGTTCACGGCATTATTTATAGATTTCTTTTTTAGTGCTATATTTATATGAGCTGTGCACCGCCTCTTAACATATTAAGGAACCTTGGACCATATTATTGGAGTGAACAAAGTTATAATTTTTAGACCATTAAGTTCACACATCTAAATTCTGGTCCACACCGATTTGCTAACGAATAAATTAGGAATTGTTAGAATTTACCTGATGTTTTTATTTCCACCTCTTCCGTACAGAAACACGTCTCTTGGTGAAGAAAACGTGATTGGTGGGTCCGGTGGAGCCTCAGGAAAAGAACGGGATGCGAATCTTCTAGAACACGATCCCCGACCCCAGGGCTCGCCGTCTTGATGCAAGTCCACGAATTCGTAGAGAGCCTTGAAGTAGATCGGCCTGGAAATTCGATAAAACAACTCATAATAATTAATAATACTATTTAACAACGAAGCCTTTCATATACAAAATACACACAGTATCTATTGAGAAAATTTTATTTTCGTACTGCTAATATTTAATAATAATTTGGCCAAAGTGCTTTCAACAAAATAGAATCTTACTTTATTATTGAACACTTAAGTTAGACTATCAGTTTTTATGTGTATGTCATATACAATATAATAATGAAAATAAAATAATTTTCTATCGATTGCTTTTAAATGTTGTGCCAAATGACTAAAGTTCTTGTACTTACTTTAAAGCAGTCCCCTGTGTAAGTTTCAATTCCAATGTCAATGAATCTCCTTTGGAGAGAAAGCTCTCAGTCTTCGCACAAGCTCTGGACCTCCGCAGCAGTGCATGTTCACATGTCCTCGGTGCTCTTTCCCGACAGAACCTGGCTACCAGGGTAGCATTTGTTGGAGGCCGGCCAACGATCACCGATTGAGGAGAAGTGGCTCGGGACATTTGCACTGACCGCTCTTTGTCACTGGAAATAAGATTCGATTTGTAGTGAAAGCAATTGATTCAACAAAAAATGCGCATTTCACTTAATATTACATCTACGCTATGATAGTTATTATTTACGCACACTGTTTTATACACAGTTTTGGATTTCATGAATGCAGTTTTTCAGCTGGTGAGATAAATCTAAGTTTATTGATTGAAAATTGCATGTGTTTTTTTTTTGAATGTATCATTTCTACCTATCGAACTGGACTGTTTGGAATAGCATAAAGACTAGATTGTTTCTGAAGAGTTATTGGCAGTCCATTTTGTCTACGAATTCATTCTTACTCCGTCACATAAATATTCCAATCCGCAATCGTAAAACCAAACTAGCGTGAACCGCTCAAAACTCACCAGAATATATCGCTGCATCCGGGCGATATTCTCATCGGACCATCCCATATATTCAAATGACTGCCGCAGTACTCGTCTTCGGGCAAGTTAGGATTTAGCGCGTTGGTCACATAAAATTTCAATACTGAGAACCACACTCTGAATCGTGGAGCGGAAAATGACGGTCTCCTGTAAATTATATTTCGCCCCGAAGGTCCCGAGGTGTCTATCCCTTGCATATGATAAAGGCATGTGGTGTTCGGGGGTAGGGAGTGTTGGGGGTGCTCTAAGACCCCCCGACCGGTCCCTCGTATCCAAAATTCGCAGGCTCTTTTGTTCTTCGCGTATGTCGGTGACTGCTGGTCCACGAATCTGACCTGAAATTGATTAATGTTGTGATAACCGCAGCGATCCCTTGAGATGTCGTTAATTAAGATGTGGTGGAAACGGCTGTCGGTGGCATTTTTTATTTTAAAGAATTAAATAAAAATAACAAACATTTTACGCCGCAGTGAAATTGGTTTCCTAACTAATTGGTTTCGGTTTTGGTTTAATTGGTTGAGGTTTAATAGTTCATTCTTTATGATAACATGTACCTACAACATTATAAAAATTTTACTACGTCTTTGAGCGGAAAAGAGACGAAGCAAATTACTAATTTACCACTGCATCGCAAAGAGGGTCGATCTTCTCGAAATTGCGTCTCTACCGATGCAAGCGACGCAAATGTCTGGGCGTGTACTGTAGAGGCGTAATAATAACGTCTCTACAGTTATTACTCTATACAATTATTGTATAAAAGGTAGGTACACTGTGTAACCTCTACTACTTAAATGTAAGCTGCAAAATTTGCTTTAAAGGTAATCCTTTAAAGCAAATTGACCAAGAGAAGCAAAAATATATGCCAAAGTGAAAGATAGGGGTCGTGTTCTAAATTCATAAGTTAAACCAATGTGAGCTGGTGTAGAGTTTGCCGGCTCCATTATTGTGAGCGGGCGTGCGAGCCTTCGTTACTAATTACACTTTGGCAGGAGCCCAAGAGGGCCTCCGGGGCACTACTTGATTTATTATTGTTCAACGGGAACGAAACACTTTAAATAATACGCCATCACGATATATTACTGCATTAACCTAATTTTGGCAATGCATGGAGCGATTAGTTTCAGATGCAGCGAGTTAGCGGTCGTGATGCAGATTATGTATTTGTTAAACGTTTTATTGTAAAAGTTTTTTAGCCTTTCAGTGCTACGTTGGAGTAAGATAAGACGTTTGGATCCTTTTAGAATAAAGCAAAGTGAGTATAATCTTATTGAAGTTCTTTGAACAAAAGTGTCCAGGAACGCTGGCGTGGAATATAAATGCAATGGCTTCCTATTTCCATAATTTTAAAACGCAAGTGCAGAAAAGAACTAATCTTTTGTCCCTTAATTGCAATTTGGACGCTATCCAATATAATGAGCAAGCTTTTCTTGCGTGTGTTTTATATGCACAGTTTTATATAGCCTTCTAAAGCAATAAAGGCAAGGTAATAAACTGGGATTGGGAGTAACCTTGTCAATCGGGCTATACTAATGACGACAAATTGTTCAAAGAACCGACTATTAAAGCAAACACTGGGGAAATTGGGAACATGAAACTTCGCGAATATTTAAAGTAGAGACTTTTGTCGACATAAAATGTTTAATTCTCATTGTTATTTCATTAATACGAAATTATTATTTATTAAAAGATTTTTGGTAAAGCTTGTCAATATTACACAATAAATTTATGCTAATGACCCGCGCCCCATGCAATATAAAACTTGGATTCCAAAAACTTTTTCCATCTTGGCAAGTTGCGAAACTGCATAAATTAGCTGTTTCTGACGCAATATTTTATGCGGATAACGTTTTGACATAACAATGGCTGGCGAAAAAAATCTTACCTCCACTTCTAACTGAAATCCATGTAACGACTGTAAGGTCGCCGGTTGTAAAAATGTTCCGAATGGTGATGTTGTGAATTCCACCAACAATTCGGGTCCGCTCGATATCGCCTCGGGTACGGATACACCTCCCCCGCAGAATCTTAAAATCACGGGGTCCCTTGTTGTGTAACCATCGTATACAGTCACATAGTCCTGAACTTCATCGCATTGGTGCCAGAATTTCAACTCCCTTCCATTGTTCTCCCTGTCTTGTTGTGCTGCGTACAATGCCTTCTGACTCCTTATCGAAACTAGTTGTCCATTCGGCTGTTTCACTACGATCAAAGCGTGTTTACCTTGAGGCACTTCGTGTTGCCTAACTGCATAGTAGCACGTCAGGTTTCTGGGGTAAACGCCAGGGAAATTTGGTGACTGTAACCTACAATTTTTACGATCGCAGTCACTGAATATCCTCGAGCAATAAGTTCCAGAGATCAAATCCCCGAGGTAATACTCGGGAGTTTTTGCCGTCTTCGCCGCGTTCGTGTCGTCACCGCGTGATATGTTTACGGGATAAGGCATCGGTCTCAGTTTGAAAAAAGGCCGTTCTGAAATGAAATAGAGATATTAGATACATTCTGCTTTGTGTTTTATTATTACTGTAGACGGCAGGGGTGTGTCGAAATAAACATTTCAAGTTAAGTTATATGTGATATAATACATTTATAGCCACAAAACTCTCCTTCCTAGCACCTAATCTAGGATCTAGATGTTTATATGACTATGCAAAATCCAAACATTGCAAAATTATCATATACAGGGTGTATTCGATGTCTGAAATAATACTTTGGGTACAAATACGATAGCTCATATGTGGATGTTTAGTGACTACAGATTATACCTAACTGTCATAGTTTCTGAGTTATGGACCTTTGAATATGTGTAACAGGTATCGTGTTCTGGCCTTTGGCTGCACTTATGAGGGGCGATTACCAATATTCACCAAACAGAATATGCAAATTTTACATAGGACTCGAGATATTACGATTTATATAAATTCACAATGAAAAAAATAGTTGAAAAAACATCTCCAAATTTCGATCAGATTTTTATACCATTCCGTTGATGCAAGCGTCAAAGTATTATTTCGGACATCTGGTACACCCTGTATACCTACATCTGAAACGAAAGTAAACACTACGTTTATTTTTGAAATATTCTTGAAACTAACAAAGGATGCAAAAGTATACGAAACACAACGGTAGCCATTTGTCACAGTCGCCATGATTTACGTACCAGAAGGAGGGGTGCCGCCATATCTCACTGTAGCGTACTCTCTCCTTAAAACCTTGTACGCCATCCGGAAATCGAAATTATAGTTATTCTGTTCTTTAGAGAGATGCAGTAGTCTTATTATAAGGGTTATGGATTTAGTTTCACTGTAGTATATCGATGGACCCCAAGATGTTCCGCACCATGAGCCACCGACTTGAGGACGGCTGGCCTCTTGGATCTGCATGTAGCCGTCTGGGCAACCATCTTCAGTGAATGAGATGAATCGACCGAGGGTGAAACTGTCGAAGAGAACCTGTGAACAAAATACAAGTCCTTCAGTACCTATTTCATCTCAAATTTTTAACCGACTTCCAAAAAGGAGGAGGTTTCTCAATTCGACCGTATTTTTTTTTTTAATATTAACTTTTTAAGGGTTGTTATGAGCTGATAATACTTGCATATTTTCAACGATTATTGACACAAAAAATCGTGAAAAAAAAAATATTTTTAACAAAAAAAAACCGACTACAACAACCTACGTCAGACTATACAAATACATACATGGATTGGCGCCGACTTCAAATATAATGAATTATGCGGTTATTTCTAGCTTTTTAGTGCACCTAGGTTTTTAAAGTCGGTTTTTTTTTCTTCTTGGTTGATGAAAAATCAACATGAATCGAACGACTGTATATATTTTAAATACAAACCTTAGTTTGAAAGCCTAAAGAAACCATTAGCAATATCAGCTCTCAAATCCTTATTTTCAAATTTCTTATTCCCTCAATGGACGCGTAAAATAATCTTTGAGTATCACAAGACATTAAATCTCCCTAGTGACTTACAGCGCCTAATAGTTCTATTAGATCGCAGACTGCTTTAATATGGGCCAATTAAGATTAAAGAGCATTTCACCCAACTTTAATAGTGTACCGACCTAACTAGTAGAGTTAAACGTTGCCTAATGGGTCCTATTAATGTACATTACGTAGGCATTCTATGCTGAGTTTAATTTAAAGTTTGAAATCTGCCACACATATCTACTTTCTTTACTGAAAAACGTTAGTCTTTATAGTTTCAATTGGAAGAGATTGCACCTTGCGATAATACTCCTTGTTGCACGCTGCTACTACTACTACAGCCCTTTTTAACGTCCCACTGCTGGGCACGGGCCTCCCCTCAATGCGAGGGGGATTCAGGCTATAGTCCACCACGCTGGCCCGGTGCGGGTTGGCAGACTTCACACATCTATCGAGAACTAGTCAAGCTCCCTCAGACGTGCAGGTTTCCTCACGATGTTTTTCTTTACCGTTTCTTAGCAAGTGATAATCTAGGATGAAAATGAGATTCGCACATGGAACCCAGAGGTGCGAGCCGGGGTTTCAAACTGCGCAGATTGATTGCAAAGCATGCGTTCGGCCACTCAGCGACCACTGCTTGCATGCTGCTATTTGATTGTTATTTGCATTAAAATTTTGGTAGTCAATGAAAAGTTACCTACCTATCACATCGATAAAAACACAAGTAACAGAGCGGGGGACATGTCTGTCTGTATGTCACTTTCGTCCGGACCGAACACTCCCCCATCAAATATTCGATATTGGAAAAGTAATGAAATTGCATTCCGCATTCGACGAGTTTCATTTCCGCAGTAATATTCATTTTATCGATACGTGTAATATTATTTAATAAGTTATTATGCGATGTGATGATAATGTCAATATTTGAAAATTAATTTCGTATATTTATCAGAGTTTTGGGTTTTGGTGTACTTGTGCATATAAACAGTAAGCAACGTTTCTAGCAAATTCACACTAGACGAGTGCAAGCTCTTAGGAAGAGATATAATGGGAGGATTAACACGATCAATCAACAGTTTTTTACCATCTGTGATACAGGGCTGTGGTGTTAGCACGCATGTCAAGACAAGAACTCTGTCACGGGTTGGCTCGGTCGCTCTCTGTCTAATTTCATACGAGAGAAAGAGACAACATCAAGATATTCCGTGACATACGTCTAGTTTTGGCACTCATGCTGCATGATCTGAAGTACACAGGTATAGTACTCTTTCGCTTAACAAAACCTTTTGTTGCTTTAAATTGTGATTAATTATAAACAATAACGATTTACAAATTTTGTAGAGATTTGGTAGAGGATATTCGAGACACAATAAAGGCAATTCCCTTTTATATTATCACAGCTGTATTAAAAAATAATTTATTAAATATTAATTAAATATATTTATTGAATTTGACCTAGCTATTAATTATTTGACATTGTCTGAAATTCCTGCTAAACGCAGGTGGAGCCAGTCCTCATCTCATTCCATTAAATATCATCATTTCATTAATTTCGTAAAAAAAGAAGATATTTGACGTAACCACGGAACGCGATTTCATTATTAAAATAAAACTTCACAAAATTTCAGACTTTGTTAATATCCGGTCGGATACCTCGAGGGCAGTTGACCGGAAGCGTGTTAGGCAGCGCTGGGAATGCAATTTGAGACAGCAAATTGCATCTGTGCACCGTATCCGGGTTAAAGTGTCGATAAGGATTCAGCTCCATCGAGAATTTACGCTCAGCAACAAAGAGGCGTGAATTTAATTTTCAATGAACTCGTGCGCAAATCCTATTGGCTTCTGCCGTATGATGTGGTTAGTCTCTCTTGACGACTGGCAGAAAACCGCAAATACTTGTTATGTTACATCTTATTGTGTACGCTAACTTTTCCAGTTTTATCTTTGACGGTCTCTCAGAGACCTCACTTTTATATCATATAAAAGTCACGGTTTAATTTATTATATTTATTTACGAGGCAATACTTTATTTTTTGATGATACTAGAAAATTTGTAGTAAGTTTTTATGTTCATACACCACAAAGGTTTTTATAAACAGTTTAAATTCCTCACAATGCCCTTGATACTACTATTATCTTCAATGTTGCTATAACTAGTGAATTATTTTTTTAATAACGAGTTGGTCTATGAATCCAAGTCAACCTCACCTGCCGGTGGTACATAACAAACCTACCCCTGCCGAATAACAAACGAGGCTCTGACGAAACGTTCACCAACCCGCATTGGAGCAGCGTGGTGGACAAATGGTCCAAACCCCCTTAACTTTAAAAACCTTCACACATCTATGGCAAGTCAAATAATAGCCCAGGACGGAGATGTGTGGGGAAGTAAAGGGGAGGCTTTTGCCCAAGCGTCGAACATAGAAAGGCTATAAAAAGAAATGGATCTCCATCAACCTGTTTCCAACTGTTGATTAGTACTTAAACAAGTACAATAGTAACAATATTCTGATTACAATTAAGGGCTTCCACTTATTAAATTTCCATAAAATCCATACCTATTTACTTTAATCAAGACATCAAAGCATCTACATCAAACAAGAACGCCCAACAAAAGAGGTATCACCAAAAGAATATTCCTAAGTCAATAAAACACGAAATAAGGGCCCGGTATCAACAGAACGAAATCTGATATGTTGAAAATGAAATAGGAATATGCGGCAGGGACTCAAAATGTGTGAGACATGGCCCTTCATATTCGCTTCACTCGAGCATAAAATACAATTTTGCACCGCCAGGGGATGCTCGCGGGTCTTTGATGAAATTTAAATGTGCTCCGAGCAGCGTTGGCAACGCATTGTGGCGTTTCAATTTATGCGAGGAATGTGTGTGAGCGGGGAATCCGTCTAGATTTGCGGTTTCAGACTGAGATTAATGCTAGATTTTCAAATTTTAATTACAAAAACCATTACTTCAAAGACTTAAATAATAATGTACCTATGCTGAATTTTCTTTAAAGTACCTATATTAAAGTTAAATATATTTAAAACGGTGCTTGCTTTTTTCAATTTAACTGGCTACTATTCGTTTTAAGTCCATGAATCTTTAGTAGTAAAATAATATATCTACTCATAATACAAAATAAAAGATGCTTGATACGAAAACTTTTAATACTCTTAACTATTCCAACTAAGAAAGTGAAAACAATACCACTCCAAAATCCCTATTAACCCCTTTCATACCCTCTATTCGTTCATTGCAGTCGTTTCAATCCCTACTGGGCGTAATATAATTCTGCTTCGACCGTAATAAACGCGATAGTAGCGGAGTGAACGTAGATGGAAAGTCATTACGAATAGCTGCATCCAGCATTCATATTGGCATCGTTTGTGTCTGAGATCAATAATATCTCAGGGCTGACACGTGCATCAAGACAAAACTTATAGCGTTGATAATAATGCCACTGAATCGCTCTCGCAAAAAAGAGACAAAGCGTAAGATATCTCACATTTTGTCTTGCCAAATTCTTGATTGTCTTGATTAATTGTGTACTTAAGAAAATTTTGTATGAATATTTTGTATTTTTAAGCCGTTTTTCGGCTTAAAAATGGAATATGCATTTGACTGTCGAATGTTTCGCATTTTATTTCTTCGCTCGATTAGAGTCACTATAACCTATGTGTTTGTTTCGTAATTCGAAAACACATTTTATAAAAAGAAGCATAGTTTCTCAAACTTGTTGCCTTCTTTTAAAGTCCCATCAACGACTTGATACAACTTCATCTCGCTGGACAACTTGGGACAAGTTTCTCTGCGCTGTCCTAATTGCTGTTGTATCGAAACTGTAGGTACTTATTTTGCAAGTTGAGAATTACTTTCTCCATGAAGCGTCCTCCGTAAGTTAGACCTGTTTATAGATATTTAAGCAAGATAACCTATTAGATATGATTGTAATACTTATATTTATATGTGACAAAATACAAAACTTTAGGCAAACGTAAGCCTGAAGCATTATTTTGTATCACTGATATTATATTTTCAGGAGTAAATTCAAAAGAAGGTACCGTTTCAAATAATTAAATAATATCAGTGTATCAGCTTCTAAAAAAAACATAGGAACAACGAATATTCTAACAATGATTTTGAATTCATTTGAAAATTAATGTAAAAATTCTTTAAAAAATATACTAATGGAATTGAGAACCTCCTCCTTTTGGAAGTCAAATAGTTCATATGCGACTTTTTTTACAAAAGAAGGCGAATTTCGCATTACAAAAAGGGTTGGGTGGATAATAATTGTACATTTCTAACAAAATATTGGCACATTCCAATTTCCCCGTGTTGCGAGTGCCCTCGTGCGGTGTATTTGCGATTCCACGCGGCTCGGGTGTCGAGTGCTCTCAACTCATGCGTTTATTTGCACGGAAGTGTAATACACGGCAAAATGGTGTTAAATTACTGCAGAGTAATTTGCTATGAAATTGAATTAATTAAACCCTTCATAAATGTATAAGGACTTAAGCAATCTTTTGACGATGTATTTATATACTTGTAAACGGCTGTTAAGTTACATATATATCTTTTAAGAAGAAACACCGTCTGCCTTAAGGAGATCCAGTCCCTTTACCATCACTTCTTTAGCTGTATTTATTGAGTACTAGCTGTGCCCGCGACTTCGCCCGCGTGGAATTTAGGGAGATTACCCGGAAATATGGGTATTATGTTTTTCCCGCGGAACCCTAATGCTTTTTCAAAAATTAAAGTAGCCTAAGTTACGCCTTGGAACGTCACCTATCTGTCAGTGAAAGTCCTATTGAAATCGGTTCAGCCGTTTAGAAGTTTACCTCAAACAAACAGACAGACAGACAGACAAAAAAAATTAAAGTTGCGTTCTCGTTATAGGTATCGTATATACTTTCATACGCATTTGGTAAAAAAGTGTTATTTTGATATTACAAACAGACTCTCCAATTTTATTTATTTGTATGTATTGTATGTATGTATGTATGTATGTGTAGATTAGTTAAATTTTTAACAGTTTATTTAGCACACACAGCTTCGAAAAATACACAATAATAATACAATAATACTGTAGTAGGCACGGCCCTCTGAGTTTTTCAAAAATTTAACTTTATTTAATTTCGCAAAACACAGTTAAACCCCCAAATCTATGAAAAGAAGGACAAAATGATTTAAATAAAAATCATGTTTAAAGTGTTACTCAAATGCATTGTAGCGTGCTACAATGTTACCCGATTTATGGGCTACGAGAAGTATTGTTACTGTTTCATGATTATATTTTATTAAAGTAAGTAAGTATGAAATATGCATGCATTACTACTACTACTACAGCCCTTTTAACATCCCACTGCTGGGCACGGGCCTCCCCTCAATGTGAGGGAGATTCAGGCCACAGTCCACCACGCTGGCCCAGTGCGGGTAGGCAGACTTCACACATCTATCGAGAACTAGACAAGTTCCCCCAGACGTGCAGGTTTCCTCACGATATTTTCCTTCACCGTTTCATAGCAGTGATAATCTCGGATGAAAATGAGATTCGCACATAAATCCCAGAGGTCCGAGTCGGGGTTTGAACCTGCACACTTTGATTTGCAAGACGTGCGTTCGACCACTCGGCTACCACTGCTATATGCATTATAATATTTAATTTTTCCATAGAGTACACAGATTCTTAAATATTTAACAAAGTACGCTTACAATGTTCCTCAAAAGAATTTCCCTCAAATTCTTAGCAATTTTACGTTTGTTTTGTTTTTTTTTATCTGTACACATAAAACGCCGGAGGGCCCGCGGCATTTTCACAGGGCGTTGCTTTTTTGTATTTGCGTATTCACTTCGACAATGACAAAGGCCTCTTACCCCGAAACAGGGTTCTCATAACAAAGTTAAAAAAGCATTCTTAAATATAAGTAAGCACCAGTCTAAAGTATTTTAATCTATAAAGTTGTTTCAAGTTTGTTTGCAAAGGTGAAATAAAAGAAAAAAAACTGCGATCTAAAACATTAGGTACAATAAAAATTAAACAGTAACACTTGCTAACTACTGTACTGAGATAAAAAGCTAAACAAGTATTGGCTCGATACTACTGTACTATTTGTTACTTAACTCAGATTTTTGTACAGTCTTTTCAATGGAAAATCTGTCATAAAATTCTAAGTAATATTAAATAAATAATGTAATTTCAAATGGTGGTGTCAAGGCTACGACTATAACGCCAGTGAAACATCCCATGCTAATATTTTTTTTTATATAAAAAAAAAAGAATTATGTAAGTTTCGCAAACTGTACATCTCAGCGAAATTCTGTTAGCTCTGTTGAGAGTTACTGCAAAGTGTACTCACTGTAAATACACTTAATTTTGACTCAAAAGATTTATAAGAAAATATTGTGTTCTGTGTATCAGAGCTCGCTGGTTTTAATCCTATTCGCCCCTAGCTATGAGATCTGTTTGTTGGGACACCCGCTGTTGGGTTTCACCAGCTTTGTTTGAACTGTGCCGCGTTGGAACTGTCTGGTTGATATTTTTTTTTCTATTGCCACTTGCGGGTTACGCAGTATAATTTAATAACAGAATAATAATATTAAAGTGAAGACTAAAAAGTGAAGAAGGTTTGTCCGGCATTATATCAAGATTGTTTATTATTAAGCGAAACACTTAAATAACATATTTTTTTACTTTACTATTTACATCTATTGCATGTGTTTTTTTATTTTACTTTGTCATTTAAGTCTTTGTTTTATTATAGTTTAGATTTTATTTTTATTATGTGTTAAAATTGCTTACTAGCCACTCAATAGTCCGTCCGTTCAGTATTGTATTATTTATGTATCAAGGGAAACCTATTATTAGCCTTTCTTTATGTTAAGATTTCTTAGGTTATGTTAGAAAACTTAGAGATGTTACGCTGTTGGTTTTCTTAATAAAATAAATAAAACGCTACGCTAACTCGTAGTAGGTACACAGGTACTTTTAAGCAAAACGCTACGCTAGCTCGTAGTAGGTACTCAGGTACTTTTAAGCAAAACGCTACGCTAACTCGTAGTAGGTACTCAGGTACTTTTAAGCAAAACGCTACGCTAGCTCGTAGTAGGTACTCAGGTACTTTTAAGCAAAACGCTACGCTAACTCGTAGTAGGTACTCAGGTACTTTTAAGCAAAACGCTACGCTAACTCGTAGTAGGTACTCAGGTACTTTTAAGCAAAACGCTACGCTAACTCGTAGTAGGTACTCAGGTACTTTTAAGCAAAACGCTACGCTAACTCGTAGTAGGTACTCAGGTACTTTTAAGCCCTTGCGTAAACGCTCCTGCATCAAACTGTTTGCCCATGTTAAAACAAACTCTGTCTTAATACGCATAAAGATTATATTTATGTCGTAAAAGCCACGTACCAAATGCGTCTAAATTCGCTCGCAATGTCAGTATCATTACGTTGTAGAATGTTTTTTTCTATGCGTCATTACCATGGAGATATTATAACGGAGATGGAATTTCGAGCCTGCACCGCGGTAAATTTTTCTGCTTTATCTGACTCCGCCATTGTTGATTTCGCATATAGTTGCCGTATACTACAGGTACAGAGATAACAGAGATAACAACAATGGCGGAAAAATCGCCGCAGAGCTATACGAAGAGTGGAGTCGTTATTGGTAGTCTATATACTCTATGGTCAATACAGTTCGTTTTATTATGGCAAAAAAATACGCGCGAGCTTTGTCGCCCCAGTGCGCGGGAGATAATAGCACCTTTAGTACATGCCATTTAACTTTACCAAGATATTTTATTTTCCTTTTATTTCGGCATCAAACAGTCAGTTAACATAGTGGTGCTATTTCTGTAGGCTTCAAACTAAACATGTATATATTTTGTATATTGCCGTTTTTCAATACCAATTTTATAAGTGCTGTAAAATACGTATAGTTCAGTTGTAATTTGCGTACGAGAGAAATGACACAATGCTTTATTGATTACGTATATTTTTGTACAAAAACATAATAGACTACTATTTACATACCTATTGTAAAAGTATGACGCAAAACTGCTCGAATTACAAAAAAAAAAAATTGCAATAGATTAAGTATTCGAATGAAGGTTTACTATTTCGCTGAATGTGTGAAGTTATTTATACTATCTAGGCAATATTATCTACTAACCAATTTTCGGTAGAAGCTGTGGTAGCCGAGTAGCACGCTTTGCAATCAAAATGTGCAGGTTCAAACCCCGGCTCACACCTCTGGGTTATATGTGCGAATCTCATTTTCATCCGAGATAATCACTTGCTAAGAAACGGTAAAGGAAAACATCGCAAGGAAACCTGCACGTCTGAGGGAACTAGACCAGTTCTCGATAGATTTGTGTAGTCTACCAACCCGAACCAGGCCTGTGTGGTGGACTTTGACCCGAATCTACCCTTGTACTGAGGGAAGGCCCGTGCCTAGCAGTGGGACGTCAAAAAGGGTTAAAGTAGTTGGTAGGTATCTAATGCAATAAAGTCTAAAATGCGAGTGAGCAGAAACTCCCCCGAAAACTGGATTAGGAACAGAATCATATTTCAGACCCTTGAGATCTGACGGAGTCAAACATTTTTGGTTTTCGTAGTAGGTAAAACCTGTACCCTGAGCATGACCGTGTAGACATAAGTTTTATCTCTTTCAAATGTCAGATTTGTCGAGAAAATTACGTCACTTCTAGCTTCTTGTGCTGGACATGGCTCAGTGTGACGTAATTTTCTCGTCAAATCGGACAGTTGAAAGTAATAAAACTTAAGTCTACGCGGTCATGCTACAAGGCCTGGCCTAGTAGATGAAACCTTAAATAGAAGTCTTCAAATTCTTAAACGTCTAACCCGCCACACATTCGCACCACTGTTACTCATGTAAGCCAGGATATACCGCGGTATCTAATGAATTCGCCGAGGTTTAACCCTCGGCGAGTCCCGGGGAGAAGTTAAATTGTCATGGAACCCGCACAAATTTGAGGTAGGAGGAGTTTGTAGAGAAATTTGAACATCCTGTTGCCAGCAAAAATTTTGTTCTGCATTTTTTATTAAGTTCGATATTTAGGTATCCATTGCAGTCATCAACCACAATATCAGGAGTGCTATAAATCCTGATATAATTAAATTAACGCTTTCACTTATACTTTACTTGCAATTTGGTCAAAGAATTATCACGCCCATGGGGTGGTAACAAACTTTACCAATAGATAAGTATCTACGCCGGCCGAGTTTACACTGTCGAGGGATTCGCGCAAGAGATTTACGACTGTTATCCATATACAGTGGGTACTAAAAATGTACGATTTATGACCGAATGCCAGTGGGATATATAACATGAATACCTGGTTGTGGCTTCACCCACTTTGACAGGAGAGTTACTAATGTTGGACAGAGTTTTATTTGCGCTGAAGGTAGTATACGGAATGACATACGATTAATCTGGTAAATAGTTAAATGAATAAATCTAAACTGGCAAATGAAAATAAAGCCAGGGTTGATACCCTGTTGATAGTCTGATGACTTACGCCCAATAAAATGTCCTTTGTACATTGAGCTTTCTCAGTTTCAGATGATCTTTGATTATTTGGCACAAGTCATTTATGCGTTGCAGCCCATAAACTTGTTATTATGCCTATAAACAGAGTAAACATCATCTAAAAACATATTTTTTTTTGTTTTTCAAACACCAGGGGTGTTTGAAAAACAAAAAAAAACAAAAATAATTTGTACAAGAACATCCATGAATTTCTTATTTTTCTTTTTTTACGAAATGAATAAAATGATGACGTTTAAACGAATAAGATGAGGTATGGGTCCACCTGCGCTTAGCGGGTATAATCATTGCTGAATTATAGAGAGGTCTACACCGTCATTGTTACTTGACGTTTAGTTGCTATCTGGTTTGAAGTTACCTGCACTTGTAGAACGTACTTGTCGCGATGCCTCCGCCGCCCTCCCAACGTGAAGAGTGCCGACTTTTGTTCGCGTTTTATTATTTCGCGAGTTCCCTGCCACATGTTAATAAAGAGGGTATGTGCACGAGCCAGAAATAATTAAAATAAAAACGGGAATGCACGGTTTTAATGTCTGGAAACGAAAATGCGTTTTGTTGCTACGAACTTTTGGAACGCGCTATGGTGGTAAAAAATTGTTATTCTACGACTTGGAAAAATAAATATTTTACAAGAGAACAATTGTGCTACAGCATGTTCAGTACTTTATCAAAAATACCCTAGGCTTCATTCACACGGTAGAGTACCTACTTACTGCAAGTGATATAGCGCCATTTTGTAATCTACTTCAGTTCTGGAGAGTGCCGGAGCGTCGCTTAGTACTTGACCATAGGACTGGCGCGTGTCAAATGGCACCATTTTTATAAATGACACAGAACATAGGAAAATAAAACACCTTGCGATGTAAAACAGTGCCATAATAAAATCAGAACATCGAGCGGAAGTAGACATTTCAAAAATCTTAAATTGTGTTTCGTTGAATCCGTTGTTGCGATCGATGTACTGTTTACTTGCGTCTCCACTATTAGTACCAATACAAAGCCATCATCTGCTAATGCGGACGCGGAAATCTCAAATCCTCAAACAAATATCAGAAGCTCTGCGCTCTTTCAGCGCCTGTCTATACAGGTTTTTTTGCTTGAAAACGCTCAAAAAAGCATCGTTAGCGCTGGCCTGCTATTAGACGTTATTGTTGCGTATTCAATGGGCGAGCACTCGACAGCGCTTTAGCCGCTTCGCCGCGTCAACCCCTCGAGTCGAAATGAGCCGCCAGAGGGAGGATCCTGAAGTACCTACTGCGGTGTAAGATTGATACAGCCTCTTTTAAGATCACCGGAGTAATCTTTTATAAGTGCGACTTGAGCCAAAAATCATGGCAGCGTGAAGTGGGTGCGCTGTAGTGCACCTGTGTCTACCCCTTCGCTGATTACCAGCGTTATTTTATTGAGTCACGCACGGCAGCCTAGTACCATAAACATAAAATTCCGTGAAAATAATACTAAGATTTTCTACACTATACACAGTATTTATAAAAAAAAAATGCTACCTGTCTACTCGCACCATCGGACATTATATGTCTACTTAAAGGTATATTTTCCTTTGTATACTAACCTCACGTAAACTTGACTAGCCATACATGTACATACATAATTATTATTTGGTTATTTATCTCTAAATCACTTAACGATGACATAAATAAATGCAATGTCAACATAAATACACTTGTGTTATTACAAAATAATCCCAAATTCGCATCCAATTCCAACACGTCTTATCATATTGATAACGGCTATCGTCCTATAGACAAATTAGTGCGATATATTGTTCAGTACGCGACGCACGTCTTATTATTATAACAAAAATAATAATACGAAATCAATCATTTACTCACATTTTTAAATAATCGACTTTAACTGAATACGCTCAAAGTTTAAATTCATAAGACAGTTGTAGATAAGAGCTTGTAATTGATTTCGTTTTATTCTCGAATGGAATTATTAAAATGGCCGCGGGTCTTGTGAAACGTTCGTTGGATGATAAAGTGTTTCTGGTGACGGGCGGCGCGGCGGGTGTCGGCGCCGGGGTTGTGAAGGCACTGCTGGCTGAAAACGCGAGGGTAAGATTCTTTGTACAATACACTGGGGTTTTTTAATTCATTTTAAAGATTCCGTACCTAAATAGGAAAAAACGGATCCCTTGCAGGATCACTTTGTAGTCTGTCAGTCTATCTGTCTGTCTGTCTGTCAAGACCCTTTTTCTCGGAAACACGTGAAGGAATCAAGTTGAAATTTATACCAGATACTTATGTTTGCGGTCCCTTGGTGCCTTAAAAAAATCAAACTTCTAGGTTAACGCAATCAAAAGATACGGCGGTTTATGTTGCATTTTCAGTACATTTGCACGGTAATCAAAAACCTATCTAGGGTACTAGACCCTAGAATCATGAAATTTGCCAAGAAACACGGTCACAGTTTGGGTACGGAAGCCTCGGTGCGCGAGTCCAGCTCGCACTTGGTAGGTTTTTTTTTCTTTAAAACCTAGTTTAGAGAGCTTATGTTTCCGTGTAGTCACTAGATCCCGCATCTGGAGAAAAACAGAAGTACCATTTTGATGTTTATACGTATCTTCAACTTCGTGAGGAAACCTGCACGTCTATAGAAAGGCGTTTGAAGATCACCAAACCGCACTGGGCCAGCGAGATGGAGTATGGCACAAATCTCTCTCGTATTGCGAGGGAATGGAACCCAATATAATGGGAAAATGGCTCGTCCTTATTAACATTGGGACCAAAATACATCGGCAAAGTGTGGGCGCACTACAGTGCACCTCTGCCTATCCCTTCGGGGAAATACAAGGATGTTGTATTTATTTATCGTAGTCAGGGTTACGAATAATTGTTGGTGATAACTTATTTTCTTGTATACTTAAGTGAACGAAATCCTACAGCACTAAATATAATGCTATCTTGCTCAAACATTACGACCATGAGAAAGATGGCAATGCAACTTCTCTAATCTTGAATTTATAAAAATCTTTTCAAAGGTTGTCACTGTCCATTGTTTATGATCGGCCCTTGGAGTTCAAAGGTTAATGATACGTATATATTGGCATAACAATCGAATATTTAATCTTATGGTCTTTGTAAACAAACCAACTCATGTACCTACATGCCGAATACAATGAATAATAAACCTTATCATTATAGAATATAGATAAGAAATTCACTGCAGTTAAATAAACAAACTATGAAGATTAGGAATATTTATGTAACTTAATTTTTACATGCTAGTAGAGTGTTATATTTCTTGTTAAATGAGTAGTCATTTATGCGTACAAGTAAAGTAACATAGATAAATAATTGGTCTCGCGCGCGGCGATCGAGACCAATTATTTATCTATGCAAAGTAAAATAGTGAATTGCTGTTGCCAATAGGGCGATAAAAATCCAGCAATAAATTGAATTTACTCCGAAATGTATGACCTATAAAGATTTTTGTAAGGAACCATTTGAGTTTTAACCTGTAGACCCCAAGTATGGATGTTGTCATGATAAATGAGCCAGTAGACTGAGGTTTATAAAAATATGTTGACTGTCGATTACGCCAACGATGATAGTTTTTTTTTTTTTTTTTTTTATGAGATAGGGAGACAAACGAGCAGACGTTTCACCTGATGGTAAGTGATCAACGCCGCCCATGGACACCTGCAACACCAGGGGCATCGCAAGTGCGTTGCCGGCCTTTAAGGAATGAGTATGCTCGTTTCTTGAAGATACCTTTATCGCATCGGTCCGGGAACACCGCTGCAGGAAGTTCATTCCACAATTTGATAGTGATGTGCATAAAGTAACTATTTATATTGATTCACTGATTCAACGATGCACTTGAAACATTAAGAAAATTTTATGTTGCACAAGAACTTGCCCTATGATAATAAAAAGTATATATACCTAAAAGTGCCAAAAGGACTTCAAAATATTTTAACGAAATGGGTGAATGAAACGAGTGGTAGCCGCGCGGGAAAGAACGCCCGCCTTGAACGTAAGGGGTGCAAGTTCAAATCCCAGGCCCGCACCTCTGAGATAATTTTCATGTGCGAATGTCATTTTCAATGAATGCCAAGCCTTTCGGGGGAGGTGTAGTATAGTAAGCACGTACTGCGATAACTGCGAACATGGTAAATTGGGAATACCAAAGCAGTTATAGAAAGTACATATTAGCACGTAATAAGATAAGTAATTATACGGGGGTACTAGTATATAAGATGGCCACTCCATAGTGGAGTTAGATTAGTAGATAGCTAGACATAAGAAGTTATACTGTTAGTTAATGTACTACGTTACTAATAAATGAGATGTAACAAAGAAGACACGTGACTTTGCCTACACCACCATACCAATACCCCGAGCGACATATTTATATTGCATTATATCGAACAGGGAGCTTTTCATAAAATTTGACAGCTTCCCAAGTCCAATTATGTGCGTGACTTTGACGTCTACGTACTGGAGCGTCAAAAGCTGCGCGTCAACATCTTTGCCAATACCAAAATGTTTTGATTTCATAGAAAAAGTTAATTCGTCAACGAAATGACATTGACAACGCGAGCGAATTTTGACGCGAGGGGCTTATACCACAGGAATTCACATACGTCATCATCATCACGCCTGTATTCCCGGAAGGGGTAGGCAGAGGTGCACTGCAGTGCGCCCACACTTCGCCGATGTATTTTGGTCCCAATGTATTAGGGGGCGAGCCTATTCCCATTCGCGTCTTTGCACTTCAGTGTGCCCGAGGCTTAATGCTGTACTGCCATTACTTTTATCCACTATACAAGATATACAAATAAATGCCGAATCACATCAATTTCAGCATGTCGCGTTCCTCGATGTGGCGGACCGGGAAGGCTCCGCGCTGGAACTGCAACTACTAAACAAGTTTGGCGCTCTGAGAGCCAAGTTCATAAAGTGTGACATCTCAGACGAGGCCCAGCTCACGGCAGCCTACAAACAAGTGATCGACAAGTATCACAGGCTGGACGGTGTCATCAATTGCGCAGCAGTTTTGAGTTCCGACCAACAAACGCACAAGAGAATGGTGGACATCAATTTTGTAAGTGTCAAATTATTTCTTATTAACATGTTCGCTGCGTCGTGAGGTCATATTGGCTTATGGCGAACTTTCACCCAGTGGCGTAGCGCTCACAAAGTTACTAACTCTATGTGCCAATATAACCACATGACGCACAATCTGAAAGTACACTAAAATCTTAACGCAGTGAATGTATTAACACATGCTATGTCCTACACATCCGATAGCTAAAATTAACGCAATTTTGAGCTACAAGCAAAAACGCGAATAATTATCACCCAACAATTTACGTAGATACACAGATTTGTTACGATGTGTCTTTATAACTATAAATGATAGAAAAATAAGACCAAGACTGGCCGATACAAAAAATGTTTGGCTTTCCTGTAGAATAAAGTAGTGTCTCCTCTCGACGTCTCCAAATGTCCCTATCCTGTAGGCTTAGCATGATCGCGTAGACAAAAGATTTATCTATACCAATTATCATATTTGTTGAGTAAATGACCAAGCTATGCCTAGTAGAAATCTAGATGTGACGTCATTTGATCCACAAGTCTAACAGTTAGAAGAGAAATACTTATGATTACATGGTCACGTGGTTGTGGCCACGATTAAAGCGGGTTTCAGACTACGCTATACTATTGTGCTATATAGTATAACATAGCATGTATAGTTCACATTACGCGATATTATCGCAAGCATTTATAGTATATAGCAAGCTCAGTTGACGGAACGGCCGGGGGTGAGGAAGAAGGTAAAGGGCAGCGCGTGATATAGCATAGCATGAACTCAGCGCATCACACCAATTTATAGCGTATAGTAAGCCAATAATATATAGTACAGTACAGTGTGAACGTGTCCATACAATGTATGGTGCGCGATATTGTTGTGCTATGAGCTATATACTATATGCTATTATATTATAGCGTAGTCTGAAAACCGCTTTACTCGCAAAGGTGTTGAAATCGTCGCACCATAATCGTCCTCGCATTGATAGATAGTTTTGCACAAAGATTTCCTCACGATTTTCATCGTTCAGCAAGTGGTAATGATGATTGAAAATGAACTAGTATTAAAACAATATTGCTTAAGAGGTTAGCAGTAGTAAGGCAGTACTTATATACTAGAAAAAAGTATGCCTGTTTAAATGGCACCATAAACAACACAGCGGTTTTGAACGCCCATGAGCGAAAGAAAGATGGCCGATAAATTTTCCGGGTTTACGTTTGGCTTGCGTGCTACAAGAGTTATGAGCCTTTATGATTTGAGCTGGCACAGCGTATGCCTCGTGTATGTGTGTTCAAGCGATTGTGACTCGAATATTACGACCTATAGAGTATTTATTACCCTATTTAATATTTTATGGTTTTCATGTAGGTAATTTATTAAGGCATAAGTAGTCCAGTTTAGATTTGTGCAGGTACCTTCTTACCTACTGTAATAATGTTAGTCCACATACCCTAATTATGCAATAACTAGCATATTTTTAATGACTCACAGATAACATATCTTTCGTTGTCGACTACTAGTAAATCATCAATAAGTACTTACTCTACAAAGATAAATCGCGTGCATTTTTTACAACTAATGAATTTGCCATTTGTTACGGAAACATTTATATTTCCTGTAGCGCTATTGTAAGATTCAAACGACTTTTATTCTCGTTATGCGCATACGTCTACGGCGCATACGAATTTATCAGCGGACGATCGGGTACTAACCACAACCCTTTTTAACATCCCACTGCTGGGCACGGGCACGGGGATTCAGGCCACCACGCTGGCCCGGTGCGGGTTGGCAGACTTCACACATCTATCGAGAACTAGTCAAGTTCCCTCAGACGTGCAGGTTTCCTCACGATGTTTTCCTTCACCGTTTTATAGCAAGTGGTAATCTCGGATGTAAATGAGGGTATAAGAAGTTACCATTCAATATAAATTAATTCATTACCAATTTTTGTAGGTACTAGGTCCATTCCACCACAGCTTGTTCTAGTAGTTTGAGCGTACGCTGCCCGGCGGTTACGGGTTCGATTTCGTAAAAAGCTTGTTCGGAATTTGCCCCGGTGTAACTTGATCACCGCAAGCCATTGTATGGTATCCATAGTAAAAGCTTTGCTTATTTTGGGATCCTACGATGAGTGTATGTTGTCTGCTGATTTTACGATACCTATATTATGTTTTTGCAGACAGCAACAGTGAGCAGTACATTCAAAGCACTGGAAGCTATGGGCGTCGACAAGGGTGGTAATGGGGGCGTGATAGTGAATATATCGTCGCTACTAGCCCTCAACCTTGGCACACATCTGCCGGTATACTCGGCCACCAAAGCCGCTGTACTGCAGTTCAGTATAGCCATGGGGGTGAGTCTATAGGATTAAAAGTTTAAAATTGGATCCATGTTAGCAATATTGGTGTCAAATAAGTTTTTTTTTTTATGAGATAGGGAGGTAAACGGGTAGACGTTTCACCTGATGGTAAGTGATCAACGCCGCCCATGGATACCTGCAACACCAGGCGCATCGCAAGTCCGTTGCCGGCCTTTAAGGAAGGAGTAGGGTCATACTTGGGGTGAGGGTGGGGAATGGGCTCCGGCTCTCTCGTTGTAATCAATATTAAAAATAAATACGGACGATGCCTGTAATCATGGACAGATCTGGCAGGAGAGAGATATATGTGGAGGAGAATGGGACATTATAAGTTAAATAATAGAATAAAGAAAGAGTCGCACAAAAGTTAATTGCTTGATCTATTCGGTGTTAAGTCATTGAGGATTTCACAAATCACGCACTACTCCGTCTCATATAAATATCGACGCCATAGTAAAAAAAAAAAAAAGAACTACAATTGTTCTTACTTAATTTGCGGTGCTCACAAAAAATATTTCTACATTTTATTCCCAGTTACAATAGTACATTATGGGTATTAGGTACCTACCTCAAAATTTATAGAAATTCCAAACCCACATCAGAACATTACAAGGATTTTTTTGAGTATAAATGTGTTTTGCAATGTCTATGTTAATGGACCAAGAAGTTTTATACATTTGGAGATAAAAATTAATTAGTTTAAGTTTTTTTTTCAAATATTGTAACAATTTTCAGGCGGAAGAGTTCTATTCGAAGAGCCAGGTGCGCGTTTTGACGGTTTGCCTCGGGCCGACAGACACCGCCATCCTTCACAGAAGTGGATCACAGAACTTTGATAAACATGTCGTTGAACAGCTAGCCTCACGAGTATCAGTACGGCAAAGGTAACTGTCGGCAAGTCTCACTAAAACTAGGAGATCAGGGGCCTTACTACCACCTCCTAAAGTAATAATAAAATACTATACATACATCATCGCGCCGGTATTCCCCGAAGGGGTAGGCAGTAGTGCACCCACACTTCGCCGATGTATTTTGGTCCCAATGTAATAGGGGGCGTGCCTATTGCCATTATACCGGGCACATTCCCCCTTAAGACGAGGGAGATTTGGGCCATAGTCCACCACGCTGGCCCAGTGCGATTTGGTGAACTTCACACGACTTTCTACAGACGTGCAGGTTTCCATACGATGTTTTCCTTCACCGTTCAGCAAGTGGTAATCATTGTTGAAAATGACATTCGCACATGAAAATTATCTCAGAGGTGCGGGCTTGACATTTGAACTTGCACCCCTTATGTTCAAGGCGGGCATTCTTGAAATATGACAAGAAAGTTCTCAAACTTATTGATTTGTGGTTTCAGAGTGGAGTCGGCGGTAACTGGGATATTAGATGTTATTGCGGCAGGGAAGAGTGGTTCTACTTGGATTGTTAAGAATGATATGCCAGCATTTGATTATACTACTAAGATAGTAGCGGCCTTTGATGTATTATCGACAAGTTAATTTAATATATATTAAAAAAATAAATATTTTGTTAAAAATTTACTATCTTTGGTTTTTTAAAGTTTCTATCGTGAATATATTATTATAAAAATCTTTTTAATTATTCCTAAGGTACTCGTATCTCAAAACGTTACATCGATAAATAGTGACCTACTTGTTTATTTAAACAAAGAATACAACGACCTTATACAGGGTGTATCAGAATTCCGAAATAAAACTGTAACATTTGCAAGTGTATGAGGTATACAACTGAACGGACATGATTTTTAGGGTTCCGTACCCAAAGGGTAAAACGGGAACCCTATTACTAATACTTCGCTGTCCGTCCGTCCGTCCGTCCGTCCGTCCGTCTGTCACCAGGCTGTATCTCATGAACCGTGATAGCTAGAGAGTTGAAAATTTTACAGATGATGTATTTTTGTTGCCGCTATAGTAACAAATACTAAAAAAACTAAATAAAATAAATATTTAAGGGGGCTCCCAAATAACATACGTGTTTTTTTTGCCGTTTTTATAGATAATGGTACGGAACCCTCCGTGCGCGAGTCCGACTCGCACTTGGCCGGTTTTTTAAACTATTTTTCATTGTCAATATCAATATCTTGTTATATATCTAGTCCTATGCGAAATTTTCAATTTCTGTTTGGTGAATATTTATCACCATCCTCATAGCTACTATGATAGTCAGGTATAGTCTGCCTTCACTGAGCATCTACATATGAGCTACCGTATACCTGTTGTATGTTCCTAAAATATTATTTCGGTCTTCTGATACAGCCTGTATAATAAAACTACAACACCTAATAGTGTCTTGTAAAGATATATTCAAACTAGGTATAACATTTAAACAGTAAAAAGAACTTTTTTTAACTTCTCCATGATAAATTTCTTATAATTCTTCATTAACACAATTTCGTCTTTTACCCACATTTCTAGCTGCATAAAATATTACGATAGCATAACCAACTCCCTAAGCTGGGTAAACAAGAAACTCTATATAAACATACCATGTGTTCTATACGGACTCATATGCCGGAAGTTGGCAGACAAAATGCAACTGTCTCGGCCGTTTTCCCCTCTGGAGATTCGCTTAATTTATTCTTGGTGTTTAATCTAAGCTAGAAATGGCTGGAGCTTTGTCTATTGTTCTAGGTTTTAGCTTTGAAACTGATACACATGTAGAACGCAACGAATTGTTAGATAATGTAATTTATACATCATCATCACGCCTGTATTCCCCAGAGGTGCACTGTAGTGCGCCCACACTTCGCCGATGTATTTTGGTCCCAATGTAATAGGGGGCGAGCCTATTGCCATTATACCGGTTACATTCCCCCTCCATACGAGGGAGATTTGGGCCATAGTCCACCACGCTGGCCCAGTGCGGGTTGGTGAACTTCACACGCCTTTCTATAGACGTGCAGGTTTCCTCACGATGTTTTCCTTCACCGTTCAGCAAGTGGTAATCATTGTTGATAATGACATTCGCACTTGAAATTTATAACATCTGAAAATCGAAAATAAACGTTGTATTATTCACACGTATCTGCACCGTCAGATGGAGAAATACGGAAGTCCTTTGCGATCACTCATGTCTTCCTATAACATTTTGGAGTTTCTTTGAACTATTCAGTAGAGTTTATTTATGATAGCATCAAGACAACATGGTTAATAAATTTCTATAATTCTTAAATCAATCAATCCATTTCTTTAATTTACTGTATTATAATAATAATAATAAACTTTATTTATATATTTAAATAAAGTAATAAATATTAAATATAAATAAATAATAATAATTAATATTAAATATGGTAGTAAATTTTATATTTAAATATCTTTTTATATATTTATTTAGGATCAGAAACACTATCCTGCGTGACATCACTCGCGTCACGGACGTGGGAAAAAAGACGGCGAAATTGAAGTGGGAGTGGGCTGGTCACGTCTCGCGCATGGACCCGCATAGGTGGGCTTATATCACCACCAGCTGGATTCCCAGTACTGGCCGCCGCCGCCGGGGTCGACCGAGAAGACGGTGGCGAGACGACCTTGACACCTTTGTGGGAAAAACGTGGCCGGAGGTTGCCAAGGACAGAGAAGTGTGGAAGAGGAAAGGGGAGGCCTTTGCCCAGGAGTGGGACACTACTATAGGCTAGTTAAAAAAAAAAAAATATTTATTTAGATTTTTTTTATATTTTTAAATGTATTTTTTATATTTATATTTAAAAATGTACTAAATAAGAAAAATGAGAAATAAAGTGATAACTTTATTTTCAGACTAGGTCCATAAATACAACAAAACTACTTACAAACTAAAACACCACTATTAAACAATACAAAGGTAAGTGTGCATGTCGGATGTATCACCACGAGCTGCTACTTAGTGTCAGCCCGCAGTGAGTATTACAATGACTCTGCTTTATATTATAATCTTTACTATATATTTCAGTACTGGATGGGTGGATGGTTCTATTTATGTATACATGGCATAATTGGTATTTCAATGGTACTTCTCAGCAACTAGCTTTTATGAGCGAAAATCGTACGATACACTCGGAAAGTTGTTTAACCGTAAAATCTTCGCAAATGATACGCAAAACTCGGCCTTCGTAAGTTTCCTTCAGCTTCAAGTTATGCCTAAGTTGGAAGCTTGAACAGACATGATAAATATTTCTCATATGTTATTTAATAGTTTAAGTTAACGATTCTCTACAAATCTTCTTTATTTCTTTAAACCATTCGACTCATTTTAAATAGAGAACAAACTTTTGGAAACTCAATGGATGTCATTAGAACTTTTTTTAATAGCCTTATGTATGTCCCACTGTTGGGCAAAGGCCTCCTCCAGTCGTCTCCATATGTCCCTGTCCTGGGCTTGTTGTGACCACGTTTCTCCCGCAAAAGTGACCAAATCATCGCAATATCTTCTCCTTGGTCTGCCACGATGCCGGCAACCGCCTTCGAGCATCCAACTGTAGAACTTTACATGTGCTTAAATGTATATAATTTACAATTAATCTATAAACCAGTTATAATGTTATTTATTAGATAATAACGTTATATACTTTCAAGTAAAGTAATCCTTGGATAGAGACGAAAAATGTACATCAAGTAGACAAATAAATAAGTCGTTTTCATATTAAGGATCTTAGAGTCTCAAGGTTTAATTACAACAGTACTCACTGGGAAAGCTTATTTATTTTCGTAAACAAGGTCTCGTTTTACGTTCGTTAATATGCTCTGATAGGCAGGTTTGCTATTCTTCGCTTTCCAAATATATTCTGAATGAAAATGGGGTTGCAACAGACGGTTAATAGTGCAACGTCAGTAAAACACGGGAGCTGGATTCTGACTATTTATTTGACAGCTGCCCACCACCGATGACATGCAAGACTTAGTTACCCACATTTATTATTATAACATAAATAAGTTCCACCCTCACAAATAGGATACTTCCAAATAAAATTGAATATCACAGTTTATGTTATATTCAAATAGGTTCTATGAGAGTTTGATGCTACACTTTGAAGACTTAAGAGTGCTTCGAGTTATAGCACGACCTATACTAAGAAGAAATTTATATCTGCAACAATAATAGTTTGCAAATAGGACTTTGGAAGCTTGTATGAATAAAGTCTTATTTGCAATAGCTGTGCCCGCGACTTCGCCCGCGTGGACTTTAGGGAGATTACCCGGAAATATGGGTATTATGTTTATCCCGCGGAACCCTAATGCTTTTTTTTAAATTAAAGTAGCCTAAGTTACGCCCTGGAACGTCAGCTATCTGCCAGTGAAAGTCCCATTGAAATCGGTTCAGCCGTTTAGAAGTTTACCTCAAATAAACAGACAGACAGACAAAAAAATTCAAAATTGCGTTTTCGTTATAGGTATCGTATATACTTTCATACGCATTTGGTAAAAAAGTGTTATTTTGATATTACAAACAGACACTCCAATTTTATTTATTTGTATGTATGTATGTATGTATAGATGTGACCAGTTTGTCAGAGTTCTCGTTCCAAACACACTAAGAGTTAACTTAGAAATTAAAAACATGTTAATAGATTCGTACTTACTAGATCAGGAAAAAGGAACTATTATTTTTTATGTTTATAAATATTACACAATGCAGTGAACGGTTCCGGATAAAAATGAACCTGACTGTAGACACTTTAAGTATTTCCAGCATCATATAGCAAGCGCATCATGGGACGTGAACCGCTGAATGTTTGCCGAATCCGGGCCCGCAGTGTTTAACTATTCACCGGCGTGTTTCACCGGATCTAAATTACCGCCCTGATTTAGCGAGTTAGACTGGACGGTCGTTTGTTGTACGTTCCTGATTTGTACTTGTAGAAGTGTCTAATTTGTGATTGACTTATGTTTTATACCTGTTTCGACTAGGAGACGGCTTAAAGTAATGCCGCAACTGGAATCGCTTCATCTTAAGGGATTACGTTGAGACTTCTCTTAGAGTAAAACGGGTATTAGCAGCTTTATCTCCTTTCAGAGTCTTTTATATTTATGAATAATCTACAAACGATCTATAATAAAATTTTAAGTGCAAAAGTGTTCTGCAATGTCACTGTAAACAGTTTCTAACTGTATATTAAGTTGGAGGTGGCTAATTTTATTGGTAAGCACACAATTCGCCTGCAATAAAAAAATGCTGTCTTTATTCAGCAGGTTCGGCATAACCGCGCGTGGGCAAGTTTTGTCACTTACAACTGACCAGATCTAAATCTGTCGCGTAAATGTCGTTACATGGACGTTTTCCTGCTAGATGCTCGATGTGACGTGTTTTGCTCGACAAATCTGACAATTGGAAGGGAGAATACTTTACCCAGAAATTTGACAATGGGAAGGAGTAGACCACGTAAGCACCTACTACATATTTTGCAAGCATACTCGTACATAATCCATCTAAAACATACTACAGCAATTTCTCAAACAATAAAGAACAGTTGTCCAGTCCGCTGAAGCGAACAATTTCCTTTATAACTGGAACACATAAATTCCGGTGGACATTTTCAATCTTAAAAACATGTCTATAAAATGGCGGGGTACATTGATATTCTGTCCCGGGCCGGCACGGTCCATTTGCGTGGGCGTTCGGCCCGAAAATTACGCAAAATTACGACATAGGAGCCGAGGACAGTGGGTGACTGTGCAGTGCTCCAAAGTGTTTTAAACAGATTTATGACTAGAACTTTAGCTTTTGTGGCACGTATTTAATTTGGATAATTTAAAATAAGACTTTGGTATGAAATAATTGCACTTCAATTACGTAAAAGTATTATAAAATCGGAGCCAATCTATAAACAAGCGGAACAACACATTTTCAAGCATTCTTTTCAGTTATTCGGATTTTTTTTTAAACTAATAATACTGATTAAATTGGGAACCAATTTTTTTTCCGACGCACAGTCAAAATAATTATAAACCGACTTAGATATAATGGAAAAGATGAGAAATGGGTGCACCTGCGATATGAGCAAGACAATAAATACAGATCATAAATAAAACCCGGCCAAGTGCGAGTCTGACTCGCGCACGAAGGGTTCCGTACCATTATCTATAAAAAACGGCAAAAAAATCACGTTTGTTGTATGGGAGCCCCCTTAAATATTTTGTTTTATTTAGTTTTTAGTATTTGTTGTTATAGCGGCAACAGAAATACATCATCTGTGAAAATTTCGACTCTCTAACTATCACGGTTCATGTGATACAGCCTGGTGACAGACGGACGGACGGACGGACGGACAGCGAAGTCTCAGTAATAGGGTTCCCGTTTTACCCTTTGGGTACTGAACCCTAAAAATGTAGGTATGATGAAAGTGATGAAGAGGGCGGATGAATCTTTGTTCCAATTTTGATTTTGGTTCTTTCTGTAACTTTGACTATCTTTTTTCTTGCAACCCGGAGAATAAAACGTGGTCTAAAGAAAGTTAACTTAAGTCTTTAAGTTATTTTAGTCAGGAAGGTATATATGTAAAGGTATAACTTTCCAAGTGAAATCTACAAAGCAAAACAACCCCTCGTAATTCAATAGGGAAAGCTAATTTCACTTCGACATAAAAATAAATACGTAACTCATTTATTGAATATTCTGCAAAAATGTTCGTACTTAAACTCTCTAAAGACTGAGCACTTAAGGGCCTATTTAGAAGTTTCCCTACGATCGAAGGCTTCGGCAGTCACGTAAAACTTTTGAGTTATTCTTAAAAAAAGTTTGTGTGAGGAAATCCCTTTGTAAAAGTCCCTGCTTAGAATTTTCTTTGCACAGAAGTAGCCCAACCTTAAGATATCATGATTTTCTTTTTCAATTATGTAACACAACATAACTTGTATATGTAGACACATTATAGCAGTAGTAGCCGAGTAGTCGAACGCACCGCACGCCTCGCAATCGAAGTGTGCAGATTCAAGCCCCGCCTCGCACCTCTGGGATATATGTGCGAATCTCATTTTCATCCGAGATTATCAGTGGCTATGAAACGGTGAAGGAAAACATCGTGAGGAAACCTGCACGTCTGAGGGAACTTGACTAGTTTTCGATAGATGTGTGTAGTCTGCCAACCCGCACTGGGCCAGCGTGGTGGACTGTGGCCCGAATCCTCCTCGTATTAAGGAGAGGCCCGTGCCCAGCAGTGGGACATTAAAAGTTAACTGCTACATACCTAGTACACAGAAAAAATGTCGCTTAGTGTACCTTAAGCTAGTGTTGCTAACACATCGCGGGTCAGCGAGTGGGCATTACGGTTGACCTGTTTCAGTGTCCCTGAGCGCTCTGAACTAAACGCGACGTGCATGCCCATATATTCTTAGCACGTGCTTTTAATATAAAACGAATTAGAAAACTTCCAGCAAAGGCTTGTTATGGAGATATTATGTGACTTTTTTATCGCCTAACTACAGTACATCATCACGCCTGTATTCCCCGAAAGGATAGGCAGAGGTGCACTGCAGTGCGCCCACACTTCGCCGATGTATTTTGGTCCCAATGTAATAGGGGGCGAGCCTATTGCCATTATACCGGGCACATTCCCTCTCAATACGAGGGAGATTTGGGCCATAGTCCACCACGCTGGCCCAGTGCGGGTTGGTGAACTTCACACGCCTTTCTATAGACATGCAGGTTTTCCTCAAGATGTTTTCCTTCACCGTTCAGCAAGTGGTAATCATTGTTGAAAATGACATTCGCACATGAAAATTATCTCAGAGGTCCGGGTCCGGGATTTGAACTTGCACCCCTTACGTTCAAGGCGGGTGTTCTCGCTACCACTGCCACTACAGCAGCCCATTTAATCCACCCGATCTACAGGGTGTATCAGAAGTCCGAAATAATACTTTGGGTACATATACGGTAGCTCATATGTGGATGCTTAGTAAAGACAGTTTATACCTACCTATCATAGTTTCTGAGTTAAAGACCTTTGAATATTTCTCACAAGTATCGTGTTCTGGCCCTTGGGTACATTTGTGAACCTATCAAACAGTGTAAACTACATTTACGAAGGGCGGCTACCAATATTCACAGAACAGATCATGAAAATTTAACATAGGTCTCGAGATATTACGAGTTCTAGAAATTGGCGACGAAAAAAAAGTGGGAAAAACATGGTCGAATTTCAATTAAATTTTTATACCATTCGGTTGTATATCCGATACTGATGCAAACGTCAAAGTATTATTTCGGACTTCTGAAACACCCTGTATATTATCCCTAGATCAGTGGTTTTCAACGCCATGAGAGGCGTACAAAGCATACTTGTGTAGTGTTATTTGTGGAGTTGTTTCCAGTTTTATCATCTTTTTTCTAGCATTTTTGCCTCTTGGTAAGTTATGTAATTTATTTTTTCTTTATTTGGTCGAAACTTGTGTAGCTGAGGATCTTATTTATTTCATACTATATAAAGTAACGTCTCTGGCTATACATTGTGAATTTTACTAGTGTTCAACACACAAACTGCGCAGCGCGCGGTTACCTCAGTTGGCTGGGGTCATTTTCGATTAACTAACAATCATAATAAATAAACTCAAGGTGCTTTCTTTGAGAGTCTATCTACCAACAGAAATAACAAAATATATAATAGCCAGAAAAAAATTGAATAATATTAAAAATATAAAAGAATTAACCTAGCGTTTTATATTGAAATAAATACGCGCGGTTTAAATTTGTTATTTGTGAAAGGTCTCTGTGCTATCTAGATTTAAAAGTTTTCCATTTCCAATAGCTATTAGTGTTCGAACACTGACTTCTACACAACTCGGGAAGTAACAAATGAAATTCCTTGTGAGGGCGTGGACGACTCCACTGACCTGCTTCGTGACACGCTCCGAACTGTACGATTTTACCCTTTATTAGACTTCTAGTAATAAAACCTTTTTCTCTGCACACTGTGATTCGAAATAGGTATTAGTACAAGGATTCGGTATTAAATAATAGTACTAAACCTTAAAGTGTAAGTCTTTTAATGTATTTTTTTACAGTTTTAATAAGGTTTATTCTGTATTTAACTGTTATCAAACGATAAATGTATAATACGATTCAAAACTAAAATTAGTGCATGACTTATGACAAAAATTCGTTACTTCAGACGATTTATTTGCTTAAACAAAATGTTTGCAATGAAATTCGTCAGAAACGTGGCGCTTCCATTCTACTGCTTTTAAAAAATAATAGTAGGAGATTAGGTTTAACACATGCCGGAGGAAAAGAGATTTGATCGTGATTCGACGGGAATCGAAACCACAGCCACTACACCAGTCGTCATGCCATGAGACTGTAACCAAACAATTAACAACTCAAATAACAATAACTTAGGATTCGAATTAGAAACTTCTATAACTGAAGTTGCTGTTATTAAGCGCAAATTAAAGGGTGTGCTAACAAATGACTTGGGAATTAAACAACGGGGCCAAAGCTGAAACAAAACGCAACTGGAGCGCTAATGAGCCGAGTGTTGTACCTGTGGCGTGATCATAAAGGTTTATTGTGAGAGTTTTGGTAACGAAACGGTTACCAATAGGCCTCTCGCACACTGGGGCGTTAATGATCGCGCGTTACATTAGCCAATACCAAAACGAAGACAAGAGGGCTGGCTCTTTCCTCGCTCAACGAATAGGACTTGCTATTCAACGAGGAAATGCAGCCAGCGTTCTTGCCACCATCCCACGCGGATCAAGTCTTTTTAATCATTATTTATGTTTTCTCCTTTTTAGGGTTCCGTACCCAAAGGGTAAAACGTGAACCCTATTGCTGAGACTTCGCTGTCCGTCCGTCCGTCCGTCTGTCACCAGGCTGTATCTCATGAACCGTGATAGTTAGAGAGCTGAAATTTTCACAGATGATGTATTTCTGTTGCTGCTATAACAACAAATATTAAAAAACAGAATGAAATAATTATTTAAGGGGGCTCCCATACAACAAACGTGATTTTTTTGCCGTTTTTATAGATAATGGTACGGAACCCTTTGTGCGCGAGTCGACTCGCACTTGGCCGGTTTTTTTAGTTATTAATATTGTATCTTAATATAAACGAATTGTATTGATACATAGAACATTTCCTCTTCTTTTTTTTTACGAAATGAATGAAATGATGTTTTTTAATGGAATAAGATGTGGAATGCCTGCACCTGCGATTAGCGATATTTATGACAATGTCGAGTAATTATATAAGAGCAAGGACAAATTTAATAAATACACAATATAAATATAAACTGACCAGATAAAAGCGGCAATAAATAGTTCATCATCACTACACGAATGCACGAGGAAGGCGGCCATCAGAGAAGAGTGGCGGCGTGTTGTGAAGCTTGCCACCAACACCTGAAGTGATGACCACGACCACTCTGACTAGAGTGATACCGACAAAGAAGAAGAAATAGAAAAAAGGATGATGACAGTGATAAAGATGGCGGATCGCGTCCATAGAAAACTTTCATTCTATAAAGAAATGACAGCGCGAGCGTATTTTGACGGAAAAGGAAAAGGGTAACGATGGAATTTCTTGCCCATTCTTCTCCATAGAAAATACCATCCGAATGGAGGGCTGAGTGCTATATTATATATTTTTTGTTTACCTATTGACGAATCATAAGTAGCTACCTGTATTAGTATCATAAACCAAGAGACCTGCTAGTTTGTCTGTAATTGGTATACATGAATAAAATAATTCTGATTTCACAAAAGTTACTTAACACTTGATAAAAACATTCCACACTTTAAATAAACACTTCAATTTCGATTCAATATTGGAACAGAGAGCGAGGAAAATACTGCTGAAAGTCGTTCAATGACGTCATTCTGAAGATGTCTCGTTATCATAAATCTTGTCATTTATCACTGATCGCCCCCTGGATTTAAATAGCTCCCGGTGGCAGTGACGTCATGAGGCAGTACATTTTATCGACTGATTGTCTTTATAGAGCATCGCTTTTACGCAGTGCAGGCTCGCGACGACTATGTTATCTAGTGAGAAATATCTATTTGTCGTAATACTCAAAGCTATAATGGAGTATACATTGAAAATCGAATATGCTCGTGGTTATGAAGACCCTAAACCCTACCCGAAGAAGGTTAGAAATCCTCTACGGTTGGTCTTCTTTTAAAAAAATTATAAAGAGTAGGTACTGATTGGTTTCAAGGTAGATATTGCAACAGTTTTTTTGATTGCGAACTTGTTTTTTTACCTCTACAGAGCAAATTAGTTGTTCTTAAGTCTATGGCTGAACCAGAGTGGCTTGCCGTGCCAGTTAGAAAATTTAAAAAATCTGAGCAATAAAATTAACTCTATTTTACCGTTAGCAAGCAGTGTTTAATTGAGACAATTGAGTTTATTTTGGTATGGGACATGGGACATTGGTATGGGATGTCTCTTCGTCAGGACTCAACCTATATACTTATAACAAACCCCTTTAAAACCTATAAAGCTAATATTCTATCAGAAACCAATCTGGAATCCAGCAACATCACTATTCACCAATAAATGCCTCCTCTCACCTTCTTTTTCTCATTCAACGGCATCATTTCGTAAAAAAAAAAAAAAATACTCCCGTTATGTATAGACGGAACAACAAGAATGGTTACACCCGCTATTAACGGCAACTCTGCCAGAGTCAAGTAATTGATTACAACAACGTATTCAATCAATATACATTAAAAATAAAAATAGGTCATGGAGGTGTAAAAGATGGCGGATGAATCCCTTCTCCCTCTCGCATACATTCTAAATGCAAAGTGATAAAACAATAGCAGCGCAAACAAACGAAGGCACGTCCAATATGAAATGTAATAAGGCATTACGTGGAAGGGGTTTAATAAAGGCAGTTTCGACCGGCCTCGAACACAACAATGTAGGGCGTCGTAAAATGGAACACTATGAATACACCCCGTGCCCGCTGTTTGGATCCGTCTTTGTATGCGTGTAGGCTATTTGAAATAAATTAATGGTAAAAAAACCTTTTTAAAACAAGCTTTTATATAATTGCCCTTAGTTTTCGTGTTCTCCTTAGCAAGCCCTTTCATTTGATACCCATACTGTGGTAGAGCAGAAAAAATTACTATTCTTCCTTCTTCTATGATCCGCCATATTGGAATTAGAATGACAACACATAGCTAATCATGCATTGTCATACAAAGTGAGCGTGTATACCAAATTTCAGCTCAATCGGTTAAGGATAACTGATTTAAAATTCAGTTGTAAGATTCCACCCGGACATACATTGCAAGTTAATATAAAGCTTATAATAATAAGTAGGCATGGTTTTTTAAAATTTTACAATGTTTTGCTATTTTAAACGCGAAATATTCCATAGTCTAGTTCATTCAAAGATGTTGTTGCATTCTATCAGTTAATTAATTTTCCGAATTAAATCTGTTGGTTACAAGTCCCTTTACTTTAACAAGCATCCAGCTGATAATACTCGTAGACATAATATGGTAGCCACCTTTTTTTCATGTGAAAATTTCCACTAACGATGTTGGGTAGCTGGGTCATGGTTCTACACATAAGTCGTTTCGTTGTGTGAAGCTCTGTAAAGTTAAAGACGCTGAACCGAACAAGCAACACAAATAGCGAATACTAATAAATGAACAGCCAAACATTTCAAAAACATCTAAAAATCTGGAAAATACTCGAATTTTATAACAGACAAGTAAAATTACGTATTTCATCGAATCGTGTCATAGACGCAATCGATTATCGAACGAATATCAGTCGTTTCATTTATTCAAATTTCAAAAACAAAACACTGACGCATTTTTATTTTAACAAGAGACTTGATACTGTAGAGTGTGTAACAAAAGCCGCTGAAAATACATGCAAAATATAACAAAGAGTGAACTCAGGTCGCACGCGCTCACCTCATAATTGCGAAGGTTTAACGGGTTGAGCGGCTCTGTTATCGCGACCACAGGTTAAGTTAAACGAACAATGCAAGCTAAGCTATAAATAAATTATGGAGGGTAGAATGGTAGGAGTGACATCTAGGTATTAAAAATGTATTGTGGATGAACTGACGTATGCCGAGTATACAATTGCTACGTTCATACCATACACTTTGTCGACACCAGCGCCGTTTTTTGAACTAGTAATTATTGCTTTTCGACGGACACTTTTTCAAATCTTTCTCATAGGAGATTGCACTCCTTCCATTCTACCCTCCATAAAATAAATCTATGTGGGAATGGAACGCAACCACACTGGGACAACAAAAGCGGCGCTTCAAATGTATTGCCAATACTTTATGAACTGTATTGACTCATAGAAATATTGACAGCGCAAGCGAATTTTAACGCGTGGGGCTGGCTTTTACCACTGAATTTAAATCTTTATGCATATTACTACAGAGTTCGTTTTAGTATTGGCATAAATATTGACACACGACTGTTGATGCTCCAGTGTGCGTGCGGCATAAGGCAGTCTTATCGCTAGCTCTACCAAACGAACTCTGCCAGAAGAATTTTTGTGTAAGTGTGCGTCTTTGCCTTTTGGTGTGAAACATCTATAGGCGAGGGGTAAACCAGATTTTTGGCGTGGCGAGATTTGCCGACGCCTCGCCACTACAAAATGAAATCAACCTTATTACTTAGTGCATAAAGTATAGTTTTGAATGTGGTCACGCTTCGTCCACCCCTTAGACTCTGCCCACCGGCTGACTCCGCTCACCCGCCGCTACGACGTTTATGTTTCACATCTGCCAGGCGTCGCGCGACGGCTATTTTATCTATTACTTTTTGTTTTGGGTAATTTCGGGAGGCTTAAGCGTCATCGTTTTATAGCTTTTTGTGTGATGTCAGCCTTATTTCCACGTAACACACGCTAGTCGAAATTAAAACACCTACCCCGCCATTACCTGAGCTGGCTGTTTGAAATAGCCACCATTAAGTAAGGTACTGAACTCGAATCCCGTTACACGCATTAGCGTAAAATGATACCTTTTAAAAGCGTGTTGACTTTGAAATACACCATGCACTGTTAGATTAGTAGTCTATCTATATATTTAAAACACAAACAAATTTTCTACCTATGTCCGTTATAGACTTTGAAACCATCCAACTGATGTTACCCAAACCGGTTACATTAGAAAGACATTAATGCGAAGATGGTTTTAGAATACTAAATAAACAATTATTTTTTTAGCGTAGTTTCACACGCTGGATAACCAGACTGTCTAGTTTATTTGAACTATTATTTCACCCTTAAAACTATTCAGCCTTCAAACAAGTATTCTATGGCAAAATGTTCCCTTCAAATTGACTTGGAAACCTAAATTCAATATTATATTTCAATAAACAATCCATATACCTAATAGATATTACAACGGTCTCAATACTATTTGCGCAACTGAACGTGATTTTTGTCGAATTATTGAAAGCTTTCAGTCTTTTACTCAATAAATGGAAAATTTGTTAAGTAAAGAGAGCTCTTAAAGTATCAATTTTATTTCGTGATCTGTGACATATTTCAGGATACTTACAAAAAATATTCTGTTGCTTTTTGTTTTGTAATCAAATAGTAACAATGGTATTGGACATAAAGAACTAAATTATCCCTAGTTGTCTTTATGGTACCCAACTTGTGAGTGACCAGTCACCAGTCACCAGTCCAGTCGGAACAAAAAGTTAAAGATGATGATTATGGCACCCGAGCCCTGTCCCATAACCCAATCCTCAGTCAATTTAAACTTCATTACAATACGCACAATTTTTTCAGTACTTCTTGCATCTGCTGGGGCTAAATCTCTGTAAATAACTATTGTGGAGAAAGAGACCCACGCTTGGAATTGTCAGTATCCCAAATTATTTACCAAATAAATTTGATCGATCATAAGTCTAACAATGGATTTCCGCAATATAACGCCTGATTACATCAATTATCTCAAATCTCTGTATAAATATCTCATCATTTGCAGCGATTATAACTAAGCAGGTACAATACATGATATTGTTTATCGGTCCTTATACCACAGGAGGAGGACACCGATGGGGTTGGAGTGGGGGGGGGGGAGGGTTGGAATTATGAAAGGTATAGCTCAAAGGTGGTTCTGAAACACACAACACATTTCTCATACTCCACCCATCCTGAGCCTTTGAAAGGACGCCCCTAATATTTTTGGCACCGCTGCGACGGCATTTCGTGAAATAATAGAGGATAACAAGTCTTGTTAGTGCTATTTACGTGATATAATTGCTGTTCGTAAGTCTTGTCTTGTAAACTCAAAAACAGCTTGACAGATTTTTGTGTTTTGACTCGCTCTAATGCAACGGTGGTATAAAATAAATACATTTTAGGTCATACGAAGTACACTAGGTCATCTAATAATTTATAAAAATTACAATTTGTGTTTACTGCTGCAGTGGTAGCCGAGTGGTCGAACGCACGCCTTGCAATCAAAGGGTGCAGGTTCAAACCCCGGCTCGTACCTCTGGGTTTTATGTGCGAATCACATTTTCGTCCGAGATTATCACTTGCTATGAAACGGTAAAGGAAAACATCGTGAGGAAACCTGCACGTTTGAGGGAACTTGACTAGTTGTCGATAGATGTGTGAAGTCTGCCAATCCGCACTGGGCCAGCGTGGTGACTATGGCCTGAATTCCCCTCGCATTGAGGGGAGGCCCGTGCCCAGCAGTGGGGCGTTAGAGGGGCTGTAGTAGTAGTTTACTGATGATATTTTTAGTATGTTGGTTTTTGTGGGTTCAACTAAACAATAGTATCTTGTAACACAGCCGTATGTGACAAGACAAAATGCATAAGTCAAACATCTCTTTTTCAAGACAGAGTGAATTTGTGCGAGATATTCCATGATTGAGTCTTGCCTTGACCTTCGTTTTAACCGTGCTAATGTGGATTTGACATAACTTTCTCTTTCGTTTTTAATGTAAACTAGCTGTGCCCGCGACTTCTCCCGCGTGGACTTCAGGGAGATTACATGGAAATATGGATATTATGTATTTCCCGCGGAACCCTAATGCTATTTTCTAAAATTAAAGTAGCCTAAGTTACGCCATGGAATATTAGCTATCTCCCAGCGAAAGTCCCGTCGAAATCTGTTCAGCCGTTTGGAAGTTTACCTCAAACAAACAGTCAGACAGACAGACAGACAAAAAATTTTAAAATTGCACTTTCGTTATAGGTATCGTTTATAATTTCATATGCAATTCGTAAAAAGGTGCTATTTTGATATTACAAACAGACACTTCAATTTTATTTATTTGTATAGATGTATAGATAAGTTACTAGTAGTTAGTTGTTTAAGTCACGATTTCCGAGCTGAAAAGCACGTTGCAAATATTATTTACTATACAAAAATGGCAGAAAACTTTCCCCAGCAGTAAATTGGATACTGTTACATGCCACTCAAGAGAGTAATTAATCAGGGCGAGACCTCGCAAGATGGAGTACTTGGTTGGCTACTGAAACAATCTTTGATATTATTGATATTGTGGCGCACCCTATATCTCGCCACGAGACACAACTACCGCCAGTCGCTACTAGATGGCGCGACTGTAGACACATCGCAATTCTACGCGTTCAAGAAATTATCCGCCATACAAAGTACTATGAAAATCCTAGCACGCGGTACTGGTGTGTTCAACGATCTGAACTATATATACAAATTCCCCGACAACATTAACGGGGGCGTAGCGGACCTCGCCAGGCATACCACCCGCCTGGCAGGAAGTTCTTCCCTTTACCGCCAAAATATCATGAAGTAGAATTTTGTTCAACAGCTGTATTTGCTATATTTAGGTAAACATTTTAAGATTAAACCTACAATTTAAAAATAGATATGAAAGGAAATTTGAATTGTAGAAATCTTGCGCATTAAAAAAGCATTGCAGGTGATAATCTTTGATATTATTGATATCATTAAGTAGAATTGTGTTCAACAGCTGTATTTGCTATATTTAGGTAAGCATTTTAAGATTAAACCTACAAAATTAAAAAAGCATTGCAGGTGATAATCTTTGATATTATTGATATCATTAAGTAGAATTGTGTTCAACAGCTGTATTTGCTATATTTAGGTAAGCATTTTAAGATTAAACCTACAAAATTAAAAAAGCATTGCAGGTGATAATCTTTGATATTATTGATATCATTAAGTAGAATTGTGTTCAACAGCTGTATTTGCTATATTTAGGTAAGCATTTTAAGATTAAACCTACAAAATTAAAAAAGCATTGCAGGTGATAATCTTTGATATTATTGATATCATTAAGTAGAATTGTGTTCAACAGCTGTATTTGCTATATTTAGGTAAACATTTTAAGATTAAACCTACAATTTAAAAATAGATATGAAAGGAAATTTGAATTGTAGAAATCTTGCGCATTAAAAAATCATTGCAGGTGATATGTATATGGATTATATTCCAAGCGTTTTTTTTATGGTAGGTACAATTTTGTATCCATGATAAATATTAGATTTTGGTAATAATGACACATTCCCATAAAAAATGATTTACCTTTTCGGCACAGTTCGCACTGAGCTCTTTTTCTTTCCTTTTCTGTGTATTGTATAAGTTTTATATTCTCTGTGTGCTTTGTTTGCATCTGTGTCAAATAAATGTTTTTTCTTTCTTTCTTTCATTTATCTCTTATTTGAAAGTGCTAATAATATATCTGTCTTGATCATACATTACAGTAGTAAGAGGGACGACAATACATATATTTTGTTGGCAACATAATCGATACATTTCATAACGTATAAAGGTCCCGGCACGTAAAAATAAGGCTATTCCAAAGTACTGAGTATCTAATAATGTACTTATTAAAATTTAAAAAAAATGCATTTTTTTATAAAACAATAGCCTTGTAAAGGTCCCGTCACGTAAAATAAGAACACTGAGCGAAACCTCCTGCGTTCATCGTCATTATAAACTCTAGGTGCTTCCTTACCTGCACCAGGTCTCCATGGATGCCTCCTGCAGCAGTGATGGTGAGTAGACAGACGTATGGCACGAGGTCTTCCCGTGGTCGATGCAGCTCCAACTCATACGTTCTTCCTATATCGCCGTAGTATGTTCGGTTGCAACCTGTTAAACAAACATCTCAATTAGAAACTAATGCGCTAGCGGCTTCACTAGTGTTGATTTTGTCTCTTTCTCTCGTATCGAATAAGACGGAGAGCCAGTGAGAAAATTCGTGCCGGAGATCTAGTCTTGTATGTGCTAGCACCACAGAACGCCTTGCATTTGCACTGTGAAGATGAATGTTGTGTGATTGTAAGAATGCAAAATTGCTAGTACAGTTGGTGCTAACAAGACTAAATGTGAAATATGTAAATTGATACGTACCATGTACGAAAGTGACAGAACTACTTGGTGCGACATAACATGTGAAATGAGCTTTGTCTTAGCGCACGTGATAGCTGGTGACGCGTGGTAGAGAAATTTAATGAATGAAATGTTTTTTTTTTTAATCTGCCGTATTTTCTTATCAATCATTCTTTGAGGAACATGCTGAATCAAGAATAAATTTGAAAAGTCAAACACATCGGATTTACTTTCATAACATAAAAAAAATATTACCTAAAATAGACATTATAACAAATGGAATAAGGTAGATACCCAATAGGTGCAGACTGAGCTACTAAGCTATCCAGTGTGGTTTTTCTATATACTAGTAAGTATATAAAACATAGTACGGCAAGTTCAGTATTATACTTGGAAAAATAATTCCGGGCTTTACGCATTTCTTTCGAGAATTTTCTATAACAAGGCACTGTCACATCGAATATAAAGTGCTTTATTCTTCGACATAAAAGTCTAGGGCTATCCTTTTTATGCCTAGTTTATAAGTCTTTTATATGGTTGATGGGCATCAAAGGCATATTTTTCACCTCAGCGGACTTTAAGTCTATAAATATGACTCTTTACTCATAAAAGGCATGATATTTAGTATCTTAGGACCGTCCTAACAACATTTTTTGCAATCTGCGGTACTAACATTCTCTTACACCATCTTACGCTCTATTAATCAGCTGGAGTGGAACTGTGTCGGACACCTAATGCACCTGCAGGGATGGACAAATCGATAACACCTAGACCTGAACTTGTGCGATGATTTGGTCTCCTTTGAGACACTTGACCAAAACAAACCCAGGATAGGGACGTGAGGAGAAGGCAGGGGAGAAGACTTTTCCCATGAGTAGAACATTACAAAGTTCATTTAAAAAAGTTATGTGGTACCAACTAAGTAGCAAATAACCTTTCTTGAATAACGTGGAGTTTTGAAATCCATGCTGTGGACGTAGCAAAAGTTTCCGTCATTTATCAAAAACTTACGCAATACGCAAACGTATTCGTAAAAGTTGCGCAACGTTATCTCTACCGTCTTCTAGATATTACACTCATGAGTACCCAAAGAGCAAAAAAAACAACTCTTCGTTACATTCAGAACAAACGAACTGTGTCATAAACAAAGCGAAGTTCGCGGAGTAACTCTCGAGTGATGTAGGTAGGTAGTCTGTAGTCTCAAAACTTGTCGCTACGCTTTCAGTGTGATTGCCCAAACAATAAATATGACTGGAACAGCGCATCTTTGTGTGGTCATAAGAATGGCGTAAATTGTCAACATCTCATAATTTTCAACAACCTCAAGTAATTTAAGACTCGGAATCGCGCGACCAATTTTTAATCAATGCCAAAATGAATTGTTTTTACTTATAGAACAAGTTAATTCTACAACGCTTTTATCACAGAAATTTAAACTTTATGTACATAAATACAAAGTTCGTTTTGATATTGAAATAGTTTCATTTTTCAATAAAACGTCGACGATGACGCGAGCAAATTTTACACGTGTACGCATGACTTTAACCATATTAAATTCAATCCTTATGTTTATTGATACATAGTATATTTTTATAAAATAACTCAAGTTTACACGCTCGCCACAGCGGATGCAGGGTGAAACAGTTACAAAAAATAGTATTACTATGTAATATAATAAAGTATTTTTTTAATATATTGTTTTCTTATATTTACGCGAATACTATACATTGAAATTAAACTATTTTACGAATTTTATCGCGTTTATTTACTATTTTATTTTCCCGACGTTTCGGCTGCTTTACAGCAACCATGGTCACGGGGGGGACTGAGGTGTTAGACGTCCTGATGTCATAGTTAATAACTGGGTACCCTCATATTTAGTTGTTGTTTGCGTCCGATCCACGCAGAAAGTGCTTACGGTGTCCTGAGGTCTTGCAATGGTACACTTGGTTTTGGATTTAATCATATTGATTACTGGATCCCAAGTTGGTGGTAGCACCCAGCCATCTTCCCTATTGAAATTAGGATGTTTTTTAATTTCAATGGCCTCACGTATCATCCTTGGTCGGAGTCGGTGTTCTTTTGCGAGGATATACGGTTTATCAAATCTGATATAATGGCGGGTGCGGTCCTGTACATGTTTAACTTGTAGTATTTTTTTAACTTGTAACTACAAATTGCAGTTCCAAGTTAAATGTAATTAAGGATACTCGTTTAAAAGCTGTTAATGAAATGAGATAGTCCATTGCCACACGGGATTCCGGATGCAAGTAATTATTTCAATGTAAAAGCTCTCATTTGGACGTTTTTAAAATAAAATTCTAGAACTCAATTTAAAGTGCGATGAAAAATTTGTCAAATGATGTACTGTCTATATTTGGAACACTCCATTTGTAAAATGAACTTTTTAATTTTAAATATTCAGCATTACGCTGTTATTCCCTGGAGGTGTCAGCAGATGTGCACTGCAGTGCACCTGTGATTCGCCGATCGTATTTTGTAAAGTACTTTTATGTATAAATACATCACCATACATAAATTATCACATCTGCATTTCCAAAGCGGGGCAGAGGCAGAGGAGCACGGAAGTGCACCCACACTTGCCCAGTGCGGGTTGGTGAGCTTCACACGTTTTACAGACGCGCAGTTTTCCTTCACCGTCCAGCAAGTGTTTATCATTATAATGAAAATGACATTCGCAAATGTAATCTGAAATTCAGAATCTGAAAATCAGTGGTGCGACGAGATTTGAACCTACAACCCCTGCGTTCAAGGCGGGCGCTCTACCAACTAGGCTGCCATACTGATTGTCGTTAGCAATGTGAAAAAATAATCGATATTTATTTTAGTCGTTTATTTTTTTATAATAATCGATTCTTTAAAAAATAAAAATCGTTTTTTTTAAACTCGATTTATTATAAAGTGAAATTTATTTTTTTCCAAATCTATTAATTTTAAAGAGAGAAAATCGATTATTTAATAATCGATTTTTTCGCGACCAAGCCACATCCCAAATACTGTCGTCGTATTGAAATTAATATCCATTAGGTACTGGATCTGCGGTAATGGAAAATGTCGGGTCGCTTGATTCGATGCATTTATGCATACGCACGAACTAATCAGCGAACATACGTGAATTAGATGATTGTTCAAACAACGCGAAACATGTGATCAGCAATAAGGTTTGATAAATTTATACTGTGAATCTGCAATATCAGTAATTTCATAGCGTTTTGAATATTTTTCTGTAATCACAATTCACAGATTCACCGCAAATATTCGTTACTACAATATTATTGAGGAGTGGAAAGCTATTTGACCTACGCCACATTTTTTTAACTTTACAGGAGAGCATCAGAATCTGAATATTTTTTATTCATATAAACCAACACAGGCACTTATGAATCGTCAATAAAGAATAAATTAATGGTAAAAAAAAACTTTTTAAAAACAAGCTTTTATTTTATTGCCCCTAGTTTTCGTGTTCCCCTCAGCAAGCCCTTTCATTTGAGACCCATTCTGAGGTAGTGCAGATAAAATAACTATTCCGCCGCCTTGGATGATCCGCCATATTGGAATTAGAATGACGTCACATAGCCAAGCATGCATTGTCATCCAAAGTAAGCGTATACCAAATTTCTGCTGAATCGGTTAAAAATAACTGATTTAAAATTCAGTTGCAAGATTCCACCCGGATAACATATCTACGTTGCAAGCTAATATAAAGCTTGTAATAAATAGACACTAATCACAATTAAACTGTAAAGATTTTTAACTACGCTTTGTTTAGTCCTATGTCCATAAAGATTAACGTTAGTGTAGTTACAGTATTTTATGCAAATTAAATATCAAATTAGATGTTTAATACCATATACCATTCATTACGTTATGAGTACACGAAGTTAAAGAAATATACAGAGGACGAAAGAAAACCAATAAAAAAACCGGCCAAGTGCGAGTCAGACTCGCGCACATAGGGTTCCGTACCAGTATCTATAAAAACAGCAAAAAAAAATTCGCTTGTTGTATGGGAGCCTCCTTAAATATTTTATTTTATTCTGTTTTTTAGTATTTTTTGCTGTAGCGGCAACAGAAATACAGCATCTATGAAAATATCAACTCTCTAACTATCACGGTTCATGAGACACAGCCTGGTGACAGACGGACGGACGGACAGCGAAGTCTTAGTACTATAGATTTCCACTAGAACTATAAATTTGAACGTCCAATGATGCTATACAAAATTTCCAATACAATCCATAAATGAATACAAATTCAAAATTTCAATGCACAATATAACTTACACAGAGAATAAAGTTTTCCACCTATCGTAAATCGAATCGGGAACAAAACAATGCCACAAATACGCAACTTAGAAGTTGAAACAAAGCGGCGACACACTAACTTTCGGTATCTGAGTGTAAAAGCTCTCTCTTTGATTGCAGCGATATGGTACACAGGGTTGGCGGGTGTCGCGTACTCTACCTACCAATTTCACCTCGATTCAAGTTTAAGAAGTAATCTAATGTAGAGTTCATCATCATGTCATAGTAACGTAATATAAACTCTACATCGATATAGAGTGATTCTACTAATCGTGTACATGTTTTCATTTATGCAACTCCAGTTCAAGCGCAGTGGTAAGTCTCTTGAGAAAGGTAAACCCTCAAATTAAAAGGAAAAACGGTGAAGGAAAACTGCACGTCTATAGAAAGGCGTGTGAAGTTCACCAACCCGCACTGGACAAGCGTGGTGGACTATGGCCCAAATCTCCCACGTATTGAGGGGGAAAGTGCCCGGTATAATGGCAATAGGCTCGCCCCCTATTACATTGGGACCAAAATACATCGACGAAGTGTGGGCGCACTACAGTGCACCTCTGCCTACCCCTTCGGGGAATACAGGCGTGATGATGATGATGTATTATTGTATAAACTGTAGATAGGATGACGTTCTCCCCTTATGTTGTATTCATTCTGCTCTCGACTAGCTTGCTTGTATAATAAATCTATAGGTATACCTACTAATTTTCCCCTTTCATTAATAATCCAACAAACAGTGCTATTACAAAAAGCTGAAGCTGGTTTGTAGATAAAAGTAGACTATATTTTTTTTCCAAAGATTTCTGTGTTGATATAAAGTTTACAATAAATACCAAACCTTAAACAATTATTTTTCTAATATATCAGCCCTGTTTTTTACATGGTACATGGTACATTATGTGGTATCGGTATGAAGACACCAGTGTTTGTGGGACGCAACGCGACCACTTGCCAACAGAGAGCCCTGCAGTTGATGCATTTCGGTACTTGGGACTGTTCCGCGCTGGCTGTTGCAACATTTTCTATTTGCCGTACATGTTTAGATTTTTGTGGCGTACATGAGGCGAGCACAATTAACTTGTTTTTTTTTCAAAATATTCTTTATGCTCATAAACATGGAGAGTGGATTACTGTGGCAAAAGCCTACGACAACCAGTCAGAATTTGCTCGCGTCGTGGATGATATCGTTAAAAATGTGTCTAATTGACCGAGCTTAAAGTTTTTGTACGAATATTATTTTCCAATTTTTTGCCAGTAGCAAAACGAACTGTATTGCCTCATAGAATAAGTTCATTCTTCAATGACACTGACAGCGCGAGCGAATAGTGACGCGTATGGGTGTGGCTTCTACCACATAAATTCAATCTTTATGCATATTGACACAGAGTTCCTTTTGGTAGTGTGCCGGGGTTTGCAACTTGTAATAGAACACATTTTTCAACGAAAACTCATCAATGATGTTGAATGTAACATAAGTATGTCGGTGCAAAAAATCCTATTACACAAGATAATACTTACCACACTTCTAATTTACGGACAATAAAATATCTTTCTTATTACCATAGCCTTACAATCGACAATGTTAAAACAAAATGTTCCCAGCTCGAATAAACCGAATCAGCAATCCCTTTGTTATTCACTATTTTCTACAGAATGCGAGCATTCGTTGGATGCTATTGTTGCCGTCAAGACTCGACTGCTCGCAATGGAATTTACGATTGGTACAAGGTCCCTTATGTGCTTCTGCTAGGTAAATAAATTGAAGTAACAAGGTATTTTGTGTAAATTGAAAACAGGATGTTTAAGGTTATATATACTCATGCCTGTATCCCACGGGGGTAGGCAAAGACTACAATTTACCACCATGCAACAATCACTTTCACAGTGACATTCGCACATGAAAATTATCTCAGAGGTGCATCCCCGGGATTTGAACTTGCACCCCTTACTTCAAGGCGGGCGTTCTTGCCCACGAGGCTAACACTGCTTTTATTTTTTTATTTAAAAGCATTACAAAATACTACCAGAAGATGAGAATTACTTTTATTCAAGAGAGAGAATCAAACTGGTATTTATTACAAGACAATAATGACGAGTGACATATAATAAAACAACTGACGATCTCTACATAAATAATAATATTGTTTAAACCTGGAAGTAGTATCTATGATAAAATTCACAGTATTTTGTTAATCTGGCTAGAATAAAATTATAATTTTGGATCTCTGCTCGAGCTCCATTAAATATCAGACCGCTATTCGCTTCATTAGGGTAACCACATTGAATGCATAGTTAATTAACAGCATTGAACGCGACGAATTAAATGTTTGAAACTAAAATTCAATCTGTATACTAAAGTATAATTTTTATATCGTATGCAGGAATCCGGTTAATACCCATCAAGTACGATGATTTTTGCGGAATCATAGATGACGAAAATGATGATGACGATTAATGATGAAAAGTTTAACCCACAAATGTAAAAACACGATGTAAAGCTATTGTAGGCATACCCCAGGACAATTCTGCCAGACCCCCCTTTAAAAGGCTAAGAATCATGACATTGTCATCATGCAAGTGGCTTTGTGCGTCAGAACCAACTTGGTAGACTATTCTCCGCATAATGAGATACACTCGTATAGCACTAGAAATGCGAACAAGCTCACAGCAATAAAACGATCGCTCACGAAGTCGCTCAAGCTTACGCATCCCACAGTATATAACAAGTTGCCAAATAATATCATCGCAGCTCAAAATTTATCTTGTTTTAAGTCTCGCTTGAAACGGTGGCTTGTTGACCAAACATTCTGTAGTTTCGACGAATTTTGATTTTCAAAGAGTAACTGACATGGTGTTATACCTGGCTACATATTATTGACTCAAGTGTAATTGTGGTATGACATTACTAATATAAGTTGACATTATATAATTTTAATTTGACAATAATATAATTGGTTATGCCATGGCGTTTTGACAATAATTGACTTTTAATATTCTTTTATTATTCTAGTTTGACATCATTAATTTTCTTGTACTCATTAAGTAACCAGAAACTGAACTTTAATTGTATTCCTGTTTAATATAATTGGTGAAGGAAAACATCGTGAGGAAACCTGCACGACTATAGAAAACCGTGTGAAATTCATCAACCCGCACTGGGCCAGCGTGGTCCAAATCTGTGGCCCAAATCTCCCTAATATAGAGGGGGGATGTGCCCGGTATAATGGCAATAGGCTCGCCCCCTATTACATTGGGACCAAAATACATCGGCGCACTGCAGTGGACCTCTGCCTTCCCCTTCTGAGAATACAGGCGTGATGATGTATTTATTTGTAGAACACTTTTGTTTTGGAAACATTATATTTCAGGTAGTTTAAAATAGCTATAAAACTAAGGAGTTTCTATTAAATTCCGGATTCAGAGTTCAAATGTATACTCATTAATGTCCTTTTGGGGCTTTTTATAAATAAACAACACGTTTCTACTTTTGCGTATTTTAATCGTAAATCAGGTCTCGATGACATACAAGTTTAAACGTTTAAAACTGTAGATATCGCATAAACTAAATTGCTTTCGGTTTTCAATTTTCACTGTCCCACTGCACGGGCACACGTGTATTGAGACGGAACAGCGTGTTTACCGAACAGATTGCGCTTGAGCTGAAGCACAATACCCTTTCAGATCTGTTTGACAGACCACCTTTGTCAATAGGGTATTCATTGATAGGATTTCTGTATTGCACTGGCGTTTGCTGGTAGTATTTAGGGATGTGTGTATGATGGAAAAGCCGAGATGAATGGAAGAAAATACATACTGTGCTTACCCAAAATAATGGAAAATGATGATTGCACAGGTATTTGTCAATTGTGGCCGTCAATGCTTGTTTTGTTTAATGTTATAAATGCAATAAATATGGTAAATTAACTGTAATAATAATGGCAGGCGACAAAGTATTTAAAAGTGGAATATAATGTCATTGTAATGTGTAGTGCTTCTACCTTCTCTAACGTAAAAAAGGTTGTTTTTAAACAGTGTAGAATTTTTTTTTACCTACTGTCCCTACTGGCCCTACAATAGATCACTTAAAAATAACTAAAACATCTCAACCTAACACTATAAACCATTTTTTTACCAAAATAGTGGAGTGACTATAGACTCTTAGCCTCAAAACTAACTTTTAATTATACTTGCGTTTCTTTTAACAATCAAATACACTTGATAAGCGCACAAAGAACCAAATTGTTTTATTCATGTTAGCCATTACAATACTTAGCATTCCCCATGGAAAATAATGGGTAAGGTCACTCGTGGGTTACACTTTTCAAAAAAATCATATGGACGGTTAGAAGGCAAATTTACTCAAGCGCCATTTTGGTTACTTTGGACGAAAACCCAGCTCAAAATACAAAAGAAAAAATCACCCAACATGGCGCTTGAGTCGCCTTGTACTCGTCAGTATGTTTTTAAATTGAAACAAAACTTACCGATTTCAATATCCACTATTCGCAGTGCACTCGAGTGTATTGTGACGGAACGACGTGTTTACCGAACCCGCAGGTTGCACTCGACTCGAGGACAACACAATGCAATCACAAAATAAAGCTTGATACATCATCCTTTGACAATTCATCCAAAAATACTTTTGATGTGATGCACGGTGCAAAGACTTTAATGGGTACAGAACAGCGTGTTTAGAATTTACAATCACGTTAAATTCGAGAAAATTTCAATTTAGAAATAATACATCATCACATAAGAAGTGTACTGCAGTGTACCCACACTTGGCTGATGTATTTTGGTCCCAATGTAATAGGGGGCGAGCCTATTGCCATTTTACCGCGCTTATTCCCCATCAATGCGAGGGAGACGTAAGTCACAGTCCACCATGCTGGCCTAGTACAAGTTGGTGAACTTCACACGCCTTTTTATAGGAGTGCAGGTTTCCTCACGATGTTTAAGTTCACGGTTCAGCAAGTGGTAATCATTATAGTAAATTATCACATGAAATCCGGAAATCCCAGAGATGCAATCCCAAAGTTTTTTATTGGAGTGATTGAAGATGGCGGGATACGCCATCTTCAATCAATCCAAGTTACTTAAATAGTAAAAGTTTCTATACATATTCTCTGTTCACATTGCTAAAATAATATTTTCAATATCGTACTATAGTAGTTACTTATTTCTTAAGCTTCATAAATCACTGTGCCCGAATTACAGTTCATCAATCTAGTATTTCAACGAGATTGGAGAAAATATATTAGTTTATTTTTTCTAACACGGTTTATATTTCTATACTAGCTGTGCCCGCGACTTCGCCCGCGTGAACTTTAGGGAGATTACCCGGAAATATGGGTATTATGTTTTTTCCCGCGGAACCCTAATGCTTTTTCTAAAATTAAAGTAGCCTAAGTTACGCCCTGGAACGTCAGCTATCTATCAGTGAAAGTCCCATTGAAATCGGTTCAGCCGTTTAGAAGTTTACCTCAAACAAACAGACAGACAGACAGACAGACAAAAAAAAATCAAAATTGCGTTTTCGTTATAGGTATCGTATATACTTCCATACGCATTTGGTAAAAAAGTGTTATTTTGATATTACAAACAGACACTCCAATTTAATTTATTTGTATGTATGTATGTATAGATGTATAGATTATCATTTGATTGTAAATAATGTATAGCTGAGTTCGAAACATTATTTACGTGATTTGTAAATGAAATGATACGTTTCCATGAAGCCTGGATGGTAGACGCCTTGAATGCAAGGAGTGGTGCATTTTAAATCTTCTTAGAGTTTTCTGATTTCATGTGCCAATTTCATTTTCAATTAAGGTTACCACTTGCTGAACGGTGAAGGCAAACACTATGAGGAAACCTGCACGTCTATAGAAGCGTGTAAGGTTCACCAACCTGCTGTGGGCCATCAAGGAGGACTATGACCCTTGTCTCTCACATTTTGAGTGGGAATGAACCGGAAATAATGACAATAGGTTCGCCTCCTATTACATTCGGACCAACGCCCGCCTTGAACGTAAGGGGTGCAAGTTCAAATCCCAGGCCCGTATCTCTGAGTTAATTTTCATGTGCGCATGTCATTTTCAACAATGATTACCACTTGCTGAACGGTGAAGGAAAACATCGTGAGGAAACCTGCACGTCTATGGAAAGGCGTGTGAAGTTCACCAACCCGCACTAGGCCAGCGTGGTGGTCTATGGCCCAAATCTCCCTCGTATTGAGGGAGAATGTGCCCGGTATAATGGCAATAGGCTCGCCCCCTGTTACATTGGGACCAAAATACATCGGCAAACTGTGGGCGCACTACACTGCACCTCTGCCTACCCCTTCGGGGAATACAGGCGTGATGATGTATTCATATTCATACATCGTGCATCGGTGAAGTATTGGTGCAATGCAGTGCGCTGATGCCTACCTTTTGGAGAATACTGGCGTGTTGAAGTATTTTGATGTAATCCATAACTCATTGTATTTATTCATATTAGAAGCTTTTTGGCCTACGACAAGAACCTTCAGTTCCAATAGACGCAAAAGGAAATAGTAGAGCAAAGATAAGCCTAGTTTCCTCCCACTTATACAGTTTAACACCGCGGATAAGCAAAACACTCGATATCTTTTTTTTACGGCGGCGCTCCCTATTCATCTTATCTTGGCGGGTTTATAGGCAGGCCCCGGTAATGGTGTTTGCCCAATGAGGGTTGCCCCCACGCGACTCTGGGTGGCGTTATTTTTTATTTATTTATTTGCAAAGTATCTTCATTATTGGGCTTTTCTGTTTACTTTGTGGTGCGCGTCCGGTATTCTACTTTTATTCAATATTCCCGTAATAAAACGACTATTTCGGTGTATTTACTTCGCTATCATTGCGGCTGTTTTCAATTATGGAGGTTTTAAACTGTTGGAGCTGTTGACCTGATTTTTTATTACTATTAATGTAATGTAGAAAGCACTTTTGATTATTTTTACTTGCTTTTTTATAGGCCATCCGTTGCGTTATTTTTACATTATCTCTGTTTAATGATAAACAATTTCATGGAGACATGTAAAGTTTATTAAGCTCGCAATTTTTTGATGCTGCGATCTGTACTACTACTACTACAGCCCTTTTAACGTCCCACTGCTGGGCACGGGCCTCCCCTCAATGCGAGGGGGATTCGGGCCATAGTCCACCACGCTGGCCCAGTGCGGGTTGGAGAACTTCACACATCTATCGAGAAGTAGTCAAGTTCCCTCAGACGTGCAGGTTTCCTCACGATGTTTTCCTTCACCGATTCATAGCAAGTGATAATCTCGGATGAAAATGAGATTCGCACATAAATCTCAGAGGTGCGAGCCGGGGTTTGAACCTGGACACTTTGATTTGCAAGGCGTGCGTTCTACCACTTGGCTACCACCGCTGCGATCTTTGTACTGTCAATTTTATTATGCCACTATTTTATTATGATACAGATCATACAAAAAATGAATGCACTGTTAATTTTATTATTAATCTGTTAACTTCATTTTCGCTGTTTAAGTATTTGTCGTCAACTAATTTGCAAGCAGTGTTAGTGCAAAAAGTAGTGGTAGCCTCGTGGGCAAGAACGCCCGCCTTGAACTTAAGGGGTGCAAGTTCAAATCCCAGGCCCGCATCTCTGAGATAATTTTCATGTGCAAATGTCATTTTCAACAATGATTACCACTTGCTGAACGGTACAGGAAAACATCGTGAGGAAACCTGCACGTCTGTAGAAAGGCGTGTGAAGTTCACCAACCCGCATTGGGCCAGCGTGGTGGACTATAGCCCAAATCTCCCTCGTATTGAGGGGGAATGTGCCCGGTATAATGGCAATAGGCTCGCCCCCTATTACATTGGGACCAAAATACATCGGCGAAGTGTGGGTGCACTACAGTGCACGTCTACCTACCCCTTCGGGAATACAGGTGTGATGATGTATTTTATTTTAAAAGATGGGACCTCCCTGAGTTCACGCAGCCAGTAAAGTTCTACTTGAATAAAGATATTTTGCAACTAATAAATCCAGCTGCAGTTAACTTTAATTTTAGGTAGTTTCCATTTCTAATTAACTTTTATTTTTTAATAAATATTCTGATATATTTCGACAACACAATTTATATTTATATTATTGTGCATGAGTAGGCAGTAGATACACATAAATACTTGGACGTCGAAATCAGTTTTCCAACTTGCAGGCAGCCGAGTCATACTTTAATATGAAAATGTTTCATAACGAAAATTCTTCACGAAATAACTTAAGATGTTAGGATGTAATTAAAACGGGATCGGCGATTCAAAATAAAAGCCTACGCCAGTCAAAGTGAAGTAATAAGTAATGGTCTTAAATTATAATTTATTATCGGAAAAACTTTTGTTTTAAGTATTATAAAAACCGGCCAAGCGTGAGTCGGACTCGCGCATGAAGGGTTCCGTACCATTATCTATAAAAACGGCAAAAAAATCACGTTGTATGGGACGTTGTACTGTTGTATGGGATCCCCCTTAAATATTCATTGTATTTTGTGTATTTGTTGTTATAGCGGCAACAGAAATACATCATCTGTGAAAATTTCAACTCTCTAGCTATCACGGTTCATGAGATACAGCCTGGTGACAGACGGACGGATAGACGGACGGACAGCGAAGTCTCAGTAATAGGGTTCCCGTTTTACCCTTTGGGTACGGAACCCTAGAAACTATAGCAATCTAGATTTAATGATTGCCCAGAGTATTTCTTGTCTCACAATTAAGTTAAAGTGGAAGTGGGATGAACATACTACGCGAAAATTTATGTCAAACATTGGATCACCAAAACACACCTTTACAAACAACAAACTATGACTGAAATAAGTAGTCTTTGTGAGAGGGTTTGATCTTACTGGAAAGGTGAGTCAAAGTCTCCTAAAACAAAAGACAGTGATACGTAGATGAACCTAGCAAGACCAAAAGGAGTCAAGAAATTAACTATACAGACTTTGCACGCCAATGTAACTATACAGGTTTATAAACAAAAGTAAACATTAGTGGTAATGGGCACCCAAAGAGGAATAAGTTTTTATGTTCAGATTAGAGGTCACTTTCACAAAGGTCAAGTCCGTAGCAGGCTCAAGCAATAAAAGCGCTCGAATAGCGAAGTACAAGAAACAGCATTTTGGCAATCAATTAGGGCCGTATCGTTTTTGAGTTGTTATGACTTAATTTTTTAACATCTTAGCTGCTTCACATCTTATAAACTTTCATCTGGTGCGGCGGTAGGTCAAAATGTGCCTCCAACGACCTTTCCGCCAGTTATAGTTTTCACCGTGCCCACCAACCGCAAGCACCGCGGCGGGTCGATATGAGCCTGTACCGCACTGAACTGAAGGTGTTAAGCATCAAAGCAACACATTTTATCAATAGTAGCTGAATATGACCAGTGTAGATATAAGACTTTATCACCTGGAAGCTATTAGACTAGTCATATTCTTGCTACCATTGATAAAATATGTTGATATGATGTCTTAAAAAATGAAGTCATAGCTCCACATCGACTCGGGGCCCCGTACTTATCTTTAATTTATTTTTTATACCAACTTCATCTCTACTGTACAACCAAATATACGCTCTTCTTTTTATTTCAAACCGGTTGTGTCCCACTACTGGGCAAAGGTCTCCCCCACGTCCTTCCATTCATCCAGGTCTTTCACTCTCTCACATCATCTGTCCAAATAAGCGCCGAGGTAGTCGCGCCACCGTTTCTTGGGCCTATCACGTCGATGGCATTCACCTTCTGGGACCCATTCGGTACAACCTTTTGCTCCCCATTCGGAGCTCATGCGGTTAAGGTGTCCTGCCCGGGTCCAAGCTCTGATAACAAGCAATAAAGGTTAATCTGCCGACATGGTGGCAGCGAAATGCAAATATGTCGACGGTCACCCTATGCCCATCGACGGTAAATACTCCGCTGACTTCGCCATTGAGATGGTTTGCTCTGTACAAATTTGGTTTGGGTTATTGATGAGTTTGATTAAACATTGTGGATGTTTGAGGCAGTGTAATTGTACGCAGTCTAACCAACGTTCATTAAAGCGTATTAGTAATGTGAAATAACAATAGATTAGATGCTTAGTGAAAGCAAACTATACATAAAAATCATAGTTTCTGAGTTACCGACCTACAAATATTTGTCACAAGTGGCCCATTAGGGCCTTAATGCACATCTATTTTTAAATTGCCAACGAAAAATATCTGAAAAACATGTACTCATACAAACTTTAAAATATTATTTTGGACCTCTGAAACACTGAGTACAAAATATAAAACTTAATTACTATCACATTAAGCATTAGACTAATTTTTAAAGAATAGAGACTTAAGCGTCGCACACTAAGGCGTCAAAGACGTCATAAAGTTTGCCACTTCCAAAATGAACCGAAGACTCATAGAAAAAGATCATTCCACAATGAAATTACATCGACAGTGCGAGCGAAATTTGACGCGTGAGTGCGTGCCTTTTACATAAATTTAATCTTTATATATACTGACACAGAGTCCGTTTTGGTATTGGCAAACATTTTGATGGGCGGCTTTTGACGCACCAGTGTGGCGAGGGACATATGGCAATATTATCTACTACTACTAGGTACAGCCCTTTTAACGTCCCACTGCTGGGCACGGGCTTCCCCACAATGCGAGGGGGATTCAGGCCATAGTCCACCACGCTGGCCCGGTGCGGGTTGGCAGACTTCACACATCTATCGAGAACTAGTCAAGTTCCCTCAGACATGCATGTCTCCTCACGATGTTTTCCTTCACCGTTTCATAGCAAGTGATAATCTCGGATGAAAATGAGATTCGCACATAAATCCCAGCGGTGCGAGCCGGGGTTTGAACCTGTACACTTTGATTTGCAAGGCGTGCGTTTGACCACTCGGCTACCACTGCTGTATTATCGCTAGCAATGTTATCGCTAGCTGTAAACTCAGCTTAAGTACTTAAGTGTAAGTGTGTGCTTTTCCCTTTTATCTATCGCTGTTTTACTTTTAAATAGTTGTGCGTAATTTTGCTTAAATAAACTACATTGTCTTCTAAAGAAAAGGAAACAATTTAAACGATAGATTAGCATAATTCTAGGCAACCTAATTTGTTCAGTGCTGAAAGGAGGCAATTAAAATTTCTAATGATTAACCTTTGTTATCAAATATTTAGATGTAAATTGAACCTTCAGTTCATTTCATTAAACAGTATTATCAAAGAGATTCCGAGATATATTTCAAAAGTGGTTCAAACTCCTTTGCAGCAGCTTTCGTTGTTGTTAAATAATCATTATTTTTTCATCTGAATTTGTCCGCAGAATTGTATCAGCGACGGGCTTTAAGAATTTCAATTTAACTTGAAATAAGTTGTACAAGTTGGTCGAAATTAGCTTGGAGGGTGAATTTCTAAGGGGAAAACGATACAATTTCTACTTGTCGAACATCTAAAATGTTGAATGGATACAATATTTTCCTATACACGATACCTAATTAATGTTATAAAGGTTAGCTACAGAAATAAATAACTTCAAAACATTCGATTAGAAGCGATTCACAACAAGCGCTTTGACTCACCTTATCTCTTAAGCATGTTGTCTCTCAATACCAAACGTAATAAACGTATACCAGATATAACATTTATTTTACATATCTACACGAATAATACATCGTACTATAACCCTATTACTAGAATGTGTTGGCTTTACAACGATATATCCATGAATAACCTTAATTTACACATTTTTAACCCAAAATTAGCATTGTTTAGAGGTACAATTGGAAGGGCGCTTAAAGCAACTAACCAATTGGGCGCAAAGCACAATCAAAGCACATACCTTAAGTTTTTTTTTTATTATTATTGTGTTTAACTACATTCTAGGTACATATTTGTGCTAAATCTAATGTATTGTACCTTCCCTCTGTATCTAACAAATTTATTGCTTTTTCCTAATCTTGTGTTTAATGTAATCGTGTCTATTCCTTAGTTTCTATGTGTCAACGCGTTTTGGATCTCAATCTAGACCATGAGCATTCAATTTTAACAGAATTTGTACACCTTTAGTGATTGTTATCTGTTGTGTTGTCCAAATAAATAAATAAATAAGCAAAGTATATGAGAGTCAAACAAAATAAAATTTCATCTATTTTGCATTTACGATGTCAAAGACAGCAAATAGAAGAAGTGAAACTTATTACATTATGTGTAGGCAGTTTGATAATTTTTTACACACCCGTTTTAAACACCTAAAAAGGGTGACGCCACATTATGGCACTCTTTGGAAATTTGGAAGGTTTCAATTTTCATTCATAACCAATCTTTTCTTTCTTCATCTATTTTTCCAATACTCCAATACCCTTTCCAGGGTTCGAAGAAGAATTCGTCAAGGGTCAAACCTCGGTGTCTTCATAGAATACTGCTAAAAATCCTGGCTTACAGCGTTGTGGACTATCGCCCAAATCTCCCTCATATTAAATGAAATGTGCCCGGTACAATGGCAATAAGCTCGCCCCCGATTACATTAGGATCAAAATACATCGGCGAAATGTGGGTGCACTGTAGTACACCCCTGCTTAACCCTTCAGAGATTACATGCGTGATGATGTTTATTTTTTTCTTGGCTTGCAAGAGTAAGAGTGTCATATGTGGTAGGCTTCAACTCAAACTAAAAATAATTATTTGCTAATATAAAGAATGATATAAGATATTGGGTAGATACTAGTAGATACATTTTGGGTAAAGAAATATAAAGATTTATACATTAATTATTCCCTTAAATGAAATACGAGATTCAGGGTAGCTTGCTTTCAGCGTTACTCAATTTACCAAAGGCGAATAACGGAAATACGGAGCAAACAGACCAAATAAAGAAAGATTACTAACAGGAAAAGTATTTTAGTTTCATCGCGAGGGCATTTCATAGAAATATTTTCTTTACGTATGTTTTTATATTACTTTTATATACTAATATCACAAAGAGGTATAATTTTGTTCTAATGTATGCAAATAAGTTTACTGATTAAAACCAGCTTTATTTTTGAGTGAAAAATTATATAATTATTTTTAGTACAATTGTATTTATTTAACGTAGGTAGTTGAAAATTTTACACAGTAGTGGTAGCCGAGTGGTCGAACGCACGCTTTGCAATCAAAGTGCGCAGGTTCAAACCCCAGCTCGCACCTCTGGGTTTCATGTGCGAATCTCATTTTCATCCGAGATTATCACTTGCTACGAAATGGCGATGGAAAACATCGTGAGGACACCTGCACGTCTATAGAAAGGTGAGTGAAGTTCACCAACCCGCACTGAGCCAGCGTGGTGGACTATGGCCTGGATCCCCTTCGCATTGAGGGGAGGCCCGTGCTCAGCAGTGGGACGTTAAAAAGGGCTGTAGTAGTAGTAGTAGTTGAAAATTTTAGGGTACGCTATTAAGGCTCGGAATTTCATATTCAAGTTTGAAAAACTACGACCGTTAGTTTCCTTCGCTTAAAAATATGGATAAACTCAATTCGAAGCTAAAGAGCGCCATCTGCGTTGAAGATAAATTCGCTTTTAGCAGTTCAAAAATTTTCCAGATTCCTAGTTGGCGAAGTTCGGAACTCCTTCAGATATTTTGTACCGTCTTACTCAGTTTGATTTGTGCCGTAAGTTTGCTTAATTGCTATAATTTTGTTGCCTTTGGAAAATAAGTGTTTGCGCAAACGGAGTCAAGGAAAAAAATAAACTAGCTACCCTAGGTACCTCTACAGTCGTATTTTTAATTAGACGATGCCAACTGACAGTAGCTAATGTCACTTTGTAAAATAATGTTGCCATATTTAAAGTAATAGTGATGCGTTCAGTTCTCGTTCAATCAGATGAATGAACAATGAGTGTGAATAGTTAATCATTTCAAACAATAAAAGACAATCGAGGCAATATCATTCATTCAGGAGTTTTTTCAATCATTCACTTTGTCACAACACTATTTTTGTTTCACCAAAAGACTTCGTCTAATTAAAAATACGACTATAGCTAATTTCTTTCATATACTTAAAACCCAGCTAGTAGCTACAAATTATATCACAACGAATTATTATGAAACTTGACCAATCTTGTAACATTAGTGCAAGTTTATAATAAGTACAACATGAAAAGTGACTTCAAAAATTTGAGATCAGTCTACGCAACCAAATTTTTGTGTATTATGTTTTTGTGTAGGAATAAGTTATAAATTCCCATAAAAGTTTTGAGTTATATCGATGTGTTTACTTTCAACATAAAATCCTAAAATACTTGCGAAGATTCAACCGCTTAACCGAGTTTTAAAAGCACTTCATCATTCCTAAAACTCACTCCAAGTTCTCCCAACTAAAGTGGTTCTGTGGAGTGCGTGGTATTAGATACATGGAATAAAGTGATTCGACTCAACTTGGTGCAAAGTTCCTAACGTTTTTTCTGAAATTTGTGGAAAATAAAACTTTATCTACTTGGCTACACACTACTATCCAAGTTGTATTGTGCTGAAATTTTAAGACGGCACTTTCTTCATTTGAAATATCGTAATACAAAGCAAGACAAAATAACGATGCTTTAATTTAAAATGAGAAATTAAAAAATACCTATTTCTGCCATAAAAGATTAAAAAACTAAAACATGTTATAACATGTTATAAATTTTACTGCGAAGTTATAACTTCGCAGTAAAATTTTAGTGCTGACATAAATTAAAAGTGCTTCAAATTCTAAAATCACCAGCTAAAATCTTTAGTCAGTGAAACATAGCCTCTACTTTAAACTATTGGAACTAATTGGATACTGAAAATAAATTGAAATTTGAACACTCGTCATCACTGAAAATATTAATTATGACATTATTAACTGTTCATTGATCGCTGATAAAGGATAACCATGGATTAATTATAGTCAATCTGGGATAAAATACAATTAACAGCTCGTTCAGTATGTTAAACGAGCGTATGGTCTTGTTAACCAATACAAGCAAACGTTTTATGATAAAACAATTGTAGGAAAATAGAAAAGTTTATGAACACAATAATAAAAGGAAACTTATACGGCAAAAAAAAAGAGGAAGACCAAAGAGAAGTTATTTTGACCAAATAAAAATAAATCTCAGAACATACTGGGAGACAAAAGAGCTAGAAGAAAGTAGAGAGAGCTGGAAAATACTCTACGGACAAGAGCTTAGCTATAAAGATTATTATGAAGAAAAATTTATACGTATATTATGCTTGTATTCACTTACATTAGGAGACAATATAAAGCAGTTGCCTGATACAGTATATTCAGGCGTGCGTCATTAAGGTTCGTTCTAAAAACCAGTTGAGGCCTTCCCTAGATCGCCCCAATTTTTTTCTGAGAACGTAACCTGTTGGGGTTGTCGCTACGCAAGGATTCACGAAATTTTGTTTCCTATTTTATATACTCCTTGCTGTCAATATAATTAAATGTAATTCATTTTTGTAATGTGTGCGTAGTTGTTAGTGTCAATAAGTGTATTATCTTTTTTTCTTTCTTTAGTAAAAACGGGTAATAGGTTCACAGTGTAAGTATTAGAAACTAAAATGAATTTGAGTCCTTCCAGTCAATCAATACAGGCTACTTTTTTCAACTAATCTGTAACAAGCTCAGTTTTTCCTAACACTCCAATAAACAGGTTACAAACAACACGTGCAAAAGACTCGGCATCCGGGTCACGGGTTCAAATCCGCGCAAGTAATCCGATTGCGACGGACGAAAGGATCCAAAGAGCGCTTTGTTTCGCGGTCGGTCGCGTCCCGAGCTAATTCAATTATCACCCGTATGACCTGTGACGGAAGCGACGTGTTAGTTCCTAGATTTTCTGCTATCCTGGTACCTATCTGAGGCGGAAATTAATTTGTGAAGTTAGAAACATTCAAAACAAAATAAACTTGAATTTATTGCCCTTTTTTATCCGACTTTAAAAAGGAGGAGGTTTTCAATTCTACCTAATTTTTTTTTAAGTAGATATTGAGCGTCAACTAGGAAAATAATTTATCGTGACATTTGTTGCGTCGAGTCCTTCTCTCAGTGACATCATTTTGAGTTTATGATTCGATGCGACTACACGATATAGTTTCAATCGGGATAGTACATGCCGTGGTTTTAGATATCTGTAATGTCAACAAGTCCTCCACCATCTTCATTCCCTACCAAATTTTATTAATAAATGTGTAATTTGTTCATGTTATTTAATTACTTGACACTGGCGAAATACCCACTAATTGCAGGTGGAGCCAATTTTATCATTTCGGAAAATAAGATGATGAAAAAATAAACTGAAAAAGGGTTTAAGACCAATGATATTGAATTGGGTTTTCAATCATTTTTGACAAATTTGTGACGGGTGGTTTATTTTGATTTTCGAATTAAGACTCTTTAAATAATTATTCTTATATGGAGCAACAATGTCACATCACCTTTTTGTGTTAGTTCAAATTTTTTAAATATTATCCAACTAAAATAACGGTACAGTGCGTGTCCTGAACTAATTCAATTATTGCCGGCGGTTACGCATAGTGTGGTGTAACGGGTCCGTTATATACTTCCTCATGTGCAAGTTTATGGGGGAAATCCGTGGGGTGATGGCTATTTGTGGACATAGAGTGTGGGCAAAGGATGTGAAGGTGGGTAAAGTGTACGGGTAATGGGTAATAATGAAAACTGTTATTAGTGCAACATAATTCCAAGGCAACGAAAGGAAACATGTTCCATTTAAGCAGATGATATGCCTGGGTATTATTAAAGCCTTCACACACACACACTTTGCTAATACCAAAACGAACTCTACGTCTATATGTATAAAGATTAAATTATTGTGCTAAACGCCACACCCCCTCGCGTCAAAATACGCTTGCTCTGTTGCTGTGATTTCGTTGAGAAATGAACTTTTTCATTATGTAAATACATTTCATTTTAGTTTTGGCAAGAATTATGACGCGCAGCATTTGTCGCTCCATCCTATTTTTAAAAAAGAGACAGAGTTTATAAAAAAAACAACTTACCTCCAAAATATGTACTTTAAAGAAGGATACATGCATGACAAGTAGACAGTAAGAAACGTCTGCTGAAGTACCGATTGTGACAAGGCAAGACATATCGCATGTTTAAAAGCATAGAGACTAATTTTGAAATTTTATGATTTCGACTATAAATCTTAAAGGGTCGTTCTAACGACCATTTTTCAACAACATTATTTTTGAGTTAGGACAGTATTCCATTAAGCATGCGATATATGTATATGTCACTGATATGAATTATGAAATTAGCGTAATTTTAATTATTTTTTTTACAAATATATACCAGTTGACATGAGAACCTCCACCGATATCTGGAGTCATTTAAAAATGCCAGCCCTGTACAAGACTTTTGTATAAAATAAAGTATGACTCTTAAAATGAAACTACACGAGACTCTCTTTTTACTTTTAAATCTCTGCCTACCCTCTTGTGATAAACAAGCTGATGTATACTAAAGCCCGAATATAAAATCATTTATTCTCACTCACCAAGGAAATATTTAACGATAGGGTACATAAGGTGCCCAAATGAGGATCTTTAGCACATATCGGGGTATAAGATGGCGGTTTTATCGGAAGCCTTTCGACCGACAGCTCCCCACTGCGGTAATTCTGTTCCAGATAATAGCATAATACTTATTTGAACACCTACTCAAGGATAAACATGTTTTTATCACAGTTGTAGTCAATTTCTTTGAACACAAACTAAAAACGTAAAAGCCGCGCGTACGTCAAATTTGACAGCAATAAAACATTGCCGTCTTGTTCCTGCATTAAGAGGATGAGAGAGACGTAGTAAGCTGAGTTTTGTGTTCTTTTGTTGCCAACAAAATGACACCAATACAAATGTTTCGACTTTACTTACTACTACTAACTATTGCCCTTTTAACGTCCCACTGCTGGGCACGGGCCTCCCTACAATGCGAGGGGCGTTCAGGTCATAGTCCACCACGCTGGCCCGGTGCAGGTTGGCAAACTTCACATGCCTATCGAGAACTAGTCAAGTTCCCTCAGACGTACGGGTTTCCTCACGGTATTTTCCTTCACCGTTTCTTAGCAAGTGATCATCTCGGATGAAAATGAGATTCGCACATGAAACCCAGAGGTACGAGCCGGGGTTTGAACCTGCACACTTTTATTGCAAGGCGTGCGTTCGACCATTCGGCTACCACTGCCCTCGACTTGAAATGTTCTAAATTAAAAAAAATATCGACATACATCTTCGAAGTTATGATATTATTTTAACTGTACGAAACATTTTTTTTTGATGTTTAAACTTTTTTTTTTTTTTTAATCTTTGAATCTACATATGAGCAAATAAACTTAATACTATTGCAGTAATTTGAGTGTCTACTTTTATTTACTTTATGTGTGTGATAAAAAAGTCACAGCGGGTAAATTTATTGAAATAGTAAAATAATTGCATTGTGTTCTTACACCAGTATCTAAGAGAATTATTTCACTCAATAATAACGCCATAAAGCGAGACCATAAAAAATATTCTCCGGCAGTCCTTTAATAGGTTGTGGGGTATCGTAAGCTGTAAAATTTCTTTTACTCGAGGTAATGTTTATGTTTTCAGAATGGAGGTCGGTTTATGGACGCCCGTAAAAGGAGTTAGGAAAGTGGTCTGGTGGGTTCTCTCATGTTCGACATTATCTCTAATTTAACATATGTCGAAACATAGCGACAAAAAACCAGGCTCGTTATGTCATTCTAAATCTATGGTCTCAATAGTTCCCTTATAAAAAGTTTACTCATTCTAAAAAAATAAAGGAATCGTTGTTCTTAACGATAACGCTCCGGGAACAATGGTGCGAGCGAAATAACTTGAAGCTTTACCTTACTACGGCGCGGCGGACAGTTACGATTTTGACCAGTATGTGTGTATGTTCATCTGTTTCCCCATAATTTCTAAACTACCAAACATTAGTTTACAAATAAGGTATCGTTGGAAGCGTCATGATCGTCCGCCGTTTATGTGTTGTCTCATCAAATTGAAAATGACGCCCTTTCTAGAACGTAAATCCATGAACTGAAAATTGTTTTACGGGAAAAACAATCTCGTTTAGCAAAATAGTAGTGAATGCAGCTTTAGCGTAGCAAGTTGCAAAAACTTTGGGGAATAAAACTACGCTGAAGAAGCATTGACTACATACTATATTCCAAACTATTAGTAGGTACAGATAGCAAAATACAAGGTACAAAAACAGTTTCCCTTCAACTATCTCCCGGAAAGTTGGTATACGCCGACTAATGGATAGTGATTAATGAAAAAATACCGCACCGTCATACCGTTCTGCACAAACCTACCTACATTTATCTTAATCTGATTTCTAAAGAATGTCTTCGTAGGTAGAGACTACCTACTTATACCATATCACCGACGATGGCTTTGTCTAATGCTTTGAGCGTAGGGCACTAGGCTCACTGAACCAGTTGCGCGGGTTCGATTCCCGCCAGTGGAATTTGCGTTGGTCTGGGTGTAACTGATCGCCCCAGTCCATTGTATGGTACCCAAAGTACAAACGTTGCTTAGTTTGGGATCTTTATGTACATAAATCTGGCGTTATTTATTAGATTATAATCCTTTTTAATGGGATAATAGTGATAGAAAGTGGAACTCGGCTTAGTATAAAAAGTATAAATGACGCTTGTAATCCTATAAAATGCTTGTAATCCGCTTGTAATCGAGATAAAACATTAATTTACTAAACAGACTTGAATTATGAAGTCAGTTTGGACTCAAAAGCTCCTCAACTCTAACTTGTCTTATAGCTGAAATAATCCATTTGCAAACACTCCTTGCGATAAACAGAAGCAAAACAATATTCTTTTCAATACAAAATTGTGCCTATAAAGCATTGTGCCTACAGAAGCGCCAAAATGCGCGGGACTATTATTTGAAAATACCAAAAACAAACTGTATTAACACATAGAAGAAGCACATTTTCCAATAAAAAGTCATCGATTAAGCGAGTGACTTTTGTGTCTCTACAGAAATTATATCTTTATGAATATTGAAACAGAGTACATTTTTCAAAAATCGTCAAGGTAATTCGCTGATTCCATTGGATGTAGGTCGAAAACCGACCATCAGGATGTCCTTTTTCTTCAGTTTAGCAACTCAATAAAAACAACGAAGAAGAATTCACGGGAGGTACACAAAATCTTTTGCTAGTGGGGGATTACTTTAGGATAGTTTCTTCGGTAGAGGAAACTCGAGTAATTTACCTGCGATGAATACACGTTGAAACTTTTCCTGGATACTTTTACAAAGCTCAGGTACATAGTTTGCGCCTCAGGGTCATAGAGTATCTAGAGTACCCATAACGACTCCACTCTTCGTATATAGCTCTGCGGCGATTTTTCCACCAATTCCGTTGTTATCTCATGTACTTGTAGTATACGGCAATTATATGGGAAAACAACAATGGCGGAGTCAGATTGGTCAGAAAAAGTTACCGCAGCGCGCGCTCAAAATGTCATCTCCGTTATAATATCTCCATGCTGAGGGTAGACGTAATGTTTTCATTCACTCACGTAGCCGCTCATTCATTCGTGTACTTCTCCAACTGTTCTACTAAAATCGACGTGTTATTAGTTCCGTCAATCAGGTTTTCTATCTATTCTATTCAGAATTGAATTGAATTTATTTATATATTTGGACAACACAACAGTTATCAATCACTAAAGGTGTACAAATTATGTTAAAATTAAATGCTCTTGGTCTAGATTGAGATCCAAAACGCGTTGACACATAGAAACTAAGGAATAGACACGATTACATTAAACACAAGTTTAGGAAAAAGCAATAAATTTGTTAGATACAGGGGGAAGGTACATTACATTAGGTTTAGCACAAATATGTACCTAGAATGTAGTTAAACACAATAATAATAATAAAAAACTTAAGGTGTATGCTTTGATTAGACGCCCAATTGGTTAGTTGCTTTAAGCGCCCTTCCAATTGTTGATAATAGATTGTAAACTGATTAATCATCTTAGATAGAGCTTCTGTGTGAAAGCCCAAATCGCAACTGTCCAATGGGCAAAATTTTCTGAAAACAGATGCATTTAATAACTGACAGCTTTTCCTTTTGATGGAACGAGCAACATAAAAACAGCAATTTGATTTCCATCTAAATCCGTATACAGTTTAAAATCGATTAACTCATTTTAGAACTATGAATCGAGAGAAACGCAAATGAAATTACTGACAACACTTTTCAGTTTATTTTGAACCAAAAAAATTAGGCTGTTGTTAGATTTTGATGTGAAACATCTATAGGCGAGGGGTAAACCTGATTTTTGGCGTAGCGAGCGCTTCGCTGCAACAAATTAAATCAATCTTATTGCCTAATTCATAAAGTATAATTTTAAATGCGGCCACGCTTCGTACTCCTCGGCTCCTCGGTTCTTTCCGCCGCTTAGACTCCGCCCACCGGCTGACTCCGGTCATGCGCTCACTCGCCGCTACGACGTTTATGTTCACATCTGCCAGGCGTCCCGCGACGGCTCAGTTTTTTTCGTCTGACTGTACTGCAGTACTTCCGCCAAGTACTAGTATTAAAAGGTGCTTAGCTTTTCGATTCGATTTTTTATAAATTTCGAAACTTAGGTCGAAGGTTGTAATCTCTAACGTATCTTTTACTGTTTTCCAACGCGTTTTACATTAAATTAACTTGATGATACCAGTTTTAAAGATTATGGCTCTTAGCTGCAGCACTGGCAACTTGCCAAGCTGCGCTGCGTCAAACGATAGTTTCCGTTTTGAATTATCATGTACCGTAGAGGACATTTTGATATTATTCTTATAATAGCTAATAGAGTATTGTTACTTTATGACAAAAACAAATAAAAAAAAATTGATAACATCCAATAGGTTACTGTGTCACCCATTTTTAGGGTTCCGTACCTAAGAAAGAAAAAAACGGAACCCTTATAAAATCAATTTGTTGTCCGTCTGTCTGTCTGTCTGTCAGGACCTTTTTTCTCAGAAACGCGTATCAAGTTGAAATTTATAACAGAGACTCTAGTCTGCGGTCTGTTTCCTATAAAAAAAACTTCTAGGTTAACGCAATCAAAATATACGGCGGTTTATGTTGCATTTTCAGTACATTTGCACGGGAATCAAAAATAAGTACTTCCCGTTGACCTAGAATCATGAAATTTGGCAAGAGGCAAGGTCTTACAGCACAAATAATGGAATAAATCCGAAAACTGTAAATTTATCGAAAAAAAATGTTTTTCTGCGATCACAAACTTATTTTGTACTTAGTTTGTATCGGGATACCAGTATACCAACTGCAAAGTTAAGTTTGCCTCTCGGTCCAGTTTATCTTTTTAACCGACATCCAAAAGGTGGAGGTTTCTCAATTCGACCTTTTTTATGTGTATTCGTGGATAATTTCGTTGTTTTACAACAAAAAAAGAGTAATCAAAATCGGTTCATAATTTTGATTACTCTTTTTTTGTTGGAAAGTAGATATCCCAAGGTGAAAGGGGGGTTGAAGGTCACATAATTTCAAAAATATTTATTGATCGACTTCAAACTTTGTACTACGTGTCAAACTTTGAACTATTTTAATACAAAATAAATAAACACGTGTTTTAGGAATTTCAAAAAAAAAAAATTAGGGGGTCTAATTTTTTTTGGCTGTTAATTCTTACTTTTATTATGCTGTTATGAGGTGATAATACTTGCATATTTTCAAAGATTATTGACACTAAAAAAATATTTTTTACAAAATACAAAAACCGACTTCAAAACCACAAAAGGCACTCAAAAGCGAAAAATAAATTAATATAATTAATATAAGTGCTACTCACTCATCTATTTGAAGTCGGTGCCAGCCAAATCTTATAGGTAGTAGATTGATACTACCTACAAGTACTCATAGTATCTAGTATTAAACATAGATGTACTATGATACTACATATTTGATTTGGCTGGCACCGACTTCAAATAGCTGAGTGGGTAGCGCTTATAATAATTATATTAATTTATTTTAAGCTTTTGAGTGCCTATTTGTGGTTTTGAAGTCGGTTTTTGTTAAAAAAATTTTTTGGTCAGAGCAATGATCGGTGCTTTCATAGTTTAGGTACGGAAACCTCGATGTGCGAGTCTAGCTCGCACTTGTCCGGTTTTTTAATTAGTGTATTTAATAACTTTGTTCTTGCTATTAATTACTTGAAACTGGTTGAAATACCCACTAACCGCAAGTGTGAATGTGGATGCAATGGTTGGTGGAAATGTGGATAAATACACCGAAATAATTTTGTGACAATAGCAATTAAAGGCCCCCGCACACTGCCGCGTCAACGTTCGCGCAGCGAAGTTTTAGCCAAACCAAAATGAACTGTATACGTTTATCCTTCAACGAAAATTCTACGAAGTCGCGGCGCTGAGGCGAAAAAATTCGCTTCGGATTTTGTTATGGCGTGTCGTTTTGCATGTGTGCTATAAATACCATATAGACTAGCAGGTGGCGGCAATTCGTGAACCCACAAGATACAAGAACAAATCGTTTCATAAATGCAATTTTGTTATAGTTTATCGTAAAAATAATAGGAACTGTTCCTACAAACAGTACAGGGAACAGTTCATATAATTTTTGACCGTGTTGAAAATACTAACATCTATTGTTTTCTTATATTTACGCGAATACTATACATTGAAATAAAACTATTTTACGGATTTTATCGCATTTAACCCTAGTCTAGATGTAAAGGGGATCAGTCCCCCCGTGACTATGGTTGCTGTAAAGCAGCCAAAACGTCGGGAAAACAAAATAGTAAATAAACGCGATAAAATCCGTAAAATAGTTTTATTTCAAAATACTAACATCTAAAAATATTTATACAAAATAATTTCTTTCAGGTTACGGCTTATAGTTTTATGTCAAGGTATGAAAGCTCATCGGCATCTGAAATTACTAGTGGGTTTTCAATATTTTATGCCAGCTGTTAAAGTTTTTATTAAATAAAAATTGCCGCCGCCAAACCTATGCGCTCGTGACACGCGGATTTCTTCGCGCCTGGAATAATGAGGCGAGCGAAATTGCCCGCCGCAGTGTGCCCAGGGCTAAATTTATTATTAATTGATTTGTTCTAAAGATTTATTGCGCAAACATCGTTAGTCGAAGACTATATATAGCTAGTGGAGAGTAGAGTGGTACTTAATCAATACTTACTAATTTGTTTTGTAGACAGAGTTGTAGAGTCAATTGTGAGACATTATGAACAAACAAGTATTTTTCGTATTTGTTATACAGTGCTGTAAGTTTTATTACAATATTATTAAATTTTTATCTAGTATCACGCCCCGCACACGCCTAGTGTGAGCGAATCAACTTGTCGTTTTAGGCTTCCGTAACTAAAAAGGCAAAATTCCCTGGACAGGCAGCTTCGAGTTCGATACCCGTCAGCAGCAAATTTAGAAAATGGCCTTTTCAAAATTTGCCCTAGTCTAGATGTAAAGGGGATCAGTCTCAATCCATTGTATGGTACTCATAGTACAAGCTTTGCTTGGTTAGTAGGTATATGTTGTCTAGCGATATTTATTTATGTGGTAGCCGAGTGGTCGAACGCACGCTTTGCAATCAAAGTGCGCAGGTTCAAACCCCGGCTTGCACCTTTGGGTTTTCATCTGCGAATCTCATTTTCATCCGAGATTATCACTTGCTTGGAAATGGGGAAAGGAAAACATCGTGAGGAAACCGACACGTTTATAGAAAGGCGTGTGAAGTTCACCAACTCGCACTGGGCTAGCGTGGTGGACTAAGGCCCAAATATCTCCCTCGTATTGAGGGAGAATGTGCCCGGTATAATGGCACTAGGCTAGCCCCTACTATATTGGGACTAAAATACATCATCGAAGTGTGGGCGCACTGCAGTGCACCTCTGCCTACCCCTTCGGGGAATACAAGCGTGATGTATTATATTTTTTTTCCATTGTTTTCTAATGTACAACAGTAACGGTGATAACACCCACTATGGCGAAGACATACCGTAATGATTACATTTACAATTGGCTTACGGCTGCGTTTTACAAGATCCATATATACTCGGATCCACGACTCACTCCTGAAGAAGTGTGTAGGCTGGAGGGAGCCCAGCTAATATCGCCAATGTCTAACCAGGAGCTCTCGCAACTCCAGGCTAGTATAAATCAATACCACGAAGAAGACAATGAACTACAGCACCGAGATTCAACTGACGCTCGGTCTTCTATTAATTGTAAGTATTCTTTGATTTAACACGTGGACAGCAGCACTTATTTTTATATTCTTTCCATTCCTGCGGTACGGGGCGTTTAAGACCTCGTTTGGAAACTATCATTATCGCGGTAAGGGGCTTAATAAAGTAGATACACCACTGCATTCTGTTTTAATAGGGCATCTTAGTTATACTCGTATATTCATCTCTTTCCAAAACTAAATCAAATTTAAGTTACGGCCTCCGCACCGCAGAGAAGTCTATGATTTCTTAGCCGCACCGCAAAGAAAACACAAACGAGGCGTATTAGACCTCGTTTCGCACTGAACGTTTTGATGAACTTTAAAAAATATGCTTCCATAATTATTATTTATTATTATTATTATGAGTCTATAACGTCCCACTGCTGGGCAAAGACCTCCCTCCCCCTCCTCCATTCATCTCTATTTTGAGCCAAAATAGGCCACTCCTTTCGATGGGAGTCTAGTTCATCCCGCCATCTCCTTCTGGGCCTGCCGCGATGTCTTCTTGCATTGCTGGGAATCCACTCTGTAGTTATTTTGGCCCATTGTTGTTCTGACATGCGGCAGATGTGTCCAGCCCAGTTCCATTTTAGCTTGGCAGCTTTTTGACCTACGTCACTAATTTGTGTCTTGGAGCGCAGTACAGTATTCCGGATTCGGTCAGTAATCCATAATTAATGTTTATAATTTGAGGAGTCAATAAGCAGATCCTTGAGTCATCATCAATTTTATTACTGGCAAAGCATATTCCGGGTCATTGTTACAGTTCAATAATATAATTAATGTTACTTCTAATCTATACATTTTTACTTTAAAATTGAGATATGGCTTCAATATTTGTTACTGCTTAAATACAACAATTCGCCTTAGATTTTTTAATATCTGCATTGTTCAATTTCAGTGGATCCCGAGGCAAAAAATGTAGTTGAGATGGTCTGCCAAGTACCGACGAGGGATGGTTACATTAAGACCAAGTCAGTCTCCCGAGACAGAGCCTTCATATGTAAAGTCGAAGCAAATGATGTTCCCTACGATTCCCATTGCAGAGTGCACGCGAGTGGTTAGTCTTTTCTGAGTACATACCTACAGCATACTGTGGCGAGCGAATTCTGTTGATACTTTTTGAATATGCACTCTAACTTGATATCATAGAGCTTGAATGTCTCCGGCAAAAGGCATGCGACTACTATAGTTATAGTCATCGATGGCATTTCGTTGAAAACTGAGCTTTTTCTCCGAGTTAATACACTTCGTTTTGGTGTTGGTAAACAATTGGTCATGCGTGTAACTATTTGCACAGGACTTGTTGATAGCAAAATTAATATATCATCATCACGCCTGTATTCCTCGAAGGGGTAGGCACTTCGCTAATGTATTATGGTCCCAATTGCCATTATACCGGGCGCATTCCCCCTCAATACGAGGGAGATTTGGGCCATAGTCCACCACGCTGGCCCAGTACGAGTTGGTGAACTTCAAACGCCTTTCTATAGACGTGCTGGTTTCCTCACGATTTTTTCCTTCAGCGTTCAGCAAGTGGTGGGTGATCATTGTTGAAAATGACATTCCCGCATGAAAATTATCTCAGAGGTGCGGGCCCGGGATTTGAACTTGCACCCCTTACGTTCACGGCGGGCTTTCTTGTCCACGAGACTACCACTGTTTTGCAAAATTAACAGCAGGGTTAATGAAATAAATAAACATCTGCCATCCCATTACCCATTCTTATTTATAGTAGCGGCCCGTTCCGGCTTCGCACGGATGGACATATTTATTTTGTAATATTTTCACCTTAAAGCTTCACTGTATACTATGTTGGCAGTGGTATTTGTACGTGGCAACAAAACATAGATTTTCAGGAGATCCTACTCGAGAAAGTGCAACATACAATGAGACTGATGCCTCTGAAAAAAGCACTCTTTCCCTAATTTTTCCTAGTAATAAGTATATAACCTATGTTACTCAGTGATAATGTAGATTTCTAACAGCAAAATAATTTTTCAAATCGGTCCAGTAGTTTTTAAGTTTATTCATTACATACAAAAATACAAATAAAACTCTTTAAATATTAGTTGGTATAGATTAATTGAATTTTTTCTTGCTATTAATTACTTGACATTGAAAAAATAGTCACTAATTGCAGCTGCATCCATTTCTTATCATATTCTCATAAATTCCACTAATTTTCATCATTTCGTAAAAAAAATGTAGAAGAACTACAGATTTTGACGTTTTGATTTCAGGTTATGTATATGAACCCTCTCTAGGCAGTTGCTACAAGTTTTCCCCGGTAGCATACACCTGGTACGAGGCCGCTGCTGAGTGTCAGGCGCAAGGCGCCCATTTGGCGGTGATCAACTCCGATCTAGAAGCTCAAATTTTGAAAACGATTGGACGAAACACCAGTACACTTTATACGGATGAGCCATATTACTACCACATTGGCTTCAGAGCTGTGAAAGTAACTGAACCTAGAGTGTTTAAAACAATTTTTAGTAAGTATTTTTTTTTTAATATTTATTTTCAGAAAATCAGAACTACTGAACGATGATGTTTGAAATATGTTTTTTTTCAAACTTGAAATACAAAAGACTTATAATATCAAGGGATGTAGATCTAAGCTTGTTTGTAATAGGTAATTAAGTTCCGATTTTGAGAATTCCCTCACTAGTAGAAGTCTGACTGTCAGTGAAATTCTGTGCAACACAGCTCTAAAGTCAGCTGTTACTTTCGAACTAACTAATTTAAAGATTGACACCAGAAGATACAAGCGAACCAAACCTAACTGTACATGCCTAAGCGTGTATAGGCTTGCCTAAGCTTGTATAGTATAGGAATACATAAAAGTTCAAATTAGTTAGAAGAAAAAAAAATCTCCATTAAATGACTTAACATACTTTACTTGACAAAGTGTTGGAGGCGTTTTATATTAATTTTGAATTTCAATGTAGTCTATCATACCTAAGGTATGCCTAAACTCAAATAATATCACGCTGTCATTCGGTTCTCAGATGAAACCTTGCGGGAAGCTGGATACAGCACGTGGGCAGCAGGTGAACCAAACAATAACAGGAACGAAGAACACTGCGGCTCCTTTTATGCAATCAAAGGAAAACTGAATGACATAAGTTGTCATAGAAAATACGCGTTCATATGCGAAAAAGAAGTGATTTACCATGATATATAGTCGACGATGCAAGAAATTATATTATATGTTAACTTGCTATCTATTATATCAAATAGTAATAAAGTTGATATTTAATAGATTTTCTATTATTGCTGCCAAACAATAATGTTTTATAGTTACTACTTATTTACTACTATTTTTTTTCTTTTTATTTGTTACTACTATTTCGTTACACTTGTTATATTTAAGGCACTCTACCCTATCGTTTGCTCTGTTCTAGCATTGTGGTAGAACGCCCAATATTCGACACAACAATAAGATTAACGAACAGGTAAAGCTCCGCGTACACTGAAAACTCATGATGAATTAAACTTTATTGACTATGAGAAAAAGTTCATTATTCAACGAAATGACATTGACAGTGTGAGCGAATATTGACGCGTCGGCCGGTGGCTGTTACCACAGAAATTTTATCTTTATGTACATTGACACAGAGTTCGTTTAGGTATTGACAAACATTTTGACGCGTGAGTGTGGTGATACCCCACTCACTGTGGCCATATAATTAACTAAGTACCTACGTAAATTCCCCGTTAGTGTAGAAGTTAGTATATACCTGCTACACTCAGGTCATTCTTATTCGACACTCTTAGTAACATAATAAGATGCCTACTTACTAGTGTGCAGGGAATAGAAATTTAAGGTCAGTAATTTGCAATGAATTTGTTTATATTTGTCACTACCGCATTACCAAATCAAATAGCGTTTAAATCTTCAAAACAATATAACAATTACACCAAGTTAAACCGTGGACCACAAATAAAAAATTTCGAATCGCTTCAGCCAATTTTCTTCCAGCTGAAATCAATATTTTTTGACAGAGATAAGCGATAGTACGCGAACCTGTAGTATAAGTTAAAAGATTCTATGGATAACCAATATGTCAGTAGTCATCAAAATAATATTGAGACGATTGCTCTGCCAGCTCTATCCTTGGTAAAAATAAACTTACATTAATGTCATCTAAAAAGAATGGATGACACCCGGTGGGCCAAAATTTGTACCGAGTGGATCCCAGATAACGGACCCAGCCGCCGTGGTCGACCCAGGAAAAGGTGGTGCGATGACCTAGACCGATATCTGGAGGGATGGAGTGATATGACAGGAGATAGAGATGTGCGGAGGAGAATGGGGGAGACCTTTGCTCAGCAGTGGGTCAATATAGGTTAAAAAAAAAATGTTGGAGTGCTAAAATAGACTATATAGGCAATTTTATCCATAGTAAGGCAAATCTGAAGATTAAACAGAATACAGTTTGCCCGTAAGAGGACTAAAGGAATTGGTAGATAGTTAACTCTTTACTGTTCCACCTCTTAACGTTATACACACAACTATACACCATTATACTATACTATATCGACGGTTGAAAGGCTATTTGGTTTAAACGACATTTTTTAAACTCTACATAAGAGCATAACTATGGCCAGAATTCCGTCTTCACTCGCATATCACGCACTTATAATAAATTATTTTCGTCGGTGGATCCCTTCACCTGCTCAAAGAGCACATTCAAAGTTAATTTAATAAAAATCCTTAGCAGTCAATTTGTCCAGATACTTGGGTGATTTTATTTTCATAATTCATAAAATAAAAGAGTATTCTACCCCCTCACACACTGTACATTACATACACAACACAGATACACCCCAACAAACACACACACATACCGCTCTTCTTGAATCGTGCCTTGCGTAAATAAAACGAATGATTCATAAGTAAAGAGGTCACACCCAGCAGATTCGACATAGGTACCTTCACTTTATTTTATTTACTTTAATAATATACTCAAGGATACTCACAAGGAAAAAGAAATAGAGGAAGACCACTGACACGTTGGGAAGACGATATTAAAAAAAACTGCAGGCTCAAACTGGAGCCAAATCGCACAAAACCGAGAGAAATGGGCATCTTTGGAGGAGGCCTTCACCCAATCTGGGGTTCTTGAAGAAGAAGAAATAGAATAAAACTAACATAACTAACATAACATAACTAAAGTCAACTAACCCACTAAAACATACCTAACTAGATATAAGTTATCCTGTATTTCACAAGAAATAAAAGGCTTTTTTATTTATTTTATTACTTTACGTTACTTTTGTTTTGCCTATTGGTTTGCTCATTATGATACTAAAATTTGTAACTTAATTTGCCATTGCTTGCATATTTTGAAATCACGATCCTTTATGTTAATTTCAAAATTACTGTGGAAATCTGTAATTGGCCTTGCTTATTTTATATTTCTCTAATTTAAGTAAACACACTATGTATCGCTGTTGATTTCCCAAATAAATAAATATTCATTCGACGCAGAAAAATAAGCTGATTTGAAATATAAATATATATATAAGTCAATATCGCCCAAAAGTGTCGTTTAAGTCAAACAGCTTTTCACCCCTCGATATAGTTTGAGGTTCTTCCGACTTAGAACCTCTTTGACTCACAGAACCTCTTTAGTTTTGTAATCACGTTCGTGTGCAATTAGCGGAGGCTTCCCGGTTGAAATGAGATGATTCTTAAACATCCTCCGCCGCTTGCAGCGAGAATCTAAATGCGATTGTCTTTTGAGCTTACAAATAAAGTATAATTCTTGGTTGGTAAAGACCATGTTACGAGTTAATTTAATATTATAATTATCGTCTAGAGTTTTTACGATCATTTCACAGTACTAATTATTTTGTACGTGATAATATCCTGTAATTTGATTAAATAGATTATTTTTCACGAAATTAATGTAGGTAACATTAGTTGTATCAATGGTTCGGTATGCGTATTAACATACGGAGCCTCTTAATAACAGATATGAATCATTTAAAAATAAGAACAGTTAGGTAAACATCTAAAAAAAAGCGATTAGTAATAATTTAGATATACTTATAGAAATAAAACGGTGTAATAATATTGCCATGAATGGTAAACTTCCTACTTCAGCCACTGGCAATTATAGCATCTTTATCGAGCAATGGAGCGCAGTATCCTCGGAGTCAAGATTACTGACCGAACCCGGAATACTATACTGTGCTCCAAGACACAAATTAGTGACGTAGGTCAAAAAGCTGCCAAGCTGAAATGGAACTGGGCTGGACACATCTGCCGCATGTCAAAACAACACTGGGCGAAAATAACCACAGAGTGGATCCCCGGCAAAGCAAAAAGACATCGCGGCAGGCCCAAAAGGAGATGGCGGGATGAACTAGACTCCCATCGAAAGGAGTGGCCCATCTTGGCTCAAAATAGAGAGGAATGGAGGAAGGGGAGGGAGGTCTTTGCCCAGCAGTGGGACGTTATAGACTCATAATAATAATTATCGAAGTATTATTTTCATAAATTGTCTTAACGTTTTAATTTTGCCATCAGAGACAAACTTTCTTTTATGTTAAAATGACTATCCACAGCCCAACTTTTTCCTCTTGCAACAGTTTTCAATACAAGATGCCCCATTAATCTCTTCAAACTTGGAACTGAACGATCGATAACTATCCAACAGTTGGTCCAGTTTGTTTTCTGTTAATTAAATTTCAACTCAAATACGAACGTTGATGGATACAATTTAGTTTGAAATAGGTTATCTCTGAACTTTGACAATATAAATTAATATTGTTTTACTTTGTTGCTGTTAAGTTTTATTTAACAAGACAACGTTATTAAGTTTGATCTGAACCTTTTTGATCTGTAAAGTATTTAACTCTTCGGCGTAATAATATTTCGACGTGTAGCGTACGTAAGCATATATGTCTTATGCAAAGAAGCTCTCCTTAATATGCGTTACAAACTATAAACTCGATTTGAAATTCGAAACTAAGTTTTATACAGTGTGTACCAAAAACCCGAAATTATATTTTTGGGTATTTTTTTTTTTAAATCATAATTCGTACATAATTTTCCATTCTTTTTTCGCAGCCAATTTATAAGATCGCGATTTTTTTCAAACCCAGTTTTGTCTTTACTTGTGTTAAATAGGCTTATGGGTGTGCTCGAAGGCCACAACACCACAGACACCAACCTCGCCGGTGAGGTCGAGGAAGCCCCTCTTCCGCTCGTACGTGCATCTTTGCACCTAGGAGTGTAGTCACCTCCTCTACCCTCACGGTAACTCCCCAAGCCAAGGTCGTGCCCTCTATGGTGCCCTTGAGCTAGTTGCCACCCCTTTTCTGCCCTTAAGGCCTTGGTTGGAGTCGCACTCTACACTTGCCACTCCTCCGGTGAAGCTGTAAAGGCCACCTAACGGCCAACAGCGTAGTCCTTTCCAAAAACCACAACACGATACCTGTGATAAATATTCAACGGCCAGAAAATATGATGGTTAGATACCATCTGCCTTCACTACGCATCTACATATTATGTACCGTATCGTACCAAATATTTTATTTCGGGCTTCTGATATACCCTGTTTTATGCACAGTATCTGACACGTTACAGAATCCTGCCCAGAAAATATCTGGAACGCTCGCTTCCCTAATTACATTATGCAAGGAATTTTGTGCATGCAAGAACATTTTGTTAGAAAATCCTACCAGTGGTGGTGACTCCCATGTCTCTGTGCAAAATGGTGTAGTTATTAAGTAAGTTGGTACGGCAAGTAACGAGCCTCTACAAAATATGAAAAAAAAAAAAATGCACAGAGAGTTGTTTTTAATATAGAATAATAATAAATAGAGTGCATTTATTATTGAGACAAACACTCGATTAAATTTCAAATTATTTGAAATCAAAATAAATGTAGAGTTCAAAAGAAGGAGGTTTAATTTGTCCGTTAATAACGTTTCCATAAATTATAGTACTATTTTTTTTATTGACAATTACATAGCTATCGTTGTTGCATTGTAAACAAGTTGTTATACTGTATAGAGTTCCTAATTAACTCACTGCAGGCTCTACAAGCGCTCACGGTATTTAGTGCTCTACTTGGAAATTCATACAATCGCTGGATTCGTGTTGAGAACTTTCTCAATATACAAAGTGGAAGTGGAATGTAGATTCAGAATTTCATATTATTGTTCTACTTGTTAGTATGGGTAATCGAAATTATTACACAAATAAATAAAATGGAAGTGTCTGTTTGTAATGTCAAAATAAAACCTTTTATAGGGTTCCGTACCCAAAGGGTAAAACGGGAACCCTATTACTAAGACTTCGTTGTCCGTCCGTCACTCTATCTACTACTACAGCCCTTTTAACGTCCCACTGCTGGGCACGGGACTCCCCTCAATGTGAGGAGGATTTCAAGCCATAGTCCACCACGCTGGCCTAGTGCGGGTTGGCAGACTTCACACATCTATCGAGAACTAGACAAGTTCCCTCAGACGTGCAGGTTTCCTCACTATGTTTTCCTTCACCGTTTCATAGCAAGTGGTAATCTCGGATGAAAATGAGATTCGCACATGAAACCCAGAGGTGCGAGCTGGGGTTTGAACCTGCACACTTTGATTTCAAGGCGTCCGTTTGACGACTCGGCTACCACTGCTATTCTCTCATATTTGAACCCAATGTATCTCGATGTAAACTGACGATCAGATAATTGTTCCATTTCGTGAAACAAATTGAAATTCGGCGCGGGACTGAACCAAAGATAGACGGTACGAGTGTTACGTTTATTATTAGCAATTCCAATGGAAATGTAGGTTTCCATTTCGGACGAGGACAGTGCCCGAGAGGGATATTTTGTTAAAGTGCCTAATTTGTGTTTTGAATCTTTAATTCGTTCGACTCCGGTCTAATAAAAGCCATCCGTTTACATTATTCCTGGCAGGATGGTTACGCATTGAACGCCAGTCGGTTTGTGAACTTGCAATAAAGAATAATCTCCGGGCCCACAGGCTCGTCAAAAATCGCACAACCAATAATTTTCCCATATGAAAACGAACTCTATTAACTCATGGAAAAAGCTAATTTTTCAACAAAATGTCCATGAATGGCGCGATCGAATTTATTGCGTGGTCTCTTGGCTTTTACCACATAAATTCAATCTTTAAGTATATTGATAAATAGTTCGTTTGTCTATTGGCTCCCTATTTGATATAATAACTCATTTTATATGTATGGGTAACAGTAAATTTACAATGTGTTCAAGCAAATAAAACCAGCCAAGTGCGAGTTGGACTCGCGCACTGAGGCTTCCGTACCTAAATTGTTCTATCTAACAAAAAGATAACCTGGATAGAGAGACAAACTTAACTTTGCCGTTGGTATACTTGTGTCCCCATACAAACTAACTACAAAATAAGTTTGTAATCGCAAAAACACATTTTCTGACAACAAATTTACAGTTTTCGATTTTTTTCCTTTACTTGTGCTACAACCTTGCTTCTTGCCAAATTTTATGATTCTAGGTCAGCGGGAAGTAACCTATAGGTTTTTGATTCCCGTACAAATGTACTGAAAATGCAACATAAACCGCCGTATCTTTTAATTGCGTTAACTTAGAAATTTGATTTTTTTAGGGCACCGCAGACATAAGTCTCTGTCTTAAATTTCAACTTGATACCTTCACGCGTTTCTGAGAAAAAGGTTCTTGACAGACAGACAGACGGACAACAAAGTGATATATAAGGGTTCCGTTTTTTCTTTTTTAGGTACGGAACCCTAAAAATATCAAAGGTAATTTCAAAACGAACGATTAAACTTTCCTATCAATTATCCAAACATGCAGTAGGCACTCACCGGATGCCGTTCGAGAGATCAACACGATTTAAATCAACCCCGGGCCGTTGTATGGAATTTGCATCGTTAATGAGAATAGAGGCCAGTCTCTGCACTCACAGCAGCTCCTAGTAAACACGGAACGTGCCAAAGTTCTCGGGGAAAGCAAATTAGCCTGTTGGGAGCGATACCGGCTGAGCGATTATATCACATGGCTCCAAATTCGCGATTGAAACAAAAAAATACGGTTTGTCTGACAAAAATGACAGTTTCACAGCTGTTTTTATGCAAATAAATTGAAACTCGTTTGCAAGCAATTATGTGATTGCTCAAACGGTTAGTATAATTAAGTGCGGAAGTGATTATTAGGCAAATTATGAAATGCGTTGCATTTTTCACATCATGTGAGAACTGATTTACCTATAAATAAATGAGTATCGCCAGAGAACACATACTCGTCATTGTATTGTCAACAATTGCTTTGTATAAAAATGCACCGTATAAATTATATTGTCCCAATACAATTATATTGTCAACTAGCTGTGCCCGCGACTTCGACTTCGGACTTTAGGGAGATTACCCGGAAATATGGGTATTATGATTTTCCCGCGGAACCCTAATGCTTTTTCTAAAATTAAAGTAACCTAAGTTACGGCTTGGAATGTCAGCTATCTGTCAGTGAAAGTCCCATTGAAATGGGTTCAGCCGTTTAGAAGTTTACCTCAAACAGACAGACAGACAGACAAAAAATTTTAAAATTGCGTTTTCGTTATAGGTATCGTATATACTTTCATACGCATTTGGTAAAAAAGTGTTATTTTGATATTACAAACAGACACTCAAATTTTATTTATTTGTATGTATGTATAGATTACTATTGTGTGTCCATTTCTGCATTGTGCCGCGTTATTCAATTCTTTGTGAAATACGATTCTATATTTAATATACGGTATGAACCTTGTTGGAATCAAACGAATGGAATGACCGGCTGGAAACTGCCACTGAAATGGCAACGTTACGCTCTGCTGGCATATTTTACGAGTGTCCGTGCTGTCGTGCCAGCTACATAGTATGCACCTATTGCCACTACTCTACGTGTGATGTGACACTTAAAGCTTTGGGCACACTTTTAAAAACGAACTTTGTGTTAATATTCTTAAAGTTAGAATTTCCGTGTCAAAATTCACTCGCACACAATTTAGTGTCGTTGAAGAATGAACTTTTTTATGAGTTATTAAAGTCCGTTTTGGTATTGGCAGAGAAGTTGACGTGCGTCTTGACGCCCCTGTGTACGACGGCATTAAGTCAGTTATATCCCAGTTAAAGGAGACCTATTGTAAGCATTATTAAAAATTAATATGTTTACTAACCGTAAGTATGTTTTGCTAGGGTCACTTTTACTGGGGTGCTAGGTAGGACAACCTTCTCGTGTGCCTGCCCCATTGTGATTCCTGTGGGTTTGCCTGTGGGAATGACAATGGACGTGGGACGGTGCATCCTGGGCATCGTCGATAATCGCTCTCTTCGGTGGGAGATTGTCGGCGATGGCGAATAGTCCAACACGGGGGCGTTGCAAGTGCTGCTCCCCGAACTCCTTTTTGGAGAGTACCGGGAGCAGCATTAGCAACGTACGGGGGGGAGGGGTGGTAAGGGGTATGTATGTATATGCGTGATGTATGTTTGTGTGAATGCTAAGCCCGCGAAGAAAGGCACTGCCGGCTCTGCCCAACGCAGAAGGTGATAGCGCGCCGATATGCTGGAAGGCGGGGGGGCTAAGCTCCGTCATTAGCGCTGGGGGGAAGGGGATAGGGACCTCACCCTTCAAAGGAAATGTTATGAATGGCGAATCTTGGTAATAATCTACCCCAGGGTGGTACCGATCCAGTCGGGGAATCCACCACGCGATCAGTTGGTCGCGTTCAAAGCCCTCATCGTATTCTGGGGGAGGGCAAAGACCGCCTTGCATCTGTGGATGCTAAAAATATTTCTAATGTAAATAATATTAATATTATAAATAGTGGTGAGAAGCGGATGTTACGCTCCCGAGTCTCAGAGTCAAATAGTTTTGCCCTACTTGGCTCTCAAACTGGGGAGAAGTTGGACGACGGTGATATTTCTGAGCATTCGAAATTTTTTGAAGCCGGTCGTAAGCGTCGTCATGAGAAGAGCTCTAAATCAGGGGAGTCTTCAGTTGAGGGTGATGAGGTAGAGCTGATAGCCCCAAAAGCACCCCCTGCACGTAGAGGTCGTAGAGGAAATGGACATGTGGTGGAGCAGCAGCGTGGTGTAAAGGGGCGATTTTTGAAAAGTCGCTGCGGTACACCAATTTCGGCAAGGACTAGCGACGGAACTGAGACAGACGTCTCCTTTGTGTCCTTTGTCTCAGAAGTGGCGAGTTATGCCAATACTGATAAAGGACAGCTAACTGCAGCCCGAAGTGAACAACTCGAGGGTCAAGCAGATGTGCAGTTTACTGGACTTGTGCAAAAGGAGGACGAGTTGGGTAACCTATCATCAGCTTCGCTGTGCCACCAGCTCCAGATCGATGCAGCCGAGGTATTAAGGATTGCAGCAAAATCAGGGAACCTTAAAGGTAACTTTGCGCGTGACCTCAAGGCCTCAGCCAAACGAGTGAAAATGGCAGGCAAGTTGCTGAGGAACAGAACGGTTGCTCAGGAAACCACCATCTTGCAGGTGGAAAATGCCCGCCTTCAATCAGAAGTGGCTGAATTACGAAGAGAGCTAGGGGACCTGAGGGCTGAAATTAGCAAACCACAGCCGCAAGTACCCCGACAAGTAGAACAGTTTGAAGAGTTAGCGCGCACTATCATGTGTCAGGTAGGTGGCATGATGGAGGCGCGCTTTGAAGCGCTTGAAGATCGACTTTTGCCGGAGAAGCGCCTTCGGCCTCCACTTGCTTCAAATAAGGGAATTGGTTCTGGAAAGAAACAGGCTGTTAAGGACCTGTCTACTGAGGATCTGCCTAACAAACTCGGGCCTAATAAGGGCCGGCTTTCTAAGGCCCCACCTGTCCAGGCCCCACCTGTCCAGGTCCCGCCTGTCAGAGCACCGCCTGTCAAGGCTCCAACTGCGAGGAAGGTTATAGTGTCCAACCAAGTTGAAGCACAGAAGAAGCCTATGCAGCTTCTTGATGAAGGTTGGACAACTGTCTCAAATAAGCGTAACAAGCGTAAGAAGCAAAAGCTTCGGAAAGCTACAACGAAGACGGTGTTGTCTGAAAAGGCACCTAAACTTAGACCTCCACGCTCGGCTGCTGTGGTGATAACTCTTCAGCCTGGAGCCGAGGATAAGGGGTTGAGCTATGCGGCTATACTATCAGAGGCCAAGACAAAGATAAACTTGGACAGTCTTGGCATCACAGGGCTCCGATGCCGAAAGGCGGCCACTGGGGCTAGGATTCTAGAGGTTTCTGGAGCTTCTGGTGGCGAAAAGGCCGACATCTTGGCGGATAAACTGCGGCAGTCACTGAATTGTGAGGACGTCCGTATCTCCAGGCCGACAAAGCGGGTGGATGTGCGCTTGACTGATTTGGATGACTCGGTTACGGCAACAGAAGTAGTATCAGCCATAGTACGCGTGGCTGGGTGTCCAGAGGATGCTATAAAGGTGGGAATGATTCGCCAAGGTTCTGAAGGTCTCGGCGCGGTTGTTGTAAGCTGTCCGGTCACAGTGGCCAAAAAGATTAGTAATGGTGATAAACTGCTAGTGGGTTGGGTTTCTGCTGGTATTAAGCTCCTGCCGCCAAGAGCTTTCCGTTGCTTCCGCTGTCTTCAAAAGGGGCATATGAGGGTCAACTGCGATGCGGAGGTGGACCGTAGTAGCGAATGCTATCGTTGCAGTGTACCTGGCCATAAAGCTAATCAATGTGTGGCTGCGCCGTGCTGCTCGCTCTGCGTCGCTGGAAATAAGCCGGCGGGGCATCTTTCGGGGAGCAGAGTGTGTACAGCTACTCCTGCTAAACGGAAACTCCCTAGTGTGGCTGCAGTGAGGAAATTTAGTCCGACTGAAGTGCAGGATGTGATTGAAGTGGAAAGTATGACGACAGATGGACTTTAGTCACACATTCAAGTTTTTACAGGGCAACTTGAATCACTGTGCCGGTGCCCAAGATCTCTTGGTGCAGTCAATGCTGCAGTGGTCCATAGACGTAGCAGTTGTGGCGGAGCCCTATTTTATTCCTGACCGAACCAATTGGGCGGGGGATTCTGCAGGCTTGGTGGCAATTGTGGGCTCTTCTACTCTCACCGTTGTTGAACGGCGAATGGGTTTTGTTGTTGTTAAGTGGGGGGAAGTAGCTCTTATTGGAGTATACTTCTCTCCGAACAGGCCTCTCGTAGACTTTGAGGTTTTCTTGGATGAAATCAGAGCGGCGGTTAGGAGAGTGTCTCCGCTGCCGGTATTCGTACTCGGTGATCTTAATGCAAAATCCACAGCATGGGGGTGCCCTTCAACTGATGCACGTGGTAGGACTCTAGAGGAGTGGCTGATCTCGGCAGGTTTATCCGTTATGAATAGGGGTTCTGTCCTTACCTGTGTGCGACGGGGAGGTGGTTCCATTGTGGACGTTTCTTTTGCTTCCCCCGTTGTCGCAACGCGAGTTCAATATTGGCGGGTCCTCGATGAAGTAGAGACTTTGTCAGACCATCGATACATACGATTCGATGTCTCCTCCTCACGAGATGGTAATGGAAGACAAAGGACCTCGAATCGGCAGTCACCTTTTCCGCGGTGGGCATTAACACGTCTGGACATGGACGCTCTGAAGGAGGCGTCAATTGTTCAGGCGTGGGTGACGCAGTCAGGCTCCTTGGTCGGGGTGGAACAGGAAGCGGTTTGGTTCTGCGATAAAATTACCATCATTTGCGATGCCTCTATGCCGCGTGCTAGACGCCGACTGCCGAAGCGGGGGGTTTATTGGTGGTCTGCGACCATCGCGGATTTACGCATGGCTTGCGTGCAGGCACGGCGCGAGTACTCAAGGCACCGCAGGTTAAGCCTTCGCAATGAAGTCATTGAGGATCAACTTTATGACATCTATAAGGGAGCTAAGGAGGCGTTACAACTGGCCATCCTCGGAGCTAAAACAGAGGCACGGGAGGCGATGTTGGAGAGTCTTGACGGGGATCCATGGGGGCGTCCGTATCGGTCTGCGCTCAATAAGATGCGCAATCAAGCACCCCCACTTACCGAAACCCTTCAGCGTAACCTTCTGGAGAATGTGGTGGCTGCCCTTTTTCCTGGTGGTGCTGATTTTGAGCCACCTGCGATGGCCCAGTCTTCAGATGAGATAGTTTCTGTTTCGGAAATTCCCCCGCTTACATCTGAGGAAGTTAATGCTGCCATTCGGAGGCTTCGGGCCAAGAAGACTGCCCCAGGACCAGATGGAGTCCCTGGTCGGGTTCTAGCCGTGGCCCTGGATGACTTAGGGGAATACTTTCGAGACCTTCTTGATAGATGTCTTGCGGCCGGGTGCTTTCCGCAAATTTGGAAACGCGGGAGATTGGTCCTTCTCAAGAAAGAGGGTCGTCCTCTTGACTCGCCGTCTGCGTACCGGCCAATCGTTCTGCTGGACGACGCTGGCAAGCTGTTCGAGCGTGTGCTTGCTGTACGTGTCGTCCAGCACTTGCGAGGGGTTGGCCCGGACTTGTCCGATGCCCAATATGGGTTTAGACAGGGCCGTTCGACCATAGATGCAATCCTGCATCTAAAGTCCATCTCAGAGGAAGCGATGGCGCAGGGCGAAGTGATGCTGGCAGTGTCTTTAGACATCGCCAACGCCTTTAACACCCTGCCTTTCCCCTGCGTCATGGAGGCACTCAGGTATCATCAAGTGCCCCAATACCTGCGACAAGTCATTAGAAACTATTTTCAGGATAGATGTGTCATGTGCGTGGATCGAAACGGGTGTCTATTGCGTCAGGATGTTGGTCGCGGGGTTCCACAGGGGTCGGTCTTAGGGCCTCTGTTGTGGAACATCGGGTATGACTGGGTGCTCCGCGGCTCTTTACAACGTGGACTCCATGTCATTTGCTACGCAGATGACACACTAGTCTGCGCTCGAGCTGGAACCTTCGAAGAGGTCGCTGTGTTGGCGGTAGAGGCGGTAACGGTGGTGATAGCTAAAATCGAGCGCCTTGGGTTGAGGGTGGCTCTAGAGAAAACCGAGGCCATTTGCTTTCACCGCCCACGCAGGAGACCACCCTTAGGTGCTGAAATCACTGTCGGGGGTAGTGCTGTTGAAATAAAAACAAATATGAAATACCTAGGCCTTATCCTCGACAGTAGGTGGAACTTCAGAGAGCACCTCAAACAGCTATCTCCAAAGCTGGTTAGGGCCGCTGGAGCATTAAGCCGATTATTGCCAAATGTGGGTGGACCGAGTGCGATTTGTCGCCGCCTGTATGCCGGGGTCGTCAGATCTATGGCCCTTTACGGTGCACCAGTGTGGGCGGATGCCCTGTCCACCCTAAGTAGAGCTCACTTGCGGAGACCGCAGCGAGTCATGACGGTCAGGTCAATACGCGGATACCGTACAGTCTCGTATGAAGCGGCGTGTGCAATGGCCGGTTGCCTACCTTGGGATTTAGAAGCGGAAAATCTAGCCTCAATTTACCGGCGCAGAGTTGAAGCACGTTCTTTTGGCGGAGCTCCACCAGAAGAGCTGCGAAGGTGGCGGCGAGAGGCCCAGTTAGCCGCCTTGCTACGATGGAAGGAGCGGCTTGAAGAGCCAACTGCGGGCCTCAGAACAATCCAGGCTATTCATCCAGTACTAATGGACTGGGTCAAGCGGAAACATGGTGTGCTCACCTATCGGATGGTGCAGATCCTGTCAGGGCACGGGTGCTTCGGGAGGTACCTGTGTAAGGTGGCCCGTAGAGAGCCGGCACCATGTTGTCATGAATGTGGCGCTGAGGAGGACACTGCTCAGCATACACTCGAGCTATGCCCAGCCTGGGCGGGGCAGCGCAGTGTTCTCGTTGAGGAGGTGGGGAGGGATCTCTCATTGCCGACTATAGTTCGTGTTATGGTTGGCAGTGAGACGTCGTGGGAAGCCGTTAAGTCATTCTGTGAGGAAGTGATGGTTAAAAAGGAGGAAGCTGAGCGGGCGCGGGAAAGAGACCCGCTCGCTGATCCAAGACGTCGCAGAAGGGCTGGAAGGAGGAGGCGGGCGGCGGCTGACCTTATGCCGCCATAGAGAGGGTGTGTGGGTGGTAGCGCTGGGTGACTGCCGCCATTACACATCTTTTCGCCCTATAAGGTGGTGGCGCGTACCTTTGGTGTTAAGTACGCCTAAATATTTCCCCTACCATCCATCTGGTAGGGACCTTAGGGGTCGTGGTTGCAAAGGGCGGGGGCCCGGCGTGACATTAAAGCGACTCCGAGGAGGACGGCGGCGTGGTGTGACCCACGCCGCCGTGTGGAGGAGGTGTCTGCTCGCACGGACAGCCGCTGGCGGGGTAACGGATGTGTGCGAAAGCGTTCCCGTGACCCCTCCGATATGGCGGGTGATTGGATCACCATGGGTTTTTAGTGGATATACGGCTTCGCTGGGACTTCCACATAATCCCTTCATCTCCCCCAAGATGAAGGGGTATCCATAAAGGATTTTCCCATGTTAAAAAAAAAAAAAAAAAAAAAAAAGGGTCACTTTTACTCCGTTGAAAAGATAAGCATTTAATTATTTTTTTTTGTAAATAGTTCAGTTTTTTCCAACAATTTTTTTTTCAAGTTTACTTGGGCAATAGTACAGTTGTATAACTATTGCCATATTTAACACCCTTGTCTTAATGTGTTAAATTATATTTAATATAGATACTTTCATGAAAATTCTGATTATTGAGTTAAAAATACTAATATTGATCTGAGAGAAATTAATCTATGATAAAACATTACAAAAAGCTGCTTTAATAAATGTTTTAGTAAAAAAAAAAACATATATATCTTTTAATAACTAATTTTCTATTAGGTACTGCTACATTGCCATCGATATTCATCCCCACTTCATTCATATTTATTTCCACCACTGCCCCGAGATTACATTCCAGGCGCAGTCGTTCAGATTGCGATTGCGGTTATTTATCTTATTACCAGAGACGCAACGACCATTATCCTTTGTTTATAGCCCGTGGGCTTGGCATTGTGGGCGGCGTCATTAAAACTTAATAATGGTTGATTCAATCCGCTGTAGCCGGCCTTTTCCCGCGCGACCTCTACCGACGACCATGATGTGTTTATTTTGAAAATGGAAAGGATAACCTCCAGTGATTTCTATTTGTTCATCTTTTTTTTCGATGTGAAATATCTAATGGCACGCTTCGCGAGTGAGAGCAACTGTTGATGTCGCGATGCCGTGATGCGAAAACTTCGAGCAGCTCTTTCCGCCGCTTAGACTCCGCCCAGTGGAGTCAGCCGGTGGACTGACTCCGCTCACTCGCCGCTACGACGCTTCTCACTTTTAACGTCCCACTGCTGGGCACGGTCCCCTCAATGCAAGGAGGATCCAGGCCATAGTCCTCCATGGCCAGTCTCTCTACTCTAAATAACATAATATTTCACATCTGCCAGGCGTCCCGCGACGGCAATTTTTTTGTGGACAGCAGTGGACAGCAGAGCGCGGAAAGAGGATAATTGAGTTTTTAATCTTGACATTTCGTTTTGGTCACCATTCGGGATTTGAAATGCCTGAATAAATTATTTTTCACCCGACTACGGTGGAGGGTTATGATAGCAAAATGTTTCATTTACATGGTATTATTTAATATGTACAAATTATTACAACATAATTGTCTGATTGTAAAATAATATTATTAAAAAAAACTATGTTTTCATTTTTTTCTCTGTTTGCTTCGGCCAATGTCCGAAACAGCTGAACCGATTTTAACGGGGCTGTCGCTGACAGATAGCTTTAGATGTTATAAGAAGTCGCAAGTTACAGCGAGTATTCAATATAAGAACATAGCACAACGTAAGAACATTAGTTATCATCACTCTACCATCGATCACAAATTATCATCGCGCCTAAACGTCTCTATCATCATATAACTTTGAAATATCTTCAACGTGGCGCTATTAAATTGCGCCGGGTAGAGCACAATAGCGCCCACCGCTGACTTTAATGTCTCGAGTAAGGTAGCTAATAAGATCACGCGGTTCGTTAATTTGCCTTCCCTCGCCTTGCTAATTAACGAAAAGGTGGACTCTATTTTAATGAACTAAGATACTTAATTAACTTTAAGATTATTTAATGAATCTTGGCCATTAAAAGATAAGATATCTCTGTTTTTAAGGTTCCGTATCTCGAACGGAAAGAAAATCTCTTATAGAATCACTTTGTTATCCATCTGTCACCCTTTTTTAGGGTTCCGTACCCAAAGGGTAAAAGGGAACCCTATTACTAAAACTTCGCTGTCCGTCCGTCCGTCCGTCTATCACCAGGCTGTATCTCATGAACCGTGATAGTTAGACAGTTGAAATTTTCACAGATGATGTATTTCTGTTGCCGCTTTAACAACAAATACTAAAAAACAGAATAAAATAAATATTTATGGGGGCTCCCATACAACAAACGTGATTTTTTTGCTGTTATTATAGATAATGGTACGGAACCCTTCGTGCGCGAGTCCGACTCGTACTTGGCCGGTTTTTTTAGGAATACTTAGTGGTAGCCTTATCGATAGAATTATTTCTTTGAACTGACTAAAGAGGTACCAAGTGACTATTTCTTATAAATCAGATGTCGAACGAATGAAACGTTACTAAATAGACGTGACACCTTTAAATATAAGGAGTATTAAAATTCCAATTCCGTCCATCTGTGTTTGACGTCTTAATAGAACGAGCGGGGAAGATTCTTGAATAACTTGATATTGCGGTAATAAATTTAACGGGATTACATGGATACGGTGAGCGTTTTCAATAAAAGGCCTTGCTGCCGACCACATTAATAAAGCCCCGTGCACACCAAAACGTACCTTCTATCATTATACATACAGATTAAATTTATGTGGTAAAAAAATACGCAACCACGCTGAATTGGGTCGCACCGTTAAAGACATTTTGTTGAAAATTGAGCTTATTTTTTAAGGCAATACAGCTCATTTTCGTATTGGCAAATAATACTGTAGAACGCATCTTGATGTCCCAATGTTCCCGGGGTCATGCTTTACGAGTCCTGAAGGTAAGATGGATTTTAATATCTGAGATGTCGATGATGTCATCTCAATATTCTGTGTCGCATAAGGTATATAACACAAACACGACAGGTGTGAAGCTGAAAAGAGCATTAATTCATAGGAAAAAAGAAACGAGAATAACTAGACATAAGCCAAAAATAGTCACTTTGATAACAACTCCAAAAAAAAAAGTTTGTTGTCAAGACTAGACTTATGTCAGTTGATTTTGTCTCTTTCTCTCGTATGAATATATACCTGCACCTGCGATTAGCGGTATTTATGGCATATCGAGTAATTAATAGCAAGGACAAATTCAATAAATACTCATTGTAAATAAATGACAGTGATAAAGATGGCCGATGAATCCCCAAAATGATCAATATTCACTGAAAATAAATTGACATGAAAAGTCTCATCATAGATGTAATGAAATTCCTTTTAATTTGAGGGATGTTATTTGATATAAATAGTTGTACTTACGGGTGCAATGCCTTGGCTCATCAGACGAGTCTCCACAATCGTTAGTTCCATCACAAAATCTATTTATCGGTATACATTTCTTGTTAGTGCACAAGTACTCCGATATGCGACATCTCGAATCATTTCCGTGTAGTACGGGCAACGATTCCGGTTCCGCAATGTTCTTGGGACTGTCTCTTTGGTAAATGTAGGGGTCCTTACTCCGAGGTATGTCTGTGACATGATCGCAGTCAGTCAGGTTCAGGAATGTGGTGATGATGATCCCGAGCCCGATGAGAGTGTTAGCGAAACCTAAAACAAATGCAAATAACATATTAATATTATAGTTTATTCTTAATCAACTTAGAGAGCTTTAATGGTTATGGTGTTATTATATAACCCAACGGGTTTCATCGACACTTTCCGAAACCGTCGATTTCAATCACACGTGAATATCCTCGCTGGTAGGATCTGTGAGATAAAAATCTATAGTACGTCCATAAGTTTACTCCGTTAGATTCTTTTGTATATCGGTCGTTAGTTGGCCCCAAGTATAACTGGTATAACCAAAAGCTTTTTATAATGAATTAAGGCTGGCCGTAGACGGACCGCATGTTGCAGTCGAGACCGACTGCTCTAGAGCGGTCGCGTTGAAGTCGTACACGACTGCAACACGACCGCATAATGTAGTCGACTACGTCTGCTTGGAGCAGTTGTGTTCGACCACAAAATAAACCTGATGCAATTTCATTTACAAGATGCATTTCGATGAAGAAACACTGCTTCTTGTACCACTAAGCGTAGGCGCAGAAGATACCGTAGTATGTGGGTCCGTCCAATACTACAATCAAGAGAACAGCATGGAATATTTCATTGGTAGTCAGCTTGGAGCGGGGAGGGGGTGGCGCGCGGTCGGCAGCAACCGCTTGTAGCGGTCCGTGTATGGTGGGTCCGGCAGCTCTAAGCAGTCGACCACACGGCGAAACTCAACCGCAGAGCGACTGCTCCGACCGCTCAAGAACTGCTCGAGCGGTCCGTGTATTGCGGATATGAATTTAGTATGAAAACTGCCGATCGCCGTGCGGCGACTGCATCTTGCAGTCCGTCTCGACTGCAATATGCGGTCCGTCTATGGCCAGCCTAACTCAGACATCAGCTGGCTGATATTGATGATGACCGCGTAGACTTACATTTTATCGTTTGCAACTGTCACATTTATTCGACAAGTCTGATAGTTGTAAGGGATAAAATTCATGTTAACGCGGTCATGTTGAGCCTGCAGTATTTCAAATCGCTGGGATAGCTAAAACACCTTGAAAAATTTATGCAGAGACTGCTCCATGCAAATTTTGTAACGAGCTTACTAAAGCCCTTTTTACGTCCCATTTAAATTACGCCCCGTTAGTTAACTTTTGTTCTAGTTATCAACCCTAGCTAGTAATAGGGGTACAGTAAATATAGGGTGTGGTTACACTAGTTGATTGAAAACGTAAGTAAACATCTAGCGCGCGGCCGTGTTTGACTTTAATCCCAGAGCGTTGTATTATCCTTTTTTTATTTTAGGTTTATTTCCGTTTATTTTATTTAAGCGTTCAAAGTTGATAGCAGCGGTTACTTTAATTTAATTAATTACCACCAGGGTGGTTACGTAATTCGTTCGCAAAAAGTTGTCAGAATGGAACAGCCGCCATGTTTTGTGGTTTCAAACGGAGCATGTTTGAAATTAAAGAAACAATCGCCTGACTGTAATCTATATAATGTGTAATAAAATTTAATGTAAAAAAATGCAATGCCGTCTTCAAATTTAGATTATTGTCCGTAGTTGTGACCTCGAGGAATTATTTTTTTAATCTATACATCTATACTCTATACATACATACATATACATACATACATATACATACATACATACAAATAAATAAAATTGGAGTGTCTGTTTGTAATATCAAAATAACACTTTTTTACCAAATGCGTATGAAAGTATATACGATACCTATAACGAAAACGCAATTTTGAATTTTTTTGTCTGTCTGTCTGTCTGTTTGTTTGAGGTAAACTTCTAAACGGCTGAACCGATTTCAATGGGACTTTCACTGACAGATAGCTGACGTTCCAGGGCGTAACTTAGGCTACTTTAATTTTAGAAAAAGCATTAGGGTTCCGCGGGAAAAACATAATACCCATATTTCCGGGTAATCTCCCTAAAGTCCACGCGGGCGAAGTCGCGGACACAGCTAGTAATATATATTAACACAAACGGTAACATTCGAATAATACGAGATTTTATTACATCAAAAAATATTACCGGCTACTTTAGTAGTTATTTTAAACATTGAATGCCCTCAAAAAACATTCCAGCACTGTGGCACAACTATAAATATTAAAGCTACATGCTAAAGAAGTACCTTTGCTACATAGATTTAAGTATCAAAATCACTTTAATCTCCCTAAAATATAATATTTCCAACCAAAACAATTTTCAATATAACCTCATTCATCTCGAGTTTTACCAACTAGAAAAGTTCTTGTTCACAGAGGCTTTCAACTGAATAGGAGTATTTTAGAGCGAAATTGTCATCAATCTTGCTTGGGCCGCGATGAAGCCTTATCATGCTTCCAGTTTTCTGTGTTGAACCGATGTGAATGGACTAATACAGCGGTTCCAATGAGCAGTATCACTTGAAAGGAGTGTACAATAAAATTTAACAGTTTAATTATAAAGTAGTTATTGGTACATAACACAACATTTTTACAAGCTTTATATTAACAGGTATCAAGCTTTATATTTAAATCAGTTATCTTTAACCGATTGAGCTGAAATTTGGTATACACGCTTATTTTGGATGACAATGCACGTCATTCTAATTCCAATGTGGCGGATCATCCAAGATGGCGGATAGTTATTTTTTTCTGCACTACCACAGTATGGGTATCAAATGAAAGGGCTTGCTGAGGAGAACACGAAAACTAAAGGCAGTTAAATAAAAGTTTGTTTTTGGAAAGTATTTTTTACCATTAATTTTTAATACCAAAAATGTCTAACGAAACTTTCATCAGATAATTCATCACAAATTTGATTTTTTTTTATGCTAGCATCTAGAAAGGTCGCACGAGAGTCTATGCAAAGACATAAAAATTATTTAGATGTAAATCATAACTCTGTCGGTTTTTCAGCTGTCTCCCGACTCAACATATCATGGATGACATATTATGCTTTGGACAAGATTTATAGAGCGAGATGCAACAGTCTTCCAAGGTACGCAGCGCATTTTTCGCGATAAATGCATATTTAGTAAGATGTAATACTAACGAGTATCTGTACATAATGAGAACATAATGTCACTAAACACTTAAGCCAGAATACATATTAATTAAGCTAGAAGGAAAACCCTCCCTGAATAATGACTACAGACTTCCATAATAGTAAAAAATGTGGCATTACGGATCTATCAACAAAATGACTCGGCACCGAGCCTGCGCGACACGGCCGCACGGAACGCGGAAAAATATCAATTAATCACAGTTTCCACGCATTGTTCCCGGTGTATTCAGACCCTTATATGACAGAAGGCAGTAGGTACCAACTATCTATGGATGGTATGATTGGAGAGTAGTTACATTTGGTCTACTATAATGTAGTACGAGTATTGAAAGTATCATATTATTAATTAGATGTTGGGAGGAAAAATCGCCGCAGTGCTATACGAAGAGTGGAGTCATTAAGGGTACTCTAGATACTCTACGGATTGTATTTTAGCTACATTATCGTAATAGTTGCCTTTTGCCTCTATTCACCTATTTCTAAGTACAGAAAACCATTTACACACACAAAGCTTTTAATTAAGATATAGATGTCTCATCTCAATACCGACCTCAGAACACATATGTGTCCAATCATGGCTCCTCAATGGGACGGTATTCATCATACAGAACGCAGCCGGCCGCCGTAGCGTCGGATAAAATCTCCAGCACACTGAGGCGTCAAGAGCGACGCGTCAAATTATTTGCCAAAACGACTATGGCCTGAAATCCTCCTCACATTGAGGGGAGGCCCGTGCCCGTTAAAAAGCAGTAGGACGTTAAAAGGGCTGTAGTAGTAGTAGTAGTATCATACAATGAACTGGAGGCGATCCCAGTGACACCCAGCTTAGGGCAAATTTAGAAAAGAGTATTTCCAAAATTTTCCGCTGGCGTGATTCATACCCGCTACTACCCGGTTCAACCGAACAGTCTACGGTCAGGCTACTAGACCATACAAGTCAATATACGTAAAGATTTAATTAGGTAAAAGCCACGCCCTAACGCGTCAAACTTCGCTTGTGCTGACAATGTAATTTTATTGGGGAATAAACTTGTCTATGAGTCAATACAGTCCTTCTTCTTCTTTTTTTGACGAAATGATGAAATTTAATGGAATAAGATGAGGAATGGCTCCACCTGCGATTAGCGGGTATTTCAGCCAGTGTCAAGTAATTAATTGCAAGAGCATATTCAATAAATACACATTATACATAAAAACCGGCCAAGTGCGAGTCGGACTCGCGCACGAAGGGTTCCATGCATCATTACCATTATCTATAAAAATGGCAAAAAAATCACGTTTGTTGTATGGGAGCCCCCTTAAATAATTATTTTATTCTGTTTTTAGTATTTGTTGTTATAGCGGCAACAGAAATACATCATCTAACTATCACGGTTCATGAGATACAATCTGGTGACAGACGGACGGATGGACAGCGAAGTCTCCCGTTTTACCCTTTGGGTACGGAACCCTAAAAATGGATGATGAACGTGATAAAGATGGCGGATGAAGACCCAATACTGTTCATTTATGGGCGTAAAGTTAGTCGTACGGCTTTTGACATCCCAGTGTGTAGGAGCTTCGTTATTTGTAGCCCCGTGTCAAACCCGTGATCTCTCGGATGCGATAAGTCATTTACGGCGATATGTCGTGACTGGTTAGGTCGACATTCCCTTATCAATGTATTGTCTGTCCTTTCTGTATTGTTACAAATAGGTTCATGATTTCAATGACAATGTACGTTAAGATTGACAGTTATGATTATGAAGGACCAAATGAATGTTATTTAGGCGTTGGAGTGGTATATTTAGGCTACTGGGAATTGATCTCTGTAGGCTTATTTATTTATTTATTTCAGGCATATGTACCCATATCATCATACATTATTTACATAATCGCTGAAGAAACATGCCTCCCAGACAAATGTTCCATCGTCCCTCCGTTTTACTGGCAACAATAGACAGGAGACTATTGGCGCTGTCACGTACACGGCGCAACAGTGACGCGGATCTTAAGCGCATGATGTCGAAAAAATCGTCTGTGCGGGCAACAGCAAACATTCCCGATGCGCTGCAGAAGCGTGGCAGCGGCAACAGCATCCTGAATGCGTTGTTGTATTGGACGCGCAGAGAGTTGTACATTTTCTGCGTATATGTTGGTCCACAGGCTGCAGGTGTAAAAAGATTGGCAATATTTTACGGTCAACGCTCTACGCTCCCTCTCTAAATCCAAGGCGTCTGTCTGCTTAGCATGACCGCGTATACATAAGTTAAATCCCTTTCAAGTGTCCGATTCGTCGAGAAAATGACCGAGCCATGTAAGTACAAAAAGCTCAAAGTGATGTCATTTTCTTGACTAATCTGACAGTTAAAGTCAAACCCACAAAAAACTACTGCACGTAACTAACTAACTACAGGGCTGTCCCTTTTAACGTCCCACTGCTGGGCACGGACCTCCCCTCAATGTGAGGGGGATTCAGGCCATAGTTCACTACGCTGGCCCAGTGCGGGTTGGCAAACTTCACACATCTATCGAGAACTAGACAAGTTCCCTCAGACGTGCAGGTTTTCTCACGATGTTTTCCTTCACCGTTTCATAGCAAGTGATAATCTCGGATGAAAATGAGATTCGCACATAAATCCCAGAGATGCGAGCCGGGGTTTGAACCTGCACACTTTGATTTGCAAGGCGTGCGTTCGACCACTCGGCTCTACTGCACGTAAATGCAAAGTTTTTTTTTTAAACTTGCACACCACTAGCGCAGTTATTAGCTCAACAAAAGATATTTAATATTGGAGTTTTAAAGTGAAGAAGCTCCGCGCGCCGGCATTATTAGACGTTGCGGCTTCACGAAGTTATTCCTACACGGCCTATTAAAAATAGCGGTGCATTTTTCTGCAAGAGCTTTGTTTAGTTACACAGCTTATAACTTTAATCTGCTTTAATTAATTTAGTCACTCATTCAACCCATCCTAACATAATCAAACTGATTTAATCCTCAAGCACACTCGGGCTTCAGAAGTCACGCTGTAAAAACCGTGTGCCAATCATCATAGATATTTAATTTCTGTGGCAAAAGCCACGTCCCAACGGGTCAAAATTTACTCGCACTGTTACTGTAATTCGTTGCAGAATAAACGTTTTCTATGTGTTAACAAAGTTCATTTTGATATTAGCAAACAGTTTAATGTGCGTGGCCGAGGCACAAATATAGATTGCCAGAAGCTTCGAGAACCTTCTCGCTGGATCATTATTATCGAAAATTTTACCCTCAAATTGATAGAAATTGTACAGTATTATGATACTGTTATCGATGGCTTGCAGCTAACTGTAATAAATTATGTTTGATTAACAGGCGCCTATGAGTATGCTCTGATTTATACATACTTTGTTATATGATTATAAACCGTAACTACAGTCCCAGTCGGTAGGTTTTACCGTGAATCCTTTTCGTTTATTTGCTCTGCGCTATCAGGACCTTGCCGTGTTAGAATTCGTGGGAGTTGCCCCGCACCAGCTCAAACACTATTTGTACAGGCGATACTAGCTAGTTGAAAGATAAACAACTGTAAATTATATTTGAACATTTTGGAGAATATGTGTTATTTAAAATCTTTTGTAGAGATCTTCTTCTTCTTTTCGAGTCTACACCTCGTTTTGTAGAAATTTTGCCACAGCAATCGCGTTGGGAGTGGCCGCAGTCGTTCAATTTGTAGAGATTAAGTGATGATTAAAAATCTTGGAAGAGGTAGATGTGATGACTTCTTTTCATATTAGTATAAGCTATAATTGTAACAAATCATAAGATTTTTTTTATTGGGAAAAGTGGTATAAACCACTTTTCCTAATAAAAAAAAGTGTACAAGTAGAAGTGGACAAAATTTTGATAAGTAAATTAATAGATATCTTAAAATATGCCTGTTGTGTCCCTTCCCTTTCTTGTGCCCTATCTCTAATGAGCTATGATGGCTTGTGAGTAATGTTGTGTAAACTTGTGAGCCTTCTTATGTCGGTCCATCTCCCAATTTTGTTCTACATTACACACATAGATGCGTTGTACACCAAAAACCTGGAATAAACTAGCACATCCAAGTAAAAACCGCCAACTCCTAACCAACAAGTTAAATTTACACGTTAGGTTCGTATTAACGACCATTAAGCAAATTGGATGCTAATTCAAGTGCCTGGTGCTTCAGACGTCCGCATTACGCAGAGCAAAGAACTCGGTCCAAGGATTTAGAGATAAAAGCATTGGATTTATTACATCAACAGAATTTAACAACGGGATAAAAGGAAAAGGGTTTTCTTTTATTACACTTTTTTGTTTCTTAAACAGTGGTAGCCTAGTTGGTAGAACCCGGCCAGGAACTTAGGGTGTGCAGGTTCAACACCCGGCCTTGCATTTCTGAGATTTTAAAATTTCTTATGCAAATGTAGTTTTCAATAACTACCACTTCTTAAATGATGATGGCAAACATAGTGAGGATACCTGACCGCTTTGGTATTAGCGAAATTTACGGCGCACGAGTTTGACGCCTTTTATAAAATACTATTTGAGCTTGCGACTTCTTGGTGCGGAATTTAGGAACCCTAAAGTAAGTTTCAGACTACGTTACACTATTGTGCTATATAGTATAGCATAGCATAGCGTTCACATTACGCGATATTCCAACTCCTCCTACACCTTTTTCGATTAAATTCGTGCGGGTTCCAAGACAATTTAGCTTTTCCCCGGGACTCGCCGAGGGTCAAACCTCGGTGTTTTCAATGGACACCGCTGTCGATCCTGGCTTACAAGAGTAACAGTGGTGGGAATGTGTGGAGGGCTTAGTCACATAAAAAAAAAGATACGCGATATTATCGCCATTATTTGTAGTATATAGGCAAGCTCAGTTGACGGGACAGCCGAGGGTGAGAGAGGAGGAAGAGGGGGGCGCGTGATATAGCATAGCATGAACTAAGCGCATCGCACCAATTTATAGCGTATAGTAAGCTAATAATATATAGTACAGTACAGTGTGAACGGGTCCATAACAAAGCGCGATATTGTTGTGCTATGAGTCTGAAACCCACTTAATTACCTGGAACAAGTGTTTATTTTTTCCACGGAACCGTAATTAGTTTTCTATACATATATACATATACATACATTCATACATACATACATACATACATACATACATACATACATATACATACATACATACATACAGACAGACATACATATACATACATACATACATACATACATACATACATACATACATACATATACATATACATACATACATACATACATACATACATACAAATAAATAAAATTGGAGTGTCTGTTTGTAATCTCAAAATAACACTTTATTACCAAATGCGTATGAAAGTATATACGATACCTATAACGAAAACGTAATTTTAAAATTTTTTGTCTGTCTGTCTGTCTGTCTGTCTGTCTGTTTGTTTGAGGTAAACTTCTAAACGGCTGAACCGATTTCAATGGGACTTTCACTGACAGATAGCTGACGTTCCAAGGCGTAACTTAGGCTACTTCAATTTTAGAAAAACCATTAGGGTTCCGCGGGAAAAACATAATACCCATATTTCCGGGTAATCTCCCTAAAGTCCACGCGGGCGAAGTCGCGAGCACAGCTAGTCTAAAATAAAAGTCGCCTTAGTTACTCCTTGTAATATCATTTATGTGCCAAAAAAAGATCCGTCAAAAATCGGCCCAGAGTTTACTTTAAACAAACAGACAGACAAAACAAATGTATTATATTTGCATAGAATAAAGGCAATTATAACAGCTATCTTTAAACGAAAAAGAAACTTAGCACAAACATACCTTCATTTATTGTTTCAATACCCCGTGGAAATCATTGAAAATCTAACAGGAGTAAACAATTTACGTGGAAAACGTTTTGTTAACGCCGATTTAGGTTTTTAATTATATTCATACATTCACACCATTTTTCATGGAAGCGCCATCTTAGGGAATTTGCATGTAACTACTTTGTGTTCTTCGTATGTCGCTTATGCGATATATCGGTGGAGCTATTTTACACCGCGCGCGCTGTCTCGTTCGCGCACTCGCTTCGGATCCACCGCCCGAACGCCGACCGAAGAATCACGAGAGAGTCTCGTCGAATCGTCGTCGCGATGTAACGCTGCTGAACGGCGATCCCGCGTTCAAAACTTAATTAATATAACATCCCGCATATTGGCTGCTACATGGCTACCTATTAGCCAGCAGACCCTCTCCATCCAATCATTAGCCGATACACGGAACAGTGAGACGTGGACTTTGAAAACCATCAAGTGAAGTGCCTGCCCAAGTGCCTGCCTACGTGACTTCCAGGGCTGATCGTTTCGCCTGCGAATGCGAGGACACAGAGCTGGTGAGTGCAGTTCCTATATGGCCTTCCATTTGGTGTGAATAGGTTCCACTTACATATATTTAGTTTACGCCGCATTCAACTATATAGGTACGCGTCACCATAAGTTTGGTCCAGTTCGAACCGGATTTTACCGGTGCTCCCTTTGATATTTCCACTTGCTTTGCTATCGATTATAATTTAATTTACCTATATAGTTAGCATTCTTGCTAATCCATATAAAATCGGCTATTTTTTACCTTTTTTTAACGCATTTTTTCCCTATTTTTATAGTAGGCACCTAGGTAGGTACTCTTACCTACCTACGTTACTTCATTTCGCAAATTGTTTCTACAATTTATTAGGTTTCTACCTATTCGCTTCGTAATATGATTGCGTTATAACTGTGCTGATTGTTGTAATTCGCTAAGTAGGTACATAGTACATAGGTACGTAGGTCTACCCGATACTTATTATCGCATTTTATTTTCCCGCTAAACTTTCGTACCTGTTGCTATTTATCCTACGTATCATATTATTCGCATTACCATTTTACCTAATTACTTGTTCGGTAATACCTGATCGGTTAGGTAGGTACATTATTTTTCATTTCACATTTTTTAATTTCTACCGCATAAGTAGGTAGATCGGTAACACGCTTCGCAATTCTTTGCGTCTCGCACGAACTTCGTTTAGCGACACGGCGCTTCACCGCTCGCTTGCATTGATACCTATCTATACTATACTAATTCAAAATGGCGTTCGAAGCTAAATTAAAAATTGTCATCGCTAAAAAGGAGGCAATATTTTCGCGTATAAATTCTTTGTACACCTCTGCAAAAAAGTTAACGCCTTCTGATATTGATACTCGTAGTAAGCAGGAGTTTCTTGCCGCCTCGTCCAATATAGCTGGTTTATATAGCCAATTTAATGACTTGTGCGATCAACACAACACTTTATTGTTAGAGGATGATCCAAATTATAAACTTAACTTTAGTAATTGGGACGCATTTGAAAATTTATATTCATTTATACAACATACCCGTACGAGTTTACTCGAAACTCGGCGTGATGTTTCCGCTGGTAAATCTACTTATGATACTTATACTACTTTTCGCCTGGCGCCGCTTAATCTTTTAGGGTTCTCTGGTGATCCAGAAACCTGGCCGCTTTTTTATCAAAACTTTAAAACAAATGTTCACGAGAACAAACAGCTGACTGACGCTCAACGCGTTCAGTATCTCGTCGGTAAATTATCTGGAAACGCCCTCAATGTTTTCGCGGGAATTATTCCCAATGAATCCAATTATAACACGATTTGGAATTCTTTAATCGCTAAATACCAAGATAAAAGGTCGCTTGGATCTATGTACCTAAATAATATTTTGGATGTAAAACCTTGTTCGGATACACCCGCACAATTAAATAATTTTATCGAACGAGTTCATTCGTCTTGGTCCGCTTTAAAACAGTTGGATATTTCCGATTTAAGTGATTTTATTTTTACGCATATCGCTATTAAAAAATTAGATTCCCAAATAATTAAAAATTTCGAATTATCTGTTCGCGATAAGGAGGTCCCTTCCAGTACTGATCTAGTAGATTATATACGTCATCATGTAAAAGTTCTCGAACGCACCACTGTCGTTCGTCCGAATGCTTCGAAGCCGCAGGGGTCTAATTCTGTTGGTCGCTCGCAAACTGCATCATCTAAAGATTCGCATACATTCGCTATTACTGATAATAAATCCGCTTGTATTTGTTGTAAATCCACGCAACATGTTCATTTATATGAATGTGTTTCATTTAAAAAATTGCCCGGCCGCCGCCGGCCGGCCGCCGTTCAATTTAAAAAATTGAACGGCGATCCCGCGTTCAAAACTTAATTAATATAACATCCCGCATATTGGCTGCTACATGGCTACCTATTAGCCAGCAGACCCTCTCCATCCAATCATTAGCCGATACACGGAACAGTGAGACGTGGACTTTGAAAACCATCAAGTGAAGTGCCTGCCCAAGTGCCTGCCTACGTGACTTCCAGGGCTGATCGTTTCGCCTGCGAATGCGAGGACACAGAGCTGGTGAGTGCAGTTCCTATATGGCCTTCCATTTGGTGTGAATAGGTTCCACTTACATATATTTAGTTTACGCCGCATTCAACTATATAGGTACGCGTCACCATAAGTTTGGTCCAGTTCGAACCGGATTTTACCGGTGCTCCCTTTGATATTTCCACTTGCTTTGCTATCGATTATAATTTAATTTACCTATATAGTTAGCATTCTTGCTAATCCATATAAAATCGGCTATTTTTTACCTTTTTTTAACGCATTTTTTCCCTATTTTTATAGTAGGCACCTAGGTAGGTACTCTTACCTACCTACGTTACTTCATTTCGCAAATTGTTTCTACAATTTATTAGGTTTCTACCTATTCGCTTCGTAATATGATTGCGTTATAACTGTGCTGATTGTTGTAATTCGCTAAGTAGGTACATAGTACATAGGTACGTAGGTCTACCCGATACTTATTATCGCATTTTATTTTCCCGCTAAACTTTCGTACCTGTTGCTATTTATCCTACGTATCATATTATTCGCATTACCATTTTACCTAATTACTTGTTCGGTAATACCTGATCGGTTAGGTAGGTACATTATTTTTCATTTCACATTTTTTAATTTCTACCGCATAAGTAGGTAGATCGGTAACACGCTTCGCAATTCTTTGCGTCTCGCACGAACTTCGTTTAGCGACACGGCGCTTCGCCGCTCGCTTGCATTGATACCTATCTATACTATACTAATTCAAAATGGCGTTCGAAGCTAAATTAAAAATTGTCATCGCTAAAAAGGAGGCAATATTTTCGCGTATAAATTCTTTGTACACCTCTGCAAAAAAGTTAACGCCTTCTGATATTGATACTCGTAGTAAGCAGGAGTTTCTTGCCGCCTCGTCCAATATAGCTGGTTTATATAGCCAATTTAATGACTTGTGCGATCAACACAACACTTTATTGTTAGAGGATGATCCAAATTATAAACTTAACTTTAGTAATTGGGACGCATTTGAAAATTTATATTCATTTATACAACATACCCGTACGAGTTTACTCGAAACTCGGCGTGATGTTTCCGCTGGTAAATCTACTTATGATACTTATACTACTTTTCGCCTGGCGCCGCTTAATCTTTTAGGGTTCTCTGGTGATCCAGAAACCTGGCCGCTTTTTTATCAAAACTTTAAAACAAATGTTCACGAGAACAAACAGCTGACTGACGCTCAACGCGTTCAGTATCTCGTCGGTAAATTATCTGGAAACGCCCTCAATGTTTTCGCGGGAATTATTCCCAATGAATCCAATTATAACACGATTTGGAATTCTTTAATCGCTAAATACCAAGATAAAAGGTCGCTTGGATCTATGTACCTAAATAATATTTTGGATGTAAAACCTTGTTCGGATACACCCGCACAATTAAATAATTTTATCGAACGAGTTCATTCGTCTTGGTCCGCTTTAAAACAGTTGGATATTTCCGATTTAAGTGATTTTATTTTTACGCATATCGCTATTAAAAAATTAGATTCCCAAATAATTAAAAATTTCGAATTATCTGTTCGCGATAAGGAGGTCCCTTCCAGTACTGATCTAGTAGATTATATACGTCATCATGTAAAAGTTCTCGAACGCACCACTGTCGTTCGTCCGAATGCTTCGAAGCCGCAGGGGTCTAATTCTGTTGGTCGCTCGCAAACTGCATCATCTAAAGATTCGCATACATTCGCTATTACTGATAATAAATCCGCTTGTATTTGTTGTAAATCCACGCAACATGTTCATTTATATGAATGTGTTTCATTTAAAAAATTGCCCGTTTCGGATCGTTTTAATTTTATTAAGGATAATAAATTATGCATAAATTGCTTTAGTCCACAACATGGTACATTTAATTGTCGTTCGCATAACGTATGTAAACAGTGTCATAAAAAACATCACTCGCTATTACATTTCGAAAATCGCTCGCAAGATTCGCGACCGATCGATAGCCAACAGAATAGGCACCCTGCTCCGAGCGCGGTCGCTGCTAGCGCCATACCTATCGCAAGCGGCGGTCCGCCGAACTGCGCGTCTGTGTCTATGCACACGCACACACCGTCCGCGACTGCTTCACGCGCTTCTGTAGCGGAATGCGCGGAGTCTATAACTTTGCACTCGTGCAATAAAATTGCGCGTAATAAATTTGATAAGTCAATTGTTTTGCCCACCGCTCAAGTACATGTTCCTAATAATGGACAACTTTTTACTATTCGTTGTTTAATAGATACCGGTTCGCAAAATAATATTATTACTCTGGCATGTTGCCATAAATTAAAATTAAATATTAAACCGCTTATTAATTCGTCCCTAAAAACTGTAGGGTCGATATCCGCGCCTATTAAAGGTTATGTTTCGCTTACGATTCAATCGCGCGTCTCTGACGCTCAATATAATTTGATGTTGCTAGTGGTTGATCATATCACTGATCAGCTGCCTACTCGCTTTGTTCCCGCATCCCTTATGGATAATTTTTATAATTTACCGCTCGCTGATGACTGCTGGAACTCGCCCGGGAATATTGATGCGATTCTCGGCGCACAGATGTTCGCTTTTATTATACGCGGAGGTAAAGTGATACCGCCGCTCGCCCGCTTGGCTGAATGTTCGGATACCGCTTACTCCGCTCCGCACGCTCTCGAGACTTCGCTTGGCTATATTATTATGGGGGAGATACCCGCTTTGAACCCTGATGGTATAGTCTGGTCCATCGTTTTGGACGCTAGCGCTAAAACTGATACCGGCATATCGCTTAACGATTTGTTACATATCGGACCTAATCTACAGGCTGATTTATTTTCGCTTCTTTTAAACTTTCGCTATTTTAAAATTGCTATCACCGCTGATATACAACAAATGTATCTTAGAATTCTTCTAACTAAAAATGACCGCAAGTATCAAAAAATATTATATCGATTTAATGACATCGAACCAATTCGCATTTTTCAATTTAACTCCGTCGCGTTCGGTCTTCGTTCTAGTCCATTCTTGGCTATGCGTACTGTCCGTCAGCTGGCTGATGATGAACGCGCGCGCTTTCCTCTCGCTGCAGAGGTCGCCACTCGGGAATTGTATATGGATGATTTAACAACGTCCGTACCTACTGTCGAGGATGGAATTCGCTTGGCAGACGAGTTACTTGCTTTATTTAAATCTGGCGGATTTAGTCTCGTCAAATGGGCAAGCAACTCGCCTGAACTTCTCGCTCATTTACCCGAGTCTCATCGGGCGTCTATTGAGTTCACTGACGATAGTGACTCGTTGAAAGTATTAGGCTTAAAGTGGACACCAACGACGGATGCATTCTCATTCTCTACTTCCGCTTCATCCACAGGTAACACTAAACGCGCTATACTTTCTACCATCGCTCGCTTGTTTGACGTATTGGGATTTGCCGCTCCTGTCATACTTTACGCTAAGCTCTTATTGCAAGAACTTTGGCTTGCTAAAATTGGTTGGGATGAGGAGCCCCCAGAGTCAATTACTAATCGCTTTATTCATTTTAAAGAAGAATTACCTCTTTTATCGTCTTTACAAATACCTCGTCATTTAGGTATCGCTGCAAACGGCGTCGTGCATCTGCTCGCCTTTGGGGATGCTAGCATGAAGGCATATGGTTGCGTTATTTATTTCCATGTGACACACCCTAATCGCGATATCTCCATTCATTTAGTTTGCTCTAAGTCTAAGGTGGCTCCACTGAAGACTGTCTCGCTAGCAAGGCTCGAATTATGTGCTGCGCTTCTTCTCGCTAAACTTGTTAATCAAGTTCATAACGTTTTTAATGTTCGCTATCCTATTGCGGATATATTCGCTTTTTCTGACTCCACTATCGCTCTGTCGTGGATTCATTCGTCGCCGCACCGGTGGCAAACATTCGTTGCTAACCGTGTTAGTAAAATTCAGGAACTTTTGTCTCCCGACCGCTTTTTCCATATAGATGGGGTACAAAACCCTAGTGATATTGTATCACGTGGTATACTACCTTCACAATTAATTGATCATCCGCTGTGGTGGCACGGCCCTCCCTGGATCCGTAGTCCAATTGCTGAATGGCCAATCGCGCCATTTGAGCCGTCTCGCGTTGAAGGTGCTATACCTGAAATAAAAAATTCTGTTACACTTACTTTATCCCATCTGGACACGTCGTCGTCACCTCTTTTGGATCTCGCTGCCCGGGTTTCTTCCTGGAAAAAATTGTTACGCATTACTGTTTATGTTTTACGTTTTATACGAAAATTACCTCGCTCCTCTTCGGTTCAGGTTTCTGATCTTGAAGCCGCTGAAATCGCAATTCTTCGCGTATTACAATTTAAATATTTTAATGAAGAAATTAAAAATATAAATAAAGGTAACTTACCTTCGCCCCCGCTAAGAAAACTCGATCCGTTTGTTGACGACCACGGATTAATTCGTGTTGGTGGTCGATTGAAGAACGCGAATATTCCGTTTGAAAATCGACATCCAGTTTTGCTTCCCCGCCGCGATCACCTTGTTGATCTTTTAATTGACGATTGCCATCGCTCCAACTGCCACACCGGTTCGCATTTGCTTATGTCGTTATTACGCCAACGCTATTGGATAATTTCTGCTAGAAATATAATTAGATCTCGCATCCGCCAATGTAATTTCTGTTTTCGTATGGCACCTTCGCATCCTACTCCTATGATGGCCGATCTTCCTCCAGCTCGTGTACAGGAAACTAAAGCCTTTACACATACGGGTGTAGACTACGCTGGTCCCATCCGCATTACTCTCGCTAGACGTAGAGGTCAACACGCACTTAAGGCGTACATCTGCCTATTTGTGTGCTTAGTTACGAAGGCAGTGCATATAGAGCTAGTCTCGGATCTTTCTTCTGATGTCTTTTTATCTGCGTTTAAGCGTTTTATATCTCGTCGTGGGCCAGTAGTTTGTATGTATTCCGATAATGGAACAAATTTTGTTGGCGCTAAACGGCAGTTGGACGAACTTTATACTTTTTTGTCTTCTAAAGACACATCTGATGCTTTCCAAGCTGAACTAACTAAAAGTAAAATTGAATGGAAATATATTCCCGCTCGCGCGCCCCACTGGGGAGGTATTTGGGAAAGCAACATTAAAAGCGTGAAAACTCATTTATATCGCTGCATTGGTAAACAGTTACTGTGTTATGAAGAACTTATAACTGTTTTAACTCAAATCGAATGTCTCTTAAACTCGCGTCCGCTGTGTTTGCTGTCTGATCAGCCACACGCTATATTGACACCCGCTCATTTCTTAAATACGACACCTTTACAATCTCTACCTGCTCGTGAAATCGACAATTCCTTAAGTCTCTCTTATAGAAAACATCTTTTGGATAGTTTAGTGCAGAGCTATTGTAAAAGGTGGCACGTAGACTACTTGCATACGCTTCAGTTGAGGCAAAAATGGAATACTCCTGATGTACCAATACAGTTAGGGACACTTGTACTCATTCATCAAGATGATACACCGCCGCTTCGCTGGCCGACAGGCATTGTTGAGCAAGTGTATCCTGGTAAAGATGGTATCACTCGCGTTGCTTTAGTTCGGACTACCGCTGGAACTTTTAAGCGTCCAGTTGTAAAATTATGTCCTTTACCCTCGCAATAAATTTATATTTTTACCTACTTAGTCTTAAGTTATTATAGCACAGTTATAACCGCATTTATGTTATGTATGTCAGAATAGGTAATGCCTACCTCGCTCATATTCTTATTTGTATTTGAACTTAAATTTAATCGCTCTTTAAAGCATTATTTTTGCTACTTTCCTTTTTATTTTATTTTTTTTTGAAATTCCTACGGACTTCCAAGCCGGGGAGAATGTTAACGCCGATTTAGGTTTTTAATTATATTCATACATTCACACCATTTTTCATGGAAGCGCCATCTTAGGGAATTTGCATGTAACTACTTTGTGTTCTTCGTATGTCGCTTATGCGATATATCGGTGGAGCTATTTTACACCGCGCGCGCTGTCTCGTTCGCGCACTCGCTTCGGATCCACCGCCCGAACGCCGACCGAAGAATCACGAGAGAGTCTCGTCGAATCGTCGTCGCGATGTAACGCTGCTGAACGGCGATCCCGCGTTCAAAACTTAATTAATATAACATCCCGCATATTGGCTGCTACATGGCTACCTATTAGCCAGCAGACCCTCTCCATCCAATCATTAGCCGATACACGGAACAGTGAGACGTGGACTTTGAAAACCATCAAGTGAAGTGCCTGCCCAAGTGCCTGCCTACGTGACTTCCAGGGCTGATCGTTTCGCCTGCGAATGCGAGGACACAGAGCTGGTGAGTGCAGTTCCTATATGGCCTTCCATTTGGTGTGAATAGGTTCCACTTACATATATTTAGTTTACGCCGCATTCAACTATATAGGTACGCGTCACCACGTTTATTTACATACTTTCCCTTTATATTATTACTAGCTGTGCCCGCGACTTCGCCCGCGTGGACTTTAAGGAGATTATTTCTTTAGGGAGAAATATGGGTTTTTCCCGCGGAACCCTAATGCTTTTTCTAAAATTAAAGTAGCATAAGTTACGCCTTGGAACGTCACCTATCTGCCAGTGAAAGTCCCATTGAAATCGGTTCAGCCGTTTAGAAGTTTACCCCAAACAAACAGACAGACAGACAGACAGACAAAAAGAAAAATTGCGTTTTCGTTATAGGTATCGTATATACTTTCATACCCATTTGGTAAAAAAGTGTTATTTTGATATTACAAACAGACACTCAAATTTTATTTATTTGTATGTGTTATTTTGATATTACAAACAGACACTCCAATTTTTATAGTTAGATAGTGTAACTTTACTCATTTTCATCCGAGATTATCACTTGCTATGAAACGGTGAAGGAAAACATCGTGAGGAAACCTGCACGTCTGAGGGAAGTTGTCTAGTTCTCGATAGATGTGTGAAGTCTGCCAACCCGCACTGGGCCGGCGTGGTGGACTATGGCCTGAATCCCCCTCGCATTGAGGGGAGGCCCGTGCCCAGAAGTGGGACGTTAAAAGGGCTGTAGTATAGTGTAACTTTTTATAAAGGTGTAGGAACTTATATATACATGTGCATGGTATAATGTAATTGCTACGGTTTTGCCTACAAAACAGACATATATTTATATTGATTGTTTTCTTATATTTACACGAATACTATACATTGAAATAAAACTATTTTACGGATATTATCGCGTTTATTTACTATTTGATTTTCCCGACGTTTCGGCTGCTTTACAGCAACCATGGTCACGGGGGGACTGGGGTGTTAGACGTCCTGATGTCATAGTTAATAACTGGGTACCCTCATATTTAGTTGTTGTGTGACCCCCGTGACAATTTTATTTATATCCGTCCGTACTAGCCAGTTGAGTGACCAAATGGTCACCACGTCGCAGCAACACCAATAGTTACGACTTTAATGACAGCGGCGAGATCTAATAGGTCCCTTTTGACAGCTGGTTATGAAAATAGCATTCTATTCATTATAGCATGACTTATAGTAAAAGAAAAAACCGGCCAAGTGCGAGTCGGACTCGCGCACGAAGGGTTCCGTACCATTATCTATTTAAACGGCAAAAAAATCACGTTTGTTGTATGGGAGCCCCCTTATAAATATTTATTTTATTCTGTTTTTCCGTATTTGTTGTTATAGCGGCAACCGAAATACATCATCTGTGAAAATTTCAACCCTCTAACTATCACGGTTCATGAGATACAGCCTGGTGACAGACGGACGGACGGACGGACAGCGAAGTCTCAGCAATAGGGTTCCCGTTTTACCTTTGGGTACGGAACCCTAAAAATTACGTCCGGGTTCTAAAACACTTCTCTTTTCCGTGCACACTATGAAATAAATCAATAAACAAAATATACCATTCGAACGGGCAGACTTTTCTGCCTCGTTTGGTGTATATAACTCGTTTTCCGATTTTATTGTGTGAGAACATAATATTCTAAGTTTATATTCACAATACAATACGAGGTTTAATATGACTGGTGTCACAAGAGGCATCATAGATCTCAATGACTGTACTTTATGGCTATTTGGCAAGGGTCCTAGCATGTTATATAGGTCGTCTTAAAGCTTAGATGTGTTGAGATTTCAAAATAAAAGAAAAATTACTTTTACCACGTCGTCCTCGTTGGAACTTGTTTTATTGGTTATATCATAGACAAATCAATAGACAATTCAGTTACTAAAAGAGTGATGTGCGATATATAGTAGTGTTGCGCCAATCGGTAAAAAGTCAATTATAACAAACGGAAAATCAAGTTTTACCACTATTTTTAAATGTTGTTTCAAGTTATATTGTTATTTAAATGGTTTGTAACTTTCTAAGGTAAACCTAAGGTAACGTAACCAAAACTAAAAGGAAACGCCAGAATTAGTTTCGCCCTCAAACTTGTACTAACTTGTGAAGCACTTCTGTGCTCGTAACTTGTTTCCTCATGTTCTGACATTGATCATATTAGCTGCTACTCGAAACGTTTCTGCCATTGTTCTTCAGAAGTGTACTTCCTAACAATGTGTTTACGGTTCAAGACAGTTGGGACATTGGAGTGTCTGTTAATAAGGTTTATTTTCCATGAATTTTGTGTTCAGGTCACTTATATTACATGGCCACATTAGTTATGTTACTCTGCAGCGGTAGTCTAGTTGGTACAATGCCCGCCTTCAGCTCAAGGATTTCCGGTTCAAACTCCGGTTTCTCACTTCTGGGATTTTTGAATTTTATGTGCAAATGTAATTTTCAAATGATTACCACTTGCAAAATGGTTAAGGCAAAGATCGTGAGGAAACCTGTACATATTTAAAGGGCGTGTGAAGTTCACCAACAAGCACTGAACCAGCGGAGTGCCCTCTTCCTCAATTTGAGTAATGTCCATCGCATTGAGGGGTGTGCATTGGAGTGCAGCCCTGCCTACCCCTTCGGAGAATGTAAGCGTAATGATTATGTATTATTATATTAATTAGTAATAGGCTCTAATTTCTATGCAATTCAGAGTCAATTTCACAATCAAGTGGGTTCCTATACAACTTTAGACCATTACTTGCACCTTCGGAGAAAATAGACTTGATTCTTGATTATTAGTACTTATAGTACTTCGGCGAGTGTGAGGAACAGGGTGTTAAGTTCCCTCTTCCACCATGAGGATCCTCCGACCAGACGGGTGTTGTGTCTGGTGAGCTACTGCCTGAGGGTTGTTGTCGGGTTCTTGTATATATGTTCAATCGCTCGGATAACTTTAATATCGCGATGCAGGATTTAGTTCGTATGTGGCGTAGTACTTATAAAATTTTAACCGGATTTAACGAGTAAAAAAATCTGGAACGTATATCCCATTATACTGTTTTATAAGCTTACAGCATTATTATGTTGATAAATTGAATAAAACAATTACGGTATGGATCTATGGATACTATGGGTGGTGATTCTAATGGACCACTAGTATACGATGGAAAAATAATCGGAGTCCATACGGGCAATGTATATGGATATACTGTGTTTACTCCAGTCAGCCCCTACTTGGAATGGATACAGACCACCATTGCTAATTATGTTGAATGAAGTTGAATCAATCTTTTCTTAACCAACTCCAAAAAGGAGGAGGTTCTCAATTCGACGGTTATTTTTTTTTATGTATGTACACCGATTACTCTGCGATTTATGATCCGATTTACGTGATTCTTCTTTAGTTTGATGCGGAATAGATGCCATTTGGTCCCATAAAAATGTAACATAGTTTAGCTCAGTAGTTTTCATTTTATGAACATTTTTATGTTTATTATGATCATTTTTATTTACGTGGATGATGTCATTGTATAAGGTTTTTTTAGGAGTTTTCGTTTAGGTTGATTATTAGTTTTTGTTTAATAAGGATTGTTGACAAACATCGAAAGTTACCCCCAAAGGAGTGGAAAGGGGGAGTGTGGGGGGGGGATTTTTTTTATGGCTGTAAATATTAGGTTTTTTATTGACAAGCTGTGCCCATGGTTCCACCCGCGCTTATGGTTACTGTGTCGTAGCGTGATGTTATAAAGTCTATGACCTTCCTCAATAAATAGGTTATACAGTGATTTTTTTTAAATCGGACTGGTAGTTCCAGAACTTAATTCGTTCAACCAAACAAACAAACTTCAGCCCTATAATATTAAGTATAGATTATTATACAATGAGTTATCGCAAAACATAATATAATAAAAAGCAGTGCGCAGGACACAACCGTTCCGTAGGGAGCCGACCACGCGTCCTAGCCGCGCGCCATGGAACCTTGCAGAACGGTAGAACGCGCTAATCTCAGGAACAACTAGTGGGAATAAAAAAAAATTAATAGTCCATTTATCGAACAAGGTTATAAGCGAAGGTTATAACATCACACTACGACCAAAAGCAGTGGCAAAAGGAGCAGAAATGAAAAAAGGGGCAAAAACGGTAAAAAAATATCCTTTTGTGAGCTTCCATTGCGTACGCTGCGTAAATGGGTTAAAGGTACGCAAAAAATATGTGTGACGGAATTGTTCCCGAAAAAAAAGTCCGCGACAGCATATGTCTATATTTTAAAGTCTACAAATATGGACAGCATATTATGTCTATGTTTGTGCTAATATAATCCATTATTTGCGAAGGTGTTTTTATAAACTTGATAAATCTTCATCGAACCAATCGACATCCATCTCTATTAGAGAGGGTATATCGACTCGAAACGTCAAATTGGTCTATTTTTTTTCTTTTGTTTCGCCATATCTCTAATAGAGTGATGTCTATCAAACGAAAATCGGGCCCCGGTTCAGAAACTGGCCAGATTTGAGTTTAATAACATAAATTGTTTACTTTTCTGTAAACTTACTGCTTACTGCGTTGTGAACAAGATTCTTAAGTTAAATCATGGAAAGAAGACTCATCTTCTTTCTTGTTCTTTTTTTTTTTAATTCTTATTCCAATCAGTATCATCATGATATTGACTGGGTTGAAATAAGATGAGGAATGGCTCCACCTGCGGTTAGGTAACGGGTCAAGAAAGGTTCAGCTAGTGTCAAGTAAATAATAGCAAGTGCAACTTCAACAAATAAATACATTTGGAGTAGGTGCCAATCTATGTCACACATGAATTGGCACCGACTCCAAATGTAATGGATTATAAGGTTAGTTGTAGCTTTTTAGTGCACCTAGGTTTTTGAAGTCAGTTTCAGATTTTTCTTAAACATATTTTTTTTATAGCAGTGGTAGCTGAGTGGTCGAACTCACGCCTTGCAATCAAAGTGTGCAGGTTCAAACCCCGGCTTGCACCTCTGGGATTTATGTGCGAATCTCATTTTCATCTGAGATTATCACTGGCTATGAAACGGTGAAGGAAAACATCGTGAGGAAACCTGCACGTCTGAGGGAACTTGCCAAGTTCTCGATAGATGTGTGAAGTCTGCCAACCCGCACTGGGCCAGCGTGGTGGACTATGGCCTGAATCCCCCTCGCATTGAGGGGAGGCCCGTGCCCAGTAGTGGGCCGTTAAAAAGGGCAGTAGTAGTAGTAGTAGTAGTAGTATATTTTTTTTACGTCATTACAACAAACTTATAATTTAATTGAGAATTACTAAGTTTGTCGCTGCAATTGGGGCCCGCGCTTCTGCCCACGACAGATGTCTCGTGGGCCTAACACTTCCGCGACCCGTCACACCCAGTCGCACCTTGCTCGTGACAAGTTCGCAATAAGGAACTCGGCCGGAATCGATCTGATACGTACCCAATAAGTTTGAACGAGAAATGTTTGGCCGTGAGTGTATTTTATCGAAATTGACGGCATCTTGAAGTAGTCTGTCGGAATCACTGCCTTGTTCCCGTAATGGGTTTATTGGAGATCTGCGGAACGGTTTAATTAGCTGGGTATACGCAAACACTCATGGCAATACCAAAAACGAACCCCGAAAACGAACTGTATTGACTTATAAATAAAGCTCATGTTTGAAGAAACAACGAGGATGTAAGCGAATTAATTGGCATTGCCGCGTAGATTTTGTCACAGAAATTTTAATCTCTACGTTTATTAACATATCTGTTTTTTCTGGGTATTGCTAAATATTTAGCTTGTCCCAAAAATATTCAAAGGAGTCACTTACATATTATGTAAGTTACAGTGCTTTGTAGATAAATATAAAAAAAAAACCGGCCAAGTGCGAGACGGACTCGCGCACGAAGGGTTCCGTACCATTATCTATAATAATCGGCAAAAACCCTGATACATATCTTATAAAATTGAATAAAAACAATGAAATAAAAATATTTCAGTCCTACAAGTGGTGCCCCCCTGTGTCAGAAAGCGGAACTAACTTGCCTCCAGTAACCGCGATCCTCTGCGTGACTAAGTAGTCCAGCTATTTGGCGCTAGGTGGCGCCAGTTGTCGTTTAGCGCACGCTAAATGGCGGCAGTTGTTGGTTGGTTTCTGGAGATTTCAAAATTCTGTATCGGTTTGAATTAAAAGCTTCTAGTTTGTATATACACCAACATTTTAGTCCCAATTTATGAAAATTATTTACGCACTGTATCAATGGTCAATTTAGAATCTGCAAGAGTTAAAAAGAAAAACACACTTTATAAAAATTTAGAACCCTAAAACCTAAAAACAAGCAAAAATTATTTATTTTATGCTGTTTTTTAGTATTTGTTGTTATGGCGGCCACAGAAATACATAATCTGTAAAAAATTCAACTCTCTAACTATCACGGTTCATACAGCCTGGTGACAGACGGACGGACGAACAGCGAAGTCTTAGTAATAGGGTTCCCGTTTTACCTTTTGGGTACGGAACCCTAAAAAGAAAGCAGTGGTAGCCTCGTGGGCAAGAACTTACAAGCTTTTAAGCCGGAAGGGATGCAAGTTCAAATCCCGGGCCCGCTCCTTTGAGATAATTTTCATGTGTGAATGTCATCTTCAACCATGATTTCCATTTAACGGTGAAGGAAAACATCGTGAGGAAACCTGCACGTCTATAGAAATGTATTTAAAAAGAAAAACTATGTACATTTTCCACGCAATTTATACTCTTAAAAGTGTTAAGCAAACACCACTTCCGTGAAAAATAAAAACCTTTAACAAAATTAAGGTACAACCTTATAAAATATTTCCGATCAATCAAAGAATATTTCTATCTATCTATCTATCAGCCAGAGACGTCCACTGCTGAACATAGGCCTCCCCCATAGATCGCCACAAATTACGTTCTTGGGCTTTATGCGCCCATCGACTCCCAGCGACCCTGGTGAGGTCGTCCGTCCATCTGGTCGGGGGTCGTCCCACATTCCGCTTGCCTGTTCGTGGCCGCCACTCTAGGACTTTGATGCCCCAACGGCCATCCGTTCTCCGGGCAATGTGTCCGGCCCATTGCCACTTCAAACGTGCAACCCTTCGAGCTATGTCTGTAACCTTAGTTCTTCTGCGGATGTCCTCATTTCTGATTCCATCGCGCAGTGAAACTCGCAGCATAGCTCGCTCCATTGCACGTTGAGTGACTCTCAGCCGTCTTATGAGTCCCATTGTGAGCGACCACGTCTCGGATCCGTACGTCATCACTGGCAACACACACTGTTCGAAGACTTTTGTCTTCAGGCACTGAGGAATATCGGACGAGAAGATGTGACGCAGTTTCCCGAACGCTGCCCAGCCGAGTTGGATTCGTCGAGCGACCTCCTTCTCGAAGTTGGATCTACCTAATCGGACCGTGAAGAATATTTACATCAATAAAACATTAAGTATAGATACCTATTGATGTTTACTTAAAACACGTTTCTCATCCTCAAATTGTATACAAGAAAAATATATACATACAAATAAATATAAAAACTTTTTAACAAAAAATTAAACCGCCGAAAATTTTAAAAAGCAAAAAATAATATACCTTTTTTATTTAACCTTAATAACAAAGTTCTTAAACTAATGTAAGTATACCTAAGTCATTTTGAGTCGGCGCCAAACAAGCAAATTAATTAATTTAGTAAAGTGTGATGTACGGCGGCGGCGCGGCGGCGGCGCGGCGCGACACGCACCTTCGCTGGAAAATGCCGAGCGTTCACGAAGTTAACGTCAGCGAGACAGCAATACACAGCGAGATAGCGATACACAATGTGTGCGAGTGGTCGTACGGAGAGCACATTTTTTGGAATATTAATGTTTGTCGCTGAAGATTTCACGTTGCATTGTTAATTTCATTTGGTTATTTCTTTAAATTTATTGTTCATTAATTGTTTGGCGCCGACTCAAAATGACTTAGGTATACTTACATTAGTTTAAGAACTTTGTTATTAAGGTTAAATAAAAAAGGTATATTATTTTTTGCTTTTTAAAATTTTCGGCGGTTTAATTTTTTGTTAAAAAGTTTTTATTTTATATTTTTTTGTGGCTAAAATCTACTACTTAATCTGAATCTACTGTTTGTTTTTTTGTAATACACAACTCAGCATTAAAATTTGAGAATTAACAATAAATCTCTCCCTATTTTCCCACCTTTCGGGTAGGATTTTTGTTCCTAATTTATATAGGACCAACTTCGAAGTTATACCCTAACCAATACGTGTCGAAACGTGAACCTCTTCTGTTTTCTTCGTTGGTTAAAAATGGGTATAATTCCAAATAAAGTCCACGTGGGCGTAGGTATATCATGGTGTAGGTGCCAATCTATATCAGACTAGACAAATACACACATAAATTGGCACCGACTACAAATGTAATGAATTATAAGGTAGTTAAGGTTAACTTTTTAGTGTACCTAGGTTTTTGAAGGCGAATTTAGTATCTATTTTGTGAAAAGATGCAAGTATTAGCACCTCATAACAGCCCAAAAAAGGAATTCACCCCCCTCCACCCTTTCCATCCCATTGTTTCGATATTTGTTAACTATCCGTATTAAACAAAAAAAGATTTTTCGAAATCGGCTCACTAACGCCGAAGATATGCTATAGTCCAGAATGCAAACTTTATCACCCCATTTCACACCCTATATATTTTTTTTTTCAAAATTCCTAAAACGCGTATTTCTTTATTTTATATGTAAAATACATATACAAAGTTTCAAGTCGATCAAAAAATAATTTTTAAATTATGTGACATTCAACCCCTCATTTCACCCCCAAGGGGGTTAATTTCTGATAATATTTTGAAAATGGGACCACCCTCGAAGAATTCCTTAGCAAACGTCATAAAAAAATTCGAAATCGGTTTAGTGACGCCGGAGATATGCGTGATCATACATAAAAAAAAATAAAAATAAAAATAAAATATACGCGTCGAATTGAGAACCTCCTCCTTTTTTTTTTTCGTCGGTTAAAAATAATTATGCAGCACTATTGTCGAAGGAAAAATAAACTTTTTCTCTAAGTCGTTCCGATAAGCGAACCTTTAATAAAATCGAATGAATTGCTAAACGATAAAACAGATAAGGAACAGTGGCCGGTAAAACGCTACCTGTTTTATTAGTATTACGAAGGTTCCGGTTAAGCCGTTGGGACCCTATCTCAGTTACCGGTAGCTATAAATAACGCTCCACCTTACGTACCAACACTTTTTTTTTCCGGGCCCTAATTCGGCCCGGCCCGCGTGCTCTGATATGGGGGTCAGAGTTCTTAAATTAGCCTTAAAATTATTGTGTAAAATAAGTTTTCCAGTCTTGTTTTTAACCGACTTTAAAAAGGAGGAGGTTCTCAATTCGACTCGTATGTTTATTTTTTTATGTATGTTACCGCATATCTCCGGCGTCTGTCGACCGACCGAATTCGAATTTTTTTTGAGGTTTGCTAGGGAATTCTTCAGGTTGGTTCTAGGTCTGTCCCATTTTCAAAATATTATCAAAAATCAAACCCCTTGGGGGTGAAATGGGGGGTTGAAGGTCACATAATTTCAAAAATATATTTTGATCGACTTGAAACTTTGTATATGTATTTTAAATACAAAATAAAGAAATACGTCTTTCAGGAATTTTGAAAAAAGAAATATGCAGGGGGTAAAATGGGGGTCCAATCCGGACTACACCATATCTCCGTCGTTAGTGAACCGATTTCGAAAAATCTTTTTTTGTTTAATACGGATAGTTAACAAAAAAAGGGAAAATATTTTTTTTTTGGCTGTAAATTTTTACTTTTTAAGGCTGTTAAGGTGATAATATTTGCAAATTTTCAATGATTATTGGCACTAAAAAGCTAGGCTAAAAAGCAAACCTAGGTGCACTAAAAAGCTATAAATAACCTTACAATTCATTACATTTGGAGTAGGTGCCAATCAACGTCAGACAACTTTTTAGTGCACCTAGGTTTTTTTTTGTACCACCACGTTACGTAGCGAGGTTTCGCAAACAATTCAGAATCAGAATCAGAATATTTTTTATTCATATAAACCAATACAGGCACTTATGAATCGTCAATAAATAGTAAAAATAGTAGCTCTACCACCCATTCGGAATGCATTTCCTATGGAGAAGAATGGGCAAGAAACTCCATGGTTAGCAAACGCATGTTTCAGCCCCTCGTACACTGGGGCGTCAAAAGCTGCGCGTCAAAATGTTTACCAGTGCCAAACGAATTCTGTGTCAATATACATAAAGAATAAATTTCTGTGGTAAAGCCACGTGACCACGCGTCATCGATGTCATGTCATTGAAAAATTAGCTTTCACTATCAGTTAATACAGTTTGTTTTGGTATGAGAAAATAATATTGACGCGCCTGTCGGCCTGGTGCTTAATAAGTTGCGCGGCGTATGTAGACCTACTACAAACAAGATACGGTTTGTGAGACCTACCTATGAAATTTGAACACGAAATACTACTCGCTGCACTTGGTTGTTACGGGTTCGAATCTCATCAGCGGAAAATTACAGATCGCACTCAGTCATTGTATGGTACCTGTAGTACAAGCGAGGTCAAAATCAAAATCATATCATTTACTTCGTCTAAGTCTACGGGGGCATTCAAAAATTGTCAAGTTTACATTTTTTTCGTTATCATGCCTGGTAGATACAAATGACTAGATCTAACTAATTTCTTTTTTGTATATAAAATGAATCAAATATTGTCACTATTCAAAACTATTATAACTAAGTAAAGTTTAAAGGAAATAAATTAATTAAGAAATAATATAAAAGATTTCAAACCAATTAAATGCGTTGACTGCATTCTCTTGCTGAATTTGTAGAGGAACTTATATGTTATTTACTGTATAAATATAATATAGATATATAAAAAAACAATTTAAATATAATACCAATCAGGTTTCGTTGATACCACGCACCTAATGTATACTTATTTTTGTCGTTTGTTATTTTTTTCGCTCTCTCTCAGTTTTCTATCTATATAGAATTTTAAACTAACTGACTTCTAAAATGTCTTATGTGGAAACAAAATTATTTATGTTTGGTAGTGTATTCGAGCTTATTTACAAAGTGTATTACAAAGCAATTACTGAGTAGAATTAACTAACTTCGAACACCAGACCGAGGCAAATTCCGAAAACACAACTTTCCGCAATCTGTCCCGCACGGGAATCGAACCCGAGGCCACCCGATCCAGTTGGTCGAGCGGCCCACGCTCTACCACTAGACCAAGCGGCTGGTTTGTAACACTGGAAATATTTTGTTATACGAGATCTAAAATATGATTCCAAAATTTAAAAAAAATACATCCCGTTTCTCTTACGGACCGTTACATTTGCAACGAGACTAGTTAAAATTGTTCGCGCCTGTATTCCTCGAAGAGATATGCAGCGGCATCGACGATGTATTTTGGACTCAATGTAATAGGGGGCGAACCTATTACCAGTATAACGGGCACTCTTCAATACGAGGGAGTCCATAGTCCACCATTCTGGCCCAGTGCGGAACTTCGCACGCTTTTTTATAGACGTGCAGTTTTCCCCACGACGTTTACCTTCATGGTTGTTTAGTGATGTGCCGGATTGCTAAAAAGTTATATCCGCGGATACGGATCATAACAATTTTATAAAAACTTCCTATAATATTTTTTTTATAAGCTTATCACAAAGATTTGTCATTTATGTCGTTATAAAGATAGTTGAATTAGGTCCTTTGATCTCTAAAACTCACTACGATTTATTTTAGCAATATAAAGGTGCCAAATATTTGGAATAAAAAATAATCCGTATGGAGTTGAATTTTTTAATTGCTACCTAATCACCTAAAGATTTATAGAATTTCATCTATGTCTTGAAAATATTACGGTAAAAGATCCGCCGAAAAAGTAACGGATACTAATCTTGCTTTTCCCTCGGATATCCGCGGATACATATACGGATATCCGGCACATCACTAGTTGTCATAATTGAAAATTACATTCGCAAATGAAAATATCAGAAGAGCGGGCGTGAGATTTGAACTTGCACCCCTTACGTTCAAGGCGGATGTGCGTTATATTAACAAGACTACTGCTTACAGGTTTTATTTCGCAACTAGCTGTGCCCGCGACTTCGCCCGCGTGGACTTTAGGGAGATTACCCGGAAATATGGGTATTATGTTTTTCCCGCGGAATCCTAATGCTTTTTCTAAAATTAAAGTAGCCTAAGTTACGCCTTAGAACGTCAGCTATCTGTCAATGAAAGTCCCATTGAAATCGGTTCAGCCGTTTAGAAGTTTACCTCAAACAAACAGACAGACAAAAAATTTTTAAAATTGCGTTTTCGTTATAGGTATCGTATATATACTTTCATACGCATTTGGTAAAAAAGTGTTATTTTGATATTACAAACATACACTCCAATTTTATTTATTTGTATAGATTAATTTAAAGTTGCCTACGTATTGGTTTTCTTACTTTCCGTCAAATATTACCGGTAATATAAGATCTCACAAGCGAATTGTTACGATAGACAGCGGCCTAGAATGCCCCGCGGGCGGTCCAATAACGGTATTTTCCCGATATTACTATTGACTGTACTGCCATATAATTCCTTTGTCTAGCTAGACATTTCTCGCTGAGACGTAATATGTTACGGTGGATTTATCATTTGTAATTTAATTACGTTTTCGCGACGTCTATTGCAGTGTTGTTTTTAATATTAAGTACTTTTATTTTTTGTCTGTTAACTTGATAGTTAGACAGTGAAATTTTCAACAACAAATTCTAAAAACAGAATAAAATAAATATTTAAGGGAGTCCCCATACAACAAACGTGATTTTTCTCGGTTTTGCTCGATGTTGATAATGGCAACAGGACGCTTGAAATATTCACAGAATATTGAGTTATATTATTCACTTTATTTATTTATTTATTGCACAATACTACATGAGTAAAAAAATGTACAAAGGTAAGCTTAATGCCTCAGGCATTTTCTACCAGCCAACCTTAGAGGAATGTGGAGAGAGGAAAAACAAACAAACTTATTACAAACAAATTAAAAATTAATAATTAAATTAAAATAAAACATATATTTTAAGGGGGCTCCCACACAACAGACATGTTTTATTTTACGTTTTTATAGATAACTAGCTGTACCCGCGACTTCGCCCGCGTGGACTTTAGGGAGATTACCCGGAAATATGGGTATTATGTATTTCCCACGGAACCCTAATGCTTTTTCTAAAATTAAAGTAGCCTAAGTTACGCCTTGGAACGTCAGCTATCTGTCAGTGAAAGTCCCATTGAAATCGGTTCAGCCATTTAGAAGTTTACCTCAAACAAATAGACAGACAAAAATTTTAAAATTGCGTTTTCGTTATAGGTATCGTATATACTTTCATACGCATTTGGTAAACTGTTATTTTGATATTACAAACAGACACTCCAATTTTATTTATTTGTATGTATGTATGTATGTATAGATGGTATGGAACCCTTCGTGTGCGTGTCCCACTCGCACTTGGCCGGTTTTTTATAATTATGTAAGTACAAACCTATAGACCTGTAGTTGTAGCATGTGCGCCAAGACTAGAATTATGTCACAGAATACATCATCACGCCTCTTTCCCCGAAGGGGTAGGCAGAGGTGCACTGTAGTGCGCCCACACTTCGCCGATGTATTTTAGTCCCAATGTAATAGGGGGCGAGCCTATTGCCATTATACCGAGCACATTCCCCCTTAATACGAGGGAGATTTGGGCCACAGTCCACCACACTGGCCCAGTGCGGGTTGGTGAACTTCACACGCCTTTTAAAGACGTGCAGGTTTCCTCACGATGTTTTCCTTCACCGTTTAGCAAGTGGTAATCATTGTTGAAAATGACATTCGCACATGAAAATTATCTCAAAGATGCAGGCCCTGGATTTGAACTTGCACCCCTTAAGTTCAAGGCGGGCGTTCTTGCCCACGAGGCTACCACTGCTTTTAATATACACAAAGCTTGAATTTCTGTGGTAAAAGCCATGTCCTACGCATCAACATTAAAAAAAGGGTGTTTAGTTTGTATTGGTATGATCAAGTACTAGGATAACATGACACGACAAGTAGTGCTTGCGAGCTTGATCGATGAGGCAGTATTGCAGCTGAATTCAATGAGTTCACACCCATATAGATTGAATGCCAATAAAGTTGCCTGTGAAACTGCACAGATCCCACACAACCCGTAACGTGATTACGTACGTCAGTATGCGAGTATTCCCAGGGGCGTAATTTACGTAGCGTAACTACGCCTAACTCGAGGATTACGGCGTAAACGCTCATGATCCGTGCGTACGTGTTACAAGTAGGCTTCGGGGAGCTTGTTGTGTCAAATATTAAAGCACATTCTAAGGTGTTCTGTACTCCTGGTAGCTCGGGTACTTTAAAATATTTTTTTGGCTATTTTCTTATGGGACTTCTGGAGAGTTTCAATATGTGCTGTTCTTTATACCTTATAAATAACTCCAAATGTACTTATCTTATCAACACTTTGGCCTTGTTCAATGTATAATATTTATAGCTGTTATTTTATTTGTTTTCTTATATTTACGCGATTACTATACATTGAAATAAAACTATTTTACGGATTTTATCGCGTTTATAATACTCTAGCTTTCTTAGATGTTTTAGTGATCCGTAATCCTGATAACACCATTAGGCCACACCGTGTATAGGAAAAAGACCCATACCGATAGGTACTTAAACGGTGAATCTCACCACCATCCAACACAGTTAGCTACGGTGGGTAAATCTTTGTTTCAGAGAGCACAAGGGATCTGTGATGAGCAACACCTGGCTGCCGAGATCCATCACGACAAGCAAGTATTGCATGACAACAAGCTTCGGGTCCCACGCCGCCATCACAGTGACCGAGCGAAACCAGCCACAGTCGAGCGTCTACCTGCTGTACTACCATATATAAGAGGTGTCACAGACAAGATTGGCTACATCTTGAAACGGGCTTCAATCAAAACTTACTTCAAGCCACCGAAGAAGATTAGTCAGTTTTTACCACCTCTCAAGTGTCACATTCCTCTACAAGATGCAGAGGTATACAAACTCGATTGTGAATGTGGGCTCTCTTACAGAGGACAAACTAAAAGATCATTAAAAACCCGCGTAAAAGAACACATAGCTGACGTAAAACAGTGGAGCGTCGCTCCACGAAGTCAGCAATCTGTGAACATGTACAGGACCGCACCCGCCATTATATGAGATTTGATAAACCGCATATCCTCGCAAAAGAACACCGACTCCGACCAAGGATGATACGTGTGGCCATTGAAATTAAAAAACATCCTAATTTCAATAGGGAAGATGGCTGGGTGCTACCACCAACTTGGGATCCAGTAATTAATATGATTAAATCCAAAACCAAGCGTACCATTACAAGACCTCAAGACACTGTGAGTACTTTCTGCGAGGATAGGACCGCAAACAACAACTAAATATGAGGGTACTCAGTTATTAACTATGACATCAAGACGTCTAATACCTCAGTCCCCTCGTGACCATGGGTGCTGTAAAGCAGCCGAAACGTCGGGAAAATAAAATAGTAAATAAACGCGATAAAATCCGTAAAATAGTTTTATTTCAACATTAATTCTTATTAATTAATTGACTTAGTTCTTAATAACATGTTCATATCACGTTTTTATTTTGTTTCTGTTTTGATTTTTATACGCCACTAAAGTCAATGATAAGCATTTTAATCGAACCTATTTGCTATTGATCTTATAATTTTGCTCAATAATTTGAATAGTAGAAGTTTCTAACCAAGTAAACAAAGTTACGATGTGGTGGCTGTCATTTTTCCAAACGATCGATAAATTCTACTAGCGTTTGTTCAAACCGACAGCTTCACGTATTTCCGTAGTAACAAATAAAAGAATTCGTAAAAAAAAAAGTAAACTGGATTACCAAATTGAATGGGATTGACAATAAATCTTCATATAAATTTCACTTACCTAAAAGTAGCACATTTTGCCGTACCTCTTTACGTAAGTAGGTTACTTTTTTACGCTCCCAAACGGAAGTTGCGGGAAAATTTAGCCATAATACAATCGTACATTACCTATTCTGGCTGAACCTCGGTATGGAGTCAACAAATTCTCGCCAATAACCCCAAATATTTTCTGTGTAGCAATCTTGAGGACGGTTTATTTAGATTAGCGTCTCGTCAAATGCCTCTCTATATTCATGACTCGCCTTCGCCGGCACTTTTCTCTGTGCTGGGATAAGTTGGAGCGCTTCAAGCGCTTGAAACTCGGAAATACATATAATTCCGCTGCGAGTACCGAGCAATCATCCCGCCGCTTTGATGTGGGGCATTCATTCGTATGTGATACGATATTGCAGAAATAATACGATGAAGAAATTATTGGAAGGTAAAATTGAGACAGTGCTAATATCAGAAAGCTACGAATTATGTTATCATTTACACGAGGCGTTTGAATTCATCCAAAGTTAGGTAGGTGTACTTACAAACAAAATAATTACTTCGATAACAACGATAACTTCCATAAAGAACTTGTAACTTTGAAAAGGTCAGTTCATGAAGAGAATAATAACCAATCTATCCAAAATTATAGAGATGATAAGGAAGAATAAAATATAATGGGAAAAGCAAAGAAAACACTTCATAAGCATTGGTCACGCTTATGTCACTGAATTTAAAGTTTAATTACATTTGTCGAGAGTAAACTCAACGGCGATCTCAATTTTATATTTAATCATCTTCTGAGAATGGTTAAATAAATAACAAAGAAACAAAATACAATTCAAACCTAATATTTATTGCATTTCCAAGTGGAACTGAATTTTAACGAGGTCCCAAACAATACTCTAGTTAATAAATCCGTAGTTAATTGTCAAACAGCTGCCGTATATAGGGGTCCAGTTGTTACGAAGTCCCTGGATATTTATTAATCTATAACATTGGCTATTGTAATCAACATCACGCCTGTATTCCCCGAAGTAGTATTCAGAGGTGCACTGCAGTGCGCACGTTCAAACCCCGGTTCGCACCTCTGGGTTTTCATGAGCGAATCTCATTTTCATCCGAGATTATCACGTTCCAAGAAAGGTGAAGGCAACCAGAGAAGTTCACCAACCTGTACTGGACCAGCGTGGTAGACTATGGCCCAAACCTTCGTATTGAGGGGGAACGTACCCGGTATATTGCCAATAGGCAATTACATTGGGACCAAAATACATCGACAGAGTCTGGGTGCACTAGTGCACCTTTGCCAACCCCTTCGGGGAATACAGGCGTGAGGATCTATATTATTATATATTAGCCCATGTTTGTCTGTTGGGTATAACCTCCTGAACGTCTGAGTCGATCCTGATACTTATTTTCCTGTTTTGTTTGGTACTTGAGCTGTACATACCCAAACTAATTCATTATCCAAATAATCCGAGGTTTGACGTGTGTGCTGCGATTGGTTAATAAGCAACCAAATCTCATCGACCCGTATCTAAATTACTCGATTGCTCGTACATACTCCGTATTTCAGGAACAACAATGTAGTGAATTATCCACAGACTCCTATATGATAGGAGGAAATCAATTACAGCAAGTCACGACTTCTGTTTATTTAACCGGAATATATTAGTGTGGTTCCGGGTTAAGGCTTTGTACACTGATGGCCGAACCCGTATTTTTTTACAGAGATGAGTATTAGATTGTGAACCGTTATTATAAGTTAGATTTTTTTTATGAGATAGGGAGGTCAACGAGCAGACGTTTCACCTGATGGTAAGTGATCAACGCCGCCCATGGACACCTGCAACACCAGGGGCATCGCAAGTGCGTTGCCGGCCTTTAAGGAATGAGTATGCTCGTTTCTTGAAGATACCTTTAGCATCGGTCCGGGAACACCGCTGCAGGAAGTTCATTCCACAATTTGGTGGTGCGAGGGAGAAAATTCCTGGTGAATCGCACTGTACTGGAACGCCATTCATCCAGAAGGTGAGGATGGTAATGCAGTCTGTGGCGAGCCGTGCGATGGTGGAATTCAGCGGCAGCAATTTTTTTATGGATAACCTAAATGTCAGTTTACATCAAAATAATACTGGGTCGATTGTTCCCTTAGCCCTATCCTTAGTCAGAGGTAAACTCACGTGAATGTTAGGACACAAAAATAGAGGCAATTTTATGCTTAGTAGGGCAAATCGACAGATTGCTCAAAAGTAGATTTTCGCTGTTATTCAAGAGTTTCCTAAATAACACAATGTAATACAAAATATTTGTCCCGACTAATATTTGGGCTTTACCAATATCCTGATAAAACCATTACGCATGTGTGGGGTTTAAAAATACGTATCTATCAAAGATTTTGGATATGTACAGGTCTCATTATTTGTGTTGTTTCAAAATTGTACTATTATAGAATTGTGATAAGGTTGTATTTATAATGTAATACTTGTGAGTCTTGTTTTATTTTGTAATGATTTAATAATTTTAAATCTATTTTCGAATCTTATATGGCAGGCGTATTTTGTCTCTACCTAGATGCTCCTGGAATTAGATTCTAGCTTATTCTACAAAGCTAATAGATCTAGCCTAAAAACGTTACGAGTTTTGACCTAACTCTAGTTTAAGTTCAGAATGGTGTACTCCGTTCTTAGAGCCAAGAGGTTAGAACCATTAATATCACTCAGTGCGTCATTTGTTTGGATTAAGTCTGATGTTTTCGGGACCAATTCCTTGATACGTGACTTTCTTTCGAAAGGTTAAGATAATTTGTTAATCTAAATCGAATCTTTCTATGATTTTTTTAATGAAAACTATTCGAAAACTAAAACGTCTTGATGTAGGAACGAAAAAATCCTTTCATAGCATAAAAGCATCTAAGTCTTAAATAGTAGAGTTTAAATTAGAGTAAGACATTAAAAGTGTATCTTTATATGTAAAAACAAAAATAACCCTTATGTTATCAGTGATACGGATAAGTCCGGATAAAATAACCAGCTTCATCCTGTGGCTGATCCGGGCAAAAAGTGTCGGATAATTTATGTGTACGAGCTTAAGGTAGAGTCTGGTCTCTGTAGGTATATCTGATAACACTGAAAAATGATAGCAGTGTAGCTTTTTTTTTAAATCTAATCTGAATTATTTTAAAAAGTAATTTATGGAGTAGATTCTTCCAAAATAAACTGGAAAAAATAAACTACCTACTATTTATCAAGGATATAGTAGCACTCCAAAATATTATTAGTTATTTACACTTCGTTGAAGTTTATACCTAAGTACTTAATTCCCAAAGGTGTAATATCATTTATATCTTATTCACTTTATTTACTCCAGCATTTCTTATTACAAGCATTACGTGTTCCAAAATAACAATTAGATCCTCCCGCGCTTTAAATAAAGAAAGTTATCTCAACACCAATATTTTTTCACTTTCTTTTGTTCAGCGTTCATTCTTCATTCCTTTAAACAGTTTCAGCTGGAAAAGAGTCAAAGGGAATTATTTGCGGTGAAACCCTACATTCCAATTAAGGCCGGTCGTATCCGTAACCTTGAGAACCTAAAGGAGGTCACCGTTTCCCGGTCCTCACCCGGATTATAATAAAACATTTTGTTGAATAATACCCGGGTTTGTGACGTAACTTTGGGGTTTACGAGAGTGACGTTGACGCCATATAATCACATAAGTGGTGAAGGTATACCCACTTAAACCGTAATACCTAACTGCTTTCCGATTTATGTTTACAATTAATACATACTTATACTTATAATTAAGTGTGTGTATATCTAAATTTGATTATCTATCAGCCAGAGACGTCCACTGCTGAAAATTTGATTGCCAGATTCAAAATGGGTATAACAAACAACCTTTGGTCAAGGATAGTATGTGAAATCATTTCATGAAGACAGAATACCGGTAAGTATGTTTTTTTTACCTCCAACAAAATTAAAACATTCATAAATTCCTATGCCAAGCATATATTGACAAGCCAAGGCATGTTTTGTTTTGCTTGCAACCTCCCGCACATTAGGGCGTTCAGGATCGCGCGTCAAATTTTTTGCCATAGCAATACGAACTGTATTGACACATAGCAAAAGTTCATTTTCCAACGAAATGACGCGAGCGAATTTTGACGCGTGGTGGCGTGGGTTTTGCGACAGAAATTTATGCTTTATGCGTATTGACACAGAGTTCGTTTTGGTGCTGGCAAACATTTTGACGCGCCATTGTACCGGCAGAGGTTAAAAATAACATTACAAGAATATTTTAGCGCCAATTATCAACGAATACTTTACACGTCACAAATCTCTCGACTGAGAAGATCCGACAAGAAACTCAGAAGACTTGAATTTTTTCACAAGCTTTATGTTTTGAAATTAAACTATTTTACGGATTTTATCGCGTATAATTACTATTTTATTTTCCCGACGTTTCGGCTGCTTTAAAGCAACCATAGTCACGGGGGGACTGAGTGATGACGTCCTGATGTCATAGTTAATAACTGGGTACCCTCATATTTAGTTGTTGTTTGCGTAAAATAGTTTAATTTCAATGTATAGTATTCGCGTAAATATAAGAAAACAATAAGCTTTATAATATAGAAACGGTGACGGAAAACATCGTGAGGAAACCTGTGTGCCCGGTATAATGGCAATAGGCTCGCCCCCTATTACATTGGGACCAAAATACATCGGCGAAGTGTGGGCGCACTGCAGTGCACCTCTGCCTACCCCTTCGGGGAATACAGGCGTGATGATGTATTATTATTATTATTAATAAGCTTTATGTTATCATGCAACGTATGTATGTCCGGGTGGAATCTTGCAACTGAATTTTAAATCAGTTATCTTTAACCGATTGAGCTTACGCTTACTTTGGATGACAATGCATGCTTAGCTATGTGACGTCATTCTAATTCCAATATGGCGGATCATCCAAGATGGTGGGATAGTTATTTTTTCTGCACTACCACAGTAAGCGTATCAAATGAAAGGTCTTGCTGAGGAGGAAATTAGATAAAAGCTTGTTTTTAAGAAGTTGCTTTTACCATTAATTTATTTAATTTAGTTTTTTGAATTTGTCAGTAGTGTTGTCAAATATAGTTCAGTAGTAGGTTATGGACAACATATTCTACATCATTAACCTTAGCTGTAATGTTTAAAATAAGTCACTGTTTATCTAAGTAATAAAATCATATAAAATATTAATAACAGTTAACCCTAAACTGAAACGCTCTTATTATAATGCAAAAGCGTTTTTAAACCAAACATAAAATTCAACCTACGCATGCGATAAAACGCTGAACGGTTTTAACAATGTTAATTATAGCCTTTTATTTAATCCTTAATTGCGAGTTTTATTTCCATTGAGAGTTTTCGCTTTTGTTCGTATTGCTAACGATTTAGGCTAGGCGCGCACTAGGCAGCCATGGCTGCACAGCCAGGCTGCGGCAGCCAGTCGAACATATGACGTTGTATGGGAGCCCGCGCACAAGGCAGCCACGAAATCTCAGCTGCGGCAGCCAATGACACGCGCCTGTTTGCGCGGCAGCCAGCTGGCTGCGCGCAGCCATAAGTGTGTAGGTGAATGTATGTGGCTGCCGTCAGTCTCCGCGCACTAGCAGCAGCTAGCAGCAGCAGTAGCAGCCATCCGTATTTTGGGTTCAAACTTAAAAAAAAAATACTTTCGATACAGAGGATCTTGAATAGTCGTGGATTGGCTGCTATAACTGGCTGCCGCAGCCTGGCTGCAAAGCCATGGCTGCCTAGTGCGCGCCTAACCTTATGTGGGTTAAATAGGTACCTACGTAAACGTATTTTACAACACCCTGGTGACTTAAATATAATAGCGTCGTGCTGGACTTGTATCGAAGAGGTTCCGAGTTTGATCCCCACCCTGTAGGCTTAGCATGACCGCGTAGACATAAGTTTTATCTCTTTCAACTGTCACATTTGTCGAGAAATTGTCCTGTACAAAAAGCTCGAAGTGACGTCATTTTCTCTACAAATCTGACAGTTGAAAGAGATATAACTTATGTCTATGCGGTCATGCTTAGTGTACCTACTGATTATTAAAATAGTGGCGTAACCTAACTCCCAAATGATGATGACATTTTTCAATTTTTTTATTAACCTTTTCCAACCAATATTTTCTCCAAAATTCGGCTTCAGACAACTCAAACAATAACGACCAGTATCTACTCTTTAATATTCCATAGTCATCGATTTCTATAATCAAGATACGTCCAGTTTCGACGACAGGCCGTCACATTTTGAACACAATGAAAACCAAAGAATTTTAAATAAATCGTCATCTCCATGCAATAACATTGTAATATTTTTGGAACGTAGTTCCTTATCGCGCGTTGCGAAAGGGGGCTAGATGGAAAAAATTAAGACTCTAACGAAATTTTGTAACGACACTTTTACATATGTGTGTGTGATTTTTATTGTATTCCGATTTCGATTTCGATGTGTGTTTTTTTTTCAGTTATATCTAGTAATAAAGGGTTACAATGTTTTTGCAGAATTTTCGTTTTTTTTCGGGTGAGTTACAATGTTTCTGTTACTTCTATAGCTCATAATCGAAAAGGCGAAAAGAAGAAAAATTTACATAGATGCAGCATTGGACGTCAATTTGTGAAAAAAAATAGTTACAATGATAATGATAATAAAACTGTTTTCTTCTTCTACTTACCTCTTCGTAATAGTTTTTTCTTAAGTTACGGTACCTAGTTCTCATACCTTTTACAGTTTGGTACTTTTATCTTTAAATAACGAATCGTGTTCTTATCGACAACGATTTGTTTTTATATAAATCCACCGTAAATCATGACTTTCTTTTGGCAGCCGAGTTAAGATGAGCTAATCTTGAGTACCGTTCAACTTGAAATGACTTTTCCCGAGTTTCCTACTCTTCTTAAGACATTTGAAGTGTTTGGAATATTCATAAGGAGAATTTAACGTGAGTATGTTAAGCAGTGGTAGCCTCGTGGGCAAGAACGCCCGCCTTGAACGTAAGGGGTGCAAGTTCAAATCCCAGGCCCGCACCTCTGAGATAATTTTCATGTGCGAATGTCATTTTCAACAATGATTACCACTTGCTGAACGGTGAAGGAAAACATCGTGAGGAAACCTGAACGTCTATAGAAAGGCGTGTGAAGTTCACTAACCCGCACTGGGCTAGCGTGGTGGACTATGGCCCAAAATCTCCCTCGTAAGGAGGGGGAATGTGCCCGGTGTAATGGCAATAGGCTCGCCCCCTATTATATTGGGACCAAAATACATCGGCGAAGTGTGGCTGCACTACAGTGCACCTCTGCCTACCCCTTCGGGGAATACAGGCGTGATGATGTATTATTATGTATTTATTATGTATTATGTTAAAATACAACGGTGAGTGAATTTGAACGTTAGAAAATGTACTCTGTGCCTAATACATAAAGGTTGATTGTCTGTAGCAAAAGTTACTCGACCGCGCGGCTAAATGTACTTCTGCTATAAGCTGTCAATCATTTTTATTACATATACCACACATTTTTTATTTATTATAAGCTGAACTTGCTACCTAGTCCATGTTGAATTTAGAAACTCTAATTACGTGGATCAAATGGGTTTTACCTTTTCCCGTGGAACCCATTTTTTTTTATTTTTAAAAGTAGCTAGTTTCTCCTTATAACATCAGCTGTGCAGCCAGTGACAGTCCCGTCAAAATTGGTTCAACCGTTTCGGAGACTACGGAACATGCGGACAAACAAAAGAGTGACACACACCTATAAGACTAGGAAAGGGGAGTCATCCGCCATCTTTATCACTGTCATTATCCATTTTTATTTAGAATGTGTATTTATTGAATTTGTCCTTGCTATTAATTACTTGACATTGGCGAAATACTCGCGCCAGTCGCAGGTGATGCCATTCCTCATCTTATTCCATTAAATATCATAATTTCGCTCATTTCGTTAAAAAAAAAAAAAAAAAAGACTAGGAAAAAGAGAAGAAAAGATTTTGTTGTTGCTACGAATTACTCAACACTGGCAGAATGTTTGAATTTGATCATTTCGTTCACCTAATATAAGAAGAAGATACCTAGATAGAATCTATTTATTACCCAAACAATACTAAATACCACTTCAAGTGTTGTACGGATAATTACCGGCAAGCCGCAATGCGGTTCCGTAGTGCGCACATACCTTTATTCGTAAATTAATTTCATAATTCAAGCGATATGTGCGAACTCACGGTAAATTACACTTCGACAACTATGTGAGCCTTCAAGGTTGGGTTGAAGACATCCCTTGAGAAATCCCTCACTTCATCCTGGGAACAGGTTGACGTGTTATCACACCGTTAGGGTGCGAGCACACCGAGCGTACAATAAACGTGAGGATATTCTAATAGCGAACCCTATTAGGGTTCCCATTTTACCCTTTGGGTACGGAACCCTAAAAATATGTACATTTCATTCAATGCTAACTATGTTTTTCGTCACAACTCCATCAAACAATATGATTTTGTGATTATGATGCTCAGTTCCAGACTATACTTGGTACCTACGTCAATATCGAATGCTTCCAAGATTATTATGCCAAGAAATATGCAGACTACCAAACCAACCGCATGATTCGTTTCATTACCCTTCCATCCATTTTTACGACGCAAACGTAAAATAACCTCAATAGATTTGCTTGTATGGCGAAATTCCATGAAAGAAGATAAGCTCGTATAAATAATTTGAAAAGAATAAATAAAGACTTAACGGGCATAAAGCAAAGAAGAACGTACTATGCGATCAAAATAAGAAAAGGAATATCAGTAACCTCTATCTGTCAAATGTCACATGAAAAGTATGGTTTGCGAAAATCTTATTTTCATATCAATAATAACAGCCTTACATCAAATTTAAATAAAAAGGTTGAATTATTAGTACATCATCACGCCTGTATTCCCCGAAGGGGTAGGCAGAGGTGCACTGTAGTGCGCCCACACTTCGCCGATGTATTTTGTTCCCAATGTAATAGGGGGCGAGCCTATTGCCATTATACCGGGCACATTCCCCCTCAATACGAGGGAGATTTGGGCCATAGTCCACCACGCTGGCCCAGTGCGGGTAGGTGAACTTCACACGCTATAGAAAGCTATAGACGTGCAGGTTTCCTCACGATGTTTACCTTCACCGTTCAGCAAGTGTAATCATTGTTGAAAATGACATTGGCACATGAAAATGATCTCAGAGGTGCGGGCCTGGGATTTGAACTTGCACCCCTTACGTTCAAGGCGGGCGTTCTTGCCCGCGAGGCTACCATTGCTATTATTAGTAAATTGTCATAATATAATATTTAATTATTTAAAGTCATAATTAGTTTTTTCACGTCACAATATGGCGCAAAGTCGATCCTATTCTCATTTGAATCGCATAGTAGGAAACATGATAAATTTTTTAAAACATTCATTCTTATTTTAAAGCAGTATTCTTATAGGAATTTACTTTTATTTTTTAATATCAGCCAGTTTGATAACATTTATAAAACTAAAATCAAATTCATTGGATCAAACTCATTACATGTCGAGATATTGACAGCTTAGTCACTTGGGAGGTGAAAGCCGAGGTTACTCGAAGGTGCAAGTTCGAGAACCCAGACAACCTGAGGTCCCTCACCTTTTTTTCAGCAAGGGCGTTTTACTTTGTCCAATTAGGGTGCGGGGTGGAACATCTGCATTTGGTTATTTTTTAACGAGTTTGCGGTCGTAACTTTTATTTACTATGGAGACAGAATAAAAGCAATTTTTTGTTTTTTTAAGATCGTTATTTTTTATCGTGCAGGTACAAGTTATCCAAAATATTCTACGTTGCAGTCATCGACACTACTATCTTAATACATCTGATGAAAGATTATGAAATGCTAATTATTTTAAGGGCAGATTCAATTATTGCCAGATAGGTGTTAATTACAGGAATAACTCGAATGAAATGTATTGACAATAAACATCTAGAGATGAAAAAAATCGGCGTTTGGTTGTATTAAAAAGAATCCTACTCACGTCGTAGTTGTTACAAGGGGGGTGATTTCTGATAATATTTTGAAAATAGGAAAGACCACCCTTAAGGAATTTCCTAGCACACGTCACAAAAATGTTCAAAATCGGTCGACTGACGCCGGAGATATGCGTGGAAATACATAAAAAAATACTTTTCTCCGTTTTTTTCCTCGGTTAAAAAGGAGATTTTATTTCACACAATACATTGTCCATCTAAAAAGATTAATGAAATAAGAACCTAAACAATTTTAAATGCTTTGTTTTGAGCCAACATGAGGAAGAGAGTTCAATTGAAGAATTAGAAGAAACTATTCCATTTTTAATAGCACAGGTAATATTTTTAAAAACACATAAACTGCATAGATACGTTACCTGCCTAGACAAAAACTCGTGATGAATAGGTTTTACAAGGAGGTGAAAAAGGACCTTACCTTTAGAAATTCTCATCTTGAAGGCACCCTCAGTTCTCCCCTCACTTGAGTAGCACACAAAGAGGACCTCGAGTGGTCACAAGGGTTCCATTTTTAAAATTGTTTTATTTTTTACTAACAACGTTCTAATCCAACAATTCCATTTTTAAAATAACACTGTTTTTTCAACTACGAACTATGCTAACGAATACTTTTTAATTTTCAAGTTAAACTACGCGTTGCTAACTGGCATAATTTAATTTATGGAGTATTTTAGGAGCGTAATAAAATGTCTTGCTAATTAGCGGTAGAGAACACGCTTTTGCGGCAAATGTCAAGCGGGAGAGTGCAATTGAAAACAAGGTTGGGGCGCGAGCGCGGGAAACGTGTCAAGGTTATTATGGCACTTGAACCGGCACGCGGACGACACGACAATCAAAACCACCACGCGACCGTACAACCCTCACATCCCACCAACAAATACTATAAAACTACCCTCATGATTACACGCTCTCAAATCCAAACACGAAAACTTAACCTAAACACAACACTAAGCTAATCTCGACGTCGATAACCGGGAACACATCGATACACCGAGTCCCGGATTGTGTCACAACACTTTAAAACTATGTCATTTTCAAATTCCTTTGACATTCCCGTCGATGAGACGCGGGCCGAGCGTGATGCAACATGCCTCCGTCGAACACCGAGCGGACTGGGCTGCCGACCAGCAGAGGACGCTGCCGGCGAAATTGGCGCAATTTCGACGCATGCGCGATGCAATTGCGAACCGGTGGGATCCGACGCGACCCGACGCCCGGCTTGATGGAAAAATCGAGGACGTAACGTGCGTGACGTCACACAATCGCCTCTCTATACAAATAAATACAATAGAAGTGTCTGTCTGTAATGTTAAAATAACTGCTCTTTACAAAATGTTTTTTATTAAAGTTTATTTGTCATTTTATTAAATTTACAGCAGACCATGCTTATTCGACGCAGAAAATTCACTGATTCCAAATATTTAAGTCTATACTGTCCAAAAGTGCCGCTTTAGTCAAATGGCCTTTCACCCCTCGATATGGATCCGCCATCTTTATAACGTTCATCACCCATTTTGATTAGTATTGTTTATACACTAATGTATTTGTCCTTGCTATTAATGACTTGACTGGCATAAATACTCGCTAATCGCAGGTGCAGCCATTCCTCATCTCATTCCATTATATATATGTGATATTGCATCATTTCATTAAATTCATAATAATAAAAAAAAAAAACAAACGCTACCAATAATTTTTTTGTCTGTCTATTTGTTCCGTTGAGGTAATCTCCCAAACGGCTAGACGGATTTCGACGGGACTTTCACTGACAGATAGTTAGCTCCATGCAAGGAGTAATTTTGGCCACTTTTACAAAAAATAATTTGGGTTCCGCGGGAAAAAACAATCACCACTTTTTATGGGTAAACGAACCCTTCCTAAAATTTCACAGGCTCGGCTTGTACACAATATGGGTTAATCGCACGTAACAAAAAACAACTCTGATGCTAATACAGCGAACTTGAGTAACCCACCTGTGATTGTACAATGAGGCGTCGCCGTTCACTTGTCAAAAAAATTGCCAATACCAAAACGGACTCTGTGCTTATATGTATAAAGATTGAATTCCTCTTTTAAAAGCCACGCTTCGAAATTCGCTCGCGCTGTTAGTATCATTTAGTTGGAAAATGAACTCTTTCTATGAGTTAATACAGTTTGTTTTGGTATGGTATAACATTTAACATGCAAACGTTGACGCCCCAGTTTGCTCTGCAGAAGTAACTTGTCCGTACCCATATCATTCTGATTGGCCGTTCCATTGTTCTTACCAGGAAAAAATATACTACTACTAGATACTACTACTACAGCCCTTTTAACGTCCCACTGCTGGGCACGGGCCTCCCCTCAATGTGAGGAGGATTTCAGGCCATAGTCCACCACGCTGGCTTAGTGCGGGTTCACACACCTATCGAGAACTAGACAAGTTCCCTCAGACGTGCAGGTTTCCTCACAACGTTTTCCTTCACCGTTAAACCTCCTTAATCCCGAAGGATTGTTTTGAATATTTGGCCGATGCGAGTGCTGTGGTCTGTGAATCTCTTTCGTTTCATATAAACGGCGCCCCGGGGATAGGAAAGGTGCTTCTGATATACAGATCGGAAGCGTTGAGATGTATAAATCGGATTGTATGAGTTAGAATTAAAAATGGATCAACCATTTATAGTTAGTAAAACCTTTTTTTGAGAATAAAATATCTATTGAAATAAAACTATTTTACGGATTCCATCGCGTTTATTTACTATTTGATTTTCCCGACGTTTCGGCTGCTTTACAGCAACCATGGTCGCGTGTGAAACACCGACGCTCCACGAAGGACAGGACCAGGACCGCACCCGCCATTATATCAGAATTGACAAACCGCATATCCTCGCAAAAGAACACCGATTCCGACCAAGGATGATACGTGAGGCCATTGAAATTAAAAAACATCCTAATTTCAATAGGGAAGATGGCTGGGTGTTACCACCAACTTGGGATCCAGTAATTAATATGATTAAACCCAAAACCAAGCGTACCATTGGAAGTCCTCAAGACACTGTGAGCACTTTCTGCGTGGATCGGACCGCAAACTACAACTAAATATGAAGGTACCCAGTTATTAACTATGACATCAAGACGTCTAACACCTCAGTCCCCCCGTGACCATGGTTGCTGTAAAGCAGCCGAAAAGTCGGGAAAATCAAATAAATAAACGCGATAGAATCCGTAAAATAGTTGTTTTTCAATGTATAGTATTCGCGTAAATATGAGAAAACAATATAAAATATCTACATAATTAATCAACATCAAAAAAAGTAAATTTTGTCTATTTTTACATAAGTCTTATTTTACTTATCAAAAATATACCTAGCCATCTATAGGTATAAAAAGTTTATTTCCGTAACAACGAGATAAAAATTAGTTTTCATGAAATTCAGTCTCAACATTGATATGCAAATGTATAAGCTTTAAGTAAGTAAATATCTTAAACTTGTGTTATTTAACTAGAGTGTCACATTACCCGCTGAGTTTCACCTTTGGAATCCTTTAGAGCAATCTCGCAGCTGTATTATTTGCTTTGACATTTAGATAAGGCGCTTAATTAGACTGACATCCATTTTAATTATTATTTCCGACGTCTTTCATCAACGAAAACAATCGTCCATGACTTTTTATTTAAAAGAGACTTTATATAAGACGCTTCCAACAAACGGAATAAAAATTAACTTTGTGAGATGCGAGGAAAATGTAATAAGGAAATTTTAATTAAGTATATTATTATCATCAAACCTACAGGTGAATTGTTATTTAAATATTATACGAAAGCCATTGATGTTTGCTAAAGTAATAATTTTCCTAGATAGAAAGAAAGAAAGAAGAAGTAAAAGCAGTGGTAGCCGAGTGGTCGAACGCACGCCTTGCAAATCAAAGTGTGCAGGTTCAAACCCCGGCTCGCACCTCTGGGATTTATGTGCGAATCTCATTTTCATCCAAGATTATCACTTGCTATGAAACGGTGAAGGAAAACATCGTGAGGAAACCTGCACGTCCGAGGGAACTTGCCTAGTTCTATGGCCCGAATCCCCCTCGCAATGAGGAGAGGCCCGTACTCAGCAGTGGGACGTTAAAAGCGCTGTAGTAGTAGTAGTAGAAAGAAAGAAAAAATACACCGACATAAAATAGCGCAGACAACGACGCACCCAATACCTACAAAATAATCACCAATAAGTCCTCAATCCTAATATCGGGGTATCTAGTTACTTACCAATAACAATGTAAGAAAATTTACCCCCTTAAGTAATGAAAGAAAACATCGTTTAATGGTGAGTTCACCATAGAACTCCTAACTAGCCACTTAAAGTAAGCCAACTTTGTGAAAAGCATTTGAAACCTACAACAGTTTTTGGCTTATCTGTCGTATCAGCAATTAACGTAGAACAAAGAGTAGGGACTGTGGTTGTAACTGCAAAATGTTTGAGATTAGAAAATACAAGCTGAATTATAATTTGAGTCGCTGAAGCGAGTCTTTACAGTTTGATAGGGAAGCACACTGCATAATGCATTGATATTAAAAAACTCTTCTAGTTTTAACATCCAAAGGTTGCCCGGTAGAGATCGCTTTTAGTGATAAGGCTGCATACTGTAACCCTTTTTAGGGTTCCGTACCCAAAGGGTAAAACGGGGACCCTATTACTAAGACTTCGCTGTCCGTCTGTCCGTCCGTCCGTCCGTCCGCCTGTCACCAGGCTGTATCTCATGAACCGTGATAGTTAGAGACTTGAAATTTTCACAGATGATGTATTTCTATTGCAGCTATAACAACGAATACTAAAAAAACAGAATAAAATTAATATTTAAGGGAGCTCCCATACAACAAACGTGATTTTTTGCCGTTTTTATAGATAATGGTGCGGAATCCGTCGTGCGCGAGTCCGACTCGCACTTTTTTTTATACCGTATACTTAGTTTGTATTATACTTTAAGAGGTGGGACTATGGTTATCTATCTATCATATAATGATGGTTCCATTGAAAACAACCCATACTATGTATTACTGTCCTTCTCGTAACCGCAATGTATGAACGAGAGAATTAGACAATTTTTGTATCAAGACGATCATTCCCCGCGAAGGTGTAAACCCTAACATGAGTAGAACTGGAATGGCCACAATGGTATATAACCTTGTTGACACGAATTTGATATTAGCATAGATAAATGAGGTATTGCACGACCTGGCCGTTGGTTTCATAAACGTATAGGTATTTAGTGGCCTTTCTAAAACCAAATACCCCGCAGGTTAGAAGTTCAATGATATTATTAGTACAGTTGAAAGTTGTATCTAGATTACAGAGTGTGTTCACTTACAAAACGATTCTATATCATATTCTATGTTTGTAATAAGAACTCTTTGGTTCAGATTAATAACTGACATTACAGATATTTAAAGATAAAGAACGTTTGGTTTCCTTCAGTTGGGGGTTCAAGTGGAGTTGCGTTTATTCTCATCTCATCGGAGCATCATTATAACAAGTACTTAATAACAACACAAATGATTACAGGTAAATTTATTGACATCTCGTCTATAGTATTATTTTTAAAATACGAGTAGTTACTTACACAATAAAAATTTGTGGTAAAATAACTTTTTAAGAAAAGCTTTAATTAAATTGCCCTTATTTTTCGTGTTCTCCTCAGCAAGCCCTTTCATTTGATACCCATACTGTGGTAATGCAGAAAAAATAACTATTCCGCCATCTTGGATGATCCGCCATATTGGAATTAGAATGACGTCACATAGCTAAGCATGCATTGTCATCCAAAATAAGCGTGTATACCAAATTTCAGCTCAATCGGGTAAAGATAACTGATTTAAAATTCAGTTGCAAGATTCCACTCGGACATACATTGCAAGTTAACACAAAGCTTGGAAAAATAATAATGAAATTTGACTTCCTTATTCTGTACCTATTCTATTTATTCAAATGACCAACTCAGCCAGTGTTGATTGAATTTATACCAAAACAAGATCGCGATAAACACACTGAAAGCTCCTTTTCTGTGTTAATATTAATCTTTTTAACAACACCGCAGCTTGGTCGTTGAGCGGCGATTATTCATACAACCGTAACATGAAACCACAATGTTATCAGGAGATCGATCTGTTGACTCGCGAAGGTGACTATCGGTCTTCGTCTATCGTGAGTGTGGATCCGTTTGCTTCTCTCCACTGACAAATTGTTCCAATGGTGTATCATTAATCAGAGCTTGCGCAAGGTAATTGTAGATTCGTACGCAGATGGACATTTTGTGCTGAATGTTTTTTTTTTTTTAACGAAATGAGCGAAATTTTGATATTTAATGGAATAAGATGAGGAATGGCATCACCTGCGACTAGCGTGGGTATTTCGCCAATGTCAAGTAATTAATAGCAAGGACAAATTCAATAAATACACATTATAAATAAAAATGGATAATGACAGTGATAAAGATGGCGGAATCGGTACCAACTCGCAATTGAAGCTTATGCGACAATTTATTTCAAAAGTCTTAAATAATTCACTCCAGAAATAATTTAAAATCAATATAAGATAGTGAACCAATGAGAATAACCTCTTTAATTGCAACCAAAATATAGGTTTTAATGTGAAATAAATTCAAAAATATAAATCCTAACCAGAAACACCATAAAAATGTAACACCTCATATACTTCGTATATTTTAATTCCCAACAAATTCCAATTTACTTTTAGGTACTGGATTGTCTGACGTGAAAGGATTTAATTATATATCTTGACTTGACTTTGCGTCGTGAATTTAATTAATCACTGAAGTCTCCAAGTCTTAAGTCATTATCGCGCTATGAAGATGTATCTTACACAGTTTATTCCCATTAGGGAAAATTCAGAAGCGAGAGCCACATGTGTTGTGACTCTATAGCATAAAGGAAAATAATTTAACCTGAAAAGGTGTAGATGCTCCCGAAGGCCCATACTTACGTAATAAATGCTGTGACTATACCACCTGTCTATCAAGAGTAATGCAACAATATTTCAAAAGATATTTAAAAAAGTTTGTTATAATAATCCTGTTAGTTGAGAGGTGAAAACCAATTTTACAAGCTTCGTCTAAGTATCGCTTATCCGCGCTACAGTTAACTAAGACCATTACAATTTAGGAAACCCTGGTAATATAATAAAAAAAAATCAATGGGGAATTCACTATAGAGTTTCCATTCACACAACTTGGGAGTCAAATGGAAATTTCCACATAAATAAAGACATAAGGCACGGGCTCACAAGCGCCTAAAAATTTACGTGACCAAATTCTTGCCCATACCGAAACCAACTGTAGTCACTCATAGATAAAGCTCATTCTTTATCAAAATGTCATCAATGATGCGGGGAAATTTTGTCGCGTTGTCGCGTGGCTTTGGCCTCAGATATGCATGCTGCATGCAGCATGTTTGCACAGAGTACATTTTCAATTCAATTCAAGTGAATTTGCTGACTCTAGTGTGCGGTCGGTGCCGACGGTCACAGACTCACACAAAAAGCTTGTCGCTTCTTCACGGGACAATAGCTACGAACAAGTGTTTGTAACTTCCATGGCTTCAACTTTGAGTGGTCTTGTAAAGACAAGTAGCTAATGGCAGTTACAGAAAAGTATAAAGAACTACGTAAGTTTAGTATTGAATGCAATGTTTATATAACGGCAGTTACATAAACCTGCCTAGCTCCGCATATTTAAAACGATTCATTTTGTATTGTTACAAGACGTATAGGTCTTGCGCTAGCGATTATACTTCTTCTTTTAATTTAAGGATAAGACCTTGGTCGGTGCATCTGATGAAACTTTGGCATCTGATTCGATTCAGTGCAGTCCCTTTGACCTCCACATATGACGTGACGCCAACTTTATCTTATATCTGGCTCGTGTAGCATATTTGCGGTCTACAGCTTATACTTTAACTACGGTTAAATTCACGCATAAATTCTTTCTGCATTAGAATCGTAAATTAATATCTCGAGAAGTACTATTATTACATGGAGCAATATTGTAAGTATTATTCATAATTTGAATTCATGCTGAATCCGAAACACATTCATTTTGCTACGCGAATTCTCCGACCTATTTTGCTCTGTGATTATGCAAGCAACTGGACCGTGATAAACACAACATGCAATCATGAATTACGCTCTACATTATATTAATGAACCAGAGCACTTATTCTAATTATTGAATATCCATTAATTCAATACTAAGTATGCTCCCTTTAAAATGCATTAAATTACCTTGTATATTGAAAAATTGGAATCTCATTTTCATCCGATATTATCACTTGCTAAGAAACGGTCAAGGGAAACATCGAGAGGAAACCTGCACGTCTGAGGTAGCTTCACTAGTTTTCGATAGATGTGTGAAGTCTGCCAACCCGCACCGGGCCAGCGTAGTGGACTATGAACTGAATCCCCCTCGCATTGAGGGGAGGCCCGTGCCCAGCAGTGGGACGTTAAAAAGGGCTGTAGTAGTAGTAGTAGTAGTATATTGAAGCTATTTAGACACAAACTTCTTTTTGAAAACCTTTAAAAGTTTCTGAAATGTATTGATTAACTAACATAATTTTAGTATTAAAGTGACTTCTATTCTATTGTACTCAAACTACAGCTAAACTATAATTTGGCAGCACTAAAAATATTGCCATCTTGCTCATAATTACGGCACTAAGAAGGACGACAACACGGTTAGTTGAGCACCATTATCTCAATAAAATATTACGCGATTTATAAACCGGTCAAAACATAAGACCATAAAACCAAATTACACACTCCTTACTCTTGAAATAACGTTCCATCATCCTGTAGGTACCTTCCCGAACAAAACAGGACCATAATTTAATTGTGACAGATTTAGCAGGAAACCCACAAGTTGTGTTCCCCGTATTCTAATAAATAACCGATTAGCCGGCTGGGATACTGTTTCTAATTAAATGTTATCGCACTCAAGTAAAATCAATGAGCCTCTAATCTTCACGACACGTTTAAGGTCGATTGCCAGAGTCCGAGATGCTTATTTGAAAATTATTATTCTGTATCCAGTTTGTAGGTACGAGTGAACTTCTGTTAAAATGACAATATTAGACATTATTTTTAACAAAAAACAAAAGCGGCTTCAAGAACCTAATTGCACTAAAAAGCTAATAATGATAAAACTTTTTAAAAACAAGCTTTTATTTAATTCCTCTTAGGTTTTGTGTTCTCCTCAGTAAGCCCTTCCATTTGATACCCATACTGTGGTAGTGCAGAAAAAATAACTATTTCGCCATCTTGAATGATTCGCCATATTGGAATTAGAATGACGTCACATAGGTAAGCATGCATTGTCATCCAAAATAAGCGTGTATACCAAATTTCAGCTCAATCGGTTAAAGTTAGCTGATTTAAAATTCAGTTGCAAGATTCCACCCGGACATACATTGCAAGTTAATATAAAGCTTGTAAAAATAACCTCATAATTAATTATATTTGGAGGAGGTGCTACAGTGCGACAGTCTAGGCAAATACACACATAATTTGGCATCGGTCTATAAACAAACGCCGGAGTTATGGGGTAACTCCTTTTTGAAGTCGTTTAATGAAAGGTATGTTCCTACTTCCTTAATTAAGTAGATACATACTTGAAAATCAAAAATGTAATGCAGTTATAATGACGGATTGGTCTAGTCATTTAAGCGTAAACCGCTTGACTCACTGAACTGGGTCGCAGGTTCAACTCCGGTCAGCCCCAAATTTTGGAAATTACCTTTTTGGAATTGGCCCTGGTTTGGGTGTTCAAACTTTGCTTAGTTTGGGATCATAGTATGTGTATAATAAGTTGTCCGGTAATATTTTTCAACTGAAATTTTTAATAGCAAACTTATTTAATGATTTGCAATTATTTTTTTATCAGGCGCTTTCAAATATTTTCTAAACAAATTGAAATCTAAAAAAAACCGGCCAAGTGCTAGTCGGACTCGCGCACGGAGGGTTCCGTACCATTATCTATAAAAACGGCAAAAAATCACGTCTGTTGTATGGGAGCCGCCTTAAATATTTGTATTCTATTCATTGTATTCTGTTTTTTAGTATTTGTTGTTATAGCGGCAACAGAAATACATCATCTGTGAAAATTTCAACTCTCTTACTATCACGGTTCATGAGATACAGCCTGATGACAGACGGACGGACGGACAGCGAAGTCTCAGTAATAGGGTTCCCGTTTTACCCTTAGGGTACGGAACCCTAATAACTACATATTATTTTATTATAGTATGCCATATCAATGTATAAACCGACACACAGATGTGTTGAAACGCTTGGAAGTGGCAGTTAAATGTAGCGAAAGAAAAACAAATATGTAACAAGGGCGGTTGTCAACCCACCGGCCGGGGCCATGAGTTGTTTCAATTTTGACTCATTTATGGCTGCTATCAAAGACTGCAATAACCCGCTGCTATGCTGTAAATCTTTCATCGCCTTGACTTTCAGTTGCTTTAGGAATACATCAAGATAAACCAAATCGTAAAAGAACTAGGTTAGAATCCCCTTTTCTGATTTGGTAATTACCTGGCTATTACAGATATGCGTACCTACTGTGATGAAAACTTGGACTAGTGGTTTAAGCGTAGGCTGCTTGGTTAACTGCACCAGGTGGGTATGGGTTCGATTCCCGTCAGTGTCAAATTTCAGAAGCCATTTTCGTTATTTTCCCTGGTCTGGGTTTAACTGGAATCTCCCCCAGTCCACTGTGTAGTATTCGAATCATACAATGAGTATGTGTTGTCTCACGAATAAGCTTCATAGGTATGTTTGAATTTGGGTTTGGGTTGGGTTAGGGATTGAATTTGGAGTTGGGTTTGGGTTTGGGTTGGGTTTGAATTGGGTGGTTTAGTAAAGGCTTACAAAGGTCAGCTATAGTTTATTGGTGGACTACGCCACACCCTCACTGAACTTAAGTAACCTTTTACATCGTTAGGGAAAATGAACTCTACAACTATTTGTGTATGCTTGAAATTACAATAAATTGGTAATATGATCCACTTTAAGCAAATTAAACTTAGTTAGGTTCGTAGTACAAGCTACTGAATTAATTACATTACCTAAGTGACTGTCTATTGAGTCATCCGAGACTAACATCCGGCTGTATAACTAATTGAGCTGTAAGTTGCAACATGAGATTATAAGAGGATGTACTCCGATGTACATCGGACTGTAAAAAAAAACCGGCCAAGTGCGGGTCGGACTCGCGCACGGAACCCTCCGTGCGCGAGTCCGACCCGCACTTGGCCGGTATTTTTTTCCGTACTATAAAATCTATAAAAACGGCAAAAAATTCACGTCTGTTGTATGGGAGCCCCCTTAAATATTCATTGTATTCTGATTTTATGTATTTGTTGTTATAGCGGCAACAGAAATACATCATCTGTGAAAAATTCAACTCTCTAGCTATCACGGTTCATGAGATACAGCCTGGTGACAGACGGACGGACGTACGGACGGACGGACGGACAGACGGACAGTGAAGTCTCAGTAATAGGGTTCCCGTTTTACCCTTTGGGTACGGAACCCTAAAAATTATAGTCTTACTGTGTAGTAAGACTGTGTAGTAAGCATTTACTCGTACATATCAGCTATTTTGTACCTAAATATCATTTCGGATTTCTGAAACAACCTACCTATACAAAACAGTTAACAGGTGCTTTAACAAATGTACAACGAATTTGATTGAACATTGAAACAATATCGTAACACCTAAATCAATCAAAACTCGTCCATTGGCAATTGAATAACGTTTGTTAACAAATAAATCGGGAACATTGTTTATAACTGACCGTGGGACGGTTTTCAACTGAATAAAATAAAAATAAAGTCAAAATCATTTTTTTTTTATTCGTGTAGGCCAAAAAGCACTTACAAATAGTCAGATTCTACCACCGGTTCGGAATGCTGCTTCCACTGAGAAGAGCCGGTAAGAAACTCAATGGTTACACTTTTCAAAATGATAATTGCGAGTAATACATTCTCAGGAGCAGCAATGCCTTGAGAGCAGACAGCACCTTTGCCACAATACTAGAGAAGTTATTATACTCACGGCAGTCTAATATTAAATACAAATATAGTCTTTACGCTTAGGAAGCTAGTACAGTAAGGTGCGTCTACTCCCATTTACAATGAAGGGATTAATCTAAACCACAGATGGTTATAGAAATAATTGCTTTGGTAGGATGCCTTCAACGCAGTATGGGAGAAAAGATGGTAAGTCATTAAGAGGAAATACATCATCACACCTGTAGTCCCCGAAACGGTAGGCAAAGGTGCACTGCAGCGCACCCACCCTCTGCCGATGTATTTTAGTCCCATTGCAATAGTGAGTGAGCCGATTGCTATTATATTGGGTGGTTTCCCCTAAAATGCGAGGGAGATTTGGGCCATAGTCCACAGTGAAGTTGGTAAATTTCACACGCTTTTTAGGGTTCCCGTACCTTCGCGGTGCATGCGAAAGCGATCCCGTGGCGCCCCGATATAAGCGGAAGATGGTACACCGTCAGTTTTTAGTGGGTATAAGGCCTTCTACCGGGACTCCCACATAACCCTGTTACTTCCCCCGAGGTGGCAGAGTATCCATAAAGGATTTTCCGAGGTTAAAAAAAAGGGTTCCCGTACCTACCGGAAAGGAAAAAAGGAACCCTTAACCCATCACTTTCCTTGCTATCACTACTTCATTGCGTATAGATGTTTGATGAGTTAAGATAACGAATCTTTAGAGAACTGTTTGTATTACCTATAAAAGTAATTTTAAAGGCTACCTATTTTATTTTAGTTTTAGAATACTATGATACACTTTTCATTACTACTACAGCTCTTTTAACGTCCCACTGCTGGGCACGGGCCTCCCCTCAATGCGAGGAGGATTCGGGCCATAGTCCACCACGCTGGCCCAGTGCGGGTTGGCAGACTTCACACATCTATCGAAAACTAGTTAAGTTCCCTCAGACGTGCAGGTTTCCTCACGATGTTTTCCTTCACCGTTTTATAGCAAGTGATAATCTCGGATGAAATTAATAAAACATTTTTATTCTTGCCGAAACGTTATGATTAAATGCTTTTAAAACTGAAACTTGGATCATCAAAGATAATGTTAGTATCGCATGGAATCTTTTCGAGAAGCATTGCAACACTATCATGTCTCGTTTAGTTTCTCACTGCAGTCGACACTGGCAATGTCTGGCTCCGTAATTAGTTAACTACTCCAATTAGACACTTTATCTGCATGGGAACTGTGCTTGCCACTTTAAGCCGCGGAGTGTTATTGCAAATGTGATTTGCTTTGATAAAAATGTGATTCAAAGGCGGCATTGTTTGTTTATTCAAGCAAAGGAATTAAAATAGAGACAGTTACTTATGATGCCTTAACCAAATTTAAAAAAATAATAATTAGTTTTTGCCATTAAACAAAACTCGACCCTAACATTCAATGCGTTGATCATTTGCACGTAATACCATACGAAATTAAATAGCAATTAATCTTAATTGAACACATTCACTGCTTAAGAATTTTTGGCGTACTTTCAGTTGGTGCATTATGAGGTTGTATTGACTCATAGACGTACTAACTTTGTGAGCGCTGCGCACTGGAGGAAAGTTTGCTATGAGCTAATATGACTGTGTCAAGCGAACGTGTGAAATATATAAATACAATATCAAATCTACCATATCGAGGGATGAAATGATATTTGACTTAAACTTTACAGGAGAGCATGCTCATTCGACGCAGAAAAAATAGCTGATTCCAAATATGTATATAAGTCAATATCGCCCAAAAGTGTCGTTTAAGTCAAAGTCAAATAATTTATTCTGTATAGGCCCATGGGTGCACTTACAAATTGTCAAGTTTTCATTTTTTTCTTATTTAATATTATACTACCACCGGATCGAAACGCGACCTCAACTGAGAAGATCCGGCAAGAAACTCAGTGGGCTGATTATTTTTTAAATCGCCAAAACTTATTTCAAATACACAGGCAAATATAGCTCCAGTGTGTTGCCTTAGAGCTTTTTAATAATAATGATAAGATAGATAAGAAGACGTTAGTAAGGTAACACACGCTACACTTCGACATGACAGGCAATATTATGTTTTTGTTTTGAACCTGAGCTGCACAAATATCCTTTCAACCCTAGATATAATAAAAGCGTCATCTAAGTCGCAAACATAATTAGTATACCCTACAAAATCCCTACCTGCTAATATTTGGACTAACGACCTTAGTCAGCCAATAAGCATAGTTAATCCGGTGGGATGCCAGGGTTGGTATGCCGTTTGGGCGGAGAGCCTATGGACTAGAATGCCAGCCATTCGCCACTCTGAGCCGGCAAGCAAAAACACTAACGACCAACCGCTGCAAATAAAGAAATCTTGGGAAGCGATTTTTACAATTTGGCACACAAGAATGGTCGTTGGGATAAGGACTTTTATACATTTTAGTAAGGGGAATTTTAATTGGACCATCAATAGTTTTAGAAGGTAGAACTTAAAAACGTTCGTAACCGTTACCGAAACCTATATAAGTTTCGTATAATTTCGGATAGGGGCGGAGTCTAAATGATACATGTAATGAGATTTATGTACTGTTTTTGTATTTTAAAGTACGTAAATAACACATAAAGTACCTAAAATAATTATTATTACAAGCTTTATATTAACTTGCAATGTATGTCCGGGTGGAATCTTGCTACTGAATTTTAAATCAGTTATCTTTAACTGATTGAGCTGAAATTTGGTATACACGCTTATTTTGGATGACAAAGCATGTTTAGCTATGTGACGTCATTCGTCATTCCAATATGGCGGATCATCCTAGATGGCGGAATAGTTATTTTTTCTGCACTACCACAGTATGGGTATCAAATTAAAGGGCTTGCTGAGGAGAACACGGAATGGGCAATTACATAAAAGCTTGTTTTTAAATGTTTTTTTTACCATAATTATTACATATATGACTGATTGTATAACGAAAACAATAATCCAGAAAATTTTTATTTCATAATTCTTTGAAAACCAATATCCGTAACTGAATCTAGCGGATAATCCGAAATAATTTCCTATACATAACCGAATCTAAAACCGGTACAATTTTTCCTATATCCGTATCCGAAATTTCCTTACATAAATTAATTAATGGTAACTTTATTATTTTTCCAGTCCTTCCGATGTTTATTTGAGATCACATTATCTTATAGTATTTCGCCGGAACTTTCTATTCTAGATCGTCATTGTGTCTACGCTATTATGGAACTAACAATGTCTTTGTACTGCAAACATTGTGTAGTCAAGTATTCAGACAAACATTACAAGAATTTTACAACCTAGGAAGTAAATAGACTGTCGCATAAACGAATTAAATGCCAAATAACAGTCGTTCTCAATAGCCTTAGGAATGTGGCTAAAGCATACCTTTGGCCGCAGTGAACTACCATGATTTACGAATGAAGAACCAGGGCACCAAGTCTGCTAACATCATCGTCGTGGAGTTGCTTTGGCTAAATTTTTTAAGCCATAAAAATGACATCTTGTATCAATGGTGACTAGAATATGACTAGTTAAATTGCATCAAGGTGACAATATCTAATGTCTTCACTGCTCATATTCTAGGTACCTACCATTAAAGAAATATGTTCTTTTCATACCTTAAAAAATGTAGTGATAGCATCTCCACGACGACAGTGTTAGTAGACTTAGGGCCCAGTATATATGTATTTATAGCAACTATAAATAGTTTCATTCCATTTTATTCAGCTAATCGCGCATAACTTTAAGTAAAAACAGTAAAACAATTCAATAGCAAAGACAACCGAATATTTTATATTATAAACGTAAGAAGAATTCTAAACATGCTCAATTTCTATCAAAGAGCTTGCATTTTTACGGTACACCCAACATTATTGGCGCGCATTTGTGAGTTTTTTAATTTTCATGTCACATTATATAATAGTATAGTAAGCAATTCCAACGCTATCAAGTTCACCTATTTTTATGACCATCTTCTATTGATCAGTATAGGCAACTCGGCTTACTGATGGAGTTCGATTCATTTTAGGTAAAATTATGCAATTTTAGGCGTCCGCGTCGCTAGAATAATAATTATTATTTACAATATTAATTATTTATTTTTTATTATTATTAGTATATTGTTGACTATGTAAATATTTTGTTTTTAATGTAAATAAAGAGATAACATGTTATGATTTACACTTGATATTTACTGAATTGTATGTCTATTTACTTTGTTAAAATTTGATTGAGAAAATTATGTCAAGTGCAATGATTTTAAATTGGTAAGTATTTTGTATCAATAGCAAAAAAATGATATAGGATTTTTAAATTAATCTGGCTAAGGGAGTGTGAGGTATCAGTTTATTTTAGAAAAGGGTCTCTTGCCCAAAATAGTTTGGGAATTCCGGTTCTAAAGCAACAGCACCCCACTGGGGCAACCACTAATTGGCCTCTCCATGCGTCCCAACTCTACGGGCAGTCGCCTACAGTGTCACATTTTACTGATCTCGCAATTAATATCCAAGACTATACCAGTTTATAGGCATTGTTCTTTATTTAATAGCTTTTGGATCTGCCTTTCTAAATTACATTTGTAACTAATATTTTATTTATGTTACAATTGGCTTCATTCTTATTTGAAACAGATAATTTTATTGGATCGTAAACATTTTTAGATGTTTTTTGTGATATTTATTTTATTGGCTTTACATTGAACATTATTAAAGGTTTATTCATGAACACAATTAAATTAATAATTTGCGATAAAATGTATTTTTTTTTATTGCCGTGTCGGTCACATGAAACTCTTGTAAAAATTAAATGTATATTTTATCGTGATTTCTGTGTCAACCCTATCCTTGGTAAAAGGTATACTCACATGAACGTCAGGACACAGAAATGGAGAAGGTAGGCAATTTTTATCCTAAATAAGAAAAATCGACAGATTAGACAGAATATGGGTTTCTGTCGTAGCAACCCGCTTCACTTATTGCTGAGCTATATTTCATACAAACTTTTTGATACGCTCATGTCACTGACATTTTTTTAAAGTCTCAATCTATTGTCAATACACTTTAGCGCTGCGGTCTACATATTAAAAACATCAAAGACTCTTATCGAAATAACCGCATTAGGTACAGTTAATTTAATCTGGACAGTATCACGTCACAGCAGCTGTCGGACTAGTGTCGTATTATCCTAAATCCTCTTAATATAAGATCCCCGTTCAACTGGTTTAATGGATCAGAAACGTAATTCTTATGAGACGTAACGAAAAATTTGATTTTAATGCGATTAATTTTATAAGCTGCGGTAATTAAAATACGGACGATTTTAAATATTATCGTTAGTTATTTATATGAAAGATGGGATTATAATGATAGTTTATACCTTCAATTTTGATCCATGTCATCCAACTTTATTTGTTTTTTAGGGTTCCGTGCCCAAAGGGTAGAACGGGAACCCTATTACTGAGACTTCGCTGTCCGTCCGTCCGTCCTTCCGTCTGTCACCAGGCTGTATCTCATGAACTGTGATAATTAGAGAGTTGAAATTTTCACAGATGATGTATTTCTGTTGCCGCTATAACAACAAATACTAAAAAACAGAATAGAATAATTATTTAAGCGGGCTCCCATACAACAAACGTGATTTTTTTGCCGTTTTTATAGATAATGGTACGGAACCCTTCGTGCGCGAGTCCGACTCGCACTTGGCCGGTTTTTTAAATGTACTCTGTATAATATACATAAAGAATAAATTATTGTCTCAAAAACCACGCAAGCACACGTTTAAATTCGCTCGCTTAACCTACCTACTTTTGCGTACCTATTTCTTAATAAAAAGCTATCTATAGACATCCTTGAATACGTGAAATTCAACACTGATATTGCGCTAACTCAATTACGCAAACACTAAAGTGCTCAGCGTCATTGATGCTCTGAATGACTCCCTAAACATACGCAGACGAGCGAATTTACTTGATTTTATTTGAAAATGTACTCTATAGCGATCTACGTAAAGATTAAATCCGTGTAGCAAAACTCACATGACTAAATTCGCTCGCGTTTCATTGAAAAATGTGCTTCTTCCATGAGTTAATACCGTTCTTTTGGTATTAGAAAAAAATTGGTCGCGCGTGGTTCGACGCTTCTTTTTGCGCAGGGCTTAAGCATATCAACGTCGGCCGGTGAATTCGAACGAATTGAATAATGGCGCGGACGACGCTCTTGTGCCGGACGAAACCAATCCCACTATATTGGCTCAATTGATACGGGTAGCTACACTCGTAGGAAATTTATTTCCAAATTACTTATCAGAAGCAAAGCTGGAATAATAAACTACGTAAAACACGTCTGTATTCCCCGAAGGGGCAGACAGAGGTGTATTGCTGTGCACCCACACTTTGCGATGTATTGTTTTGGTTCCAAAATATAAGTGCCTATATCACATTCTCTACGCAATGCGAGGGAGATTTGAGCCATCACGCTGGCCCAGTGTGGGTTGGTGAACTTCACACGTCTCACTAGAGATGCGCAGATTTCGTCACGATTGTTTTACCGTAAGCTACATGTTATTTTAATACAGCATCTAACACACTTTAGCTAAACTCTAGTCCAAAATAGTCAAAATGGTAACTATCACGCGATGCCGAAATGCTCTGCCGTCTACCAGAATAAACTCCTCGACATTTAGCCCCCACAAACAGAGGCGTCAAACGCTTACGCCGAATTTCTTGCCAATACCAAAACGAACTGAATTAACTCATAAAAGTTAAATAAAAGCTTGTAAAAAGTTATTTGTCAACGAAATTGCATAGAGAGCAAGAGCGAATATTAAACAGAGTTGAATTTACCCGCCATCTTTATCGCATTCAGCACCCATTTTTAGGGTTCCGAACCCGGGTAAAACGAGACCCTATTACTAAGACTCCGCTAACCGTCCGTCTGTCAGTGGGCTGTATCTCATGAACCGTGGTAGTAAGACAGTTGAAATATTCACAGATTATGTATTTCTGTTGCCACTATAACAATAAATACTAAACAATAAATACGTATTTATTGATGTTTTCTTTGCTATTAATCACTTCTATCACACTGGCTAAAGGGTGCGGTTAACGGGTAAACCGCAGGTGGAGCCATGTCTCGTCTTTTTTCATAAAAAATATTTCTTTTATCGTAAAAAAAGAAATACATAGCGAATTCAATTTTGGTATTGGTTAAAAATTAGACGCTCGACTTTTCAACGCTCTACTATGCTTGGGGCTTTACACATCTAACCCATTACGGCAATTTAGCTTTATTAGCTTTTTTTTCGGTGACGTTAAACGCAATAATACTCAAGTTTAGCTTTTAAGTCGGATTGCCCATCAGTTGAAAACGGTACTTTTAAAATGATTGTGATAAAGTTATAAAAGTTTTATGACAACAGTTATGTGAAGTACAAAATGATAAATAAGGTATTACCTACTAAATTGGTTATTCTTTAAAACATAAAGATAGTGCTCGATGTTTTAACATCAAGTCGTTACGTTGCACAGGTCATTAGAATCTAACGAATTCTGAACACTAGTTGAAGCCTAAGTAGAAAATGTAGTTCCCTTGGGAATTGAGTGTATAAAGGAGATACCTACTCATCTGGAACAAGTTCAGGAACAATGTCAAAGGTTTCAACTCCAAAAGGAACGGTATCGCTATGCTACATAAGACCCAAAAATTACAATATTACACTATTCCATGTAATAGCACCACCGCCGCATAAAAATGAAGAAAGCTTCAAATATTTCTTGCATTTCTTTCAAGGCTAATTTGACAACAGAAATAAAAAACAAAACAAAAACATAACATTACCTTTTTTTTTAAACTGAACAGTATTTATTAAGTCGTGTAAAAAGGTTGAATACGTCGCTACCATGTTTAAGTGTCATTTTTGATATCAACATTAAATCACTTTCTCGTTGTGAAAGTACGTGAATATACCTACCTAAAAAAATGTGGGTAATCATCTAAAATAAGTTTTAAAAAAAGCAGCCGGAACACGCAAAAGTTGGTTCAAAATATAATGAAATACAATTATAATAAATGAATTAAAAAAAACGTTGTGTTGTTGTTAATCTATTTAGAAACGGTTGCGATCAGATGTTGCAGCTTCGCAAGAATTTAGAAACAATTTCAATTTAAGTCTTTTCGTAGCATTTTAACTAAGGATCGCTTGCCCGTGGAATTTAAATTTAAATTGCTGTACATGAGTTATCAGCAGTGGTAGCTTCGTGGGCAAGAACGCCCGCCTTGAACGTAAGGGGTGCAAGTTCAAATCCCAGGCCCACACCTCTGAGACAATTTTCATGTGCAAATGTAATTTTCAACAATGATTACCACTTGCTGAACAGTGAAGGAAAACATCGTAAGGAAACCTGCACGTCTAGGCGTGTGAAGTTTACCAACCCGCACTGGGCCAGCGTGGCGGACTATGGCCCAAATCTCCCTCGCATTGAGGGAGAATGTGCCCGGTATAATGGCAATAGACTCGCCCCCTATTACATTGGGACCAAATTACATCGGCGAAGTGTGGGCCGCCCTACAGTGCACCTCTGCCTACCCCTTCGGGAATACAGGCGTGATGATGTATGATGATGATGTATGAGTTAAAAAGAAAAATAATCTGATATGAACGCATCACTGAAGTTTGTAAAGCAAGATAATAGTTATATTTTGACACGTGTTAGCCAGAGATTAGGTCAAACAAGCGGAATTGATGTGTTGATAGTATCTCTCGTGGAAACGATTTTTAATGCTTTCGTAAGTTTAACTACGTAATAACTTGTGATTGGTTTATCGTTGTATTTAAATTTCGAATTGCTAACGTGAGTCTGTAATGTTCAAAAGACACACTTATAATAAATTAAACTTAAGGGAGTGGATCCAACTAAATGAGACACGTTTTTAATATCGTAAAATTTTCACATACAGTACAGTTAAATATTTTAACTACTATAGCCATTATAACCAGATCCACTGCTGGGCATGAGCCTCCCCTCTATGCGCCCTCGCATAGAGGGAAGGCTTTAGGCCATAGTCCACCATGCTGGCACAGTACGGGTTGGCATACTTCACACATCTATCGAGAACTAGTCAAATTCCCTCAGACGTGCATGCAGGTTTCCTCACGATATTTTCCTACACCTTTTCTTAGCAATTTATAATCTGGGATAAAAATCAGATTCACACATAGAACCCAGAGTTGCGAGCTGGGGCTTGAACCAGCTCATTTTGATTGCAAAGCGTGCGTTCGACCACTCGGCTACCACTGCTCTTTTACAGTTAAATATTATAAAACAAAAAAAACTAGTGAAATCACAAATAACATGACAGCAAATAGCAAATTCCAAATTTCGAACGCGCAATCGCACCAATCACAGATAACGGCAGTTAATAGGCATTTGTAATTATGAAATTAGTGATGGCTCCACTTGATTCGATTGAAGTTACATTCGACGCAAGTAGCGCTTTTGTCCAAATACTTTCACAATTGGGGGCTATCGATAAAAATAGGCACATTGTTCCCACGGTCTGGACAAGTACCGCTGGCGCTGGCGTGTGCGATCCTCATTATGACATGCTTCCGCAATTAGTGATGGGATGTCGGCTAGCTTTCTCGATGCTCAACCCTCAATTATTACTGCTTATACATCGTATAATACGTTTTCAGGAAATTCGTAATAGTTAAATTATCTTTGAGTAACTTTATATGCTTTCATGATGCTTCCAAGACGGTGTTATTATTTGAAAAATCTTTGAATATTATCGTTATTATTCCGATCACATTCACATGCCTAGATTTCTACAACATCTAGAGAATGTCACAACGGATTTATTCGGACATCCAACATTACATTTTATGTTAATATACGACGTCTACTCGTGAGTTGAATACTAAGGCGTCAGGCAGTTAACACTATAATGTTTCCTTCGTGCGTTCTCAACACAGATAAATATTCTAAAACACTTGATATGCAAGTTTATTTATCATAAAAAAATCTTTTGACGACAACTTGGCTTTTTGAACGCTTTACAGGCTTTTAAGGCCGCTCGGTGCACCAGATGGTTGGATAGTTGGATAGGTCACCCTTAAGAGGCTAATGTCGCCTATTCGGAATTAGGCCTGGCTTGAGTATAACTGTGATCGCGATCAGTCCATTGTATGGTACCCATAAGGCAAGCTTTGCTTAGTTCTGGATCATACGATAAGTATGAGTATGTGGTCGAATGCACCCCTTGCAATCAAAGTGTGTAGGTTCAAACCCCGGCACCTCTGAGATTTATGTGCGAATCTCATTTTCATCCGAGATTATCACTTGCTTTAAAACGGTGAAGGAAAACATCGTGAGGAAACTTGCACGTCTGAGGGAACTTGACTAGTTCTCGATAGATGTGTGAAGTCTGCCAATCCGTACTGGGCCAGCGTGGTGGACTATGGCCTGAATCCCCCTCGCATTGAGGGGAGGTCCGTGCCCAGCAGTGGGACGTTAAAAGGGCTGTAGTAGTAGTAGTAGTAGTAGATGAGTAGGTATGTGTTGTCTGGCGATATATATAAATCACAAAATTTTAAAATCATAAGTCAAAGACACTATTAAGCACAAAATAATATAAATAATACCCCAATATTACTCGTAAATTAACAAATCATCAATAATATTAATATTAATGACATTAAAACAGACATAATTATTCCTCTAAACGTTTTTAGACCAAAACGCGGTAACATAAATCATCCATCGACACATTATTCGAATGAAAACAAAGTGTTTAAAAAACGTTTAACATCAAAAACCGTGGCATGATCAGGTTTGATCAGCTTATACAGGATGTTGGTAGAAGTCTGAAATAATACTATAACGTCTGCATCAGTATCAAGTATACAACTGCATGGTATAAAAAAATATCGAAATTCGACCATGTTGTTCCAACTTTTTTTTCGTCGTCAATTTCTACAACTCGTAATATGTCGAGATCTATGTAAAATTTGCAAATTCTGTTTTGTAAATAATGGTAATCGCCCCTCATAAGATTAGTTTACACTGATGAATAGGGTTATGGATGTACCTAAAGGCCATAAAACGATACCTATACCAAATATTCAAAGGTCAAACTCAGAAACTATGATGTCATAAATTATTATTTCGGACTTCTGATACATCCTGTACAGATTCCAGTTAAAACTGGCACAGGAAAAGCTGATGTCGGGATGGTTGGACGTTAATTAGTTATGAGCACTTCCGAATATTGGATGAGTTAGATGCTATAAGTTAAAAAGGTCGCCATGTGGGCGGGCTGGTGTGACAATGGTGAATTAGTACCACTACCCAGTTGAATTATTTTTGCGTGGGCAGCAGTTTCGGAAATTTGGGTCAATATGATCAGGTCAATCTCGTCGGTGGTATTAAAATTGATGAAAATCGTGTTGTTGCTTAATACACTACAAATATAATACCTTTTAATTAAAAGTGACGACATCCAGTAAAACCCCTCTTAAGCTACACAAAGTAGTAACTTTGTGTAGCTTAAGAGGAGTCATAATTGCAAAATATGTTGCATAGTTAATTCATTTGGAAAGTGTGTGAAATAAACAATCTAATTCACTGTCTATTGTTGTTTTATCTTCAATGAAAAGAATTGCTGTGAGAAAACTTTGTACTTACCCAAGGAAACAATTAAAAATGGTCTGGTTAATATATGTTTTTGACATATTGAGAAACAAAAACATAATGTGTTATCTTAGCACTTCTGAGGCCCTGTGATACAGATGGATACAGATGGATGGATAGTGTGACCATCCATCTGTAACAACAGTATTATTTTAATATTACCTTGATTTTTGACAAAACCTGTCCAAAAATATAGAGGCGGTGCTAATAGGACCAGTCCAATAAATTAACCAGTCTGGCCAATCGAGCAAAGCAATATCATTAATCATTTCAATACAAGTACATTATCATACATATAAACGTACCTATAAAAAAGTGTCTACCACAATATCAGTTTCATAATCAAATTAGTTACCATTCAATAAAAAATAATTAACTCCTTTTCAATCGGAATCACGAACGAATAAAATCTTATTAATCTCCGTTGAACCAATCCCGTCTTCCATTATCTAATTTGAGTGAAATTTAATGCAACAATGACTGGCTCTTAATTTCATTACCACCCACGGCTGTGGGCATCTCGGTGCAGTGGACAGCGAACGGCCAACCGCTGGCCGACAATGGCGTATTGTCTGCCAATGGGAACAAATTAGGACGATGACACAGTGAAATTTTGTGCCCGAATCCAACGGGATGTTGATGCCACGGTTGTTTTCGCTGATTAGGATAAATCTTTACAAATGACCATGGGTAAGCTGTGTTGGAATGTTTATGGTGATAAAATGGATTTATTGGATCATTTATGTGGCGTAACGAGATCGTGACTGCTGTTATTTTGATTAAATAATTATTCACACTTAATATAATTTAGATTCATATTTAATCATCTCCTAAGTTCCATTCCCTAATATTATTAGTTAACCTACGAGTTTATTGAGATCAAAAGTACATGGTAAAAGTTTGGATACTGCGGTACTTCTGCCTGCTCTTGTAAAAAAGTAAAACTCACAAAGTCAAGAATGAAACTGCCGCTGCCGTTAAAATACAATTTCTCGACCAAACAGATAACTATTATGTATACCTACACTTGACAGGGTGTCGCCGCCCGCCGCGGGCGCATGGCGATGGAGCAGGCGCACGCGCAGGTAGGGCCCTTCTTAGAAAGAGACGGGTGCATCCGTCCTCTCGCCCGCACCACGTAGTGGGGACACAGAGCGCGGGCGTATGTTCGCCGCCTGTGCTACATTTTATTTAGTTTGTAACCGTTCTTCTGACGCTCGGGCAGTGTCCATTTATAGTGCACCGTTCGGCAACTGTTTATCAAGTGTTTCGATAACATACAACAGATGAGTGAAAAGGTGTTGAGGGTTTTGCAAGCTTATCGGCGCGTCGGCGCCTCCCGGCATCGGCATGGGTGGGCGCAGGATTATTAAAGCTGCGGCCGCTCTGATAGCTTTGGGATACTGCAGCCTATTAGTATACCAAGGCGGAGTCGCATTCAACTTCCAAGAAAGTCGAGCGGGATCAGTGCAAGTGCCTGACTTATCTATCGAGCCGGTCACCAAGACGACCGTGTATGACAGTGGACAAAATAAAAATATTACTCTAGATGACATTTTTATAAGTGTGAAAACAACAAAACATTACCAGTACACAAGATTGCCGATAATTTTGAAAACATGGTTCCAGTTGGCGAGGCGGCAGGTGAGAATTTCAACAAGTTTATGTTACATAGGATTATTAAAGGAAATGGTGTATAAGAAAAAAAATACTGGTGTCGAACTTCAAATTCAAGAGAAAGAAACCTAAATTAATATGGAAACATAAATTACATTAGAAGTAGTTTCAACAATAGAAGAGCCTAAATATTTACAAACACTATATACATCATTAGCCTAACAATGTTGACTAACCAATAATAATATAAGCCGTTTGTGTGATAAGGAGTTAGTCTAACTAATTTCCTTATACTATTATTAAGAAGTTTGTACACATAATAAGTTAGGTACGTGTAGCATAATGGTGAGATGACGATTATAATAATTAAGGATGGTAAATATATTTCAACATTTTCAGTATAAGAATAAAAACAGACGTAGATTCATTGCTAACATATACTTAATTACTCACTATAGCATGATTCTAATAATACTTAATTACCCTAATTTTTAATCCACAAAATTGACTCAACCGTTAAGTTTTAAAAGCTGTTTTAATAAACATTTTAATCACTCACGGGAACGTCCAAATAGGGCGCAAGTTCGCGACGTAAATTGTTAGTTTGCCTGTTTATGTCAAATATTATATCAATGATCCAATTGCTCGCTCGGGGCTCGGTACTTTTCTTCAGTGCGCAGACGCACTCAATAAAATTGTACTATCAACCAAGTACACAAAACAAATTCACAATGTTTTAAGGCAACCCATCTCTACCAAAGAAGTATAAGATTAAATTTCTTAACCGTTGGCATCCATAATTTTTGTTAGGGGCAAATTATATATTTTTACGATCCGATCCACTGACTGAGTCGTTCAAACATTGCACATGCTTCACAGATCAGGCGTTTTGACTGATAATTTGGGTGACATCATTGCCGCTTAAAGAATTCATAAATTCTACTTTACGTCACAATTTTTCACTAAGACCCAATAATAATAAAATATAAAGCTATAAAGCGGCTTCCCGTGGTGGCTAGTTTCAATACGACGGTGATAAATCTTCTATAAATGCACTAGAAATGTTCACAGCGGGGTCTGTGTGTCTTATAAGGTCAATATTGCCATTAGTTTTCGAATTACGTTCAACGGAACGACTTAATTTTAGTTCTTTGTTATCATCATCTTTATCTTCGTCGACTGTGACGAAAAAACTCGTTACCATGTCTGTTTTTTCATTGCAATCGTATTAAATGCTCCCATATGGTGACGATTCCGAGCTGAAACAACGTTATTATGCAAATATTTTATTGGAGTCATTAATCATGGTGATCGAGGCACCTAACATGTTTTAGAAAAACATGAATGTGTGTATTTTTACATAGTGATAACTTTATTCAGCTCCTTAAATTTTTCTCATTCAATCTCATCATGAGTGATCTGCTCATGGCAGCTAAATGCTTGTTCTTAGAGTGAGGACACGTTAGTGATGGTCAGGGCAGAGAGATCGATACTTTGTCACTCACTCTTCTACAACCTTAAGAGCTTACACCAAACTTGTAACTGTCATTTTCAGTGTCAACATACTCTATGCGTTGAATTCCTATCACATTTTTTTTGGTTTTCAATTCAACCTTACCGTAATCAATTTAAATTTGAATACTCCGTTGTCTGTAAAATCACAATCAGAATTAAATCTTACACTATCTCATTTCCCTGAAACCAGCCTCCCGATCAATATTTCATCAATCCCCAATATCGTTTAGACAATGGCGACAGTCGTGCAGCGTCCGTTTTAACGTGCATTTCCTGAATCTGGAGCGTGCATAATCAACCGTTAATCCGGCTCCAAGGACCAGCCACCATTGTAGTTGGCTAGTGTTGTGTGACCATAGAATTTAATATCGATAATACTTTTGAATAACTATTACCAAATTGCGAACAATTTAAGTTGACGCGAAAATAAATTGATTGAAAATATAAGCGTTTAAAACCCTAGGTCTTTTTTTTTGCCAATATCAGATCCAACTGTGTTTCAATACAAATAAAGATCTGTCTTAAAAATAATACGACAACACGTCAAAATTTACACGCGTCTCGATGACATTTCGTAGAAAAATTAGCTCATCTGTTAAAAAATTGGACGCGCGAAGTTTGACGGGCCGGTGGATTCTGGTGGGCCTTAATTCACTCGATTAATTGAACATTATTTGTGTTCTAGCCCGTTGATTTATTTTAAAGTAAGTATAGTAAACAGAACTTAGTGGTGACTAGAATATTTTAGTGAGGTACTTCGAAAATCGTAAACCTTTAAATTTTTTTTACAAAATAAGTCTGGGAATTAAGGGTTTTGTCGAACCATGGACAACATTAATTTTCAATTGTCATTCTAACTATCGATACTGTTATGAATGGTATTATACGGGCCTAGCGCATGACCGTGCGCCCGCGCAGCGCGTGGCACGAAGGCGCGCGCCGGACACGTGACTCGATTGTACACTCGATTTAGCCCTTTTGTGGCAACTTCTCGTTTCTGATTTATTATCGGTTGCATTTTATAGACGTGTAGTTGTCGGCCCGGTATGACTGGTCATATTTTTTGCTATAAAAGAAATTCATTTAACTCGGAGTATTTTTAAGGTAGCATTATGTTTTTATCCAAAACAATACCCATTCCTGCGGGCTGTACATTTACGAGTGTCTTTGTACTGTTATTTTATAAGGAGTTGTCTTATTGAGATAACCATTAACAAAATACATTTCCAAAATTGATCCTACATTTTTTTGTTTTTTAATTGAACTAACTACAATCAGAGTTAGGAAAAGTTTATATCTGTTCCTTATTACAGGAGATAGTATATTCAGTCGTAAAAGCTCATTCGTTCTTTCCTAATAAGTTCTTTGTCTTTTACTGCCTTGTATATTAGGGTTGCTACTAAGTAAAATTTAACATAGTCACGTTAAATTTTTTGCTGTCTATATTTTTGGAATAAAATGCTGTTACCATCAATATCCATAAGGGACAAAAGGACGGTGACAATTATCATTTAGTTATGATTTCGTTGATACACAAAAATACATGCCTTACTAACTTACTCCCATTTGTCGATTTTTTTTCTTTAAAACGTTTCCCCGCCGTTTCTCATAATGGAAAGAAAACACATTCACCACAGACATAGAGGGAAAAGGACAATTATTCAGTTTTGATTACTTAAAAACCTAAAACATTAATTACCTTTTTTTTTTTTTTGAAGGACTTACATTAATTACCTACCACAACAAGAAAGTTACAAAATTGTTTTTGTCTCATGTGTCGCGAATTACTGTTCAGCAAAGTAAAACTAAATAGACTTCAATTTAAGTTTACTTATAAGAATATAGACATCACAGACAATCTGAAAAAGGTACTTCCACAATTGACCACAGACGGAAATCAACCCATAGCCACCAGGAGAAGTGCGTCGACCGACCGGCTCTCTAACAACTACACCATCCAAGACTATTCTACAAGCTTTTATATTTCACTTACAATGTATGTATGTCCGGGTGGAATCTTGCAACTGAATTTTAAATCAGTTACCTATAGCCAATTGAGCTGAAATTTGGTATACACACTTATTTTGGATGACATTCATGCTTTGCAAAGTGTCGTCATTCTAATTCCAAATGGCGGATCATCCATGACGCCAGTCATAGTATTTTTTTCTACACAACCATAGTATGGGTGTCAAATGAAAGGGCTTGCAATGGACAACACAAAAACTAATACAACGTCACATTAAATCCAAATAACTGAAAAATAAATAAATGGTAAATAAAAGCTTGTATTTAAAATGTTTATTGTATCATTATTTTTTTACGTTAAGTTGTATCTGCTAACCCTATGCTTATCTGATTGCGGTTGGGATATTCTATTAACACACAGTGTTTGCTAACTGTAGTCGGATATCGCATTTCTTCAACCTGACCTTATCATGGGTGTTTCTGTTTATATGTCCACATTCCGAGAAAGGGGATTGGTAAGATACTTAATGTTAATGAATTAGAGATAGATGAAAGTATTGTAAATGATGATAAAACGGGGGTGGGTGTGTTATTGGTGATTTAACATACCAAACTAAACTACGCAAAAATTTGGTATATTTCTGTCCTTGTCAGGGTGGTAATGTAAGAGCATGATGGATGCATATTTAGACCTGTCAAAGTTAGTGTATTCGTAGTATTTGTACAACAAAATTGGGGTCTTTGTCTTGTTTAATTGATGAGAAAATTAACATTACCTAAAGGTTAGTGCACGCTTTTATCTTTAAAAATTCAAGTAATTCCTATATTATTATTTATTATCTAATAGATTGACACTGAGCTTCAAATCAATTTAGTAATTTATTAGTTTATTTTGTTTATATTTATATTAGCTCTATCTCATTTTGAGTTTTGATTTTCTTGCCCTACATATCAACTGAGCCTTAGAGACTTTATTTTAACGAGAACAATGAATTTCTAATGCCCTCACTTAGCTAAGTTAGAGGGTTTTACAAGAACAATGTAAACACTCTAAACAGTAGGTGGAAATGTACCGTAACATTGAATGTCTAAGAGCTTTTGTTCATAATGATTCACGCCTCGACCCGAGCTACCAATTTTTGTGGTTTAGTTTTAGCCTTTGAGGTAATGATAATAGTTTCTCATATACAAAGCTTTGCTTGGGTTTACCGACACTGAAATACTTGGTCTCTACAAATAATTTTGGTAATAACTTTTATGAACAAAAACGTTTAACCTGACGCATAATAAATTATTACCCGATGGATTAATAGATGAGTTATAAATTAAGTATTTAGGAGAGATATTTATAAACAAATTTTTGTACAAGATATTGCAAAAGTTTGAGATATTTTAAATACTTGAGGTACCTGATATAATGTAGTTGTTCAATCAAGATACATCTGTGGTATCTGACACAACTTTTGTGTTAATCCGCAATAAACTGGAAACTAGCAGACTTGCCGAAATGTGTTCAGAAATGCTGAAACGGGGTAATATACGAGGCGTTCCACCTTACTCAAACACGGCGCGAACAAGCCTTCCTATGTCTAATGCTGTTTACCACGTGATAGATTTAGAGTGCACTAGAAGGTGCAAGTAGAAGTATTTTACTCTATATTGATGAAAGTAGAAGATAAAATTAAATATAAGTTGTCTAGTCTGTCAATACAAGACTAGACTTATGTTACGGTATAAGTAAATTTTGTCTCTTTCTCTCCTATGAATAAGAGAGAGTGAGCGATTTAGTGCAAATGAGACATGCAGGTCGAGCCCGGGCATGCATGCTAACCCTGCAATCTGTTACCTTCATAAGTCTTAGCCATGTCTCTGCTTTAGTAGGTTGTTAAGTTTGATGTATACGAAATTAGATTATGCTAAATATGAGAAAAGGCATGTAGTAGGTACTTGTTCTGACAAGCACAAATTAATACTATACTTAATTCCATCTTATGAATTATAATTCTTGATGAATGGAAGCAAAAAGTATGACGAAAATACCTTATCCTTTTTCTCTTGTCTCTATAGCAAAGGAATACTGTACTGAGAAACTTAAATACTCAACGATCCGGGATCCAAAACCGATCAAGATCCCAGTATGTTGGAATTCGGATTCCGGATTCGGAAACAACAGCACGTTACAAAAGAATTGGCTTGTCAATGTTATTCCATTTTAATATTTAAAACCACTTTCTGTAACTCTAAACCATCGTCTTGGGTATTTGTAGAACAAGATATTGCCAGTCGTGTGTGTTTTGTCAACAGAAAACGAGATTGCGGGCTTTTCCGCCCTAAATACTAATATTACTAACTAATGCGACGCTCCCTCCATTAATTCATACCACGGTTACATATTATCATAACGTAGTATGTTTGTTTTACATTCTATATGCATAACGTTTCTGATAGTTTATTAAATGTGTCAAAATATTTGGACAGGCGTTAGTGCTTTTAGTAAATTTCATTATATTTATAAGGGCGAATATCATATAAATACATCATCATCATCACGCCTGTATTCCCCGCAGAGGTGCACTGCAGTGCGCCTACACTTCGCCGATGTATTTTGGTCCCAATGTAATAGGGGGCGAGCCTATTGCCATCATACCGGGTATATTCCCCCTCAATACGAGGGAGATTTGGGCCATAGTCCACCACCACTTCGAGCTTTTTGTACTGGACATGGCTCAGTATTACGTCATTTTCTCGACGAATCTGACAGTTGAAAGAGATAAAACTTTTTTATTTAATAAACTTAACACTATCTTTACATCCCTAATACAATAGTGTAGCCACGGCTTCAATCTAGGTAGGTGGTAATATAAATTAGAGATGAAAAGGGTAGTGGTTTGGCCGGATACCGGATATTTGGCAAGCTACCGGGCCGGAGCGCCGGATATTCGGCTACCGACTACCGGATATCCGGCCCTTTATTGCGTTACATGACGCTTCTTAAAGACATCTAAAATCGATCGCAATCAAGACCCTTAAGGTGTTCAGTTAATTTGCATCATCATCAAAGGCTATTTTCAGCTGGTCTGGTATACGAAACCAAGCGGAGTCACCTCTTACCAACAAATGCCAAAAATTTCGGTTTTCATTCGAGTACTAAACTAATTAATAAAACTAATATTTTTGACGTGCGATTATACAAAATAAACGGTGTCCATAACCTATTGTAGTATGATTTGCCTTGTAAAATCAGGAGAATTTTAAAAATTTTCTATCCGATTTTCGGCCGGATACTGAAGTAATATCCGGTATCCGGCCGGATACTGAATTACTATCCGGTATCCGGCCGGATATTGAATTACTATCTGGTATTCAGCCGGATACTGAATTACTATCCGGTATCAGGCCAGATACTGAATTACTATCCGGTATCCGGCCGGATATTGCATTACTATCTGGTATTCAGCCGGATACTGAATTACTATCCGGTATCCGGCCGGATACTGAATTACTATCCGGTATCCGGCCGGATAGGTCGGATACCGGATATTTTCCGGATATCCATTTCATCTCTAATATAAATGTCTACGCGGTCATGCTACAGGGCAAGGGCCCCGATTTTCGTGCGATCCAAATTCATGTCTATTCGAGATATCTCGAAACAAACGAAAAAAATACATACGATGTGACGTTTCGTTTCGAGATATCTTGAATCGAGATGAATGTCGATCGCACGAAAATCGGGCCCCAGGTCTGGGTGTACCTGAGATCGGTACGGTATCCATAGTACATGCATTAGATCATACGATGAGTATGTGTTGTGTGGCGATATATATTTATTTATACTTGACTGGATGGTTTATAATAGAACGTAGGTAACGTTTATCCATGAGAACTTGCTATTACAACGAAATGAACAATTACGTACGGTATGTACCTATCTTTTGTTAAGCGAAGGCTTTTATTAAGGCCACCAGTACTCAGGCATGCATTGTGTTTTCTGAATATAGCTCGAACCGCCTATGTTAATACCAGTGATGTCAAACGTAGCTATTAACTCTTTTTCTTTTTTGAGCAGTGGTAGCCTCGCGGGCAAGAACGCGCGCCTTGAACGTAAAGGGTGCAAGTTCAAATCCCAGGCCCGCACCTCTGAGATAATTTTTAATAATTTAATTACCACTTGCTGAACTGTGAAGGAAAACATCGTGAGGAAACCTGCACGTCTGTAGAAAGGCGTGTGAAGTTCACCAACCCGCACTGGGCCAGCGTGGTGGACTATGGCCCAAACCTCCCTCGTATTGAGGGGGAATGTGCTCGGTATAATGGCAATAGGCTCGCCCCTTATTACATTAGGACCAAAATACATCGGCGAAGTGTGGGTGCACTACAGTGCACCTCTGTTACCTCTTCAGGGAATACAGGCGTGATCATGTATTATTATTATTATTTTATTGCGAACTGAATGAAATGATGAAATTATAATGGAATAAAATGAGGAATGACTGCACCTGCGATTAGCGGTATTCCGCAAATGTTAAATTATTAATAACAACGACAAATTCAAAAAATAGAGTGGTAAAGATCAGGGATGTAACGGAGGTAGTTTAATCGGAACCGAAGGCGGAGTCGGAGTTTTCAAATTTGATTTAACGTAGTCGGAACCGGAGTCGGTGGCGGAGGCAGGGTCAGAAGTGATGGCGAAGAGAGATTTTTCGACTAAGGACAAATAAACATTATTCAGTCCAACTTTTTTCATTTTAATTATAAAATAAAACACAAACAATTTAAAAAAATTGGCATGATACCAAATAAACAAGAAATTAAATTAAATGTTATGTTTCGACCTCCGATTTAAAAGTTTCGGAGCCGAAGTCGGGACCGAAGGTGTAATAATAAATCGGAAGTTCCGACTTAACGGAGTCGAAGCTCCGTAACATCCCTGGTAAAGATGACGGATGAATTTTGTTGGTATTAGGTGTAATAACACATAGAAAAGGCACAGTCCGAAAAAAAAAGGCGATGATGCGAGAAAATTCTGACGTGTGTGGTCGTGGTTGGTCAAAAAAATTCAGTCTTTATTAATATTAACAAAGAGTTTGTTTTGTTATTGGCAAAAAAGTTGACGCACGACTTTTGACGCCCGCGCGCCCCAGTGTGATTTTAAATTAATAATAAATTATAATTAATAATATAATAATATTAAACGTTTTCACTGGTTGCATGAAAGAGATTACCTATATGCAAACAATACGCTTAGTATGACCGTGTAGACATAAGTTTTATTTCTTTCAACTGTCAGATTTGTCGGGAAAATTACGTCATTTCGAGTTTTTTGTACTGCACCCTTAACATGACCGTGTAGACAAAAGTACCTCTTTCAACTCTCAACGAATCTGACAGCTGAAAGAGATAAACTTTAGACATTTCATTCGACATTGCATGTAATCACAAATTGCATGTCGAAGGCTTGTCTCTATGGTGACATTTTGAAAATACGAAAATTCGCTTTCATTCGACATATTTTGTCTTGTTTCGAGATATCTCGAATCAAGATTTATCTCTATCAAACGAAAATCGGGCCCCTGGACATGGCTCGGTGTGACGTTATTTTCTAAAGAAATCTGACAGTTAAAAAAGATAAAACTTATGTCTACGTAGTTATGCTAAGCCTACAGGTTTTAAAAATATTAAGAGCTTACTACACAAATAGATAAGACCAAAAAAGATATTCGCAGAAACTTTATCGACCGCGCCTAAATAAACATAAAATGTTGACACTTGAATTCCGAGTGCAATGTTGACTTTTCGATACCTATTATTGTATGGATGTAGTATTTATTTAGGTGCAAGAAACTACGTGATGTCCATATTCGATGTCGTTGTAGTAATAATTTTTTTATTGTCGATCACGCGTTTATTGTCTTGCGCTGTTAAAATCAAAATCATTTTTTTTATTCGTGTAGGCCAAAAAGCACTTACAAATAGTCAGATTCTACCACCGGTTCGGAATGCTGCTTCCACTGAGAAGAGCCGTTATGAAACTCAATGGTTACTCTTTTCAAAATGATAATTGCGAGTAATACATTCTCAGGAGCAGCAATGCCTTGAGAGCAGACAGCACCTTTGCCACTGTAGAGAAGAATTATACTCACGGCAGTCTAATATTCAATACAAATATAGTCTTTACGTTTAGGAAGCTAGTACGGTAAGGTGCGTCTACTCCCATTTACAATGAAGGGATTATTCTAAACCACAGATGGTTATAGAAATAATTGAAAAAGACTGACTGTTGTTTTTTTGTTTTGGTTTGGGGACATAGATAATTATTTTTCGAATAAACTTTATGCATCGAATTTGAACAATGTTTCAATGATATAAATATAATATAATGCTTCATTAGACCCGATAATGTTTTTAAATTTAGAAATAGCTTTATTTATACAAACTAAAAATAAGTTATTCTCTATTATTAATACTTAGATATTACTTAGATAAGTACCTACTTATTACGCACAAATAACTATGCCATGTATAATATTATGCCCTACCTACATAATAATAGTCATTGATAGAGATATGAAACAAAATTGCGAATGATTGCTCCATAATAAGTACTCAGTACATTAATGTATTTTTTTATCTTTCGTAACATAGTAGCATTATTATAAGTTGATACAGTTTGTAACATTGTTTTTATACTGCTTCTAACTGCCGTGTTTTATGTTCGTCTAGACTCTAGGTCTCACATAAGTTTTACGTGAGTCTTACGCTTGGTTAGATGGCCTTCATTGCTAAAAGATACGGGTCCGATCTCCACCATGGCCATTGAACTTTTAACGTTTAACACCTAGCTCATGCATTTACAATATCAAGTGTGTCAATCGCACTTTGCCGACGTACCTTTGGCCCCAATGTAATAGGGAGCGAGCCTATTGCACCCCTTGGTTTGAAGACGGACATAGTTAAAAACTGTAACAGGTCTCCTAAAAAATGTATTGATCACCTAAACAACACATATTTAACCGACTTTAAAAAGGAGAAGGTTCGACCAGTCTGTTTTTTTATCTTTAAATATTTAAATTTTTAGGGCTGTTGTGAGGTGCTACTTGCATATTTCCAACGACGATTTACACAAAAAAGCTGCAAACCCATAACTCATTTGGAGTAGGTGCCAATCTACGTCAGACTAGGCAAATACACACAAGAATTGGCACTGACTCCAAATGTAATTAATTATAAGGGTATTTGTAGCTTTTTAGTGCACCTACCTAGGTGTTTACGTAAAAAAAATAACAAAAACCGACTTCAAAAACCTTTTTGAAGTCGGTTTTTGTTTTTTGTTATTTTTTTTACGTAAACTTTAGCGACTAACAAGATTTACAACCAATGGTATAGCAATTGTAAGGTTTATTCATAAATCCTATAGTAAAAACAACTTATTGTTACAGACGTGGTTCTTCACGGACACAGAAAACCGCCAGCATCAAAACCAAACAAGTAAGTTCCAAAGCTTTCCTAAACTTCAACAATATTATGATCAAAAGCAAAGTTTTGTTCCGAGCTGCACAAATTGAGACCTTACTGTGTTGTAATAAGGCTTATTTGTCGACAGACGGCCACATGGTAAACACGAACTGTTCTGCCTCGCATCAGCGAAAACATCTCTGCTGCAAAATGTCCGTGGAATACGATCATTTCCTTGAGAGTGGTAAAAAGTGAGTACCTATCATTTTTACGAAACGTTCTATATATGTGATTTGGTTCTTATTCTCTGTGCCATAAGGCTAATATTGCTTGGCGGAATGGATTGATTAATCTATCTATCCTACTGAAACTTTCAAGATAAGCGTGTTTGTTTGACCGTTCGTTGAAATTGTTTTCTTAGCGTTGCAAAATCCTGGCCTTTAACTATCTCACTTAAGTTTATTTGTTTTCGGTATATCCAAGTAGTTTTATGTGATTCGTTACATCAGTAGTATATTATGTGAAAAATCGCATGTAATTATTTAAGAGGTTATTTTGAATTACATAATATTTTTGTAAATTTTAAAGACAAGAAATACACCAAAAGTTCTTGTCAGATGTATTTCTCGTCTTCCTTAGATAATTGGCAAGAAACACGTCAGATTTTTAACGATTTCTAGCAGCGACGTTCTGTAGAAACGCCTGTAGATAGTCCTTTCAACATGGGCGGGGCGGGGATAGAATCCCAAACCTTTTGATTACCAGATCAGACTATTGAACGACTTTGTTATTGACGCGTAGTGGTCTTAACATGGTGACGCTAAATTTACTTTATATTAATTTTCACTTATTCACAAACTTTTATTGATGTAAATTATACTCTGTGCCAAAATCATTTTTTTTTAATATTGTAAAGGTTAATACAGTTCCTTTTAGGATTGGGAAAAAAAATGTTGCGGGCGTCTTTACGTGCCTACGTGCCTATTTGCGCAGATCTTAATTGTTCAGTTAGCGTCTATCATTCGTAATAACTGGTTGGCATCGCGTTACCTAGTCCATCAGGGAGACAGATCTCGGCAATTATATCGCTATCAGACCGATGTTTGTTGCTTCATGATTGATGGGAATTAAGTTCCGTAATTATAAATTTTGATCGTAACCTGCAATTAGAATGTAGGAATTTATTATTTCATTCTAATTGGACTGTACGTATCGTTAATTGGAGACTTTTAAAAATATTTTTATGCAAATGATTTTGAAACGGTTCTGACCGAATAAAATGAACTCTCCGATACTATTAATAAAATCGCAGTAGGTAACCACATTGATGCCTTTGGTGTTAGCACGCATGTCAAGACTAGACCTCTGTCTGACTAGGATTCGCTCGGTCGCTCTCTGTTTTATTTCATACGAAAGAAAGAGACCAAACAAACATATCCCATGACATAAGTTTAGTCTTGGCGCATATGCTACAACTACTGATGTAATAAAAGCCTAACGGACAGGGAGAGGGAGAACTTAAGTAGTTTTTAGAGCGTCATACCTCTTTTTGTTTTGGTCAGGTATTCCTACAGATCATTTTAATAGCTATAAACAATATAAGCTTTATAAAAGCGCCCCATTGCAAGGTTTTTGGTGATAAATACTCAATGATGTTTAATAAGAGGCAGCAGTATTTTCTGCACGATTACACAATCTTATGATTTGTCGTGGCGAAAAAGTCTAAACGCAAGTCGGTTGAAAATACAAAAAATGTAAATACGTGTGTATAGCGGGGTATAGCGTCATTATTGGTAGTCCATTGGTAGTCATAGAACGGTGGATGGGCCCAGAGTAGATACCTATAGCTAGTTCTATGCAGAACAAATCACAAAGTTTATTTATTTATTTATTTGGAAAACACAACAGATAACAATCACTAAAGGTATACAAATTATGTTAAGATTAAATGCTCATGGTCTAAATTGAGATCCAAAACGCGTTGACACATAGAAACTAAGGAATAGACACGATTACATTAAACACAATACCTATTAGGAAAAAACAATAAATTTGTTGGATACAGAGGGAAGCTACATAACATTAGATGTAGCACAAATATGTACCTAGAATGTAGTTAAACACAATAATAATAAAAGAAAAAAAAAAAACTTAAGGTATGTGCTTTGATTAGACGCCCAATTGGTTAGTTGCTTTAAGCGCCCTTCCAATTGTACCTCTAAACAATTCTAATTTTGGGTTAAAAATGTCTAAATTAGGGTTATTCATAAGTACTTATTATATGTGTTTTTAAGATCACTGACTAGTCACAAAAACTATCTCGCATCAAACAAAAGAAGAATCACGTAAATAAAATGCGGCGTAATCGGTGTACATACATACAAAAAAATATCAATCGAATTGAGAACCTCCTCCTTTTGGAATTCGGTTAACAAAGTGACCAAACTGCACTCTACCAAAATGTCTCCTGTCAAAAAACCAGTTGTCAAGTTTTTTTTAAACATCGTCGTTAATCAATACCCGTGAGTTTTTGTTTTCAGTAAAAACAAAACGCTCTTAACTTCTGTTTTTAGAAGCACCACCCGCTGTGTGTAAATATTTAACAGCAAACTTTTGTTTGACAACTAATAACCGTATTGCGGCCGACTGATACAACTGAAACTTTTCGGGGAATGAGTTTGTAAAAATTCGTGTAATAGCCGAAAAATATGTATCAAAAGTTGGAATCCACTAATAGCGGCATACAATCACCCAAAGAGCATATTATTATGTGTTGCATACATTATGTTGTAATTTTTTTTTTTTTAAACTGACCCTGGTACGACTCAACTTATTTATAACATTTTAAAACACTGCACCAGGGAACTTCATAAAAGCAAAAAAAATTAAGTATTTAATTAAACATCTAATCATCTTCAAAACCGGCTTAGTAATACAGACTCAATCCATAATGAAAGTAGCAGGACAGGTGCAAACATCGTGAACCTGCCTACCTGTTCAATTTGCTTAGTCATCCAAACTAACTCCACCAAACCATGGTCACCTTGAAGGCATTTTTAAACGATTTTTAATCACTAGACATCAGCCCCACCGAAACCCGACCAAACACAAACAACAAACGTTAATGGTTTCTGAAGAGCAACACCAATATTATTTCGGGCTCAAAATAATTTTCACGCATTGAGTCAGACCTAATATTTTTCTTCGATCCTTCTTGTTTTATTCCCACAGTTTTAAAATGCATAGATTAAGATCATATTCCAATGTCAATATTGAAGATTAATTGTGTATATATCCGGTAGTAATATACAGGAGGATATGAGAAGGCCGAAATAATATTTTAGGTTCGTATACAGTAGCTACAGATGCATATATGATGGCAGACTATTCCTAACTATCGAAGTTTCTGAGTAACAGACCCTCTAATTTTTGTCACAAGTCGCGTATTCTAGCATTAGTTAGGCCAAATACCTTACCATATTAAACAGCGTACACTACATCAAGGATAGCTTATAATATTCACAAAACAGAACTTGCAAATTTCGCGTAGAACTCGAGATAAAATATTTATGAAATTAGCGACGAAAAAGTAATTGAAAAATTATATTACAATTTCAATAAAAAATGTAATGCCATTCAGCTGTTTACGTAACATAAGTAGTTGAAATATTATTTCGGATTTTTGATACACCTTACAGAGTAGAAAGGTTTAATCGAAGCTATTGAACGCGCCGCGCCTAACGATTCTCCTTGGCACCAATTGTGATACTCCAATTAAACAGCGTGAGCTGTTTTAACAAAGGCTTTAAAGTACAGAATGTGTCGCTCAAGGCTTGTTACTTGCGCCCATTAATTTCTCTTGCCCACGCATCAATTTGTCTATAAAACCCTTTCGTAATGATAGCTGACCGCAACGCTGGTCTTTTGTACCGATTAATTTGGGAAAGTAAGAATTCAAGGCATTTATGTAGTGAAACGACACCTGTCCCTGTCCCTGTCAGCCAAGATAGGTCTTTAAGTGTTTTTACAAATTGTTACATAAATTTGGTTCTTATAATCTAGAAACTCCTCGTTTTTTATCGTAACGTAAAAAAAATCAATGGGACCTTACTCAAAACTCTTCATCTCTTGCCTTACCATTTCCCATTATTTGAGGTTGGCGCAATACCTATGTCCTTTTCTTCCATTCATCTCGCTTTTCCGCCATATTGACATGCACTCCGAACTTATTCATATCACTTTTTACAAACCATCCATCTTTTCTTGGTCCTTCCTCTTGCTCTGTATCCATTCACATTCATACTCAACACTCTTTTAGTCACATGCTACTCAGCACTTCTCACCACATGCCAAAACCATTCTAATTTCTTACTCTTCTCTTAGTTAGTCAAAACTGACCCCATAAAAAGAGATTCGTAAGCTCGTGTGAAACGTGGGCACAGTAAGACCCTAAGTAGGAACCTGTGATTGTTGTTTTTTTTCTAAATGGATGTATTTTTATAGAAACATAGCATACAGGCATACATGATATTTAAATATTACAGTAGTCACTTACATAAACTCGAGGCTCCGTCCGTAGAAAACAGGCTGGATCTGCAATTAAACAGATGATCTTGTAAATACTGAGAACGATCCAATTTCGCGAATGCTAACACGATATGGAAGAAACTCGATACCGATAATAAGTTGGTGACTTGCGGCCATTTGTCGTACGCCATATTGCAATGTGCGGTCGTGGATTGCGCGTACGCAACTCCTGTTATTTGCCGCCGAGCGTAATGTCCGCAAATTACACCGCAACACACTAATTATTGGCACCCGAAGCGAATCCTTGCTCCTACAACTTTATAAATACTCAAGTACGTCCTGTAATTATTTTGCTTGCATAATTCTGCGCGCAGCTGGGCGCTTCTCCTCGTAACGATTTGAGATGATCGTTCAAATTATTGGTTGCGTTTATAGCGTCGATAATGAAAAAAAAATTTTTTTCTTCATTTCATCGCCGTCTTTTTTCCGAAGCTCACGTGAATGGGCGTTTTATAATGATTGCGACACTTGGATCCTCGGTTTATTGCCTACTAGGAAATCAACTTTATCTATATGACTATAGTGTTCCTTTTTGTTTGCGACAGGTGGTTTTGTCATTTCGACGATGACAACTACGTGAACGTGCCGCGTTTGGTCAGCGTTTTGCAAAAGTACAATCATCAACAAGATTGGTACTTGGGTCGGACGTCGGTTTACGAACCGGTTAAGATCTTTAAGAAGCCCACAAACAAGGTACTTACATACCAATTCTTATTCGATTTGAGATAGCGAGTGAACCAAAATAGATATCGATTCCAGGTTTCGGTGTGTTATAAAAGTTTAATTTGTTTTAGTTGATGTTCTCGTTTTGGTTCGCCACGGGCGGCGCTGGATTTTGCATAAGCAGGAGTTTGGCTTTGAAAATGTTACCTGTTGCAAGGTGAGTGCCTATCTGAAATGTTCTTTTTTAAAACACAGTACTTAGGTATCTACATTAATGTTCTTCTGCACATAAGGTGTACGTTAACATTTGTCAGATATAAGCTGACAAAAGTGGTCGCACATTTAAAGAAATTAAATATATTTTGCTGTAATTCCAGTACCTGTTAAAGATTTACACTTGGAACTTTTCTTTTACTACATTTCTTTTTATACTTTCCTTTGTTATAGTGGTGGCAGATTCATCAGTATCTGTGAAGGAATCAGATTGCCGGACGATGTCTCTATGGGCTTCATAATAGGTAAGAACTACTTCTTCTATTAAATACCTTTCAACTTCTATTTACTCTTATGTTGGTCCTACCTTTAGTGTTATAGTCTCTTCGTGTTTTATTCTTAAGCATGGATTTCAACCGTAGTCGAAATAAATTGCCTAAGACCAAAACACACCATAATAATCAAAAAACTGCCCTTAGTTTGTTCAACGTTTTTTACCTGTCTAAGTTTTACAGTATTAACAACGGGTTGTACATGATGTTTTTTTTATTTTCAGAACACCTGATGAAGAAAAATCTTACACTCGTACCAGAGTTCCATTCCCATTTAGAGCAAATGAAGCTGCTTCCGCCGGAAACCTTCAGGGATCAGATCTCCTTCAGCTACGCAAAAGCTAAAGACGAATGGAACGTCGTGAATGTTCCAGGCTTCGATACCAGATATGATCCTACCAGGTAACAAATTTAGCTCTTTATCTTTGGAGTCATATTTCGTAATTTTTAAATGTGTACAATAATAATTATACGTAATTAAAACTCAATTTTAATTCAGACATTCATTTACTTTGGTTCATCTGGAAAATAATGTTGAACGTTTTGAAACCACCACGTTACCACTTGCTGAACGGTGAAGGAAAACATCGTGAGGAAACCTGCACGGCTATAGAAAGGCGTGTGAAGTTCACCAACCCGCACTGGGCCAGCGTACTGGATTATGGCCCAAATCTCCCTCGTATTGAGAGGGAATGTTCCCGGTATAATGGCAATAGGCTCGCCCCCTATTACATTGGGACCAAAATACATCGGCGAAGTGTGGGCGCACTACAGTGCACCTCTGCCTACCCCTTCGGGGAATACAGGTGTGATGATGTATGATGATTTATGTTTTGAAAATGAAACTTTTTGAATAAATCTTTATCATAAGTTAATAAGGTGCTGATTTTAATCTTTTTGTTTCAGATTATTGTCGCTACATTGTTTCCTGTATCCCCACTTTAAATTCTGTCCTAGATAGTACTTTCATGAACTAATAGAACAGTTATAATGTTTATTCAAACGTTTCGACACACTCCAATAGTGCAATAAGTAAAGAACAAGTTTTCCATATTATAGTTTTAGTATCTAAAATAAATCCATAAATTAAAAAAAAGTTTGAACTATTTACAGTGGCATTTTTACGCTTTTGTACAATAAATGCTACTGTCGGTATTTTGTAGAAGGATTGAAATTCCTTTAAAAGTTGGACATTTAAAACTGTGAATCATGTAACAATGTTTTGTGTTTATTTTTCGGTTGTGATATTAAATTTTACTCGACAAACTAAAATATATAAAGAAAATGATTAGAGCTAATAAAAGAGAGAGCTAAAAAAAAAATGAATATTTTGTAATTAAAATTGTAAAATGCTTTTAACAAAATGTATATCGTTAGTGGTTTATGAATATCTTTAAAAAACATCTGTGATATTAGATTTATTTGTACGTAGTTTTTTAAATGATTAAAATGTTGTATTTAAATGTATCTACAGTCAGAAAAGTTATGACGTTGTTTGTATATTAAGTTGTTTATGAAATAAACAATTATAGAATTTTATTTGATCGTTTAATTTTAATAACTCCTTAAAAATAAGTCCTACTGCTTTACAAATTAGTTTTAGATTTGAGTGTCAGTCTTTTATATCAGAACTTTCTACAAAAAGCATACTTCCATATACGCTACATTTTTTATCATGGAAAAATGGTTCACGGACAGGGAAGTCGAAAGGGACATATCGGACTCTAGGCAGATTGCCGTATAGCGACTTAAAACCCACGGTGGTCCAAAAGTATACGCTACCAACGCCGCAATTTTTTTTGGGTTCCATACTTAAAAAGGAAAAAGTGGAACACTTATCGGATCACTTTGTTGTCTGTCCGTCGGTCTGTCTGTCAAGACCCTTTTTCTTAGAAACGCGTCAATTGTAAACGCCTAAACTACTCTCCCGATTCTGATAAGACTTTCACTGGTAAATAGCTGATGTCATAAGGAGTAACTAAGTCTACTTTAATTTTGGGGACATAATTAGGGTTCCTAAATTCCGCGCGGACGATGTTGCGGACTCAGCTAGTATTTATATTAAGTTCAACAGTCATTTCTCTAGACATCTGCCTTACGTGTATTTTGAAACAATTTGGAAACGTTTGTGATAATTTTTGTATTTTTTATTTAACTTATAATTTTGAAATGAATTACCACAAAATACCGCTTTTACGATATTCAGTTTAATTTAGGATTAAAATGATCTTATCTATATCTTATATATTATATCTTAATAATATTATCTTATCTTATCCCTTAGCAGTGTTGTTGTGTGTAGGTATATATCCATTAGTCTCAGCCTGTAATATCACGGAAAAGTCGTCTGCACAAATATTTAAAACAAGTATCCAGGTTTTAACGGTAGCGGTTGTTTAACGGCATCCGTTCCCGTTAGGTCAGTAATTTTTACGCACCCAGCTTTACCGTGTAAATTGAGCATTAGTGGTAGGCGTCGCAAATCATCTCAGTACATGCGCATCGCCTTACATGGCGACCGCTGATACCACATTCGCGGGATGCTGGGTGATTGTCCCCTCGGATATGGCGTGCGGTTCAGATAAACGGCTCTTGAATTATAGAGCGGTTTCAATTCTGCGGGAATATGACATAGAATTAAAACCAGTTATGGTAACGAGTGTAACGACTCAGCTCCTATTATTAGCTGGCTATTATCAACGCTAGCAATAACGTGTACTGATGTGACTTAAAATAATAATACGTATTAAATTAAATCATAGAAATATCAGTTATCACCTAATATTTATGAAAAGTCACATTACGGTGGCACTGCAAAATACTTAAACAAATGCACAACTTTATTGTTATTTTATAAAAAATATTGAGTTGTCTCAAGAAGTGGATATAATTTTTTCTTTCAACTCCGCCCACCCCTTTTTATTTCGATTAAATTCGTCCAAGACAATTGAGCTTTTCCGGGGACTCACGGAGGGTAAAATATCCGTGTTTTCATTGGATAGGCCCTGTCGATCCTGGTTTACAGAAGTAACAGTGGTGAGAATGTGAAGCAGGCTTAGTACCCATAAGATATTACCAAGAGTCCAGCAAATATTTAACATTATGTACTACTGCAGTTAGGAAAGTAAATTCTAGTGACGTGGAAAAAATTAAATAATCGCATTGGCGTCAAGTTAATAGAAACATTATAAAGGGTTTATGGACTCTACCAATAAATAAATTCATCGTAGACTTTAGACCATCTTTAGACACACGAATGGAACATTTATATCGAGAGATAAGGAGGAAAACTTTAATTTAAAAAGTTAAATAACTAGTTTTATCACGTTCGATGGCTGATAGTATAGTTAAAAGGTATTACGTTACAAAATTTATAGCCATTGTATCCTCAAGATCTTTAAACTGGACCTACTAAGTAGATATAAATTAGGTTGATTTATACGATAAAGTTGTTATTTTAAATTAAAGTGATATTTAAATGTATCTGCTATCAGGTGCTAGTAATGATGAAATGATAACTGGATATATTTTTTTAAAGATACAATATACTTTTTACAAAACTGTTAAGAAGTTAGGTAGACGGTATATGCAAGGTTATCAAACAAAACGCTTTAACCGGCAGCGCTAATCCTCACCCAGATCCAAATTTCTTCCACAAAAGTTTAAAAAAAAAATTTGGTTTGTTTGTTATTAATAAAGAAAGGGTTTCTTAGTGATATTATACTAATGAGATGGACTTACCCTTGTATACTTAAGCGCAAGTGCAAGCGAGTTTGATCTTATTGTTGCACTACCGCCAAATTTATAGACAATACATTTTCAAAATTGCGAAAAATAGAGAGTTAAGACCCTTTTACTGTCTTCATCCACAAATCTTTTCGTGAGAATACTGTCGAGTCAACTTTTGTGAACAGAACACTTCCTTTCCAGTAATTTGGATGATTAATTAAATTGATTGACATGCTCCATTCGTTCCGCGACGTCGGGTCTCTAGTCGTTTCCTTTCGGCAGCACCTGGCTTTTTAATTCTTCTTTGATCGATCATTACTGCACAGTCACTTCAAGTAATTGAGTTCCGAATTTGTTATGGCCCAGTGTGATCCCTAACCTGATGGAATTTTAACCGATTAACCCTTTACGTAACAAATAATCGTAATACGCCGTAAAAAACTTATCATATGATATCAAACTAAGCAAAGCATGCTCAGTGGGTTCCATACAATAGAGTTGAGGCGATTTGGTTATACCCAGACTGAGACAAACTCCCAAAAGCCCATTTCCATAAGTTGCCATTGACGGGTATTGAACCTGCAACTATCTGGCACAGTGTGCCGAGTGGCCTACACTCCTACCACTAGACCAAGCAAAAAAGAAATAGATTTATTAGGACTAGCAACGAAACACACAATACATACCTATTCGTTACTTTCTGTCCTCTGACGAGCTTTGCAGTAGCCATTTTCAGATTTAAGCAATCAAAATATTTAAAGTAATATTTTTTCCCGGGTCATCTTTATCACCATCAATGTCCACGTACTTATAATGCGTATTTATTTAATTTGTTCTTGCTTTTTACTACTTAATACTAGACTTAACACTACTTGACACTACTTATTACCTGACACTAGTAAAATATTCACTAACCGCAAATGCAGTCATTTCACATCTTATTCCATCAAATTTAATAATTTCATTATTTTTTTTAACCTATATTGTCCCACTGCTGGGCAAAGGTCTCCTCCATTTTTTGCCACGCTTCTCTATCTTCTGCCAGATCAGTCCATCTCTCCAGATAACGGTTCAGGTCATCGCACCACCTTTTCCTGGGTCGACCACGGCTGCGGTGTCCATCATCTGGGATCCAGTTGGTGCATAGTTTTGCCCACCGGGTGTCATCCATTCGGCTTAGATGTCCCGCCCATCCCCACTTCAGCAGAGCAGACTTTTCACCTAGCAGTAACAGCAAGCTATCGAGCGAAGTAAAGTGTTTCTCACACGGTCAATCCGTTTGAAACCCAAAATACTGCGCTCCATGGCTCGCTGACAGATCTTGAGCTTGGACTTTTGTGACTCGGTTAGTGACCATGTCTGAGTGCCGTAAGTAAGTACGGGCAGGATGCACATGTCGATGAGTCTGCGTTTAAGTGACAAAGGAAGGTCGCCATTCATTAGCCCCTTCATGGACCAGTAGCTCTTCCAGGCGTTTTCGATGCGGCGATCGGTTTCTTTTTCTTGCCTGTTTTCGAAGGAAACTAGCTGGCCCAAGTACACATACACATACTCATCGACATATTCCAAGACCTGCCCGTTGACCTCAACTTTGCGTTTATCACTGTTTTACATAAGCTGTGTTTTGGACCGATTCATCATAAGTCCAACCTCAAGACTAGTGATGCTCAGTTCTTTGAGCATTTGCTCGATTTCGTGGGCTGTGGAGGCGAAAAGGACAATGTCGTCGGCAAAACGGAGGTTTGTGAGTCTCTTGTTCCCGACGACAATGCTCCTTGTCGCCCATGAAGCAGCCAAGTTACGAAATATTTCTTTAAGTATGCTGGTGAAAAGTTTTGGGGAAAGCGGGTCACCCTGTTTTATACCTTTTTCTATTTTAAACGAGGGTCCGGGGGAATTTAGCTTGATGGATGCAGTGCTTTGACTGTATATAATTTTTATGAGGTCTATTTATGTTTTATTAATTAGTTGGTTTTGCAAAAATGAAAATATGGCTGTATGATAAACGCTATCAAGTGCTTTCGTGTATTCCACAAAAAACCAGGTAAAGAGGTTTCTGGAATTTATTGGATTTTTCTATTATATGGTTGAGTGAATGCAAATGATCGGTGAATTTCATTATTTTCATAAAATAAGTAAGGAGAAAAAAAAACCGGCTAAGTGCGAGTTGGACTCGCGCATGAAGGGTTCCGTACCATTATCTATGAAAACGGCAAAAAAATCACGTTTGTTCAATCAAAAAAATCATCATCTGTGAAAATTTCAACTCTCTAACTATCACGGTTCATGAGATACAACCTGGTGACAGACGGACGGACGGACGGCGAAGTCTCAGTAATAGGGTTCCCGTTTTACCCTTTGGGTACGGAACCCTAAAAAACGGCTATGAGATGTGATGGTAAGGCCCCAGATCGCTGTAAGTTGTATTAATTATGTTATCAGACGGTTACAAACTGCTTAATTATGTATGCACCATTTTGGTTTTTATCAAACAGATAGATTTTATGTAACGTTAAATGAGTGTCGACATTTTAACGGACGATGAAAATAAAATGTCATCATTTTCTGTAACACGGCGGCACTTAAATCTAAAACCCCTAAATACACCAAATCTCTTTTGTATCTCCTTAAAACTTTCCAATTGACTCCAGCTATTCGTAACGGAACGATTAACCGAACTCGTCCACGAAATAATGGTTTCGAATAAACATAATTATTTCAAAGAGTGCCGATTGATCTCAGACCCATTCGTTTGGGGATGACGTTCAATTAAATGTCGGCAGCCATTTGTTTCAGCCGCTCTCGTCTTATTGTCTTTACTAATAAATGGGTTTATGTTAATGTCATTTGTTTTATTAAAGTTTCTTTTATCTCCATATTAAAACATTCAATCCCAGATATAATGGAAATGAAGTATATTTTATAAAAAATAATCCAAAATGTATTTTGCTTTAACCAGTTGTAGATTAGTATGTTATCTCATAGACTCTTTGATTATTAAAATTTAAGTTGTAAACAGCTAATATACTGAATATATACATTAATGATTGACAAAGAAAGATAATCACGTCTTACCCCAAATTGATAGAAAGTTGTGATCACATTTCAGTGGCATTGTTCTGAAAAAAAAATCTAGGATTTCTATTTTTATACAGATCAAATTTTATATATTTTGGAGTTATTCAATAAATTGCTTAGGTTATGGTCAATGACCTTAGCTTTGCCATGGATGTATTTCTACAATTATATTATGAATTTTCATCTATTGTACCTAGGGCTTAAATATGTTTAAAGTAATCCCAATTCGTATTTATGGAAAGATATAAACAACTTAAAAACGGGAATGTTGATTTAAAAAATGTTTCGTAAACCCATTGTTAACACATCAAATTGTTAATAAATACACAGTTATTTAAAAATGCTTTCAACCCATCTTCATAGGTGCCACTAACTTAAAAACAGTTGTCCCGACCGGTCCTGGGGCAATTAAGCCTGCCTTTAGGTCGGAACGTTTACGGGACATAACGAATACAAAGTACCGATAATAATGCACTACTGGTCTACACCTGCCCCTGTTGATCTGTTGTCGCACCAGAAAGGAAACGAAGCTTATAGAAAGGTACTATGCCTTATACGGGCAGCATGTTAATAAGGACTTTCATTTGTTATGCTACCTACTGCGGCAATAGTAGACCATTCACTTACATTATTTCTGCGGCATCTATACAAATAAATAAAATTTGATATTAAGAATAGACACTTCCTATTCTTAATATCAAAATAAATACATCATCATCACGCCTGTATTCCCCGAAGGGGTAGGCAGAGGTGCACTGTAGTGCCCACACTTCGCCGATGTATTTTGGTCCCAATGTAATAGGCGGCGAGCCTATTGCCATTATACCGGGCACATTCCCCCTCAATACGAGGGAGATTTGGGCCATAGTCCACCACGCTGGCCCAGTGCGGGTTGGTGAACTTCACACGCCTTTCTATAGACGTGCAGGTTTCCTCACGATGTTTTCCTTCACCGTTCAGTAAGTGGTAATCATTGTTGAAAATGACATTCGCACATGAAAATTATCTCAGAGGTGCGGGCCCGGGATTTGAACTTGCACCCCTTACGTTCAAGGCGGGCGTTCTTGCCCACGAGGCTACCACTGCTTTTTTAATAATAATAATAATAATAACCCCCCCAGGGATGAACCTTGCCGTGGTGGGGGGGCTTAAAGAGAGGAGGCACATATTTGGTCAGCACACCTCGACCACACACCCCAGTTAGGAGATACTAATTAAATAAAGTCTATAACACCTAGGCTACCCTCTACGAACTAATCATCCCAACAACAACCCTCAATGGAGCAGAATATAAGAAAGTATAATTTACGGTCGCTGCCCGGGGGTCGCCGGGGCGCACCTGGAGCCGGTGCTGGGTGCCTCAGTTTGCGGGACACCGGTGACGAGGAGCTGAGCAGGCGGGCTCTCGTCACACAACCTATTACAGCCGGTCGTCGGGGGCTGAGCAGGCGGGCTCACGGCGTAGAAGCTACAGCCGAATCTATATCGGGCGATGATACGCGATCGTTGTTTTCTTCCATCCCTTCGACTCGCCCGTCATACATGACAAGGCGAACATCTACCTTGTCAAGTGTAACTACGCTTGACGGTGTTGTGCAGGATGTCGAACTCGACTCTGAACCCGCACCCACCTCAGGCATATTGCAAACACGCAGAAGATGGACAACAGAAATGAACCAATTCATACTGCGCACCTATTTGCAACTAACCGCTCTAGATACTGATACTAAAACGTATTTAGAACCACTTCACGTTAAATTCATTGAAAAATATCCGAATATGATAGTAAGCCGCCAAAGAGTAGGAGACCAACGCCGAGCAATAATAAGAAATAAATTACTACCACAAACCACAATAGACAGCATATACGCTCAAGTCAGAGAAGAATTGACTGAACTTCAAACTAACCATAATTCACACACTATACAGGCAAACTCTCATACATCCACAGACACACTACTAACTCCCACACACACACAAACTACAAACACAACTACTAACGCACGAAGCACCCGTATGAGATGGACTAATGAGCATAATGAAGCAATATTGCGTTCATATTTTCAAATAACTCAACTAGACACTAATAGAACCGCATACCGAAGACAACTACATCAAGCCTTTATTTAAAGATTTCCTGAACTTTCCCATTTAAGTGAACAAAGAATAGCTGACCAGAGAAGAGCAATCATTAATAACAAATACATAACAGACAATAGACTGGAAACAATTAGAGGTGAAGTTGCCCATGAACTCTCCCTAAGTACGAACCATCCGATCACTGACGATAGCAACACGAATTACATACCGACTGAAAGCGTAGACAACACCAACAACGATGCCTTACAAATTCTTAACAACGTAGAATTGCCACCAGAAAATCCACCAGCTCACTTACAATTAGAAACACACAGAGACCCAGAAATAGATACGACCTTCCAAGAAACCTTTCAATATTATAAAGATATTGAACCTACATCGAGAACCTATATACCCAAGCAAAAACCCTCCAAGAAATTTGCAACAATCGTCGAGTATATTAATAAATCAATTCTTCCTAATCTTATTCACAGTGAAACTGATTTTGCTACTCTACAAACCGCGGTATACTGCGCAGCATGGACAGCTGCTAAAATTAATGGGGCTAGAATCACATTGACACCTGTTGAAAATACTAATTACATTAAAAAAACATACACACCCAAATGGCAAAAACGATTAGAACGAAGACTAGATGACTTACGAGCTAAAATAGGCAGACTTACGCACTTTATAAATGGAAACAGAAACAGACAGCTCACTAAATACGTAGAAGATATAATTAAGCAATACAAAATTCACTCCGTACACGAAGAACCAAACACACAACTCACACACACACTAGATACGCTCAAACAAAAACTGTCAGTCGTTTCTGCACGACTCCGTAGATATAAAGCTTGTACCTTAAGAAAACAACAGAACAATCAATTTAATAATAATGAAAAATTATTTTATCGTAATATTAGACAAAACACAACAAACATACAAGAGACAACAGACGCACACAATACAAGTAATACCCCCGAGCCGGAAGACTTGCGAAATTTTTGGGCAGGAATCTGGGATGATAGCGCCACACATAACACTCAAGCCGAATGGATACACACAGAAATGAGTAACAATACATCCACACAATCGATGAATTTTGAGAACATCCCAATAGAAACATTTAATAAAGTACTTCGCAATCTGCATAACTGGAAAGCACCAGGATCTGACAATATTCATAGTTATTGGTACAAAAAGCTTACCAGTATTCATAACTGCCTACGTATCCATTTAAATAATTTTATCCTGGAACCTAACACAATGCCCGTTTATATTACAGCTGGAATCACATATATGATAGCGAAAGACCGCAATGACCCCACCAATCCAGCCAAATACCGCCCGATCACTTGTCTTCAAACTATATACAAAATCCTTACATCATGTATATCAGAATTAATGTACGAACATATAAGTAGCAACAATATATTAGCTGAACAGCAAAAAGGGTGTCGAAAATTCTCACAGGGGTGCAAAGAACAATTGATAATAGACTCGGTAATATTAAATCATGTTCAGAAAACTAAATCTAATCTATTCTCTATGTACATTGATTATAAAAAAGCTTATGATTCAGTCCCCCATTCTTGGCTTACGCAAGTCCTGGAGATATATAAAATTAATCCCACAATAATTAACTTCCTAAAGACTGCTATGACAAACTGGACAACCCGATTAAAACTCTCCACCTCCACTGAAACAATAGAAACTAACCCAATAAAAATACAAAGAGGAATTTTCCAAGGAGATGCGCTAAGCCCCCTATGGTTCTGCCTAGCCCTAAACCCCTTATCTAATATGATAAACTCTACTGCAGTAAGATATCCGTTACAGTATGCAGACGCAGATGACCAGACTAATACCCAAACACACTTAGTAAATCACCTGCTTTATATGGACGACATTAAATTATATGCTGAAAATGAAAATCACCTCTATCAACTTGCTAACCTAACAGAACTTTTTACAAATGACATTAACATGGAATTTGGGATAGATAAGTGCAAAATAAACTCAATTATGGCTGGTCAGAACTATCAACATTACTACACGCTAACTTCAGGTGAACAGATAGACCCACTAGACGCCCAGGAAACTTATAAATACCTAGGATATAATCAATCACGTCAAATACATCACAAAGACATAAAATATAAATTAAAACAAGTATTTCAACACAGACTCAATTCGCTTCTAAAAACCCACCTGAACTCTCGCAATACTATAAAATCAATAAATACGTTCGCCATACCTGTACTTACTTACTCTTTCGGAATTATTAATTGGACTAAATCAGACTTAAAATCTCTTCAACGCACAATAAACACAACAATGACAAAACTCCGTAAACACCACCCTAGATCGTGCATGCAAAGACTCACACTACCCAGGAAAGAAGGGGGCAGAGGACTAATTGACATAGGAAACTTACATAATAGTCAGATTACGAACCTCAGAAAGTATTTTTTCACTAAGACAGATTCTTCTACTCTGCATAAATCAATAGCTCAAAACGACCGCAAAAGAACCCCTCTAAATCTGCAAGACAAAACATCACAGAACAACGAAAAAATAACTGATGACAAAACAAAAATAGCTGACTGGACCGCAAAAGCTCTACATGGAAGACACCGCCACGACTTGTGCCAACCTAATGTCGACAAAGAAGCGTCGAACGCATGGCTCTGCCGAGGTGAACTCTTCCCAGAGACCGAAGGGTTTATGTTAGCTATACAGGACCAAGTCATAGAAACACGAAATTACCAAAAGTATATAATTAAGAAGTTAGCGTCCGATATTTGTAGAAAGTGCAGCAGCTCCCCAGAAACCATTCAGCATATTACAGGTGCATGTAGGGCAATAGTACAAACCGACTACAAACACCGACACGACCAAGTAGCAAACATTATCCATCAACAACTTGCCCACCAACATAAACTAGTTACTGACAAACAGCCCTACTATAAATATAACCCAGAGACTGTACTAGAGAACGCTACAACCAAACTATATTTTGACCGAGCTATCCTTACTGATCGAACAATCCATTACAATAGACCAGACATCACAATAATAAACAAAACAAATAAAACGGGTTACCTTATAGATATTGCAGTCCCTAACACACATAATCTACAAACCACAATAGCTGAAAAACTTTCCAAATATACAGAATTAAAAGATGAAATAACTCGACTTTGGCATCTCCAAAAAGTTACTATAGTCCCGATAGTGCTCTCTACAACAGGAGTCATACCTAAGCAACTACACCAATCACTCAGCACCCTAAATCTCCCACCCAATTTATATCTCCTCCTACAAAAAGCTGCAATACTTAACACATGTCGCATTGTTCGAAAATTTCTTCAGACAGAACAGGACAACATTCACAGCAACACACAACAGTCTACATCCGCACCAATCACACTCTCTACCATTACACAACAACCTACAACCGCACCAATCACACTCCCTACCAATACACAGCAATCTACATCCGCACCCATCACACTCTATTATTCACACAGCTCCGAAGAGAGCACTACACAACCTTTGTCACTCACACCAACAACGTGAGGTGTACTTGGCTTAGGCCCGTGCACTTCAGTAAACCGGTATTTAAGCCGAGTAAAAAAAAACAAAAAACATAATAATAATATCAAATACTAAATATCAAAATAAAATTGATTAAAAAATAACATGGGTCTTTTTTGGAACACGTTCCAAAAGAGCCCATTCACAAAGAACCCTTGGGTGATTCGGAACGTAGGGCGAAACGCACCAGTACTCTGTATAACTCGTTACCCATGCCATTGGTGACTGAACGGAAGCATCAATTGCATGACTCGGCAGCAGCAACGCGCTGCGCATGAGTCGTGCAACGATTTATTCAATTACACAGTTGGTATGTTTCGATTATCGAGTTATTAGCAATACAACGAGATTGAGCAGCTTTCGTTTTTTGCATGGGCAAGAAGTATCCTTGACCAGAACAGACTTAGTTACTTCAAAATGATCCTCAAAATAAAATGAAGTAAATATCGCCAGACACTCATCGTATGATCCCTAAATAAAGGAAGTTTGTACTATGGATACCAGTGCACTGCACGATAGTTGCACCCCTACCTACCCCTTCGGGAAATACAGGCGCGATGATTATGATGATGTATATTACCCTCTCTTGCTAAGCTAAATGATTATGTTAGGAGTGTGCAACGTTCAGGGGCCTTCCCACCATCTCTGAAAGTATTGTTGTTTCATTAGTAGCTATAATTTTTTGACAGATTTTGTCCTGAGTTATCTGTCAAAAACAAAAAAAAAGTTAGTAGGTAAGGGGCTGGTCATTCAGTGGATCTTTGTCTAAATTTCAGGTATAGATTACGAACATAAATATTATGGATAATTCGTACCCTAAGAACATTGTTGCGCAACTCGTGTCACAGGGGTGGAACCGATTTCTACTTATATCTAAACACGCCTGTGAACAAACTGCTTGGTTACAAATATTGTGCGCTTCATTGAAATGACCTTCGCAACTTGTTATTGATACAAATAATACCCTTTTTATTAGGTCTAAACGGATCAGATGTTTAAAGCCAGTTACTTTTCATTGTGAGAAAGGGGTTCTGTTCATACATGATTCACACACGTTAACATGTTCTCTGCGAGATGATTTTTAGTGCACTTTCAGCTGGTGCGTCATAAGGTCATATTGACCCATAGAGGACCTTACTTTTTGAGCGTTGCGTACTGGATGAAAGTTCACCATGAGCCAATACGACCTCACAACGCAGCGAACGTGTTAAATGGTTTAGGACTACATAGAGTGGGTGCTGGTTCGATTTTCGTCGGTAAAATTAGAACTGACCCTTACGAATTTGTCGAGGTATAACTGGGATCACCCTGAGACCATGTATAGTACTAAGGACATTAGGTAATACATTCTTGATAGTACCCATATATACAATTGGCATCAAAAATATCGGGACTAAGGCAATTAAAATATATCACAATGAAACAAAATTGTTTTTGAACAAAAGCTATCGTGTACCGTGTACGTTCTGAAACATCGCTTGTGCCATTGAGATATGGTTTAATTCTCTTAGTTATTCTGATAATTAAAAATCTAATTGAAATTGTTACATAGTACCTAACTAATTGATAGGAACTACAGTTTTTTTCATTAGCAAAACACCACTAAGATATCATTTGGTTTGGATGCAAATCCAATCAAAGTTTACGTGGTGACATGTAGACAAACATATTGATTTACATACTAATTAACTCTGCTTGAGTCAGCAATCAACTGCTGAGTAGTATCGGACACACACAACATAAACACATTATGTAGATACTTAATCAAAGATGTACCTACTTATATTAATTAACATATCTTTGCATATAGGATACTAGCTCTGTCTACGCAGACTTCCATTATGCTAAGAATGTTATAAAGCCTATATGTTATTCTGTTGTATAAACAATAATACTGCAAAGTTTCATCAAAATCCGTTCAGTACTTTTTGTGTGAAAGAGTAACAAACAACCATCCATCCCCACAAATGTTCACATTTATAATATTAGTAGAATAGTATCTAGAATAGTTTTGTAGATAATAGCAGTGGTAGCCGAGTGGTCGAACGCACGCCTTGCAATCAAAGTGTGCAGGTTCAACCCCGGCTCGCACCTCTGGGCTTCATGTGTCAATCTTATTTTCATCCGAAATTACCACTTGCTATGAAACGGTGAAGGAAAAACATCGTGAGGAAACCTGCACGTCTGTAGAAAGGCGTGTGAGGTTCACCAACACGCACTGGGCCAGCGTGGTGGACTATAGCCCAAAAAATCTCCCTCGTATTGAGAGAGAATGTGCCCGGTATAACGGCAATAGGCTCGCCCCCTATTACATTGGGACCAAAATACATAGACGAAGTGTGGGCGCACTACAGTGCACCTCTGCCTACCCTTTCGGAGAATACAGGCGATGATGTATTTATGACACAGAGTTAGTTTTAGGTTATTGTTTTGACACCCCAGTATGTCAGAGGTTTGATTGTAAAGTTGAGATGAGCAAAGTATCGTCATTTGTTTTCTGCAAATCGCTCGTAGTTAACACACAACGCAAACAATTTGATTTGCAATGCTGAATAGCCGGACCCGGGAGTTGGCGCGCATAATTATCTGACTGTACCGCATGCGTCAGCAAAGGCCCAGTTCAGGAATAATTAACGTGAACTGTACTCGATCACATCTGTCCCTTTATTAAGTAACTACTTTATAGGCTGTTTTACTTAAAATATGCTCCGAAAGCAGTAACAAATCTTACAAATTATATGCCTTTGTTTACATTCTTGGTTTTCCACAGACTTACAAAAAGTAGCAGATCAAACATTAAAGCGGCAATGGCCTTGCAATTAGACGGGTCGCCGTCGCAACAAAGAGGTTTCCGTTTCGATTCCCACCCTGGTCACTGAACTAATAACGTGAGCTAACTCCTAGAACATTTAGCTTATTTGGAGGCTATTTGGAGGCAATAGCTTAGTTGGAGGAGGACATGTCTTTTCACTACCTAAAGTAGCAATAGCCTAGTTATAAGACGGGTCACCCTCGTAAACAAGAGGCTCTAGGTTCGGTCCCCACCTTGGTCATTAAACTATTAACGTAAGCTTACTCATAGTACATTTAGCTTAGCAGGAAGAGTTCATATCTTTTCACTACCGATGGCCAGCCTCTATCAATTAAGTAGATACATCTCTACAAGTACTTGTATGAAAACTCCAAAACCAAAACTGGGAAGAAATCATTGCACACCTAATGTTACGCTTATTTTAAGGACTCTGACCCCCATATCAGAGGTATTACGCGGGACGGACCGAAACGGCCCGATAAATAAAAAAAATAAAAAAACTCTGAGTAGGCTGGACACTAAATTATAACTAAACCGCAATACAAGGTCTACCTACACTATGGCCGCACCTATACCTACCTGGATTGTCTATTAACATTTTGCTAAACAAATTGCAACCTGTCAAGTTCTAATTTCAAATATCATAAATTCCATTTTCAAATGGAATTACAAAACGGGCGCAGATCGGCGATCTACGCGGTAGTTCGGGTGTGTCCGGTCACGACCGTGTTGCACCCTTGAGCGTGCGCACGCCCACGCCAGCCGCGAATAGTGAAAGGATAAATGATCGCCGATAAATAAATCTAATTCGATTTTAAATCGATTCGTATATCGATTCTATAAACTTAATATCAAATTCGGCCAATTTCATTCGTGACAAATATGCGTTTTAAAATGATTGTATTTAATGTGCCCGAAAGTGTTTTTAACTGCTTTCAGGATATGAGGTTGACAATTAAACTCGAATCCAACTATCAAATATAAAAAGTACAGTCAAATCGGTTTCACCATACTGAAGTAGCCCTGTTAGTGAAGACGTGCAACTACATAAAATCAAAATCATTCATTTCGTATACGACTACGAGGGAACTTACAAATTGTCAGGTCACATTTTTTTCATCTTAAGCTTTAGGTAAAGGGACATATGAGGGGCCTTATATACAGAATGATCTGAAGCCTTATACCTACTGGATCGGAGCAAAGATCCAGCAAGAAACTGTATGGGCTGTAATATTTTTTTTAGTTGTGAATAACTGTAACCTATAAATGCGTTATAATTAATTAATTTAAAAAAGAACTAGTTCCACATTTGACCACCGGAACCATTACCTTGTTGGATGGAGAAAAGTGAATGTATACCTAATAAGGAAATAAATTGTCGCACACATTATTGCTCTAAACCAGATTAAGTGAAATTAATGTCTGTTATGCCAGTTTAATGAGACCGACAAACGAAAGTTCGATAATCGCGATGAAAGTAAGATTAGGTACCTGCTCGGCTACTTAAAAACTTTTTAGACGGATGTTATAGCCTGCGGCGAAATAAAGACATTTTTATACCTATACCAAACCAAACTGTATTAGCTTAGAGTTCATTATGCAACGATATGACATCGATCGAATAATGACGGGTAGTCTCGTTGCTTTTACCACAAAAATTCAATCTGTATGTCTATTAACATAAAGTACATTTTCAATATAAGTCAAGTTAATTTGCTCGCCGTAGTGGGTGCAAGGAGTTAGAGAGCTTATATGTTCTAAATTTAAATCAATACCACAAATCTGTTCAGAATTAATTAACACTTATTCCATGTCACCGTTCGGTACTTTATATTTTTTTACGAAATGAATGAAATATAATGGAATGAGTCTAGACATGGCTACACCTGCATTTAGCGGGTATTTCAACCAGTATCAAGTAATTAATAGCAAGGGCAAATGCAATAAATACACATTATAGTGTTGGGGATTTTGCTAAGCGAGGTAATTGCGAGTATGAAATAAATATAAAATAATTGTACCACAAAATTTATAACCCTGTATTTTTATTATTTTCTTTTATGTTGTAAATATATAGATTAAGAAAATCTTAATATTTGTACGCCACTCAATTGGCAATCATGAAACAGTACCTACCTAATATTATATAATTATAACATCTTACATGCAATTGTTTGTATGTATACTCATGATTACAAATAAAATTTTACTTACTTACTTATATGACGGCTTGGTCTAGTGGTTTCCAAGGAGACCGGGAGGTTGATCCCCTGGCCATACCAATCCGCCGCAAGAGAGCCGGGCGGAGGCGGCGTGCAGCTGTCGACGTAATGCCGCCCTAGAGAGGGCCTGCTAGCGGCAGGGTACGGGAGGATACCTGTCGCTTGCACAAAAACTTTCTCAAGTAGGACAGGCGCACCCAGTGCGCCCTTTCCCAGAGGAGTACGTGGGTGGGGCTACCCACGCAGTGAGGGTTCCGCGTAAGTGGATAGCCGCCGATGGGTTGCGGAAGTATGCAGCAGCGTTCCCGCAACCCACCAACTAGCGGAGCGGCGTATACCAAGGGGTTTTAGTGAGTAGGAGTCTCACATCGCCAGTCTGCTTCCCCCGTGGCAGACTGGCATCCATGATGGATTTCCCCTTGTAAAAAAAAAGTGGTTTGACCGTAGGCCGCTTGGCTCGCTGAACTAGGTGGTTGTGGGTTCAATTCCCGCCAGTGACAAATTCCAGAAATTGCCTTTTCGGAATTTGTCTTGGTCTGGGTAAAAGTGGGATTCCCTCAGTCCATTCTATGGTGCCCATAGTACAAGATTTTTTTAGTTTGACACCATAAGACGAGTATATCGACGCTTGAAAGGCAATCCTTGCTAAGCGGACCACTGGCGTACCAAATTGTGGAATGACCTTCCTGCAGCGGTGTTCCCGGACCGATGCGACAAAGGTATCTTCAAGACACGAGCATACTCATTCCTTAAAGGCCGGCAACGCACTTGCGTTGCCCCTGGTGTTGCAGATGTCCATGGGCGGCGTTGATCACTTACCATCAGGTGAAACGTCTGCTCGTTTGTCATATCTATCCCCTTCATATCTATCCCCATATCTATCCCCTCTCCCTATCTCATAAAAAAAGCGACAAAAAAACGTAAAATGAGTTATATATATAGCAAACGATGCAGAAAATTCTGGCCGTTTGGATGGTATGTATAACGAATTTTTCGAGTTTTGGCGCTTAGTAAGGATTGCCTTTCAAGCATCGATATGTTATTAGGTGATTTTTTAATAAAAATTGGTGATAAACGTGTTAAAGATGGCGGATAAATCCCGTTAATGATAACCCGATCAGGTGCGTCCAGACCTACCGAGATGCCTTGCCGAAGCATTTTTGCGTCGCTCAATCTACTCGAAGGATAATTGAGTTTTTCGGTCACGTTGCCAGGAAAGATAGTCACAACCTCGAGCAACTAATGGTTACCGGGAAAATCGACGGAAAACGTTCCAGAGGCCGAAGTCCCATTAGATGGTCTGACCAGATCCGCAAATCTCTGGACACTAATCTCCACGAAGCTCTCCACGTCGCCAAAGAAAGGCACAGGTGGCGCAAGATGGTCAAGGAGAAAATAATTCCATGGGGGAATCACGACCCTCAGTAATGAGGTGCACGACGCGAGAAGGAGGAGGAGTCACTCTATATAAAGTAGCTTAGTTGAGTAAATTAGAACGACTAAGTGCTACTTTTGCGTGCAACTGAAGTGCGTGCGTGCCTAACCGTTATAAGTCTAGGAGCTTTAAAAGGTCACACCACTTAAGTAGATTCTAAAATTCATCGCGTTATAATTTTGTGGAGCTTTTAAATGCTTTTAGTGGTAAAGCGTAGCAATTTAAAATGAAAAAAAAATTGACACGAATACAAAAATATCAAAATATTTTTTTACAAAATGTAGGTATACCTATATGAAATTATATAAGCTTCTTGTAACAAAACTCTCTATTTGTATGAGGTAAACTAAGAAACGGCAGAACCGATTTTGACGGGACTTTCACTGGCAAAAAAAAATACGCGCGTGTGTGCGGCCTTATAAAGCTACAACAAAACAAACTCTCATAGAAAAAGTTAATTATTCAACCAAATGACACTGACAGCAGTGTCAGCAAATGTTGACACGTAGGGGGTGGCTTTTGCCATAGAAATTCAATCTTAATACTTATTCGCACATAGTTCTTTTAAGTATTGAAAAAAAATGTCGTGAGGCTTAAGTCTTTGTCCAGTATCGGGCCTCGTAGTCTCGCGCGGGATACGAACGACTTAAGAAAATGTTCTGCGGCACGGACATTTAAATGACTTTTATAACGTATCACGTGTCTTAAGGTTAATAGGTAATTTGAGAATATTATCTCTTGGATTTAGTAAAAGGTAATAAAAATGTTTCTTTTAGAATGTGTGGCTATTGTTTTTGTAGAGTTTGGAAGTAATTTACATGAAATTCATTGTTATTGTATCTCGACATAGTATAGGTATTTAATTACATGTAACACAATCACCTATCTTTACGATATTGTATTGTTTGTTCCTTTGTGTGGGTTTTCAAAGTATTCAAATTACGAACAAACATGTAGGTACTAAATCCTCCCCATCGAGATATACAACGGCGATGCCCTATCGACTCCGCCCTGCGGCAATTTTTGATGTGAGACATCTAATGGCACGTTTGGCGAGTGAGAGCAACTGTTGATGCCGCGATGCCGTGATGCTAAAACTTTGAGCAGCTCCGTGGCTCCTCGGTTCTTTTCGCCGCTTAGACTCCGCCCACCGGCTGACTCCACTCACTCGCCGCTACGACGCTTCACTCTCTCCACTCTAAATAACATAATGTTTCACATCTGCCAGGCGTCTCGCAACGGCTACTTTTTTGACGTTTATCTGACATCCGCCGATGACGATTATCTGCAGTTTCCCTATGTAGTTGCCGTATACTACAGGTAACTACAATGGCGGATGTCAGATAAACATCAAAAAAGTAGCCGTCGCGGGACGCCTGGCAGATGTGAAACATTATGTTATTTAGACTTGAGAGAGTGAAGCGTGGTAGCGGCGAGTATTTTTTTTTTAATTTATTGGCTAGGCGGAATTGATATGGGTTCTTTAGTTACTCTATGATCCTCCCGTACACTAGAGCGTCAACGTTCGCCCGTCTAAATTTCTACCAATACCAAAACGAACTCTGTGACAATATGCATAAAGACACGACAAAGTTAGTTCTTCTTACTTCGTTTGCAAGTCGTTAGCGTTGACGTAAAATACAGCGACCCCATCGACCACCTAAATAACTGAAAACGAGTCTTAGTCTATACCAATATTTTTTTTCTGCGTCAAATAAGTATGCTTTCATGTAAAGTAAAAAAAATATCGAAATCAGTCGACTGATGCCGGATATATGCGTGGTCATACATAAAAAGAATATATAGGTACGCGTTGAATTGAGAACCAAATCCGTTTTTTCGTCGGTTAAAAATGTTGCATAAGGCTCACCCCTCGAAATGAAATAGGTACTATTAATCGAAGCAATGGACAGTCGACTAGTCAGCAATTGACTGCATTCCGGTCACGATGCGATCTAACCTGGTCAAACGATCATTTACTATTGCAGTAGTGAGCAGTTGTCAGGCAAAATAAAGGATTTGTACAGGAACCTTGGCTTACTTGTGATAAAGTCCTTTACTTTATGTTGTTTAATTGAATAATCCGGCATGAAGGACCAATCTGGTCACCGGTCCTGGGAGAGGATCAGAACAGACCTTAATACGGTATTTAAATAAATAACGACGTATAGATTGAACGAAGAACGAACGATCGAATTACAAGAAGCTACACATCTTGGATTATTACAAGAAGCTACACATATATATTCTAAACAGTATTAATCAAAACGCAACTCCACCGTTCCATCGCGCGCTAAATTCGAAGCGCGACATCTATCGAAGAAAACATTAAACTTATCAATAATATAATAAAAACATCAATTATCCTAAAACTACTCAAACACATATCTTTTGACTAAAATATCTTGCATAATTTGATCAAAGAAATGCCGAATAAACACTAAAATTTATGACTAACATAAGGACTCCTTTCGTGTGTCAATCATCCCCTAAAAACCCTCTGATTGTGAGTAAGAATTTTAGTATTGATAAAAAACAAAGTTAATCAGATAATCAGTACAAATATTACTTATGCAGTTTTTACTTCTTCTTTTTTTACCCAATGAGTGGAATGATTTTTTAATAGAATAAAATGAAGAATGCCTGCTCCTGCGAATAGCGGTATTTATGGGAATGTTGAGTAATTAATAGCAAGGACAAATATCATTAAATACACATCTATACATACATACATACTACATACATACATACATACATACATACATACATACATACATACATACAAATAAATAAAATTGGAGTGTCTGTTTGTAATATCAAAATAACACTTTTTTACCAAATGCGTATGAAAGTTTATACGATACCTATAACGAAAACGCAATTTTAAAATTTTTGTCTGTCTGTCTGTCTGTCTGTTTGTTTGAGGTAAACTTCTAAACGGCTGAACTGATTTCAATGGGACTTTCACTGACAGATAGCTGACGTTCCAAGGCGTAACTTAGGCTACTTTAATTTTAGAAAAAGCATTAGGGTTCCGCGGGAAAAACATAATACCCATATTTCCGGGTAATCACCCTAAAGTCCACGCGGTGAAGTCGCGGGCACAGCTAGTTATTAATAAAAATGGATGATGAGAACGATGAAGATGGCGGATAAATGCAGGACTTAATAAAAGCAAAATTTTTGGTTACACTGTTTTAAACAGTGTGTATGAACAACACCCAGGCCAAGGCGATTTTCGAATCGGTCATCTCCGAAATCCGCCCCGCACGGGAATCGAACCCGAGACCATCCGATCCAGTAAGTCGAGGACACGTGTGCTCTACCACTAGACCAAACAGTTGCCTGCACATAAACGTCATAATAGTCACTGCATCGAGAAATTTGGACCTTAAACAATTTATTACCGACCTAAAACCTAGTAGTTTTAAAGTCTAGCTTTATTTACAGCGATCCTGTAAACGCCTTTCATCCCCCACCCACCCTTCCGATCGACCCCACCGCCTCTCGCTGAATACCTGGATTTCGATACAAAAACGAATCGTTATTATAGAAGCAATATGAGTAACGGATCGTAACAGACATTGGGAGCGTAAATTACGAAAGGTTTTTTATAGGAACTGTTTTCATTAGTCTCGTAATCGTGGCTACATTTGGTTAACAAAACGGGGTGTTTCCCGGTTATGGAGACCCATATGTTTCAATGTTTTCAAAGTGTATTATTGCAAAGTAAAGGTAATGAAAAAAATATAACATTATGCCATAATTTCCTGAAAGAGTAAGACGTGTATTTTCAAATATTTGCTTTACAAAAGAACATTCCAGTATTTATTAAATTCCGTTAAAAAAAAAATAACTAGCTAACTTAAAGTAACTTAAATATGACTAATCTAATGGCCTCAAGGTGACAATGTCTAATGTCTACAATGGTCAAATTCTGGCTATCACTGATCATAATTATTATTAGTTAACTTGAAGCCCTGGTCATCACTTCTACCAACACTATAGCCCTTTTAACATCCCACTGCTGGGCACGGGCCTCCCCTCAATGCGAGGGGGATTCGGCCATTGTCCCCCACCCTGGCCTAGTGCCGTTTGGCAGACTTCACACAACCATCGAGAACTAGTCAAGTTGCCTCAGGCGTGCAGGTTTCCTAGCGATGTTTTCCTTCACCGTTAAGTGATAATTTCGGATGAAAATGAGATTCGCACATAAATTCCAGAGGTGCGAGGGTTTGAACCTTCACATTTTGATTGCAAGGCGTGCGTTCGACCACTCGGTTACCAATAACAATACGACAATGTTCAGTATACAAAATGAATGCGAGTGAAATCGGCGTCTTCTAGGCGTGGCAGGTACATGCCGCCGGTCGCTGCAATTTCTATCAAATGCTCCATTAAAATCTCGTTGTGAAAGGACGCCTAGAAACTCGTATAACATGTAAAGCAGTTCAATTAAAGATGATGAAATTTATACAGATACGAGTAATTTGTTATCGGAGAGAATTATCGGCTGACATTTACGCCCACTGTGCACTGCGAGGCAAGCTGAACCATTCAACTTGTTATATTAGAAAAAAAAAAGTTGGAAGGACAGTGCACATTCTTCTTACTAATACATTCCATTCGAATATTTTGAGTGTTACAATGGAAAGTAATTGATATTTCTACACACATTTTCAGTATCACGATAGTCTCAGATACCTAACAGCAGCAGTTCCCTATTTTAATTAATTATAAGAACGTTATAGGTACTTATTTTAAAATGATTACACCAAACATATTTTATAATAATATAGTCAATAATAACTTTACCCATAACGGATTTTCGCTGGGAAATAAATACATTGCAATAATAAAACTAAAACTTTGTGTTTGATATAGGGAATTAACTAAAGATGAAACGGATAGTGGTTTGACCGGATACTGGATATCCGGCAAGCTAGCAGGCCGGAGCGCTGGATATCCGGCGCTCCGGCCAGCTTTATCGCGTTACATGACGCTTTTTAAAGACATCTCGAATCGATCGCAATCACGACCAATACATATACTGGTCAGTTGATACCCGCAGTTGTCAAGGTTTGCTAGAATTTATCTTTCAGCACCTGCAGTGTCAGTACGGCTGCCAAGATGTTTTCTCACGAGTCCCAAAAACATCTTGTCAACTTGCGTTCCCATATCTTATTTGCTAATATGGCTTTCAAGATGTTTAAAATTAGACAGCTGGCTAAAATTTTCTCACATTTTAAGATCGTTCGTTCATTCGTTCATTGAAATGACAAATAGAGTGAGACGGAGCTTTACAAAGAAATAAGATGTCGCATACACATCATAGATTATGTTAGATTGTTTATGCACAGATAAAAATATATTTGCGCATTGCTTCTTTTTTATTATGCCGGAAGCTTTACGTATTATCATTTGGTCGGTGATATTATGCTTAAAATTAATTTCTTGGGCACTATACTATTTTTATTTGCCAATTGGAATAACTTTACATTGTAAAACGGCAAAAAGCACGCAAAGTTTGATGCCAAACAAAACCTAACCTCTAACATACTGATTTTTTGTATAATATGGATTTCAAATTATGTAGAAAAGGATTATGGGGATTTTCAGAAGAAAATAAAACAAATAGAAATATCTCAACACTTTTTTGTTGTTGTTTGTCGAACACGAAAGTAAATTTACGTGTTCGTTTTCGGCAGAATTTTGCATGTAGTCCGCTTGATATTGGCGAAGGATGGAGTAAAATAAGTATTATTCGTAATAATAGTGTATAAAATGCTATATTTATGTACTTCTTACAGCCTAATTGTTTTCTCATCACCGGCCTTCGACCGTGACAAATTTCTTTACGTTGACCTGTCAAATTCGTGTCTCTATGGTACATTTTGGTAACCCATGCTAGCACTTAAGAGATAACACCTTATTCATACGTCAACCACGTTGTATTTAACTGTCAAACCAATTTTATATTTTTATCCAGCACGCCATGCTAGCTAATAAGACGTAACGATTTTGCCACAAAAATGACGTCACAATCCGTGAGAAAATGTCTTATCTTGGCAGGCGTACTGAGACCGCTGGCAGTAGCGTTTACAGCGAAAGGCTATTTTCTGAAGATTGTCTGGTATACGAAGCCAAGCGCAGTCACCTCTTACTAACATATTATGCGGAAAATTTGGTATTCATTCACCAGAATTTGCCAATTGTAATTTTTTTGTACTAAACTGGCAAGTTTTGTAAAATAATGATATTTTTTTAATTTTACTATCCGGTATCCGGCCGAATAGTGAAAACAAGGCTGGATAGGCCGGATACTGAATAACTACCGGATATTCGTTTCATCTCTAGAATTAACTTTAAATCCTAGTAGGCTTAGGATGACCGCGAAGACATAAGTTTTATCCCTGTCAACTGTCAGATTTGTCAAGAAAATGACGCCACACCGAGCCAAATTCAATACAAAAAGCTCGAAGTGACGTCATTTTCTCGACAAATCTGACAGTTGAAAGGGATAAAATAAAACTTATGTCCACACGGTCATGCTAAGCCTACGAGTCCTTTTGATATGAGGTTTACATGTTAATGACATCGATTTTTAAAATTAACCTAGTGTCATCTATTGGTGATAAAGTCAATTATAAAATATACTATAAACAGTGTCAGCTTTTATATAACTAAAACCACAATACATCCTTTGACTGCTCATAAATGTCAGTACTCAAACTGACGATGCGTTGTTAATTAGATATAATTAGAGAGAGAGGTAGCAATTAACCATGTACGTAGAAACTGGATAGTTGCTTATCTAATTAGAAATTAAATCAACACATCAAAGTTAGGTATGTTCACTGAAAATCACCGCGTTGTAACTTCGAACTCGCTTGTTTTGATGTTATTACAGTGCTATACTATCTTATATAGGTAGCAACAGCACGGTTGGCGGTAGTACACTTGAATCTTCTTCTTATCCGGTACGCTCTTGACAGAGCGGTCGTGATTGTTAAGTATCAGTATTGGAAGGGGCAGTTGAAATGCGCTTCACGACATTTCGCCACCGCTGTTTGCAAGAGGTCATCCTGCTGCATTCGTTGACTGAGCCTCCAATGGCGGACTTGATCTGGTCAGTCCAACACTTTAATCACCCTTGTTCATATTAGCGTTGTCCAATAAATTATTAATTGTGCTATTGTTTTAAACGACGCGGACGGTGACACCGTTGTGTTTTGTTTGGATTCTGTACACATACGGCAACATGATTGGTTGCAATCTTAATACCTGTCCATTCGTGCTAAATCAGTGTGATAAAGACAGAATATGACTTAAGTTTACCTGTGAAAGATATCGATTAGTGCACCAAAGTTATATCTCTTGGGTGACCAAAGTGGTAAAAATGTATTTGATGTTCACCTAAAAAGTTTGAGGGAAACAGACTGCGCATATCGGGGCGAACTAACTCGCTTGAATTTTGTTTGAAAATGCACTCTATGTGAATGTACAATGTGATTCAAAATAGATCAATGTAGCATCGTCTAGACGGCTTAATTTGTATGTATGGATTATGTACAATTGATGTACCACCGCCAACTTTGTCGATTGTGCACTTAATATTTTTATACACAATTACCTTATTCATTTATAGTTATGTTTTTAATGATACTCGTATAATAACGTAGCTAGTAACTATTACATACCTACATATAATTACGCACATACCAATTTTGATTACCATAGCAAATCACACCTTGGATCTATTGACTGCAATTTGCATAATACGTTTTATAACGAGCATAATTGCATTATGGCATCACCCTGCTCCAATTGGATCGGTGTATTCGCTTATATTTTCTTAAAAATATACTCTGTATAAAAAAACATACAGATCAAATTTCTGTGGTACGTAGTCATTCGTCAAATTTCGTTCACGTCATCGGTGGCACGTTGTTGAAAAATGTGCTTCCTTGCTAAGGTGATAGAGTTCGTTTTGGTTTTGGGAAAAAATCGATCGCGCGAGTTTCGACGCGCCTATGGGCTTAGACAGGGCTTTACGCTATTCTGTCATTGACCAACACTGGCAATTTAATAGTAATAAGTAAGTTTAATGATAAAAAATAATAGCAATTAGGAAACACAACAAAAACCTTTCGAAAACATTTTTTGAGGTGGCAACACCGTAGTGGTTAGACGGGTCGCACTTATAACCGAGAGGTACCGGGTTCCATCCCTACGCTGACCATAAATTATTGACGGACGCGTAAGCATTAAGCTTTATTGGATAACCTGACATATCTTTATAAAAATTAGAGAGTTTGAAATCAAGTTAACAAAAAAATATTATTAACAACGCTTTTGAAGTTAAAACACCGATGTTTATAATAGCGCGCCGCAAGATGGCAACATTAACAATTTAGTTGCTCTACATATGACGCTACATTTAACAATTTGAGAAATATATTGTTACTAATAGCCCCGTAAACTCCTTTAGCTAACCAAATATTACTACAAGGACATACTCACGATAGTAGTTTAAAGTCTAGCCTGAGCCCAAACTCATAACTAACGAGTGAGTGAGTGAACGAGAGTGATTACTTGCTCGGTCTTCTAGTCGCTTGTTCTGACAGACAGGTTTGACATTACAAGAGGTTAAAAAAACAAAACATTGACAATACAACAAAATATCATTTTTTATTTGAGATTGTCAATTGTTTTTTTTTTCGTTTGTTGCAATTGTAACTTTAGAAAAAATCTTGGATCCCATATAACATAGCCTTTTGAAATAATGATGTTCGTAATATAGATATTTGATTTAATTTTTAATCACGGACCAAAGGTATAATTTTGTATAATGTAATAACACATAGTATAATGTAATATACCTTTTCATGCTAATTTGATAGTTTGTGCTTGACTTACTTCAGCTTGTTTATAGAATATGCGGCCGCGGCATTACTGAAACCATTTTTGGTTATTTTTTGTTTCGTTTCATTAGAGTATCTATGGAAACTGAATATATCTGAGGTAATAACCCTTATACAAAACATATAATCAACACCTACACTTCGTCGTCCACCTCCCGAAACAGAAGTAGCTACTCTAATCACCGTTTCTCTACCATTTACTACTTACCTACGAGCACATTACCGGTCGGCATAGCTCTCTGAGCGGCGCTGATACAGTAATGGGCTTTCCGTAGGGCGCGAGGGGAAAATTATTAAGAGCATTACTTTTAATGCGACACAAGTGTACTCGGAAGTCTTGGTACAGAATGCACCGTTAATGGGAATTAGCGTGGATAATTTTAAAGTATAGTACTTAGACTTTGAACATAAATGCACTAATTTCTATGTACTGCACTTTAGACTAAAGTTAAGAGCTAAATTAGGATAGATTAAGATAGCTTTAAATGAGTTTAATTTTTTAAATTATTTAGGTTCATTTTCATTTAAATTCTAAATTCGAATTTCTGTTATAGTGTCATAGACTTGATACTTTATGATCGAGCGTTAAAATATGTTTATTTTCATATAAAAAAAAATAAGAATCAACTAATTTATTTATGGATTTAAATAGTGATGCGCACGTATGTGCACGCATTGTGAAAATGTATAACTAAAATAAATAACTTGAGTTCACTATTGATTCTTAACTTTGATTTAAAACCATTTTTTAAGTAATTTATTCTATCTATCTATCTATCAGCCAGAGACGTCCACTGCTGGACATAGGCCTCCCCCATAGATCGCCACAAATTACGTTCTTGGGCTTTATGCGCCCATCGACTCCCGGCGACTCTGGTGAGGTCGTCCGTCCATCTGGTCGGGGGTCGTCCCACATTCCGCTTACCTGTCCGTGGCCGCCACTCCAGGACTTTGATGCTCCAACGGCCATCCGTTCTCCGGGCAATGTGTCCGGCCCATTGCCACTTCAAACGTGCAACCCTTCGAGCTATGTCTGTAACCTTGGTTCTTCTGCGGATGTCCTCATTTATGATTCTATCGCGCAGTGAAACTCCCAGCATAACTCGCTCCATTGCACGTTGAGTGACTCTGAGCCGTCTTATGAGACCCATTGTGAGCGACCACGTCTCGTATTTATTACTTTGATATTATTGCGAAAATTGTTACGTTTCATTATTTTATTATCGTGCCATGAAAGCAAAACGCTTAACCCATTTTTTTAACATCACCAAAACAAACATAACCCTTTTCAACAATACCGAATTGGACTGTATTCACTCGTTGAAAAAGGTATTTTCTCAACAAAATATAATCTATTATGCAAGCGAATTATAATGCATGGCCGCGTAGCATTTACCAATGATAATCAATCTTTATGTTTATTACTGCAGAGTACATTTTCAAAAAAAGTCAAGTTAATTTGCAGGGCGTAAATCGATCATAACTTTCTATACGTTTGGTATTAAACCCTTTCCATGCTTTTGTAAAACCACAAATTGAAGTCAGATGGTCCATTAGCTGGGGTTTTATTATACCGAGAGATCTTACCTTTTTAGTATCAGACAAAAAGCAAGTCTGCCATGCTTGAAATTGTAGTCGCCACAAGGCGCACGGAAACCGCAGCGATTGTACTAAGATCTCTTTCATTTCACCTTACACAGTCATCATTCGCCTTACCTTATCCCATTATTTGGGATCGGCACAGTATGTCATTTTCTTCCATTCATCTCACTTTTCCGTCATACTGACATCCACTCTGATCTTATTCATACCACTTTTTACACACTCCATCCATTTTTATTTGGACTTCCTTTCACAAAAAAAAACACAAATTTGCCACTGACGGAAATCGAACCCGCAACTATCTGATGCAGTTAGTCGAGTTGTCGATGCTTAACCGACTCGTCTTCATATGAGTTGAATCTACATCCTACTAATATTATAAATGTGAAAGTTTGTGAGGATGGATGGATGTTTGTTACTCTTACACGCAAAAAGTACTGAACGGATTTTGATGAAACTTTACAATATTGTTGTTTATACATCAGAATAACATATTTATAACGATATCGAATCATCGAAGTCTGCACGGACGAAGTCGCGGGTAGAAGCTAGTAATCTATATATCTAATTAAGCAACCATTATGTATGTCTAATAATTTAAGGTTGAAGATAACTATATTTTTATGTAGAAACTTTTTTATTTTATTTACATCGTGTGAGGTCTACGCACGAATTCCAATAAGCTATTTGTTACCCGATACGTTCACTTTACATAAGACAGATAACGACCACCTATGCTTCTCAGTTCGATTCACCAACAATACTTTATGTAGAGTTTCAGGCTGCTCTTTCCGATACATTGAGCTCTATCATAGGTAGACGTTGTCATACTTTATTCGCATGTAAAAGAAGCTACCTGTTGGTGAAAGTTCCATCGAAGTCAGTGCAGCCATTCTGAAGATTACTTGTAACAAATGTTTGTTACAAGGAGTCTGTATGTACAGACTGACAGACAAGCGGACGGACGAATTTTTTTTTTTTGTTATTACCTATTATGATTAGGTACATACATAAAATATGCATGTAGTAAACAACACTACAGACAGAAATTACAATTTTAGCTAGTAACTTTAATTCGTTATATACTCACAAACAGCCATGAATTGAACCCCTTACTTTTCTCAATTAATAATAATGATTAATTCGAACTCTACGAATCAGTTTTTTTTTGGTCACAAGATATTAATTATCCAAATTAGTAATAGCATAAGAGTATTTAAAGGGTAATTTTTCAAATATGGAACCAATAAATTAATATTATTAAACATCGCAGCTATTTATTAGATAGCCCCATGCTGGGGGACCATAACGATAACGGATGAGCCAAGAATTGTGTTATTACAGTCTATCGTTAAGGTCGTTATGTTTCAAAGGGCGAATAGTTAACAATGACTAATGACGGAAACCATCTAACATACAAATTAATGTCGGTGGTATTGTGGATATTAGAATAGTTATAAGCCTATATTCCTTGAAGAGGTAGACAGAAGCGCACCGCAGCGCACTAACACATCGCCGATGGATTTTCGTCTCAATGTAATAGAGGGCGAGCCTATTACCAGTATACCGGGCACATTCCCACTCAATGCGAGGGAGATTTGGGCCACAATCCACCATACTGGATCATTGCAAGTTGGTGAACTTCAAACGCATTTCTATAGACGTGCCGGTTTCCTCACAATGATTTCCTACACCGTTAAGCAAGTTATAATCATAATTGAAAATTACATTCGCGCTTGAAAATCTTAGAGGCTTGCTCGACATTTGAACCTGCACCCTTTAAGTTCCAGGCTAGCGTTCTACCAACTAGGCTGTCACTACTCATTCAATAGTCTATTAGAAATCCAATAATTAAGTATATGGGCACGAGTGCATTTTCAAAAGTTAATTCTCTCTTATTAGTGTACCCGACGGTTTAGGCCTCTCGCGTGATAAAATTAAGCATAGCAAAACGAACTGTATTAACACATATAAAAGGTTCATTCTACAACTAAACGTCACTGAGAGTGCCAGCGAATTTTGACGCGCGGAGGCGTGGCTTTTACGATAGAAATTTAATCTTTATGCATATTGACACAGAGTTTGTTTTGGTATTGGCAAACATTTTAACGCGAGAGGGTTGACGCTCACTATGCAGGGGGCTTTAACGTCTACAATATAATAACTACTACTACTACAGCCCTTTTAACGTCCCACAACGGGGTTTAAACCTGCACACTTTGATTTGCAAAGCGTGCGTTCGACCACTCGGCTACCACTGCTTCGTCAACAATATAATAATATATAAACCTTATTTTAGAACCACGATAATGTCTCCGGCAATGAGCCGGGGCGCCCAACATTCGGTGTCTCGTTACAAATTTATATCTAATTACCTTCCCGTGTACAACTATAAATTATGACAACATAATGAGTGTGAAAACGCTATAAACATCACTTTACTCTTTAAAGGTGCTTAGTTTAGTTAATGGGCCATTAGAATCTCTTTCACACAGACCAAATTGACCTCTGTTGCACAGTAATTAATGCTGATCGACTTGCCCGCCGTGCGTGTACTTAAATAACACATTTGATATGTATTTATAACTGTAACAATTAGGTGCAAGCCTCTTACGAAACCAGATTATATTTTAAGATAAGTACGTATTGTGAACATGGTCAAACTGAAAGTCAATGTTAAATGATTCACTTTGTATACCTAAGGGGGCACTTACGAATTGTCAAGTTATTTTTTTTTCTTATATACTTCTACCGGATCAAACCGCGACCTTGACTGAGAAGATCCGCTAAGAAACTCAGTGGCCTCGAAATTTGTCGCTAGCGGGAATTAAACCCGTAACTACCCAGTGCAGTGAGCCGAGTCGCCTGCACTCAGACCAGTAGACTAAGCCGTCATCAATAAGGAAATATTTAAGAGATCGATGGAATAACCTTGGAAAAGATGTAAGATAGAACTATACAAAAATTAGCAAAGAACAAGAATGTACTATTTAATAAATAAACGTATCCAAGAAGTTACCGTGAGTTAACCTACTATATACCTTTTATTCTGCATAGGAGGCACTATCAAATTGAAAAAAACACAATATCATGTTTACAACCTGTGTTCTGCAATGCCACTGGAGTCGTCAGAATTTTGTGGAATTTCATAAATTCACTACAAAAATACACATACGTACATATTTTAAAAACATTATTATATAATTACATTACCAATAGCTTAGACATTTTTAAAATTATTATCCTTGAGCTAGTCGGTTAGTCACTGTAATGGAAAAATAGTTTCTCTCCGTACTAAACGCCGATGCCGCCTTATTTGTTTTAATTCAAAACGTAAAATAAAAGAAATAAGACAGGTATTTGACTGTTTTATAGAAATTTGTTATGAATATTTCTTATATAATTTTCGTACACATTTTCTCATTAAGTACCGTACATTCGGAATGTCTATTATGAAGCCATTATTACAACCTCGGCGCCCTACATTGTTCATAAGACAAAGCCGACGAATAACGTTCATTGATGCTATCAGTAACTGTAATCATTAGTTTCAATTCAATTTTAATTAACGGCATGATATGCGAAATCGAAGCTCGTAGCATTATGAGCTAAAATCGTGAGATTAGTATTGATAAAATCTATAAAAATACTTCCTTTTAAGTTTACACACAAAGCCATATACTAACAGGAACTTCCAAAGGCGCTCGGCCAGATTTTGCCAATATTAAATCGAACTATACTAATTACTAGCGGCCGGTCCCGGCTTCGCACGGGTTTATAATATAGTCTATACTAAGTGATAATGTAAGCTACATTACATCTAACGGCAAAAGAACTTTTGCACTCGGTCCAGTAGTTTATAAGGTAATTCGTTACATACAAAAATACAAATCTTTCCTCTCTATAATAGTATATAGATAGGGGAAGAACATGTTTCAACTAAATATCTTCGATAATGCGAGCAATTTTAGTCGCGCATATCAAAAAATACCTAATAAATGAAGTAAAAGTAAATTGACTTAATTAATTCAGAATATGTAATTTTCAACAATAACTACCACTTGCTGAACGGTGAAGGTATAAATCGTGAGGAAACCTGCACGTCTATAGCTTTCTATAGCGTGTGAAGTTCACCAACCCGCACTGGGCCAGCGTGGTGGACTATGGCCCAAATCTCCCTCGTATTGAGGGGGAATGTGTCCGGTATAATGGCAGTAGGTTCGCCCCCTATTACATTGGGACTAAATACATCGGCGAAGTGTAGGCGCACTACAGTGCACCTCTGCCTACCCCTTCTGGGAATACAGGCGTGATGATGTATTTAATAATACATGGTCATGGTTTGCAAAATATTATAAATAATTAATCTATCTGTAATTTTTATTAAAATTGATAAAATTATATAAGCAATCATAGAGTTAGTACCTAGTCACACATAGAAAGCTGGAAACTACAAAATTTGTGTTATACCTAATTTCGCAAATTAACACCGTTTATTGGTACAAAAAATTACAAATCTCACTTATCAGCTATAACGAAATAATTATTGATACTTAAATAATACAGACGGCAGCGAATTATGTTTTGAATCAACTGACCATGAACGTATAGGTATTCCGCTTCTGACTATGACCCGTTACTACATACAATTCTTTGATATTATCCGTGCAATATAATAACTCGTGTTTGTTTTATATTGCTGGTTTAGTACAATACGGTCGTGTTTATGCACATTTAACACAGCAATGGAATAGGTACAAATAGAGATATGCGTATTGGATAAAGTGTAGTAATGATGTTCATATAATTTAATTGCTAACAAAGAGTCGAGTCCCACGCCATGCAAGTGTGACTATCGCCTTATGCGATCAGTAAATTTAATAAAAAATATTTATGCAGCTAGTATTTTTTTTGTATTTATGAAAGTGATTTTATTACTAAGTAAACAGTATTTTTTTAATTTTAATAATTAGTCCTCCGACTATGTATTATGTACATAAATAGATTTTAACAGCGTGTGAATTGAAGTAGGTGCAGGGTGTCATAATAATTTATATTGATAAGTAATCATATTTTTATAATTATAATTTGCTTGTCATTGGAGTTGTTAGGCAAAAAACTATATTATAAAATGTAGCATATAAAACATATTTACCTACCTACCTACCAATTGGTAAGGTGGTCAAGTATTTCTTTAATATGCTATATTTTTAGGGTTCCGTGCCCAAAGGGAACCCTATTACTGAGACTTCGCTGTCCGTCCGTCCGTCCGTCTGTCACCAGGCTGTATCTCATGAACCGTGCTGCTATAACCGTTGCTGCTATAACAACAAATACTAAAAAGCAGAATAAAATAATTATTTAAGGGGTCTCCCATACAACAAACGTGATATTTCTGCCGTTTTTATAGGTAATGGTACGGAACCCTTCATGCGCTAGTCCGGCTCGCACTTGGTCGGTTTTTATTAATTTTGCGAATAACTAAGTACCTAAATGATATGAATGATATCTTTCATCCTTCTCTTTATTTAAGGGCACGACCCTTGTTGGTGCTTCTGATGAATCTTTCCACATCTAAATTGATCCAGTGCAGCCTCCTTCACCTCCACACACGACATGACACCAACCTTACCTTTATCTGACTCGTGTATCATATATGCGGTCCCCTTCTCTCACGCTTTCAATCTATCTTTCCTTCTAAGATGTTCTTTATAAAGCTTTCATGAATGAGTGATACAAATAAAAATACGTGAAACTTATCACGTAACCACATATTTTATAGACATTTTAATCACTCTACATAACCTTTACAAAGGCATTATTCAGTATATACAATTAAGTTACAACACCACTATTGATATATCATAATTATTGTATCAATTTGGAGGTAAATTAATAATAAAAAAAAAAAAAAAAAAACTTTTAAAAAACAAGCTTTTATTTAATTGCCCTTAGTTTTTGTGTTGTCCTCAGCAAGCCCTTTCATTTGATACCCATACTGTGGTAGTGCAGAAAAAATAACTATTCCGCCATCTTGGATGATCCGCTATATTGGAATTAGAATGACGTCACATAGCTAAGCATGCATTGTCATCCAAAGTAAACGGGTGTACCAAATTTCAGCTCAATCGGTTAAAGATAACTTAATTAAAATTCACTTGCAAGATTCCACCCGGACATACATACGTTGCAAGCTAATATAAAGCTTGTAAAAATATACTGTTTCTTAAGTGCATGACAAATAAAGATAGCACAGCGCCAGTTCAAAAACCTGCTACCCTGCATAATGGCATGTACTCAGCAGGCTCATTACAATAAAAACAACTTGACTAGTAAGTAAACAAATAAGGTGCAACCATGTTAAAAGATAATATTAACAATGCTCTCGAAAAACCATTATCCATCTTTCAAGATGTTGTTATACCAGCGGAGTAAATTGGTTGCCAGCAGCTGAGAAAACTTCTTTTGTTTATTTTATTTAAGATTACTACTAACTCGTAGTAGCCCGTGAAGAAAATAGCAAATAGGTTATTGATTATTAACACCTTAATTGCGGGCAAAAAATCATAAACATTCATCTGGTGTGGCGGCGGGTCGAAATGCGCCCTACGACCTTTCCGCACTGAAGGTGTTAAGATTGATGACAGCTTGGTCTACCATCACTGCACTAGATGGTTGCGGGTTCAGTTCCAGTCTGAGGCAGATTGCGGAAATGGGTTTTTCGGAATTTGTCTTGGTCTGGGCGTAACTGGAATCGCCACCCGTCCGTTGTACCCATTGTACAAACTTGGTTAGTTAGGGACTTTGCGATGAGTTCGTGTTATCTGGTGATATTATACATCATCACGTCTGTATTCCACGAAGGGTTAGGCAGAGGTGCACTGCAGTGCGCCCAGACTTCGCCGATGTATTTTGGTCCCAAAGTTATAGGGGGTGAGCCTTATATCGGGCACCTTCTCCCTTAATACGAGGGAGATTTTTGGGCCACCACACTGGCCCAGTGCGGGTTGGTGAAATTCACAAGCCTTTCAATAGACGAGCAGGTTTTCTCACGATGTTTTCCTTCACCGTTTCTTAGCGAGTGTAATCTTGGATTGAAAATGAGATTCGCACATGAAAGCCAGAGGTGCGACTCGGAGTTTGAACCTGCGCACTTTGATAGCAAAGCGTGCTTTCGAGCACTCGACTACCACTGCTTAATACATTCTTAATAATATACTTTTAAAGCTGTGATCAGTAGTTAAAAGCCACGTGCTCACTGGGGCGTCAAAACTCGCGCGTCAATTTATTTTGCCAGTACCGAAACAAATTCTATTTACTTTTCGAAAAAATCATTCTTCTACGAAATGACACTAACAGCGACGCTGTTACCACAGAAATTCAAACTTTATGTATATCGGATATGTATATCGGAACAGAGTTCGTTTTGGTGTAGGCTAAAATTTCAACGCGCGCGTCTTGACGCCCAAGTGTACGCAGGGCTTAAATATTCACATATGAGTAGATAACTGTGTCCAAAATGTATTGAGAAATGTTAGTCGCTGTTCGTAGGCATACAAAATGGCGAATAAAAAAGATAATGAATAGATTTGTCGTTGGGCGTCGCATCGTAGCGTCAGTCGTAAACATTTTATTGGTTAATACCTACTAAGGTTTTTACAGCATTGATAGAACAGACGGATGTGACAAGGCAGTATTAAATACATCAAGACAAACTGTGAGATAAGTCAATTATCTCTTGTTCTCTCGTAAGAGCGACATGGTGTTTGTTGTCTTACCTCACGGGTAGCACTGCTTTATTAACCGACAAAAAGAAGGAGGAGGTTCTCAATTCGACGCGTATATTTTTTGTTTTTTTTTTGACTCAAAATGACTTAGGTATCCTTACTGTAGTTTAAGAACTTTGTTATTAAGGTTAAATAAAAATTGTATATTATTTTCTGCTTTTTAAACTCTACTCACCTACTTGTTTGATGTTTAGTGCCAGCATTAATAGCCCAGTGGTCAGACGGGCCGTACCCGTAACCGAGCAGTTCCGAGTTCGATCCCCACCCTGGCCTTGAACTATTGACATGAGCCTAAGCATTTAGTTGGAAGGGCTAATGGGACAACTAATAATGTGATAAAACTACAATAAAATCCAAATCGTATTAAAAGGGCTATTACAAAATCTCGGATTATTCGGATGATAAATCAGCTTGGGATTGTATAGCTCACGTTAAAAACAAATATCTAAATATTGCCCGTCATGTCAAAGTGTAGCGTGTGTTGCCTTACTAACGTATTATTATCTTATTAATATTATTAAAAGCAGCTCTAAAGGAAATACATTGGAGCTATATTGTTGTTCGTTTTTGAATAAATAATAATAATAATAATATATGTACCTACCTGTGTATTTGAAATAAGTATTGGCGATTTAAAAAAAAATATCAGCCCACTGCGTTTCTTGCCGGATCTTCTCAGTTAAGGTCGCGTTTCGATCCGGTAGTAGTATATAAGAATAAAAAGTAAAGTTGACAATTTATAAGCGCCCCCATGGGCCTATTACAGAATAAATAATTTGACTTTGATAAAGTATGATTCCAAGTAATCTTTAAACTAAAAATAGCAATAGATTAATGGGGTCCAGTTCATAAGAAAAGAGGCGATATATTTAATACTAGCTGTGCCCGCGACTTCGCCCGCGTGGACTTTAGGGAGATTACCCGGAAATATGGGTATTATGTTTTTCCCGCGGAACCCTAATGCTTTTTCTAAAATTAAAGTAGCCTAAGTTACGCCTTGGAACGTTAGCTATCTGTCAGTGAAAGTCCCATTGAAATCGGTTCAGCCGTTTAGAAGTTTACCTCAAACAAACAGACAGACAGACAGACAGACAGACAGACAGACAGATAGACAGACAGACAGACAAAAAATTTTAAAATTGCGTTTTCGTTATAGGTATCGTATATACTTTCATACGCATTTGGTAAAAAAGTGTTATTTTGATATTACAAACAGACACTCGAATTTTATTTATTTGTATGTATGTATATATATATGTATGTATGTATGTATGTATGTATGTATGTATGTATGTATGTATGTATGTATGTATGTATGTATGTATGTATATGTATGTATGTATAGAAGATGTATAGATAGTACTATTTAGTTTAGTCTTAACAGAATCGGCATCAGTATCTTATTTTAACATTACTAAGGTACTATCTTAGGTACGTAAAACTTTCCAACAATGCGTATAATACATCGATTTATGTGAAAATTATCCGCCATTACAACGATTTCTGGCTAAATAGACATGTTTCCATGTTCAAACGACATGGTCGCTGTTGTCAATTCATTATTTTGTTATGTATGGGTTATTTAAGCAACATTACAGCTGATACATAATGTTGAGGTGCTGTCTCTACCCACATGTCATGTTGAGACAACTTGTCGGCCTCGTGTGAGTGGGCAGGTCGTAGATTTAACTCAAACTTGTATCTTGCTTTTATATTTTAGACTAGGTGAGCTCGCAACTTGATACGCTCGGAATTAAGGAATCCTAATGATATAATATTATCCAAAATTAAAGTAACCTAAGCTACTCTTTGTAACATCTGCCAGTGAAAGTCCCGTCGACATCAGTAGAGCCGTTTCGAAATTTACCTGGAAAAAATGGGTTCATTATTTTTCCTGCGGAACCTTTATTATTTTTCTATAATACAATTAGACTAAGTTACTCCTTGTAACATCAGCTATCTGCTAGTGAAAGTCCCGTCAAAATCAACTAATGCAAATCACTCCACGCAATACCAATATTGTAAAACAAATTACATAATTTTTATTTTTTAATGCATCATATGTCACACGAAATCTGTATTGTTTTAGAACATTTATCTGAGGCCTTACATGGGTCTACCTCTCTTTGGTATTTTTAATTTAAAGTACCTACCTCAGCGTCTTTTAAATAGATTTTTTTATAAAAAAAATGATAAAAATCTAAGTAAGTAATTACAAAATCATATAAACATACATACAACATAGTAATTACAATATCATATATACATACTCATGAAAATTGTAGTATCGAAGCTGAATACCCAAAAACGTTCTAAATCAATTTACACAAATTAATCAAACAAAAAAGTTTCAACAACATCCTGTATTCCCCAATCGCCGCTCCAAACTGAATTTTTACGCACACTTTGAATTGAATAACGCAAATTGTGCGAGCATTTTATAAAATATATTTCGGTATTCGGGCGGCCGTCAAAAGGCAATATTAGTTCACATTGTGATTCGGCCAATATCACTCCACCGATCACGATTTCAATTCGAGGCATTTCATCAAACCCTGCGCCCACAGACGCGACTAGACGCGCGGGAATTTTTTTTTGACAAAACAAAAACTGTTAAAATAAAATGAACGGGTGAATATACCTGTATAACATACCTTTTTTTTTATCGTTTTTAAGATTTTAGGTGAGTCCTTAAAAGTCGGCGCAACAAATTAACTCAAACAAATCAGCTGCTACTTCTAAACTTTGTTTGATCTAAAGATTTTTTTATTTTTACGAAATGAGCAAAATTATGAAATTTAATGAAATAAGATGAGGAATGGCTTCACCTGCGACTAGCGCGGGTATTTCGCCAATGTCAAGTAATTAATAGCAAGGACAAATTCAATAAATACACATTATAAATAAAAATTGATAATGACAGTGATAAAGGTGGCGGATGAATCCCTGATCTAAAGATTAACTTAGCAGAGTGTGCAAGCGACTTAACTGACAATGACTTGGCAAGTCAAAGCTTAGATTTTTTTTAAATTTTGTATAAGAAAAAAAATAGAGTTACCTATGCGAGTATTCTGTCTTCATAAAATAATTTCACATATAGTATACCCATTCTGAATGACATATTGACTCAGAGTACATTTTCAAAAAGACAAGTAAATTCGTTCGCCTCGGTGGATGCAGGGCGTCATTGTTTGGCTGTTATTGATATATGCAGATGAGGAGCGAGTATAGGTAGGTACTCGCTCCTCATCTGTAGGCTGTACAGTAGGCTGTACTCGACATATGGAAAAATAATATGGACAGCAGCCATTATTTATTTATGTTGTACTGAATTTTGTATTTAAGTTGACTTTAATATGATTCTTGTTTCATTATTTTCATAAAACAGCAACTGGGCACTTCTCAGACTCCTCTCATTGCGAGGGGGATTCAGGCCATAGTTCAGGGACCCAGTTCTCGCACAATCGATTATCATCTCTAATTCGACATATCTCGAAACAAAACGTCAAATTGGTCGTAGTTTTTCATTTTGTATCGACATATGTCGAATTGGAGATAATGTCGATCTTGCGAGAATCAGGCCCCAACACCCTGGTTCAGTGCAGGTGGGCAGAGTTCACGCGTCTTTCGACAGCTAGTTAGGTTCCTTTGGACGTACGACTTTCCTCATGATGTTTTCATTCACCGTCTTAGAAAGTGATAATCTCGAATGACAATGAGAATCACACATGAAATTCGAACATTCCACTGCGAGCCCGAGATTCGAACCTACACCCTTGGCTTCCGAGGAGAACGTTCTAAAAACTAGGCTACCACTGCTACTTAAGAAATCTGTTTCACAATTTTGCAATTAAGTTTCTCCTCTACCACTTTGGATTCAGATATCAGTTAACGGTTGTGGGCAGGGCAGGTATCTCGTAAATGCAATCTCAGGCAAGCACATAAGTTAAACGGTGTCCGCAGCTGGGTGAGTGCGGCCGCTGGCTGCGCGCGCGCCGGTTATTGATACACTGGCGGACGCCTAATACAGACCATCTACCTAAGGACGTTCAAGACCTACAATTATCATTAAATCCACTTGTATTATTATCAGTTCATGCTGTATTAACTCTTTAGTATAAATTTGATATCACAACAAAAACTTTTTTAAGTTAACTTGCGAATTATGAACAATATTTTTAAAACTTATTGATTCTATTGAATCTCGACTTTAATACTTCGTCATTTGATATACAATTGTCTTTTCCAATCTGTACGTAAGGTTAAATTTATGAGCGAATGGCTCCAGGTGTAGTCTAAAAATAAATATTGTAATTAAGTATTTGTCGAAGCTTCTATTGGTCACGATTGACTGTTTGTCGTGACTTCCACATGTCATGGTAAGTATTAAATTAAACCCTCATGTGATATGTGCTGTGCAAAATAACATAATATATTGTACAGTAAACAGATAGTTATGTTTTAAAACGCAGAAATGAATATTATATTTATCTGACTAAATTTACCTAATTGTTTTATCAATCATATCTATTAACAATGAGGTGTGATTAGCCGAATGGTCGAACGCACTCCTTGCAATCAAAGTGTGCAGGTTCAAACCCCGGCTTGCACCTCTGGGTTTATGTGCGAATCTCATTTTCATCTGAGATTATCACTTGCTATGAAACGGTGAAGGAAAACATCGTGAGGAAACCTGCACGTCTGAGGGAACTTGACTAGTTCTCGATAGATGTGTGAAGTCTGCCAACCCGCACTGGGCCAGCGTGGTGGACTATGGCCTGAATCCCCCTCGCATTGAGGGGAGGCCCGTGCCCAGCAGTGGGACATTAAAAGGGCTGTAGTAGTAATCGCCAAACAATACAATTCCTAATACAGGCTCAAACTAAGCAACGTTTATGCTATGGGTGCCGTGCAAAGGACTGGGGGTGATCCCAGTCATATTCAGAAAATTTATAATAGCCCATATCTGAAATTCATCGCTGACGAGAATTAAACACGCAATCAAACTCCAAGCCATCGTAAAATGTTTCTGAAGACACGTATATATGCAGTTGTTGTGTATAAATGCTTGATTGTGCATGCACACGTTTCACAGATGTGGTTGGTCTGACGTGATGTGGGAGTTTGAACAGGAGTGTTTACTTCAGGGCTTTCCCGACTTCCGCTTCCGGAAAATTTATGCGAACTCTACGTATAAAATTTTCTGTGTACCATTTTATTCCGAGAAACTTCTTATTATTATTTTCATTTAATGCAGCCTTTACAAAAGTTTTATTTTTAGAGTTTCGTACCCAAAGGGTAAAACGGGTAATTACTAAGACTTTGTTGTCCATCCGTCCATCCGTCCGTCTGTCACCAGGCTGTATCTCATGAACCGTGATAGTTAGACAGTTGAAATTTTTACAGATGATGTATTTATGTTGCCGCTATAATAACAAATACTAAAAACAAAATAAAATAAATATTTAAGACCGTTTTTATAGATAATGGTACGGAACCCTTCGTGCGCGAGTCCGACTCGCACTTGGCCGGTTTTTTAGATTTTTAATTGAAATTAGGATATATGAATTGTAGAAATCAATTTCTCATCTGAGTGGTCTCAACTTTGGTGGGTATCTACCCACCAAAGTCAAAAATAATGATGCAACCGGGACAAGCTATGCAACAAGACGAGATGCAGATTAAAACTCTTTTATAATTTATTTGATTCATGAAATTGTTTAGTGTAGTGTACGCAGCTTTTAATAGTTAAAGTCTTGATATTATTAAGTGATGGAAATGGTACTCGTAGATGAAAGGAAACCAAATATGGATATATTTTCTTGGACTCAAGGTGTTCAAGGTGGTTCATTTCCTAGTGCCTTCAATGCATTTGTTGACTTTACGCGCCACATCCCGGGCGTGGCCGCTCACGATAGCCCGCAGCCTGCCCTTACCTGCTACTTATAGACGGCGGTAATTTCGCGTCCGACAGCCAACGCCGAGATAGAAACCATTTACATAGTTGCCAGATGAAGGAAAACATTCAAGATAGGGTGGATCTATTCAGAGCTGTAAATACCCGTTTGACTTGTACAATCTCAGTGTAAAAAGGTTTTATACAGCAAACTGCTGTCATACCTACTTCGTCTGAAAATAAGAAATTAGTGAAATGTTCTTGAATTTTATTTTTGGGTTATCACAGTTTAAGAAAAGAAAATCCTCCTTCAAATTATAGGCTCCAAGTAAAGTCCTGTTGATAGAATTTCTGTTGGCAACACAAAATTAAGTTTATTATTTTAATATACAATTTATTGTGCTGGCAACTGGCTCTGTTACTTGTGTTACTGTATTATTTATTATAATTTATAACTTTGGTAAAATAAACTTATTCAATTTTTTTTTTTTGAATGGACTACGCTGTTGGCCGTGAGTTGGCCTTTACAGCTTCACCGGAGGAGCTTATTCAAGTGCTAAAAAGTGTTCTGTGTTTAATTTTGGAAATCATCAGCCACGACAACTGCCGATATATTAGTTTCACGTACAAAACACTTTCTTTATTTCAGTTGGTGATAAGTTTGATTAGAAAATAGTAAAGAACCAGTTACGAAGCTCAAAATAAAGAGGTCTTGGAAAAAAAAACGGAGATCCTTAGATTGTGTAATAGGCTTACGGACGTTGCGAGCCGGAGTTTGAACCTACACACTTTGATTGCAAGGCGTGCGTTCGAATACTTGGCTACCACTGCTATAACTCTAAAAAATATTTACTTAAATAATTAAAAACGAAGGCAAAACGAGATTAACCTGCTTAACATATTAACTGGTTACTTATGTGGCGTAGCTACGTATGTTTGGATAGCATAGCCCTACGCACACAGGGGCGTCAAAGCGCGTTACCAACATGATGTCCATACCAAAATGAACTGTATTGATACATGCAACATTTTCAAACTAAGTATCATCAATGACGCGAACAATTTTGACGTGCGATCGTGCATGGCTCTTCCCTCTGGAATTCAATATTAGTATACATATAAGTACATAAAGATTGAATTGCCGTCAATTATTTTTTAAAATGTACATTGTATGTATTTAAATAGAGTACATTTTCGAATAAAGTCAAGCTGATTCTACCGCCCCAGTGGGTGCAGGGGGTGATCGTGTCTGTGTAACTTTATAGAGGTTGCGGTTGCAAATGAGCTATGACTGGCCACAACTTAATGAGCCGTGCGCTAATTGGACCCGCTCGGTAACAAAAAACTTAACGCGCTGACATATTAAAAAGGACATTATGCATAAGAGATTAGTAGTTTGATATGTATTAAGAATAAACGTAGCCTTTAATTAAATAGAGTTTTAGTACTTGGAAAGTATAAATGGCCTTCTGTCAAAACTGTAGCCCTTTATTGCTACTCTATGTCCCGTCTCATTAGGTAGGTATCGCCTCACAGCAACAATGACGTCTTGAAAAGTGTACGTCATTCGTAGCGCTCCTTCTATGGTTATATCAGTATTCTATGTATTAAACGTATTATATTACTGAAGCAACATAAAAATATGTTTGCAAAATTATCTTGATTACCTGTGCTCAAATGTCGATTTCATTTAACATTGTTTTTAATGCTAAGCTAGAAGAAAAAAAAGATACAAGTTATACTCTACTATGATTTTTTTTTCTTTGTGTTTTAACTGAAGTTTGTAATTAGTAGAATTTATAGAATATTAAAACATAAAATTTTCTATAAATCGCCTATTAGGTTGATGCATGTACCGTTTTCTTCATATAAGTACTTAAAATAACAAAGCATTAAGTTAACTTACTTACGGCCAGCTGAACGAGACGATACAAGATGGAGACCTGTACGCTCTCTAGATTTTATTTTATAAACTGCATAACCTTTCAGTTATTCATATTTTACTCCGAACTACATTATTTTCTCTTCAGAACCAGCGTGCCCTAATGGAATAACAGTAAACACATCGATAACATGCAAATTGAGAAATAAAGATAGTTCCGTACCGTTTTGAACGTCTCTTGATTAATTTAATTATAACTTTTACGTCCTTTACACACTGCTGCGAGCGTATACACTTGACTTTTTAAAAATAAACTAATAAGGTTTGACATTTATAAAGATTTAATTCTTGCGACAAAGCCCACGCGCCTTAAATCGCTCGGAGTTATCGATGACATTTCATTAAACAGTATGCTACTTCCTTTTTATTAAGGCCTGAAAACAACATGTTTTATCAATGGTAGCCAGAATATTACCTGTGTAGACATTAGTCAATGACAGCTTGGACCTATTAGACTTGTCATATTTTAGCTACGATTGTTAAAAAAAATTAAAATAACTTCATACCAATATTGTTAGGGGACTTTGGGCCCAGTGCGTTAATGGCAAGCTGTAGGCACGCGTGGTTTGACGCATCTGTGGGTTTGGCAGCCGTTTTTATTTCTTAGATATTAAAAAAAACTTATCTTACGAATGTTAAACTCGTTCTGGAGAACCAGTAATTAATTAACATGGGTTTTGGACTTGATAGAGCACTGTCTATGATACGCCTGCGGTTTTTTGTTTACGGATAGTAGCGTACGTACCCGTACAATAGGTGCGTTCAATAACATTTCCTTGAAGAATGAGCTTTCACTACGAGTTAATACAGTTGGTTTTGACTTGCCGGGACCTTTAGTTGCTGGAAAGAACTAAGAGACGACGATATAATCACGCTATTTATAAGTGCAACGGTTTGAATAAATCGACAGCGGTAAAAGTATATTTCGCTATAAATCTGTATTAGTGTAAATTATCGTAAAACAAACTGTATTGACTCATAGATAAAGTTCATTCTTCGACTAACTGGGACTGACAGCGCGAGCGAATTTTTCGAACAACAAAAAATCAATCTTTATGCATATTGACACAAAGTTCATTTTGGTTTGGTGAATATTCTGACGCGCCGCTTTTGACCCAGTGTGGGTTACCATAAACTTACTTTGCGAGAATATCATCTAAGTATATAACAAAAAGGTTTATTAGTTGCGTAATAACTATTTGAAACATCAATACACATACTACATAACTACCGACATAACGAAGCACATATCCCAATTCGATACTCGCTCGATTTATTATCAGTCAAAAACATAGTACACGCCAATTAATATCGATATCAAAACATCAAAGTCGGCAACAGTTAACGTCCGCATGATCGATGCGAGCTCGGCGTAATCTAACAAAACCGAATTAAAGGTTGATGATCAATATTGGATAGAAAGTACACAGAACTGTGTTAAGCCCTGGTCACACTGGGACGTCAAGACGTGCGCATAATTTTTAGGGTTCCGTATCCAAAGGGTAAAATGGGAACCCTATTACTAAGAAGACCTAAGACTTCGCTGTCCGTCCGTCCATCCGTCCGTCCATCCATCCGTTCGTCCGTCCGTTCGTCCGTCCGTCCGTCCGTCCGTCCGTCCGTCCGTCCGTCCGTCCGTCCATACGTTTGTCCATCCGTCTGTCACCAGGCTTTATCTCATGAACCGTGATAGTTAGACAGTTGAAATTTTCACAGCTTATGTATTTCTGTTGCCGCTATAACAACAAATACTAAAAAACAGAATAAAATAAATATTTAAGGGGCTCCCATACAACAAACGTGATTGTTTTGCTCGTTTGTATAGAGAATGGTACGGAAACCTTCGTGCGCGATTCCGACTCGCACTTGGCCGGTTTTTTGCCAATACTAAAACCAACTCTGTGTTAATAAACTTAAAGATTGCATTTCTGTGGTAAAAGCCACACACACGATCATGCGACATAATTATTCGCTGGCGCTATTAATGACGTTGCGTTGAATACGGAGCTTATTCTATACATCAGTATTTTTTTTTAATGAATGGCGAGGGACATCACTGTGGTTACTCACTGAAGTAGGCTCAAGACAGGTAGCCAAAAGCATTAGAGTCACAAAATAAAAATTAATTAGATACTTTTTATAAAAAAAAACAAAAGAAAGCAGCAAATAGTATTGAAGTAAAAAAATAATTTATAATCTATCGTACATCATAGTTACGGGAGTCGTTGAATTTCGATTTTCAAACAATCGATTCACCGATTCGTGTGGGTGGCGAGATATCGATTTAATAGGGACCTATCTAATCATTTAATGGCCACAAGATTGATGGCTACACATTGACAATAACGTTATTAGTTTTATTTCTGTTCGGACTACTTATTATAGACGGGACGGGAAACGGGGCGGAGATAAAAGTTCGCCCTCGGTTCTTTCATCGCATTTTATCCATTTAGTTACTTGCTTGTTCGATAGTGAACTTCAAAGGATCATGACTATTTGGGGCATGCTTTCAATTGATAGAGTTGTGACTATATATACAGGGTGTGTCAGAAGTCCGAAATAATATTTGAGGCATATACACCGTAGATAATATCGAGGGGTGAAAAGCTGTTTGACATAAGCGACTTTGGGCGATATTGACTGTTAAACATTTTTGGAATCAGCGATTTTTTCTGCGTTGAAGGGTATTTCTCTTCTGTGAAGATAAAAAGATGTCGCTTAAGACAAATGCTCCCCTCGATATATAGATGCTTTGGAAAGTCAAACTATACCTAACTATCACGGTTTCTGAGTTACAAGCCTTTGAATATTTGTCTTAGGGTACACCCGTAACCCTATTTAATTATCTAAAAAACATCGAGCGACTACAAAAAGACCCATAACAGAATATGAAACTATATCATAGGACCCAAGTTATAACAAGATTTCAAAAGCGGCAAAAAAATAATGAAATATGTTCGAAATTATCGAATAAAAAATAAATTAATGGTAAAAAAAGCTTTATAAAAACAAGCTTTTATTTAATTGCCCTTAATTTTCGTGTTCTCCTCAGCAAGCCCTTTCATTTGATACCCATACTGTGGTAGTGCAGAAAAATAACTATTCCGCCATCTTGGATGATCCGCTATATTGGAACTAGAATGACGTCACATAGCTAAGCATGCATTGTCATCTAAAATAAGCGTGTATACCAAATTTCAGCTCAATCGGTTAAAGATAACTGATTTAAAATTCAGTTGCAAGATTCCACCCGGATATACATACGTTGCAAGCTAATATAAAGCTTGTAATAATTATACCGTTCAGTTGTATACCCGCTACTCGCACAAACGTTAAAGTATTTTTCGGACTTCTGATACAACCTGTATATAAGGTTATTTATGTCTTCTAAATGGTTGTTGGGTCAGTCGCCAAGTGATTTGAAAGGCAATCCCGTATTGGGGATATAAATAAGTTGTGTAACGTTAACGATTTATGCACCTGTTTTGAATTATGTATCACAGCTACCTATATTTTGTTTCTTGTCTCACTTTTGGATGGATGGATGTCGGCATTATTTCCTGCCTTGAAATTTAACGTAGGATATTAATAAGTATCATATTTTAAATTTTAATTGGCATGGTTTTCTTTTTAGGGTTCCGTACCCAAAGGGTAAAACGGGAATCCTATTACTGAGACTTCTCTGTCCGTCCGTCCGTCCGTCCGTCTGTCACCAGGCTGTATCTCATGAACCGTGATAGCTAGAGAGTTGAAATTTTCACAGATGATGTATTTCTGTTGCCGCTATAACAACAAATACTAAAATACATAATAAAATAAATATTTAAGGGGGCTCCCATACAACAAACGTGATTTTTTTGCCGTTTTTATAGATAATGGTACGGAACCCTTTGTACGCGAGTCCGACTCGCACTTGGCCGGTTTTTTGGGACTAAGCCAGCAACACATTCCCACCACTGTTACTCCTGTAAGCCAAGACCGATAGCGGTGTTTATAGAAGATACCGAGGTTTGACCCTCGGCGAGTCCCGGGGAAAACCTAAAGGAGGAGTTGGAAGAAAAGTGTATCCACTTCCCTCCATTAAGAAGCGGGAGACAAAAATAACTGTATTAGCTGAATTGCCACAAAAATAAAGAAGGCACCATGGATGCTATTTAACACTAGTTGGACCTAACAATGTGAGTTGCATTATACTTGATTCCAGTGGCAGAAACATGTGAACGCACGGAAATTTTCCCTGGTCTCAACAGGTCTGTGTATTAACACCACTCCCGATGTTGGCAAGGATGGTTTTTTTTCTATTTAACAAAGTAGTCTGACAATTAATTTATCATCGCACATGGGCCAGAGTAAAGTCCCACGCACACGCGTTAAAAGTCGCGCGCCGGATTTTTTTCCGTTCTCCCAAAATCGACATCTTCTCTAGTAACAAAACGTCAAATTAGTCGTATTTTTTTGTCCGACATAATAATATGTCGAATTATAGATGATATCGATGTTATGAGAATTGCCCCGCAGTACTAAACGAACTCAGTGTTTATATCATCATCATTTGCCTTACCTTGTCCAATTATTTGGGGTCGGCGCAGTATGTCTTTTTCTTCCATTCATCTCGCTTTTCCGTCATACTGCCATCCACTCCGATCTCATTCATATCGCCCTTTATACAGTCCATCCATCTTTTCTTGGGTCTTCCTCTCGCTCTATATCTGTCCACATTTATACTCATCACTCTTTTAGTCACATGATTCTCATCTCTTCTCATCACATGTCCAAACCATTCTAATCTCCTACTTCTTACTCAGTGTTACTATATATAAATAATTAATTTCTGTGGTAAAAGCCACGACCGCATCAAAACTCGCGCTGTGATTCTCATTTCGTTGAAGAATGAACGTTTTATATTTGACAATATAGTTTATTTTGTAATTGGCAAAAAATCCGACGCGCGCGTCTTGAAGCTGAACAAAAACAATTGCTTTTCATTGTGTTTCAAAAAACAAATACTTTTTTTTTTAATTTTTACAATACTCTTTTTAAATATCGAGTCCTCTCGTCTGGAGAAATGAAACACACACGAATACACGTTCGCAATAAAGACTAAACAAGATACATGAACATCATTTACAACTGTCGACCTACTTGTCTTATATTAGACGCGTTAGATACGAAGTAACAAAGAAAAGTGAATTCCAAAGCACCTATGAACACATACATATAATAAAAAAACCGGCCAAGTGCGAGTCGGACTCGCGCACTAAGTGTCCCGTACCATTATTTATAAAAACGGCAAAAAAATCACGTTTGTTGTATGGGAGCCCCCTGAAATATTTTTTAATTCTATTTTTTTGTGTTTGTTGTTATAGCGGCAACAGAAATACATCATCGGTAAAAATTTCAGCTCTTTAGCTATCACGGTTCATGAGATACAGCCTGGTGACAGACGGACGGACGGATGGACGGACAGTGAAGTCTCAGTAATAGGGTTCCCGTTTTATCCTTTGGGTACGGAACCCTAAAAAGAGATGCCTAACTGATGTCAAACACGTACAAAGGTCGACAACAATTTTCGCATACTGAGCATTGTTGAATATTGTAAGGCTCACCGCGTGATATGAATACAACTTCACGCCACATAAAATTGTATCTTACCGCGCTGGGATAAAATTAGTTTTTGAATGGTGGCCAATGTTTGAGCGAGGAAGCAGGCACGCAAGAAGAATCTTAATAATGTATAACGTATGGAGTTGGGTTCGAATGCGTCTGTCTTGACTTAATACTACAACTGCTTTGGGGACTATTTTATCTTATAATATTCATGCACTACAATTAAAATAAAATATTCAATTGCAAACCTTTTTTATATTGTTTAATGTCTTTAATTGTCTCTTTCTAATGAGTCTGGCCTATGGAGATATTAAAACGGAGATGGCATTTCGAACACGCGCTGCGGTAAATTTTTCTGATTTATCTGACTCCGCCATTGTTGTTTTCCGAAATGGTTGCCGTATACTACAGGTACATTAGATAACAAGGAAGTCGGTGAAAAATAGCGAAAAATCGCCGCAGAGCTATACGAAGAGTGGAGTCGTTGTGGGTTCTCTTGATACTCCGGCCTGTACCGCGTTATCTGTACCGCGTTTCAATGTCACTGTCATAGAAACGTCAATTGAAAAAGTCAGATTAAATCTTATGGTGTGATTTGAACGCATAGTCCCTTGTCTTAGTTTCTTACAATTAGTTAATTATTGCCAGGAAATATTACAAAAACAGCAAACAAATCATCATCACCTTCATACATTTTATTTAAAATTTTGATATATTTGTATATTATTAATTAATTTGATATAATATAAGATCTACCGAAGATAAAAGAATTTCCAGTATATCATTAGTTTAAATTTAAAATATAATACAGTGTCCCTGTTCACCACTCATCTAATCATATTATCTTGGTGTCACCTCTTATCATTACGTGTCACCATCCGAATTCAGTTATTTTCTTAATATCGGATGCATTTAAGCTCGCAACAAGTGTCAAGCTCCTTTAAATCTCATTGCGAGGGTTAAACCCTGCTCAAATAGGCGCGACTAATTATTTTCCAATACCAAAATGAACTGTGAGGCGATTTTCGTGCGATCGACATCCATCTATCGAAACGAAACGTCAAATTGGTCGTATTTTTTTCTTTTGTTTCAACATATCTCTAATAGAGATTGATGTCTATCAAACGAAAATCGGGGCCCCGTATTAACTTGCAGAAGAAGCACATGTTTTAACAAAATGGCATCGATGGCGCGAGCTTTGCGTGTGTCATTTTCTAAAGATTCAGTCTTTATGTACAGATATTAATACAAAATATATTTTTTAATTCATCAAAATATTTGCTTATACTAAAATGAACTGTATTCGCACACAGAAAGAGCTAATTCCTCAATGAAACGACATTGACAGTGCGAGTGAATTTTGACGCGGCTCTTGACGGTCTAGTATGCGAAGGGCTTGAGACGTCAAACTTAATCTACACGCGTTGGTTAGTGCAGCTTTATTGCTGCGGGTGAACGCAGCATTTCAATCTAACAACATGCGGCTATTAAATTAACTCTTACCCTACGACAGACGGAGTGCTTTATTTCCATTTGGATCCCCGCAATGTTACAAACAACAGAGTTTTGATCTACAAATTGTCTTGCGATTTTAATTATACGTATGCAGACACAACAAACATTATATATCCTAAAATTACCCAATAATGGCTGTAAACGAGGTTTAGAGATTATCATGAGGTCTATATTTTGGGCACGAGGTTCCAACCGGGGTTTGAATCTGCACACTCTGAATCCAAATTATCCGTTCGATCACTCAGTTTCAAGTACTATGGGCAACTAGGTATAAAACTTTTATTACAGTAGTTAAGTCCTTTACAACAATAGAGTACCTAACACGGTCTCTCATAATATTTACACTGTCGACTCTACAGTGACGTTGAGCGGACTTCCGTTAAACACGATTCATGTTTACATATCAATTGCAGTCGTCTTGTAGAATACATTACGCGTAGAGTTTCGGAAGTTAACGTTTCAATGACCTCACGTGTCTTATTAGCACTGCGAAATGTCTCTATACCCCGACCTGAGCGCGTGAATCGTGAATGCTCTATAAAAGGTAAATTCAAACGTTCTGGACTCAAGTTAAGAAAGCCGACCATGATTAAGTATGTAGAGTTGTATAAATTTTAGATCGGATAGATAGAGTTAAATATTATTAAATCAGCTCAGCTTCGCATGTAATCTAAAGTCAGGACTAGTTACGCTTAGGTATGTATTTATGGAACATTGTTTCAAAAGCGACTCTCCATTAAAACTAATGGGTAACCTTTCCTGTAGGAAAACATACAATTTGTCAGGGTTATAACCCTTTAGGTCAAAAGTCATAACCTCACTTATGGTACCGTCAAAACTTGTCGAGTCTAGAAGTTAGTTTTCTTTTTAATTAAAAGGCTAAATACGTATAAATTTATTATAATTTGCGATGATAAGTAAAGAAAATCAAGTAGAATGTTGGAGCACTTACCAGGATAGGTGCCCTTGATGTGAGAATGAAACTGAATGACTATCGGATAAAGTGATTGATGTTTATCGATCTACACCTCGCTTCAAAAACTTTGGTTAAGTATACATTTGTATGGTGTGAATCAAACTGGCCTTATGGTAGCCCCACACCTAACACTTTGCTTGCTACTTATTATTAGTTTTAATAGTACCAAATCTATTTTTAGTAAGTATTTTTGTAAATACATCATCACGCCTGTATTCCCCGAAGGGGTAGGCAGAGGTGCACTGTAGTGCGCCCACACTTCGCCGATGTATTAAGGCCCCAATGTAATAGGGGGTGAGCCTATTTTTGTTTTGGATTTTTTTTGTAGTTGTCAGACAACACTTAAGATGTTGAAATAAAACTATTTTACGGATTTTATCGCGTGTATTTACTATTTTATTTTCCCGACGTTTCGGCTGCTTTACAGCAACCTGTCAAGTGTCACATTCCTCTACAAGATGCAGGGGTATACAAACTCGATTGTGAATGTGGGCTCTCTTACATAGGACAACCTAAAGGATCAATAAAAACCCGCGTAAAAGAACACATATCTGACGTGAAACACCGACGCTCCACGAAGTCTGCAATCTGTGAACATGTACAGGACCGCACCCGCCTTTATATCAGATTTGATAAACCGCCTAACCTCGCAAAAGAACACCGACTCCGACCAAGGATGATACGTGAGGCCATTGAAATTAAAAAAAACATCCTAATTTCAATAGGGAAGATGGCTAGGTGCTTTTTTTTTTTTTTTTTTTTTTTTTTTTTTTTATATCCGGGCCTCTATCGACCCGGCCCGCGTGCTCACCTCTGATGTGGGGGTCAGAGTACTTAAAATTAGCCTTAAGTTTAGTGTGTGTAAAATAATTTTTCCAGCCTGGTTTGTTTGATTAAAAATGAAAGTCAAATAAATTTTATTAAAAATGATAATAAAAAAAAAAGCAAACCCGTCTAAAAATAACAATGTAAAAAAAAGACAATAAAATAGCAAAAGGCTATGGACAAGGATAATATACAGCATATAAAACATGATAAAGATTAAAATGACAGAGTTTCCCTACTATCCATTGCGCGGATCCGGCAACCAGAGCCATTGATGCGCAGTGTGGTGTAGGCGGCTGTTGGTCGCTTATTACCAAATAAGTTGGCAGCTGGCCTCTTTCTGCTTAGGTCTTATTTCTATCAATGACTCTGGTCGCCACCTCCACGCAATAGCCTAGTAGGGTATCACGTCTATCCTTGTCCATGACGAGCTTACTTAGGCTGGATAAAACTAAGGCTACGCCTAAGGTCATCTCAACATCATGCCTTCGGCGCGCAAACACAGGGCAATGAAGCAAGATGTGCTCCACTGTCTCGCTGACACCCGGTTCGCAGATGCACGATGGGTCCTCCTTGCACTTAAAACGGTTCAAGTACTCAGAGAACCCACCGTGCCCCGTCAGAACCTGTGTGAGCACGGCAGTGGGCACGATCTGTCTAATCGTCCTGTACGCTACCAGAAGGTCAGGGAAAAACATTTTAGTCGTGGATGCAGTGGTGCCAGTCTGGTACCTACGATTCCATTCGTCAAGCGATTCCGAGCGGATTTGTCGTTTGACGAATGAAACCGGACATTTGTCGTACACAGGTTTGGTCCTAACGTGCAGCGCTGCTTGTTTAGCCAGCTCATTTGCTCTCTCATTACCCGCCAGCCCCGCGTGTGCTTTTATCCAAAACAAGGAGACGTCCTTGTTTTGGAGTCTGCAGCGGGCGATGTTGTTCCTCGCCTCAGCGGCGAGCGGGTGACGGGAGAGCGTGTTGACCACTGTCTCGAGTGCCGAACGCGAGTCGCTGATGATAGCTAGACTGGCACTTCCACACTCTAACGCATATTTCGTGGCTCTGCATATGGCCAGAAGTTCAGCCTGATAGACCGTGGAGTAGGACGACAGCTTGAGTTTGAGTGACTTTGTCTCCATTTCACTATTCCATATGGATAGTGAAGCGCCGACCTTGCCCTCAATCTTACTGCCGTCTGTGTATATTCGTACTGCGCTGCATACGTTGATGGTCACGTCTCGCTGATCCATCAGGCTTATGAACTTAAGATCCATATGTTTCGCCGGATGCGGAGTACTCGTGAATTCCAGTCTGCTCTCAACCTCGATGTCTCTCAGCTCTGGTCGAGGTACTCCCCTCTTGGCCTTGTAAAGGGAGGCCGCTTCGCGTATGCGAATGTCGAGGGGTAGTAACCCGGTCAGAGCGAGCGACGCGTTCAGGGACACCGTTTTGTAGGCTTTGCACATCTTTAGCGCAAAGCCTCTCTGGACAGTGTTCAGCTGCTTCTGAATAGTGATCTTGTTTGTCGACGGCGACCAGGCACTGGCGGCATACAGGATGAGGGGCTCAACAGTGGCTGTGTAAATTACCCGGATGACTTCCGGGTGGAGGCCCCAGCTAGTTTTGGCGGCCCTTGCCAACTGTTTGTAGACATTCAACGCCTTTCTGCAGGTGTTCGCAGTGTGGCTGTTGAATGTCAACTTATGATCGATAGTGAGCCCTAAGATCTTAATCTCATCGGTCATGCCAATATCAACCCCGCCCATGGTAAGCAGGGGGGTGTCATAGATAAGCTTTCTAGTCACAACCATCGCGCTTGTTTTGTGAGGTGCGAACTTCAGCTTATTCCTGATCCCCCGATGGCTGGGTGCTACCACCAACTTGGGATCCAGTAATTAATATAAATAAATCCAAAACCAAGTGTACCATTGCACGACCTCAAGACACCGTAAGCACTTTCTGCGTGGTTCGGACCGCAAACAACAACTAAATATGAGGGTACCCAGTTATTAACTATGACATCAGGACGTCTAACACCTCAGTCCTCCCGTGACCATGGTTGCTGTAAAGCAGCCGAAACGTCGGGAAAATAAAATAGTAAATACACGCGATAAAATCCGTAAAATAGTTTTATTTCAAGGTATCGTATTCGCGTAAATATAAGAAAACAAAACACTTAAGATAATTAAAATACTTGTTCCAAATCCTTCCAATTACGAAAGACACATTTATACTCATCACTATTTTAGTCACTCATCTCTTCTCATCACATCTCCAAACCATTTTAATTGTAAACACAGACTATGATGGTAAAAATAAATGGTCGAATGCATATATTTTTATGCAGTGAAGATGATATCTTAATAAAATAACCAAACTGGCATGACGGGCAGTTAGTTACCCAAGCCGACTGTCGGCTAATTCTCCTCAAAATTCAAACAAATTAGGAGAACGAATGACCGCTATCGAAACAACATTATTTTGGATAGGCACCTGTACAGGCGGACTGTAATAACTACTAATTTAAAAATATTGCCGCCATAAAATTAATTACGAAACGGCATGTGGATCAAGGGAACACCTACCATAAAATACCAACAACATGGCGTTTTAGGATTCCGCTTATAAAAAAGTATGCAGGACCATTGGTTGTAAATTGTATCCTTTATAAATAGTTACTTATAAGTTATCTCCTTTATTTCTTATCTTTCTTACAAATTACATTTTTAAATATACATATAAAAAATCCATTTAAAAAAAATATTTTTAACAAAAAACAAAAACCGACTTCAAAAACCTAGGTGCACTAAAAAGCTACAAATAACCTTACAATTCATTACATTTGGAGTAGGTGCCAATCAACGTCGGACAAGGCAAATACACACATGAATTGGCACCGACTCCAAATGTAATGAATTGTAAGGTTATTTGTAGCTTTTTAGTGCACCTAGGTTTTTGAAGTCGGTTTTTGTTTTTTGTTAAAAATAATTTTTTTTCACGATTTTTAGTGGCAATAATCGTTGAAAATTTGCAAATATTATCACCTTATAACAGCCCTAAAAAAGTAAAAATTTACAGCCAAAAAAAAAAATCACCCCCCCTCACCCTCCCCCCCCCCCCCATTCCACCCCTTTGGGGGTGGGTTTCGATCTTTGTTAACAATCCGTATTAAACAAAAAAAGATTTTTCGAAATCGGTTCACTAACGCCGGAGATATGCTGTAGTCCGGATTGGACCCCCATTTCACCCCCTACATATTTTTTCTTTCAAAACTCCTGAAAGACGTGTTTTTTTTATTTTGTATGTTAAATACATATACAAAGTTTCAAGTCGTTCAAAAAATATTTTTGAAATTATGTGACCTTCAACCCCCCATTTCACCCCCAAGGGGTTAGATTTCTGATAATATTTTGGAAATGGGACCAACCTTGAAGAATTCCCTAGCAAACCTAAAAAAAAATTTCGAAATCGGTCGACAGACGCCGGAGACATGCGGTAACATACATAAAAAAAAAAAAAAAAAACATACGGGTCGAATTGAGAACCTCCTCCTTTTTGAAGTCGGTTAAAAATATAAAAAACAGTTCCCTACCGGCATCTCGAACAGGGTCCTAGTTACCAGTGGTTAGGGCTCCAGAGAGAGGAACTTACTCACAATGCGCGCCGTCTCCAGAAGTAATGCCTTCTGAATCTGTCCCTTGATCCAGCTGCCTAACGCGATTCTCTTTAGGTGTTTGTCGAGGCTCTTGGCTAATAAGCCATGGGCGGAAACGACTATCGGTACAATGATTGCCCCATCAATGTCCCACATGTTGACAACCTCGTGAGCCAGATCAAGATAAAGAAGAAGAAGTTATTATTATTAGTGGCATTGTTGATTATTATATGTGAAATTTTGTGATGAAATTGATACCATTCTTTTGTAATAATCGCCCTTAATAATATAATTTGTTATAGTTCACTAGTAACAATGACCCTGTTCCAGATGCCTGTGGTGCCCTGTTTTCTATATTTTTTAAAGTTATTTTTATTAGTATACTTGAACATTTTTCTTTTTTTAACTAATCAGCAATACACCAAAAATAATATGTAGAAAAAATAAAATAATCTTACTTAATCCCGTAAAAATAAGAGACATGTAAACACGGCCAATTTGCAACGGATTACAGTGAAAAGGATTTAGTCTAAATTCCCGTCCTATTGTAGGTGAGATAATACCCAAATATAAAAAATACAATGTTTATTTTAAAAGTTACGTCAAATAGTAAACCAAATATACAGAACCTTAATTTTTAAATATAAACAACTTGACCAATTTTTTCCTAAACTTGCTTTATGGGATTTTTACTGCTGCGACATAAAACGAATTATATTTTAAAAGCGATGATATAATATAACAATAAAGGTTTTACCCCAGACACGATTTGGTGATTTAACCATTCAAGTAAAATAAGAGCATTTATCACGGAACTTAGTAGAGTTTATATTAGCTACGAAATAGAGTCGCCTTTATCTTACCAAGTAACTCTATTTATGTTTTGAGACTCTAGCTGAATAATTATTATAGTATACATACCCCGCCCTTTTGCAGCCTTCAGTATTAAACTGAACATAAAATGACATTAAACTTTAAATATCTATAGAAAAAAAAAATACATCATCACGCCTTTATTCCCCGAAGGGGTAGGCAGAGGTGCACTGTAGTGCGCCCACACTTCGCCGATGTATTTTGGTCCCAATGTAATAGGGGCGAGCCTATTGCCATTATACCGGGCACATTCCCCCTCAATACGAGGGAGATTTGGGCCATAGTCCACCACGCTGGCCCAGTGCGGGTTGGTGAACTTCACACGCTATAGACGTGCAGGTTTCCTCACGATGTTTACCTTCACCGTTCAGCAAGTGGTAATCATTGTTGAAAATGACATTCGCACATGAAAATTATCTCAGAGGTGCGGGCCTGGGATTTGAACTTGCACCCCTTACATTCAAGGCGGGCGTTCTTGCCCACGAGGCTACCACTGCTTGTAGAAAAATTTTAAGTTTAAACGTAATACTTCTTAAAAATGTGATGTAAAGGGCCCAGATAGCCATCAAGGTGGCTTATAGGGGGATTCATCAACTTATTTATATCAAAACATTATCAAATGCTGCCTTACCATCATCAACTTTTTTTTCTTAACGTATCGTAAGTATACTAAACCAAATTATCTTCACTACTATATCCATTACTAATTTGTTAATGACATCCAGATTTAACTTTGAGCGTTAAACTTGAAAAAAACTTTGTATGTTTTTTTTTTTTTTATGTCCGGGCGCTGTACTGTCCCGGCCCGCGAGCTATATCCTCTGACATTATCAGAGACTTTACTTAACTAATAGGGTGAATGTAACAATTTAAGTTTTGCTTATATATATTGTTGTATAATTGGTTGGTATTTTTGAGCTGATTTTTATACTGTTGCGCAAACATTTTTCGTTTGGTTATTCACAACGCCGCGAATGAAAAGGGGTGTAAGTCTGAATTGGCAATTTATCCATACCACCGTCAGCGCGTGTCCAGCTAGCCTGAACTAGATAATGTCCGCTCCGGCTGAAATAACTCCCATAAATCGAGTCAACCAACTATCCGCCCTCGTACGTCTCTTCATCGACTTTTTACCGTGTTTTATATACAGCAAAGGAAGTGTTTCAAACTTTGTTATTGGCTTGTTGCCTAATAGGTTACGTATATATTTTATTACGATGAACTTTTTCTTCTTACTTAATTATTATGAGACGTATGGTTTTTTAGGGTTCCGTACCCAAAGGGTAAAACGGGAACCCTATTGCTGAGACTTCACTGTCCGTCCGTCCGTCCGTCCGTTCGTCCGTCCGTCCGTCCGTCCGTCTGTCACCAGGCTGTATCTCATGAACCGTGATAGTTAGAGAGTTGAAATTTTCACAGATGATGTATTTCGGTTGCCGCTATGACAACAAATACTAAAAAACATATTAAAATAAATATTTGAGGGGGCTCCCATACAACAAACGTGATTTTTTTGCCGTTTTAATAGATAATGGTACGGAACCCTTCGTGCGCGAGTCCGACTCGCACTTGTTTGCTAGTTCAAAATTGTGAGTAAAAGGACTCGTAGGTGAGTAATTAAACAAATTTCAAGGGAATGGATTTCCACTAAATGTTCTATATTGATAATACATCATCACGCCTGTATTCCCCGAAGGGGTAGGCAGAGGTGCACTGTAGTGCGCCCACACTTCGCCGATGTATTTTTGGTCCCAATGTAATAGGGGGCGAGCCTATTGCCATTATACCGGGCACATTCTCCCTCAATACGAGGGAGATTTTTGGGCTATAGTCCACCACGCTGGCCCAGTGCGGGTTGGTGAACTTCACACGCCTTTCTATAGACGTGCAGGTTTCCTCACGATGTTTTCCTTCACCGTTTCATAGCAAGTGGTAATCTCGGATGAAAATGAGATTCGCACATAAACCCAGAGGTGCGAGCCGGGGTTTGAACTTGCGCACTTTGATTTGCAAGGCGTGCGTCCGACCACTCGGCTACCACTGCTTCTATATTGATGAGCACAGATATCAGCAGCAAAAATCCTAGAGGTACAAGCCTAGCATCTACCTTGATCTTGCATCCGTTGCGTTCAAAGCGTTCTATCAACAAGGCTACCACTGAAATAAAATAATAAATTTATATCATAAACTAACACCAAAGATGGTTTTTATTTGGCGACTATGGTGACACAAATTGGATAGCCGTTCAATATATGGACAGATAACAAGGTCCATTCTGGTAACGAGCTTGTGCGTACTCGTCTTTCACATTGTATCATATCGCCACGACGCGCCCGAGGTGGTGTGTCTTTTGATGTAACAAGGTCATCTGGAAGAGATGCTCTGACAATCCTGTTAAGAATACGGTTCAAAGGACACTGTCCAACTAATCTCGCCAAACCCCACCAATACAAAACGAATGAATAGGAAAAAATAGCTCTTCTTAAATTTAATGACAAATTTTGAGACACGGAGGCGTGGCTTTTACTACAGAAATTCAATATTTGTGCATGATGACATAGAGCTCGATTTAATATTGGCAAATATTTTGATGCATGACTAACCATTTAATTTGGCAGCCTCTGGAAGACAAGCAACAGTAAAATTGGCAAAAGATTTCGTCGTAAGATTTTTTTGTAGTAGAAGTAATTAAATTCATACCAGAACGAATCCCATTTATCAGTTCTGAAACATTTCATCTAGCAGTCTCAGCTGATTCGATGACACAAGGTAGATACTTTCCCCAGTAATTAGAAACTCAATTAAAACGAACCTTTCAAAATTATCCAGAGTTTCTAACCTCAATTAATTTGTACTCGGGCGGATCTCATTAGTGCCATATCCGGGCTTCGCAGCCTCGATGAGGGGTAATCGCCAACATAAACACTGTAAGGCTTATGTCCTCTATGAGAACCCTTGGGCAGCAAAGTTTTGTAATTAATGCAGATATTTGTCTCAGCAAAAACAACATACTTAATGGGGGTTATGAAAATGTTTTTGTTGTGTACCGCGTGGGCAAAATTCAAAATAATATTTTGAAATTTCAAACAATGCTTCGGTGAGCATAAAGCTAAATTTTATAAATTCTAACCGCAGTTAAAACCTCTTTGATTTTATGTATCTTATTTTGATCTGAGATTACCGATTTCCAAAACATCGTGATCTTAATTATTTCTTGATAGGCATGTAAAGTTGGCTAAACCGCGCTAAGCCAGCGTGATGGCTTGAATCCCCCTGGCATAGAGGGGAAACTCATGATTAGTAGTGAGACAATAAAACGGCTAAAAATTATATTGTTTAGATGACAGTAATTGTTGTGGATTAAACGATAAAATTGCATATTATGAAGTTTGATAAAAAATCTTCATAAATGCCTTGAATTATACAAGCAGATAATTTTACGATTTCCAAATAAAAATTCTTTCGATGACCTCACAAACGCATATCGATACTTACATCTCAAATCGAAACGCGATACCTTAATCACCGATAATGGTACACATAGGCAAAGGGTTATAGAGAATGTGCCCGCATACGTCATACACGGGCTGGTGGGAACCAGCAACACGTGTTCCAGCCCTCGTGTGAACAAGATGCAGACGTGTGGGCTGCAGCTATTGTTTAGACACACTGTCCGGATGAGAAGATAGCTTAGAATGGAAAATTGTAATTTTGAAGTGACGCACCGTTCACTACGAGGGGTCATTTTATATTTGGAACTCGTATGATTCCAATTTTGAAGTTTATTTAAAACCTATGGCCTCTTGTAAAAAAAAACATATTTGTTTTCCAAGAACGAGCTTACTACAAATCGTACGATATTAAATTTGGCATACAATCTGAGGGTTCTAATCACTTAGTAGTGTAATTTTTGTTTACTCAAACAACAAGCGTACCTTATTGTAGTAAAATTTTAGTTTTTTTTATTCATGTAAACTATTGCATCTCCTTCGAATCGTCATTCAGAATGCTGTAGCGATATAGAATAAACTTCATGGTTATTTTTATTTCAAAATTATTGTTTGTATACTAGGTTTTTGATATTTCATGTGCGAAAGTTATTTTTAATAATGAATACCACTTGCTAAACGGTGAAGTAAAACACAGGAAAAAACGTGAGGAAACCTGCACGTCTATAGAAAGGCGTGTGAAGTTCAACCCCCACTGGGCCAGGGTGGTGGACTATAGCCCAAAAATCTCCCTCGTAATGAGGGAGAACGTGCCCAGTATAATGGTAATAGGCTCGCCCCCTATTACATTGCAGCCCATTGCAGCGCACCTCTGCCTACCCCTCAGGGGAATACAGGCGTGTTGATGTATATATGTATCCCCGGTTTAGTTTAAACTCGTTCAAGCGTTTCTGATAAATGTACGTAGTTAAATGTGGGTGCACTTAGTGGGCACGTGTAGAGCTTCCTAGAAGCGAGACGCGAAACGGTCGCGATAAATAGCAGCTGATAAATGGAGGTACGACCGCTTAGCGACCGCCTCGCGACCGGACCGCAGACATAAAGCCTCTAAATAATGCCCAATTTGAGTCAAATACTAAAATTCAAGTGGATTATTATAATCTAAAGCACTCCTCGCGAACACATTAGTTTAAGGTTAATGGTTTCTGTTGAAAAGATCAAAGTTTTGCATCCGATTTTATGGTGATCTAAAGGGTGATAACTAAAAGAGCAAGAGTTAAGTCCTGGCTTTTTAAAATGTTAAGCTACATTATTGACGAAATACCCCCTTGTGTTACTTGTCATATCTATTTAAAATAGTTGAGCAGGGATTTGGTATTGGCTTTAAACGTTCTAAACTATATTCTTGAAGGAATACTCCTTTGTGCTCTTTCTATGATGACTTGCTATAACTATAGGAAAGAGACCTAAGTCGGAGACACGTCAGCACACACGACTTTTAAAAGTACTTGTAATTCCACTATGAGTTTTCATGTTATATAATACATCATCAAGCCGGTATTCCCTGAAGAGGTAGACAAAGATACACAGCAGTATACCCAGATTTTATCGAATTTTTTTTTTTTGGTGGCGGTAGCTATCCGAGGCTAGTGCGCTTACTTTAAATCAACTTACATAAATACATATACTCACGCCTGTATCCCATGGGGGTAGGCAGAGACTACCGTTTGCCACATGCTACGATCCTGAAATACCTTTTTCGCTTCATCCACATTCATACATCTTTTCATGCACTTCCGTCAGTTGAGGGTGCTACGGACTTGACCTTTCTGAAAGAGACCGTTAATCTGGTCGTGAAAGGTCCTTCTCGGGCGCAATTTTCCTACAATTCCACTCACGTTCACCTGGTATATTTCTTTCGTCAGTCTATTTTAACTCATCATCTAATCTCTACATGGCCAAACCACCTTAACATACTTTTCTCATCTAAATCAATAATGTTATTGGTTATTTCTAGATATTTAGTGAACCCATTTTACAATTTCCGTAACGTAGATTACGTAGGCAATGTATCACAACATACGTGGCACATTTATCTCGTTTTCCTTAATGCTTTCGAGGCGTGATAAAAACATTACCGAGGGGAGGCGGTGTAATGCACAATTGCAAACAAACGAAAGGGAGCGACGCAGATGGCGCTCCCGACGAGACGCGTCGTACGGTATTCTGGCCATTTTAATTCCGTTCAACTCGTTCAGACGCGAACGTGAATATGTATGACTGGTTCTGTTTTACATTTCAACGATATTTACATAATACGTGAAATTTGTGTATTTTTTGTTCTTGGTTATATCGTGTTTTGATACATTTCCTTATGCATACATTGGAAAAATGTGGAGTCATACGAATAAGTTCATTACATCTGCCATATTATGTATTTTTAATCGATCGATCGATTTAATGCGTAGGGTAACCATACCCACTGTTGGTATCTCCCCACTTATTGGCACCCATGACAAGTTAAAATAACAAGAAAACCATGACTTTAACCCCTGATTTTATTTCAAAAATGGAGAGGTTGTACATTTTTAAATCTAAAACCATTAACTTTCACCTCAAACTCAGACTTAATGAGTTCAAACCTTAAGTATATTTGGGACATGCAATAAAAAAGCCATTTTTTACGCATTTTCTTAAGGACCGGTACTTGTGCCAGTAACCGGGTAATCGGAAAATTTTGAAACAAATGTAAAAAACTTATGTTTCCAGTATTATTTTTTTACAAAAATCTCGAAAAATTAATAAAACGAGTGGATATTATACAATCTGATGTCGTTTTTAACGAACTGATGTCGTTTTTGTCGAAATAACGGGTCATAGAGTGTTTTGGTGACTGATTTTCTCCAAGTAGGCGCATAAGGTGCCAAAAGCTGGGGGTTTTACCCTATATTTTTTTTTAATTAAGGCCTCCCCGCGCTACGGGCGTCGACTTTCTCGAGTGGTTTTTTAAACCAATACCAGAAGGAACTGTATTGACTCATACTAAAAGTTTATTTTACAGCGAAATGACACTAACAGCCCGAGCGAATCGTAATGTATATAAACAGATAGTTCGGTTTGGTAATGGCAAACATTTTAATGCGCGTGCGTCGGCGCCCCACCCTCTTTTAACCGACTACAGTGAAGTAAAATGGAAGGTTTATGATATTAGCAGTCTATGTATGTTCCTCCGTAGCGCCAAACTATTCATCAGATATTGATGAATAGCCTGTCAATCGATTCATTATTGTGGCACATAACATACGCTACATTTTAACCGAATTCAACAATGTGAGGAGTCGATTTTACCTTGTGTCCGTAGTCGGGTTAGTCAGATGTCGTAGCAGTGGAAATCTGCACGTCTGAGGTACTTGACTAGTTCTCTATAGATGTGTAAAGTCTGCCAACCCGCACCGGGCCAGCGTGTTGGACCATGGCCTAAATCCCTCTCGCATTGAAGGCCCGTGCCTGCAGTGGGACGTTAAAAAAGGGCTGTGATTTTCCGTAGTTGGGTTACAGTTCTTAAACTTTTTTTTTGTAAACTATTAGTTTCGTTTTGATTTAAAAGATTAAAAATCATGTCACTTAGGCACTCACCTGTACTCTTATGCAATCCCTATTTCCCTATCACGTGGGGTCGTTGTCCGATAGCAGCTCGCCGAGCGTGTTTGCTGTTTGCTGCTATCAGTTGCCGGAGATCGACGGGAACGCGGAAACTTGGCTTCGTTATCTGCAGACAGAATTGCGACTTGGGGATATTGATTGTGGCTTGTACTGTCTTGTTTGGTAGCTAAACTAAAGCAGCATAAACTAAACTAGTAACTATAGCAGTTACTAAAATAGGTGCTTAAATTAAGTAATTTTTTGAGAGCGTATTTGGTAGAATGCCCTGAATGCAAGGGGTATAAGTTCAAATCCCGGGCCCGCACCTCTGAGTTTGTGTTTGATGTGTGAATGTAATTTTAATTATTGAACAGCACTTGCTGAACGGTGTAAGAAAACATTAAGAGAAAATCTGCACGTCCAAAGAAGTGCTTGTGAAGTTCATCAACCAGCAAGGGCCAGCGTGGTGAACTGTTGCATTGGGAACAAAATACATCGGCGAAGTGTGGGTGCACTGCAGTGCACCTCTGCCGACACCTTCGGTGATTACAGACGTGATAATGATGTTTATATATATTTTTCAAAAGGACTGAATTTCAAAATCTAGAACGAAATATAACAGTCCTAATTACGACCATATGTGTGAAATTTGTTAAAATGATCAATTAGGTCAAGTACACACTAAAACCCCGCGCAGACTGAGGCGTCAAGAAGCGCGCAATATTTTTTTTGCCAATATCCAAATGAATTGTATTATTAATAGAAAGAAGTCGGTTAAAAAGCTGATTCTTCGATGAAATGTCCTCGTCATAAGCATTTGACCTTTGGGTACATCCATAACCCTATTCAGCAGTGTAAACTACACATATGAAGGGCGACTACCAATATTCACAAAACAGAAAATGAAAATTTTACATAGGACTCGAGATATTATGTGATAGAGAAATTGCCGACGAAAAAAAAGTTGGAAAAACATGGTCTAATTTCGATCAAATTTTTATACCATTCAGTTGTATACCCAATACCGATGCAAATGTCAAAGTATTATTTCGGACTTCTGAAACACCCTGTATACGACAGTGCACCACAAATATTTATTCTGTAGCGATTGGGATCAGTACAACCGTTAGTTTGATAAACACCTATCAATGGAATCTATAAAAATGCTATTTGTCGCCCACACACCGATCTCGATAGGTAAGTGTCATATTTAACTAAATACCAAAAGATGGCGGCCGTTTATAAGATCGTATCCACATTCATTAGATGAACAGATAAAAATACCTGCGTTTTTAGGGGTCCATCCGTACCTCAAAAGGAAAAAAGGAACCCTGATAGGATCACTTGTTGGTCTGTCTGGCTATCTGTCTGTATGTCTGTCAAGGTTCTTTTTCTTGGAGGAGTTGAAATTAATATAAAATACTCATGTATACAATCCCTTGAACCTGTGAGAAAATCGAACCTACAAGTCAACGCAATCAAAAGATACGGCCGTTTATCCATATAGTTTGACTCACAAGGAAATCAAAAACCTATTTGACATTGGATAAGCAGTGGTAGCCTCGTGGGCAAAAACGCCCGCCTTGAACGTAAGGGTCGCAGGTTCAAATCCCGAGCCCGCACCTCTGAGATAATTTTCATGTGCGAATGTCATTTTCAACAATGATTACCACTTGCTGAACGGTGAAGGAAAACATCGTGAGGAAACCTGCACGTCTATAGAAATGCGTGTGAAGTTCACCAACCCGCACTGGGCCAGCGTGGTGGACTATGGCCCAAATCTCCCTCGTATTGACGGGGAATGTGCCCGGTATAATGGCAATAGGCTCACCCCCTATTACATTGGGACCAAAATACATCGGCGAAGTGTGGGCGCACTACAGTGCACCTCTGCCTACCCCTTCGGGGAATACAGGCGTGATGATGTTTTGGACACTTCCCCTTAAACTAGGATTATGGTATTTGGTAATAAGCAATATCTTATAGTACATTTAAAGGGAAATCACCAAATACACTACATATATTATACACTTCTCATCAAAAAAATCGAAACACCTCACAGTTTATGATTTGATAAGGATTATCAGAAAAATGTGTATATTTAGGAATAAATGTAAAATGTCATTTAATAGTGAGTAGTATGAGGTTTATAAATCCTAATGTTAATGTTCTAAATTCAAATTAAGTCTTCATAGGTTTCGTATTTTGTATGATGAGTAATTTTAAAAATTAGGACAAAAACAATAAAAACGAAAGTGTTTCGATTTTTTTGATGAGAAGTGTATTATATATCCGGGGTCAATGCCATTGGCGACACTTTTTGGCGATATTGACTTTTCTGTCGAATTCTTCTATCGAATTTTTCTGCATCGAATGAGTATGCTCTTCTATAAATAATACTATTAAATAATACCTGGAAACACTTGATATACCTAGTAGGATGTCCGTGGCGTCACTAAACGGCTTCCACGGAAGACCAGCGCTGGTTGTTCGCACAACTAGCATATGCTGAGTGGAAGCCGATTTATGACAATTGTTTGAACATCTGCCATAAAACATGTACCTACTATAATTTTGTAATATTGTAACTTATTGTATTCTTTCTTTCTTTCTGTCTTTCTTTCTTTCTTTCTTTCTTTCTTTCTTTCTTTCTTTCTTTCTTTCTTTCTTTCTTTCTTTCTTTCTTTCTTTCTTTCTTTCTTTCTAAAGTTAAAAAAATGTCGCTTAAGTCAAATAGCCTTTCACCCCTCGATATATATATTTCGGTTATTACAATAATTTAGAATACCAAAATGTCGCGACAATATTCGTATGAAAACACCTTAACCCGCCGAACGCGACCATAGAGACGTGGAGACCATTATAAATATATTTATCGATCATAAATTAATATTAAATTTCTGGATTATGCCTCGATGAGATTTGATACCTGCTATTTACATTTTAATAGCGTCAATATCGAAATAACACCTATTTAATGGCTCGCTCATTCAAAGGATTAAAATAATGAATTAGGGGCCCAGATCGGTTAGGAGTTTAGTCTAATAAACAAAGTGATCAATGGCTAATAACATAATTCTGTTAGCACTTTAGAGGCGTTGACGAGTAATTATTAAATATCCGATTTCTTAATAAAGAAATAATAAAGTTTTAATTTGTCTATGATATTTTATTTCTGATGTTTGGATAGTTGATTTATAGTAATATTGATTCGAATTCAGAATCAGCCCCTTAATACCACTTGTCTTGCAGAGTTATCGTTAAAATAACTTTCAGTTTTTGGAAGTATCTAAAATAATAAGTGCACTCAATCTGAATAAATACACTTAACAAGTTACCTTTACAAGATATCCAATAAATAAACTATCCCCTTACTTACGAGATATTGAGTATAATTCTATTGAGGCAAATAAAATCGAAATCTCATTTGAAGTGATTCGCACTTGAGGTACGAAGTGGCGAGCAAATCGTTTGAACAGTCATCGGTGCGAGCGCGATGAGAATATAAATTAGAATGTTTGAAATGAGCAATAAATATGTTACAAAAAATCAAACTTGCATTTTGCTATAATTCAGTTAATTAAAACTGTAAAGTCTAACAATAGTCTAGTCGTTAGACAGGCCGCTTGGTAAGCGGAAGGTTCCGGGTTCGATTTTCAAACCTGGCCATTAAACCATAGACTTGAGCCTAAATAAAAAAATAAAGGTAAAAAACTTTTTAAAAATAAGCTTTTATTTAATTGGCCTCACAACATGTAGAAAAAACCGGCCAAGTGCGAGTCGGACAAGCGCACCAAAGGTTCCGTACCATTATCTATAAAACCGGCCAAGTGCGAGTCGGACTCGCGCACGAAGGGTTCCGTACCATTATCTATAAAAACGGCAAAAAAACACGTTTGTTGTATGGGAGCCCCCTTAAATATTTATTTAGTATTTGTTGTTATAGCGGCAACAGAAATACATCATCTGTGAAAATTTCAACTCTCTAGCTATCACGGTTCATGAGATACAGCCTGGTGACAGACGGACGGATGGACGGACGGACGGACAGCGAAGTCTTAGTAATAGGGTTCCCGCTTTACCCTTTGGGTACGGAACCCTAAAAATCAACGCAACAAAACAAAACAAATTAAAAAAGTGATGCTACGCAACGCTTTAATGCTTCAGTTGTTATCGAGATAAAATTACCAATTTCACCGCCATCAATCAATACGCGGGATACGCTGACGCGACGATTTATTCGCTCTCCTGCTTACCCGTCGGGTAATGGCACGAAAAGCCGTATTTTTATTTATTCATACACAAAGCTCCGAATTGAATTGGCGTTCGTAATTATATGGCAATCACACTGACGTTTGTCCTACGTAAACGATGCCACGTTTTATATTTTGATGGGAGTAGATATAATCGCAGTGGTAGCCGAGTGGTCGAACGCACGCCTTGCAACAAAGGTCTAATCTTGACATGCGTGCTAACCCCACTGTAGCACGAGGTTAAGATACACACGCACAGCACACAAACAAACAAATCTTATTCTTATTAACGCACACTACCTACGGCAAACTCAAAAACTGCACAGATTATTATTAACCAATGTAGGTCGAATCGCGATCGCAATATCGTATCGCCACATACTCATCGTATGATCATAAACTAAGCAAAGCTTGTACTATGGGTACAATACAATGGACTGGGGGCGATCCCAGTTACGCCCAGACCAAAGTAAATCCTGAAATTTTCCACTGATGGGAATCGAACCTGCAACCACATGGTGCGGTAAGCCGAGCGGCCTACGCTCAAACCACTAAACCGTCGTCAAGTCCATTTAAGAGATGTAGTGAAGGCGAAGGTTTGTAAAAGGCGAGTCCATTTTATACAGTCAATGTTATTACGCCATACCTTATTTGGGATGTCTTAACTAATCAACTGTATCCAATTCCTTCCATCAGTTCAATTGCTCTTAATGCTCGGATTGCTCATGACCGAAATATTTTTAATTGCTTCCATTGGAGTGGCTTTTCAGGCTAATAAACATTTATTCATTAATTAGTACATGTTGCCACAATTTGGTAATGTGTTCGCATTTTTGTACGGCGAGTGAAATAATTTCACAACTTCAACATGTACTCTGTGCTAATAAACATAAAGATTAAATTTCTGTCGGCTACGCGGATCAATTCGTTCGCATGATATTTTGTTGAAAAATAGGCTTTCTATATAAGTTAATAGAGTTCGTTTTGGTATGAGCAAATAATTGGTTACGCGCGTAAGACGCGCTTGCGGGCGCGGACTTCATATTGACAATAATGTAAATATTACTAAAATCGAGTCACAGAGTACTTAATCTACAAAATCTTTCGTATTATCAACTACACTTGTACAGCTCAGGTTCAAAACAAAAATCGAAATATTGCCCGTCATGTCAAAGTGTAGTGTTGTCTTACTAACGTATTATTATTTTAGATCTTTTTATTTTTTATTTTTTAAAGCAGTTCTAAAGGCAACACACTGGAGCTATATGTACCTGTGTATTTGTAATAAGTTTTGGCGATTTAAAAAAATGATCAGCCCACTGAGTTTCTTGCCGGATCTTCTTAGTTGAGGTCGCGTTTCGATCCGGTGGTAGTATAGTAGTATAAAAGAAAAAAAATGTAAACTTTACAGTTTGTAAGTGCCCCCATAGGCCTATACAAAATAAATGATTTGATTTGATTTGATTTAACTATAAAGGCTTGCGCATAGTGAAGCGTCAATAGTCGCTGGTCAAAATTTTGGCCTATTCTAAAATGAACTCTCTGTCAATACATGAAGATTGAATTTCTATAGTGCAAATCTCAAGCACGCCTCCACGTGTCAAAATTAACTCACGCTGTCAAAGTCTTGTCGTTGAAGAATGATCTTTTTCTATAAGTCAATACAGATCATTTTCGTATTGTCAAAAAAATGTCTTACGCGTTTGGAAGCGGATGTACTTAATACTTTTTAAACCGACTTCCAAAAAGGAGGAGGTTCTGAATTCGGTCGGTATTTTTAAAATAAACTATAAGTAGAATGACTATAAGTAAACACAGTTACAGGAGTAACAGTGGTGAGAATGTGTGGCGGGCCTAGTCCCAATTAAAAAAAAGACTAGGAATTCCTGCGGCATTGTATCATCGCAGTGACATCAAGGACCTTAATAATTAACAAATCCTTGCGTAGCGTAGTGTCATTGCGCCACATATGGGCCACAATTATTATGAACAGACAAAAAACAGTATCAAATGACCTACAATCATATTTCAACTGTCTACCCTTGATTTTGTATGACGTGGTTCGACAAAGACGTTTCGAACTGCCAACAGTTAATGCCATCTAAATATTACACCTTACGGTGAAGTCAAGCATAATCGTGAGAAAAACTGCACGTCTCTAGAAATACGTGTTAAGTTCACAACTCTACACTGAGCTAGCGTGACGAATTTATGTGAAAATTTGGCCAGTATCATTATACATTATAATGACATTTAATTAGTCTCGCTCCCTGTTACATTAGGACTGATTATATAATGGGGGAATATGGGTGTACCTTAGTGCATCTCTGCCTACACTTTCGGGGAATACAGGCGTTATATATATAAGAAAATCATCTTACGTGTACCTTCCACGCAACAAGTAGGTGAGTATTGACAGCAGATTTAAAATGTATTATAATATAACTTAATATTCTATCCATCGTCCAAGTTTTCGAGCCAGACTTCCTCTTTACTTGGGAATTCCATTCCAACCATATATATACCTACCAAATTTACCATATCATACGATTGTACAAAAAAAAACCGACCAAGTGCGAGTCGGACTCGCGCACGAAGGGTTCTTAATGTTTGTATTTATTTTTAAAGGGAATAATATAACTTAATATTCTGTGAATATTTCAAGCGTTTACCTGTTGCCGTTAGCAATATCGAGCAAAAACGAGCAAAATAACACGTTTGTTGTGTTGGTCCCATTAAATATTTATTTTATTCGGTTTTATAGTATTTGTTGGTATAGTGGCAACAGAAATATATCATCTGTGAAAATTCCAACTGTCTGTCTTTTTTTTTTATGAGATAGGGAGGCAAACGTGCAGACGTTTCACTTGATGGTAAGTGATCAACGCCGCCCTTGGACACCTGCAACACCAGGGGTATCGCAAGTGCGTTGCCGGCCTTTAAGGAATGAGTATGCTCGTTTCTTGAAGATGCCTTTGTCGCATCGGTCCGGGAACACCGCTGCAGGAAGTTCATTCCACAATTTGGTGGTGCGAGGGAGGAAAATTCCTGGTAAATCGCACTGTACTGGAACGCCATTCATCCAGATGGTGAGGATGGTAATGCAGTCTGTGGCGAGCCGTGCGAACTATCAGACTTTCACAGTTCATGAGAAGCCTGTTGACAGACGGACAGACAGACGAACGGAGAGCGGAGTCTTAGTCATAGGGTCCCGTTTTACCCTTTGGGTACGGAACCTTAAAAAGCAGCAAGGATTTATTGCCAAAGTAATGTGTATCACATACCTTGAGTCATTCGAAATGAGCATTTAATCATTAAGGATGTATGTTAAAGCCCCCCGCACACTGGGGCGTCAAAAGTCACGCGACAGTTTGTTTACCAATAACAAAACTAACTCTATTGTTTTCTTATATGTACGCGAATACTATACATTGAAATAAATCATTTTCCCGACGTAGCACCCAGCCATCTTCCCTATTAAAATTAGGATGTTATTTAATTTCAATGGCCTCACGTATCATCCTTGGTCGGAGTCGGTGTTCTTTTACGAGGATATGCGGTTTATCAAATCTGATATAATGACGGGTGCGTTCCTGTACATGTTCACAGATTGCAGACTTTGTGGAGCGTCGGTGTTAATAAAATAGTAAATAAACGCGATAAAATCCGTAAAATACTTTTATTTCAAAACTAACTCTATGTCAATATATAAAAAGATTGATTTAGTGTGGCTAAATCCACGTCCCTCAGTGTCCAAATCCGCTTGCACATAGACAGTGCATTTTGTTAGAGAATTTCTAGGAGTTTCAGTTCATAATATAATTATCACGCCTGTATTCCCCGAAGGGGTAGGCAGAGATGCACTGCAGTGCGCCCACACTTCGCTGTTGTATTTTAGTCCCAATGCAATAGGGGGCGAGCCTATTGTCATTATACCGGACACGTTCCCCCTCAATACGAGGGAGGTTTGGGCCATAGTCCACCACGCTGGCCCAATGCGGGTTGGGAAACTTCACACGCCCGTCTATAGACGTGCAGGTTTCCTCATGATGTTTTCCTTCACTGTTCAGCAAGTGGTAATCAGCATTCGCACATAAAAATTATCTCAGAGGTGCGGGCCCGGGATTTGAACTTGCACCCTTTACGTTCAAGGCGGGAGTTCTTGCCCACGAGGCTACCACTGCTTCATATTGGTATTGGCATAATATTGTAGGCGAGCTTTTTGACGCCCCAGTATGTGCAGGGCTTTAATCTAATAAAGCGAAGCAATATATTCTCATTAACGTCAGCGCATCGGCCACTTTTTATTTGTCTTATCAAAATCGCCAACCATCAATTTAATTAAGGCATTCTTTTCGGCGCACCCATAGACTTTGATACCTACTAAAACATTTCTGAGATGTTTCCACTTCGAATCTTTGTTTTAAGAACTCGGACCGACTGTGAACGGAATTTTAATTAAAGATAAATTCAAATCAGTTTCGATAATTGGAAATAAAAGGAAACAATGCGTTTTCATTTAACGCAGCTATGGTTTTAAAATATTCATACGTAATTGTAAACGGTTAGAGTTTCTGTGCCCGCTTGTTAAGTCAAAATATGTAGTTTTTTTGGGTTCCGTACCCAAAGGGTAAAACGGGAACCCTATTACTAAGACTTCGCTGTCCGTCCATCCGTCCGTCCGTCCGTCCGTCTGTCACCAGGCTGTATCTCATGAATCGTGATAGTTAGAGAGTTGAAATTTTCACAGATGATGTATTTCTGTTGCCGCTATAACAACAAATACTAAAAAACAGAATAAAATAAATATTGAAGAAGGCTCCCATACAACAAACGTGACTTTTTGGCGTTTTTATAGATAATGGTACGGAACCCTTCGTGCGCGAGTCCGACTCGCACTTGGCCGGTTTTTTATTTAAATATGTCACCATAATGTATTTTCTTTAAATATCATGAGGGTTATTATACCATCTAGTATTAAAATTAAATATTACATTTATATTCAGAAGCAGACATTTAAAATCTTAGTTAAGGACCGTACGATGACTTTGTGTTGTCTGGAGATATTTATTTACTTAGGTATATAAAGTTTTATTCCTAATATAATGATATTACACCAATTATAACCATCTCTGAATGATTTATTCCTTAATGCACAACTGGCGATAATTCAAAGCATAAATTTGGTATTTTTATGGTACGTATACGTCCCGCGCGGGGCTGTACTTATTAACTAAATGCTACTTCATATATAAATCTATGTCTCTTAACATAACCTACTGACTTACCTCCAATCCAATATTGACAAATAATCAACAAGGAAGGTTTTTTGCGCCCAAAGTATTACTATTAACAGCTTAAATTTCCATCATTCAACACTAAACCGATCTTCTTTACTAGACAACTTTGCTTTATAAGGTGGTAATGTGGTCAAGTTTACCCGCAAACTTGCACCACCGGTTGTGAACGAGAAATCCAGATAGGTAGAACATATTAAACGTGATAAAGTTTCGCTACTAGTTATTTTATAGTTTCAAATTCGTAGTTCGTATAATCGTAGTAGTGGATAGAGCAAAAGAGGTATGTCAGGATCGTAGCATATGGTATCAGTAGACTGTCTACCCCCGTAGGATACAGGCGTGAATATAAAATCGTAGTTTTTGACGAAGACGTCATAATACGCGCGTCCAAAAAATCACTAAAACGAACTGTAGTGTCTCCTAAAAGAAGCTAATTCTTCAAAGAAACGTCATTGACAGCGCGAAAATTTTTTGAAGCGAATTTCGACATCTTTTTGCCACAGAAATTCAATCTTTATCTATATCGACACATAGTTCTAGATCGGAATATAAATTGATAGATCAATTTGGGTATTTTACAGTTGGGTATTTAGAAAACAAGATATTACACCGTGATACTGTTTAATTCGTATTAATTTCTAATAATCTTTATTTTAAGTCGTATATTTTTATAAACTTTCTTATGCCAGTGCCAGTGTTACTTTTATTTTATTGCATAAGAATGTCTATTTTCTCAATATATTGTAAGTACATATTTTATTTTATGTTTAGTTTAGAATAATACCTTAAGTTCCTATTAATTTTATATTTTAATTTCTGTATTCAAGTTGTCTGCTTATTATGAATGTTGTGCATATTTGTAATTGGCGTAGCAAATGCCCTATGTTAAGGAAAGAAATATGTAAATGTTTGTGTTCACTCTGTAAATATGCCTTAAATAAATAAATAAATAGACACATTACTAGATACAGTTTTTTTATAGGGAATTCACAAAATGTTACGGGAAGTGGGTTTAAGCGTAAATCTTTTACCTACAATGCTCTTTTTGTTACGATCCTGAATCTTAAAGTCCATATTTAAAACATTGCTAGAAATCCTAATATTCCTACTCATATTATTAATTTGAAAGTCTGTGAAGATGGATGGATGGATGGATGATTACCCGTTCAGGAAAAAAACTACTGAACAGATTTTGATGAAACTTTGCAGGATTATTGTTTATACATCAAAATAAAATATAGTCTAGTTATAACGATATTAAACAAAGGTTTTTTTTTTATGAGATAGGGAGACAAACGAGCAGACGTTTCACCTGATGGTAGGTGATCAACGCCGCCCATGGACACCTGCAACACCAGGGGTAGTACGCAGTATGTATGCGCAAACTAAATCGCGGGTCAAAGCTAGTGGTATATTCTCCCTTGACGTGGTTTATTAATAGCTTTAAATATCTTCCTATCATAAATTACTCTGACTTATCTTGCACTGAACATGTGGTACAGAAATACATACAAGTTATCTCAGAACAGATACAAATAAAGGAACTTACACACGTAACATCTGGGCTGACTGGATGAAGTCTTCAAGTGCCCCTTCCCACGATCATTGAATTAGTCCATTTCTACGGCGCCCTTTTAGTTTCAATTTAAGCCCTGCTCAAACAGGCACGACAAGATGCGCGCTTTTGTCAATACTAAAACAATCTAGATCAGCTCATTGACGAAGCACATTACATGTAATATTGAATTAGAATGACGTCTGTTAGCTAAGCATTCATTGTCATCCAAAACAAGCGTGTATACCAAATTTCAGCTCAATCGGTTAAAGATAACTGATTTAAAATTCAATTGCAAGATTCCACCCGGACATACATTGCAAGTTAATATAAAGCTTGTAATAAAAATAGAGTACATTTTCAAAGTAGTCAAAGGAATTCGCTTATCCCAGTGTGTTCGGGACATAACTAAAGATAAATACAAGAACGGTGGCTCCCGAAACTGGGTTAATGGTTGAGTTAAATGGAGCTTGAGTGTTACTATATTGGAATAGTGTTTGACTAAAAATAGATGCCTTCGTAACACTCGGCATTTAAGTTTAAACTTAAATCACTGTATGCATAAACTAATCCTACTAAATAATAAAGTTTGTGAGGACGGATGGATGTTTGTTAAACTTTCACGCAAAAAGTACTAAACGGATTTTGATGAAACTTTCCACTATTAGTGTTACTACATCAGAATAAGATAGGCTACAATTTATAACGATATTTAATAATAGTAGTCTGCGCACACGAAGTTGCGGGTGGAAGCTAGTCTATCTATATCAAACAAATTCCATTACAAACATATCGAGGTAATAGTGCTGAAATCCAATAAGTATTAAATTTTTACTTTCGAAAACTATACTTCTATATCTATACTTTACTTAATATATTAAAGAGGAAAGATTTTTATTTTTTAATGTAACGAATTAACTTAAAAACTAATGAACCGATTTCAAAAAATATTTTACCGTTAGGAAGGTTTATTATCAGGCTATATTAGAAACCCGTGCAAAGCAGGGAGGGGCCGCTAGTATTCAATATTTTAGTTCCAAGGACCAAGTATCCATGTTATTCAAATACTATCGTTATTATGATAAGTATGTTGTGTGGTAAAAGTGGATTACATCACTGAAAAGATCATCAACAATGCATGAAGATGGGCCCATAAAACATTTATTTATTTATTTAAGACCTAAATTCATTCATTTTTTATCTGTTCTATCAGGGTTTTAAAACTATACCCTCGATATCTCTATATCTGGCAGCTTGTGTTCACCCCTTCCATCCACATAAAGGACAAACTCGTGGACTAATTCGTAACACCAAACACGCATGGGGCATCACTGTTTGAGTTCATAATCCCGACATAGCATTACCCACCACGCCCCGTCTTTCTCATACGGCATCTAAATGTAGACCGTCCAGTTAAACAAGCCACCTAAACTGCCATCTGATTTCTAAAAGGCCGTTAAGTGTCATTTTGGCTAATTTGAGTTATGTACTCATATACCACATGAACGCCAAACATTTCCTCTATCGGTCAGTCTTGGAAATCTGTTTCTAACATTTGTAGTTATCAAGATAAGTGAAGCCTATGTCTTCACAAACACATCACTTTCTGCATATTTGCGTGTATCTTAAATTTGGGTATACTTACAAAGCTTCTTGATATTCGGATAACGAAACGTTTTATCTATAAGCCGGATGATCTCTCTGTCGTAACATTTATAGTTATTGAGATATTTGGAAGCAAATCTGTGTCTTTATGATTTCAAGCGCGATAAATTTTCGCATATTTGCTTGTAGCTCGAACTTGGATTTACTTACTTAACGGTCTTTTAGCCATCGGATGGCAATAATCCTTTTAAGTTTAAAATACCCCTTCAAATCATTATAGTAGGTCATTTAATGGTGGCTAACAATTTTTAGTAAGTTAAACATGATAGTGATAATAGCCCCCAAATTTATAGGACTTTTTGAATCATTTGTCTACAATGGCAGTTGAATACGTTTTTGTACTGCAAATTGCCTTTGTAAACGGTTTGAGGATTGATATTCCTATAAATTAAGAAAAGTTATAAAGTTTATCATTTATCATGATCTTCATTCATAAAGCTTAACCATATTAACTCAACTTCATATTGGTAGAACTAATATCATAAAGGTAAGCTCCAAAACAAGAGCTCACGTAGGCCATTTAGCTGCTAAACCAAAGTGGAACAGCGGTGTTAGCACGCATATCAAGACATGACCTCTGTTACGGATAGGCTCGGTCGCTCTCTGTCTTATTTTATACCAGAGAAAAAGATATAATCAACATATTCTGTGACATAAGTCTAGTCTTGGCGCTCATGCTACAACTGCTGGGCAGGTTACATCCGCCGCATTCCGGATGCGCATTGAGCAAAAGTAACCACACATTGGCTTCCAACAGCCCAATACGGCAACGTGGCAGGCAGCTAGACTCCTACATACTAGAATAGCACCAGTTAGCTATAGACTGGAGCGAGCGGAAAAGGGAGGCGAGACCCCAGTAGGACAGTCAAGGCAAGAAATGAAATGAAATCTTGACTATTTAGAATTATTTGTTAACGAATTTCACGGGCCACTAAGTTTCCCTTATTTACCGGTTCACCACGCGATTGTTGCATAGAACAATGATGGGAGGTAAACCATTGCGGGTTGGGAAGCATACGCGAATGTGCCGTGACAAATCGTTGGAACTTGGAACTAACGAGGTAGTTCCTCCTATTGTCTGCCACTATACTACTGTGAATCACTTGAGTTTACTCGCAATTGTGACATGTATGCCTGTGCAAACAGAGGCGTCAAGACGCGTGCGACCAATTTTATGCCAATAAGTAAACAAAATTAATGTGAAGAAAAATGTTCTTCTTTAATGAGTTTCACATACACTTCAGTAACTCGTAGAAGAAGCATTTTTTTCAACGAAGTCTCGTAGACGATGCCAGCGTCCCGGTGAAGCTGTAAAGGCCAACTCACGGCCAAGATCGTAGTCCATTAAAAAAAAAAAAACGATGCTAACGTCTATTAACAAAGATTCACAGAACGCTCTGAAAAAATGACCATTGAATTCGTTTGCTGTAGTATGTTCAAGCCTTGATATGTAATTTCCCACGGTATGTGTCGAGTTGTCTTTTAATGTAATCATTATGGTAAACACTAACCTACAGTTCCTAAAATCAAGAAACGCATCATTTTGCTGTCAGATCAAGCAATTTCCAACTTAAAATACTGATAAATGATCATATAGAAAAGTTTCGCTTTCGATGCCATTATTTTTTTAAGGATTCGAGAATTTAATCCAAATCCGATGATCAAAAGTTATAACCTGAGTCTAACAAACAGATAATTAAACCATCATTAAGCTATTTATTTATACGGAATAAAATTGTGCAGACGCCAATAAAAATATTAGCACAATTACGTAACCAAAACGGTGACCAACAAAGGTTTTATTCAAAACACGTCAACGCATTTTATGCAAAAAACGATTAAATGGGGAAGAATAGAACACCACAAGCGCAGAGACAAATTTAGCCATTTCATTGTGTCATTAAGCTTGAATGCAGTGGAGGTGCCGTCACGTTTCACACAAAAAGTAAAATTTCTTGCGTAAGAAAATGGATCATAAATTTAGGTACACAAAGGTCAATTTTGCGTAGCTGTTCAAGAGCCCACATTAAATTCGCTTAAATAGAGAGATAATTTAGGGGTACACAGATAAAAAATAAATTTGGATCATGTTATTAAACAGATAGGGGATGTTTTAGATTGTCAAGGATAAAAGAGTAGCTGGATAGGACGAGGGGAAACACCGCGTACCAATTTTTTGTTTGTATTGTACTCGTTTTACGCCTTAAGTGGGTTTAGACGTGGTAGGCTCTTGATTCCTTTATACAACAGGCCTCTTTTCCTTGCAAGTAACACCACTGGTACGCCTACTCATACAATACTATCTAAATTGGTTTGGGGAGTTGGGTACGCGTAAATTTGTTCCTTAGAAATTTCCGTTTCGTTGCTGCAGAGGAAACTTTTGAATTTTTTATAAAGTTTGTAATTCTATATGTAGCGGGCTTTGCACCAGAGATACAGTCTAATAGTTACGGTACAGTTCAAGTAATTTGTGGTCACTGTTCCCCTATTCTGAGAATATCTTCCAATATAGGTATACATTAGTCGTTTTGTCATGGGACATGCACGTAATTAGACACGCTAGTTAAATACGGTCACGTATTCAATATAAACATCCACGCTGCTGTCAAATCAAATTAAGCACAGCTTCACAAGACCGCAATTTCAAAATAGAATGAGCTTATAACTTCTTGCACTGCAAATAATAATAATAATATGGCTTATTGGCCAAGAGCCTCGACAAACACCTAAAGAGGCTCGCGTTAGGTAGCTGTACAAGGGATAGATTCAGAAGGCGGTACTTCTGGAGACGGCGCGTATTGTGCGGAAGTTCCTCTCTTTGAAGCCCTAACCACTGGTAACTAGGACCCTGTTCCAGATGCCGGTGGGGAACTGTTTTTTATAATTTTTAAATGTATTTTTTATATATATATTTAAAAATGTATTTTATAAGAAAGATAAGAAATAAAGGAATAATAATAATTTATTTACTTAAAATAATGGAATAACCAAATTTTAGAATTATTTAAATGTCTTACATGTTCTAATTGGTTCCTAAGTATTTATTTCATATTCTGCAAATTTGCAAAAAAATACCATCCGTCTATCTAAGCATTGATAAATATGTTTGCTACTATGACAATTACGGTTCCATACCCAAAGGGTAAAACGAGAACCGTATTACTGAGACTTCGCTGTACGTCCGTCCGTCCGCCCGTCCGTCTGTCACCAGGCTGTATCTCATGAACCGTGATAGTTAGACAGTTGAAATTTTCACAGATTATGTTTTCTGTTGCCGCTATAACAACAAATACTAAAAAACAGAATAAAATAAATACTTAAGGGGGCTCCCATACAACAAACGTGATTTTTTGCTCGTTTCTATAGATAATGGTACGGAACCCTTCGTGTGCGAGTCTGACTCGCACTTAGCCAGTTTTTGTTTATAACAGTTTGTGTTCCATCAGCAAAATTGGAGTAATAATTGTACTTTTTAAGTTGTGGTAGCCTAGTTGGTAGAACGCGAACTCTTGGATGAAAATCCATTTCATGTGCGGCTGTCATTTTCACTAATCATTACCACTTGCTAAATGGTGAAGGAAATAAACGTGAGGAAACCGTGTCTACAAAAAGGCGTCTGAACTATGTCCCATATCTCCCTCATGTTGGCAACACCGCCACCAATGGTAATTTAATTTAAATGTTACAAACACTTGTAATAAGCTATTTCTCTCTCCCTCTTTCACCACGCTCACCGATAGGTGGTCGTGCAATTGTTGTACTGTGTTATTTTATTATAAAATATATAGTGAAAAGTGATTAAAGGCTGTTTAATTTGCACCCGAGAGCAACTACTATGTCCCACGAACTATAGGGGCACACACCTCGTAGTGAGGAGGAATGTGCCCAGTACAATGGGAATAGGCTCGCCCCGTATTGTATTGGAGAGAAAATACATCGGCGAAGTATGGGTGCATTGCAGTGCAGGTGTGATGATGTATTTCTTTGTGACAATTGTTACCATAGCAACAGTTTTCCTTTCAGTAAAACATGTTGGGTTGGCAATTCATTCAACATTATAACACACAACATGAAGCCCCGTTGACGTTCCAAGAGCGGTAATTGCAGCGCATTTATGATCGAATGCCATTTCTAATGCAAAAAGTTAATTCTCAATAATGATTGTTAATTGCGCTCCCGGCAGCCTATCAAAAGATCCACGATAACATCGTGAGATAGTTTACTTTTTACATTAACGTTATTTTAATTTCCATTATCGAGATCTGGGTTCGAGTATTTCCTATCATAATTAAGGCCCAGGTACATTGCGGCGTCAATGTTTAGGCAATACTAAAATAAACTGTATTGACTTATAAAAAGGAAATTTTTCAACAAAATTTTATTGACAGCTCGAGGGAATTTGTGCGTAGTAGTTTTTTACCACAGAAATACAATATTTATGTATATTGACACAGAGTGCGTTTTGGTATCGATAAAATTTGTCGCGCGCGTTTTGACGCCTCAGTATGCTCAGAGCTTTATTCCTTTTAGCGGTATCGATTACTGAGTGAATCGAGGCCCTTAAAATATTTAGATGTTCACTGAAATCTTTTATTCTTCTTATTTCATTCGTTAATATAGTCATTCGTTCTCAATAAACCAACTCGGCCAGTCTTATACTCCAGCCAGACTCCAGTCTTATACCTTGAGCCTATGCCCTAACCTCTCAGTCTTACTGCTCGAGTATGTTATTATATAATTGCTCATTATAAGGACCACTGGCTGTCAATGAAGATCTTTTTGTAAATTTTTCTATGTCTAGTAACTAAAAATTTACTAAATAATTTATTTTCTAATACTTGTTTCTAAGAAATAGTAATAGCAAAATTTTGAAGAGGCTCGCGTTAGGCAGCTTAACCGAGGAACAGCTTCAATAGGCTCCTAGAGACAGCACGTATTGTGAAGCAGGTGCTCCAGATGAGAAATGGTGAACTGTGTTTTTATATTTTTGCATAAAATATACTCGTTTTTTTTTAACCGTTAGTCTCCCACTACTGGGACAACTTTTCCCCGAACTCCTTCCATTTTTCGCAGCCTTGTGCTCTCGTCGCGTCAAGGTCATCGTCCCACCGCTTCTTAGGCTTACCACCACGACGATGTCCACACTCTGGTTTTATTAAACAAAATATAATGACGAGAAAAATTAACCAGTATTGTGTAATATGTTACAGCTTCAAAGTTTACTCAACATATTGGGGTCATTCCATTTGAACACCGAGTTGTTCCAGTCCAAGTGACTTATCGCAACAATCAATTCGCTTTCTTAGAGCTGTCCATTTGTTTAATGGCTCAGCTATAGACAGGGTAGCGGCTAAATGTTATCAGCAATTGTCAATCTCAATGCGTGTCTGTATAGTAGCCGTCTCGCTGGGCCACTAAAATAACGCTACGATTGAATTGTACCCTACAAAGAGCTCGGTTTCTTTGGCACCACCCCAGCGTACTCCTTATTGGTACACTTGTGAATGGCTTTGAAAGAAAATAACCGTATAACCAATGGTAATGGAAAGTACAGATACCAAAAAATACTTTGGGTACATATACAGTAGCTAATATATGGATGCTTAGTGAAGACAGTATGGTATATACTGTCTAATTATCATAGTTTCTGAGTTATGGACCTTTGAATATTTGTCATAGGTATTGTGTGCTAGCCTTTGGGTACATCCATAACCCTATTCAGCAGTGTAGACTACACTAATGAAGGAAGACTACGAATATTCACAAAACAGAACATGCAAATTTTACATAAGACTCGAGAAATTACGAGTTATAGAAATTGCCGATGAAAAAAAAGTTGATAAATCATGTTCGAATTTCGATCAAATTTTTATACCATTCGGTTGTATATCCGATACTGATGCAAACGTCAAAGTATTATTTCGGACTTCTGAAACACCCTGTAAATATCGTACGTACGTAGACTTCAAAGTCACACACAATATTGGACGTGTGTATCTTTATAACATGTTGAGCCCCATGTGGGATGTATACGTCCCATTATAATAGGACATAAATTTAGTATTCGCAGCTCGTCATCTTATCCTACTAATATTATAAATGTGAAAGTTTGTGAGGATGGATGGATGATGTCTGTTACTCTTCCACGCAAAAAGTACTGAACGGATTTTGATGAAACTTTACAGTATTATTGTTTATATATAGAAGCTAGTTGGTATAAAGATTGTCTTGTCTCCTATAACCCATTGTTGCTCAATCATCATTTGCAAATTAACCCAAAATTCTACAGCTTACAGCACCGTCTCACCGTTCTCAAGTTTTAATATGTTCCGTTTAAGTACCGAATTTGGACAGTGAGATTGAGAGATAGCAATTGACTTGAGTAATGCATTAAGATATGTTTTGAAGTGGCAGTTCATTGCGGGTTATTTATTACTCACCAAATTGTTTGTTCTCTTTTGGCCGTTGATACTATCTCTATTTTAGATGCTAGAAATATAACTGCTGGCCTATACCAGATTTTTTTTTGGTCATTATTAATTTTGACATTTTATTTTTAAATGTCAAAACGTTTGCAATTAACGTGTAAGATAAGTAACATGACGCTGAAACGCATGTCGTATGTCAAATAGAAGTTTAATAAGGGGTTTCTGGCATGTTCCGTTTATGCTCTATAGCAATATGTGTGCAAACCGTTAATAATTTTGTAGACGCCGGTTTATACAAGGTAGCATACTGCATGCGTGATGATAGATAGCATAAGGAAATAATATCACAATCCTCGGGATTGATGGAACGTGAGAGACCAAACGTATCAAATAGGTCCATCTTAAGACAGGCAGTACTTCTAGAGACGGCGCACACATTAACAACACATTGCGACGACTCCGGTGGACGAAAGTCGCTTGCGGGATGCGTTTGATTGGATTCGGAAAATTTAAGTAAGTACCAATATTGATAAATCCAATATAAAACGAAATGAAGTTCCTCTCTAGAGCTTTGACCACTGGTAACTAGGACCCTATTCCAGATGCTGGTGGGCAACTTTTTTTATATTAATATTTTCTTAACAAAAATGAAACTAAGCCAAATAAAAATACAATTTCACCACCATAGAACTGATTCCTTTTAAATAAATTAAGTCAAGTGACCTCAAGATGTGATGGGTACGATTGAATAATAATATTCAAGATAAGGGCTAAGAATACACGAACAAGGGTGGCCTCAGGAGAGCAGTTAGATGTTATTGACTCGTGTATCCTACGCGGACCAATCAGCCGCGTCGTACCGGGCAGGTGCGCGCGCGCACAGAAGTGAAGCGAGGATTAAAAAAAAATTAAGCGGAACGTTTATAAATAGCGTCAACGATGCATGTTACCCTTTGAGTATGGCCTCGAGGTTGTCAAGGAAGAAAAAATAACAGTCCGTTTTGAAATGCCTTAATGAAGATAATAATATCAATTTAAGCATCGCTACATTTATTTTTGGACAGCATGCTTTGTACCGTTCTAAAGGTGATAAAATAAGTAAAATACATACTAATAATAATTTAATCAAGATTGTCATATGGAACATTTTAATGTGGGCATAAATCATATGATGTTTCTATTAAAATGACAGGATTGCCACGTGAATTGCAATGTAAGAATCTTCTACTAGATATTTTGTTGGATAATTGTTTACATAAAACTCACTCACATAGGCGCGTCAATACGTACTCGACCAATTTTTTGTTAATACTAAACTGTATTACCTAATGAAAGAAGCAAATTTTCCAACCAAATGTTATCGATGACACGAACAAATTTGAGACGCGTGGACGCGTAGCTTCTACCACAAAAATTTACTCTTTTTTATATTGTTATCCAAATCCAAATAGCCTTTATATCCTGAACTGTTTTCGTTTCGTGGTGTTGTTGATTTATGGAATGTATCTTAGTTCAGTGTGCCTGTTGGCAAAGGTCTCCTCTAGCAGCTTCCACTGTGTTCTGTCTTTAGCAACCCTTCTCCATTTGGGGTTTAAATCCGTCCTCCCATCTTTTGTTTTGTCTTCCTCTGCTTCTTTTTCCGTCTCTGGGGTACCAGTCAGTGACAATTTTACTCCACTTTTCTTGGCTACTTCTCATTGTATGTCTCATTATATTGTTATAACGAACATAAAAAAAAAAAAGTGAATTCGCTCACCCCAATGAGTGCATAGCGTTATATTTGTTTACTGTGTTCCAATGCCATTATCAGTTGAATCTTGAACATCGTCACTGCCTTCACAAAGTAGCTACCGGTTGTAAAAAACATGATACTTGTATGTGAGAACATTCCTTGACCAGTTGCCGACGTCAGAACTGACTGTCATACGCCGATATAATCGGATGGAAGAAATCATTGGCATTCGAATTGACCGCCAACATACAGAAGCCTTTTGAAACTATTTGATGAGCAATTAATAGGGCAATAAAAATATTCGAGTACGCTCGACGTCAGTGCATAGGTGACATTTTTTAAATTTACAGCGTAATACACACGCGTTTTAAACGCGGGTGTGTGGACACCCGCGTTTAAAATTGTTGTTAATACCAAAACAAGGTAAGCTGTAGCATGTACGCCAAGACTGAGGGACAATTCTCGCATGATCAACATTATTTCTAATTCGATATGTCGAAATGAAGGACGCGTTTTGACGTTTTGTTTCGACATATCGTCGCCTTACTTTTTCAACCTCGTATCCAACGTTTTTAAGGTTTTGCTGTGTGCGAGACATTGAATTTCAGTGTTTGAAATGCTATGTTTACTAATACAGCCCTTTTAACGTCCCACTGCTGGGCACGGGCCTCCCCTCAATGCGAGGGGGATTCAGGCCATAGTCCACCACGCTGGCCGGGTGCGGGTTGGCAGACTTCACACATCTATCGAGAACTAGTGAAGTTCCCTCAGACGTACAGGTTTCCTCACGATGTTTTCCTTCACCGTTTCATAGCAAGTCATAATCTCGGATGAAAATGAGATTCGCACATAAATCCCAGAGGTGCGAGCCGGGGTTTGAACCTGCACACTTTGATTGCAAGGCGTGCGTTCGCCCACTCGGCTACCACTGCTATGTTTATGGTCCTTATTATTATTTTCGTCGACCTTATTGATTATCCACAATCCAAGAGTTCACTCAAGCAACATTCAATCAAAAAGATGTCACAACCATTTCTATCGATACCGGCTTATTGTTATCGCATCGATAAATCATCTCGGTTGGTTTCACCGCCGTTTATATTGTTTTCTAATAGGTACCCATTGTCTCTTTGCGTCATGCGTATGTAATCACTTCTTATTGTCTCATTGTTATCGGCTTGTGTAAGCTAGCAAGAAGTCAACGAACATATTCGGAAGATTTTAATAATCTTTCTTCTGGTTGTAATACTTAATAAGTAATTCAACTTTTGGAGGTGCTAAGAGGATTATTAGACTGCACTTATGAATCGTCAGTAAAAAAATAAATAATATTAATTACTATTCCGAATGGGTGGTAGAGATACTATCTTTACCACTCATTCGGAATGCATTTCCTATGGAGAAGAATGGGCAAGAAACTCCATGGTTGCTTTTTTCCAATAAGGATTTACATGTTATTTGCATTACAATGTGTTATTCTTTATTAACAATTATATAATATTAAGTTAATGAGGCTATACATTCTCAAAACACAAAATTAATCAGCAATACATATTACAAGCTGTGTCAGTGTTAGATTTAAAGGTAGGAAGGAGGAGGAAAACGGGACAAATAGCAAACATCCCTCAAGGGAGTTCCTGTGGAGCCGGACCAGCGCCTGACCGAGCTTGTTTATCCTCTAGATAATTCTCTATTGTGTAATATGCTAACCTTACAGTATAGCTAAAATAGTCAACAGTGCTGTGGTAACTTTCTGCTTTAAATCTATTTTATTTTAATTTAAAACGCTGTGTAGAATGTAAACACCGAAGCGCCGAATCCACGCGGGTCGGCCGAATAAACTGCAGGTTAAAATCTGTTTGCATCCCACCAATTTCCTCCGACTCAGCCGATAAGCCGCGGTCCACCTCTTTATTATTTTATAGTCCATAAATTTCTTGCAAATTGGTTTCTTAATTAGATACGGGAACCTGTTCACGGGTCAGTTCTGTAACAATATTCGTTATTTTAAGACGTGCCTCTTTAAGAATTTTTACAGCCAAGCTCGTATTTATAGGTACTTTATTTTGGAGATTTTTTAACAAGGCGAGAATTTATGCGAGAGATTTCATTAATTTTAATTCTAGTTAATGTCATCTAACACTAAATTTATTTAAAGTGTTATTTCAAGATAATTTACGATCGTATCAATGTAACGAGTGACGAATCATAACTGGCATAAGGAAGGTTAGTTGTGAACCGTTTTTGAAACTCTTTTTTCTAAGGTTTCATTGATTTTAGGGTCCATTCACGGATGGAAGCTTTTTCTGATTATAGAAATCAGCGATTAGTCAGATCAGGACTACTAACTGTCACTGTTTAACTTCGCGAGTCATCAACTTTCCTATATTTAGGTGTGTATGGTGCACTAGTAATAAATCCTCAATATGCTTTACAAATAACGAGCAAACTCCATTCTCGTCTATAACAAATCATCACAAATTTCCCATTAGGTACAACTTTCCGTGCAGTCTACCCACGTAAACACATTACATGAAATTAAACTAGTGGGCGTTAATCACATTAAACTAAAAGGCAATCATGTCAAAAAAAATACCGTTGTATTTGTTTATTGCCATCAGATAAGTGGCTATAATACAGTAGCTATGGGAAGCGTTTATGTTTCCCTTCATAGATCTAGCAACTGATACATATACAGGATGTTTTAGAAGTTTTTATTTTATTTTATTTTTTTGCACAATTATACAGAAGTAAAAAATGTACCAGTAATGTAATGTAAAGCCAACCTTAGAGTGATGTAGAGAGATAAAAAAATCAAACAAAGTGGGTGCAAGAAATAAAAAAGAAGTCGCGAATGCAAACAGAGAAAAGGAGTCGAGAAAAAAAGAATAAGAAAAAAAAGAAAAAAGTTCAAATTAATACTTGGCCGTTTGCCTGTTTAAAATTTAGATCGAAATTAGATCATCATGTTTCAATTGTTTTTTGCCGTGAATTTTATATAATCAAAATATCTCCAGTCCTAAGCCTAATATTCAAGTTCTGTTTTCTGAATATTAGTTGTTGCCTCTCGTTGATCTAGTTTGGACTGTTAAATCAGATTTTACATGTACCCTAAGGCCACAGCACGATACCTGTGGTAAATATATCAAGAATCTGTAACTCAGAACCTACGATAGGTATAATCTAAAGTCCGTTTTTTAATTCCGGAGACAAAATTGACATGTCGTGGGTTGTCACTTTTTGGGAAATTTTAAATAGTGATGTACACAACCGAAAATCATCGATTTGTTTTGTTTAGTGCGATTTTTGTATTTGTTATAAAACGTAAACTAACTTTCTATTGTATCCTTAAATTATAAAATGGCAGTGCCACCACCAGTTTCCTTCTCTGTTGTACATAATGATTTCATTTTAGGTTTTTTTCTTGACGATAAAAAACCTCCATCGCTCATATGCGATGAAGAAGATGGTTCAACAGCGTCCATCTTATTTAAAAAACGTAACAAAACAAATAAACAATAAATTAAAATAAAACAAAGGATAAGAATAAACTTAAAAAGAACTTTACAAATGAAACGTAAGAGCACAACAACTGATCCCGTAACATCCGAACACTTTGGAGCATTTGAATCATAGACTTTATAACATCACTCTACGCCAAAGTAACTATTAGCGCGGGTGAAACCGCGGGCACAGCTAGTGATATTATATTTACAAACGAATGCATGGCTAACAGTTGGATAATATGTTACAGCTATAAATAGTATCTGTGTGTGATTAGTAATACGGTCTGCGTAAAATATGCGTATCTAGTAATCTGACACTAAACAAATTAAATCGAAAATGTTTTAAACAGAGATAGCATTTTGACCAGTCGGTACAGTTACGCAACATTTGGGTTCACAAGAACGGGAATGATATGATTTAATTAAAAATATTTTCATATCTGGTGATCTTTTCAAACTAACATTATTTTTTTCTATTTTAATGTGTCATTATCTGTTATGAGAGATGAATATAGTTAACACGTTTCGTCGTGTCTTAGTCGATAAAAGAATTAATGTAAAAAAACCTTTTTAAAAACAAGCTTTTACTTAATTGCCGCTAATTTTCGCGTTCTCCTCAGCAAGCGCTTTCATTTGATACCCATACTGTGGTGGTGCAGAATAAATCACTATTCCGCCATCTTGGATGATCCGCCATATTAGAATTAGAATGACGTCACACAGCTAAGCATGCATTGTCATCCAAAATAAGCGTGTACACAAAAATTTTAGCTCAATCGGTTAAAGATAACTCATCTAAAATTCAGTTGCAAGATTCCACCCGGACATACATTGCAAGTTAATATAAAGCTTGTAAAAATAACAAATATTTCAGTTGCTCTTTTTCAGATGTTAAAAAGAGTTAACCATGTTTAGTCCCGCGCGAACTCGAGTGAACACACAAGCGCGTCAAATGTTTTGCCAATACCAAAACTTACTCTCTGCTAATATACATAAAGATTAAATTACTGTGTTCTAGCTCGGTCGTGCTGTCACTGAAGTTAAACAAAATTTAACCACATTGGTAAAAAATTAAATTTTGAGCAGATCTGTAATAGGCACTACGGAAGAATGAGCTTTGTCTATGAATGACCACAGCACGTTTTAATATTGCCAATAAATTCGTCGGGCGCGCTTTGATGCCCCACTGCGCGCTGGGCTTTATGCGAACTATTTGGCTTTTACAGAATTGTCAAAAAATTGACAAAACCACTGCTTTATACAAGCTTTTTTTATTTTTAACTCGCAATGTATCGCATCTTTAAAAGTATAGAGACCCATTTTGAAAATTTAGGATTTCGACTATAAATCTTAAAGGGTCGTTCTAACGACCATTTTTCAACAACATTATTTTTGAATTAGGTCTCTATTATGTCCGGGCGGAATCTTGCAACTGAATTTTAAATCAGTTATCTTTAACCGATTGAGCTAAAATTTGGTGTACACGCTTATTTTGGATGACAATGCATGCTTAGCTATGTGACGTCATTCTAATTCCAATATGGCGGATCATCCAAGATGGCGGAATAGTTATTTATTCTGCACTACCACAGTATGGGTATCAAATGAAAGGGCTTGCTGAGGAGAACACAAGCTTTTATTAAATGATATAAAATCTTGTCGTGAGATCTACCTTTGTAATAACTAGTCTTGCTTGACATACTTATTAAGTAGGTACTTATAATTTATAAGTAATTCTATGACAGAAGATGTTTTCTATAAAACATGCAAATCTCGCGACAAGCTTTTATATCATTTAATAAATTGTGTTACACGTGCATTAAATTGATTGGTTTAATTTAAGTCACACTAGTTAGTACGGTAGTTTCTTCTTTTTAGGGCATTTATATAATAGCTTGTTTTTAAACTTTTTTTAGCATTATTTTTTTACGATAATCTTTTAAATTGACGAGAAGTCCCATTATTCGATCTTTACATCGTGAAATAACGCCTTCGTAAATTGACCCAGCTATTATTTTCGTTTGAACAAGTTTTGTAATTACTAAGGGTACCTACTAATGAAAAAGGTGCAAAGTTGGAAAGAAACCTCGTTTCAAAGAAAAATATGCTTAGAGAAAAAGGATCGCTTTTGGATATACATTACATGAAAGTTCAATTATTTTTATTTGATAAGAAAATGTAGAAGCGGATCTTCCACTAATAATCACTCCTGTAGGTCTGGTAGCACGTGCGCCAAGACAAGACTTATGTCGCGAAATAAGTCGCTCTCTCTTTCATAAATCATATGAGAAAACGATACAACGTTCACATATCTCACATTTTGTCTATCTAAAACAAAACCCATGAAAGTATTTTCGTAGAGTTGCCAGTCTGCGAACCGTATTCATAGATACGTTTACTCTTGTTTATGGACACTGCAAATGATAATAGAGAAAATTTTAAAAAAACTGCGTTACATCTTTTTAATTCTTAACGAATGAAAACTTTGTCATTACGTACATGTTCGGTTTTTAAACTCAAAACATTTTTCCGTTCAATTCTCTGAACAATTAATTTAGTTAGAGTATCGTCCGGCCAATACTCCTGGCGGCTCACCTTTTTATCGCAGCATCAGTTTTTGCCGACTGTCGTACTACCGACAATACGCGGCGCGTGACAGCCCGCGGATGAGCTTGCGCCTATCTCATCCCAACCACCGACACAATCCGAATTAAGCTCTACCCAAATATATTTAAGCTCACATTACATTGGCCGAAACATACTAATACATAGATGTTTCAACTGCGAGCGTAACACAAATTGAACCTTATCGCCTTACATGTAGACGCTGTTTTGAATGTGATTGAAAGTTTTACAGATTTGTTTCGGTGTAACGAAATGATCGGGCGCTCGGCTCCGTAATAAAACGACACAATGGATGGGTCAATGTGTCTCGTGCCACAATTTCTGTACGACCCACGGTCCTGTGCTTTTTTGGGCTGTGCGTCGCGTTTTTTGTGTTGAAATCACGTAGCGGGCGTGACTCACAATGCACCGGAATAAATGGACTGAACGTTTTGTAATTTACTATTTTGGAAACTAAGGAGCACTACACCGACATTCTCATAATTTAAAGAATGGATTTAGTCATGAAAGTTATAAGGTAATTGAAAAATAATGATAAAACCAGGCGCATACTGGGCTGTCAACTATTTTTTTTTTCCGAGCCTCTATCGACCCGGCCCGCGTGCTCACCTCTGATGTGGGGGTCAGAGTACTTAAAATAAGCCTTAAGTTTAATGTGTGTAAAGTATTTTTTCCAGCCTGGATTGTTTTATTAAAAATAAAATACAAAAAAATTTTATTAAAAAATTTTAAAGGTCAAAGTAAATACATAATAAAAAAGTAAACGCGTCTAAAAAATAACAATGTAAAAAAAAGACAATAAAATGGCAAAAGGGTATGGACAAGGATAATAAACAGGGCTGTCAACTATTGGCACCTTGCCGTTCATTATTCTTTTCTCGCTCAAATAATATTTTCCAATTTTCACAAATAATAGGACTCGCTATTCAACGAGGAAATGCAGCCAGCATTCTTGCCACCATCCCACGTGGACCAAATCTTTTTAAATTCATAAATAGGTGTATATATATTTTTTGTTTTTTTAGGGTTCCGTACCCAAAGGGTAAAACGGGAACCCTATTACTGAGACTTCGCTGTCCGTCCGTCCGTCCGTCCGTCCGTCTGTCACCAGGCTGTATCTCATGAACCGTGATAGTTAGAGAGTTGAAATTTTCACAGATGATGTATTTATGTGGCCGCTACAACAACAAATACTAAAAAACGGAATAAAGTAAATATTTATGGGGCCTCCCATACAAGAAACGTTATTTTTTTGCCGTTTTTATAGATAATGGTACGGAACCCTTCGTCCGCGAGTCTCACTCGCACTTGGCCGGTTTTTTTAAGATATATAGTAACAAGTTATATTTGTTAATTTATTTTAAATTTTAATTTTTACATTATTTTAAATAGTTTCGTTAAATAAAATATCCTCTTAAAGCTTACTATATCTACCTGTGTAATTATTTTCATGCCTTAATTTATATTGCTCATTTTCAAATTTTAATACAGGTTGCAATAAACTGCGACGGTGTTTGCTTGGGGTTTCATTGTCAGCAAATTAATTAAGATTTTGTGCTATCGGCGTAAATAGGCAGATACATAGTTATGAATCACGACTTGTTGTTAAATTAACATTGCTATTTCAGAGAGTATTAAGTAATTTGGAAAACAAAAGTGTTGAGCGTTATCTATACATCTATACAAATAAAAAAAATTAGAGTGTCTGTTTGTAATATCAAAATAACACTTTTTTACCAAATGCGTATGAAAGTATATACGATACCTACAATGAAAACGCAATTTTATTTTATTTTGTCTGTCTGTCTGTTTGTTTGGGGTAAACTTCTAAACGGCTTAACCGATTTCAATGGGACTTTCACTGACAGATAGCTGACGTTGAGGCGTAACTTAGGCTACTTTAATTTTAGAAAAAGCATTAGGGTTCCGCCGAAAAATCGCGGGAAGGCGGCGAAGTCGCGGGCACAGCTAGTAACATTATAATAATAATACCACATCATTACGCATATAACTCATCGGAATATATTACGTTAGAAATGCGGAACCAATTATATTTTAAGGTATATACAGAGTGTATCAGAAGTCCGAAATAATACTTTGGGCAGATAAACTAGTAGCTAATACGTGAATGCATAGTGAAGACAGTTTATACCTGAGTTATACACCTTTGAATATTTGTCACAGGTATCTTGTTCTGACCTATGAGTACATCCATAACCCTATTCAGCAGTGTGAACTACACTTATGAGGGGCGACTACCAATATTTACAAAACAAAACATTAAAATTTTACATAGGACTCGAGATATTATGATATATAGAAATTGATGACGAAAAAATATTGGAAAAACATGATCGAATTTCAATCGCTTTTTTAGACCATTCCGTTGTATACCCCATACTCATGCAAACGTCAAAGTACTATTTCGGACTTCTAAAGTGTTTCAGATATACCTGTATAGGTACCTAAATGCGTCAAAAAGACGTCAGAAACACATTTGATAGAAACGGCCGGATACTAAATTACTATCTGGTACCCGGCCGGATACTGAATCACTATCCAGCCGGATAGTGAAAACAAGGCCGGACACTGAATAACTATCCGGTATCCGGCCGGATACTGAAAGTGAATCACTATCCGGCCGGAAAGGCCGGATACTTAATTACCCCCCCCCCCCCCCCCCCCCCCCCACCAGTATCTTCCAAACACTAATAACTTGGAGAAGCACTCGAAGAATCGAGTTTCCAACTAGTGAGGGTTGGCTATCAACGTCTGAAAGTCGGTGGAATCCACTCCCGTATGTTGCGGGGCCACGATTTCTTCCTGCAACCAACTCGCCTCTTGCCGACAACCTTGCCCATCATAATATTGTTTCGTGCCTCAGATATGATATTTTCCCTTTCCAATTAGCGGCGTACGTGATTTGTTTTTACCCATAAGCAGACACTATAATTATCATCGCATATACGAGACTATATAATGCTTTGTCGTTTGCATCTGTAGCGGGTATACAACTGAATGGTATAAAAATGTGATAGAAATTCGACCATGTTATTCCAACTTTTTTATCAATTATAATAACCCGTAATATGAGTCCTTTGTAAAATTTGCATATTCTGTTTTGTGAATATTGGTAGTCGCCCCTCATAACGGTAGTTTACACTGCTGAATAGGGTTATTGATGTACCCATACCTAGGCCAGATTAATGAGACAAATATTCAAAGGTCTAATACTATGGTTGTTAGGTATAAACTTTCTTCACTAAACATCGACATATGAGCTACCGCATATGTACCCAAAGTAGTAATTCGTACTTCTGATACACCCTGTATATTTATTTCATATATTACTATTTTAGACGTTAATTTATTTTAATAAGTAAAAAACCCCAATTAATATTATAGATTACTTTATCCAAATAGTCATAAAAAAATAATTAAACTAACACTAGGTATTTGTGCTAAATTGGGTTGATAAGATTCAATAGATTTTGTAGGTAACAAATTGTTTTCCTATTTTCAATTTTAATACACATCATAATATTAGTGTGGATAATCTCACGTCACATCACTACGCCCTTAAAACATTTAAAACTGACCTCTCAGTTTAATTTAATATTTTAGCTTCAGGAGTAATAATGGTCTTGCCCACTATTACATTGGGACCAAAATACATAGGCGAATTGTAAGCGCACTACAGTGAACCTCTGCCTACCCCTTCGGGGAATACAGGTGATGATGTATATGTGGCAGGTTTTTCATAAAATTAGGTTTTTGATCAAAAACCAAGATGTTTGATGAAAAACCTGAAGATGACACATTTACACCCGTATGCTAAGACGTTACCTCGAGAATTCCTCGACTCCACTCAACCTCACTCAAGGAAATCGCAATTTCATCATAAACCTGAACTAGTTTGGGTTTATGATAAAGTTTGATGATTAGGTTAGGTTAGGTTAGGTTATGATTCACCTTCCGGCTGACGCAAGTCCTCACAGGACATGGGTGCTTTGGGAGGTACTTGTGTCTTGTCGCCAGAAGAGAAGCCTCCCCAGCCTGCCACCAGTGCGGCTGTGCAGAAGATACTGCTCAGCATGCGCTGGAGGCATGTCCAGGAGGAGCCGAACCGCGTCGATCTTTGGTCGCGGTTGTGGGAAATGACCTCTCCTTGTCGGCCATCATAACATCGATGGTCAATGACGAGAGGTCGTGGGAGGCAATGTCCTCCTTCTGCGAAACTATTATTTTGCAGAGGGAGGCGGAGGAGCGGGAGAGGGAACGAGATCCCCTCGCTGACCCGCTCCGGAGAGTGCGAACACGGAGACGGGCTAATCGAGCCCGTACTCCGTCTCCGCTTAGAGGGCCTGGAGCGTCGGTTGCGGGGGCAATCAGCGCTCTAAGCCAGAGGTAGGCCCTCGCGTGGTGATGTGCGATGCCCCAAATACTCCGGGGCATCTCACAGACGGCAAAGGCCGTGAGGCGAGCCAGCCAACGGCAAGCGCCGGCGTCGGTGGGGGTTGCGGAGAATGCGCGAGCGGTCCCGCTCCCCCCATCACTAGCCGAGGAAGGTGGAGTATCATGTGGTTTTTAGTCGGTAGTGGTAACTCTTGTTGCTGAGCCCGACATATCCCGTTCGTTCCCCTTAGCGAGCGGGGATGCGTAAATGCATTTTCCACATGTAAAAAAAAAAAAAAGGTTAGGTTATGATTTTTATCATAAACCCAAACTAGTTCAGGTTTTTGATCAATAATCTGGATTGTTACAGGTTTATGATGAAATTGAGTTTAAAATGTGTCATCTTCCGGTTTTTCATCAAAAACCTAATTTTATGAAAAACTGCGACATATAGACTGCGAAATAGAATGGCCAAGTGATTTCAGACCACTCTAAGGCCTCTGGTAAATCCTAAGGACTGTATAGACCTATGTAGGCATAGGTCTATACAGTCCTTAGGTTTTTCAGGCACAAGTGTGTCAAAATACGTACTTGTGTCAAAAATACGGGTTCTGTACCTAAAGAGAAAAAAAACGGAATCCTTATAGGATCACTTTGTTGTCCGTCTGTCTGTCTGTCAAGACCCTTCAGGGAATCTTGAAGCATGGTCACGTAAATTTTACCATGGATATATATTATTTGTGTATAATCACACAGAGTGGTAGGAAGCAGTGGTAGCCGAGTGGTCGAACGCACGCCTTGTAAATCAAAGTGTGCAGGTTCAAACCCCGGCTCGCACCTCTGGGATTTATGTGCGAATCTCATTTTCATCCGAGATTATCCCTTGCTATGAAATGGTGAAGGTAAACATCGTGAGGAAACCTGCACGTCTGAGGGAACTTTACTAGTTTTCATTAGGTATGTGAAGTCTGCCAACCCGCACTGGGCCAGCGTGGTGGACTATGGCCCGAATCCCCCTCGCATTGCGGGGAGGCCCGTGCCCAGCAGTGGGACGTTAAAAGGGCTGTAGTAGTAATCACACAGAGTAGGAGATAGGATTAAATTGACATATGATTTACAAGCGGTTTGTCACCAAAATAGAAACATAATGACTGCAAATCAAGAGTATTCCGACTCTTTGGTAAGGCGTCGCTAAAAAAAGTTTATGACAATGAAAAATTTTACCAGGGAAACAAAGTTTTTTGCAAGAGCATTTTTTTTGTATCTAAATTGTGCCTGTAAAATAATAATAATAATAAAATAATCATGCCATTGACTTTTTTGAATATTTTTAAACAGGGCTGCTATTCTAACCAATATTTTAAAAGTACAATAAACAGGTAAACAGGTAACCTTTATTTGGGTCCCAGTAATTGCGATAAATTTATACGTTTTTTATTTATTTTAGAATTCGTATCATTAAATTAAAATCATGTCCACAATATTCTTTGATTTCTTTTATATACATAAAAGTATGTTGATAATTAAGATTAATACAATCAATGTATATAAATATGAAAGTTTTTACTAATACTTTCATAGGTATATTTTCGTTGAGTGAGCAGCAGACGTCGCTATGGCTCTGTATATTTGGTTACTACTGGCGCTCACCCAAGTTGATCAGGGATATGGTGAGAGTGAGTTACATTATATTCTCGCTTTATTATAATCAATTCATTCAAGCTTTTATAGACATGTAATATACATTTCAAATCCATAGAAAATTATTTTATGCCGCTATGATAGTATAGCCGAGATAGTATTATTGTTTCCAAAGCGGCGGCTTTTGAATCACTGCGTTGTTCGTCTGTCTGCCTGCAAGACCCTTTCTTCTAGAAAACGCGTGGAGGTATCAAGTTGAAATTAATAATAAATACTCAGATCTGATGTCCCTTGTTATAAAAAAAAATAACTTCCAAATCAATACAATAACAAAATGCCGGTTAGGTGCACCGCATGTTTTCCATCTGGTAGGGACCTTAGGGGTCGTGGTTGCAAAGGGCGGGGGCCCGGCGTGACATTAAATCGACTCCGAGGAGGACGACGGCGTGGTGTGACCCACGCCGCCGTGTGGAGGAGGTGTCTGCTCGCGCGGACAGCCGCTGGCGGGGTAACGGATGTGTGCGAAAGCGTTCCCGTGACCCCTCCGATATGGCGGGTGTTTGGATCACCATGGGTTTTTAGTGGATATACGGCTTCGCTGGGACTTCCACATAATCCCTTCATCTCCCCCAAGATGAAGGGGTATCCATAAAGGATTTTCCCATGTTAAAAAAAAAAAAAAAAGGTGCACCGCATGTTTAACCTGACATGTCAAAGTGTATCCTGTGCTGCCTTACTAACGTATTTTTATTTACGTTTATTTTCCATATATCTTATTCATTGCATTGTTAAATATAAATATTGAAAAAAAAACAAAATGTTCCCAACCGGCACCTGGAACAGGGTCATTAGATACAGTCTGGTGACAGACGGAGAGCGGACTCTTAGTAATAGGTTCTACCTTTTGGGTACGGAACCCTAAAAACCGAAACCCAACAACTGAAAATCACGGTCTTAAAGTATGTATGAAACAAGAAAATGTTACCACCGTGATGTAAGGGAACAGCTTTCAATCCACTGAACATCGTGACATAATACTAAATTCTTGTTTGATACTTTTAGAGCGTGATTTTTCAGTAGTCGGATTTAGTTTTTCCCCAACTTTGGCGAAGCCAATAAGAAGGGATATGATTTTAGCAGTCTATGTTTGTATTTACGTATGCTTCTCCGTAGCGCCTAAACTATTCATCCGATTTTGATGAATAAGTGGTCAATCGATTGGTTATTATGGTTCTGTTTCCTTAGGCTACATTTTAATCGACTTCAACAATAGGAGGAGTCGATTTTACCTTGTCCCGTTGTCGAGTTACAGTTTTTAAAACTTTTTTCTGGTCAAACTTTACTTGCAATTACAACAAAATGTTAATTATTTCAGGTTTGGATTTTCCTCCAAAGTTCACACTCAAGGTGAGAAGAATGGAATTAACTGCTGGTATAATTGAAGACATTCAGATATGGTAGGTACCTATTATTTTATTATGTTTGATATATGATGCAGTATGAATCTTCACAAAGCCGCTGGCGTCACAGGGGCGTCACGATACGCGCGTCAATTGTTTTATTATTACTTATTTACTTATATATAATCTATCTATACTATATACTATAATCTATACTATAATCTATACTAATATTATAAAGAGGAAAGATTTGTATTTTTGTATGTTACGAATAAACTTAAAAACTACTGGACCGATTTCAAAAATTCTTTAGCCATTAGAAAGCTACATTATCACTGAAAAACATAGGCTATATTGTAAACCCGTGCGAACAAAAAAAAACCTAATTATGTCCGTTATAAATTTTGCAACCACCCAACCGATGTGCCCCAAACCGGTTTCATTTGAAAGGAAATAATGCGAATATGGTTTTAGACCACTAAAACAATGCATTAGGCACATTCGGTCTAATCATCATAGCAGGACACGCTGGGTATCCGCTAGTTATGCATAAAGATTGAATTTCTGTGGTTAACTCGCGACCACCTGGCAAAATTTCCTCGCATCATCGATGATATTTTGTTGAAAATTGACCTTTTTATAATATTTTGTTGAAAATTGACCTTTTTATATGAGCTAATGCAGTTCGTTTTGGTATTTACAAATATTTTGGAGCATGCGTCTTGACGCCCCAGGGGCTTTTAGCTTAAAAATCTTAAGAAATGGACTCAACACATTTTCTCTCTGAGGTATTAAGATTTATTCTTGTCATTATTAAAGGTACACCGAAACTAAATCAAGAATTGATTATAACAATGGGGCGTCGACATCAATTGTAATGCGCGATCGTTCCTGGCCGAATGGTATTACATACTATGTAAGTTTTCCATCGATTTAATTACCACAATTGTACAAAAAAACCAAAGTGAAGTCGCCAAACGGGCCCAATGGAAGACCAGCGCAGGTTCTTGTCAACCAGCACATGCTGAATTGGGTCCGTTTGTGGGGAGCAGAATTTTAATTTTTATTCATTCATCGATTTGTAATCTTTTAACCTATTTGCTGCTTGCCACAATAAAGTTTTTTTTCCTTTCTTTTTCTTTCTATACGGGTCGAATTGAGAACCTCCTCCTTTTTGAAGTTAATTAAAAAATTACTGAAATTTAACCATTTTTGAATGCACTAAAAGTATTGCTATATTGCTCGTGCAACACTTGCATACACATCGTATCGAGGGGTGAAAGGCTATTTGTATTAAGCGATATTTTTTAGGGTTCCGTACCCAAAGGGTAAAACGGGAACCCTATTACTGAGACTTCGCTGTCCGTCCGTCCGTCTGTCACCAGGCTGTATCTCATGAACCGTGATAGTTAGAGAGTTGAAATTTTCACAGATGATGTTTTTCTGTTGCCGCTATGACAACAAATACTAAAAAACAGAATAAAATAAACTTTTAAGGGGGCTCCCATACAAGAAACGTGTTTTTTTGCCGTTTTTATAGATAATGGTACGGAACCCTTCGTGCGCGAGTCCGATTCGCACTTGGCCTTGGGTTTTTTTAACTTTACAGGAGAGCATACTTATTCGACGGAGATAAATTTGCTGATTCCAAATATATATAAGTGAATAGCCATCTTTCATATACCTAAGTCAATATCGCCCACAAGTGTTACTTAAGTCGAATATATTCACCCCTCGATATGAAGAGTGTCTGTTCAAAGAGATGTTTTATGTATTAACATCGTAACAAACAAATGGATAAATGAAAATAACGTCTATTTAAGCCATCTTAGATATTCATAGCAGTGGTAGCCGAGTGGTCGAACGCACGCCTTGTAATCAACGTGTGCAGGTTCAAACCCCGGCTCGCACCTCTGGGATTTATGTGCGAATCTCATTTTCATCCGAGATTATCACTTGCTATGAAACGGTGAAGGAAAACATCTTGAGGAAACCTGCACGTCTGAGGGAACTTGTCTAGTTCTCGATAGATGTGTGAAGTGTGCCAATCCGCATTGGGCCAGCGTGGTGGACTATGTACTGAATCCCCCTCGCTTGGCCTGTGCCCAGCAGTGGGACGTTAAAAGAGCTTTATTAGAGAGATATTTTTATTTTAAATTCCTGTGACAAATTGACAAAAGGTTATTCGCTCGAATCTCTTTTAGATTGAAATCTTTTAAACTAGGGAGATTCCCCGGAAATACAGGTATTAGGTATGTTATTCCCGCCAAAACATAATTCTTTGTCTAAAATAAAAGTAGCTTAGTTACTCCTTGCAACATTAGCTATCTGCATGTGAAGTCCTGTCCAAATAGATTCAGTCGTTAGGGAGATTACCCGGAACAAACAAACAGACAGACAGACAAAAATTAAATAATACATTGCATGGATTCGTACCTACTTTCCGCATTTGGTAAAAAGGTATTATTTTCATATTACAAACAGTCACTTCAATTTTATTTATTTATATAGATTATATAGATAAGCACCTACCGCATTTCAATGTATGTGCTTACAAATTAAATTAAATTAATTATAAAAATCTCCCTCGTATTGACGAGGAATGTGCCCGGTATAATGGCAATAGGCTCGCTCCCTATTACATTGGGACGAAAATACATCGGCGAAGAGTGGGCGCACTGCAGTGCACCTCTGCCTACCCCTTCGGGGAATACAGGCGTGATGATGTATTATTATTACAGATACATCCTAAAGCATCTCTGAACCAATCTTCACATGCTGTTTGCTACTGTAAAAATACAGGCTCAGTAGTTTATAAATTTTTACCTGAACGTAGGTCCTACGAACAAGTCGGTGAGTTATGATTTTTTATTGTAATTATTTCTCTGTACTGTACCGTGTAACTCATTCTGTACCTTTCTTTCGTCCTTCTAACAATACTTTTACGTGGATTCGCCACAAATTGGGCTGACATTGATAGGGCACAAGCAAAGTGAGAGGAGGCCTTGGCTGAAAGTCAGCGCTGGTGGAGACACCATCCCCTCCAGCACATGCGAACCAGACGCCTTTCGGCGCAGGTAACACTGCGGTAAACATCATCACAGCCTATCGCTGCTATTTTATTTCTTGTCTGTTTTCTTCCTTTATGCACGTAACTTGTTGTCTGTGAAGAATACTGATACTTTCTTTCTTTCTTTTTGAATTGCTAAGTTGAAGTATTGAATACTGTATTCGATTCAATATGCTTTCTGAATTGTTGGGACACATAGTTGTTTAGATATTGGATATAGTTTCATCGAGAATCTCCTCCAGCGATGAATTTCAGCCAAAACCTCTTAGGATTTTACGGGATGACTGCTGAATGATACGTAATAACGTAAGGTGAGACGTAGAAGTGAGAATTTGAATTAATTATGCCTAATGGCATTCGAGTTTTGAGATAACCACTTGCTCAAACGGTGAAGAGTAACATTGTGAGGGAATCTAACAAGTTCTCGATAGCCGTGTGATGTCTGCCACTGTGCTAGCGTGGTGGAGTACAATGAAATGAGGGGGATGCCCGTTTCTAGTGCTGGGTCCTTAAAAAGCTAACATTCCTGTATTCTTATATTTGCAGCCTCTGAAGTAATCAACTTTAAACTCACCACTAAAATTGAGGCCAAAGTAACGGAAGAAAAATACTATTATATCCATACATTATGGTTAAATGTTTTGACAGAAAGTTATTTCATTCCTGTAAGGTAAAACAAAAATCTATATAAAATCTTGACGTCTAAACGCAAACGACGCCTGTATTCCCCCAAAGAGGTAGGGAGAGGTGCACAGCAGTGCACCCACACTTAGCCGATGTAGTTTGGTCCAAATGTAATAGGAGGCGTGTTTAAGGTACCACACTACGAGTATTGTCATTATTGTATGTAAATATGCCAATGATGGGTATCGAACCCGGAACCACCCAGTGCAGCCGTAACTCTGGCTCGAACCACCAGACCACTTGCTAACTTCGTCTTATTTTAATCAAATGATCCCTTATCATATCCACAGACTCAATTGTGTTATGTTCTCTATGGCCCGCCTAAATGAACTCTGCATAGTAATGCCTAGTATATATAGGCTTCATCTTCATATTTTACGAAATTTATTAATTAATGCAATTTAATAGAATAAGATGAGGAATAGCTCCACTTGCAATTAGTGGGTATGCCACCCTTGTCAAGTTATTATTAGCTGCAAAACTATTAATATCTACACATTATAAATATATGTCGATATAGGTCGTATTTTTTCGACATCTCGTATAGAAATGAAGTCGATCAGGCGGTGGGGTCCTGTATCAAAACAATTACGCTTGGATCGTACTGAAATTCTAATATCCCTTATTGGTATTTAAGCCACAGGTACATTTTGATGCGGAGCACGTGGCTTTTACCGCGGTAATAATTCTTTTATTTGATTTTTGTCTGACACAATTCAGCGCGCTTCTTGACGCCCCCAGTTTGCCCGGAATTACAACTAAGGTCAGTCTGCTCGTGTACCTCTGCCTAACTCTTCAAGAATACCTACAGGCTTGATCAATTATTTTATTTTATAGACATGGTCTCGACTCCTAATGGTATATTTTTTTGCTTTTGTATTTTTAGGTACGAAAAGGTGGTATACAATATTGAACTGGGATCTAAATACAGTCACGAAATTTTGGAATACTCTGAATTATCAACCAATTTTTCAACACAGGAAGTCTTTGATATAAAATGTAATTGTATTTTATTTTTTTATCGAAATCATTGATGAATACAGACTGTTTCAGAAGTGCCACATTTTACACATACTTGAGAGTCGGATATACAAACAATCCTCAAATCCTCTAATTGTCGCCGCCGGCAATTACGAGCCAGACCCCGCGCACACATCATCAACTCGTCGCCGCCGTCCGCGGCACGTGTTGATTGATCCTCCCGACACGATCACCGCCCTCCTCGACCCGGGCGTTGAGAGGGCCACCAACACACCTACACCAGCCTCAAACAGACACCGATCTCGCCGGCGAGGTCGAGGAACCCCCTCTTCCGCTCGTAGGTGCATCTTTGCACCTAGGAGCGCAGTCACTACCTCTCCCCTCACGGTAACTGCCCAAGCCGAGGTCGTGCCCTCTGTGGCGCCCTTGAGCTAGTTGCCAACCCTTTCCGCCCTTAAGGCCTTGGTTGGAGTGCACTCTGCGCTCGCCACTCCTCCGGTAAAGCTGTAAAGGCCACCTCACGGCCAACAGTGTAAGTCATTTCAAAAAAAAATATATATATACAAACAAATGATATATTAATTAAATTTTAAAGGAGGATGGGCACAATGTATGGGATGTCCCCACTCACCAATAACGACCAGACGTATGTCGTTGGAAAGTTCTATTTGTGACTATCAATTGTTACTATGGGGTGAATTTCAAATCGTTGTGAGATAAAAGTTATAAGTAGCTAAAATTCATCTTTAAAAAATATAGAAAATAAATAGTTTTTTTTAGGTTTCTTCCGCGACTTCGCCCGCGTGGACTTTAGGGAGATTACCCGGAAATATGGGTATTATGTTTTTCCCGCGGAACCCTAATGCTTTTTCTAAAATTAAAGTAGCCTAAGTTACGCCTTGGAACGTCAGCTATCTGTCAGTGAAAGTCCCATTGAAATCGGTTCAGCCGTTTAGAATTTTACCTCAAACAAACAGACAGACAAAAAATTGTAAAATTGCGTTTTCGTTATAGGTATCGTTTATACTTTCGTACGCATTTGGTAAAAAAGTGTTATTTTAAAATTACAAACAGACACTCTAATTTTATTTATTTGTATAGATTTATTTTTCAATGTACCTATATTGATTTTCATACTCACCTTTCTATAAGTACATTCTTCGTATTCAAGCATTTCATCTTGCTCACATTCTAATTTATTATCTATATTTTATTTCAGATAAATGTAAACGCATGGATAAAAGCTACATGGAAGTAACTAAGAACCTGATGTTTATTAACCCCGAGGATGATGAGCACGTTGATTATGTGTTCAATACGTATGTTACGAAAATATATTACTGTTTGATTATCTAAACATATCATAAACATCATCATATCTACAGGTACAGAAGGCCGAAATAATACTTTGGGTATATGTGGATGCTGAAGACAGTTTATACCTAACTATTATAGTCTCTTGCAACGCACGCCTTGCAAATCAAAGTGTGCAGGCTCGCACCTCTGGGTTTATGTGCGAATCTCATTTTCATCCGAGATTACCACTAGCTATGAAACGGTGAAGGAAAACATCGTGAGGAAACCTGCACGTCTATAGAAAGGCGTGTGAAGTTCACCAACCCGCACTGGGCCAGCGTGGTGAACTATAGCCCAAAAATCTCCCTCGTATTGAGGGAGAATGTGCCCGGTATAATGGCAATAGGCTCGCCCCCTATTACATTGGGACCAAAAATACATCGGCGAAGTGTGGGCGCACTACAGTGCACCTCTGCCTACCTCTTCGGGGAATACAGGCGTGATGATGATGATGATGTATATATTATAGTCTCTGAGATGGCCTTTCGGCACATCCATAACCCTATTCTGCAGTGTAAACTACACTTATGGGGGTCGTCTACCAATATTCACGAAAGAGAACACACAAATTAGGATTATAGGATTCGAGATATTACGAGTTATAAAAATTGACCACGAAAAAAAAGTTGGAAAAACACGGTCGAATTTCGATCAAATTTGTATACCATTCCGTTGAATACCCGATACTGATGCAAACGTCAAAGTATTATTTCGGACTTCCGAAACATCCTGTGTAAGGGGACATAATATCATGTATCACCATGGTAGCTTAGACAATTCAGTAATAGATACTAATCATTTGCCTTACCTTTTGCCATTATTTAGGGTCGGTGCAGTATGCCTTCGCTGTCCGTCCGTCCGTCGTCGGTCCGTCCGTCTGTCACCAGGCTGTATCTCATGAACCGTGATAGTTAGAGAGTTGAAATTGTTGCCGCTATAACAACAAATACTAACAAACAGAATAAAATAAATATTAGGGCTCCCATACAACAAACGTGATTTTTTTGCCGTTTTATAGATAATGGTACGGAACCCTTCTTGCGCGAGTCCGACTCGCACGTGGCCGGTTTTTTTCCATTCATCTCGCTTTTCCGTCATACTGACATTCACTCCAATCTCATATACCTTTGCCTCATCTAACTGACGGTGACGAAAAAAGATGCGAGATACCTCTTCTTATGAAGACCTAGGAAAAGATGGATGGACTTTATAAAGATTATGATTATGACATTAATAAGATTGGAATGTAATATGTCCTATGACGAACATACCGACACAATATCGTGATGATCGGAGACAGAGATAGAGAGAGAGAGGAAGAGTAGGTATTCCAGTAATTTAGCTATCTTTCAATAAATAGCCGTGGTAGCCGAGTGGATAGCCGTGGTAGCCGAGTGGTCGAACGCACGCTTTGCAATCAAAGTGCGCAGGTTCGAACCCCGGCTCGCACTTCTGGGTTTCATGTGCGAATCTCAGTGTCATCCGAGATTATCACATGCTATGAAACGGTGAAGGAAAACATCGTGAGGAAACCTGCACGTTTGAGGGAACTTGACTAGTTCTCGATGTGTGAAGTCTGCCAACCCGCACTGGGCCAGCGTGGTGGACTATGGCCCGAAATCCCCCTCGCATTGAGGGGAGGCCCGTGCCCAGCAGTGGGACGTTAAAAGGGCTGTAGTAGTAATCAAGGCGCACGGGAGTGCGCCCAGCCAATGAAAGCTGGCTGCAGCACCGTGTGTAATATTACACGAACCATTTGGAGCGACTTTTGACCCCCTCATAACTCAGAAACTATTTAACATAACCATGTCAAATTTGGCTCATCTATTGAGACTTGCGAGATACATATGTGCTCCAAATTTCATAAACACACCTCAAACGGTTCCTAAGATATAATCGCCCAAAAATCGGAATTATTACACTGACTGACCTATAGATCAAAAATCATAGCCTCTCCCAGATGACCTAGAGAGTTCAAATTTGGCATTCAGATAGGTAATTGGGTAAATACAAAGGAAAAAATGTGAAACTAGTATAATTTTATCATTTTATAATATTTTTTCAATTAATTGATTTTGTTAGGAACATTCACTTTATGACGTCATTGGTAGTATGACCAACCAGTCAAGTTTTTCATAATAAAAGTATCTGATATCATAGCCTAGTGGGCTATGTGGTTGGATAAATCGTCAGGGTCCTACGTTCGTATCCTACCACAATAAATGCATTTTTTTTATGCAGGTTGTATGTTTAAAGTTAATTATAAAATATTGAATGATCATTCTAACATACTAATAAATAAGATTTACCTTATAAGTTTGTTTCATGATTGAAGAATATTTTATTTTTAATACCAACTATTTGAGTTATGTTAGTTATATTATGTGCTGCTGATAAGTACCTAACGACGATCATTCTAACATTATTAAGGTCTTCACGTGAATATATAACGAGTGGAAAACCACCCTTTGGTATTAATTTTATTATGAATAAGTACCTACTAATTATTTCTGTACAAAAAGTAATGATATCCCATGAAAAACATAAATGTAAACCTCTGTTTAGCCAATGATATATGCCTTGGTTGTCCACTTCAACGACAAAAGATGTGAGATCTAAACGGGCGCCAATTTCAGTGGTCAGTCCTAAAATTTATTTATAGCAACATCAAATATTTCATAACAACTTAAAGTATAATTTCTTATTAAAACTTAGGATAATATATTGGCCTAAGGCCTTACTTGGCTAGTCCTAATATACGAATTCGCATTTCTAAAGCTGTAAGTACTTATTTTATTCTTCCGACAATTTGGCTTGCTGGTAGAAACTAGCCAGCGAACATAGAGCTCTTCCAGGACTGTTTTAGTAGGTATTTAATTATAATTCGTACATTAGAACTAGCAAAATAAGGCCTTAGGCCAATATATTATCCTAAGTTTTAATAAGAAATTATACTTTAAGTTGTTATGAAATATTTGATGTTGCTATAAATAAATTTTAGGACTGACCACTGAAATTGGCGCCCGTTTAGATCTCACATCTTTTGTCGTTGAAGTGGACAACCAAGGCATATATCATTGGCTAAACAGAGGTTTACATTTATGTTTTTGATGGGATTAATTATTAATTTTGCCAACGGACGCGCCTCAGGTATTTTTTTTATCAGGTTCAAAAAAGATTATGAAAGAAATTACGCTGATGTAAAGGAACATAATTACCGAAAGAAAATTTTCCAAGACAATATGAGGTAATTATCTATATATACATCATCACACCTATATTCCCCGAAGAGGCAGAGGTGCACTGCAGTGCGCCCACACGTCGCCGGTATATTTTGGTCCAAATGTAATAGGGAGCGAGCCTATTGCCCTTATACCGGGCACATTCCCCCTCAATACGAGGGAGATTTGGGCCATAGTCCACCACGCTGGCCCAATGCGGGTTGGTTAACTTCAACCTTGATGTTTTCCTTCACCGTACAGCAAGTGGTAATCATTATTGAAAATTACATTCGCACATGAAAATTATCGCAGAGGTGCGGGCCTGGGATTAGAACTTGCACCCCTTACGTTCAAGGCGGGCGGTCTTGCCCACGAGGCTACCACTGCTAATTACAGTTAATTATGTAAAAGTGGTAATGTCTATTAAATGATACTGCTTAAAAAGTTTTCAAAATTTAAGTACTATGTTTGATACTAAAGTTCGGTAGAGAAGTAAGGGGAGCAGGTTCAAATCTCGGGATCTCATCTCTATGATTTTGTGATTTTATGTGCGATTGATATTTTTATCATTATTAAGTATCACAACACTATGTGTACATAACCCGAATACCTATTTATTTATTTGAAGACTTGTGAAGTTTATCAACACGCACTGGACCAGCATGATGGACTATGGTCTGAACCCCTCGCATTAAAAGGAGTGTGCCCGGTATTAATGACAAAGGTCGCTATTACATTGAGAGCAAAATAGTTCGGCGAATTATAGAAGCACTCCAATGGATCTGCCCAGAGCATATATCTTCGGGGAAAATTGGCATGTTGACGTATATCATTGGAATCGTTTCACAGGCAAATTGTTGCAGCAAATAATAAAAATCTTGGTTACAAACTTGGCATCAACCAATTTGCCGATAAAACTCCGAAAGAAATGAACAAACACACAGGTTTACGGCGCCAGTGGCCAGCAAGCAAGACTGGCAACATTCCCTTTCCGTACACCGAAAGCAAAATAGCAGAAATGACTTTGAACTTGCCCAGGGAATACGATTTGAGGCTATATGGGCTTGTGACAAAAGTTAAAAGTAAGTGCGTAAGGTACCTACTTAGAATAGTGCATGAAATATGGGGTAGGTGTATACTTATGGACATGACGGCAATGCCCCTCCCGACACGATCACCGCCCTCCTCGACCCGGGCGTCGAGAGGGCCACCAACACACCTACACCAGCCTCAAACAGACACCGATCTCGCCGGCGAGGTCGTGGAACCCCCTCTTCCGCTCGTAGGTGCATCTTTCGCATCCGCACCTAGGAGCTCAATCACTACCTCTCCCCTCACGGTAACTGCCCAAGCCAAGGTCGTGCCCTCTGTGGCACCCTTGAGCTTGTTGCCACCCTTTTCCGCCTTTAAGGCCTTGGTTGGAGTGCACTCTGCGCTCGCCGCTCCTCCAGTAAAGCTGTAAAGGCTACCTCACGGCCAACAGCGCAGTCCATTAAAATGAGGCAATATCCTCACGATACTGAAATCGGACAGGGAATGCCTCAGGCAAGCAACCCCATGACCTGCTAATGAAATTTTTAAATCGCATGAACATTCGAACTGTTTACAGTTATTTTAATGGGAATGACAGCCCAGAGACTGATCGCCAAAAAACATCAAATCTACAAACATAGGTAGATACCTATGTTTGTAGATTTCTACGCTTCTCGTAACTCTACAAGGCAACTTTATTATGACACAAAGATGAGCTTAATATTAAGCTTAATACTTATAGCTATTGCAAGTGCGTAAGATTAATTTATTTAAAACATTTCACTGAATATGTTGTTCGTAGTGCGGTTTGGGGACGAAATAATTGTACCTAAGTATATCTTGCAAAATTTTCAAGATTATTAAAGGAGCATACACAATGCGATTCAAACTTTCCGTAATCATTAGTTCTATAGCGAATTCTTAATGAATTAGTGAAATCAAAAATATTTTATTATCGATTTTAATAACATTTCAGACGTGTTAAAATTCGACTCAACACAGCTCTAAAGCTAACTGTTCCTTTTAAACTCCCTTTTATCTATCTATTTATTTACACAGCAAGATGTACAAGCGACCTAACCGACCAAGCCTAGGTTTGTCAAAGCATACAAATAAATGTTTTAATTTTTAGGAAAAAAACAAGTTATCTATTTTCTGTTTTTAAGAAATGATTTTATATACTACTTGCTGTACCCGCGACTAAAAGTAGCCTATATTACGACTTGGAACATTAGCTATCCGTCAGTGAAAGTCCCGTCGAAATCGGTTCATGCGTTTGGAAGTTTACCCGGAACAAACAGACAGACAACATTTTAAAAAAAGATGGTATTTTGATATTACAAACAGACACTCCAATTTTATTTATTTTTATATATATGTATATAGATACATGACGAATAGTTGCAGGTTGTTCACATCCATTCTGATTCGCATTGTACTTGCTCTGTAGATCAAGACCAATGTGGGTCGTGCCTGCCCTTCACAGTAACGGCTGTCGCGGAGGGAGCGCTCGCGCGGAGCAACGGGGGCAGACTGTTAACTCTAGCTGAACAAGCTCTTATTGATTGCATGTGGCAGTAAGTTACTTCAATGTTAATAGAGGTCAGAAAAAAGAGGGACTATTGGGAAATTCTGAGCAGGCTTTACCGCTGACGTGAATCAAAACCTGATGCAATCCGGTGCACTGAGCCGAGCGGCTCAGTGCTCGTACCACTAGGCCAAGCGGTCAAGACATAAATCGTGTCCATTTATCGACAGCCAATGTCATGTTCATGAATTATTGCGTAATATATTTTTTTTTAGAAAGTATTACACATTATTTTGGCTAGGACACCAGCAGACCGTAGACACACATTTTATCGTTTCATCTGTGAGACGAAATATTTGAAAGAGATCCAACTTTTGTCCGCTCGGTCATGCTGAACCTGCAGGGTAGACTTGTAAACAATCAGAAAGATATTCACAGTAACTGCAATAGAAAGGAATCAAATACCCTAAGGGCTTTGCACCTTAAGGGTATGATAAAGATTTTTTTTAATTAAGGATTTAACACAAAATCGGTCAGGCGATGTTTTAATAATATGTTAAGGTGCCTGTCTTGTTAATGAAACTCATAATTATAAGGTAAGTTATTAAATAACAGATAAACACGGTGCAAGTTTCGACGATAAATATTCGCAAAATCATTAGCGCCCAGGTGGATATTTACGATGGTTTTAATAATAGACTTTTAACCTAATACCTCATCACACCTGTATTCTCCGAACGGGTAGGCAGAGGTGCACTGCAGTGCGCCTACACTTCTCCTATGTATTTTAGTCCCAATGTAATAGGCGAGCCTATTGCAATTATACCGAGCACGTTCTCCCTCGATACGATAGAAAGATTTGGGCCATAGGCCACCACGCTGGCCCAGTGCGGCTTGGTGAAATTCACACGACTTTCTATAGACGTGCAGGTTTCTTCACGTTGTTTTCCTTCACCGTTCAGCAAGTGGTAATCATTGTTGAAAATGACATTCGCACATGAAAATTATCTCAGAGGTGCGGGCCCGGGATTTGAACTTGCACCCCTTACGTTCAATGCGTGCGTTCTTGCCCACGAGGCTACCACCGCTTTACCCCAATATTGTCTATAATCACCGATTGCGTTGAAAAACCATTAATTGCATTGTCTAGATCGGAAGCAAACGGCTGCCTCGGTGCCCCAGATGATTCGTATGCTTACGAGTGGATGATGGAATACGGGCTTCCGGCTGAAGCTGAATACGGACCATATAAAAACAGGGTCTGGCTATTTTTCATTTTCTTTGCGGCCGTATGATATTTTTGGAGATTTATTTATTTATTTAATATAATTAGAACGGTCCGTAAGAAAGTACCAATTACACTAATTATAATTTCTCACAATACCTTACCTCTAGATAACTACTTATAGTTACTTACTATACAGGATGTATCATAAGTCCAAAATAATACTTTGGGTACATATACGGTAGCTCACATGTGGACGCTTAGTAAGATAGTTTATACCTAACTATCATAGTTTCTGAGTTATCGACCTTTGAATATTTGTCACAGGTATCGTGTTCTGGCCTTATTCTAATCCTTTTTAGCAGTGTAAACTAGGTATACTTATGAGGGGCGAATATCAATATTCACAAAACAGAACATGCAAATTTTACATAGGACTAGAGATATTACGAGATTAAGAAATTGTCGAAAAAAAAAAAGTATACCATTCAGTTGTGTAGTGTACATATACAACTGAATGGCATTGTGTACTTCGGACTTCTGAAATGCCCGTATATTTATATTTTACTATTTCGATGCCCACAGGATGGAATATGTAATATCAAGAACATGACGAAATTGTATCCAATTCGCGGCTTCACTACCGTCACCCCACTGAGCGTTCGGGCCATCAAGGTAAGATATCGAAGTTGCCTACCCACAGGTACATAACTATCAAGAGTAAGTCTATCGTGTCAATTATAAAGCGGGTTTCAGACTACTCTATAATATATAGCACAACAATATCACGCACCATACAAAGCCAATAATATATAGAAGATTCAGTACAGTGTGAACATGGCCATAACAATGTATGGTGCGCGATATTGTTGTGCTATGAGCTATATATACTATATGCTTTGCTATTATATTATAGCGTAGTCTGAAACCCGCTTAAGCCGCTCAACAGGAGTATGGTAGTTTTAGGCACAAGCGAGTGTGGACATATTTTTCCTTGAAGCAAGCGAATTCACATGCTTTCTTTTGGATTTTTTTACATAAAGATTTAATTTCTGTGGCTTCTCTTTACAGATCGCTTTGATAAATCACGGTCCTTTATCGGTGCTTATTACAGCGAAGGATTCATTTCATAGATACTCGTCGGGGATTTTCAATGACACAGAGTCAGAGTGGTAAGTACTAATTTGTACCTACCTACAAGATAATGTTTATTATTGAAATAAAACTATTTTACGGATTTTATCGCGTTTATTTACAATTTTATTTTTTATAAACGCGATAAAATCCGTAAAATAGTTTTACATCAAAGTATTCGCGTAAATATAAGAAAACAATATGTTTATTATTGCTTAATTATGCATATGTCCAAATAAAAAAAAAAGATTATTGACGGCTTATCGGATATCCAATGAATGGGCGTAACTACCATATCACAAATTTATATTAAATTGTTAGCTGTTGCTCGCGACTTTGTTTGCATAAATCTGTGTCCATGTAAAAAAATAAAATATAAAGTGTCTCTACAAATACTTTACCACCATATTATAAACAGTGGTAGCCTCGTCGGTAGAACGCCGGCCTTGAACGCAAGGGGTGCAAGATCAAATCCCGGGCTCGCATTTCTGAGATGATTTTCATGTGCGAATTTCATTTTCAATAATGATTACCACTTGCTGACCGGTGAAGGAAAACATCCTGAGGAAACCAGCACGTATATAGAAGGGTTTGTGAATTTTACCAAATTGGGCTAGCAGCGTGGTGAACTATGGCCGAAATCTCCCTCGTATTGAGGGTAGACGTGGGCGTTATTTCACGTCACTGGTTACATTAACTAGCTTCGCGGCATGTAACCGAGTCACTTGTTTCAAGTCAAATCACAAGTAGTGATTTTAGTAACGCGTTATTTCTGTTCACTGTGAGCGAGAAACGTCACGTCGTCACTCGTCAGTCGGTCGGTGTCTCGGTTCGGTTCGGTGGGGCGCGTTTCATTTCTTTCGCATTGCGCCTACCAGCCGGCTGAGTAAGCGAGAACGGGTGACACGAATAAAACCGAAGTAATCAGAACGCACATGTGCCATGGTACTGGTATACAACAAAAAACTAAACAGCGTAACAGTCAATAAGTTTAATTTTCATACGTAACTCTATAGACCTAGATAATAAAATAGGGTGATCTCTGTTTGTTTGTAGATAATTTCAACGGCTTGCGAGGCGGGAAGTGAGCGAGCGTCACTTTGAATTTGTTTACATATTTCGCACCTTTAAAAGTATAGAGACCTAACTCAAAACTAATGTTGTTGAAATATGGTCGTAATGTAAATAATGTAAATATCAATCATCATTGTATATACGATCAAATTGACTTTTAAATAAGCCTGCATTAATAATTTTATTAAAGTCATAGTTTCATAGAAAACACTAATCAATCATAAATACATTTAATGCAGTCAGTCCTAAGCCTGAATAAAGTATGCAGGGAAGTTAATTGATTGATTTAACTGTATAGCTAAAAACACTTAGTGATTTAATTTATTTTCGTTTCGTGTGTGTGTATAGTTGGTGTATTTCGTGAAAATTACGTAACGACCCACGTCTAATTCAGGGGGAATGTGCCCGGTATAATGGCAATAGGCTTGACCTTATTAACTTTGGGACCAAAATACATCAGTGTAGTGTAGTGCGCCTCTGCCTACCCCTTCGGGAAATACAGGCGTGATGATGTATTTTTATTATATAACCAAAAAATATTTTTGTTTCAAAAAAGTATGTTTGAAAATGAAAACCCGACCACTAAAAAATCACACTCTAAACTTCACGTCGATTGTTAGTTTTCAAACTAACGTTATTTTTCTCATGGGCTTAACACTTTACGAGATGGTAAACATGGTATTACTTGTTTCAGTAAACATGACCCCCCCAATCACGGGGCGGTTATAGTCGGTTACGGGGAACGCAACGGTGAGACGTTCTGGATCCTGAAGAACTCGTGGGGCCCGCAGTGGGGCATCGACGGGTACATGCACATGTCGGCAGTGGGCAACGTGTGTGGGGTCGCCTCTGCACCCAAATATGTTGTCTTCTAAATGAACAGTATCAATGCACTATCTGTTTGTTCATCTACACGGTACCAATGCAGCTCACATTGTTAGGTCTAACTAGTGTCAAATAGCATCCGTGGTGTTCTTTGTGGAAATTCAGCCAATACAATTATTTTTGTCTCCCGCTTGGCAATGGAGGGAAGTGGATTCATTTTTCTTCCAACGCCTCCTACACCTTTTTCGATGAATTTCGAACGGGTTCTAAGACAATTTAGCTTTACCCCCGGGACTCGCCGAGGGTCAAACCTCGGTGTCTTCGATTCACACCACTGTCGATTCTGGCTTACAGGAGTAACAGCGATGGGAATGTTGGGCGGGCTGTCCCAAAAATAAAATCGACCAATTTCAATATGACTGAAGTTTGCTCTATTTTTATGCATAAACTAGCTGTAGGTACCCGCGACTTCAGTCGCTTAGAATTTAGGCACCTTTATTTAAAATGGTGGCAGGTAATAGTCCAGGATGTGTGGAGAAGTGAAGTGTTTTGCCCAGGAGCGGGACATAGAAGGGCTATAAAACCAAAAAAAAGAAGCCCCAATTACTACTCCTCATGACATCAGATTATAATTTGTACAGTAGATGACTAAACATTATAGCGTAAATTTTATAAAACTTGCAATCTGTATGTAGACCTACAATTGCATTTTTCATAACAAATCTGCGAACAGAAAGGACCTGAGATAAATCATTTTATTAATATTATATAGCATATTATTTTCAACAATCACGTGGAATTGCATTCTTATATTTGTAATTATTTGTAAAGTATTATATTAAATGTGTGTAAAACTACTTGCGCATTTTTATTTTTTACTAGCTGTGCCCGCGACTTCGCCCGCGTGGACTTTAGGGAGATTACCCGGAAATATGGGTATTATGTTTTTCCCGCGGAACCCTAATGCTTTTTCTAAAATTAAAGTAGCCTAAGTTACGCCTTGGAACGTCAGCTATCTGTCAGTGAAAGTCCCATTGAAATCGGTTCAGCCGTTTAGAAGTTTACCTCAAACAAACAAACAGACAGACAGACAAAAAATTGTAAAATTGCGTTTTCGTTATAGGTATCGTATATACTTTCATACGCATTTGGTAAAAAAGTGTTATTTTGATATTACAAACAGACACTCCAATTTTATTTATTTGTATAGATGTATAGAAGATAAATATCAATGTATCGCCTATTTGTAGGACAAATGCTTTGCTTGGAAACCTTCTTCTTTTAATGCATACAATTTTTCGAAATGCAAAGAGTTTATGGTCACATAATAGACCAAGCAAGCTGTCCTTTTAAACGTAGGTACATTTTGAAATGTAAATGAGCTCATGCCATCAAAAACAAAACTTGTAAAAAAACCAAGTCTCGCAACTCAGTTCACCGTAAAAAGTTGTGAGATTCATGCAATACAAAGTCAGTTACTTTATTTAAGTACTAAAAGGGCCTTCTGTCTTAAGTTATTACGTAATTAGCTAACCTAACAACATCATTGATGATTGCAAGTCCGTAAATGCTGGCGTCCCGCAAGGCTGTGTCCTATCCCCTACCCTGTTCCTGCTGCATATCAACGATATGTTGCTTAATATCAGCAACTTCCGTTGTTATGCGGATGACAGTACAGGAGATGCTCTTTACACCGGTCGTGCTAATATTTCTCGGGCAAACGTCGATGAGTGTCGGAACAAACTTGTGTCTGAAGTCGAGACTTCTCTACATCTAGTCTCGAACTGGGGCAAACTGAACTTAGTGCAATTCAACCCCAATAAGACACAAATTTGTGCGTTCACCGCCAAAAAGAACCCCTTTGTCGCATCTCCTCGCTTCGAAGACACTCCCCTTAATGCCAAGCCAAGTATCGGGATCCTTGGAGTCGACATATCGAACGACGTGCAATTCCGCGGTCATCTGGAAAGTAAGGCCAAGTTGGCCTCCAAAAAGCTGGGTGTGCTCGGTAGGGCGAGGCGGTATTTCACTGCGGCTCATCGCCTGCAACTTTACAAGGCGCAAGTCCGTCCGCACATGGAATACTGCTCTCACCCATGGGCCGGTGCACCACAGTACCAACTTCTTCCTTTTGACCGCCTGGAACGAAGGGCAGTTCGAATTGTCGATGACAAAAAGCTTACTGATCGGCTAGACCCTCTGGCGTTGCGTAGAGATGTAGGCTCTCTCTGCATTTTCTACCGCCTCTATCATGGAGAGTGTTCCGAGGAATTGTTCGGTATTATACCTGCCGCTGAATTCCACCATCGCACGGCTCGCCACAGACTGCATTACCATCCTCACCATCTGGATGAATGGCGTTCCAGTACAGTGCGATTTACCAGGAATTTCCTTCCTCGCACCACCAAATTGTGGAATGAACTTCCTGCAGCGGTGTTCCCGGACCGATACGACAAAGGTACCTTCAAGAAACGAGCATACTCATTCCTTAAAGGCCGGCAACGCACTTGCGATGCCTCTGGTGTTGCACGTGTCCATGGGCGGCGTTGATCACTTACCATCAGGTGAAACGTCTGCTCGTTTGCCTCCCTATCACATAAAAAAAAAAAAAAAAAAAAAATCTTATAGTAACCACATCAATATTAAAAATATTTTATGTTTTAAATAAAATAGATTAACTTGGCCATTGCATGAAAACACATTGTATCGCACAAGTAATACATATTAAATTAAATAAGATTGTTTACTTGCTTACTGAAAATTCAGGCTTCTAGTTTTATCCACAACTAAGTTATACGTGATCGAAAATAGCCTGAACTGCTCCGAGAAAAAGATGGTAAAAGTGTAAAAAAAAAAAAAAAAATATGTGTGCCGACCAAAAGGCACTTAAAAATAATCAGATTCTACCACAGGAAAAGAGCCATGAAGAAACTCAAAAGAGTTACTCTATAAAAAATGCAAGTTGTAAGTATACATTCCCAGGAGCAGCAACGCTAGACTGCCGCCATTGCACATCTTTTCGCCCTATAAAGTGGTTGCGCGTACCTTTGGTGTTAAGTACGCCATAAATATTTCCCCTGTCAGCCATCAGGTAGGAACCTTAAGGGGTGTGGTTGCAAATGGCGGGGGTCCGGTGTGACAGTGAAGCGACCACGACGAGGACGGCGGCGGCGTGGTGTGGCCCACGCCGCCGTGTGGAGGAGGTGTCTGCTCGCGCGGACAGCCGCTGGCGGGGTAACGGATGTATGCGAAAGCGTTTCCGTGACCCCTCCGATATGTCGGATGATTAAATCACCATGGTTTTTAGTGGCCAAGATGGAAGAGGTATCCGTAAAGGATTTTCCCATGTTATAAAAAAAAGGAGCAGCAACAAATTATATGTATTATTAACGGCTCGCTGATACCCAGATAGACCCTACGAGGTCTGCGTGGTACAGATTTTGTAAATTGCAGATGTAAAACTTTGTATATTGTAAATAAATAAAAAAAAAATGTTCACATATCTGAATTCACCTTCCAACTTTTGTTCCTGCACTGTCATACGGGCTGCAATAATTACAAAACTACTTCGAAAAGAACCCTTATAAAGGAGTGCAGAGAGTTTATTTTTAAAGAATTGTGCACTTTGTCTATAAACTAGTGGAGGCGCGGGAGATGAAGGACAAACCTTTGAGTAGGCCGCTGGGTTCTCCCTTGGCTGCCGGGATCGCTGGCTCCTTCACAACACTTTCACTATTGTTTTTCACTTGTACATTAGGCGGCGCGATTAATTAGTTATATAGTTCAATTAATAGTGTTTTTATAAGCGTTACAGCGGAGCGATGCGTTTTTCGTACATTTCGGTTTGGGCGCGCGGGAGCAGAGAGAGGAATGAAAGGGGTTTTTGGAAAGAGCGAGAGCGAGTGAATGAATGAGTGAGTGAGTAGGTTTGTTTTTAATATATGATAGATGGCGTGCGGATGTGTATTTAGAAGCATTATGACAATATGTAAACAAATATTTAAAATATATATAAATGCGTATTTGGGCGCATCCAACTAGAAAATAATTATACGTGAGCAGTGTAATATTAGCTACTAATTTTGGCAGGAGGCTAGTATAGCGAGGTGCGTTTACTCTTATTTACAGTACCTATATATAAAGATTAGCCTACAAAACAGGTGGCTATAAAAATAATTCTCTTTGTGTGTTACCTTCCACGCTATATAGGAGAGTATATAATAATAATGTAATAAGCAGTGGTAGCCGCGTGGTCGAACGCACGCCTTGCAATTCTAAGTGTGCAGGTTCGAACCCCGGCTCGAACCCCGGCTCGCACCTCTGGGTTTATGTGCGAATCTTGTTTTTATCCGAGATTACCACTTGCTTTAAAACGGTGAAGCAAAACATCGTGAGGAAACCTGCATGTCTATAGAAAGGCGTGTGAAGTTCACCAACCCGCAGTGGGCCAGCGTGGTGGACTATAGCCCAAAAAAATCTCCCTCGTATTGAGGGAGAATGTGCCCGGTATAATGGCAATAGGCTCGCCCCCTATTACATTTGGACCAAAAATGCATCGGCGAAGTGTGGGCGCACTGCAGTGAACCTCTGCCTACCCCTTCGAAGAATACAGGCGTGATGATGTATTATTAGGAGAGTAAAGTAAGTGCAGATAATAGGATTGAAGGGAATGGTATGGAATGGGATGGAATGGGTACTGGTAAAATATGGTACTTAACTAATGAAGGGCACAGGGAAATAACAGGGAATGTCACAAATAACATTGTTTTTTTAGAATCATATCTTTGTCTATGGTATTTTAAATTCTAATCATTAGAATTTCTAATATTATATCAGCGTGGTGGACTATGACCCAAATCCCTCGTATTGAGGGGGAAAGTGCCCGGTAAAATGGCAATAGGCTCGCCCCCTATTACATTGGGACCAAAATACATCGGCGAAGCGTGGGCGCACTACAGTGCACCTCTGCCTACCCCTTCGGGGAATACAGGCGTGATGATGTATTTATTTATGTATTTTCTAAAAATCTTTAGAACATTCGAATTTAAAAAAAGTTACCGGGTGGCGCCAAAAATGCAGTTTTGTTTGTGGCCAAAACGAAGAGAACTGGGTTCATTGAGAACATTGTTCTCAATAAAAAACTAAATGGTGTCGTGGGACACCAGGTAGGAACGAAGTTCCTTCGAAGTAGACATATATGATAGGACATTTAAAATACCAGCTTCTACCCGCGACTTCGTCCACGCAGACTTCGTTCCATCCATCCATCAATCTATCCATCCATCCATCCATCCATCCATCCATCCATCCATCCATCCATCCATCCATCCATCCGTCCGTCCGTCCGTCCGTCCGTCCGTCCGTCCGTCCATCCATCCATCCATCCATCCATCCATCCATCCATCCATCCATCCATCAAACGACACAAATAAAGAGACGTCTCATTTAACGGTTTTTTTTCCACGGATTTTTTCTTACGGTTTTACTATCACATTTTTTTCAGTTCGGTCGCCTAGCAAAATCCCTATTGCCTCCAAGCCTGCCGTAAGGAACTTCGTTCCAAAAATAATATACCTTTAAACTTTCAAATAAAAGCGGCAGTAAATGATTCATCATCACTACACCAATGCACGAGGAAGGCGGTCATCAGAGAGGAGTGGCGGCGTGTTGTGAAGCTTGCCACCAACACCTGAAGTGATGACCACGACCGCTCTAACAAGAGTGATACCGACAAAGAAGAAGAAGAAGAAACTTTCAAATTGTTTTTTGAAAAATTGCCCGTGCCCTTCAAATGCTAGGTATACTACGAACTAATCTGTTATGAATATGATTAGCACAAATAATTGATTTGATTTTCTTATCTTAATCACCTATTACATATTTTAATTACGTCCAAGTACAACATAATATTATGTGTTCATTTAATTTAAATGTGTGATATTTCGATAACCTAATTAGATTGATAACAATCGCTGAGTACTTTTAAAAATGGGCTGATTTCCCATTTTCGATCAAATACACAGTCGATATTATATTAATATAGACTAGCTGTGCCCGCGACTTCGCCCGCGTGGACTTTAGGGAGATTACCCGGAAATATGGGTATTATGTTTTTCCCGCGGAACCGTAAAGCTTTTTCTAAAATTAAAGTAGCCTAAGTTACGCCTTGGAACGTCAGCTATCTGTCAGTGAAAGTCCCATTGAATACGGTTCAGCCGTTTAGAAGTTTACCTCAAACAAACAGAGAGACAGACAGACAGACAGACAAAAAATTTTAAAATTGCGTTTTCGTTATAGGTATCGTATATACTTTCATACGCATTTGGTAAAAAAGTGTTATTTTGATATTACAAACAGACACTCCAATTTTATTTATTTGTATGTATGTATGTAGTATGTATGTATGTATGTATGTATGTTTTGTATAGATAAGCCTGTTGCATTTCATTTCTAACAGAATATTTTAGCTAAATATGTTTTTTAGGCGTGCAGGTTTCCTCACGATGTTTTCCTTCACCGTTTCATAGCAAGTGATAATCTCGGATGAAAATGAGATTCGCACATAAAACCCAGAGGTGCGAGCCGGGGTTTGAACCTGCACACTTTTATTGCAAGGCGTTCGTTCGACCACTAGGCTACCACTGCTTTTTTTAAGCACATCGCTACATAAAACCAGCCAAGTGCGAGCTGAACTCACGCACCAAAGCTTCCGTGCCTTAACTAAAAAAGCACCGAACATTGCTCTAACGAAACGATAAATTTCATAGAGAGACACTCTAAACGTTGCCGTTTGTATACTGTTGTCCCCATACCAACTAACTGCAATTTTAATTAACTTTAATAATCGAGGAACTTCAGTATTTAATTGAATTAAACAGTAATTATGGGTGGCAATAAAGCTTTACGCTCGGCCACTGAGGCTTCAAAAGTCATGCGTCCAAAGATTTGCCAATTCCAATAGGAACTCTGTGTAGTTCAAGATTATTCCTGTAGTTACAGCTACGCCACCATGCGTCGAAATTCGCTCGCGCTATCAATATAATTTCGTTGAAGAATGAACTCTTTGTATATGTCTAACACAGTTCGTTTTGGTATTGGCAAATAATCAATGGTAAAAAAAACTTTTTCAAAACAAGCTTTTATTTTAATTATCCTTAATTTTCGTGTTCTCCTCAGCAAGCCCTTTCATTTGATACCCATACTGTGGTAGTGCAGAAAAAATAACTGTTCCGCCACCTTGGATGATCCGCCATATTGGATTTAGAATGATGTCACGTAGCTAAGCATGCATTGTCATCCATAATAAGCGTGTATACCAAATTTCAGCTCAATCGGTTAAAGATAACTGATTTAAAATTCAGTTGCAAGATTTCACCCGGACATACATACGTTGCACGCTCTATATAAAACATGTAAAATACGTCCAGTAAGCTTCAGGGGCTTAAACGTTCAATCAACAACTTTAGTTATGGTTCTATACTTACCACCACCTATTTTGCAGCAATGTATTATTACTTTAAGTTTTTGACAATTAACTCAGCTCAAAATCTGTCAAAACTTACAGTTACATTTTGCAACAACAATGGTTTAAGAGGTGTTAACACCACCTTCTCCCGGTGAACGGTAAGGGAAAACATCGTGAGGAAACCTGCACGTCTACGGGGACTTGACTAGTTCTCGATAGATGTGTGAAGTCTGCCAACCCGCACCGGGGCAGCGTGGTAGACTATGGCCTGAATCCCCCTCGCATTGAGGGGAGGCCCGTGCCCAGCAGTGAGACGTTAAAAAAGGGCTATCGTAGTAGTAGTAGTTAAGGTCCCTGATCCTCAATATTCTTTCATTTGGATAAACTCTGAAACCACACTGAAATGTTAATTGGCTTAATTAATTGGAATCACACTGTATAAATATGTTTGGTATTAGGTTAAAAAAATATTGAGTGGCAGAGACGACACAATGAAACTGTTTATTTGGTTATTACTGACGCTAACAGTACTTGCGCAGAGCCATGGTAAGTCCTTGGAGGGCCTTTTTTACAAGCTTTATATTAACTTGCAATGTAAGTAGGTCCGGGTGGAATCTTGCAACTGAATTTTAAATCAGTTATCCATAACCGATTGAGCTAAAATTTGTTATACCTACACGCTTATGTTGGATGACAATGCATGCTTAGCTTTTTGACGTCATTCTAATTCCAATATGGTGGATCATTCAAGATGGCGGAATAGTAATATTTTCTGCACTACCTCAGTACGGGTATCAAATGAAAGGTCTCGCTGAGGGGAACACGATAACTAATACAACGTCACATTAAATCTATATAAAATATGCAAATCTCGCGACAAGCTTTTATATCATTTCATTAAACATGTACTAAATTTATTAGTTTAATTTTTTTTCTTCTTTTAAGGGCAATGAAATAAAAGCTTGTTTTTAAAAAGTATTTTTTACCATTAATTTATGCATCACCTTCATAACCCGTTTTCATTTATAACTAGCTATGTCCGCGTGTAATTTATGCAGAGTACCCGGACAAAAATTGGTTTTATATTATCCCCGCGTAACCCAATTTCTTTAATAAAAAAAAGTAGCCTACGTTACTAGTTTAACTACAAATTTCATTAAAATAAGCATCAAATGAAGTATGTACCTACTAAATTGGGCGTAGTTAAACATAATCCGATCCACATCAAGTCAGCTTGAAGTTTGATAATGTATTTTATGTGGGGCGTGTGGGATGGCAACCGAGGTAGTAAAAATGCTTCTTACTTATATTTCCCATGGTATTTTTTTTTGTTAATTGAAAAGGCTTCCTATATGAAGCGTTTGGTATAATTTAACTCATTATGTCTGTCTGTCAAGACCCTTTTTCTTAGAAACTTGTGAAGGTATCAAGCTGAAATTTGTAACAGAGACTATGTCTGCGGTCCCTTGGTGCCCTAAAACTCAATCAAAAGATACGGCGGCTTATGTTGTATTTTCAGTACAATTGCACGAGAATCAAAAATCTATAGGGTACTATCCGGAGACATGAAATTTGGCAAAAAGCAATGCAAGCAAAGAGAAAAATCCTAAAACGGTAAATTTAGTCTTAGAAAATGTTTTTTTGCGATTACAAACTTATTTTGTAGTTAGTTTGTATGGGGACACCAGTATACCAACCGCAAAGTTAAGTTTGTCTCTCTATTCAGGTAATCTTTTCGTTAGAGTGATGTTCGGTGCTTTCACAGTTTAGGTACGGAAGCCTCGGTGCGCGAATCCAGCTCGCACTTAGCCGGTTTCTTTTTCTTAACAAGGCCCAATCATTTTAGACTTGCACTTATTATAGCCTTCTGTACCGACTAGATAGTTCATAATTGTGAAGTACATTATGTCCTATATTTCAGGAAGCAACTTGGAATGGCCACATAAGTACACAGTGAAAGCGACCAAAATACTGCTCACCTCAAACTTAGTTGAAGATTACCAAGTATGGTGTGTATTTTTTTTTTTATGAGATAGGGAGGCAAACGAGCAGCCGTTTCACCTGATGGTAAGTGATCAACGCCGCCCATGGACACCTGCAACAGCAGGGGCATCGCAAGTGCGTTGCCGGCCTTTAAGGAATGAGTATGCTCGTTTCTTGAAGATACCTTTGTGGCATCGGTCCGGGAACACCGCTGCAGGAAGTTCATTCCACAATTTGGTGGTTCGAGGGAGAAAATAAATGGTAAATCGCACTGTACTGGAACGCCATTCATCCAGATGTAATGCAGTCTGTGGCGAGCCGTGCGATGGTGGAATTCAGCGGCAGGTATAATACCGAACAATTCCTCGGAACACCATGAATTAATTTAAAGAGCTATACTTCTTGCGCTTATGGCGCTTATGCAGTGATAAGTCACTGCAGTAGTGGAGACATTTTTTTACAGCGCTTCAATCACCGATGTACCAATACCGCTATACAACAAGTTTGACAACGCATATTCTAACATTTTAATTAGAGTGATGACTACTTGGTCTTGTGGTTTAAACGTAGACCGCTAGACTCCAGTGAGTGACCAACCCGGTTAAGTAAAGTCGCGATTACGATTTGCACCAGCGTAAAATTTTTCAAGGCCTTTTCGAAGTTTTCCCTAGTCTGGATGTAACCGGGATCGCCCCCAGTCCATTGTATCGTACCCAGAGTACAAACTTTGAATAGTTTGGGATCATATGATGAGTATGCGTTGTCTGTCGATAAAAAACGATGCAAAATGCTTGATTGCTTTTATTGCTTCTATTGCCCACGTGTATCTGCCTCTTGTGAATATGAGTCCTTGATTTCTGGTCTGTGGCCTGAACTTAAACTCATAAGGGGAGAAAACAGACCAGAAAACTGGTCTGAGGCCTCGTCCACATCTTCCGTATGAGGCTCTTTATCATGTTTATAGCAGTATTGATTTAATATTATTATAATAATAATAATATTTTGTAAAATTATTATGTCGTATTGCTAAATATTTATTGGATCTAATAAGCTTTGGTTATTGCAGGAGAACTGGAACCAGATCGAGGATCGATTATAATAATGGGGTGGTTTCGTCGATCTACCGCCAAATGAAGTCGTCTGTTAAAAAATATAATGTAAGTTTTAAAACGGCCTTCCTTCCTATTTTTACGGTTCTGTGCCTCGAAAGGAAAAAACCAGCCAAGTGCGAGTCAGACTCGCGCACGAAAGGTTCCGTACCATTATCTATAAAAAATGATGTGGTGTCGTGGGACACCAGGTAGGAACGAAGTTCCTTCGGCTTTTCTTTACGAAAATAATTAAATTTAATTTTAATAGTTCAACGACTGTCCCACAGATGGCAGTATACTCAATGTATTTAATATGTGTGTATTATTATTAGTATATAAAATAAAAACTATAGCAAAACCTAAAAAAAACAACAAAATATAAAAAGTAATAAAATAAAAAAACATCGTAATTCAAATTATCAACTAAAGTCGTCTCATTTAACGGTTTGATTCCACGCACTTTTTTCCACGGATTTTTTAAATTTATAACAACGACTCAAGTCTGTGGTCCCTTGGAGCTGTAAAAAAGTAGATAATACTTCTAAGTTAAGCGGTTTATGTTGCGTACCTATTTAGTGCATTTTCAAGGGAATCAAAAACCTATAGGGTACTTCCCGTTGACCTAGAATCATGAAATTTGCCAAGAAGCAAGGTCTTATAGGTGGTCGAACGAACGCTTTGCAATCAAAGTGCGCAGGTTCAAACCCCGGCTCGCACCTCTGGGTTACATGTGCGAATCTCATTTTCATCCGGTATTATCACTTGCTAAGAAACGGTGAAGGAAAACATCTTGAGGAAACCTGCACGTCTGAGGGAACTTGACTAGTTCTCGATAGATGTGTGAAGTCTGCCAACTTGCACCGGGCCAGCGTGGTGGACTATGGCCTGAATCCCCCTCGCATTAGGGCCCGTGCTCAGCAATGAGACGTTATAAAGGGGTGTAGTAGCGTAAAGTAAAATCTCTAAAAACAGTAAATTTATAGTTGCAACGCATAAAAAATGTTTTTCTATGATAACAAACTTATTTGCGGGTAGCTTGTATGAGGGCAACAGTATACCAAAGGCAAAGGTAAGTTTGTCCTTCTATCCCGTTTATCTTTTCATAGTTTAGGTACGGAAGCCTCGGTGCGCGGCTCCAGCTCGCACCGAGCTCGTTTTTTTTTTTGTTTTGTAATGCATGTTTTTTTTACCTTTCTTATGAATTACGAAAGTGAAAGAGCGATTAGTTGCAATACAGGGTTGGTTCAGAAATCCGAAATAATACATTGCCTTTTACATCAGCATCGGGTATACAACTGAATGGTATATAAAATTGATAGAAATTCGTCCATGTTTTTTCCAACTTTTTTTCGTCGTCAATTTCTAACACGCGTCAATTTCTAAAAGTCCTTTGTAAAATTTGAATTTGTGAATATTGGTAGTCGACACTCATAAGAGTAGTTTACACTGCTAAATAGGGTTATGGATGTGCCCAAAGGCTAGAACACGATACCTGTGACAAATATTCAAAGGTCTGTAACTCAGAAACTATGATAGTTCGGTATAAACTGTCAACACTAAGCATCCACATATGACCCACCGTGTTGCACCTACCGTATATGTACCCAAAGTATTATTTCGACTTCTGAAACATCCTGTATAGTGTCTTGGGGTATTTGATGTTACGTTTCTGACGCTACGACTCGGCTATCTTGTCGTGTCTTATCCCATATACGTCAAGAAGAAATATTTTAGTCAATCGAAGACAAGATTACATGAGTTGTGGCCATCCGTAGATATGTAATCCAAGGATTGATGATAATATTAAAACGGTGTATTCGGTATTTAGTAACTCATTTTTATTACAGATCTATCCAAAAGCATTCCAGAACCAATCATCGTACACGGTATGTTCCTATACCTATAGAAAATACGGTTCATTGAAGGATATTTTGCCTGATACAGATGACCTCGAACGAGTTGGTGAGCTGTTACTATTTATAATAATTCAGCCAACAAGCATCTTCAGATTTTTTTACTTTGTATTCTATGTTAGACGATAGATAGATAGATAACTCTTTATTGTTCCACCGCAAAAATTAACAAAATATTACACACAAATTATACAGTGTCACAATGGACGGCCTTATCACTAATAGCGATCTCTACCAGACAACCTTAGGATGGAGAAAAATCTAGCCGTTCGAACTTAGTAAGGATTGCCATTCAGGCGCCGATATGTATATGGTATTCCAGATGAAATAACCCGCCCTCCACCGAAATGCTAGACAAAATCAATATGTACCCTCATTTTGAATGATCGCAGTCAGTTTTAGACAAGGTTATATTTGGACAGTACTGATAAAGAAGCCTCGAGAGAACGTTCGCTTTGCCATTATATTATATAATAGAATTTTATGTTTTCAGGTGAAAAGGGAAATAGTGACACATTCAAATATGAAAATGAGGTCATCGACGATAAGACGAGCAGTCGTGTCAAACATACCTTATGGGCAAGTCATAATGTTTACGAGAAGTATTGGTATCCCGTCAGGTAAAACTAGAACATGCTACTTCTTCTTCTTAATTTTAAGAGCTGGGTACCTTTTTTTTTGTAAGTACGTTAAGTCACGCACACTGAGGTGTTGACACTCACTCGTAATAATTTTGCCAATATTAAAACGAACCCTATCTCAATAAGCATAAAGATTGATTTCTGTGGTAAAAGTCACACACCCAAGCGTCAAAATACGCTCACGCTGTGAGTGTCATTAGTAGAAGAATGAACTTCTTCTAAGAGTCAAAATATTGTGTTTTGGCATCGCAAAAATCTTTAGGTACGCAGTAGCATCGGCGCCCAGTGTGCTTTATCCTCTTTTTTTCCTTTATCAGTGGTGTCAGCACGCATTTGGAGACAAGACTATCACGGATTGGCCCGGTCACTCTCTGTCTTATTTCATACGAGAGAAAGAGATATAACCCACATATTCTGTGACATAAGTCTAGTCTTGGCGCTCATGCTACAACTAGTGGTCGAAACAGCTTCTCTTTGGTCTTCCTTTTCTTTTGTTTCCTTCTCTCTTTCCCCCTATTATTGTTTCTATCTTATGTGAATCGTGTCAATAAATGTTGAACGGTATCCCCATTACTATTAACATGTAGGTTGAAAATATTATGGTACCTAGTCTAGTTGATAGAACACAGTAGCAGCAATGATAGTGTAGGGTTTGTGAGTGTGGTACAGATGCACACCCTGGACTATTGTACCTTTTTAACCGACTTCAAAAAGGAGGAGGTTCTCAATTCGACCCGTATGTAATTTTTTTTTTTCAATTTAATGTGCAAATGCTACTTTCACTAGTGATAATCACAAGGTGAACATAGTGAAGAAACATGCTCACTGCACTGCACGAGTACAAGTTATCTATTTAGGTAGAGAGAGAGAGACCAGCCGTTTAACCACTGTCTTATTATAATATTTTTAGCAATGGCATTTTCAAAATTGATTGCCACATGCTGAACGGTGAAGTCAAACATTGCGAAGAAACCTGCACGTCTATAAAAAAGGCGTGTGAAGTTTACTAACCCGCACTGGCCCAAATCTTCCTTGTATTGAGGTGGAATATGTCCCGTATACTGGCTATGGCCATACATTGGGACCAAAATACATGCGTGAAGTCATCTTCGGGGAATACAGGTTCTATAATACGATATTAAAGTTACAATACGTTAATTTACCACATTTGATTTTAGATATGAAGAGGTGATATTCAACACCAAACTGGGGTACAAGGACACCCACGAATTCTGGGTATTCTCCGAGTTTTCAACGAATTTTTCAAAAAATCAAATTTTCAACGTGGACAGTTGTAAATATATATATTTTATAGTATTCAGGTTTTAATAATAAGGCAATTTACAGTAAAAAATCTGTGCACTCTAGCGTCCAATTCGTACGACGTTCTATGAAACGTATCTACTACTAGCTGTGCCCGCGACTTCGCCCGCGTGGACTTTAGGTAGGTAGATTAACCGGAAAAAATGGTTTTATGTTCATCCCGCGGAAACCTAATGCTTTTTCTAAAATTAAAGTAGCCTAAATTACGCCTTGGAACATTAGCTATCTACCAGTAAAAGTCCCGGCGAAATCGGTTCAGCCGTTTGGAAGTTTACCCCAAACAAACAGACAGACAGACAAAAATTTAAAAAATTGCATTGTCTTTATAGGTATCGTATATACTCTCATATGCATTTGGTAGAAAAATGTTATTTTGATATTACAAACAGACACTCCAATTTTATTTATTTGTATAGATGTATAGATATACTAATCTTCTTTTTGCAGCCTGTGTTAACCCACTGCTGGGTGCAGGCCTCTCGTCTATTACGCCATTCATTCCAGTCCTGTGCTAATCTGGTCCAATATGGCCCTGCCACCTTCTTTATATCATCGTACCATCTACTTGGTGGTCCATGTAGCTCCCAGTCTCTTTCTGGGCTATCACTCTATTACCGCCCTCGTCCAAATGCCACCTTATAAAGTGTCCTGACAATATACTAATTAATTCATTTTCTGCCTAATGTAGGTATCTATAAAAGACCAAGAATTGTATAAAATATGCAAGCACAAACAATACAATTGCAGCGAATTTTTCGTAAAACCTTATAATCAGAATTTACTCACTTTTAAACGCAAAGAGGAATTTCGTTATTTATTGATGCCCCTACAGAAAACAAAGCTGGGTAGATCTTATTTTTTCCAAGTAAATGGAAGTTACTTTTTGGTTTTTTTTACTGTCTGTGTCGCCACAGAGCTAAGCAAGGGGCTCCCGCCTTTCCCCACTTCTTCATGAGGGAGTAAAAATAGGATAACCCAATGTATTCCATAAATATTTAAGTCAAGAAATTAATTTATTTATTTCAGATGACTGTAAAAGAAATTATGATGACGATGATGACGAAACTAAGGACCCGATGTTCATTTATCCTGAAAAGGATGACCGTGTGGACCTTGCGTTTAAAACGTAAGTACAATGCATGTCAGGTACTTGGATGTGTTCATCGAACAAGTACGTAAAATGTATCTACAAGTAATTCCCAGCTATTGCACGTAATAAAAATGCTTTTTACCCCCTTCTAATAGTGAAAACAGAATCTCTAATAATTTATAAAAAGTTATAAACCATTGACAATAGGGTTGCCAAGTAATTTACTTTGCATACTAAACGGACGAGAGTTTTGAATTTGCCCTTGTTTGGGTGTAACTCGGATTGCCATTGTCCATTGTATAATAGGTAAGCACAGTACAAGCTTTGCTTAGCTTAGGATAATATGATGAGTATGTGTTGATATAAAACTAACAAAAAAATAATAAACGCCCGATTCCTTTATTAAAGAGCTATCTTTACGCCTAGCCTTACGAATGCGTGTCCTCATCCTATTTTCTTATAGTCCGTAAAAAATTAAGAATAATTTTTGCTATTAGTAACCAAGCATATTGGTTTATTCGGCCACGCAGAATCGCAAAGGAATTGCTCTGAACATTTTTTTTCTCAGGTTCAAAATCAGGCATGGAAGAAAATACGCTGACGATAAAGAACATGAATTTCGCAGGAGTATTTTCCAGAACAATATGAGGTTAGTATGACATTAACATTTATTTATTAATCAATAACTCAACATATCCCAATGTTATAGGCACCAATCTTCGTACAATACAGTGGCAAGTCAAGCTATTGTTGATCTTACTTTTTTTTTTTTTCACATAACATAATTTATTGAACAACTATTTACAAAATATTCACAATGCAAAACAAAATAAGTTAAAACTAATAAGAAAATATATATTTTAAAATTTATATTTATTTATAAAATATGTAAAAAAATTGGCCCATGCGGAAGCGTACCCAAGACGCTTATATTATAAATGTGAATGTTTTTGAAAATGGATGGATGGATGGATATTTGTTACTCTTTCATGCAATAACTAATGAACAGATTTTGATTAAACTTTACAGTATTATTGTTTATAACTCCATCAGAATAGAGGCTTTAATAAAAATGTTACAAAGATCAATCTCTTCAACAGACTTATCGCTGCGACTAACAATAAAAACCTTGGTTACAAACTCGCTATCAATAAATTCGCTGATAGAACTTCAGAAGAAATGAAGAAACACAAGGGTTTACGCCGGCGGCAAACTGGCAAGACTGGCAACATACCTTTCCCATACTCTCACAGTGAATTAATAGAACTGTCTAAAGATTTGCCTAAGGAATACGACTTGAGGTTGTACGGTTTCGTGTCAAATGTTAAAGGTTAGTAAATAAATAGATACATTATCACGCCTGTATTTCTCAAGGGGTAGGCAGAGGTGCACTGCAGGGTACCCTCACTTGGCCGATTCATATTGGTCCCAATTTAATATGGGATGATCCTATTGCCATTATACCGGGCACACTTGGATAGATTTAGACTATAGACTGTTACGCTGGCCCAATGCGTGTTGGTGTATTTCACAGTGCATGTTTCCTCACGATTCTTGCTTTCCATTCCTATATGAAATCCAAAATCCCAGGGGTGCAACCCGGGGTTTGAACCTTTTCCTTCAAAGCGGCCATTCTTCCAACAAGCTCGAATCTTTCTCGTGAAGAACGTGCCCGGTATAATGGCAATAGACTCGCCTCCTATTAGGTACATTGGGACTAAAATACAATGGCGAAGTGTTGGTACACTACAGTACACCAGTGCACCTCTGCCAACCTCTTCGGGGAATACAGTCGTGAAGATGTATGTTTTTTCAGATCAAGGTAATTGCGGTTCATGCTGGGCGTTTGGGACTACAGTAGCCGTGGAGGGGGCGCTCGCGCGTGCTAATGGGGGGAGGCTCATGGCTCTCGCCAGCCAAGCCCTTGTTGATTGCGCGTGGCCGTATGTTCCCATATCACCTATTATGTCTATAATAAGAACCGCTACTCACGTTTAATCATCATTCCAATTTGCATGAAATCAACGAAAAAAGCACCTTGCACACTGAAAAAAGAAATAAGGTTAAATAGTAGGTAGGTACTTACAGTTGTAGTAGTCAACTGCTCCATGCTAGCCGCCGACTTGCAAAAATATACACGAACAATTAACAATCACTCATTTTATGTTCTCATCATTCACTTATTGTCGCTCAACCGTTTGAGCGACAATTAGTGAAACCACAAGTAACATATTCAGAACTTAATTATTGTTCTTAAACACACCGAAATGTATTTAGATATCGTTTTCAGATAATTAGTTTATTGTTTGCGTCTTGCATAGATTATACAAGGGGATAAGTTTTTTTTTTTTTCTCCACGCCCGCGTTTCGATGCGTTCTCTTACAAATGACACCTGTTTTCTTTTGTTTTTTTCAACGTTCTTATTTTGAATTTCGTCCTCAATATAATAAGACATTTCGAAGATCGAATGGAAAAGAGGTTGGAAGTGGACAATCGTCCCAAAATTATTTTGATGACTAGTGACATTTTGGTTGTATGAAACTAGCTGTGCCCGTGGTTTCACCTGCGCTTATGGTTACTGTGTCGTAGTGTAATGTTTTATAGTCCTACTTCAATAAATAGGCTATACAGTGCAAAAATAATGTTTGAAATCAGACTGATAGTTCTAGAGCTTAATGCGTTCAACCAAACAAACAAACTCTTTAGCTTTATAATATTAGTATTGATACATGTTTGGAAATTAGAAATTATCGCCATGTGGCGTATTTTTTGTTTTCCAGATTTGGTCCAAATGGCTGCGGTGGTGGCTCCGACAATGGCGCTTACGAGTGGATGAAAGTGTACGGGTTGCCGACTGTCGCTGAATATGGGGAGTATAAAAACAGAGTAAGGCTAATTACGTTCGTCTAACAATTTAATTTGTAACCCCCGGGCATACTAGTGCGTTAATACTCTACTACTACTACTACTACTACTGCTACTACAGCCCTTTTAACGTCCCACCGCTGGGCACGGGCCTCCCCTCAATGCGGGGGAGATTCGGGCCATAGTTCACCACGCAGGCCCAGTGCGGGTTTTCAGACTTCACACATCTATCGAAAACTTGTCAAGTTCCCTCAGACATTTTTACCTTCACCGGCAAGTGATAATCTCGTATGAAAATGAGATTTGCACATAAAAGAGGTGCGAGCCGAGGTTTGAACATGTACACTTCGATTGCAAAGCGTGCGTTCGAACACTCGGCTACCAATACTCATGCGCCCTATTTTTTGCCAAAACATACAACGAACGACCTGTATGTAAATAATATTGCGAGCGAGGACTACTTACGAGGACTGGTCCAACCATTTTCCTCTTAATGACTTATCATCTACTCTCCCATAATGCGTTGAAGTCATCTAACTACAGCCCTTTTAACGTCCCACTGCTGGGCACGGGCCTCCCCTCAATGCGAGGGGGATTCAGGCCATAGTCCACCACGCTGGCCCAGTGCGGGTTGGCAGACTTCACACATCGAGAACTAGTCGAGTTCATCTTTCATACATAGAAGTCATCATCCCAAAGCAATTATTTCTATAACCATCTGTGGATTAGAATAATCCCTTCATTGTTAATGGGAGTAGTCGCACCTTACTGTACTAGTTTCCTAAGCGTAAAGACTATGTTTGTATTTAATATTAGACTGCCTTGAGTATGATTCTTCTTAGTATTGTGGCAAACGTGCTGTCTGCTCTCATGGCGTTGCTGCTCCTGAGAATGTATTACTCGCAATTATCATTTTGAAAAGAGTAACCATTGAGTTTCTTACCGGCTCTTCTCAGTGGAAGCAACATTCCGAACCGGTTGTAGAAACTGACTATTTGTAAGTGCTTTTTGGGCTACACGAATAAAAAAAAATGATTTTGATTTTGGTGATTGCGAAGATAGAATTAAAAGCGTAAAAGCCTCACCTCAGCGCAAAATTCGCTCGCGCTGTCAATGTAATTTCATTGAAGAATAAACTTTTTGTCTAGGTCAATACAGTTGGTTTTGGTATTGGCAAACATGATTTTTGACGTCTAAGTATGTAGACGCCTCAGCGCAAAACTCATTTTAAGACGCCTTCAAGTATTAGTGAACATATAATGTAATTTGTTTCGCTAATGTACAATACATAACACATATTTTTTTCACTGCTTACAGAATGGAATATGCAATATTAAAAACATGACAAAGTTGTATCCCATTCGTGGTTACACCGACGTCACACCACTGAGTGTAGAAGCTTTAAAGGTAGGACCAATTGGACCTGACTACCCTCTAAATATAAGTAAAATACCTTTACGTGCAAAAGGCTTAGTACTTATAGGTAACTCGTCATTTTCATTTGATTATGAAGTACTCTATTACACCAGTCAACTTCAGTACACCTCATTTGAGGTGAGGCATCGCTCGAGCGCATACTCACTTTTTCGCTTACTTGGCTTACTCACTCCAAACACTCACTTACTCGCAACACGATTAAAACTTTTCTAAAAAACTTTTACATGGAAAGTTAGGAGGAAGTAAACTAGTGAGGTGGTTATGCTTAGAAATTTGAGTAGCTCGTTCAATTTGCTAACATGAGGTCTACAAATTAGTCGGCTCATGAGTGAGAGACACATAATTATGTGTCTTCCTCCTAACGATTCATGTAAAAGTTTCGGAGAGTTTTAATCGTGTCGCGAGTGAGTCTTTGAAGTGTGTAAGCTAAGTAAGCGAATAAAGTGAGTACGCGCTCGAGCGATGCCTCACCTCAAATGAGGTGTACTAAAGTGTATTGGTGTTGTGCCTTGTTTATGTTACAAACAGCTATATATTTTAAATCTCCCACTAACTAATGGAACGATATTCTGCAAAGGTCACTTTGTGACGAAGTTTACTACTGAAGTGAAATGAACCGATAAGTGGTGCTGCATCAAATCGTTTTGTCTATGCCATTTAAAATATTACATTATTGCCGCCATACAGATAGCATGATACTGTAGAGAATTAAATAAGAACAGAGGTTACTGTAAATTTTTGGCAGATTTTGTACTGGGTTAAAAAATAAAAGTAATATTAAAAGTATTGCTGTAATGGTGTTAGCACGCATATCAGGACAAGACCTCTGTCATGGATTGGCTCGGTCGCTCTTTGTCTTATTTCATAGGAGAGAAAGAAATATAATCAACATATTCTGTAATATAAGTCTAGTCTTGGCGCTCATGCTACAACTGCAGGTGGTGGTAAATGGGCAGATGGGGAGTCTATATGACATACAACAATTAAAAGTCACTGCACCAGTAGTTGGATGGTGAATATCTGCTACCTAAGACTGCGTACAATCGAATTTGACTTATTGGCAAATTGAATTTTAAAATATTTGTCTTGCTGTTAAATAATTCATGTGTTATATGACATTCAAGAGTATTTTTACAGATTGCTCTGATCAATCACGGCCCTCTTTCGGTATCTGTCCATGTGTCATCGGCCTTCCAGTCGTACTCCTCTGGCATCTTCAACGATCCTCATTGGTACGTATTTACACAGTGCCGGATTAAAGTAACTTGATGTTCTAAGCAATCTTCCACTGTGGGCCCACCCTATCCTTAAGTGAACTACAAAGAATTAATTGAAAAAGAATGTGAATACGTATCTTGGGTAATAGAATATGTATGTGTTGGCCCTTCTGCCCTTGTCTCATGCTAGGTGGGGTCGATACAACATGATTTCACATGTTGTCCTAAGATTTTGAAATTGCTTTAATTTTGGTGTGCTCGTTTTTTTTTCTCGGCCGTCTCTGGTGCCCCCTAGACTGGATAGCCTAAGCAATTGCATTAGCTTATAGGCTAGTCCAGGACTGATTTTCTATATTATCTACCTAATTTAATAACTAATTAAACTAAATCTGTCATGGTATTCTAGTATGTCATTTGACAAATTTTGTCAAACTGCCCCTTTCCTTGTCTTTTAGATTTTCGCTGTAGTCTCTCTGCTTACCCCTTCTGGGAATGCAGGCGTGATGATGATGTATGTTCGAATGTATATTGTTGTTAATGGAAACTTTTTTATTATTTTAGCAGTCAAACAGCCTTAGATCACGAGGTGGCTCTTGTTGGTTATGGGGAAAGCAACGGTGAGACATTCTGGATCTTGAAGAACTCGTGGGGCGAGAACTGGGGCATCGACGGGTACATGCACATATTGGCCAAGGACAACGCGTGCGGGGTCTCCACGGAACCCACATATGTTGTAATTTAAACCCTAAGTTATCTAATGAGGTTGCATACAGATTTTAGCATTCAAATTAATTTGAAAAAAATAAACAAATTCCAACTTCTACTTGATTCAAACATACAAATATCTTATCCATTTCCAGCAGAGGCGGTGGAAAGCACGTGTGTACAAAAAAAACGCATGTTTAAAAAAACATAAATTTAACAGTAAATCAACAAATAAACTAAACTATTTATATGGAACTAGTTGTACAGTTACAGTTGCAATTGGGGCTTCAGGGATCCCACCTTAATGCAATGCGATGCCAGTGATCCCGTACAGTCGATGCAACACTTGCTATCTTGTCCCCTTTGCCCAACCACCTGCGCGAGGGAGGACCTGTATGCGACCTCTTCCAACTTGATTGTTGGCAAAATTTGTACAAAATGAGGTGTAGACCATTGTCTCGAAAAGAAGAAGTAATGACTAAGATCTGTATGTCTACTGATACATTAGAACAATCGATTTTACAACAACCAGACCCAACCATTTCGGCGAATTAAGGACTGAGCAGAGAAAATCATTATTTATATTAGATAGCATATAATTTTCAACAGTTACGTGGAATTTAAAGTATTAATAATAAATGTGTACGAGTGATATATATTTCTTATTCCTACCTATCCTATTGTTTGACGACGGCAGTGGGGTTAGCATGCATGTCGCGACAAAACTTTAACTCCATACGAGAGAAACTGGGTCTAGTAGTTTGAGCAGAGGTCGCTCGGCTCACTAAACCAGGTGGTTACAGGTTCGATTCCCGTCGGTGGTAAATTTCAGAAATGGCTTTGTCGTAATAGTCTGGTCTGGGTATAACTGGGCTCGTCCCCAGTCTATTGATTTTTTTTTTAATGGATATGCTGTTGGCCGTGGGTTGGCCTTTACAGCTTTACCGGAGGAGTAACAGTTTATTGTATGGCGCCCGTAGTACAAGCTTCGCATAGTTCGGAAACATACAATGAGAATGTGTTGGCTAGCGATTTTTTTTTTCTTATCTTCAAAATATATAAACTAGAAGCTATAACTAATCAGCATACATACTCATAAAGCCCTGAGCAAACTAGGGCGTCAAGACGCGCGCTACAAATTGTTTGACAATACGAAACCAAAAGCTCACTTTTCAACGAAATGCCATTGATCACTAGCGAATTTCATGTTCGCGTGGCTTTGACCATCGTAATTCAATCTTTATGAATATTAACATAGAGTTATTTTTGGTATTGGCAAGAAATGTAGACCTCCTTAAACATGACACAAACCGATGACACTATTTTTTTAACTCAAAAAGTAAATATCCCACACCAGTGGCAATTCGTATCTGCGATCCATCACCGCTTTATTTCCCACGAGACGGTCAGGCAGCTTCCAAACCAGATTCTCGTTATTCCAGTTACCTTGGTACCAGTTACTCAGATGGCCAGAAAACTTTTTTAAGTACTAAAAATAGCGGACCAATGCTGTGTCGTAAATATTTTTGTTACTGGCTGAGATGTGGTATTTAATTTCGATAACAATGCACTTACTTCCGAATTTGAACAAAGTTACTATCCATTTTCTTGGCATTGTAAAAAGGACTCGTACACCTAGGGTTGCCAACTATTTTTTTCAAAAATATAATATTTTCCAGCCAAAGTCGTAAAATATATAGTACGTTGCTCAAAAATATAGTACATTCACAAAAATGCCGTGCATGCACAAATTTAATAAAATCAAACTGTATTCGGCAGCTTTATAAGCGGTACCGCGGTACGTAAATTTTGTTTGTATGAAAACATCTTTCACTTGATTAGTTGACAGTGACTGTTTCGTTTAGTTGTCCTTACGTTACGAAACGCGTTATAGTATACGCGCAAATCTCCATGCAAGGCAAAAATAAATATATGGATGCGTATTTTTTTCAAGATTTTGCTATTTTATAAAAAAATCATGAATGCTTTTAAAAATATAGTACTTTTGCGTACTATATTTTTATTCAACAGTATATAGTAGTCATCGTCATCATCATCAGCCGGTGTCAGTCCACAGCTGGACGTAGGCCTCTCCCAAGATGCGCCACTGAGCCCGATCTTCGGCTCTTCTTTTCCAGTCACTGCCCACCGCTTTGCGTATATTGTCGCTCCACCTAGTCACAGGACGTCCTACACTACGTTTGCCGATTCGCGGTCTCCACTCTAGGACGAGTCTACCCCAACAGTATATAGTACGCAGAGCTAAAATATAGTACAATACTATATTTTATAGTACGGTTGGCAACCCTATCTACACCACCTCTTAAAGTATTGTTTTTTCTATAGGAACTATTTATATATAGTGTATATTTAGGCATACTTTGTACTGAGTTACTTGTCCAAAACTGAAAATAGTTAAAAAATCATTGGTGCAAGACAAGTCGTGGTAAGGGCTGCTTTGTAATGAAAAAAAAAACCGGCCAAGTGCTAGTCGGACTCGCGCACGAAGGGTTCCGTCCCATTATCTATAAAAACGAGCAAAAAAATCACGTTTGTTGTATGGGAGCCCCCTTAAATATTTATATTATTTGTTGTTATAGCGGCAACAGAAATAAATAATCTGTGAAAATTTCAACTGTCGAACTATCACGGTTCATGAGATACAGCCTGGTGACAGACGGACGGACGGACGGACAGCGAAGTCTCAGTAATAGGGTTTCCGTTTTACCCTTTGGGTACGGAACCCTAAAAATGGCACTGTAGGTGTTTTATAGATTAGTATAAATTTCTCTAAGTTAAGGGGTTAATGTTAATAATAATAGTTAACCTGAAGAATTCTCAGTAGTTATTATTCATTAGTCCTTTATAATCACAACAGAGAAACTCCCTAGGGAAACTAATTTGCATTATGCGATTGTTCTGTTTGAATGTGTTTGTGTGTAAATTTATTTTGCCAATTTTAAGAGCGTATTTGGAAAGACTCGTAAAGCACATATCTGTGTGTCTTTCTATAAACGCACCTTAAGATAACATAGCAATACACATTACAAGAAAGAAAGATTATAATTCGGATAAGAGAAACCAGGGTGTATCTTGCCTATTCTTCTCCATATTGCACATGCATTTCAAATGGGTGATAGTCTTTAAATTTTGTATTGTTTGACTATTCATAATGAATGTATGAAAATAAAAACTGATTTACATAAGATGATTTTTGAGTTTGCCAATTCCCGTACTAAATTATCTAAGTCAAACAACTTATGTTTTAAATATACAGTAGATGCCGTATGTCTTTTATAGCTAGAACCCTAGTTCCTGGTATAAGATATTATCACGATTTCTAAATAGCAGCGATTGCCCGCCATTACCTATAGTGAAAGTATTAACAGTTACAACGTCGCTCCTACTTTCTCATGGGCGCCTGGTACCTTGATCAGCGCAGATAGGGAACTGATAAGATCTTAGTGCTAATACGACTGTATGTTCAATGCAAATGGCACTTTAAAACTTATAAAGACATCTTTGCTATTTACACCCTGCATGCGCTGGGGCGAGCAAATGAAATTGTTTTTTAATCGACTTCAAAAAGGAGGATGTTCTCAATGATTTTTTTTGGCTAAAATATATATTTAACAAAAACCGAAATTCAAAAACCTAGGTGCACTAAAAAGCTACAAATAATGTGAATATCCATAAAGATAGAAATTCTGTGATATACATATGTAGATAAGTCACGCGTCATTGATGACTTTTCTTTGTAAGATGAGCTTTCGTTGTCAACATCGAAAAACCAGTAGGCTAATTCTCGTATTTACAAATAGTCCAAGCGTCGCCGCAGTTCCGACCCAGCTCTATCGTAGATCTATCCAAAATTGGTATTCTCGTAATATCAAAACAATGTCTTTTGCACTAAATATCGTGATTTTCGTCGAAAAAATTAAATAAATTACACATAAAATCATTAAAATAAATATAAAATATAAATTGAAATACAAAAAGCACTATTTGTCATGATTAAGCAGAAAGATGCTAAATTGATTCTCGTATAATTTATAAATTAGATTGAAGCGTAAGCGACGGTAGCCTAGTTGGTAAAACGCCCGCCTTGAACGTATAGTTGCAAGTTCAAACCCTGGGCCCGCACTTATTTTATTTTTATTACTTATTTTGTATTTTTTTATAATTTTCCTTAAAAAAACATTATTTTTATTTTTCTTTTTTTGTCACCTCTGCAACAATAGATGGCTTTTAAGAGTTTGTTTGCATAAAATAATAATAGATGGCGGTATAGTTCGTAACATATTTTAATTTAAGTTTTAAAATTTTCCTAACGTATTTTAGGACTCGGAGCTCTTTTTAGGCTCCGAGTCTTCAAAATCGTAAAAACAGCTTAAGTTGGAGCACATTAATTATATTTTTCACGAGAACAATATATGTAATCGTCGCAAATAACCTACGAGTGTCCAACGGCATTTTGATTGCGAAATTTGACAGATTTCCGCTAGAAAGTATTTTTGTTGAGCTATGAGAATACCATCATGTCAACGTGGTGGAACGATTAGAAGACGATCAACGTTTTTGCGAACAAATTCAACGATACTTCGACGAAAGTACTAAAAAATCGGTGCCGTTCAAGCTCGATAGACGGATGAGAATACCAAAAGGGCTTGAACGACTAATTCGCTACGATATCGCTACGATTTTTATTACGAGAATCAGGGCACAGTGTTCGTATATCATACGGCGCTTGTGTTTTTGTTCCAATAAAGAAAAATTGGTGCAAGGTAATGTACTCGCCAACTATGTAAATCGCACTTGTCTTTTATAGACCAACCCCTCTGCATTATTTAAGGTAGGCGTCCACGTGTTCGCATCGTACGGATCGTACTATCAGTGTGGACGCACTTGTATGACTTCCTAAGTAAAGATTACTACGATCCGTTAGATGCGATGCGTCCGATACTTACGATGCGATTTATAAGGTTACAAAGATTCCCGTATTTCGGCAGCTAGTGTGATAGCTTTCATACTAAATATTCTGGCACTCTACATTAGTTACCATTTGATTCTCCTGTAATTATCAAGCAGCTGGCCGTGTGTGAATACAGTTTATCTGTCATGGTTATGAAATAATACCAAACCGGATGCAATATCTCATATTGAATAAATAGATCCCATACACATTTAAAGCATTAATAATACGGAAATTAATGAAGTTGTCAAATATTAATTGATATAAAACTGCCTCTGGTTATATATAGTTTATTACTTACCAACTTTCTACCAATTTTTAGATTTTATCTATAGCAGTTTAGTCACCAAAGAATTTAAACACTTAGAAGGAGTGCTACATAGTATAACATCACTGAACGTCAAACCGTCATTGTTGTGTTGTGTGAAAGGCGATAAATCCCCGTAGATAGTCTTAGTGTTAGCAAAACGTAAAAGTGTAGCCTTTGTAGCAATTTGATGATATAAAATTACATTGCCTCTCTGATTAAACCTCCCACACACTGGGACGTCGACCCTCGCACGTCAAAATTTTGACCAATACCAAAACGAACTCTGTGTCAATATGCATAAAGATTGAATTTCTGAGCCACGACCCCACGCCTCAAAATTCGCTTGCGCTGTCAGTGTCAATTATTCGAAGAATTAACGCTTTTACAATGGAAGCCATAGACTTTTCAAAAGTGAAGTGAACTTTTTTCATGAGTCAATAGAGTTTATTTTGGTGTGCCAAAAAAAAAAAAACGCGCGAGTCTTGACGCCCCAGTGTATTAACTAGACAGTACCTTATAGGACAATGTTATTTGATATCATTAAAAGGCTATAAAAGCTACACTTTTACGTTTAGCTAATACTAAGGCTCTATCTATCCAAAGGCATCGTTCATCTGAGGTAATCAGACGCAGCTTAAATTAAACGGGTATTGTTTCTGGGTGCCTATCGCCGTGAGCGGTTACGGTACCGCCATATATTTGAACCCTGCTCGAGCTTTCGACTCTAATTACTCCCTAAGGCTTGGATTTAAAAACGTCTATGACAAGTGGTGCGTCCGAGCTGATGAATTGAACGATTATAATAATTGTTGGTGTTGTCCCGTCCCCTGTAATTTAGGTGTTAAAGCTTCTTGGATATATTTGTATTCGGGCAGCAATAGGGTCGAGGAGGTCAAGTTATGAAATTTATTTCGACATCATACATGTTAGGAATTCAGACTATAATCCACTTGTTCCTTTTCCTAATACCCTGGTACTTCTTATCCGGTGCGCTCTTGACAGAGCGGTCGTGATCGTTAAGTATCAGTATTGGAAGGGGCAGATGTAATGCGCTTCACGACATTTCGCCACCGCTGTCTGCAAGAGGTCATCCTGCTGCATTCGTTGACTGAGCCTCCAATGGCGGACTTGATCTGGTCAGTCCAACGCGTGGGTGACCTTCCGCGCGGTCTAGTGCCTTCTATTTTTCCTTGGACGACAAGGCGTTCTATGGACTGGTTGTCACGCCGGGAAACATGTCCGAAGAATGTCAAGATGCGAGATTGTACAATCGAAAACAGACGCTGCCTGATACCGAGTTCTTGAAGTATCGAGACGTTCGTGCGAAACTCGGTCCACGAAACCCCAAGCATTCTTCTCCAGCACCACATTTCTAGGGCATCTATTTTCTGCCTTTCTACATCTCGCAAGGTCCACGTTTCAGCCGCGTAAAGAAATATGGGGAGTATAAGCGTCCTCACGAGCCTGATCTTCGTGGCTTTAGTTATGTTTCTATTCCTCCATATTTTCCGCATCTTGTCCATCGCTGTTCTTGTAATGCCCATACGTCGCTTGATCTCATCGATGCACCCGCCATTGTTTGAAATTAGAGCCCCAAGATAGATATAAGATTGGACCACGTTGCAATTCGCGATTTGGGTCACTTCAGGCAAATTATTCTTGGCACGGTCAATAATCATCACCTTGGTCTTGCTGCGATTAATTTTTAGTCCAAACTCATGGCTCACTCGTTCCATCTTTGTCAGTAGCTCTTCCAAGTGTTGCGAACTGGTTGCAAATAAGGTGGTGGTGTACCCTGGTACATTTGTTGAAAATTTTCTTATAAAATACTATATACGTCCATCTATACTTTGAACTCGAAAACATAACCAAATAATTCTTTGATTTCGAATTTTATGTTGATTTTCAAAGATATAAACAGCATACAAATAGCTATTTAATATCGATCGTACTTAAAAACAATTCGATATACAAAGGTTCTAAATAAATATTCGCGTTAATCTAATATTCATGTAAATAACGGCCCCGTTCGATTAGTTTGGAAAAAAAACATGAGCTATAAAATCTAACACCTTGAGCCCACCCCGCTGTGATTACTCTCGTAGTATATTTTGTTCCTAACGAACTAAAGCTCTACCATGTATTATATGCATTCGATTATAACCACCAGTTGCTATCAATTACGTAAAATATTTGTGGAACGAATAGTTGGTTCTTAAAAAGAAACATCACTATATTGCTGGCTTCTTTGAATTGGAGCACTGACTATTGTAAGTGATAGTAGGCCTATTGTAAAAAACCGGCAAAGTGCGAGTCGGACTCGCGCACAAAGGGTTCCGTACCATTATCCACAAAACCGGCAAAAAAATCACGTTTGTTGTATGGGAGCCCCCTTAAATATTTATTTTATTCTGTATTTTAGTATTTGTTGTTATAGCGGCCACAGAAATACATAATCTGTGAAAATTTCAACTCTCTAACTATCACGGTTCATGAGATACAGCCTGGTGACAGACGGACGGACGGACAGCGAAGTCTCAGTAATAGGGTTCCCGTTTTACCCTTTAGGTACGGAACCCTAAAAAATGATAACTGATTTTAATAGTACTGTTCAATTCCCGTACCAACAAATAATAATTTACCGCAATAACCAGCTACTAGGAAGCGTTTTTAAAATCATGGTAGAGTTTCTAACATGGGGTCGGTATCTGCTCCCATGCACCTATATTTGAATATACCAAATAACTCGGCATTTCGTACGCATTACTATGTTAGTACAAAATAAGTATTTAGCGCAATCATTATTTACACAGTTTTTGTTTCAAAAGAACAAATAAAAAAAACAAAGTAGTATCTACCAGAAAGACTAGAAAACGAAATAGAACTAAACTCTGAAACGGCGGAAGTACGGGCTTATCGGCTCCGAATATATTTTCATTCCTTTTGGAGTCGAAACCCTAGGTCCGTGGGGTCCAAGCACCCAAAACTTAATAATACATCATCACGCCTGTATTCCCCGAAGGGGTAGGCAGAGGTGCAATGTAGTGCGCCCACACTTCGCCGATGTATTTTTGGTCCCAATGTAATAGGGGGCGAGCCTATTGCCATTATACCGGGCACATTCCCCCTCCTTACGAGGGAGATTTTTGGACCATAGTCCACCATGCTGGCCCAGTGCAGGTTGGTGAACTTCACACGCCTTTCTATAGACGTGCAGGTTTCCTCACGATGTTTTCCTTCACCGTTCAGCAAGTGGTAATCATTGTTGAAAATGACATTCGCACATGAAAATTATCTCAGAGGTGCGGGCCTGGGATTTGAACTTTCACCCCTTACGTTCAAGGCGGGCGTTCTTGCCCACGAGGCTACCACCCAAAACTTAATAGGCAAAAAATTGGTCGACACAACCGGCGACCTAAGAGCAGGCCATTTTCTCGCTCAACGAGTGGCTCTAGCCATTCAGCGAGGGAATGCAGCCAGCGTCTTGGGTACGCTTCCGCATGGGCCAAATTTTTTATATATTTTATAAATATATATTTTCTTATTAGTTTAAGTATCTACCTACTTAATCTATACATCTATACATACATACATACAATACATACATACAATACATACATACATACATACAAATAAATAAAATTGGAGTGTCTGTTTGTAATATCAAAATAACACTTTTTTACCAAATGCGTATGAAAGTATATACGATACCTAAAACGAAAACGCAATTTTAAAATTTTTTGTCTGTCTGTCTCTTTGTTTGAGGTAAACTTCTAAACGGCTGAACCGATTTCAATGGGACTTTCACTGACAGATAGCTGACGTTCCAAGGCGTAACTTAGGCTACTTTAATTTTAGAAAAAGCATTAGGGTTCCGCGGGAAAAACATAATACCCATATTTCCGGGTAATCTCCCTAAAGTCCACGCGGGCGAAATCGCGGGCACAGCTAGTATTATAATAAACCTACAGTAACAGACGTTGCGGCTCAGCCAGCAGTCTCTACGCTGCAGTAATTACAACGACCATTATTTTCTTACAACTACTTACCTTCGAATAAACAATTTACGAGTCGATTATATGAGAGAGAAAATAAAATAAATATTTGAAAACAAACCACGTAATCAAATTACCATAATAACTATTTTTTAATCAACTGTAAAGTTTGTTTATAAAGCATTAATATTCATACTAAGCCGAGGTGCACTGAGGCGTCTAAACACGCGCATCGTATTTTTTTCCAATACCAAAACGAACTGTATTGCTTATAGAAAGAGTATTTTTTTTGCGTGAAGGTGTGGCTCATGGAGATATTAAAACTGGCCAAGTGCGAGTCGGACTCGCGGACGAAGGGTTCCGTACAAATTATCTTTAAAATAGGCAATAAAATCACGTTTTTTGTATGGGAGCCCCCTTAAATATTTATTTTATTCTAATTTTTAGTATTTGTTGTTATAGCGGCCACAGAAATACATAATCTGTGAAAATTTTAACTCTCTAACTATCACGGTTCATGAGATACAGCCTGGTGACAGACGGACGGACGGACGGACAGAGAAGTCTTAGTAATAGGGTTCCCGTTTTACCCTTTGGGTACGGAACCCTAATAACGGAGATGGCATTTTGAGCCCGCGCTGCGACAAATTTTGTGGTTTATCTGACGCCGCCATTTTTTTTCCATATAGTTGTATACTACAGGTACATGAGATAACATAAATGGCGGAAAGATCGCCGCAGAGCTATACGAAGAGTGGTGTTGATATGGGTACCCTAGATACTGTATGGTGTGGCTTTTAACACAGAAATTCAACCTTTACGTAGATTACACAGAGTTCGATTTTGTAGTTTCAGAAAATTCAACGTATGCGTCTTGACAACTCAGTGTATGGAGTGCTATATATGTTAGCTGCAGTTACGTCATATTAATTAAGCTTAATGAAATGACGACAAAATATTTTGTGGTTAACTGTTCTACGAGTAATGGGCATGGAACACGTCATCGTTAAAGCAAGAATAGTAATATAATAGTAGTATAAGTGACTAACAGATATAAAAACCGGCCAAGAGCGAGTCGGACTCGCGTACGAAGGGTTCCGTACCATTATCTATAAAAACGGCAAAAAAATCACGTTTGTTGTATGGGAGCCCCCTTAAATATTTATTTTATTCTGTTTTTTAGTATTTGTTGTTATAGCGGCAACAGAAATACATCATCTGTAAAGAAATCAACTCTCTAACTATAACGGTTCATGAGATACAGCCTGGTGACAGACGGACGGACCGACGGACAGACAGCGAAGTTTCAGTAATAGGGTTCCCGTTTTACCCTTTGGGTACGGAACCCTAAAAATCACTGAGGATGACACTGAGGAAGATACAGGCTCGGCCTAGTTTAGGCGGATCCGCCATCTTTATCACCGTCATCATCCATTTTTATTTATAATGTGTATTTATTGAATTTGTCCTTGCCATTATTTACTTGACATTGGCGAAATACCCGCTCTAGTTGCAGGTGAAGCCATTCCTCATCTTATTCCATTAAATTTCATCATTTCACTCATTTCGTAAAAATAATACTAGTTTAGGCGCTAATGTTCATTGTCAACCAAGCAAAAAGTATGTCATACCCTTGTTTACTTTAATAATGTAATCTATGATTTATATTCAATAAAAAAAAAATTAAGACATGAATTATGTCTACAGATAAATGAGTCGTCTGAAATGTATTAAATTGTCAGTAGGTATTCGACATTTTATCTAGTGATTGAAAAAATGGCCCTTATTAATCCACGCGCGGGTTTCATAAGGTCCCCCAACAATAAGTTAAGGTTGACTGGTAGAGAATGCCTTTGGCATAAAGTCCCCCTTTGTACAACTATGTGCTAGAGTCTTAATAAATAAATAAATAAAAAATCGATTGTTCCTATTATGCGGAGTTCAACTGGCTACTCTTATAACTTTTTTTCTTGAATTCTAAATATTGTTTCTAGTAAGCAAGTTTTAAACAATCTACTAACAGATGGTTTCCAAATAAAAAAAGCTGTCTTTAACATACTCGATCAATTAAGCCACGTCTTGACAGAAAAGTTTTCTGAATATTCAGTGAAACTTTAATAAATAGCCCTCATCTCTCACTTGCATCATTAGTTAAACACAACCGGTTTGTTGAGACCTACCCCTTTCCCCGCAAATGTAAGGGTAGAGGAAAGTGAAAGGGTTGAAAGCTATAAATGTAGAGCTCTCGGTAAGCTGGTGTTTCAAAAACGCCGGGTCCACTGTCGGGTCATTGCATTGTTAACTAATGAAGGGGCGTGTCTATGGTAAATATTCAAGAGGTTACTTCTGTTGGCATTAATGTTAATTTCTTTGCAATATTCTTCGTTATAATATATCACCAGACAACACTTCATCAATAAAATATTGTAGTATGGGTGCCTTTAATTTTTAGTCTCATAGAATCCTTTATCCTGCCAACTTGGGGTTATAGCAGGGTTATGTGGGAGTCCCAGCAGAAGGCCGTATGTCCACTAAAAACGACGGTGTACGATCCTCCACCTGTACCGGGGAGCTCCGCGGGATCGCACTAACATGAACCGCGACGCACCTTCGCTACTATGGGTACCACTATTATCTGATGGCGATCCCAGTTACACCGAGACCAGAGCTAATTCTGAAAAGGCCATTTACGTAATTTATCGCTGACGGTAATTGAACCAACAACCTCTAGACCTAAGCCGTCGTCGTCGTCAATGCTATGTTATTTCAAAAATACATTAACGAGATAGTAAATAAAATATAATTATATAGACTTAGAAGAACCAAGTGGCTAGGTCTCCAATACCTTTGGTAATAGGTACCTACCTAAAAAGTACCTTGTTTTTAGAACAGAAAGCCCCTCGTAGTGCATCAGTCAATAGTAAATTTCCAAGAATAAGAAGGTAAGGTTTTTCATGAATAAAATTTACCAAAGTTACTATAATACTTTTGATACACAGTTTCTGAAGCAAAACCAATAAGTGTCTGTTAAATTTAGAATGCATTAGATGCTGCAGTGGTCGGAAACCATTCGGAAACAGGCAACCCCGCATTCGGACGTGGTCAGCCTGCCAAATAATATCTGATATTTTATATATGAAATAATGTTGGTACTCTTTACTTTCAAGATTCTGTAAATATAACTACTCCACCAATAGTATAACTAATGCTTATGTTATGGATACCTCTACACACCCCATTAAAGGCCCATTAAATAAATTGACAAGGTCCATTTCGTTAAGAGGCTCCCTGCCTGTGAGGTTCTCAATAAAATTTATGTTATATCTATGTATTATTTTTAGTTAATATCCACTTCTATTGAAATGTTGTCTATGAACCTATGAAATTAAGACCAGTAACGCCATCTATTGGCAATCTCATACAATACCACGTAAGGGGTTTCACTAGTTTGTTGAGTCAGATTTCGTGTTTATGTATAAACTACCATGAGTTTTAAAATTCATATCTCTATATTTTGGTTTATGTGATACAATGCAAATAATAATTTTCCTAGTTATTGAGAAAACCGACAGGTGGAAACATTTTTTAGTACCATATGTGAATAAACAATAAGAAAAAGAAACTAAGAAATACAAATAATTTGTATACATAGGTAGGACTTCAACATTTAAATTAACTTACCAAAATATCTCTCGCTAAAATATATGAGCTTCATATAAAATTCTAAAATATCTACATTTAAACTTCAACATATGAATTAACTTACCAACATTTCTCTCGCTAAAATCTATGAGCTTCATATAAAATTCTAAAATATCTACATTTAAACTTCAACATATAAATTAACTTACCAACATTTCTCTCGCTAAAATCTATGAGCTTCATATAAAATTCTAAAATATCTACATTTAAACTTCAACATATAAATTAACTTACCAACATTTCTCTCGCTAAAATATATGAGCTTCATATAAAATTCTAAAATATCTACATTTAAACTTCAACATATAAATTAACTTACCAACATTTCTCTCGCTAAAATATATGAGCTTCATATAAAATTCTAAAATATCTACATTTAAACTTCAACATATAAATTAACTTACCAACATTTCTCTCGCTAAAATCTATGAGCTTCATATAAAATTCTAAAATATCTACATTTAAACTTCAACATATGAATTTACTTACCAACATTTCTCTCGCTAAAATATATGAGCTTCATATAAAATTCTAAAATATCTACATTTAAACTTCAACATATAAATTAACTTACCAACATTTCTCTCGCTAAAATCTATGTGCTTCATATGAAATTCTAAAATATCTACATTTAAACTTCAACATATGAATTAACTTACCAACATTTCTCTCGCTAAAATCTATGAGCTTCACATGAAATTCTAAAATACCTGGAAATCTACGAACAAAGCTATTATTCTAATAACTAAGTAGCGTTAAACATTGCCCGGATACGTATTTTAAAGCTTAAATACGTCTCGCAAAACGTACATAAAATTACTTTGAGCTGGCTCGTCGAAACTAAAGTTACGTCCGGCTGAGCCGTCAAGATAATACGTTTGCACTCCCTCTGGCTAGTATCAGAAGATTGCAGTCGAGAAGGCCAGCCACCCCACAGCCACAATCCTACCTAATACCATTAACTAATTACCAATAGATATTTAGAACAGCTCTCCTAACTAGCGAGGCAAAAGATGCGAAGATAATAAGTTAAATTTTCAGCAGTACTAGACTGCACTTGTTCAATCGAAATTGCTCACGGTCCAAAAACACAGAGGTTATGTGACTGTTAATGATTTAGTAGGTAATACTATAGGCACCTAATACTCTTCGTGTTTCGGAGGCTACAGGAATATGTTTAACAAAGCTTTGGGTAACCAAAAATACGATGGCATGAGTCTGTCACTTTCACAAGTAAAAAAAGATTTTTAACAAAAAACAAAAACCGAATACATCACCATTTTTCACGATTTTTTGTATCAATAATCGTTGAAAATATGCAAGTAGATATTATCACCTTCAAACAGCCCTAAAAACCGGCCAAGTGCGAGTCGGACTCGCGCACAAAGGGTTCCGTACCATTATCTATAAAACGGGCAAAAAATCACGTTTGTTGTACGGGAGCCCCCTTAAATATGTATTTTATTCTGTATTTCAGTATTTATTGTTATAACGGCAACAGAAATACATAATCTGTGAAAATTTCAACTCTCTAGCTATCACTGTTCATGAGATACAACCTGGTGACAGACGGACGGACGGACGGACAGCGAAGTCTCAGTAATAAGGTTCCCGTTTTACCCTTTGGGTACGGAACCCTAAAAAGTAAATATTTACAGCCAAAAAAAATACATACTGACGAATATAGAACCTCCTCTTTTGGAAGTCGGTAAATAATTGGTCAGCAACAGTGTTTTGGGGAACTAAAGGAGAGGCTTTCGCTCAATGAAGGCAAACACTAAAGGTCAGTAAAAGAAAAAGGGTATTCTACAATGAATCTCTCACCCTTAAAACCGTTTTAGATACTAACATTAAAGAGAATGATACAGCTAATCGTAGCTGTATCATTCTCTATAATGTTTGTATCTAAAACAGTATCGATATATCAGTAAGTATCGATACAGCTACAGAGCCAACCGGTGTACTGATTGCGATAGGGTAAAAGTATCAACACACGTGCCTATCGTGATATGATTTCATAAAAATACGAGAGTGAAGGCGGGCCGCACTTAGCTGATGAGATTCTGAGTAAATATTAACTTACGTTTTTAACCGGTGAACTTTTGCATAAATAAGAGTGTAAAATCTGTTCACGCACAACTTTACTAAGTATTATTAAAGTAATAATATCGGTATGCGTTTATAGAATTTCAAAAACATCAAAATCAAAATCATTTTTTTTTATTCGTGTAGGCCAAAAAGCACTTAGAAATAATCAGATTCTACCACCGGATCGGAATGCTACCATACTGAGAAGAGCCGGTAAGAAACTCAATAGTTACTCTTTTCAAAATGATAATTGCGAGTAATACATTCTCAGGAGCAGCAATGCCTTGAGAGCAGACAGCACCTTTGCCACAATACTAGAGAAGAATTATACTCACGGCAGTCTAATATTTAATACAAATATAGTCTTTACGCTTAGGAAGCTAGTACAGTCAGGTGCGTCTACTCCCATTTACAATGAAGGGATTATTCTAAACCACAGATGGTTATAGAAATAATTGCTTTGGTATGATGCCTTCAACGCAGTATGGGAGAGAAGATAGTAAGTCATCTATTATGCATCTAGCTAAGGTATAAAAGCGGCGTAAGCAAACCATCAACTAACATTGTTTATACTCGCATAACCTAGCGCTCCGTCCGACTCCGAACGACACCTGAACGAAAAAGTGTTAGTGGATTACTTGATGATACCTAAAAGATAATTTATTATCTTAATAACAGTATCGTACCACGCCTGCAAACTGAACTATATTTCAATCTCGTTGTAGAATTTGGTTCAACCCAATTACCTATTCCAAAAATGAAACTCACCCCATACACCCCACCACGAGTAGCGTGTACAATTTTGTTCCCATTTCCTATTATCTCAACAGCCGAATACAAAAAGTTAATTTGTTTCCCAGACTTCACTCCATTGCAACACAAGGGGTCACATCTTCCTGTGGGAAATACCCGTTGCTCATTCAATTCCCCTCGACAAAGGGCGCGTGCCATATTCATTTAACAATAGTGTCAATTCGGTTGCTATTGCCGTCTTTTTCTCGGCCACAATGTATAAGCAGGATGGCAATATTTATAGTGCTGTCAAATATAGTTACGACAGAATCAATACCTTTTATCTGTCTTCTTTCTGTCGTCTTTTATCTTTATATTATCTGTTAATAATGGGGTAGAGGGTGATAAGGTAGTAGTAATATTATCTCCAGGCAACATCTACTCATCGTGTGAACCCAAGATAAGCTACATTAGTACTTTGGGTGCCTGCGGGTGAGCCCAGTTACACCCAGACTTGTTGAATTAATTGTTACATCAGTTTTGAACTTGGGACTTCTGTATATTCAAATAAAGTCCATATTGTGTCGTCAGGATACCTAGTCATATCGAGGTGTAGTCTTATCCCATATACAAATCGAGGTGAAGTCAAAACCCAAATATAGACCTTTATTACTTGTTTTTGCATGTTTTGGGCAATAATATCGTCTGAAGTGTATACATGTGCATGTTAGATTAGAGATATGTCGAAACAAAACGTGAAATTGGTCGTATTTTCGCTTTCTTTCGACATATCTCGAATAGAGATATCGAACGAAAATCGGGCCCTTGGTCTTACGCAAATTATCTCTTGGGCGACGCAGATTTACCGAAAAATTTATTCAATTTACAATAGGATACACTTCTTATAAAGTAATATCGTCGTTTTAATAATTAAAAATACAACTCAATTTAGGAAAACAATAAAAGCATGCTTCGATCAAAAATAGCGATCGAAAATAGCATGCCTATTTTATGTCTCACACTATTTACTTAATGCCTATATACTACTACTTGCTATACACAGGTCTATTGTTGAGAAAGAAAGAAAGAAAGAAAGAAAAAGTTTATTCAGCACAGACACAAAAATACACAAATGGGTACATACATGAAGAAGTAAAAGTAAAGAACATACTTATGTAGGTACGTAAAGGTGTTCGCTCTTGCCGCATTCCTGCCCTACTCATTATAAACAAACAATAACCGATCTGGAGTCTGGTAAATTTACATTTAATTGATTAACTTCAAATAGGTAAACATATGAATGAATTAAATTATAATTTAATCTACAGCGCCTATGAGAAAGGTTAGAGCGCCTTTTACTGTTGCCTAAATAACAGTTTGCTCAAAATTTCTCAGAATTACAATTCGCGAATCTTTAACTGCAAAAGATCTTTAACTACACCTCGTATATTAAATATTAGACCATTTTAACGATAGTTTACTTAAGGTTATTTCAGAATAAAAGTGGTACATAAAGCTATAGATAACACATATCAACTTTATATTACTTAAATAAATCCATTATTCTCTCCTCTCCTATGAAATAAAAGAGTAAAAATTTACATATCTTTCATTATGACGTCTTGTCCCAGTAGGTTTTGCTACTTAACATTCTCACAGACACAAATATACGCAAATTTGACGGTCTGTAGTCATATCTTCGGTAGTATAGTGGTAAGTATCCCCGCCTGTCACGCGGGAGACCGGGGTTCGATTCCCCGCCGGAGAGATTGTTTTTGGTCTTTTTGGTTTATAGCAGAATCAATATTCATATGAAACTAGCTGGTGCGCGACCTAAAGTAATAATGAAATTTTTGCCGACATCATCACACATAAACTTTCAACCCCTTTTTTTTTTTTTTTGACGGGGAGGAAATCTTCAGAACGATTCCCAGTCTTCTGTGTGGGAAAAGACTGGGATATGTGGGATTCTTACCCACTAAAACCTCCCCGGTGGCCGTCTTCGACACGTTAGAGGGATTCCGGGATCTCCTAACGGAACGCACCGGTGTCCCTCTGTGCCTCGCTCCCGAGGTTAAGTGCCCAGGAGCTCGTCTCGGGGGGAGCAGATGTTCGCTCCCCCCGGCACCCTCGCAGTGCATACGGCGGCGAGAGCCATCCCTCGCCGCCGTCCTCCTCAGGGTCGTCGTCTACTTAAGAGCGTCCGGGTCCACACCCCAGACGCTCACGACCCCAAGGGAAACTTTCATCCCCTATTTCAACCCCTTAAAACCCTGTTTCCAATTAAAAAGTAGCCTACGAGTATGTCCTTTTTCAGGCTCTAGAATATCTCTGTACCAAATTTCATTCAAATCGATTCAGTAGTTTAGGCTTGATTGCGTAACGTAACCACACCGTTACTTTCGCTTTTATAATATTAGTAAGGATTAGAAACTGTATATTATTTAGGTACTTTCAGTTAGGTAACTGTTATCACATATTCGTCAGTATAAATCTGGGAAAATTAAACACTCGGAAAACTGGGGTTAGATTACTCTTCGAGGCCGGTTATTCCAAATTTTAAACTTTTACCTATTTATAACACAAGAATTGTTTCTACCTATGTCCGATGTGGCCCAACCCAGTTTAATATAAAGGCAACAATGCAAAGATAGTTTTAGACCATTCGAATAATGCATTAGGCACATTCGGTCCATTCATCGAAGGTTACACACGCTAGGTATCCGCTGGTAAATCATAAAATTACTTTCAGGCTTGGTGCACAACGGCGCTGCGGCATATGAGTCGCCATAACACTTCAATTAGATATTAATGTAGGATAGATAAACACTTTTATGATAATCTACATAGTAATTTTCTTTTCTCGTAGAGTTTACACTTTTACCTTCTTGCAATCGGGACTTGGTTAACCACGAACATAATACATTCACCGTAAAAAGTACTTAATATTGCTTATGAGTTCACATCGTCCGCTTCCCATTCCCACGGAAACAACACAGTAGCTAACCGTTCTGCAGCATTCATTATCGCTTTAATAAAAACCTGTGAACCCTCTTATTTCACATGTCCATTGTAGATTTGCTACTGACAGCTATACCGAAGTGCGAGCAAACATAACATGCTCGTACTAAGTCGTATTTTCCTATTATTAACCGACTTCAAAAAGGAGGAGGTTCTCAATTCGACCCGTATGTTTTTTTTTTTTTTTTTTCATATTCCAATCAGAATTTATCTGACGCTAGTCATACCTTGGTTGTCTGGAGGAAATTTCTTGTAGCGATAAGACCGCCCAATTGTACATAGCTACTGTATTTAGAACTAAGAATGTTGTATTATTTTCTTTGTTTGGTGTGTGCATTATAGAGTACTCCATCTACCTATCTACCTTATCAATTTTTTCGACATTAATTGTTTAACTTGGACTGCAGATATAACCCTATAAGGTCCCAATTAGAACTTAAATTATTTTTTATCAGCTACTACTACAGCCCTTTCTAACGTCCCACTGCTGGGCACGGGCCTCCCCTCAATGCGAGGGGGATTCAGGCCATAGTCAACTACGCTGGCCCGGTGCGGGTTGGCAGACTTCACACATCTATCGAGAACTAGTCAAGCTCCCGCAGACGTGCAGGTTTCCTCACGATGTTTTCCTTCACCGTTTATTAGCAAGTGATAATCTTGGATGAAAATGAGATTCGCACATGGAACCCAGAGGTGCGAGCCGGGGTTTGAACCTGCACACTTTGATTTGCAAGACGTGCGTTCGACCACTCGGCTACCACTGCTAGTGCATTATAGAGTACTCCATCTATCTATCTACCTTATCAATTTTTTCGACATTAATTGTTCAACTTGGACTGCAGATATAACCCTATAAGGTCCCAATTGGAACTTAAATTATTTTTTATCAGCAGGAAGAAGAAAACAAAAATAAATCAACACATACACAAAAGGTTTTTATTTTGTATGAAACGAAAGGAGGCGTAGTCTACGAAGGCGTTTGGATCACCAAAGGCTGAAATAGACGCTCTTATTACCAGCTCTGGTTTTCAAACAACCTCCACAAAAACTATCTACAAACGGACGGACAAAATTTCAGTCCAACAAGCGAAGGTCGGGGATACGAGTCGAGTTGGTGCAACGGTAATGTATTATAAAATAAAACACCAATTTTTACAGCCATACTGTGATAATAAACACGAAACTGGTTCCCATAGCTCATTAAGACATGTGTTTAGTCAGCCCTCCTCGTACAAATAATCACGGTTGGCGCATACCCATGTGTCCTTAGAGGAGTTTAGAAATAGTAACGTGATCTCTTTGAATTCTTTTAAAGTATACAAGGTGTATCTACTACTACTACTACTACAGCCCTTTTAACGTCCCACTGCTGGGCACGGGCCTCCCCTCAATGCGAGGGGGATTCAGGCCATAGTGTGGACTAAATGTTAAAATTCATGGTCTTCCTTTTATTTCTGACACTATGATGAAGCCTTTCGGTCGGTATGATAAAGCTACAGAGTGATTATTTTTCTCATGTAACGGGTTCGATTCCCGGTTTAACCATGTAATTATTTAAATATCTATAAATGCAGTTTAAATTGTTATTTAAATTCAAATAATGTCTTCTTTCAGTAAAATGTTCCATCTACAATATTCAAGGTACTTTCCCTCCCTGTGGCATATCCGTGGGACACCCTGTATATGACAATATATTACAACTACTCTGTGGTGACTGTGGTGGTCTGTGCTTTCTGGAAATACGTTGGTTCTTATTTATTTGTTTCATTCTTTCTTTTTTTTAAGAAATGAGTGAAATGATGATATTTTAATGGAATAAGAAAATTTTGCTTTTGTACTGTTGTCAATTGAGCGACTTGTGGTCCAGGGGAAGGTTGAGGGTACCAGGCCACGAGAAAGATCGCCTATGAGGTGGACTGACCAAATAAAAGCGGCAGTAAATGACTCATCATCACTACACCAATGCACGAGGAAGGCGGTCATCAGAGAGGAGTGGCGGCGTGTTGTGAAGCTTGCCACCAACACCTGAAGTGATGACCACGACCGCTCTGACAAGAGTGATACCGACAAAGAAGAAGACTGTTGTCAATTGTGTCGATCAGCAATTCAGCAAGCCTATAGAAAATACTAAATACATTCAAAAGTATACTGTACTTTATAATAAAAAATTTTGGTGGTTTGTCATGTAGCTTAAGGGGTAAATATTTTTTGGAGTTGGTAACACTGTTCTAAAAATAAATAGAAATCAATTATACGGCCGCAACTGGTACAAGTCACTCGGTCGCTTACACCTGCATTGTTCAAAATAATACAAAAGTCTTATCTCTAAGAAGCATCGATTTGCTTATGAGAAAATAAAAATCTCATTGAGAATACAAAAAACCGACTTCAAAAACCTAGGTGCACTAAAAAGCTTGAAATAACCTTATAATTCATTACATTTGGATTAGGTGCCAATCTACGTCAGACTAGGCAAATACACACATGAATTGGCACTGACTTCAAATGTAATGATTATAATTCATTACATTTGAAGTCAGTGGTTCGAGGTTATTTCTAGCTTTTTAGTGCACCTTTTTTTTTTTTGGCGTTAGTGAAATCGGTTCACTAACGCCCGAGATATGCTGTAGTCCGGTTCGGACCCTCATTGACCCCTTTCCACTCGTTTGCGGGTAAGTTTCGATGTTTGTAAACAATCCGTATTAAACAAAAACTAATAATCAACCTAAATGAAAACTCCTTAAAAAGCCGTATACAACTACATCATCCACGTAAATAATGATCATAATAAACATAAAAATGTTCATAAAATGAAAACTGCTTGGCCGTACAATTTTAAATTTTTATGGGACCAAATGGCATCTATTTCGCATCAAAAAATAAAAGAAACACGTAAATCGGATCATAACTCGCAGCGTAATCGGTGTACATACATAAAAAAACATACCGCCCGAATTGAGAACCTCCTCCTTTTTGGAAGTCGGTTAAAAACGGTGTTGTATATCCGGTTTAACATCTTTCATATATTTCACAAATCACACCGTCTACAACTCATCCAAAAATAATAAAAGTATTCTCATGCTCTATGATATGGCAGTTCAAAAAACGTGATATAAGGTATACAATAAAAAAAAATAGACATTTTTGTAGCCTATTCTAAAAATCTATGACATTTCAAAATTCGACTCGGCCGATTTTGAAATGTAATTATTAAACCATTTCATAGGTAGATGAGATAACTGCCGTAGAAAATAGAAAACGAATTAATTTTCATGGGTACAGATAATCAGGTTTAAGATAATGGCAGACATGAATATTTTGTCAGAATTGTTAGTGTTTGAATTTCAGTGATAAGTTTCATTTATTTGAACAATGTTTTCGTGGTTTGTACACTGTGAGTAGTTTTTTAACAAAAAAACCTAAATTCTCAGGAGCACTTTGAAGTGAAATAAATACAAATCTTATACGCTTACAGATACACCAAATTTTTTGTGAGGCTGTTAATGAAATAAATCCGCCCTTATATTTGAACATACAGAATTTGGTAGCTTAGAAATTTTTCAACAACAAACAATTCGAATAAAATCTTGAATTGTTTATATCTTCTGTTATACTACAGAGCACAAGTTTATTGAATTTATAATCAAATTTTCACTAACGAAATACAATTATAAACTGTCTAAATCTGGAACTATTTGCAAATATGTTACCTCTTAAATAAACAACACAGTAAAAGTTAGGATTCCCATAAAAACTGAGTTATTAACAATAAAATTGTTTAGTAGCATCGAACCGTGTACGTAATAATCATTTACTTTCTATTACAGTGTCTATTTGGATATTATTGCCGAAGCTATCCGCATCATTGCCTTCATGGGTTCTTCCATCCAGTATTCACCGAGGACAAGGATCTATCCCAGCAGGTGTCAACTCAACACTTTTAGAGAATACCCGCCAAAAAATACTTCAAAACGAAAATATTGCGCTCCTTTTAAAAAAATTTAGACCTAAAACAATGGAAGATTTCGTAACAAATGGGTATTATGAGAAACCGTTAAAACATCGTGAAGAGAATAGTACTTTGATTAAAGTATCGACTGTAGAGATATTTCTCAATGATACTATTTTTAACGATGCTAAGATACTCTTAACTGATATTGGTAATGCTGCAATTGAAACATTGGAAAGCTTTAAAGCTTTTATGAGTGATCCTTTTAATTTCGAAAACGAGTCTCAAACTGTCCACGAAACTGTCCAAGATGATCTAGAATCAGAAGAATACATGTAATTTTATAAAATCATAAACTCTTTCTTGTAACTTGTTTCAATAATGACGTACGTGGTACACAGTAATGTCCGATTCGTATAATCAAAATAATAATATGCTCTACTATAATGACCAGTGAGAAATCAGTGAAAATTGTTCCTATGTAAAAAATAATTGCAAGCGTCGTTCCAATGGTTTATACGGCTCGTAACTAATTCCTCAAAAAATCAATCGTTGGTTTTTCCGATAATGAATATGTTTTAAGTTACGATATATAGGTATAACTTAGCATCGGCTGTAATAAAATAGGAATGTTCGCTATAATTTTCTATTAGTTGCCCATGGATAAGGTGGTTAATAAAAAATTAAAACAATAACGAATGGAATAACTCGATTTCTTATCACAAAACGTAAATTAGGAATTTATAGCTGACTAAAGCAATTGATAACCTTGAAATATTTAATCACGTCGTATGTTTCAGTGTGTCAAAATTCATTCACACATTCAGAAAGAATGAAGTTTTTAAGCTCATCGATGCTCCAGAAAGGGCTATAATTGTGCAATGTCGGTGGGTGCTAAAGATAAGAATCAATAGTGATATCTCTGATATCGACAAGTGTTTTTCTAATGCTTCTATATTAAACTTTGCTGATGACATGAAAATATTCAAATCTATCTCATGTAAAGAGGATGCAGAAGCCCTTCAAGATGATCTTGTACGGTTAGATACATATTGCACCAGTAATAAGCTTGACCTAAATGCCAGCAAATGCTCATCCGTCACATTCAGTAGGAAAAAACATATTATCAAATTTGACTACTCACTCAAAGGCTGTAAACTCCCGTCGGTTAGTGAGGTCAGAGACCTGGGTATCATACATGATTCTAAATTGCTCTTTGATAACCATATAACATTTATAGTCAAAAAGGCTTCTAAAGCTCTCGGGTTTATTATGCGTTCCTCTAAGAACTTCAAACAAGCAAAGACACTTAAAATACTCTATTCCACATATGTGCGGTGTCACCTCGAGTATGCATCGCAAATTTGGAATCCCCGATATGACGTGTATGTAAATCGGATAGAAAAAATCCGAAAGAAGTTCATTAAATATCTAAACTATCGGACTAAATCTTCTGGGTTAGACTATGGTGCCTCATGCCGTAAGCATCACTTTCTCCAACTACGTCAACGACGCGAGATTGCAGATCGAACTATGCTTTCACGGATAATCACCTCGACTTCTATCGACTGCCCAGACTTATTGAATAAGCTCAATATTATTACTCCTCGACGTGGATCCCGTAAAAAACCTTTCTTTTCTTTACCTCTGGTATGTACCAATTACCGCCGTAATAGCTTCATATATCGCGCCTGCGCTGAATATAATAAGTTGTCACTTAAAAATGATGTTGATATATCGGGTAGCAGTGTGTCTAACCTTAGGCATAAGCTGAATCATATGTTTTTTTAACAGTGTTAACTAAATAAGTAACTGCTTATCAGAGTGCTATCAGAGGCTGTAAATTCGTTTTATAAGTTTGTTTGCCGTAAAGTGTTTATACAGGTCTTGATTTGTTACTTATTTTTAATTTTTAATTTTTGATTTTCTACCTTACAAGTGTTGTCTTAAGTTTTAGTGTTTAATGGTGTCGGTGCTCTTTTTCTCTTATTTATAGATACTTTCTCACATTTCTACCTGTGGAGACTTTTAAATGGCTCTCTGATCACTATACTAATTGTCTATGTTTTATATGTGTAGCTGATAGTCTTCCTAAGATGTAATAAATAAATAAATAAATAAATAAATAAATAAATAAATAAATAAATAAATAAAATAAATGATAATGAAGTGCAATATCGTGCGCGATTGGTCGCTAAGGTACCCAAAAACATGGATTGGACACTACAGTAAGACTTTTTCGCCAGTGGTGCAACACTCAACATTAAGATTATTGTTTGAGATAAGTGTAAAACTAGGACTGGACATTACTCAGTTAGACGTTAAGACTGCTTATCTAAATGGCTATATAAAAGAAGAAATTTATATGTGTGCCCCGGAAGGTTTTGTATCCGAAATGTCAGGGAAAATCCTTAAACTCAAAAAGGCCGTGTATGGATTAAAACAATCCGCCTTATCTTGGTATGAGAGAGTTAGGGATGTATTATGTAAAAATAATTATAAAAACTGTACACACAAACCATGTTTATTCACTAAGATGTGTAAAGATGTAAAAGTTATAATAGCAATGTTGATGACTTTCTTATATTTTCTAATAGTAAGAATGAGGATGAGAAGTTAAAATATATTTTTAATTCAGAATTTGAAATTAAAGACTTGAGTGCGGTTAAGCGATATCTAGGTAAGAATATTAATGTTCAAAAGGATTGTAATAACCGTGAGATAGGTAACTGTAGATCAGGAACAGTACATAGAAGAATTATTGTTGAAAGGACCATGGGCAAAAATGTATGGGCTCCGTCCTCACCCACCAACACACATAGAACTGATGCCAATGTTTTCCTAAAGTATCAAGTATTTGATTAAAATCCTTTTTTTTACATAAATCAGTGGGATTATAGTATCAAAAAAAAACAATTTTTAATGATTAATTAAAGTATGTTTTCATTTTACTCTTGTAACTTAGTAACATTAGGGTTATATTAAAGTACAAACGATTTAGTAATAACAGTAACACATAAAAAAAAAAAATCAACCCCCCACTTCACCCTATTAGGGGTGGAATTTCGATAAACCCTTTCTTAGTGGATATATGTATCCACTTACACATATATGTATCTCTTCACACGCCGCTGCTGTGCACTAATGAATATAATAATGAGTAGGTATTTTACAATGACTCGTCAACATGCCATGGTATCATGGTATAAAAATATCAACTGACCAAGATATGTCAATTGAGCTACATTTAATTTTTAGGGTTCCGTACCCAAACGGTAAAACGAGAACCCTATTACTGATACTTCGCTGTCCGTCCGTCCGTCCGTCTGTCACCAGGCTGTATCTCATGAACCGTGATTGTTAGAGAGTTGAAATTTTCACAGATGATTTATTTCTGTTGCCGCTATAACAACAAATACTAAAAACAGAATAAAATCAAATATTTAAGGGGGCTCCCATACAAACGTGATTTTTTTGCCGTTTTTATAGATAATGGTACGGAACCCTTCGTGCGCGAGTCCGACTCGCACTTGGCCGGTTTTGTTGATGGATGGGTTTTTAAGAACACGCCCGAGTTGCAATACAGGTAGGAATATTATTATACTGTGCCATGGTCCTTTAAAATGAATTACTGTAGAACAGCTGATACATCTCTAGAGAATAAATTGAATGTACCGAAAGCAGAAAAATGCACAGCGCTGCCAGTTTTTTTTTTGCCATGTCGGGATTTTGGAACTTTTTGAGTGAAAACAGCGGGATTCTTTCGTCGAAAGCGGGACATAGGAAAACAACGTATATAATCAGAAGTTTTCAAATATTTATCTTTTTATTTAAATTAAAGTTACGTTTACGTGACAATAGATAAATGAGAATAAGAAAAGAGCAAAAAAGAAAGAGATGCTGTCGCGACCACACGCACCAATTGCGGGACGCACCCCTCTCTCTCCCGCGCTCTTATCTTCATTACGCGCCGGGCGGGTGGCCAGTACACACTTGCCTGTGCCACCCACACGCTTCCCCAGCACACTGCGTGCATGGTCGAGTTATGTCCGAAAAGCGGGACTGAGCCTGTCCCGTGCGGGACATTTAATTTTGATTTAAAAATCGGGACGTCTGGCGACGCTGAGTAGGACTAAGTTATCAAAAACTCTTGGGTTGTCTTATGTATCTTGCAGTCATGACAAGACCAGATATCACATTCTCATTTAGTTATTTAAGCCAATTTAATACTTTACGTTCTTAAATATTTAAAGAAAACAAAAATGAATTGTTTAGAGTTTAGTAGTCAGGGAGAAAACTTACAAGGTTTTGTTGAGGCCGATTGGGCAAGTGATAGCTTAGATAGAAAAGCGTATACCGGATTTTGTTGTGTTATATCGGGCACAGCTGTCTCATGGCAAAGTAGGAAGCAGAGAATTATTGCTTTATCACCGAAGCTTAGTATGTTGCGCTCTCGGAAGCTTGTAGGGAAGCTGTATATCTAAGAGAACTATTGTATGAACTATTATAACTGGTGCTAAGTGCTCCATGAGGCAACATAGTGGCTATTTCCGGAAACACCACTGATGCTTCACACCGTCTTCAGTAATTAGGTTCAGGTTTACGATCGTCTTTCGGGTATAGCGATATGTAGTGGCTTCTGGTCGTGCGTTGCAGTCATGAAGATGTTAGTGAGTCGTCAACCAAATGCCACGATGCTGATTACATACCACCATAATGATGCAATACTTCCACGTGTCGCATCCGGTAACCATTTCGCGTGGACTGCTACATGGTATCGGCGTTACTCCGTGTCTCTATGTTGACGTTATTTCACAAGGTTGCGTATTCTTCTACGGGGTCACCAGTGTCTGGGGGTGTAGCGACACATAAGCTAGGTATAAATTACAACCAACAACAGACAACAATAATTTATACACCACTAAACTGCTGGAAAGCATCCAGGTCATACCTAATTATATACACAATATTAAACACAAACAAATAGACACGACAACACTGAGCGTTGGCTACTCTATTTAAAACTAGCTGTACCCGCGACTTCGTACGCGCGGAATTAAACAACCACAATTATTTTTACTAAGCAGCCTTAGTTACTTCTTGTAACATCAGCTATCTGCCAGTGAAAGTCCCGTCAAAATAGGTACAGCTGTTTGGAAGATCACTCAGAATTAATTGTAGTTATGTACTTCCCGCGGAACCGAAATGCTTTAAAAAAAATAATAGTACGCCAAGTTACACCTTGTAACATCAGTTATCTTCTATTGAGAGTCTCGTCAAAATAGCTGCACCTGTTTAGAAGTCACTCAGAATAAATGTTATTTATTTTCTTCCCGCGGAACAATTTTTTGTATAGTCCGCCAAATTACACCTTGTAACATTAGCTATCTGCCAGTGTAAGTCTCGTCAAAATAGGTACAGCCGTTTTGGAGAACACTCGGAATAAATGGGATTTATGTTCTTCCCGCCGAACCGTAATGTTTTTTTTAAATGATAGTACCCTAAGAATCTCCTTGTAACATTAGCTATCTGCCAGTGAAGGTCTAATCAATACAGCTGTTTAGAAGATCACTCGGAATAAATGATAGTTATGTTCTTCCCGCGGAACCGTAATGCTTAAAAAAATGATAGTATGCCAAGTTACACCTTGTAACATCAGCTATCTGCCAGTGAAAGTCTCATCAAAATTGGTTACAGTCGTTTTGGAGAACACTCGGAATAAATGAGAGTTATGATCTTTCCGCAGAACCCTAATGCTTTTTCTAAAATGAATACCCTCAGTTACTACTTGTAACACCAGCTATCTTCCAGTGAAAGACTTGTCAAAATAGATACAGCTGTTTGGAAGATCACTCAGAATAAATGGTAGCTATGATCTTCCCTTGGAACACTAATGTTTAAAAAAAAATATAGTACGCCAAGTTACACCTTGTGATATTAGCTATCTGCCATTGAAAGTCACGTCAAAATAGGTAAAGCTGTTTTGGAGAACACTCGGAATAAATGGGATTTACGTTCTTCCCGCGGAACCGTAATGTTATTTAAAAAATGAAAGTACCCTAAGAAACTCCTTGTAACATTAGCCATCTACCAGTGAAAGTCTAATCCAAATTGGTACAGCTGTTTGGAAGTTTACCCGGAACAAACAGACAGACAAAAATTTAAAAAATTGAATTTTTGTTATAGGTATCGTTTATACTTTCATATGCAATTCGTAAAAAGGTATTATTTTGATATTACAAACAGACACTCCAATTTTATTTATTGGTATAGATTAAAATTAAAAACATTGTCTACGACATAATTTTATTATATATTTAATATGTATGTGCGTGGCCGGCCGTACTGTGGGTGAATGGTGGATTTACATCATTGGGAGAACGCTATATTTTGTCTATGCCTTCATCTTTTATCTATGTACTTTTTCTCATTACATTTCATTACAATTAAAACTTACAGAATTATTATATGATGTGATTTTATTATAAACTCTTGTCTACAACAAGAATTGGTGCCGAAACCCGTTTTACAATTACAATACATGATTATACATCATGGAGGACAAGGAAAAACACCGTTTAATGGTATTAAGAGGTCAATGCAAGGGGACCGTTACACGACAAGAAAAGTATTTGGCAGAAAATGCTTCTGTAACTTTAGAAGATTTAGAAGTGCGGCTCCAGGTGGTAACCGACGTGATGAGTAAATTTCAAGGCTACCAAGCGCAACTTAACATGATTGATGAAACTATATCTGATGATGACATCGAGGAGCGCATTTTGTTATTACAGGCCAATATTCGCCGACTTATGAAGAACTTAAACCAACATACTAAGCCGAAGCCCTCAGAAAACTACAGCGCAAAATTACCTACATTGGAAATACCTGTGTTTGATGGCAAAGATATCACAACATACAAACCGTTTATAGAGATGTTCGAGGCAGTAGTTGACAAGGATGAAAGGATTCCAAGTATACAAAAACTATGCTTTTTGAAGAAATATCTACGTGGTGAACCATTACAATTGATAGACAACTTACCCATCGTGGGCGAGTCTTACAGTGCAGCTTTAAAGTTATTGAAAACACGGTATGATAACCCAGCGTTGCTAGTGAGTAATCATGTTTCATATCTTCTAGATTTGCCAGCAATTAAAGGTACTGCTGCTCAGTTAAGAGAACTAGTTGCAAACATTAGGCAGCATTTGACAGCTTTAAAGAACCTTGATCAGCCTGTTGATCACTGGGATGCCATTTTAATTACAGTTCTGCTACGTAAGCTGGACCCCTATACTGCCAGGCTGTACCATACCGATAGGGATATCACAGAGTTGCCTAAGATTAATAGCATATTAAGTTTTCTAGATAAGCGGGCTGCTGCATTAGAAGCTAGTCCGGCTCAAAATGATAAATTTGATAATAAATATAAAAATAAAAGCAGTGTAACCTTAGTATCCTCCTCCAATAACAATAAAGTAAGTTCAGTTCAAAATAATAATGTAGAGAAGCAAAAGCAATGTATTATGTGTTCACAGTCTCACAAATTGCATACATGCTCACAATTTATATCCATGTTATCCAAAGATAGATTAAAATTCATTATTGACAATAGCTTGTGTAAGATTTGTTTAGGCCGCCATATGAAGAAGTGTAGGTACACCTTCAAGTGTGGAGAGTGCCATGCTAGTCACAACACACTGATTCATACAGAGGGAAAGCCACCAGAGACTGAGCAAGCTAATGAAAATACATTTCCAATAAGTTTACTTACATTTCAACCCACACATACAAATACATTACTGCCAACGGCCAAGGTATTAGTAAAAGATATTGAAGGTAATCAATATATGGCAAGGGCTCTCTTGGACAGTGGCAGCCAAACCTCTTTTTGTACTGCTGAACTAGCTAATAAGTTAAGATTGCCTCTTTTTGGTTTAAATAAAAATATTATTACCTTAGGTGGCAATAGAGATGTATGTAATAAGGGAATAAAATTAAATATTTCTTCCAGAGTACAAAATTTCAATATGAATATTACATGTTCTGTAATTGAAAAAATTACAGCAAAACTACCTCAAAGATCAATTAATTTGAGTAGATTTTCCATTCCAAAATGTGTTGCTTTAGCTGATGATGACTTTAATGTTCCAGGCGAAGTATCACTACTGCTGGCATCAGACATTTTCTTTAGAATATTGCAAGACGGCAAGGTTGAAGGAGACCCAGGGGATCCTATTTTAATCAACACCCGCTTTGGATACGTCGTATCAGTCTGCGATTATACAAGTTCCAATGTTAGTACAGCCTTAACTATGCATACAGTAGATATTGATTCCGATATTGATCTTCATAATCAAGTAAAGCAGTTTTGGGAAACTGAAAAAGTACCTGAAGTGTATCATGAAGCCTTACCGGAGCACGAGTATAGTTTAAAGGTATTCCAAGAGTCTGTGTCACTCAAAAATAATAAGTTTGAAGTCAAACTTCCATTAAAAATTGCATTACAGGATGTCGATCCATCTAATTCATATTTTATTGCATTACAGAGATTAAATTATTTACAAAAACGTTTTAAAAGAGACCAAGCATATTACACTTTATACAAAGATACTATACAAGAATACCTAGATTTAGGTCATGCTCAAATTATAGATACTGAAAACTGTGATTCTCAAGATCAGCCTTTATTCTTTTTACCTCACCATGCAGTATTAAGGCCTGAAAAGCAAACAAACAAGCTGCGTGTAGTTTTTGATGGTAGTGCAAAAACAAAGAGTGGTCACAGTCTCAACAATATACTATGCAATGGTCCCGTATTACAAAAGTCTTTATTCGAAATATTATTATTATTTCGCACTTACAAATATACATTTCAATGCGATATACGTCACATGTACAGAAATATATTAATACATTCTGACCATCGTTGTCTTCAGAACATTCTATGGCGTGACAATGATGTTATACAATGTTTACAGTTAAAGACTGTAACTTATGGTTTGACTAGTTCTGCATTTTTAGCCACTGCATGTCTTATAGAGCTAGCCAAACGCTATCAGTCTCAATATCCTTTAGCGAGTGAAGCCATTTTGCAATGTTCATATATTGATGATATCCAATCGGGTAGTGATACACTTCAGGGTGCTATATTATTAAAAAATCAATTACAAGAGCTCATGTACAAGGGAGGTTTTCAGTTACACAAATTTGCATCTAATGAATCCGAATTGCTACAAGATTTGCCAAAAGATAAAGTCAGTCATGGTTATAAAGAGATTGATCAAGACAAATCAATACATAAAATATTGGGACTTGCATATGACCCGCAGGCCGATGTATTTAAGGTAAGTGGTAGAGTAATGTTAGCTTCTGATAACAAACCACCTACTAAAAGAAGCGTTTTAAGCATCATAAGTCGTCTATTTGATCCCATGGGTCTTGTTGGACCTATAACTGTCAAGGCAAAATTATTTTTACAGCAAATATGGCAATACAATTTGGATTGGGACGTTCCATTACCCAGTGAGTTAGTAAAAATATGGAATGATTTTTATTCAAACCTTATAAACATGTCAGAAATAAATATAGGTAGGTACTTACAAACAGCTGACTCTGAAGAATCCGAGTTAGTAGGGTACTGTGACGCTTCTGCTAGTGCCTATGGCTGTTGCATTTTTATAAAAGTCAAGGTGCGTGATATTTATAATGTACATTTAATATGCTCAAAGTCAAAGGTGGCTCCCTTGAATTCCAAACTAACCATACCTAAACTAGAACTCAATGGTGCATTGTTGTTGGCCAAACTCATTAATCATGTAAGCTCCATTTTTAACATTAAAAGAATTTCTTTATTCTGTGATTCAAAAATTGTTCTGGGTTGGCTTGGTCTTCCCTCTGTAAAACTCCCTGCATATGTAGCTAACAGAGTAAAGGAAATAATTAAGCTTACTTCCAATATGAAATGGTTTTACACTCCAAGTTTGCTTAACCCCGCTGATATTTTATCCCGTGGTTGTGATATGCAGGAATTGATAGGAAATAAGTTGTGGGCAAATGGTCCTGATTACATTAGAGAGGCTAGTGATTATTCCTTATACTTGTCTGAGATAGAGTTACCATTTCAATATAAAGAAATTCCAAAAATTGAATATTTAGTTCATGTCAATTCAACTGAAAATCCAAAAAATAAAAACCTAATTTTACCACTTTTAGAAAAATATTCTACTCTATTTAAAACTATTCGAATCATGGCATTAGTGTTAAGATTTGTAAAAAGGTGTCAAAAGCAGGCAATTACAGGTTATTTTACTGTGCAGGAGTTTAGATTGGCGTTAACTTACATTATAAAGGGTGTTCAATTATTTTATTTTAAGGTAGAAATAAAATGCATTCAAGAAAATACCACTTTGAAATCATTAAATTCATTAACTCCATTTATAGATTCCGATGGAATCCTTCGAGTAGGGGGTAGATTACAAAATGCCAATCTAGATTACTCACAGAAATTTCCAATTATTTTACCAAAACATTGTCATATTACTACGTTAATAATAAGGCAAGAACATTTAAAGTTAATGCATGGAGGCCTAAAGGTTGTTTTAAGTAGTTTAAATTTGAACTACCACATTATAAATTCTATAAGAGAAATTAAAAGTGTCATCCATAAATGTATAACATGGTGTAGATATAGAGCCAATACTGCTCAGCAACTTATGGGATCTCTACCGAGCGATCGTGTTAATCCTGCTCGAGTATTTCAAAAGGTCGGCTTAGATTACTGTGGACCTTTCGATATCAAACAATCTTCTAAAAGAAATAGTATTGTTACCAAAGGCTATGTAGCAGTTTTTGTCTGTTTCACAACAAAAGCAGTGCACTTGGAGGTAGTGTCAGATATGTCAACTGACACTTTTTTAGCTGCATTTAAGAGATTTATTGCGCGAAGGGGTTATCCATCAGATGTTTACTGTGATAATGCCACTACCTTCAAGGGGGCTCAAAATAAATTGAAAGAATTATACATATTACATAATACAGAAAATTTTAAAAATTGTATCAATAACTTTGCAATTGAAAAAGGGATTCAATTTCATTTTATTCCCAAATACAGTCCAAACCATGGCGGTTTATGGGAGGCAGCTGTAAAGTCGGCAAAAAACCATCTTAAAAGAGTCTCGTCCTTCAAAGTATTTACATATGAGCAATTTAACACAATTATTATAGAAATAGAAAGTATTTTAAATTCTAGGCCTATCACTCCCATGTCACAAGACATATCTGACTATTCATATCTTACTCCAGGACATTTTTTGATTGGGTCTGTACTTACTAGTATTCCACAGCCCAATATTACTGACATTCCCTCTAATAGATTGCGATTTTGGAGATCTTGTGAGCAAATTAAACAAATATTTTGGAAAGTATGGTCTAATGACTATCTGACATCTTTGAACAAAAGGACAAAATGGCAAAAAGAATTTCCAAATTTAAAAGTAGGAATGTTGGTGTTGTTAAAAAATCTCAACACGCCTCCACTTCGTTGGCCTACTGGTAAAATAGTCAGAATTTTCCCAGGTAAAGATAACAAGGTACGGGTAATTGAAGTACAAACGTCTGATAAGAAGGTTCATTGCCGGGCGGTATCAAAGTTCGTTATTTTACCTATTGAAATTTAAATTTTATTAATTATAACTTTAAGACCGATTTGTTGTTAAAGACTAAATTATTTATTTATTATTTATTTATTTTATTTCATAAATATGTGGTGTACAAATGGTATTACACATAGCCCCACAAAACCGTACAATCGGTTTGACTGTGGGATCAATTGAGTCTCTTATAACTATCACTTATCACAATTGCTACTAGGTTAAATAATGTCTTAGCAACTTCTTTTTAAATATACGCTTGTCAGTTTCACTTCTAATATCTACCGGCAGGCTATTGAGTAGGTATGGTAAACGTTTTTTAAGCGTTCTATCACCATAATAGTTAACAACTTTAGGTACATTTAGTTTGCCTGCCGCCATTGACCGTGTATTATAGTTATTAGTGACACAAGTTAAGTTATGGTCTAGATTACCATGTTGGTTTACAGCCATTAGAAATTTATGTTTTAAACTTACTGGTAGTATCTTACACAATCTAAATAATTTCGTGTAATCGCCGTTACAAGCTTCTTTATTCTTATTACTAACTAGAAGTTTCAGGAATCGTATTTGTAACGTTTCTAATTTATTAATATTAGTTTTACAGGTTAAACCATAGCAATCAAGGGCGTAACTCATTATAGAATCCACTAGTGACGTATATAACAATCTTAAAGTACGGACAGGTACTTTGTAACTTAGATGATAAAATTTGCCCAGCAATATTCTCAATTTAGAAGTAATATAATCGATATGTTGGGACCACGACAAGTTTTCATCTATTTTTACACCAAGATAAGTTACGCAATTAACTCGCTCAATAGGTATACATTTGCAATTAATTAAGTTACTATGAATGCAGGAAAAATCGTGTGTCCGTAACGGTAGCGGTAAAACATCTTTGTGTATATAAGGAGAATGGATGATTAGCAGTTTGGTTTTATCCACGTTTAAGACAATACCATTGTCATGCGACCATTTAACAACGGCATCAATGTCCTCCTGTACTAGCCTACAAGCGACCTCGATATCCGTTCCGGCGCGAAGTATACATAGATCATCTGCATACATGTGTGCCGAGCAGTGCCGCACCACTTCACACAAGCTGTTAACATGCATCAAATAGCAGATTGGTCCACACCCTGATCCCTGTGGTACCCCGCAACTCACGTGAATCTTGTCACTAAGGGCGTCACTTACTTTTACCCGATACGAGCGTGCCGTGAGATAATCACGGAACCATTGGTTCAGCGGTTCTCCCACCCCACACTCATCCATCGCATTAAGGAGCGTATCAATTTGTAAAGTATCAAAGGCTTTTTTAAAGTCAAAAAATATTGCAAGAACAAATTTCTTATCATCTAAGTATTGATTAATTTCATCTGTAAATTTAGATAATAATGTGTTTGTACTTTTTCCTTTCAAAAAACCGTGCTGACATTTATTAATTATATTATTCTTTTTTAGATAATTTCTTAATTGAATAACTATACATTTTTCTATAATTTTATCTATACTCGATAAAATGGCTATGGGTCTATAATTGGAAGGGTTTTTATGGTCTCCTTTTTTGTAAACGGGACGAACTATCGCCTCCTTTATCTTATCAGGAAATTTACAGTGTTCTACAGAAAGATTTACAAGTTTAGCCAGTACAGGACTCACCTTGTCTACAATAAACTTAAGGTCGGACATTCGCACTTGGTCGCAACCTGATGATTTTTTACTGTTCATACTAATAGTTATATTTTTTACAACCTCACTATGTACAGGTTGCCACCTCATACACGTGTCCGATCTCTTTACATAATTATTTCTGTCAAGCCACTTTTCATTACAATGATGTTTTATATTATCGATTTCATTCACAAAGGTAACCGCAAATTTGTTACAAATATCTCTAATACTACCTTGTCTTTGCATATTCGCTAATATTAGTTCATCCAAAGATTGTTTGTTATTTCCCAACAGTACATTATTTTTTTCCCATATCTTCTTAATATTATTATTGCACTCTAATATACTATCCCTATCGTATTTATTTTTACTTTTGTTGATAGCTTTTTGACATTTGTTCCGGAATCTAGTATATTTAAGTCGCTTTAACATATTCTTAGAATCGTAGCTCCATATCTCAAATAATCTATCCTTTTCCTCGATCATACTTTTTAAATTATTATTAACCCAGGTTTTGTTATTTCTATTACTAATAGGTATACATTTACTTATGTAGCATTCGTTGTATATGTCTATAAATATTTTACAGAAAGCATCATTTAGTTCGTTGGGACATTCAATCGACATCAAATTATTAAAATTAGTACATAATAATTTTTCTCTGACCAACCTGTTGTCGAGAATGCGCTTAGATAATGACTGTGGAGGGGCCGGCGCACTACGGGGAGTCCCTTTCCATTCTACTACGGCTGCCACGAAATAATGATCCGATATTTTATGTCTTATTACAGCTGAGTTTATTGATGCGTTATTTGATCTTACGTAAATATGGTCTAAGCATGATTGAACTACATTGCCCATTACAATCTCATTCCGTGTTACGTCATGAATGCATTTAATAAAGCCATATTCACATAATAGATTTTCATAGGCAATTACATGTTGACCACTTTGATTTAATATGTTTATGTTTATATCGCCGCAAAATATTACTTTAGTGTTTCTAGGAAAACTTTCTAGAGTGTTACGAAATTCATTAATAAACGCAGTTATTTTATCTTGGTTATCAACTCTCGGTGGTCTATATATAGATATCAAATGTATTTTCTCGTGATTAAATTCGATTGTAATGGAAACGCACTCCGCCGAGCGCATTCCAGAGAAGGTCGCCGATTCGCACACACATGCCCGAAGCTCTTCACGCGTATACACCAGCACTCCTCCACCCGTACGGCCCACTCTCGCGTACAAGTTTACATTATACCCACATATTTTGAACAAAGATGCCATTGAGTAATTAATATTAGGTTCGGTAATAACTATTACATCAAGTTGGTCTAAGACATTATTTAATGTCACAAGCAGCTCATTGAAGTGCATCTTCAAAGAGCGGATATTAATATGTATTAACCTTAATGCTGTTTTGTTAACAAATTTACTTAGCCAGTTGCTTACATCAGATACACAGGCATAGTTTACATCGCAATGTGTTATAAAGTCAATATTGTTGATGTCTGCGAATTTTAAGAAAGATATAGTATACACTTCTGTAAACATTAATTTTAATTTAAAGGATTGCAACCGAATTACTTAACTTTTAATAGATCACTTATTTCACTTTCCGCTCTTAACCAAATAACTTTATCACCATCAGCTTTCTTCACCAGTATTTTTCCACTCGTCACCCAGATGTACTTATAGACTCCTTGAAGTTGTTTTTTTGCAGTCCATAGTAAAGCTCGTGTAGCCTTGGTTAAATCTTCATTGATGTAGATTTTACTGTTCATTGATCCACCGGTGATTGTGTTACTCGTCATTTCTGTAAGTTTACGACGGTTATCCAGCCAACTTGCTCTGGTGTCACTACCAGTCATCTTAATTAAGTCGCCCCACTTTATGTCTACGACATAATTTTATTATATATTTAATATGTATGTGCGTGGCCGGCCGTACTGTGGGTGAATGGTGGATTTACATCATTGGGAGAACGCTATATTTTGTCTATGCCTTCATCTTTTATCTATGTACTTTTTCTCATTACATTTCATTACAATTAAAACTTACAGAATTATTATATGATGTGATTTTATTATAAACTCTTGTCTACAACAAACATGGTAAACAACTTACACCTAAACGAAAGTTTCTGACCACCATATCAGAAGTACAGTGGCAGACTGTGCATAAGAACAGTCATCAAAAAAAAAAAAAAGAGACTGTCAAAAGTGGAAAAGAAGGAGTCAATTATTTATCTACAAATGAGATGCCAGCAGATTTGTTGACTGAAGGTCTGGGTACGGTTAAACACTACAAATTTATGGAATTACCTACTAGTTATTTTAAAATTGTAACGTTTAGTTTATTTTGTTAAGTGGGGGTGTATGTAATGGATATAATTGTATCAAAATGTAACTACAGCACTACCCACCATTTGAGACATGTTGTCGGCGTGACGTCGTCGCGAGCACTGCGGATCCGGCAGCTCGTAGCTAGATACGCGGTGGACCGTGGAGGAGCCGTACCCACTTGCAGTTTGATACAGTATCTGATACATTACATGCTACACTGCTAAGTGAGTACCCACATTATGGTATGTGAACTAGAGATTTATATAACAATATATTCTACTTAACTATGTTTATAAATATATTACTCTGCACTGAATAACCCAATGCGGTTTTTCTTTGGAAAGCCAGGCCACATTGGCCCTATTCCAATAGGCCACTTTGGCCTCTTTCTTGGATTTGGTGTTGGTTGTTTCGGGTTCCGTCCTCCTTTTAATTTATCCGGTATAAGCGAAGGAATCCAGAATAGAAGATGATGAAAAAATTTCCCTAGTAAACTTCTCCTGTTACTGGTTTTTGACACATTCTTGTGTATAGGTGATTGTTTTTCATTTTTATTATTTGCCAGTTCGTGTAGAGGGTTCCATCCCACCTGCAATAATTTTCTTGACCAAGGTCTCTCTCTAGATTTTCGTTGTTGTATAAATATTGTCAAGTTCGCCTTCTCGATCAGTGGATGTTGTTGTTTCGCAAGTTGGAATTCGCACGAGGTCGCGTACAGAGCGCCGTCGCTGCCGCGGACAGGGCTCTTCAACGCGTCAGACGAGCAGTTCGGTGAACGATTTGCTAACGACGACCCAGGAACTAGCAGCCAAATTATAACTGAAACAGAATAACAATTATATGAGCACCTGCTTCTAATATGTCCTCTGAGTAGATAAGTACATGAATATAGTTCAGATACTGTAATTAGTAAAATTCGACTGTCTATTTGTCTGTGTGTTTATATAAAAAAAGCGGTCAAGTGCGAGTAAAATTCGTTCGCCGAGGGTTCCGTACCTGCCCTCGCCATAATAGATTTTCGCGAAAACTTGTAAGTACCAAAAGTTTATCTTATTTTTCAACTTCTTTTATTTTTTAGAATTTTACCTTTATTTTTGCTATAAGACCTTGCTTTTTGCTAAATTTTGTGATTCTAGGATAACGGGAACTACCATATACGTTTTCGACCAAAAACCTATAGGGTACTTTCGGTTGACCTAGATGTCATGTAAATTTTGCTTAAAAGTAAGGACTTACAGCACAAGTACAGGGAAAATTCCTAAAAATTAAAAGAGTTGAAAATTAAGGTAAATTTTGGTAGGTTCAACTTGATACCTGCACTCGTTTCTGAGAAAAAAGGTTTTGACACCCCGACAGACAGACAGGCAGATGGACAACAAATTGGTTCCGTTCTTTCCTTTTTAGGTACGGAACCCTAAAAATTGCGGAAAATCGCCGCAGAGCTATACGAAGAGTGGAGTCGTTAGGTATTTATTTATTTAATATAATTAGAACGGTCCGTTACAAAGTACCATATACAATAACTATTATAACTATATATACACACACGAATAAATTATTATGCATCATAAATTTGAAAAAATTATAGACAAAACACACATACGTCATTTCTCACAATACCTCACACATGCTGATAAAAAATTCTTCCAGCCATCCTCAAACACATCAACATTCGGATCAGAATCCAGGAGACCGTTGAGTGCTGATAGTGTGCGAGGTGTAGGTGACATAGCGCGGGCCACTGTGCACGATTTTGGCACAGCGAAAAGTTTGTGCTTGCGGCCGTGAAGATAGTTGTCGGGGGTAAAAAGATGAGACAGTTCATAAAGCAGCTCGGGAGTATCCATCATCCCGCGAAGAATTTTACAAGTGGAAGCCATCTGATCAACTCCTATGGGTACTCTAGATACTCTATGGTGCCCCCACGTACATATATACTCGTTTGGGTTGCTGTCGCGCTGACATTAACTTCGTGACCTAAATCCGCGCCGCGCATCACACTTTACGTAATTAATTAATTTTCTTGTTTGGCGCCGACTCAAAATTACTTAGGTATACTTACATTAGTTTAAGAACTTAGTTATTAAAGTTGAAAAAAAAAGGTTATTTATTTTTTCCTTTTTAGTTTTTTCGGCGGTTTAATTTTTTTGTTAAAATGTTTTATATCAATAATGATGACCACTTGCTGAGGGGTGAAGAAAAACATCGTAAGGTAACCTGCACGTCTATAGTCTATAAAATGCCAATGCGACTGCGTCCACCACGCTGGCCATTGGACCAGCATTGGCTACGGCCTAAATCTCCCTCGCATTGAGGGTTCCGTACCCAAAGGGTAAAACGGGAACCCTATTACTAAGACCTCGCTGTCCGTCCGTTCGTCCGTCCGTCTGTCACCAGGCTGTATCTCATGAACCGCGATAGTTAGAAAGTTAAAATGAAATTTCACAGATGATGTATTTCTGTTGCCGCTATAACAACAAATACTAAAAAACAGAATATAATAAATATTTGAGGGGGCTCCCACACAACAAACGTGATTTTTTGCCGTTTTTATAGATAATGGCACGAGTCCGACTCGCACTTGGTCGGTTTTTTTAGTATTTAGTTTGTTTTTTTTTCCTCTCTCTACATCACTCTAAGGTTGGCTGGTAGACAATGCCCACGGCATTAAGCTTATCTTTGTACTTTTTTTTACTTATGTAGAATTGTGCAAATAAATAAATAAAAATAATCAAGTAATTTTAATTACTAACTACTGTAATCAAGATTAAAGATTACATGTGTAATCATGATTACAAGTAATCATGATTATTTCAATCTGATTACAAGTAATCATGATTATTTCAATCTGATTACAAGTAATCATGATTATTTCAATCTGATTACAAGTAATCATGATTATTTCAATCTGATTACAAGTAATCATGATTATTTCAATCTGATTACAAGTAATCATGATTATTTCAATCTGATTACAAGTAATCATGATTATTTCAATCTGATTACAAAAGTAGTTGATTACGCCCAACTCTGCCGGTAGGTACTTGATTAATATTTGCGTCAGTCACATAATTTAAAGTCCCCCGCACACTGGGGCGTCAAGACGCGCGCGCCGATGTTTTACTACCACTTTTGGTATTCTGTTTTGGTATTTTCGAAAAATAAGTCGCCCGCTTTTTGACGCTCCTGTATGCGCAGGGCTGTATAATATTAATGTATGTGTGGTGGTAGAAAATAACAAAAAATTTTGGAGTCGGCTTTTGCTTTTTGCTAAAAATATTTTTTTTTTCACGATTTTTTGTGTCTATAATCGTTGAAAATATGCAAATATTATCACCATTTATCAGCCCTAAAAAAGTAAAAATTATAGCCAAAAAAATCACCCCACCCCCCTTTCCACTTGTTTACAAAAATCGAAACCCACCCCGGGTTTCGATTTTTGTTAACAATCCGTATTACACAAAAAAATATTTTTCGAAATCGGTTTAATAACGCCGGAGATATGCTGTAGTCCGGATTGGACCCCCATTTCACCCGCTACATTTACTTTTTTTAATTCCTAAGACACGTGTTTCTTTATTTTGTATGTAAAATACATATAGTTTTAAGTCGACCAAAAAATATTTTTGAAATTATGTGACCTTCAACCCAAATACTCCAGGACATCGCACAGACGGCAAGGCCGTGAGGCGAGCCAGCCCAACGGCAGGCGCCGTTTAAGTGATCCAATTTTGGGTGTTTGGACTACATGAACCTACTCGACTCCAAATGGAATAAAAAAATAATTCGGAGCCGAGAACCCTATACTTCCGCCGTTTCAGAGCCTCAGCCGCCTCCGCCGCCGAGCCCGCTTTCTGAGTGGTTCCCGAGAGATGGGAAGGAGCCTAAAGTATCGATGCAGGTCGCAAACCACACCATGGCTCGGCCCATGCTCCAAGGAACCAGAGACATTCCGTCCGGTCTCTTGCCATCGTCACGCACGATACCTTGCGGCTTTAAAATGGCCGGTACGTGGCGGTGGCAGGAGACCGACCGATGATGTTATTCAGAGCAGCATGACGAGAAAGGCGTCCAGCACTCCTAGCGCTCAAAATAAACAGAGAAGGCCGCATTGTGAATAGGCTTACCCCCTATTATACTGGGACCAAAAAACATCGGCGAATTGTGGGTGCACTGTAGGGCCTCTGCTTACCTCTTCGGGGAAACAGGCGTGATATGTATTTTTATAAATATTTTTTTAAAATTTCGCCGTTACGGTGTAGTTTAGAAATAAGTAGGTATGCATTTCTTTCACACTACACCAATGCTAAAAATGTATGTAAGTTACTTACGTGATACAAACGGGAACAACATCGTTGCCGGCGCACAATGAGATGAATATTTCGAAAACAAATACAGGTTCCTTAATATACTCAACCTGCGTTCACACTTAATTAAAAAAACAACTCAAATTAAAAGTTACATAAACAATTTTACAGTTTAAATAATTGATTATGATAATAAATAGCTATTCACGGGCCTGCGAGGGAGGTACTTGATTAATATTTGCGTCAGTCACATAGTTTAAAATCCCCCGCACACTGGGGCGTCAAGACGCGCGCGTCGACATTTTTACCAATACTAAAACGAACTGAAAGAAACTCATAGAGAACAGCTCATTTAATTGACATCGCGTCCGAATTTTGTGTGAGTGTAATTCAAATCTTTACGTATATTGACACACAGTTTGTTTTGGTATTGTCGAAAAATAAGTCGCGCGCTTTTTGACGCTCCTGTATGCGCAGGGCTGTATAATAATTATGTATGTGTGGTAGTAGAAAATAACAAATATCAATTACACCTTTGATAAGGTTCTTAATTGGCTACTAAGCTCGTACATTTTTAACAAAATCTATTACTGGTTCTCATTAAAAGTCATGGAAACGTTAAGTGGATAAAAACCGTAACCATACATATAAGTTACGATGAATTATAAGGCTCTATTTACACGGTTGAGCCGGCTACGACATAGCTCCGGGCTTACGGGAGCGCATGAGCCGTGGCAACACATTGTTTTATAGTTAGCCCAATGGTATTTTGTACAGGGAGATATTTATGTAGTATGTAACTCTGAATTGAATCAAGACGGTGATCAAACAGTCTCTAACAGCTTAAAGACTGTTCATTAACAGCTTGTTTTAAACATAATTAGTATATACTAAGTATGTTTATAAGTTTAAAATGATTAAAGAGTTAAAGGTAAAGCTGTAAAGGTAACCTCACGGCCAACAATCCTTTAAAAATTAAAAGTTATCTTTATATTATCTATCTATCTTATTAGCCAATAAAAAACCTTATCAAAGGTGTAATTGATATTTGTTATTTTCTACTACCACACATACATAATTATTATACAGCCCTGCGCATACAGGAGCGTCAAAAAGCGCGCGACTTATTTTTCGACAATACCAAAACAAACTGTGTGTCAATATACGTAAAGATTTGAATTACACTCACACAAAATTCGGACGCGATGTCAATTAAATGAGCTGTTCTCTATGAGTTTCTCGCAGTTCGTTTTAGTATTGGTAAAAATGTCGACGCGCGCGTCTTGACGCCCCAGTGTGCGGGGGATTTTAAACTATGTGACTGACACAAATATTAATCAAGTACCTACCGGCTCTCGCAGGCCCGTGAATAGCTATTTATTATCATAATCAATTATTTAAACTGTAAAATTGTTTATGTAACTTTTAATTTGAGTTGTTTTTTTAATTAAGTGTGAACGCAGGTTGAGTATATTAAGGAACCTGTATTTGTTTTCGAAATATTCATCTCATTGTGCGCCGGCAACGATGTTGTTCCCGTTTGTATCACGTAAGTAACTTACATACATTTTTAGCATTGGTGTAGTGTGAAAGAAATGCATACCTACTTATTTCTAAACTACACCGTAACGGCGAAATTTTAAAAAAATATTTATAAAAATACATATCACGCCTGTTTCCCCGAAGAGGTAAGCAGAGGCCCTACAGTGCACCCACAATTCGCCGATGTTTTTTGGTCCCAGTATAATAGGGGGTAAGCCTATTCACAATGCGGCCTTCTCTGTTTATTTTGAGCGCTAGGAGTGCTGGACGCCTTTCTCGTCATGCTGCTCTGAATAACATCATCGGTCGGTCTCCTGCCACCGCCACGTACCGGCCATTTTAAAGCCGCAAGGTATCGTGCGTGACGATGGCAAGAGACCGGACGGAATGTCTCTGGTTCCTTGGAGCATGGGCCGAGCCATGGTGTGGTTTGCGACCTGCATCGATACTTTAGGCTCCTTCCCATCTCTCGGGAACCACTCAGAAAGCGGGCTCGGCGGCGGAGGCGGCTGAGGCTCTGAAACGGCGGAAGTATAGGGTTCTCGGCTCCGAATTATTTTTTTATTCCATTTGGAGTCGAGTAGGTTCATGTAGTCCAAACACCCAAAATTGGATCACTTAAACGGCGCCTGCCGTTGGGCTGGCTCGCCTCACGGCCTTGCCGTCTGTGCGATGTCCTGGAGTATTTGGGTTGAAGGTCACATAATTTCAAAAATATTTTTTGGTCGACTTAAAACTATATGTATTTTACATACAAAATAAAGAAACACGTGTCTTAGGAATTAAAAAAAGTAAATGTAGCGGGTGAAATGGGGGTCCAATCCGGACTACAGCATATCTCCGGCGTTATTAAACCGATTTCGAAAAATATTTTTTTGTGTAATACGGATTGTTAACAAAAATCGAAACCCGAGGTGGGTTTCGATTTTTGTAAACAAGTGGAAAGGGGGGTGGGGTGATTTTTTTGGCTATAATTTTTTCCTTTTTTAGGGCTGATAAATGGTGATAATATTTGCATATTTTCAACGATTATTGACACAAAAAATCGTGAAAAAAAAAAAAACATTTTTAGCAAAAAGCAAAAGCCGACTCCAAAAACCTTTTTTTTTTAAGTCGGAAAATCTTTTATGGATACCCTGCCACCTCGGGGGAAGTAACAGGGTTATGTGGGAGTCCCGGCAGAAGGCCGTATACCCACTAAAAACCGACGGTGTACCATCTTCAGCTTATATGGGGGCGCCACGGGATCGCTTTCGCATGCACCGCGACGCACCAGCGGATAACCACCTAGGTGCACTAGAAAGCTACAAATAACTTTACAATTCATTACGTTTGGAGTCGGTGCCAATTCATGTGTGTATTTGCCTTGTCTGACGTAGATTCGCTTATGTCATACGCCAGTGTGGTTTTCGCTCACGCGGCGAAGACACATATCAACCGCCTGCAAGTAGTGCAGTCCCGGTTTTTCCGTAGGGCCGTAGGTGCCCCGTGGTACATACGGAACGTAGATCTTCATTCCGACCTTGGCCTCTTCTCAATTCGAAAACACTTCAAAATAGCGTCCGTCGCCGCCGGCAATTACGAGCCAGACCCCGCGCACACATCATTAACTCGTCGCCGCCGTCCGCGGCACACGTGTTGATTGGTCCTCCCGACACGATCACCGCCCTCCTCGGCCCGGGCGTCGAGAGGGCCACCAACACACCTACACCAGCCTTAAACAGACACCGATCTCGCCGGCGAGGTCGAGGAACCCCCTTTTCCGCTCGTAGGTGCATCTTTGCACCTAGGAGCACAGTCACTACCTCTCCCCTCACGGTAACTGCCCAAGCCGTGGTCGTGCCCTCTGTGGCGCCCTTGAGCTAGTTGCCACCCTTTTCCGCCCTTAAGGCCTTGGTTGGAGTGGACTCTGCGCTCGCCACTCCTCCGGTAAAGCTGTAAAGGCCACCTCACGGCCAACAGCGTAGTCCATTAAAAAAAAACGTAGATTCGCACCTACTCCAAATGTAATGAATTGTAAGGTTATTTGTAGCTTTTTAGTGCACCTAGGTTTTTGAAGTCGGTTTTTGTTTTTTGTTATTTTTTTTATGAAAGGACTACGCAGTCGGGCGTCGCGCCACCGGAGCTATGCAATGATATATATGATATGTATACATTTTGGACACTGGTGTAGTACAGAATGCATATCAAAGTATACAAGATACCTATACCGAAAATGTACTAATTAAAAATGTCTGTCTATCTGCTTGTTCCGGGTAAACTCCCAAACGGCTTGACCGATTTTGACAGGACTTTCACTGACAGATAACTGATGTTACAAGAAGAAACGTAAGCTTCTTTTATTGAACAAAAATAACTGATCATAGTGGTAGAACAACAAATGTTTATTTTCACACGTAAATACAATTTTATTGCATATGCAGCTATTTTTTCACCGAATATGATTAATTTCAGTACATGTTTGAAAAATGTTAACAACATAGTCCATTTATTAACTGACTTCAAAAAGGAGGAGGTTCTCAATTCGACCCGTATGTTTTTTTGTTTATTAGACGATCATCATGTATTGTTGGTGTAATATTTTTTAGGGTTCCGTACCCAAAGGGTCAAACGGGAACTCTATTACTAAGACTTCGCTGTCCGTCCGTCCGTCTGTCACCAGGCTGTATCTCATGAATAGTGATAGTTAGAGTTAAAATTTTCATAGATGATGTATTTCTGTTGCCGCTATAACAACAAATACTAAAAAACAGAATAAAATAAATATTTAAGGGGGCTCCCATACAACAAACGTGATTTTTTGCCGTTTTTATAGATAATGGTACGAGTCCGACTCGCACTTGGCCGGTTTTTATTCTATTTTAGTTTGGTATTTCGATAGTGACAACGCTCCATGCCAGAGTAGTGTAACAATATGTCACAATAAATTAAAACCGCCCCCCCCCCCCCCCCCGTGGCACGCGGTTGAACGTGATTTCAAACTTCATCTTTCCTATGTCTAATCCTTTGTTAATAGATTCATGGTGCTAAGCTAACCCTACTGGTGATGATTTAATTGTTAATCTGTTTCAGTTATAGTTTGGCTGCTGGTTCCCGGGGCGTCGTTAGCAAACAGTTCACCGAACTGCTCGTCTGACGCGCTGGAGAGCCCTGTCTGCGGCAGCGACGGCGCTCTGTACGCGACCTCGTGCGAATTCCAACTCGCGAAACAGCAACATCCACTGATCGAGAAGGCGAACTTGACATTATGTATGAAACAACGCAAATCAAAAGAGATACATCCTAGTCCTTGGTCAAGGAAATTATTGAAAGTGGCAAGGCCTAATCGCGTATTTATACAAATACCTGATGACCAACCAATTAAATTGAAAACGTGTCACAGTCCTAAATTTTTTTTTTATGTTTGTAATATTCAATAAAAAATAAAATGATGTAATTAAAAAAAACTACCAAAACCAGGTAAACCAGGTAGACCAAAACCAGGTAAACCAGGTAAACCAAAACCACAACAACCACATTACCCAGACATTAGTATTTCACTTAGTATTGAAGCCTAACTAAGCCTATCGCCGTCCTTTTCACGGTCGTAATGCATAAGTGAGACAGCAATATTTTAGTGCTATCAAATACTATAGCTTAGTTGTATTTGTGTACAATAGAATTCACACCATTGACCATGAAAATTGCTAAATTACAAGAATAAAAGTTGTTGCAAATAAATTTCGCTTTATTTGACACCCCTTGCTGCTAATGAATCATGATCGGAATCAAATAACTCAGAAATTGTCTTAGAAGTAGTGCTACATAGTACAAACATACTTTGTGACGTAGTTAGTTTAATTTTCAAAGCAAAGGTCTTCTTATTTAATGTTGCCTGAACGGCGATAAGCTATGCTGATATGTTATATATGCTAGCTGATATGTATGCGCAATGAAACAACCGCTTAGTTACGTAGCTCGTTTATTACTGACAGTGACACCGGTGCTGCCGTGCATGGCCGCAGCGTATATCTGTGTATATATATATATATAACATCCCTCTAACACTAATTATGGTATCTGTTTACAATTGTAAGCATTTTGTATAATTTATGTTTTAAAAATAATAGAAGGTGTATCAGAGCAACACTCGTGGTCTCTTTATAAAATTCTTGGCAACATTTCGTTCTGGTTTAAAAAATATATGATTGTCGATGGTATTATTTTGGAATAAGATGTGTATTTACGTGAATAAGTTTTAGATAATTATTATATGCTTTTATTTAAGAATAGTACTTGTTTAAATTGCCAACTGATACTCAACAGTACCCCTACTAGCAGAGTTTATTATAGTTCAGAAATAGGATAATCAAAATCATAACTCACGCCAACAAAAAGTACCAGCCGGCTTTACCCGCCTTTTTCATACCTATGTATGTGTAAGATTGAGCAAGTGGAAGTATCTGACGGATAAGGTAAAATTGTTTATTTTACGAAGGTGAGTGTTTTATTTTTGTATAAAATAATAGATTGCTGATCATTAATAGATGGATTGTTGGACAATGATTAATCAACATGCTGATGATTACGATGTGTATAGTATTGGTGGTTTCATTTTTGAAACGCAGACATCTAGATACTGCATACGTTTATTTATGTATGTATTACAACGATTGTTAGAAAGGTAAGAAGGGGTTAATTAGCATACTCTGTCGCTGTCATTATACTTAAGAGTTTGCAAATATGTTAGAGACATGACGTGTTGATGTTAGCATGCTTATGTGTGAATACGAAGCGGCGGCGGTGGCGGCATGTTTTAAATACAGCGTCATGTTTGAAATGCTTGTGTGGTGACGTGCATGTGGTATAATATTGTGGTATTGGGGCTTTAAGCTTTTACCTATTAAATTACATAATGAACAAAATTATCAAACTGACAAAACACCCTAATAAATAGTGTTGTTATGATCATGATTACAGTGTAAATCCTGGGTTTCAGTATAATTGAAAACTATGTCCAAAGCTGGAGCATCCCAGGCTGATGAGAGTGGAGCAAAGATGCGGCGATGCATGTTGCGAGTTAAACATGGTGGCAAACAAGGGGCAACCTCGTGCAACACTACACTGAGACGCTCGCGAACGCCGACCCGGCGTTGCTCGCGACCGGCGAGCAGGCGACGCTCCCGGACGGCGAGCAGGCGACGCTCCCGGACGGCGAGCAGGCGACGCTCCCGGACGGCGAGCAGGCGACGCTCCCGGACGGCGAGCAGGCGACGCTCCCGGACGGCGAGCAGGCGACGCTCCCGGACGGCGGGCAGGCGACGCTCCCGGACGGCGGGCAGGCGACACTCCCGGACGGCGGGCAAGCGACGCTCGCGAACGGCGGGCAAGCGACGCTCGCGGACGGCGGGCAGGCGACGCTCCCGGACGGCGAGCAGGCGACGCTCCCGGACGGCGAGCAGGCGACGCTCGCGAACGGCGAGCAGGCGACTCTCGCGTTCGTTGCGCCGTGAAAGGCGCTCTTGCACTTCTCGAAACAATCATCATTTGAACGTAGAGGTACCGTCGGCACGCGCACAGTCCGCGCCCGAATCAAAACTTGGTAAGCTACAAAATTTATTAGTCAATCCAGACATTTCTTCCATTGTTGAATGTGGAAATATAGACAAATCTTCATGTAGTAGTATTGAAGATATTGGAAGTAATTCCATGCTTGAAAAGGATAATATTACTCTCTCTGCTTGTAATTTGTTGGAATTATTAAGAGCGTTGCCCACTTCAACATCGCAAACACAGAATCATTTTTCCATGAACACAAATGCCGTGCCTGAGTTCAATCCATCCAATAAGGAACAAACTATAGATGTTTGGATTAGTAAGGTAGAAGAGTGTGCTATTATGTATAAATGGTCTGAAACTCAAGTGCTGCATTACGCGTTACCTAAGTTAGTAGGTATGGCTAAAATATGGTATCAGGGTTTAACATCTGTTAGTTTTACATGGACGGAGTGGAAAGAAAAATTTATTAAAATATTTCCTACTGTTCAAAATTTTGCACAGTTGTTACAAGAAATGTTAGATAGAAAAGTAAGACTAAATGAGTCTTTGGAGACTTATTTTTATAATAAAATAAATTTGCTCAATCGTTGTGAGATAAGTGGCTCAAAAGCCATTGATTGCATCATTAATGGGTTGGATGATCGTAGTATGCGTCTTAGTGCTCAGGCTGTGAAGTATTCGCAACCTGAGGAATTGTTGGCATACTTTAAGTCTGTTATGAATGATGTTGAATTGAGCAATGTTACCGATAATAAGGTAATAGAACAAGACTATGATTTAGTTGATTAGCGTTACGTAGATACACATGAAACTGATAAGTAGAATTTGATTATGAGTATGTCGGTTTTATATGATGGACTAAGACACATGAGGCTGTTAAGCCAACCTATGAGTGTACTAGTCTGAACTTTTTAGCACACATGAGGCTGGTAAGCCAAACTATGAGTGTACTATCTTGATGTCTTAGCACACATGAGGCTGGTAAGCCAAACTATGAGTGTACTATCTTGATGTCTTAGCACACATGAGGCTGGTAAGCCAAACTATGAGTGTACTAAGGATATTATTCAATACACAATAAAAACAACATGGCCCATATGGGTGTAGATGTTAATATTAGATCGTTGATTGATAATTAAACTTAGAAGTAGGCAACTAGGTTCTGCGTTATGAATTGCGATTTCGTTTGAATTATCACAAATATTAAATTGGTGGAACAATTATTTGTAAGAATGGCCGAACCGCTTTAATTACACATTTAGTAATATGACGATTGATTTCCAATATAACTTAACTATTACTATTATTTATATAAAATGTCTTAGGTGTTATAAAGTTTTAAAGAATGTCTAAGTGTTGTGTATAAAATAGGTATTTTTGTAAACAAAGTATGGTATTGGTCGACTTTGTTTTCTTTTTTTTTTAATCATTTTATTATTATCTTTCTGTAAACATTATTTTCTTATAGTTTAAAAAAAAAGAATTGAGAATTTCTAGAGATTTTGTTTATTCACAAGAGTAGGTAGAATTATTGATAAATCTTTGATTGAGTAGGATAAACTATCATCTGTTGTATTGTATTTGCTGTTATGTTAGAATGTCATCGAGTTGCTGTGTACAGACTGCGCTTATGCTGAATTTTGTATGTTGTAGTCCTGTTCATGTTTTGGTATTAGGAAGCATGAATGAAACTGCAATTTGCGGGGTTCGGTGTGGTTTAGTTTGGTACCAACAAAAAGATAATAGTTTGTGTATCTCACGAGAGGACTCGTGTTGTTCAGGATGGTCGACTGTAAGCATTTTGTATAATTTATGTTTTAAAAATAATAGAAGGTGTATCAGAGCAACACTCGTGGTCTCTTTATAAACTTCTTGGCAACAATTCGTTCTGGTTTAAAAAATATATGATTGTCGATGGTATTATTTTGGAATAAGATGTGTATTTACGTGAATAAGTTTTAGATAATTATTATATGCTTTTATTTAAGAATAGTACTTGTTTAAATTGCCAACTGATACTCAACAGTACCCCTACTAGCAGAGTTTATTATACAATATATATACATGATTAAATCTTACAACTACTAAATTTTATTTTTCCTGGGCCGCAGCCGGTCTCTTATTGGTAGTGGGTCGTCTGCTGTCAGCTCCGCTCCGCCCGCACCCGGGTCGGCTGCGTGCGGCAGCGGAGCCGGCAAGCGTTCCAATGAAGTAGCGGGCACGGACTCTGATGTCTCTCGCTCACTTCCTTCGCCCTCACAATCCGTCCACCTTTCCTCCTCGTGCGCCACTTCTCTCGCCCTCATTTCCCGCATTTGGCACTGCACTTGCACTATTTGTCACGGCCTCTGCCGCTGTGCTGGGCCGAGCGCTAGCAACACAGATAGGCGTGGACAGCACAGAATCGGGAGGCGTGTGGTCACTGGCCGTAAGGCTGATCCTGCTATCACTACTCATACTTTCGAGACCTCTGTACTTATGCAGCTGATCCGAATGTCTTATACAATCGGATTCATACTGCAAAATAAATAAACTAAACATTTTATTGCCTACCTTCTCCTTTATAATACCCCTTTCCCAACTTCCTTTTCTTGCACTGTACCACCGAGCCCAGACCGAGTCACCTACTTCGAATTTTCTACGATTTAAACACTTTGGTTCAGTAGCATTAGTGGTGTCGTCAATAGGTAATATTAAATCGAGACGAGATCTTAAATCTCTACCGAACATTAATTTGGCCGGTGTTTCTCCAGTTGTACAATGCACGGAATTCCTATACTCAAATAAATAACTTAATAACTTTTCATTTACAACGTGTTGAGCTAAATTGTCTTTTAAAACACATTTCAACATTTTTTACATATCTTTACCGAGTTTTCGGCCTGGCCGTTACTATTTGGGTGGTATATAGGTGAGTTCATATATTTGATACCGTTGTTGGAACAAAACGCATTAAATTCCGCGCAGTTTATTTTTACATCATTGTCCGATACTAATACCAAACATTGAAAAGAGATACTTCAATTTGGAAATGAGTGCTTGCGTAGCGGTACCATTATGCATGAGTAAACAGTCTAGCCATTTACTGTACGCATCGACCACGACCAGATATACCCTTTGCCCTATCGTCATATAGTCAATGTGAATGCGGTGCAGTAATTATGTGTATAATTAGGTAGGTGTAGGTGTCTTGGATACTCATCAGTGTTTCCACATTTTTATTTAGCTATGCGCATTTATTTAATGTAAGTACACACTCACCCTGGTACTGCAGCCTCGGCTTCATTGTTAACACCAGTTAAATGTATCACTGGCGGCTTCAGAGTGTCATGGCGTTCATGGCGTATGTGGCTCTGTTTTTTGTTTTGAAATCAACCTCACTTCATCATTGATCAATTTAAAGGCTTCACTTTCCATGAAATACACGTAGATATAAAATCCTTACAATATTTATATTGGTACTTATAAATAGTTAGATTAAGTATTTTAGACACTGATTAGCCTTGAAACACGTTATCTCTTCACGGCGATGGCGCGGCGGCTGGTGCTTAGACGAGTGAGATAGCACATCAATTATTATTATTGTCCGCTATCACTAATACCTAGCCGCACCGCATTACCTGTGTTGCGTCGTGAGTACCTACCTGCTTGCGCGGGATGACGATGCGACATCAGCCGGGATGCAGATGTCTTGTCTTTATTATTTCGTATAGCCCTATTCTGTTCATTTATATAATTAGTCGAATATACTTAGTGTATTATGTATTTGTACTTATATTATTAAATCTATATTTTATATTGCTTCTGTTTTTCATCTTTGTTTTTGTTTCTATTTATTTATTTTTTTTATTTAATAGAGCCTTAGTACTTTATTTAATAGAGTCCTTAGTACTTGATCATTTTCTGTTGCCTCTTTAACGTCTTTCGAAGAGACCGCGGGGGAAAATGAATCTAAAAGTTTTAAGGAGCTGAGTGTGTCAAATTCCTTTTCGCTGCTACAAGACGTTTCCGCTAGGGGCGCCCGGGAGAAATAATCCGCTACTATATCATTTGCGCTTGACGTATATTGAACTGTATAGTTGTAGGCCGATAATATAATAGCGTATCGCTGCAATCGCAGCGCTGTAGTAGCGGATATTCCGTTCTTGCTATTAAAAATCGAGACTAGTGGTCGATGATCAGTCTTTAGAATAAATGGTGTGTTAATCTGTGGACTGTAGGTTCTGGTGGTGGAATAAGACGAGATACACTTATATTTTGTGAATTTAATTATCAGGAACGTACATTGACAAACAAGTAGTAATTATGGAGTCGCTGGTGTTGCCAGTTTTTCAGTGACTATTACATGTTTTTACTATAATAATAATTACTATCTATGGTATATTTTGTGTAGGATAAAGAATCCTACATGCTCCCGGCCAAAGAAGAATACAATTGTTACATTTATGTAAACATTGAAAAATAAATTGAAATTAAAAAGTACACATAACATAAAATCAGCTTATTGATAAGTACAATATTTGTAACATAAAATATTTTTATCCTCTTCTTATAATTATAAGTAGGTACCTAATAATAACATTATAATCAACAACCAATTGGAAGAATACATATTTTAGTAACAGAGCGTCTGTGAGTGTGCCCATTTTGGGTCCTAACTTAACTGCACTCACCCTGTTATCGGTTCCTGGAAAAACATTAATGATTCGGGCCATGTGCCAATATAGTGGCTGAGAGTCATCATCAATCAGGATTACTAAAGCACCAACTTTTACATTAGGCAAGCTATCTTTCCATTTAGGTCTAGATTGTAAAACATTTAGGTACTGTTTGCTCCAAATTTTCCAATATTGTTGGGAAATTGTTCCAAATGATAGGATGTTTTTGTGAGAGAGGTATGGTTGCACAATCTAAACGGCCTCCTACTTTTAAAATACCTCTCCCATCAATAAATGGGTTTAAAGACTTTAAATTGTTATGTACAGGCTTATTTTGTTTTAATAAAATAATATCCTCACCAAAGTACTTATTCTGCTCATGTCTTAAAATTAATAATAAAGAATCCTCTAATTCAGAGGTACTTATGTAATTAAGCTTATTTCTATTAGTTTGACATTTTAAATTATTACAAAAACGAATGACATAGGCAAGTACCCTCTGCATTTTGTTTATACTAGAGAACTTGTAAAGAAAATCCAAACATGACGATTCCTTTCCAGAGCCACATGCTACAGCACTCGAATAGACAGACTCAACGGAGCTGGAGCCAACTTTCATCTCAGGTAAGTCAACCGGTAAGTTGTTTGGTATTTCAGGTAAGATATACTCACTGTCATGTAGGAAACGTGGCCCATTCCACCACACCTCGTGGCTTTCTAGTTCATGTGGTTGTAAACCGCGACTTAGGCAATCGGCAGGGTTGTCATTTGTTCTAACATATGACCATGAAAACTTATCTGTATCCTGCATCACCATTTTAACTCTATTTGCCACATAAACATTAAGTTTGGTTACATCTATTTTCAACCATGCCAGTACTATTTGCGAATCAGAGTATAAAAACACATTATTGATGTGTAGTTTAAGTGATAAAATAGAGTATACTCTGTTGACAAGCTTAGCTAGTAACAACACAGCATTTAGCTCTAACCGAGGCGTTGTGACCTTATGATTAAGAGGGACTAGTCTAGATTTAGAACAGAGCAATAGAAGCTTTGTAATTCCTGTTTCATCAATGCTACGCAGATACAGACAGCAGCCATATGCTGAGCTACTCGCCGCATCAGCAAACCCTACTAGTTGAACCACTACTGCGTTGTGTGAAGTGATATTTCTATTTATGTGTATCGGCCTCATGATTGACAGATTATTATAAAATTCGATCCAAATGTTATTTAAGTTGTCAGTTAAACAGGAATCCCATCCTAATTGGGCCATCCAAAGCTTTTGTATAAAGGCCTTGGCTGTGACAGTGACTGGACCTGCCAAACCTAGTGGATCATAAAACCTAGCTACATAGCTCAGTATTTGACGTTTTGTTCTGGGCTCTATTTCCTCTGTGCTAGGACTAGAAATTTTAAAATTATCAGATTTAGCATTGTAGGTGACACCAAGTGTCTTTAAGTAAAAGTTTTGTTTTTGAATATCAATCTCATCAAAGTGCTGTCTATCTAGAGGTATATCCTGCAGTATTTCATCCCTATTGGAAGACCATTTATGTGCCTGAAAGCCGCCCAGTTCCAATAGTTTTATCAATTGATCTTTCATTGCAATTAAAGACTCTAATGAGTTGCTGGAAACCAAAATGTCATCACAGTATGTTTGATTTTGCAAAATGAAAGATGCTGCAGGAAACTCAACTTGATACCTAGATGCTAACTCTAACAGACACCTTGTAGCTAGATAAGTAGAGCTCTTGAATCCGTAAGTAACGGTGTTTAGCTCGATACATTGTATTCTTTCATCGGGATTGTCCCGGCACAAAATAAGTTGTAGTGAGCGATGCTCAGAATTCAATGACATGCATCTAAACATATTTCTTAAATCAGTGCTGAAAACATATGGACCTAACCTAAATAACAATAAAATATCAAATAGTTCTATTTAAACGGTTGGACCATTCAGTAACAAATCATTGAGCGACCGACGTTTACTTGTTAACATAGATCCATCAAATACTACTCTACACTTGGTGGTCTTTTTATCGGGCCTCAGTACAGCATGGTGCGCTAAGAAATACGTGGGGTCACTAGTGAGGTTGTATTGATCTATGTTAACATAGCGGCCATGCCCTAAAGATACTTATTCATCAATAAAGGCCTTATACTGTTTATACAACACAGGATTTAATTTAAATATTTTTTCCAAATTGTTAAATCTTTTTAAAGCTAAATGGAATGAGTCTCCAAGCATTTCATTAACGGTATTCAAAGGGACCTTGAGCGGTAAACTAACCTCAATTTTTTTATTTTCAAGTACAACCGTCTCTTGAAAGGTCTGTTCACATAATTCAAACTCAGTGCATTTTTCTGGGAAGATTTCAGGCACACTTTCAGCCTTCCAAAAGTTATGAACGGTAGTATTGATATCAGTTTCGCATTCAGTACAAAATAATGTGACTGGTTGATTGTGCTTAGAGTGATATAAATTTTGGACAGTACCTGCAACAATGTAACCAAACTTTGTGTTTATGAAAGCTGCAGATGGCGACAGGATTCTCATTAAATCCTTTAGGCAGTGGAGATTGGGGTAACAGGACCTGGAAGAACACATCCGCAGCCATAAGTATTTGGATGTTACTTGGTATGTCAAAGTTAGTATCGGCGAGTTGCAAGTTGGGTGGGATCTTAATAGCCTGCCTGTTGATGGTTTGCTGAGGAAGTTTGCAAGTTATTTGATCAATGACATAGCAGCTGATAGGTAATGTGTATGATGAAGCCAGTGAGTGAACATCTACCTTCACGCGTTGGGTTATTTTTTTGGGGGCATTGCCTATACCTACAATGTCCTTATTTACATCCATAAGTGCACACTGCATGCCCAAACGCTCAACTAAGCTAGATGTTATGAAAGATGTTTGTGAGCCGCTATCCAGTAAAGCCTTGACAATGATTTCCATACCATCATTTGTTATAAGTCTGACCCGTACAGTAGGCAATATCACTTGAGTAGGAGTGGTACAGGCCTGTGACACCATTGTCACAGAAGTAGGTGCCTGCTCCTCCTCATGCAGAAGCGAGTTATGCTTTCCTTTGCACACATTGCATTTAAAGTAGAACCGGCAAGCTTTTTTGTGAATATTTAAACACACCTTGCATATGTTATTATCAGTGACAAACTTAACTCGTTCAGTGATATGCAATAGTTTAAATTTGGGGCAAGTAAATAATCTGTGATCTGACTTACAGTATGTGCAAGCGCTAGAAGCGGAGGTTACAGTGCTTGTTGCATTAGAAGCCAATACCCTTTGCTGTTTAATATCCAAGCCTTCTTGATACTCATGTCCTTGGCTCGTTGACTCTGCGTTCTCGAGTGCCAAAGCACGCTTCTCTAGGAAATCAATAAATTGTTTAACAGTAGGCTCTTTATCAGATTCTCTAGTTTGTTGATATTCCCTGTTAGAGAGATAGTCGAGCTTTCTAGTCAAAATGCAGAGAACAATTGGATCCCAAATAGCTACACATTGGTTTAAATTTTTAAGAGCAGCTAGGTGTTGCTTAACAATACATACAAAATTTCTTATATTAGTAGCGGTACACTTTAACATAGATGCTAAATCTAACAAACTGTTTATATGATCGTTAATTATCTTATATTTATTATCATATCGCTCTTTGAGAATAGATAGTGACTCCGAGTAGCTCTCTCCAACCAGTGGGAGATTATTAATCAGATTTAAAGGTTCTTCTTTTAAAAAACTACGCAAATAATATAGCTTTTGGATATTATCTAGCGGTTGATTATCAATCAATGAAATAAACAGACCTATGAATGTTTTGTACTCACTTGCTTTTCCATCAAAGTGCGGTATACAGGGTGTATCAGAAGTCCGAAATAATACTTTGGGTACATATACGGTAGCTCATATGTGGATGCTTAGTGAATACAGTTTATATCTAACTATCATAGTTTCAGAGTTATAGTCCTTCGCATATTTGTCACAGGTATCGTGTTCTGGACTTTGGGTACATCTACAATCCTATTTAACAGTGTAGACTACACATATGAGGGGTGACTACCAATATTCACAAACAGAACATGAAAATTTAACATAGAACTCGAGATATTACAAGTTATAAAAAACGGCGACGAAAAAAAGTTGGAAAAACATGGTCGAATTTCAATCAAATTTTTATACCATTCAGTTGTATACACGATACTGATGCAAACGTCAAAGTATTATTTCGGACTTCTGTAACACCCTGTATTAATAGCAGGTAACTTAACACTTTTCTGTTCATGGGGACGGCTAAGGGGGCTGTGCAGCTTGCATTCGCGTAGTAAGGCAAGTGTTTGCAAATATTTTTCCTCTTGATCGGTGGGCTCTTCGTCATCTTTTATAATGCTTATTTCCAGACACAATTTCTCGAACTTGTCAAAAAGCTCGGTAAGCCGCTGCTCCTTGACCGCCAGAGCCTCCGTGGTAAGCAGTAACAACGCCTCCTTCGTGTTGATCGTGTTGATGAGCTTCGTTATGCATGCTTTGATATAGCGTCTCTTATTGACAAGCTCGCGCAACAGCGTTTGTTTGCCCTCACCGTCCTCCATGATTTTACCAGAACACGATTAAAACAAATGGTGACTTAAATAAACTAATAGTTACGTATTATATAACATTAACTTAAATACATATAAAGTTTTAACAGTTGACACAGTACTTTTCTAACTTTTCTTAGTTCGAAGATGGTGGCAAAGCCAATCGCGTACGAATTATAATAGACAAGACGAGACGGCACGATACAACGAACAAGTAACTTGTCATTTAGTGCTGCAGCCGCGATGCTATTGGTCGAAATCGGCAATTTGTGCAGTCCGATGCGACGTCACGCGCTGCTATTGGTTGAACTCAATTTTTTCTGTTGTCCTTGTGATGTCGGCAAATATAGTCTCGCTCATGAAAGCAGTGCCGCCAACTATAGCGTTGAACTTCAAGCACCTTGAAAATAAGCTTGCTTGAACAAAATGGCCGAACTTGTACAGAAAATTTCCTGTAATTGTTGACTCACACGTATCCATTTTGCGCCATTATAAACTTCCTTACGATGGACCATGTTTTATCTCGTCTTATTCCACCACCAGAACCTACAGTCCACAGATTAACACATGGTCCTTCGAGCCGGATCATGTGTTAATCTGTGGACTGTAGGTTCTGGTGGTGGAATAAGACGAGATACACTTATATTTTGTGAATTTAATTATCAGGAACGTACATTGACAAACAAGTAGTAATTATGGAGTCGCTGGTGTTGCCAGTTTTTCAGTGACTATTACATGTTTTTATTATAATTATAATTACTATCTATGGTATATTTTGTGTAGGATAAAGAATCGTCCGTACGTCCGTACTAATATTGGTGAAACCGTTTTACACCGAAAATGATCGCTGTCGCTTCTTTTTGAATTTGGCTGTAGTTACGTTCGCTAGCAGACAGCGATCTCGACGCTTAGGCCAGTGGGCGCTCGCGGCCGTCATCGTCGCTCTGCGCGAGGAGCGCGCCGTGACCGGCGGGCCCGGCGGCCACCGCCAACACTAGCTGTGCGCGCGGCTCAAAGTGCGCGAGCACCCGCTCTGACGCCAGCTCCTGCCTCACGGCCTCTACTGCGCGTCGCTGCCGTGAGCCCCACTCCCACTCTGTGGCGTTACGCAATAATTCATGCAGTGGGCTCATAATACCGGATGCATTTGGAATAAAATTCCTGTAGTAATTAACTTCACCTAAAAACGTTTAACTTCCGTAACGTTAGTCGGTTCCGGAGCTTCTAAAATGGCCTTTACTTTAGCGGAAGAAGTCATTTTCGGAAGCATTAGCATGAAGCGTTCATAATTCGGAATTTAAACCAATAGCGAGCGCCGATTGAACCGCTCATACGTTCCATCCAATCGTCTGCTTCGATTTGTGGGGCTCTGCGTCACCGTGAAGTGTCAGTTGACAGACTTTTACCGCTGGTACAACGCACACGTGTTTTTTGAAACTCTTAGCGAAAAAAGCGAACTATCTTTCGTTTATCTCGCGTGTGAGTAGTGTTCGACCCTTTGCAGAGCCAAGGGTTAAAACTGTTCATCTGGATGTGTGAGTGGCAATTGTACCTAATCGTGATACCACGGTCAGAACGGACTTCGGACTTTTGTACACCCCGGATCCTGAAGCCTGAAATATCATCAAGGACGAACGTACGTGCCTAAAGGTGAGAATTCCTGTATTAAGGGGGTAGAATTCTTGAGCGGTGCGGCTGTTTCTTTAATCCGGTGGCCGCTCCCAAGTGTGTGTGTGGTGCGATCTGCGCACACTTCTCCAATCCGAGGTAGCGGGTATTTGTCTACAACAAGGTTTTTATTCAAAGTGAACGAAAAATCGCCTGCTATTCGAACCTTACCATTTTCTTTAAGTACTGACACTATTTTCATCCGCCGTGTCCTTGTTGCAAGTCTCAATATTGTTAACCCGTGAAGCGTTTTTATTCTTACACACTTTTTTAAGATGTCCAGCAACACCGCACTTTTGGCACATGTAGCTCTTGAAGCGACACTTTTCGCTGTCATGATTTTTCAAACCGCAAACGCAACATCGGGTTTCGTCAGGTTGATGATCGTGGTGACGGGCCGACGGCAGCGCCTCGCGCCGCCCTGGGCCCGAGCCATTTCGGCTGGATCCACTCCCACTCGCCACATGGAAAAGTGTTTCTTCCTTAACGGATATAGGACAAGCCGTCATCGCCAACTTAGCCTCCCTTGCCACTTCAGCTTTTTCTGCTATTTCCAAGGCCTCTGCCAACGAAAATGTTGCCTTTTTCTCAAATAACTTGTCTCGCTCGGGCCCCTGTCCCAAGCCTAGGACGAAGCGATCTGCCAGGTTCGCTTCCAAGGCGCCGCCAAAGTCGCAGTAACTCGCCAGACCTCTTAATCGCGCCGCCCAGTGTCCCAATTTCTCGCTGGAACTTCTTGTTGCCCCATAAAATCGTGCCTTATCTGCATATGAACACTCCTTTTTCTTCTCTTTATGAAGTGAGTATCGAGTAATTTTACCAGCTCATTAAACGTAAGCGCATCAACCTCCTTAGGATATTCCAGGTTTTTTACTAGGCGGTATGTTTCGTCCCTTAGATGCGTCACCAATATAGCACCTTTATCTTCATCTGCTACTTTGTTCACTTTCAAAAACTGTATTAGTTTCCCTTTAAAGATCATCCATTCACTTAATTTGTGGTAAAAACTGGTTATGGAGCCTAAATAAATCGATTTTTTTTGTTGCGTGGTTAATTTTTATAATCCTCGTTCGCCACTGATATGTATGCGCAATGAAAAAACCGCTTAGTTACGTAGCTAGTATATTACTGACAGTGACACCGGGGCTGCCGTGCATGGCCGCATTTACTTTATTTTCTTATATTTGGGGAGCTTACGGCTAATTTTACAAAATGGAACTTGATGTAGTTAATTACATGCCAATTACAAGCTTCCGCACATGGAATTAAAACAATGAGAAATCGAACGAATAATGCATATATTGGTAGTTACGACAATAGCGATGATTGTACAGATATTGTTTGTTTTATGTTTCGTGTACTACTATAAAACAAATCAAATTGAGAGTTGTGGTTGAGTTTGTTAAATACACGTAAAACTCTGGGGAAGAAACTGTTGCTACGATAATTACTGTGGCAGAATGGAACGTGAAGTAGGTTACTTAGGCGCAAGCTTCGAGTAGGAATATTGAGCTTAATGTTACTGAGGAGATCCGGACAATCCAGATTATTTTGAGCTATATTAAGAAGAAAACAACAAAACAGACAGACAGATGTCAGCAATATTTCTACGGAGAGAGAGAGAGGTAAAAGATGAAGTTTCTTGCATTGTTGGGCATAGTCGAGATGAGGTAGTTTGAATTTGAAGCCTAAGTATCTAACGAAACGTTTTTGAATTCTCTCTAAATAGTAACGAAGGCCACACGGCTGACTGATATATATATATAACAACGAAGTACCAACCAAATGAAGCGGGCTATATAAGTTGGTACCATCAAAACGCCACAAAAGCTGTATGTACTATTAACAGAAGACCTTGTATGCCTTTCAAGCTATATCTATTTAAAGTAAGCTTCATAAACTCCACGCGATTGAATTCGCGGGCTAATCTAGTAGATTATAAATAACTGGTGGATACCCGGTGTGTGCCACTACGATGAATGGACCGAGTGTGCTTAACGCTTCGTTTAAGTGATCTACAACCATCTTCGCATTATTGGCTTTCTAATGAAACCGGTTTGGGGCACATCGGTTAGATGGTTTCAAAGTATATAACGGACGTAGGTAGATTTTTTGTGTTACATATACGAGTACAGAGATTAACGTAACCAAGTAAATAAATTTAATAGCTCCAAACTAACGCTATACAAGATGTATCAGAGTCCAGAAATAATACTTTACCGTTTGCATTAGTGACGGGTATACAACTGAATGGTATAAAAATTTCATCGAAATTCGAACATGATTTTTCGATTTTTTTGTCGCCGCCAATTTTGAAATCTTACTGTATCTCGAGTTCTATGCGAAATTTTAGAGTTGCATTTTGTGAATATTAATAGTCGCCCTTTGTAGCGGTCATGTGCACTGTTAAATAGGGTCAAGGTTGTGCCCTAAGGCCACAACACGGTACCTGTGACAAATATTCAAAGGTCTGTAACTCGGAAACTATGATAGTTAGGTATAGTCTGCCTTCACTTTGTATCTATAGTGAATTTCACTTAGCATGGGTACCATGACGTTTGATACGTTCCAATACACTGGCACTATTTTCATAAAATCTGATAATTATACATTTTTAATAATCACCAATTAATTTCCAAAGCAAACAATAGTGCTTTATTAGATTAAAATTGGATTTAAATATGCGTTTTTACATTTTAAACTAATTAAAAAAGGTACAGTAAAAATATTATCCTAAAATTAGAGGCATGAAACGAAACGTTTAATGATAGGGATTGACACGTAGTAATCGGCAAAAACAAATAATCGTGTAATAATCGGCAAAAATAAATGCCGAAAAGAACAAAGAAGACCGTTTTAAACAGTCAAGCCCGGGAGTTGGTTGTCCGCTTGCGGGAATACTTTGAGCGGGAGCGAGAAAATGGCGGTCCATTATTATCTGTCAATTATTATCTGCCTATTAGTGGATCGAGTTGCACAGGCACTTGATATTGGGCGTTATACAGTGTCAAGAAGCTTTACATGTAGGATCGGAATCGGATGAATCTTCTTGTTCAGACAGATAGCGAATAAATGTATGAATAATTTAATATATTATTTTTTTTATAATCGATTAAAGGTTAACCGCAATTGTTCTCGATAATCGAATCACATAAATTAATTATGCATGGTCACCTCACCATAGAGTTTATTTGACATGTGTCACCGTACCCATACTAAGTGAAATTCACTATACATATTAGCTCCCGTATTTGTACCTAAAATATTATTTCGGACTTCTGATACACCCTGTATAGGCGACCATACTACACCTTAAATGATTATTCTATTCTGTCTTTTTTATTTTGCCCACACCAAAACTAACTAAAAAACTTAATCTTCTATGAAATGTCATCGATAATGCGAATTAGTTTTGACGCGAATTACGTTTCCGGCAGCCAGAGGATCGAAAAAAAAAAACAAAAATTATTTAATACTAACTTAATTAAAATAAAATTACAATTATAATAAGTGAAACCTATTCGATGATAGAATTAGGAATGCGTTAATACATAAAATAAAATGGTCAATTGGAGTTCATCGTATTTCGCTGAGTCGGCCGGCTCGTGGCTTCGGACGTCATCGATGCTGTTTCTATGCGCCGGCTAATAACTTGAAGGTGATGCAGCGTCGGCGATTTACGTTAAGAGGCAGTACTTAACATCTCCACCCGCAGATCAGCAACTATTTGAGCATGTTCATCGAGAATGTTGCTGGAACGTCATCTCTCGTCTTAGTTTCTCGATCCACATCTTCGTAGGTGTGTATCTTGAGAGTTGGTGATTTTTCATTTACCTATCTTGAGACTCCAACATCTGTATTTTATTTATTTATTTATATAGGACAAACCAGTAACTGTTACATTGTAAACATATATAGAATAAAGTATGCTAAAGTAAATTAAATGTACAGTTTTTTAAGGTGTCACAACATGCATTAATATTACGGTAACCAATAATTAGAAATAAGGTATTGCACTTAATATTAAAATTATTACAATGACTAAATATCTATATATACGTAAAATTAAAAGATACAATTTATAAAATAAAACTAAAATTTAAGAGTTAAAATGCTAAATCAAAAATAAAAAAGCTAAATATAGAAAATATTTACATAAAAAAAAACAAGAAAATTAATATAAAAAAAAACCCAGTACCGAAAAAACTAATAATTTCATGTATTAACGAATCTATCGTTTTAACGAGCTTAACACGAGCTTTCGGAAGTGAGGTAGTGAATCATTAAACACATCCACTTCATCACCAATTGAGTTATATATTTTTGAAAATCTGGATATAAGCGAATATTGTTTTAAATTGGTTCTAGCTGCTGGTTGGTGCAAAAGGCCGAATGAGCGCGTCTTACGAATCGGCAATCGACGCGGTACGCGAAACTTAACATTTTCTAAGAGTGTTAGGCAGTCGATTTTATTCTTAATTATTTTATAAAGCAACAACATATCTAGGAGTTTTCTGCGGACCATAAGGGTATCCATTTTAAAATAATTCAGTCTGTCAGTGTAAGTCAGTAGTTGTCTATGTAATTTACAAGAGAAGGAGAGATGCCTTAAGAATCTTTTTTGAACGCGTTCTATTCGCAACTGGTGAACATTATAGTGTGGGGACCATACGGAACTGCAATATTCGAGACTACTTCTGACATAAGCGTTATAGATAGTTATTTTTGTTGTAGGATTGCGGAAGACTTTGCCATTACGAATTATGAAACCTAACATTTTACACGATTTATTTATGATGTTATCTATGTGAGGTACGAAAGTAAGTTTAGTGTCAAATAAGACACCCAAGTCTCTTAATATTGGTTGTTCAGAAATATCCGTCCTATTTATATGGAATTGTGTACGAATTATATTATGATTACAAGTGAAAATGATATGATTACATTTTTTTGCGTTTAAGGCCATGTTATTTGCAGAGCACCAGTTAACCACGGAATTTAGGTCTTCCTGAAGCAGAGCACAATCGTACGGACTTTTTATAGGTCTACATATTTTTATGTCGTCTGCGAAAAGGTAAGTGCTGCTATGTTTAATATGCGAAACTATGTCATTTATGAACAAATTGAACAGCCAGGGCCCTAAATGAGAGCCCTGGGGCACTCCAGAGGTAGCTGTGTAGGTTTCGGAATTAAATCCCTTGACAACTACATATTGGGTCCTATTCTGTAAATAAGATATAAACCAGTTTAGTAAAGGGCCGCAGACGCCGGATAAAGCCAATTTTTTTACAAGAATATAATGGTTAACTCTATCAAATGCTTTAGCGAAGTCCATATAGATTGCATTTACCTGAATGCCGGCATCAACAGCTTCAACGAGTTTAATGTGGTAAGTGGCAAGATTGGTGTTAGTGGAGCGAGATTTAACAAAACCATGTTGTTCGTTGTTTAGGAAATGACTGGAGTGGTGTTTCAAGTATGGATGCATCAAGGCCTCGAATATCTTAGCAAAAGTTGATAATATGGAGATGGGTCTGTAGTTGCATATGTCACTAGTGTTGCCATTTTTATGTATCGGAACAACTTTGGCAGTTTTCCATGCTGTGGGGAATACACCGGTTGATAAAGAATTGTTAAATAATATAAACAATGGTAAGCTGAGAGAGGAGGAGCACTTTGAAATGAAATGGGGCGGAATACCATCTGGTCCTGCGCCTTTATTACAGTCAAGTTTTTTTAAATAATTAGTTATAGTAGATTTTTCAATGTAAATTTTATCTAATATGTGTATGGGACTTTCGTCAGTATCTGACGAAGATATGGCTTTATTGATTGCACCAGAAGAGAATGTTGAGGAAAAGTAGTCCGCGAATAAGTTGCATATGCTTGAGCCTTCTGATGCACTTTTATCATGAAGCGACATAGTATGGGGAAATTGGGCTATGTCAGTGCGTTTGTTTTTAAGGTAGGTCCAGAACACTTTAGGGTTGGTTTTAATACTGTTTTCTAATTTTAAAATATAGTCGTGGTAGCACGCAGTCGACAATGTTTTACATCTTTTACTTATAATTTTAAGTGAAATCTCATCCAGGGGGTTTTTAAAAACTCTAAATCGGTGAAGTAATTTACCTTTTTCTTTGATTAAGTTAATTAATTGTCTATTGAACTAAATGGGATATTTCCCCTTATCCATCCTCGCTTTAGGCACGTATTCGTTTATTATTTTGTTTATAATGTTGTAAAATTTGTTTACCATTTCATCTACGCTTACACACGGTGAAAACTCCTTAATCCAATTAACATTTAGCAATGCTGCATTAACTACTTCGTAGTCTGTTTTATAAAAAATTTGTTTGTGATTATTAGTATTCGTTTTTAAATTTATATTAGTAACAATCCCTATTGATATCTCAATCGGTGTATGAAGTGGATCGACATCTACCAAAGAATTGGAGGCAGCTGTAACATTCGTGGATACCGTACTGCTCAAAACCAAATCTAAAACTTTGTTTCTATTATTTAAAATGTTATTATATTGGCATAAATTATTTAGAGATAAAAAATCTATAAGCAGTTGGTTAAGAGATGAGGTATTGTTATTTATTGGTGTCGTATAATTAGCATTATCTATGTTAGCCCAGCTTATAAAGCTCATGTTAAAATCGCCCACAAGACAAACATTTTGCATACTGTCGGATACACTATTAAATTTATCCAGGAAATGTATCAGCGGCTTGCGGCGATTATTATGAGTATAAGTACTGCGCTTAATGTTGCAATGTAGAGTGGGATTGCTGTGTGATATATGGCATCCATCTGTGTCCTTTCGAGTTGGATTGGGTTTTCCAGTAAAATCTTGTTTTGGATGCTGTGAAGTTCTTCAAGATTGACGGAGTTGAAGCTGACATGTGTAGAAACAGTAGTTCGGTTTGATTCGTCGTGTAAGGAATCTTCGTTAACTTCAGTGGCTATCCTTGGTGGGTGATGAGTTCTTGAGTACAGGCAGGCTTCGTCCGGATCTGATGGCTTGTCTCCTTATCGCAGAGATATATGGTACTGTACTTCGGGCATTCAGCCTCTATGTACACGAATGACTTCTCATTGGTTGCTATGTATGACAAAAAACAAAATATTTACATAGTTAACAATCTACAAAGAGTACCTAATAGAGAAAAACAAGAATATAAAATCACAAAAATAATAAAAATATATAAATTAAGATACGGGCTTTATGGCTTTATAACGGCGTCAAAGAAATAAAGAGTTTTACGACAAAAATTCAATAGCTAACGCTGTATCGTTATCCTGAAGGTCTACCTGAAGATTGACTGCTTACAAAATATTCAAAATACAATTGGGAATGTATAATCAAGATGCATTACTCAATTCCAATCAAGATCGTTGTGTTCCTCCTGCTTGCGACGTGTTCTTAATTTGCTCGCTCTATCTCTCTATCGCTCTATCTCGCTCCGCGCTGCGCGTCTATGATGGGTACAATGACACCAATGGGAAATACCCCTACGTTGTCGCTTTAAGCGGGTTTCAGACTACGCTATAATATAAAAGCATATAGTATATAGCTCATAGCACAACAATATCGCGCACCATACATTGTTATGGACACGTTCACACTGAACTGTACTATATATTATTGACTTTGTATGGTGCGCGATATTGGTGGATATTGGATCGGCTTGAGGTCGCTAGTGTGCCACAACAAAAATTGGCTCCGTATTTGGTGCAAACTAAAAATATATACAAGTGATATTTAACATTAAAACAAGTGTAGTAGAATCATAAACAAGTGAATATCGAAATACATTGTGGACAAAAGCCAATAACAGTGACATTTAAATTAAACTATTTTACGGATTTTATCGCGTTTATTTACTATTTTAGATACAAACATTTTAGATACAAACATCGTGCAAGTTTTAAAGAAAGGGCTAAAATTCGCTGTACCGCCTCGCAGGATCCCTTATGAAGACATTATCTGTAGCGTCGAGGATGTTCTAGCCAAAAACAATTTTAAAAAGAAAGACTCTGAGGCAATAAGACAGGACGTATCATCGTTGTTACGCCGTAGTTCAGTGCCCAAACAAAATCTTGCTAAGAACCAGTATTTAGCGTTGAAGAACTTACGTACTAGGACAGACATTACTATTCTCCGCGCGGATAAGGGAAATGCGACGGTAATAATGGATACGTCAGATTACAATGCAAAAATTTTAGAACTTCTATCGGATGAAACGACATACAAAAAGGTCAAAACAGACCCAACTACAAACGTGTTAAAAACAACTACCGATCTAATAAAGAAACACTCCGACGTATTGAATCTAGACGTCAAATCATTGATACCTTCGTGCGCAAAACCACCTAAGTTGTATGGGTTACCTAAAATACACAAGCCCGAGGCCCCGCTGCGCCCCATTGTAAGCCAGATTGACACACCAACATACAGTCTGGCTCAGCACGTAGCGAAGGTGCTCTCACTATTAAGAGGACACACAAGAGCACATACAAAGGATTCATACCATTTTGTCACTGAGATTAAACATCTACATCTTGCGGACAATGAAACTATGGTCAGTTTTGATGTTCAGTCCTTGTTTACCTGTCTACCTGTAGTAGACTGCATCGAAATAGTATCAAAGAAGCTAGCAGAGAATAACATGCCTGAGGAATATGCTGAACTCTTAAGACATTACCTCACATCTGGGTATCTGTTGTGGAATGAACAGTTCTACAAGCAAGTAGATGGTGTAGCGATGGGCTCTCCTGTTTCTCCCGTTGTCGCCGATATATTCATGGAAGACTTCGAGGAGACAGCCCTTCGCACTTCACCTGTGACCCCAAGATTATACAAGCGGTACGTAGACGATACTTTCACAATATTACCATCTGACAAAATAACAGCATTTCTAAACCATCTTAACTCCATACACTCTAAAATCAAATTTACAATGGAGTTAGAGGCCAACAATACTCTAGCTTTCTTAGATGTTTTAGTGATCCGTAATCCTGATAACACCTTAGGCCACACCGTGTATAGGAAAAAGACCCATACCGATAGGTACTTAAACGGTGAATCTCACCACCATCCAACACACTTAGCTACCGTGAGTAAATCTTTGTTTCAGAGAGCACAAGGGATCTGTGATGAGCAACACCTGGCTGCCGAGATCCACCACGTCAAGCAAGTATTGCATGACAACAAGCTCCGGGTCCCACGCCGCCATCACAATGACCGAGTGAAACCAGCCACAGTTGAGCGTCTAGCTGCTGTACTACCATACATAAGAGGTGTGACAGACAAGATTGGCTACATCTTGAAACGGGCTTCAATCAAAACTTACTTCAAGCCACCGAAGAAGATTAGTCAGTTTTTACCACCTGTCAAGTGTCAGATTCCTCTACAAGATGCAGGGGTATACAAACTCGATTGTGAATGTGGGCTCTCTTACATAGGACAAACTAAAAGATCAATAAAAACCCGCGTAAAAGAACATATAGCTGACGTGAAACACCGACGCTCCACGAAGTCTGCAATCTGTGAACATGTACAGGACCGCACCCGCCATTATATCAGATTTGATAAACCGCATATCCTCGCAAAAGAACACCGACTCCGACCAAGGATGATACGTGAGGCCATTGAAATTAAAAAACATCCTAATTTCAATAGGGAAGATGGCTGGGTGCTACCACCAACTTGGGATCCAGTAATCAATATGATTAAATCCAAAACCAAGTGTACCATTGCAAGACCTCAGGACACCGTAAGCACTTTCTGCATGGATCGGACCGCAAACAACAACTAAATATGAGGGTACCCAGTTATTAACTATGACATCAGGACGTCTAACACCTCAGTCCCCCCGTGACCATGGTTGCTGTAAAGCAGCCGAAACGTCGGGAAAATAAAATAGTAAATAAACGCGATAAAATCCGTAAAATAGTTTAATTTCAATGTATAGTATTCGCGTAAATATAAGAAAACAATACAATAACAGTGAATAAACAAACTAACAAACGTGCAAAACAGTGAAGTGAAAACTACCTAAAATCGGAACTATTACTGACATTTCCCGCATTAAATTGCTATCAGTGGCTTTACAAACAAGTGAACGAAGTGCAAAACGATAATTCACATCATTCAAGTATAAAACTTACAAAAAATAACAAAATATATGCATGATTTTGCAGTTTTGATCAATAAAACAGCGCCACCTAGAGATAATACTTGAAAGTACACGGTCCGTCAAACACCAAACAGTCCCGCTCTCTAGTACCAAGTCGAGCCAACAGAGGGCAGCACGGGTAAAAAAAATGGAAGAACAATTTCAACTATTATTTGACAAGGTGAAGATCGAAATGAAAAATCAAACAACTGAACTAACTAATACAATACTTGAAAAAATTGAAGAAAAACTGAAACCCATCCTAGAAGAAAACAAAATATTGAAACTTAAACTAGAAAAGCTGGAAAAGAAGTTGGAACTTCTAGAGAGAGATAGAAAAAGCATTAATATAATAATTCATGGTTTAGCGGAAAAAAAACAGTCGACACTGGACCTAATCAAGGGTATTAAAAATTGTTTTTTGGATGAACTAGGTATAACCATAGAAAATTCTGAAATAAATAAAATCTACCGCATTGGCACAATAACTAAAAATGGGAAGCCGAGGCCTACGCTCCTGGCATTGCTTAGTGGATGAAAAAAGGCCAAAATCATGAGAAACTAAAAGAATTATATATAACAGAAGACTACTCAAGATAAACCTTAGAAATTAGGAAATCATTGCAACCGAAACTAATGGAAGAAAGGCAAAAAGGAAACTTGGCGTACATCAAATACGATAAACTTATTGTAAAAGAAAAACCAAAGGTCATAGATAAAAGAATGAGAGAGGAATCGACCTCACCGCAAGCTGAACTACACCCAAGGAAACAACAAACAATAAGTACGTCTAAAAATAACAGAATAAATGCATTCGATAAGATGAGAGGTCGCTCTCACTCGCTTTCAACAACCCAAACAACAATGAAGCAATAGCAAATAGATACCGGCGATCGGAAACAAAAACATAAACAAAACATAGAAAAAATACACTCTCCCCCAAGCCGGCTGGTCCCCGTGGGGGAAAAAGACCACAACCCTCCAGCAAGCACTAAAAATACAACTGGCACTATAAAACAACTACGACAAACTCTCAAAATTGGAACATTCAACGTAAGATCACTAGCAACAACAAAAAGATATGTTACAACTAACTTATATGTTACAAAAAACAAAAATCGATATACTCGGCTTGGCAGAGGTTAGAAGAATGGGCTATGCAATGGAAGAACATGAAACGTATGTATTCTGTTACAAAGGCGAAACACTCGGCCAATATGGAGTTGGTTTTTTAATAAACAAAAAACACAAAAATAACATTGTCATTAACATAATATTTCAAAATGATAATTGCGAGTAATACATTCTCAGGAGCAGCAATGCCATGAGAGCAGACCGCACCTTTGCCACAATACTAGCCACTCGCCAGTTTTTGAATTCTCAAATTCAAAAACCCTAAAATTCTTTGCCACGGGACTCACCGGCACCCGTAAGCCCGGAGCTATTTCGTAGCCGGCTCAACCGTGTAAATAGAGCCTTATAATTCGTCGTAACTGGTAGGTATGCTCACGGTATTTGTCAATGTGACTTTTAATGAGAACCAGTAATAGATTTTATTAATAATGTAGCTTAGTAGCAAATTAAAAACCTTATCAAAGGTGTAATTGATTTTTGTTATTTTCTACCACCACACATACATTAATATTGTACAGCCCTGCGCATACAGGAGCGTCAAAAAGCGCGCGTCTTATTTTTCGACAATACCAAAACAAACTCTGTGTCAATATACATAAAGATTTGAATTACACGTCAAAATTCGGACGCGATGTCAATTAAATGAGCTGTTCTCTATGAGTTTCTCTCAGTTCGTTTTAGTATTGGTAAAAATGTCGACGCGCGCGTCTTGACGCCCCAGTGTGCGGGGGATTTTAAACTATGTGACTGACGCAAATATTAATCAAGTACCTACCGGCTCTCGCAGGCCCGTGAATAGCTATTTATTATCATAATCAATTATTTAAACTGTAAAATTGTTTATGTAACTTTTAATTTGAGTTGTTTTTTTAATTAAGTGTGAACGCAGGTTGAGTATATTAAGGAACCTGTATTTGTTTTCGAAATATTCATCTCATTGTGCGCCGGCAACGATGTTGTTCCCGTTTGTATCACGTAAGTAACTTACATACATTTTTAGCATTGGTGTAGTGTGAAAGAAATGCATACCTACTTATTTCTAAACTACACCGTAAAGGCGAAAATTTTAAAAAAATATTTATAAAAATACATATCACGCCTGTTTCCCCGAAGAGGTAAGCAGAGGCCCTACAGTGCACCCACAATTCGCCGATGTTTTTTGGTCCCAGTATAATAGGGGGTAAGCATATTCACAATGCGGCCTTCTCTGTTTATTTTGAGCGCTAGGAGTGCTGGACGCCTTTCTCGTCATGCTGATCTGAATAACATCATCGGTCGGTCTCCTGCCACCGCCACGTACCGGCCATTTTAAAGCCGCAAGGTATCGTGCGTGACGATGGCAAGAGACCGGACGGAATGTCTCTGGTTCCTTGGAGCATGGGCCGAGCCATGGTGTGGTTTGCGACCTGCATCGATACTTTAGGCTCCTTCCCATCTCTCGGGAACCACTCAGAAAGCGGGCTCGGCGGCGGAAGTAGAGGGTTCTCGGCTCCGAATTATTTTTTTATTCCATTTGGAGTCGAGTAGGTTCATGTAGTCCAAACACCCAAAATTTGATCACTTAAACGGCGCCTGCCGTTGGGCTGGCTCGCCTCACGGCCTTGCCGTCTGTGCGATGCCCTGGAGTATTTGGGTTGAAGGTCACATAATTTCAAAAATATTTTTTGGTCGACTTAAAACTATATGTATTTTACATATAAAAAAAAGAAACACGTGTCTTAGGAATTAAAAAAAGTAAATGTAGCGGGTGAAATGGGGGTCCAATCCGGACTACAGCATATCTCCGGCGTTATTAAACCGATTTCGAAAAATATTTTTTTGTGTAATACGGATTGTTAACAAAAATCGAAACCCGGGGTGGGTTTCGATTTTTGTAAACAAGTGGAAAGGGGGGTGGGGTGATTTTTTTGGCTATAATTTTTACTTTTTTAGGGCTGATAAATGGTGATAATATTTGCATATTTTCAACGATTATTGACACAAAAAATCGTGAAAAAAAAAATATTTTTAGCAAAAAGCAAAAGCCGACTCCAAAAACCTTTTTTTTTTAAGTCGGAAAATCTTTTATGGATACCCTGCCACCTCGGGGGAAGTAACAGGGTTATGTGGGAGTCCCGGCAGAAGGCCGTATACCCACTAAAAACCGACGGTGTACCATCTTCCGCTTATATGGGGGCGCCACGGGATCGCTTTCGCATGCACCGCGACGCACCAGCGGATAACCACCTAGGTGCACTAGAAAGCTACAAATAACTTTACAATTCATTACGTTTGGAGTCGGTGCCAATTCATGTGTGTATTTGCCTTGTCTGACGTAGATTCGCTTATGTCATATGCCAGTGTGGTTTTCGCTCACGCGGCGAAGACACATATCAACCGCCTGCAAGTAGTGCAGTCCCGGTTTTTCCGTAGGGCCGTAGGTGCCCCGTGGTACATACGGAACGTAGATCTTCATTCCGACCTTGGCCTGTTCTCAATTCGAAAACACTTCAAAATAGCGTCCGTCGCCGCCGGCAATTACGAGCCAGACCCCGCGCACACATCATTAACTCGTCGCCGCCGTCCGCGGCACACGTGTTGATTGGTCCTCCCGACACGATCACCGCCCTCCTCGGCCCGGGCGTCGAGAGGGCCACCAACACACCTACACCAGCCTTAAACAGACACCGATCTCGCCGGCGAGGTCGAGGAACCCCCTTTTCCGCTCGTAGGTGCATCTTTGCACCTAGGAGCACAGTCACTACCTCTCCCCTCACGGTAACTGCCCAAGCCGTGGTCGTGCCCTCTGTGGCGCCCTTGAGCTAGTTGCCACCCTTTTCCGCCCTTAAGGCCTTGGTTGGAGTGCACTCTGCGCTCGCCACTCCTCCGGTAAAGCTGTAAAGGCCACCTCACGGCCAACAGCGTAGTCCATTAAAAAAAAACGTAGATTCGCACCTACTCCAAATGTAATGAATTGTAAGGTTATTTGTAGCTTTTTAGTGCACCTAGGTTTTTGAAGTCGGTTTTTGTTTTTTGTTATTTTTTTTATGAAAGGACTACGCAGTCGGGCGTCGCGCCACCGGAGCTATGCAATGATATATATGATATGTATACATTTTGGACACTGGTGTAGTACAGAATGCATATCAAAGTATACAAGATACCTATACCGAAAATGTACTAATTAAAAATGTCTGTCTATCTGCTTGTTCCGGGTAAACTCCCAAACGGCTTGACCGATTTTGACAGGACTTTCACTGACAGATAACTGATGTTACAAGAAGAAACGTAAGCTTCTTTTATTGAACAAAAATAACTGATCATAGTGAACATGATCATAGATCATAGTGATCATAGTTCATAGAACAACAAATGTTTATTTTCACACGTAAATACAATTTTATTGCTTAGGCAGCTATTTTTTCACCGAATATGATTAATTTCAGTACATGTTTGAAAAATGTTAACAACATAGTCCATTTATTAACTGACTTCAAAAAGGAGGAGGTTCTCAATTCGACCCGTATGTTTTTTTGTTTATTAGACGATCATCATGTATTGTTGGTGTAATATTTTTTAGGGTTCCGTACCCAAAGGGTCAAACGGGAACTCTATTACTAAGACTTCGCTGTCCGTCCGTCCGTCTGTCACCAGGCTGTATCTCATGAATAGTGATAGTTAGAGTTAAAATTTTCATAGATGATGTATTTCTGTTGCCGCTATAACAACAAATACTAAAAAACAGAATAAAATAAATATTTAAGGGGGCTCCCATACAACAAACGTGATTTTTTGCCGTTTTTATAGATAATGGTACGAGTCCGACTCGCACTTGGCCGGTTTTTATTCTATTTTAGTTTGGTATTTCGATAGTGACAACGCTCCATGCCAGAGTAGTGTAACAATATGTCACACTAAATTAAAACCGTCCCCCCCCCCCCGCGGCACGCGGTTGAACGTGATTTCAAACTTCATCTTTCCTATGTCTAATCCTTTGTTAATAGATTCATGGTGCTAACCTAACCCTACTGGTGATGATTTAATTGTTAATCTGTTTCAGTTATAGTTTGGCTGCTGGTTCCCGGGGCGTCTTTAGCAAACAGTTCACCGAACTGCTCGTCTGACGCGCTGGAGAGCCCTGTCTGCGGCAGCGACGGCGCTCTGTACGCGACCTCGTGCGAATTCCAACTCGCGAAACAGGAACATCCACTCATCGAGAAGGCGAACTTGACATTATGTATGAAACAACGCAAATCAAAAGAGATACATCCTAGTCCTTGGTCAAGGAAATTATTAAAGGTGGCAAGGCCTAATCGCGAATTTATACAAATACCTAATGACCAAGCAATTAAATTGAAAACGTGTAAAGGTCCTTATTGGTTTAATTGTTTAAGAAGAGTTTTAAATGATGTAATTAAAAAAAACTACCAAAACCAGGGAAACCAGGGAAACCAGGGAAACCAGATAAACCAAAACCACAACAACCACATTACCCAGGCATTAGTAATTCACTTAGTATTGAAGCCTAACTAAGCGTATCGCCGTCCTTTTCACGGTCGTAATGCATAAGTGAGACAGCAATATTTTAGTGCTATCAAATACTATTGCTTAGTTGTATTTTTGTACAATAGAATTCACACCATTGACCATGAAAATTGCTAAATTACAAGAATAAAAGTTGTTGCAAATAAATTTCGCTTTATTTGACACCCCTTGCTGCTAATGAATCATGATCGGAATCAAATAATTCAGAAATTGTCTTAGAAGTAGTGCTACATAGTACAAACATACTTTGTGACGTAGTTAGTTTAATTTTCAAAGCAAAGGTCTTCTTATTTAATGTTGCCTGAACGGCGATAAGCTATGCTGATATGTTATTTATGCTAGCTGATATGTATGCGCAATGAAACAACCGCTTAGTTACGTAGCTCGTTTATTACTGACAGTGACACCGGTGCTGCCGTGCATGGCCGCAGCGTATATCTGTATATATATATATATATATACTAGCTGTGCCCGCGACTTCGCCCGCGTGGAAATATAGGTATTAGTTTTTCCCGCGGAACCCTAATGCTTTTTCTAAAATTAAAGTAGCCTAAGTTACGCCTTGGAACGTCAGCTATCTGTCAGTGAAAGTCCCATTGAAATCGGTTCAGCCGTTTAGAAGTTTACCTCAAACAAACAGACAGACAGACAGGCAGACAGATAGACAGACAGACAAAAAAAATTAAAATTGCGTTTTCGTTATAGGTATCGTATATACTTTCATACGCATTTGGTAAAAAAGTGTTATTTTGATATTACAAACAGACACTACAATTTTATTTATTTGTATGTATGTATGTATGTATGTATGTATGTATATGTATGTATGTATAGATAACATCCCTCCAACACTATTTATGGTATCTGTTTACAATATATATACATGATTAAATCTTACAACTAGTATCTATAATTAATTTTATTTTTCCTGGGCCGCAGACGGTCTCTTATTGGTAGTGGGTCGTCTGCTGTCGGCTCCGCTCCGCCCGCACACGGGTCGGCTGCGTGCGGCAGCGGAGCCGGCAAGCGTTCCAATGAAGTAGCGGGCACGGACTCTGATGTCTCTCGCTCACTTCCTTCGCCCTCACAATCCGTCCACCTTTCCTCCTCGGCCATCTGTGCGCCACTTCTCTCGCCCTCATTTCCCGCATTTGGCACTGCACTTGCACTATTTGTCACGGCCTCTGCCGCTGTGACACAGATAGGCGTGGACAGCACAGAATCGGGAGGCGTGTGGTCACTGGCCGTAAGGCTGATCCTGCTATCACTACTCATACTTTCGAGACCTCTGTACTTATGCAGCTGATCCGAATGTCTTATACAATCGGATTCATACTGCAAAATAAATAAACATTTTATTGCCTACCTTCTCCTTTATAATACCCCTTTCTCAACTTCCATTCCTTGCACTGTACCACCGAGACCAGGCCTTCGTAGGCCAGACCAGAAATCGTAGAAAATTCGAAGTAGGTGACCCACCTACTTCGAATTTTCTACGATTTAAACATTTTGGTTCAGTAGCATTAGTGGTGTCGTCAATAGGTAATATTAAATCGAGACGAGATCTTAAATCTCTACCGAACATTAATTTGGCCGGTGTTTCTCCAGTAGTACAATGCACGGAATTCCTATACTCAAATAAATAACCTAATAACTTTTCATTTACAACGTGTTGAGCTAAATTGTCTTTTAAAACACATTTTAACATTTTTTACATATCTTTACCGAGTTTTCGGCCTGGCCGTTACTATTTGGGTGGTATATAGGTGAGTTCATATATTTGATACCGTTGTTGGAACAAAACGCATTAAATTCCGCGCAGTTTATTTTTACATCATTGTCCGATACTAATACCGTTGGTATACCAAACATTGAAAAGAGATACTTCAATTTGGAAATGAGTGCTTGCGTAGCGGTACCATTATGCATGAGTAAACAGTCTAGCCATTTACTGTACGCATCGACCACGACCAGATATACCCTTTGCCCTATCGTCATATAGTCAATGTGAATGCGGTGCCAAGGCGCGGGGAGGGGGCGCGGCCAGGACGCAGGTGGTTCCCGCGGCGGAGGCGCCGCTCGCACACTAACACATGTGTCGCACGCGCCACTCCAACGCTCAATATCGCCGTCGATCCCCGGCCACCACATTCTACTACGCGCATTACTTTTCATTTTTATTATACCTAGGTGTGTACTATGAAGTTCGCTCAGCATACGCTCCCTAAGTGAAGTTGGAATAACGACTCTGTGCCCTCTATTTTATTAAAAGATCCATTTTCAAACTGCAAGTCCGTTCTACATTGAAAATAAGGTTCAACGGATTTGCAGTTTATTTTACGCGGCCAGCCTTTCGTCATATATTTAATGACCGTCCTTAGTACTTCATCATTTTATGTTGCCTCTTTAACGTCTTTCGAAGAGACCGCGGGGGAAAATGAATATAAAAATTTTAAGGAGCTGAGTGTGTCAAATTCCTTTTCGCTGCTACAAGACGTTTCCGCTAGGGGCGCCCGGGAGAAATGATCCGCTACTATATCATTTGCGCTTGACGTATATTGAACTGTATGGTTGTAGGCCGATAATATAATAGCGTATCGCTGCAATCGCAGCGCTGTAGTAGCGGATATTCCGTTCTTGCTATTAAAAATCGAGACTAGTGGTCGATGATCAGTCTTTAGAATAAATGGTTCACTACGTCCGTACAAATATTGGTGAAACCGTTTTACACCGAAAATGATCGCTGTCGCTTCTTTTTGAATTTGGCTGTAGTTACGTTCGCTAGCAGACAGCGATCTCGACGCATAGGCCAGTGGGCGCTCGCGGCCGTCATCGTCGCTCTGCGCGAGGAGCGCGCCGTGACCGGCGGGCCCGGCGTCCACCGCCAACACTAGCTGTGCGCGCGGCTCAAAGTGCGCGAGCACCCGCTCTGACGCCAGCTCCTGCCTCACGGCCTCTACTGCGCGTCGCTGCCGTGAGCCCCACTCCCACTCTGCGCCGTTACGCAATAATTCATGCAGTGGGCTCATAATACTGGATGCATTTGGAATAAAATTCCTGTAGTAATTCAACTTTACCTAAAAACGTTTAACTTCCGTAACGTTAGTCGGTTCCGGAGCTTCTAAAATGGCATTTACTTTAGCGGAAGAAGTCTGTAACCCGGACGGGTTATTAATTACATACTCTAAATACGTAACACTCGGCTTGAAAAATTCGCATTTGTCTTTTTGCAGACGTAACCCCGCTTCATTTAGTCGCTTGAGCACTTCTCGTAATCTATTGAAATGAACAGTTGTAGTGGGTCCGGTGATGCAGATATCGTCGAGCCAGCAACTCACTCCCTCTATACCTGAAAGAAGTGATTCCATAGATTTTTGAAATATCGCTGAAGCGTTAGCTAAACCATACACTAAGCGTGTGTATTTAAATAGTCCTTTCGAGGTATTGATCGTTGTGAGCTACTGGGACGAGTCGCTTAGTATAAATTGATTATACGCATTTTTTAAATCTATTTTGCTGTAATGATAACCCCCACCTAACTTGGCAAACACTTATCTGTTTTGTAACGGCAATTTGTTAAGTTTAAATTCATATTTGGATTTCATATCCGGATTGGAAACAGTTGCAACGTTTGGGGTCTTCCTTCGTAATTCTGAATTTAAACCAATAGCGAGCGCGGATTGAACCGCTCATACGTTCCATCCAATCATCTACTTCGATTTGTGGGGCTCTGCGTCACCGTGAAGTGTCAGTTGACAGACTTTTACCGCTGGTACAACGCACACGTGTTTTTTGAAACTCTTATCGAAAAAAAGGAACTATCTTTCGTTTATCTCGCGTGTGAGTAGTGTTCGACCCTTTGCAGCCTACCTGTGTAGCCAAGGGTTAAAACTGTTCATCTGGATGTGTGAGTGGCAATTGTAATCGTGATACCACGGTCAGAACGGACTTTGGACTTTTGTACACCCCGGATCCTGAAGCCTGAAATATCATCAAGGACGAACGTACGTGCCTAAAGGTGAGAATTCCTGTATTAAGGGGGCAGAATTCTTGAGCGTTGTGGCTGTTTCTTTAATCCGGTGGCCGCTCCCAAGTATGTGTGGTGCGATCTGCGCACATTTTTATGGTACCGAAACCAGGGAATTTAAATATTTTAACAAATTCCATTCGTTAACTCTCAATTTAATTCGATAACTCGCAATTCTACATTCCGTATTACCGTTGAAACGAATAGCGCATTTAGTTAATCCATATAGCCCGACTAAATTACGTTGGTCCCCTAATCAAGTCTGCTCGGTCGACTCCTTTACGGAAACGTGAACTGCTTAATTTAGTCGCATTATACACTGGTTCGTCTTATTTACCGATGCAAATGGATACGATGTTTTAGTTGCCAACTTAATTGATATTGGTTCGTCCAGTTTGATCTCCCATACTTATCTGATTCCTGAACCGTATAGAAATCTACAGAAACAAACTGTGAATCCGGTCTTGATATTAATCACTCGATTCGATCGACCATACGTTCATTACCCAAGGTTCACATTTGTTTGCGCCTCCCTCTCTTTTGTCGTAAAACTTTTTATTTCTTTGACGCCGTTATAAAGCCATAAAACCGTATCTTAATTTATATATTTTTATTATTTTTGTGATTTTATATTCTTGTTTTTCTCTATTAGGTACTCTTTGTAGATTGTTAACTATGTAAATATTTTGTTTTTTGTCATACATATCAACCAATGAGAAGTAATTCGTGTACATAGAGGCTGAATGCCCGAAGTACAGTACCATATATCTCTGCGATAAGGAGACAAGCCATCAGATCCGGACGAAGCCTGCCTGTACTCAAGAACTCATCACCCACCAAGGACAGCCACTGAAGTTAACGAAGATTCCTTACACGACGAATCAAACCGAACTACTGTTTCTACACATGTCAGCTTCAACTCCGTCAATCTTGAAGAACTTCACAGCATCCAAAACAAGATTTTACTGGAAAACCCAATCCAACTCGAAAGGACACAGATGGATGCCATATATCACACAGCAATCCCACTCTACATTGCAACATTAAGCGCAGTACTTATACTCATAATAATCGCCGCAAGCCGCCGATACAGATGTTGGAGTCTCAAGATAGGTAAATGAAAAATCACCAACTCTCAAGATACACACCTACGAAGATGTGGATCGAGAAACTAAGACGAGAGATGACGTTCCAGCAACATTCTCGATGAACATGCTCAAATAGTTGCTGATCTGCGGGTGGAGATGTTAAGTACTGCCTCTTAACGTAAATCGCCGACGCTGCATCACCTTCAAGTTATTAGCCGGCGCATAGAAACAGCATCGATGACGTCCGAAGCCACGAGCCGGCCGACTCAGCGAAATACGATGAACTCCAATTGACCATTTTATTTTATGTATTAACGCATTCCTAATTCTAGCATCGAATAGGTTTCACTTATTATAATTGTAATTTTATTTTAATTAACTCAATATTAAATAATTTTTGTTTTTTTTTCGATCCTCTGGCTGCCGGAAACGTAATTCGCGTCAAAATTAATTCGCATTATCGATGACATTTCATAGAAGATTAAGTTTTTTAGTTAGTTTTGGTGTGGGCAAAATAAAAAAGACAGAATAGAATAATCATTTAAGGTGTAGTATGGTCGTCTATACAGGGTGTATCAGAAGTCCGAAATAATATTTTAGGTACAAATACGGGAGCTAATAGGTATAGTGAATTTCACTTAGTATGGGTACGGTGACTGTTGGAGATCTATTCAGATCTTATGTTAATTAAATACTGGACTGTAACTTTAAATACTGTATATTATAATAAATTAATCAAGTAAGGTTAGGTTAGGTTAGGTCACGGACAAGTCTATTTTTGGAACGCCACCAAAGAATCGAGCACATGAAGCAACACTTTTGGAATCGCTTTCATCTTGAATATGTATCTTTGCTCCAGAACAAGACGAAATGGACGTCTACATCAGGACAATTATCCGTGGGGACCCTAGTCCTCTTCAAAGAGAAGGGACAGCCACCACTGGTATGGCTTTTAGGGCGTGTTATCAAGGTCTTTCCTGGTAGAGACGGCGCCACGAGAGTCGCCGAACTGAAGACCAAGAAAGGGACACTCCTGAGGTCCTTCAATAATATTTGTCCTCTTCCTCTCAGTTGAAGCCTTCAACCCGGGGAGGATGTTCGAGCTCCGCATAAGGCGACAGCGGCGCGGAGCGGGGGCTGCGCCACACGGCCGCGGCGGCGGCGCGGTGGGGCGCAGGCACCGTTACAAACGGCCGGGACTTCGCCACAAGCCACCGACGGAACGCACGCATTCTTATTGTCCCGCGAATTGTTACCTACTTGATTAATTTATTATAATATACAGTATTTAAAGTTACAGTCCAGTATTTAATTAACATAAGATCTGAATAGATCTCCAACAGTCACCGTACCCATACTAAGTGAAATTCACTATACATATTAGCTCCCGTATTTGTACCTAAAATATTATTTCGGACTTCTGATACACCCTGTATAGACGACCATACTACACCTTAAATGATTATTCTATTCTGTCTTTTTTATTTTGCCCACACCAAAACTAACTAAAAAACTTAATCTTCTATGAAATGTCATCGATAATGCGAATTAATTTTGACGCGAATTACGTTTCCGGCAGCCAGAGGATCGAAAAAAAAACAAAAATTATTTAATATTGAGTTAATTAAAATAAAATTACAATTATAATAAGTGAAACCTATTCGATGCTAGAATTAGGAATGCGTTAATACATAAAATAAAATGGTCAATTGGAGTTCATCGTATTTCGCTGAGTCGGCCGGCTCGTGGCTTCGGACGTCATCGATGCTGTTTCTATGCGCCGGCTAATAACTTGAAGGTGATGCAGCGTCGGCGATTTACGTTAAGAGGCAGTACTTAACATCTCCACCCGCAGATCAGCAACTATATTTGAGCATGTTCATCGAGAATGTTGCTGGAACGTCATCTCTCGTCTTAGTTTCTCGATCCACATCTTCGTAGGTGTGTATCTTGAGAGTTGGTGATTTTTCATTTACCTATCTTGAGACTCCAACATCTGTATCGGCGGCTTGCGGCGATTATTATGACTATAAGTACTGCGCTTAATGTTGCAATGTAGAGTGGGATTGCTGTGTGATATATGGCATCCATCTGTGTCCTTTCGAGTTGGATTGGGTTTTCCAGTAAAATCTTGTTTTGGATGCTGTGAAGTTCTTCAAGATTGACGGAGTTGAAGCTGACATGTGTAGAAACAGTAGTTCGGTTTGATTCGTCGTGTAAGGAATCTTCGTTAACTTCAGTGGCTGTCCTTGGTGGGTGATGAGTTCTTGAGTACAGGCAGGCTTCGTCCGGATCTGATGGCTTGTCTCCTTATCGCAGAGATATATGGTACTGTACTTCGGGCATTCAGCCTCTATGTACACGAATGACTTCTCATTGGTTGATATGTATGACAAAAAACTAAATATTTACATAGTTAACAATCTACAAAGAGTACCTGTTTAAGCGAGATTAATTAGATAATATAATATAATATAAATACATTCAATAACGAAACGCAACCGATGTGCAGCGGCAGATCCCGTCCTTTTCGCACTCGTGCGTCCTATCCATACACATCTCGCTTCCTCTTTTCCCACAAATGCTCACCGACAGCGCGTGCGGCGGAAGAAATTGGTACTAATTGGCTCGCCGGCCGGCTCGTGCGCGTTTTTGATTTATGCGTGAAAATATTGAATAAATGAAGAAAACAGACTACTTACTTATTAACAGTATCAAAACTTTAATAGTTTGTGTTGTGAAGAAAGTGTACTAATATAGGGAGGCCTCCCGGAGCGTCGGAACAGCGCAGGAGTTTGGGTGAGTCCCTTTCAATACCATTCCCATTTCCTTGTCGTTGTACATCGCATTGCATACTCTAATAAACTCTCGATATCTAACTTTAAAATAACTTTAAATAAAAATAATAACCAGCGCAATCATTTTGATCCTTAAAGCCGAATCGCGAATAAATTCGTGTGGAAAATTTCGTATAATAGTTAGGTCTACCGCCATCTTTCAATATCTTGTAATAATTTCGCAAAATGACGTCGAAAAAAGATGAAACGGATCGTAAGCTGCAAAAGTTTAATAATAAATTAGCAGCTTTGTTTGGGCGAGTTCAAACTTTATACGATGCTAGTATTCAATTAGATAATGACCCTGTTAATATCGAGAGCATTTTGGCGGATTGTTTTACCATTGACACGCTTCGTCAAGATTTTCTTACCGCGATCGAAATACGTAACGACTTTCAATTAACATCACCGGAAGGCCAGGTACCATCGTATAGCTCTGTTACTGCATTCGAACAATTGTTTTCAAAAATAAAATATAAGGTTAACCAGTTAGGAATGGCTCATACAGTGAGCCCGGACGAACGGGTAAAGTATGAAAAACCTTCACGCCTACCTAGATTAGAACTCTGCTCATTTGATGGCGATAATGAGTTATGGCCAATCTTTTACGAGACGTTTAAGTCTACCATTCACGAAAATACTGACCTTACTAATGGGGAGAAAATTCAGTATTTATTGGGAAAATTGAAGGGTAAGGCCCTAGGTATGTGTCAAGGTATTCAACCCGTTGCCGAGAATTATAACATAATATGGAATACCTTAATAGATAAATATAATGATAAACGAGTATTGGCCGCTACCTACATGGATAAATTAATGAACCTACCTACAGTAAATAATAATTCGCCGACGGATTTGGAGGATTATATTGATAAGTTTTCGTCACTTTATTCTGCATTAAATCAGTTAAAGTTTGACAGCTTAGAAGATTTTCTCTTTGTTCATATTGCGTGTAAAAAAGTAGGTATAGAAACAGTGAAAGCTTTTGAACTCAAATATAATGATGCCAATAGTTTTCCGAAGTGTTCGGAGTTCCTTACCTTTGTAAGGAAACAAGCGCATACTTTACAGCGCGCCTATCATGTTGGCGTTAATCAATCGGCCAGCAGTACTCAAGCGCGTAGAAATAATAATAATACCGCCACGTCTTCGGTCGATTTTTCTAAGTCACGTACTACGAATAATAATGTAAAAACATTTATAAATGTGCAAAATAATAACGATTGTGTTTGTTGTGGGGAGAGTGACCACTCTCGAGCGTCCCAGTGTCCCAAGTTCATGTCAATGACCCCTAAGGATCGATACAAGTTTAGTAAATTAAATAATTTTTGTATCAATTGCTTGGATAATACCCATACGATTATTAATTGTAAAGACGCAAGACGTTGTAATGTCTGCAGTTGGTCGCACCACAGTTTGCTTCATTTCCCGAATAACGCGGCGATATCGAATAATAACATGGGTGGCAACTCGGACTCGACCGTAACGGCCGCCATAGTATCGGAGGCCGGCCCGGCCGCGAGCCCAATTCTCGCGTTCGAGTCCGGCGCTGCGGTGTCGCTGTGCGCAGTGGGCGAGTGCGCCGCCACCGCCGATACCTCGCGCTCAACTTCGTCCGTGTTGCTCGGAACTGCGCAATGTCACGTGGTTGACGAACAGGGAAATTTATTTGTATTGCGCGCTTTGGTGGATAGTGCATCTAAGAGGGATTTAATTACGACCGAATGTTGTCAGCGCTTAAAATTAAAAATGTACAAACCACAGAGTAAATATGTGTCGGGTGTAGGAGATGTCAGTAATCCTGTCGAGGGGTCAACCTGCTTGACTATTAGATCGCGTCACGAAGACTCGGTGCGGTTTACGATTCAACCAATTGTAGTTAACCGTATCACCAACGCTCTGCCCACCGCGAAAGTAGATACGGCCCGGTTGGAATATTTGACCAATATCCCATTGGCTGACGACAACTATGGTACTCCTGCGAATATTTACTTAATTATCGGAACTGATTTATTCGCGCGAATATTGCGCCCGAATACGATGTCTCGCGCCCCGAATGAACCGGTCGCGATTGAAACATTGTTAGGATACGTGATAATCGGTCAAGCGCCGATATTAAGTCCATCGTGTAATATTATTCGTACTTACCTTACTACGGACGAACCACTCGATAGTTGCTTAAGTAATTTTTTTGAATTGGAAGAGGTACCTAATGTGCCCCATTGCCTCACTGAGGACGAGCAAGAGTGTGAGAGATATTATTGTGATACCACGCGCCGTGACTCAAATGGGCATTATGTCGTCTCGCTGCCGTTTAAATGTGCCTCCTCTGCATTAGGGAACTCAATGCACTCTGCCGAACGTAGGTTCTTATCTTTGGAGCGTAAATTGCTTTTAAATTCGATACTAAAAAAAGAGTACGATAAGGTCTTCGAAGAATATTTAAATAAAAATTATATGCACCCAGTCGGTATTAGTTCGGAAGTAGGTAATAATAATGAACAGTACGTGATTCCGCACCACGCTGTTGTCCGTCAAGATAAAAGCACTACCAAAGTGCGCGTAGTTTTAGATGCTAGTAATGTCACGAGTACCGGAAAATCTTTAATTGATTTACTTTATACTGGCCCAAATTTACAGAATGATTTATTTCAAATTATTATTAAATTTAGATTGTTACCAGTTGCCCTCAGTGCCGATATACGTCAAATGTATTTGCGAATAATGGTCGATAATAACGACACTAAATTCCAACGGCTATTATACCGGTTCGATCCCAAAGGTCCTATTACTGTGTACGAAATGACACACGTACCCTTCAGGTTGTGTTGTAGTCCATACCTGGCCATACGAACGGTTCGGCAATTGGTGGCAGATGAACGTGAACGATACCCCGCAGCGGCCGCCGTGGCTGAAGAGGATATTTATATGGATGATTTGGCCACTAGTTGTGCGTCCATACATGACGCGATTCAATTGTCAAATCAACTGATAAGATTATTCGCAGCGGGTGGATTTGAATTAGTTAAGTTCTCTAGTAACTCACCTGAGGTAATGTCCAGTATACCTGCTGCTCACCGTGTTGCCGAGGCGGTCGAATTTAGTCCCGAAAATCAATTAAAAATTTTAGGATTGTTATGGTTACCGGCCGAGGACGTTTTTACATTTAGTGTGAACTCGGACCCTAGAGAGTGTACTAAGAGGAATATATTGTCTACGATTGCCCGCCTATGGGATATTATGGGATTTGTTGCTCCAGTGACGCTTTTGGCTAAATTGATGATTAAATCATTGTGGGAAAATGGTGTAGGTTGGGATGAGTGTCCCCCGCCAAACATAATCTCCCTCTGGCAGAAAATTGAATCTGAATTAAATTTATTACAGTGCATTAAGTTACCGCGACACATAGGTGTGAATAGTGAGTGCGTTGTGTCCGTGGTAGGTTTCGCTGATGCCTCTGAGCGCGCGTATGGCGGAGTCGTTTACCTACATGTGTATTTACCGAATGATAATCGTTCAATAATTAATTTGATATGTGCCAAATCGAGAGTAGCGCCGTCTAAAACTGTTATTAGTCTCGCACGAATGGAGTTATGCGCCAATTTAATATTAGCTAAACTCATGCGCGTAGTTATCGATACGTATTCAAAACGCTGTGAATTAGTACATATTCTCGCGTTTACGGATAGCACGGTGGCCCTAGCATGGATTAATGCCTCTCCGAGTCGTTGGCAAACGTTTGTTGCCAATAGGGTTGCTAAAATTCACAATGAGTTGGATCAGCGGCATTTTCACCACGTAGCTGGTACTGACAACCCTGCAGATTGTCTGTCCAGAGGTTTAACTCCTGCTCAATTACTGGATCACTCTCTTTGGTTCAATGGACCTTCCTTTATGCAGTCACCTGTACCTGAATGGCCCATTTACCAATTTGATCCCACTGAATTCAGTGACGCAATGCCAGAAATTAAAGTTAATGTTCTGGCTACGACCTCTTCACCTAAATCGTTGCCTATTTTTTACGAACTCGCCAATCGAGTGTCGTCATGGCCTAAATTGCTTCGAATAGTGGTATATGTGCTCAGATTCATCAAGAAATTGTCAAGAAAATTTGACGTTTCCCATTTACAACGGACAGAAGAGATTGTAGTCAGAGACCTTCAGGAGGTCCATTTCTCTAGTGAATTCAAGATTGCACAAAGAGACGGTAAATTGCCCCCTACCTTTTTGAAATTAAATGCCTTTTTAAAAGACGGAATCTTTCGCGTTGGTGGTAGATTGAACAATGCTGACTTGGATTATAATAGTCAACATCCAGTGCTCTTACCTCGCAAGGATCACATCGTCAATCTTATTATTGATTATTACCATAAGAAATATCTTCATACAGGGCCACAGTTATTGATGTCCTTGTTAAGACAAAAATTCTGGATTTTGTTCGCGCGCAATATTGTTCGTAACCGCGTACAGAAATGCCACGTTTGTTTTAAAGCCAATCCTCGAAATACGGTACCAATAATGGCAGATTTACCAGCTTGTAGGGTCCAAGAAGCAAAGGCCTTCTGCCACACCGGCGTTGATTACGCAGGTCCAATATCTATAGTGCCATATCGTCGTAGAGGAGTGCGTAGTCAAAAGGCGTATTTATTTCTATTCATATGTCTTGTTACTAAAGCTGTTCACGTAGAATTGGCTTCCGACTTAAGCACTGAGTGCTTCTTAAATGCGCTTAAACGATTCATCTCGCGTCGCGGTCCGATATCAATTATGTATTCGGATAATGGGACTAACTTTATTGGTGCGAAATCGTACCTAGATTCCATGTACCAATTACTAGAATCTGAACAATATAAAGAAAGTTTCGCAAATGAGCTTCGAGATAATCGTATTGACTGGAAATTTAATCCAGCCTCAGCCCCCCATTTCGGTGGGATCTGGGAAGGCAACATTAAAAGTGTCAAAACCCACCTTACGAAAATCGTAGGTACCCAACTATTGACGTTCGAGGAAATGCTTACTGTCCTCACACAAATTGAGGCAATACTTAACTCGCGTCCATTGTCAGTGCTTAGTAGTGATCCGTCGGAACCTTTAGCACTAACCCCTGCTCACTTTCTGGTTATGACCCCATTGAAGTCTCTTCCTGCAGAAGACTTAACTAATGAGCGAGTCACTCTTCTCCAACGAAAACGTATAGTCGATCATGTAGTACAATCGTTCTGGAAGCGATGGCGGGTTGAATATCTTAATACCATGCAAGTCCGTAATAAATGGCTTCCTCCTGCTACACCTATTGAACCAGGTGCTATTGTTCTGCTTAAATCTGAAAATAGTGCCCCTTTAAATTGGCCTTTAGGTAGCATTGAACGCACGTTTCCCGGGAAAGATGGTGTCGTACATGTTGTAGACGTCAAGACTAAGTCTGGTATCTACCGGAGACCAATTGTGAAGGTTTTTCCATTACCCAATCAATAAATTACTTATCACATACAGTCCACTATTTATCGTTAACTTTACTATAATTACTAATATAACCGTAACTAAATTAAATTAAATATAACTAAATCTAAACTAAACGCAAATAAATTTAACTACACTTAACTTAATTGAATTAGACTTACTTAAAGTAAACTTATCTTAACTCAATTAAACTAAATTAAACCTAATAAATTTAAACAAGCTAATTTGCAAGGTGAATGTGATTAATGCCTTAGAATTTTCTCTACATAATGTTGAAGGATTATATCCTGTCAAGCCGGGGGAGATGTTTAAGCGAGATTAATTAGATAATATAATATAATATAAATACATTCAATAACGAAACGCAACCGATGTGCAGCGGCAGATCCCGTCCCTTTCGCACTCGTGCGTCCTATCCATACACATCTCGCTTCCTCTATTCCCACAAATGCTCACCGACAGCGCGTGCGGCGGAAGAAATTGGTACTAATTGGCTCGCCGGCCGGCTCGTGCGCGTTTTTGATTTATGCGTGAAAATATTGAATAAATGAAGAAAACAGACTACTTACTTATTAACAATATCAAAACTTTAATAGTTTGTGTTGTGAAGAAAGTGTACTAATATAGGGAGGCCTCCCGGAGCGTCGGAACAGCGCAGGAGTTTGGGTGAGTCCCTTTCAATACCATTCCCATTTCCTTGTCGTTGTACATCGCATTGCATAGTATATTAAACTCTCGATATCTAACTTTAAAATAACTTTAAATAAAAATAATAACTAGCGCAATCAGTACCTAATAGAGAAAAACAAGAATATAAAATCACAAAAATAATAAAAATATATAAATTAAGATACGGTTTTATGGCTTTATAACGGCGTCAAAGAAATAAAAAGTTTTACGACAAAAATTCAATAGCTAACGCTGTATCGTTATCCTGAAGGTCTACCTGAAGATTGACTGCTTACAAAATATTCAAAATACAATTGGGAATGTATAATCAAGATGCATTACTCAATTCCAATCAAGATCGTTGTGTTCCTCCTGCTTGCGACGTGTTCTTAATTTGCTCGTCGCCGCCCTCACCCCAGCGCCCGCACCCGCGCCCGCTCCGCGCTGCGCGTCTATGATGGGTACAATGACACCAATGGGAAATACCCCTACGTTGTCGCTTTAAGCGGGTTTCAGACTACGCTATAATATAAAAGCATATAGTGTATAGCTCATAGCACAACAATATCGCGCACCATACATTGTTATGGCCACGTTCACACTGAACTGTACTATATATTATTGACTTTGTATGGTGCGCGATATTGGTGGATATTGGATCGGCTTGAGGTCGCTAGTGTGCCACAACAAAAATCGGCTCCGTATTTGGTGCAAACTAAAAATATATACAAGTGATATTTAACATTAAAACAAGTGTAGTAGAATCATAAACAAGTGAATATCGAAATACATTGTGGACAAAAGCCAATAACAGTGACATTTAAATTAAACTATTTTACGGATTTTATCGCGTTTATTTACTATTTTAGATACAAACATTTTAGATACAAACATCGTGCAAGTTTTAAAGAAAGGGCTAAAATTCGCTGTACCGCCTCGCAGGATCCCTTATGAAGACATTATCTGTAGCGTCGAGGATGTTCTAGCCAAAAAAAATTTTAAAAAGGAAGACTCTGAGGCAATAAGACAGGACGTATCATCGTTGTTACGCCGTAGTTCAGTGCCCAAACAAAATCTTCCTAAGAACCAGTATTTAGCGTTGAAGAACTTACGTACTAGGACAGACATTACTATTCTCCGCGCGGATAAGGGAAATGCGACGGTAATAATGGATACGTCAGATTACAATGCAAAAATTTTAGAACTTCTATCGGATGAAACGACATACAAAATGGTCAAAACAGACCCAACTACAAACGTGTTAAAAACAACTACCGATCTAATAAAGAAATACTCCGACGCATTGAATCTAGACGTCAAATCATTGATACCTTCGTGCGCAAAACCACCTAAGTTGTATGGGTTACCTAAAATACACAAGCCCGAGGCCCCGCTGCGCCCCATTGTAAGCCAGATTGACACACCAACATACAGTCTGGCTCAGCACGTAGCGAAGGTGCTCTCACTACTAAGAGGACACACAAGAGCACATACAAAGGATTCATACCATTTTGTCAGTGAGATTAAACATCTACATCTTGCGGACAATGAAACTATGGTCAGTTTTGATGTTCAGTCCTTGTTTACCTGTCTACCTGTAGTAGACTGCATCGAAATAGTATCAAAGAAGCTAGCAGAGAATAACATGCCTGAGGAATATGCTGAACTCTTAAGACATTGCCTCACATCCGGGTATCTGTTGTGGAATGAACAGTTCTACAAGCAAGTAGCGATGGGCTCTCCTGTTTCTCCCGTTGTCGCCGATATATTCATGGAAGACTTCGAGGAGACAGCCCTTCGCACTTCACCTGTGTCCCCAAGATTCTACAAGCGGTACGTAGACGATACTTTCACAATATTACCATCTGACAAAATAACAGCATTTCTAAACCATCTTAACTCCATACACTCTAAAATCAAATTTACAATGGAGTTAGAGGCCAACAATACTCTAGCTTTCTTAGATGTTTTAGTGATCCGTCATCCTGATAACACCTTAGGCCACACCGTGTATAGGAAAAAGACCCATACCGATAGGTACTTAAACGGTGAATCTCACCACCATCCAACACACTTAGCTACCGTGAGTAAATCTTTGTTTCAGAGAGCACAAGGGATCTGTGATGAGCAACACCTGGCTGCCGAGATCCACCACGTCAAGCAAGTATTGCATGACAACAAGCTTCGGGTCCCACGCCGCCATCACAATGACCGAGTGAAACCAGCCACAGTTGAGCGTCTACCTGCTGTACTACCATACATAAGAGGTGTCACAGACAAGATTGGCTACATCTTGAAACGGGCTTCAATCAAAACTTACTTCAAGCCACCGAAGAAGATTAGTCAGTTTTTACCACCTGTCAAGTGTCAGATTCCTCTACAAGATGCAGGGGTATACAAACTCGATTGTGAATGTGGGCTCTCTTACATAGGACAAACTAAAAGATCAATAAAAACCCGCGTAAAAGAACATATAGCTGACGTGAAACACCGACGCTCCACGAAGTCTGCAATCTGTGAACATGTACAGGACCGCACCCGCCATTATATCAGATTTGATAAACCGCATATCCTCGCAAAAGAACACCGACTCCGACCAAGGATGATACGTGAGGCCATTGAAATTAAAAAACATCCTAATTTCAATAGGGAAGATGGCTGGGTGCTACCACCAACTTGGGATCCAGTAATCAATATGATTAAATCCAAAACCAAGTGTACCATTGCAAGACCTCAGGACACCGTAAGCACTTTCTGCATGGATCGGACCGCAAACAACAACTAAATATGAGGGTACCCAGTTATTAACTATGACATCAGGACGTCTAACACCTCAGTCCCCCCGTGACCATGGTTGCTGTAAAGAAGCCGAAACGTCGGGAAAATAAAATAGTAAATAAACGCGATAAAATCCGTAAAATAGTTTAATTTCAATGTATAGTATTCGCGTAAATATAAGAAAACAATACAATAACAGTGAATAAACAAACTAACAATCGTGCAAAACAGTGAAGTGAAAACTACCTAAAATCGGAACTATTACTGACATTTCCCGCATTAAATTGCTATCAGTGGCTTTACAAACAAGTGAACGAAGTGCAAAACGATAATTCACATCATTCAAGTATAAAACTTACAAAAAATAACAAAATATATGCATGATTTTGCAGTTTTGATCAATAAAACAGCGCCACCTAGAGATAATACTTGAAAGTACACGGTCCGTCAAACACCAAACAGTCCCGCTCTCTAGTACCAAGTCGAGCCAACAGAGGGCAGCACGGGTAAAAAAAATGGAAGAACAATTTCAACTATTATTTGACAAGGTGAAGATCGAAATGAAAAATCAAACAACTGAACTAACTAATACAATACTTGAAAAAATGGAAGAAAAACTGAAACCCATCCTAGAAGAAAACAAAATATTGAAACTTAAACTAGAAAAGCTGGAAAAGAAGTTGGAACTTCTAGAGAGAGATAGAAAAAGCATTAATATAATAATTCATGGTTTAGCGGAAAAAAAACAGTCGACACTGGACCTAATCAAGGGTATTAAAAATTGTTTTTTGGATGAACTAGGTATAACCATAGAAAATTCTGAAATAAATAAAATCTACCGCATTGGCACAATAACTAAAAATGGGAAGCCGAGGCCTACGCTCCTGGCATTGCTTAGTGGATGGAAAAAGGCCAAAATCATGAGAAACAAAAAGAAACTAAAAGAATTATATATAACAGAAGACTACTCAAGATAAACCTTAGAAATTAGGAAATCATTGCAACCGAAACTAATGGAAGAAAGGCAAAAAGGAAACTTGGCGTACATCAAATACGATAAACTTATTGTAAAAGAAAAACCAAAGGTCATAGATAAAAGAATGAGAGAGGAATCGACCCACCGCAAGCTGAACTACAGCCAAGGAAACAACAAACAATAAGTGTGCGCCCCTATAGTTTGTGGGACACAGTAGTTGCTCTCGGGTGCAAATTAAACAGCCTTTAAACACTTTTCACTTGTATTTTATATTAAAATAGCACAGTACATCAATTGCACGACCATCTATCGGTGAGCGTGGTGAGAGAGAGAGAGAGATAGCCTATTACAAGTGTTGTAACATTAAATTTAAAGTACTATTGGTGGCGATGTTGCCAACATGCTGCGGCCTCACATTTGTAACCTAGCTATCAAACTGAACTACTATTTATCCTTATACAGAATGTAAAAATAAACAAAAAGATTACTGTAAACAAATCCTTTGCTTAATATAAATTATCTTAAATCACATTGACAATATTATGAAACAAAACTAATACTTATTAGAGAACAAACAATCAATTCTTCTAAACAATTAAATAAACAAAACAATTCTTTAAAATGAAATTAAACATTCTTAAGTAAAATAAAAACAAATATCCTTTCCTTTAAAAAAAACTTATTAACCACTATAACATGTGTTAGACTGAACTAAATCAAAATAACAAATTAACTTAATAATTAAACTTATTCCACAGGCATAATACAAACTTTAGTGACAGAAGTTACAATAGTCTTTCTATTAGAAGTCATCACTTCTAGAGCCCTAACCTTATTATCTTTACCAGGAAATACCTTTACAACTCTAGCCATGGGCCATGAAAATGGGGGAGTATTATCCTGCTTTAAAATAACTAAAGAACCTACCTTAAGATTAGGTAAATCATCTTGCCACTTTGGTCGAGTCTGTAGTACAGATAAATAATGTTTGTGCCATACTTTCCAAAATTCTTGTTTTAACTTTATACATGTCTGCCAAAACTTTAATCTATTATTAGGAATATCTAATACATTGTTTTCAGGAAAAGAAGTTAAAGAAGTACCTACTAAGAAGTGACCTGGAGTTAAATATGAGAAATCATTAACATCAGATGACATAGGTATCAATGGTCTTGAGTTAAGAACAGCTTCAATTTCACATAAGACTGTACTTAATTGCTCATATGTTAATAAACTATTACAAACAATTCTTTTTAAATGGTACTTAGTACTCTTTACTGCGGCCTCCCAGAGACCACCAAATACAGGCGAATAAGCAGGAATAAAATTAAATTCAATACCTTTGGAAACCGAAAAATCATGCACCTGTGTTTGATGCCTCTGTGAGCTCACCAACTTATACAATTCACTTAAATGATTATTAGCACCCTTAAACGTGCTGGCATTGTCACAGTGGACTTCGCTGGGTTGCCCTCGTCTAGAAATTAATCTTTTAAAACATGCTAGGAAAGTCTCAGTGGTCAAGTCTGATGCTAATTCAAGATGAACAGCCTTTGTACTAAAGCAGACAAAAACACAAATATATCCTTTACCTATGATTGAGCTTCTTATTCGCGATAGTTTAACATCAATGGGACCAGCAAAATCCACACCCACTTTATCAAATGGACGAGACTGTGTGACTCTACCAGAGGGCAATGAACCCATCAGCTGTTTAGCAGCAGTGGCCTTTAATCTGTAACATATTATACATTTATGAGTTACTTTTTTAATTTGTCGTATACCTCCAACAATCCAATATTTTTCATTCAAACTAGCTGATAACAATCTAGGTCCTGCATGGAGGAGCTTATAATGATAATTTCTTATAATTAATTGTGTTACATGAGAATCTTTTGGCAATATTAAAGGATGTTTCTGATTATAAGGAATATTAGCATTCTGAAGCCTGCCACCTACTCTTAGTAGACCTTGCTTATCCAAAAATGGATTTAATGAATTTAAATTACCTTTAATTACCTTATCATTTTTTAATGAATTAATTTCTACTGAAAAATGAATACCTTGATCATGTTTTATAATTAACAATAATGCTTGCTCTAATTCTTTGTAAGACAGGAATGGCAACTTGTTCTTATCAGAGCTTTTTAAATTTGTACAAAATCTCAAAACATAAGCTAGCACACGAGACATTTTGCATATACTAGAAAATTTATATATTTTAGAAAATACCTCCGACTCATGGGCTAATAATGATACTGTAGCGCTACATAGAGGGGACTGTGCAGACTTGGGCGAGAAGCTACCATCAAAAGTATACTTACTATCTTGCAACAACGCCGGACCTTTCCACCACAACTCATTTGACGACAAACTACTTGGACTTAGACCTCGACTAACCAGGTCAGCCGGATTGTCCTGCGTGTTGATGTAACACCACAAGAAATTTTGAGTTTGTTGACAAATAACCTTTACCCTATTCGCTACGTACGCTTCGAGTTCTGTAGGATCCCTATTTAGCCAAGCTAGTACTATTTTAGAATCAGAGAATAAATATACGTCATCAATACCTACCTTAATTTTCATTGTGTTATAAACTTTAACTATGAGCTTTGATAATAACAAACAAGCATTTAACTCAAGCCTAGGAATAGTCAGTGGCTTAGCTAGTGGGTTTATTCGAGATTTAGCACAGAGCAAATATAGCGACACTTTACCTGTTTTATATATGACTCGTAGGTATATGCAGCAGCCATAGGCTACTGAAGTCGATGCATCTGCGAACCCAACTAATTGTACTGACACTGTATTATTGATATCTATATTCCTATCCAAATATACCGACTGCATGTTGTTTAGCTCGCTAACAAATTGTAACCACTCATTTAAAATATCGTCAGGGGGGGTATCGTTCCAGTCGACCTTTGCCGACCATAACTTTTGTAATATAACCTTGGCCTTAACAACTATAGGAGAAGCATAACCCATTGGGTCATAAAACTTACATATGTAACTTAGTATAGACCTTTTAGTAATTTTAGATTTAATATCAAAGGGTTCAGGGGATGAAATTTGAAAAGAATCACCTTTGAAGTTGACCTTGAGACCTAAAGCCTTGTAACAGACATTATTTTGCAATATTTCTACCTCATCAAAATGTTTATCCTGTGATGGCACATCAGATAAAACATCCGAGTTATTGGATGTCCATTTATGTGTTTTAAAACTACCTTTACTTAATAATTTTATTAATTGTGTTTTTGCTTCTACTAAATTATCTAAATCGTCAGTAGAGAATAAAAAATCATCAACATAGCAACAGTTATTTAGAATGAAAACTGCTAAAGGAAAGTCTGAACCAAAACGATCACCAAGTTCCTTCAAACATCTAGTTGCTAAATAACTCGAACTCTTTAAACCATATGTTACTGTATCTAATTGAATACATGTGATTGGATCATCAGGACTGTCCCTCCACAATATATTTTGTAATGATGTGAAGTGTGAACTCACCTTTATATTTCTAAACATATGTTTAATATCTCCAATCAAAGTGTAGGTACCTAACCGAAACAATAATATAATTTCAAATAATTCTTTTTGAACCACGGGTCCATTTAAAAGTAAATCATTAAGAGAAATACCCTTATTAGTTTTAGCAGAGCCGTCGAATACCGTACGAAGCCTAGTTGACTTACTTTGATCATTAATTACTGCAAAGTGGGCCAAAAAATATATGGGATCTTTAATAAAATTAAAATTCTTTAAATCAACATAGTGAGCATGTCCTAAAGCAATAAAATCTTTTATGAACTTCTCATATTCTGCAAAGGTACCTTCTCTATGTAATTTTTTCTCCAAATTCAAGTACCTACTTAGTGCAATATTGAAAGAATCTCCTAAAGTTGAATTAACATTTACTAATGGTATTTTTAACGGCAAATCTAATGAAAACTGATCATCTTTTAATTCGACGGAACCCTGAAATATAGATTCACACAACTCACGTTCTGAACATTTTTCTTGAAAAACCTGGGGAACACTTTCGACCTCCCAAAACTCTTTTAAATTATTATTTAATTGTGAATCACATGTTTGACAAAATAAACTTACAACTTTATTTGATACATATTGGTGGTGGGATGCACTGCCTCCCACTATGTATCCGAACTGAGTATTAACCACATTTAATGCAGGTGCCTCCTCAAGCAGCGGGGACTGGTAATCCACCCTCACTGTAGGCAGGACCACCTGGAAGAATACATCAGCTCCCATTAATATATGTATGTCACCCGGCATGTAAAATTCACTGTCAGCTAATTGCAAGTCCGGGGGAAACTTAAAATTCTTAATATTATTTTTTTCTTGCGGAAGCTTGCATGTTATGTGCTCTACAACGTTGCAGTTGACAGTGGTACTATAACCAGTAGCGACAGATTGCAAATCAAGTGGGATACAATAATTTACATCTGCTTTTGCTCGGCCAATACCCATGATCTCGGTATGAGTTTGCTTGGGTTGCATGCCAAGAATGTTTATAAGCGCTTTTGTAGCAAATGACACCTGTGAACCACTGTCCAACAGGGCCTTTACATGTACTTCTGTTCCATCCCGAGCAAAGATTCTAATGCGCACCGTGGGAAACTATGTGACTGACGCAAATATTAATCAAGTACCTACCGGCTCTCGCAGGCCCGTGAATAGCTATTTATTATCATAATCAATTATTTAAACTGTAAAATTGTTTATGTAACTTTTAATTTGAGTTGTTTTTTTAATTAAGTGTGAACGCAGGTTGAGTATATTAAGGAACCTGTATTTGTTTTCGAAATATTCATCTCATTGTGCGCCGGCAACGATGTTGTTCCCGTTTGTATCACGTAAGTAACTTACATACATTTTTAGCATTGGTGTAGTGTGAAAGAAATGCATACCTACTTATTTCTAAACTACACCGTAACGGCGAAAATTTTAAAAAAATATTTATAAAAATACATATCACGCCTGTTTCCCCGAAGAGGTAAGCAGAGGCCCTACAGTGCACCCACAATTCGCCGATGTTTTTTGGTCCCAGTATAATAGGGGGTAAGCATATTCACAATGCGGCCTTCTCTGTTTATTTTGAGCGCTAGGAGTGCTGGACGCCTTTCTCGTCATGCTGCTCTGAATAACATCATCGGTCGGTATCCTGCCACCGCCACGTACCGGCCATTTTAAAGCCGCAAGGTATCGTGCGTGACGATGGCAAGAGACCGGACGGAATGTCTCTGGTTCCTTGGAGCATGGGCCGAGCCATGGTGTGGTTTGCGACCTGCATCGATACTTTAGGCTCCTTCCCATCTCTCGGGAACCACTCAGAAAGCGGGCTCGGCGGCGGAAGTAGAGGGTTCTCGGCTCCGAATTATTTTTTTATTCCATTTGGAGTCGAGTAGGTTCATGTAGTCCAAACACCCAAAATTTGATCACTTAAACGGCGCCTGCCGTTGGGCTGGCTCGCCTCACGGCCTTGCCGTCTGTGCGATGCCCTGGAGTATTTGGGTTGGAGGTCACATAATTTCAAAAATATTTTTTGGTCGACTTAAAACTATATGTATTTTACATACAAAATAAAGAAACACGTGTCTTAGGAATTAAAAAAAGTAAATGTAGCGGGTGAAATGGGGGTCCAATCCGGACTACAGCATATCTCCGGCGTTATTATACCGATTTCGAATAATATTTTTTTGTGTAATACGGATTGTTAACAAAAATCGAAACCCGGGGTGGGTTTCGATTTTTGTAAACAAGTGGAAAGGGGGGTGGGGTGATTTTTTTGGCTATAATTTTTACTTTTTTACGATTATTGACACAGTAAATCGTGAAAAAAAAAATAGTTTTAGCAAAAAGCAAAAGCCGACTCCAAAAACCTTTTTTTTTTAAGTCGGAAAATCTTTTATGGATACCCTGCCACCTCGGAGGAAGTAACAGGGTTATGTGGGAGTCCCGGCACAAGGCCGTATACCCACTAAAAACCGACGGTGTACCATCTTCCGCTTATATGGGGGCGCCACGGGATCGCTTTCGCATGCACCGCGACGCACCAGCGGATAACCACCTAGGTGCACTAGAAAGCTACAAATAACTTTACAATTCATTACGTTTGGAGTCGGTGCCAATTCATGTGTGTATTTGCCTTGTCTGACGTAGATTCGCTTATGTCATATGCCAGTGTGGTTTTCGCTCACGCGGCGAAGACACATATCAACCGCCTGCAAGTAGTGCAGTCCCGGTTTTTCCATAGGGCCGTAGGTGCCCCGTGGTACATACGGAACGTAGATCTTCATTCCGACCTTGGCCTCTTCTCAATTCTAAAACACTTCAAAATAGCGTCCGAACGCTATTTTAAAAAAGCCGCGTCGCATTTTAATCATCTAATTGTCGCCGCCGGCAATTACGAGCCAGACCCCGCGCACACATCATTAACTCGTCGCCGCCGTCCGCGGCACACGTGTTGATTGGTCCTCCCGACACGATCACCGCCCTCCTCGGCCCGGGCGTCGAGAGGGCCACCAACACACCTACACCAGCCTTAAACAGACACCGATCTCGCCGGCGAGGTCGAGGAACCCCCTCTTCCGCTCGTAGGTGCATCTTTGCACCTGGGAGCACAGTCACTACCTCTCCCCTCACGGTAACTGCCCAAGCCGTGGTCGTGCCCTCTGTGGCGCCCTTGAGCTAGTTGCCACCCTTTTCCGCCCTTAAGGCCTTGGTTGGAGTGCACTCTGCGCTCGCCACTCCTCCGGTAAAGCTGTAAAGGCCACCTCACGCGTAGTCCATTAAAAAAAACGTAGATTCGCACCTACTCCAAATGTAATGAATTGTAAGGTTATTTGTAGCTTTTTAGTGCACCTAGGTTTTTGAAGTCGGTTTTTGTTTTTTGTTATTTTTTTTATGAAAGGACTACGCAGTCAGGCGTCGCGCCACCGGAGCTATGCAATGATATATATGATATGTATACATTTTGGACACTGGTGTAGTACAGAATGCATATCAAAGTATACAAGATACCTATACCGAAAATGTACTAATTAAAAATGTCTGTCTATCTGCTTGTTCCGGGTAAACTCCCAAACGGCTTGACCGATTTTGACAGGACTTTCACTGACAGATAACTGATGTTACAAGAAGAAACGTAAGCTTCTTTTATTGAACAAAAATAACTGATCATAGTGGTAGAACAACAAATGTTTATTTTCACACGTAAATACAATTTTATTGCATATGCAGCTATTTTTTCACCGAATATGATTAATTTCAGAACATGTTTGAAAAATGTTAACAACATAGTCCATTTATTATCTGACTTCAAAAAGGAGGAGGTTCTCAATTCGACCCGTATGTTTTTTTGTTTATTAGACGATCATCATGTATTGTTGGTGTAATATTTTTTAGGGTTCCGTACCCAAAGGGTAAAACGGGAACTCTATTACTAAGACTTCGCTGTCCGTCCGTCCGTCTGTCACCAGGCTGTATCTCATGAATAGTGATAGTTAGAGTTAAAATTTTCATAGATGATGTATTTCTGTTGCCGCTATAACAACAAATACTAAAAAACAGAATAAAATAAATATTTAAGGGGGCTCCCATACAACAAACGTGATTTTTTGCCGTTTTTATAGATAATGGTACGAGTCCGACTCGCACTTGGCCGGTTTTTATTCTATTTTAGTTTGGTATTTCGATAGTGACAACGCTCCATGCCAGAGTAGTGTAACAATATGTCACAATAAATTAAAACCGCCCCCCCCCCCCCCCCCCGTGGCACGCGGTTGAACGTGATTTCAAAATTCATCTTTCCTATGTCTAATCCTTTGTTAATAGATTCATGGTGCTAAGCTAACCCTACTGGTGATGATTTTATTGTTAATCTGTTTCAGTTATAGTTTGGCTGCTGGTTCCCGGGGCGTCGTTAGCAAACAGTTCACCGAACTGCTCGTCTGACGCGCTGGAGAGCCCTGTCTGCGGCAGCGACGGCGCTCTGTACGCGACCTCGTGCGAATTCCAACTCGCGAAACAGCAACATCCACTGATCGAGAAGGCGAACTTGACATTATGTATGAAACAACGCAAATCAAAAGAGATACATCCTAGTCCTTGGTCAAGGAAATTATTGAAGGTGGCAAGGCCTAATCGCGAATTTATACAAATACCTGATGACCAACCAATTAAATTGAAAACGTGTCCTGACAGTCCTGATTTTTTGTTTTATGTTTGTATAATTAAAAAAAATAAAAAGTATTGAAGCCTAACTAAGCGTATCGCCGTCCTTTTCACGGTCGTAATGCATAAGTGAGACAGCAATATTTTAGTGCTATCAAATACTATAGCTTAGTTGTATTTGTGTACAATAGAATTCACACCATTGACCATGAAAATTGCTAAATTACAAGAATAAAAGTTGTTGCAAATAAATTTCGCTTTATTTGACACCCCTTGCTGCTAATGAATCATGATCGGAATCAAATAATTCAGAAATTGTCTTAGAAGTAGTGCTACATAGTACAAACATACTTTGTGACGTAGTTAGTTTAATTTTCGATGATAAAATAAAAGCCACTTGGAGAGTAGTCAATAGTGAGACCAGTAAAAATAAACAAAGAAGTACGGATTACACTCTGGAGACTCCGCGCGGTCTTATAAATTCCGATATAGACGTAGCTCAAGAATTCAAAATTTTTTTTTCTGACATACCTGTAAAAACAACAGAATCGTTGAACTGTTGCCCTTCTCTTTCGATTTCCATTCTGAAGCACAATATAGCCCCCTGTCCTGTAGAATTTAAATTCGAGTATACAAATCCCCGAGCTATTATTAAAGCCTTCAACACTATTAAAATTAAATTAACTGAAGACTTATGGGGAATGTCAGTAAAAACATGTAAAGCTATTATCAACACTTTAGCGCCATACCTAGCACTCATATTTAATACATGTGTTGATCAAGGCGTTTTTCCGGACTTAATGAAACTAAGTAAAGTAATCCCGTTGTTCAAATCCGGTAGTACTAAAGACCCAAACAATTATAGGCCAGTTTCTGTTTTGCTAGTACTTAGTAAAGTGTTTGAAAAGATAATGCTTTGTCAATTACTCGATCATTTTAATGCAAATAACATCCTGCACGACCAACAATATGGTTTCACTAAAGGCCGTTGCACTACCGACGCCAGTGTAAACTTAATAAAACATATCTTCGACGCATGGGAGAACTCACAGGATGCCATTGGTATCTTCTGTGACCTCTCAAAGGCTTTCGACTGCGTTAATTATGAAATACTTTTATTAAAATTACAACACTACGGTGTGAGAAATAGAGCCCTTAACTTTCTAGAATCATATTTAGGGGATAGGCAACAAAGTGTTCAAATTAATGGTGTTAAATCGATAGGTTCCGTAGTTAAAATGGGCGTCCCCCAGGGATCTATTCTGGGTCCGTTACTATTTTTAGTCTATATAAACGACTTACCCCTCATAATTCAAAACAGAGCTAAGATAGTGCTATTTGCCGATGATACCTCTTTGATTTTTAAAGTAGGTAGACATGTAGATAATTTTGACGAGGTGAATGACGCTATCCTTCAGGTCCATAATTGGTTCACTACTAATAATTTAGTATTAAATAGTAAGAAAACAAAATGTATACGGTTTTCCTTGCCAAATGTTAGAAGTAGTGACTGTGACGTAGTACTAAATAAGGAGAAACTTGAATTCTTTAATGAGACTGTTTTCTTAGGAATTACGCTTGACTCAAAGTTACAATGGGGTCCACACATTATAACTCTAGGAAAGCGCCTCAGCGCCGCTGCCTACGCTGTCAAAAAGATCAGACAGCTTACTGATGTAGACACCGCGAGAATAGTTTATTTTAGCTACTTTCACAGTATCATGTCGTACGGTGTACTATTGTGGGGTAGGGTGACTGACATCGAGTCGGTTTTTATTTTACAGAAGAGGGCCATTAGGGCCATTTATACTTTAGGTAGTCGCGACTCCCTCAGAGAACTCTTTAAAGAAATCAATATAATGACGGTCCCATGCCAATATATCTACGAGAATATCATGTACGTAAGGAAAAATTTACATCTGTTTAAAAAAGTAGGTGATGGCCATCGTTTTAACACTAGAAATAAAGATAAATTAGATCAACCACACTTTCGTCTCGCTAAAATTCACAGATCTTTTATGGGGTACTGTGTCAAATTTTATAATAAGATACCCCTAAATATCATTAACCTCAATGAAACCAAATTTAAAACTTGCATTAGACAAACACTATGCAGGCGAGCATATTACACAATAGAATTATCTAGAGGATAAACACGCTTGGTCAGGCGCTGGTCCGGCTCCACAGGAACTCATTTGAAGGATGTTTGATATTTGTCCCGTTTTCCTCCTCCTTCCTACCTTTAAATCTTACACTGACTTAGCTTGTAATTTGTATTGCTGATTAATTTTGTGTTTTGAGAATGTATAGCCTCATTAACTTTATATTATATACTTGTTAATTAAGAAAAACACATTGTAATGCAAATAACATGTAAATCCTTATTGGAAAAAAGCAACCATGGAGTTTCTTGCCCATTCTTCTCCATAGGAATTGCATTCCGAATGGGTGGTAGAGATACTATTAATACTATTTATTTTTTACTGACGATTCATAAGTGCCTGTATTGGTTTACATGTATTCTGATTCTGATTCTTTCAAAGCAAAGGTCTTCTTATTTAATGTTGCCTGAACGGCGATAAGCTATGCTGATATGTTATATATGCTAGCTGATATGTATGCGCAATGAAACAACCGCTTAGTTACGTAGCTCGTTTATTACTGACAGTGACACCGGTGCTGCCGTGCATGGCCGCAGCGTATATCTGTATATATCTGTATATATATATATATAACATCCCTCCAACACTAATTATGGTATCTGTTTACAATATATATACATGATTAAATCTTACAACTAGTATCTATAATTAATTTTATTTTTCCTGGGCCGCAGCCGGTCTCTTATTGGTAGTGGGTCGTCTGCTGTCGGCTCCGCTCCGCCCGCACACGGGTCGGCTGCGTGCGGCAGCGGAGCCGGCAAGCGTTCCAATGAAGTAGCGGGCACGGACTCTGATGTCTCTCGCTCACTTCCTTCGCCCTCACAATCCGTCCACCTTTCCTCCTCGGCCATCTGTGCGCCACTTCTCTCGCCCTCATTTCCCGTATTTGGCACTGCACTTGCACTATTTGTCACGGCCTCTGCCGCTGTGACACAGATAGGCGTGGACAGCACAGAATCGGGAGGCGTGTGGTCACTGGCCGTAAGGCTGATCCTGCTATCACTACTCATACTTTCGAGACCTCTGTACTTATGCAGCTGATCCGAATGTCTTATACAATCGGATTCATACTGCAAAATAAATAAACATTTTATTGCCTACCTTCTCCTTTATAATACCCCTTTCTCAACTACCATTCCTTGCACTGTACCACCGAGACCAGGCCTTCGTAGGCCAGACCAGAAATCGTAGAAAATTCGAAGTAGGTGACCCACCTACTTCGAATTTTCTACGATTTAAACATTTTGGTTCAGTAGCATTAGTGGTGTCGTCAATAGGTAATATTAAATCGAGACGAGATCTTAAATCTCTACCGAACATTAATTTGGCCGGTGTTTCTCCAGTAGTACAATGCACGGAATTCCTATACTCAAATAAATAACCTAATAACTTTTCATTTACAACGTGTTGAGCTAAATTGTCTTTTAAAACACATTTCAACATTTTTTACATATCTTTACCGAGTTTTCGGCCTGGCCGTTACTATTTGGGTGGTATATAGGTGAGTTCATATATTTGATACCGTTGTTGGAACAAAACGCATTAAATTCCGCGCAGTTTATTTTTACATCATTGTCCGATACTAATACCGTTGGTATACCAAACATTGAAAAGAGATACTTCAATTTGGAAATGAGTGCTTGCGTAGCGGTACCATTATGCATGAGTAAACAGTCTAGGCATTTACTGTACGCATCGACCACGACCAGATATACCCTTTGCCCTATCGTCATATAGTCAATGTGAATGCGGTGCCAAGGCGCGGGGAGGGGGCGCGGCCAGGACGCAGGTGGTTCCCGCGGCGGAGGCGCCGCTGGCACACTAACACATGTGTCGCACGCGCCACTCCAACGCTCAATATCGCCGTCGATCCCCGGCCACCACATTATACTACGCGCATTACTTTTCATTTTTATTATACCTAGGTGTGTACTATGAAGTTCGCTCAGCATACGCTCCCTAAGTGAAGTTGGAATAACGACTCTGTGCCCTCTCTTTTATTAAAAGATCCATTTTCAAACTGCAAGTCCGTTCTACATTGAAAATAAGGTTCAACTGATTTGCAGTTTATTTTACGCGGCCAGCCTTTCGTCATATATTTAATGACCGTCCTTAGTACTTCATCATTTTATGTTGCTTCTTTAACGTCTTTCGAAGAGACCGCGGGGGAAAATGAATCTAAAAGTTTTAAGGAGCTGAGTGTGTAAAATTCCTTTTCGCTGCTACAAGACGTTTCCGCTAGGGGCGCCCGGGAGAAATAATCCGCTACTATATCATTTGCGCTTGACGTATATTGAACTGTATAGTTGTAGGCCGATAATATAATAGCGTATCGCTGCAATCGCAGCACTGTAGTAGCGGATATTCCGTTCTTGCTATTAAAAATCGAGACTAGTGGTCGATGATCAGTCTTTAGAATAAATGGTTCACTACGTCCGTACAAATATTGGTGAAACCGTTTTACACCGAAAATGATCGCTGTCGCTTCTTTTTGAATTTGGCTGTAGTTACGTTCGCTAGCATACAGCGATCTCGACGCATAGGCCAGTGGGCGCTCGCGGCCGTCATCGTCGCTCTGCGCGAGGAGTGCGCCGTGACCGGCGGGCCCGGCGTCCACCGTAGACATGCGTTCGATATATCGGAGCTTACGTAAAAGGAATTCTTTTCGTATTTTTCAATGTGTGTATTTAGTTATTAGAGTATAATATTTAGTTTGTGAATAAAAATATATTAAAGATAAATTTGATTTTTTCATAGAAAATGTCGCGCAAAGCTAGTAATAGTTCAATAAGTACATAGCTGTACAGTGTACGTTTGCGTTCGTTGTTAGTTTTCGCATCTAAATATCATGTTTACGTTTGCAAACCGTTCTGCTGATATCGATATCTGAAAACGGTTTTCTATATCGATATGGAAACTGTATATCGGTTAGATAACCGTTTGCGGAAAAAACTGAAAACGCCCATGTCTAGTCCACCGCCAACACTAGCTGTGCGCGCGGCTCAAAGTGCGCGAGCACCCGCTCTGACGCCAGCTCCTGCCTCACGGCCTATACTGCGCGTCGCTGCCGTGAGCCCCACTCCCACTCTGCGCCGTTACTCAATAATTCATGCAGTGGGCTCATAATACTGGATGCATTTGGAATAAAATTCCTGTAGTAATTAACTTCACCTAAAAACGTTTAACTTCCGTAACGTTAGTCGGTTCCGGAGCTTCTAAAATGGCCTTTACTTTAGCGGAAGAAGTCTGTAACCCGGACGGGTTATTAATTACATGCCCTAAATACGTAACACTCGGCTTGAAAAATTCGCATTTGTCTTTTTGCAGACGTAACCCCGCTTCATTTAGTCGCTTGAGCACTTCTCGTAATCTATTGAAATGAACAGTTGTAGTGGGTCCGGTGATGCAGATATCGTCGAGCCAGCAACTCACTCCCTCTATACCTGAAAGAAGTGATTCCATAGATTTTTGAAATATCGCTGAAGCGTTAGCTAAACCATACACTAAGCGTGTGTATTTAAATAGTCCTTTCGAGGTATTGATCGCTGTGAGCTCTTGGGACGAGTCGCTTAGTATAAATTGATTATACGCATTTTTTAAATCTATTTTGCTGTAATGATAACCCCCACCTAACTTGGCAAACACTTATCTGTTTTGTAACGGCAATTTGTTAAGTTTAAATTCATATTTGGCGCCAAATCCATCCGGATTGGAAACAGTTGCAACGTTTGGGGTCTTCCTTCGTAATTCGGAATTTAAACCAATAGCGAGCGCCGATTGAACCGCTCATACGTTCCATCCAATCATCTGCTTCGATTTGTGAGGCCTTCGATCTGCGTCACCGTGAAGTGTCAGTTGACAGACTTTTACCGCTGGTACAACGCACACGTGTTTTTTGAAACTCTTATCGAAAAAAAGGAACTATCTTTCGTTTATCTCGCGTGTGAGTAGTGTTCGACCCTTTGCAGCCTACCTGTGTAGCCAAGGGTTAAAACTGTTCATCTGGATGTGTGAGTGGCAATTGTAATCGTGATACCACGGTCAGAACGGACTTTGGACTTTTGTACACCCCGGATCCTGAAGCCTGAAATATCATCAAGGACGAACGTACGTGCCTAAAGGTGTGAATTCCTGTATTAAGGGGGCAGAATTCTTGAGCGTTGTGGCTGTTTCTTTAATCCGGTGGCCGCTCCCAAGTATGTGTGGTGCGATCTGCGCACATTTTTATGGTACCGAAACCAGGGAATTTAAATATTTTAACAAATTGCATTCGTTAACTCTCAATTTAATTGGATAACTCGCAATTCTACATTCCGTATTACCGTTGAAACGAATAGCGCATTTACTTAATCCATATAGCCCGACTAAATTACGTTGGTCCCCTAATCAAGTCTGCTCGGTCGACTCCTATACGGAAACGTGAACTGCTTAATTTAGTCGCATTATACACTGGTTCGTCTTATTTACCGATGCAAATGGATACGATGTTTTAGTTGCCAACTTCATTGATATTGGTTCGTCCAGTTTGATCTCCCATACTTATCTGATTCCTGAACCGTAGAAATCTACAGAAACAAACTGTGAATCCGGTCTTGATATTAATCACTCGATTCGATCGACCATACGTTCATTACCTAAGGTTCACATTTGTTTGCGCCTCCCTCTCTTTTGTCGTAAAACTTTTTATTTCTTTGACGCCGTTATAAAGCCATAAAACCGTATCTTAATTTATATATTTTTATTATTTTTGTGATTTTATATTCTTGTTTTTCTCTATTAGGTACTCTTTGTAGATTGTTAACTATGTAAATATTTTGTTTTTTGTCATATATATCAACCAATGAGAAGTCATTCGTGTACATAGAGGCTGAATGCCCGAAGTACAGTACCATATATCTCTGCGATAAGGAGACAAGCCATCAGATCCGGACGAAGCCTGCCTGTACTCAAGAACTCATCACCCACCAAGGACAGCCACTGAAGTTAACGAAGATTCCTTACACGACGAATCAAACCGAACTACTGTTTCTACACATGTCAGCTTCAACTCCGTCAATCTTGAAGAACTTCACAGCATCCAAAACAAGATTTTACTGGAAAACCCAATCCAACTCGAAAGGACACAGATGGATGCCATATATCACACAGCAATCCCACTCTACATTGCAACATTAAGCGCAGTACTTATACTCATAATAATCGCCGCAAGCCGCCGATACAGATGTTGGAGTCTCAAGATAAATGAAAAATCACCAACTCTCAAGATACACACCTACGAAGATGTGGATCGAGAAACTAAGACGAGAGATGACGTTCCAGCAACATTCTCGATGAACATGCTCAAATAGTTGCTGATCTGCGGGTGGAGATGTTAAGTACTGCCTCTTAACGTAAATCGCCGACGCTGCATCACCTTCAAGTTATTAGCCGGCGCATAGAAACAGCATCGATGACGTCCGAAGCCACGAGCCGGCCGACTCAGCGAAATACGATGAACTCCAATTGACCATTTTATTTTATGTATTGACGCATTCCTAATTCTAGCATCGAATAGGTTTCACTTATTATAATTGTAATTTTATTTTACCTCAGATGTTCCTTCTCAAATAAAATTTTAGTAAGGTGGTGCTTACTGCACATCAACATTGGGTGTTTAACATTAAAATCGTATGGGGAGTTATCAAGCCTGCCACCTACACGAATGACTTGTTCAGGATCTAAAAACGGACTCAAAGAGACAAGTCTATTTTTGTAACGCCACCAAAGAATCGAGCACATGAAGCAACACTTTTGGAATCGCTTTCATCTTGAATATGTATCTTTGCTCCAGAACAAGACGAAATGGACGTCTACATCAGGACAATTATCCGTGGGGACCCTAGTCCTCCTCAAAGAGAAGGGACAGCCACCACTGGTATGGCTTTTAGGGCGTGTCATCAAGGTCTTTCCTGTAAGGGGAAAAATGGGGTATTTGTATCTTGTTTGGTTTTTTATAATGTAGGTAGATTCAAATGTTTGAATAAATGAGTTAGTGTCTAACCGTCGTTTTAGTTGAACGTTTCAGTCCTTGAGATCAGAAGTTAGTACGTGGCCCAGATATTTGAACCGATCAACAACCCGAACCACTGCCCCATCCAATGTAACCTCGGGTACATTCTCCGGACCGCCCCCCGACTTAAATATCATTATTTCAGTCTTGTTTACATTATATTTTAGGCCGTGCGCACGTATATAACGCTCACAGACCAATATAAGCTTTCTGAGACCTTTAATCGAGGGTCTGAGTAACACCATGTCATCAGCATAGCTAAGATTGTTCACACAAACCCCACCTATGTGACAACCTATACCAGTGTCCCTCAACTCCCCTATCAACCCATTAATGTAAACATTGAAGAGATCCGGAGAAGTAAGCTATACGGTTGGGGTTATCGTGGCTAGTAATAATACAACAAGTACCAAGTAGCAACTGGTTTATTTTCTCAACGTACATCCTTTATATAGGTTTACCCCTTACATCTTCCCCCTACGAAAATAAAATAAAATAACTTGGTATTTTATTTTATTTAGGTAATCAAGCAAACATGTTGTACTAAATAATTAATATGAAATTACAGGCAAGAATTAAGAATAATTGATATAAATCTAAAACAAGTAGTAATAAAATAGCAAAAATATAATGGAAATACAATCCAAGGAATAATTACATAGACATATGATTACAATAAAGTAATTAAACTATAAAACTAAATTTGCACTGTAACATTATAATGTGCATCAACGCTGCTCGAATTCGAACCTGCATTAAGAATGTCAATGGTCGGATCCCAACACCGCTAAACATAAACAAAGGCCAATACAATCCTTATACGTAAATCATATTTAATGGCATTATAGTTATAACATCAGTGTAAAATTACTTAACTATTTAAAGAGCTTGGAGCATAATAAGGTTTTGTTCTATTCTTATGAACTACATAATTTTCCCCATTTATATTTACCTCAACATTTGGTGCCAAGTCTCTAATAACCTTGTAAGGTCCCGAATATAGGCTTGTAAGTTTATTGCCGGTTTCATTTAATTAACAATTGATCGTTAGGTTTGTAACATACCGGGTATAGTATATTTGTCGTATCTTTGTTTTATATCAAGTTTACTTTTTATCAAATTGTTTCGTGCCTCTGTTTGTGAAACCTGCAGTCGGTATTTTAATTCAAGAGGGTAACTGTCATGATTATACAGAGGCTCTATTTGTTTGGTTAGGTTGCCAGGCAAATTACATTTTTTACCGTAAACTAGTTCGAATGGCGTGAAATTAGTAGATCTGTGAACGGCCGTATTATAGCCGAAGCACCAGAATGGCAGCCACGAGCTCCAAGATTCCGTATTGCCCTCTGTCTGAATTCTCAAAAATGCCCCTAAGCTTTTATGAGAATTTTCCAAAGCTCCAATGCTTTGGTGATGATAAGCCGTAGAATTTAGTTTATTAATATTCAATATTTTACATACCTCTGACATGGTGTCGGCCTTGAACTCAGTTCCCCTATCAGTTGCAATTTCTCTAGGCACTCCGTGTCGCAGGATAAAGTTGTTGACGAAAGTCCGCGCCACCTCTGTCGCAGTCTTGGAACGCAAGGGATATGCACATACATATTTTGACAATTCGCATTGCATAGTAAGTATATAACTAAAATCATTGTTATACCTATCGAGCGGTCCAACTAGGTCTAAAATTTTTTTTTCAAAAGCTGAATGGGCCGTAGTGGTTATTTCCATAGGCTCTTTTATTTGGACTGTATATTTTGTTTTTGGCACTTGGGACATTTTTTTACAAAGTTTTTGATATCGGACTCGAGACCGGGCCAAAAATAATATTTCCTTAATTTGGCAGACATTCGCCTCACTCCTGCGTGGCCACTTGTGGGCAAAATATGAAAATCATTTAAGATTACTTTCCTATCATCCTTATCTTCTATTCTTTCAATGTCTTTTAAAATACATAATCTAGGCCCCTTCCAATTCATAGTGTTTTTTATTTCGCTAGCCAATTTATCTACAAATACTTTGTTATTGTTATTCTTTATGAAGTACACTTCGTCTACTTTTATGTCATTGCAAAAATCACTGAGCTCCCTCACAAATGCGGCCCGCGTCATTTGGAATTGAGTAGCAGGATTTATAAATAAAGTCATTTTATCAGCTAAGTAAATAAATGTACCTGTTTCGTACGTTATCGTAATATTTTGCCTTAAATGTTCTAACTCTCTTTTGTTTATAAATCTTAATTCTACCGAACTTTTCGGTTTAATTATCTATAAAAACGGCAAAAAAATCACATTTGTTGTATGGGAGCCCACTTAAATATTTATTTTATTCTGTATTTAAGTATTTGTTGTTATAGCGGCAATAGAAATACATCATAATATGTGAAAATTTCAACTCTCAGTAATAGGGTTCCCGTTTTACCCTTTGGGTACGGAACCCTAAAAAATAAAAACAATCAAGGGACACCCGGATGGAACGAAGTTCCTTTTGAAATAAAAAAGCAAAAAAATTGTACATATACATACACACAACACACACATCGGAATCGGAATCAGAATCGCAATCGCAATCGTTGAATATATAAGGTTGGTATTGATTTCACTAGATTTTTAAAGAAAACAACGTGTGGTTCTTATGCAGGTTTATTCGCAACTAACTGGCCGAACACATTTGTCATAGTGGACTGTAGGTACATGACGTATAGATAGCTATTTACTTAAACGTATACACAACTTCTAATCTAATTAGACATTTCGCCCGCCAAAGAACATACTCAGTTCTTTAACTACGCCATAACAATAGAAAATTAAGTTTAAACTCAAACAATGAAAAGAAAAAATACTTATGCGTAAACTTAACTCAATAACAAGTATAAATACAAACCTTTAAAAACATGCCTCTTAACATCTTAACAAAAAATACAGTGGTAAATACAGTAAAGCAGTGGTAGCCGAGTGGTCGAACGCACGCCTTGCAAATCAAAGTGTGCAGGTTCAAACCCCGACTTGCACCTCTGGGCTTCATGTGCAAATCTCATTTACATCCGAGATTACCACTTGCTATGAAACGGTGAAGGAAAACATCGTGAGGAAACCTGCACGTCTGAGAGAACCTGACTAGTTCTCGATAGATGTGTGAAGTCTGCCAACTCGCACTGGGCCAGCGTGGTGGACTATGGCCTGAATCCCCCTCGCATTGAGGGGAGGCCCGTGCTCACCAGTGGGACGTTAAAAAAGGGCTGTAGTTAGTAAGAACCTAAATACATTAAGCAACGCAGAACACGTGCGGCTCAACTGGACTTAGGTAAATAAATAATTACAAACACGATCATAAGTAGATCATTAGTAGATAATAGCTCATCTAAAATTAATAATGAAAATAAACAGTAGGATTGGAACTCATCGTAGTACGTAAAACATAAATAAGTTGACTTTTTTTTTTAAATTCATTTAACAGGTATAAACAAACTCTGAACTACTAAACAACTAAACTAAACAAACTACAACAAATTTCATTTAGTTAAAATACAAATTTTGCTTACTGGACGCTTATATTCTCCGTTTTGACACCTTACGGATACGACTCGGGTTATATTATCAGGTCCAGGATATTTTTTGATAATTTTACCAAGTAACCATTTAGCTGGCGGTACATTATCCTCCTTTAATACAACAATATCGCCTACTTCTGGTTCATCACCTTTAGTGTTCCATTTATACCTTTGATTTAAATTAACTAATTATTCTTTATACCACCTATTCAAAAAATCTGTTACAATTTTTTGCGTCAATCGCCACCTATCTAACTCAACAACATTACAATTAGTATAATCCTCATCTGCAATATTTATTAATGGTTCGCCAACCAAGAAGTGACCTGGCGTCAAGGGTAGAGGGTCATTTGAGTCATTGCTCAACACGGAAATCGGTCTCGAGTTTAAACACGCCTCCACCTGCGCAAGGACAGTCGACATTTCTTCATACGTAAGTGTACTATTTCCTACTACTTTTTTCAAATGGGTCTTAGTACTACGCACCGATGATTCCCACAGCCCGCCAAAGTTAGGCGAGTGAGGAGGAATATAATGCCAATTAGTTCTTTCTAGGGAAAGTATCTATGCTATTTCTCCAGGAAGAGAAGACTGGGCACTATTAAACATTTCGCGCAACAAAATTAGTGCCATTGTCACTGTATAAGTCCTGACAATGGCCTCTACGAGCTGTAAATCGTCTAAACGCAGCAATAAAAGTTTTAGCAGTCATGTCGGTTACTGCTTCTAAATGGACTGCTTGTGTAACCATACAAACTAATATGCAAAAATATAACTTTTATAGGACTTAGCTCCTCGGCCTGGCGAAAATCTGATAAAAACCTCAACCTTCAACCTAGCCTCTGGAAGCATACCCATTATAGGAGTAGTCTTCTTAGTGGAGTATCTCAAACAAATAGTGCACTCTCTAAAATATTTTTTAATCCGTTCCTTAGCACGTAAGATCCAGTACTTGCTTCTAAGAAAATTTAACATAGCCTGTGGGCCACCGTGTAACGTTTTTGCATGAGCTTCCGCCATTAAAACCTCAGTAAAATGATGGTTACCAGGCATAATTATCGGATGCTTCGCGTCATAACACGCGTCCGATTGTGCTATGCGTCCACTTACTCTTAGTATGCCTTTTTGGTTCAAAAAGGGACAAAAAGATCGTAATTTTCTCTTTTTAGGCACACATTTTGGTAGCCGAGTAGTCGAACGCACGCCTTGCAATCCAAGTGTGCAGGTTCAAACCCTGGCTCGCACCTCTAGGATTTATGTGCGAATCTCATTTTCATCCGAGATTATCACTTGCTATGAAACGGTGAAGGAAAACATCGTGAGGAAACCTGCACGTCCTAGGGAACCTGACTAGTTCTCGTTAGATGTGTGAAGTCTGCCAACCCGCACTGGGCCAGCGTGGTGGACTATGGCCTCAATCCCCCTCGCACTGAGGGGAGGCCCGTGCCCAGCAGTGGGACGTTAAAAGGGCTGTAGTAGTAGTAGTAGGCACACATCCTCCAGTCCTTAACTGTTTTATTTCCATTGAAAACTCGCGCTCTTGTACTTGTTTAATGCATAATAATAAAGTCTCGTTCATTACATTTGGTGTGATAAATTTAGGTAGCTTAGGTCTATTGTCTTTCTTTAATTTATAATTCAAAACTCGCCTACAAAAAGATACAATTTTAATAGTTTATTTAATGATGAATATTTTGACCAAACAGGTTCTTTATCAACGTGAGCTAAAACGGTTAAAGACTGGATTCGTTCCTCCTCGTGTGTGTCTTCAATCAGTGTATTATAGATAATGGTACGGAACCCTTCGTGCACGAGTCCGACTCGCACTTGGCCGGTTTTTATATTTTAAAATGTAATTCTTTATATTTAATAAGAAAAAAATATTGTAAACGAACAATTATAATTTATTCATCCAACATGGTATATAGTGGAATTGGGAGTTGAAAGTCATATTACTAAAGTTAGAAATTATTTTGTAATTGACTTGAAACCCAATATCACTAAAATATACAAAACACAAGGAATTACGTGTTTCGGGATTTTGGGACAAAACAAAGTGTTCATTTGCATTCGGTGTTAGTGGGCTGATTTTCAAAAATATTATTATGCTCAATAGCTAATGATCTAAAACATGTTGAAAATAGAGACCATGATAAAAAGACTATAGTGAGTTAACCTTATAAGATAGATATATGCTGTTGCGGACTTTATTTTAGAACTTTTAAAGAGGAACAATTCCGTCGTACATATTTTTTGCGTATCTTGAATCGTTTAGACGCCGTACGCAATGGAGCTTCAAAAGCAATATTTTTTCCCGTTTTTGCCACATTATTCATTGCTGCTCCGCTCCTTTTGATCGTAGCATGATGATATATAGCATTTAACCTTCCTCGATAAATGGATTATTATTCCTGAGATTAGCGCGTTCAACCAAACAAACTCTTCAGCTTTATAATATTATATAAGTAAAGATGTCTAGCTAATCAAAATCTTTACGGTATTATGTTACGTATACTTATAATTAAAAAAAATATTTTCTGAAACACTTCTACCGAGACTTGATTTGTCAGTCATCATCGCGCCTGTATTCCCCAAAGGGGTAGGCAGAAATGCACTGCAGTGCGCCCACACTTCACCAATGTATTTTGGTCCAATTGTAATAGGGGCAAGCCTATTGCCATTATACCGGACCCATTCTCCCTCAATACGAGGGAGATTTTGGACCATAGTCCACCACGCTGGCCCAGTGCAGATTGGAGAACTTCACACGGTTTCTATAGACGTGCAGGTTTCGTCACGATGGTTTCCTTTATCGTTCAGCAAGTGGAAGGTAATAATTATTGAAAATTACATTCGCACGTGGATATACCCCTTACGTTCAAGGTGGGCATGCTACCGACGAGAGGCTACCACTGCTTACCACACCCTATGTAATACCACACCCTTTGAATTTAATCTCCAGGGGCCGAAGTCGACGAACACAATCGCTGTACGACTATGGATTTTTTCAAGGCTTGACAACAACATAGTTTATCAATGGTGGCTAGAATATGACGCGTTTAATGGCCTCAATTTGAAAATGTCTATTTTCTCACGAAAATCAAGAGGAAATATTTAAAATATTCCCCAATATTTATAAAACATAATCGTTGATCACTTTGTTTTTTCCCAAAATCCTGAAGCACGTAATTCCTTATGTTTTGATTATAGCTTTTTTTAAGTCACTAGATGATTTTTAGATGGATTGTGGTTCATTCATATGAATTGTACGACCATTTGCGGGTAAATTGATACAATGTAGAACGCTGTCAGATTTCGTTTAGTCGTAATTAGTGTCTGCGCCACATTGCTTTTCGTTTTCAGCAAATATTTTGTAAAATTTTATAATACGAGAGGCTGCCAACGAGTGCTGCTACCCCCGCGAACGATAACGCCTTCTTCATTACCTGTAAGTAAGCATTTTTAAGGTTTATTATTTGCTATTATGTATTTATCAATTACCAGCTGTACCCGCGACTTCGTACGCGCGGAATTAAACAACAATTGATATTTTTCCGAAATAAACGTAGCCTAGGTTACTTACTGCAACATTAGCTATCTGCCAGTAAAAGCTTCGTCAAAATAGGTTCAGCCGTTTCTCCACTCGGATTTTTTTTTTTAAGGACTTACACTGTTGGCCGTGAGGTGGCCTTTACAGCTTTACCGGAGGAGTGGCGAGCGCAGAGTGCACTCCAACCAAGGCCTTAAGGGCGGAAAGGGGTGGCAACTAGCTCAAGGGCGCCACAGAGGGCACGACCTCGGCTTGGGCAGTTACCGTGAGGGGAGATCACTCGGAATAAATGGGATTTATGTTCTGCCCGCGCCGTTCTGGTGCGCGATATTGTTGTACTATATATTATAGCGTAGTCTGAAAGCCCCTTAAGGTTAGGTTACAGGTCATGCCGCTTAAGGTTAGGTTACAGGTCAAGCACGCACACTGGGGCGTCCAAACGCGCGCGTCTACTTTTGCCAATACCAAGACGAACTGTATTGATTCATAGAAAAAGATAATTATACTTAAGTTTGAAAAAGATATGGCTTTCATCGTGATTTTGCCAACGACATAGTTTGTAAAAAACACCAGTAGGCTTTGCATGACAGTCAGATTTGTCGAGGTTTTTGTACTGGACATGACTCAGTGTGACGTCATTTTCTCGACAAATCTGACAGTTGAAAGAGATAAAACTCACTACACACTACTACACTATCGTTGTGGAGTTGGTATGACTTCATTTTTAAATCCATACTAACAGCGTCTTCTATCAATGGTAGCTAGAACATGAGTAGTCTAATGGCATCAAAATGACAATGTCTAATATCTACACTGGTCATATTTTCGCTACCGTTGACAAAAAAAGTAGTTTTCATGCCTTAAAAAAACCGGCCAAGTGCGAGTCGGACTCGCGCACAAAGGCTTCCGTACCATTATCCATAAAAACGGCAAAAAAACACGTTTGTTGTATCGGAGCCCCCTTAAATAATTATTTTATTCTGTTTTTTAGTATTTGATGATATAGCGGCAACAGCAATACATCATCTGTGAAAATTTCAACTCTCTAACTATCTCAGTTCATGAGATACAGCCTGGTGACAGACGGACGGACGGACAGCGAAGTCTCAGTAATAGGGTTCCCGTTTTACCCCTTGGGTACGGAACCCTAAAAATGAATTCATAGCAATTACACAACGATAGTGTTAGGGGAATTGGGGCCCTGGTCGTTGTTGAGGCTTTCATTCTTCATTGAAATTACGTTAACAGCGCAAGCGAATTTTGACGCGTGGGGCGTGGCTTTTACAACGGGAATTCAATCTACAGGATGTTTCAGAAGTCCGAAATAATACTTTGTCGTTTACATCAGTATCGGGTATGCAACTGAATGGTATAAAAATTTGATCGAAATTCGACCATGTTTTTCCAACTTTTTTTTCGTCGTCAATTTCTATAACTCGTAATATCACGAGTCCTATCTAAAATTTGCATGTTCTGTTTTGTGCATATTGGTAGTCGTCCATCATAAGTGTAGTTTACACTGGTGAATAGGGTTATGGGTGTACCCAAAGGCCAGAACACGATACTTGTGACAAATATTTAAAGGGTTATAACTCAGAAACTATAGTTAGGTATAAACTGTCTTCACTAAGCATCCAGGTATGAGCTACCGTATATTTATCCAAAGTATTATTTCAGACTTCTGATACATAGACATAGAGTTCGTTTTGATATCGGCCGTAGAATTAGTAAAGTTAAAGACAAGCTTACCCCGTCCTGCCACTGTCGGTTCTTCACGCACTGACCGTAAGGCATAGTGCTGAACGTCACCGAATTGTATAGAGGCACCCAAAATTTGGGCAACAACCAGAACACGAAGTCATCCACGGCCTTGCGTATTCGGTAGGACGGCCGAGTCACTAGATCCCGCATCTGGAGAAATACAGAAACCATTTTGATCTACATTATCGTCAATATGAAGAAACCTGCGCGTCAATAGAAAGGCGTGTGAAGTTCACCAACCCGCACTGGGCCAGTGTGGTGGACTTTGGCCCAAATCTCCCTCGTATTGAGGGGCAACGTGCCTGGTATAATGACAATAGGCTCGCCCCCTATTACATTAGGACCAAAATTATTCGGCGAAGTGTCGATGTATTCAGTGAATCACTGCCCACCTGTTTGGGGAATACAGGCGTGATAATGTATAACTATCGTTAAAGGCATGATGGCCGACAGCAAAATTAGGAAATACCTAATAATTATATATCAATCAGATTGCTCAAACAGGCCGCTACTAATCTTTGAGGCAAGTTAAAAAATTAGGCTAAAAAAGGAACAGTGCAATTTGCAAGTACACCATTTAGTTGCTTCCAGTACTGATCCATAAGTGAAAGTATAACATCTGACTTCCGTCCATCTGACATCCGTCCATCTGACACTTTGAATAAATTCACTACAGGCTTAAATACCAAAACGATCTTTGTGTCAATATACATAAGGTTTAAATTACTGTGATAAAAGCCACGCCCCCACGCGTCAAAATTTGTTCGCGCTATCAGTGTCATTTAGTTAGAGAATTAACTTTTTCTATGAGTCGATACAGTTTGCTTCAGAATTAAAAAAACCCGGCCAAGTGCGAGTCGGACTCGCGCACGAAGGGTTCCGTACTATTATCTATTAAAACGGCAAAAAAAATCGCGTTTTTTGTATGGGAGCCCCCTTAAATATTTATTATATTCTGTTTTTTAGTATTTGTTGTTATAGCGGCAACAGAAATACATCATCTGTGAAAATTTCAACTCCATAACTATCATGGTTCATGAGATACAGCCTGGTGACAGACGGACGGACGGACGGACGGACAGCGAAGTCTCAGTAATAGGGTTCCCGTTTTACCCTTTTGGTACGGAACCCTAAAAACGCGAACGTCAACGCTCCGGTGTGCGGCGGGTTTCGTCCGTGCCTATGCATACGAGAGTCCATTCAAGCGACCCGCAATTTTTACATTACCGCATATCTAGTAATGTATATGTAGTAATGGAAATTGTATAATATCGAGTGGTCAACGGCTATTAGCAGTGGTAGCCGAGTGGTCGAACGCACGCCTTGCAATCAAAGTGTGCAGGTTCAAACCCCGGCTCGCATCTCTGGGATTTATGTGCGAATCTCATTTTCATCCGAGATTATCACTTGCTATGAAACGGTGAAGGAAAACGTCGTGAGGAAACCTGCACGTCTAAGGGAACTTGACTAGTTCTCGATAGATGTGTGAAGTCTGCCAACCCGCACTGGGCCAGCGTGGTGGACTATGGCCTGAATCCCCCTCGCATTGAGGGGAGGCCCGTGCCCAGCAGTGGGACGGTAAAAGGGCTGTAGTAAAGGCTATTTGACTTAAGCGACACTTTTGGGCTATATTTACTTGTATATTATATTTGGAATCAGCTATTTTTTCTGCGTTGGAAGAGCATGGTCTCCTGTAAAGTTAAAAAAAATGTCACCCCTCGATTTGATACGAGGAGATTTTATCAACTCTTTTAACCGTAACTTCAAGCCCTTAACTTTTAACCGTAACCACAACCCGACCCTTCAAGTTGGACTCACCTCTATATAATTATACATAGCCAGGTCGCTGATTGCGAACGTGTCCTCCCATCTGGTGTCGGAGTACTCCTGAAGGATGTCGACCAGGTTGTCGTTGTGTCTCTGGAACAGCTGGTCGAGGAGCGTGCAGTCTTCAAAGCCAGCATTCATGCCTTGACCGTAGAACGGAACGACTGCGTGCGCCGCGTCCCCTATCAGGAGGGCCTTGTCTGCCACGTGATACGGACGACACTAGGGTAAAAATCCTTATATAAAAGACTAGCTGACCGGGCGACCTTCGTACCGCCTTAGAATGAGTGACATACGAAAGCAGCGCCACCTACCGGGTCCAATTGTGAATCTAAACCATCCAGGGTGCCACCCAAACGCATACAAAAAAAAACATTCAAATCGGTCCGGCCGTTTAGGAAGAGTTTGTGTATTACATGTAGGCATTATAAGGAATCAAAAAACCACTCAGAAAGCGACATCACCCCACTCTCCCCCGAAGGGGATCGAACGATCATCGAGGGCTGATGGTAAATTAAAACTACCACCGCCCGCTAGCGATGAGCGTTGAATCAACGGACTAGTTGAATCAACCGTTGATCTCCTGTCAACGTATCAACGTTAACTGTATAAGGATCAACTAGTTAAATTTGTCAACGACATTGAATTTAACGCGAAACTTACGTTGAAAATAACATCAAGCGACGGTTGAATTTGAACTTTAAGTAACGTTAGCAAGAGTTGATTTTTGAAATTCATATTTTTTTAAGAAAAGGATGGCGATATTGGTGGAATGGCTGGCACGCGCCGCTCGGTCGCGCCACCCGCAAGAAACCGGTTTATACTAGTTTGTTTGTTTACGTTTACGAAGATTTGTATAGGTTTACTCGCGCATCATTTAATTTTTTGAATTTTTGATTGACAGTTTGTGACAATTGGCGCGCAAGGTCAGAGACTAATTTGCGGCTATTATTATAAATTATCAGACTTTTTGGTGGTCATCCGCCATCTTTATCACTGTCACCATCCATTTTTATTTATAATGTGTATTTATTGAATTTGTCCTTGCTATAATTACTCGACATTGCCATAAATACCGCATATCGCAGGTGCAGGCATTCCTCATCTTATTCCATCAAAATATCATCATTTCACTCATTTCGTAAAAAAAGAAGAAGAAGAAGACTTTTTGGTTATTGTGTACAGTAACAGAGTTCATTTGTTTTTGTAAATAGAATTGTGTTATATTGTGTCACAGATTACTTAATAGTTACTACGTAATTGTGTATAAAATAGGAAGAAAAATTTAATAAATTTCCTAAATCAAATCAAATCGTTTATAAAATATCAGGTCAGTAGATGTGAGACTCGTTGAACGTTGTACCGTTGAATAAAAAACGTTCAATGAATGAACGGTTTACGTTGCAAGTTGACATTAGTAGCACGTTAACTCGTTGACGATTTAACTAGTTGATCGACTAGTTGACGAACGCAAATTAACGTTAACGTTGCGTTATCGAAAAAACCGTCAACGACCCATCGTTACCACCCGCCTCACGCTCAGGGTGCCGCGCCACATCTCCTCATCGCGGCTTTCGGGGACTCACATAGTGTGAAAATCTCGGGAAGAGCTTACTATAGAAATGATCCTATGAAGTAAAGTCTTAATGCTATAAACTTCAACCCTACCATATCAGTGTACGGAAATAACGAAACCATACTGACTACTAAATCTATGCTAGCGACATCTATCGGAGTTACGATGAAACTTTATTTTTAGCTTGTCACGTGACTTGCCCGACGCGCACCGTAGTAAGGTCAGTTGACGCGTGTGCGCAGAGACTTTTATCAACAAATATGTCACGCGTTGGCTATTTAACTATTGACGTGAGCCTACTCTTAGCTTCGCTGGCAGGGCTAACGGGACTTAGTGCTAGTAATGTAACCTCACATTGCTTTTCATCCTAAATATAAAGTCTCTCAATGGCATTTTAGTGGATATAAAAGTATTTTAAAATGTCACTGCGTTATACTTCATTTATATTTAGGGGATAGAGTGTCTTAAAGTATTAGAAAACATTAAGGTGAATCACTTAAACGCACTCTAAGGAATCTGACCTCGTCAAATAACAAAACATAATTACCTTAATAGCGACCAATGGCGACGGAGACCCAGCAAAGAAATCCTCAACGAGCTTCTTCCGGCCAATCAGAGCGATTGAATCTGGGAAGTACTTGCCAAAGAATGCGAGCAATTTGTCTTCGGTATCGATTTGTTGGAATTTGATGAAAGGCATGAAAAGTGTGACAGTCCAGGAGCAATCCTGGTTCGGTAACGCTATCATCATGAACTCGCCTCTCGGCCAGATGTGCAGGTAGTTTGCTGGCATCTGGAACTGTTGAAATGAACTATATGTTCATCAGGTGTATCACAAGTCCGAAATAATACTTTAGTAACATATCTGTACCTCATATGTGGATGATAGATAGATAGATAGATAACTCTTTATTGTTTCACCGCAAAAAGTATTAATATTACATACAGTTTACACAGAGTGTCACAATGGGCGGCCTTATCACTAAAAGCGATCTCTTCCAGGCAACCTTAGGATGGAGTGGATCTAGGGAATCGATTAAGGCGGGGGAGTACTTAATAATGGATATTAATAGTAAATAGTTTAAAAAAGTACACATTTATATATAAATATATACATACAACGTCCTACATACATACAATATAATATCCTACATACATACATACACAAACACATACATACATAAACAAAACAGCTCAAGTACTTACAGTTAAAGTAAACAAATACAAGTTAGACAGTGAGGTAAAACTTCTTTACCCGATCTTTGAAAATGATGATGTGGATGCTTAATGAAGACAGATTATACCTAACTATATTAGTACATACGTAGTTTATAATTTATAGACCTTTGAATATTTGTCACTGGTATCGTGTTCTGGCCTTTGGGTACATCCATAACCCTATTCAGCTGTGTAAACTACACTTATGAATGGCGACTACAATACACAAAACAGAACATGCAAATTTTACATAGGACTCGAGATATTATGAATTATAGAAATTGACGACGAAATAAAAACATGGTCGAATTTCGATCAAATTTTTATACAATTATTTCGACCAGGTAAGGTCGAAGTCGGTACCATTCGATAATTAAGGCGGCCCGTCTTACCACTGGTTTATTGATACCATATCTGATTCAAAAATGATATTTTTTTAGGAATAATGGCCTTGAATACATAGATCTCATTTCATTGTGGGTATCTATCGTGTTAATGGTTTCTCATTGAAGTAGATGACATTGATACTTACCTATACGTGTTAAATTCAATCCAGAGAAACAATCAATCATTCTATAAACGAATGTTAAAAGAATATCAGAAATACATTAACTATAATTTTTGTGTATGTATTCAGAACAAATGATAGAATAAATCATCATAAATTATATGTATAGCACGAAGATATTTAAAACCTTTAACTACTAGAAGAAAGAAGCCAATTATTAACCTCATTCCGTTTTCTATTTTAAAAGGGTCACATTCCTAAAATGTTGCTCGTCAGATCTCATGTCATTTTAATTTCCTTGAACCTAATCTCGGTACCAGTAACTTTGGGTGATAACGATATCTGGACTCTCTTAAATCATGTAGGAATTCCAAATTATAGACCAGATAATTGTATTAACAGTATCTTAACAAAATATTTCGCGTGTAGTACCCTCGTGACTTTCGTAAATCCGAATGTATTAGACGATTCGCTTATAGCGGCTGTAAATATCGAAAACTCTTGTCACAGTGTCATTGCAAGGTCATTCTACAACCCGAACTGGTTTATCTGGACTGACGTGTATGTGATCGCAGCGGAAGATTCGCACCAACTATCACAGGGCATATCCAACTTGACGAAAGACGTGTTTTGGAATCCGAGAGTGAGATTTATAATTCAACTGCTCAATACAAACGCTCAGGAAATACGGAGAGCGTTCGATGTTTTATTAAAGCATAAAATTCACAACGTTATCCTTCTAAACATAACAAATGATGACGCAGAGATATATACCTATTATCCTTTTAACAATCAAAACTGTGGAAAGCGATTTGATGATCCAATCATGCTTGGTACATGTAAGAACATTGACAATGTAGACGACTTATTTGCAAGTAAAATTACTAATGGCTTGAAAAATTGTACGATAACAGTAGTAGCAAGTGCTGATGTACCAAATTTTATAACTGAATCGAGTAACTTCACTATATATGGAACAAATGTGGCAGGCTTAGAGCAATATGTATTAGAAACTATCTCTTCCAGGGTAGGCTTTAACATTGAATACAAAGTGTTTGAGGAAGATGAACCTATTGGTATTGTTTTACCTAACCGTACGGCCACTGGACTTCTTAAGTATTTAGATACAGATGAAGCAGATATAGCAGCGGGCGGATTCGTGCTGATGCTGAATAGAGTTGAAATGTTTGATTACCTCTGGGGCTTTAATTACGGCGCCTTCAACGTGTTTACGCCAGTCAAAAAACCACAGATTTGGAAAAGAGTGTACAAAGAATTTGGGGAAAAAACTTGGATACTGATAGCATCTGCTTTATGCGTAACTATAACTGTTTGTAAAACATTGTCAAAGATAATGAACGATTGCACTTACTCCACAATCAATTTGTGGGGATATTTTTGCGGAAACCAAAACAGAGGTTTGTCTAGAGACAAAAGATTCAGATATATAATATTCTGTTGGGCTTGGTTCACATTTTTTATCAGCAGCTTTTACAATACAGCTCTTTATAGTTTAATAACGCTTCACATTCATGAAAAACCTCACTCCCTGAGCGTTGACAACCTGAAGACGATGCCTTACAAGCCTTGTATAAGTGATAACTCGCGAGCATTCTTTTCATTTGCTTATAATCAGAGTATGCCAGAAAACGAGCCGCCGATTCACAAATGTACGTACACGGATGGTGCCCTAGACTTCGTTGCATCGAGTAAACATCATTATGCCATTGAAATGGGGTACAGCTACACTTTGGAGGAATACAAGTATTTAGATAGAGATGGCAACCGTAAGCTGGACTCGTGGATATTCTCTAGATCCAATGTGATCGTTATGTATCTAGCTCGAGGTTTCCCTTTTAGGAACAAATTTCAAAAGTACGGCAACAAAATGTTTGAGTCCGGTTTGATTTCGAATCATTTGAAAACGTTACATTTGAAGACGTCAAGCGTTTTGCAGCGTCAGCCGAAAATATTCAAGCAAATCAATCTTTATGACATCCGTGTGCATTTCTACATTCTTTTGTTTGGCTACGGATTATCATTTGCATGTTTTTTGCTGGAAATATGGTATGACTATTCAAAAATAGAGCAGAAGGCACAGAGGGGGTCAAGAAGGTGTATTTTGAAACTCACCCCTCCGTTTTCATCAGGTGGTATACACAGTTCGAGGTAGCCGTGTTCGATGTATTTCTGGCTGAAGTCGAAGAGTGGTTGCTTCATCATTGCTCTACGGACTGCGGAGAAGGCTCCGTCGGCTCCAATTATTAAATCAGCATTAACCTGTACTTCTTGTTTAGTGTCCATTCTGATAAATAAATAAAATCATAATCAAAACTTCTTTAATTCGTGTAGGCTAACAGACCACTTAAAAATGGCCTACCACTGGTTCGGAATGCTACCACAGAGAAGAGCCGACGAGATGCTCAATGGTTACTCATATAGAACAATTTAAGTTTGTGAGTAACAAACATTCCCACAGTTATCACCTTTGACAGTATCCTTTTTAATGCGAGCGTCCCAAGGATAATTGTTAGACGCTCCAGACGATCATTCTGCTGATCGATAAGTGACAGACTTGTTTCCAACCCTGGTTAGGTTAGGTCAGGTAACTCAAGAGCCCATTTCTAGTACGAGCAATTACTTTAGTTGATATTCAAGTACCTAGGTACCTACTTAAAATACCAACCTACCAATAGATACTTACAAATTCAGAAATTCAGGATGCAACTGCATAATTGTTTTATAAAAAAAACAAATCAACTTAGCTTTTGTTAACTGAAGTAAGTACCTACGTATAGTTATTTACTTTTTAAGCTAAGTACGGTTAATATTGATAGATACAACATTTCAATGGTAAGAAACTATCACAGATTAAAATTGTTAATAGCTGCATTGAAATAATTTGAATTTGTGGCAGTGGTAGCCGAGTGGTCGAACGCGCGCCTTGCAAATCAAAGTGTGCAGGTTCAAACCCCGGCTCGCACCTCTGGGTTTATGTGCGAATCTCATTTTCATCCGAGATTACCACTTGCTATGAAACGGTGAAGGAAAACATCGTGAGGAAACCTGCACGTGGAAGAAAGGCGTGTGAAGTTCACCAACCTGCACTGGGCCAGCGTGGTGTACTGTAGCCCAAAAATCTCCCTCGTATTGAGGGAGAATGTGCCCGGTATAATGGCAATAGGCTCGCCCCCTATTACATTGGGACCAAAAATACATCGGCGAAGTGTGGGCGCACTACAGTGCACCTCTGCCTACCCCTTCGGGGAATACAGGCGTGAAGATGTATTATTATTATTATTATTGAAATAATTTGCTTAATGCAAATTACATTACACGTTATAAGTTCTTTTTCTGATATTGTTTCGGAATGCCAACAGATCTCAAGATTTTTAATCACACGTGTGGGTACCTATTTATACAAGTAATATTGTTGCATTGTGACCTAACATGATATTCACGAAATTCGCGAATATCATATTATCATCATATCATATTGCTAGACAACACATACTCATCGCATAGGGACCATACGGTGAGTATGGCGATATAATATTATGATCGCAAGCTAAACAAAGATTGTACTATAAGTACCAGACGATGAACTGGGGTGATCCCACCTACACCCTAGAATTACGGCGAAATCCGAGAGTGAATTACTTGACACTGGCTGAAATACCCGCTAACCGCAGGTGGAGCCATTCCTTATCTTATTCCATTACTTTCCATTAATTTTGTAAAAAAAGAAGAAAAAGAACTACTAATAAGTAAAGTTACTCACTTCTGAAAGATAAGAGCACCTTTCTTCAGATTAGATTCAACCAATTTATGGTTGAAATGTCTCTCCACATTATCGTAACTTTCCGACTCTGCGAAAACAATTGAATAACAATAAATAAATAAATGTCGCCTGCTTAAATAAATATTATTTGATGCATTATCTCACGTTATCAATGCAAAATATACAGGATATAAAAGAAAGTCAACAAGCTGGGTACTTTATTTGTTTTGTTTTAACGACAAATCCAGTTAATTATAAGGCAATCTTCGTGATATTATGCTAACGTGAAAACAATTTTGATACAATCGCAAATTACAGGTAAAGTTAGTGTAATTAGTTGAGTTTTACGAAGACAGATGTGCTGTAGTGTAGCTAAATATGTTGTATGGGCGCGTTCTCACGGGCTGGTGGATAACATGGGCGGGATGTTATGGATATGAAATTTCTGATCTGGATACGTATATAGGACGCCTGATCGCTTTTACAGGATGTACCAGAAGTCCGAAATAATACTTTGGGTACAAATACCGTAGCTCATTTATGGATGTTTAGTGAATACAGTGTATACCTAACTATCATAGTTTCTAAGTCATAGACCTTTGAATATTTGCGACAGGTATCGTGTTCTGGCCTTTGGGTACATACATATCCCGTAAACTACACGTATGACCTATATTCACATACAGGACATGTGTACCCAATACTGATGCAAACGTCAAAGTATAACTTCTGAAACATTCTGTATAAATAATATTCTGCCAGCCAATGCACATCCGGTATAAGGGGCTTTACTCCTAATTATCGGGAAGCGGGCTGAACAGACCCTTACAGACGAATAAACAGCATAAAAAAAACCGGCCAAGTGCAACTCGGACTCGCGCACGAAGGGTTCTGTACCATTATCTATAAAAACGGCAAAAAAATCACGTTTGTTGTATGGGAGCCCCTTGAATATTTATTTTATTCTGATTTTTAGTATTTGCTGTTATAGCGGCAACAGAAATACATCATTTGTGAAAATTTCAACTCTCTAACTATCACGGTTCATGAGATACAGCCTGGTGACAGACGGACGGACGGACGGACAGCGAAGTCTCAGTAATAAGGCTCCCGGTTTACCCTTTGGGTACGGAGCCCTAAAAACAATCAAATTGAGAACCTCCTTCTTTTGGAAGTCGGTTAAAAAGTAACAATCTTTAGTTGTAGGAAATGTATGAGCGAGTAAATAGTAAAGTAAGTATAGATGAGAGAATAGGTTATTGTTAGGTTCCAGTAGCGGCGGTTAGTTAGGTAAGTACTTATATAACAAACATACCTTGAAGTAGCAAGCCGTTTAGATAATTTCGCCCCACGGAATAAATGCACTGCAACAAAGATTTTTTACATAAGTTTTTTTTTTATGAGATAGGGAGGCAAACGTGCAGACGTTTCACCTGATGGTAAGTGATCAACGTCGCCCATGGACACCTGCAACACCAGGGGCATCGCAAGTGCGTTGCCGACCTTTAAGGAATGAGTTCGTAATTGGTAATGCAGACATCTTTTGCAGCATAAATGAAAATTAAATATTTTATTCAATCATACAACCTCTTCTATTAGAGTGGTAAGTAGATATGTAGTAACTACTACGTTACTATCTTAACATTCAAAGTAATCTACAGATGACATATTTTCTTTAAGGATTATTTATTAAATAACCAACTTATACTAACATATTGATAACTTTTTTTTTTTTTTTAGATTCGATTGTTCTGCGGAGGATTGCTCGTAGTTAGGGCCCATGACTTATGACATACTGACTCTCGACTGACAGGGAGTTCGGTCTTGTTGGTTTCCTCTATTATCGATCAAATTTATTTGATTTATAATTTGGGATTCTAAACAATTCCGAGGGTGAGTGGTGGGTCCCTTTCTCTAATATTGTATTAACAATGGATTTCCGCAATATTACGCCTGATTCCATCAATTATATTATTTACAACAATATACGTACATATAAGTTAAGCGTAACCTTAACTAAAAAAGTGCCTAAAAAGACAGACTTAATAGGTTTTAGTTCTTGAAATTATCTCATTACTAGAATTACCGTTACACATCTAAGGCTCGCACCTCTAAGATTCTCGTTACAATCTGTTGTACGGTGAAGCTTAACATCGTGAGGAAACCTGCACGTCTATAAAAAGGCGTGTGAAGTTCTCCAACCCGCACTGAGCTAGGGTGGTAGACTATTGCCCAATATATCCCTCGTATTGAGGCGGAATGTGCCTGGTACAATGGCCATAGGCCCGCCCCCTATTACATTGGGACCAAAATACACCGGCGAAGTGTGGGTGCCCTGCTGTGCACCACTGCTTACCCCTTCGGAGAATACAGGCGTGGTAATGTATACACAATCCGATCTGTACAAACCTGATTAGTGGCTCCATCATATGGTATAACATAAGTAGAGCCATCGAGTCGGTGTATCATCCGCCCCTTCATGGGTATCCCGTGTTCTTCCACCATGTGTCTCTCCAGGCCTACATCTTTAAGCGCGCGTCTGCCGCGCACCGATAATGCTAAATTAATCGACCTCCCTCGGGCTTGGGGGGTTTTTCTGATATCTATGAACATATTAAATAATTTCCTTAGACCACAGTGCATAACCATACTTGTGATCCTCGGGCAGCCGGCTTTATCGTGTGAATAGCGCCTAAACAGGTAGGTATCGGCAGCTATATTTATTCTACAGTGTGCCTTTTACACTCACCAAGTTTAGTTCTACTGAATATATCTTTTCAACTACGAATTTCATGGGCAGTTGCTGCATTCAAGCACCTGTATTCCTTCTTCTAAGTTATAACCTAAGTACTTTATTATAATATCGCCAGACATCACATCGTACCTTTAAAAGTATAGAGACCTAACTCAAAAATAATGTAGGTAGTTGAAAAGTGGTCGTTAGAACGACCCTTTAAGATTTATAGTCGAAATCCTAAAATTTCAAAATGGGTCTCTATATCTACTTTTAAAGGTGCGACATACTCATAGTATGATCTCAATACAAGCAAATCTTGTACTGTGGTCATGTGAGTACCATACAATGGAATGGGGGCGACGCCTACGCCCACCATGGCAAATTCTGAAAAGGACATACTTAGCTGACATTTTCAGCTGAAGCAGAACCGATCCCGCAACTACCCGATGCAGTAAGCCGGGGGGCCTACGCTCGAACGTGCCGATCGGCGGTCGTCTACAGTCATGTCTTGTCATGTCATGAGTGGTCATTCGTAATATGAAGGGTAGAAGAAAAGGAGGGTAAACTCCTATAGGAAAAATTTGAAAAAAAGAGTGTCCGTCGAAATGCATTAAGTAATAGTTAAAAACCTTCCACAATGGCGCTGGTGTCGGCATGGGTATATATCGATGCCCCCTTGGAATAAGTCGGTATGCGCTATTATGGACTTTTTGCTGATATGCCATTGCTGATGTGCCATATTCGGAATCAGCGAATTTTCCGATTACCGCTTTATTCCCGGGGGGCGTCGGTATATATCCATACCTACCAACACCAGCGCCATTGTGGAAGGTTTTTGAACTATTATTTAATGAATTTCGACGGACACTTTTTCAATACACAGATGACAGTCCTTTACTTCTACCCTCCATAATTTGTAACTTACCTTCTCGGTATTCGTAAAGACGCACACGATGCCCCCTTTTAGCTAGGTACAACGCTTCTAGTGAACCAACCTGGGGACATTAATGAATTTACTTTATTTAATTTATAATATAGTAAATAAACGCGGTAAAATCCGTAAAATAGTTTTATTTCAATAGATGAATTTACTTTGTATTAAAGACAAAAGCATCCACTAAATATAGACCGCTCTCGCGCCTCCTTTCGCGTCAATTTATAAATCGACAACAGCGCCACCTATTGAGTCCAACTATAACTACGAGGATAGTAAATAAAAATAATATCGTCTCGCAAAATCCTTTGTGGAAAATACCTGTTATATATTTTTATCAGAATAATTTCCTGATCTGCGCGATTTAGTTAATAAAAATTCATTATCTACTTAATAGCTCGTCTAAACAAGATTTTTATTAAATGCTTGCGCAATATTATACTTAAAAGTTATTTGGTTTCCACGAACGGTGTAAGTATTCCGTTCTATTATTATTATTATAATAGGGGCTATCACAGCACTAGGTAAGGTAGTGAAATATATGCAATTAGGTCCCATTTTCCAGTCTAACTTATAAAATTTTTATGTTTTTTTTTATTTATGTCAATCTACTCCAAATGTTTTCTAGATATTAATTGCGTATTTTAGCCAAACAAATATTTAACTGCCCATAGGCATGATGTGAACTTTCGTAATACATTTCCAATCAAAAATTAGAATAATTGAAAATTAACTATTGCCCCCCTCTATACCATACGAAATCCTATTTTTTTTTATAATTAAGTCTGAGCGCAATCCATTTAGGAATAGTGTTATAGTACAGTTTTGTGCTAAAAATACCTCTGAAGTTGGTTTTAATGTCACTATAAATGGATTGTAAACTCTATAAATTTGCAGGTTTCGTTCTGATTTTTTAACCTTATGACATACTGTTCTATAGGCATAGTAATTGTTTTAATAATTAATTAATGTAATTTAAAAATAAATTGATACTTACCAAACCACCCCCAACAACCACCACATCTAATTTCTTAATTGAGTGTCCGTTCTGCATAGTCGCCATATCACAAATATTTAATTTAAATTCCGAAGATTAACGAATATATTAATTTCTTTAACACATCCCCCGTCTCGCGATGTTTATCGAAAGTGGACTGTACGACGATTGAGCCGCATACGATTCAGCTCACAATGTGGAGCTCGGAAATACTACGCCGTGATAAGGCTTCCATTAAATTTGTAGACTATTAATACGACTAGTATAGTATATGCCAAAATACTGTATCTGTTAGGGCGCGTACACATAGAACGTCCGATTTTACAGGATCCTTTTTAGGGTTCCGTACCCAAAGGGTAAAACGGGAACCCTATTACTGAGACTTCGCTGTCCGTCCGTCCGTCCGTCCGTCTGTCACTAGGCTGTATCTCATGAACCGTGATAGTTATAGAGTTGAAATTTTCACAGATGATGTATTTCTGTTGCCGCTATAATAATAAATACTAAAAAACAGAATAAAATAATTATTTAAGGGGGCTTCCATACAACAAACGTGATTTTTTTGCCGTTTTTATAGATAATGGTACGGAACCCTTCGTGCGCGAGTCCGACTCGCACTTGGCCGGTTTTTTAACGGATCCGTCGCTACTAAAGTCAATATGCACACAGCATTTCCAGGACCGATTTTAACGGATCCGACGCTACTGGACTTTCGTTCTTCAGTGTATAGGAATGAAACCGGCAAATGGCGGCTGTGTGCAACACACCGCACCCCGCGCACCCCCGTGCCAAGCCGCGCGCGGTTTCGACCCGATAAAACGGATCGGTATTTCCGTTGTGTGTGGGATTTTTTACTGGATCCGGAATACTGTAATGTGTTTAAACGGATTATGTGTACGCGCCCTTAGATGTACAGTCGCGACGATGAAATAAAATAACTGCGTCACTAAAATATCGTTAATAGTCAAAGTGTATACGCAAACGCACGCCTTGCAAATCAAAGTGTGCAGGTTCAAACCCCGTTCAAACACCTTTGGGTTTCATGTGCGAATCTCATTTACATCCGAGATTACCACTTGCTATGAAACGGTGAAGGAAAACATCGTGAGGAAACCTGCACGTCTGGAGGGAACTTGACTAGTTCTCGATAGATGTGTGAAGTCTGCCAACCCGCACTGGGCCAGCGTGGTGGACTATGGCCTGAATCTCCCTCACATTGAGGGGAGGCCCGTGCCCAGCAGTGGGACGTTAAAAGGGCTGTAGTTAGTTAGTCAACACATTAATAGGTAGCATTTACGAATATCTTTTTATCGACGCTTAAAAGGTAATCCTTAATAAGCGACAAAAAATCGTAAAATGAGTCTGTAATATATACCATTAGAACGGCCACTCCTCCGGTGAAGCTGTAAAGGCCAACTCACGGCCAACAGCGAAGTCCATTCACACACAGGGCGGATGTCAGCTAAACGTCAAAATGTCAAACATGGCGGACAACTACATATGGAACTGCAATGGCGGATGTAAGATAATGATGATTACATCAAGTGCCACCAGCACGCATGTCAAGACAAGTACTCTGTCACGGATTGGCTCGGTCGCTCTCTTTCTTATTTCATACGAGAGAAAGAGATATAATCAACATCTTCTGTGACATAAGTTTAGTCTTGGCGCACATGCTACAGCTATGTCTAGCAGAAAAGACTCTATGTGACGTCAATCAACAGTTTACTAAACATAATTCTTCTACGGTAGTCTGAAAGCGCGTTCCTATATCGAGACTCGAGAGACTAGGTAATAATACCTACCAATCTACTTTATCATTGACGTCAGACTACAACAAATTATTAATTATGTATAGGTGAATATTTAAATAATTGTTACACCTAGATATCTATTATTAAAACCGGTAAAGTGCGAGTCGGACTCGCGCACGAAGGGTTCCGTACCATTTTCTATAATCAATTTTCTATAAGCAAAAACGTGTAAGAAATCACGTTTGCTGTATAGGAGCCCCCTTAAATATTTATTTTATTCTGCTTTTTTAGTATTTATTATTATAGCGGCAACAGAAATACATCTGTGAAAATTTCAACTGTCTAACTATCACGGTTCATGAGATACCACCAGTAGTTGTAGCATGTACATGTGCGCCAAGACTAGACGTATGTAACGGTATATCTTGATGTTGTCTCTTTCTATCGTATGAAATTAGACAGAGAACGAGCGAGCAACTCCGTGACAAAGGACTCGTCTTGACATGCGTGCTAACCCCACTGGTGATAGACGGACGGACAGTCAGATAGACAGACAAACGGACGGACGGACAGCGGGGTCTTAGTAATAGGTTTTACCCTTTGGGTACGGAACTCTAATAAAAAGTTCAGAGAACCAAGGCCAGCCGCTCTATCAAAATTTTAAACTATTAGCATTCACATACTAGGTAAGTATGTAGATACTTAATTTAGATTTACTTGGGACCTATGTTATAAAAAAACCGGCCAAGTGCGAGTCGGACTCGCGCACGAAGGGTTCCGTACCATTATCTATAAAAACGGCAAAAAATCACGTTTGTTGTATGGGAGCCCCCTTAAATATTTGGTTTATTCTGTTTTTTTAGTATTTGTTGTTATAGCGGCAACAGAAATACATCATCTGTGAAAATTTCAACTCTCTAACTATGACGGTTCATGAGATACAGTCTGGTGACAGACGGACGGACGTCCATCCGTCCGTCTGTCACCCAAAGGGTAAAACGGGAAGCCTATTACTAAGACTTCGCTGTCCGTCCTTCACCGGCCTGTTATAGTTAGACAGTAGAATTTTTCACAGATAATGTATTTCTGTTGCCGCTATAACAACAAATACAAAAAAAAACACAGAATATTTAGTTATAATATATTCACTTTAAAATAAATAATTAGATTAAAATCAAATGAATATTTATGTGGGGCTCCCATAAAATAAACGTGTTTTTTTTTGCCGTTTTTATGGTACGGACCCCTTCGTGCGCGTCCGACTCGCAAAAGGTTTTTTAACTTTACAGACGAGCATACTCGTTAGACGCAGAAGCAATCGCTGATTCCAAATATCGATTGTCAATATCGTCCAAAAGTCTCGCTTAAACCTTTCAACCCTCGATATCCTAAATTTACAACTGACGGGGATCGAACCCGGTGCAATGCGCCGAGCTGCCTACGATTGAACTACCTACTAAACCAAGCCATCATCTTACACAAACAATAATTACTATGCGATCCAAATAAGAATAGAAATGTCAATAAGCTCTATCTGCTCCACGAAGTCTGCAATCTGTGAACATGTACAGGACCGCACCCGCCTTTATATCCGATTTGTTAAACCGCTTACCCTCGCAAAAGAACACAGACTCCGACCAAGGGTGATACGTGATGATATTGAAATTAAAAAAACATCCTAATTTCAATAGGGAAGATGGCTGGGTGCTACCAACTTGGGATCCAGTAATTAATATGATTAAATGCAAAACCAAGCGTACCATTGCAAGACCTCAAGACACTGTGAGCACTTTCTACGTGGATCGGACCGCAAACAACAACTAAATATGAGGGTACCCAGTTATTAACTATGACATTAGGACGTCTAACACCTCAGTCCCCCCGTGCCCATGGTTGCTGTAAAGCAGCTGAAACGTCGGGAAAATAAAATAGTAAATAAACGCGATAGAATCCGTAAAATAGTTTTATTTCCAAGCTCTATCTGTCAAATGTCACATGAAAAGAATGGTTTGCAAAAACCTTTTTTGCATATCAATAATAATAGTACCTATATTAAATATGCCTAAAAAGGTTTAATTAGTAGGTAGTAAATTGTCTTAATAGAATATTTAATTATTTAAAGTCATAATTCGTTTTTTCACGTCACAATATGGCGCAAAGTCGATCCTATTCTCATTTGAATCGCATAGTATATAACGATACATACTCTATCCATTTCAAACACAATAGAAAGGAATTGGTTACTTGATACAAAGCCACAGTATTACGTTTCGTGTGTCCTACTTATCTACTAGTTTACAATCGGTAATAGACACCAAAGTATTAGGCCGGGGGCAGATTAAGGCGTCAATGTCCATCGTGTCAAAATGAACTGTATTGACTTATAGAGAAAGATCATTCTTCAACAAAATGGCATTGATTGCGCAAGCGAATTTTGCAGTATACAAGGTGTTTCAGAAGTCCGTAATAATACTTTGACGTTTGCATCTGTATTGGGTATACCTACAACAGAATGTTATAAATAAATATTACTCCATTAAATATCATCATTTCATTCATTGCGAAAAAAAAGAAGAAGAAATAAATATATAGTATAAAAATGTTCTAAATTCGAAAAAAGTTTTTAAAATTTTTTTTCGTCATGAATATCTATAACTCTTAATATCCTGTGTAATATTTGCATGTTCTGTTTTGTGAATATTGGCAGTCGCTCTCGCCCCTAATAAGTGCAGTTACACTGCTGAATAGGGTTATGAATGTACCCAAAGGCCAGAACACGATACCTGTGTCAAATATTCAAAGGTCTATAACTCGGATACTACTATAGTTTATAATCTGTCTTTACTAGGCATCTACATAAGAGCTAATGTACCTTTTACCCCCAAAGTATTATTTCCCTTCTTCATTTACCACTGAAATTTAATTTTTGTGTCTATTTATACACAGTGAGTTTTTGATATTGGCAAATGTTTTTCCGCGCTTCTCGACGCCACAGTGTGCTTAAGGCATTATAATTAAGTGTTACTTATCCATTTAAGTATGTGTAGTATATGAATTACGATGACGACGGCTTGATCTAATGGTTCAAGCGTTTGCCACTCGACCCACTACACCAGGTGGTAGCAGGTTCGATTCCCACTGACAAAATTCGGAAATAGCCTCATAGCTCTGATCCGGTCTAACTGGGATCCCCCCAGTATATTGTATGGTACCCGTAGTACCAGCTATGCTTAGTTTGGGATCAAATGATGAGTATGTGTTATCTGATGTCTGGTGACAGTGATTCTAGCGGCCACTAGACCAGTGATGGGCAAAGTACGGCCCGCGGGCTACCTCCGGCCCGCAAAAGCATTTAATCCGGCCCGCCGACGGTCCTTCGACATGAATAGTATATGCGATAATTATATTTTGACGGTCCAGAAGCATAAAGTAGGTTCTACTCAGTAGTGCTCTATAATTCCCAACTCGGGGCTAAAATGAATTTCTTCTTAGTGAGGGACCCCACTTTTTCATAAGAGCACAGTCTTTCTACTACTACAGCCCTTTTAACGTCCCACTGCTGGGCACAGGCCTCCCCTCAATGCGAGGCGGATTCAGGCCATAGTCCACCACGCTGGCCCAGTGCGGGTTGGCAGACTTCACACATCTATCGAAAACTAGTCAAGTTCCCGCAAAGCGTGCGTTCGACCACTCGGCTACCACTTCTATCAGCAGTCTTTCTGAACGTACACAATTATATTTTGTATACAATGTAGTGTGAGTACACATTCCCCTCACAATGATTTGAAATTTTTGCTACAATTCTGGCCCTCCTCTGAGGTTACTTAAACTTTCTGGCCGCCCATTAAGTAAGTTTTCCCACCACTGCACTAGCCCAAGCCGTCCTCGAAAGAAAGAAAAATATTTATTTGGGGTAACACCAAATAAATGCAATCTATGGTTTAGTGCATTTTCGCTTCGTTGCAACAAAATCGCTATCAATATTTATTATTAAGTATTATAATTATGTACCTCCTCTAGATATTCCTTTATCTTAGCCCAGACAATGCAGCAACAGGATAGAGTCCTTGGTATATAAATAACAGACAATAATTTATTTTTAAAATGTAATTCTCTTATCAATGTAATATAACTCACTTTAACTTATTTATAAATCTTGTTATCCACACTTATTATTTACACCATATTTTAGACTTGGACAGTCTAAAATGGCTACTTTGAGCAATTCCTCTATTATCAACTTCTGACTTCTAGCAGACTCTTAGGAGTTCCGCTAAATATCTTAATGCGATTATTTTTATGGATACAGAACGTTCTGAAATTAATTCGTGTATGAGGAATTTCTCAAAATTGTCATTTTAGAACCCAGAATACATTTTTTTTTATCTGAATTCAGTACGACACATTATTTTAGATTATGAGACGTGCCGATATAAAGTGAACAATTAATAATGACGTCACTGCTTGCAAATTGTTCTTCTTCTAGCAGTAATAGGTTGAGCATGAGTTAAGTTTAATACCGAGTGACTTAACACACAATGGCTTCCAAACAAGCGAGACTTGGGCTATATAGACCACTCTCGGGCACAGTGCGAGTCGGAGAACTTCACCTCTTGTTATTGAAAATGACATTCACACATGAAATCTTAAAATCTCAGTACCCGGGGATTTAACCTGTACGCTTAGCATAGCCGCGTAGACATAAATTGTATCTGTTCCAACTGTCAGATTTGTCGAGAAAATTATGTCACACCGAGCTTTTTGTACTGGACATGGCTCGGTGTGACGTAATTTTCTCGACAAATCTGACAGTTGAAACCGATAAAATTTATGTCTACGCGGTCATGCTAGGCCTACTGCACCCCTAACTTTGAGGACTTTGTTCATCATAATATAAATAAAACAAAATTTTCCGGAAGAAATGACAAAGCCCTTTTAAAACTGCCTTTTAAATTTGTATGGTGAAAAAAATAGGTGGCTATTCTTAATTTAAAAACTCATGTTACTCGGCATCGAAGATATATCGTCTGATGGACTCTGGCTCGAGCTGAACGAGCTTAATGTCTCTCTGGTCTCCTCTTTGATCTTCAAATGGTCCGTGGTCGACGGCGGCCGAGAGAGCGACCTGTCCTTATCCCTATGCTCCTTGTCTTTGAACGATTTCTCCTTACTGCTGTGCTTATGCTTATGTTTGTGTTTGTGCTTCTTCTTATCTTTCTTCTTCTTCTTCGCCTGTAAATTAATTCATGGTGAAGTTATCATAGAAAAATTACTTGATGAGTCATCAAAGCCAAATCCAAGTCAATTTGAGCCATAGGTCACCAGGCTGGCCCAGTGCGGGTTGGTGAACTTCACACGCCTTTCTACAGGGTTTATCAGAAGTCCGAAATAATACTTTGGGTACATTTACGTTTCCAAATTACGGATTTTTAAATATTTGTCACAAGTATCGTGCTGTTGCCTTTGGGTATATCAATAATCCTGTTAAATATTTCAAACTACATTTACGAGGGGCGGCTACAAGCATTCACAAAACAGAACATGACAATTTTACATAGGGCTCATGATATTACGAGATATAGAAATTGAAGTCGAAAAATTTTTGAAAAAGACATGGTCGATTTTCGATAATTTTTTTATACCATTTAGTTGTATTGTTATTTATATACAGATGCAAACGTCGAATTATTATTTCCGACTTCTGAAACACCCCGTACATTATATATGACGGAGTAGGAACGTCTTTAGTGTTTTTAAAGAGTGTGACGTCAGCGTCACTGACGTCACCATTGTTGGATTCCTGATGATGACTCATGTTTGGGTCTTTGAAAGGCAATATCACAAATATCTAAAATATCACAATAAGTTTACAGTCGACAGGCAGCGTAACGACGTCTCAAGGAGGTCCGAACTGCACGACAGCTCGAGCACGAATGCCCCTGCGCCGACAGTGCGGCCGTATTTATAAGGCTCGGCGCAGTGCACGTGTTCTTAAGTTTTTAGGTTGTGTTAGAATTACCATAAGTAAAATAATGGCATGCTGTTTAACGTTAATTTCACATCTTAACAAACTCAAATTAATCGATTGACGATTTTAGAATAATCAGATTATCAAACTTAATTATTCTTGTTATTTAACCGACTTCAAAAAGAAGGAGGTTCTCAATTCGACGCGTACGTTTTATTTTTTTATTACAGGCCAATTGTTGTATTTACGCCGACATATATATTATGTATACTCGATACTCATGCAAGCGTTAAAGTATTATTTTCCATGCCTCAAACATCCTGTATAAGAAGTTGTTATGTGTTACCTTGGGTTGTCCCATGTCGTCCTTGTCGTGTCTGAACATGCCCGGCTCGAAGCCGACCGGGCCCGACGTGCCGGGGATGCCGGGCAGCGGCGCGGCATTGTCCGATATAAACTCGCGCTTCGAATCATCCGGCATAGTAGTAGAGTGCTACACAAAAACAACAGTTCATTAAACCCTCCCCCAATAGGCCTGGCGAAAAGCGCAAGACATTAATGAAGGGTACAGGAACATAACAGGGAATGTCACAAATAATGAATTTTGAGAAAAAGCAATTTGAAAATTCAACTATTCTAACAATTCTATAGTTTTGCCATTAACAAAACTGCATTTTTGGCGCCATCTGTTAACTTTTTTTAAATTCTAATGATTAGAATTAAAATACCATACACAAAATATGATTCTTTATAATAAAACAAAAAAAAAATTACATGCCCTGTACCCTTAATTTCTTCTTTACCAATATAAAACGAACTCTATTAACTCGTGCAAGAAGCACATTTTACAACAAAATGCAATTGACGACGCGACCAAGAAGGCCCAGATTCAAAGCTGGAAGGGATTCTGTGAGAAACAAGACAGAGAAACAGTATGGGAGGGCATCTACAGGGTCATGAAAAACACTACCAGAAGGAAAGAAGACCTTTCATTGGTGAGAGACGGCATTTCGGTGGGGCAGAGAGAGTCTGCCAAGCTATTGGCGGACACATTCTTCCCGGGAGACCTGGAGACGGAGGACAACTTAGACCACCAGCAGACGAGAGCCCTAGCAAACCGTGTGAACGACCATGTCGATGGTGAAGTCCATGATCGGCCGTTCACAGTGGAGGAGCTTATAGCTGCGGCGGAAAGTTTTAACCCGAAGAAGGCACCCGGAGGAGACGGCTTCACCGCTGACATATGTTGCCAGGTCATCAACAAGGATCCGGACCCTTACCTGGCAATCATGAACAAGTGCCTCGAGTTGAGTCTCTTCCCGGAACAATGGAAGGTAGCAGTGGTGGTCGTTCTGCGAAAGCCCGGTAAAACGGACTACACGAACCCCAAGTCCTATCGGCCCATCGGCCTTCTGCCGGTCATGGGGAAGATTTTTGAAAAGATGGTAGTCAATAGGCTCAAGTGGCACCTGATTCCTAGGCTCAGTCTACGCCAATATGGCTTTATGCCCCAGCGGAGTACCGAGGACTCCCTCTATGACCTGATACAGTACATACGCGGCAAAGTACTTCAGCGAAAGATCGTGACCGTGGTATCACTGGACATAGAGGGAGCCTTCGATAATGCATGGTGGCCGGCCATAAGGGTGAGACTGGCCGAGGAGGAGTGCCCGGTCAACCTCCGACGAGTCGTCGACAGTTACCTGCAGGATCGCAAGGTCCGTGTCAGGTATGCTGGTGAGGAGCACATAAAGGGCACTCAGAAAGGGTGCGTGCGGGTAAGCAGTGGAGCCTTCCGCCCGAACGCATTGTTATTTTTATTGCGCTCCGCAAGAAATTTGTTAAAATTAACTTCCACGGGTAGAAAAGTATCCAGAGCACCCAAAGTTTTATTGTGCAGTGCTACAGTGGTGACTCGCCAGGATACATGGAGGCAGGTCTGTGAGCGAAGTGGTTCCATAGTTGAGGATCCAGGACCCTGAAGACGCGTGTTTGAGCATCCTACAGAACCGAGGTAGCCGCATCCACCTAGCGCGGGCACACCGCTACCAGTTGCCGCCGGAAAAAAGAGGGTCCTACAGACCCTCAGCCCAGAACAGCACATCCAGTACTGGGATTTTTCCACCTCGGCAAACTCGCGTCGAAGATCAGGGTGACGTCACACACGCAGGTGTTCATCTGGTCGGTAAACAACGCGTCATCAAGTACATTCACGCCGTGCCGACCAGCAAAAACGCCGCGTCACAGCAGCCAGTGACGTCAGACAGGCCTCCAGACTTGTTCCATCGGGTACCCTGAGGAGCTTGAGGGGTACCTGCACCTGAAGGGGGGCTGTAACGCATCAGGTCACCGCCATTTCAGCGTGTGATCGACCGCCGCCCAGCGCGTTCTGTGAAGTGTGAGTGCACCCGATAAGTAGGTTCCCCTTCCACTTTACCCCTCCCCTCCCAAATTTCCCCCTCCCCCCTCCCACTCCTCACCCCCCCCCCCCTCAAAAAGTAAAATTTTTGGTGCCCCCCCCCCCCCCCCCCAACCCCCCTCGAAAGAAATTCCCCTCCAGCCATAACTTTTGACCCGAGGGTCGCAGAAGAGTGGGAGCGGTTTCGGCAGGTTGCTACCATCTGGGCGCAACTTCTGGCCCCAAAAAACCTGCCCCCAAATTTTGACCCCCCCCCCTCCCCTTTCCTCACCCCCCCTCAAAAAGTCAAATTTTGGTTCCCCTCCCCCCGACCCCCTCAGAGAATTTTCCCCTCGGGCCATATCTTTTGACCCGAGAGTCGCAGAGAATTGAGAGGGGTCGCGGCAGGTTACTACCATCTGGGCGCAACATCTGGCCCCATAACCTGCGCCCAAAAATTTTGACCCCCATCCCTCCCCCCAAAACCCAAAAATCCCCCTACAGGGTGCCAGTGCCACACTGGTCGACTGGGCGCGCGCTCTCCACGCTGACGAAGACACCTGGGTATCCGCCGCCGCTGCTCCGGCCGTGGACTGCCTTTTTGGGCGCCCGGGATAAGTTGCTGTCTTCACCACCATCACCGGGACCTGACCACCTGACCGTCGAGCGTCGTCTTCGGGCTCGACATTTAGATATAAGATAGTTCCTAGACTGTTGTCTAGGAACTTAGCTTTAATTAAGTTTAAGTTTTTAATTTTTGACCAAATTTTTTGACCGCCTGCTAGTCAGGTTTTTATCTTTCACTTTTTTAACATTATTTACTTTTTATTGTAATTTTTACCGAACTAACCGCCTTTTACACGGCTAGTTCTTAACCTGTCGGTCCACATTTACAACTTCTACAAACTTTTGGACCGACCAACCCGCGGACCCTCTATAAGATGTTCGTGGCCCACCGCACACCGGCAAAGCGACAGCGGGGAGTAACAACTCCCCCGGACGGAAGCCGGTCTGACCAGCTGATCGGGCAGTCAGATCAAAGGCGGAGTCCGGGAAAGCAGGAGACCCGAACGCTGAAGCGGACGCCACAAAACCCCTCCACCCCACCCCAGACGGCAAGCCTGAACAAGACGGTGGTGAAGCCATCGAAAGCGGCTTCTACCCAAGAGGGCAGAATAGCTACTGCCCACTCACCATCCGCCACCGTCAGCAGTCCACCCGCTAACCCCAAGTACCCGTCCAGAACTGCTGAGGCAAGAGCCTGCCTAACCAAGGCAAATGTCCACCTCAGCAGTTCTAGAAACGTAAAGGCGGAGATTAAGAAGGGGGTTCAGGCGGCCGTCAACCGTCTGTACCAACTCGTCGAGGAGTCCGAGTTGGAAATGAGTGGGAATAACAACCAAGGAGAGGAACAACAACCTGCAAAGGTCGTACAAGACGCCGGAGGCCAGGACCAGATGGCCGAACTTTGCCGGAAGATAGAGGAGAACAGCAGACTGTCGAGGGAGAATTCCGACAGGATGCTAGCTCTCCAAGCCTCCATTACACATCACCAGAAGATGATGGACGAGTTCACACCGGCGGCGGGCGCCGCCGTAGGATGCGATCACGAGGACCTCATGGTAGAGGTCCAATCTCTGAAGCAGACGGCGGAAGAGATTAGTGGAAGGCTCTCCGCAATGAGCGAGAAGTCTCCCTCATATGCGGAGACGCTATCGAAGCCGCGGCCCTCAATAAGTGGGCCAAAACACTCCGTGATCGTCTCCTCCGACGACGCCATGCACACCGGGGCAGATGTGGTTGACAAAGTTCGGTTAGCACTAGATGCCAAGAAGTGCGGCCTTCAGATTGAGCGGGTCCGTAAGATCCGGGACCAGAAAGTCGTTCTGAGCTGTGCCACCAAGGGAGAGATAGAGCGGACGGTGACACAGCTCAGAAAGGACAAGACGCTCAAGGTCCAGGAGGCGGTCAACAAGAACCCCCTGGTCCAAATTAGAGATGTCTTCAAATATAACACCGATGAAGACATCAAGGCCGCACTTGTCTCCCAGAATATGCGGCTGGTAGGGGACCTTTCGGCTGAGGACCAAGCCGTTACCATTAAATTCCGCAGGAGGGCACGGAACCCCCTTCAGAACCATGTGGTTCTACAGGTGTCCTCCAAGATGTGGAAGCGGCTGACCACGGCCGAAAGGGTCTTTATAGACATCCAATATGTCCAAGTGCAAGACCAGACGCCGTTGGTACAATGTACGCGGTGCTTGGCATTTGGACACGGCCGCAAAACATGTCGGGAGACCACTGACCTCTGCGCGCATTGCGGTGGGCGCCACCTCAAGGCCGACTGCCCGAAGTGGGAGTCAGGCGAGGCGCCAGTGTGCCGAAACTGCGATACCGCGAAAGTTTCAGGCACTGCCCATACTGCGTTTAGCACAGAATGCCCGATAAGGAAGAAGTGGGATGCCTTGGCGAGAGCCGCCATAGCCTATTGCTAAGGTGGTGCCGGGGGTCCCACTCGGTACGAGCACCCAAGCATATAAGATAGCCCAGGCGAACCTCCAGAGAAAAGGACTAGCGACCAACGAGCTAATGCTCGAAGCCAATAGGCGGCGTATCGCGGTCGCGATGGTCCAGGAACCTTACGTGGGGGGGCGAAAGGAGATGAAGAACTACGGTACGGCGAGAGTGTACCAAAGCGCGGATCGCGGTGAGGGCACTGTCAAGGCTGCGATAGTCGTCTTCGACCAAACTATCGATGTCTTGCAGTGCCCGAGCCTTACCACCAATAACATCGTGGTGGTAAAATTGCGAACGAGCGCGTGGGAAATTCTCGCCGTTTCGTACTACCTCGAACCTGACCAACCCATAGGGCCATACTTGGACCATCTTAACACCATAGTTCGTTCTCACGCAAACTATAAGATAATAGTTGGGGGCGACGCAAACGCAAAGAGCTCGTGGTGGGGCAGCACCACGACCGACGGCAGAGGCGAAGAAATGCTGGGTGCGTTAATAGAGATGAACCTGCATGTACTGAACGACGGTGACGTCCCCACGTTCGATACGGTGAGGGGAGGACGACGGCTAACAAGCTTCATCGACGTCACAGCCTGCACATCGGACCTTTTAGCGCTGGTGGAAGACTGGAGAGTGGCTGAAGATCTCACTAGCTCAGATCACAATGGCATACTCTTCCAAATTCGATTGTGTAAGGCAAACGGGATTAACATCAGTAGAACCACTCGGAAATTTAAAACCAAAAACGCTAACTGGGACCAGTTTCATGAGAAACTGGACCAGTTAAAATTAGAACACAACATTGATAGATTTGAAATTGACAACATAACCAGTAAAGTAGATTTAGACAGCCATGTAAATAGCCTTACACAAGTAATCTCAGATGCATGCACCCAAACAATATTAAAAAGTAATAAACCAGGCCAAAAATATAAAATGCCATGGTGGTCTGAAGATCTTGAGAAAATGAAGCGAGAAGTCAGCACAAAAAAGCGCAGAGTCCGATGCGCAGCGCCATCCCGAAGACCTGGAGTAGTCGAGCAGTACCTGCAGGCAAAAGGAAAGTACGAAGAAGAAGCCAAGAAGGCTCAGATCAAGAGTTGGAAGGGATTCTGTGAAAAACAGGATAGAGAAACAGTATGGGAAGGCATCTACAGGGTCATAAAAAACACTACCAGAAGGAAGGAAGACCTTCCATTGGTGAGAGACGGCACTACGGTGGGGCAGAAAGAGTCTGCCAAGCTATTGGCAGACACATTCTTCCCGGGAGACCTGGAAACGGAAGACAACTTAGACCACCAGCGGACGAGAGACCTAGCAAACCACGTTAATGACCGTGTCGATGGTGAAGTCCATGACCAGCCGTTCACAGTGGAGGAGCTCAGAGCCGCGGCGGAAAGTTTTAACCCGAAGAAGGCACCCGGAGGAGACGGCTTCACCGCTGACATATGTTGCCAGGTGATCAATAAGGATCCGGACCTTTTCCTGGCAATCGCGAATAAGTGCCTCGAGTTGAGTCTCTTCCCGGAACAATGGAAGGTAGCAGTGGTGGTCGTTCTGCGAAAGCCCGGTAAAATTGATTATACAAGCCCCAAGTCCTATCGGCCCATCGGCCTTCTGCCGGTCATGGGGAAGATTTTCGAGAAGATGGTGGTTAATAGGCTCAAGTGGCACCTGATTCCTAGGCTCAGTCTACGCCAATATGGCTTTATGCCCCAGCGGAGCACCGAGGACTCCCTTTATGACCTGATACAGTACATACACGGCAAACTACTTCAACGAAAGATCGTGACCGTGGTATCGCTGGACATAGAGGGAGCCTTCGACAACGCATGGTGGCCGGCCATAAGGGTGAGACTGGCCGAGGAGGAGTGCCCGGTCAACCTCCGACGAGTCGTCGACAGCTACCTGCAGAACCGCAAGGTCCGTGTCAGGTACGCTGGTGAGGAGTACATAAAGGGCACTCAGAAAGGGTGCGTACAGGGGTCTATCGGCGGACCGGTTCTCTGGAATCTCCTCCTTGACCCGCTGCTGAAAGGACTTGAAACGCGAGGGCAATATGTACAGGCTTTCGCAGACGACATAGTGCTTGTGTTCGACGGCGAAACGGCACTGGACATACAGAGGCAAGCCGATCCCACTCTCGCCTATGTGCGGGAATGGGGGATCAGGAATAAGCTGAAGTTCGCACCTCACAAAACAAGCGCGATGGTTGTGACTAGAAAGCTTATCTATGACACCCCCCTGCTTACCATGGGCGGGGTTGATATTGGCATGACCGATGAGATTAAGATCTTAGGGCTCACTATCGATCATAAGTTGACATTCAACAGCCACACTGCGAACACCTGCAGAAAGGCGTTGAATGTCTACAAACAGTTGGCAAGGGCCGCCAAAACTAGCTGGGGCCTCCACCCGGAAGTCATCCGGGTGATTTACACAGCCACTGTTGAGCCCCTCATCCTGTATGCCGCCAGTGCCTGGTCGCCGTCGACAAACAAGATCACTATTCAGAAGCAGCTGAACACTGTCCAGAGAGGCTTTGCGCTAAAGATGTGCAAAGCCTACAAAACGGTGTCCCTGAACGCGTCGCTCGCTCTGACCGGGTTACTACCCCTCGACATTCGCATACGCGAAGCGGCCTCCCTTTACAAGGCCAAGAGGGGAGTACCTCGACCAGAGCTGAGAGACATCGAGGTTGAGAGCAGACTGGAATTCACGAGTACTCCGCATCCGGCGAAACATATGGATCTTAAGTTCATAAGCCTGATGGATCAGCGAGACGTGACCATCAACGTATGCAGCGCAGTACGAATATACACAGACGGCAGTAAGATTGAGGGCAAGGTCGGCGCTTCACTATCCATATGGAATAGTGAAATGGAGACAAAGTCACTCAAACTCAAGCTGTCGTCTTACTGCACGGTCTATCAGGCTGAACTTCTGGCCATATGCAGAGCCACGAAATATGCGTTAGAGTGTGGAAGTGCCAGTCTAGCTATCATCAGCGACTCGCGTTCGGCACTCGAGACAGTGGTCAACACGCTCTCTCGTCACCCGCTCGCCGCTGAGGCGAGAAACAACATCGCCCGCTGCAGACTCCAAAACAAGGACGTCTCCTTGTTTTGGATCAAAGCACACGCGGGGCTGGCGGGTGATGAGAGAGCAGATGAGCTGGCTAAACAAGCAGCGCTGCACGTTAGGACCAAACCTGTGTACGACAAATGTCCGGTTTCATTCGTCAAACGACAAATCCGCTCGGAATCGCTTGACGAATGGAATCGTAGGTACCAGACTGGCATCACTGCATCCACGACTAAAATGTTTTTCCCTGACCTTCTGGTAGCGTACAGGACGATTAGACAGATCGTGCCCACTGCCGTGCTCACACAGGTTCTGACGGGGCACGGTGGGTTCTCTGAGTACTTGAACCGTTTTAAGTGCAAGGAGGACCCATCGTGCATCTGCGAACCGGGTGTCAGCGAGACAGTGGAGCACATCTTGCTTCATTGCCCTGTGTTTGCGCGCCGAAGGCATGATGTTGAGATGACCTTAGGCGTAGCCTTAGTTTTATCCAGCCTAAGTAAGCTCGTCATGGACAAGGATAGACGTGATACCCTACTAGGCTATTGCGTGGAGGTGGCGACCAGAGTCATTGATAGAAATAAGACCTAAGCAGAAAGAGGCCAGCTGCCAACTTATTTGGTAATAAGCGACCAACAGCCGCCTACACCACACTGCGCATCAATGGCTCTGGTTGCCGGATCCGCGCAATGGATAGTAGGGAAACTCTGTCATTTTAATCTTTATCATGTTTTATATGCTGTATATTATCCTTGTCCATAGCCTTTTGCTATTTTACTGTCTTTTTTTACATTGTTATTTTTAGACGGGTTTGCTTTTTTTTTATTATCATGTATTTTCTTGACATTTACACATTTTTAATAAAATTTATTTGACTTTTATTTTTAATAAAACAAACCAGGCTGGAAAAATTATTTTACACACACTAAACTTAAGGCTAATTTTAAGTACTCTGACCCCCACATCAGAGGTGAGCACGCGGGCCGGGTCGATAGAGGCCCGGAAAAAAAAAAAAAAAAAAAAAAAAAAAAAAAAAAAAAAAAAAAAAAAAAAAAAGGGTGCGTGCAGGGGTCTATTGGCGGACCGGTACTCTGGAATCTTCTCCTTGACCCACTGCTGAAAGGACTTGAAACGCGAGGGCAATACGTACAGGCTTTCGCAGACGACGTAGTGCTCGTTTTCGACGGCGACACGGCACTGGACATACAGAGGCAAGCCAATCCCACCCTTGCCTATGTGCGGGATTGGGGTGTCAAGAATAAGCTGAAGTTCGCACCTCACAAAACAAGCGCGATGGTTGTGACAAGGAAGCGTATTTATGACACCCCCCTACTTACCATAGGCGGGATTGATATTGGCATGACCAATGAGATTAAGATCTTGGGGCTCACTATCGATCATAAGTTGACATTCAACAGCCACACTGCGAACACCTGCAGAAAGGCGTTGAATGTCTACAAACAGTTGGCAAGGGCCGCCAAAACTAGCTGGGGCCTCCACCCAGAAGTCATCCGGGTGATTTACACAGCCACTGTTGAGCCCCTCATCCTGTATGCAGCCAGTGCCTGGTCGCCGTCGACAAACAAGATCACTATACAGAAGCAGCTGAACACTGTCCAGAGAGGCTTTGCGCTAAAGATGTGCAAAGCCTACAAAACGGTGTCCCTGAACGCGTCACTCGCTCTGACCGGGTTACTACCCCTCGACATTCGCATACGCGAAGCGGCCTCCCTTTACAAGGCCAAGAGGGGAGTACCTCGACCAGAGCTGAGAGACGTCGAGGTAGAAAGCAGACTGGCGTACACGAGTACTCCGCATCCCGCGAAACATATGGACCTCAAGTTCATAAGCCTGATGGACCAGCGAGACGTGACCATCAACGTATGCAGCGCAGTACGAATCTATACAGATGGCAGCAAGATTGAAGGCAAGGTCGGTGCCTCACTATCCGTATGGAATAGTGAAATGGAGACCAAGTCGCTCAAACTCAAGCTGTCATCTTACTGCACGGTCTACCAGGCTGAACTTTTGGCCATATGCAGAGCCACGAAATTCGCGTTAGAGAGTGGAAGCGCCAGTTTTGATATCATCAGCGACTCGCGTTCGGCACTCGAGACAGTGGTCAACGCACTCTCTCATCATCCGCTAGGCGCCGAGGCGCGGGACAACATCGCCCGCTGTAGACTCCAAAACAAGGACGTTTCCCTGTTTTGGATAAAAGCACACGCGGGGCTGGCGGGTAATGAGAGAGCAGACGAGCTGGCTAAACAAGCAGCGCTGCACGTTAGGTCCAAACCTGTGTACGACAAATGTCCGATTTCATTCGTCAAGCAACAAATCCGCTCGGAATCGCTTGACGAATGGAATCGTAGGTACCAGACTGGCACCACTGCATCCACGACCAAAATGTTTTTCCCTGACCTTCTGGTAGCGTACAGGACGATTAGAGAGATCGTGCCCACTGCCGTGCTCACACAGGTTCTGACGGGGCACGGTGGGTTCTCTGGGTACTTGAACCGTTTCAAGCGCAAGGAGGACCCATCGTGCATCTGCGAACCGGGTGTCAGCGAGACAGTGGAGCACATCTTGCTTCATTGCCCTGTGTTTGCGCGCCGAAGGCATGATGTTGAGATGACCTTAGGCGTAGCCTTAGTTTTATCCAGCCTAAGTAAGCTCGTCATGGACAAGGATAGACGTGATACCCTACTAGGCTATTGCGTGGAGGTGGCGACCAGAGTCATTGATAGAAATAAAACCTAAGCAGAAAGAGGCCAGCTGCCAACTTATTTGTCAATAAGCGACCAACAGCCGCCTACACTACACTGCGCATCAATGGCTCTGGTTGCCGGATTCGCGCAATGGATAGTAGGGTTTAGTAGGGATATAGGGTCCGTTATTTTATTTTTATCATGTTTTATATGCTGTTTATTATCCTTGTCCATAGCCTTTTGCTATTTTATTGTCTTTTTATATTGTTAATTTTAAGACGAGTTTACTTGCTTTTTTGTCATCATGTATTTTTTTACTTTTACTTGACGTTGACTTTTTATTTATTTTCAATAAAAATAATCCAGGCTGGAGAAATTATTTTACACACATTAAACTTAAGGCTAATTTTAAGAACTCTGACCCCCACATCAGAGGTGAGCACGCGGGCCGGGCCGATAGAGGTCCGGATTAAAAAAAAAAAAAAAAAAAAAAAAAAAAATTGACGACGCGAGCGTATTTAGTCGCGTAATCGTATGGACTTTACCACATAAATTTAAACTGTATGCACATTGATATAGAGTACATTTTCAAAAAATGCTCTAGTTTATTCGTAGTATTTTTCGAATTAAATGTTATTGGCCTTTACCAAAAAAAATCAATCTTTACGTTGAAATTAGACTATTTTATCGCGTTTATTTACTATTTTATTTTCCCGACGTTTCGGCTGCTTTACAGCAACCATGCTCACGGGGGGACTGAGGTGTTAGACGTCCTGATGTCATAGTTAATAACTGGGTACCCTCATATTTAGTTGTTGTTTGCGGTCCGATCCACGCAGAAAGTGCTTACGGTGTCTTGAGGTCTTGCAATGGTACACTTGGTTTTGGATTTAATCATATTAATTACTGGATCCCAGATTGGTGGTAGCACCCAGCCATCTTCCCTATTGAAATTAGGATGTTTTTTAATTTCAATGGCCTCACGTATCATCCTTGGTCGGAGTCGGTGTTCTTTTGCGAAGATATGCGGTTTATCGAATCTGATATAATGGCGGGTGCGGTCCTGTACATGTTCACAGATTGCAGACTTCGTGGAGCGTCGGTGTTTCACGTCAGCTATATGTTCTTTTACGCGGGTTTTTATTGATCTTTTAGTTTGTCCTATGTAAGAGAGCCCACATTCACAATCGAGTTTGTATACCCCTGCATCTTGTGTGTGCAAACAACAACTAAATATGAGGGTACCCAGTTATTAACTATGACATCAGGACGTCTAACACCTCAGTCCCCCCGTGACCATGGTTGCTAAAATAGTAAATAAACGCGATAAAATCCGTAAAATAGTTTAATTTCAATGTATAGTATTCGCGTAAATATAAGAAAACAATCTTTATGTTCATCAACACAGAGTACATTTTCAAAAATTGTCAAGTGCATTCGCTTGCGCTAATGTTTGCGGAACATTATAATTAATAAAGATCATGGCTTTAAAAAGAACCAAGATATTAATTTGAATGCGACAGACAGAGACGAATAGAAGTTTCGACTTACAGTGTAGACACGAACGGATTCGCTCGGCACTGTCGTGACGTCAATTTTGACGTCCTCTTCCTTTATGCTAGACAGCGGCACGGGTAGCATGTCGGCAAGCGGCACGTCGGGCGGCCTATCTGCAGCGGTGAGCGGCAAACTGGCGTCTAAATCCATAGCCGACTCGTATTTTACCTAAAGAAACAAATAAGTCAATTAATCTCGACAGGCAACACTATCCTAGGCAATGCTTGTACTATGTATGCCACACATGGACTGGGAGCGATACCAGTTACAGCCAGACCTGGGAAAATTCAAAAACCGGCCAAGTGCGAGTCGGACTCGCACACGAAGGGTTCCGTACCATTATCTATAAAAAAACCAAGGTGTGAAAGTCGCTTTTCAAGTTACGAGTGTGTTTTCGGTTTGAGTTAAAAGCTTCTAGTGTGTACACCAAAATTTTAGTCCCAATTTATGAAAATTATTTATGCACTGTATCAATGGTCAATTTAGAATTTGAAAAAGATAAAAACAAAAACACACTTTATAAAAATGTAGAACCCTAAAAACTAAAAACGAGCAAAATCACGTTTCTTGTATGGGAGCCCCCTTAAATATTTATTTTATTATGTTTTTTAGTATTTGTTGTTATAGCGGCCACAGAAATACATAATCTGTGAAAATTTCAACTCTCTAAGTATAACGGTTCATGAGATACAGCCTGGTGACAGACGGACGGACGGACGGACGGACAGCGAAGTCTTAGTAATAGGGTTCCCGTTTTACCCTTTGGGTACGGAACCCTAAAAACGGCCATTGTAGAAGTTTACCGCTGACGAGAATCGAACCCGCGACCATCCGGTGCAGTGAGCCAAGCAGCCAACGCTCAAACCACTAGACCAAGGGCCCGATTTACGTTTGACAGACATAATTATTCGAGATATGTCGAAACAAACCGTCAAATTTGACGTTCGAGATATGTCTCGAATACAGATAATGTATATCAAACGAAAATCGGGCACCAAGCCGTCTTCGTCAGATATTGCCACAAAAAATACATCCACATTTCGACCTATACCAAGTACAAAGTGATATATGCAACAATACCAGCGGTCTCAGTACGCCTGCCAAGATAAGACATTTTCTCACGGATCGTGACGTCATTTTTGTGGCAAAATCGTTACGTCTTATTTGATAGCATGGCGTAAATATAAAATGGGTTTGACAGTTAAATACAACGTGTTTGACGTATGGATAAGATGTTATATCTTAAGTGCTAGCATGGGTTACCAAAATGTACCATAGAGACACGAATTTGACAGTTCAACGTAAAGAAATTTCTCACGGTCAAAGGCCGGTGATGAGAAAATAATTAGGCTGTAAGAAGTACATAAATATAGCATTTTATACACTATTTTAACAAATAATACTTATTTTACTCCATCCTTCGCCAATATCAAGCGGACTACATGCAAAATTCTTCCGAAAACGAACACGTAAATTTATTTTCGTGTTCGACAAACAACAACAAAAAAGTGTAGAGACATTTCTATCTGTTTTATTTTCTTCCGAAAATCCCCATAATCCTATTCCACGTGATTTAAAATCCATATTTTACAAAAAATCTGTAGGTTTAAGGTTAGATTTTGTTTGGCATCATACTTTGCGTGCTTTTTGCCGTTTTACAATGTAAAGTTATTTAAATTGGCAAATAAAAATAGTATTGTGCCCAAGAAATAAATTTTAAGCATAATACCACCGACCAAATGATAATACGTAAAGCTACCGGCATAATAAAAAAGAAGCTATGCCCAAAGATATTTTTAATCTGTGCATAAACAATCTAATATATTCTATGATGTGTATGCAGCATCTTTTTTCTTAGTAAAGCTCCGTCTCGCTCTATTTGTCATTTCAATGAACGAATGAACGAAAGATCGTAAACTGTGAGAAAATTTTAGCAGGCTGTCTAATTTTAAACATCTTGGAAGCCATGTTAGCAAATAAGATATGGGAACGCATGTTGACAAGATGTTTTAGGGACTTGTGAGAAAACATCTTGGCAGGCGTACTGAGGCCGCAGTTTGCAAATATGAGTCCTGGGATATGAAACAACAAAGTCTTATTTGCATTGTTAACAGTTTGTCAGTTATGAGTTTCTTAGGGCCCATTGATTTATAGAAGATTCAATACCTCTAAGCACTGAAAAGTATTAGTAAGTGGCTGTTGGAACTATTCATTCTCAATTAATTTTTAGACATTAAAAAGCCATTGTAGTTGGTTTATAATTGGATTAAAATTTACATATTCGATATGAAGGGAACAGGCAAATAACAGGGAATGTCCTAATTAATGAATTTTGAGAAAAAACAATTTGAAAGATTTTTTTTTTATTAGATAGGGAGACAAACGAGCAGACGTTTCACCTGATGGTAAGTGATCAACGCCGCCCATGGACACCTGCAACACCAGGGGCATCGCAAGTGCGTTGCCGGCCTTTCAGGAATGAGTATGCTCGTTGCTTGAAGATGCCTTTGTCGCATCGGTCCGGGAACACCGCTGCAGGAAGTTCATTCCACAATTTGGTGGTGCGAGGGAGAAGTTCAACTATTCTAACAATTCTATAGTTAGGACATAAACAAAACTGCATTTTTGGCGCCATCTGTTAATTTTTTTAAACATTCCCTGTTATTTGCATGTACCCTTCATATGAAATCATTGTTTGTATACACAGACTACGATATTAAAGTTTATAATACAAAATCTAATTCTTGGAAAAAAAACTTCTTCATACAATACTTACATCAACAATTTCCTGTTTTATCAACGGCTTAGTGTCCATATCGTTCATTCTCTCTCTTTCCCTCACTTTCTCCTTCTCCCGCTCCCTTTCTCGCTCCAGTCTCTCCCGTTCCTTATGGTGCATCTGTTTCATCATGGCCTGTATCTCTGGGAGGGGCACGCATATGGGCCTCTTAAGTCCGTACAGGGTGTAGTACAAGTCCACCAGATCACATCGCAGTCTCGCGTCGTTTGACAGGTGGCAGTTTATGCAGTTCCACAATCTGTTGGAAAGATTGGATGGTTATACAATTTAATTTAAAATTGGTACACTATGCCTTGGAAAATAGTTTCTCTAGCTTATTTTAAACTAGCATGCGAAGCCATAAATATTGTAGGATCATTTTTAGGGTTCCGTACCCAAAGGGTAAAACGGGAACCCTATTACTGAGACTTCGCTGTCCGTCCGTCTGTCCGTCCGTCCGTCTGTCACCAGGCTGTATCTCATGAACCGTGATAGTTAGAGAGTTGAAATTTTCACAGATGATGTATTTCTGTTGCCGCTATAACAACAAATACTAAAAAACGGAATAAAGTAAATATTTAAGGGGCCTCCCATACAATTTTTATAGATAATGGTACGGAACCCTTCGTGCGCACTTGGCCGGTTTTAAATAAAAATGTACGTGTTAAGTTTTCGTCAAAATTCAGCTCAACACAACGCTAAAATCAGCTTTTACTTTTGGACTCTCTTTGATCAAAAGATAAACACAGCAGAAGGGACTAGCAAATTAACTGATCATGCCTGGTTTGAGAAAGCATAGCAAATAAATTAATGTTTTAATAAGCTGGAAGTAAAAATATTGAGTAATCCAATCTGCATTCATGAAATGATTTCGCATACTGTTCATGGTGAGGGTGAGGTTCAACACCAAGTAGTCAATATTTTTACTATTGAGAATTGATTGAGATTAGTTCCAAATTTATAGTAAGAATTAACTTTACATAAAAAACTTATTGGTACTGTAAATTAACAACCGCTTTCTATTTTGTGTTTAATTTTTTTCAAGTAAGGATCGTAGTATTCTTGGCTGAGGTCAAAATGGAAATGGCCTTTTTGAAAATCGAAATTTGCCCTGCTCTGTGCAAGACCAATAATTTGAATAGAAGCCCTAGTTTTGTTTAGTTTGGGATCATACGATGACTGTGTGCAGTGGCGGCCCATGCAATTTTTTTTTGGGTGGTGCGAGATCACAAAGTGGTCTCAGAATACAAATTCGAATCGAATAATACTAAGATCCTGGATGCGACGCTCATTAAAGGGTTCCTCCTTGACGCCTCATTGAATCGCGACGCTTAAAGTATGAGTGGTCACGACACGCTCGCAACGCCATGAAGTGTGTGTTATGTTTGAGATGTGGTGATCGAGAGGTACCAAAGGGCTGAGTGACCTGTGCACGACGGCCTCCGTGTCGAGGCGGTGTCTCTGCGCGCGCTCGAAGGGCGGCATGGCGACGAGCAGGCGCGCCAGGCCGTGCCGCACGCCGGGCTCGGCGTCGCCCTCCACCGCCGTCAGCAGCGACGACAGGTCCTCCGGCTTGCCGTCCACGCGCACGAAGTCCACCAGGCACTCGAATGCCGCCAGCCGCACGTCTGTTATCACAGTACACGGTCACGGCAACATTATCTACCAGTATTGTGACTCGGCCCTGACCTTGAAATAGTTACCTACAAACGCGCGGTATGTTAACACGCCATTGAACTGCCCTGTATTTTAATTTCATCCGCATTTGGATAAAAAGTTTAATTAAAAATACTTATATAATTGTACAGTTACAATACAATTGTACTTATTTAGGAATCAAATATTCATAAATCGCACGCTTACTGCTCACAAACCCATCACACCGTGCGTTCGTCACTGCGGCAAAATCGCGTCTGGTTGGGTACCGAGTGCATACCGACATCCATATTCATATTCATTTATTTTGGTAAATATTAATTTACATGCCAATCGAGGCGCGTAGGTATGACTCGCGTTCCGACCGTTTGTATGAAGATATAATACTGGTAGATAATATGTATTACCGCTACCACTGCTTACAAGCGATGCGAGTTAATCACATCACTAGTAAGCAGTGGTAGCCTAGTGGGTAGAACGCCCGCCTTGAGCGCAAGGGGTGTGAGTTCCCAATCCAGGGCTCACACCTGAGATTTTCAAGTACGAATGTCATTTTCAATAATGATTCCGCTTGATGAACGGTGAAAAAAAACCATCGTGAGGAAACCTGCACGTCTATAAAAAGGCGTGTGAAGTTCACCGACCTGCACTGCACTGAGCCAGCGTGGTGGACTGCAGCCCAAATCTCCCTCGAATTGAAGGGGAATTAGGGTGGTCTTTTTTTTTCATTTGACCTAATGGTCAGGAGTAATGTATTCAAAACGGTTCCTAAATTCCTTTAGCCTACAATCAACAAAAGAGATCCCATCGAAAAATAAAATAGTATTTTTACCACCTAGGTTCCATCCCACATGATTATCAGACTCCAAGCTGCCATATCGCACCTTTAAAAGTATAGAGACCAAATTTGAAATTTTTGGATTTCGACTATAAATCTTAAAGAGTCGTTCTAACGACCATTTTTCAACAACATTATTTTTGAGTTAGTTCTCTATACTTTTAGAGGTGCGATATCTCAAAACTGAATTAATGTGGATTTGATCGTTTTCGTTTAACTACGTCCAAAAAAATAAAATAAAATTGATTATCAACTATAATTGTTACTTATCGAGTTACTGTGGAACACAAACTAGGCGTTGTCTGTATTTTGGGTTCTTGTGTAAATTATACTACAATATACTTTTGGGGAGTGTGAGGAACAGGCTGTTAAGTTCCTCATCCACCATTGAGTCGGGAGGATCCTCCGACCAGACGGGTGTTGTGTCTGGCGGGCTGCTGCCCATAGGTTGTTATCGGGTTCTTGTATATATTATGTGCAATCGCTCGGATCGCTTTAATATCGCGATGCAGGATTTAGTTCGTAAGTGGCGAGATAGATGTCGCTACAATACTATAATTATACTTATTATAGTATAAGTGTTCAAATTATACTCAGTATACTCACCGATATACTGTCCGTACTGCGCGTACGCTCTGAACACGGTGGGTATGCTCGGCAGATGGCCGCACTGCTGCAGTCTGCGGATGGCGCGGAGACAGCTGACCGTCACCGTGTTCTTATAACACGGCAGCACCTTCTCCAAGTTCAGTACTCGAGTCACCTCCTCAAGAACCAGACGTGTGTCCGCCGACAGAGAATCCGCGGTTATGGGTGCACCCTGTTATAATATATGTGACGTAAGAATAAATGTGAAACTCAAAAACCGGCCAAGAGCGAGTCGGATTCGCGCACGAAGGGTTCCGTACCATTATCTATAAAAACGGCAAAAAAATCAAGTTGGTTGTATGGGAGCCCCCTTAAATATTTATTTAGTTCTGTTTTTTAGTATTTGTTGTTATAGCGGCAACATAAATACATCATCTGTGAAAATTTCAACTCTCTAACTATCACGGTTCATGAGATACAGCCTGGTGACAGACAGACGGACGGACGGACGGACGGACGGACAGCGAAGTCTTAGTAATAGGGTTCCCGTCCTACCCTTTGGGTACGGAACCCTAAAAACTAGAGATGAAACGGATATCCGGTATCCGGCCTATCCGGCCTTGTTTTTACTATCCGGCCGGATAGTAAAATTAAAAAATAATCTCAGTATCTTACACATTGCAAATCATACCACAATAGGTTATGGACACCGTTTATTTTTATAATCGCACATGTTTTATTAATAAGTTTAATACTCAATATTAACAATTGGCAAATTGTGGTGAATGAATACCAAATTTTCCGCATTTGTTGGTAAGAAGCGACTCCGCTTGGCTTCGTATACCAGATCAGCTTCTGAAAATAGCTTTTCGCTGTTAACGCTACTGCCAGGTGCTGAAAGAAATATTCTTGCAAACCTTGACACCTGCGGGTACTGATGCAAATTAACGTCATCTCGAATCTAAGAAGCGTCATGTAACGCGATAAAGGGCCGAATATCCGGCGCTCCGGCCTGGAAGCTTGAATATCCGGTTTCATCTCTATTAAAAACCTACTATTTAAACCCATATAGGCGTATAGACTCGCGCTGCGAAATGATTGCCAATATCATAACGAACTCTGTGTTAATATACATTAAGATTGAATTTCTGTGGTAAAAGCAACGCGACTATGCTGCGAAATTCGCTCGCATCGTCGATGACATTGAAATATGAGCTCTATTATATCTACAATTATAAGGTTATGGACATAAAATTGGCAATGCTTGTACTATGGGGGTATCACATTTAGTATACTTTATACCCCAAGAGGATCTGTATATTATGCGATTCAAATGAGAATAGGATCGACTTTGCGCCATATTGTGACGTCATGGCTGTAAATTCTAACCAGTTAGATAGGGTGAGCAAACAAGATATTTTTTGTTGAGTGAAATATGCACTCAGTCGCACGACGAAGCACACTAACAACGACAAAATGGCGACTGGTGTCCTTATTTTATTTTCTTTAATAATTTTGGCATGGCTTATAATTAAATATTATATTAAGACAATTTAAGCTTTTTATTTAAATTTGATATAAGACTATTATTATTGATATGCAAATAAAGTTTTTTTGCAAACCATACTTTTCAAGTGACATATGACAGATAGAGGTTATTAACATTCCTATTCTTATTTGAATCGCACAGTACATCCAAATAACTCTTTTTCTGGGGCATTCTGGTAAAAATATTATCATTCGAATTTAAACGTACACGGCTACTATTAAGATTTAAATTCCCAAAAATAGTATATGCCCTAATTACATAATCATCTCTACAAACTCCTTTTTTAATTGCCATTTGAATTCAAACCCTCTGCCGATACAAATAAAGTGTAAATTGACTATTGATGAGAGTACTCACAGGTTGCAGTACAGCTATTACGGGCGTGATGGTGGCAGCTAATGCGTCCACTAGCGCCGCCTTGTAGTAGTTATCCGAATAATGGTTCTTCGAGTTGTCATTGTACTTGAACAGGTCTAGGAGAAACCTGACCACTTCGGGCGGACAAATACCGTGGATGTTCCTTAAGCCTGTACAAAGACATACATAAAAAAAACTCTAGTTATATTGGAACGTAGTACCTTATGGCGCGTTGCGAAAGGGGGCTAGACGGAAAAAAATAAGACTAAAAGTGTCGACCGACACTTTTGTAAATGTGTGTGTGAGAGTAAAAGTTGTAACGACACTTTTGTAAATGTGTGTGTGATTTCGGTTTCGATTTATTTTTTATGTGTGTGTGTGTATATGTACATTATTTGCTTTTTTTATTTCAAAAGGAACTTCGTTCCATCTGGGTGTCCCTTGACACCTCTCAAGTTTTTTCTTTAAAAATTTAAATGGTAAACTATGGTATCTATACTGTTAGCATCAAATTGAAGTACACTAACAAAAATACTAGAGAAAGGCCTTACAATAACTAGAAAAAAAAAAGTTGTATGTATGTTTGTTTGAGGTTAACAGCTGGTAGATAGCTGACCTAACAAGGACTTGGATTAATTTTATTTTAGAAAAACGATTAGGATTCCGCGAAAATAAGTAAAACCCAATAACAAGGGTTCCTTAATGATACGTGGACGTGGTCTATACATATAAAGAGGAATCCCTACTTCCCTTGATCACGCCATAACCTGAGAACGACTTTACCGATTTCATTTATCTTTTTTTTTAGTTTTAAGGAAACAAACAATTAAGATGAAGTCGGTTAAAAATTGAACATAATCAGAGCTCCTAAATTACGCGCGTGTGAAGTCGCGTGCTCAGCTTTTTTTTTATTAGCCTGTATCGTCCCACTGCTGGGCAAAGACCTCCCTTTTCTTCCTCCACTCCTCTCTGTTCTTTCCCAGTGTCTCGCAATCTTCTTTTGGGCCTTTCGCGGTGTCGTTTGACTACATTTGGCATCCATTCGGTAATTGCCTTAGCCCTCAGCCAGTATTTAAATTAAAATTAAAACTCACCCGCCATAGCAACTGGTATGGTCTTCTGCAGGAAGTAATGTTGCAAGTTGTCGAAATTGTTCTGTTTGATAATGTGCGGCGCGGCGAAGGAGCCGAACATCTTGCGGAATATCGTCAGCATGGCTGGCGGGCCCGCCCATGTGCTTATCATTGCGTTCGCCACCTGATATTTGAAAATCAATCTTAAATCTAGCACGCAAAGGTTTATTGAAATTAAACTATTTTACGGATTTTATCGCGTTTATTTACTATTTTATTTTCCCGACGTTTCGGCTGCTTTACAGCAACCATGGTCACGGGGGGACTGAGGTGTTAGACGTCCTGATGTCATTTTAAATCCAATATGATTAAATCCAAAACCAAGTGTACCATTGCAAGACCTCAGGACACCGTAAGCACTTTCTGCGTGGATCGGACCGCAAACATCAACTAAATATGAGGGTACCCAGTTATTAACTATGACATCAGGACGTCTAACACCTCAGTCCCCCCGTGGCCATGGTTGCTGTAAAGCAGCCGAAACGTCGGGAAAATAAAATAGTAAATAAACGCGATAAAATCCGTAAAATAGTTTAATTTCAATGTATAGTATTCGCGTAAATATAAGAAAACAATACGCAAAGGTTTAATTTCATCTTCCGTTTTGTTCATAGATCGATGTTGTTCTTTTTATAAATTCTGAAATTAAATAGTTACAATAAAATATCATAATACACAATCAACTTTATAAACGAACGCACAAAGATTAATTTACTTTATACTGTAGGGGTAAAGTTCACAAACTTATTACATTTATTAAATGTATATTTTAATAGATCAAAAGTGAACTTTAAAGTCTCAATTTCAAGGTACAATTTTCATTGTATAGTCTATAATCCGACTAATTCTAGATCATGTGACGACAGCTTCTCTAGTAGTCCGGGCGTATGAGTGTAACGTCAAGGTGTAACTGGGCTCAAAGTTTGCTTAGTTTTGGATGATACGATGAGTATGTGTTGTCTGGCGATATTATCCCAAAAATCAAACCTAGATTATCAAATATTGTTTTCTCATATTTACGCGAATACTATACATTGAAATAAAACTATTTTACGGATTCTATCGCGTTTATCGCGTGAAACACCGACGCTCCACGAAGTCTGCAATCTGTGAACACGTACAGGACCGCACCCGCCATTATATCAGATTTGATAAACCGCATATCCTCGCAAAAGAACACCGATTCCGACCAAGGATGATACGTGAGGCCATTGAAATTAAAAAAACATCCTAATTTCAATAGGGAAGATGGCTGGGTGCTACCACCAACTTGGGATCCAGTAATTAATATGATTAAATCCAAAACCAAGCGTACCATTGCAAGACCTCAAGACACTGTGAGCACTTTCTGCGTGGATCAGACCGCAAACAACAACTAAATATGAGGGTACCCAGTTATTAACTATGACATTAGGACGTCTAACACCTCAGTCCCCTCGTGACCATGGTTGCTGTAAAGCAGCCGAAACGTCGGGAAAATCAAATAGTAAATAAACGCGATAGAATCCGTAAAATAGTTTTATTCCAATCTAGATTATCAATCTCAAGGTTTTTTTTTTGCATAGTCAACAATAAGACTAAGTAAAAAAATCAAAGTCAAATCATATATTCTGTACATGCCTATGGGGGCCTAACGGGCACTTACAAATTGTCAAGTGTATTTTTTTTTTATGTGAAACATTTAATGGCGCGCTTGGCGAGTGAGAGCAACTGTTGATGTCGTGGCTCCTCGGTTCTTTCCGCCTCTTAGACTCCGCCCACCGGCTGACTCCGCTCACACGCCGCTACGACGCTTCTCTGTCTACTCTAAATAACATGTTTCACATATGCCAGGCGTCCCGCGACGGCTACTTTTTTATTACAAGCTTTATATTAACTTGCGATGTATGTCCGTGTGGAATCTTGCAACTGAATTTTAAATCAGTTATCTTTAACCGATTGAGCTGAAATTTGGTATACGCGCTTATTTTGGATTACAATGCATGCTTAGCTACGTGACGTCACCCTAATTCCAATATGGCGGATCATCCAAGATGGCGGAATAGTTATTTTTTCTGCACTACCACAGTATTGGATATCAAATGAAAGGGCTTGCTGAGGAGAACACGAAAACTAAGGGCAATTTAAAAAAAGCTTGTTTTTAAAAAGTTTTTTTTACCATTATTTTTTCTTATAAACTACTATACTACTAAAGGTTACCTTAGTCAAACAGTGAGCCGCTCTGCACCTAATCTTATAAAACGTCTGTTCGTTCTCTATAACATCGGTGAGTGCCTTCCTCGTGGCGGGCTCGGGGTAGCTGTGGAGGGCGTCGATGGCCTCGCTCTGGGCCGTGACGTCACGCTCGTGCCGCAGCTGGTACTGCCACTGGTAGTCGGGCTGGGATATCACGGTACTACGCAACAGCGACATCTCGGGGTCCAAACGGATCCATAGGACGGGAGAATCGCTATGTAAAACAAGAGCCGATTAAAACTGGACCTTGTTACTATAGATTTAAGATTAAAATTGCAATGGAAACATTGGAAAAGTTACTGTGTGATTTAAATTATTTTTACAGGAATAAAGTCGAACTTCAATTGCTATAAGTACTGCGTCAATAATATTATGAAGGGATAACTTATATAAGCTGCAATGATATAAAAAAGAATAATAGTGATATTTCGGGGACTAGGCGGATTTAAAGTCGCTGTTTAATAAAAGTGGCAAATTGGAACTCAACTTTAAACTCATTGAATCAGGTTTGAAATTGCTATAACAAACTTAGCCAAGTTGATATTCAACTAACAAAGCTACTGGAGTACTATCTATATGCAATACAAATGGCAAATTGAAACTCAGCTATAAACTCATTGCATCAGGTTTGAAATTGCCATAACAAACTTGGCTATAAAAAAACTATCTGTATGCAAACAAAAAACTTCTTTACATCAACACTGTACAGTCCACAATAGATTGTATTTATTTCACTAACTCCATAGCAGACAGATCCATATCGACCTCTTCCCCGGTGCATAAGGGTATCTTCTTCTTCTTGTTCCTTCTGCTCTTGCTGTGGCACGTGATGTCCGACTTGACCACCGTGTTCTCGATCTGCAGCATATGCTTGAAGGTGCCGTCCAACTCCTGGAGCTGAACCAGCAGTGGACCCACATATTTCCTTATGCCACGGTCGTGAACGCAATCTTGGCGGATTTCTAACTCCACAGTATTTCTAAAATAAATATATCATCACGCATGTATTCCTCGAAGGGGTATGCAGAAGTGCACCCACTCTTCGCCGATGTATTTTGGTCCCAATGTAATAGGGGGCGAGCCTATTGTCATTAAACCGGGCACATTCGCCCTAAATACGACGGAGATTTTTGGGCTATAGTCCACCACGCTGGCCCAGTGTGGGTTGGTGAACTTCACACGCCTTTATATAGACATGCAGGTTTCCTCACTATGTTTTCCGTCACCATTCAGCAAGTGGTAATCTTCTTCAATAATGATAACCACTCGCTAAACGGTAATACCCCAGGGATACTGGAGCGTCACAGACGCTGCAAAATTATTGCCAATACTAAAACGAACTCTGAGTCAATACATATAAAGATTGAATTTGTGTGCCACGACATCACTGCCGATGACGTTCCATTGAAGAATTAGCTTTTTGTATGAGTTAATACAGTTCGTTTTTATATTCGCCCACGTGCGCCCGGGGCTGTAATGGTAAGGTACCACAACAATTACTCGACGGTTCATCAACAATTGCTACATAGAGCAACGTTTAATACAATCGACTGTCAGTCATTGGTATGCTTACCCTTAAAACGATAAAGTATTTGACCTCACCTTTTTCTATTGAACACCGAGGTTAGTTGAAACTTAGCGTGACCACCAGTTCGCACCCATTGATCAACAAACACCGCCATATCCTTGCCTGTCACTGTGAATATTGCCTTCACAAATAGATTGGTGGATAACAGGAGATGGCCCCACATTCCGCTGCCAATTTTGGTGTTGGCTGCGTTGGTGGCCAAGGACAGTTGTTTGTTGAACACTTGCAGCAGCAACTCTTGGCCGATTCGCTGTTCCAACATTCTTAGGACTAGGTGAGATTTTTTGCGCATCACCTGAAAATGCATTACATTACCAACACGCTCAATAAAATACTTCGCGTTTATTGTCATACCATATTATGCACAGTTATCGTACGATATTTTGCACAGTTATTCCGCAACATGCTGCATCGATAGTGTACCACATTTTGCCCAGTTGTTATGTAACATTTTGCACAGTTATTGTGCAACATTTCGCACATGCTCATGAATTACTTGCCCAAACTTATTAGCTTACAGAAATTTCATTTCAAAGATACTATTACTATTTTACATACCTCAATATACCTAGGGGACATAGTCTGGACATTTCTGACTGGGAAATAAAATACGTCCTTCTGTTCGACGCGCGCGCCGCTTGCGGGCGGCTGCCACGGATCCAGAACTATGCCGCCATATTGCTCTTCATATGTCACAACCTGCAGAAGAAAAATACTGTAAAACCAAAGAGATCTTATAATTTTGAATAGCAAATTTGCTGTAACAAAAGTGTATCATTTCTTAATAAATACATACCCAAACTAAGCAAAGCTTAGACTAGGGACACCGTACAATGGACTAAGAGCGATCCCAGTTACATCTAGACTAAGGTAAATTACGAAAAGCGTCAATAGAAAATTGTTTAAACTAAGCGCATTTTATGTTTCAATTTAGTTACAGCATCGAGAATAATGCAGTGGTAGCCGAGTGGTCGAACGCACGCTTTGCAATTAAAGTGCGCAGGTTCTATCCCCGGCTCGCACCTCTGGGTTCCATGTGCGAATCTCATTTTCATCTGAGATTATCACTTGCTAAGAAATGGTGACGGAAAACATCGTGAGGAAACCTGTGTGCCCGGTATAATGGCAATAGGCTCGCCCCCTATTACATTGGGACCAAAATACATCGGCGACGTGTGGGCGCACTGCAGTGCACCTCTGCCTACCCCTTCGGGGAATAGAGGCGTGATGATGTATTATTATTATTATCGAGAATAACTTTGTAAATAACGTTATTGTGTATGTCTTACTCTATTGGTACATATATATATGATTTTTTTGTTGTCTACAAATGACTAAAACTTTACATAAAACAATTGAAAAATATAACTGACTAGCTCATACATTACGACAATGAAAAGGACGGCAATAGCACAATTGACCCACCTCCTGCAACTCCTGATGGGTCCAATATCTGTACTCGTTATTACCGAAACACTTCTTCGAATACAATCCGCATAAGTAATCGGGTATGCCTTTAGCTAGCCACAGGTCAGACCAGTTCTGCATGGTGATGAAGCAGCCGAAAAATTGTTCGGCCACGGCTTGCGCCATTGCTTTCCGGCTTGCGTACGTCTGGTCGATAATAGCTATAGAATGAAGCAGATGGGTGCTCATTATCGACATGGTGGTATAGGCCGTCGCGTCGTCTTCTGTCTGAAAAGAATTTTGATATGTTTGTTTGATGAGGAATGAAGGCGAATGCAATAATTTAGCAGATTGGGCATGTGCACCAATATAACAACCTGCACCTTGTATTTTTGTGAAAGTGTACTCTGATACTGATAGTATTAGAGATGAAACGGATATCCGGTAACTATCCGGTATCCGGCCTTGTTATCACTATCCGGCCGGATACCGGATAGTAAGTCAGTATCCGGCCGGATACCGGATAGTGACTTACACAATGCAAATCATACCACAATAGGTTATGGACACCGTTTATTTTTATAATCGCACATGTTTTATTAATAAGTTTAAATACTCAAAATTAACAATTGGCAAATTGTGGTGAATGAATTGGCAAATTTTCCGTATTTGTTGGTAAGAAGCGAGTCCGGTTGGCTTCGTATACCAGACCAGCTTCTGGAAATAGCCTTTCGATGTAAACGCGACTGCCAGGTGCTGAAAGAAAAATTCTGGCAAACTTTGACAATTGCGGGTACTAATGCAAATTAACTGACCACCGATCGATCGATTCGAGATGTCTTTAAGAAGCGACATGTAACGCGAAAAATGGCCGAATATCCGGTCGCCGGATATCCAGCGCTCCGGGCTGGTAGCTTGCCGAATATCCGGTATCCGGCCAAACCACTATCCGTTTCATCACTAATCAGTATCCCATAGAGATTGAATTTCTGTGGCAAAAGCCAAGCGACCACTCGTCAATATGCCTCTTCGATGATATTTCATTGAAGAATTTGCTTCTTCTATGAGTTAATACAGTTCATTTTGGTATAAGCAGACAAGCCCAGGGATTGAGGCTTTTCAACTCGCTCATTCACTTACGTAATTCATACGATGGAAAGAGACAAATTTATATAACTCAGATTTTATTTTGACTCAACCGAATGTGGTGGCAATGCAGCACTTTTGACATACTTATCTTTAACTGATTCAAAATTCTTATCGTCATAGCTTACTTACCTCATCGACAAATACTTGTTTGTAGCATGGGTATGGGTATCGAGTTGATAATGTTTCCTCGTAGAACTCGAACGCCTCGTGTACATACCGTACAGTGTTCTTTAGTATCTGCATCAAGTTAGGAAGGCAGTAATGTGTCACTTCATTCATAAACGGATCTATGTATGTTTCGAATGGCCTGAAAATGAAGTACACTTACTACTACTAATACTACAGCCCTTTTAACGTCCCACAGCTGGGCACGGGCCTCCCCTCAATGCGAGGGGGATTCAGGCCATAGTCCACCACGCTGGCCCAGTGCGGGTTGGCAGACTTCACACATCTATCGAAAACTAATAAAGTTTCCTCAGATGTTCAGGTTTCCCCACGGTGTTTTCCTTCACCATTTCATAGCAAGTGATAATCTCGGATGAAAATGATATTCGCACGTATATCGCAGAGGTGCTTTGATTGCAAGGCGTGCGTTCGACCACTCGGCTACCACTGCTATAAGTACACTTACATTGAAAAAAAAAAAAAAATTATATCATTTTAGTGAATTATTTATTTTTAGGGTTCCGTACCCAAAGGGTACAACGGGAACCCTATTACTAAGACTTCGCTGTCCGTCCGTCCGTCCGTCCGTCTGTCACCAGGCTGTATCTCATGAACCGTAATAGTTAGAGAATTGAAATTTTCACAGATGATGTATTTCTATTGCCGCTATAACAACAAATACTAAAAATCTGAGTAAAATAAATATTTAGGGGGGCTCCCATACAATAATCGTGATTTTTTTGCCGTTTTTATAGATAATGGTACGAAACCCTTCGTGCGCGAGTCCAACTCGCACTTGGCCGATTTTTTTTATTACGCTGTGGATTCGCACGAACAGAAGCTACAGAAGCTAAGCAAGTAGCTGTAAGCCCCCTCCATTAGTGGACGGAGCAAATTCACTTAACTTTTTTTGAAAATGACCTCTGTGTAAATATACAAAAATCGCTCTCGCGCCATCGATTAAATTTCGTTGAAAGATGTGCTTCTTCTGTAAGTGAATAGTTTGTTTTGGTATGGGCTAATTTTAGCGCGCAGCATGACTCTTATGTACGTAAGATTATCTATGTTAAGATGTATTAGACGAGATTGTCGTAGCATCTGAGACCAGTTTGAGCCATTTTTTTTACGCCTTCTTATAACATTAAGACACTATCAAATATCACTGATGTATACCAGTCCACATTTCCAACCACTTAGTAAACCTTAAATACTAATTTACTAATTTAAATACATGATATACTAATTTACTTCAGATTCCTTATGTGGAATATGGATTCACAAAAACACACCTACCCTGTACAAAGTAATGTGTTTAGAAAAGGCACCATCATACCCAATAGCTAAAGAAATGTTCGGCGCACACGCAGGAGTGTTCACAAGATAATGAAACGTCTTCCTTCTATGGTCTGGTGTGTAGACCACGTCAACAAGTTCACCGCACGACACGGCCGTGAGGCTCTCGTCCACGGTGAACTCAAGCTTCCATGTGCAGGGTTCAGCAAAGCTGTCAACGCACGGAAACCAGAGACGTGCCGAATGACCATAGGTGAACATGTGGGCTGATTTCTGGAATTTTAAGCAATATTAAAAAAAATAAAGGTGAAGGAAATCTTCGTGAGGAATACTGCATGTCTATAGAAAGGCGTGTGAAGTTCACCAACCCGCACTGGGCCAGCGTGGTGGACTATATAGCCCAAAAATTACCCTCATATTGAGGGAGAATGTTCCCGGTATATAGGCAATAGGCTCGCCCCCTATTACATTGGGACCAAAATACATCGGCGAAGTGCAGGCGCACTGCAGTGCACCTCTGCCTACCCCTTCGGGGAATACAGGCGTGATGATGTATTATTAAAATAAACTAGATAGGGAAGAAATTATTCTTTAAATATAATAATAAAAGTGAGGGTATCTATGTTTCATGGTGGGTGACAGATTGGGGAGGTATTTCCCAATTAGCTGTATTCTCAAATCAGTTTCTGAAGAATTTTATATGTATCTTTCTGTCAGCTAAAGACTCATGGAAACACGTTCCATAGGTTAGAAAGTGCTAGACATTGTTGGGTAATCAGGGCCACGAGTCTACTAATACTGTAGAATAATAATGGCTTCACTTAAAAATTATTAAAAAAAAAAACAATTTTATCAATGGTAGCTAGAATATGACCAGTGTACTTACCCTGAGCCAATTAGACTAGTCATATTCTAACCACCATTGACAAAATATGTGCTTTAAAAATAAAGCCTTAGTCATTCTACAACAATTATATTAGTAGACTAGAGAACCTGACAACAAAATCAACTCTAAGAGAAACGAAAATATCCAGCTAATATTCAAATTAATTACCTCAACCAGACTACCCTCGCCTTCAGGCACAACAAAATGCATGCCTCCTTGAGGAGACTCCAGAGAGAACTCAATGCCGATACGTAAACCTCGTCCCTCCCCCACCAAGTGTGCAGCGTCATCAGGTATCTGCACATGCAGTTCCCCTGAATTATGATCAGGGTCTATCTTCTGGGCAGCTTGCAAGTGATTAGTGGAGAACACCTCCAAGGATCTCCTAAAAAAACACATTTTTTTTTGTTTATTCTTGTCGGCACAATATACAATAACTAATACAATTGTTATTCTTGTCAGCACTTTCGATATTAAAAAAGCCTTTTCTTATTTTTAACCAACTTCATATTAGAAAAGATTTGGTCTGGAACTATCATTGTTTGGTAAATAAAAATGCTCTATCATATTGTTGGTAACCCCAGCAAACTATCCAATACAGTCCACTATCCATTTACAAGCTTTTGCAATATACTAGTGCACTTTTGGTCAGTATTGCCTAATATACATATTTGGAATCAGCGATTTTTTTTTTCTGTGTCAAATGAGTATGGTCTCCTGTAAAGTTAAAAAATGTAACTTAAGTTAAATAGCCTTTTATCCCTCGATATTAATTATAATAGTGTCAATGAGACTGATTTAAGGATTGTGAAATTATTTACGTGTTGGGATCCGCCTGACATATGTCCAAAAATGGGTCAAAATATTGGAAATTGGCTTCATATTGGTCATTCAGGCAAACTCGGTATATTCGACACTGTTTCGCATTCAAGCGTATGAACCGAAGATTGTCTTTCAAAGGGACCACTGTTAGTTCAACAAATCCCTGAAAAAATAACAAACAATTAAAAAAAACCTAACAAACCTGTATGCATTAACCTATAAATAAACAAATAGTTCAAATAACTCACAATAACGCTTCTCCTTTCAAAGCTTATCCCAGTCAAACTGAGGATTTGGTGAGCTGTAAATAAATATTACAATTTAAGTAAAACAACAAGCCAAATCTAGCAATGAGGACAACAAACAGAATCACTGATACTTATAATTTGAATGGTCGACAATTGTCTCCCGTTCGCTCCTTCTTCATCGGTAACGACGTTACTTTTTTGCTCATCATTGATTACTACTGCATTGATTCATTATCAGACAAAAATCTATAGGAAAAGTCCTATATAACCCATTTTCACTAAACAACAACAAAAAACTGCAGTGATGTTTGCTGAGCGATGACAGATTTGATTTTCTTTCATTGACTGACCAACATTAGATTAGCGCCTCACTCAACACAGAAGTACGAAAAAACCATAGTCAAGTAGAGAATAGAATGAAGGAAATAAAAAATGTCTCTGCATCAAACCTGCATCAACCATTTGTTGCTGCACTATAGTTATTTAAGGTGGTCACCCTTGCCTTATCTGTCTCTTTAGGTGTCAGTTAAACAAAACTGTCAAAAGTAATGAACGAAGAGCTCCATTGCAATATTACGATTATTGGTGGATTATCGTTAAAATCGTAGAATGTGTTTAAATCACATGCTATAGTGACTGAGAGTACATCTGTTAATTCATAAAAGCAAACATTTTACATGTTTATTTTCGGTTTAATTAATCAAAATGTGGGAATCACCATACTTGACTTGTTTGGTTCTTTATATATTTTCGTTCCAAATTATCATCACTAATTCCCGCACATCTAACGTATGGAAATTGAACCCGGAAGGAGACCAAATCGTCGACGGTAGTAAACTGTCGCAGGTCAGTTCAAATTCTTTAAATGAGTCGATAAACATTTATATAATCCATGGGCTATATCTATATCATACTTATGGTTTTACACATCTTCTACCATACCAATTCTTATTATTAACGTGTTGCCTCGACTATTTTTATGGGAGTTGTTAATCCTAGCCGTTAATTAGACACCATGAGAGAATACTGTGTGATAAAATGAGTGCTAATGTAATGTGTGGACCATTTATAGGATGAGTCTGAAAAAACGAGAACGGGTGAGGAGGACCCTGTATTCAATATAATAACATCAACTGTGTATTATGGGAACACTTGGACTAAGCATGGCTTTGATATGTTTTGCACAGACTGCCAAATATATGAACAACAAAGGTAATTAAAATTATTGTATTAAATGGTTTCCCTTCCAGCAGCCCTAGGCACCTATTGATGGACTAGTGTGCCAAATTTAAATAATCTGTTTAGCTATTTTTGCATGATTCCTTGAGTTAACTAACAAACATAGACACACATAGATACTATTTTGTTTTTATTTATATGAAATAAATATTCAATAACATTGTATTTTTCCACTTATATTTTATTGGGACCATTGCAAACTACATATTGACTGAATAAGTTGAAAATAAATTCTTAAACTTAGTAGTATGACTTATATAATAAGGATAATAATAAGTTACATATTTATGCATAATATAATAGAATTAATTAGCACCTTATAACTAACTAACTAACTACAGCCCTTTTAACGTCCCACTGCTGGGCACGGGCCTCCCCTCAATGCGAGGGGGATTCAGGCCATAGTCCACCACGCTGGCCCAGTGCGGGTTGGCAGACTTCACACATCGAGAACTAGTCAAGTTCCCTCAAACGTGCAGGTTTCCTCACAATGTTTTCCTTCACCATTTCGTAGCAAGTGGTAATCTCGGATGTAAATGAGATTATATTTAATATTTAATTACCACATATTTAAATACACCTTATATTTAATTTAAATGTTTTTGCCTTTGTTATATATTATTTAGGCCAATAAACTATTCACTATTTAAAAATAGAATCACCAAAAACAAATTCATTAAAAATAAATTGTCTATTAATGTACAGCTATTTAAAAAAAAACCTTTCAGAGCCGGTGTTGAGAATAGTGATGAGACAACACCAGCAGAAGTAAATGGTGATGCAGATGATGAGTATTTGGACTGTGGGAAAGCTGTCAATTTTACATACTATGACAACCTTGTTGGTGTGGCAAGACGTCACAGACATCCTAACGTACCTGAACCACAGGTACTTACATGTAACATTAAATAAATATGCATACATCATCATGACTGTATTCCCCGAAGAGGTAGACATAGGTGCACTGTAGTATGCCGGTCACTTCGCCGATTTATTTTGGTCCCAATGTAATAGGGGCGAGCCTATTGCCACACACTTGTTGGGCTAATGTGACTACAAAATTCTTGTTCTTAAAATGCCAAGATCTGTTTAAAAAAAAAAGTAAGCCAGTAATGGACATCTAGAGTGCAGTTATGGCTCGTGAAAATACATTTTAATTTTGTTTCCAGGTGTCCCTTATATTTCCAAAGAAGAAATCGAATGGTTTATCGCCATCAGAGATCAACGGCTTCGAGAAACGTTTGAAGAAAGCAAAGAGAGAGAAACCAAAGTCAGTGCAGCTGTACAACCAGATTGGAAATTTCTGGAGGATCAAAGGTGACACGAGGCAGAGTATTGAGTGCTTCAGGCGCGCGCTCGCCGTCTCGCCGTACAATGCTGAGGTAAGTCCAACCTATGCTACTATTTATTTATCGGAAAATCCTTTATAGATTCCCTGCCTCTTTAGGGTAGCGACAAGGGTTGTGGGGGACCGGGCAGAAGATTATATACCCACTAATAACGCATAGTAGTACATCATCTGCAGTTGTAGCAGGTGCGGCAAGACTAGACTTATGTCACAGAATATCTCTTTCTCTCGTATGAAATTAGACAGAGAGCGAGCGAGTGAATCCGTGACAAAGGTCTTGTTGCGACATGTGGGCTAACCCCGCTGTTTAATAAAGTTTGAAGCAGTGGGATGTTAGGACGTGTGTGTCAATAATTTATTTATTAGGACAGCCCAAAATTGTTGCATTAATAACATATGAATATAACATAAAATAAGGTAAAACTAAATGCACAATCAATAAAGGTGACAACATGCATAATTAGTAAGAAATAGGAATAACATAATACATTGTTGATAAATTAAAATACATAATACCTTGATCATAGTTTTAATATTACTACGTTACCTATGTACACCAATACGACACAATACTTTATTTCTAGCTGATGAATTACGAGACCGAAATAGAACTGAAGTCAATTAATCTAATGTAATAGAGCAGTGGTGTTCAACCTTTTATATAAAGGGGCCACAAACAACGTGTTAGTCATGGTGTCGCGGGCCCCAAAAGATAATAATTAGGTAATGATTTCTTAGGTTGACTGTTGCAAATTGAATGAAACAACTATGAACGGATTCATTGCGTATATTTTAGTTTTTTATTTTTGTTATTTCGTGTAATTCAATATGTTTTAAAATAAAGTAGCACTGCCAACTACAAAAGCCCGGCGCGGCGCGGCGGCGGGTTGAGTATAGTTTTTTTTTTTTTTTTTTAACGAAATGAGCGAAATGATATTTAATGGAATAAGCTGAGGAATGGCATCACCTGCGACTAGCGCGAGTATTTCGCCAATGTCAAGTAATTAATAGCAAGGACAAATTCAATAAATACACATTATAAATAAAAATAAAAAGCAGTGGTAGCCGAGTGGTCGAACGCACGCTTTGCAATCAAAGTGCGCAGGTTCTATCCCCGGCTCGCACCTCTGGGTTCCATGTGCGAATCTCATTTTCATCTGAGATTATCACTTGCTAAGAAACGGTGACGGAAAACATCGTGAGGAAACCGGTGTGCCCGGTATAATGGCAATAGGCTCGCCCCCTATTACATTGGGACCAAAATACATCGGCGAAGTGTGGGCGCACTCCAGTGCACCTCTGCCTACCCCTTCGGGGAATACAGGCGTGATGATGATGTATTTGATTTATAAATAAAAATGGATAATGACAGTGATAAAGATGGCGGATGACGCTTGAGTATAGTTGTAATAGAGTGTACTCAATGCGACGTAACCAAAGTGTCATTGACTTTACCATATCACCTTCGCGCTATTTCTATATAAAGTACTTGTATTAATAAATATTTTTTATCGATTTCTCACGGTTATTAATTTTAGTTATGATTTACGTATGTACGTACTTACGTACTCCTATTTAAATTAATAAGTACATATTACATACATATAAGTATATGTACTTATTAATTTAAATTTTATTGTGAGTCTACACAGCAGAAGGTTTTCTATTCTGGACTAGCGGCCCGTCCCGGCTTCGCACGGGTGGACAGTTTTTTTTAAACATTTTTGGGATGAATAAACATAGCCTATACTCAGTGATAATGTAGCTTTCTAAAACAAAATATTTTTTGGTATCAGTCCACTAGTTTCAAGTTTATTCGTTACATAGAAAAATGCAAATCTTTCCTCCTTATAATATTAGTATAGATAATGCTGAAATACAAGATACATTTATTCTTATACAGTGGTGGGAATGTGTGGCTGGGTTAGTCCAATTAAAAAAAATGCTGGAATACTCTCTCTTTTTTTTTTTTTAAATTCATTAAATGATAGAGCGAGAAAAAATGGTACGATTGACATGTTTTGTTGACACAGCCCCGTTATATTATGCCTACTGTACATAATAATATACTGATAAACTGTTACTGATACTCTGTGTAAACATCGAATACATTTATAGGTAGACTGACCATTTCGGGAAGTGTCATATAAAAATCGACCTTATTACCTTGAAATTAGGTTCTCCTTAACCTGGCGCGGGTGCTGTTCACCCTCCAGTACTTGGACGACGCCATCTATCTGACGCGGCGGTCGCTGGAGGTCCAGCCGCCGGACCGGAGCGCCTGGCAGCAGTACTTCACGCTCGGCGAGATATTCAAAGCGTACGGACATTATCAGGTATTTCGAATGATTTTCTACTTTGTTTGTATCTAGGTAGGATTGGTTTTGTGTGTGCCATGATCTGGAGCAACAGCTCGAGTGCTTAGCACTGAATAACGCCCTAAAAGTATATTTAACAAAATCTATACTTTTTGTAAGCATGGATATTGGTGCTGACTACATCAGTGTAGTCCTATCTCATGTTCGCCAGGTAGGTATGAGCAAGATGGGAATATTCTGATTTATGTTATGGTTTGTGTAGAATTAGGGTCATTGTCGTACATCTCCATACCAAATGTATAAGGTAAGATTACGTAATATTTACCAAACATCGCAGTTGCCCCGGTCGTCTTGAATAAATGACCTTTCTGCAGTACCTACGCCTTAAAGTGATATCTAGCCTCGCGCAGACTGGGGCGTCGGTCGACTCGCTCGACAAGTTTTTTTTACACTATATCAAAATAAACAGTATTGACACATAGAAAAAGTTCATTTTTCAACGAAATGAAACTGACAGGTCGAGCGAACTTTGACGCGTGGGAGAGTGGCTTTTACCACAGAAAGTCAATCATTATGCCTGTTGAAATAAAGTACGTTTTGGCTAAAATTTTGTCGCGCGATGGTCGACGCACTAGTGTGCGGGGGCTTTAGACTTGACATTTTGTACATAATCTCTTTTCAAACCAGAACCGTAAAAGTTAAAACAAATTTAAACAAGTGGCGTATGTATTAAGACCCACATGCGGCTTAAAAGGAGCGCGACCAATATTTTGCTAATACCAAAACAAACTGTAATAACTCATAGGGACAGCTCATTTTTCCACGACATATAATTGATGACGCGTGCGAATTTTGACACGTTGCCGCGTGACTTCAGTCTTTATGTATAGTGGTACAGAGTATAGTGGTACATTTTCAAAAAGGTTATTCTCTCGGCCAGTGGGCGCACGGCGTGAAGTATTTTTTTTTGCCATCTGCTATGATACGGTGAAGGAAAACATCGTGAGGAAACCTGCACGTCTGAGGGAACTTGACTAGTTCCTGATAGATGTGTGAAGTCTGTGCAGGGCTATAGTAGTGGTAGTATAATACAATAACGTACTTGTCTCAATAAAGATTTAATTTCTGTGGCAAAAGCCACGAAACCTCGCAGCATAATAAGCTCGCGCTGTTAATGACATTTCATTGAAGAATGATCTTTATCTATACGTCTATACAGTTCGTTTTGCAATGCACGAATCTGCATTCCAGTCTCAAAGCTAATATCCTCACATCCCCAGTGTGTTCCTTATCGCAATACCTACATTACGTTGTGCAGGAAGCGGCCGTGCATCTAAGGCACGCCCTCGACTTGAAACCAGACTATGAGCCGGCGCTGACCGCTCTCAAAGACATCGAGAACACTCCAGAAGCATCTGTGCATGTCTATACGGTGCTCATTATTGTGTGTTTGGTAAGCATGTTTCATAAATACGCGTCCATTCGAACTTGAATTGCCATAACGCACTCTTTGTCCATTGAAATAGAACATAATTTAGCACGCAGCTATGTGTTTAATTGTTGGAGTGCGCATTGGCAAGATTGGCATAAGCGAATTTATATTTTATTTGATGCTATTTAAAATGTATTTTTGAATAAATGTAGTTTTGGAGACTAACTGAACTGATCGGTAACACAAGTCGGGAGATCTTTAGATAACTTTTAGTATAGCTTGTATAGTCATAAAGTCTATTTGACGGTTCGTTGAATGTATCAACAAGATGAAACTTTGACAGACTATTATAATCATTGAGACCTGGACAATATTGTTCTTGCTACATGAAAATAATCTACTTTGTCTATGATTAAAACCGACACCTCCTTCCCTTGTTGTCTTTATTTTTCGTATTCTGCTTTTCGTTGTAACTACAAGTTTTCAAAGTGTAACCAGCGTATAATTCCCCAGGGCCCCAATTTTCCACTCTTATGCCTCATAAAAGCTTTAATTTCAATGTTAAAATTATTATTTTACAGGTCATGGGCGTGCTTCTGGTAATATTATCGTCAGTTGACAATGGGGGGGACGTCGAAGAGCATAAAACACAGCGTCACTTCAACAGAGCAATGGCGATGCGGTCGTTGCGCGGCGTCACCTTGCCCGGGTCGCGCGGACGGAAGAAAGGCGGCTCCTAAACATCACACTAGCGATCACCACCGAGTTTATGATCTCCAGTTGTATTCCTATTTTGAATTTATTTATAGCGGGCGTACACACGCTGGTCCGATGATATGTGACCAGTCGGCGAGAGGGTTATCCACATGCTTGCCGAACGATGCTGCCATAACTATGCTGACTGGCCCAGCGTCTGTTCGCCATTAGTTTTTAATTTGTTTTTGCCTGTGTTCAATTGTTTTTTTTTGTAGATCCATAAGGAAATTCAAGTCTAATGGTTAGTGTTATTTCATTTTTTTTGCAGATGAAAATCCAAGTAGAATATTGTTTGTTCTATTGGAAAGTGTGTTATAGTCAAGGCAGAGTGTAATCGTATCTGACCACTCTTTCTGTGCTCTGAAGTGCTTTACTCGTTGCCTTGAGCAATAGCACAGTTCCCAGTTATTCCGACGAGGGTTTCTTGTTTATTGGAGATCTTAAACTCGGAATGTACTAATATCGTTTCTACGACGAACATTTTAAGCTTGAAAATAAAAATTACGAGGGACATCGTCGTATGATATTGATGATCAACGGTGTGAATTACCGACACATTGTATAGTGCTGTTCTCATATATTTAAACAGTTTTTTTTTTATGTTTTCCAAAAATAACATTTTATATTTAAGTTAACTTGTCGTTGGTAATGTTTGTGGGAAGAAATTGCTGCGGTTGCGATAAGATAAAGGATATTTTATCGGAGTCGTCGTCGGTCGCGTTGTCGCCTCACTAGTTGATAAAAAAGTCGCTTCCTTTGTTTTTTTAAATTATAAATGTAACATGTCTGATAGGTGGATGACGTCATCTAATACAGCATGCAGGCAACATGGCAACGCAAACGTACTTACCAATTTTATTGTGTTGTGATTATAACTGACTTGAGATGCTATGACAAGTTATAGTTACGGCTGGTTGTGTTAATAACTTATTAATAATTATTATGTTTAGTCGCTGGATTTATGGGAACAGCATTATCAGTTCGAGGCTAATGTACAAAATATACTTTATGTAAAAGTGACCGGAGAGGTCTTGCCATGTCTTATTTTTGATCTCTGCTTAGTAGTCTTCATAACATCACGATACTTCTAAAGTGGTGTAACCATTATAGCAGTTTGAAAATATATATTAAAAACGGCTCAGTATATTTACATTTTTAATAATATTTACAATAAATCCGCTCCGTTCTCGTTTGATTACTTGTACTACTTAACGTTAAGATTGTTATTTTAACAGGAGAGAAAATAAAAAAAAGCTTTTGGTAAGCAATAATTAAAGTAATTATTGTAGTTAGTGTTTAATATTCGGAGTGTGAACAAGCTCGAATTTCAATTATATGCTGTTATAAAGCGGAAATATAGAAAAGTAATGTATTTTTCCCGTATTGAACAATAGAGCTGCTATGTATGAAGATTGAGAAGTCCACTCGTTATGGTCGTCACTCGCATCAATAACCCGACACAAAGTAAAGTATTGTAATGTAAGCTCTATACCTTAGCCGATACGATATAAATTTAGACGTACGCTTCAAGTCGGTTCACATACATATCTGACTTAAATTGAAAATTGTACTGTAATAACGACGATATAGAGTCTACATTTGAATCTACTTAATTGGTGTTTAAATCTTTGATGTTGGTGACGGCTTCCAACCTGCCAAGTTGAGATGACAACAGGGTGTCCACCATCTAATTAGCCAAGAAAAACGTCAAGTCAGTCGAGAAGCCGCTATTTTTGAAAACAATTATAATTTCTAAGAAGCAAATTTTTTACTACATTAGCCATTGTTCAATTTTCATATTTTTTTACTACCATAGTCTACCTGGTTTTAAATAAGAAATTAAATATTTTTAACAAGACACATAATTGTGCTTTTGAAGACGGTTTTTGGTGTTTGTTAAAAATATTTATTTCTTCACGATTTTTAGTGTCAATAATCGTTGAAATTATGCAAGTATTATCACCTCATTACAGCCCTAAAATAGTAAAAATTTACAGCAAAAAAAAAAACTAATTTAAGTGGTCAGAGATCTTTTTCTTGGCATTTAGAGTGGAAACCCTGGAGATGAGTGGTTTGTGGCGAGCCAGGATTGCGATGAACGTATCACTTTTGCAACCTAGTCATTCACTTAGACAAGTTGGGCCCGGCTACGGGGCCAGGTGTGTGTATTCCGTGTAGTAGTGCATGCGTGAAACTTGTTAAGTGTTCGTAGCGTCTAAGGATCGAGGATGGGAGGAGCAAGTCTTAAATTCTGAGATTGGTAAAAAAAAATGTACCTGTTTTCAGTGGTTCTTTTTGTTAATTTTTGACTATTTATAATACATGATTGTCCTAGCATCTATTTTTGTTTTTTTTTTTTGTAATCTGTCTCATATACGATGGTCTCACCTAGCACATGTACCTACCTAGGACAGCCGCCAAGAAAAAATGTGGTAGCCTCGTGGGCAAGAACGCCCGCCTTCAACGTAAGGGGTGCAAGTTCAAATCTCGGGCCCGCATCTCTGAGATAATTTTCATGCGTGAATGTCATTTTCTATGATTACCACTTGCTGAACAGTGAAGGAAAACATCGTGAGGAAACCTGCACAAAGTTCACCAACCCGCACTAGGCCAGCCAGCGTGGTGGACTATGGCCCAAAAATCTCCCTCGTATTGAGGGAGAATGTGCCCGGTATAATGGCAATAGGCTCGCCCTCTATTACATTGGGTGGGACCTAAAATACATCGGCGAAGCGTCGGCGCACTGCAGTGCACCTCTTCCTACCCCTTCGGGGAATACAGGCGTGATGAAGTATTTATATTTTTTTATGCTCTGTGCTTTAAATTACTATAAGGAACAGTCGACCCACTGTGACATAAAATTTGCCGACGCTGGTTCTAGCACAGAGGCATAGATAATACCTGCCACATATAGCATCTACGGAGACACGTATATTAAATCAAGAATATTTGTTTTAATAGCATAATCATACTAATTATATTAATCTTATTTATAGTGACACAACTTTACAAAATAACTTTACAAAATTGGCAAAAATACAGACCTTCAAAATTTCCGAATCCGTTTCCGGTGTCGACTTTAATATTCTTTTTTTTATCTATTTACATTGCAATGGCTTTGAAAGTGATTTTTCGGAGCCAAATTGCTTAGTAATGCCACATAAAATTGTAATTGTTAATATATATACGGGGAGTGGCCTGTTGTCTCTTTAACGAACAGATTGAGAGCATTATTCGACTACCTCGGTCATGGCTCAAAAAACACACTTTCACATTGAGTTACTATTTTCCAAAGCTGTAAGATGGGTGTATTTCGAATAACTGAATTTTGAGCTGCACTCATGATTTCAACATAAACCACCACAAATACAAAATTATAATGTATTTATTATAAAATGTATACATGTAATTGAAAAAAAAAAATCTTTTTCGCCTTAACTTTCACTCAAGCCATCTCAAACATCTAAGCAGAAAACAATGCCTATATATTTTTCAAATCGGTTCATGTGAGTCTCTTTCAACGGTACTTCATAAAAGCGGTCTCTAAGAGTTCACAATAAAATATAGTTATGCGTAAATGTTCCAATCCACAAAACGCAATATTTTTTTGACGCTTTACATTATTTAAGCAAAAAGTTTCAACTCTCAATTTATAAAATAAAACCTAAAAGAATTGTCTATACCAGTAAGGCAATAAAATTATACCATTAAATATCTAAGTTGCGTCTTTCCCAAATCGCAGTTACTATGGATTGGTACGTTTATGCATAACTATATCCAATTGCTCAAGCAAGTGTTACAATAAAACCGGCAGGAGTCGAACCATCGGATGTACTGAGCTGAATAGCCACCCCTCAAACCAATAGGTCAGGGGTCATCAAATTGTGAATCGTTCCATATAAATTGAAATCTGTATAGACGGCAATGACGATTTGATTTCATTCCACTCAATAGAAGGGTCTCAATGTCCCTAAGCAATGTTTCAGTATCTTAGAAAGATCTCAATGTCCCTAAGCAATCTCAATCTCATAACGTGACGGCGTCATTGTCCTACTAATATAATAAATGTGAATGTTTGTTTGATGTCCTTCACGCAAAAACAAATGAACGGATTTTAATAAAACTTTACAGTATTATTGTTGTGATGTATACATCAGTAGTTGTAGCATGAGCGCCCAGACTAGACTTATGTCACAAAATATGTTGATTATAACTCTTTCTCTCGTATGAAATAAGACAGAGAGTGATCAAGCCAATCCGTGACAGAGGTCTTGGCAAGCGTGCTAACACCACAGCATAACATATAGACTACAATTTATATCGATATTAAATAAAAGAAATCTGCGTGGACGAGATCGCGGGTAGAAACTAGTTGTTAGTAAAAATTAAAAGTCCCAATTGAAAAAGACTGTACAATCACATTTTGTAAATAAACTAAAACCAGGCAATTCATCATCACTTATACCTAGATAACCAAAATAGAGCTTGAAGTAGCGTCGAAGACCATACTTGTATGATCGAAATGATAGTCTTGTTCGATATTATTACGTGTATAAATGATATTGTGATTAGGCAGTGGCGATGTCGTGGATCCCGAGGCGGAATAAGTCATGCTGGACAAAGAATGAATCTCCAAGTGGCTTCAGAACGAATGTTTGCATGTACGGGTGTGGGGGGTCGTCGTCGCACTGAAAATACAATTAAAAAATACAGGTTAAAAAAGGAATTCACTTTTTTTTAAAATTCAAATTACAATACATTTCGAAATTTGAATATTTAAATGAGGATATTTGATTCGAACGAACGTTGTGTTTCGCGTAAAAAGTTACTGGTTCAATCGCGTCATAGACAATTAGCAATTTTATTGATGTCATACAATTATCACTGGTCAATAATTTATTCTCATATTAAATGTGATAAAGAGGACACACTCAATTAATATACCACAAACCAGAAAATAGAGATAAGAAATGGATAAGTAGGTACTATGTATTTGCACTTTAGTTTTATTGCTCTTACTGGGATATACAATAAGGACGAAAATAACCATTAGTAGGTTTAAAAACAGATTCTATTCTTATTCTTTTAATAAGATTCTGGAGCCTTTGTTCTTGCCCTGATAAAGCAGTTCTACTAACACGTTGTTTAGTAGTTTTTAGTATTAGAAAACAGGACAAGTAATCAACTTTCTAACCTATTTACATACTAAATTAATTTCTTAAACTTAATGTTAGCAATATTAAAAAAAACCTGTAATATATTTTTTACTCAAATTTATCAATAAAAGGTTATGTGAATCAGAGCACATACTTTAACAGTAAAAGATTAGAACTAAATAAATGTACAGATCAGTGGGGTTAGCACCAGTCAAGACAAGACCTTTGTCACGAATTACGAGCGTATGCTCTCTGTCTAATTTCATACGAGAGAAAGAGACCAAAACAAAATATATTGTGACTAGTCTCGGCGCTCATGCTACAAGTACAGTGGTGCCAGCACGCATGTCAAGACAAGACTTCTGTCACGGATTGACTCGGTCGCTCTCTGTCTAATTTCATACAAGTGAAAGAGACAACAAGATATTTCGTGACATACGTCTAATCTTGGCGCTCATGCTACAAGTGCAGATGAGTATTAAGGATTGTTAGCAAGCCAGTGCAAGCAACTAAGTATGTTATATAACAGCACTAGGGTCTATTCTTACTTTATCTGCTGATAAAAAGTAACTAGACGTTGTGGAGTGCCAGTCTGAACATGTCATGCTCTAAATAGAAAGAGTTTCCTATTGGCTTCAGTATAAACGTTTGAAAGTACGCATGGGGCAGATCCTCATCTGTCTGTTACAAATTAAACAAGAATGTTTAGTATCATTCCCAAATTCATACACATTTCTTATAAGACATAAGACATGATGCAGCTTTTCATGATGATTCCAATCAGAACTTAAGTAACGCAACGTTTACCAAATTCTTCATGTATTTTAATGGATTTCTTATAATATAATTAACTATCAGCATTTATTTTGTAAATGCCTGCCTTAGACTTTAAATTGTCAAGTTTTAGTTTATATGCTACTACCAGATCGAAGTGCTACCTGAATTCGAAAAGATCCAGCAAGAAACTTAGTGAGCTTATAATTTTTTTAACTTAGTTTTTCATTGCCAAATTACTTCAAAAACCTACATAGGTAGTTCATAAATAAAATTTAAGAAATAATGTTATGGCTTGATGATTCAATGCAAACTTGTTCTGTTGTGGTCTCACCTGAAGTTGTCCGAGAACATTAATTAGTACTCCACCATCGAACATGGGTTGTGAGTCTACAGCAGTTATAATTCTTCCAATTTTTTGAAATGTCAAACTCTGAAAATTACAAATTAACTATTATTAATGTGTATTTATTGAATTTGCTTTTGCTATTAATTACTTGACACTGGCTGTAATACCCACGAATGGCAGGTGGAGCCAATCCTCATCTTATTCCATTAAATTTAATCCTTTCATTCATTTTGTATTCCTTTTCATAGTTAGCTTAGGATTGAAGTTAGTTGACGCATGATGTCCAACAATTTCTGGATTACCCGCCAGTGCATCACCAGCCATCCATGTTAATGCAATCCTGCAGCGCCCCAATATGGGCGGAGTATGGTACACACAACCCTGCTACTTCCCTCGAGGTGGCAGAGTATCCATAAAGGATTTTCCGACGTTAAAATAAGGATTAAAGTGAATGTAGATTCAAAATAGGCATAAATATAACAAAGAAACAGGACATACATTTAATTTTTCCATAATTTTTACAGCACCCTGCAACTGAACTCCTTCGAATGACATAAAAGAGGTTTCCACCTGTGTAAAAGAAATAAAGAAATTATTAAGTTGGTATTGTCGTCCGCACAAAAGTGCTAGAGTATTTGGGTCCTTCTTGTAAGCAATCACAACAATATGACTCACATTTGTTATGATGGGCTACACTTTCCAATACGATTATGCGAGTGTTTAATCGGTTCTAAACGTGCCTTGATACCTCACAGAACGTAGTTGTCATGTAAATACGTTAAGAATAGAGTACTTGACACGTAAAAAGTTATTTTTCGGCGGGAGTGTAAGTTAACCTAAAAATTTTGGTGAAGCCATTGTAACTCAAATTAATGTTAAACGAAGATATTTACGTAAATAGCTAAAATACTCACATTATACATGTTAACGAGATTTGGTCGTTGTGCTGGATCGTCGAACAGTGTGTAATATTGTTGCACAAAACCTTTTCCAATGGCATCATACTGTGGGTTGAGCGCCATTTCGCTGATTTATTTAAAGCTTAAAGCTATATTCGACTAAAATTACTTCTAATAATAAAAATTGTCCTTTAGGCTTTCGTACAGCCTGAAGGCTTCCTTTTTGCTCAGAAAAAGCAATCGCAAATTGCAGATGAGAACAGAATTTACCTGCCACAGATGAAGTAAATTTCACAGATTGCTATTAGTTGCCCGCCAGTCATCGAGATATTTATCACCGTCGTAAGTCAGTATTCCTCTATGGTGTGAATGATATTAGATAGTATAGATACGTATTTGTCACAAATAAGTCAATAAAATATTAGACTAAAATAGGTCTCAATAATGGCCCGGCCCTCTATTGCACAAAATACAAGAGCTAACCATGCTATTTGCGCGAAAGAAGTATCATTCGTCAACTGCCATGTATGTATTTCCCGTCTGACATATGCAGTTGTTCTATAACGGGATGTATGTATGTAAAATAAAATTATTCTTCAGTTCTCTAGCTTATTGCCACAAATTTGCCTGTAGCATTTTATTGCAATATGTTCTTTGTTTATGTTATTGTTACTCGATGCACTATGTCAGGTATAACCTATCTCGATGGGTATAAGTATAACATTATGTTGCGCTATGTCTCAATGCTCTATGTACAATTAGCTCAATGAGTAATAACAAAAAAAGTTACCATAAACTATTGAGGGTGACCACGTTTTAGTAGCTTCCTACATTTTAGTAGTTTTGGAAATATACAATTAATATCGTTTATTTAGTCATTTACTGCCGCTATTGAATCCTTGCACATTTATCAAAGCGTAACTTTTTGTAGAAGATAAAATGAACCATAAATTTAGAAGTTAAGATGCATCCTTACATTATAAACACTAAATTGAAATTAAAACACTTTATTGTATTAATTTAGTTCCATATTAAGTATCCACATTATTTGAATGAAAGTCCATCGCTGTAGTAATTGGGTTCATCTTAACGAGTTTCTTAAATAATAGTGTCGTTTTTATGATAAATGTAGTAGTTTTCTGAAAAATAGGTGGTCTCGTTGTTAATTGTTTACTATTATAGCTGCGTGTGAAAAATAATATAATTCATTCATATTTGCAAGTATTCTGTTATCTACAGTAATTGTCTTATAATCCACCATGTCTTTGGCTGACGAGCTTCTAGCTGATTTAGAAGAAAACGACGACGGAGAGCTTGAAGCGCTCATTGAAACAAAAACATTGAATGAGGCTGAACACGAATTTACTGTGCCATATCCAGTTATACCTAAAGAAGAAGACATTAAAAATGTTTCCATTCGAGAATTGGCTAAGTTAAGGGACTCGGACCGCTTTAGAAGAGTAAGTAAGTGTTTTCTTTTTGAATAAAAGTAGTGAACTGTTCTAAGAGTAAATCCTCCTGTTCTAGGTTATCCATGGGATTGAAAACAATGCTGGTAATAACAGAAACAAGATTGAAGTGGCCGGACTAATGGAGACAGATCCTGAGTATCAGTTGATTGTTGAAGCCAATAATATAGCTGTGGAGATTGATGGAGAAATTGGTAGGTTCATTATTTAAGTATACTGAGCAAGTTGTAGTGCCTAGCTGTATTTTCTTACATTATCATCGCACCTATATTCCACGAAGATGTAGGCAGTGATGGACTGCAGTCTTGCAGACCTTGGGTTCGAGATGTGTGTTCCACGAAATACCACTGCATCTGTATTTTTAGTTGGATAAATACATCATCATCATGCCTGTATTCCCTGAAGGGGTAGGCAGAGGTGCACTGCAGTGCGCCCACACTTCGCCGATGTATTTTGGTCCCAATGTAATAGGGGGCGAGCCTATTGCCATTATACCGGGCACATTCCCCCTCAATACGAGGGAGACTTGGGCCATAGTCCACCACGCTGGCCAAGTGCGGGTTGGTGAACTTCACACGCTTTTCTATAGACGTGCGTGCATGTTTCCTCAAGATGCTTTCCTTCACCGTTCAGCAAGTGGTAATCATTGTTGAAAATGACATTCGCACTTGAAAATTATCTCAGAGTGCGGGCCTGGGATTTGAACTTGCACCCCTTACGTTCAAGGCGAGCGTTCTTGCCCGCGAGGCTACCACTGCTTTTTTTAGTTGGAGTATTTTATTATTCTGTTATTGACTGGGTATTGGGAGAGATAACTTCAAGCCATTTAGACCTAAGTCGACTAAGTCACCTGATTTGGGACCCGATTATTGCATGACCAACATAATCTCTAATTCAACATACATTTCAACAAAACATCAAATTGGTTTTATTTTTTCATTTTGTTTTGACATTTATGACGAATTAGAGATGATATTGACTTTGTGAGAATTGCACCCCTGGCCTTTTGCGTGTTAAAGAAATTTGTAACACTTCCTTTATTTGAGGTTGTTAACATTTCATTGTAATGTCAATGGCTTGGTTTAGCACTGGGAGATATTAAGGGTGGCATTTAATTTACTGTAAGTCTGCAAGTTCAATTGTTTTCTTTTATTGTTCAACCAATCTGGTGGATTATCGTGGTAATAACCAAAGATGGTTCCGGAGGTTTCTTGAACCATCTTCCACATACTAGACAGACATGATGTAAAGTCACAAATACGTAGGGTAGGCGCAAACATAAGTCTCACTTTTTATTTTCCAGCTATTATCCACAGATTTGTACGGGATAAGTACCAGAAACGGTTCCCCGAGTTAGAGTCCTTGATTATATCGCCCCTGGACTATATACGCAGTGTTAGGGAGCTCGGGAATGATCTGGATCAGGCGAAGAACAATGAGACTCTACAGAGCTTTCTCACACAAGCCACTATTATGATTGTGTCAGTTACTGCATCTACCACACAGGGGTGAGTTGTAAAAAACTCCATATTGATGGTTAAAAAGCAAATAGACTCAACTGCCATTTTGGTAACTTTGCACAAAACTCAGCTTAAAAGACAGAAAAACAATAAATTAGCTATTGTTTTCCAATATCTATAGACAATATCTATTCCTTATCATGTTAGAATAGCCAACTATTCTAACATATTAATGAATAGATATTGTCCAATATGGCGCTTGACTCATTTCACCTTTCATCCATCTATACAAATAAATAAAATTGGAGTGTCTGTTTGTAATATCGAAATAACACCTTTTTACCGATTGCGTATGAAAGTATATACGATACCTGTAACGAAAACGCAATTTTAAAATTTTTTGTCCTTCTGTCTGTTTGTTTGGGGTAAACTTCTAAACGGCTGAGCCGATTTCAACGGGACTTTCACTGACAGATAGCTGACGTTCCAAGGCGTAACTTAGCCTACTTGAATTTTAGAAAAAGCATTAGGGTTCCGCGGGAAAAACATAATACCCATATCTCCCTAAAGTCCACGGAGGCGAAGTCTTGGGCACAGCTAGTCTATAATATAATCATTACTTTATCGATGACTGCTTGATCTAGCGGTGTGAGTCATTGGGTGGTTGTGAGTCTATTTACTGTCAGTGGCAAATTTCGGGAATGTCCTTTTCGTAATTAACCCTGGTGTACCTGGATCACCCCCAGACCATTGTGTGGTCCCATAGTACAAACTTTGCTTAGTTTGGGATCATAGAATGAGTGTAATATGTTGCCTGGCATTACTTTTTTATATAGATAGATCTGGTTAATTATATTTATTTCTCTTAAAGAATATTACATTCATTTGGCAGAGAAATACAAGTAAACTTAGTCTAAGAAATTAACAAGAGTTGAAACAGACAGTGTGTTGGTAAAAAATAGACACTTAAAAATTAAATAACAACAAGAAAGAAAGCCCTAGTTAATATTTAGTAACTCAATAAATAGAACGAAAGTCATGTGGGTAGTTGTAAGACAAAGTCGCATCAAGTCACACAGCGGAGCACGTAGTTGATGTTGAGGTGTTATTAAGTATTGCGTTGAAGTTCAAAACTCAGTTCGTATCGTGTAACTAGTTAGATAGATAACTCTTTATTGTTCCACTGCAAAAAGTATTAATATTACACACAGCTTACACAGAGAGTCACAATGGGCGGCCTTAACACTAAAAGCGATTTTATTTTTGAACAAAAAAGTCATAGTTTAAGGGGAGTGCTTTTGCCCAGGATTGGGACATAAGAAAACTATAAAAAAAAATATTTATGTACAATATACACCACAAAACACCACACAACGCATCTGCTCATAGTCTGGCTGACTGATCGCACGATGAAGCACAGAAAAAAAAAATGTACAATATACAATGATTAAAGTTGTATTATTGTTTTGCAGTAAATTATTGACAGACCATGAATTAGCTGAAATAAATGAGGCGTGTGACATGTCTGGCGAGCTGAATAATTACAAATCGAAGATATATGAGTACGTTGAGAGCAGAATGACATTTATTGCACCAAACATAACTGCTATAGTTGGTGAGTTTCCCCCCAATACAGTTTCCCCCGCAATAGAAGGGAGATGCTGACCTATTGCTGATTGGACTTCACATGTTTATCGAGAACTGGTTATGTTCTCTCAGATGTGCAGGTTTCCTCACGATCGTTTCACCGTTTACCCGTCGTTTCCTCGTTACAATTGACATATCCCACAATTTTTTTTGTCTTAACTGGCTTTACTCATTGGCGTAGTGTGAGTCACTGTCGCCCGGGGCGGAGTCATAATTTGCCGCCCAGTTGAGGTTTTTTTTTTAATGGACTACACTGTTGGCCGTGAGGTGGCCTTTACAGCTTTACCGGAGTAGTGGCGAGCGCAGAGTGCATTCCAACAAAGGCTAATTTCTTGAAAAAATAATTATCTGACTGACCGCCAGTGACGACAGATTTTTTTTTTCCAATTTTGCCGCCCCCTAAAAAGTGCCACTGGTCACGCTACGCCACTGGCTTTACTTTCAAGCACACTGGATCATTAAAAGTCGCACGTCTAAATGTTTGTCAAAACCAAAGCGAACTCTATCAATATTTACAACCCTACGAGTCAAAATTCGCTGGCACTCTCAGTGTCATTTCGTTGAAGAATAACCTTTTGCTATGTGTTAATACAGCTCGTTTTGTATTGGTAAAAATAAAAATGCGAGCGTCCACGACCCTAGTGTGCGGCGGGCATCAATACAGTCTTTACCGTCACATAATATTGATGTTTAGGTGCATCAACTGCGGCAAAAATCCTGGGTATAGCGGGTGGATTATCGAAACTGGCAAAAATGCCCGCTTGCAATGTGCTACCTCTCGGTCAGCAGAAGAGGATGCTGTCCGGTTTCTCGCAGGCCGCGTCCCTGCCGCATACCGGATTCATTTACTTCTCACAAATTGTTCAGGACACACAACCTGTAAGTATTGGTTTTAAAGTAGGTACTTAACGTTCTATTAGAAAGAGCATCAAAATACAGACCTTGTTTAGTTTTTCTGAAATAAATTATTCTGATTCTTAATCTTAATAATTTTGGGGTGGACTTTCGTATGCGTTTTGTTAAACTTCTATCAAACGCCTTATCGTTCTATCAAACGCCTTATCGTTCTATCAAACGCCTTATCGTTGGTATTCGTAAATAGTGTCACAAAAAAATCAACAATAACGTTTGGTTAAAAAAAAAACTGAGCCGTCGCGGGACGCCTGGCAGATGTGAAACATAAAACATAAACGTCGTAGCGAGTCGTCGTAGCTCACCCACGTGAGCGAGTGAGCGGAGTCAGCCGGTGGGCGGAGTCTAAGCGGCGGAAAGAAGCGAGGAGTACGAAGCGTGGCCGCATTTAAAACTATACTTTATGCATTAAATAATAAGTTTGATTTCATTTTGCTGTGGCGAAGCGCTGGCAAATCTCGCCACGCCAAAAATCTGGTTTGCTCTCGCCTATAGATGTATCACAACAAAAAAATCACTTCAAAACGGAGGAGGTTCTCAACCTGTATGTGTTTTTTTTTCTTAGGAACTTAGATACAAAGCGGCGAAACTGGTGGCGACAAAAATGACGCTCGCCGCTCGAGTGGACGCTTGCCACGAGAGTACTGACGGCGCTATCGGACGACAACTGCGGGATGCCATTGAGAAGAAGCTTGACAAACTACAGGTAACAATACAGCTAATACCATGGACGTATAAAAAAGACGGAACTCACTGACGTCGTAAGTGAAGTAACTTTCAGATCTATGTCTTGCATGAATTGAGATGAGTGTCATGTTACCGCAATCATCGATTTACTATGATATGTGTGCGAGGCAAATGTATATCTATAAGTTAGCTGACTTACTACAGGTGCTTACTTATTGATTAGCGATATTCTATCCGACCTTTTTTATATACGTTCATGATGCGTTAGTAATGTTTATTATGCGTTAAAGTGTGTCATAAAAATGAATCTAATTTATTTTATGTGATTGGTAATTAATTATCTACCACGAGATCCGTAAATTAATAGACTATAAAATATGCTTTTACAATCTTGAACTTGGTCTTTGATACGTTCAAAGGCTGAATTTTAGATTCTAACTACAGATAATGCTTGTTCGGAACAACTTTTTTTACTCAAAACATTCGACGTAAAGGTTGTGAAATGATTATTTATTAAAATGTGTTTTTACACTTACCTTCTTTTACTTCTCAGGAGCCGCCACCGGTGAAATTCGTGAAACCGCTACCGAAGCCAATAGAACAGAGCAGAAAGAAGCGTGGCGGCAAGCGCGTGCGCAAGATGAAGGAGCGATACGCGATGACCGAGTTCAGGAAGAACGCGAACCGCCTCAACTTCGCAGACGTGAGTGTAACGTTTAATAATCCTTTCTCTCTAACTATATAAATCAACTAGCTTCTACCCGCGACTTCGTCCGCGCAGACTTCGATTATTAAGGGGGTGATCCATTTGCGAGCCGGCGAGCTAACGGTCTATATCGTTGGCTTGTTGGTTCGTCGACTCACGTTGGTGATCCATTAGGGTACCAAACAGTCATCTCTCATCATTGGCGAAGTCATGGCGGTTTTTTTGCACCGCGGACTTCAAGGATTCGGATTTCAAGCATGCACAAAGAGCCAGCGAGCAATTCCGCCGGTTTTTAACTCCGTAGACTTTTGAGTGCTCCATTGGCGATTTAGACCTTTGGCTCGCGAGTTCGTTGGCGAACCGGTGGTCTTACTCGCAAATGGATCACCGCCTTTAGATAAATATCGTTATAAATTATAGTCTATGGTATTCTGATGTAAAAACAATAATACTGTAAAGTTTCATCAAAATCCATTTCGTAGTTTTTGCGTGAAAGAGTAACAAGCATCCATCCATCCACCCTTACAAACGTTAACATTTATAATATTAGTAAGGTTACTGTTCGTTAGTCTCGCTAAAACTCAAAAACGGCATGACCAATTTGTTCCATTCTTTTTCGGTTGGGTTGTTCTAATACAGGAGTGGCATACAATTTTAAAAGAATAGCGTAATGTAAATAACTTGTGGGTTATACGAAATGTGAGACGGGGTCATAAAGACGGAATCTCAAATTATAGTGAATTTCACCAAGCATGGGTATGGTGCCACATGCCAAATAAACTCTATACTGAAGTGACCATGCATAATTAATTTATGTGATTCAATTATCGAGTACAATTGCGGTTAACCTTAAATCGATTATAAAAAAATAATTATATTCAATTATTCATACATTTATTAGCCATCTGTCTGAACAGGAAGACTCATCCGATTCCGATCCTACATGTAAAGCTTCTTGACACTGTATTACGCCCAATATCAAGTGCCTGTGCAACTCGATCAACTAACAGGCAGCTAATAATTGACAAATAATAATGGACCGCCATTTTCTCACTCCCGCTCAAAGTATTCCCGCAAGCGGACAACCAACTCCCGGGCTTGACTGTTTAAAACGGTCTTCTTTGTTCTTTTCGGCATTTATTGTTGCCGATTATTACATGATTATTTGTTTTTGCCGATTACTACGTGTCAATCCCTATCATTAAACGTTTCGTTTCATGCCACTAATTTTAGAATAAGATGTTTTCTATACCTTTATTAATTTGTTTAAAATGTAAAAACGCATATTTAATCAAGCATTATTGTTTGCTTTGAAAATTAATTGGTGATTTAAAAAAATTGATATTTATCAGATATTTTGAAAATAGTGAGAGTGTATTGGAACGTATCAAATGTCACGGTACCCATCCTAGATGAAATTCACGATAGTTTGCGTAGCAACCAAATTGACCTGTTTCCAAAATCTAAAGTGTCACATATTCCTTATCATGAAATCATTAGACAGGTAGTTACATTATTGCCATCAATGGTTTTGTAATTAATCGGAAACTATTCCATTTAATCGTAGATTAATTAGTGTCGGTAACAATTGCATTTATAACGGTCGCTATATCTTTAAAACGAGATTTTTATCTTTTCGTTCGGACAAGTAACATTGCATTGTTCAGTAGAGCACAACTAATATTGATTGCTATTATTGTTATGAACATAATTATTAAAAAAAAAATTGGATAAAATTAAACGCCAATAGTCTAGTGATTAGACAGGCCACGATCGTAACGAAGGTATCGTGTTCGATTCCCACCCGGTCTAACTTAACACACGAACGTTGATGTGCTTACGGGATTTTAATGAGATAAAGTCACCAGTATTACATGGACGTATAAAAAAGGTGGATACCTCGCCAAAAGTGAAGCAACATATCGATTGATGTGCGCGTGAACTCGGCCATACCCACTAATCGAACGGTCGATCAACTTCTATGATAAATGTGTAAGCGAGTCGATTTACAATTGCTACTTCACTTATTCTTTAGTAAGGTGTTCCAGCCGGCCTTATTTATTATTATTAACCTACAATCGTAAAGTATTAACTGCAAGCGGATCGTGTGAGGTGAGAGCGGTGATAATCTTCCTCGTACATACAATAATCGGCCGTGAACGCCATGCAATTAATGGTGATCAGTACTTGCGCCTTCTAATCTTACATGGGCTCCGTACCATACCCGTACGTTCCAATTTCGAAACCTGTATGTATGTCACGGAATATCTTGATGTTGTCTCTTTCTTTCGTATGAAATTAAACAGAGAGCGAGCGAGCAACTCCGTGACAAAGGTCTTGTCTTGACATGCGTGCTGACCCCACTGGTAATCCTAATAGTCAAGATGTCCACCAACCGTAATGATCGTTTTATTAACCCATTGAATACCAGTATTCCAATTTGGGATGATCCGTTCTATAAAAAAATCTGTAAAAAAGTTGTTACTTATGAGTTAATGTCGTGAATATAGTTCGTTCACGGACAGCATCATTTGCCTTACCTTATCCCATTATTTGGGGTCGGCGTAGTATGTCATTTTCTTCCATTCGTCTCGCTTTTACGTCATACCGACATCGACTCCGATCTCATTCATATCACTTTTTACACACTCCATCCATCTTTTATTTGGTCTTCCTCTCGCTCTGTATCCATCCACATTCATACTCATCACTCTTTCAGTCACATGCTTCTCATCTCTACTCATCACATGACACGGATAGCACTGAAATAATATTGACGTCCTGCTTATACGTACAGCCGTAAGAAGAGAAGCAATACGCTCAGTTGAGACTAGTTTTATTTCGGTGTCAAAACAATTGACAAATATATAAAAGAACCCTAAAGATTACGTTCATTATTTTTTTAAAGGTGACCTACTGTCATACATTTTTACGTAGTATTTTTTTTATATAATTTCTTTGTTATCACATCTTGTCAAGAGCAGCGATACACTTTATTTATATAAAAATACATTAATTAATAAATCAAATAGCTGAATATTTGCTATTAAATCCTCATTTAATGGTGTACCTTAGTTAAATTGCGTCACTTTTTTTTTGTTTATTGGATTTCGTAACGTGTGTTTGGTTTTGGATTGTCGATACAAATGTGACGTCATGCTCGGCGGGCCGCGGCAGATGAGTAATGAATATGAAATAGTTCAAAGCAAGTGGCCCACGGCTTTTTTCGCGCCTGTCAAATAGACCGGAACCCGACCTGTTGAAGCGCGCGGACGTCCGTGCCGGTCCCGTTGGCTGCGCGTGCGCGCCGTCTGCCGTTTTGAGATGAGACACACGGTACTTTTAATTGAGCAACTTGAAGGACCAACAAATTGTTGGGAACATTCCTTGCAGAATTACGGATCGTGGACTATCGCACATGTCTATCAGAACATAGTCCAAAATAGTATATTATGTCAATTGTGTTAGTCTAGAAGCAATATAGTGGATTTTATTATAATAATCATACAGAAACTTTCGAAGTGACAGTACAATTTTGCAGTTCGTAGACGTCTGTTTAACAGCAGGGAACACCAATCATTCCGTAGACTTTTCTTAACTTTGATATGGTAACGCAATCTTTTTTTATAATTGTTTACGTTTGCACAAAATATGTATAAGAATATAAATTAAAGTAAATGTTTCAAAAATGCAAACAGGATGTATGGTACGGTTCAACGAATTATTTAAGTTTATCTAAAGATATTTTGAATACATTGAGAATTTAATACAAGATCAGTATTAAAATATTTATAATAATAATACATCATCACGCCTGTATGCCCCGAAGGGGTAGGCAGAGGTGCACCGTAGTGCGCCCACACTTCGCCGATGTATTTTTGGTCCCAATGTAATAGGGGGCGAGCCTATTGCCATTATACCGGGCACATTCTCCCTCAATACGAGGGAGATTTTTGGGCTATAGTTCACCACGCTGGCCCAGTGCGGGTTGGTGAACTTCACACGCCTTTCTATAGACGTGCAGGTTTCCTCACGATGTTTTCTTTCACCGTTTCATAGCATGTGGTAATCTCGGATGAAAATGAGATTCGCACATAAACCCAGAGGTGCGAGCCGTGGTTTGAACCTGCACACTTTGATTTGCAAGGCGTGCGTTCGACCACTCGGCTACCACTGCTTTTTTAATTTATTTATTTAAAACATTATAAATATTACGTGCTAACCAACAGGTCAGTGTGTCCGTAACAATGTTTGTTCGGTTGCTGACGCCGCGTTTAATTGCGCCCGCGTCGATCACAAGCCATTTAATCGTATCTTTTTCAACCCATTACCATCGGATCTCGTCAATAGCACTCCATTCTTCGCTGTCTTGTGCTTAATTGCGCCGAACTGTGTTAATCACATTCGTACATGTTTATCGAACATGTCTCGATTTATTTATTTCTTTTACATATACATTAATGGAACAAGCTTGTATTTGTGAGCGGAATTCTTGATTGAATAACGTTCTGTTGATAATTTTCTTGTGCGTAACTAGCGGATTGGTAGCTCGGCTCGCTGGAGCTTGTTAAATCAGGATAATATGCTATTTTATTCGAAATACTAAAACACACGTCTAATCGCTACTACGTGTAATCGAAGACAAAGTATTATACAGTATTATAGTATTATAGGCGTTCATAAAGTAATAAGTCAACCCCAAATATACTACAAATTAGTCTTTCAAATGTTTCAACTAGTAACATTACCAACTTAAATAGACTATATGGACCCCAAGTCTACTAACACTATACTCGTGGAGTTTCTATGAATTTATGTTTTAAGGCATGAATACAACATAATTTTTCAATGGTACCTAGAATATGAGCAGTGTAGACATTGATATTGTCACCTTGATGCAAATTAACTAGTCATAGACTTGGGACCATGTTCTATTAAAAATCAGATTATCTACGGTTATGTTTGGGGTTCTATGAAGCCTATACGCTCTGTGGCCTTACTATCACCAATTAAAGTATTGTTTTTTCAATAGTAACTGTCAATTTTTGACAGATTTTTTACTGAGTTAACTGTCGTTCAGCTTTGACAGTAATATTAAAAACATTTGCTGCAAGACAGTTGGTGATAAGGGGGTTAATGTTTTTTAGAATGATAGATAGACAGGAGAGCGTTACCGCCATGCAAGTCCTGTGTTCTGCGTTGCAAGTCAGCGTTACACGTTCCATATCCTGTAATTCGCATTCTAAGTTCTGCGTTACGTGTTCGATGTTCTGCATTATACGTTCCATATCCTGCAATTCGCGTTCAAAGTTCTGCGTTACGTGTTCCATATTCTGTGTTATACGTTCCATATCCTGCAATTCGCGTTCTAAGTTCTGTGTCACGTATACCATGTTTTGCGTTCCCGGTTTCCTGTTAAGCCTCACGCTCACTGGGTCGTTGCCGATCGCACGTCAAAATGTTTACCAATACCAAAACAAACTAATATCTCATAGAAACAGTTCAATCTTTAACTAAATGACACTGACAGCGGGAGCAAAATTTGAAGCGTGGGTTCTTACGTGGGCTTTACTACAGAAATTCCATTCATATGCATATTGGAACAGAGTTCATTTCAGTATTGGTAAAAATTTGTGGTAGATTTCGTACGCCCCGCGTTCCCTTCCTGCGTTCCTCGTTCGAAGTTCAGCATTCCGCTTTCTTACTATTAAAATGTCTTTTCCACCATCAGATCGAAGACGACGCGTACCAAGAAGATCTTGGATACACCCGCGGTGCGATCGGTAAATCCAGCACCGGCCGCGTCCGACTGCCGCAAATAGACGAGAAGACCAAAGTGCGGATCAGCAAGACGCTGCAGAGGAACTTACAGAAGCAGCAGCAGTACGGGGGCGCCACCAGTATAAGGAGACAGGTGTCTGGTACTGCGTCATCGGTGGCCTTTACGCCATTACAGGTTTGTACCTTCGAATTTAAATCGGTGTTTATTCTATATAAGTACAAGATAAATCCAGGCACACCGGGCACACTTTGTTCTTACTAAAACTAACTCTATTGACTCATTGAGAAAGCTCATTCTTCAATGACATTTCATTGACAGCGCTAGTGAGTTTTGACTCGTGGTCGGTCTATTTGATTTACCACAGAAATTCAAACCGTATGTATATTGACAAAGAGCTGGTTTGCTATTGGCAAAAAAGTCAACGTGCGGGTCTTGGCGCCCCAGTCTACGCTTTGCAATAATAATGAAGTAAATTATAAAAAAAAGGTTGAAGTCAAATTAAGGTGAGTATTTATAAGGAGTTGAACATTATAAGGCAAGAATAAGAACACGTCAAGGGTCGAGGAAGTCTTGGACTACCAACACTTACGGTTCTAATAACATCGATGATCAAATAATTTAACGAGATTTTTTAATATAATAATAGTTATTCAAATTAGAATTCTATCGCTAACAAATACGTCCTAAGATATTTTGATTATTCGGTTCATTGTTTTGTGGGTGACACGTGAATTAAACACTGTCCAAATAAACACCGAGTTTATTATCTAAAATGAATGAACAAATTAACATAATTTTTATATGAATTTATACACATTAGATATTCCTAATTGTTACCGTAACACAGATTAGATAAGCTAGATTGGTGTTAAATGGCCGATGTATAGTTTATGTCCCGATTAATAGGCGGCTCTTCAAACAGTTTCTACAGAAAAAAGTTGGTCGTACCCAATGTATAGTCCAGATCATTATGAAAATAGATACACTTACAATCAGTGCCCATAAATTTAACTTTTGTATACCTAGTGTATAGGAATATTATTACATCCGAGTGTTGACAATATTTTTTTGTTAGAATCCGAAAAAAATAAGACTGTTTTCTAATATATTTTGACATAATGACATAATCGCCATGCGGATTCGATAAATTACATATCGAAGGGTGAAAGGCAATTTGACACTTTCGGGCGATATTGACTTATACACATATTTGGAATCAGCTCGTTTTTCTGCGTCGAATGAGTAGGTATGCTCTCCTGTAAAGTAAAAAATATATATATATATATATACCGATATCCCCTCGATATTATGCCCGTTGTGAAATATGATCGATTATGAGAGCATATGAGATTTTTATAATAGTAGTGTAATATTTAGATGTTAGATTTTTTCGTACTATTCTGTTATTGAGTGGCACTATTAAGATAAGAATTACATAAAAAAAAACATCATCACGCCTGTATTCCCCGAAGGGGTAGGTAGAGGTGCACTGTAGTGCACCCACACTTCGCCGATGTATTTTGGTCCCAATGTAATAGGGTGCGAGCCTATAGCCATTATGCCGGGCACATTCCCCCTCAATACGAGGGAGATTTGGGCCATAGTCCACCACGTTGGCCCAGTGCGGGTTGGTGAACTTCACACGCCTTTCTACAGACGTGCAGGTTTCCTCACGATGTTTTCCTTCACCGTTCAGCAAGTGGTAATCATTGTTGAAAATGACATTCGCACATGAAAATTATCTTAGAGTGCGGGCCTGGGATTTGAACTTGCACCCCATAAGTTCAAGGCGGGCGTTCTTGCCCACGAGGCTACCACTGCTTAAGCTTATAAGAATTGAAATTGGATATATTACTTCTTAAATTAAAAACATATGTATTGAATTGAGAATCTCGGAGAAGTCGGTAAAAATACTGTTTTTCCATCTGCAATATCACTAACATTGGTAGTACTTAACGGAAAACAAAATGTTTGAATGTCGCTGCAAGTGTAATAAGCCAGCCATCTTTCGGTACATATTTTGTCCGCATGATGTAATTTCGAAACTGTCAATTCTGACCACCTGCGGGAACTTACATTCTCAATAAAAAAGTCCGTCGGTCATTTCACAATTTCTTATGTAATAATCTCAAGTACTTAAGTTTACTTTCGTGGCCTTTTTAAAGAGCCGCACTGTAACCAACACCTTTAGGTGTTTGGCGCCCTACATTTGAATTCCACAACCGAAATAAAAAAATATGGCCATAAACGGTTGGAAATTACATAAGTGGTTATTGTGAGATAATCTGTGTCGATGTACAGATGCCAACGAGGCGCATTGTTCTGTGAGGTAATTGAGTCGTTGTTGTCCCACGTATTCATTTACCAGATTAGAGACTTTTCAAACTAGCGTTTTATACGAGCGTGTATACGCGTTTTTCGAAGTGCGACCCGTAGGGTTTATACGCTTATAAACGCCAGCGGCCAAGTTTCAATTGTTTTTTCGTTGGAAACCATTTTGGCGGAAAAGGGAAGATCTTCCTTCCAGGCGGGTGGTATACCTGGCGGGTCTCCTACGCCCCCATTGATATTGTCGGGGAATTTGTATATAGGTATAGTTCAGATCGTCGAGAACTCTTGTACCGCGACCTAGGATTTTCATAGTACTATGTATGGCGGTTAATTTCGAGTACGCGTAGAATAGCGATGTGTCGTTAGTCGCGTCATCTCTTGGTGACTGGCGGAAGTGGCGAGATATAGGCGTTCGCCACATCATATTGCTACCGACACTCGCCACCACCGGTTCAAGCGTACACGCGAATAAGTCCGTGTACACGCGTTCGGCTTTTTGAAGCGCGCGCGTATAAGCGCAAAATAAAACACTAGTCTGAAAGCGCCCTAATACAAACAACAGAAGCTACATCTCATTATGCATAACAATTTGAACATGTTTTTTTTCTAACATCTTATCTGTACGTAATTGGATAAAGACGCTCTTAATTTTTACGACCTAAAAACACACACAATAGATTAATATATCTTGCCTATAGTTAATTTATTTCGGGAACTCTATAAATGACCGGCATATTAGTAAGTTCATTAATGTATTGTCATCATTTTGTCATTAAGATTTTGATTACGAACAAATATCATTGAGACACTAAGGTGTTAAGATACCTCGCATGATGGTCTCATGGTTTTTACCACAGGAATTCGATCTTTATGTATAATGACAAAGAGTTCGTTTTGGAATTGGCGAAAATTTTGCAGCGCTCCACTGTGGCCGGGTCTTCAAGTCGTTATTTTTTGTCCATCCGCGGTCGATCATTACGTGTTCGTGTTGCCTGCATCATCACGTTTCCCATTATTACCATCAGTAGTGGTCACACACGCCATAAACACAAGAAATACTTGTTTAAAGGTCGTTGCCATCGCATCGCACATAAATCAAAATCAAATTTTTTTTTATTCGTGTAGGCCAAAAAGCACTTACAAATAGTCAGATTCTACCACTGGTTCGGAATGCTGCTTCCGCTGTGAAGAGCCGGTAAGAAACTCAATGGTTACTCTTTTCAAAATGATAATTGCGAGTAATACATTCTCAGGAGCAGCATTGCCATGAGAGCAGACCGCACTTTTGCCACAATACTAGAGAAGAATTATACTCACGGCAGTCTAATCTATACATCTATACAAATAAATAAAATTGGAGTGTCTGTTTGTAATATCAAAATAACACTTTTTTACCAAATGCGTATGAAAGTATATACGATACCTATAACGAAAACGCAATTTTAAAATTTTTTGTCTGTCTGTCTGTCTGTCTGTTTGTTTGAGGTAAACTTCTAAACGGCTGAACCGATTTCAATGGGACTTTCACTGACAGATAGCTGACGTTCCAAGGCGTAACTTAGGCTACTTTAATTTTAGAAAAAACATTAGGGTTACGCGGGAAAAACATAATACCCATATTTCCGGGTAATCTCCCTAAAGTCCACGCGGGCGAAGTCGCGGGCACAGCTAGTATTAAATACAAATATAGCCTTTACGCTTAGGAAGCTAGTACAGTAAGGTGCGTCTACTCCCATTTACAATGAAGGGATTATTCTAAACCACAGATGGTTATAGAAATAATTGCTTCGGTATGATGCCTTCAACGCACTATGGGAGAGTAGGTAAGTCATTAAGAGGAAAATAGTTGGACCAGTCCATTTACATTAATCTATCTGTTTCGATATAAAGTATACCTATGGCGCGGTACAACAAATCAGTACACGCCAATTTCCAATCGTTTGGCCGTCAAAATCAAACATTATTAATAACGTTAATAAGGCTCAGACGGCGGTAAGTGGCCTAACAACTGAAATACGTATAGCTATACACGGAGAAAGTAGAAATCTAACGTACTATGGGGTATCGGGGCCCGTAACCTCGTGTTTATTTTTAGTATGTTCCCACTTGTTGCAGTTGAGGAATATAATATAGTGATGGGGTTTGGTTTCCTCTTAAATAATCGAGTATTTATGAAATTGTGCTTGAATACAAATACAAATATCGTTACTAATACAGCTGTGCAGCGGGGCAATTCTCGTATGATCGATAATATTATCTCTAATTCGACATATGTTGAAACCAAAAGAAATCTAAATGACAAACCTTTTTGTCAGTATTAGATTGGAATTATACGATGAATATGTGTCGTTTGGCGATATTTATTGTATAAAAAACCGGCCAAGTGCGAGTCGGACTCGCGCGCGAAGGGTTCACGTGCGGTACGTACATTATCTATAAAAACGGCAAAAGAATCACGTTTGTTGTATGGGAGCCCCCTTAAATATTTATTTTATTCTGTTTTTTTGTATTTGTTGTTATAGCGGCAACAGAAATAAATCATCTGTGAAAATTTCAACTCTCTGACTATCACGGTTTATGAGATACAGCCTGGTGACAGACGGACGGACAGTGAAGTCTTAGTAATAGGGTTCCCATTTTACCCTTCGGGTACGGAACCCTAATAGATTATTAATTAATTTCTATATACGTAACTCATTTTTGTCAATTTTGTGGATTGGATCCTTTTTGCTTAAGTATGTCCAATTGACAACCATTGATATTGTATGAAAGAGTGTTTAAGTATTTACTTAAAAGACCTATACTCGTTACAACACTAGCATACCTACATAAGGTGGTCAGTTCCCGCGTTTGCATACTGACGGGCCTAGAAAATTGCACTTAGGTATTTCAGTCGATCTGGTCAGTGGAGGACTTTCACCGTTTACATTTTGCTATTGGTATTTGTGCTATGGGAATGACTACGCCCTTTATCTTTAACGATGTTAACAACTTGCACCCACTGGGGCGATCGTATTAACTTAACTTTTTATTTGAAATGCACTCTCTTTGATGAGCAAGCGGTAGCCTATTTGGTAAAAGGGGTGCAAGTTCAAACCTCGGGCTCGCACCTCTGAGATTTTCATGCGCGAATGTCGTTTTCAACAATGATCACCAGTTTCGGAACGGTGAAGGAAAACATCGTGAGAAAATCTGCACGTTTAAGCGTCCATAGAAAGGCGCGTGAAGTTCACCAATTCAATTATTCTCCTTCGAGGAATACAGGCGTGATGATTTTATGTGTATTATGCACTCTGTTTAAATAAACATAAAAACTTAATTTCTGTAATGACAATCATGCGAGCACGCGTCTAAATACGTTCGGGTCATAGATATTTTTCCTTGAAAAAAAAGATTTGTTTATGAGGTTATACAGTTCGTTTTGTTATTGGCAAAAAATTGGTCGCGCACGTACTGAAGAGCCCACTGAAGAGTTACCGCAGGTCATTAATCTTGTTTAGATTCTAGATTGCGTCATTATAGGAATAGTTATTAAGAAGTGTTACTTGGTTCGTTAAGGATCGTTATTTTCGTAATGTTGTAGCAATGTAATGCTTTGTTCGATTCATGAATGCCTGATATAATGATGACCAAATGGGGAGAGATGGGATCGCCTTTTACGACTTGAATGGCTTTCGCGTTATGTACTCCGCAATCTGCGGAATGGCAGAATTCATGAATAGCTCACATATACGGGATGTATCTGAAGACCGAAATAATATTTTGGGTACGTATACGGTAGCTCATATAGATGCTTAGTGAAAGCAGTTTATACCAAACTATCATAGTTTCTGAGTTGACTTTAAATATGTGTCACAGGTTTCGTGTTCTGGCCTCTGGGTACATCCATAACCCAATTCAGCAGCGTAAACGGAACTTATGAGGGGCGACTACCAATATTCACAAAACAGAACATGCAAATTTTAGATAGGACTCGAGGTATTACGAGATAAACAAATTGACGACGAAAACAAGTTGGAAAAGCATGGTCTAATTTTTATACCATCACATTTTTATAGCATTCAGTTGTATACCCGATACTGATGCAAACGTCCAAGTATTATTTCCGACTTCTGAAATAATCTTGTATAGTGTAATATAAATTCAATCATGTTGTTACGTAGAGTCGTTAATATAAATGAATTTCCGTACTGTAGGCTAATTCTCGTATTTACAAATGGTCCAAGCGTCGCCGCAGTTCCGACCCCGCTCTATCGTAGATCTATCCAAAATTGGTATTCTCGTAATATCAAAACAATGTCTTTTGCAATAAATATCGTGATTTTGGTCGAAAAAAAATAATAAATTACACTTAATATCATTAAAATAAATATAAAATATAAATTGAAATTCAAAAAGCACTATTTGTCATGATTAAGCAGAAAGATGCTAAATGGATGCTAAATTGATTCTGGTATAATGTTTATATTAGACTTAAGCGTAAGCGGTGATAGCCTAGTTGGTAAAACGCCCGCCTTGAACATATAGTTGCAAGTTCAAACCCCGGGCCCACACTTATTTTATTTTTATTTCTTTATTTTGTATTTTTTTATAATTTTCCTTAAAAAAATATTCTTTTTATTTTTTCTTTTTTGTCACCTCTACAACAATAGATGGCCTTTAAGAGTCTGTTTGCATAAAATAATAATAGATGGCGGTATAGTTCGTAACATATTTTAATTTAAGTTTTAAAATTTTCCTAACGTATTTTAGGACTCGGAGTTCTTTTTAGGCTCCGAGTCTTCGAAATCGTAAAAACAGCTTAAGTTGGAGCACATTATTTATATTTTTCAAAAGAACAATACATATAATCATCGCAAATAACCTACGAGTGTTCAACGGCATTTTGATTGCGAAATTTGACAGATTCCCGCTAGAAAGTAATTTTGTTGAGCTATGAGAATACCAACATGTCAACGTGGTGGAACGATTAGAAGACGATCAACTTTTTTGCGAACAAATTCAACGACACTTCGACGAAAGTACTAAAAAATCGGTGCCGTTCAAGCTCGATAGACGGATGAGAATACCAAAATGGCTTGAACGACTAATTCGCTACGATATCGCTACGATTTTTATTACGAGAATCAGGGCACTGAATTTAAAGTATTGTTAAAATTGGTAAGTGATTAAGTTTCGGTAACAGCTGGGTTGCTATTTTGCGATAAAGTATAGCATGTTATTTACTCAATACTTGAAATATGTGTTAATTAATGGCCCATGTATCTTTAAAATTACATCTTAGTAGAATAAAAAGTAAATAGTTGTGAATAAATAATTAAAGTAGTAGTTATCGTCAAAAACAAGAAATTAAATAATTGATGGAATCAGGCGTAATACTGCGGAAATCCATTGTTAATACAATAGTAGAGAAAGGGACCCACCACTCACCCTCGGAATTGTTTAGAATCCCAAAATATAAATCAAATAAATTTGATCAACTATGCGCATAGTTAGGGCCCATGACTTATGACATACTGACTCTCGACTGACAGGGAGTTCGGTCTTGTTGGTTTCCTCTATTATCGATCAAATTTATTTGATTTATAATTTGGGATTCTAAACAATTCCGAGGGTGAGTGGTGGGTCCCTTTCTCTACTAGAAATTAAATGAAAGTGCAGCGTGTAAGCAATGTACAAATTACTGTTGGTCTGATAAAAAGTCTCGTAACATTTACAATCTATTTTATAGAACGTCTAACTAAGAAAAAAATATTTTAACTATGAAAAAATATCAGTCTGCATGTACCTAATGAAAATTGGATTAGTAGACAATACGTGATTCGAAAAAGATATATAAATTCAATCTTTATTTATATTGACACATGAATTCGTTTTCGTATTAGCAAAAAAATTGCAGCCCTCGTCTTGACGCCCCTGTGTTGATTCAGCAAGTACATAAAAGTATCCTTGAAACGATTTATAATTATCCTTCCAGCGTAAAATACCAACGCTCTATTTAGTTTGTATCATAAATATTCCGAAGGCATCGTTTCGTGCATAAATCTCATCACTCACGCTGATCTGATACATCTCAACCGCACCCAGTGTTTTAGCCCCAGCACACTGAGGCGTCAAGACGCGTGCGTCGAATTTCTTGCCATTACCAAAACGAACTGTATGGACCCAGAGAAAAAGTTCACTCTTCAACGAAATTACGTTGACAGCGCGAACGATTTTTGTCGCGTTGAGGCGTAGTTTTTACCACAAACGTTCAAACTTGATGTTTATGTCCCAATTTTTTTTTATGTCGGACAGTCCTTTATGGATACCCTGCTACCTTGGGGGAAGTAGCAGGGTTATGTGGGAGTCCCGGCAGAAGGCCGTATACCCACTAAAAACCGACTGTGTACCATCTTCCGCTTTTATCGGGCGCCCCGGGATCGCTTTGCATGCACCGCGACGATGCTTATGTTCCAAAGTTGGTTTTGATATTACTTAAAAAAAATTACACGCGATGTTTGAGCCCCAGTGTGTGTGAGAACTTAACGCGACGGTCGGCCCGGTAAATATAGAGCTATTACTGTACCCTGCCCTCCGTCGGCTGTTAACCTGCCACATTCATACCGTTAGCCCTTCTGATTAGGGCTACGTAACATTCATGTTTGAGTATTAAATTCCAGTCACTTATCAATATTTTTCAGGTCATTCTTCTTAGTCTTTGCCCTGAAACCTATCTATTAGTTGGTGTTTTCTATTGGTGCTATAGTGGGCGATAATCTTGACTATTCAACGCTATTCTCATTACGATACTTGGCCACAGATGTCTTAGATATAATTACCTACATCATCAAAAAATAATACAAAAATACATCATCACGCCTGTATTCCCCGAAGGGGTAGACAGAGGTGCACTGCAGTGCGCCCACACTTCGCTGATGTATTTTGGTCCCAATGTAATAGGGGGCGAGCCTATTGCCATTATACCGGGCAGCCATTCCCAAAGCGATTGTTGTGGTAAAATTTCTACAAATTGTGGTGTAGGCACATTCTCCCTCAATACGAGGGAGATTTTGGACCATAGTCCACCACGCTGGCCCAGTGCGGGTTGGTGAACTTCACACGCCCTTCTATAGACGTGCAGGTTTCCTCACGATGTTTTCCTTCACCGTTCAGCAAGTGGTAATCATTATTGAAAATGACGTTCGCACATGAAATTTGTCTCCGAGGTGCGGGCCCGGGATTTGAACTTGCACCTCTTACGTTCAAGGCGGGCGTTCTTGCCCACGAGGCTACCACTGCTATATAATTACATAGTTATTATTATTTAGGGTTCGCTATCTCAAAAGAAAAATGTAACCATTATACTTTTAAATGTATTCTCAATATGCATACATTACGTAGATTGAATTCCTGTGGTAAATGCGACGCGGTTAAATTAGCTCTCAGTTTGTTGAAAAATGAGCCTATTCTAATAGTTAATACAGTTTAGAATGGAAAATAAATTGTATTGACGCATCTATTTTCGCAGAAATAATAGTAAAATCTCAAATTAACTTGATAGTAGAGTGCGTTACAGGCATTAGACACTTATGAATGTATCAATCTATCTTTACATTCTATAGAGTTAGATATATGTATGTATGGAATAAGAGAAACTGATGCTCCCCTATCGTCTGACGCGATTCAATTCGTGGCATTTCCATGTTAACCCTACCCCTCTGATAGCAATCAACGAGATTATGCCCCGCGTCGACGTCCGTCCGTGCACGTACCCATTGCGAATGCATCGATTCAAATCGATGCCCGTAAAAGCCGCGAGCCAGATGCCTTGATCGTTATATCTGCGGTATTTCTCACCAAATTGTTTGCGGAATTGGCTTTATACACGAGTGGAGATTATTTGACTAACTATCATAGTTTCTGAGTTACAGTAGTTGTAGCATATGCGCCAAGACTAGACTATGTCACGGTATATCTTGATATTGTCTCTTTCTTTCATATGAAATTAGATAGAAGTCTGCGAGCAAGTCCATGACAAAGGTCTTGTCTTGACATGCGTACTAACCCCACAGACCATTGAGTATTTGTCACAAGTAACGTGTTGTGACTTTAAAACACACATATAACCTTATATATCAATGTTAACTATATTCACGAGGACATATTATTAACATTCCCAAATCAGAACTTGAAAATTTCGCATAGGACCCGAGATATAATAAGATTTTAAAATTGGCGGCGATAAAACTGAAAAATCGTGTTCGAATTTCAATATTTTTTTATACCATTCAGTTGTATGTCCGATACTGATACTTGTACATACAGGATACTGACTTCTTATACATCCTGTACTAGAATATCGATGAAAGTGCAACATATACCAATAACGATCTCTGCCATCGATAAAAAAAAATCGAAAACGCTTCCAATTTCTGGCACACTAATAATAATTTCAAAAGTAATTGAAAAGAAATGAAGATTGCATCTTCTATTAGCTTGTGGGTCAGCCGCCACTTCGGAATTGTGACTGTAACACTTTTTTTATGGTTTCCTCAAATACAAAATCCCATTAGCGAAACTAATTTGTCTGTCTGACCGCGGCGCGACTATAAAAAGCACTGAATGGAATGATCTAGTATTTAGAATTTTATCTGCATCGAGAATTGTTCCTCTCTGTTATGTAAAGAGACCAACAGATCAGGGGCGCTACTCGCCAAATCGTTTATCGATAAAACGTAAAAGTAGTCCTGTCAAATATATCCTCCTTGTTTGCGAAATTATAAAATTTTATGGAATGAGGAATGGCTGCATGCATTTACAGAATTTATAAATACACATTTGTTAATAAAAATATGTAATGAAGGTGATACAAATGGAGGATGACCTCGTAGTAAATGTCAGCAATGATTTTTTTTTTAATTCGATAACTATCGCCATACACTATTTGACACTTGTGACTTGTACCATAGAGTGTTTATACTTGTTTTCACTACAACAATATATTTTAGTCTATGGATACGATTACCGATAATGTATACTAACATTTTTTCGAATAGAGTAAGTGAGATATATTAAGAGTAGGTACTATCGTAATTATTTCCGATGTATCGTTGTCGATTTTGCGAGTAGACACCTTGGCTCGTGCCACAAATCGCGTGGACGAGTGAACACTTCAAAAGATGCGACACGACAATAGATATGCGTCCACTAAACAAATGACGGTTCCGTATGCTCTAAACTGAATTATATTATTATTTAAAATTAGTCTCTTTTGGTTTGCACTCACTGTTTTACCCCAAGTAGATTCATGGCTCAACTTATTAGAATGAAGGGTCCGAAAAGATTGTAAGACCTCGATATTTTTAGAAGAATTGTCTTTAAGCAATTTCGCCATCCATTATCAATACTTACATGAAAATTGATGTTCATTAACCGCCATAGCCTTATTTATACCATGAGAATACTTCGGATCACATTACAATCGCGAGATAATAACGAGAAGAACGAACCGATTTGCTATAAACGACAGGTCTTAGTGGTTTAGTTGGCCGAGAAGACGTTGGACGTTATTCAGGTACTACGCTCATTTTGTACACCGCACTCGGAGGAGTTATTTCGATGCCTCTATAAGGTTATATTGCCGTTCAATGCGCAGTTTATGTGTAAAACTAACCACGATTGATATTTATTAATACTTTAGAGCGAGTTTTAAGTTTAGATAGGGTCAACAGTAACAGCAGCTCGCTAATGAATAGGACATAAAATGTATACAACGTGCATTCTCTTGGCAGCTATGATTTCTACGAGAACTTTGCCAACGTTTTCACTCATAGAGATTTGCTAGACAAATGAACCCTGGCCACACGCTCTTGTTCTCGAACTTTATTGAACTTTCTCGACGTGTTGCGCCTGACCTAAGAGAGCAATTTTGTAGGGTTTTTTTGTCAGCTCCACAAAACGTGATACTAATAAAGTGCTGCGTGAATCTAAAAGTGTCTGTGTTGTTCCAGGGCCTCGAAATCGTAAATCCCCAAGCGGCAGAAACCCGCATCAATGAAGCGAACGCGAAATACTTCTCAAACACATCTGGATTTTTATCCGTCGGCAAAAATACCACGTAAAGTAAGTTTCTAATGACATTAATGTGTGATCATAGAAGTGTTGAGAATAAACTGCAGTCGAGAGCAAAATTTGTTTTATTGTTCTGCCTACTTGGAATCAGTCTTGCGCTAAGTTGGCCAAGACGAACGTGAGCGTAGACATACAAGCGATTTCACCTAACTCGTGTTTCTCATTACTATTTGTATTGCATTGTTAAAACTCGATTTTACAGCAAACTGGACCCTTGTAGTGTTTTGTAACATCAGGCCATTTCAAGTGTACTTGCATTGAACGTTCTTGATAGATTTTAATTATAATTTAACACCAATCAATGGCCTGAACGCCCGTGGCGGCTAGATGAAGAAACGAAATGTAGTGTGAAAACTAAAAGGTCTATGTCGAATGATGTACAAACAAATAATGGATCGGAACGAACGTATTTTATTACAGTAAACCAGTTTTTCTATAGGTATAAAGTTTGACAAAAGACTGGAAGAATAATACCTCTTGTAAGGTGAATGTAACCGATTACCAATGATGTCACTGACTTTACTTGAATAATCATCCATCAGTACAGGGCCCCAAGACCCCCAGCACTATTCTGTAGAGTTGCTATGACTCAATTCAAATTTATCAAATAATTGATAAAAGGTGGTATCATTGATAAAGTCATAGCAAGGAGCCCTGGAGCACTGGAGGCCTATCGAAAAGAAAATAATTTTAAATAGATTGGAAGCCTCGCCACATAATTTACACAAAAGCTGGGGTACAGATTGCAAATCAATTAGAATTTAAGTTCAATAAGACTGCTGTAGCTAATCACCATTTTATTAGATGTTTAGAAATTGTGATTTACTGTTTTAAAATGTAATCTTATAAAAACTTAGTACACCTTATTAGGGTTAAAAAAATATTCTTAGGTAGTAATTACATATTTCGTCAGTCGTCCTGACCGTAGCTAGCGTGAAGATATTTATGAATGTATTTCTATAGGCTCGCTCCAAGGCTGGGCCGCACTTGCACAAGGTGTTTGTTTGAAACAAAAATAGAAATGTATAGTTCTACCAAGTAAACAGACGCCAATGTGGCCACATTTAGTAGTTTAATCATTTTTTAGTAGTTTTAGGATTATCAAATTTATTTTTGACAGCACTGATCCCTTTTAATCTTGTCTATTTAAGTTTATATATTTATCTCGATTAAATATAATTTATTCCCAAAAGTTATAAACACACTTACAAACTCTAAAAGAAACTGGGGATAGTACTTTTTTTTTCAACATTTCTGTGCAAATTTGCTTACGATTAAATAAAACTCTGTGCAAAGCTTGCAATTCTATCTTACCTAGATCTGTGCAAAGTTATTTAGAAGATTTATATTAATCTGCTGTATGTACTTAATTAATATTTGTGTGATAACGATCGATGTTTTTTTTATAAGTCGTATTTTTTAGTATTTAGTAGTTTCTCGAAATTAAAAGTGGTCACTCTGGGCCACGCCTCAATTCACTGCCGTATCTAACATGGTATTAGATTTAATATCTTGTACACATTTGGCATTGAATACAGCCTCCGATCAATCATTTAACGTTTCATTTATAAAAACGACTGATCTTTATCGAATAAAATAGTTAAGTACATTTGTGTTATTATTTAGGAGATAATGCATTTTTATAGGAATTTGAAGTCACTTGAATGTTAAGTAATTTTATTAGTAGACCATCGACTAACAGTTTTTCGTTTTGGATTAACTGTCGTAGGTACTACTTATAAAAAATAGGTACATACATATGGGAGGTACATATAGGAGGATACATAAAAATAGGAATAACAAGCCTGCAACCCATTGTCATATACATACAGTATGGGAAATCGACAACTAATCTTTTTTTCTCCCAAAAATTTAAACATTCTTCTTTTTTACGAAATGAGTGAAATGATGATATTATGATGGAATAAGATGAGGAATGCCTGCATCTGCGATATGCGGTATTTATGGCAATGTCGAGTAATTATAGCAAGGAAAAATTCAATAAATACACATTTTAAATAAAAATTATGGCAGTGGTAGCCAAGTGGTCGAACGCACGCCTGTATTCCCCGAAAGGGTAGACAGAGGTGCACTGCAGTGCGCCCACACTTCGCCGATGTATTTTGGTCCCAATGTAATAGGGGGCGAGCCTATTGCCATTATACCGGGCACATTCCCCTCAATACGAGGGAGATTTGGGCCATAGTCCACCTCGCTGGCCCAGTGCGGGTTGGTGAACTTCACACGCCTTTCTATAGACGTGCAGGTTTCCTCACGATGTTTTCCTTCACCGTTCAGCAAGTGGTAATCATTGTTGAAAATGACATTCGCACATGAAAATTATCTCAGAGGTGCCGGCCCGGGATTTGAACGCACCCCTTACGTTCAAGGCGGGCGTTCTTGCCCGCGAGGCTACCACTGAAAACTTAACACGTCCAAAAAATATTAAAACTAGTGAACCTATATTTTAAGTTTTATTATTCCAATTCTGCATCAAGCAAGTTAAACAGTTTAGTGTGATGCCAAAAGAATTAGCATTAATAAGTACCCATTCGACTGTTAATGATTTATAATCAATGAAAGGTTAGTCCGCTTTGGTTGTTACTTCCTTGTGTTCCAATTTATGTTGCGCAAGTCGAGATGCACTCGCCGCTCGCGTGTAGAAACACAGATTGGCATACTTAAAAACATTCCGCACACTTTAACGCCTTTGTCAAATGTGTGTGTGTGTATCGTTATTAACTTATTGTATACTTACTTATCTTATTATTTGGCAGCTGTGCCCGCGTCTCCATTTGCGTGATATTAAGGAACCCTATTATTGTTTCTGAAATAGAAGTAGCCCATGTACTTATAACATCAGTTATCTACCAAAATCGGTTCAGTCAGCCGTTTCGATGATTACCCGGAACTAACAGTAAACAATTAGAAGTAGATACTGTATTTGCTTACTTTCATATTTGTATATAGTAAATTAACAGACGTTAAAATTTTATTTTGAATTTGTTGTTGCTATCAATAAATACTTGACTTGGGCAGAATACGCGCTAATCTCAGGTCGTAATTTCGTAAAAAAACCGGCCAAGTGCGAGTCGGACTCGTGCACGGAGGGTTCCGTATCATTATCTATAAAAACGGCATAAAAATCACGTCTGTTGTATGGGAGCCCCCTTAAATATTCATTGTATTCTGTTTATAGCGGCAACAGAAATACATCATGTGTGAAAATTTCAACTCTCTAGCTATCACGGTTCATGAGATACAGCCTGGTGACAGACGGACGGACGGACAACGAAGTCTCAGTAATAGGGTTCCCGTTTTACGCTTTGGGTACGGAACCCTAAAAAGAAGATATCTGGGGCCTTTCACCTCTTAAATTATTGTTGTTTAAATAGAAACTTTTTTTTTTCAGATTTTTAACGAGTTTTCGACACATGTCGAATTAGAGATGATGTCGATTTTGCGAGAATTGTGGTCCTGGTATATTTTTTATCGAATTGTAGGCGTAATATCTTAGCGTTATGGGTAATATTTAATCAATTAATTTTAAAAAAACAGGTAACTCACAGTACATTCCACCATAGCGTTATTAATGTCTATATTTAATGGAAGCTAATCAATTTCACACTTATTGTTATCCCACATTGTTTTAAGTAGATAAGTAGTGGTAGAAAGTGTGCGTGTATAGCAACAGCGAGTTAATGTGAAATGTTGAAATTATTATCTGTGCACCTACTTTAGACTTGTTATTTACATGTGCGCTAAAAATATTTTTATAAAATCTTCATAGTCTTGAGAGTATTATTGAGATGGTTGAAGTCAACCTTTGTACTGTTTATCATATTTCTAAATTTTCCGAAAAAGCGTTAACTAAGCATAAAAAGTGTGATCCCAAACTAAGCAAAGCTTGTACAATGGACTGGGATCGATCTCTTTTATACCCAGACCAGAGCACTTTCTGAAAAGGTCATTTCTGAAATTTCACACTGACGGGAGTCGAACCCGCAACCACCAGGTCCTGTAGTATGACCGTGTAGACATAAGTTTTATCTCATTCAACTGTCAGATTCGTAGAGAGAATGACGTCACACCAAGCCATGTCCAGCTCGAAGTGACGTCACTTTCTCGACAAATATTACAGTTGGAAGAAATAAAACTTATGTCTACACGGTCATGCTAAGGGTGCTGGTTCAGTAAGCTTTTTTTTTTATGAGATAGGGAGACAAACGAGCAGACGTTTCACCTGATGGTAAGTGATCAACGTCGCCCATGGACACCTGCAACACCAGGGACATCGCAAGTGCGTTGCCGGCCTTTAAGGAATGAGTATGCTCGTCTAAGCTGAGCGCTCTACGCTTAAACTACACAATTCCGTCGTCAAAAAGTGTAATACATTGTAGGAATTTGGATTCGATTGTTTTACAATGTTTGTGTACTTAGTGTCGACTGTCGACTATTGCCCAGTAGCTATTAAAGCCTATTTACTTGTCGTTCGTGCTCCCTGGTGCTGCTGTTGAGTATTTAAAACGAGTCTCCGTGTTGTTACGTTGTTTACGCCGTGTTACGGCAGTTCAAGGACGCCTTGTTACGTCAAATTCGAACGGATTACTACAAACGCGTTTATTAATGTATGTAGGTTGCGATTTTATTGCTACGACATTCATTTACTGGTATTCTTAGGGTTCGGTACCCATAGGGTAAAAAGTGAACCCTACTACTAAGACATTGCTGTCCGCCCGTCCGTCCGTCTGTCACCAGGCTGTATCTCATGAACCGTGATACATAGACAGTTGAAATTTTCACAGAATATGTATTTCTGTTGCCGCTATGACAACAAATACTAAAAAACAGAATAAAATAAATATTTAAGGGGGCGCCCATACAACAAACGTGTTTTTTTTTCTCGTTTTTCTAGATAATGGTACGGAACCCTTCGTGCGCGAGTCCGACTCGCACTTAGCCGGTTTTTTTTAAATATCGGACTTGGCATTTTATCCGGCAACATAAATGCAACTTTTGCATTTAAATTTGTATGCCAACTTATTGCTTTTAGGGTTCGGTACCTAAAAAGGAAAATCGAACCTTGATCCTTGACCTTCTTAAACTTTTTCTCAGGAACGCTTGGTGATATAGAGTTGAAATTAATATTCATTACTCAAGTCTTGCAATCCTTTGGAGCTATAAAAGTATCTGACTTCTAAGTAAATGCAGTCAAAAGATACGGCCGTTTATACCGCTTAACTCGCTCAGGAATCAAAACCTGTACGGTATCTCCTGTTGACCTAGAATAATGAAATTTGACAAGATGCAATGTCTTAATGGCACAAGTAAGGGAAACATGGGAAATCCGTAAATTTTGGCACAACACAAAAAGAAAATCGCAGTTAGCCACAAATAGGTATTGTAGGTACCTACGTCACAAAAAAAAATTTGCGAACCTAGCCCGTTTTTTATGGAAGTTTTTAATAGTGTGTATTAACTAGTTGCTTTACTAATTACTAGTAAAAGGTTTAGTTGTAGGTATTATAACTACAAGAGTAGGTAAGTGCGTATTAGCTACCAGTCTAGTTAACATACTAGGTAAGTAGATACAACGTATACCATTTGCACTAAATTGCTACAGTGTTCCACCACATCCGAGAAGACCTGTTCCAGATAATGTCATATTATTAAGAAGGCCTCGTACGCATTTGAAACGGAATCGGAACATAGGAACGGCTGTGAAAGTTTATTGACTTTAAATCAGTACCTAGACATGAAGGTAGGTATAAACTCGGATTTTTCCTGTTTCTCTATTCAATAGACGTCTGCGTCGTGGAAATCGGGGACAGAAGACGGCAACTTCTAAAGGTGTTCGAGTGTTTGATAAATTACTACCAGTAATAGGTACTAACTGCGGTTTAAGGATCGAGTTTATTGATAGTTATGTAAGTAATAAATCCCTACAGGCTGTCTGGGTAAAAGAAATAATGTGTATAGAAAAGTACAATGTAAACACCTATGCAGAGAGCAAATCATAGCCCTGCATACATTTCCGTATATCTTGTAAAATGAAGTTTTTTTTTTTGTTATTTCTAAGCTTTTTTAAAATCCTAACTTGATATTGGGTCCTTTAGACAGCGCCAAGCCATGCCATTTACAGCCACTAACTACCTCTTACGCATAGAAACATGCATCATCATCACGTCTGTATACCTCGATGGGGTAGGCAGAGGAGCAGCGCAGTGCACGATGTATTTTGTTCCCAATGTAATATGGGGCGAGTTTATTGCATTTATATCGAGCACATTTCCATATAAAGATCCTAATTATTTATTACATAAAAGTATTCTTAGCTGGTCAACACGTGAATACCTGTTAGGGATAAATTCTTGTAATTTAGGAGTTTGCATTGCAATAAAGAGCTTGGTTCAACGAACTTTGGATCTCCAACACATTCCAATCGAGCGTGCATTTGAATGGAAATAAATCTTGTTTTATAGTAACTATTTACGTTTACGTGCGTGAGTGATCTCAATTATTTATGATCGATTACGCGATGATAGGTGCATCGTAGGCCAGAGCCAGACGCAGTGATTAACTTTACCTACCTTTCTACTATAGAAGTGGTTTTTGTAGGTGTTTTAATTACCTTCTCTGGAGATAACTCTGATACCTATTCAATAAGGACTGCCTCAATTACTATACATATTATTATGTATCAATACTCACATCTATCGGGTTCTAATACCCTCTTGGTTTATGTATAAACCAGCTATGCTCGCGACTTCAATTGCGTGGAATTTAAGGAGATGGGTTCTACCGCGGAACCCTAATTATTTTTCCAAAATAAAAGTACTCTTTGAAACATCCGCTATTTGCCAATATTAAGTCTCGTCAAAATCGGTTCAAACGTTTGGGAGTTTACCTAAAACAAACAGACAGACAGAAAGAATAATAAAAATTGCGCTATCGTTATAGGTAGCACATATACTGTCATATGCATATAGTAAACAACTATTATTTTGACATTACAAACAGGCACTCTGTTATTTATTTATGTAGATTACAAATCTCAAGCATAGTAATGTCCGGTCAAAAATATATCTCAACCTCTGTTCATTTAAACTAACTACCTGCAGTGTACAATAGCCAAATACTCTCACTTACCGCTTTCTGCTTTAATAATTATAACACGACGAATGTGCATCGCAATTAATGCCAATTTTATTCGGACGAAAAATAAAGCGAGCATTTAAATAGTAGTAGCATTATAATGAATTAAGTTTCTATTTATTTAAGTGTCTTTTTAGTTAACGCTATGACGGTTTCATGAACGTGACACAGTTTTGACGGAAGCAACATGAAATTCTAACGAGTATCTACCTAAGCAAATTAGTACGGCATTGAAATATCATAACTTTCGTAGTTACTTTCTTACCATCATTATTTAAATAAAATTACGATGGCTGCCTATGGAATTGGAACACGCTTTTACTGAAATAATATTTTATTTTAGATATCTTATGCCCTGGTAAACTTGCTCCACCAAGTCCCTTCATTCGAATCGAATTATGAAGGTACTAGAAAAAGCTGCAGTTTACCATCCTTTTATAGCTCCCTACGTAATAATTGCGATTAAGAAATTAATGTCACGTTCAAAAAGCACATAGATTCGTCGAAGTTCCCGCGACTGGCATAGCATATCTATGACAATAAAATGTCTGTAACTTATTACAATACTCTCTAAATATTTATAAGTACTCCGAAGTCAGTAGTTTGCACTTGAAACGAGCGTGGGCATGCATAAGGACGACCGCCGTAACAGCCGGTCTACGTGCCCCGGACGTGTTTCCAAAGCAAATATCCAACATTTACATATGCAGATTAAAATGAGTGTGTTCGATTTTGCAACCTATCTATTGTCAGCGTCGGGTCTATCTCTTTAAACACGAGTCCGGTTCTACTCGTATCTCGCATCGGCCTATTGTACTCCGAAACAGATCGGCCGGTGCTACGTTACGTGATGTCATGTAGATAACGCACACCTTACAAGAAAAGAACGTTAACGGTTCATTGAAATCGAAAGAGTGTGCGGCGAGTGAACGCCTGCGCCTGCGCCTCGGAGAACAGGTTCCGAGCGGCGAGCGCCGACACATCCCGAGCGGCGCGCGAGGTTACCTCGCAGTATTCCGCCGGCCGCATATCTACGTGCGCGCGCATCCGACCGACCAGCGCGGGAAACGACCGCCCAATTTTACGATAATCCTTACAATAAAACAATAACATCCGGTGCATTAAGCCTTCGCTTTAGAAAGGACATTGATTATAGGGATTACATTCTGATGGTGTCAAGTGTTTGTGCGACCGGCGATTTGAATAGCCGTTTTCATAGTATGTTGCGAAGTGGACAGTACTCTTGATTAAGTGGGTGTAGCCATGGCGAGCTTCGAGGACCTCGCCTTCGACTGGGCGACGCTGTGCCAGGATTGTCCGGAATGTTGGACGGAGTCAGGTAAATGACCTCTCGAATTTATACAGCTAACTAGCCACTTAAGCGTCAATTTATCTTCGTGACAAACTAAGGAATTGTAGTAAAAATTCCAGTAACTGTTCTCATTTTAGAAATGTGAATCATTCGCAAATTTTCCAAGTACCCTCATTCTGGGATGGTTTACACTAATTAGCACTATCTTAGCATTTTAGATAAACTTACCTATGAGAAAATAATGAATCTTCTATAGTAGCAACAATAGGTAGCTAGTTACTTACCTACCTAAATACAAAGTTCAACGGTTGAATGACAATTGTATTCAATCAGACGGTTGAATTAAAATGTCATTAAGTGGGTAGATACGTATGCATGGCTCTCCATGACTCTTGACTCTCATGACACTCCTTGACTCTTTAAGGCGTAAAACATGCGAACTACCTTCATTTTTATTTCCTCATCTCTTACATACTTTTCCAGTGCCTTAATGTCTGATTCCTATTTACATTATAACAGAGTAAATTTAAAATAAGTCAATTTAATTCGCTCGCTTAATCATCTATGCTAGATTTTTTGTTGTCAAAAGCTAACTTTAAATTCGACAAGTTGACAATGGACTCGTGTTTAGTGGATTTCTCGAGCGGTTAGTTAGCACTTTCATGCAAAAGAAACGGTGCGTGTGATAATATTAGGTACGTCAACCTTGGTTACGTTACTCGTTACTTCGTTAACTGGTAAGTGATAACTTACTCTGAGATGGCAAGAGGTGAAATGGGTTTGAAATCAACCCATTTTCTCGCTGCTCTTTTATAGATTAAAATACATAATACATATAAGTAGTCTACCCAATTCAAAAGATAAAATTAATTAGCTTACGCGCTAACAAGATTGCAAGTAACAACCAAACGAATTAAGTTATTACACTGTTTGTCTATCCGTCAATTTATACATTTATTCCTTGACGAAAACTTGGTTTAGCTACTGCACCTGGCGGTTGCTGATTCGATTCTTGTTTGCGGCAAATATCGGAAATGGCGTTTTCGTAATCTAACCCTGGTCTGGGGGTACCCAGGATCGACCTCAGTCCATTATATGGCACCCATAGTATAAGCTTTGGTTACGATGAGTTTAGGTTGTCTGGCACAATTTATTTTGGTTGTGGAGTTATTCGAAGCCTATTGAACAATTAGAAAATGTTATTATACTTATTGAATGTCTAAACAAGTATCTGTCTGTTTATCTGATGATTTAAAAATTGGCCCCAAGTGATTGTGAAGATTTGTCTTCTGCTCCAAAACCATATCTACGCTTGTGTTTGACATATGGTTATATTTTACTGTATAGGCACTACGGCTTGCCACATGCCTGCACCTGTTCAAACGAAAATCCTCCTAAATGGTGCACAGAGTAATGGCCCACAACTTACAAATATGTGCCTTTGTTTATAAGGTACTACTTTAAATGGTTAAAAGCTTGTATGTGTCAGTGATTATGAGGCAACTCTATGTTCACTGTTTAGCTCAAAAATCAAGATCTTATGTGAAATAGTTTTACGAACTGGACTAGCCACTATTACATTTTATAAACACCTATTAATATGTAGATAAATACTACACACATAGTTGCAAACATACCTATAAAATATTATGTTATATTTATTGCGATAATATATTGCACTTATTCGCTGAATCAGGTTTAACGTAACTAGCCGTCGGATCAATACTCACACTATGATATTTATCGCCGATATTTGCAAGTGTATCCGCACAATGTTCTATTTATCTAGTGTCAATTTGAGCGAGCGCATTGTGGTCACGCTTTCCGGAGATACTGTTCAAAATTACTATATATAAATAAGTAGCTACCTACTTATTTATATTGTACTTAAATATAGACAACACATACTCATCATCATATTATGATCCCAAACTAAGGAGAGCTTGTACTATGGGTACCATACAATTGATTAGATTGTATTCCAGGTACTATTTATGAAAAGGTATAGCCTTCCGAAATTTGACACTGACGGAATTGATCTTACAACTACCAAGAGAAGAGAGCCGACCGGCCTACGCCCCAACTACTAGACCAAGTAGTTAGAAAATAGGCTAAAAATCCCATTATAAAATATTAAATTAACACAAGGTGAAGGAAGTTCACACAGTAATGCTCAATAATTACGAGTTTAATGGGAACGGACGTGCAGTAACAATTTATAAGGAAGCGTTCTCGGCAGCGTTTCTTCGACGATATCGGGCGGTCGGCGACGTTAACGTCTAAACACAGCCCAAGTTAAGCTTTATACGTCAGGACATGGTTATACCGTACCAAATAAATATAAGGCACATTATTAAAATTTAGTGACAAAGTTGCTGAATTAATTAAAAGTCCATTAAATAAAAATAAAGCCCCGCTCTCATACTGAGGCGCTAAGAAGACCGCGTACATTTTTTGCTAGTACCTGAACGAACGCTGTGTGTAAAGATTGGATTTGATTAAAATTGGTAAAATCCACTGGCGCTGTCAATGACATTTTGTTTAAAACTGAGTGTTTTCCATCTAGAGTACTTACCTACTCATAACGACTCCACTCTTCGTATAGCTCTACGGCGATGTTTCCGGCATTTTTGTTATCTCATACACCTATACCATACGGCAAATATATGGGAAAACAAAGATGGCGGAGTCAGATAAACCAGAAATAATTACCGCAGCGCGGGCTCGAAATGCCATCTCCGTTATAATATCTCCATGGTTGTTTCTATTATTTTAGTATTAGCAAACATTTTGACGCCCGCGTCTTGACGACCCAGTGTGCCCGGTGCTTAATGGGTGGAGCTTTGTAAACCTTTAGTAGTTCTCTAACAACCGTAGCATTTCTTATAAACGGAAACGCAAGCAATGAAAACACGAAGTGTTCTCGAAACTTAATAACTACTTAATGATCTGAATTAAATTGCATACCCAAAGCATTATTTTTACAATAGGGCACGGAACCGATATTATTTTATGCCTCATAACGATCTTGACCAATAAAAACAAGTAATGAATAGAAACGTTTATTTTCGCATTGTTGCATTTGCCATGTTCATTGAACTTCTCAGGGTCTACCACTTTGCAAATTGGACCATTGAATGAATTCATTTTATGGTTTTGATGCGGTTTTCGACATCAACGTGTACTTGAAAATATTTGGTGTATAATTGTTATTTAGATCACCCAAGCGGTTCATTTCGTAATATGGTTGACTAAGGAACTTATTATGATAACACACTATTTTATTACACGATTATGTACAAGAAAAATACATCATCACGCCTATATTCCCCGAAGGGATAGGCAGAGGTGCACTGCAGTGCGCACAAACTTCGCCGATGTATTTTGGTCCCAACATACTGGGCACATTCTCCCTCAATACGAGGGAGATTTGGGTCATAGTCAACCACGCTGGGCCAGTGTGGGTTGGTGAATTTCACCTTCACACGCTTTTCTATAGACGTGCAGGTTTCTTCACAATGTTTTCCTTCACCGTTCAGCAAGTGGTAGTCATTATTGAAAATGACATTCGCACATGAAAATTATCTCAGAGGTACGGGCCCGGGATTTGACATGCACCCCTTACGTTCAAGGCGGGCGTTCTTGCCGTCGAGGCTACCACTGCTTTATGTACTATGTTATGTATCCTATTATCGAATAGCTTATTTGGTTTATAATTTGGGAAGCTGATAATTCCGAAGGTAAGTTACCTGTGGTTATCAGGTTTACTTGCTACGTTGTTGTAAAGTTTTACGTTAATAAAGCTATAAAACTACTGCCTAAAGCGCTTTGCTTACAATCCCTTTCCATACCATAACCAGTGGTGTCAGCACGCATGTCAAGATAAGACCTCTGTCACGGATTGGCTCGGTCACTCTCAGTCTTATTTCATACGAGAGAAAGAGATATAATCAACATATTATGTGACGTAAGTCTAGTCTTGGCGCACATGCTACATCTACAGGCTATAAACATATTATCAGTGTCACTTCCTCTCCCCTCACGGTAACTGCCCAAGCCGAGGTCGTGCCCTCTGCGGCGCCCTTGAGCTAGTTGCCACCCCTTTTCCGCCCTTAAGGCCTTGGTTGGAGTCGCATTCTGCACTCGCCACTCCTCCGGTGAAGATGTAAAGGCCACCTAATGGCCAACAGCGTAGTCCATTAAAAAAAACGCGTACCGACGACAGGTACCTACTGCTATGACTGCTAGAATTTATAAGCCACCGTATGTCTACGTATTGTTGTCGTGAATTGACTGTCACTCGGATCATGGCAAATTATGGTGTTGTTCGGTGAAAGAACAGCGTAGTTTCAGATTATTTAATACGGAGAATATTTTGAAATTAAACTATTTTACGGATTTTATCGCGTTTATTTACTATTTTATTTTCCCGACGTTTATATTTTCCCGTAAATATAAGAAAACAATACGGAGAATATTTTTTCGGATAAGCCGAAACGGTTGCGGTGATGGTATTAAACGGGGTAAATGGCAGATCTCTTAAAGCTTTTCCCACACACACCACGTGGTCGGGCGTTTATTTTATATTGAAAATTAATAAGACGTACCACACGTACCACATTTTGCAGTCGTTATCGACCGCTTGTGTGATACCGACGACATCGCAAACACAACGCAACTACCAGCGACACCGAGAACATTAATTGGAACAGACATTGTCGCAAACACAACGCAACTACAAAAAGCTGCAGCGCCACTATTCACACCTAACTGACGTAGCCACAGCTTTAACACATTTTGACGTTGCGATGTGGTGTGGTTGTGGTACGTGTGAGTTGGCCCTATAATGTCACATGGAAAAGTTAGTTTCCTCTCGTTAAAATTAGCGATGACATTAATGACATGACTCTTGTATGATGCTAACAAGACTTGACCATTTTGTATTCAATTGATTACACAACTTGACGTCTAGACTTGTTTTAATTAGTGAATTATCGCCCGAGTTCAAATCAAGCGACACACGAATGTAGCAACTTTCCGCTTATTTTGTTATTTGTTTCAGTATCTACGTAATAGTACGGAATCTGGCACCAATCTGAACTAAGTATATTGCCGTATTTCTCTCTAAATAAATAAATATCGTCGGTCAACTTAGTTCGGGGTCATACTCATCGTACCAAACTAAGCAATTCTTGTACTATGGTTACCATACAATTTACTGGGGTCGATCCCAGTTACACCCAGACCAAGGACCCAATTCTCGCATGATTCACATCAGACATCACCTATAATTTCTCTTTCTACATATGTCGAATTAGGGATGATGTAAATCTTGCGAGAATTGCCGCCAAGGGCTATTTCCGAAAAGGTAAGTCCCAAAGCCCCTAACTAGTATCGAACCTAACCAACGATCGAACCAACTAATCGAACCAACGATCGAACCAATTAATCGAACTAACTAACGCTCAAACTACTAAACAATTGTCAAGCCATTGTCAAATGGACAGGATAGAGATATTTTATGAGCTATTAAATTCAGCTTTGTCGTATAGTGTCAACAGAAACAGCATCTTTACCAACCATATTCGTTTCATTGAGCTTTAATTGTTACTGGATGAACTTAAGACTGTCATTAGATAGTTAATCTAACTTCGCAGCTTCTCTCCGTAATTATCAGTTTATTTTGCGTTGCATAAGGATGAAAAATTCTTGTCGGTGTAAAATCAAAGCGATTCAGTTAGAAAGGTGATACCTATTAGAAGCATTTGATACTTTAAAAGATTCCTTTCTATTAGTTAAAGGAGATTAGTTAGAATGTTTACGTAACATATATATGCAATTAAGGTTATATTTGAATCGCATTTCTTTTATTATACATACATCATCATCATCATCACGCCTGTATTCCCCGAAGGGGTAGGCAGAGGTGCACTGTAGTGCGCCCACACTTCGCCGATGTATTTTGGTCCCAATGTAATAAGGGGCGAGCCTATTGCCATTATACCGGGCACATTCCCCCTCAATACGAGGGAGATTTGGGCCATAGTCCACCACGCTGGCCCAGTGCGGGTGGTGAACTTCACACGCCTTTCTATAGACGTGCAGGTTTCCTCACGATGTTTTTTATTATAATCCCCAAAATACACTTAGTCATCATACGATCTCGTACTTCTGCTGAGTATCATACAAATAATTCAATAACAACAAATCAGATCAGATCAGGGAAAATTTTGAATAGGTAAATTTCTTAACAATCATCATCATCAAACATCTAATCTTAAACGATTTTAAAGTTAATCGATTGAACAATTTGTATTGTGTAATCTAAGAGGCACTTAGGTAATTTCCGAAATGTCTCTCTGACAGGTATCACACTCGCTACCACATAAATGAGTCGAGTTGCCTACACTCAAACGACTATAAACCAAACCGTTCTTAATAGTATACCAATTTTTTTTATAAGACTTTATTACTGTTTACAATAGTTTACATATTTAATACACTTTTATTCCTGACGATCGGTTTTTCAACAACAGCTTGTCCTTCGACAAAGGCCTCCTCCAAAGATTTCCACCTATCTCTGTCGCGTGCAATTCTGATCCATTCTGGACCAGCAGCTCTTTTGAGGTCATTTTCCCAACGTCTCGTTTGTCGACCTTTGCTTCTTTTCCCATCTCTGTATACCAATTAGGTAAACTTTAATATGAAGCTTAGTCGATTAAATAATCCGCATTGTGTAATTGATCACTATATGTTACATTTCACTTTTGATTCTCACGCAATAGGCGATAATTAACTCTAAACTATCATTGTGTTCTGACGCCTATTGGCGATAAATGGCTTCATTCGAAGTTACGTTAAATTCACACGGCAATAAAGGCTACATTTACCTACCTATTGCTTCTGTTACGTTCGTTATTGGAAGGTTTAAAAGGGTTGGGCTCAGCCAACTGTTCGGTAACTATGTCCCCATGTGTGTTTAACATTCTTGTTTGGAGTAGGTATGCAGCTGTATTAATTTGTTCTGATATACTCGTAAGTATCAAGAGAGTATTTTGTAATTCCATTTTAAATTTGGATTGGATTAGTTTTTTTTAAAAATTTTACTTTTTTCTATTTTCATGTAGGTTCCTACGTCTTACCTCTTCTTTTGAATACTTCAGGATTGCCAATAGAAGCAATCATCTAATGACATCATTGAAATGCTTGTTTAATACAGTACGCCAAGACTAGATAGACTTATAGACTTACTAGATTATAGTACTATATACTTATAGACCCTCCTGTATTATTTCATAGGAGAGAAAGAGACAGTAGTCTCTTTCTCTCCTATGAAATAATACAGCAGTGAGGGAGTAATTCGGAACGACACAGTCCGTAAGTTCCGAGACACAGCTCTAGGCTCAGCATACGTGCTAGCCTTGCTCGAATATGTATCTCAACAAAAATACATAGGTACCTGCCTAAATATGTGTGGGATGTTCATTCACAATTTTTGCTACAATATTAGGTAAGCAAGAGACTCAAGCATTGCGTATTGCGTATGCATTTTAGTGTACGCAATAGACGTTTGTTTATGTTTTGGAACAAACTCATTTTATTTACCTTAACGAAGTTATAATCTAAGACATCTATCTACAAGCACTTATACAAATCATGAGATTGAAATCCTCGGCAAAACGAATTTGATTCAAACACCATGGCGATGATAAATGACATGATCTGGAGTTATTATTGATACCAAAATGATTAAAATTCTGTTCTGTAGTAATAACGCTTGTAGATAAGTCATCATGGCTTAATGGGCTAATGAGATAAGATCTAGGTAGATACATAGCATATAAAAAGACACACAAACATGACTTTAAAAAAATACTTTGGCTTCAAAATGTCTACGATTGTTTTTTTATTCGGCGCCCGAATCCGAAGTCAATTGTCTACGAACAAAACGACAATACGTGGTCGTCTATGACGTATAGTTAGGTAGGTACATACCAGTAACTACCCGTACAGTAGCATTTACACATTTCAGGCTGATAACCTCAATTTTTCGAATTCACAGGTGTTTTGTGAATGGAGCGGACATTACTCAACAAAGTGACAATCCGAGATTTTAAGTTACCGGCGGATAAAGTCACATTACATTACACGTATTAAGTAAATGTTTCCGACAATTATACACGTGCACTTTCACCGAGTGTATAGTCTTTGGCAATCGTAATCAGTGAATTCTTTTTTGCTTCCAGTCTTTGAATATACCTACACAGACTTGGCTTTAACAGAACTTCGTTTCTGTCAAATCTTTCTTTTTCAAATGAGTTTTGACAATTCTGTGTCCTACTTTTGAGGATTGACTGTAGGTACTATAAAGTTTGTTGTGCGCGTTCATAGACACAACATTATTTAACGCGAATATAGGTTGGTGAGCTGTGTGTGTGAACCACACACACGCAGAATCTATATAGAAAATCTGCGGATAGATTGCATTAACAACTCCTTTCATATCTAAAATACTCCTGATTCGTTCTCACGATTATAGGTTTCTCAATGACCCTTGTATTAATAATTAATATTATTATTAATAATTCTACATCTAACCTTACGTCTTCAATATCAACAGATGTGGGGTAATTCGGTTAATTAGCCGATATGAGTGCACGAAATCACGTTATTTCATTGTAACCAATGATATTAAATAGTATTATACCTTTATGGTTGTATAATATTTTTATTATTTTCATGGTCTATTGTTGATTTTGTCAGTTTGCTTTTGGGTATAGATAATAAACATACATAAACATACTAAATGTACCTGTGCCTTAAATTAGCAGGTACGTAATAATATTAGAACTTATGCCATACCTACTTGCTACTTGCTTACATTAAGACTACACCCTACTCGAACTAAGTACCTCCTCCTTTTATTAAACTCGTTTAAAAATAATTGTCAATTAGGTACAAACTGTCTTCACCAAGTATCCACATATGAGCTACCGTATATGTGCCCAAAGTATTATTTCGGACTTCTGATACACCCTGTATACATACCAATACCTTAGTTCGATTATCAAAGTACAACTTTAAAAGGGGACATAATCGTCTCACGAATAATAAACCAGCAATTCGAAATGGTCAAACCGCCGTTATAAGCTGTTCCCGAATTCTTAGTTCATCGGAACTCGCGTGTCGGTTTTGAATATAAACATTTGCATTTCAACGAATGTAAATCAATGGACTTGCCTACATAAGGGCCTTCGGAATATATTAACGAAATATTACTGTTGTCTATGACGAGGCTATTCTTAAAGTAGTCTCAAGTATTGTGGCAGTAGGTTAGTTATGTCCATTCTTCGTTTTAGTCTCGGTCAAGTGCAGGTCTTTTAAGAGACTTGCATTTACCTATTGCTACAACTTTTTTATGAAATGGTGACATTTCATGGTAATCTTATTCCATTGAATAAGATAAGGAATGGCTTCACCTGCTGTTAGCGGGTATTTCAGCCAGTGTCAAGTAATTACCTAATAGCAAGAGTAAATTCAATAAATACACAATTTAAATAAATAAATAGCCCCTTAAAACTTATGTCTACGTGGTCATGCTTTATAAGGACATTAGTTTTATCTCTTTCAAATGTCAGATTCGTCGAGAAAATCACGTCACACCGAACCATGTACAGTACAAACAGCTCGAAGTGTCGTCATTTTCTCGATAAAACTGACAGTTAAAAGAGATAATAGTTATCCGCCGTCGGACGGACGGACGGACGCACACGGGCATGCTAAGGTTGTAGGATATCACCCCTGAAACAAATAGTATTACCTATATATCGTCTTTTCTTAGTCCAATTGATAATCGTGAACATTTGTTCATGATTACCTTCACCTAATACCGTAAGCGCTGGTTAATTACATTCCAATTTTAACATAGTGTATTCATTATAATATGCCATTGTTTCAATGCAATTTCTTAAGCTGAGCGTTATCGAGCATAGCATTTTGCATTGCAGAACCATCGAATAGCTGTTAATGAATACTGATTATTGTTTTTTTACGATTTCATCTGCATTTGCCTCGAGAGCCGCCGCTCAATGGACATGTTATGTATCGGCAGACAACACATACACATCGTATGATTCCAACCAAACTAAGCAAAGCTTGTACTATGGGTATCATACAATGGACTGGGGGAGCGATGCCCTCGACCAGGGCAAATTACGAAAAGACCATTTGCGAAATTTGCCGCTGGCGAGTATCGAACCCGTTACCGCAGCCAAGCGGCCTACATTCAGACCACTAAACCAAGCAGTCTTCAATTTGAAAAGGCATTTTTAAACTTCGTTTTACTAGCATACGTTTTGATTCATAAATATGTAATAGATATGTTATGAGTAACTTGTAAAAGTAGATATTAAATCTTTATAAATAATTAACTAGTAAAATTATTGGTTAAATTTTGTACAATAAATCTCAATGTGCCATAAAATACATTTCATTATTTTAAATAGATAGCAAATGCTTGTATGTGACGTAAATTGTATAGCCAATATTTTATTTTTTATCGAAATAGAAATAAGCTAAAGCGTATTGGAATCCGATTCAGATGTTTAAGCCAACGAGGTATTACATCAAAGAGGGAGCTTTTCCTAACATTCCACACGTCCAGTTTTGTGTGTGAATTTAACGTAGGCAGTTAATCTATGTCGTGGCATCTAATAAACAGACAAGGCATTTACCCATTTAGGTGTAATTTTTGTTGGATGTCTTATTGTCATATATAGGTATCTATATTTTTTAATATCATTGGTTTAATAGTTTTGTGTATACATTAAAATAATATACGCAGGTCTGTTTGTCAAATTAATAATACCCAGGGTCTATAATTTACAGAATCGGTGTATATAGCATTGAATAGTATTTGAACAATTTGCCACGAAACTTACATTCAGTTGAGAGTAGTGATGTTCCTTCCGCTTTCGTCTTGGTCTCGGTCGTGTGCAAGTCTCTTGACTTCGAGTCGAGACTTACAGTTGTGACCGCGCCGCGTTAACAACAAATATTAACAATTACACTCGTAGCACCCTTAACTGACGGAAGTGCATTAATTGATGATGACTGTAGATGAAGCAAAACAGGTATGTCAGGATCGTAGCATGTGGCGAACGGTAGTCTCTGCCTACCTGCCTGCGTGATACAGGCGTGAGTATATGTATACTCGTCTTAAAGTTTACAATAGTACTTTACTTAAGGTTAACAACATGATAGATATCTTTATTCTGTCTACTACTACTACTACTACAGCCCTTTTAACGTCCCACTGCTGGGCACGGGCCTCCCCTCAATGTGAGGAGGATTTCAGGCCATAGTCCACCACGCTGGCCTAGTGCGGGTTGGCAGACTTCACACATCTATCGAGAACTATAGACAGACATGTTGTAGACATGTTCTCTCAGACGTGCAGGTTTCCTCACGATGTTTTCCTTCACCGTTTCATAGCAAGTGATAATCTCGGATGAAAATGAGATTCGCACATAAATCCCAGAGGTGCGAGCCGGGGTTTGAACCTGCACAATTTGATTTGCTAAGCTTGCGTTCGACCACTCGGCTACCACTGCTTATGCTTATTCTGTCTTGTTTAAGTTTATTTTAAATGCTGACTCCAGGACCAATACCGGTATAGGCAACACTAGTAGGTAGAGTTGTTAATTACACAGTTGTTTTAATAGTCCCCGGTGATAACATTGAAATCCAAAATTGTGTAGGTGCATGTCGTAGGTGATCCATATTCCATGCTTGAACATAACTATAATAATGTATATGTCCTACTAACCACTCTTTTGTGTCTTGTAGGTAGATCTGTTTGTTGATTTGTGTTGTAAACGTGTTTTAAAAGACGAACTAAGATTATGTTACTCCGCTCGGTGTTGGTACTACTACTCGAGCGGAGCTGTATTGATCTCTATAGTATAAGTATATTTATATTTACATAGGGATGGATTAAAGCAAACCACGGTTGTTCGCTATTTATGACACGTGTTTAATTGCACCACAGAGAGAACAAGACAATGTTGCCATACTAATTTACCACAGACAAAAAATTATAATAAAATGTTGCAAGTTACAACAATGTGTAGACGATAATATTTGATATGATACCTAGATACTTAATGTGTCGAAAAGATGTCCCAAAATAATTCCATCGAAATTGGTCTCGGTGCCATGGCCGTCTAGTCTAATACGTCAAGACAATCTGACATACATACACGTCAATGTTACACAAAAAAAGGACTGATCGTGTGAAACAGTCCAATTTTAGAAAAAAACATACGGGTCGAATTGAGAACCTCCTCCTTTTTGAAGTCGGTTAAAAAGCTCCCTCTTCGATATAATAACTCATTGCTTTCCTATTAAATCTTAAACCAAACAAAAAAGTAAAGCCTCGCATCACAAAAAGTTTGCAATCGATCCATGATTCTCGAATAACTTGGTATAAAAACGTATGGTTGGTCACCTTTTGTTATGTATATTTGTTTAATGATATAATAAAAACAATAGCCGTTAATCTCGAATGCACAGCATCTACCGTTACTGTAACTCGAGTATCAAAATTCAGATTAATTTTATACTGTCTATTCGCTAGTGTGTCCACGCGTCACTGACTTTAAACTTTTTTTTCACGTCTGCCGCATAAAGCCCCGACCAGACTGACGCGACAAGACGCGTACTTCTTTTTTTTGCAAAAACGAGAACATCTCTATTGACTCATATAAACAGTACATTCTTCGTGGGCTTTTACCACATAAATGCAATCTTTATGTACATATAATGTACGCAAAGTTCATTGTGGTATTGGGAAAAAAATATGCAGCGCGCATCTTGACGCCCTGGTGTGGTCGGGGCCTTATATTCGGATAACGTTACTCAGTTATGTTAGAAAATATTAGCATACACATTGCAATGCATATGATAAGTATTGCGGACGTTGAGAGAAGATATTTAAATGAAAATATCTAGTTTTCTCGTAGACAATAATTTCTAAATTTATTCTCTTGAGAATACACTTGTTTTTTTAGAGAAAGTAACTTACAAGTAGTAGATAGGTGGGCAAATTTGGCAATTCATACGCTGGACTTTACAAATACGTATTACTTAAGTGTACTTGTACTGTTTCCCGCCGTTTGGAAGTCACTGCGTGGTTTCTTTAAGACTGTACCCAATAAAGCGAGCTAAATAACTTTTTGATGTGAAACATCTAATGGCGCGCTTGGCGAGTGACAGCGACTGTTGATGCCGCGATGCCGTGATCCCATAACTTCGAGCAGCTTCGTGGCTCCGCGGTTCATTCCGCCGCTTAGACTCCGCCTACCGGCTGACTCCGCTCACTCGCTCACTCGCCGCTACGACGTTTATGTTTCGTTTCACATCTGCCAGGCGTCCCGCGACTCTATTGAAACAGAGAAATAGTTCATTCTACAACGAAAAGGCACTGACGATGCAAGTTTAGACACGTGTGGGTGTGGCTGTTACGACAGAAATTCAATATTTATGTTTATTGAGACAGATCGGTGTTTGGTCGTTTCAAATTAAGGAAGGAAGTTATATGATTCAATTTAATAAATTAATGTAAAAAACTACTTTTAAAAAACACGCTTTTATTTCATTGCCTCTAGTTTTCGTGTTCTCCTCAGCAAGCTCTTTCATTTGATACCCATACTGTGGTAGTGCAGAAAAAATAACTATTCCGCCATCTTGGATGATCCGCCATATTGGAATTATAATATATAATAATAATTTTTTATTTGCCAAAAATTGTTTGCAGTAGGTACATTAAAGGATTACATAAATGCGGTTTTTACAAAATATTAAAGAAAAGGGTTTAGTACTGGCCTCCTAGCTAGGCTATGATAATAGCCTGTGTTTAGGAGAGACAGTTCTGATCCCCCACGATGGAAATGAAATACAGTGGAAATGCAATTTTTACGTACTACAATTCATAATAGGATGACAATTACTTAAACTTATATTAATATGTACGTGTGAGTAGTGTGTGCGTGCATGTGTGTGTGCGTGTGTGTGTGTGTGTGTGTGTGTGTGTGTGTGTGAGTGTGTGTGGTATGTTTATGTGCAATTATACATACAAGTGAGTGTGTAATAAAGTACGAATGTGAATAAATTAATCTGTTGTGAGTGACGTTCAGGACAATGTTAAAAGGTATTTCTCTGTCTCTTCGTAGGTTTTGCTTAGTAATAAAGTATGGACTGCTGCTTTACACTCATAAAATGGTTTGTCGTAAATAGCTATGTTTTTGTTTATCTTATTATATAAGAAAGGGCCTAGATAATAAAAAAATCTTTTAGTAGATGAGAATTTGGCTTTTGGGATGGTACAAATTAAATCCTTACGTCGCTTGGTGAGCTTAGTGTATGAGGTCTTGCGGTGCTGTAGTAAAATTGTTTGGAGGATAAAATTTTGTCTTACATTAAGGACACTCCAGTCCTTGTAAAGCTGTGTAGTGGGATATAAAATTCGACGGAAAGTCGATATTTTTAAAATAGCTCTATGAGCGACCTCGAGTGGCTTAATTATAGTTTTTGCGGCTCCGCCCCAGCAAGAGATGCAGTATGTTAAAATCGATTTGCAAAGTGCATGGTAAACATTACGAATAACAGTATAGTTTGCCGCATACCGAAGCATTTTAAATATATATATTAATTTACGAACCCTACCGGTTAGGGCTTCAATATGAGCTTTAAAATTCAGATGTTTATCTATTATTACACCAAGGTATTTGATGTCATTGGCAGGAGAAATATGCGGGCATTGACAGCATCGTGCGGATTTTGTGGGACATGAGTGTGCAATTAAGGTTATAGGGAGTTTAGGTTGTGAAGTTGTAGTATAGGAAAAGGTAATAAATTTAGTTTTAGATACGTTAACAGTAAGGGTGTGAGCTACGAGCCAGTCAATAACAGAATTTAAGCCACGTTGTGCTGTACTTTGTAGTTCCGGCCACGATTCAGAAATAAACGTTATTGCTGTATCATCTGCGTACGAGATGATTTTTGCATTGTGAAGTTGAAGATTACAGAGATCATTAATGAATACAAGAAATAGAGTTGGACCAAGAATGCTACCCTGAGGCACTCCATATTTTATAGGGAGCTCACTACTTAAATGGTCCTCTATTTTAACCATTTGTACTCGACCCGTGAGGTAACTCTTGAAAAATTCCAGTTGTGGGCCTCTGACACCTATTCTTTCAAGCTTTAGTAAAAGAGTGTTAGTAGAGATAGTGTCAAAAGCTTTCGCAAGATCTATGAATACACTGAGCACTTTTTTCCTATCATTTATGTTTTCGACGATAAACGATGAAAGCTCTTGGACAGCATCTACGGTAGATTTGTTTTTGCGAAAGCCATATTGTTGAGGAGAGATAATTTTGAAGTGTTCTAGGTAATTAAGTAGCCGGTTATTCACTAGGCGTTCTAGTAATTTAGAGAGAGAGCTGAGAACTGCGATTGGACGATAATTGTTTATCAATTTGCTATCTCCGCCCTTAAATATGGGGTGGATGATCGCTCTTTTAAACGAATTTGGAAAAACAGACGCCTGAAAACATGAATTAAAAATATGGCTGAGAATTGGTGCCAGAGTTGTGGAGTATCGTTTTAGTATTATCGAGGAGATGCCGTCCCATCCACTCGCTGCATCAGATCTTAACGTTTTTATAAGAGATATAATTTCATCTGGATCTGTGGCATTAAGAACAAGTGAAGATAATGAGGTCATGCTTTGTGTGCTAGGTAACTGGGCTGGAGCGGAATTCTTATTAATTTTATCGGCAAGACTTTTCCCAATATCTACAAAATACCTGTTGATACTATTGCATGATTGAGTTTGCGATGTTGCAAGGTTTAGCAGTTGTGTCAAAGAGTGCTTGTGTTTTTTTGTGTTTGTGATTTCTCTAATGGTTTCCCATAAAGCTTTAGAGTTATTTCCTGCTTTTTTAAGCTGGTCAGTATCATATAGCCGTTTTACTTTTTTTAAAATTTTGTTACAAAAATTCCTGTACCTTTTATAAGTAGTTATAAGTGTAGAATTATTAGGTGAAAGCTTTAGTTGTCTATGTAGGAAATCTCTATTTCTGATACATCTGAGAAGGCCGGGGGTTATCCACGGCTTTATTATTCTCTTTTGTGTTGAAACTTTAGAGGTAACCGTATTTTCACTTATAGCCTTAGAAATCAGGTCTACTAGGGTATCGGTAGCACTGTTCGGGTTCTCAATTGGTATAATAGACATGAAGTTAATTTTTGCGATAGTTAAATCTAAGGTTTCAAAGTTTATTCTAGATATAGTTCGAGGGGTGGTCACTTTAGTCATTTGTGTTTTAATACATACTAGCAAAGAGTGGTGGTCTGTGATTGTGGAATCTAAAACAAATGTTACAGCAGGGTATTTAGTTTGAAGGAAAGCATGATCCAGACAATTTTTACCTCGGGTCGGTTGTATGTGTGCGGGCAGGAAACCATGAAAAGCGAGGCAATTTAAATAGTCATGAGATCGGTTATTTAGAGGGGCTTTTATATCTATATTAATGTCTCCAGTCATAATAACGGATTTGAATTTGGAAAGTGATGGAAGTATGCCATTTAGCGCTACTAGAAAACCGTTAATATTATCTACAGAAGGAGACCGATATATACACAAAATGGCTATATCCTTGGCAATTTTAATGATTAATCCAGATGCCGTACCATTTAAGTCAGGTTCTTCTACTGAAGATGATAGGGTGGATTTAACGTAGGCGACGACACCGTCACTTTGATTTAGGTGTTTAGTAGTTTTATATACGGTGTAGTTATCTATACTAGGAATGTGTTCGTTTTGAGAACGGCGCAGCCAACACTCTGTTAACACTAGGAGTTCACAGGCATGTGAAATTCGGCGAAGAAGGGTTTCCAAGCCATGAAAATTACAATTTATAGAACGAATATTTTGGGTAAAAATTTTAAAGTACTCATTTGGTTTAGCTAGAATTTGATTGGATTTTTCTGGGGTACAGGAATATGACTCAGATACTGTTAGTTGATCAACGTTATTTGATAAGTTATTAATGTTATCAAGCGCTTCAACTATTATAATAAGAAGGGTAAAAAAGTTGATATAGTAGGCTAGGACAACAGTATGATTTTATTTTTATTCTTAATGGTATAAAAAACAAGCAACTCTTGTAATTCCGAACTTGTTTATAAGGTGCAATAAGTGTTGTTTTTTTGTGTGTTTGACAGTGAGCCATGTTTGTGTATGTGTTTGAACGTTCCTTAGCGGTAAGTGTGTTTTTTATTATGTAAGTGCAAATAAGTTGTTGGATATTTTGGTTGAAAGCATGCATGATAACAGTGTTTACAGTAATTAAAAAAATAGAACAAAAAAATAAAAAGTCACTTAGTCTCAAGTAAGAAAGGAAAAAGATTTTGCACGTAGGTGGACAAAGCAAGGAAAACGACTGCCTAAGCAATAGTCATTTTCCCGTCCCTGACATTGAAGTTATTTGAGATTCATTTTTAATTATTATGTAAGGACTTTCGTTTTCTTTTCTTATCATGATACGACCATTTGATACCCAACAGTGGGCATAATTATGTGTTTTAGCAAAATTTCGTGCGACATAAAAAAGTCTTTTGGAAAATGACGTTAACTGTTCAGCAATGTATACAGGTGTAATTGTTCCATCGAGGCCTAAGTGGGAAGAGTTGATCTTATTCTCTGGCTGACTCTTGTTGAAGGACTTGACCTTTGTCAGAAAATTAGTTTTCATAAGGGTGTTCGAAAATTCAACCGTCAGTCCTGAAGTCTTGCTTTCTTTTTTAGATGGTTGGCGTGACACATCCCTGATTTCGGACAAATTAATATCGAAGTCCAATTGCTTGGATAGATGCAGAAACATATCATAAGTGTCTTTCTTAGTCTCTTGTGTTCTCTTGGGTACGTTGCGAATGTCTATACAAGTTTTTATCTGGCTGCGTTCTAGTAACTCCAGTTTTTCGTCGAGTAAGGATAACTTTTGTGCCATATCGGTGCGCTCCTTTTCAAGGGTGTCAATCTTTGATTCCAATGTTGTTAATTGGTCCGAGATAAAAGTAATTGATTTTTCAATATCATGGTTTGTATTTTGGATTGAAACATTTAATGTTTTAACTTCAACTAAATGTTTTTCGAAAGTCTCGAATCTCTGGTTTTGTGTGGTTGTAAGAGATTGCATCATAGACATGAGGTCTTTTTTGAGATCTTCGAATTTTTCGTCCATCGCTTCATCCGATTGTCGGCGGCGTTTAGTCCGTTGTATTATTTTTTCATCATGATTTGCATTGCAACTAGATGCATCCGACTCTGACGCCGACATTGCTAGAGAACCAAATTTGTTTTGGTGCTCATACTTATTAGGAGGTGAGCGTGGGGTCCGAGACATCTTTAATAACGTATAAAATCCGACGTTTCTTATAAATATCGTAAGATCACAAAAAGCTAGAATGACGTCACACAGCTAAGCAAGCATTGTCATCCAAAATAAGCGTGTACACCAAATTTCAGCTCAATCGGTTCAAGATAACTGATTTAAAATTCAGTTGCAAGATTCCACCCGGACATACATTGCAAGATAATATAAAGCTTGTAAAAAAACAAACAGTTAAAAATCTAAACCATCACCAACGCAACGTTAGAAAACAATAAAAAAAAGAATGAAATCAATTCCATGTGTCTACTCGGCCATCATAAATAAACAACTTTTTAATTACATATTGTTACTTCCTATTATATAACAAGTCATGACATCTTATAGTATCTGTGAGTATCATCTTAAAGCGATGAATTGTCCGCCTACGATATCGTAAGGCTACTAAAAAAGAAAACTTTTCAGTGGGGGTCTATTGACACGATAAAGCCGGCTCCTTGATGACGGAGCTTTCATAAACACAATTTCTAAGGGTTATTGACAATATCAAAGTGTAAATTAAATCCGTAGTCTCTTTAAATTGTTTCAAACAAATCCTTCAGATAATTTGTGTCGTAAAAAAATTTCATGTGATATTTTCGATACCTACGAGTACATGCGTAAATATCGCCTCCACATATTATTGTTAGGTAAGTTATGTAAATTCTGTTAGGTGCTAAACAGAAACATACTGGTAAGTTTTGACCGAACTACTAACAATGTATTGAAACTTGTAAGCGAAATACATTTGTAGAGAAAGTTCAATTTGTGTTTGTTTACCTTAACTTTTACAGCGAATTTATGCTACAACATAACTATTACGATTATTTCATTAAACCATCTTTTGCTGCCCCAACTTTGTAACAATGCGAGCAAGTAATACCATAGACATAACACTAGTTTACTTCCTAGTATCGCAGACTATATCGAGGGGTCTATTTGACTTAAGGGACACTTTTTCTAACCTTACATCCTGTAAAGTAAGTTTGCTCTCCTGAGCATACTCATTCGACGTAGAATAATACGCTGATTCCAAATATGTATATAAGTCAATATCGCCAAAAGTGTCGCTTAAGTCAAATAGACCCCTCGATATATACAGAAGTCCGAAATAATATTTTGGGTACATATACGGTAGCCCATATGTAGATGCTTAGTAAAGACGGATTATACCTAACCATCATAGTTTCTGAGTTATAGACCTTTGAATATTTGTGACAGGTATTGTGTTTTGACCTTTGGGTAGATCCATAGCCCTAGCCAGCAGTGTAAACTACACTCATGAGGGGTGGCTACCAATATTCACAAAACAGAACATGCAAATTTGATATAGGACTCGAGTTATTGTTTTTATAGAAATTGACGACGAAAAAATTGTTGGAAAAACACGGTCGAGTTTCGATCAATTTTTTACACCATTCAGTTGTATACCCGATACTGATGCAAACGTCAAAGTATTATTTCGGACTTCTGAAACACCCTGTACTATAAATTGCTAGAAGTATACCTACATGTCTCTATTACTTTTAATTACAATTCTACAATACTTACAGCTTAGTTCTTCTTTTAGGAAAATATGAAACTTAACGGAAAAGAACACATTATAAATAAAAATATGGCGGAAGGCTTCCTTAAGTTTATACTTACAAATGAAGATTCAGTTCAACCTGTACCCTCACTGACACATAATACCACAACGAATCCACTGTATAAATACCTTCTATTGTCTGTAATCTCTATAGTCTCCACCTAAAAACCTGATACCTATTTGAGCACCACGCAAAAACACGGGTCAATTCTTTTGTTAGTATTCCATTGTTTTAGCTTTGAAATGTCTCTCATGACGCCTTGTACCCACTGGAACGAGCAAATAAACTTCCCTTCTTTTGAAAATGTATTCTGTATCATTATAAATAAAGATTGAATTTCTGTAGCAGAAACGACAACGCTTCAAAATTCTCTGATATAATCGCTGAAATTATGTTTAAAAATGAGCTTTTTTGCCTGTTATTACAGTTCATTTCGGTATTAGAAAAAATTGAAAAATTCGCGTGAATATTGACATGGTTGTGGGCACAGGGCTCGAAGTGCTCGAAGGCTTCGTGTAATCTGAACCCATTTATCCCTAGCCGTGAGAGCAGGGAGCGTGGACCGTGGGGCGAGTTGCAATAGTGCGAAACCACGGTGTCAATGCCCTGAAATCTGTCCCCACTCTGACGTACAACTCTCCTATCTAGTTTGCTTTCGATAATATAATTTGAGCCTTTGATCTTATGGGATGAATCATTATATTCTTCATGAGAATATAACTAAATCCTCGCTTGAAGAATATTGGTACATCTACTCTACTCTAGCTCTTTTATCGTCCCACTGCTGGGATTGAGGCTATAGTCCACCACGCTGGCCCGGTGCTGGTTGGCAGACTTCACACGTCTATCAAGAACTAGTTAAGTTCAGTTAACTGGTACATAAATATCGCATAGTACACAATAGACAATTATTTATAGGATAAACACGCTTGGTCAGTTGCTGGTGCGGCTTTACAGTTACTCATTAGAGGGATGTTTTCTATTTGTCCCGTTCCCCCCCCTCCTTCCTGCCTTTAAATCTAGCACAGCCTCTATTGTCAACATAGTTCGTGTAGTTAATTATTAAATAATTAAATACATAATACGCGATATACATAACACTCTATATCAATATATAGCCTTATTAGTTTTATACTTTACATTGCATAATTGTTTAATTTAAAAAAATACACAATAACCTAAATCCTTATTGCAAAAAATACATAATATACAAATTGCAAAATATACAAAATAGGAAATGCATTCAGAATGGGTGGTAGAGATATTATTATTAGTTTTTGTTTATTTATTAATACGTGCCTGTATTTGGGTTATATGAATGAACATCGCATGCTCATCGTATGATCCTAATTTAAGCAACGTTTGTTCGAGCAGCCGGCTTTTCCACATGAATACAGCATAATGTAGATGCGCTCGTGACCCGTGTATGTAATTAATTAGTCTAATGCAAGATCACGATGATCTAGCAATGACAAAGACCTTCACTTTCCAACAGATCACAAGGTTTGCTTGATAATTTGTAATGTAATGAAATGTATTATGTTCTAGCAGCTAGATAGAAGTCGCGGGGGTAGAAGCTAGAATCTAGCTTCTACCCCCGCGACTTCGCCCGCGAAGACTTCAATTGTTCAATATCGTTATAAATTATGGCCTAGTTATTTATTTAAGAAAGGCACACCAACAGTATACCTATTAACACTTCGAAAGTAAAAATATTAAAAAAAATGTATGTAAATAGTTATTCTAATGTACAAACAATAATACATACTGTAAAGTTTCATCAAACCTTCAGTAGTTTTTGCGTAGAAGTACTCTTCTGTTACTACAAACCTCCACCCATTCATCCATTGAAATAAAACTATTTTACGGATTTTATCGCGTGTATTTACTATTTTATTTTCCCGACGTTTCGGCTGCTTTACAGCAACCATGGTCACGGGGGGACTGAGGTTTTAGACGTCCTGATTTTATAGTTAATAACTGGGTACCCTCATATTTAGTTGTTGTTTGCGGTCCGCGAACACGCGAAAATACACGCGATAAAATCCGTAAAATAGTTTTATTTCAATGTATAGTATTCGCGTAAATATAAAAAAACCATTCATCCATACTCACAAACTTCCACATTTATAATATTAGTAGGAAAAAAAAAATGCTATCTATATTCTGTCTATGATTTCATGCCCTTACCAACTCTTAGTCATGTAGAGACTAGTTGAAGAGTTACAGACTTGTTACACCCATTCTGAATCACCATGTAGTATCATCACGCCTGTATTCCCTGAAGGGGTAGGCAGAGATGCACTGTAGTGCTCCCACACTCCGCCGATGTATTTTGGTCCCAATGTAATAGGGGGCGAGCCTATTGCCATTATACCGGGCACATTCCCCCTCAATACGTGGGAGATTTGGGCCATAGTCCACCACGCTGGCCCAGTGCGGTTTGGTGAACTTCACACGCCTTTCTATAGACGTGCAGGTTTCCTCACCGTTTTCCTTCGCCGTTCAGCAAGTCGTAATCATTGTTGAAAATTACATTCGCACATGAAAATTATCTCAGAGCTGCGAGCCTTGGATTTGAACTTGCACCCCTTACGTTCAAGGCGGGCGTTCTTGCCCACGAGGCTACCACTGCATAAACTACAGCTACTTGGTATAAAAATATCTATTAATATATTATCTATCTATATATCTATTGAATAAATAAATATAATATAGGTAGTTACACAGTATACAGGATGCGGCGAGGAGCTCAACAAACGGGTCGCTGCGCCCGCGCACCGCGACACCGCACGCTTATCACACTGCATTTCATTCTACTGGGGTTCCTAGATTGAACGAGGAAATAAATAGTTTAGTACAGGCATAGATAGTAACAGAACTGCATGTAACAATAGAATATATAATTTACCACACGCTGGCAACAAATCATGTAAAGTCTACCAAGATTGCGGATATGCACCTAAGTCCGATTACTATGTCGATGTACCTACAAAAAAGGGTTACGTATCCTCATCCCAAATTATTGTAAACGATTCGGTTTTTATACATACCCAGAAATCATCACTACAAGACATTGTTCTGTATAACATGGGTCTTAGTAATCCTAGGTTGGCAACCAAATTTAAAGAAGTTTTGGAAGGGCTACATTTCAGAAATTATATTTTAAACATTAGAGAGTATCGCTGTTTATTGAGTGTTTCTCAGAGGAGTGTGTGTGCATTCAGTACATAGAGAACTCGGCGCGATTAGGAACACAAGATAGCTAACTAGCTTTAAACAAGCTAAAAAGCAACTGCTTCAGGCGAGGTTTTATGTCTACAGCAAAGACGGCTTCCCGATAATTACTGGTTTAACTGGGACGCATACTCTATAGGAGAATGCTTTCTGTGCAAGCGTTCATGAGCTGTCAGATAACAGGGGCCTTACCTTATAAGTATTTGTATTTTAATAGTAACTGTATTTTTTTTACAGATTTTGTACTGTGTTAACTGTTAAAATAACAGCCAAGTGCGAGTCGGACTCACGCACAAAGTGTTCCGTACCATTATCTATAAAAACGGCAAAAAAATCACGTTTGTTGTATAGGAGCCCCCTTAAATATTTATTTTATTCTGTATTTTAGTATTTGTTGTTATAGCGGCAACAGAAATACATCATCTGTGAAAATTTCAACTCTCTAGCTATCACGGTTCATGAGATACAACCTGGTGACAGACGGACGGACGGACGGACGGACAGCGAAGTCTCAGTAATAGGGTTCCCATTTTACCCTTTGGGTACGGAACCCTAAAAAGTGAAAAAGATATTATAAAACATTGCTGCAAGGGGCAGGGACCCAATTGTCGCATTATCAACATTATCTCTGATTTGACATTTGTCGAAACAAAACGTCTAATTGATAGTATTTGTATTGGCTGTATTGGCCCCGCAGGACTCCGTAAACCGACAATTTGTCCGTTCCACGGCACATCCGTTCATGTTTATGGGCAGTCGGCTATGCCGTGTGAAAGATCCTTACATTTATGTCGGGGTGGAGCCTCGGGCGAATGTCAGTCAGCGACACGTCACTGATTTAAGACCACATTCCATTCGTTCGTTCCGCAATCATCTGGTACCTCCGCGTAATGGTACCTGCACCTATATATTTGCATAATTCTTGTCTTTTAAGAGCTAGGCTAGGCTCTTGACAATATATTTTAGTCAATATTCTCTTCTTTTTGCTAGCTATTTTATCTTTCGGTACGGTCATATTTGTTTGCACAACAGATTTTTTTATAATTTACAATCGAACAAATCCAAAAATTATCTGTACTTCTCGTACCTAGTTAATAAAAAAAGTATTTCACATTTTTATACTTTTGATTGGTTCTAAATACTTATTTCAATCTTAAAATGCCGTATGATACCGTTTAATGACTTTATATCTAGGCTAAACTTTTACTGTTAAAATTTAGATTTTAAACTTAAGATGAAGCGCGTGATATATAGGGTAAGTAGGTACTCGTTACGCCCTGTACACACTGGGGCTAGCGAATTGGCTTATTTGGAAATGTACTATGTATCAATATACGTAATATGTATGAATGTTTGTGGTAAATGGCGTGCGACCACATATTAAAATTCGCTCGCGACTTCATTGATATTTTGTCGAAATATGTGCTCCTTTAAACTTTAAAAAAGAACTGTATTGAAATATAGATATATTTCAATACAGTTCTTTTTAGCATACATTTTTTTGTGGGCGATTGGAACGTGGCTGTGGGTGCAGGGCTTTAAGCAAATTCTAATCGTGATTGATGTTTATCGTTGTTTTAATATGCTGTGAGAAGCTGAGTAACATGATCACGAGTTTGGGTTCATGCATGATGCTCGCACAAGTTGTGCAACATATTGTACCACTAGTTTATTTAATTTTTGATGGCAATCGTGACTTAGCATCTTGCTTAAAGCTCTTCGCAATTGGGCGAGTCAAAATGCGAGCAGCTTATTTTCTGCCAAAACAAAACGAACTGTATTAACTCGCTATATAAGCACATTTTTCAACGAAATGTCATCAATTACGCGAGCTTTGAAAACAGACATTGAACTGTATTGACTCATAGAAAAAGCTCATTCTTCAGACGGGTCGCTTGGCTTTAACCACAGGAATTTGATCTTTATATATATTGATACAGAGTTATTTTGATATTCTGCAATGATATTTAACGGGATCGGTAGTATCTACAATAGCAAATAAGGATACGTTCACACGAACTGTCGCAAACCGACAGCTAGTTAGAACACATCCACCCAAAGTGCTCTGTTACTGCACATCCTTTATCAGTAAAACGACAGTAAATGGGGAGCCAGCTTAACCGCGTCAGTAGAGCCACTACAGCCCTTTTATCGTCCCACTGCTGGGCACAGGCCTCCCCTCAATGCGAGGGGGATTCAGCGGTGCGGGTTGGCAGACTTAACACATCTATCGAGAACTAGTCAAGTTCCCTCAGACGTGCAGGTTTCCTCACGATGTTTTCCTTCACCGTTTCATAGCAAGTGATAATCTCGGATGAAAATGAGAATCGCACATGAAACCCAGAGGTGCGAGCCGGGGTTTGAACCTGCACATTTTGAATTTCGATTGCAAGGCGTGCGTTCGACCACTCGGCTACTACTGCTATAGCCACAACATACTTTTATTTTACTAGCCTATAACAGTGTCCCGCTTCTGGGATAAGGACTCCTCTTCTCTCTAATGAAGGCTCTCTAATCTCTAATGAATTAATTAAGTAAAAACAAAAAATAATAATATTACATAAAATAAAATGTAATCGAAAACTATCTAAAAACATTATTCTATATTTCATATTGCTTTATTCATAAAAGGATAATATTCGTCATAATACATAGGCGGCATTGCGCTTAGCTTCGTTTTTTTAGGTTTCAATTTAGGACGGTCACGACAGGCACCTACGTAAGCAATCTGTAATTCCGAATCAAGTGACATTGCGTGTTTGATTACGCAATGTGAGTGATACGTGTGACCATCAGTGCCGCAGTATAACTTGCCGTACACAGGGTAGGGGCATACGAATTCACTTTGAATTCGATTTGAATTCGATCGAGAAGCAACTATTAGTAGCACAACTGTGGAAAAGGAAAATTAAACCATCATCAACACCCCTACATTCAATGAAGATATAAGCTGAGTTACTGCAATGGCTGCTACTGTCAGTATATTTATCGTAGGCAATTAACTTTTATTGCTATAAATTTACGTGAGCAACACATCGTGGATTTTCAATACATTTTGACAGACGGTGATTGAAACTCGTTTGCAATAGCATAAAGTAATCATCCCGCTGGACCCAATGAAATAGAGAAAGAAGCTAGATACACCGTGCCATTTCCCACCATAAGATAGGTATACGAACCATAGTCCGTCACACTTGTCCAATGCGGGTTGGCGAACGTCACACGTCATTCGCCACACGTGCAGATTTCCTCACCATGTACAGCGTCGTTTGACGATGGCTTGGTTTAGTTAGTGGTTCAAGCGTAGGCCGCTTGAGTCACTGCACCAGAAAGTTTCAGGTTCGATACCCGTCAGCAGTCAATTTCGGAAATGACCTTTTCGGAAATTGCCCTGATCTGATAGTATCTGATTGTAATTGTATTGTACAAGTACCCATAGTACAAGCGTTGCTTAGTTTGGAATCATACGATAAGTGTGCGTTGTCCGGCAATATTATTTAAATAAATAAAAGGGAATAATTTGTTTTATAGTATTACCTCCAATTTTAAGTTCCATCGTTCACTTTGCACCGGCGCGGCTGAGAGATGCAATGATTTCACCAAGTGAGAAACTTTGAAGTAATTGGTTAAATAAACGATATCCGTGGAAATATTTTCAATAAGTACTACAATTCATTCATTTAGCAAACGTGTAAATAAATGATTAAGCCTTAATTGACGCATGTTTTATTAGGAAATTTGATTTCCGACATTTGTCGATTAAACATTACGCTATGGTTGAAAATGTACCACATTTTCTATTATTCAAATCCTTGCCAAGTAACTTATTTAGTTCTAATATCGGTAAGTTGTTGTAAATCTCTACAAACCATAATTAATCTATTGAAAACCAAAACAGGAAAACTAAGACTAAGAATAGACTGAAGAGAACAATGGGGAATATGCAAAAAATAGTTACTAACATTAGATATATAAGACATTAGGTCATTCGCAATGGTACGAGACCACGACGCTCCACGAAGTCTGCAATCTGTGAACATGTACAGGACCGCACCCGCCATTATATCAGATTTGATAAACTACATATCCTCGCAAAAGAACACCGACCTTGGTCGGAACCAAGGATGATACGTGAGGCCATTCAAATTAAAAAAACATCCTAATTTCAATAGGGAAGATGGCTGGGTGCTACCACCAACTTGGGATCCAGTAATTTATATGATTAAATCCAAAACCAAGCATACCATTGCAAGACCTCAAGACACTGTGAGCACTTTCTGCGTGGATCGGACCACAAACAACAAATAAATATGAGGGTACCCAGTTATTAACTATGACATAAGGACGTTTAACATCTCAGTCCCCTCCGTGACCATGGTTGCTGTAAAGCAGCCGAAACGTCAGGAAAATAAAAAAATAAATAAACGCGATAAAATCCGTAAAATAGTTTTATTTCAATATATACTTAATATATTAAATAAATAAAATATATATTTTATTTTGATTTCACAAAAGTCCTTTAGAGAGGTCACTATCGCTCCCCTCCTTAAACCTGATTCTTGTTATGGGACTTATTATTTATAGTGTTTTTTCCTTTTTTCTTATAACGCGAACCAATGTTCACATGATTATTATTGGGTCCAATATTAACATGCACGTTATAGTATGGTAATTTATTATTTTTTTGTTTTCTTGGTTTCCATGGTTTCGGCCTCCGCTTCGGTTTTGGTTTCGGTTTATACGGCACCTCGTCACTGTTCAGTTCAGCACTATATGGGTCACCTGCGGATGAATTTTCTTTTTCTTCTTGTTCCTCTAACGTATCCAATATTGAACTAAATTTGAGTCTTTTATTCTTTCCCCGCTTTTTCTTCGCAAATTCCCCTAACAATTCACTATCATCAATATTATATTTCGGAGGCCGTTGCTGTTTTCCTTTATTTATTTTTCTCGGTTTCATTGATTTATCTGGTTCATTGTACTGTTCAGATTCAGATTTATCAATAGGTATTATCTCTTTGCTTATATCTTCCTTATCCTTACCCGTCTCATCTGGATCAGCACCTTCTGTATATACTTTAGGCTTTACATCTTTGGACGTTTCTTCAGATTGATAATTTTTTTGAGTTACTGCCTCTTGTTCCTCTTTTTTAATTTGGACCTTTTTTATATGATGTTCTTTATTAAGATCTTTTGCCTCACTTTGTGAAATGTCCTCGGTGCTAACGTAGCCATTGCAACTCCCTTTATGCATGATTTGAATGTTACCATCATTAATTATGGCCTTCTTTATGGCGCAAAATGACGTGTAAGTCTTCCCATCACTGCCGCAGTAGTACTCCCCTTGTACTTTCCATGGGCAATCAAAAGACGCATGAGATATGGGCAAAAATAACAAAGTTATAGCAACTGTAACATAAATACATAAAATTGTAACGTAAAATAGAACCTTAAAGTTATGTTTTTTTTCATAAAAAACATGTTGGTATCTACAGCAACTCACTTATCCTACCAATTGATATGAGACTTAGTCATCAAACAAATTATCACTTGCTAAACAGTAAAGGTAACACCTTGAGAAAACCTGCATGTCCGTTAACTTGTACTGTATCAGAGCAATGAACCTCGGTACAGTAGATAAAGTCTCTATTATTATCCTGTGACACGGGGACCACAGAACACATGGGAGAAATGTGTCAACTGTTTACGCCTTTAGGGAAATAGGCTTTGATGTATTACTATGAAGATAATGCAGAGAACCTAAATAGCAGTTAGATGGGTCATTCTGGTCATAAACAAGTGCCAGATTTAATCTCTACCCGACTTTAGAGGTGGGCCTACAGTACAAGCATCTAATTTAGTTCGATGGGCTAATAGGGCTACAGGAACTGTAAAATTCAAATATGGGTAGTTAATAATCAAGAAATTAGCTCATTGGTATTTTAAAGTACTAACTTGCAATCTCGGAGTACATTACGTTGGCTCGGCGTTCAGTGGATTAAGTTTCCATGCCCCACGGAGCGAGCGCGAAGAATACATTAATTAGTGTGTGTTATTTATAATTGATTTAAAATCGATTTGTGGAAAGCAATTATGAATATTGTCAACAAATAATAGGTACATACTTTCTTCTGTGTTTTTAATATTAACTTCATGGTTGTTAAATGGTGATCGCAAAAAAAAAAAAACATTAGTCCCGCCTTGCGTTCCGAAGGTCATAAGCGCATTATTCCTTAAGGCAATATCCTCAAAGTTCAAGATGTTATGTTACAACAACAAACTCAAGTGTAACTCGCTTGACTTTAAAAAAAACTTGAGAGGTGTCAAGGGACACCCGGATGGTTCCTTTTGAAATAAAAAAAGCAAAAAAATTGTTCATATACATACACACACGCACACACACACACATCGAAATCGAAATCGGAATCGGAATCTAAATCGAAATCGAAACGATTTTGACTTTGAATTTGATTTTGACTTTGACTGCGTTGCAGTCGCTGTCGCAGTCGCAGTTGAAGTCGCAGTCGAAATCGAAATCGAATTTTATTGTATACATAAATGTATACAATTAAAATCACACACACATATAAAAAGTGTCGGTCGACACTTTTAGTCTTATTTTTTTCCGTCTAGCCCCCTTTCGCAACGCGCCATAAGGAACTACGTTCCAAAAGTTGTAGTCTATGCCAATATACGTAAAGATTAAATGTTAATTTCAAATTCCATGCGACCATACGAAAATCGCTTGCGGTTTAACTAACATCTCGTTGAAAACAATTTCTAATTCAATTAATAGCCTTAATGTCATAGGATGTATCGCCAGGGCCCGATTTTAGTTTGATAGACATCAATCTCTAATAGAGATATGCCGAAATAAAAGAAAAAAAATATGTACAATTCGAGGTTTTGTTTCGACACATCTCTAATAGAGATTGATGTCAAATAGCATCCGTAGTGCCTTCTTTATTTCTGTGGCAATTCAGCCAATACAGTTATTTTTATCTCCCGCTTTGCAATGGAGGGAAGTGGATACATTTTCCTTCCAACTCTTCCTACACCTTTTTCGATTAAATTCGTGCGGGTTCCAAGACAATTTAGCTTTTCCCCGGGACTCGCCGAGGGTCAAACCTCGGTGTTTTCAATGGACACCGCTGTCGATCCTGGCTTACAGGAGTAACAGTGGTGGGAATGTGTGGCGGGCTCAGTCCCATAAAAAAAATAATAATAGAGATTGAAACGAAAATCGGGCTCCTGGGGCCTTAAAGTATTTTTTTTTTCAATGGTAACTGTAAATTTTTGACAGATGTTGTGCTGCGTTAACTGTCAGGAACTGAAAGTACTAATATTGAAAAATTGCTGCAAGATAGGTAAGGGGGCAGATGAAATAAAAATGATATACTGTTAAGTTTATTTTATTTAAGCAAATGAAGTCGGTTTAGACATAATTTCAAAATTTATCCGTTTATAGCATTCGCGTTATGCTCATGACATGTAAATTTTACTTTTTCTTCTTCATCCCTTGGCTGCTAAGGATATCATTATCTTAGTTTGAATACATCATCATGATGTAGGGATTGGTGTCGTAGATTCCGAAGTTGGATATTTCAATTGTTTTATATTTCTTCTGTGCTTGCCATAGGTCGCATAGTGTCTTATACTCTACGCCGTTTGATGCACATATGGGCCCTTGTTTGTGAGGGCACTTGGCACTCCGTATACTATATGTAGAGTGGCATAACGCTAGTAGAGCTGAAAATACAAATAACACAATACACACACATTGCCATTTCGAAATCTACTATAACTTTGGCTAGTGTTTTATGCTAAGCTATTATTAAAATATATGGAGTTGGATACATGGCAAGTTATTACTATTTACAGTGTTATCAAAATTATAGTTAATTATCTACAATTCGAATTGTCGATGACAAAAAGCTTACCGATCGGCTAGACCCTCTGGCGTTGCGTAGAGATGTAGGCTCTCTCTGCATTTTCTACCGCTTCTATCATGGAGAGTGTTCCGAGGAATTGTTCGTTATTATACCTGCCGCTGAATTCCACCATCGCACGGCTCGCCACAGACTGCATTACCATCCTCACCATCTGGATGAATGGCGTTCCAGTACAGTGCGATTTACCAGGAATTTTCTCCCTCGCACCACCAAATTGTGGAATGAACTTCCTGCAGCGGTGTTTCCGGACCGATGCGACAAAGGTTAAACGGTCAAGAAACGAGCATACTCATTCCTTAAAGGCCGGGCAACGCACTTGCGATGCCCCTGGTGTTGCAGGTGTCCATGGGCGGCGTTGATCACTTACCATCAGGTGAAACGCCTGCTCGTTTGTCTCCCTATCTCATAAAAAAAAAATAGCAAACGTACAACATTGTACAAATTAATGGTAGAGTCACAGACAAAACTCTGTAAAGGTAGCTGATGTCTAACTCTCGAGCTGGGCTTCAATGAAAACGCCAAAGTCTGACCCTCGGCGCATCTCAGGTAAAAGATAAATGTTCATGGAATCCACATTAATGTAATCCAAAGAGTTGGAAGAAAAGTTACTGTTCAAACAACGGGCAATCACTATTGTCGTCTATTAATTCTTAACCTGAAAGCTAACTGCATCTACTTACTACTTAAATACTTAAAGCAGGACAGTAACAAATAAATACCTATGAAAGAAAGTAGTTTACATTACCCAAAAATAATTTTGAAATGAACGCGTATTCCATATTTTACAATTATAAATATATCTCAAACATAGCACACTTGTAACATAAAATAGTTGACTAAATGTTGTTTTAATATTAATAGTCATAATACTAAAACCAATAACTATTCAAAACATGTTCATAAAATAATTTAATAACTGTTTACTACGAATTCCTATATCATTTTATTTAAGTGCATGCCACAATTGTTATTACAGAGGCATAAGTGAGGCTATGTTCACACGGTATAGCCGGCTGTCCGAATAATATGTAACAAGGGAACGGATGTGTAGTAGCAAAATATCTAAAAGTTCACACGAGCTCTGGTTAAGTACACTACCGTAATATTTGTGAATATTGTTTTCTTCTTTGCTGTCAAGAGCCAACTGACGCGGACTTATAGCCCAAACCATCCTAAACATAATAGAAAACCGGCCAAGTGCGAGCCGGACTCGTGCACGAAGGGTTCCGTATAAATACGAGCAAATAAATCACGTTTGTTGTATGGGAGCCCCTCAAATATTTATATTATTCTGTTTTTTAGTATTTGTTGTTATAGCGGCAACAGGAATACATAATCTGTGAAAATTTCAACTGTCTAACTATAACGGTTCATGATATACAGCCTGGTGACAGACGGACGGACGGACAGCGAAGTCTTAGTAATAGGGTTCCCGTTTTACCCTTTGGCTACGGAACCCTAAAAAAGCGTGTTTGTTTAGTATAATGAATACTTGTCATATCTGAAGTCTAAAGTCACATCTGAAGCATATTATGTATCACAAAACAATTTAGTTTAGTCATCCAAACAAACTTTAATATTGGGTAACAAAATTAGACCTATTCTGTGAATTGACCAGCCTTTTCCAAACTTGCCCTGGTCTTGGTGTGACTGGAATCACCTCCAGTCCATGGTGTAGTGTCCATAATACAAGCTTTGCTTATTTTTAGATCATACGATGAATTTGTGTTGGTTAGCGAGAAAAACATCTAAGAAATATTGAGTTCATTATAATACTTCAGTAGGTTTTTAAAATAAAAATAAAATAAAAAATAAAAATCAAGCAACACATTTTATTTTCATTGTATACCAAGTAGATATCAATTGCTCAGTGTGTGAGAGATTGGCATCTTTGGATTATAATATGATTTGCTGTCGTTGCGCGAATCTCTAGTTAGCCCAGATCCAACTCGGTAAGCCTAACGGCCAGAAGACAGGCCATCGCATCTTTGTAATACCCTTATTGTTACCTTTAAGTAGTCGCTTCCCAGGTAACCACGGATTAGACACTGGATTAAAGCGACTTCCTTTAAAAGATTGAATGTCCTCATCTTCTGAGAGGACACTTTGGATTGACAAACACACTGAAATAAGATTTAATTTTATATAATTTGAATAATGCAACATCAGACCTGGGCCCCAAGTCCCCTGCCACTATTGTAGTAGCCCTTTTAATGTCCCACTGCTGGGCACGGGCCTCCCCTCAATGCGAGGAGGATTCAGGCCATAGTCCACCACACTGGCCTAGTGCGGGTTGGCAGACTTAACACATCTATCGAGAACTAGTCAAGTTCCCTCAGACGTGCCGGTTTCCTCACGATGATTTCCTTCACCGTTTCATATCAAGTGATAATCTCGGATGAAAATGAGATTCGCACATAAACCCAAAGGTGCGAGCCGGGGTTTGAACCTGCACACTTTGATTGCAAGGCGTGCGTTTGACCACTCGCTACCACTGCTTTTCGGCTAGTTGCTAAGACTTAATTTTGAAGGCATGAAAACAACATCTTTAACAGTGGCAGCTAGGATATCACGAGTGTAGACATTAAACATTGTCACCATGAAGCTATTAGACTGGTCATATTCTAGCTATTGATAAGACATGTTGTTTTGATGCCTTAAAAAAACCCGGTCAAATGCGAGTCGGACTCGCACACGAAGGGTTCCGTACCATTATCTATAAAAACGGCAAAAAAATCACGTTTGTTGTAACGTGAGCCAACTTAAATATTTATTTTATTGTGGTTTTTATTTTTTATTTGTTGTTATAGCGGCAACAGAAATACATCATCTGTGAAAATTTCAACTGTCTAACTATCACGGTTCATGAGATACAGCCTGGTGACAGATGGACGGACGGACGGATGGACAGCGAAGTCTTAGTAATAGGGTTCCCGTTTCATCTTTGGGTACGGAACCCTAAAAATGAAGTCTTAGCAACTGCACAACGATAGTGTTAGGGGACTCGGGGCCCTGTATTCTCTGAAAGAAGGGGAAGATCACTGCAGTCCCACTTCGCTGATGTAGGTATCTTCGGTCTCAATGTACCTAATGTATCTCAAATGTACCTATCTTTTGTCATATTTATAATCGCATATAGAAAAATCTACTGTATACATCTATACAAATAAATAAAATTGGAGTGTCTGTTTGTAATATTAAAATAACACTTTTTTACCAAATGCGTATGAAAGTATATACGACACGTATAACGAAAACGCAATTTTTAAATTTTTTGTCTGTCTGTCAGTTTGTTCCGGGTAAACTTCCAAACGGCTGAACCGATTTCAACGGTATTTTCACTGGCAGATGGCTGACGTTCCAAGGCGTAACTTGGCTATTTTAATTTTAGAAAAAGCATTAGGGTTCCGCGGGAAAAACATAATACCCATATTTCCGGGTAATCTCTCTAAAGTCCACGCGGGTGAAGTCGCGGGCTCAGGTAGTTCAAAATATAGTTACGCAAAGGAGACGGATACGCTTTCATACTTTCTTGGGCCCAGTTGTAAAAATATGAGAGTGGTGTCAATTAAGAGCTTATATATTATCAAACCATCTCCAAAAATTTTGCTGATCTTGGCAATCTGAGAGCAGAATTATAAGAGACTTAGTAAAAGTGTGGTTATTCAACAAAGTGACAACAACCTAGATACTAAACAGCTGGTTTTTGAACTGTGATTGTTATTTTGTTTTAATATACAGTTTTGGTGTTAATTCAACCACTTTAGCGTATATTAATATATTAAAATGAATACAATTATGTGCTTAATCATTAATAACACAATTTGTTTTTGAGCTACCGAACGTGCTCACTCTGTCTGGGGCGTTCGGAAACGCGGACGCCACACATTTATTTACTATATTAATTGTAGTTTTTTATTGTTCATTATTACAATGTATTTATTCATTTTGATTGAATCAATCAAGTATTTTATGTTCAATTGTTTAAATCATTCACAGTAATCGATTATTGCAATCGATACTCTATTTCTTCAGTGAAATAAACTTATTTTTATGATTTCTCGTCTCCCAGATTGTGAATTGAGCTGATTTTTTTATATTTTGAAACAGAAAAAAATACCGCTTTTTTTAAACCATATCTCAACTTATTAAAATTGGGCCCAGAGATCCCCGTCTCCTTTTGAAAAGATTTATGAACGGCGCACGTATAGTGGTCTCACGGGAGGTTACATGTTTGAGTCGAGGCTGAGGTTGAGGTTGAGTCTGTTCGTGGGGACCAAATGCGCGACTCCTGGAAAGCAATTGATCGGTATCGATTTTTATTAATCGATTATTTAAGTATCAAAAATCGATTTTTTTAAATTGATTTATTTGAAAGAGAGAAAATTATTTAATAATCGATTTCTTTGATCGAAATCGATTATTTAGTAATAGATTTTTTCCGATCCAAGTGACATCCCTAATGGAATTTTGCAAACAGCGCCATAATTCTAATTAGGTTTTTTTTCATTTAACTCAAAGAGTGCAGAAAGATTTATCAGTATTTTAGTTTTAATACCAAAAGAAAAGGTAATTTTATTTCTTGTAATTATTTTTTTACTTCATTTTTATTCTAGTCAAATGTTAAGTGATACGTTTGTGGCAATAATTTGTATTAGTTTATTATTGTTTAAACTTAAAGATAGATTTCTTTTGTATTTTAGTTTTGAGTGTTGTTTTAGTTATTATCGAGTTGGTATTTTTTTTTTATTATGTACAAAAAAAATCAACTTTTGGAGTAGTTGGAAAAAGAAAATCGATTATTTTTTTAGTTTAAAATCGATGTTTTACCAATCGATTTATTTTAAAGAGAGAAAAATCGATCATTTAATAATCGGATTTTTCTCCTCCAAGTCATGAAAGTCTCCTCCAAGTCCCCTAAATAGTTCCCCACCGGCATCTGGACACGGTCCTAGTTACCAGTAGTAAGATTCTCCTCCGGTGAAGCTGTAAAGGCCAACTCACGGCCAACAGCGTAGTCCATTAAAAAAAAAGTAGCTAGATTGTTGTTATTATTATTATTACGTAAATAAATAAATATTTAGAAAACTACGTTATTTAAATATCCCATTAGAAATGTGCACTGAAAACGGATATACTGAAACTTTAAGGGTTTTGCTATTTGGCAATAGAAACCTTAAAGACACCTCTGTCCATATCTATGGGGAATACAGGCGTGATATTTAAAAGGGAAAGCTAGACTAGGTGTAGGTAATACATGTAATACACAAAAATATTTTAATCAACCATAATTAAATTATATAGATTCTCAGTATAAGTGGACTGTACTGTTCTTTATGAGAAATAAATGTCTTTAAACCGAAATAATCCATAAAAATAAACCTTAACGTAATAATAAGGTTTTAAAAAAAAAACAATCTTACCAATTAATAAAATCCACAAGCACGACATCGCTCTTGAAGGAATAGATTTAGTATATTTCTCGAGTCATATTGAGGTTGCGTAAGTTAAATTGTTTATTAACTTAGCGAGTAATTTCTTGATTAAGAAACGTTTGAGCTTCGTGTCGTTTCTCGTTTTGTACAATATACAATGTTAATTATATATCCTAATGGATCAGATACACTTGAGCTATACAGAAGAACCAAGGTAACAGAAATTGCTCGCAGGGATGCACGTTTGAAGTGGCAATGGGCCGGACACATTGCCCGGAGAACGGATGGCCGTTGGGGCATAACGTCCTGGAGTGGCGGCCACGAACAGGCAAGCGAAACGTGGGACCATCCCCGACCAGGTGGACGGGTCGCCTCATCAGGGTCGCCGGGAGTCGGTGGGCGCATAAAGCCAAAGACCGTTATTTGTGGCGATCTATGAGGAAAGCCTATGTCCAGCAGAGCACGTCCCTGGCTGATAGATAGATACAGCAGAAGGAACAACAATCTTTTTAACAATTTACTAATAATAAAAATCCCAGGTGGTTCAACAAAAAATCCGACGACTTTCTGGTCTATTTGTTCACTCAACATTTGAAATATTTGACTTATCATTGGGCGAGGTTAGTTGAAATAGTTTAGTAGTGCATCTTGACGATGGCTTGATGTAGTGGTGGCATAGTTTTCTCGCCCAAACTGGTTGTCCGCCCAATTGTACATAGCTACTGTATTTAGAACAACTAAGAATGTTGTATTATTTTCTTTGTTTGTTGTGTACAATAAAGAGTACTCTATCTATCTATCTAGTGATCTGATCGTAGGCTGGGCTCCCAGTGGTTGCGGCTTTAATTCCTATCAGCTGCCAATTTTGGAAATAGTCTATTCTGGTCTGATTGTAATTGTACGTTTCATGGCATCCACAGTAGAAGCGTTGCACACTTTGGGGCCATACGATGAGTAAGTTTTGTCTGTCGATTATTATGTTTATTCTAGCTACAAATATGGAAGACCACTGCCTATTCTTTTACCAAGTAGACCCGTAGTTATCGAGTTAAAAAAACCTAGTGTGTGAAACAAAAGTCACACGCAATTACACCGTGCATCCACTGAAGCGAGTGAATAAGCTTTTATTTCTGAAAATGCACCCTATTGTCATGTACATAAAGATTTAACTTGTGTGGTACAAATCGCTCGCTCTGACGCACTTGAGGACGCAGGGCTTAACGATTCGAGGGAAACAGTATTCATTCGATATGCTTTCTCTCAAAGGGCTACGGGAAGAGAATACCAAACATTTTACCTCAAATTTATTTAAAGTCACAGTGGCATTGTTGAACTCTTTTGTGCTGAAAACTATCATTGTAGGTAAGTTGTGGATAGATTGTTGTGATTTTGTTATGAATTTCGCGGTTTGTTTTCAGCTGTATGGAGAACTGTGAACACCTCAAGACACTGTGTGCATTTTCTGCGTCGATCGGACCGCAAACAACAACTAAATATGAGGGTACCCAGTTATTAACTATGACATCAGGACGTCTAACACCTCAGTCCCCCCGTGACCATGTTTGCTGTAAAGCAGCCGAAACGTCGGGAAATTAAAAAAAGTAAATAAATCTGTAAAATAGTTTTATTTCAATGTATAGTATTCGCGTAAATATAAGAAAATAATATTTGATTGCCTAATGATAATAACCATTTAAAATTAATTAGGTTATAATTCAATTTAAGTTTTTCCATGCTTACACAATTCAAAGGTTTCCAAGTACTACTTACTATACTATACTTACTATGAGTAAAATTATATTATTAAAAAAAATCATAGTAATATTTTTTTTGAATAAAAAAAACTAAAATGTGTATCAACTTTTATACCAATTAGAAATTTTATTACAATACATCGACGTATCATATAATAGAAAGTTTCAAAGCGTTCCTCTAAACTCCACAGAATTTTCAACTTGAGAGGAATCATCTGAAGTGCAGGGGCCTTTGTGAAGTAAACCCAAATCGAAGCCAACAAAAGCCGCCAATGCTTTATGCGTTATGAGATGGCATATGCTTTTGTAGGTCCGACCATCGTTGCCGCACACTGGCTTATTCCTGCGGCAAGTGATTACATGCTGACTGGTCACTGACCATATCATGTTTGTTACTAATAATAACCCTGGGAAAGAACAAAGTATTATTTAAGACTGTTTCAATAGCTGTTGTTTACTTTTTGGATTATTGAAATTGGGCATTCCATTCGAAAGATATTACGAAATTTAAAATGACAATATAAACAATTAATACAGGCCGACGCGCTGCTCCACGCAGCGTATCGACACAGCATAAATATCTACAGTATTTTATCTTCATACAAACGGTCGGAACGTGAGTTATACCTACGCGCCTCAATGTTGGTACCCACTTGGTACCAAATCAGTCGCGGCTGTGCCGCAGTGACGAACGCACGGTGTGAGCAGTAAGCGTGCGATTTATGAATATTTGATCCTTAAATAAGTACAATTGTATTGGATTGTAATTGTATAAGTGTGTTTAATGAAACTTTTTATCCAAATGCGGATTTTTTATGCTATTTAATTGAACAATAAAGCTTTTCGTACGTGTCAGTCGAGGCGAAAATATTTTTCAGTTTCAAATTTATAAGGGTGGTTTATTAAATCTACTAATAAAAAAACACAATATGTAATTTTATTGAACACTTCCTATTTCATTCACAACGAATTTCATTTTTTAAAATAATAAATATATTCAATATACAATTCAAAATACAATCCAAAACTAGAAAGAAATTCAAGTAATAAGGTAGATGAAATTAAAATACTGTAGGCGGGCAGCCATAACGCGTGTTTACGTACCGCGCAGCTGTAGGCATCTATTTCAAGGACACGGCCGCGTCCCATTACTGTAGATATTTATGCTGTGGTATCGAGCAACGCGGTGAGAGGCGGCACCGAAGTGCGGGATAGGGGTGTGCGCATAGATCTATGAAATAGGTAGCCGCCCGGCTCATACGTGCGGTCGGTTCCCTACGCGGAAATTTTAAGTAACTTCAATGAAAAATAGTTTGGAGGTTGAAATCTTTGTTTTTAATTTTGAACATTTGTGCAAATTGAGTCATGTAAGTTTTAATTAGCATACTTATAAGTTAAATTTTTATTTATCCCAAAATGTTTTTAAAAAAATGTCTATTTATAGAATTGTTTGTCTGTCTGTCTGTTTGTTCAGGGTAATCTTCCAAACGGCTGAACCTATTGGTGTTACGCTGATGTTACAATTTATGCTACTTTTATTTTAGAAAAAGAATTAGTGTTCGGCGGGGAAAACATAATACCCATTTTTCCGGGTAATCACCCTAAGTCCACGCAGGCGAAGTCGCGGGCACAGTTGTAAATAAATTAAAAGATTAAATTTTTTAAATAAATGTATATGAAATAAAAAGTGATCATAATCCACTTTTGATTCTATTATTCAGTTTTAAAAATGAATATACGCATTATAACTTACAAAAAAATAACATATCTGTCAACTCGAAAGCGCACGAATCTTAACGCGTTTGCAATTTGAATGTAAATGTATTTGTGTATAAACCACGTAAGACTTATATATCGCTTATACAGCGCACAAGATATCGCTTACAAATTGAAAGAGGATATTTTAATAGCTTTCCAATATAAAGTACATGAATTTATTAGTCACACTAATAAATTAATTCCATCAATCTAGCAATTTAGCTGTACAAGTATTAATTCAACTACATTACACACATCAATGAATACCAATTTAAAAACTTTCTATAATTTCGTATTCAAATTCAAATAACATGAAAATATTAACAATTAATTATGGTGTTACATGCTGAAAAAATCGACTAACGTTTTATTTTTACACTGAAAACCTTGAAATAGGTGTTGGGACATTTTTGCACCACAAAATACACCAACTGTCGCATTACTTGATACACAACCTGTAGCCAACGCCAACCCTCCGAATGCTAGAACAGGTGTGACGTCATATGGCGCGGGATAATATTGCTTCACGGAAAGAAGCCTTAAATTTAAAATTCGAAAAAAAAAACTAACTGCGTTTAAGCCTGCAGCTCTAATTTGAGACTTACAGTCGCTAATCGCATTGTAAGAACATCAGAAGAACTAACGATAATAGTAGCTACAACGAAGCCAGTAGCTAACTATCTATGATATAAAAAAAGCTTGTAAAATACCTATAGCTGTAGACACAATAGTAATTAAACGCTAAATGTTAAGCCAAAATATAGACTTTTCTTTTCTAACGAGTTGTATGGAAAAAAATGGTTTTAGAGATAAAACCGCCCAATTGTACTTAGCTACTGTAGACCTAATAATGTTGTTTTTTTTACATTGTTTGGTGTACAATAAAGAATATCACGCTATCTCTATCTAATTCCTATTTGACAAAAAATTGCTAAGGAAAATGTTATAATTGACAAATAAGAACACAAGCCATTTCAATAGTTACATCGTTAAATAGTTACCAATTAAAAACTTAATTTTGTTTTTAGAGTTGATAAGTAATATCGGGAGAAAATAACAAATCAAGAAGTAATAGTATGAGGAGAACGGAGAAACCTATTAAACTGTATAGAAAATAGAAGGGGGAGAATGATTGGACATTTAATAAGACATGACGCAATAATGAAGAAAATAATAGAGGGAAAGTTGGAAGGCAGCAGAGGAAGAGGAAGACCAAGGAGAAGTTACTTTGACCAAGTAAAAGAAAAAATAAATGCCAAAACATACCAGGAGGTAAAAAGGAAAGCAGAAAACAGGGATGAATGGAAAAAACTCCACCGACAAGAGCCTAGCTCTTAAGAATAAGAAGAAGAAGTAATATCGAGGGGTGAAAGGCCATTTGACTTAAGCGACACTTTTGTGCGATATTGACTTATATACATTTGGAATCAACTATTTGTTCTGCGTCGAATGAGTATGCTCCTCTGTAAAGTTAAGTTTCAAGATCTTGTTATCTGAGCCACTATCATAATGGTAGATTCCGATACAATAACATTTCCTAGAGAGAGACCGCGAATCGGCAAACGTAGTGTAGGACGTCCTGTGACCAGGGGTGGAAGTCTGTAAACACTATCGTTGGGGTTTTGCTATGTCTTCATATTTTAAGGCACGAAAACAACATGTTTTATCAATGGTAGATAAAATACTACCGATGGAGACATTAGACATTGTCTCCTTGAAGCCATTGGACTAGTTTTGACTTGAAGTCATTGAAATAGTTATATTCTAGCTACCCTTGATAAAAGATGTTGTTTTCGTGCCTTAAAATATGAAGTCATAGCAAAACCACAACGATAGTGTTTACAGACTTCACCCCCAACTGGAGCGACGACATACGCAAAGCGGTGGGCAGTGGTTGGAGAAGAAGAGCCGAAGATCGGGCTCAGTGGCGCATCTTGGGAGAGGCCTACATCCAGCAGTGGACTAACACCGGCTGATGGAACATTTCTTCTAGACAACATATTGAGTTCGTTGGACAAGTGTTTATGTAATAATTAAAGTCAATGACCAACTGATATCCAGCGTCTACTATAGTAGGTACGTGACGAACTAAACCGAGGACCAGTTTACTTCGCAATTGCGATACCATGACTTTTACTGCGTAAATAATGTAGGAACATAGTTATGTGCATGGGTTTTATGTGAGCAAAAAAATGTAATCGCTGTAGGCCTCACGACACGGTGACTTATAAAGAGGATTATATTTGCGATGATAGGTAAGGTAGGTGATGACCTACTAAGATAGTAGTACACAATTATGTAGACACAGGTCTTTGTACACGGAAACTTAGCAGTCAAATTTTAAAACACCTAACATTCTTCTAATTAGGTTATTGTACCCAAATATGTCACAGAAGCACCGAGATACGGTCTCAAACTCTAGTTTTTTTTTCATTAATCTGATAAATATTTATTTCAAATCACAACTATTTACAAATTATTTACAATTCACGTACAATGTAGTTAGTACTTGTTAATATTATACTAAATTATTCTTATTCTCAGTTGTTAATTAGTGGACAAGAGATATCTTGAAATTTTTTGAGGATTGTTATTAGACCAATCATTGTATTTTTTATTGAAATGACCATTGGCTTAAGGTTCTTCCAGAGATCTCGATGTTTTCTATCGTTAATATTCCTCTATAATAGATAATTCTGTTTAAAATAGTCAATGCCCTAATAGCCTGTATATTACTTAAAGTGTCGAAACCATTACAACACCCTTAAAGTTATTTCATTTTCATATGCGCGTCAATTGTTGTTCAAATTGCGCGTCTGGAAAAAGCCTATACGCGCCTGTAAGGACATCGAAAAACCAGCTTATTACCCCCGTATAAAACTCTAGTTTTTTTAATGGACTACGCTGTTGGCCGTGAGTTGGCCTTGACAGCTTCACCGGAGGAGATAAAACTGTAGTCTAAAAGGCTCTCAATCTTTATGTACATTGGCACACAGTAGAAGTTACACTGTAAAAAAAAATGTAACTGAATTCGCTCGTTCGAGTATGTAACAGGTTTTTTAAACTTGATATTATTGGCTTTATATTACCGAATATATTCTTTAGTTATGCGCCGGTGATTCTTTAGATCATGTTTAGGCAAAAAATATTTACCTACCTGTTCTCTTATTCAGTGGTCAGTTGTATCAGTTATGCGACACCAGTTATTTTGTCTTTCTTTTTTTGTAACTATTTTAAATAACTATTAACTGTTCTTGCTATTACTCATTATTGGCATAAATACTCACTAATCGTGATGCAGCCATCCTGTTCCATAAAAAAAATGTCATTTCATTCATTTTTAGGGTTCCGTACCCAAAGGGTAAAATGGGAACCCTATTACTGAGACTTCGCTGTCCGTCCGTCCGTCCGTCTGTCACCAGGCTGTATCTCATGAACCGTGATAGTTAGACAGTTGAAATTTTCACAGATTATGTATTTCTGTTGCCGCTATAACAACAAATACTAAAAAAAAGAATAAAATTAATATTTAAGGGGGCTCCCATACAACAAACGTGTTTTTTTTCGTTTTTATAGAAAATGGTACGGAACCCTTCGTGCGCGAGTACGACTCGCACTTGGCCGGTTTTTTTTTGTATAAAAAGAACAACATTTAGGTAGATAATAACATGACTTGACAGTCTATTGTACAACAAAGTACCGTGGTTTTAAAAAGACTCCAACTTAAAATATTACAACCCTTAAATTTTGTAGTATATTATAACTGCGATAAACTCAAGCGATTCCAAGTATTTTATTAGGAACAAATAAACAATCACAACAATCATATAAAGTCAATATAAACATCGCCAAACAAGACATAATCATTGTATTTTCGTAAACTAAGCGAAAAGCTTGTACTATAGGTGACATGCAATGGACTGATCCCAGTTACATTTAGACAAGAAGAAGAAAAAATCGAAAAAGGCCATTTCTGATATTCGACCTGCAACAACACTGTGCAAAAATACTTACATTACTTACATTAAATTTCAGTAACAAAAGCCACACGCCCACGCAACTTAATTCACTCGCGACTTCGATGAGATGTCGTTGAAAAATGTGATTTTTGTATGAGTAAATACAGTTCATTTTGGAATTTGTAGTTGGTCGCATAGCTCGTGATGCACCTGTGTTACATAATTTTTCAGGCCCCTAGCACCTTTCAATATCTCATTATTACCTCGACGTGTTGCATCAAAACAGGCTGGTTTTATTAAAAGGCATATTATTATACAATGACCACGGCCTTTAAATGCCATAGTTGTATCGGATTTACCAGAGCGATCCATTGCAAAATACTCTGAGGGCACGACCTGTGCTGTACTGAATTTGTTTTATGGGGATTTGTAATGCTGTGGAACATGGTACGGTCGGTTTTTAGAAATACTTCAGTCCCGGTTACTCCGTAGGGCCGTAGGTGCCCCGTGGTACATACGGAACGTAGATCTTCATTACGATCTTGACCTCTTCTCAATTCGAAAGCACTTAAAAATAGCGTCCGAACGCTATTTTAAAAAAGCCGCGTCGCATTTAAATCCTCTAATTGTCGCCGTCGGCAATTACGAGCCAGACCCCGCGCACACATCATCAACTCGTCGCCGCCGTCCGCGGCACGTGTTGATTGATCCTCCCGGCACATCAAAAAAAAAATTAGAAATACTTGTTAGTTTTTAGTCATATTACTTTGCACGTATAATAACTAGTTGTAGTCTTCTACTTGTTCTAAACGTAAAGTAAAGTAGCTTTAGTATGTAACACCTTATAGCCCTTGTATTGTCAGCTTGGAGAAGCTTAGAGTTCTCAACCTTTATGGACCTGAGTATCTGTATTAAGAAATTCAAATAACAAGCTACCAATGCAACAGACATTACTACCAATCGAAACAAGTGTGGGAACATTCTTGTGTGAAAAAGACTGGGCGCGAACTGAATTAATTCGCAAAGCTCAAAAGGTTGCCGTTATCAATGGTACTCGTGACAGAGGAAAGGAAACTGGCCAGATCGCGCTCAGTCACGACTCGCGTTCGATTTTCGAAAATGTTAACTAGCTGCGCAGACGCAAACGAAAGTGAAGGAACTATTGTTCATGAAACAGGTGCTATCGATCCGCAGGTATCCACTGCCTTCGTAACCTACAACTCACGATTGCGCAACTAAAACTTAAGGAACACAGTTTTTAAACGCTTCAATTATAACTAACAAGAAATTATCGAAAGCTTGCGCAATAATTGTTTTACGGTCAATACAAAGTATCCAATCGTTGGTCCATCGTAATTATCATTACCTTCTCTAATAGTCTTGGGGTTATTGCAACTGCTTCAGTATAAACAATAAGTTCTGAAACTGAAATGGTGAAAAAGTAAACACTTTCATTTCCATTACCTTCACCTTCATCGCTAAAAACTCAAGGCCGCTCTGTTATTACGGTAAAGAGCAAGTCATTTCATATTTTTTTGTTACAATTTCACCAATTTGCATCTGCATTTCACTTTCTTCCGTATGTTAATGCATTTATTACAAAAGTTATGGAGCTATTACTAAACTCAAATGTTCGGTGCCGTTATTAAAGTATTCAGCTGTATTATTCGATTATGTTCGTCGTTTGAAATGATGACATGTTCTTTAGTTGTTTTTAGATTCACGTAAAGAAACCAAATTTAAACAGCCTCTGTTAATTATAAATTTTTCTTCGTTCACGTCACCTCTTAAAACTCTGAAGGGTTATATTATTAAACGACTGAAGGGTTATATTCCTCCAGTTACTATTCTGAAGATGTATGGGAGTGTCATGTCCCAAATCTCTTTTGTAAACTGCAATAAACAAAGCGACATTTTGTTATTTATTTTATGTATTCATTGTTTGCTGTCTTTACCTTGTGTTTGTTCGAACTGTTAATCGCTTTACGTGACAGCAAAAAGGTCACTAAGATATATTTGTATAGGACATAGATAAACTATGTCCAAGACACGGTGACTACTGGCACACATTTCAATGCATGAAGGCCACTGAGGTCCTTAAAACAAAACCACAATAGCCTTTTGAGTCATGCAAAGATGCTTGCTATGATGCTAATGTGTCTTACTTAGTGGTAATAAGGTTGTTAATGCGCACGAAGTATTAACTTTACCTATGAAATATTTTTGTTTAGAATGGTAAGTAGGAGTGAGCCCGCAAAGGTGGGCAAACATTCTCCAACAATTGAATACCTGACAACTGTCGCCAACGAAAAGTTCAACCGAGGAAGATATGGCGAGACGACAGGAAATAGCCCAGGAACGACATGTGTAGAGAAGTGAGGGACAGGGTTTTGCTCAGGAGTGGAACATCAAAGGCTATAAAAACCGGAAAAGTCCGAGTCAAACTCGCGCACGAAGGGTTCCGTACCATTATCTATAAAAACGGCAATAAAATCACGTTTGTGGTATGGGAGCCCCTTTAAATATTTATTTTATTCTGATTTTTCGTATTTGTTGTTATAGTGGCAACAGAAATACATCATCTGTGAAAATTTCAACTCTCTAACTATCACGGTTCATAAGATACAGCCTGGTGACAGACGGACGAACGGACAGCGAAGTCTCAGTAATAGGGTTCCCATTTTACCCTTTGGGTACGGAACCCTAAAAAAGAAAGGTTAAGCCGAGTTATGTTACTTATATCTATAACATAAGAAATAAGTTTAGCCGGTAAATCTGTTTCTATAAAACCTGCATTAGTCACGACAGCGACTCACGGATTCATAAATATTCAATATCTTGTGTTCCATTATTTTAATACTCTACCGTTCACTTACGATCAGCTTTGTATATTTTGTGCTCAATCGCGGTCTTGCGTCTCCATGTTACTTTTACGAGGTGTCGCTAAAAGCTTTTGGTTGTGCAAATGGCTGTAGTTTAAAAACCTATTTAACGTTTGTGAATAGGTCGAACTTAACTTCACATTTAGTGGACCCAAAGCATGTAACGAAGAGAAAATGCACTTTAACTAACAGTGCTGTAAAATGCTGTCCGGATGTTTGACTTTCTTGTTTAAGGAGAAATTTCAGGGGCTTTAGGTTATGTTTTGAACGATGCGGAATGTGTGTTGATGTTCATCAACAGTATTGAAGTTGTTTTAGTACTGTGTTAAGAGGTTATGCTGGTAGATGCATGTAAGATATAAAATGTCCCAAATTCTCCACAGTTACCCACAGATATTTGTCCAACTACAGTGGAGGGTGATGATTGTGACCAGTATGTATGTTTATCCGTTCCCTCATAACGTCTTAATTACATATCATATTATTCTTCAGTACAGTATTCTTATTTACTTGTAAGAACGAGCAACCAATGGTCCAACGCCGGGACCGATGGTTTCACAGCTTCGAAGCTTAATAATATTAACTCAGGTGTAAATGGCACTAGTAGGCACCCACCCGGATGTTGACCGCCACACCCATAGGTGAACTCATCATTGAGTCGAACCCGTGACTTTGAAACACACGGTTGAGCTACCACGATCACAGATTAATAATTATTAACTCACTTGTAAACCTAACTTTAATTACTAATCTCATCCCTTAATACTTTAGCAGACACCATCGTCTAACTAGGAATACTGGCCAACTTGAATATGCACTTATTAACATTGCGTCGTAAGTCTTTCGGTTAAACAAATACATGCAACTTTGACACTCGAAAACAAAGAATGAAGAAACCGACTTGCAATGTATTGGAGGTATTGACACATAAACACATCGAAATATAGCAGTTTTTGTATGCGAACCTAAGAGACGAACATTTTTGTTTGTGTAATGTGTGCGCGGTAACCTTGACACATGAAATCTTACATTTCTACCGCGACGTTTCAAAACTTCTGCCGGCGCGGCGACGCGTCGCTGGCACCTGACCATAAAGTATGAGATATATAGCATCTTTAAAAGTATAGAGACCTAACTCAAAAATAATGTTGTTGAAAAATGGTCGTTAGGACGACCCTTTAAACCTGCTTTAAAATTGAAGTCATACCAGATCCACAACGATAGTGTTACTTTTACAACTTGGTACACTGAAGTTAATTGGTATCTGTATGAAACATCTGTGAATCAATGCCAGTTTTCATTAACCCCGGAGACGCCTTCACGTGATATCAAAATATAAATTTACTGCAAATAACAACTGCTTCATATCTAGGCGTCTCCTAGTCCTAGTGAAATCGGGCATAAGTTTATCAATTTACGGGTAAAATTAAACTTCTAAGTTTTGGAATCATTACTTACCTATTTATTAGGCACTTAATATAACTAAGAACCCTAGTTGTAATTCTGCTTCTAAGAGAATGGTTTACAGTTATTATTTCCTGTTTAATTATAAATGCATGTATATCTTATAGGCGATTGTGGTCAGACTACGTCTGTTCAACGCCTAAAATGGGCAAGAAAGTTCTAACAGTGCCGTAACTGGAATTAACAAGTAAATATGTACTTATCGTTAATGTAGAGCTAACTTTAAAATACATTGCAAGTTAAATACAAGCTCGTAATAGGCTTTCAATGATAGTGGGCCATCCATTTACGTTATTTCCTGCAACAATGTGTATAACTTTTGAAGCGGTGATAGCGTAGTGGTTGGACCACACTCGTAACTGAACCGTTCAGGATTCGATACCCATCGTATCGGTCATTAAAATATTAACGTTAGCCTAAACCTAACAAGTATATAGCTTAGTTACTAGCAGGGGCTAAAGATACTAGTAATAATGTGATAATCTAATAAGCCCCGAGCGACTGGGGGGTCAAGAAATGCGCTCGTCCAAATTTTTGCCAATTGCAAAACGTAGTGTATTGTCTCACCCAAAAGGGCATAGTCCTTCGAATTGGTTTTGACTGTGCGAGCAAACTTGGACGCGTGGTTGCGTGGCTTAAACCACAGAAATTCCAGCTATGCTTCGACATTCGCAAATAAAATTATAAGATCACATACGTCTGTGATTACACAAGTTCGATTAATCATAATTTTTATTATAAAGGAAATTTGTTCCCAATTTATCCTTTGTATTTTGAAGAAAGTACGCATTTAGTTTACACATAGTATTTTGTTGACGCCGGTTTCAAGATTGATACCATTTTCATAATTTAAGTGCATTTGGGCATACATTCGTAAAAACCCGTCGCAATAGAGGATGCAATGTTTGCGTAACGCCTTGTCGAGGATTTATTACCTTCTGCATTATGATTGGGTAGGATAAGTTCAAATTGCAATGTCCTTCAACAACACCTTTTAAAATTACTTGTTCAATTTACTTATTTGGCAAAATTTGAATTTATTTTGTAACACTAAATTTTAAACTACGCAGTCAATTGTTTATATAAGTTCTTCAGCCGAGATTTTACTACTACTACAGCCCTTTTATCGTCCCACTGCTGGGCACGGGCCTCCCCTCAATGCGTGGGGGATTCAGGCCATAGTCCACCACGCTGGCCCAGTGCCGGTTGGCAGACTTCACACATCTATCGAAAACTAGTCAAGTTCCCTCAGACGTGCAGGTTTCCTCACGATGTTTTCCTCCACCGTTTCATAGCAAGTGATAATCTCTGATGAAAATGAGACAGAGGTGTGAGCCGGGGTTTGAACCTTCACACTTCGATTGCAGGGCGTGCGTTCGACCACTCGGCTACCACTGCTTTTTTACTCTATTTTTACATTTTACTCTTTAATAAAATATATCGAGGGGTGGAAGACTATTTGACAGCACTTTTGGGCCTGTATATAATTTACTGTATATACATTGGGATCAGCGAATTTTTTCCACGTCGAATGAGTATGCTCCCCTGTAAAGTTAAAAAATAGTCAAATAGCTTCTCACACCACGATATTATGTATCAAGTTTACATATAAAGTAAGGTATATGTTAGTACAGCTCCTTATTACCCACCAATTTAGCTCATGCTTTGGGTAAATATTTTTGAAAACCGGTCCCGAAGATTCCCACTTTATTTCTTCACATCAGAACAATCATATTTACAATGTTTACTTTTGTTACAGGTACGTACAATGCTGTTAATTTTGCGAAACGATGGGAATGACAAGTTTCACAGAAGCTGCTGCATCTATGTAAGATCGTTAAAGTAATAATGAATATTTATAAAAATCTTTTTTATTTTCTCCGCGATCCCATTGTCCAAATTTTATATGTTAGTCTATAAACCTAATTTTATGAAACATACATCAAATATTCAACATTTATTGTTGACTGAGCAATTTAATCTTTATTAAGGCTAATACAAAACACACATAAAAATAATTATAAATAGAACCAACTCCCTTCTAAATAACGAATAGAGAGGCGTACCACTCCATTGTTTTAAATAAACTATCGTCCATTGTGTGGGACACAACGCAGTTAGTTTTATAATATAACGTGTAGGTCCACTTTATGCTGTATCATGAATAATTAAAAGTTTAATTAACGACTGAAATAAAAGTATTACGTCAATTGTAACTTTGTTTTACTGTCACTGTGGCGTCAAAGTTATGAAATTGGAGTAACTACTGAGGAATAATGCATATATTATTTACCAAGTCATACACAGTAGGTATTATCAGTAATAATACTATTTTTTTTTATTGTAGATACTTAGGTACCTACGACGATTTGGTCATTTTGTTTTAGGATAAGTTACGAGCAATCCTATCCTACTAATATTATAAATGTGAAATTTTGTGAGGATGGATAGATGTTTGTTAGTCTTTCACGCAAAAACTACTGAACGGATTTTAATGAAACTTTATTATTGTTCGAATAACATATAGGGTATGATTTATAACGATATTAAACAACCGAAGTCAGCTTAGACAAAGTCACAGGTAGAAGCTAGTTTTACATATATTTACAAACCACCTAATATACTCTATAGACCTTTTGTAACTTTCTATTTTAATAAACTTGGACCTGAACTCTTCTATGGAGATTGTAGGGGTTGCCATATTATATATAACAATTTATAATCTGTTGAACTGAGTCAAGGCAAAGATAATTATTTGGCTTGAACCGATTAAAGAAGTTTTAGAAAACTGTTTTGGGTGATATCGACTTATACAGGGTCTGTCGTAAATAATGGATAACCCGTAAACTGGAGTTGGTCCGGATGTGAAACTGTAAGAAAATCGTATTTTCTTGCCAGGGTTTCTAACCATATGAAAATGGCGTAGCCTTTTATACTTTTTTATGAATTTCGCTACTTTTTTCATTCATTCCGTTGCCATTTCATCAAATGTAGGTATTTCTATGTGTTTTTTTTAGTATTATAATCCTGAAGACGTGTATTATTTAATTTTAGTACAAGTTTAGGTGTTTTTAACGTTAAACATATTCAAAATCATCGTTTTATGCCCTTTTTTTAAACTATTTTTTTCTTAATGTCAACTTTGATCATTTACTGTGAAAAAAAAAAGTACGGCGCTATAGCTGCCCATTATCTTAATAAATTGTCTAGTATGTGTAGATTCTAAAAAGGTATTACAATGTGTACTTTACAAGCCATATTAAGTTACAGGGGTGAAATCAATATCAAGGTCAGAATTTAAAATTTTTAAGTATTGTTATAAATGGTTATAAAACTTCGTCATAATGTTTAATTCTACCAAGATTCTTTACACAAACAATATCGGGCCACTAATAAGGATATTCAGAAGAAAACCAGGTTAATTTAAGTAAAAAAAAAAAAATATTTTATCAATAACTTAAACTAAATGCTCGAAGTGCCCTCCGCCGGCAGCAATACATGCTCTACATGGCCTAATAAAATATCTTTTAATCTGTCGCGCATAACCAGCTTCTTCAATTTTACTTGCTGCTACTTGAATGCGCGCACGCAACTCTTCCACAGAATTTATTGCTTCGCTGTACACTTTTTCCTTAATACAGCCCCAGTAAAAAAAGTCCAAACCATAAATGTAATGCATGTTTGCGTATTCGGCCGGTGTGTATTGTTGAGGCATGATACACAAACTTTTCCAAAACAATAAGTCCAATCGATAGCACAAAACATTTATAATTTTTTTTTTACTATTTTTTTTTTAATTTTTTTTTTTAATTTTTTTTAATTAACCTGGTTTTCTTCTGAATATCCTTATTAGTGGCCCGATATTGATTGTGTTAAGAATCTTGGTAGAATTAAATCATTATGACGAAGTTTTATAACCATTTATAACAATACAAAAAAAATTAAATTCTGACCTTGATATTGATTTCACCCCTGTAACTTAATATGGCTTGTAAAGTACACATTGTAATACCTTTTTAGAATCTACACATACTAGACAATTTATTAAGATAATGGGCAGCTATAGCGCCGTACTTTTTTTTTTCACAGTAAATGATCAAAGTTGACATTAAGAAAAAAATAGTTTAAAAAAAGGGCATAAAACGATGATTTTGAATATGTTTAACGTTAAAAACACCTAAACTTGTACTAAAATTAGATAATACACGTCTTCAGGATTATAATACTAAAAAAAACACATAGAAATACCTAAATTTGATGAAATGGCAACGGAATGAATGAAAAAAGTAGCGAAATTCATAAAAAAGTATAAAAGGCTACGCCATTTTCATATGGTTAGAAACCCTGGCAAGAAAATACGATTTTCTTACAGTTTCACATCCGGACCAACTCCAGTTTACGGGTTATCCATTATTTACGACAGACCCTGTATATAAATTACATATACTAACTTAATATAAGTATCTATATATATAAAAGAAAGTCGTGTTAGTTACACCACTTATAACTCAAGAACGGCAGAACAGATTTGGCTGAAAATTGGTAGGGAGGTAGCTTAGAGCCAGGAGACGGACATAGGATACTTTTTATCCCGTTCTACAGCGTTCCCGTGTGACTTGACATGAAACGTCAGTCACTATAAAACGTGGTATAACAAAAAAGAATCAGACTTGGTATAACAAAACGCAAATGACAGCTATATAATGACGTATGGATGACAATTTGATATTTGTGAATTTGACTATGTTTTGGCAAGGAGAAGATGGATATTATTTTAATATTAAAATGATAAATCCATTGAATGTTAAGTATCAGTATCTTAATAATGGTTAATGTCTGTATTATTTGCCTTTGAAATGGTTAATTATCAAATTTTTAATTACAGGTGAAGAAACTACAAAGAAAGTTAGCTCAATGAATTATTATGCATATCGTTTGATGATTCGTCAAAATGCTGACAACTATTTGCTGCGGTTTCGTCGATTGTTTCAGCAGTATTGCGTTGACATGTATGTAAAAATAGAAACGGAACGTTTAACATTTATTAGGTTGAACCAAGCCAAACTGCGTTCTGAGGAATACATACATTTACGTGATGCAGTTAGTACTGAAGGAAATGCAGCTAATATTGGTCGATTAACTATTCTGCCGGCGACGTACATTGGTAGCCCACGTCATATGCATGAATATGCACAAGATGCAATGACATATGTTCGTCATTACGGCCGGCCAGATCTCTTTATTACTTTTACCTGTAATCCAAAATGGATAGAAATTACTCAATTGCTGCTTCCCGGACAAACATCAAATGATAGACACGACATCACAGCACGTATATTCAGGCAAAAAATTCGGTCCCTGATGAACTTTATTGTTAAACAACGCATCTTTGGAGATACTCGATGCTGGATGTATTCAATCGAATGGCAAAAGAGAGGCCTGCCGCACGCACACATTCTTATTTGGTTAGTGGAAAGAATTCAGCCTGACCAAATAGATGATATCATATGTGCCGAGATTCCTGATAATGAAGTCGATCCAGACCTACATGATGTTGTTACTACTAATATGATTCATGGACCGTGTGGTGCCATCAACCCCCAATCACCTTGCATGGTCGATGGAAGGTGCTCTAAACGATATCCACGGAAATTAACGGCGGAGACTATCACTGGCAACGATGGGTATCCGCTGTATCGGCGTCGATCACCAGATGACAACGGTAGAACTGTCACAACGAAAGTGAAAAGAATGGATTTCGTTATCGACAACAGTTGGATTGTTCCATATTCGCCACTTATTTCTAAAACGTTCAAGACACATTGCAACGTTGAATACTGCAATTCAGTTAAGTCAATAAAATATATTTGCAAATATGTCACGAAAGGCAGTGATATGGCGGTTTTTGGATTGCAATCCTCGAATACCAACGATGAAATTTCACGCTATCAAGTTGGTCGTTATGTGAACTGTAATGAAGCGATTTGGCGTATATTCGCATTTCCCATTCACGAACGTCATCCTACTGTTATACATTTGGCGGTGCATCTGGAGAATGGTCAACGAGTATATTTCACGGCTTCGAATGCTACGCAACGTGCTGAAACACCTCCAGCAACTACATTGACCAGTTTTTTTGCAATCTGCCAAAGCGATCAGTTTGCACGAACTTTGCTTTACTCGGAGATGCCACGTTATTATACTTGGAATGCTTCTTCCAAGAATTTTCAAAGACGGAAGCAAGGTGATGCGGTTCCTGGGTATCCAGATGTGCGTTCTACTGATGCTCTTGGTCGTATGTATACAGTTCATCCAAAGAATAATGAATGTTTCTATTTGCGGTTGTTGCTGGTAAATGTGCGTGGGCCAACTTCATTTGAGACACTACGAACTGTTAATGGTGTAATATTCCCAACATATCGTGCTGCATGTGAAGAATTGAACTTATTAGAAAACGATACCCATTGGGATACGACAATCGCTGAAGCCATTATCTCTGCATCTCCAAGTCAGATACGCACATTATTCGCTATCATAATTTCGACATGTTTTCCATCAAACCCATGTAACCTGTGGCACAAATACAAGGATAGTATGTCAGAAGATATTTTACATCAAAGTCGTGTCAGTTCCAGAAATCACGATATTGAGATGAATGAGGAGATACATAATCGCGCTTTACTCTTGATCGAAGATATGTGTTACCTCATGTGCGGTAATTTATTAATCAGGTTAGGAATGCCAGCGCCAAATCGTGAAATGAATGACGCATTTAATCGAGAATTGGAACGGGAACGTGAATATAATCACCAGGAATTAGATTTAGTAGTCCAAAGGAATGTACCCCTGTTGAATTACCAACAAAAGGAAGTTTATGATACTTTAATGAAGGCAATCGCTGATGAAAATGGTGGTTTATATTTCCTAGATGCCCCTGGTGGAACTGGCAAGACATTCCTTATGTCATTAGTTTTAGCAACTGTTCGGTCGAGATCCAACATAGCTGTTGCAGTTGCTTCTTCTGGAATAGCAGCCACATTGTTAGAAGGATGCCGTACGGCTCATTCAGCATTCAAATTACCGTTAAATCTTCAAACTATTGAAGAACCAACGTGTAATATTGCAAAACACTCAGCAATGGCCAAAGTTTTAGCGGCAACGAAAATCATAATCTGGGACGAATGCACAATGGCGCATAAACGTGCATTAGAAGCACTTAACCGAACTTTAAAAGATTTACGCAATGACTCGAGATGTTTTGGAGGAGCAATGGTTTTACTGTCTGGCGATTTCCGCCAAATACTGCCAGTAATTCCAAGATCAACGGCTGCCGACGAAATAAACGCTTGCCTCAAATCGTCAAATCTATGGCGCTATGTGAAGAAACTGCAGCTGACAACAAACATGAGAGTTACATTGCTTAATGATACATCTGCTGAAGATTTCTCGGAGCAATTGCTGACTATCGGTAATGGTCAAGTACCTGTCGATGAATCAAGCGGATTAATATCATTTCCAAATAATTTCTGTAATTTTGTCTCATCAAAAGACGAACTTATCAACAATGTATTTCCAAATATTATTTCTAACTACAAAAATAATGAATGGTTGAGTGAGCGAGCAATTTTAGCGGCTAAGAATAAAGACGTAGATGACCTGAACTACATAATTCAAAATAAAATCATTGGAACAATGCATTCATTCAAATCTATTGACTGCGTCACAAATGAAGATGAAGCCACCAACTATCCAATTGAATTTTTAAACTCTTTGGACGTGCCTGGCTTACCACCGCACAATTTACGCCTAAAGGTTGGCTCCGTAGTAATCATGCTTCGAAACATAAACCAACCAAAACTGTGCAACGGTACGCGTTTGGTGATTAGTAAATTAATGAACAATGTAATTTACGCTACGATAATGATAGGAAAATTCAAAGGTGAGGAAGTTCTCATTCCGAGGATCCCGATGATCCCAACCGACATGCCGTTTGAATTTAAAAGACTTCAATTTCCGATACGTCTTGCATTTGCCATGACCATCAACAAATCACAAGGCCAATCCTTAAAAGTTTGTGGTTTAAATCTAGAACATTCATGTTTTTCCCATGGTCAATTATACGTGGCGTGTTCACGGGTGGGAAGACCATCTGCGTTGTTTGTTTTTGCGCCTGATAATAAAACAAAAAATGTCGTGTATCACAAGGTGCTTAAGTGAAGAGCAACCTATGTACTAAAATACGAAATAATAATGAATGATTTTTGTAGTTATTTAATTTTTTTTTGTATTTTTTCCAATAAAAAAAAAAAAAAAACCGCTTATTTATTGCCATTAAGGCGGAACAAAGTTCGCCGGGTCAGCTAGTTTATTATATAATTGGACAACTATTTACAAAATATTTACAATGCAAAATAAATATAGCAGTGGTAGCCGAGTGGTCGAACGCACGCTTTGCAATCAAAGCTCGATCCCCGGCTCGCACCTCTGGGTTCCATGTGCGAATCTCATTTTCATCTGAGATTATCACTTGCTAAGAAACGGTGACGGAAAACATCGTGAGGAAACCTGTGTGCCCGGTATAATGGCAATAGGCTCGCCCCCTATTACATTGGGACCAAAATACATCGGCGAAGTGTGGGCGCACTGCAGTGCACCTCTGCCTACCCCTTCGGGGAATACAGGCGTGATGATGTATTATTATGCAAAATAAAATAAGTTAAAACTAATAATAAAATATTATATTTATAAAATATGTAAATAAATACTTATATATAAATATTTGGAATAAGCAATTTTTTCTGCGTCGAATGTGTAGATATGCTCTCCCGTAAAGTTAAAAAAAATTGTTTTAGTCAAATAGCCTTTCACCCCTCGGTTTGTTTTCTTTTGATGTTGTAAATGAAACGAGTGTGGCAATTAAGACTTAATATATGATTATGTTCGATGAAAGTAATGGATACCGAAGAATAAAAAGACTATTGTACGGTGATTATTATTTACATAATGCTTTAATATTGTGTGTTATATACATTCAAATTAATGGGGGTACTTAGTTTTGCAAACATGTGAACAAATTAACTATTACCTAACGAGTAATCGTTTTGTTTTATGAAAACGATTTTAATTCAAATTCCATGACAGATTTCATTTACGAAATATCTTTCGGACATTCTCTATACAGTATCTGTTTTGACTCCCAGTAGATTAATGTCATTTCTGATAACTACTCAATAAGCTAATCAATACAATACAAATAAATATTATATTTATGTCAAAGAATTATCCTATGTCAGCTCTTTGGCAATAATATCTATGGTCGAAAATGGCGTGACTATTTAGAGGAATTATTTTCAAGTTTTAGTTGTGTAGGTTACCTACTAAAGAATCTTCAGTAGTTTCACGGTCCGTTATCATTACGAGCAACGATTCGTTAATTTACGAACGTGTAACGTACGTGAACTTACGAAACATCTCTCTCAACACTTTGGACTAAACTCGTACCATTTCCGGATGTTACCAAAACATCAAGTAGGTGGGTCCCAAAGCAAAGTAGCTCAATACATAGTCAAAGACAAGTTAATATTCCACACCAGCGCTAGGTCTCGGTGGCATTCCGACTGTACAGGGAAAGTAAGATCGCTCGACCTCTTTTAGATAATTTTATTCGCCGACATTTCGATAAATAACACTCATCTGTACACATGGAGTTAAATTAATTGAATTGACGTGAATGTTGTAAGTCCTATTACCCTCTATTACCCTTGTAAGTCCTATATACTCACGTTAAGTCGGTATTCCAACCGAGTAATTCGTCGGTAAAAACTAGTTGTGTATGTAACAGCGTAGGAAAGAACTCCGATTCTGGTAACTAAGACACCAGAATTACATTGCTATGAGGAATTGTATGTAATTTTCAATGTCAAGGCGTGCGCATCAAATTCTTAGCCAATACCAAAACGAACTTTATTAACTCATACAAAAGTTAATTTGTCAACGAAATTACACTGACACCGCAAGACGATTTTATCAAAGAATTAGATTCTTTATGTATATTAATACAGAGTACTTTTTCAAAAAAAGTCAAGTAAGTTCGCTCACTCCATTGAGTTCAGTGCATTAGAGTTAAAACAAAGTTTAGTACCAATTGATAGCCACGTAACAGTTTAGTCGCGAGCACGTATCGGCTAATTAATCGAGGCTATTTGTTGTTACTAACAGTTTAGATGCCAAACATTCGATAGCACACGCGAAAGTTTCCCACGGTTAGGACAAGCGAATATGCTACAGTTATCTGGGGACATTATCTTAGTTTACCTGTTATAACAATTAGATGGTGTATCTCTTCTTTGACACTGAGAAATCCAAAGATTATCTCCATAGATAGGACACCACAGGATAAACTACAGTTTTAATAGTGTCCATACGTGTTTAAAACAAGTTTTATACAATGGCGGTGACAGTACCAGCATAGGTAGCGCGTTGTTATGTGTGTCTCTTCATTTCGTTTGAATTGCATAAGTGTTTGAACTGTCTAGCCACCACAGACTTATACCCTTCACTAACTAAGCTAATAATTATACATCTCTAATTATAGCTACTCGGTGCGACATAATCCGTTACACAAGTCGTATCAAGACTAACGTGCTAGCTTTGTTTCTTCTCCTTCTTTTTAACCGACTTCAAAAAGGAGGAGGTTCTCAATTAGACCCGTATGTTTTTTTTCGGATTCTACGTCTTATTCTGTAAGAATTCGGCCACATCAATGCCGTTGGGAGTGGTTGCATACAGATTGCCTTTCTTTTAGATGGATAGACATGTCAGAACTAAAAGCGTTCCCATTTTACTATGGAACCCTAAAAACAAAAAATATCTGGAGCATGCAAGTCACGAACGAAAGATCTAATAGTTACAAATTCCCTAGAGCCTACATGTACTTAATGGCACTACAAAACATTTACGTTCCAAGATCAAAGCTAGTGCCGAGACTGGAATTATCCTGAGTGTATCGAATCGATTATCACTCGATTCCCGCGGAGGAATCTTGATTATTCTCGATGGCCACTAGCTCGTGACCGATCCCGAGTCGCGGACTTCTCGATTAACGAGCACCGTGGCCAAGCCAGGGCGGGGAAAGTTGTGGGAACGACATGAAATTAAATCGAGATAGAAAGGAACACCGTCTATTAAAACATTTTATGGGTTTGTTTGCAAATGTAAATCCAATTTCGAATTGTTAAGATGAAACGAGCATTAAGGCTAGAGTATCCGAGGACAGAATGCTAGGTTCGTGGTTTTTCACCTCTGCTGGTAAATTGTTCTCTTTAGTTCCTCGGCTAGAGCAGATACAAGTTTAATCCATTTGGCGGTGGTAATTTAGGCAATCAAGACATTATTATCATACAGTTCATTATTATTTGAGATGTTTTAAATCCTATAATTTTTTTTAAACCCCTAAAATATTGTCAATGAAATTTGTGCTAACTATGCCGTGTTTTATTACAAATTCAAGCACAGTTTTCTTTACGGAGCCAAGATTTGTGAAATCAATGTTGTAAAGGAAATTGAATACGTTTTCTAATCAGTGCTAATCTCTCCGCTTATTTAAAATAGTTACCTACCTAATTATCGTAACGTGAATAAATTATTATATTTTAATTATGTTTGAAGTACGTCCATTTAATAAGAAATCCCACGTAGTACCATAATAACAGCTCTACCTATCTTGTGTGAACTATAATTCCCTGTTTTCGCTTTCACGCAAACTCAGAGACAAGTATACAAATTGCTTACCTTTCAAATGTAAAGCGATTTATCTTGTTATATGTGCGGGGAGACAGATATCAGCGGACGGTGGTTGGAAAGCTGCGCGCGCGCCGATCGAGCCCTTCATCGTATTACCACGACTCTCCTAAGTTTCCTGAAAGAGGCTCTATTTGTTTGTTTATTATCTTATTTTCTGTTATCTTATTTTGATTGTGTATAGGAAAATAAAAGTAACCCAAAGTTTTTTTTATTGTTTTTGTGCTTGGTACCTTGAGAGCACAAAACATAAAAAAAACTTTAATAAATTTATTCGTAATATTTGATTATGACAAAAAAAAAATAAAGGCAAGATTTAATTTATTTGTTATTTTTGAAAAGGTTACACTTGAACAGGATGCAAATTATCGTCCTAACTATCTTAAAATAAATAACACACTAATTTTTAATAGCAATCTTTTTTAAATTCACAGTTAAGCAGATTCATTTAGACAGAAATACGAAAAAAAAAATGTTATACACCTGTCTTTGTCAGTACATCATCTACAGTCACTTAAAATATTTTAATAATAAAATATTTTTTGAAATAAAACTATTTTACGGATTTTATCGCGTTTATTTACTGTTTAAACGCGATAAAATCCGTAAAATAGTTTTATTTCAATGTATAGTATTCGCGTAAATATAAGAAAACAAAATATTTTTTGTCAGATTTTGTTCTGAGTTTACTGTTGGAAGCTGAAGGTAATATTAAAAATATGACCTCAAGGCAAGTGGTGGTAAGGACAGGTTCTAGCTAGATTTTAACATGAGCCATCATTAGCCGAGTTCACCCCAACGCCCTCTGAGGTGCATTACCTGACGCAGTCTGAGGAGTATGCAAATCAATTTCCTAGTACGTGTGAGCTGTCACTAATCGAAATATTTATAGGTCTTATGCCTTACGAAGTCATATACGGTCTGAGATTGATATGTAAATAATAATCACCGTATTTAGACAAGAGTACTGTCTGTCAGCGACTTAATACACAAAGGGATTTAAACACTAACAAACTGTATTAACTCATGGAAAAAGCTTATTCTTCAACAAAATGTCATTGATTTCGCGAGCGAATTCTGCAGCGTGGTCGCGTTGTTTTTACCACAGAAATTCAATCTTAATGTATATGAATACAGAGTTCCTTTTTGAATTGGCAAACATTTTGAGGAGCGCATCTTGACGAATATGCCTTTATTAAGAATCTATTTACACGGAAAGTAAGCTGGAGCACTGTAATCCGACAGCTCGTGTCAACGCTTTCATACATAATGTTATTCCATTGCATATTATCGTTAAATCCGTAATTATTGCACGGCCGGTTTTACCGTGTTAGTAGAGCCTTAGTTTCTATCAGTTAACACGTTCGCTGCGTTGTGAGGTTATATTTGCTCATGGCGAATTTTCATCCAGTGCTCAGCGCTCACAAAGTTAAGTCCTCTATGAGTCAATTAACCTCATAACGCACCAGCTAAAATACACCATAAATCCTTATGCAGCGAACGTGTTAAATAGATTTGAAATTCAGCTGTTCTGGGCCCCTAAGTCACCTTACACTATAGATGTGGAGTTGCTATGGCTTAATTTTTTAAGTCATGCAAACAACATCTTTTATCAATGGTAGCTAAAATAAGACCAGTGTAGACATTGGCAAGTGTCACCTTGAAGCTATTAGACCAAACCTTAAATAAAATATATTGTATTCATGCCTTAAAAATGAAGTCAAAGTCCACAAAGGTAGTGTTAGGGGACTTAGGGCCCTGGAGATAATCCACTACAGGCAATAATTATACCACTTTTCTGAGTCATCACAAAATCCCTAATATTACTTGTCCTATAGAGTTCAAATTTCAAAATTTGGCAGATTGGTTCCTCTCGGTTGATAGGTACCCGCTGATAACAGACTTAACTTTGCACGTACAAAATTACATTAGGTCTCATGTTGATAGATAGTGCATCCGCCTTATCAGTAGAGTCCAAGTCTATTGCCCTCTCCAATGCGCCGCTGATTCATTGCGTAGACGCAATTCGTTTGTGATTCAATTTCCTACAATGTGTATTACGTTGCTTTCCTTTATTAGCACTGGTCGGTCACGTGGTCGACCTTATCAACTCAATAACTGCGCGACTGCATCCCCTTCCGTAAACAAAAGTTGTGTAAGCAAGCTGAGCAGAGAATAATTGTCAATAAAAACACTTTATTAACTGTCACGTTGAAAAAAAGTATGCCATTTGGTGGAATTCTCATAAATATTTGTCGGCTGTATTCATAGTACCGTGCGTAGATATGACAGTTATAAGTATTGTGCTTCGTACAACCATATGACCGTCGCGTTTCAAACTAGCTTTACCCCGTGACTGCGTACGCGCAGATCAAAATACTTCTATAAGAAACAAAAAAATTAAGTACACAGATTTCGAAGCTGATAGAAATGAAAGGATGGAAACCAAAATATTCAGATAGATTTTCGATCACTTTTTTGACAAAAAATGATTGATACAGATTTGCAACAAATTATGCAATCACCGGTGGTTTACGGGTGCGCCTGCAACCAAAGGATTAGTATTTTAAATTGACAATTGTATGTCCACCTTTAGCAACTGAAGTTATTATGTAACTATCAATTTGCAGTTAACCACGTGCGTAATGCAACCACAGCTTTACCATGGCGGTGTAGGCACAAGGAATTAATTATCGTTTCCGTCGTAAATGGAATAGAATGCAGGTTTTATTGTACAAAAGCTTATAAGGCGTGGCTCCGATTTGAGACGCAATCGCTACCTGCCTACTACGGAAGAGGTTGTCAATCTAGTTTTTATTATGTTTATTTTTAGGGTTCCGTACATTTTGAGTTTATGATATCGGCACTTCAGACAAGTGTTTTTTTTAACTACCAATGGATTTTTTTAGACGACGATATGGCATGGTCTAGAAGTCTGATCTTAGGCCGCTCGGTTCACTGTACCAGGTAGTTGTGGGTCTAACTATGATCGTCCCCAGTCCATTATAATCGCATCTTTAAAAGTTTATAGACCCATTTTGAAACTAGGATTTCGACTATGAATCTTAAAGGGTCGTAGTAACGACCATTTTTCAACAACATTGTTTTTGAGTTAGGTCTCTATACTTTTAAAGATGCGAATATGGTAAGCACTAGCTTTGCTTAGTTCGGTATTGTATGTGTTGTCGCGCGATATATTTTAATTGTTTGTTACTAATCTTTGTGTGAAGAACGTGGCCGGAGGTTGGTAAAGACAGAGAAGTGTGGAAGAGAGAAGGGCAAGTCTTTACCCGGACTGACATATTAGGATAGAAAATAATAAAATCTTATTTAGGGCATCAAGTATCAAAATGTAAAATCGGAATATCATCATAGGTATATTATGTCGTATCAAATCTTGTCATGTTCAGAAAGAAAGAAAAGAAAGCCAGTGAAAACAATAGCCTATTGAGTAGGATCCGGTAACTTATTATAAATTGATTTATGTATCGATAATCGATTTTGCATAGAAATCTCATTTGATTCTTATTAATTTCAGCCATTATATGTGAAGCTGATATCGTTTGGAAAATTAGCACCAGTTAATTGGCAAATGTTATTGTAATTGATATTTTACGACGACGCGTTAATTGCCAATTTAAGTTTATTCGTAATTAAAATCCATATAGAATACTATAAGAGATCAGCAGTGGTAGCCGAGTGGTCGAACGCACGCTTTGCAATCAAAGTGCGCAGGTTCTATCCCCGGCTCGCACCTCTGGGTTCCATGTGCGAATCTCATTTTCATCTGAGATTATCACTTGCTAAGAAACGGTGACGGAAAACATCGTGAGGAAACCTGTGTGCCCGGTATAATGGCAATAGGCTCGCCCCCTATTACATTGGGACCAAAATACATCGGCGAAGTGTGGGCGCACTGCAGTGCACCACTGCCTACCCCTTCGGGGAATACAGGCGTGATGATGTATTTATTTAGTATTTAATTGTTGACTAAAGTAATAACTAAATAATTCGGATATTCCTATGGAAGTTACTTAATAAAACTTAATAAAGTTACTTAATAAAATTATCAGAATTTTCAAGACTTCATTGTTGACAGAAGGGCGATGACTACTACTCTTATTAATCGACTTCAAAAGGGAAGAGGGTCTCAATTCGACCCGTATGTCTTTTTATGTATGTAGAATTTTAATATTCTTGCTATAAAACTTCTGAAAGTTAAGATTTCTGAACGTAGCAGTAGACGAATGAGAGGGTGAGGTGTGCGAGTAAGAGAATGAATGAGCTCTCTCATTCATTCTCTTACTCGCCATAATAATATAAGATTTGAGAACGAGATGTGTAATGCGAGATTTTAATTGAAAAATAAAAGAAAGTTTAATAACAATGAAGATTTTTTCCTTCATCTGACAATTAAAGTTTTTTTTTTTTAATTTGACTTTAAAATGAAACCATTTAACAATCTGATCACCCAAATAGGATGATGTCCTTAACTTTTTAATTACAATTTATTCAGATAGTTGTAGATCAACTTAAATGTCGACAAGCTCCAAATGGTCAAGTCGAGTTTAAGATAGTATTCAATGCGAAATGAAGGCCAATACATTAATAATTTGGAGTGTTTCGTCCAAAGAGGGAGCTGTTTTCTAAAATTTTTTCCCTCGTACAATTTTGTGTGTGGCTTTGACGTCCATACACATCAAATTGTTGTCAAAAAGTTTATGTCAAGAAGTACAACACTAGATGGCTGTAGCATCAATTAGATAAATTTCGATCTTTTTTTTTTGGGACGTCTTTATGACTTTTCAAATATGATTAGTCACCGCGTATATCAGTAACATATCTTAATTAACCATATATATTAATAAAAAGAGATAACGCAAGCTGTAAAATTTATGAGCATCGATTACTACGCTCTACCATCTTCATTTAATTATAGTGACGGGAGAGACGATAATTAACTTTTAGTTTACCTAGTATTTAATTACATTTGTAATAAAACCTTTCTAATTAGACAGACGTTATTTAAGTTTCTCAATTCAGTATATGGGTAGAGTGCATGGTTTTTTCTTCATCAACTTTGATATGTTTTCTTAAACTACGACTATATTAAATCATCATCATCATCACATCATTACGCCTGTATTCCCCGAAGGGGTAGGCAGAGGTGCACTGCAGTGCACCCACAGTTCGCCATATATTTTGGTTCTAATGTAATAGGGAGCGAGCCTATTGCCATATACCGGGCATATTCCCCCTCAATACGAGAGAGATTTGGGCCATAGTCCACCACGCTGTCCCAGTGCGGGTGGGTGAACTTCACACGCCTTTCTATCATGACGTGCAGGTTTCCTCGCGATGTTTTACTTCACCTTTCGGCAAGTGGTAGTCATTACTATATTAAATTCGACGGCCTTATGGCCAAAATTGTCGCCTCGCTCAAATGTTACGGCCGTGAGATACGGCAATAAAATTTGTTTAGTGCAGTTTAGTTTGATGCTACCAGAATCAGGATCAAAAATGTAATGCTAAAATAAAATAAAAAAATCTGAAACCGATACCCCGGTAGACATAAAATTTATTATTATGCATATAATACTAACAATCAGTTTGCAAGAGAAACTAAAGGAAAAGTTGAGGTGATAGAATATTAAAGCAAAGTGCCTCGGTAAACCTCATTTCACTTTACTATCTAAAAAGTAAAAAGATTTGATTTTTGTAAATATTACATCCTACTTCCTTCCTCATTGGTTTTTTAATATTTTTAAATACGGCTATACCTATAGGCGTGCAATAAAAAAGTTTGTGTCATATGTATATGTAATATTTAAAATGAATAATAATAATAATAATACATCATCACGCCTGTATTCCCCGAAGGGGTAGGCAGAGGTGCACTGCAGTGCGCCCACACTTCGCCGATGTATTTTGGTCCCAATGTAATAGGGGGCGAGCCTATTGCCATTATACCGGGCACACAGGTTTCCTCACGATGTTTTCCGTCACCGTTTCTTAGCAAGTGATAATCTCAGATGAAAATGAGATTCGCACATGGAACCCAGAGGTGCGAGCCGGGGATAGAACCTGCGCACTTTGATTGCAAAGCGTGCGTTCGACCACTCGGCTACCACTGCTATTTAAAATGAACATTTAATAAATATCTTGTTAAACAAAATATGTCTCCCTTCAAGACTGGTTGGTTACGCAAAAAGTTCCACACCTGTATAAAGACCGGATTGGCAAGACATGAGAGAACCTTTTTTATTGCCTACCCTAACTAGTGAACATAACACCATCCATTCTCGATTAATGGTTTGTGAAATGAATCATTTTCTTGAGAGTTCATATCTTAAGGTGGTCGCGTCATGCAATAGGTCGCTAGTAAAACACTTTCATACGCCTAAATACCAAATTATGTAATAACAACGATACTCTCTTAAACAAATTTGGTCTTGCAAGCCTCGCTGCAAGAAGACTGCTCCTGGATCAGACACTGTTACACAATATCTGCCACAACAACTATGACTGTAATCAACTTACAAATCAAATATACCTTCGTACACCAAGCCGTTCACAGCGTATACGTGAGACACACACTCAATGTACATTCGCCCCTAAATTCTGTCGCACTACGGCTGGTGAACGCGCGCCTTTGCGCCGAATAATGCAATCACACAATGACTTTTTTACGACTTTCGATGTATTCCAATTATCAATTACGCAATTTAAGAAATATGTTTCCTCTAGACTCACAGATATCCAAGAACAATTGTTATGATTAATATTTTACATATTATTATTTCATTTTCATTATTTCACACTTATTTTATATATATAGTTAATTATATACTATAGTTAATTTACATACTAGTGACTCCTACTACTTCCTTTATTTCATTAATATTATTTTGTGGGTAATGGTGTTGGATATACAATAAGTACTACTTAAGTTTAGATTAATCTAGTTTTAGACAATTGTGTATCTGTTTTTTACCCCCAATAAAATAAAATAAAAAATAAAAAACGTCAGAAGATTTCAGCACTCTACATGTTGATTTTAAATAGAGTCAATTAACTTCTTCCTTTTTTGTGATGTTGACTGATACACGTAACTTCTGATGTGATTATACAATTCTGGATAGTCACATTTGTTAAAATGTTGGCCATGTAGAGATAAGCAAGTATGAAGTGTCACGATGTAAATTGATTCGCCTAGACTCTAGAAATTTGTAAGCGCTTTGATTTATGAGGCATATTCACAGTCTACTATGTTCGTAGACCTATAAGACGGTGGGCTGATGAGACAAATACAGGCAAGGACAGGGATTTGTGGATAAAGCCTGAAGGAGGCCTTTACCCAAAAAGAGGACCATATTTCAACAGACTAAGTAAATTCAATAATAATATTTGAAATGTAACTTAAAAATATAGAATAAAACGGCTTTTTATTTATTATTCGCAGACCAGACTATTTGGTCTGTGGGCATTAACACTTACTCTTTGAGTAGTTGCATACAGTAAGTGTGGCAGTAGAGCTGGTAGAGCTTAAATCGCATCGTAAACATACCTATGTGTACAGCCAAAAGAACGGTTACCTACGATTACAAACCTCCACACACAACTTCCGCAAGAGTATAATTGAAATTGAATATGGCAAATGAAACCGGGTTAATAATGCAATTTGGAATTACTGCAGCAAAAAGTCCCAGCCGGGCCGAGACACTGGGACCGGCGGCACTTCTGATCGATTCTTAAACGTTTTGTAAACGACCAGTACCATCATTCCCTAATTTGTTGTGGATGTCGGACGCAGAAAGTGTGTTGTGCCACTTGTCTTCCGAAAATGATGGTGTTGAGGCGTTGAGTGTTTGCAATTGACATGAAGCCCTGAACACACTGGGGCGTCAAAACTCGAGCAGAAATGTTTTGCCAATACCAAAACAAACTGTGTGCCAATATTCATAAAGATTGAATTTGGACGCATGCACCCACGTGCATGCGTCCAAATTCGCAGGTGTTGTCAATTTTATTTCGTTGAATAATGAACTTTTTGACCGAGAAATTACAGTAGGTTTTAGTATTAGTAAACATGAGTTTTGACGCCCCAGTGTGAGCAGGGAATTGGCCTTTATCTCAGTGTAAAAAGGAAGATTAATGAGCTACTTGTGAAACTTCAACGGATGGGTAATTTACAAGAAAATAAGTTGGAATAATGTCAATAGGTTGATAACTAATTTGTTTACCAATTTCTTCTTAATTTTAATTTGTGATTTTTAATGACGTGTACTGAAATGCACTTTTAACTTGCCTCATATAGCAGTATATTTTTCTTTTGTTTACGAAATGAATTAAATGATGATATTTAATGGAATAAGATCAGGAATGGCTCCACCTGCGTCTAGCGGGTATTTCAGCCAGTGTCAAGTAATAAATAGCAAGGGCAAATTAAATAAAAACACATTAAAATGGCTGATGGCGGATGAATCCTTTCTCTACAGCAGCAGTATCAAAAGAGGAACGAATTCTCTTGACTTGTCATGGAATTGGACTCTATGTCAATATACGTAATGATTGAATCTCTGTATCAAAAATCACGAGGCTAAATTTGCAGTTACGTTGATGATATTTCGTAGGAAAATGTGTTTCTTTGCTGAGCCAATGCAGTTCTCTTTTTTGGCCAAAAAACGTGGTTTTGACTATTACGCCGATTTTGAGGCCATAAACTGTAGTTTTAATAATAAAATAGAGCTACTGCCCAACGCGTTGCATTTCAATTAGTGGTGACGTCATCAACAATATGATAATATATACACTACGAGTATATCCTGTTAAATCAACCGCCAGTTACTTACCATGGATTGCGACCGTTATGTCATATATGCCGAGGTCACCGTCCGTTTTGCAACAGGTGACACTTTGCGTAATCGATTATTTATCACACGCGAGTGCCGATTGATCGATATTTATATAAAAAAAAATTAAACGACCATCGCCTTAATGGATCGCGAATCGATTTTATTTTCTCATCTCATCTTTAAGGCATGCTTAGTGTATGGAAATTAGTTGAATGCCATATCTGCAATATTGAAAATTATATAATGGCCAATTATTGAATGCATCACTTTATTTGATTTAAAATGTCAAGTTAAATTTGAAATATGGCTAAAAAAAGTATTGTGAGTATATTTAAATCAATTCGGTTATAAAATATACAACTACACTATATTTGATAGCACTCAAAATATTGGCACATTCTGTGGCATACGTTGCGGTCGTAAAAACGCCAATACGCTTCCTTTAATTTGATAACAACAGAATCGATAACTTGTTTTAAGTACGTTTTCCCGTATTACAGTCTATTAATATATTTAATATATAAGATACATCCTATTATACAAACTACCTATCAGATAATACGTTGTACATAAACAAAATCTTATCAAAGTCACGAATAATCGATTTAGTTACGTGTATCGACGTAATCTATCGTCTCTCGACCGAATGTCGTTCTAATTGCAATGCCTCGGGTATGAGCAGTGAGTTGATAGCTAGGGCTTCTCCTTTTACTCTATGATCTAGAGGTGCTCACATTTTGGTAACACTTTGATAATTTGATAGACTTTGATAACATTTTGTTCATGTGCAACGTGTTATCTGATAGGCAGTTTGAATAATAGGATGTAAATGTCTTATATAATATTATATTAATGGACTGTAATCATACTCGATGCTCTAGATAAAGACTAGATATAGGTGATAAACGTTGCTGCATTCAATCAATATAGCCCATGGCGGTTAATAATAAAATGTTATAGTTTATTACTATAATTAATAGAACCTTACATTCCGTTAGTACGAATTGTGTAGGTGCAATAGGCAATTGCTAGCCCACGCTGATTTAAATCGAGTTCTAAAAAGGAGATCGTTTATGTAACTCGTTGTCGTTATAAATAAAGACACCATCAAGCCTGTAAACCTTAAAGGAGTTGGTTGAGGTGTACTACAAAACATCTAAACTTCGCCGATGTATTTTTGGTCTCATTGGAATAGAAGGCGAGCCTACTGCCATTATAACGGGCACATTCCCCCTTAATACGACGGAGACTTCGGCCATAATCCATCACACTGCCCTAGTTACGGTGAACTTCACAACACATTGTTATATTGGTTTCCTCACGATGTTTGCGTTCACCGTTCAGCAATTGGTAATCATTATTTTCAATCTCAATTGCACATAAAACCGAAAATTGCAGAGGTGTGATGCCCGGGTATTGAACTTGCACCACTTGTGTTAAAAAATAGATGTTCTACCAACCACTACCAATGCTTTAATCGTATCGCCCAAAAGTGTCGCTTAAGTAAAATATCCTTTCGACCCTCGTTATGTATGTACACGTTTAACGTTCTTTGTCAACGGACAAACTCTATAATGACAGATAGGAATGTATCTCCAAGCAATTATTATTTTATGATTATATGCAAATAATTTCCTGTTATTAACATGTTGTTAGAGCTAACAGCTATGGTTACGTAAGGTCAGGTGACTGATTACCTACCTTATTCTACGTTCATGATCGATGAACTCCTTAATTATATGTGTACATACTTACATACATCAATACAAATATATAAAATTGTAATGGCACTAAAATATGCCCAAGTATGAAGGTATTTTCTTTTTGATTACATTGTCAGGCAACTTGGTACCGAGACGCAAAAAATCTATAAACAATCACCTCTCGTATCTAATCTGCGATCTCATCTCGTACCTATTGTGAGATTGATTTCGATGTCACACTATGCGAGCATGAGCATTGCATGGTTGCATCACGATTTAACATATCAAGAACGACAGACCATCGATAGATCGTCAAACTTTGCACACTTTAAAAACAAAATATTAATTTCATGATTCTTGTTTGGGGTTACCTGGGTACTAACGTAGATTTTTAATATAAATAATTGAAAGAAATAGATTGAAAGAATGTGTCTTTGGTACCTTGGAGGATGGGTCGGCCCTTGGTGTGGGACGCGACTTGGGTTGACACCCTGGCGCCATCGCATCTTCCAAGCACGTCTTTGCGTGCCTGTGCTGCTGCTGCAGAAGCGGAGAACCTCAAGCGGCGCAAATATAGTGGCCTCTCAGGAAGTTACCTTTTTGAGCCGTTTGGGGTTGAAACTCTAGGTTCGTGGGGCCCAAACGCGCGACTCCTGTATAAGGAAATAGCAGCGCGTCTGTTCACCGCTTCACCTGACTGGCGGGCTGGCTTTTATTTCGCGCAGCGAATAAGTATCGCTATTCAGCGCGGAAATGCGGCCAGCTTGCTGGGAACTTTCGGCATCGACGACGATGTGGAGACATTCCTTTGTATATAATTTAATTATTTTTCTACCCTTGTATTATAATTTTCTTTGAATTTAGTGTTTAATGTAAATAAATGAATTAAGAATAATTGGATTATAAACTAAAATATTCAAATTATTTCATGTATACGTATTGTATGTATTTCATGTATAAGTTACGTTTTTCTGCGTTAAATCTATAACCAAAGTTAACCAAACGTAAAACTAAGGCGTTAATTACCAAACATGAAAATAATGAATGGTACCCCAGCCGGCGCGAGCGTCGCACGGTCGCCGTGTTGCATGTAGATATTGTTATCTAATAACACGCTGTGCCTACTTATTATTCTGATGAGATGATAACATACAATGGTGTAATAGATAAGTACAGGCAGGGACAAAGTTGATTCAGCAGCTTCTTTACAAAATTATCACCACTCATTCAAGGGTGTGTTCTGCGCTGCAATTTTCTGCCTTCCGCGAATAATAGTTTTACGAATAGTGTCTCCACATCTATCTCATCGTTAACATTGTTACTGAGCTTTACTTATTTATATAAAATATTATTTAATATATAAGTTACCTTTATTAATAGACATAGATTAGTTTAGGCAAAAAATATGTTATTATAAAAAGGTACAGTTATATATTTCAAAAACGTAAAGAAAGGCATGTTAAGTTCCCTAACCTGCACTGGGCCAGCGTAGTGGACTATAGCATAAATCTCCCTCGTAATGACGGGGAATGTGCTCGGGATAATGGCAATCATCTCGCCCTCTCTTACATTGGGACCAAAATATATCGGAGAAGTGTTATAATCGTGATCTGCCTATCCCTTCGGGGAAAACAGGCATGATTATGTATATGGGACCATATCGACGCTTGAAAGTCAATCCTTAATAAGCGACACAAAATCGTAAAATGAGTTATAGATATATACCAAATGAAGCAGAAAAATCTGGACGTTTGAATAGTATATAAAATTCATTTTACGATTTTTTGTCTCTTAGTAAGGATTGCCTGTCAAGCATCGAGATGTGTGTGCAAAAGACAATGACTTGTGGTAACCACTGTACCCGATACACCGTGCGAATATCAGCTGCTTACATTTGACGTTAGCACCATCATCTACATCATTAGCTTGTAACGACGCTATCTTGGAATATCCATCATCAAAATAAATGAAAGTCATTTATAATAAGGAGCACATAATATAACGTAGACATGCAGGCACACATGCTTATAAAACTGTAAAAGGATCTTTAAAAGCAGGGCACAGTAGAAATAACTTAATATGGGCATTTACGAAATCGATGTTACGATCTTGCACAGCAATTAATCCGTACATTTGGTATGTAACTTTGCTAACAAAATGCTTTAAACCTTGCTTAATAGTCACACTCCTTCCCAACAGGTATTTATGAAGTTAAGATGGCCAAAATAGAGATGAAACGGATATCCGATAACTATCCGGTATCCGGTCTCTCCGGCCTTGTTTTCACTATCCGGCCGGATACCGGATAGTAATTCAGTATCCAGCCGGATACCGGATAGTAATTTAGTATCCGGCCGTATAACGGAGAGTAATTCAGTATCCGGCGGGATGCCAGATAGTAATTCAGTATCCAGCGGATACCGAATAGTAATTCAGTATCCGGCCGGATACCGGATAGTAATTCAGTATCCGGCCGGATACCGGATAGTAATTCAGTATCCGGCCGGATACCGGATAGTAATTCAGTATCCGGCCGGATACCGGATAGTAATACCACGCACATACCACAATAGGTTATGACCTAGTTAGGTTAGGGACACCGTTTATTTTTATAATCACACGACAAAATGTTTACGCATTTGTTGGTAAGAGGCGACTCCGCTTGGTTTCGTATACCAGATCAGCTTCTGAAAATAGCCTTTTGGTGTTACTGCCTACTGCCAGGTGCTGAAAGATAGCCGGTAGCCGGATATCTGGCGCTCCGGCCTGGTAGCGTGCCGAATATCCGGTATCCGGCCCAACCACTATCCGTTTGATCTCTAGTCCAAAACATTGTTGCTTCAAGTCATTGTTTGTCACGAGTCTGCTTCTATGTCCGGAGTTCCAGACGCTACAGATTTTCAGGTCATACAGTCACACCTACTGATACACACAAACATACTAACGAATTAAAAATTTAACTGATCTTTTAAATAACCTTACTAATAAAATAAACTGACGTTTTCTCTATGAAACATTAGCACAGATGACCAACTCTAGTTCTTCCTCTTATTCTTGTTTTAAATGAGTGAAATGATGAAATCTATACATCTATACATACAAATAAATAAATTTGGAGTGTCTGTTTGTAATATCAAAATAACACTTTTTTACCAAATGCGTATGAAAGTATATACGATACCTATAACGAAAACGCAATTTTAAAAAAATTTGTCTGTCTGTCTGTTTGTTTGGGGTACACTTCTAAACGGCTGAACCGATTTCAATGGGACTTTCACTGACAGATAGCTGACGTTCCAAGGCGTAACTTAGGCTACTTTAATTTTAGAAAAAGCATTAGGGTTCCGCGGAAAAAATATAATACCCATATTTCCGGGTAATCCCCCTAAAGTCCACGCGGGCGAAGTCGCGGGCACAGCTAGTTCTATGGAATAAGATGAGAAACGGCTGCTGCGATTAGCGGTATTTATCCCGATATCGAGTAATTAATAAATTCAATAAATACACATCATAAATAAAAATAGATGGCGGATGAAGCAAACTCTGGTTTCATCAATACAAGTCCGCGAGCATTCATTCGGTTAATTGCTAATTTTATTAATGAGCCCAAATATACGGAGCATTGTTGCTCGCGGATCAAAGGGGGCGATGTGATGTAAGTCATTAGGTTGAACCATTAATTATTTTAATCGCTGTTTACATGCTCTTGCGCAATTACTTTCGCTCACCCGTAAAATAATACAAGCATTGTTGCCAGCGTGAATGGAGCTTTGTTGTGGGTTGAAATCTACTTTCGTACCATTAATTTTATTGTCGTGTGCCATGGTAGGTTGTACTATTACGCCCTGTACTAAGGCGAGCTAATTAACGTGACCATTTTAAAGGTGCTCTATAACAATGTACAGGGTGTTTCAGAAGTCCGAAATTATAATCGGCCGTTTGCATGAGTATCGGGTATACCACCGAATGTTATAAAAAAAACCGGCCAAGTGCGAGTCAGACTCGCGCACGAAGGGTTCCGTACCATTATCTATAAAAACGGCAAAAAAATCACGTTTGTTGTATGGGAGCCCCCTTAAATATTTATTTTATTCTGTATTTGTTGTTATAGCGGCAACAGAAATACATCATCTGTGAAAATTTCAACTATCTAACTATCATGGTTCATGAGATACAGCCTGGTGACAGACGGACGGATGGAGGGACGGACGGACGGACGGACAGCGAAGTCTCAGTAATAGGGTTCCCGTTTTACCCTTTGGGTACGGAACCCTAAAAATATTCAAAATTCGATCATGATACTTAATTTATTTTTTCGCCGTGAATTTTCAAATTTTTACATATCTCTAGTCTTAAGTGAAATTTTCAAATTCTGTTTTCTGAATATCAGTAGTCACGTCTCATTGATGTAATTTGCAATAGTGAATAGGATTATGATTGTGCCCTAAGGTCACCACGATACCTGAGGTAAATATTCAAAGGTCTATAACTCAGAAACTATGATACTTAGGTATAATCTACCTTCACTATGAATCTATATATTATCTACCATATCTGTACCTGAAATATTATTTCGGATTTCTGATACTCCCTGTATACAAAGATTAAATTTCTCTATGTATCTTTGTGTACTCTGTGTATTGACAAAGAGTTTGTTCAAAGAAATTCAATATTTATGTATATTGATGCCTACGTGGTGGACTATGGCCCGAATCCCCTTCGCATTGAGGGGAGCCCTGTTCCCAGCAGTGAGACGTTAAAAGGGCTGTTGTAGTAGTAGTATGTATATTGATGCATAACCATTGGATTTCTTTGATATGAGGCCACGCGACCACTCTGCAGAATGGCATATCAGTTGTTCAACAATTTAAAGTCTGGTGTTTCTCTACCATTAGCTTCTAGGCACCTAATAACTGTACTATAAACAAAATTTTATCTCCGTTATCTCTACAAACTCTACATATAAACAGACATTATAATCAAGACGAAGACTTGGCACGCTTTTCTGCTTTAAGTTGTTTGTTCGTTGTCCCCTCATGAAATCAATCACTGAAAATTATTTTCCTCTGAAATTTACATATTATGAATGGCAGAGCCTCTGTAGCTATGATAAATGGGAATGATTTATTGCATGTAGGTTGTATAACTGTAGTCTTTGGGATGGCTTCTGCCTCATTCATTCCCTAATTTCCCTATACAAAACATGCAGACAGATAGACGGGGCAGTATTCTTATAACGCAATGCATCCATTGGCCGAGCGAATAAACTAATTTCTTTTTATGTATGTATTCAACATACATAAAGATAGAATTTCTTTGGCAAAAGTCAGGAGGCCACGCGGCATAATTCGCACGTGCCATCGATGAGATTTCTAAGAAAAATTAGCTTCTCCTATGTCTTGATACAGCTCGTTAGGTTAGGTTAACCTATGTACCCCACGGCTTAAGGGTGCCGGTTTTCTTGTTAAACAAATACAAATTTAAAATAGACAATTTATTTTTCAAAATAATTAGAAAAAAAGTTATAGTGACTATGGAACCCAAACTAGGCCTAACCTGTATTTTGGGCTCCGTTAGATATTATATTGTCTATAAGGTGAGTGTTTTTTTTTTTTAATAAATCATATTAAAATACCAGGATGTTGATTTTAAGCCAAGTCCCCAAATGATGTCACTATAAATACTTAACCGTTGAAGATGGAGGTAATGCTTGATCATGGTCACAAATATCCGACCGGTTTCGGCAATGTCAATGCCTCTGACCCATGTGTAAATTAAACTGAGCGTTAATTACTTCCGATACACTATAAGGATAACTTTAAAACATGATTTTAAATGCAAATATATGTATAACTTATAACCACCTTAATGTTTTAGTATTTGTTGATCAGTCACTATAAATCTTCATGGAATTTCATTCGTTTTCGCTAAAAATATCAAGTAAGCACGTATTGTAGTAGCTTGTGGTTATCCATATTTAATATCAAGCTCTGACGCCTTCGGAAATACGAAATACAAACAAGAAAATACGTAAAACGCCTTCAGAAAAATAGTGAGCAATCGCCGGCTAATACAAGCTAACATGATAATATTATAAGGCGCTGTTTTTGATAAGTTTATGCAGGTGGTAGTACTTACTTTATTTTGTTTTATTAATAATATTGAATTTAATGTGTAGGTAATACCTACCAATATTATTTGTTCTCTTTTGCTTTTTCTTATTTTGCTTAGTCATAATTAAGTACTTGCGTACCTATATTATAGCCATGTAAATGATTCAAACCTTTCAATTCATAAATATATTACGTAGATGCAGACAATAAAAAAACAAATAACAAGTTTTTCTTGTCTGTTGATTGAGAAATTACTGACAAACGTAATAACAAAACGTAGCAGACCTTGAGTGCGTTCGTGTTATTGCCAAAATCGAGTTGCACAATTTTTTACCAACCAAGAAGGGTGTCGCGCTCCGGTTGGCCGACGATGGCGTCCCATTGTCGCTACAGCATGTCGATAATATCCACCCCTGGCCACGCATGCGCCCCCACAATAAAAAACCCCTAATACGCATGTGCCTCGCACAAGACGAGGCAGTGAATTTGCGACACGCGGTCCACGCGACTCGTCTCTATACGACGCTGTCGCATAATTGATTGTCCATTCCATATTGACATTGAACGGCCGATGTGCGGCGGGCGACCGGTCGATTACAGCCAGTTATTTGCTTACGGGTATAGAGATAAGGCGGTCCCGCGCGACACTGCGCTACCGCACACATCCTCACGATCAGCTGTAGACTCGTGCTTGGAGCTGCAATGGCCTCGTACTGTGATAGATACTGTGCCCCGTATATTGCGTGATGCAGACAGTGTTCAGTGATAGTGTGTAATCATGGATGTGGCGAAGGAAAAGCCCGTGGTCGAGGAGTTTGAGGACGACGATGGCAACTCACGGCGTTCCATGTTAGATGGTAAGTTAATCATTGAATTAATGATAAAGATATGCGGTATGAAAATAAGTGAGTAATCGAATGCTAATTGAGTACAAAGATCGCGTTTGCGATGACGTGACCAAGCGCAGCGATTGAAGGAATGCTTTTATTGATTTTCCCCATGGACATTCGATACAGTACCTTTATAACTATGGAATTGTTTGCGTCTATTCATACTTATTACAAAATGCGTCGTTTTTCCAAGTAACTAACTCAAATACTTTACGAATATTCTTTCCAGCATGTCCATGAAATGTTTAGACACGTCATTAATCCTATTCGGCTCATTAGATATGGGAACGCTTATCTAATTACAATATTTGTATATCAAAACAAGCTAACACAATGAACGTGATAACGCAATGCTTACACATGTGGATGAATGAATGTTATTGATATTTCAACATCACTTTACAGACATCAAGACCCAGTTAATATAGAGGCAATGACTAATCGACTTTAAAATAAGGCCGAGGATTAATACTTAACAATGTGACCACCAGATATTGTGGAATTTGGTTTACAAAGACAAGTAAAACTATAGCTAGGTAATCTAACTTTAGCCAGACAAATATTTTATGTAAATGGCAGCATCTTAAATAGACAACTGGCTGAAATAACTTAATAAAAATGTATCTTATAAAATATGATAGGATCTGCGGCATCAAATATGGAGTAAAAGTTATTGTAACGATCATATTAGTATCATAGAATTTGTGACACCAAGATTGTCATCAGAATTCCTCGACGTTGACCGCATTCCCAAACCATGAACCGCACAATAAATGTTGTGACTCATTCGTGAGGAAGCTAATAAACTGACATTGAAAACTGAAGGCACTCTGTGGCAGGACACGCAGGAGCCCGTTTTGGCGAACTTTTGCATTATAGCGTCGCGTCGAGGGCATTCACCCTGGTTCCCCTGCGTTCACACACTATTATAGGGGTTTCAAAATCAATACTTTTTATAGGATTTTACGAGTATATCGACCGAGGACGCTAATTAGTTTTGTTTAGTTGGCTCAGTGAAAACTATGGAAGATTGTAGTTTGACTGAGTAGATAATTCTAAAAATTACGATCCATTTATAGTAACATAAACGATATGTTTTTTTTACAGAATAATGTAATTATTTTGGGGAATTTATTGACATAACCACTGTTTACAATTTACAAATGTAAACATACTAAACGAATAAAACAATAAGCATCAAATTTAACTAAAAATCTAGAAAAAACCAGCCCATCGTTGTGGCTAGTTGGTATTGATTGAAATTTCCAACTCGTAGGGATCATACATTACTTAAATGAATTAAAGTATGGGATAATAGTAGGTATAAATGTTTATTAAATAAATTCACAGTTCATGCTTATATGAACAATTTTGTCATTAATAAAAAATGTATTCAATTGGCATCATGTAGCTAAATAATAGATTAGCTACAACCGCATTAAAACAACAAAACCCTACATAACTCAAAACAGCAAAGTATCTAAGCCGGCAGGTAGATAGGTCCGTCGATTACGATCGCACTGCCAAAGTTTCATATTACGCTTTGCGGTTTATGTTGCTGGTACCTGTTTAGCGAATGCAACAAGCGACGCATTATATTAACATAACCTAATTTAAATAATAAATTACCCTACCTCACGACTACATTCGCACTTCTAAATGGGCGCGCCAAAACGAACTGTATTAACTCACAGTTAAAGCACTTTTTTCAATGAAATGTCATCGTTGAGCGCGCGAGCGAAATTAGCCGCTATGTCGTGTGGCTTATTGCAGACAACCTTTATGTATATAAGCACAGAGTACATTTTCAAATAAAGTCAATGTGAATACACACGTACTAAAAATATCGAACAGCTTCCATAGTCTCATGTCTTCGAAGCCTTTCAGCGTTAATTATACGTATATTAATGTATAAAACTCCGTTTTAATGCTCAGTGCGTGCATGTGAACCACGACGACGTACCCTTGAACCGTACCCCGAAGTGTTCTGATGACTCGACCGGTTTCGAGTCATTTTAAAACGAATAAAACAACAACACTGAGAAACGCGGAATCGCATAATTGTTGGTTAAAACAAAAGCGGGACCATACATTATTACCTGCGTTGATTTTTTTATCAATACTAAAATGAACTGTATTTACTTATCGAAAACGTTCATTCTTCAACGAAATGACATTGATAGCGTGAACGAATTCTGATGCGTGGGGCGTGATTTGTACCATAGAAATTCAGTCTGTATATACAATGGGACAGAGTTCGTTTTGGTATGAACAAAATGTTGAAACGCGGTTTTCAATGTCCCCATGTGCGGGCTTTACCGCTTCCGTAAAGAGACGCATCAAAGACACGCGAATAATTATTTGACAATATCAAAACGTATTACCTCATAGAAAAGGCACATTTTGCAATGAATTGCCATCTATATCGTAATCGATTTCTTGTGGTCTCATTACATTTGCCTTAAACATTCATTGTAATAAGACTATATTTATATAGGTAATAGCATCAAGTACAAATAAAATACGAGAGCCTCATAAGTCTCTTGGCTTTTATTCCCTTAAGCCGGCCATCATCTGGCAGCCGGCTTTGTCGTGTGAATATATTTTAAGTCGTATACCAGCTAAAGTATACGAATGGCGTTGTAATTATAGTTATAATATATTATTACAAATTGGTGTGTAAATGTTTGAATTTTATAATTTTTGCAACACGCAGCCTTGGTGGAGTAATAAACATAAATAGTATTTTTTAACTTCCTACTTCAAACAAAAACAAAACTTTTCCCAGAGGGGTAAGCACGAGTGATTTATTTGTACAAAGTGTGGGTGATATTTAGGGGTGGAAATATTGTATCAAATAAAACTTTTCATTAAAAATCAATCTTCTTATAATATCCAGAAAAATTAAATAAACTCTTAAAACACGTCTTGCATCTTCCGTCGTCAATCTTACACTAAACTCTCCAGTCAATCCTTCACTCTTTCGTCTCCTGTACATCCTTCGACCATTGTTCGCAAATGATAAACAACGTCGGAGTCAACGACTTTCTTAGAATCGTAATATAAAGCACATTGCGTAATGACCCGTAATATTTTCTTTATAAATGTGCAAATAAGGAATGTAAGAACATTTTTTTTATTCATTGCCATTTAGAAATCAAATAGTACCGTTTGCGAATAGTTCTACTTTAGTATAGTTTCATATAAACCCTAACTATTACTATACACAGATAATATATCTTAAGTATCGCTACTATCTAGGTATATAATAACCATTAAAAATAGATTTTCCCTCTAGGAATTTTCTCCCTCGCACCACCAAATTGTGGAATGAACTTCCTGCAGCGGTGTTCCCGGACCGATGCGACAAAGGCATCTTCAAGAAACGAGCATACTCATTCCTTAAAGGCCGGCAACGCACTTGCGATGCCCCTGGTGTTGCAGGTATCCATGGGCGGCGTTGATCACTTACCATCAGGTGAAACGTCTGCTCGTTTGCCTCCCTATCTCATAAAAAAAAAAAAAAACTTATTTAATTCTCCAACCCAATGTTATCCAAATGAAAACAAAGAAGATAGATAGGTACGTGCCGTAATAAATCATCTATTTATAATGCTTACTTATTATCTGACTTAATATTGAATGGAAAACTACTTGAGAAATAAAATCTACCAATAACTTCCCTTGCGTCATTCATTCGTGCATTGAATTTAGATGACAAGCAAGTAATATGATGAAGCCCTGCATCCACAAGCACACCAAAACGCGCGCGACCGTTTTTTTGCAAATACCAAAACGAACGGTATTGACTCATAGAAAAAGCACATTTTTCAACGAAGTGTAGAGCTAATTTTGACGCGTACTGGTGTGGCTTTTACACAGACCGTGGGCTTTGACCACTGAAATGTAATCTTTAATTAACACGTTCACTGCGTGGTGAGTCATATTGGCTCATGATGAATTTTCCAGTGCGCAGCGCTCACAAAGTTTATATCTCTATGGTTCAATATGACCTCATGACCCACCGGTTGAAAGTACACTAAAAATCCTTACGCAGCCGACGTGATAAATTGCAATCAAACTCATTTTAAACACAGTCAAGTAAATTCACTCGCCCCAGCGTGTTCAGGTCGTGATGCGCCCAAAGTTCATATTTAAACCTGTATCTGTTCGTTTTTTTTTTATACTTTGTTCATATTACCAAATAATTTCAAAGTAGCTGTTTTCACACATAAATAACGAATGATATCTGCGGCCAGAGAAGATTATAGGCTTCTGCTGCCTACGCCAGACCACCCAACTTCGTTAAGTAGGTATTTTATGACGATATTTTTTCGTATCACTATATTTCTGTAAGAAATAAAGGCCCAGGCGCACATAACGAGCGAATCTTTTTGAAATATTTTATTAAAATATACTCTGTGTAATGTGTTTGTCCGTGGTAAAAGCATGGTAAAATAATTATTAAAAAATAATTCAAATATTGACCTTATTTTTCAAAAATTACATTTACAAGAATAATGAGAAATAAATGAATATATCTAGGTATGTTATCTGCGTAGGCGTCCGCAATTGTGGAGAGTTTAATAGGAATTAATACCACTTTACAGTAATTTAATGCGACCTATTTGCTGTAACAAGGATGTTAGGGCCGACCCTGTCAGGGCATTCACAGCAGATGTCGAGCAGCTGCATTTCTGGTCAAAATCATTTCGGAGTATTCCACTAGACCAATCAAACTAACACATATAAACAGGTGGCATTTTTTTTGTGAGGAACTTTGTACATAAAAGGTCCATGGCTAGGGGTGGTGCGTTTTGCTTTATTCCTCATTAAGTAACAATATTATTGAATTTATTCTAAGCCGGTCATAGAAGGTTTTACAATCTAGTTTAACAGTCTTATCATACTACCATCCTACATACATCAAATTTGGTTAAAAACAATCCGATTATTTTGGCAATATTTTGTGTAAGTATATAATTGTTTCATTAGAGAGTTTGACCCCTATTTTATAAAGGTAAGTATACCAATTCATATGTCTATAAAGTATACAAATAAAACGCCCTTTTGTAAGCATAGGCTTACACTCATCATACATACATTACGTTTTTAGTACTCCTTTAAGAATAAAATCTCTTCATAATAACTGGGTACCCTCATATTTAGTTGTTGTTTGCGGTCCGATCCACGCAGAAAGTGCTTAGTGTCTTGAGGCCTTGCAATTGTACGTTTGGTTTTGGATTTAATCATATTAATTACTGGATCCCAAGTTGGTGGTAGCACCCAGCCATCTTCCTCCTGCGTGGATCGGACCGCAAACAACAACTAAATATGAGGGTACCCAGTTATTAACTATGACATCAGGACGTCTAACACCTCAGTCCCCCCGTGACCATGGTTGCTGTAAAGCAGCCGAAACGTGGGGAAAATCTCTTAATAATGCTCAGGTTTCTACTATTACTATAACACCATTTTTAACGTCCCACTGCTGGGCACGGGTCTCCCCTCAATGCGGGGGGGATTCAGGCCATAGTCCACCACTCTGGCCCGGTGCGGGTTGGCAGACTTCACTCATCTATCGAGAACTAGTCAAGTTCCCTCAGACGTGCAGGTTTCCTCACGATGTTTTCCTTCACCGTTTCATAGCAAGTGATAATCTCGGATGATAATGAGATTGGCACATAAATCCCGGAGGTGCGAGCCGGGGTTTGAACCTGCACACCTTGATTGCAAGGCGTGCGTTCGACCACTCGGCTACCACTCCTACTTCTACCAGGTTTCTACCAAGTGGTTATTAAACGACTGTAATAATGATACAAGTAATCTCACAAGTACGTTGTGAGGTACATCATGGTGATCTCATTATTTGTTCTACTTGACTTTGAGTAAACAAACCTTTAGATTTTAGTAGGTATGTTTACGTTGTTACTTCACACGGTTCAAGATTATAACATCTGGTTATAGATGTTTTCAACAGTTCTATAATAAGTATTAAGCCTTCCGCACACTGATGCGTCGATCGTCACGCGTCAAAATGTTTGCAAATACCAAAACGAACTTTGTGTCAATATTGATGTAAAACATCTTTAGGCGAGGGGTAAACCTGAATTTTAGCGTGGCTAGATTTTCCGACGCTTCGCCACAACAAAATAAAAATCAACCTTATTACTTAATGCATTAAGTATAGTTTTAAAAGCGGCCACGCTTCGTACTCCTCGGCTCTTGGGTTTTTTCCGCCGCTTAGACTCCGCCCACCGGCTGACTACGTTCACTCGCTCACTCGCCGATACGACGTTTATGTTTTATGTTTCACATCTGCCAGGCGTCCCGCGACAGCTCAGTTTTTTTTTTCATAATGATCCAAGCCTCTACCGGTCAAAATTCACTCGCATTGTCAGTGTCACTTCGTTGTAGAACGAACTTTTTCTCTCAGACAATACAGTTCGTTTTGCTATGACAAAAAAAATTAAGCGCGAGCGTTGACGGCCTATTGTGCCTTATGATTTCTCATTCCATTTATATTAAGTTGGCTATGTATTGTTGTAAATGTTGGCGATCACTATGCAGCGGCCTAGCAACGATGGATGACATTATCGCGGCGGCGCTGTATGAATCGGACCATTGATCCTAAACACTTGAGAGGCGTACTTGGTCGAAGTTGAAGAGTAAACAAAAAATAACGTTAGGACCCGTGTTAAGCAGTCGCATTTTGAACGTTGACAAATGTACTCGTTGAGCATTATGTAATTGATTGTATTTAATTATTATAATACTATTTGAAACTGCATACGCGTGTTTTAGTCAAGTATTCCATTAAATTAGGCCTCGTCTAACATAAAATAATAATTTATTATAATCACTTTAATAATTGTGAGTAAGTAGGTAATACCTCATTATTTTTACCTTATTACGAAATGTTTACGAATGCAGAGCCACATAATTAGTTACGTCCACTATTCTTATCTGAAGCCTTAATATTTATTTGTGCAAACTGAATATAATCTACTAAGTACTTGACGTACGAGTATATACCTTTGATACGATGTAGACGTAATATTATACCTACTAATTTATACGAAATATAAATAAAACCATAAAACATTCACATTGCATAAGTATTTCGTTACATAATGGTACGGAACCCTTCGTGCGCAAGTCCAACTAGCACTTGGCCGGTATTTTTGTTTTGTTTCGAGACATGTCTAATTATAGATGATGGAGGTGGTCGATTCCGGAAAGTGGCAAATTTCGCAGCCCTGATCTGGGTGTAACTGGGATCGCCCACAGTAGTACAAGCTCTGCTTAGTTGGGGTTATACCATGACTATGCGTTGTCTGGCGGTATTTATTTATTTAGTAATGTCCATCAAAAGAAAACAAACATTGATTCCAATTGCAGACATCATCGTGGCATCATCGTTTCGTCGGTAATTGCAGCTTGTAAAACTCCCGTCATATATCTCCCAGATACGATCTACCAGACAGGTTGCAATACGTCTGTTTAGTGGCGAGATTACATCGAGCTGTGAAAGGCTATTTGACTTAAACGACATTTTTTTAACTTTACAGGAGAGCATACTCATTCGACGCAGAAAAAAACGCTGATACCAAATATTAAGTCAATATCGGCCAAATTTCACCCCTCGACATTTTGTACGGGCAGTTCAAGGCCGGAATGTTAACCCGTTTAATATATCCAGCTTGAACGAGTTACTGGAATTATTGTACCTACCCTTTGTAATACGTATATGTATACAACTAAGTATACACAGTCTTGTGGTTGACAGGTCGCCCTTCCAACCGGGAGGTTCCAGGTCCGATCCCTTGGCTATTAAACTATTGAATTAAGCCCACTCCTAGCGCAAGAACTTTGCTTAGTTGGAGGGGCTAATGACCGCTATTAATGTAATAACCCCACATTGCTAGTTCATCATAAAAAGAGTTTAGATTCTTTAACTACTTTTGTGGAGCACATAAAAACATAAGTAACTCTAATAAAATCTATTGCAAATGTTCATAACAGATTACTAGTTCAAAATTCCAAAGCATAAAAAAATATTTTCGCAAAGCATTCACTGAGGTGAGGCCATAGCCAGTGTACTTTCTAAAACAAATTGATTCGACTTTCAACAGTCAACGGCGTGGCCGGCCGCGCTGCGCACACGCAGCTATGAGGAGCGATGCGCTGAAATTTGTGGCCAGGCCAGCATGACCGTGTAGATATAAGTTCTCTTTCAATCGTCAGATTTGTCGAGAAAATGACGTCACACAGAGCCATGTCCAGTAAAAAAGCTTGGAGTGACGTCATTTCCTCGGTAAATCTGACAGTTGAAAGAGATAAAACTTATGTCTACACGTTCATGTTATGCCTACAGTGAACTCAACATGACATTGTAGACAAAAATTGTATCCCTTCCAATTGTCAGATTTATCTAGTTTTATCTACCGGCCTTAGCATGAGCGCATTGTCATGTTTAGGGCATCGATAAAATCGGTAGACACGACAGGGTATGAATCGATAGATATATTGTCGGTAAAGTGCCATGCTAAGCGTGCAGGCCCTTCCTGTTTCTTATCTACCGCACTTTCTCTTTACCATAAATAGCATTATTTAAAAAAAAAAGTTAATTTTTAAGGTTGTAAATTAAAACACGAGCCGCTCTACACGTTCTCCGGAAGTGGCGAAATGTAAGTTATAATAGGGGGCGCTATACAATGGGCCATGTAAAAACTTAACTTACGACAAGCGTAAAATCATGGTACAGGTATTTTTTTTCTGAATATCAAATTCAGATATTTGATTTTCAGCAAAATAAACTAACCTAACCTTGATATTCAATTTTGAGCATTAGTTAATTCTAGGTGTAACAAAGACATTTAATATACCTACATAAATATTGGTTTTTTTTTGTGGTAACAGCCACGCGACTACACTGTGAGGTTCACTCGCACTTTCGTTGAAAAATAAACTTTTTCGATGAGTCAATAAAATTCGATTTGGGTTTGACAAAAAAATCGCAGCACGCGTCGTGACGCCCCAATCTGCCCGAGGCTTAACATTACATTGAGATTCAATGTAATGTAATCTTAAATAATGTCAACAACAGTGTTATTGGAGGCGTAAATGAAGGAAGCGAAAACATTTTTTTTTTATAAATAGGTAAACAAATATATCATCATGTCTATACTCCCCGATGGGGTAGGCAGTGGTGCACTGAAGTGCGCCCACACTTTGCCGATGTATTTTGGTCCCAATGTAATAGGGGGCGAGCCTTTTGCCATTTATCCGTGCACATTCCCCCTCAATACGAGAGAGATTTTTGGGCTATAGTCCACCACGCTGGCCCGGTGCTGGCTGGAACGTGCAGGTTTCCTCTAGAGGTTTCCTTAACCGTTTCATAGCAAGTGGTAATCTCGGATGAAAATTCGCATATAAACCCAGAGGTTCGAGTCGGAGTTTGAACTAGAGATAAAATGGATATCCGGTATCCGGCCTTCACTAACGGCGGGATACCGGATAGTAATTCAGTATCCGGCCGGATACCGGATAGTCAAATTTAAATAACTCGTTCTTTTACACAAAGCAAATCATACGCACAATAGGTTATGAACACCGTTGATTTTTATAATCGCACGTCAAAAATATTTGTTTTATTAATTAGTTTAGTACTAAAATTAACAATTGGCAAATTGTGGAGAATGAATACCAAATATTCCGCATTTGTTTATAAGAAGCGACTCCGATTGGCTTCGTATACCATATCAGCTTCTGAGAATAGCCTTTCGCTGTAAACGCTACTGCCAGGTGCTGAAAGATGATTTCTAGCAAACCTTGACAACTGCGGGTACTGATGTAAATTAACTGACCGCCATATGTATGATTGCGATCGATTGGAAATGTCTTTAAGAAGCGTCATGTAACGCGATAAAGGCCCGAATATCCGGCGCTCCGGCCTGGTAGCTGGCCGAATATCCGGTATCCGGTCAAACCACTATCCGTTTCATATATAGTTTGAACCTGTACACTTTGATTGCAAGACGTGCGTTCGACCACTCGGCTACCACTGCCTTTTATTTATTTACAAGCTTTATATTAGCTTGCAATGTATGTCCGGGTGTGTTACGCCGCGGTGTGACACGAGGACCGCTGACGTCGTTCTTCTAATCTTGCAACTGAATTTTAAATCAGTTATCTTAACCGATTGAGCTGGAATTTGGTACGCTTATTTTGAATGACAATGCATGCTAAGCTATGTGACGTCATTCTAATTCCAATATGGCGGATCATCCAAGATGGCGGAAGAGTTATTTTTTCTGCACTACCACAGTATGGGTATCAAATGAAAGGGCTTGCTGAGGAGAACACGAACACTAAGAGCAATTAATTAAAAGCTTGTTTTTTAAAAGTTTTTTTACTAATAATTTTTTTCTAGTGTAAAATAAAACTACTTTTGTCAAAATACAACGCGAAACGGCAATTGGACTAGTTTCACAACGTTTTACTGATTACCGAGTGCAGTGATACATGTATTGGGCAAATATTTTGTAACTACTTTATGTAACAGTGGTAATAGTTACCGGTCGCCGAACACTGATGAGTCTCAATTAGGCTTTATTCACACGGTGAAGCCGGCTGCTCGATAATTATCGTGATGAGCAGACACTGATGTACTTATTTTGGTAGTTTTTTTACATGACTTGTCGGAATACAGGACTCCTGTAAAGCTTGTCCGCGCACTGGGCGTCACAATATTTGCCAGTACCAAAACGAACTCTGTGTTAATGTGTATAAAGATTGAATTTCTGTGGTAAAAGCCCACGCTTCACGCGTCTATACTTGCTCGCACTGTCTGTATAATTTCATTGTAGAATGAACTTTTTCTGTGTTAATACAGTTTGTTTTAGTATAAGCGAAAATTTGTCGCATCAGGGTGCGAGAGGCCTAACGCTTTCAACATGTTCTGAGACTGCATACCCGACCCCGGGTAGCCGGCCTTACCGTGAAAATGGAGCCTTAATCTGTAGTTACAATGTGCACAGTCAGGGTTGATCTGTTTAGACTTCGTTGAGGTCAAGCTGTTATGTGTCGACATCGTGGTAGTTAATATTATTTTTAAAGGTGCACTTAACGTCCTTTATAAGATTATTGTTATGCAAATTATGTAATTAGAACATGTTAGGTAGTTAAGTTTTAGGTAACTACTTATTTTATAATCTAGCATTCAAATCGAAGAAGATTTAGCCATTTGCCACGTCTATACTGACCAAGCATATATTACTCAATAAAAACCGGTCAAGTGCGAGTCAGACTCGCGCACGAAGGATTCCGTACCATTATCTATAAAAACGGCAAAAAAATAACGTCTCTTGTATGGGAAGCCCCTAAAATATTTATTTTATTCAGATTTTTTGTATTTGTTGTTATAGCGGCAACAGAAATACATCATCTGTGAAAATTTCAACTCTCTAACTATCACGGTTCATGAGATCCAGCCTGGTGACAGACGGACGGACGGACAGCGAAGTCTCAGTAATAGGGTTCCCGTTTTACCCTTTGGGTACGGAATCCAATTAAAACAGAAGTAGAAATAGAGTTAAAAAGCACATTTTCCAACGAAAGGCCATGACGCCAGTGTATTCTGTCACGGAGCTTTTAACAAACTTTCAATGTAGGTACCATGGTGTTGGATAATAATGATTTATAGCAACCCTGTACATAAGTGAGTAGTAGCTGACAATTATCTAACAAACAATTTAAACGCAGTAAGTTCGACTAACACAGAAATTTTCAATTTTTTACGTATCCGCGGATTAGCGTGGCCGATCGATTATAAACAACGTTGAACAAAAATGGTTGACTTCGTTCCAAAATTTGTCTGCAGTAAAACTTTAGATTAATTCGTGATCGCTAACATATTTGAATAAATCATAATAATATTACTTAAGTAATAATAATATAATAATAATAATAATACATCATCACGCCTGTTTTCCCCGAAGGGGTAGGCAGCGGTGCACTGCAGTGCGCCCACACTTCGCCGATGTATTTTGGTCCCAATGTAATAGGGGGCGAGCCTATTGCCATTATACCGGGCACACAGGTTTCCTCACGATGTTTTCCGTCACCGTTTCTTCTTCTTCTCATTCGTTTCGCTCTTGACAGAGCGGTCGTGGTCACGTCGAGGCATCCACGTCGGTGGCGGGGGCGGACACAGCTCTCCGAACGATCTCACGCCAACGCTGTTTGTTAGCAGACTCCCTAGCGCAGTCAGACACACGGTTGCCCAATGCGGACTTTACTTGGTCAGTCCAGCGCATAGGTGACCTGCCGCGCGATCTGGCTCCTTCTACCTTACCCTGTACTACCAGCCGCTCTATGGAGTCACCATCTCGTCTAGAGACATGCCCAAAGTATCGTAGCATGCGCGATTGTACTACAGCCGACAGACGCTGCGTGATGCCGAGCTCTCGGAGTATGGACACGTTGGTGCGGAATTCCGTCCACGATATTCTGAGCATCTTCCTCCAGCACCACATCTCCAGAGCATCTATCTTCCGCTTTTCTGATTCCCGTACCGTCCAAGTTTCCGCTGCGTAAAGAAAAATGGGGAATACCAATGTCCGCACAAGCCTGATTTTAGTGGCTTTGGTAATGTGGCGATTTTTCCAGACTTTTCGAAGCTTCTCCATCGCGGTTCTGGTTATGGCCATACGTCGCTTTACTTCGTCTACGCAACCGCCGCTGTTTGAGATTAAGGCCCCAAGGTACACGTAGGCCTGTACCACGTCGCAGTTCGCAATCTGTGTCACTTCGGGCGAATTGTCGTTGACGCGGTCCACGATCATAATCTTGGTCTTTGACCGGTTTATCTTCAACCCAAACGTTAGGCTTACGCGTTCCATTTTGTGAAGTAATTCCTTCATCAGGCCAACATTACTCGCAAATAAGGTGGTGTCATCTGCGTAACGCAAGTTTGTAATTTTATATCCACCAATCACAACTCCATCGGTCCAGTCTTCGAGAGTGATTCGCATTACAAGCTCGGTGTAGATATTAAATAATAAAGGTGATATTATGCATCCCTGTCGCACACCCGCACTCGGATGGAAACTATCCGATAAGAGGTCATCTGTCCGCACTGAAGCTGTACCCTCTTCGTATAGCTTCCTCAGCAGATGCACGAGGTGTTGCGGTGTGCCCATGTCCAGTAACGTTTTCCACAACATTGGCCATTTTACTGAGTCAAACGCTTTAGAGAAATCAACAAAGCATATGTAGGTCGGCTTGTTGAACTCTCGAGCCTTCTCAATGATTTGTCGTACGATGAGGATTTGTTCACGGGTTCCTTTTCCTTTCATGAATCCGGCCTGTTCTGGCGCAATTTCTCTAGTCAAATATGCTTTCAGTCGCTCGTTTATTATGTGTAGCATTATTTTACTAGCGTGTGTTATGAGGGCAATGAGTCGAAAGTTGCCACACTTCTTTGTGGAGCCTTTTTTGTGAAGAGGAGTGAAAACTGTATGAGCCCATTCACTAGGCCATTTACCTGTTAGCCATATTTTGTTACAGATGACGTGGAAAATATGGACGCCACATTCTCCCAATGCTCGTATAGTTTCGATTGGGATTTCATCTTTTCCTGTCGCTTTCCCATTCTTGAGATGTTGGATAGCGGCTGTTACTTCTGATTCAAGAATATCCGGCTCGAATATGTCACTCGTTGGCTCAGTAGGTGTAAAATTCCGCGACTGAGGATCTTGAAATAAGGACTGACAGTAGTTTCTCCAAACTTCCGAAATTTTGTCTAGTTCCGTAACCATTTGGCCATTCTGATCTTCGATGGCCCAGGTTTTAGACGGCAGCGTTTTTGAAATGAGACGGATCTTGTGATACAGATCTTTTGACTCATATCTATCTGCATGAGTTTCAATTTCTTTACATATATTCCGGAGGTAGGAATTATGGTCTTGTCTGCATTTAAGTTGTATCTGTGCCGATATTTTATTAAGGTCCTTGATATCGGCTCCTGCTGCTTTCAACTTCCGGCGTTTTTCAACGAGCTCGAAAGTGCTGTCAGTCATCCAGTGCTGTTTTTTGTGGGTTGTAATTGGGGGTGCGGTCTTTGAGACACTTGTAGTTATGAGTGTCTTAGCTCGTTGCCATAGTGCATCGGGAGTTTCGTTAGCCAGATCCGCGCCAGACCACTGTGACCAGTTTTGTTCGACGATCGAACGAAATTTCGGAACGTCCTTCACCCCCAGCCTCCTCTGCTTTTGAGTGGTTCTTGCTGCTGTCAGTTTGAGCTTTATCTTAGATATCAACAGCTGGTGGTCAGACCCGCAATCGGCCCCAGGTAACGTATGGGCATTTGTTACAGATGATCTCCAGCGCGACCGAGTCATGATATAATCTATTTGGTTGCGAGTTTTTCCATCGGGTGATACCCAAGTATACAGCCTTCGAGGATGGTGTTGGAAAAGGCTATTCACAATCAGCAGGTCATTTTCTGAAGCAAATTGTATTAAGCGTTCACCTCGTTCATTCCGCTTTCCAAGCCCAAATCTACCCGCGCATTTGCTCAGCTGATGTGCGTTTTCCCCGATCTTAGCATTCAGGTCCCCTAGGGTGATTAATAACTCTCTATTGGGTACTTTTGCTATTGTGCATTCTAATTCTGAATAAAACTTCTCGATTGCCTCGTCACTTGCGGTAGAGGTGGGAGCATATACTTGAATAATGTTAAGGTTCATCGGCGAAGCTTTTATCTTAATGCTGATGATCCGATCGCTCACCGGCTCGTACCCCATCACAGTTTTTTTCTGGTGTACAGGTATTAAAAAGGCTACACCGTTGCTGCTGCTGATGTCATTGCCAGAAAAGTAAATGACATGGTCGTCCGTCAGTACGTGTCCGCTGCCTTTCCAGTGTGTTTCGCTTAAACCACAGATGTTCACCCCGGCTCTAGCTACTTCTCGTTCTAATACGGTAAGTTTCCCTGGTTGATTCAAGCCGCGCACATTCCAAGTTCCTATCGTCTGGAGGCATCGTAGCTTGATAAAGGTTCCAGTAGCAGACTTTCCATGGAGGGCCTGGTCTCCTACCCCGCCATGGCCGGTATCCAACTTCACACCGCGCACCCCGGACGCAACGCGGCGCCGGTCGCTAATCGGCTCGCAAGGCGATCGTGTCTCATTTATTTGTGCTCTCATGTGACTCTCTTGGGAATGAAGCCGCAGTGGTTTCCCCTTGCCTTCTGCGCCAGACATTTTAGGGATTATTTAAACCCCAAGGCCGTTGAAGCCTCTTCTGCTTGGTTGCCCGTGCAGGTGGGTGGTTATCCCGCCACGGCTCGGTCGCCATTGCCTCGTCTGTTATCCAGCAGGGGGCACCACGACAGCTGGAAAGCCGCCGTACCTAGGTCGTGCAGGTGAGGTTGACATTTGGGGCTGACTAGATGTTATTGTCATTCTCCCCCTTACCCCACCGTTTCTTAGCAAGTGATAATCTCAGATGAAAATGAGATTCGCACATGGAACCCAGAGGTGCGAGCCGGGGATAGAACCTGCGCACTTTGATTGCAAAGCGTGCGTTCGACCACTCGGCTACCACTGCTACTACATTACTTAAGTATTAAATTATTATGCTTACCAATCTTATGTAGTAGGTATATATTATATAAAAATCTATGGCTGTTCGGATATAACCTATTTGGATATTATTTTATATTATTTTTGTTTGCCGGGTCATCTTGTATAATATATTAATCTCTTAGTCATCTGCTATCAACGTTTAATACAATGTATCTGTTAAGATAAATATTATCAACTTATTTAAATATTATCATTACCTAATCTACAATACATCGTATGATATAAAGGATTATAAAAAAAAGATACATAATATCTGAATAAATAAAGAAACTTAAATTCGTTCACTGGAAATACAAATCGTTTTTTTCAGGGTTCCGTACCCAAAGGGTAAAAGGGGAACCCTATTACTAAGACTTCGCTGTCCGTCCGTCCATCCGTCTGTCCGTCCGTCCCTCCGTCCGTCCATCCGTCCGTCCGTCCGTCCGTCTGTCACCAGGCTGTATCTCATGAACCGTGATAGTGAAACTTTCACAGATTATGTATTTTTGTTTCCGCTATAACAACAAATACTCAAAAACTGAATATAATAAATATTTAAGGGGGCTCCCATACAACAAACGTGATGTTTTTGCTCGTTTTTATGAATAATGGTACGGAACCCTTCGTGCGCGAGTCCGACTCGCACTTGGCCGGTTTTTTTTATATTTGTATCCCTTTCAGTAATATATATACATATAGGTTCATTAAATACTCCTTTAAATACATGACTAAACCCAAAATCCCAGCACTGTCATCTAGACATCAGTTATTGTAGTTACTATAGTTATATATAATTATTAGGAAATAAAAAATGCAGTGTACAGAGACTAATGAGCGCATAATGACTGTCTTTCTAGAAACCGTGGGGGCCTAATCAATTTTAAACGCACGAATACGCAACAGAGCGCTGCCAGGAAATGCTAAACACTAAGGTTTTTTGCTTTCTATTCTCTCAAATTGATCGAGAGATCCATTACTTTACAGAAGAAGGTAGGTGTAGGATGTTACTTTTAGTTAGATAATCTATGCTATGCAACTTTTAGATTTAGATTGTTTTTACGCTCGGGTAGGTATCTCTCAAAATTAATCGTTTTATTATTTAAGTATAAAAACTTAGCATAATTAAAAAGTTCTTTAAAAAAGGTCCGTTGTCCTTGTCACTGGTATATGTGTGTTATTTATGATTCTAAATATTTAAAAAAGTTCTAAGGTACATCCATCAGCTCCTACATTGCTGCACAAATAGATTCCCCTATGGATTCATCCGCCATCTTTATCACTGTCATCATTCATTTTTATTTATTACGTGTATTTATTCAATTTGTCCTTGCTATTAATTACTTGACATTGGCGAAATACCCGCGCTAGTCGCAGGTGAAGCCATTCCTCATCTTATTCCATTAAATATCATCATTTCGTAAAAAAATAAAAATAAAGATTCCCCTATGAGCAGCAGCGTATGCATTTAAAGTTTACACTATCTTCGGCGGGCGCGATAGGTGTATTCTCGAGATATCGACATAACATAATAAGATGGTAAATAAACACTTATGAATTTTATACACATAAGTTACATTATTGTACCATCGATCAATTGAAACCAAGATTGAGTTTCCATACAAACTTATATTGCAATAAAACGGTCCCATCTTGTGATAAATTGTTTGGTGTGTCATCGCACCCATCGTTCCCGCGCTCCGACTGACCGTGGGTAAATTGGACAACCGTTGTGTTGAGAACAATCCCGCGGATAACATACACAATACAGTCATCACTTATAGTATAATTGACGATCATTTAACTGCAATACCGGACAGTACAATGAAGCCCTGCGCTCACAGACTCAAAAAGCACGCGACCAATTTTTTTACCACATCAAAACGCATCCATGTTTTGCCAATACTTAAACGATCTGTATCAACTTATAAACAGATCATATTGTTCAATGAAATGTCATCAATAACACTCTGTCATTAGGTATATTGACACAGTATATTTTCAAAAAACGGTCTAATTAATTCGCTCGCCATAGTGAGTGCATGACGTAAGGAGGTGTGACGATTAAACGAAGTTACGTCTCAAAATATTTGCTGGTATGTAATACCTAAAGATGAAAATTCGAAATCAGAACAATGCGTGTCGGTTAATGAAATTGCCTACTATTGTATTGTGGCGTCAGATACACTCGCAAATATAATTATTTGATTATCTATACAAACCACAGTTGACAACCAGCATTTTATAAATTACTTCAATGAACGCAGGTGGAGGAAAACATCGTGAGGAAGGACGTGTAAAGTTCACCAAACCGCTGGGCCAGCCTGGTGGACTATGGCCCAAATCTCCCTCTTATTGAAGGGGAATGTGCCCGGTATAATGGCAACAGGCTCGCCCCTATTACATTGGGACCAAATATAAATTATCTACTCTATTTGGAAACCGATTTAATATTCTCAACTCTCAACCCATATCGCTCGACTGTCTCTACCTGACCTATTGCAAACCATGACCCTGACTTGCGGCCACTCAGTGATAACAAATCCCATGGCCTCAATTACACCTTATTGTTGGAGTGTCAAGTGCTGATAACAGTCCGATATCGTTGTACAGTCGTAAAGATTATTGGTTTAACAAATCCCGGATATGCCAATAATTATTTTTGATTAAATTTGTATTGGCTTGATAGATGAAACTAGAAGAAATTAGAGTCGTAGCTATAGATTTGTTGGAGTAATACTGCAGAATAGGGATGTAAAGAATAATCGTTTTTTTTTTAATCAATGTTACGCCCCTACTGCGGATAGTTCCTGACGCGTACATGTAATGAGAACAATCATCTATTTACAGAAGCTTTGTAGAACACTTTTGTAGTGAAACATCCAGCCACCGTAGATGATTTGTAGACGAATTAATGTTTTTGAAAAAGTAGATCCGTCAAGGCAAGTAAGATTACTAGGTGATAAAATAAAGTTACAAGTACAAAATGTAGCAGACAATACTGGACCGAAACGAAATCAAGTAAGTAGGTATATAAATAATCTTATTTAATTGGCTAAAGTTTATTTAACTCGGCGCGTTTCTTATGAACCGCTCTTCAATTGCGTCTTCGATAAAAAATAACGGGGCTTTTTTTGGCAGTCACGGTAGAGCAAGCTAGAGACTTGGTATATTCGGCTAACGAATGATTGTGTAACGTAATGTTCTATTTATTCAATATATTACTGTGGTTGCGTGGTTCCACTCTAGCGGTTTTAGTCGACAGTATTCCGACATAGTTAACCGCGCCCATATTCATTGGACTTTTCGAAGGCGGAATTTTAGAACTGCCGTGAATTATAATTCTTTGTTTATCATTTCAAGCTAGACTCAATGATTCAAATAGATAAGAAAAAATTGGGCGCGACTTTTGACACCCCAATTCGGCCGGGTTTTATTTTGTTTAATGTCTACCTAGTAGGTAAAGGTCACGTCGTTATAATCTATACAAATAAATAAAATTGGAGTGTCTGTTTGTAATATCAAAATAACACTGGCAGATAGCTGATGTCACAAAGAGTAACTTAGGGTACTTTCATTATTTTTAAAGCATTAGGGATCCGCAGGAAGAACATAACACCCATTTATTCCAAGTGACCAGACTTTCACTGGCAGATAGCTGATGTTGCAAGGAGTAACTTAGGGTACATGTATTTAAAAAAAAGCAATAGGGTTCCGCGGGTGGAACATAAATCCCATTAAATGTATTCCGAGTGTTAATATTAGGCAAAGTAACTTAGGCTAATTTTCAAATTTATCTGCAATCTCCCTGTATAGTGAGCGCGGCGACAGACGTTCAAACCACAATACCAAGCCATCAACATAATCGTATCATTCTCTAAAAAAATTTAGTGACTGTCTAACATGCATTTTATTTAAAGCATGTAGGTTGTATAGAGGTAAACGAACTTTATTCTTAATGCATCATCAATCGCACAGACGCTTCCAATATCGGTTTTAGGTAAACAACAACGGTACTTCGTCCACATTATCTTATACAAAATTAACGTCCCATGCGAAAAAATGCATTTATGATCGATAACTTGTATGTAAGTATTTACGTCAGAATATGTAAATCATGCAGAAACATTGTGTACTGAACAAACAATTTCAGCTCATCTTTCAACCAAGTAAATTTCCATACCGATATCCTCCTTGACGGATTACCTAGCACTTTCTCTTTAGATTACACTCTTTGTTCAATTATAAATAGAATCGGGGGTTCATGATTTATTAATTTCTCTTGGTAAGCTAATAATCGAAAGAAATGAGATTGAAATTAGATTGGGGGCGATGGCGCGGTAATTACACCTCGGCTGTCCCGAGCTTGGCGTCCACCGCTCAGTCAGTACGTGCTGCGCGCGCGCACTAGCCGCGTCACTTACCAACCAATGCAGAATGCCCTAGCAACTATGGCCATTTACACGTAGCATAATCATGAGTGACCTTTGAACGGCTGTGTACGAAAAATGAGCGAGGAAACGGAACAGTGTGATTCATTCAACTCGTGGGAGCTAAATGGACTTAATTCCTTAGACCTATGGGACTATACCGTCGAGCTGGAGTGCTTGCAAGGAACCGAAGGTTAGTAACAAGGCAACGCCTCCGTGAGAGGCGCTACGTCATTAGTATTGACGTCAATCTTTTAACAGCAGTCAACAAAATATATTTTATTGACTACGCATGTAAAACTATTTAGAATAAATAAGTCTATATTAGTTTTGGATGTCTTATTGCAGTTAAAAAGCTGCGGTCGGTTCGTAACGCATAGAACAAAGATTGTTGGAATAACGTCTGTTACGCCTGTATCAGCGGCACCGCTTTCGCTGGCCAATCATTTACTTTTTAACTTTAGATTATTTGCGATTACCTCGGAATACGGTGAAGATTCCGTAGCGATACAGAAATGAGGAAAATGAAGACTCATTTCGTGCGACAACTTCCTCTGTTAATAACAGTTCGCTTTTTCAAACTATTTTTTTTAATAGATAATAAATATCTGAGTGAACAAAGTTTTACCAGTTAAGCTATTAGATACCTCCTAACATATACAAGATCTCAAATAACGTATATCGGGCTATTTTGTAGGCAAGTATCTACAGTGGTTGGAAGCATGGAACCGTATCGGCTAACTAACGGCCTCTGATAAAATATTGTATTGAACAAAAAGAACTGTTCAGTAATTTATAATAAATACCGTAATAGCTATGAAAGTCTGTTTGTAGATATCATAGCATTTTTATTACATTCTCGAATAAAAATTATTCAATTCCCAGGTCTCATGCCCAAATCAGCTTAACTTTTGAAATCTAGATCGTATTTATAAAGATTACTTTTACGTATTCAGGTGTCGTCTTAAATCGTATACCTTTATACCATAGGTTAGGTAGGTACGTATTTATATACAGGTTTAATTAGTTATATCTTATATCTAGTTTCATATTTGTTATCTTTAAAAGAATCATTTTTGATAATGTGGTTTAACTTATCGCGATAAAACTGATTGTAGAGTTAGGCAGAGAAGTCTTTGTGTAACCAGAAAATATAATTATAACTATGGCAAGTCGTTATAATGGTTACGTACAATAAGCCGTCGGTCCCGGCTATTCCAGACGATGCCGTGTGCACGAAGTCCTTTGGGCGGGCTAAATACGACTTCGATATGAGATCATACGAGCAAGATCAGAACAAAATCTTTCAAATGATTGATACACAATGGAATTTTATCTCTGGTAACTACTGGCAACTCCATAGGCTTACTAGCAAGACTTCGCTTATGTTTATTGATTAATAAATGTAATATTTATATCGCATACCTAGACTAAGCCATCTACGTTCAGCACATGCTTACCCCCTGTTCCATACACAGTTTTGCCGATCTCATGCCGCGGAGCGCGTTCCTCTGCGTTGAATGTGAATCGTCTGTGTGCATTGTATAGCGTGAATCGCTATACAATTCACATTTCCTAGACATAGATATATTCCTATGTTATAGATTTAATTTTAAAAAAGCCATAAAAGCTAAATTATGCTCCAAAAAATTCTTACCATAATGATTTATAAGTTTATTATCTACTCTTCTTTCTATGTTATGTTATTTCTTTCTTTCTTTCTATGTTTCTTTTGTTATAATATAATGTTATGTTTACTTATTTGTATAATACTATTCTATATTGCGGCAACTTTATGTAATTAATCCGTGGACAACGCCGTGGACTGTACTGTGTTTGCATAACTTTTTGTAATTCTAATTGTTAACTTTTATGTAAAGTTGTTTGTTGTTTCTAATAAATAATTTGATTTGAATTTGATTTGATTTGATTAATCTAGGGACTACGCCAACGGTAACGTAAATTAAGTTATGTCTAAGTAATAAGTCCTATAGCCGAGCATCATTACGTTACAAAAAAACTCCAAGCCTGTTTAAAGATAATCATGAAGTAAACTTTAAAATTTTATGCAAAAAACGAATGTAAGTAAATGCGTTAAGATTTATTATTGCACGTACGATACGGAAAATAAAATTAAACAATCGATTACATACACATTACGAAGTGTTACAGTTTCTTTAACTGGGTTAACCGATTAAACTTTGCATCGAGTTGTTTTGAATTCGATTACTCATAAATACCTATCTACCAGTAGGTAATACCATATATTTTTTATCCCTATGAGTACACACGGATAAAAAATATGATAATATGTAGGTATTTTGAAGTAAATTAACGTGTAACTTAATTTAATTTTATTAAGATTTAGACACATCTAATTACGTACCCAACTAATTTATTTTTAATGAGCCAGAGGTTAGCTAGATATGAAGTTAAGTAATCAACTATTCTGTCGTAAAAACCATTTAGACCGATTTGTTTAAACATTCTTATCGCGACATTACAATATTTTGGCTACGCTAACCAGTTTCATTATTTGCCAACACTTTCATTCAGTAGGTAGGTATATAATGAGTCTTTAACGATAAAAACAATTAAATTTATATATTTATGTGAAGGTGAATGATTGCTGACTAAATACTTACTTACAAGAAATTGGCACAGTATAACGGTTTGAAACGAAATATTAAACGAAGTAGTAGAAGTAGTAGGTACCTACCAACTCGTTTGGTTATGGACGGTTATTTGTTTAACACACATTTTTGAACACAAATTGATAGTTAAGTAAGTAGATATTATAGCCTATGCTATAGTAGGCACCTATTTGTTTAGTATACCCCGTCTTTAACCAGTACTATAATTCCTCTCCATCCTATCATAGCCTCGTAGTGATCACTTTTAGTGATGAGGCCGCCCATTGTTACACTTTAAATTTATATCCTATTCGTAGTTCGTGTTACTTTAAGTGGCCGAACAATACAGACTTACATATCTATGTACCTACCTAGGTGTAAAACATTTCTTAACACAGAAAGGAACTTTAGAACGTTGCTCAAAAGTCACAGGTCACTCTTTGTATTTATAAGTCATACTTTTCACTCATTGAATCACTTTATGAAAGAGTACTTACCTGTTATTATCGTCTGCGTGCTATGAACAATTGAAGACTTTTTGTATCGTATAGTAGGTAGGTACGTGGAATAAACCATTTGTCTCTTAATAGCTCTATTACAGAAGAACTCACACAAGTCGCATTTACAATATTGTTATTTTTGACTCTACATAACCTAGTTAAGTCGTCGAAACAGTAAATACCTGCTTAAGTAGGTACCTCATTAAGAGCGTGTCATCTAAAATTACTTTTTTTAAAGATATCTTAGTAAGTAAATATAAGTACCTACCTAATATAATTGTTGAACTTTATAAATGTAACAAACATTACCCAAGAAATTAAAGAACGCTGTTTTTAAGGTTCCATACCCAAGGGGTAAAACGGGAACCCTATTACTAAGACTTCGCTGTCCGTCCGTCCGTCCGTCCGTCCGTCCGTCCGTCCGTCTGTCACCAGGCTGTATCTCATAAACCGTGATAGTTAGAGAGTTGAAATTTTCACAGATGATGTATTTATGTTGCCGCTATAACAACAAATACTAAAAAACATAATAAAGTAAATATTTAAGGGGGCTCCCATATAACAAACGTGATTTTTTTGCCGTTTTTATAGATAATGGTACGGAACCCTTCGTGCGCGAGTCCGACTCGCACTTGGCCGGTTTTTTAAATTTCATTTGTATAATTAAGTGATGCTTAAGCTTTATAATGTGAATCTTTATAGTTTTGTAATAGTAACATTATACAGGGTGTTTCAGAAGTCCGAAATAATACTTTGACGTTTGCATCAGTATCGGGTATACAACCGAATGGTATAAAAATTTGATTGAAATTCGACCATGTTTTTCCCACTTTTTTTTCGTCGCCAATTTCTAGAACTCGTAATATCTCAAGACCTATGTTAAATTTTCATGATCTGTTTTGTGAATATTGGTAGCTGCCCTGCGTAAATGTAGTTTACACTGCTTGATAGGTTCACAAATGTACCCAAAGGCCAGAACACGATACTTGTGAGAGATATTCAAAGGTCTTTAACTCAGAAACTATGATAGATAGGTATAAACTGTCTTGACTAAGCATCCACATATGAGCTACCGTATATGTACCTAAAGTATTATTTCGGACTTCTGATACACCCTGTATAAGCATGCATTGTTAAAGTTAACGCGCTGTGAAAAATACCAGCATTTATTATTTTCTCTTCGCAAGATCAAATGATGTTCATCATCAAATCGGCGTGGTGAACTGAATATCATCGTGCGAGAAAGTTTCGCATTATATTTATGATAGATTACATTCTTTACAAAAAGGTGAACACACAATGTCAGGTTTAGGTTGATAAGTACACTATTATAAAATAAAACATATTTGAATTATTTTTGAAACGGTCAAGATCAGCTATCGTAATATATACTAGAAATTTTGAACAATTTTACTATAATGAGTAAGTAAGTAAGTACCTTTTGTATCTACCAAACTTTCTACGATTAAACTTATATAACGTATCGGGTTTAGTAGGTACATATCTAATTCCATAGATACCCACCCACACATTCACAGAAAAAAATATACGACGCATTATAAGCAGTGGTAGCCTCGTGGGCAAGAACGTAAGGGGTGCAAGTTCAAATCCCAGGCCCGCACCTTTGAGATAATTTTCATGTGCGAATGTCATTTTCAACAATGATTACCACTTGCTGAACGGTGAAGGAAAACATCGTGAGGAAACCTGCACGTCTATAGAAAGGCGTGTGAAGTTCACCAACCCGCACTGGGCCAGCGTGGTGGACTATGGCCCAAATCTCCCTCGTATTGAGGGAGAATGTGCCCGGTATAATGGCAATAGGCTCGCCTCCTATTACATTGGGACCAAAATACATCGGCGAAGTGTGGGCGCACTACAGTCTACCTCTGCCTACCCCTTCGGGGAATACAGGCGTGATGATGTATTTATTTATATTTGATGTATTTATATAAGTTTGTAGATAAATGATACTTGTTAAGATTTCAGTTTGTTGACAGCTAAAAATATTGCTATTTATTACATATGAACTTGGTACTTAAACAGTTACTTAGGTTATATTTTGTATCACGTACAATTAATTTTCATTTTATTTTAAATCACTCCTGTTTTGAGTGACAAAACTAAATAAAAAACTGTCAAGCTGTTCTTGAGATTAGCGAAACGACACAAGCAGCAATTGAATTGTATAAATAAGAAGAAGAATAGAGACTGGTCCACATTGGGAAAAAACAGAGAGGAGTGGAGAAAGGAAAGGGAGGTCTTTGCCCAGCAGTGGGACGATACAGGATGATAAAAAAGGAGATTTAACAATACTTTGTATCATGTACGATACTTAGGTAAACATACCTATTTAGTATTTTTTATTTCAACAGCGCAAAAATTTAATTCATTTTATTTTACTTACCTACCGAGTAAACTACTTCGTGAAGTGTGAAGTATGAAACAAGTTTGTAATATAATTAAACAATCATACGTAAACGCACATAAGAAACAGCGTTTGTTTGTAGCGTAATTAAACCTCATACGTAAGATTTCTTAAAAAAAAAGTGTACAACTCTACGTACATTGAGTTCCACGTATGTTAATAGCTATTGCATTTACGAAAGATATTTTAAATAGCGCCAGACAACACATATTCGCCGTATCATCCCAACCAAAGGAACGCTTGACCTATGGTTACCGTATCATGAGCTGAGAGCGATCCCAGACCTGGGCAAATTTCGAAAGGTTATTCTCAAACCCGGGACCCAAACCCGCAACCGTCCAGTGCCCTTAACCGAACGGTCTACGCTTAAACTACTACACGGAGTCATCGTCTTATTTACAGCGATCATATGAGGAACCGGAACTAACAATGTGTCGTAAAAATATTTTTCGTAAACATGACATAATACGTATGTAGGTAGGTATATATTACCTTCTTACAATAATGACGAGCCTATTTGCCGCTTCGGGTAAACTGAGCAGAGGGGGCTTACGTCAATAATTTGATAGCCAGAGTCTCAGAGTAGATAGAGTTGACTTAAGAACTTAACTCTTCGTAATGATTCATCCGCCATCTTTATCACTGTCATCATTCATTTTTATTTATTACGTGTATTTATTGAATTTGTCCTTGCTATTAATTACTTGACATTGGCGAAATACTCGCGCTAGTCGCAGGTGATGCCATTCCTCATCTTATTCCATTAAATATCATCATGTCGCTCATTTCGTTAAAAAAAAAAAAAAAAAACTCTTCGTAATGCCGTCTTAGATCCGCCATCTTAGAATTAAGAGAAACTAAGTACGTAAGTGTCAAACAATAAAGACAATCAAATTCTAATATGGCGGAAATTTACCGCAGTTCGGGCTTCTTAGGGCCGCTCCTTGGTATATACTATATATGTATATACTCGATGGCCGGCGTGAACATCGAACTCGGAACCACGCGTTCACCAAGACGGCGAGTTTACGCTTAACGATAGCCCAATAAACGCAAACTAATCGTAGAACTACTGCCCCTTAGCACCACCTGTCTTGCAGCAATCATTATTAATATTACTTTTAGTTTTCGCCAGTTAACTCAGTACAATATCTGTCTGTCTTGTGAAGGATAGGTCTCCTCAAAACTATAGTTAAAAAATCCCTATTCCATTACATGTTATATTCTTTCTAAGATAGGCAGGTATGTTGCATACCTACTAAAAGTTATAATAACAACGTAAATGTTTTATGCTTCGTAGTAAATTACACCAGACATGAAACACGAAACGAATATTCAACGTTAAATAAAATAACTGATATTATTTGGAGCGAAAATAATTTCCTAGCAAATAACACAATGTAGTACTGCTATCTCATTTTTAAAACATGTATCTTGCAATAATTTTAATTGCTTCGAATGCGAGGAATCTAAACTGCGGACGCGGAAATTTTACGATTATAGCCCTGGGCAAATAGACGCGTGCAAACAGTTTCACGCCAATACCAAAACGAACTGTATCAACACATACAAGAAGTACATTTTACAACGAATTGCCATCGAGAACACGAGCGAAATTAGTCGCATGGACGCGTGTCTTTTGTCGCAGATTTTGAATCTCTGTGTCTATTGCCATAGAGTACATTTTCAGAAAAAGTCAAATAAATTCGCTCGCCCCGTTATTTTATGGGCGTTACGTAGTTAATACAACGTTTGATAACATTGTTGAACTCTTCTAAGTTTTTGTTTAAGATTAATATTTATGACTACTATTGACCACTATTACTGACTATTATTGACCACTACTATTGCCCACTATTCATAATCATTTCATAAAAAAAATCCATTAATCATGTCTTCGTATTGTTCGTCAACTTTCATTTGCACTCAATTGGAGTACCTACCAAGAGTAGGTATATGCCAACTCATTGACCTCAATGTTTCTGCCCAACTTCAGTTTGCTCTCTGAAGACAAGGTTACCTGGCACCTTTCACATCGGCTAAGGATGTGTTCGCTTCTTTATTAAATACTAAATTAGGTGTTAAGCTATGATGCAGTAGGTAGTCTGCTATTTTCAGCTCCATACGAATTTGATAGTTCCTGCCAGACCACAGAATCAGACGTCCAATTCTAAAATGTGTGCGTAAATTTGCCGTCTAAGTACATTGTATTGTCTATGACATGACAGGCGAACGGAGTATCAAAGGGAAGGGACTATTATTGGTCCTAATTATGGAGGGTAGAATATACCTTCCATAGTCCTAATAAAGCCATCAACAAATCTCCTGCGATAGTAGTTTTCAATACAAAAGTGTATTCAATTGTCATTTAAAATGTATCCAAAATCGTAATGAATTGAAGAGTAGGACCGAAATATCAAGAAAATAAGAAAGCTGACATAAGGTGACCAATGTGAGCGAGCGTAGTCCAACATGCCCTAACAACATCACCTACACGAAATCATTATTACCTAGATAGTAATGGATAATCCTTACAAGCCGTATGATTGACATAGATATGCAATATATAGGGTAGTTTATGTAAGAAGTTTCTGAGCATTACCAAAAAATCAGTTGTCATAAAAATATTATTGGGACGATTGCTCTGGCAGCTCTATCCTTGCTAAAAGGTAAATTCACATGAATGTTGGGACGCAAATATAAAGAAGACACAATTTTATGCTTACTCAGACAAATCCAAAGATTAGACAGAATATAGGTTTCTGTTGTTAGTCATTATAACGGCATATGGTCAATTAACCGCTGCTGGCGAGGTATTGTCAGCTGTCGGGCTGTCGCAATGCACAACGCGGTCAGCTGTCAACCAGCGATCGCGTTCTGATAGGCTAATTACTCTATTACCCGCGTCGTATCTTGGAATCGCACCTGTCTTTCACTTTCTATTGTTATATGAAGCAGTGTGCAGAGATTGTTATCAATAACATGTTTGAATGTTGGCTATGATTACCGATATCAGTAGCACTACTATGAGTTCGTTCGTTAGTCGCAAGTATTTGCGTTAAAGTCGTATGGCAAATTGTGGACTATATCTTATGAGGCTACGTCTTTACCGGAGAACTGTTAGCACTGCAGTGAAACCTTAGCTTACCCCTTCAGAGAACATACACGTGCTGATGTCAGCAAATTACTTATGTGATTTCTTTATCTTTCCAGATTTGCAGCTAGCAGCAGAACTCGGCAAAACACTATTGGAGAGGAATAAGGAACTTGAAACGGCGCTCCGTCAGCATCAGAATGTGATCGAAGATCAAACACAAGAAATCGAGGTGAGAGAAACTAATAGATAACCTTCTCATAACATAACTTTATAACAAAAATTGGTAGCACCTAATAAGGTACCAAATAAATTATAACGAATTTATCTGCTGTGAATTACCAATACACATCCGTCAAAATACATTTACTTATCTTTCAATCACAATCAATATCTACATTTTTCCTGGTAGGTACAGGAAATCGTAATGTGATTAATTATTTTGATAATTTCTAAGCACCAATCGATGGGAATATACGTAATATCAGGAATGGAATTGCACCTTAAAACAACAGCTATAAGGACCGGAATGCAAAGTGATATTATTGTTTCAGTACTTAACCAAACAAACGGTCGCGCTACGCGAGGTCAACGACTCCCGGCTGAGGATCTATGAGCAGCTCGAAGTGAGCATCCAAGACTTGGAGCGAGCCAACCACAGATTAGCCGTCGACCATGCCGCCGACAAAAAACACATTAAGACGTGAGTACCTACCTACAGTATAACATTACCACTGTGATGTGATGTGATGCGACGCCGACGCGGTCGTTTCGCTATTATAGTTCATTATAATCGAGATCTTTTAGGCCCTGAACATACAGGATGAGCGAATTCATTGACTTTTCTTGTTGAAAATACTCTGGTACTCTGTGATAATATACATAAGAATTAAATGTCTTTGGCACACGACTTACGAAACTAACTTTCGCTCGCTTCATCGATGGCTATTCGTTAAAAAATGTGCTTTGGCTATAAGTAATTCGTTTTGGTTTTGGCAAATAACTGGTAGCAATGCTGCCGCGTCTATTGGCGCAGGCCTTTACTCTTATGAAACGTTGCTATAATTATATATTTGACATAATTCGTAATCTTTAAGTAGGCGGAAGATTTACATTAATTAAAATGTTACAAAGGGAAGTTAATTAAAGTGTCTCGGCCAAGTGATTTCGGATGCTTAACGTATTCTTTTCGTATGCACTAACTACCTACTTCTACTACTTACTTACCTACTATAGACACGCGTATGTTTGATTGTATAAACATTCTGCTATAAATTGATGATTTATCTGTAAACATACCCCAATATTTGATTAGTATGGAACAGAATTACATTTATAGGCTTTTCAGTACAAGTGTTCTTAAATTTTCCACTTTAATAAGATCATAGGTTTCTATGAATTTGCGACTTACATACAGCCCACTAAATTACCTACATTAAGATATGATCAATTAATTTATGGAGCAGAAACCTTATTTAAAATTTCCATTTTCCAGTTTGGTCTCCAACATGGAAGCACTTGAGTGCAAGTGCGAAGAACTACAAAAGACTGTCGATGACCTGAACGCTCAGCTGGAGATGTCCAGGCGGAGGGCGGAAAGGAAACCCGAGAATGAGAAACCCAAAGAGAAGGAGAAAGCGGTGGAATTGACGCTCACCGCTAAGAAACCTGACGTGAGCAGTACGCCGGTGAAGACGGTGGCACCTCTCCCAGAACTGACCAAAGAGGACGAGGACTTACTCAGGATAAGCGATGAACTGAGGGAGAGCAAAGTATCGTTCGCACAAGAACAGAGGAGGGTGACGGAATTGGAGGAACAGCTCGCGTCGATGGTGCAAGAGAACAACAGACTGCACGATCAGTTGAGGAATTGGGCACTAAGGGAAGACGAGCCGAAGTCGATGCATGAAGAATTCTCTATCCTTGAAGAAGTCAGGTAAAACTGAATTTATATTTCTGGCAACACAAATACACTCCGTCAATTTCATCTAAAGGGGAAATTGAAAATGAAATAAATATCAGATATTTTTTACGCTATGTAGGTACGTTAGATGTGTAGGGCAATTTCCCAATTCACAAATGTATACAATGTTATGATCCATTTAAGTACAATGGCATTGTTAATGTCTTGTACCAAAAAAGTGGGTGGCAACGATGCATCTATAAATTTGGAAGTAATTATACCACATGCCATTCTTTCTTTTCGAGTAAGAAGGTTTCTAGTATTTTAACAGGGTTGATATTTGCAGACAAGGACAACTTTGTATAAGATGTTTGAGAGGCGTCGAACGCGACGATATGTCGTCCATGTTAGACGGCGACGACGACGACAGGAGTGCTATCAGCTCGCTAATACTACCTCCATCTGGCCAAGACAGCCCGAGAGAAGACCTCGTCTCGAATAAACTCGTCAAATTCGATGTAAGTATTAAAATATATTAAAAAGTTATGCACTATTAGTTTATGCTCTACTGCTTGTATTCTTTTTGTGTAGAAACTCTTTCTGTAATTAACACTTGTACATTTTAATTTCCCTTTATTTCTTGTGTAACAACATTAACTCACAGTTCCGCGTTCTAAGCAAAACGACTAACATTATTAACGATGCTAAGACTAATGTGTACATGGAATTGAGGATTCGATGTTCATTATCATGATGAATGCATCTCCTTGACGTCACTTGATACGGTAAATGTATTGGATCAAACACGGCGTCGTCGGGATCGTGGATAAAATCTTACATGAACGTTTCACTCGTTTCTAGGCGACAAAGCTTTTCGAACTGCCCCTGATGTTGTTGATCACGCTTTGCATATGCATTATGAAGCGCATCTGCAGTAGTTTTCTTTGGATATATCGTATGTAGTCGAAGGTACGTCCATTACCGACACGTTATAATATTAAACGCGTTTTGTGCACTCTAACGTATCGGCGGTGGAGGTTGGAGTCCTGCGTGTCATAGGTGACGATCACTCAAATAACAATGCATGTCTTGGAACGTTGTTTGTACTAATATAGAAATTATGCTTCTATTAAATTGAGCTACATAATAGTATGCTTTTGTATCCATGTTCTAACATGCGGAGTGATCAGCCATCATGTTTGTGTGTATTTTTTTTTATATTATAATAATAATGGAGTAATGGGTGTATTTTTGACTAATCATATTTATGTATGTCTCTAATAATGTGCCTTTCATTTTTAATATTTTTTCCCAGAGATCATTCAATTGTTCTTGTAATTAAATCATTCTGTTTTCTTGGAAACCTAACTTGATTTTCCTTTTAAGTAACAAAACTGATTATCTTAATTTCTATTACAAATAATTTTCATTAAATATTCACTTGTTTCACAGTCACTGAAATAACAACACCTCACTTTAACGTCATTCACTACTTACGAAAGTTATTTATGGTACTCAAGGAAACCTCGCCATCTTTTCAGAACGCCAAGGAAAAACTACTTCAGGGTATTTGGGCAAATAAAGAAGACGGCCACGATAACCCCTACAGAGAGCTGGTGCAGAAGTACGAAGCTCTTCTGGAAGTTCAGCTGTCACAGGTGAAGAACATAAGGAAGAACAAAGTGACCACCCTGCCCAGCGCACAGAATCCATCCGGTCCCCTGTCCCTACAGGACGAGCTCCAAACCTCAGGAGACTACAGTCAGTTCAGCGTCAAAGACACTGACGAAGAAAGTGGACACGGCGAGGACGCCCAAAAGGGAAGCACCCAACCGAAGAAGGTCGACACGTCTTCGAGAAAGAAGATAATTCAAACCCCAGACTTCTCAGAAGCAGAGACGTCCAGCTCTGGATTCTCGGACGAGACCAGCAATAAGGCCACGCAGACGGAACGCGAGCGACCCGGCTCCTTCCTATGCACCATCGCCGATGGCGAGGACTACCGCTTCAGCATCTACGACGACGTCAGCCCAATGGACAGCAGGTTCCGCAACAGACCTGAATACCGCGAGCTGTTCAAAGAGATCTTCACAATCCTCAAAAAAGCAGCCGAAAACAAAGACGAAGGGGAGCAACTGCCGCTCCTTGACGACACAAACGCGGGAAAGGTTCCACCAGTCACACCGGCAACTGAAGAGCCCCCCGGCAACTTCACAGACGACACGCAGAGTGTACTGTCGTCCGTCATGTCTGAACAGTCGATTCCAGTGTCCGATATTACAGTACCAGAAACACCAAAGTTGAAAGAGAAGGAAAAGCCACTCGAATCAACCAAGAAGAAGGTAGCCAACAAAGATAATAAACCAGTGGATGAGAGTACCACGGAGAAACCTAAGGAGACCAAACCAGTCAAAGAAAAGGAGAGAGAGCAAGACAATGAAAAAGAACGTGTATTGACTCCGCTGGTGCGTCAGCCACTGGAATACATAGCGGCCACTAGAAAGAAGTCCAGACATCGCAACCGTAAACACAGTCAAGAGCGGCAAGGCGCCGACTCCCCAGTCTTCCCATCGCCACCCAAAGTCACGTACCAGAAATCTTCGAGCAAAAAGAGGAGGGACTATCGACCGATAGAGGCGAGCCCTCTCGCCAGAACGGTGGAGAGCGAATGGAACGGCTCCACTTTACAGTTCTACAACAGGAACTTAAACTCGCCGACGCCGAGCGCGAGCGGCCGGACGGGTAAGATCTACCAAGCATGGAACCCGGAGACGGACTCGTGGGACATCAAGCAGAGCACTGCGTCACAGGAGATCCACAAACTGAGAAAACTCGAGCTGTCGTACGCGGAAGTACTCAGAAACGCCGACAAAACCAAGCCGAGGCGCAAGAAGCATCAGTAAGCATGCGATTTAAATTCGTCGACCCCTCTTGCTCATAGTAAGAGTCGAGTGATTCAACGCCATTTGTCATTGCCAACTGGACATAATTTAGTTATAGTATTTGTGATCTGGTAGTGTAACTTGAATTATTTTTACCTATATATTCACAATCGTAAATTGCCATAATGAACCGGTATAGATGTTGTATACCATGATATTTATGTATGTATCCCAAATACTTACAAAATTAATTTATTAAACTCTCACTATTCTTCCCTCCGATAATGTCGCAATCACCCCGGAACACCAGTTTCTTGTGAAACTCTTGCATTTAGAACCCAGAGCACCTTCGTAACAGAGTCACTAATTGCCTCTATATGAGTTCAATTCGATCAAATGAATAATTTTAATTCTTCTTATTTTTAGTCATTATTTTAATTGTATATTATGTATCCGATCTATGATTTGTAAATATGCATTTTATAAGTTATCATTATATTTTTTTTTAATTGCCATTGATATTTTCGAATATTTCGAACTACTTCTGTACGCTGAAAATATTCATAGGAGACAAAGCGAGAGAGGTTGAAGGTATAAATAAAAATTTGCATCGATGCGAGTCTTTCATTCATTCATTTATCATAGCAGCGGTAGCCGAGTGGTCGAGCGCACGCCTAGCAATCAAAGTGTGCAGGTTCAAACCCCGGCTCGCACCTCTGGTATTTATATGGGAATCTCATTTTCATCCCGGATTATCACTTGCTATGAAACGGTGAAGGAAAACATCGTGAGGAAACCTGCACGTCCGAGGGAACTTGACTAGTTCTCGATAGATGTGTGAAGTCTGCCAACCCGCACTGGGCCAGCGTGGTGGACTATGGCCTGAATCCCCCTCGCATTGAGGGTAGGCCCGTGCCCAGCAGTGGGACGTTAAAAAAGGGCTGTAATAGTAAATAGTAGTCTTTCATTTGTTTGTCAACCGTGTAATTGCACATGTAATTAAATAAATAATGAAACGCTACGGGTATATTACAACGTTATAATTTAGGGTTACTTTTTACATGAATATACTTTGTAGAGGGATGGTGATGGGTCATTTGTTCTACTTGTTTTGGGCCTCGAGTTCGCGTTCAACGATCTTGCGGTACTCGTCGAACCCGCCCTCAATGCTCACCACGGACCCGCCGCCGCACACCCACAGCTCCTTACATACCATTCGTATTAACCTCTCGTCGTGAGACACCAAGATCACACCACCCTGAAATTACAAGCAATACTGTACAAATTATTATTAATCAATCTAATCACATTAAAAATCAAGTTTGTTATAGAATAACTACTATAACTACACAAGCTGTCTTATGAGAGTCGCGACGCATTTAGCGTCGCGACTCTCATAAGACATCTTCGCGACGCTCACTATAAGGCGTCGCGGCGCTCATAATAAGGCTTCGCAACGCTCACTAAAAGGCGTCGCGACGCTCATCATAAGGCGTAGCGACGCTCACTATACGACGTCGCGACGCTCACTAAAAGTCGCTGCGACGCTCTCTATAAGGCATTGCGACGCTCATAATAAGGCGTTGCGATGCTCACTAAAAGGCGTCGCAACGCTCACTAAGAGGCGTCGCGGCGCTCATAATAAGACGTCGCGACGCTCACTATAAAGCGTTGCGACGCTCATTAGACGGCGTTGCGACGCTCATAATAAGGCATCGCGACGCTCACTATACGGCGCCGCGACGCTCACTATAAGGCGACGCGACGTTCAGTTTAAAGCGTCGCGACGCTCATTATAAGGTGTCCAAGAACATTTAAATGGTGTCGCGACACTCATTATAGCTGCATCGTAACGCCTACCATAGTATCGTCGCGACGCTCATTATAGCAACGTCACGACGCCTACCATATAAGCGTCGCGACGCCCATCACAGCAAATGTGTGCCGTTATGTATGAAAACCGTAATAATAACTGCAAACGACACTACATACAAACGAACAGGTAGGACTCACTGTATACTTGGTAATTCCTTTTCCTAAAGCTTCAATAGTCTCAATGTCCAAGTGGTTGGTGGGCTCGTCGAGTACCAGGAAGTTGGGGTTGCCCATGCACATCCTCGCAAACGCAACCCTGGACTTCTGCCCACCGGACAAACTACCGATCGTCTGTAGCGCGAGGTCGCCGCTCACGCCGAAACTACCTAACTGTCTTCTATATTCTTCTACGGTTTTACCTGTAACATTAATATGGAATTATACAAGAATCTTTGTAGGGTAGACACTAAAATATAATTTGATTAGATGATGGACGACGCGAATAGTCTCCAGTCTTTAAGTAAGATACGTCGCCACGTTAAAATTGCATGGCGTTATCGTGTGGCGCCTCTAGCGATCATTAAAACATATGAAACAAATATAGTATAATTAAGTACTATGTGAATCAAATGAGAATAGGATCGACTCTGCGCCATATTGTGACGAACGAAAACGAATGATGCCTTTATATAATTAAATATTATATTAAGACAATTTACTACTAAAGGATAAATTATCCTTTTTTATTTAAATTTGATGTAAGACATAGCAGTGGTAGCCGAGTGGTCGAACGCACGCCTTGCAAATCAAAGTGTGCAGGTTCAAACCCCGGCTCGCACCTCTGGGTTTCATGTGCAAATCTCATTTACATCCGAGATTACCACTTGCTATGAAACGGTGAAGGAAAACATCGTGAGGAAACCTGCACGTCTGAGGGAACTTGACTAGTTCTTGATAGATGTGTGAAGTCTGCCAACCCGCACCGGGCCAGCGTGGTGGACTATGGCCTGAATCCCCCTCGCATTGAGGGGAGGCCCGTGCCCAGCAGTGGGACATTAAAAAGGGCTGTAGTTTTTGATGTAAGACTATTATTATTGATATGCAAATAAGTTTTTTGCAAACCATACTTTCCAAATGACAATTGACAGATAGAGGTTAATGACATTCCTATTCTTATTTATAATGGGTATTTATTGATTTGGTCCTTGCTATTAATTACTTGACACTGGCGAAATACCCGCTCTAGTTGCCAGTGAAATCATTCCTCATCTTATATTCCATTAAATTTCATAGTTTCACGTATATCGTAAAAAGGTACCATAAATAGAAATACCTGGATAACTTTTTTGTAATAATTCTACTGAGTTCACGTTCATCTCTAATTGGTCGATGTGGTGCTGTGAGAAGTAGCCGAACTTGAGCCCTCTGTGCACGCTGCGTATACCACTTGTGGGTGAGAGTATGCCCATAATTATTTTTAGTAACGTCGTTTTGCCCGCACCATTGTCACCCACCTAGCAAAAAACACATAAGATGAAAATGACTTTAAAAAACAAATAAGGAGTTTAAATCTCATAGGGAGATATTTACATCATAACAAAAAAAATGATAAATGAAAGTAATGTATAATTAAGATTTTTTTTTTGTAAAATACAGATGCATACAGACGCAAGGTTGGCGTCCGTATGTTGACAGCATACAAATTAACTATTACATAAAGAGTACATAAGTAACTGCGCAAAAGGAACTAAGTACAAAAATATATAGAGTGAAATAACAACTAAGGTTCTTTAAAATATGTTAATCAGGAAATTAAATATTTAAATTACTTGAGACAAAGAGTAAAGACCTCGCCCTTATTTAATAAAATACATCATCACGCCTGTATTCCCCGAAGGAGTAGGCAGAGGTGCACTGCAGTGCGCCCACACTTTGCCGATGTATTTTGGCCCCAATGTAATAGGGGGCGAGCCTGTTGCGATTATACCGGGCACATTCCCCCTCAATACGAAGGAGATTTGGGACAAAAATAAATGCAGTCGCGGGCGCAACTTGTATCTTTTAAAATACTTACAATACATATTCTAGACTCTAGTGTAGCCCCGAGATTAACCATTGAGAATATAACCCTGTCCTTTGAGTAGTAGAAGCCGACTTCGTTCAACTGTAATATTGGCGGAGAGAGGGGTTCCGTCTCGGGAAACCGGAGAACTACGTCTATCTCTTTCTCTATGGGTTTTAATTCTGGCCTGAAAGAAGAATAATAAAACTTTAATTAGATATTTATCAGGTGGAGAAAATCATTGTCAAGAAAACCTCACCAGTTCATCAAGAAATATAGAAATATAGAAATATAGAAAAGATAATACTTTTCTGTGAATTTAATTTAGTTTGATTCAAGGTTCAATTCGCTTAACACATATGTCAAGACTGCACTAAGGTAGATCATGGAAAATTTCGTGACAAGTCACTTTCGCTACATGAATATTCACGCGTGAGAGACAAGAGATAAAATGGATATATCTCACATTTTGTCTTGTCTCAAGTCACAACCCGTTGTGCTACTAATGCAAGCAAGCTTTTTAAAATGTTTCTGCATGCAGTGATTCTTATTACGAAAAACAAAAGAATGTTCTACAAAAGGAGCTTCCTCATCACTTAAATCGGTTTTATCAATTTACAGGGCCAAATAGACCTTATCCCTGATGAATAAGGATCATTTTAGATTATACTATATGTACTTTCAAGTACTGCCCTTATGCCATGAGTCGTTGTGAATGACTGTTAGTGATGATTAAAATCGATAATAGTTCCTTTCATTCTATTAAATCAGTTTACGATAAATAAAAAAAATGCTTACTTCAAAGCCGTTAATTTTAAGCCTTACCTTGAAACAAATAAAGATTCATTTATGAGTTTCGTCAAGACAAAATGGCCATGTTGGTAAGTAGTATGGTGGTATACTCACAGCTTCTCCAGCATCTTGATCTTGCTCTGTACGGAGGAGGCGCGGTTGGCGTTGTATCGGAAGCGGTCGATGAACTCCTGCGTGTGCGCGCGGTGCTGCTGCTGCGCCTCGTACTCCCGCTGCTGGTTCTTCAGCTTCTCCGTCTTGGTCTTGTGGAACTGCTCATAATTACCCCTGACAAACCATAAACAAACAAGTTAACCTCTATCAAATCTATAGAATCTAAATAAATATCAAGAACTTCTTCTTTATTTTTTACGAAATGAGTGAACAGATGATATTTTGATGGAATAAGATGAGGAATGCCTGCACCTGCGATATGCGGTATTGTTTTTCAATTGGGACAACACCAACAACATGACAGTTTTGACATTTAGTTTTTTGACGTATTCATAGTAGATGCTTCGGCAATTGTTACAATGAATTCAATTACGCTCGAAAATCGAATTAAAATAACAGATCAGATACAGGTCTTTCAGAAGTCGAAAATAATGCTTTGGCGTTTGCATCAGTATCGGGTATACAACTGAATGGTATAAAAATTAGACCATGTTTTTTTCAACATTTTTTTCCGTCGAATTCTGATACATATAGATTTATATCATACCTATATGTGTCTAGCCTTTGTGTGTGTAAATGCATAATGTCCGTGGGCACCGTGTCGAGGAAGTTTCTGTCGTGGGATACAACTAGCAGGGTCGTGGGCCAGTTCTGCAGGTAGTTCTCTAACCAGATGATCGCCTTTATGTCCAACATGTTAGTCGGCTCGTCGAGTAGGAGGAGGTCGGGTCTGCAAAGATATACGTACATTGTAAACTCTATAGAGTAACCATTGAGTTCCTTACCGGCTCTTCTCGAATAGAGATTGATGAGATATCAAACGAAAATCGGGCACCAGTATAGACATTGGACATTGCCACCTTGGAGCCCTTAGACTAGTTATATTCTGGCTATCATCGATAAAAGATGTCGTTCCACAACGAGTGTTAGGGCAGGGGTCGGCAACCTGCGGCTCGAGAGCCACATGCGGCTCTTTGGCTGTGAAGTTGCGGGTCTTTAGTTCCATACGCAAATATTATTTATTAAAAAAATACATTCGAAAATTGTTGATGACGTCACCTCGAGCTTTATTTTATTTATTTTATACTTGACAAATCTGACAGGTGAACGAGATAAAACTAATGTCTACGCGGTCATGCTAAAGGTGGCCACTGACGAGCCTTCCAACAGTCCAAATACCGTGGCTGCATTCCAAAATCGGTCCGTGAATGTCAAAAACTTATAATGTTTTTTAAACGGGGCATCCTGATCGTCGATTTCCATTTGGATTGAAATCCAGCACGCCACTCCATTTAGACGTATCGGCGTGGCGACTTTGGAGTGACCGTTAATGCTAGAAACGTTAACCAAACGTGCGCCACGCCATCTGGACGCACTCCAAACGCTCTTTGGGGAGTGTGAGGAACTGGGTGTAAAGTTCCTCATCCACCATTGAAAAGGGAGGATCCTCCGACCAGACGGGTGTTGTGTCTGGTGGGGTACTGCCCATAGGTTGTTGTCGGGTTCTTGTACATATGTGCAATCGCTCGGATCACTTTAATATCGCGATGCAGGATTTAATTCGTATGTGGCGAGATAGATGTCGCTACAGCTCCGTGAATGTGTAAAATTTAGTCCATTTTTAATCAGTCTGCATGGCGCTGCCACCAAGTAACGACGCGACAACGAATTCATCGTAAAAATGCAGACCGAGACTTTGTTTGGTTGGACCTATGGACGTATGAAATGGATCGATCGTCAGTGTACTAAATAATTGGATACCGTCCATTTGGATGAATCCATTGTAACGGTATCCGTTTGGAAGGTTGGTCAGTGGCCTGCTTAAGCCTACTGCGTGGGTTCCGGTTTACTTGGAGAAGAGCGCCCTGGCGAGCGCGAGCCGCATCCTCCAGCCGCCGGAGAAGGTCCTGGTGGCGCGCGCCTGCATGTCGGGCGTGAAGCCGAGCCCGCTCAGGATGATGGACGCGCGCGCCGGCGCCTTGTCCGCCTCTATGTTCTCCAGCTGCACGTACACCTCGCTCAGCTCCGTCGATAAGCCCGCGTCCGTAGATCTGTCACAATCACAATTTTTGATGTGAAACATCTATAGGCGAGGGGTAAACCTGATTTGCCGTGGTGAGATTTGCCGAAGCTTGGCCACAACAAAATGAAATCAACCATATTACTTAACATATAAAGTATAGTTATAAATAAACAATTAATTAAGTATACAAACTACGTGCTGTGCAAGATTTAAAGGTAGGAAGGAGGAGGAAAATGGCGCCTGAGAAAGCGTGTTTATATTTCATGCAAATCTAACTGCGATTTGTTGTCACAAATGATTAGGTTGCATGCAACCTATCTATTTTATTACTAGTGCATTTTCCGAGGTCAACAAGTATACAACTGTGGTATAAAATGTGTCTAACTAGATAGAACATAATATTTAATATATAGGTAGGTTTACTTAAATGAATATTCGAACGACCTATATCTACATATCGACGCTTGAAAGGCAATCCTTACTAAGCAACAATAAATCGTAAAATGAGTTATACAGGGTGTTTCAAAAGTCCGAAATAATTTTTTCGACGTCAAAATTTTTTTTTCGACGTCAAATTCTATTACATGTAATATCCCAAGTCCTATGTAAAATTTGCATGTTCATTTTTGTGAATATTGGTAGTCGCCCCTCTTATGTGTAGTTTACACAGCTGAATAGGGTTAAGGATGTATCCAAAGGCCAGAACATGATACCTGTGACAAATATTCATAGTCTATAACTCAGAAACTATGATAGTTAGGTATAAACTGTCTTCACTAAGCATCCACATATGAGCTACTGTATATGTACCTAAAGTTTTATTTCGGAGTTCTGATACACCCTGTATAATACCATTCGAACGCCAAAATTTATCTGCGTCGTTTGGTATATAACAAATTTTACCATTTTTAGTACAGTAAGGATTGCCTTTCAAGCATCAATATCCAAATCATTAAACCCCTTGAAATAACTCACAAACAACTATATTACTGCAAATTTTATAGACATGATGATGATAAGGGATTAAAATTAACATGAATTTGGGCGTAAAAGGACCTCAGTTACACAATGATCACCTAGTACAACTGTTTCTGGAGAAATGATGGACTAGCTTTCACCCGCGACTTCGTCGCGCAGACTTCGATTATTCAATATTGTTACAGTGAAGATTCATCTAAATCCGTTCAGTAGTTTTTGCGTGAATGAATAACAAATATTCATCCATCCTCACAAACAATCACATTTATAATATCAGTAGGATATAGTGGATATGATGAATTTAGACTGTCAAGGTAAACAGCCATACAATAACCCGCACACTATCATGATCGTGAACCTTCTGTGCACTGCATAAGGTCGTAATTTCTACACTCAGCCAGTACTAAACTTACCCATTATTAATAGCTATTGTGATCTCTTTCTCCCGCCTCAGCAAGTTTTCCCTAATCGTATCACATTCTAGAACACTCTGTAGTGCTATAGTGTCGTCCCCGACCACCTCTTGTTCCACATGCAGTATAGAGATGTGTGAGGGTATCTTCAGTTGCTTTGCTGATATCATTCTGAGGAGTGTGGTCTTGCCGAGACCGTTGCGACCGACGAGACCGTACCGCCGGCCCGATGCCAGCAATAGGTCCGCGCCTTGTAATAATACCCTGTAAGAATATGATCATAATTGAAACTTTTAAATTTACACAATTTTTTACTATGATATGCCTCCCTTAAACTGCGTTAAATTTTTGCCAGTACGAAAACGAACTCTGTATTAATATACGTAAAGATTTAATTTCGGTGATATCGCCACGTAAGTAAGCCACGCACACAAGCTTCAAAATTCGCTGGCGGCATCAGTGTCGTTTTGTTGAGAAATGAACTTTTTCTATGAGTCAATACAGTTTGTTTTGGTACAGCAATAAAATTTGACTCGAGAGGGTCGACGCCCTAGTGTACGTGGCAAAGTGGGAGCCTAGTTGGGAGAAGAGCCCCCTTGAACACAAGGGGTGCAGGTTTAAACTGTGGCCTTGCACCTCTGAGATTTGCAACTATCGTGTGCAAATGTCATTTCCAATCGTGGTTAACGCTTGCTGTGCAGTGAAGGCTGTATTGTGGAAACCTGATAGGAGAAACAGCCGCCCACATCTTGCTGGAATGCAGCGGGTGGCCAACTACTGGGCACACTACCTGGGCTCACCGGGTAGTCACCAGGAAGTCTTTGGCGACGTTAAGAAGCTGGGGAAATTCCTGGCAGAACTGGGATAACTGGTGACAGTCACCGTCACACAAAACAGGCGCAATAGACGTCGAGTTGTGGAAAACGCCCATAGAAGATGAAGAAGAAGTACTTGATAGGAGACTTGCATGTCTAGAAAGATATGCGAAGTTCACTAACCATCTAAGGCCCAAGTCTCCCTCACATTAAGAGGGAGTGTGCCTGAACTTTAAGGGGCTCTTAGATCTCAACGACTGTATATGTACTTTTTGAATGGATAGTGCAATAAAAACATACCTATCACCATATGCAATGTCGAAATTCTCTATCCTAATGTCCTGTGTCCTATTTGTTCCCTTCGCTTCCAGTTTGCTGTCCTTTTTCGACGTCACCTGTGACGCCGTGGCGGTTTGCAGGACCGGCACCGCCATCGGCACCTTGGCGTCCTTATGTTTCTGCTGTTTCTGTTGCAACTTCTGCTCAGCCTTCTCCAATTTCCTTGCATCTACTTTCTAGAAGAATGTTTATAGTATATTATGTGATATTGAGACACCACTGTGACATAAATAAATCAGATTCTGACTCTGAACATGATGTTCAAATGTTGTCAGTCTGTCAGCAGACACAGGCTTCTTGACGTAAAATAGAATGAGATAGGGACTTCCATTTAACATTATAATAATGGGTTATATAATTGGACACACTTTACAGTTTACTCTTAATAATTTGCAGTTATGGAAGACATTACAGACGGTTATTGTCAACTTATAATATTCTGTACAGAAACTGGCATAACACAAGGCCTCCACCCTGGGGCACATCAATTTTAACTTAATTTTTAGTTTAGTTTCAACTTTATTTGTTTCTTTTTTAAATGTTTAAGTCTTACGTTCTTGAAAGTTGTACATGTTTCATTGGTGTACCTATCAGACCAGTTTTTATTTAATATTTTACTTACCCTATTGTAAACTGTTTACTGCTGGTATACTGGTATACTGTTGCTAATTGCTGGTATACTGTTGGTGTGTCGTTTTTAAATAAATAAATAAATCACATTTTGGCCAATATTAAAACAATCTGTATTAACTTATAAATGTTTATTCTTCAATGAAATGACACTGACAGAGCGAGCAAATTTAAATGCATAGGGGCGTGGCTCTTACCACAGATTATTAAATCTTTATGTATAGAGAGATACTGTTTTGATATTGGCAAACATATTGATACGAAATTTTTGACGCCCCAGTGTATGGGGCTTAACTACTTAAATATATTTGACAGCACTAAAAATACTGTTGTCTCATTCACACATTACAACTGTGAGTAGGATGGCAATACATTTAGTTTGGTGCCAATAGAGTGGGACCTATATTCATGAGTCTATTACTAAGATCACTTACCAAGTTGTCATCTCTAGACTGTAACCATATACTCTTAAGTTCTTCAGTCTCAGTGTGAGTGGTTGTCATTGATGCCAAATGTATTGGTGCATCCAGAACTTTCCTTGGTCCATTGCTATTGAAGGTTTTATCCGGTTGTAACATATGTAACAGTTGTTCACATATGCCTCTATTAAAAATAAAATAAAATGTATCAATGCAACATAATTTATCAGATATATCATAAAATAATTATAAAAAATAATAATCATAAAAAAAATTAGACCCATTGATGCCATGGTGGCTTTGTCTCATATATAATCTGAGATGTGAATCATAAAATTTGATGTTCAGATTTATCAATGAGTAAACAGCTTAATAAGTAGTGTTTTAAGAAGATTATCTGCCCTTTTCATCACCCAATTTAATTTTTAATGTACATTTATTATATTTGTTCTTGCTGTTAATAACTTGACACTGGCAAAATACCCACTAATTGCAGGTGCAACCATTTCTCATCATATTCCATATTTGAAAATTCCATTCATCTCGTAGATAATAGGAATTAGAGTCATGCTACTTGTGTGTAAAATCAAAGGTATGTAATTTCTGCCTACTAACCTAATATCTGTTTCCGATTTTTGAGAAATCCCTTGTAATACTTCGCCAACAGCCTCGTATACTTCTTCTGTGTCTTCGAATTCCCCGGCGCTGCCGTCCAAAATATCTTAAATAGTAAATAAATGGTTAAATAGGCAGCATAGGAACATGGCACACAATTAATTTCAACAGCATTTTAAAAAATTATTTTATACAAAAAAAGTTACATGCATTGACAGGTATTGATTTCTCCATAACAAAGGCAACCATTCTAAGTTTTTTTATGGTAACAAATCTCCAAGTACCATAAAAAACATTTTATAACCTATAGAAACGTACCTTCGACATATTTCTTGAGTTCGTCGTCTATCAATGGGAATTGACTTTTGAGGAACTTTCCGCAATGAGCCATCTTTGTGATGTTAATGTGTACACAATGTGCCTATTTTAATTAACATTTATAATAAAATATAAATGCAATTGCAGTATCGCCCGATGTCACGTCACGTCAATGACGAACGAATTCGACCGAATGGTGTAGAATTGATTGAATGAAACGAGCACTGATTGAACGAATTGATGATAAAAGTAATTAATTTTGTCTACCTATGAACTATGCGAGGTGTGGTGAATATTATGATATGATTGTATGTAAAATATAGCCCACATACAAACAAAAAAAAAGCACATTGTAACCTACATAAAATATAATTTCTTATTCTTTGAAATTTAATGCAATAAGATTATGAATGGCTTAGCAATAACAAATTAAATAAATACTTAAACACGTCTTATAAACCAAAATGTGGGTGACAAAGATCGTAGTGAATAAAAATATAATACTTTGTATTCATCCATAATGTACACGCGTATGGCAACATTAGACCAAAAAAACAAATGATTCTAACAAACAAGTTGTCATCTGTCTTTACCTGTCAGATCAGTTTATTATTTACTCTTACTGCATTTGTTTGTACTCATTTATTATATTTATTTGAAAATAAGGGCGGGATTTATTGAATTTAGTAGGTGAAGCCGCAGTATCTCATTTAATTTTAATAGTATAACAATATAAGACTATCACTCTCTAAACCCTTCTAGTGTTCATAACTCCCATTTCTTAAAAACAAAGAACAATTCAGGATGAAATTATAACGTTTTGTGCCTATTTTTTTGTCTCATTATGATATTTTGTGAGCACATTTATTGTAACCCATATTTGGTGAACAAGTGTGAGACCAAGATATTTTTTTATTAGAGTTACATACAAATAGTGTCTTTAAATTAACATACAAGTACCTAACAAAATTTTAACAATTAGTCATAACTTCAGTGTATGGTATCGTCTGTTTCCTTCGCACTTCAACAATTAAATAAATACTAAACAGAAAATGGATGAAAACATTGATAGCAATGTTGCTGTCTTAGCTATATTAGATAACCAATGTGAGTAAACTTATTTATTGTGCAGTGTGTATCTAATTATCAACTAGTGAAATTCAGATTCCTTATGTTGTCTCCAATTTTATTTTAGCAACTGCATACAAGCCAAATATGCCTATGGCTAATTATTCTCATAACCAGGCAATTACTCATGAAGAAACTGATAGTCATGAAAATAATAAACAAAGTATGTATAGAGTTTTGTTGTCTACTAACCAATTTATCTAGTATCTCCACTATACCTAGCATTATGATGATGTTAACTGTAATTTTATTTCAACAGATATAATTTGGACGAAAAATGCAACAATTATGCTTTTAAGTTTGTATAAAACGAAAATGCACATGTTAGACAATCCAAAAAAGAAATCTAAAATGTGGGCATCAATGGCAGAAGAGCTTAAATCATTGAGTGTTGGGTCATCAGTTATCTATTGGCTTTTATTTAACAATATATGAAACATAGATCTTAAATGTTTAAAATCGTATTCCAGGTAACTCCTGATCAAGTTAGATGGAAAATAAATGCATTAACAAAAAAATATAAAGACTGCATAGATAATGGTCAAGGAGCAATAACGTTTAAATATTTCAATGAAATGCACCAAATTTTAGGATGCAATCATGATAACACAGAAACATACAGACTGGCGTCAGGCGCAATGCATTGCCAGGATGACATGGACAGAAACAAAAGAAACATGTCCAAATCAATTCCTTTTAGAAAAATAAGAGCAGAAAGAAGAGCAAAAGTAGAATTAGACAAACAATGGATTGAATATTTAAGAAGACAGGAAGAACAGAAACAAATTAGGGACGAAAGGTACGAAAGAAGTTTAAGGTTGAGGGAACAGGAATTACAAATAAAGAAGAAAGAACTTGAACTTAAACATTCATTAGCATTAAAAAAATTGCAATTAAAAGAGAAAAAACAAGAAGAAATGTTAAAAATTGAAAGAGAAAAATGTGCAATTTTGAGAACATTATTGGCCAATCATGAAATAATTAAGGAATAACTTATCAGTCAGTATCTAACTGACTGATATGTCATAATGCTACAACAAAACTGAAATTGACTACTTAATGAGATTCTGATAGAGATTGGATCTGAATATTTTATTAAATGTACTTATGCATTAATTCAGTTGTGCTCGTCTAAATGATCATTTTCAATCAGACAATAGTTGTGTAAGATACATGCAGCTACAACAGTATCAGTAATAAATGCTATATTTCTATATACAGTAAAACGTTTTATTCTTCTGAATCGACCCTTCAAAAGACTGAATGCTCTCTCACATAATGTTCTCGTAGAAACATGTAAGGCATTAAAATCTCGTTGCTGTTGTGTCAATCGCTTGTTTTCCCGAAATGGTGGCAAAAGCCATGGTAGGGATGAATATCCTGAATGGCCAACAAGGAAAGTGTTATGGGGAAACAGTGCATTTCTATCTTGAGATGCTGTGTTATACAAAGGAGACTTTTTTAACACTCGTGTCCAATTTGAGGAGCCTGGTTCCCCACAAAAAATATTAGTGAATCTAAGATTTGAGTCAATAGTAGCCTGTAGAATAATCGAAAAGTATCCTTTATTATTGCAGTATTCTCTTGCATTCTTGGGTTTTTCGATTTTTATATGCATGCAATCTATCACACCCAACATATTTGCTATTCCTGATTTAGAATGAAAAGCATCACAAATGCATCTGATCTCATCATAAGTTTGTGGCCATCTGATAGCATCGTTCAGTTTTGTTAAAATCCAAGCCACGACTCTTCTAATAACTCTGAATGTTGATGAAATTGAAATATCAAATCTAGTTGCTATTGGAGTCAAAGGTTCTGTATTTGCAATAAACGATAGAAATATGTAAAAACATAATTTAGGTTCCAGGGGTTTTAGTCCAAATTTGTGCGATGCAATATATCCCGATTTCTCTAGTTCATCTGAAACAAAAATAAATAAAATTCAATAGGTATTTAAGTGCCTACTTTGCCAGGGGCCAAGGTAGTTAGAATAATTACCGATAAGACTAAAGGCAGTTTTTCTTGACAGTCGTAAACGATTTTTGAACTCTGAATCTGTCCAGGAGTCTATGATATGCATGTAATCATCTACGCGTTTCCGCCTTAATCGTATCAAATACTGCATGTGAGGAAAAAACAGTGAGTCTTCATCGTCGTTGCAACTTTCGTTTTCATCTGCGGAACCGTCTGGTTTAATACTACAAATATCGCTCATACTCGAGTCACTATCATCGCTGCTGCTTACTGCTTTTTCAGTTAACCAAACTAAAAGTTTTTGTTTATCCATTTTACACAATAATACCTGTGCTATACACACTTATTTTAGGAGACTTTTGTTTTAAGGAAATATATTACTTATTGTATCCTACTTTACGAAGCTTGATTAAAAATAGTATAATATCAACCTCAGCCAAACACGCAAAACAATCACACTTCATAACAAATCATAAAAATAATCAGACATCATCGATGATTTTGTTGACAACTGACAAGACAATTCCACACTTTTTGTCATTACGGCGATTTAACACACAGAGTAAAAACAAATCTATTTATATTTCTTCTTGCAACATCAAACAAACTTATAGTAAAGTGATCTGTGATAGTCATCATTCGTTCATCTGTCACACCATTGATTGCCATTGATTGAACTACTCAATTCAGTCCCCTGCATGCATATGCCATTCGTTCATTATTTATATATTGTTGTATATACTTGCACTGTTGGGAGTTTTGCAGTGATATTTTTATCCAGTGTTGTAAATTTTCTCTCATAGAAACTGTCCAACCTAATTTATTACCGAACATGGATGTCTGTGATTCTAACTGGTGTAACGACAATACGTTGGAAGAACAACGTAAGTAAAATAGACAAACTTATTTACAGAATATTTTAAAATAACATAAGAATCCCTTACACAACCATAATAAATTATTAAACTCTTTGATACCACAACCTTTGATTTCAGTGCAACTACTTAGACATAGTTATCCGATCGGCATACAAATATCTTTATTAGAATCACGGTTCGAGGATTTATATCATGATATATATCCGATATATATCAAATGATTTTTATTATATATATCAATACAAAAATGGTTTAAAAAAACTTATTATTTTTTTGGCGTTTGTTACTGTATTTCTACTTCCCAATTGTAGATGGCTTTGGAGTAGAGTTAAAAATACTCCCTAATACCCTAATAGTAAGATCTAATCCAAAAAATATTATTAACAAAAACAGACTTCAAAAACCTTGGTGCAAAAATTTTTTTTTCGAAATTTTTAGTGTCCACAGTCGTTGCAAATATGAAAGTATTATCAACTCCTAACAGCCTTAAAAAGTAAAAATTTACAGACATAAAATAATAATATGGCTTTCATACAAAATGGATATTGTATATCAAACATTTGATATTATATCATAAATATCCAATATTTTGATATTTATAATAAATATCGGATATTTTCGAACCCTGATTTTAATAATAGATAAGCAAGTTAATATGTAAAATTTTTGGTTCTTTCAGATACCCATAATGCATTGGATACTGGTAGTGAAGTAATCATGAATAACATTCCCAAGACTAAAGCTAATGAAAACTCCGATAAACACAGTAATTTGAGTTTATTATATCAAATCATTGTGAGATAACACAGCAAATATAAGTAGAAAAAACCGTTCCTAAATAAATTCATAATTGAAAAGTTTTAAATAGACGGAAATAATAATTATTAGTAATTTTGCATATTATTATTGAAGGTGCTGTCTGGACTACAAATGCCACATCAGCATTGCTCGAGCTGTATGAAATTAAACTTGAAATGCTCAAAACTCCAAAAAAGAAAACCAGAATTTGGGTTTCTATAGCTGAATCCTTAAGAGATTATAATATTGAGGTGAGGTAACTTAAGTGGGTAAGTAGGTATATAAATACATAATCCAATATTACCGGGCTCCCATAAAACAGGCTAAACTGTATGTACAAAATTGTATGTCAATAAACAATTTTCTATATTCTTATTAAGTAAATAATATCGGTCAAATTGAGAACCTCCGTCTTTTGGAAGTCTGTCAATAATAGCTAAAGTTCAGTTACTTATACGTAAATTTGAACCTTCGTCACTTTTTTCAGATGACACCGGATCAAGTGAGATGGAAAATAAATGCACTTACCAAGAAATACAAGCAGTGTGTTGAAAGTGGTCAACATAAAAAATTCAAATATTATAAAGAGATTGACAGCATTTATGCACATTATCATGTGGACTGTGATTCATATACAATTACAGAACTGCCACATAAAAAGATGCTGACCTTATCTGGTCACATAAGAACCAGCCAAGAAAGTAAGTCCATGATTGAACTTAGAAAAATAAGGCTAGCGAACAGAATAGAATCTGACAGGACCCAGGGTAAATTACACTTAGAAAAGCAATGGCTCGAATATTTAGGAAGGCAAGAGGTACAACGGCAGTGGAGAGATGAAATCTTTGAAAGAAATTTGAAATTGCGTGAAGAAGAGTTGGAGTTGAGGAAGAGGAAATTGGAGTTTATAGAGACACTTGAGCGTAAAACTATTCAGTTGATAGAGAAAGAGCAGAGTGAAATTCTGCAAGTTGAATCAGAAAAGTGTCAACTCCTCAAACAAATATTTATGAATAAAATCAATGGTCTTTAATTTCAACTTTTACCTTTGTGCATGTGTATTTATTTTTTGATCCAATATTTTAGAAACCGTCTAAAGGTAGCAGTAGGCAGAATAAAGCCTGCTGAAGGACTAATAATGTGGTACGGATCTAGCATTGAATATAAAAATAATGGAGTTTTAAGTTATAAACTGATAAATGTTCTACCTACACCTCCAAAGTGGAGGAGTTAGTTATCAATAAAAGAGTATCTGATTTTTTTGGTAAAACAACTAATTCAGTTTTTCTTGGTCAAGAACTTTAAATATAATGAAAAAATTTCTGACAAAAGAACTAGAACTAAAATCGACTATATAAACATTTATTGAAATGTAGTTTATCTTTAAATAGAAGTATGTCTATAATGTCTATGGATTATGAATGGCGGTTCAATGCTGCCAACCTACCAGCATCCATCCCGCCGCGACGCAAAATTGTATTGAAATATTTGTGAATTTTAAAGAATTATATAAATCACAATGACGGACTTGAAATACAAACGATATGAAAAATCTTTAGGTTTGCTGACTACCAAATTCGTCACGTTACTACAAAAAGCGAATGATGGTGTTTTAGATTTGAAAATCGTGAGTAAAGCTAGATTTGCCTCCCAATGACCTGTCAAGTCTATTTCGGCACGAAAATAAACTATTTGAATAGTTTTCGAGCTTGCGTTTCAACAATCATGTTTTCAGGCCACTAATATGCTGGCTGTGCGGCAGAAAAGGCGAATTTATGATATTACGAATGTACTAGAAGGTATTGGATTGATTGAAAAACGAAGTAAAAACAGCATCCAGTGGAAGTGAGTTGGGCTCAGTTTTGTTTTTTTGCGTCTTCAAAGTATTTTTTTCTTATATTATACGTTTATTTACAGAGGTGCAGGACCAGAATGTAACACTACTGATATTGGTAATAAAGTGACACTTCTAAGAAGGCAAATTGGCATGCTCGAAGAACATGAACAATTACTCAATGAGTATGTATCCTAAAAAATAAATGTACAGTACCTTACCTCTGCCTACTACTACAAAAGGTGTAATGGTTGTATCTAGAATGAATAACTAATTAAATGCTACTTTTACAATGTTTTTGTAGCCAACTACACTGGGTTGAACAAAGTACAAAGAATGTATTGGATGACCCGGACAATGGTGATCAATGCTTTCTCACCAAGAATGACATACAGAAATGTTTTGATAATAATAGTCAAGTTTTAGTATTGGAGGCACCATTAGGTGCTGATTTGTCGGCTGGGAAACTGCCAAGCAAGGTATGGATTTAGTTTTTCTTATACTCAACTTCTAGGTTCAACAGCTTTTTTCAATGAAAGACCATTGCCGACATGACTAGACCACATATATCCAGTATTCACAACACTAGTGTTCTAGATCTAAAAGAAAAACAGAACCTTTATCCTAAATCTAAGTTCATAAAATAATTCTATGCACAGGCCCACAGGCACAATTAATTAGTAATAATCTACTAATATGTTAAAAAAAGAACTACTTGTATTTGTTACAGGACAAAAATCAACAGTTTTTTCTGCACTTGAAGTCAAGAGAACCTGTTGGTGTTATACTGCTATGTGACAGAGAGAATGAAAAGGTTATATTTTGTTAATCATTAGCTTTGAAATGTTAATTTAATTACCAGAAGGCTCATTACCCCTGTCATCTCAGTTTTATGCTTGGGTTAAGGTCACTCGCCGGCGAGGTCGAGGAACCCCCTCTTCCCCTCGTAGGTGCATCTTTGCACCTAGGATTTGACCTCACGATAACTACCCAAGCCGAGGTTGTGCCCCATGTGGCGCCCTTGAGCTAGTTGCCACCTCTTTCCGCCCTTAAAGTCTTGGTTGGAGTGCACTCTGCGCTTGCCAAAAAGCTGTAAAGGCCAACTCACGGCCAACAGCGTAGTCCAAAAAAATAAAACCAGTACGAATGAATATAAATATCTCCAGACAACACATACTCATTGTATGATCCCAAACCAAGCAAGCTCATGCCATGGTTACAATGGACTGGGCGGTATTCCCTGTTACATCCAGAGTAGAGCAAGAAATTTGTCAATGGTGGGAATCGCACCTGTAACCACCTAGTGCAGTGAAATGAACAACTTCAACTTATGTTCATTACACTAATGAATCGTCAGTAAAAAAATTATAATATTAATAGTATCTCTATGGGTGGTAGAGATACTATTAATATTATATTATTTTCGGAATGGATTTCCTATGAAGCTGACCATTTCAATTATTGTAATAAAGTAAAAACATTTTTTATAGGTAATAGAAGATGAAAGTATGGATGACAGTGAAGTGGAGAGTTACACAAGTAACCCAGAGAATAGTATAGACTGTAATAGTAAGTATTATATGACAGCTAAAACTACATTGAAAATTATGAAGGTCATTTGGAATTGTGCATTTAATATTATTGCTTTTTATTTATAGATTATCTCCTGAGACTAAGTCCACCAGTAACGAAATACGACTTTTCATTTTCGTTGCGAGGATCAGAAGGGCTCTGCGATCTGTTTGATATACCTTGTTAGTTTGTTAAACAATCATATTTTATACACATTTTGAAAGACATTTTGTATTACTATTATTGATCATGTTGGACTATTGGGTTAAATGTAAATAAGTTGTGTAAATAATGTCAGTTGTATTGGAAATTATGTATGAAAGAGAATATCAATAAAATGAGACTATTACTATGAAAAAAATCGCATTTATTTCTGCTTAGACTTTGGGTTTGATACAAATCTGTTGAGTACCCCAAATGATTGTTTTGGCTTGACTTGCTCATTGGAGATGTTCAATGATTTCTTTGCTTCCTTTATTTGTTCAATGTATTCCTGTAACAAAAACATAGATCATTATTTTTATACACTTACCCTAACCTAACACTTGAACACGGGCACCTGAAGGAGCTGCACCGAATGAAACCCGCGCGGAAGTTTAGCTAGGGCAGTTTTTTAAAATATTTGTTGTTGTTATAGCGGCAACAGAAATAAATCTGAAAATTTCAACTGTCTAACTATCACGGTTCATGAGATACAGCCTGGTGACTGACAGACAGACGGACGGACAGCGGAGTCTTAGTAATAGGGTCCCGTTTTACCTTTTGGATACGGAACCCTAAAAAATAAAAAATTTAAATATATGCCATTAGAAAACTTACCTTCTTGGCTACTTCCTTTATGATTTTCTTCCTTGCTATATTAGTTTTACCCTTATTCTTACGCCTGGGAGTCAGGTCCACATGCTTTGGTCTTAAATACTGGGGGGAAAACGAGAACATGTTAATTATGGTAGTATGTTGATTTTACAATAAGAATAAAGATAAGCTAAAAGTTATTTATTTACAATCCACTTAGCGGCATTTCTTATAGTTGATAAGCATTATGACATGCCACTGAATTATAAAATAAATTTACCTCAAGGAAAAATAAAATTATTACCTCAAGGATAATAATCATAATTGATGGTAATAAATGCTCACCAATAGTTTCTGCCTTGCATCCAACTGCTCTTTCATGGAAGTAACATCTACTTCAGTAATATCAAACGGATTGAGTGTGATAAGTTCAGCAGGTATTTTGTCCAACAAAGCTTTGACTTCCGCCTCTTTCCTCTGTTTCTTGTTTTGGAATGGATTGCTTTCCAATGCGTCGAAGTTGGGTTCACCACTGCCTGTAAGGAGGTTATAACAAAAACAATACGTAATAACTGCCTACTTAAAAACTTGTTATTAGGTTAAATTAAATGTAAATGGTACCTGGTACAATAATGCTTGTGAATCCATCTGTTGTTCCAATACCTAACACATCTTCGTAAGGACAAAACTTGAAATTGCTTATAGTTTTTGCCATTCTGTGTCTCAAGTAGGTCTTCTGTGTTGTTTTTGAACAGCAGTCACTGAAAAAATTAACCAATATATTTCGTAATACATTGGAGGGAGTATAAATGAACAGATTTTTAGAAAACTTTAGTTCAGTCTACTAAGACAGTAGTTAGAATATTTACTTGTAGATCTCCACTACTTCATCTAACCCAACAGCGAGCATGCCCTTCTGTGAAAACTCCAAGTCCACTGGTGCACTCCTCAGCCGGTAATGTTGTAACGGTCCATCAAGATTTCTGATGTCCCATATTTTCATACTCCGGTCAACTCCAGATGTTGCCATATACCTGGACAGAATGAAGAAAACTGAAGACTAATATAAAAAATCGAAACTACTCTATGAATGTCTGATAAATAAATAAATATGCAATGGCATGCATTTTTCATTATAATCTAAGGTTTAAAAAAAATATTGTTGGACTCATTTACGAACGAACCAAAAAGGGAAGCTAACAGTGTGCTAAACTTTTTGAATCACATCATGTTTTTAAGCCAGACACTGTAGCTTCAACTCGCGCTCCAGTATTTTTGCCATTTCCAAAACGTAACTCCGTGTCAGCATACATACATTGACTTTCTGTGGTACAAGCCACCGGATCACTGCAAACTTCGCCTTCGTCCTCGATGACATTTTGTTGAAGAATGAGCCTTTTTTAAGAGTTATTACAGTTTTTTTTTGTATTGGCAATCATTTTAGCGCGCGGATTTTGATGCCCCAGTGCCCCAAGCTAATGAAATTGTAAGGAAAATGATAGCATATGTACAGGGCCGTCCTTACCCGGGGTTCAAGAGGTGCGGTGCAGCCGTGCACTGAGTCCTAGGGGGCGCAAGCCGACAGCCATCGATTTCGATAGGTACCTACTACGTTAAGACCACAATGGGCGCAGGCTGACTTTCGCACCCCGGCGCCGAATGATTAAGACGGCCCTGCATATGCAAGAAGACTAGCGTTATACTCACATTCCACTATCATCGACTGCAATAGCAGTCAATGGTGTTTTATGACACAATATCTTCGCCAACGGCTCTTTGACGGTTGGCGACCATAAAGACACGACTCCTTTCGAATTCCCCAAACAGAGAGTAGCATTGTAAGGATTCTGCGTCATCACTGCAGTCCTACCAAGACGGTTGTTGTAGTGGCTGACGATTTCTCCGATTGAAATATCAAGCCAAGTCATAAATCCATATTCACTCTAAAAGAAAAACATCTAATTAGTAAGTAGAGATAAGAATACCTTAAGATGTTACTCTGCAAGTCTACATTTCCTAAGTTATTATGTTACTTGTAATATGTGACTTCGCTTCAGGTGTTGTTTACCCTATAATTTGACTAGCAAGTAGAGTCTAGACGAAGGTAAATTTTAGGCTGAAGCCAAAGCTTTGGTCAGTCACTACTAGTGGGGCATGGTTTCCAAAACCAAAAACTTACTAAGCTTCATACAAAATCAGGCAGTAGTCAGAATATAATACATGCTTAATATAGTACAGAAACACATCAGTGTTTCTCTACTATTTTAGGTGGCGCTGCTTTCGTATGTCACTAATTCTAAGGCGGTACGAAGTTCGCCTGGTGGGCTAGTAATTAATATGCATAAAAAAAATTGAATTCATAGTCAAGATAACGAGAGGGTTGCTAGGGAATGGTTCGTAAATTGTCAATCCCTTAGTCATCAACCTTGACTGACTATGAATTCCAAAGTTAAAAGGTGCTTACCACAGCAGCTAGCAAAAAGTGGTAAGGAAGGAACTCCATCCTGAGTATCTTGTCAATCTTCTTGACGCAATGCAGTTCAGTTCCTGTGTTGTCGTAAATGTGCAGCCATTCCTTCTGAGCAGCGGCCACCATTGTTTCTACGTGAAGCCAACTATAATGAGACATAAATAGAATTAATTAAAAACCTATTGTACCTAAATAATCTACTAGTAACAGTAATAATTGCACTAAGAGCAAATGAAAGATATAATTAGCTAGCTTCAGCTGTATAGAGGATTATATCTGTTGCTCAAATCGTAAAAGCTAAAGCCCTATGCTAAAATGAATTATATTAACTCATAAAAGAAGCACATTTTTCAATGATAACCCAAGCAAATTCTGTTGCTTTTTGACACAGAAATCCCATCTTTATGTAAACACAGAGTAAATTTATAAAAAAGAAGGTCAAGCTTTGTCCTAGTGGTTCCAGTGTGTAATAGTATACACTTAGACAGAGAATTTGGTAATTACATTTTTATTAAGCAGTTTTTGTTACACTAAATTAGTAAATTATTGTCTACCACCAAACAATTTGGAACATAAGCAAATACACCATAGTAAATACAAGCCTGTACAATATGGATAGATGACAGACAGTACAACAGACAGTGTAATTAATTTTGATTCTAAAAAAAATGCATTGATAGATAGATAGATAACTCTTTATTGTTCAATCTCTTGGAGAAATACAAACTATACATGCACAATAAAAAAATTATAATTAAGTGCAACGATGGGCGGCTCTATCTAAAACTCACTAAAAGTGATCGTAACTTGAGAGCAATTAAAGTACTAGTAAGGATGAGGTGTAATAAACAACGATAACATAATTTAAATTAATATACGAGAATATAATACCTGACATCGTGAATTGACTCCATAACATTAATTTCAAAGTGCAGCTTTTTCGTGACCCAATCAAATGCAGCCAAGTGACCTTTCTTGCTGCCTAATAGCAGATGTCGGCCATTCCTAGAATATTTAGCTCTGTATGGTCCAAAACCTAAGTTTAACTCAAATATTTTGGTGGCAGCAGAAATGTCCACATTTTCTTTAATGATCTTCTGAGATATGGCTGTGGTTTTGCTGTCTTCGTCTACTTCGAGGCATCTGTAAGATGAGGAAGATTTGAATATATTTTAATAATTTTGTAGAATGCAAGAAGCAGCCGTATCCCAAGTACTGAATTATTATTCGCAAAGTATTTAAATTTATAAATAAGAAAGTAACATACCCTTGGTCCTCTGTCAGCAATATCTCTGCCCTAGCAGCTTGGCTCTGAGCATAATTATATTTGTTCTCCCTCTTCTTCAGTTTAGCAGCATAAAGTGGATGGCGCACTCCCTTCCCTAATCCTTCACCACGAGAATGCTTCTTGAGTTTTTCCTTATCTATTGGAACTTTACCAGGAAATTTCTTGTTCCTATCATAGATATTTGTTTGTTGTCTATTATTCCCCTGAAAAATAAATAGTTGGTGCTTTAATGGACATACTACATATGTCACCCCAGTATTCTCAGTAGATGTAAGCAGAGGTACACTACAGTGCACCCATACTTCGCCGATGTATTTTTGGTCGCAATAATGTAACAGGGAGTGTGCGTATTGCCATTATACCTGGCACATTCCCTCATTGTATAGATTTGCACTGTAGTCCACCACACTTGGCCAGTCTGGGTGGTGAACTTCACACGCCAATCTATTGACGTTCAGGTATCGTCACGATGATTGGTTTAACCATTTAGTAAGCATCATAAATCTACTGAACCCTACATTAAGTTAGTTAGAGAGAACCTAGTATTTTTTTACTATCAAATAATGACATTAATCTTATTTTATAAACATCTTATGTAATAAATAAGCTACATTATTTAATAAACGCATTTCGTAAATAAATGACTTGCGAGCTTCTTATACCTTGAACTTTTTTGCATTCAACAACTTTGGATTTGTGCTAATTTTGTATACTTCCACTTTCTGCGCCTGTTCTGTACTCTCCTCATTTTCATCGAAGTAACGTTTTGGTGGTTTCTGTAAAAATAAACCTATGCATATAGGTAACTAGTTTTAAAAAGTTTTACTTCGTCGAAAATATACCTAACATTACTTACCTTTAATGGACCCTTAGTTTCCTTCATTGTGTCCCGTTTACTCAAATCCGTACGATAAAAGCTCTCCAATAAAAATTACAGCAATAATTTGTAATTATTTAGAATTTTAACTTATAAAACAATCACATGTGTTCATGTCTGACAACTACTGACAACTTGGATGAGAACCACAGACAGTAATAATCAGCCAATGACTACAGATTTCCCCGTATATTATCTGTGCTACAGATCACTTCCAACCACAGATTACTATCAACATAGAGATAATATCGGAGACTTAACAGATAACTGTCATAGACCCATCCCATAGAGTATAATATCTCCATGAACCGTCCGCATCTTTAAATATCGCCCAATGATATTCTATAGAATTTCATTGTTAGGAAGATAAGAATTAAGGTGATATCAATGAAATTTTATAGAATATCATTGATATCACCTTAATTCTTAATTCCCCTTATAATTCTTAATTATTTGTACTTTCTATTAATTGGGTATTTGAAATTGGCAGAATACTCGCTAACCGCAGCTGCAGCCATTTATCATCATAAAGGTGTGTATAATAGTAGTGTCGAATCTGTTGTACACAAACTAACTACAAATAAAATATATTTATCAGCACAAAAAATATTGCCATCATGCTCAATTATATAATGGCCGCCAAAGGATAGCAATTTGCTTAGTCTAATGTAGTTTGATGCCAACAGAATCGTTACCAGTTTCTCCGAAAATAGGATAATTAAGTAGGCTAATTACGTATAGGTGCTTGTAGCACAACTAGGGTAGTTACCTAACGAGGAAAATAAAAGGCACCGCGATAATCTTGTTATTTTTATTATTTTTATTCTCTTTAACAACACATAGGTACTCAATATTTTACAGAAACGTATATGACAATCAGAGTAATAACATAGTCATAGGTTTTAGTATGTATTAAATGCGAATATTAACTCCTTCGTACCAATGTGATATAATAAGAGGCATAATGTTTTGGTTAAAAAATATTCTATCCCTGCAGCTCTATCATGAGATTACAAAGTAGGTACAAAATACAATGTTGTCGATTCTATTAGCACCGAAATAAACTAGTCTAAACTAAGCGTATTGCTGTCCTTCTCATGGTCGTAATATTAGAGCAGAAGGGCAATATTAGTTGTAGTTTGTGCACAACCGAATGGACATCTGTGAAGTTTTCGTTATGGTGGATTATCGTGATTAGTTTAGTAACAGCCAGTGTGGGATTCAAACCCTAGGTTACGAAGGTCCTCTTACCACTGGGCTATCGACGTTTAAATAATCTCTAATTGATAATAGGAGCGATGGCGTGGGCCTACTTAAAATACTGTGGTGGACTAGGACGATGCTGTGGTGTTAGCACGTATGTCGATACAAGACCTCTGTCACGGATTCGCTCTCTGTCTTATTTCATACAAGAGAAAGAGATATAATCAACATTATTCTGTGACATAAGTCTAGTCTTGGCGCTCATGGTACAACTACTGCACTGCACTACCTTTGTCATACAATTATTTTTCGCGGACGGTAGCCAATAGCCAACGTATCACACGCATGTGTCTCATGGTAGAGCTGCTTCGGTTATTTTATTTCCGTTTAAAACTACACAATTGCACGTGTTCTTATGTTAAGCGTATCAAACAAAAATATTGCAAAGTAACATTAACTTGAGTCGATTTAAGCTATCACATATTTCGTAAATGTACAACAATAAATAATCAACATGTAACATAATCACAGCGAAGTGAACATTGGCTAACAAAGAATGTAGGTATTCATTTATCCCTAAAATTGATTATCAATTAGTGACTGAGTAATTAACTTACACGACCTAATGAGATCCCATTATTTACTAATACAAATAAAAACGTCCCTATGACGCGACAACTATAGTTATTCACATTATATTTACAAAACTGACTAGAAAGTCCTCTAAGGAGTTCATTTTTTGTTTACATCTTTTATTATTACTATGTCGTCGAGTCTTAGTCAGCGTTCGGGAGCTGCTGCGACTCTCAAGCGTTTGGCACATTCCCAGCATCATCAACTTTAAGACAACAGTTCTCTTATAATCTATTTTATTTATCTCTGGGCGATACTCTATATTTTTGGTGGTAAAAGAAATTACCTATGTGACCACTCCTATGCGCCCGGTGATTCGAATGATAAATTTTATTTATATAGAAATGTAGGTAGGTAGGTACAATATTTACATTATCCATGCGTTCGTGTAGGTACATCTAAAATAGTTAAGGTAAGTACATACAATAGTATAAATTTCTCACCTAACAATTAGTTACATTAATTTTAAGCATACGAGTAACAGTGTTTAAAATTTATTTATACGTCTAAAGTCCAGCTTAGCGATTAAAAGTCGAACGAATCGAGTGATAACGTGATGCCATAAAGAAGTCACACATCGTATACAACGGTTTACATAACAGACATCGTTACCTAACAGTAGAACACATAATATCCGAGCTCGCGAACCGTAACGCCGTCCGTACAGTTTCAAACACATGTCCCTTCGCATACGTCGCGGGAACTATCTTTGGTTGTCAGCTTCTCATCGCCACATTAACACAAACATTACACAAACTCACTAGAGTCCTTGTCTCATGTTAAGCTCCGCCGATCGCGGTATTGACTTCACTGTCGTTCAGTATCGGCGGCGCTCTGTGAACCTTAAATGGGCGTCGGGAGCACTGTGAAGTCCTGGAGGGCGTTTTTCACCGTCTCGTAGATGGGGCGATTCTCGTCGGGACAGTACCCGTCCGGGGAGCAAAGGGTCTGCAGCTTGGTGAGGTACGAGTCGAAGTTGTCGTGGGCGGGCTTGTCGGGGGGCGCGGGGGGCGCCGGCGCGGGGGGCCCGCCCGCCCCCGCCCCCGCCGCGCCCGCCCCCGCGCCGCTGCCCGGGATCCTCACGTGCTCCAACAACGTTATGACATTATTCCGCAGGCTCTCGTAGTACTCGTTGAGGTTATTGTTCCTCTGAGACATCAACTGGGTCTCCTGTAACGATTACATCGATTAATCCCGTAAGTAGGCTATTGGATACTTCTATTGTCTTGGATCAAAGTGAGGCTGATGAACGGCGGTACCAAATTGGATATAAGATTGTACGGTACTCACAAATGTGTGATGTGTTAGTGGCACTCAAAGTTGGACGTTTGGAGCCATGACTCTACCATCTGAGTTTTCGGACAAAAATTTCTCGATTACAATACATTTGCCAAGGGGCATGTTCTGAGCACTTATGGTATAACGGTATCTGAGTACCTCTACGTTGCCCAAGGCACAATTTAAAAATAACACCATCACTTGATGTTGAACTGTATGACAGCATTGAGATGTTTATCAAAGACGGCAGTCCCACAATAAATGTTGGACAAAAGATCACAGGTTGATACGGTACCTACCAAAGAAACGGAAACAGCGAATCTGAAGGCCTGTAGTTTCAAACTTACCCTCTCCCCATGCGATAGGTGCGTTTCCATAGCGTTGATATCCGATTTGAGGCGTATCATCTGCGACTCGACGCGCGCGTTCTCTCGCTGTAACTCCGTGATCTCCTGCTCGAGGGTCATCAGCTCCTCCGTGTTCCCCGTCTGCATGTTCATTTCCATACCTGAAGAGAACAGGGCCCTTTGTACCAGTTTGAAAGCGTTCAAAAACCAATCGAATGATCGAAGGTTTACAACTTTACAACTTCAACAGAATTTGTTAAAACTCTCCATCATTCCATCGACATTAGGGAACGTTCAAACTCATACTAAGGGCACAGTAAGTGCAAAAGTTACTAACTCAATTATTTTATTAATGGCTTCGGGTTGATAAGACAGTTCAAATCATTTTGTAAATGCTATCATAGGCAACTATGGCAACTATTGCTTCTGTTGGCGCTACTCTGGCTAAGTACTATGCTGTTCTTGCAGATACCAGTAGGTAAAACTAAACTAAACTTTAAAACTAAACTAGACTTTGTTACAGAATAGAGTCATTTAAGACTCTACCAAGTGAAATTGGAATTTGTATGTCAATGTTACAATCAGTCGTAATACATACCTGGATAAGGTTTAGAATATAACGGCGTGATATCATCGGGGTATTTCGGCTTCTTCGGCTGCGGCGTTGGCGTCGCGGAGCCCGCGACCGGGCAGCCGGACAGCGAGCGATGCGTCAAGAATGACCCGTTGATGTGCCCCGACCCATCGCATCCGGGCGTGGGGCAATTGACACCGTCGAACTTTATCGCGGAGGCAGCCGCCGCCACCGCCGCCTTGTGCTGCTCTACCGTTCCACCGCTCTCTAGCACTCGCATTTTGTTGCGATTCGCTATCGGGCAGCCAGAGGCGCTGAAGAATGGAAACCACATCATAAGTAAGTGTGTATGTATTATAGGCACTTACAACACACCAATAATTTGATAGATTCTCAACACGCATGTTAAGATCCTTAGCAAGACAGTTTGTAACCGTATCTATGTCAATTGGTAGTTGCAAAAACCATGAAACGGCCTTAAAATCATTCTTCACCATTCTCGATGATAGTGTGTCGTTCTGGAAATGTACAGGCTGAGAATCACGTAGGTATGGATACTATTTCATTGTTCATGTTTTTCACAATTAACATAGAAAACAGTTCAACTTTATACACGTTTGTAAGTATAATGAAAACCACCTCAAAGTTATTGTCATAAATCCTCGCCAAGTTATCTTACAAGTGTTTTGAAAATGTAATAAGTACCATAAATCTACTGTTTTATGTACGCTTTTTATTGAGATCTAATTCTACACAACGTCTACATTCCTGTGAGGGTTACATCTTACCTTCGATGCGATAAGAATTTTCCTGTGGCGTGTCCAGATCCATCACAGCCCGGTATAGGGCATCTAAGCGGCGTGGAAATAACCAAGGAACTCGTTGGATTACAGAGGAAGGTGTGTTCTAAATAAGCAAATTAGCGCGACAATAGTTAGGAAGGTCAAACGAAGTAACTACGAAAATGTTGTTAGTATTTGTAATAGAAATAGAATTTCAATGCCGTACGTAAATTATCTTTAGCGTACAGAATACGTAGTTGAATCTAGCTCAGATGTATCTATAACCAAGTGTTGGTACACATATAGATGCAGTTCTGTATATTCTATTACTAGACGGATGTTAATATTACAGGGAAGGTTAGATTAGAATATAGTTCAAAGATATGACGTAAACGTTTTTGTGACTGCAGCAGCGTTTTAAAAATTAAAAAGCTCTTATAGCCGCGTATAGACACGCGACTGCACGCACTTTGAGCCGCTCAGCTCGCATGTCTGTACGTGTTGCTCAAGTTGAGCGGTCATCCGCACCGCGCAAACTAAGCCTCACTGTGATTTAACGCGTATTGTCCATGCTTGAAGGACGCTCTGTCAATTTCGCTCGTATGTGTGAATTGACGGGCCGCTCGCAGTGAAAAAAGGCCGGACGCTCGGGTGCGCTCGGATGCTCATACTCAGGTTGAGCGGCTCAAAGTGTGTCTGTACGCGGCTTTAGAGCAGTGAACGATGTACGCAACTCCAAAAAAGGTCATCACCAAGCAAATTCGAATTGTGGGTCAAATTCGGTGCTCACCTAAGCGGTTCAGAGTCTTGTCCGTCCCTGGGCTTGCTCTTCGGCTTGTTGGCCCTGGGACAGCCGGACAGGGATCGGTGCGAGGAGTAGTTTCCGGTGACGTGTCCGGATCCGTCGCACCCGGGCGTCGGACACTTGAGCTCCTGTGAGTGCGGCTGAAGCTGCGAGCGGTCGGCGCGCGGACAACCCGACAGGCTACACATAAACAGACTGCTTACAATGCCGTGCCGGTGTACCGAACTGCAGCTTACGATGCTAGGGTCGGCAGCGGTGCGAGTGTCACATTACTACTCTCAAAATTCGTCGTCAAAATACACGCGTCATCTTTTTTGCTAATACCAAAACGTACTCAGTCTCAATGTAATAAAGATTGAATTTCTATGGAAAAAGCCACGCCCCCACGCGTTGAAATTCGCTCGCGCTATCAATTTCACTTTGTTGAAGAATTAACTTTTATTTTGGCTGTAAATTTTTACCTTTTTAGGACATGGTGATTCAATATCAGTAATTCAATATCCGGCCGGATACCGAATTACTATCCGGTATCCGGCCGGATTTTGAATTACTATCCGGCTTTGTTTTCACTATCCGGCCGGATACCGGATAGTAATTCAGTATTCGGCCGGATAACGGATAATAAAAAAAAAAATCATTATTTTACACAAGGCAAATCATACCACAATAGGTGAATAGGTGGAGAGTTGAAATTTTCACAGATGATGTATTTATGTTGCCGCTATAACAACAAATACTAAAAAGCAGAACAAATAAATATTTAAGGGGGGCTCCCATACAACAAACATGATTTTTTGCCGTTTTTATAGATAATGGTACGGAACCCTTCGTGCGCGAGTCTGACTTGCACTTGGCTGCTTTTTAAGTACTTCATAGTATGCGGTTAAAATGTGTTTTTTTTTCCTTTAAATTTTGAGGTGAGTTGCGTTGTATTCACCAATCATCGGGAATATGTAGCTTGCATTACAAGCATAACGGAGCAAGTAGATTATACGAGAAACGGTTAATAGATTTCTTTGAATACGATTTGAAGTAAATGTTATCTTGGTATGTTAGAGCTAGAATCGATCGATACATAGCTATGTATTATATTATATTTTGTCTATGATACTTAATATTACGATAAAAAATTAAAATAATAAATTTACCTTGAGACTGTAAATTGTTATCAGAAGATTTTTTGGCATTTTTGTCTGTTCGAATCAAGAATCACGTGAAAACTATTAATTAAATTTTAATAAAACTTGGATAATGGTAGCTTATATTCCAGGCAAACTTCTAGAATAATCTTTATGTTGAAAAACTATAGAGACCCCGTAGGAAATGGAAAAGAAAATTCACGAGAACGTAGTCGCGGGCAGAGCTAGCGTCGCATACGAATATGATATCTATGAAAAACATAGAATATATGACTCTTTATCTGAATAGACATAGACGGCATATCAAAATATAACCAAATATACAGAGTGTATCAGAAGTCCGAAACAATACTTCGGGATGTTTAGTGAAGACAGATTATACCTAACTATCATAGTTTCAGAGTTATGGACCTTGAATATATGTCACAGGTATCGTGTTCTGGCCTTTGGGTACATCCATATTCCATATTCGACAGTGTAAACTACACTTATGAGGGGCGAGTACCAATATTCACAAAACAGAACATGAAAATTTTACATAGGACTCGAGATATTACGAGTTTTAGAATTTGACGACGAAAAAAAATATTTAAAAAACATGGTCGCATTTCGACCAAATTTTTATACCATTCAGTGGTATACCCGATACTGATCCAAACGTCAAAGTATTATTTCGGACTTATGAAACACGCTGTATAGTAGGTTGGTATTCGTGTTTGTTGATAGTTTTTCTTGAGTTGTTGATTTGGCTTCGCTCCAATCAAATACATCTTATTAGATCTATTCGCATCGCACATACATAATATAGGTAGGTGTCTATTATAGAGCAAAATACTTATGCATTCAACCATTCCGGGCCAAATGTTATGGTCATGCATCGATTTGGTACCTACGTAACCATATAGAGAGAACCAGACCGGTAGGTACCCACCTATTAACAAGGTTGTATACTTTAATAAAAGCGGCAGTGGTTTGTACTGGTGTTTAGAAATTGAATTAGGTAGGTAAGTGCGTAGGTGGTATTTAAAAAAACTATTATTAATAGCGATGAAACGGATAGTGATTTGGCCGGATATCCAGCGGCCGGATATTCGGCCCTTTATCGCGATACAGGACGCTTCTTAAAGACATCTCGCATCGTTCGCAATCACGACCCATACATATGCTGGTCAGTTAATTTGCATCAGTACCCGGCGCAGTAGTCAAGGTTTGCTAGAATTTATCTTTCTGCACCTGGCAGTAGCGTTTACAGCGAAAGGCTTTTTTCAGAAGCTGGCCTGGTATACGAAGCCAAGCGGAGTCGCCTCTTACCAACACATGAGGAAAATTTGGTATTCATTCACCACAATTTGCCAATTGTTAATTTTGAGTAGATACTAAACTCATTAATAAATCAAATATATTTGACGTGCGATTATAAAAATAAACGGTGTCCATAATAGGTTATGGATATAGGTTATGGTCTGGTATGATTTGCCTTGTGTAATATTGGGAATATTTGATTTTTACTATCCGGTATCCGGCCGGATACTGAATTACTATCCGGTATCCGGCCGGATAGTAAAATCAAGGTCGGATTGGCCGGATACCGGATAGTTACCGGATATCCATTTCATCTCTAATTATAAACGATGTAGGATAACTATTATACTACAGAAATAGGTATCGTCGTCGACAAAAATGAATTTTTTATATGATTCGACTACGATTTTTCCCAAGATATTAGAACGTATAGATACCGAAATGTGTCAAGCAAGGCACCCAAAAAATGGACCAGATGCCACGGCCGTCCAGTCTGATTTCTCTTGATACAGACAGTCTGACTTTTTTTTTAAGGACTTACACTGTTGGCCGTGAGGTGGCCTTTACAGCTTTACCGGAGGCTGTCGTACAAAGACATCAAAGTCACACACACAGTTGGACATGTGGAACTGACAATTGTTAGGAAAAGCTACCTCTGCGCTATAATCGATCGTTGGATTTTTCATTCAAACCTGACACTGTAAGTACTAAGTAAGTGTTTAAAGTTATCGAATAGATACATAAAACTACTTGAAGATTAATTTACTACTACGAGCAAACTGTACCTATAGAATGTCAAATATGAAGAGTTAAATTTTGTATAATAATAAGGTAGGTAGGCACTCATTTAAAAATTAAATTGTTTCATTGTAATTAAAACGTGCTATGTAGATTGAGTAGATGCGTTAGTACCTACAGATATACCTAAACGCACTGGCCGCGATACACTTAATTGCCTATAGATTGTAAATGTGAACGCTATGATTCGTAATTCAATATTATAAACACACTAGATTCGGTAGTTGCATATCTATCTATAGCTTTAAGACAACTGTTAGCATTTATCTCTTTCAACTGTCAGATTTGTCGAGAAAATGATGTCACTTCGAGATTTTTGTACTGAACATGGCTCGGTGTACCGTCATTCTTGACGAATCTGACAGCTGCAAAAAAAAAAAACTTCGTCGATCGTCTACGCGATCAGGCTAAGCCTATAGAACCCCAATTTTCGCTTCATCGGCATTATCTCTATTCTAGATAATTATGTCGAAAAAAAAACTAAAAAATACGATCAATTCAACGTTTTGTTTCGACATAACTCGAATGGAAATGATGTCGATCTCACGAAATTCACCCCGCTGTTCTAAACTTATAGCACACAAAGTTCGCTAGTCAACACATAAGCAATGTTCTCACATTACTAGTAGTCGCATTGGCCCCTCCAGCTAAGCACAAACCTTATGGGCTCATGTTGATAGTGTAATTGGACAATGCGTGCAGCAAGTAAAATAAAATAAAGTTTAGTGTAGGTATCTACAACTATTTTTACGAATCGTAAAAATAGTTCACTCGATACTTGCATCTGTTACTTTCATGCTTCGAACGAATCTTTGGTTTAAATTTAACTCGGCACTCGGAGGATTTTCATAATTCCTTTGCCGTAAATATGAAATGGACCTACGGACGGATTCCCTGAGCGTTACTTCAATAATAGCGGTGGTATTGTTAAAATTACACTTAACTAATCCAAAAATTAAAAAATACAAATACAAATACTTTATTACATTTTTCATTACAAATGCTTCGTATGGCCATCATTGCAAATGGAATTTAAATGTCGATAAATTTACGTGTAAGTTATATCTGCTATCTAAATAAGTATATTGTATATAAGACATTTTTTTTATTTATTTTTTATGAGATAGGGAGGCAAACGAGCAGACATTTCACCTGATGGTAAGTGATCAACGCCGCCCATGGACACCTGCAACACCAGGGGCATCGCAAGTGCGTTGCCGGCCTTTAAGGAATGAGTATGAGTATGTTATTGGAAAAGAGCAACCATAGAGTTTCTTGCCCATTTTTCTCCATAGGAAATGCATTCCAAATGGGTGGTAGAGATACTTTTATTACTTTTGTATATTGACGATTCATAAGTGCCTGTATTGGTTTACCTACTTGAATTAAAAAATCTGATTCTGATTCGGATTCCACCGGCATTCTCTTGTGAATTAGAGATGGATATTTCAAGCGCTGAAAAATTTAGTGTACCCAGTCGCTTAGGGCCAATACCAGATTATTAAATTAAATTATCCGGGCTGAATCTAGTCTATAGGCAATTTTCCCTCCTGTCTCACTGACACTAAAGTTTTTTAGACACGTAAATACGTGTTAAGCATTGTTATATACCTACTCATTCGTTTTTCCGATGGTTACTGGTTACTGAATACTAAAATTAATGATAATTTGTGTACATATTTCTTGATATTTGTTTCAGACTCTGCGCCGTTCCTATTTACATACGTCCGCGACGTTCTTGCGCGACAAATATTTTGAAAACAAAATGTAGAGACCGATGGATTCATGAAACGGCGGTATGTCATACCTACATCACAATAATGAGCGTATGTAAATAAAGATGCAAGCGTTCCGAGGACTATTAGGTCACGTGTACTTTAACAAAATACACCTTACACCTATCGCGGAAGATTTATAATCGCTAAACCACTTGCCACCACACTGCTCGCAAGTGTGTTGGTAGTTTTTATCAGGTGAGCGATAATGGATATTTGAATCTATGCGCAATATGAACGAACTATACGTAGCGTACATAACGTAGACGTAGTAAAACGTAGATTCGAGTTTCTTTTGCAGTTTTTTTTTTAGAGAAACAATAAAATAAACTTCTTATCTACATATAAGTATGTCATACGAGCACCAAGATACAGAATCCGTCTAGTTTGGTTTGTTCACGAACAATGTTTTTTAGAAATAAATTATTCTTATTAAGTTTTTTTTTTATATACAGTAACATATAAATTATAAAATAAGGTGGACACGTAGTATTAAAGATAAGGCATTGTTTTATAGTTTCGTTTTTATTACAAGCTTTATATAAACTTGCAATGTATGTCCGGGTGGAATCTTGCAACTGAATTTTATATCAGTTATCTTTAACTGATTTAGCTGAAATTTGGCATACACGCTTATTTTGGATGACAATGCATTCTTAGCTATGTGACGTCATTCTAATTCCAATATGGCGGATCATCCAAGATGGCGGAATAGTTTTTTTTTCTGCACTACCACAGTATGGGTATCAAATGAAAGGGCTTGCTGAGGAGAACACTTAAAAAACTTAGGGCAATAACATTAAAGCTTGTTTTTAAAAAGTTTTTTAAATTATATTTGTTTAGTAGATATTATTTTTCATCACACAGAAACAAGTATCACACATGTTAATGTAACGCGTGGCTTAATAAAAGCAATGCGGGATATGCAATATAGATATTAATAAAGCCATGCGGTTAGTTTGCATCAAATCCCGTCGGACGCCGCTAATTGCCGCGGAAATGCTCAAATTGCCGCTCAGGGGCGCAATTCCAAGCATTGCGCTACTGTGCAAAGGTTAATATATCGAATAAATCTAATGATTTATAAACTCGTTTAAATTAGTTTATAAAGGGTTTGGGTACATAATTAATACTATTAAAAAAAATTGCCTGTACTAAAAAAAGTAAAAAAAGGTTTTACTGAACAACAAAAAAAGTTATACCTATTATTCTGGACGGAAGGTTATTTACCTTTATTTCAGTACCTAAATGGGTACTTACTTTAGTAGCTATACCTGATCAATTTACCATTATATATTTAAAATAGGTATGTTAATGATATTATTATAAAATTAAAACAGTTTATTATCCTTCAATGCAAGTAAATAAGTTATGTATATTTTCCTCTTAAATTATCAGGAGTTCGTTGTTTGTTATAATTTATACAACGTATATCCTCAAATTTCATGTAAATACTATGAATAGCACAACTAGTATGTCAATTATTTATGTGGCTATATAAAGTTCTAAGAACGTCCGTTCCGTTTATAAATTGCACAGTGTTAAGTGATGCGCGCGTGAAGGTGCGCAAAGCTGCGCGTCTACGCGACATTCTCCGCTTGCTTGCGCAAATTTGCGGGATTTGCGCGATGTATACTATGCCGCTTGCCTGCGGTGCGTCGCGAAGTGCCCAGAAATGTGCCCGGTGCCGTCGCAACTCTCCACGGGGCACTGGATGAGCTCCCTCGACTGTATCCGGTTACTCAGTTTCCCATAAAAGTCGTCCCGATGGTAGCTATCGTGAATAAATACATTCGTAATAGTATATTTGGCAAAAAATGCGAAATTACTTGAAAAAAAAAACTTTTCTAAATTAAAAATTGTATCCAGTTTCGTTTCTAAGCGCTTGAAAAAAAAATTAAACACGACACGGAACAAAACAATTAGAATAGTAACCTTTAAAATTAACGTTATCAACGCAATGTGAAGTTTTCGAATGTTTACAGAGTTGGTATTATTAGCATAGCTCGCTGTTTACGCATAGGTATCGGGTGTGGGTATGGAAGAAAAATAAAAACAATTGAAAAGTTTTTTTGCCGATACGCGATGACAAAGTTGTAAAAAGTTTTTTTTGTCTCACCTGTTCCGCCGCATATCGGTGTCCTCGGCGTAGTTCGGCGCAGGAAAGTGGCACGAATATAATTTGAGCGTGTGTGCTGTATGTATGTTGTATCTTATCGTTCGCGTGTGGTTATCTGGCCCGCTCGCGCGCAGGGTCGGCACGGTGCGCGCCCGCGCCGACGCCGCCGGTATATTTAGACTGATTTACCGAGTGTGACTCGCGTTGCGTTCGAAAACTTCATATAAGTAGATTCTAACCTAAAATAACCTCGCGTTCTACAAATATTATTACGGAAAAAATAACTTGCGCTACGTGGGATTACAGACGTCGTTTTTAATTGGCCTGCGCGTGGGATATTTGAGGCAAAGTACATAATTGATATATCTTTTAAGTATATCAATTAATACTCGTTTAGTCTCGACTGTTTAAAACATTGTAAGTACTTATCTAAAAGGAAGGAAAACACAAATATGTTGCTATTTAACCTACTTACTAAAACAAAAACTATATTTGTCTATGATTCCTTTATTGTACAGAGTATAATGCAACTATTAAATCTTGAGCGAAACCGTAACTCAAGTGAAACCTTATTAAAGAAAAAAGGAATCAGGAATAAAACTTTTTATTGTACCAGTTAAGAAAGTAATAGGTACTATGAATTTATCTTCTAACAAAGTAAATTGCGGTATAATACTAATTATATGGATCTAACTAAGTATTGGAACGCAAGAGCAGTGCGCGCCAAGGCAGCGCAGTCTACAATTTCGTAAACGTCACAAATTTTGTGTTGATAAACAAAAGAAAACTCGTTATGAGAACTCAATAAACTCTGCGTTGCCGTGCAAGAAGGCTAGGAAATAAGCCAACCGCTTTAAGATGATCATAGTATCTACATATCCGCAAGAGATATTGCGACGTTCTTAATTAGTGAGTGGTCACAGAAAATGCTAGCGTTCGATAAGAATAGCAAATTTCGATGGTCGATGATAGGTAATTATTTTAATTGCTATTAAAAAATATATATTTGCACTGCTTAAAAAAGTGTTCGATTATTATTATTAACATAACCATAATAGAATAGTACAGTTAATTAATTATTGGTAATAACTGTATTTGACTTACCGTAGGTAAGTTAATATGGATAAAAATAACGTGTGTACTGTGTCTTCTACAGTTGTTGACTGTCGCATTCGCTATGTAGGTACCTACTAACTAGATATTGCATAATTTATGTAGGTAATTAGTCGTTAAGTCGCAAATTAATTATCAGCATAATTTATCTATAAATCATCGTAATGACTTGGTATGCATTAAGTTCTATTGTAGTGATATATTATTTAGTCTCTACGTAGGTAGAACTATCTAACTACTTTTTAATGTCATTTTAATAAATAGATAGGTAATTAATCACAACTGCTTAGGTGATAAAAAAAAAGTATATCTAATATTTTTAAACTGATTTAATATTTTTTTGGTTAGGGAATTTTTCCACGGCCCCATATCTACTAATACTATTATTGTAGTATGACAATGACTTTACTTTATAATGCGTAAAAAACATTTTTATCAATGACCAGCCGCCCATCCCGGCTTCGCACGGGTTGGTATTTTTTTTTACATTTTGTGATAAATAAATATAGCCTATGTTACTCAGTGGTAATGTAGCTTTCTAACGGAAAAATATTTTTTGAAATCGGTCCATTAGTACGTAGTAAAAAAAGCATAGATAGCGAGAATTTGACCAATGTAGACATTGTCACCTTGAAGCCAAGAGACGGGTCATATTACATATAGCTACCACTAATGAAAGATTTCATGCCTTAAAAATTGAGCCACGGTCGTTCTATAACGATTGAGTTAGTATATTTAAAAACCCGAATTTGAGACCTTTCATTAGAAAAATGTTTTCAGAAATCCTTCCGTCACGGAGATTGATCTGGGATTTTAAGGTCATAAAAATAAAATTATAATGATCTAAATAAGCCAGTAGACGAAAGTTATACAATTAAACAGGATGTTATTGAAGTAAACTACATTGAAATTGAATTGTAAAAATAAAATAATCTCCGTCACGCCATCTAGCGGAATTATTCGATATCAACAAGTACGATCAATTGTAGGTACAACGAATAATAATCATAGATCCTAAGCAGTTGTACCGGTTCAGTGGACTCGTAGTGTAGTTTGATCTCCCACTAGATGGCCTCATGTCGGTCGGAGAGACTTAAGTCCAGAACCCATAGATAGACGCGTCTAAACACGTGCAATTTTTTTTGCCAATACCAAAACTGTATTAACTCATAGACGAAACTCATTTTTCAACCAAATGTCATCGAAGAATTATAACGCGTGGACGCAAGGCTTTTACCACAGAAATTCATACTTTGTGCATATTGACATAGAGAACATTTTCAAACAAAGAGTCATATTGATTCGTTCGACACACCCCGTTATGTCCAGGTATGGATGTCATCTTGTTTGGTTGGATCACCTAATACGTAATATTCTCTTCATCAAGATAATATTATGACACTGTTATTCCTATTTACAATAAAATTTATTAATAAAAAAGGTTTTTAAAAACAAGCTTTTATTTAATTGCCCTTAGTTTTCGTGTTCTGCTCAACAAGCCCTGTCATTGAATACCCATACTGTGGTAGTGCAGAAAAAATAACTATTCCGCCATCTTGGACGATCCGCCATATTGGAATTAGAATGACGTCACATAGCTAAGCATGCATTGTCATCCAAAATAAGCCTGAATACCAAATTTCAGCTCAATCGGTTAAAGATAACTGATTTAAAATTCAGTTACAAGATTCCACCTGCACATACATTGCAAGTTAATATAAAGCTCGTAACTTGTAATAATAAAAACCCTGTGGTAAGTGAGACGTGAAATTTGTCACGGTACAATAATTATAGTTTTAAACACTGCTGAAATGCTGAGACATGCGTAATTTATTAAGTTTTGCTATTTTGCGAAGCTGTTTCATACCTACTTGGGGATTTCATTAAGTCATATGGGGAACCGCTCCCCCGGTCGACTCCTCCGCCCGTTCTGGAGATCCGCACATGTCCTATGTATTTGTTGTATCTAATGTTGTTATATTCACCTGGAGTCCTTGGGCTTGTCGTGCGGCGCGTGCGGCGGTGGCATGTAGCAGGGTGGGGAGTAGGGGGGCGCGTGTGGAGGGTACGCGGGCGGCGGGGGGTACGCGCCGCACTGGTACTGGTACCCGCCGTAGCCGGCCGCTGCGGCCGCCGCCGCGTAGTCTGGCTGAGCGAGTCCGTAGCCAGCTACAGGATGCGGACTTACCCCGCCGTAGCCTGAACACAACGGAGTAGATAATAAATACAAAAATTACAAAAAAAAATCTTATAATTTTAATTAACTTAAGTACTGTGAGTAAATCCGGAAAATAAATGAAAACAAAGCAATAAAAAAACAACAATTTCATATACACCTCATTTCCAATAGGTTCAAAATAAAAATATTTAAAGATAACAAAACAGATTGTAAAATGATACGAGATCGTATTGTAGCTACAAAATTACCGCAGCGATTACTAGTAGATCCATAAAGTTCCCCTTGTTACCCGTTACCGTCACAAAGTAGAAAAAAAAAAATTTTGTTCTGTTATCTGATTTTATTTATGAAAGGGCCATCCTAGATTTACGCAGAATAAATACTACTTAATAAGCTTTGGTATCAGACTTCGATTGCTTATTCCGCGGGGCCTAAACATTTGATGAGGTAGGACATAGCCCATGGAACGAGAAACCTATCAAATCCAATATAAACAAGTTTCAAAATGTTCATAGTTTCTTGAAATATTTAGTAGCAACCCCCCAATAAAACCCAATCAACATTGTCAACACCCGCACCGGTAACCTCGACTGTATTCTGTATTACAAATTTTAATTAAAGCTTCGTACACACTTATCCGCACAAACCGCCGTGTACAAGCATGTGGCCGCAGCGTACAAGCGAGGCGTACTGCCTACGTAACATACGCTGCGTACTGGCGTTGGATTAGCATCTCACCGTGCATGTTGCGGCTCCGGGCTGCCCCAGCTCATTACCGCGGTCGCGTTTTAATTTGTACGACGTGTTTTACGGCACCGTTGTGCACGCGCCCTTACACAGCGTGGGGGAAATATGGGGCATATGATAACCCGTGTAGGTGATTACGTTAAAGCAAAATGAGCCAAGAAAATTAAGGATGAAAATTGTTAAATCTATACTGGATTTCGCTCTCGTGTTTCATAGCTTTTATCAAGCAATAATAAGAATCTCTTATATATCAGTATATCAGTATGATACCCAAATTAACATTTTAACGCTTACACGAGTATCGGCTAAACATATTGCAACTGAATTGTAAATAAATACCTATATTTGATTGAAATTGGGAAAGTACTTTTCAACGCTTTTTGCAATCAATTTGGAAAACTTGCAACGTGGAGTTTATATCTCAATATTAGTTACCGCTCTTTGTAGATGTTGTTTACACTCCGTAATAGGGTTATGAATGAGCCCTAAATCCCCAATACAATTATTTTGTGAAAGATCTGTAACTGACAAACTAAGATGACTGTCTAGTGAACTAGTCTGATTTCATCAACCATCTGCAATATATGTGCCTAATATATTATTTGGGATTCCTGTTACATCCTGTATAAAGATTTACAATAATATATAAAACAAAATATTTTTTTAACAAAAAACAAAAACCGACTTCAAAAACCTAGGTGCACTAAAAAGCTAGAAATAACCTTATAATTCATTACATTTGGTGTAGGTGCCAATCTACGTCAGACTAGGCAAATACACACATGAATTGGCACCGACTTCAAATGTAATGAATTATAAGGTTATTTCTAGCTTTTTAGTGCACCTAGGTTTTTGAAGTCGGTTTTTGTTTTTTGTTATTTTTTTTTTTTTTCACGCTTTTTAGTGTCAATAATCGTTGAAAATTTGCAATTATTACCACCTCATAACAACTCTAAAAAAATAAATATTTACAGCAAACCCTCCCTCACCCCCCCCCCCCCCCCCCCTTTTCCACGCCTTTGGGGGTGGGTTTCGTTTTTTGTTAACAATCCGTATTAAACAAAAAAAGATTTTTCGAAATCGGTTCACTAACAGAGTGGAAAGGGGGGGTCCTCTTTCCACTCCTTTGGGGGTAAGTTTCGATGTTTGTAAACAATTCGTATTAAACAAAAACTAATAATCAACCTAAATGAAAACTCCATAACTAGCTGTATACAACTACATCATCCACGTAAATAATGATCATAAAAAACATACAAATGTTCATAAAATGAAAACTGCTTGGCCGTACAATTTTAAATTTTTATGGGACCAAATGGCATCTATTCCGCATCAAACAAAAAAAGAATCACGTAAATCGGATCACTCGCAGAGTAATCGGTGTACATACATAAAAAAAAAAAAACATACCGGCCGGATTGAGAACCTCCTCCTTTTTGGAAGTCGGTTAATGACTTTGTAACTAGGAAAATAGATAGAGTGTAGACTCACCAGCGGTGTCACGATGGTAGGCCTCGAGGTACGGATGACTTCCGCCGCTATCCGGCGTCGATTCTCGACTGTAGGAAACGCCGCCAGGAAAGCCTCGACTGGAACAATCACAACAATAAAGTACCAACATTACAAAACAAAAACAACCAAAGCGTTATAGCCTATAGCCTCACCTATGTGGTAAACGGGACACGCTAAGGTCGAGAGTTTGGCCTTGTGGACTGGGCACTTGCGGGCTGGCTGTCAGCTGGGGCGAAGCTCCCGGCTGCGGGCTGCCTCGCGCTCCGCCCCCGCCGCCACCGGCGCTTGTATACACCGGCGACGCGTACGGACCCTGTTGTGAAAATTACGCCATACTCAGAACAACTCGAAACGAAAACCAATCGAGTTGTGACAACAAACCCTAGGCACCTATAGTACCCATCCATCGCCACACTGCCGACATCTTGTATTTATTCCGTTTTAAATTTGTTTATGTTTTCCGATTGTTATTAGTTCGACTGACCATTGATTTTATTACGCAACTATCTTGAGATTCCCGTATTAAGTTTGTTTTGAGAATGGCCTATTAAAAAGTTCAATCGAGGGGAGGGCTACTAAGCGTCATAATTTCCAATTCTATCGGTTCTCACCTGTGGACTGCCACTAGAAGTGGATAGGTCAATGGCGGGGCGCGGATCTCTTGGATCTCGGGGCGTGGGGCTTCGCGGGCGCTGCGCCTGCGCCGCGGCGATCTTCACCGACAGGTTGATCGCGGAGAACCCCGGCGGCACTCCGGGGCCCATAGCGCCGACGCCGCCGACACCCACGCCACTACCCGCTTCATAGTGGTACATCGGTCTGGTGGTATCGGATTATTACGTTTAAAGCCTGCCACGCCAAGTCAATTGGATCGAGTCTCTCAAAAAATACTACGAAACTGCATCTCGTTATGTGACTCGAGTCAAGGTGCCCGTCAATCGAGTCGAGAGCAAGGTTATATTGTCAGAGAGTCCTAGAGTCCCGTTTACCACATACGCTTGAACATAGATCACGTCCGCGGAACCTACCTAGGGTAGATGGGCCCGGAGGTGGTCTCCTGTTCAGATTGGTCGGTCTTCATAGGTGTGGGCAGGTGGGGGTCGTGGTAGCGCTCTTCCTCCCAGCCGTAGGGTCGCTGCGGACACTGCGCCGGGTCGTAGCGCTCGAAGGCGGGCGCACCCTCGTAGCACCGTGACTCGTAGCCGTACCGGGCGTCGTTCATTTGGCTACGAAGGTGATTCGTAGTTCAAATTTTGAAGCCACCTCAAAAAGTACTACCAAGTACAAAGTACTTTCAACATTTGTTATATTTATTTATAGAATACATGCATTACGACACAAGCGTTTTGATGAGCACTGTGCTGAGATAATACTCGTAAAACGTGGGCCAGCGGCCAATGTTTTTCCATTGAGCATTAATTGCATCAAATTTCGTATACAAAATAATAGTCCAGTATATCGCGACGACAGATATAAAAGGAGTTATATTTACTACATGAAAGCCAAACATTTTCTGTATCGGCTAGTACCTTGGTTTTAATTTTCTAAGATTTATCTGTGTGTCTTCGTAATTTCTAGCGTGAACTATTTTATCATACACTATCAGCCTTTTAGCCATCGGACGGCAGATGTGCTCGTTACCCTATGCTACCGATTCTATGTCCACCCGCAATTAAGCCTTACCTGTAAGATCGGACATGGTCATCCGGCGGACGCTCGTACGGCGACCTTTGGTCCGGTGGCGCGCCGTAGCCGGCGTGGCGCGTCTCCATCGCGGGGGAGTCGCGCTCGGGCTCGGCGGCCTCGCGCTTCGGCACCAACAGCTCGGCCTCGCGCTTCACGGCGCCGGCGGGACTGCGCGGCGGCGCGGGCGACGCGGCCGCTACACGCTCGCGGGACACGCACGAAGATACGCTCGCGTTACTCTCGCAAGGCACAGCGGACGGTGTGGATGGTTGTATGACTCCACTCAGGGATACTGTTGAACGACGTACTACATGTACACGGTGTATCAGAAGTCCTAAGTAATAACGACGATCGCTGTATTCAATGATATATATAGACCAATATCACCGAACATGACGCTTGAGGCGCTTCGCATTTTAACCGTCATCGGATACCTAACTATCATAGTTCCTGACTTTCGAATATTTGTCGCAGGTATCGTGTTGTGGCCTTATGGATCACATCCGTAACTTTATTGGACAGTGTCTACTACATCTAAGAATGGCGAATAACTTAAAAATATCGCATAGGACTCGAGTTATGACAAGATTTCAAAATTCGAACTGAAAAAGGAATTGAAAAATTATGTTCGATTTTTTTTCTGTTGTATAGCCGATACTCGTGCAAAGGCTAAGTAAAGCATTATTTTGGACTTCTGATACACCTGCAGATACCTAAATGACCACGAGCTAAAAATAATAACGGATAATGTACCGTTCCATTTGTACCAAGCGGCTTATTTAGAGTAGCTTCTTTAGAGCCATATAGCGTTCTTTTGTTCTAGTAGTAGAAGGTACCTGATGGTCTAGCTCGCTGCGATCTAGCTGCAACCTTCCGTGCAGCGGCCGCGGGACAGCCCGAGAGGGAGCGATGCGTGCTGCGGTTGGAGCTGACGTGACCGCGCCCGTTGCACCCCGGCGTGGGGCACTTCAAGATTGTCTCGTGCAACGCCAATACTGCCGTATTACGCACCAGTTAGAACTCAAAATAGCTTGCGCTTTGCAAGACGTGTACTTTGTAAAGTGTGGGTTGCTGGTCGTCTGTTGCGCGGGTATAAATACTGATAAACGTTTTGATGACTAATTATACATCATCACGCATGTATTCCCCGAAGGGGTAGGCAGAGGTGCACTGAGAGCGCCCACACTTTGCCGATGTATTTTGGTCCCAATGTAATACATTCCCCTTCAATGCGAGGAAGATTTGGGCCATAGTCCACCACGCTGGCCCAGTGTGGGTTAGTGAACTTCACACGCCTTTCTATAGACGTGCAGGTTTCCTCACGATGTTTCACTATTCAGCAAGTGGTAATCATTGTTGTAAATGACATTCGCACATGAAAATTATCTCAGAGCGGGCCCGTGATTTGAACTTGGTGCAAGTAACTTACGTTCTTGCCCACGAGGCTACCACTGACTGATTAAACTCCTATAAATATAACTAAAGTTGTCTTTCAAAATATTGTAGTAGTTATTGTAATTAATGTGATTGTAGATTATCGAAGGTTAAAAGGCGAATTAACTCATGCGCCATTTTGGTAACTTTGTACGAAACTCAGCTTCAAATATGGAGAAAAATTCGCTGATTCCAACAAACTCAATGTTGCCCAATATGGCGCTTGAATCACTTCATCTTTTAAGCCCCCGGCACACTGGCGCGTCAACGTTCGTGCGTCAGTTTGAATTTCTGTAGTAGAAGCCGCGCTGTTAGTGTCAAATAGTTGAAGAATTAACTTTTTCTATGTGTTAATACAGTTTGTTTTGGTATGGCAAAAAAATTGACCCGCGAGGGTTGACGCCCCAGTGTGCGGGAGGCCTTACCTGTCGAATTATATTTGTTTTAAATAAGTCTTATATATAAAACGCTTCAATGTATACCACATATTACTATAAACCTTAATGATAGAAAACTATTTGAGAAAACATACTTGAACAAAAAGTGATTGCAATGCTACATCGAACTCTACACTACAAACAAAACCTTAAAAGTTTAAAATAAATAGTTGCTAATAATGTCGACAATGCAAATTTTAAAGCAATAAGGGTGGACAAACATTTAGGGATACTTACTCTCCGGTGTAACTTTATCCTTTCTTGGACATCCTGACAGACTGAGGGAACAAAGATGTGCTTTACAAAACGGATATGTTGTTACAAGTAAATAAACATGATAATAATCTGAAACTTATTATATCTTGCTTTGTGAAAAATCTTTTATGAGGTTATTGGTTAGATCTCGCTTTAGTAACGTTATAACAGAAAGTTCTAGACGTGGCTCACGGCCCCTCGAGACCCGTTATGCGTTATGGTAACGCGCTGAAAATCATGAGAATCATCAACTCACCTCCTGTGGTGAGTGTACAGTCCGGTGACGTGGCCCTGCCCATTGCACCCAGGTGTGGGACACTTGTTGCCTTCTGCGAACAAATCGAGCGGTGCACAAATTAGTGTTGTGGTGATGAGCGGGCGGGGGCGTGCGCGGCGATCGATACGCGCGGGCGTGCCGCGGGGCGTACCTGCGCGGCCCCGCCCCTGGCACCACCCCGCCCGCCCCAGCCCACGCACAACTCCAAAGAAAAAATAAAGAACGCCAAGCGGCTGCGCGCGGACCAGCAATTTTTCTTCCAGCGGAAGCGGGGCGGCGCGTCCCCGCCCCGCCCACCGACTGCCCTGACCCGTTTTTATTGCCACGTACAGCCAGCTATCGCCCAGCAATACGAGGAAAGCGTTTATGTATTTTATATAGGTACGTTATCGACTTAAGTGGGAGTGTAACCTTATTGCGACCGTCTCCTGCTAAATTATGGAGACGTCTTACAAATGAGAAATGATTTGTTGCCAGCTATTGTTGCAAACTCGAATTCGTACCTACTATCGGGCTAGGAACGATAACAATGGATAAAATTCATCCGAAAGTACCAAGTCAATTATAATATATTAGACGTCAGGTTTCATTAAAACTAGTCAGGTGTTAAACAAGGATGTAATGTTACACTAAAGTTGTGTTCGACATCGATCCGGCAGGCATGAGATTCCGCGACCTTGGAACAAACTTTGAGTTAGTTGATAGCGCGGAGTTCTGTGTTATGGCCAGGTCGTTAAGAAAGTTTGACTATCGTTGTTTGAGGTGTGTGACCGGTACCTCTGGCGACCGGCGGGGAGAGCGCGTTGAGAGGGCGTGAGTCGCGCGCCGGCTGCGTGGAGGGCACCGCACGCGCCTCTTGCAGCGCGGTGGCGGCCCGCGACCCCACGCCTGCCGGCTGCAGCACCGTGTACTGCTTCGAACTTTTGTGTATCGAACTCTTCTCGTGATCGTTCGAGTAACCGCCAAAAGGCTCACTTGGGAGCGAAGAGTTGTGCATCCTATGTTTCACCTCCGCGGGTGGTTTAAAGGCCGACTGCGTGGAGTACGGCAACGCGGCCGTCGCCGCTTTATACGCGTTGTAAAGCGACTGCTTGTTAACCGACATCAATTTTTCACGTTTCTGCTTTGTATCCCTTTCGTCATCGTATTTGTCGTCACATCTGTCCGACATATCTATTTCTAATTCATTGGAAGACGAATCGACGAGCTCGTCGAAGTTTGGCGCGTCCTCGTAATGATTAGAGTGTCTGTCATATTCGCCGCTTCTATCTCTTTCGGTTCGGATTCTCCTATCGTCGATTTCGCATGTACCGTGCAAACGGTGTTCATCTTGATGACGCATGGAGAAGCTTTTCTGCGAGGCGTCAGCGCTTTCGGAAGACTGTGAAGGCGAGGAGGGTAACATTTTGTCGGAGCGCTTGTCTTCGAATAGGTTTTCGAAGCCGTTGGCGTCATCGTTTTCGTCGATGCGTTCAATGTGCGTCGTGGTCTGGTCCCGAGGCCAGTTCCCAGAGAGGGTCTTCAATGCGGCCTGCGTTTCTCGGATGAGCGTTTCATTGTCCTCCTCGTGTCGTGTTGGGTGTGGCCGTTGGAACGGGAGAGCTCTCCGGCGCGCATCGAGTTCGTCGCGTCGTTCATCGTCCAGCAATCTCCGACGTCGTTTGCCGAATATCTCCTCCTCCTCCATGGAACCCTCGCTACTGATACGCTCAAGACGTCTATCGCTCGATCGAAATGTTTCTACATCCACGCCAAACTCTAGTCTCCTCTTGTTGATCTGCGAAAGTGTGGAGTGCGCGTTAAGCGGCGTCGTCCTGAAACAAATGAAACAATAAAACGCACGCCTTGACCCCGGATACTATAGTGATAACATCAAACAACAATATAATATAATAATTGTACTTGCGATTCGATTTTCCATCCACAATCAGAATATTTTTACGCGGAAATGATTCTCGGCGTTTCCAATCGACGTTATCACGTATTAAGCACTTTGTTGTTGAGTTTAAATGCACAAAAATCGTTCCCACGTAAAAACCATTTCACTCAAGAGCTTTCAGAAACATTACATCAATATTTAGACCAAATGATTTTGACATAAGTGAAGGCATAAGTTTAAATAAGTAGCTATCGATGTTACCCAGTCAAAATAATTTGGAATCGACCAGGATCTAACTTATAGTTTAAAATCAAATTAAAATATGTGTCGAAGCTACGCCAATGTATTATCACCCGATGCACGAGTTTACGATAGATCCAAGTTATGTGTTAATATCAGTTATTACAGCGAGAGCCTAAAATACCGCACCACGCATTCGGGACTGATTTGGTTCGTTTTGTTCTAATATTTACACGTTTTAAACTTTTATTTAGTTAACTTTGAAAGTTTTCTAGAAAAGTTTTACTTTTTGAAGTTGGGTGTGTCAACATGACATTTTTTGGATTTACTTTTTTCATTAGTTAATGGCCTTTATATTTAGAGTTTAAAGAGTCGAAAAAGTTTGTAATACGAACGAGTTTTAATAATGATTTTTAGTTTTACCATTTAGGCTCGTCTTAGAATGTGTTTCTACCTATTATATTAAAGGCTAACGAACGCTTTGGATAAGTAGCAACGATGAAAGTTGGATTTGTTTGGTTATTTGTAAGACTTGCTCAAGAATAACGACGGGCAGGTACGGTACGGTAAATAGGTAGTTATCAGTATAGAAGAAAATAAAACTCATACGAATTCTTAAATAAAAAACCTTGCATTCAATCAATGCTCTACAATGTTATTCAGAATAGGTGTAACAACCCTTTTATATGTGAAATCATTTTATGAAGACAGAATATTTTCACAGGCAGATTTTTTTTTCTCCCAAAGTATTATTAGATTAACGTATTTTTACGCTTTGACTAGCCTAGGTACTAATTTATAGGTAAAAATATAGTTCAAAAGAAAAAAAATAACAAGTCTTACTAAAAAATATTTGTGACTACATAATATGTACATTTGGAATAAGCTAAAGAATTGATATTTTAGGTTAGTCATGAATTTACGAGTCCGTAAATTAACGTATATTGTAATTTGTATACATAAATTAACGTATACGTATATTGTAAAATGTCTGATTTGGCCGGTCTTAAAATGGTATCAAGTAAGTTTACAACATTTTCGAAGCGCCCGATAGGAAAGATATGTTTAAAATAAACTGCAGACTCGAATTACAATTGAAACCAATTGATTGAGGCAAACAGCGTAATAGAAAGAAGGTCAAATTATATTTCCCTTACATGCCATCATCGCGAAAGTTGATTATAGCTACCAGTCAAATATCAGTAAAATCAGACTGATTTACATAATAAAAAAACTAATTAATTATTTACAAACGACAAATCAGTAAGCAAACAACACACGCACACACACAAGCATTAGTTTTCCACGCATCCAGACTAAACGATTAGTTCGAGACGAATAACATAGCATTAATGTGCAACCGACAATATTATGCCCTAAGTAATCGTGTTTTCCGAGCCCTACAACAAAGTTAGCGCCATAACGCCCATAAAGCAATCCTCTCTGATTTATTGATCGGCGATATTCTCTCTCGAAGTTGTGCAATATGCGCCCGACTCTACTCCAGATAGTAATCGATGGTCCTTGACGGAGGTACGGGGGAGCCCACCGGAAGGCCGAAATACCGATAGTACGCCACCCGACAAACATTTACGTACGTGACTTAGCCCCCGAGTCTCTACAGTCGAGAACCGAGCTTACTGAAACGTGCAACGATTTCGGATGTAGAGTTGAAGGACAAACGCGCGGTTTCGCGTTCGGAACACCGTTCGTGTGTTAGCGTAGGGTAATTAGATAAACCCTGAGGGCGGTGGATGCTTAACCGGTTTAAACTAGTGCTCGTGCGGACCTTTATCAGCGGGTGGCGAGTGGCGGGTTATCTCGGGGCTGCGTTAATTGTAATGCGTGGAGATTTGGGCGCCATATAAGGGTAGGTATCCGCGGTGAGGCGAACGCCGGGATTAAGGAAGACGCGAAGGATATGAGCGAGTAGTTTATGCGGTTCCTTCAATGTTTTGTTAGTGTAAGTACATATAAAAGGTTATTATGCTTACTATCTCTAAGATCGAAGTTTGACTCGTAATATACTCGTAATAAAATGATATACCAACGATACAGTTGGCACTTTAGTTGGCACGGTAGTACACTTTGTAAATAAAACGCCCTGAACGGCTCTAGTCCTTACCGTGTGCCCAATTTCTTCTTCTAATCAGGGAATTTATGGTGTCAGAAAAATAACTTTAAAAAGGCAAGTGTTCGTATTTATGAGCTATCCCTCTATTTGGGTGCTTGGATGAAAACGAGATAATTATTGCTGTATGACGACCGCAGGTACATCCAGCGATTTAAATTTAATTTAAATTTACTGCAACTTAATACAGACCCATTTAAGATACAGTTTCGCTTGTGTGAAACCTAATCAAGAATTGAATTGGGCACATATTTCTATCAAGTGTATAGACTAATAAAATATATTTGATAGAATAAAAATTATTAGGTTCATTAATCATTTCTAAATATGGAATATGTCATGTTTTTAAATTGTATGTTTTTAAATTATTAATGCATTCATGCCTTGTAAGCAAATTCTCAAAGCAGGCAGAAAGACGCTTCTATTTTCAAAAATAACTCTTCATTATTATAATTTCACATAATTCCTTGAAACTCTATTATAATTCCTTAGAAAATGGAAGGCACAAGTCGAGACCCTTTCCCGCCCAGGGCAATAACAAACACGCGTCGACCTCCCGCGGGCCCCTCAAACGTGGCGGCTTCCAAAATTCAAATTGCACCTTAGAATTCTTAATTATTGAAATCATAAATCAAAACGTGCCGTCTGCGCGGGCGACCATAAAATTGTGAGGGGTATGAGTCTCGAGTGTGGTAGGATTAAGACATTATCACTTTTCTTTCGAGCAGTCGCGCCCTCCTCAGGCTTGCGCGGCTGTAAATCAGCGGGCAAATCCTCTGGATTAGATTCATAGAGTTCCCGCGGCCTGCGGATCGGGCGCCGGCGATAATGGCGTCGTGTGCTCGCGTGATTCTGCTTTTAAATCGACTCCCCGGGAAAGATAAATACTCTTCCAATTTGGCTCCGGCCCCGAATTGAGTTTCCCTTTTAAATGGGTTTAACGGAAACTTGGAAGTTTATGGCGTATAACAACTGTAGCTAGCTGATAGCTGGTCAGGATTTCGTCGAAAATGTAACTGAACTTTCTAAAATTAATCCGAGCGTTAATGCTGTTTCACTTTCACCAAGAGGCGCCTAAACGTGATGCCTAAATATTAAGCAGTTGTCAGTTGCACGCAGTGAAGGTGGGCGTAAGTCCCACTGATATGGTTAAGAAGTAAATTAATCATATGTATTTTTTTAAAACATATGCAGCAATTCCCAAATTAATTATGTATCTACGAACCATTTACAACGGCTCTTTTTAGCGCGAAAGTTGTGTCTAGAGTCATTGGGAATGAATTCTTACTTGATATTATAAAAGGCATAAGTGGAAGACTAATAATATAGAAAAACAGCTAGAATTATTATCATTGTAACAGCTAATAATACTATGCTAAAAGGTCCCAACAAAAATGTAAAGTATAATATCAGCTGACCAACAAGTTATTTTTGACGAATTGATATTATTATTCGGTGATCGGTTATCTTATCATTTTCAATTTGGGTAATCTTTTAATACATCATACATCATCACGCCTGTATTCCCCGAAGGGGTAGGCAGAGGTGCACTGTAGTGCGCCCACACTTCGCGGATGTATTTTTGGTCCCAATGTAATAGGGGGCGAGCCTGTTGCCATTATACTGGGCACATTCTCCCTCAATACGAGGGAGATTTTTGGGCTATAGTTCACCACGTTGGCCCAGTGCGGGTTGGTGAACTTCACACGCCTTTCTATAGACGTGCAGGTTTCCTCACGATGTTTTCCTTCACCGTTTCATAGCTAGTGGTAATCTCGGATGAAAATGAGATTCGCACATAAACCCAGAGGTGCGAGCCGGGGTTTGAACCTGCACACTTTGATTTGCAAGGCGTGCGTTCGACCACTCGGCTACCACTGCTACGGTAATTTTTAATTGTAATAAAATCGTTAAACATTACCCAGAAAGATGGAGCAAGTAGTTAGTCAGTCCGTAATTAAATTTGGCCTTTTTTAAGTATGTCGTAGGATTGAACAAATTAAACGATTAGACTTTGAGTTAACTGAAGAATACAATTTCAGTCTGTATAAATAGAGTACACCTCTACCTACTTCAGTTCCAAAACGAGAACTTCAAATGTTTTACCTAGGCACTGTTTTTTGCCTATTATGACATGTACAACAGACACGCTTGAACTTAAAGGGTCAGATTATAGATTTGCAAATACAATACATACGTAACATGTGATTGTAAAATCAATAACGCAACAGTTGGGGATATTATAAACGGGGGTAATACGCGATGCATTGAAAGCAACTATGCTCGGGATGGTCCTGCGAGTCGGGTAATAGGGCTACCACAGCGGCGATAATAATAAAAAAATAAAATTAAAGTGTAACTTTTTTTTTAACTCATATGATGGCGATTCGTATTTCTTTGCTTAGAACTTTAGTTATATTCGCATTTAGACTGCTGCCCCCTTTTACAGAACCTCTATATTAATATTAGTTTACTATAACTTAGACATATCGACAGATTTTTTTAAGTACAAGATCTGTCCAATAATTATACTTTAAGTGGTGGTATTGGGATAGGTTTTTTATAGGCATAAACGAATACGAAATTGAATATTGTCTGAAAGTTCAATATACGGTGAATTCTCTGACATGTTTTTTAAATAGTGCTATCGGAGAACACAATTATATACAAATCATTTTCAACATAATAACACGTGAAAAGAAATGTATGAAATAGTTAATTAAGCTTTTATTATATTCTAAAGTTTAATCGGAACGCGACTAAGAACATCCGGCATGAAACACAGCGAGCTTGCCATTTTTAATTATAAATTAAATATCCAAATTATATTTTAAACTGCAATGGACAGTGTAAAGTAAAGAATACTCAATACAAATTAGAATTAGCCGAAACAGTCACAGTGTTTGCGAAAAAAGCGCATAAAACTAATTATTTTTATCAAGTCTTGCCAGTAGTACAAGTAGAGCGCAACATATGATTGCAAAAATCAATATCGCAATAGTTTAAATAAGTGGGGTAATAGCGGTGGGCGATGCATAGTGACTGGCAGCCCTGGGCGCTCCCTAACCCCTACGAAACAAGACGTTAGGGCTGCACACATTACAAATGGTAATAATTGTAGAGTTTCATAGTAATGTAAAGTAATAAAAGAAATGATCCTCTAATTTGATTATTACATTTTTTAATGTCATTTTCAACAATGATTACCACTTGCTGAACGGTGAAGGAAAACATCGTGAGGAAACCTGCACGTCTATAGAAAGGCGTGTGAAGTTCACCAACCCGCATTGGGCCAGCGTGGACTATGGCCCAAATCTCTCTCGTATTCAGGAGGAATGGGCCCGGTTTAATGGCAATAGGCTCGCCTCCTATTACATTGCGACCAAAATACAACGACGAATTGTGGCCGCACTGCAGTGCACCTCTGCCTACCCGTTCGGGTAATACAGGCGTGATGATGATGTATTTTTTAGTATAAATTATAGAACTAAACTGTTAAAAAATTGTCAAAAAACTGCAAAAGAGGCTGATTTTAATTAGGAAAGTATTAATAACTCAGTGGAAACTCAGTAAGAATGTTTGGGTTACACTATACTATTTATGTAAGTACTAAGTTATATAGTTTTTATGTCAAACATAACTCACTTATAAATTATTAGTAAATCTTATTTCTCACGACGTTAACTTTTTATTGTTATTCCTAGTTTGCTAGTTTTCAAAATCGAAGTGAACGTTTAAGCCAGACTTGATAAAAAACATTAACTACGCCATTTCTGAACATATAATATATTTTAAAGTTATTTGTACATTAACCATTTGACGATATTCATGAGTTCAAATTCTTTTAGTAAAAAAAATAATAATTTAATTAATTAGACATTAATATAAAGATTTAGCTGGTACAACAGGAGACAAATCAATTCAACTTAAATTTCACCATCACGTCTACAAAATAATAACAAGTAATTTGTAATGCCAATTAATGAACTGTTCTCTTCTGTATTTTTACATACATGTGTATGTATTGTCAAATTTTTGTTTTTGTAGAATCAAATAACAGATCTAACAGGAAACGGTATTAGTATCTATCCACTTCTCGATGGCTTCTCATTCATCGGATACATCTCATAACTATTTACCTACTGCTACATCATCATGAGTCCTGGATTAATATTTTCTTATGCCTTAACACGTTTGCTGCGTTGTGAGGTTGTATTGGCTCATGGCGAACTTTCATCCAGTGCGCAGCGTTTACAAAGTTAGTACCTCTATGAGTCAATATAACCTCATGACACACCAGCTGACAGTACACTAATAATCCTTACGCAGCAAACGTGTTAACAGTCTTTTTAATCGTAGATTATTTTAGGTGGAAACTTGATTTGATTTTAAAACATAAAATTTATAACACAAATCTCTTCTGAGTTCTGAAGACAAATGTGTAGATACTACGTAAAAGTAGGCAATCATATCAACCCTTATTTCTAAAAGTGAGAAAAGATAAGGCAACGCTAATAAAGTCCAAAAGTATTCTTTTACATTTAAAATAGGTACGTAGAAAAAAATACACCAATTTATATTCTGTGATTCTTGGTGCCAACCCTAAGTTAAGGGCTCACTCGTGTTGAGGGTTATCGCGTGGTGTATCGGACCCTCCCACATGCGGGTACGTCGTGTGTATTGTGCTCGCTACGAGCAAACACGCCATTTCTTTGAAAATAAATGCTTCTTTACACATTTTTTTTTAATTTTTATTTAACATACGGTGATTAGAGAACAGTTTGTTTTAAACGAGAAATACTTATGCAAGTTTGTAAAAAATATTTACGAAATTTAATTAGTGAAAAAACAACACATTTTGTTATCACTTATAAAATCTATCTATCTATTTCAAATATTTTTGGCTTGTTCTTTGTTTAAAAAGGTTGATGTTTCTTTAGATTTAAACTAAAAGTCATAAAACAACCACTCCTTGCATATGACGTTCAAAATTAAGTCAAATAAAATTAAATAAGTATTTCAATAAATAAATTTTCAAAGCTCACTCCTATTCGAGTATACCAATAATGGAAATGTCTGTCTTTTAAAAAAGATAACTAAATTAGCTTGAAATTTACTAGGGGCTATAAATAAAAGCCAAAATCGACGTATTTCTCTGCGACCACAGTCAACTATAAAATTATTAAACTTTTCGGATTCCCGTCTAAACGTAAATAATCGTAAAAGTGATACCGAAATTAGATCTTCAATAAAAACAAACCTTTAAATTTATAAAAAAATCATTCTGTATATAATTACCTACAGCAGCATTTTACAGTAAACAAAATGTTCTAAAATAACACTGTAAATCATAACGTCTGAGAAAAAATGGGTCCGTCAGTATATTAAAACAAATGAACTTTCCGTGTTAATTTTCCAAAACTAAAAATGAAATCAAACCATTTTGTTTTAATTCATGTAGGCCAGCAAAGAACAACATTTACGCGCAATACTGCATTTAGCTTATCTTACGATCTCATTTATGCATAACTAGCGGCCCGTCCCGGCTTCGCAAGGGTAGACATTATTCTTTTAACATTTTGGGATAAATAAATATAGCCGTATAAATAAATAATATATTTGGGATAAATATACTACCGGCAAAAGATTTTTTAATATCGGTCCAGTAGTTTTTAAGTTTATTCGTTACATACAAAAAAGCAGTGGTAGCCTCGTGGGCAAGAACGCCCGCCTTGTACTTAAGGGGTGCAAGTTCAAATCCCAGGCCCGCACCTCTGAGATAATTTTCATGTGCGAATGTCATTTTCAACAATGATTACCACTTGCTGAACGGTGAAGGAAAACATCGTGAGGAAACCTGCACGTCTGTAGAAAGGCGTGTGAAGTTCACCAACCCACACTGGGCCAGCGTGGTGGATTATGGCCTAAATCTCCCTCGTATTGAAGGGGAATGTGCCCGGTATAATGGCAATAGGCTCGCCCCCTATTACATTGGGACCAAAATAAATCGGCGAAGTGTGGGTGCACTACAGTGCACATCTGCCTACCCCTTCGGGGAATACAGGCGTGATGATGTATATATATATACAAAAATCTTTCCCCTTTATAATATTAGTATAGATAATTTTGTCTATACTTACCTACATTCATTACCTACAGCAGTATTTTACAGTAGAAAATGTGGCTCTTCTCTAACGCGCTAGTAAAAACATCTCTACATGCGGCTTGTGGCTATATATACTAGCTTTTACCCGCGACTCCGTACGCACAGACTTCAATTGTTCAATATCGTTATAATTTTTTATATGTTATTTGGACTTACGAAGAACAATACTCTTAAGTTTCATCAAAATCCGTTCTGTATTTTTTGCGTGAAAGATTAAACAAACATCCATCCACCCATCCTTAAAAACTTTCACATTTATAATATTAGTAGCATTCTAACACCGGTTCACAAAATCATTTAATTCTCTATATAAAAAGAGTAACGTAAAGTATAAAATGCAAATGCCTGCCGGTGGCATCAGCCCATCAGATACGGCAGGGTTGAGTGGAAACAATTTCGTCCCGTTATCAGATGGGCGCCCTCGGAGGCGTCGCGGCGTGCGGGATACCCCAGCCCTGTGCCAGCGCCGTATTAAACGTTTACGTTCACAATACGATACCGGTACACGTTTTTCTAACCTTTTAAGCATTAGATAAAATAATTATCTAAAGTGAAAATACTTTGTATGGTACACTTAGTACAAGCTTTGCTTAGTTTGGGATTATACGATTTTTTTTTATTCTTTTCAAATATTTGGCATAGCAACTTATATTTGCGAATTGCTAACCTGTAATGCACCATAAAATGTGACCGTAAAATATATCTAAAAACCGGTGCGAGTGCAAGTGCGAGTCGGACTCGCGCACGAAGGGTTCCGTACCATTATCTATAAAAATGGCAAGAAAATCACGTTTGTTGTATGGGAGCCTCCTTAAATAATTATTTTATTCTGCTTTTTAGTATTTGCTGTTATAGCGGCAACAGAAATACATCATCTGTGAAAATTTCAACTCTCTAACTATCACGGTTTATGAGATACACGGTTTATGAGATACACGGACCGCGAAGTCTCAGTAATAGGGTTCCCGTTTTACCCTTTGGGTACGGAAGCCTAAAACTAAATGATTCGGAGGTCGACGACCACATTTATTACACATTTCTATTTATAATGTGTATTAATTGAATTTGTTCTAGATATCAATTACTTTAAACCAGCAGAATACATGCTAATCGCCGCCGAAAGTATCATGAAGAAGAAGTTAACGATGCAACGTAGGAGTAATCCGCCATTTTTGAGACCTACATCCTCCATTTTAATTATAATTTATATTTGACATTAGCAAAATACCTTTAATTGATTACCTACCAATTTATGGATGCAGTCATTCCTCATCGTATTCTATTATATTTTATAACGTAAAAGAAGAAGATTCAAACGTCATTTTATTCTACCAAATGTCGGGCTTAATCAGTATTAAAAATAAAATTGGCACTATTTTAAATACAGAACTAAATTCCATAATCTTTGTACAGGCTATCAAAATATATAAAAGTCTTTGAACAAGCTAATCAAATAATTCATGATGGGATTTATTTTTACCGATTTTTCTTTCAGCTCGTAAACCGATTGCACATAATTATTATAATTTTTAGGTAAGTGACACCATCCATTTATCCGACACAGCCACAAATATTTCGTATTATTCGCAATAAAACACTAGTTTTATATCTTTACTTAAACTTTTTTACTGTAGTTTCGTTTAAAAAATATAAATATACGAACGCCTACTCTAGCCTTTATCTTTATATTTTTTAAATAGTTCTTTCTACAGTCGATGTTTAGTTTGTTAGGGAACTATTAAGCAAATTTTCCTATTTGTACATGCACCTGTCTATATTTGTCTATTGAAGGGTTGTTAACTCGTTTAGCGACGCGCTATTACGTATTCCGTGTTCGAACTAATGTTGCGGTTATTTGCCGACTCGCTCATCGGATTGCGAGCCGATTGAGGTGATTCGATTAACGCAGGTACGCCAGAGGAGGAATAATCAACCTCACAATCAAACATTACATCCCCTGTAGACACACAAACTAAATATTACCTAATTAACATTATCAATACCTACACATTTATGAAAGCATTTTGTGAAATGGTTTTAATAGCGTGGGATTTGTGCGTAAAACGATTTTTAAAAAATTATCTTCAACACTTCTTGATATATGTCACTGACGTAAACTTAGCTGAAATAACAAAAACGCATTATATTTATTTTTTAATCTGATGACGCATAATTAATAATTAAACGAATTAACGCGCGTCGAACTGTCCGTCTCAAAAGTAAAATCGTCGACGGAATCGAAAACAAACTTTCGTAATCGAATATCGACTTACCAAACGGGTCGGACGAGGGCCGACATCGCTATAAAATGAAGGGGAGACTCCTCATAGCGCACTAAAGTTTATTTTATGATTTATACACGATTGCACTAACAATTTTTCAAAAATCACTACACAAAATTATGCACTTTTAGCTACAAAGTTTAGATACGTAGCACTTCGTAGGCCGTAGTAAATCGTAGCGGAAAAGTTTATCCGTAGGCCGGTGCGGGCGTAGGGTTACGCAGGAGCGTGGCACCGCGGTGCGGGTGGCTCGCGGGGCGCTATTCGCGGACTACGCGGAGGCTACGGGCAGGCCGCGCTCGCGGGGTGGGGTGCGGGGGGCGAGGTGCGCGCGCACGCTCCCGCCCACACCGCCCCGCCCCACACCCGCAACCTATTTATTTCTAGTTACGTAAAATTTACGCGCAATACCCGATACTGCATTTAGCTTATATTACAATGTCATCGTACACAATGAAAACGGTGCTCTATTACGACGAGAACGTAAAAAAAATCAGTAAGCACACCGTTTGCATGAAAAATACGAGCCACAAGCCGCATGTGGCTATATAATAAGTATATGTAGGTACATAAAGAAATCCACGCCCTCTCTAATAAAAAGCTTTTAAGAGTCACCCGCACCGGTCAAATAAAAGGCAGACGGTTGTACATTAAACGCCAATCAGTGTATTTCACGCCAGGCCACTTCTGGCCCGAGGCAGGTGAGGCGTGAGTTGAAAAAAAGAAATCGTCAGTCGCCGGGGGGCCGCCGCCGTCAAATTTGGCAGACGAGTTTTTTCGACCGCAGCCGATGCTATCGATGTCACTTAAACGAATTGAATAAACGCGTCGGAGGGCGCCCCTGTCTATCCGCGGACCTTTTTGCATCGACACGACTGTCAGATCGTTGAACTAACATATTTGATAACCCCAGTCTGTTATTCTCTTTCTCCCGTGTGTGCTTTCACAGCTGGCAGTTTGTTGTTCTGCGTGGAGAATTAAAGCAAAAGTTCGATAAACTGTGTCATCACAATCAGCTGTTCGCGCCGCGAGCGCAACAGACAATGCGATTAAGATCTACGCAGGACAACTTTCGCCGGCGCGCCGCGCGCCAGTTAGTTGTTATGAAAGAGAGAAATTTGTAAATTGTTCGCGCCCGAGTTCGCGAACTCCGTCGAACCGGAGTTTGTTTTAAGAGTCCAACCTTGAAACAAGAAGAAAAGTAGTCCTGTAAAACAAAGTTTTGCGGCCGCCGTCGCCGGCGCAAGCGGTTCAAGGATTGTGCCCGAACTGTCTGTCTGTACAACTTTACCGATTAAAAGCTCAAAAGCTTCCAAAGTCATTTTAAAAGTTTATCTGCACGCGGGAGCGCGCCGCCGCGGGAGGGGGGCGGAGCGTAGGCGCCGGGTTCGTTATCATCCCGCCGCAATACTTTAGTTAAAACCTAGTTTAACTTATTTATAAATCGGCGGTCGTCGGCCGGGCCGGCGTTACTTCGCGAATTAATGTGTCAAAGTTGGGAAGAGTAGTGCGACGGGTCGCGGCGCGGCCGTCGCGCGCCCGGCCCATGTGTTCGGCGCCGCGCTCGCCGGCGTACACACTAAGTTCCTAGACCCTTCGCTACTTTGTTTTACAGCTGCTCCACTTCGCGAACTATGGCCCGAGTTGGGTGCGAGTTCTTGCATGTGTATCGGCACACACAAGCATCCGAATAGTTTCATAAACATAACCCAACTTAGTTTTGGACGACTTTTCAAAGTCAATGCATACTAACTTTTGACGTCTGGAAGTGCGATATTACGATTGGATCAGTTTGACTTTAATGCATTCGTTTGTTCGAAACTTTGTTTTATTGGATCAAACTTCGCAACAAGGATAAGTAGGTATCTGGGTTTGTGTTTAGAAATCATGTAAGAATAAGACCGATTTTAAAACTTACATTACGTGTATTATTATTGCTAATTACTAGTATAGCAGTGGTAGCCGAGTGGTCGAACGCACGCCTTGCAATCAAAGTGTGCAGGTTCAAACCCCGGCTCGCACTTTTGGGATTTATGTGCGAATCTCATTTTCATCCGAGATTATCACTTGCTATGAAACGGTTAAGGAAAACATCGTGAGGAAACCTGCACGTCTGAGGGAACTTGTCTTGCTCTCCTGAAGTCTGCCAAACCGCACTGGGCCGACGTGGTGGATGGCCATATGGCCTGAATCCCCCTCGCGTTGAGGGGAGGCCCGTGCCCAGCAGTGGGACGTTAAAAGGGCTGTAGTAGTAGTTCACTACTATAGCAGGATTAGTAACGGTTAATAAGATAGAGTTATTTAAATAAACCTAAATATTTTTCACACTTTTTTTTTTGTATTTTGATGTATCATAAAATCCAAATAGCTCGCTTCATACGTTCGAACCCGCAATACAACACGCTAAATTCATAATCAGAGTAATTACTGAAATCTCCGTCGGAGAGTCACGATCAAGAGTCAAGCGCGTAGATAAAGCTGCCACAACCCTCGGAGCGGTGAACGTAACCACCATTCTGGCGTGAACTACCACCCCCTTTAATTTCCAAAGTAACGAGGACTCAAGAGAATGTTCAGGAGTTAGGATAGAGGTCTAGCGGTTCTGGTTGCGATGTACGTGTTATCTTCCTTCGCCAATAAGTCACGCGATAATTACCGCGGAGTTGCACGCGCCGCGCACATATTTATGTTCAGTTATAAATATGTACCAGTAAATAAATATGGCAAGCGACACTTGCTAAGGCTTATGGTGTAGAGACGCGCCTCAGGCTCTACGCTTTGATAGCTCTTTTGTACCGATGTAGGCTTCAGTAATTGTATGAGGATTTAATTATGTATCTTCCTTTTAAAATAAAACAGCCGTTGTTCAGTACAAAAAAAGTGTAATTGCTTTGATAATACGTAGTTGCAATAAAAAAACGGTACATATAGTCCCCTCCGATTGGTGGACGATGACGCGATAAACGGCCTTCATTGGTGCTACGTCACATTGACCTATGGTTCAGAAATCAGGCTTTAACGATGTACACTAGAGTTTGGTTGGTTGACTTTCGATTTAAAATTAAAGTAGATTCAGCTATACAACAAACTACACCTAAACCATATTTGACGGAATTATCGTCGTCCTGCTTATATATCATGGCCGTAAGAAAGACAGCAATAGTTTAATTTGATGTTAACAGGATAACCAACATTATGTGAATCTGAGTTTAATTTTCGTTGATAGTTATTGAAAGCTCTTGAAGAGATGTCTGTGTGGATGGTCGATATATTATGGAGATATAAGTTAGGTATGTTTTATATGATTACTCACGCTTTAGAAGTAGATGGTCTAAACAGTTTGTGCGTTATCGGTCTATCTTCCTCGATCTGAAACAAAATAGATACATGATTTGAATATATTATGGTATATTTTTTTTTATCCGGACCTCTATCGGCTCGGCCCGCGTGCTCACCTCTGATGTGGGGGTCAGAGTTGGAAAATATTTTTTCCAGCCTGGATTATTTTATTGAAAATGTTGAAAATGATTTTATTGAAAATGATTAATAAAAAAAAAACATTTGACTTTAAAAAAAGTCAAATGTTTTTTTTTTATTAATCATTTTCAATATTAACAGTGCTAGCCTAATTGGTAGAACGCCCGCATCAAACGTAAGGGGTACAAGTTCAAATCCTCCAAACCTCTGAGATTTTCATGTGCGAATGTCATTTTCAATAATGATTACTATTTGCTGAACTGTGAACCTGCACGTCTGTAGAAAGGCGTATGAAGTACACCAACTCACACTGAGTCAGTATGGTGGACTATAGCCCAAATCTCTCTCGTATCGAGGGGGAATGTGCCCGGTATAATGGCAATAGGCTCACCCCCTATTACATTGGGATCAAAATTCATCGGCGTAGAGTGATTGCACTGCAGTGCATTTCTGCCTACCCCTTCAGGGAATACGGGCGTGATGATGTATAACTAACCATCTTTCCAAAATTAATTTTATATATTTCAGAACATTAAATGTTGCTAATCATAGGTTCGTGTAACTATTTGATGGGCTCATAGAAGGGTAGAGTGGGGCATAATCCATGTTTTAGTATCAGATCGGCGCTTGTATGGAAATGTCGACATTACGTGTCGTGGACGCGTGTCGAAATGCGATTTTAATTGCTGTTGCGTCACTCACCAAACACTTTGAAATGTACCGACAACAATAACATTGTGTCACAGATTATGTACTTAAGTACGCATGTATTCCGCCTCCTCTACACTTGAGGGAAATAAATTGTGAAGTATATTGTTATGTGAGTGATTAATATCACTAATAAAATGCATATTAACTCACTATACAGGGTGTATCAGAAGTCCGAAATAATACTTTAGGTACATATACGTTAGCTCATATGTGGATGCTCAGTGAAGACAGATTATAACTAACTATCATAGTTTCTGAGTTATAGACCTTTGAATATTGGTCACAGGTATCGTGCTCTGGCCTTTGGGTACATCCATAACCCTATTCAGCAGTTTAAACTACTCTTAAGAGGGGCGACTACCAATATTCACAAAACAGAACATGCAAATTGTACATAGGACTCGAGATATTACGAGTTACAGAAATTGACGGCGAAAAAAATGTTGAAAAAACATGGTCGAATTTCGATAAAAAAATTATACCATTCAGTTGTATACCCGTTACTGATGCAAACTTCAAAGTATTATTTCGGACTTCTGAAACACCCTGTATATCAAATTTTCTAGTTCGGTCGAACTCCAAAAATGAAGTAGGTCTACTTTATTTTTGGATAATACAATCCTCTAGTATTATAAAAAGGTGAAACTGAAAATCGTATTTTCCATTTTAAATATTAATTGGTATATACCAACGCGTCTGCATTACCCCAAGATGCAGGTGAGATCTGAATTGCAACAATATTTAGGTTGGGTTAGAGTTATTTCTGCTGACCATACTCTTAGGTCCACGATCGTCATAGCATCGAGTCCCATCGACGGCCGCGCTCCGGACGAGGGCGGTTCGTAAATTTGATTTTAATATTGAGCGCGTAATGCCCTGTTTGCTTACGGCCAGTAATTGATACGGCCCTCTTAGCACGCTCCTAATGCCTGTCATTATTTTCAAATTCGTCGGCTTTGCCTTTAAACGATGGATTATTTAAACGTTCCGTTCATTTTCAAAATTAATTTCTGGTTACGTTCCATTTCGTTAAATTATTTACGTAAGTTTGTGTGACGATGATGTAAGTTTGATTATTTTGTATAACCACAACCTCATACTAGGATTTCATGAACGCGAGTATCTAATTACGTATCAAATTAATAATAAAACCATTACTTTAACTTGGAGTCAATCAAAGACTATTAGTTCACAAGGCAAATATATTTATAGATTAAACAAATTGTAAATTGCTCCAGTACATTCTTAAATACCGATAAGCTGACAAATCGTGATGTGTATTTTTCTTTCTTTTCATTTATATATTTATTTATTTTAATCATTTAACTAATTACATTTGCATAACACGATTGTAAAATTTAAACCATCAATATTGAAGGTTCTCTTCCTATAGAACCACCTAATTACTGTACTACGATATTTTCAAGACCAAAACACTTAGTCTTTCAAGCAACCGCATCGTATTCAGCTGGAGTGACGGCACCCGGTGAGACTCCCCTCCGCACAGATTATGGCGGCGCTATCAAATATGCATAAAAGCCGTAAAATGCCACACTTAACCGCTCCCCGACGCGTCGGGACTGTCACCTGTATGGGTACGGTAGTGTTGACAAAGTCTTGGCCTTACAAGTCTTGGTATGGTTGGTGCGGTGCTCTCCTAACCAATGGTTATTTGGCCTGTATTGTTTAGCTCCATTTTTTTGTTCCTCATTAGAATCAGTTGAATAGTAGTAGTTGAATAGTAGCACCATCAGTTTAGTAGTAAAATAAAGTTTATAAAGATTTAGCTTTACAGAAACGGAACGGCTTTATATATAACGGCTTTATTGGAACGTGTTATACTTTTTGGGATAAACATTATATATTCAAAAGACCAATAAGTAAATAATAATACCAAAAATTACCTTAGCTGATGGAGGTCGAATTAAAAAAATAAAGCATATTGGTGAGACTTTTATATTAAAAAATGCCACTGTAAATGGTTTTTAGATGTTATTTCCCAAATTAAAGCATAACCCTATATTCTATGGATTGGCATTACTAATTATAAAATAACCTACCTGCTCTACATTTGCGTCTCAACATTCATGCGAGTTTATCTTTTACTATGAATAGAGCTGACAGAGCAATCGTCTCAATATTATTTTGATGACACTGACATTTTGGTTTCCCATAGTAACTTCTAACTTATACTCTGGTTCCTTGACTACATCTAGATAAATAATGGAGATAACGACTGCGCCGTGTGGCAATTTTTTCTGACGTTTATCTGTCATCCGCCATTGCAGTTGCCCTATGTAGTTGCTACAGGTAACTATGAGTTAACTACAATGGCGGATGTTAGTTAAACGTAAAAAAATGCCGCAATCGATATGGGTTCTAGTTACTCTATGGTTAATTATAGCATATGTCTCTCAAAGTAAATATTAGTTTTGGTCATAAGTGTACGTCAATCTTTATAAAGTCGAAGTCACTCTGAGTAGCTCGCGGCACCAATCCCCGTTTCTAGACAGATGCTCAGACGTGGTAGTAATTAAAAATCTACCACCGGCTCATAAATTTGCATGAAAGACAAGGCCACCTAATATCGAGGGTGGGTGTAGACACTTGCGTTGCATTAGCTTCCTTGGAACGCAGAGCAGTGTTTTTAAATAGGGATTTAAATTGTTGTGAGCATTATATCGAGAAAAAAAATTATTTATTGTGTCATAAAGCTCATTTTAGTTTGTAGATACTTAAATAAGCCAAAAAAGCCTCTAAAAAAATTGGACCAAAATTGGTCACATTGTTGCCACGGCCACCTAGTCCTTTAACGTATGTCATGTTTTTCTAAGCTTCTTTGACACATTATCTATGGACAATGATACGGAAATCTGTCAAAATGACGTCCAAATAAATCCTCCTAATCCTTTACTATGCGATTCAAATGAGAATAGGATCGACTTTGCGCCATATTGTGACGAACGAAAACGAATTATGACTTGCAATAAATAAAAAATATTAATATATAAATAAATAAAATTAAATATTATATTAAGAAAATTTACTATAATTTAACCTTTTTATTTAAATTTGACTATTATTATTGATACGCAAATAAGTTTTTTGCAAACCATACTTTTCATGTGACGTTTTTCATGTGACAGATAGAGGTTATTGACATTGCTATTCTTATTTGGATCGCATTGTACGTCTTCACATAGGCAATCTGCAATAGAAGTCAAAGTCATACACAACATAGGACGTATGAAAATGTCAAATGTTAGGAGAAGCCCCCTCTTTGATATAATAATTCGTTGTCGTCAAATCATATTTTCTATTGTGGTCTACAAATGTATCTAAACTATATTAACACACTTTTTCAAAATGTATTAAACTGTCGAATAAAATTTGAGGCACCTTTCAGGAGGTATAATACTCAGTGTTACCAAATAAGGTCGATATTTGAATAATTCTCTATCGTATTAATTATTATAATAAAGACAGCTATTCTCTGTGCCTATATATCTACCTACATACAAATGCACATTAAGTCGTGTGTTAGCGAGCAGAAATCTACAATCCCATTATAACAATCACCTTACCGTTCATTACGCGAAGCTAAGATACTAAATTTAAATTAACAGCCCCTTGTTAGTGGAACTATGTACATCTGCACTCGGAGCGAATGTTCATTTAGTAAGCGAAAATCGGTGGCGCGACTCGCGACTCCGTGACACAATGACGCATTCAGTATAGTTATTTGATTAAGTTCTCTTTTGTGAAAACAAAAAACTAATTAGACGTTTTTCAACATTGAGTGAGTAACTATTGAGGGACAACATTTTATCTGAATCATGTTTCGTGCATAGATGAATAAACAATAAAACACAGTATAAAAGTCGATTAAAAATACAAACTTTTTATTAATACTGGCAGATTTTTTTATAAAACTAAGATAAACTACCAGAACAGAAAAAAGGGATTCAAAAATAGAACACTATGTTTCATTAACCGAGCTATTTTCAAGAAGACAATAAGAATTTAAAATTAGAATGGTATGATTCTTAATTAACCGAGCTATTCTGCGTAAAATACAATCTACACTAGACAATCCCAATCAGACTTGCAGTTCGTTAACTATTACTAAAATGTCTGTATATCCTACACAGTTAAGATGTCGGCATTCGGTAGTGTTGGGTAGTCAGAACCAGCCAATTTAGTCGGCGTCGCCTCCGCCGTCTTTATCGTATCTTTAATGAACACTCATAAGCGTGCAGTACTTAACGTATTGTGTCGGTGAGAGAGACGTTAGTGGCGCTGCCTAGCTTTGCGCGGTAGAATTAAATGGGCTGAAGACTCTTTGCGGCAACTCAAGATCCTTTAGCCGGGATTTTGTTTTGCTTTCTTTAATTAATGCCCTTACTTTAAACTGTATTTTGATTACACTTTGGCGTGGATTCATTTATACTAACTGCTGGTTTGTCTTATTATTTTGGAAAATGGGTCGGCTTTAATAAATACCAAATTCCTCTGGAGCAGTAAACACACAGCAGTAAAATGATAATAGTATAATACATTATGAGGTCGGTGTTCCCCGAAAGGGTAGGCAGAGGTGCATTGCAGTGCACCGAAACTTCGCTTATGGGTTTTGGTCCCAATAGGGGACGAGCCTGTTGTCATTATACCGGGCACATTCGCCCTCAATACGACTAGGATTTGGGCCACAGTCCACATAGCTAGCCCAGTGCGGTTTGATAAACTTTACACGACTCTATAGACGTACAGGTTTCCTCAAGATGTTGGCCTTCACCGTTCAGCAAGTGGTAATAATTATTGAATTACATTTTCTCATGAAATCCCTGAGGTGCGGATCAAGGATTTGAACTTGCACCACTTGCATCACGCACATACTTGCATGTAGGTAAGGACCTATATGAAACTAGACTCATATGTCCATGGTATACCTAATGGAAAACAAAAGAAGATCGCCAACTTTTCCCCACCACGTGAAACAATGTAGGCCTCGCACGGGAAATGCTAATACGGGCCCGGTCGGTACAAATTGATACTCGATCGTCGTTCATATAAAACACTCAGCGAGCGAGATCGCCCCATGAATAATAAAGAATTGCCGAACGCCGACGACGACGCGACGCGATTGCCCACAATGGTTGTATGCGACGAATGTTCAAAACAAATTCCTTGTGAGTTTTTTTAGAATCTATTTCACGTTGTCATAAAAACTCAGACGGACAAAAAATAAAAATATAAATGGTATTCGGATATTGATAGATGATTATTAAATATACCTTTCACATCTCATTTTTTAATTATTAAACCAGCTTAAATACTCAATCTATTGTAGCACAGGTAATATATTTTATAAATTACCTAGAAATGAATCTCAATGAAATCTATAACTGGGTGTTATTTAATATGTTTCTGTTGGCAACATGTTACCCCATAGCCAACGTGATTAAATAAGAAAAAAAAAGTAAATACTTTATTTTATTAATTAGTACTGGCTATATTATATTATAGTTCTCTTTGTCAAAAAAAATGAGGAAAAAGTGTGTGAGTTCGAAATTTAAATGTTTCATTTCCAATTTCGAACTCACTTTTATTTTCAAACAAAGTTCGTCGCAACGAATCGGTACGTTCCTTAAATAAAAACGCCCTTATTCTCGTCACGTCCACTATGAAACATAATTCAGATTTTCATACAGCGCCATACAGGGACCTCTGTGTTCTCGTTTTGTTGAACATCTCCCCCTTGAAGCATAAAAATACCCCGGAACGGCTGTAAACTGCGACTTAACCACCGTTACATTCGGTCTATGGTAATTTTATAACACTATCATTATAATACGGTTCTATTACTGTGTGTTTACTTTATTTTATAGCATTATTTTAGATTCGATTATAAATTTGTAGTATAGAACGCGATAAAATTAATTTATGTTATTCCTCTTACTTATGCATGTTGTGGCACCTTTGCATTTAGTTTTCCCTTATTTGTATTTTATATTAATGTATTATTAATGCTACAGTTTTTGGATGTCCTGTTAAATAAATAAATAAATTAATTTAAAAAAAAAGCTCACATTTTTTTAGACTATGCCAAACTAAACTGAAACTATTGCCGTCCTACTCATGGTCGTAATCTATAAAGAAGGAAGCAACATTTTCGAATCTAGTTTCGTTTTAATCTGTGTACAACAATACTAAAGTCATAAGTCACATTTGTGTGAGTGAACAGCATACATTGAAAGATAGATATATACAGTAGCTACCTTAAAAAAACTGCAATTAAAATCAACAATCAGGACCATTACAATTGACGTGAATCGAGCAATGATTGCTTCTTAATTGTTAATTGTACAATCGTATAATCATACGCCACGACTTCGCGGCCTTATTACATGTAATTGACGTCGATGAGCGTCGACTGAATCAGTCCCTATTAAATCACTACTCGTCGAGTAATCCCCGCTTACACGATCGACGTTTCACGTAATCGCACACGTGTTGCGATATGCGTAGCGCGGAGCTACGAAACTGCTACGCGGCTGCTACAAGCACAGACGACGTAGAAATTTAAGGTGTTCTAAAATGTAGAAACTATTATGAAAATATAATACGAATTTTTGGAGAAACAAAATAATACAAGTAATTTTGATACGGTAAGTATTTAAAAAAAATAAAATATAGAAATAATAAACCTGTGTAAAAAAAATCAAGTGTTATTGGTTAATTCACGCTAAAACTCAAAAACAGCTTGACCTTTTTGTTTTGTTAGCTCTAAAATAGGGGTGGTATACAGCAAAATAAATGAAAAAAACTTGTAAGTGATACGAAATTCACCGGGTCATGTAATTACAAACAAATGAAGAGGTGTATAATTCTACAAATACAATCAAAATCTAATTCTTTTTTTCTTCGTGTAGGCCAAAAAGCACTCACCAATGGTCAGATTCTACCACCGGTTCGGAATGCTGCTTCCACTGACAAGAGGCGGCAGCCTTGCCGCCTCTTGTCACGTTACGCTAAGGTACGCTGTTTAGGTTACGCTTTTTAAAATAATCTTTGTAAAATTAAACATAAAATTAACCCGATTATATTGACTCCTCCATAAACATCAACTATTTTCGTAGCTCCCATCCCTTTGCTGTGTAAATGGCGTGTGGTGTGTAGTGTTTACCTGCGGAATCCGCACAGACAATTAGCTCTTTACCCGATTAAACGCTCCACAAACGCAGGTGTCGACGCAAATGCGGATGGTACATCAAGCTTGTTACGCAATGAGATTTATACAATAGGACCGCGTTTACTTAACTCTCTAGCTTGGACGATCGTAGGCCACTCGGCTCACTAAACCGGGTGGCTACGGGTTCGATTTCGGTTAGTCTTGTCATTTAGGATGTGGCCTTTTTAATTCGATTTGATCGAATAAAGTCTATTGTATGGTACCTATATTACAGGCTTTCGACCTCCACGACTCTCAAATGCTAGTTTATTTTGACATAGTAATCAAAAATATTTAGTAGGTACCAAATTAATAAACAGCATGATGACAAGTTTTTGCCGAGGAAATTCTCAACTTCTGTTTACAATGCTCAATCAATAATAACGGTAATTAATAACTATCTGAATAAAAGCGGTGTAACGCGGCGGTGCCTCGTCAGAGTGTCGACAATGCACCGCTGTTATCTCAGTGACGTGTAGGGAGCGTTAGATGTGCATTCAGCATCCAGCCAGGACGGCGAGGGACGGGAGGAAGAAGGAAATAGAGCACAAAGGGCCGCCCACGACTGGCTGCTTCGAGGTGTCTCGACAAGATGAGCATAGAGTAGGACCCAGAGACGTCAAAGTTTAAGAACGGTGACGGCCATGGAGGTAGTTATGAGGTGACGTCAGATATCGATGTAATTTATTTAAAAAATATAGTTTTATTTACAATCGACGAGGGATAAGCATTGAGAAGACTTACAATATAAATAAAAACATCATCACACCTGTATTAGGCAGTAGGCAGAGGTGCACTGCAGTGCACCTACTTCGCTGATGAAACTCATGCAGTCTACACTTTTAACTTTGTAATTTACCAAGTTCACCCTCGCTAGATATCTAAGTACGTATGTAATCTTATTAATTACTCAGTATTAAAATACAACTTATATAGAAACATATTTAGAAAATAATCTTAAATGTAAACTGTTAAATTGGCCGAACTTATCTGCATCCAAATTATTCTATGTGCAAACTAGTCGTTTAACGTACACTTAAGTAAGCTGATTCAAAGGCGAGTGCATCGGACTTTGGTTCCAAGGAGTATAAAGATATTGAGCTCATTGTCGCGCGCGGCATTGTGCGAATAGTCTGATAACACTCCGTCCGCCGCTGGACGCTTTCTCTCCTAATTGTTATATTCCAACAAAGACCGAGCAGAAACAAACAACGTCAACGCTTGTTAGCGGGCTAAACGCTCGTGTAATAACATGTCCTCAAACAATTGCACGTTGCCAATACGTTAGGAAATTGGCTGTACGCGATCGCAATGCGAACTCGAGCGCTTTTGTTGTCGATATCGACTGTTCGACTGCGAGTTTAAAATGAAATCTAATCGCTGCGATGATTGACGTCGATAAAAATGAACGAAGCTAAAATGCGTATTCCATAGGGTAATGAATTGGCGGGAGGTTGCCGCGCCGATATAGCGCTAATGATGTTCATTTTCGAATTTCGAATGGTTCGACGTTTATTCGTTTTAAAGGCGGCTGTGAGCGATCGCCCCCGCTCCGCGGCATCAATCATTTTTAGAGGGTTTCGCTTATCCAAGTTTTCTTCCTGCCTCCGCTCCGTCCTCCGCTACCAACTTTTACATCGAATGATCTCCGCAGAACCAACAGAGCGTTCGGCGTAACCGCGTTTTGTATTATTTTTTGTGAATAAATAATATTATTTCTCGAGGGAAAGGGGGATTGGATTTCGTTAAATATGGTTTAGTAATTGAATTGAAATCTCTCAATGTCGACGTTCAATTAAGCTTTAGATTTCCTGCTTGATGAAGGTATTTCCTTTGTTTCTGAAAATGTAATGAATTTAATTTTATAAGATGTTTGCCATTGGGCGCAATTTCAAATAATAATATTTAATAACAACTTGCATTTTGTTTGCAGAAATATTCCCACTTTTTCTGAGTAAGACATACACAATTTTATATCATTTTATTAAAGCGGCTTTATTAAGCAAATATATCTTTAATGAATATAAAAAAAAAAACAAAAAAAAAATCGATAAATATATTTCTGCTCAACATTAAACCCATATCACATAACCCAATTATAAACTTAAAACACATTAATTACACTATCCATTACGGGCGTCTGTCAAAAGTGATTAATGTTAATGTCGGACGCAAGATTTTTAACTAAGTTAAGATTAAAATAGCTTAGGGTATTATCGCGGGCGCGCTCCGAGGCACGAATCCGTCATCTCTCCCTTGCAAATTATAATGACACATCCGCCGGGAGGTTTTAAGCCAATTCAACTTTGAGAAATCCTGATACCGTGGGCAACGGCTTCTCCTTAAGCAATGCTGCCAACATTTTGATGTACAAAATATAAATTGCCAGGTAGTTACTTTTTAATTTTAATTGTTACATTTTGGAATGTCTAAATGTTTTTGATACTATGATCCATTTAAGTTAGAAGATGTACATTTCATAATATATCAAGATAATCCTGTAAACAAAAAAAACCGGCCAAGTGCGAGTCGGACTCGCGCACGAACGGATCCGTACCATTATCTATAAAAATGAACAAAAAATCACGTTTGTTGTATGGGAGCCCCCTTAAATATTTATTTTATTCTGTTTTTTAGTATTTGTTGTTATAGCGGCAACAGAAATACATAATCTGTGAAAATTTCAACGGTCTAACTATCACGGTTCATGAGATACAGCCTGGTGACAGACGGACGGACGGACGGACGGACGGAAGGACGGACGGACGGACGGACGGAAGGACGGACGGACGGACAGCGAAGTCTCAGTAATAGGGTTCCCGTTTTACCCTTTGGGTACGGAACCCTAAAAAGTATGTTTTAATTGTCGAAATAGAATATAATTAACGGTCAGTTTTACTTGTAACAGTGTCGCAGCATATTGAAATTACTTCTTGATGATCTGATATCCTGGTAGCTGGCAGTTGACTCAGTACGATACTATAAAGAGACATGGGTACCTATGGTCATGGAAAATATATAAATGACCTGCTATCCTGGTACCTGCTAGTCGACTTTAAGCAACACTGTAATGAGATCTGTATAGGTTCCTATGTTCAAGAAAAATAAAAAAGTCAAACAAAGCAAAATGAGAAAACATTTACGTAAACTAACCGCGGCCGAGTGCGCGAAATGTGCCATAATTTTTATTTGTTTCTCAAATGCGATACCAATAATAACTTCCGAGGTTGCAGTGCCAATACAAACAGTATCGATTCGCGAGGGTTCCGTTCCCGCTGCAGGAAACAATTTGCGGTAAAAATCCGCACTGATAGACGCGATATGAGCAACGGGAGCATTTTTTTGTACCACTCATATTTTCCCCGCACGGGGGAGATCGCGAGCGGCTGATCTTTGTTTTATGAGAACGATTAAGAAAAGCATATTTGAAGTGTGTACTTGGCTTTATTTGCGCCCCGAGAGGGAAGGCACGCTTCATTGATCTGTAATCGTTTTTCGCATTTTATTGGTACACGGGGTCCGCGAGTGGGGATTTGTGTATGCTTCGTTTTGTCTCAAATTAGTCGTTGTTCGCGTAAAATTAAAATTAGAATCTTGTTCGCGACATAATTCAGTCGTTCGTGGGTGGTGGGGGGTACAGTTATTTTCGCACTTAATTTCGTGGCGTTAAGCGTTGTATTGTGGGCGCGAGGCGTCTGCTCGGCGAGTGATTAGAATGCTAAGTACGCGCGTTGAAAGGGTTCCCTTAATTGTGCGGTGCTCCTTGTGGACCGCACCCGGCAAACATCGGCCGGGTAGTGCGCTATTCAACATGGTGAGAACGAAACTTGATTGTATTCAGTTCCAGATAACGTTTGAATGTATACGTTTATTGAAATTCGAATGCCAATTAAGTAACTTTTATTGTTCTTGTTTTCACGGAGCATGCAAAAATTTAAATTCGGATTGTCCGCAAAACAAAGAGGTAACATAATATTTTCACCAAAGACAATACAGCTTGTTTTAAAATTTCCGCTAAACCTTATAAGTACCACGGTATTATTAGACACTGGAAGAAATGTTTACAACATAAAATTTACATTTCTACCTACAGCCACGTTCAAAGCAGTCACGACAGAGACATTTTAATAGTCAAAAAATTAATTGCAAGTGGCGTCGCCGTGATTTAGACGACCGAAATGTGGTCGTTAGTGCGAATTGAACGAAAGGGTGGGGTTGCTTCAAGCTACCCCAATATAATTAAACATTATTTTCGGCTATATTTTTGAAACTGGCAATCGTATATTCAAAAATGGAACTGTACAAATTATTGTCAAGGATCGCGACGTTTTCACTGTCAAAACAATTCAAATTTTGAACGTGTTTCATAAATTAATGCGAGGCGGTTGTTTTGTTTCGTCGTAGAAGCATGACGTAAAATAAAGGAATATTAATTATTCAGCGCCACACTCGACGCAATCAGAATAAGTGGTGATGTTTCTGTCACCCGCTGCGGCTGCGGCGGCTCGCCCGGCGGTGTGCATGATTAGAATTCTTAAGCCCCGCCGAAGGCTCTTGATTAGAGGAAATTAAAATCATTATACGCCGGCGCGCACCGAACCCGCGCCACAATGCCGCCCGGCTGACGTAAAAATAAGCGGGAAACGCACATAAAGAAGGAGGCCCGCCGGAAACGGAAGCGGCACCATCTTGGAGCCGCCGGGCGGGGAAACAATGGATTCGTTAATTAACATTTTCTTACGCCTCGCGGCTGTCGAACGAACGGTTTATCGGACAAAATATTTATGACGCAGCCGCTATGAAAATTCCAGCGTGAAATTGCACAAGTGAAATTCTGTACGGTCGTTAATGTTATGTACTAATTGCCTTTCAGATTTCGACCCTAAATTCTTACGAAGGGTTCCTACTTTTACGGCCAGTCATAATTGTCATACCTGAATTATTAATTTTAACAACATAATTTTTTTGACCTACAATATCTAATAATTTCTGAACAGGGATATAATGAACACATAGACAATACATCGAAGTGTGAAAGGCTATTTGACTGAGCGAAACTCTTGAGAAATATTGAGTTAGACTTATATATGGTGGAATTTTGTAATGCCACCTGAAGGGCATAGTTCATAGTTTTCCTCTCATTTATTTTACCAAGTTTGTTATAGAGATTTCTTCCTTATAATTGCCCCTAACGATCGATGCAATAAAAGTACAGGGTGAAATTTTTATACACTTTAGTCGGTTCGATTCCCGGGTAAGGCACGCGAATTTTCGAAAATCTTTGAATACAGTTTTCTTTTTTTTCAAAAATAAAGAAATGTTTTCTTTGAGTACTATTGTCTATCAACAGTATTAAGAGTACTTTCCCTTCATGTGGCATTACAAAATTCCACCCTGTATACGTATTTGGCATCAGCGACTTTTTCTGCGTCGATTGAGTATGCTCTCTGGTAAAGTAAAAAATAATGTCGCTTAAGTCATAAACCCTTTCACCAGCCGATATAATCTACAGTAGTTATCTAGATAAGCCTTATATAAAATCCCTCTCATTTGATACGTAACGTGACTTTTTTAGCTCAAGAGTTTGAGTCCTTTAGAGTGTATGATATTCAAGTTAATGCAACGTTCCAGACGAGCAAACATCAGACGATCAACGATACATCATATGTTAGATTATGACAAGTAGTTTAGAAGTCATGAGGGATCAGATGAAGATACATACTTATAAACATACTGGTCAAAATCATAACCATAATTTTAAACAAAAATCGCCAGGTTATAAATGTTGAACAAATAACTCAAATGTGTTCACAAAACGCATCGCTTGTTCGTGTAATAGAGACGTAGTGTTGGCGCCGGGGGCGGGGGCGGCCGCGCGTGAAAAACGGACGCCATCAATAACGCGGTATCGGTCAGTACAGAGATGGCCTATCGATGTATGATCGATTGTTTTATCTGTGCTTTTATGTGGTCAATTAATACTGTTAATAATAAAATCGAAAGGTCTTGTAAATGTCTTGCGGAACTAGGAAATGTGAGCAGTTTAGAAGTTTTTTTCTGAATCAGTAAGATCAGAGGAATAAATATAGGAGTCTGAATTGTTTTTTAATCATGATACTATATAGGTAGGTATTATATATATTTTTATGATTTAAATCTTTTATTTATCTAAATTTGAGTCTGTTTTTGCGGAATTGCTAAGGTTCTACTAATAAAAAATCAGGAAATTGACTCGTGTAAGAGGAATTCCTCTGTGTCCAATTGAGAGGAGGTTTAGTCGGATTCCTTTAAATATCATCACAACAAACTATCGACAATTTACACACATCACTAAAACTGACCGTAGTTGGTATATTGGACGTTCATTACGCCTGTATTGACCTTTTGACAGACAAATGACTGCAATTTGTCAAACTGGACGCTGTATACAGATGCTCTCACGAATCGACTGTCGAATAGTGATGGGAATTAAAAATACGACAAATGACATACGATTGATTGTTTAGACTGGACAATAATCTTCTTCTCCTTTTTTTATGAAATGAGGAAGGGCTGCATCTGCGATTAGTTGGTATTTATGCCAATGTCAAGTAATTAATAGCAAGGACAAATTCAATAAATACACATTATAAATAAAAATGCGTGATGACAGCGATAAAGATGGCGGTGGACCACAGACAATTTTTTGACAGGCCGCATCGCTTTTATATTGTTTCTGAAATAGAGTTGACATAGATGGTGTATTAAAATATGTTTTTCAAGCTTCATTTATTACTTTTCCGTAGCAGGTAGCTTAGTGTGAGTGGATTTAGGCAGCAATAATAACGCAGTAAAACGTTCTTAGTGGTGGATTACCGCCATTAACCGCTGCGGGTTGTAAAACGAGTGATCAATGCGCGCTCCGATGTTTATTGTCTATTATATGGACGAGGGACAAGTAGTGATGGGACAAACGGGGAATTATGGCATCACAAGTTAAAATGGATACCAGATTATTTTTATTTAACTATAATATGATTGTCGATACATCTTAAAAACCTTAATTTCATGTAAGAAATTAAGTCGCAAGTATCTTCGATCGTGAACGTAGTTTTACTTCTACTACTACTACAGCCCTTTTACGCCCCACTGCTGGGCACGGGCCTCCCCTCAATGTGAGGGGGATTTCAGGCCATAGTCCATTACGCTGGCCTAGTGCGGGTTGGCAGACTTCACACATCTATCGAGAACTAGACAAGTTCCCTCAGACGTGCAGGTTTCCTCACGATGTTTTCCTTCACCGTTTCATAGCAAGTGATAATCTCGGATGAAAATGAGATTCGCACATAAATCCCAGAGGTGCGAGCCGGGGTTTAAACCTGGACACTTTGATTTGCAAAGCGTGCGTTCGACCACTCCGCTACCAATGCTTAGTTTTACTTATATCTTTAAATAATTTGTTCTTCTTCTTTTCTATTATGTAATACGGTGAGGAATGAATGCACCTGCGATTAGGGAGTATTCTGTCAACGCCGAGTAATTAGTAGCAAGGACAAATTCGATATATTGTGTATATAAATAAAAATAAGTAATTATGGTGATTAAAATGACCTTAGTCAAGAGTCACTTTAATAATTAAAGGATGAGCTTAATTTGAGGTCCTGTGAATAAATGTAATTGCTGATCAAACAGGATGACACAGCAAAACCATTGTCAAAATGACACATCAACAATCCGCAAGACAATTGTAGCCGCAGTCGCGATCGCAATTGTCTCAATAATTAATTGTAATTTTTGACGGGCACCTGTCAATTTCGCAGCGCTCAACCCTTCCCTAATCCCCCGCAAGACGCGAGGTGCCGGGACGTCTCCTCAGCCGCACCCCCGGCATAAATTAGCTTTCTCCCGGCCACATCGGGATATAAAATTTTGAATATGAATGGAAAATTTTGCATCAGTAATAAACCGCTCTCGCCTGTAACGCTGCAGATGCGTACTCTCCAGTACTGGATAAAAATGGTATCTCTCCCGTGTCGCTCCTCAGGTGGCCCGCCATAAATATTTATTAATTATTTTTTCAATAATCTCTCCTCCGGTGTATCCTCGGAGGACGGAGGGATATCTCCGCCGTTAATTGCTTTTTGTTTCATTTGAATAAGTATTGTTTTTGACTGCTCGAGCGTGACGCCGAGTTTTATAAAATCTCGACAATGAATAATTTAGTTGAAACCAAGCTAATTGAATCCATTATTGATTATCCTTATTTTTTTGGAAAGTAGGACCAGGTATCTATTTAAGTGATATTTCTAACAGTTTTGTTTAACTTATATTCTTGAAAAATATATAATTGTCATAGTAAGCTGACAATACCGTAATATACATAATCATCTTCATCACCGCGCCTGTATTCCCCAAAAGGGTAGGCAGAGCACCCACGAGCATGAGCCTATTGCCATTATACCGGCATAATGTGCCCAGGCACATGTCCCTTCAATATTTGGGCCATAGTCCACCACACTGCCCAAGTGTAGCGAATACCACACGCATTTCTATAGACATGCAGGTTTCCTCACACTGTTCTTCATCACCGTTGACAATTCCATAATCTTCTATACATACATACTACAAATAAATAAAATTGGAGTGTCTGTTTGTCATATCAAAATAACACTTTTTTACCAAATGCGTATGAAAGTATATACGATACCTATAACGAAAACGCAATTTTAAATTTTTTTGTCTGTCTGTCTGTTTGTTTGAGGTAAACTTCTAAACGGCTGAACCGATTTCAATGGGACTTTCACTGACAGATAGCTGACGTTCCAAGGCGTAACTTAGGCTACTTTAATTTTAGAAAAAGCATTAGGGTTCCGCGGGAAAAACCTAATACCCATATTTCCGGGTAATCTCCCTAAAGTCCACGCGGGCGAAGTCGCGGGCACAGCTAGTCATATTTATAAAATACAATTGAACACTTATTATTCATTTCTGAGACCACCTTTTTACAAAGTCTGTTAGGCTGATTGAAAAAATCCACACAACCGATGTCGACATCGTTCGCCTAATTGATTTTATAATTCGAAGGAAATTCAAAAAGAGGCATTTACATTCGCAACACGCTGCGACACGTACAGCGACCGATGCGCCGATTGCGGTGGCAAAACGACGCCATTTGCCCAAGAATAGCAAATCTTGAAACTTTGACTTTATAGTATCAAGACGTAAGGCACAAAATGCATTTTATTTCCGCAATACCAAAAGAAAACACTTTGCAATTTCTGTATGTACACTTTGTATAATTTTATTGAAATGACTCAATCCGAGACATTTTTTTTTTAATTTACCAAGATTGAAATAAATCGGGGAGTATAATATTTTATCGTACACCCATTGAACGTTCTTATCTTTTCGGAATACGAATGAAATTATTTTGAAAATCGAACACAATAAACGATTGTTTCGGGCCCATGACTAGTGATGTGAAACATTTGATTTTACCGTACTTGAAACGGTTAAGCGATTGTACCAATTTGTCCGCGTAACATGCGGTCACCCCCGCGGCATGTTAATTTTTTATTTGATCAAGATAGTTACCGCAGCGAATAGTTTGATAATAAAGCCAATTTTTTGATAATGCTACGCTACGGGGTGGATTTTGAGTGGTTTATTCTATAAGTAAGAAGTAAATTATACACGTAGACGTGTTATTTCGTTGGCAATTTCAAAGTCGTTTACTTTCAATTTATCTTATAGTCTTGTTAGAGCGTTTTATTATTTAAGTCGTGGTTATAGTAATTTCTTCGTCAAACGACTGTCGACATTCTGTCCCTTGAATGTGTTTTTTATTCTTCTGTATGTTATGTATTGGCCAAAGTGAGAGGTGTAGATATTTTTTTAAATATAACCTACCATTTCTGTGTACTACAGTATTTTCAAATGATATGCGTTAAAAGCCTTTATAATAATTAAACATCACTAGTGGACTAGTCATGGTCCGTTTCATCTGGTGGGTTGTCCGCAATTTGTCTCCCGGGCATTGTAATCCTCAAATTGATAATCGATGGGCGTCCACAATGGTGGCTAACGAGCGTCTCAGCAAGCATTATCAATCTTGCGAGTAGCCAAGGTCACGTAATATAATCAGAAAGACGTCCCATTAATGTCATTGGTGATATTTATTAGCGACGATGACTGAGATATTTTGGTATTAGAGTAAAGTGAGTTTACCTATTATTTTGTATCAAATACATTTTGGCGGTAATGTAATATTTTATTTTATAAATACCCAATGTGATCTTAAGCACAGCATATATTGTTAACCGGCTTATTCAATTTACACTCAGTCCCAACACTAGTTCATGAATGAGAACTATAAATTGTTTGATGCCTTAATTATGTTCTAATAAAATACCAGTATCTCAATTGATGTGTCATCTGTCAAAACGTCACAACCGTGTCCATATTTCAGACACGTTCCAATAAATTGTCATACGCGCTTCAAATTAAACGGCCGCGTCAGAATCGAGTGGTCGTGTCGTACAAATGCCGTTCGGCTGTTATCGATAAACATCCGAGTAACAAATTAACCCTGCGGACCGTGGGGCCGATAGGACCGCGGCACGCTCGCGCGGCGCCCGAGCCTATCGCGATATCTACACCATAACGACATTGATTAAACTGATGCCGTTGAGCGTGGGAAGGGTTGGATATAGGTGGGTAGTTTCGGTAGGTTTTAGAGTCACATCACTATGCTACGAGTGTTGTAACATTCACCTCTTATATAACAGTTTTAAAAAAAAAGTTACTTGAAATTTTTAACAGTGTTAATGGTGACGCTCCTGATGGTACCAAACTAACGGCCGTAGACGTATTGCCGTACATCTTACACACGTAATGGATGAGCAAAACAGGAATATTTTAGTGCAGTCAAATATAGTTTGATTGTAGTTTGTGTTCTACATAATCTAAATTATAATTATAAAGCCTGTAAATATAACACCTAAACCAATAATGATATAAGAGTTAGTGGAAAGTGGCCAGTACTTTTGCTAGTAAAAAAAACAAAAAAAAAATACGCGTCGAATTGAGAACCTCCTCCTTTATTTTTCGTCGGTTAAAAAGTGGTAGGTTTTATAACACAGCGAGCCAGAAGACGTAGGTAAGTCGGTCCCTAAAGGTGAACTGATGGCATACTACTGTACTTAAGTTCGACATGGCCTTTGGGTGCAAGTCCAATAAAACACGTCTTTGCCATAGATAGGTGCAAAATACAGTTCGTTTTTTTAATGCAATACATACTTATTAAAAATTCAACTATTGAGTAAATACTTTTTAAATAATACTCATTCCAAATATGACATAATAAGTACCGGATTCATGTAAATAACTAATTGTACGATCATTATCTAGGCACGCGGCGGGCTAAATGAAAGTTGAAAACAATTTAACTACCGCGCTGATATCAGAAGGGTTACAATACAATTTGTTCAGCCGTGCGTGCTAATGTAGAGCCTAGCTTTGGGTGAAATTTATTACAAAATAGTAAATTAATCACAAGTACCTAGATAATTTACTAAACTAAAAACATAGCGCCCCACGACACATATTCATCGCATGACCTCAAACTAAGCAAAGCTTGTCCTATGGGTACCATAAAATGAACTGGAGGCGATCCTGATTACACTCAGATCAGGAAAAACTCCGAAAAGGCCGGGTTCGAAGTTTGCTGCTGTCAAAATCAAAATCATTTTTTTTATCCGTGTAGGCCAAAAGCACTTACAAATAGTCAGATTCTACCACAGGTTCGGAATGCTGCTTCCACTGAGAAGAACCGGTAAGAAACTCAATGGTTACTCTTTTCAAAATGATAATTGGGAGTAATACATTCTTAGGAGCAGCAACGCCATGAGAGCAGACAGCACCTTTGCCACAATACTAGAGAAGAATCATACTCACGGCAGTCTAATATTAAATAGAAATATAGTCTTTACGCTTAGGAAGCTAGTACAGTAACCTTACTCTACTCTACCTGCGTCTACTCCCATTTACAATGAAGGGATTATTCTAAACCACAGATGGTTATAGAAATAATTCCTTTGGTATGATGCCTTCAACGCAGTATGGGAGAGTAGATGATAAGTCACCCAGTGTCGGGAAATGAACCCGAAACCACCCAGTGCAGAGACCCAAACGGCCTACTAAAGACATCGTATTGCCTTATGTAGGTACCTTCTCAAAACTAGTAAGAATCAATTGTACTTACTTTTAAAAACATAATCTATTTGCGTGTGCAATTGGATTTGAGAAAATATACCTAATTTACACATATCAAGAAATAAGTAGAGATGTACCAAAACTTTTTAAGTTTAACATCGTGGCTAGGGGGCGAATGTATTTTTTTTAATAGCCTGAAGGATGTCCCACGGCTGGGCAAAGGCCTCCCTCACTCTGTCATGCATGAAGGGAAGAGAGGGTTTGGACCATAGTCCACCACGCTGCGGGGCAATTCTCGCACGATCGAAATCATCTATAATGCGACATATTATGTCGAATCAAAAAGTAAAATTGGTCGTATATTTCAGTTTTATACATAGGCATAGGTATAGGTATCGCATCTTTAAAAGCATAGAGACCCATTTTGAAATTTTACGATTTCGACTATAAATCTTAAACGGTCGTCCTAACGACCATTTTTCAACAACATTATTTTTGAGTTAGGTCTATATACTTTTAAAGATGCGGTATGTCGAATAGAGACGATGTCGATTATGCGAGAATCGCCAGAGCCTTGCTCGTAAGTCAAATATAACATTTCTAAATTGCCCATATTATAGAAATTACAAATAGGAACCATGGAGGTTAGGAGCGGTAATGTCAGTATCGCGTGAAATCACACAATATCCACCGTCGATTGACTCCGCTCAAAGGAAATGAATAGATTTCATTTCGGTGTCATTTGTTTGGTTAATGGCGCCGTCGACTAATGCCGCCTTGAGAACGTGTAATACAAACGAAGGGCCACCTGCAGACTATTTGGAAAATTTATAATAATTTAAAATCTATACAAATTAATAAATTTTGAGTGCAGTGTAATTAAACATAAAATAAAAAATACTTCAGATATCTATTTGCAGTTAAAGGCAATTATTATAACAATACAAACAGACACTGCAATCTTATATATTTTTATAGAAGAAGTTCACGATCATTGAGCTAATCAAATAATTTTCGAACAAGAAATATTATTTTGCACATTTCAAAATCGTGACTGTGTTTAAACAATTGTTGTTCCACTCGTTTGTTTCATTTCGAGGCCTTTCGTGTGGTCTCATAGTTGTTGCAACCGAAAAGGCAAATAAAAAATACTATTATTTACTTGTCACTATTGTTAGGTAGGTAGTTATTATACATACTTATAATTATAGGTCATTGGTACTTTGCATTAAAAAAAATATCTGTATCAAGTTTTCTATTATTAAGTTTTCTGTTATTCCAAAACGAATGTACCTTGATTTGATGTTTTTTTTTTGTTCCGTACCCAAAGGGTAAAACGGGAACCCTATTACTGAGACTTCGCTGTCCGTCCATCCGTTTGTCACCAGGCTGTATCTCATGAACCGTGATACTTAGAGAGTTGAAATTTTCACAGATGATGTATTTCTGTTGCCGCTATAACAACAAATACTCAAAAAATAGAATAAAACAAGTATTTAAGGGGGCTACCATACAACAAACGTGATTTTTTTGCCGATTTTATAGATAATGGTACGGAACGAGTCCGACTCGCACTTGGCCGGTTTTATTAAATCGACATCAATGTTATCAATGGTTTTTTATATAATAAATAACGTTTACCAAAAAAAGGAACAGTTATAAAAACAACACATTCCCCCTTTTGTCGTGGAAAATTACCGTTGTATTGTAGCGTGTCCCGATAAAACGCGGCTCAATTACATCACAATGTCTTCTTTGTATTTTCCCCGAAAAAAACATCCTCGCCGTAATAAATAATACCGTATGTCATTTCTCAGCACGTATGAAATTTATAACACGCGGAGCGATTTCGAAGGGCAATTTATTTGTAATAGAGCTTTCGATGGGGACGACCCACCAGCAGTAGTGGGGACGTACCTTAAACCGATCGCTGGGAAATTGGTGGAAAAATAACGTTTCAATAGATTTTATTGTTATCTGTATTATGTGTCAGCAGTGTTTTATGTCACGAGTATAACTTAACTTATAAATTGAGTGGATAAGTATACGGATTGAAAAACATATCTTTACTATAATATACACTATCTGTGCCCACGACTACGACCGCGTGCAATTTATGAAAATATTTAGCTTATGTTACTCAGTGTAACATCAGCTATCTGCCAGTGAGAGTCCCGTCAAAATCGGTCCAGCCATTTTGGAGTTTATCTCAAACAAACAGACATGGTCGAAAATGTTTAAAATTGTGTTTTCGTTTCGTACGTAGGTAGCGTATATACTTTTATTACAAAGCTGTTATATTTAGAAACAGACGCTTCAATTTTATTTATATGTATAGATAGTATGTACATATTCAAACCTAATCCACTTTTTAAGGTTTATTTTTGTCTTAATTGTGTTTTGAGAATGTATAGCCTCATTAACTTTATATTGTATAATTGTTAATTAAAAAAAACACAAAAATGTAAATCCTTATTTGAAAAAAGCAACCATGGAGTTTCTTGCCCATTCTTCTCCATAGGAAATGCATTCCGAATGGGTGGTAGAGCTACTATTTTTACTATTTATTGACGATTCATAAGTGCCTGTATTGGTTTATATGAATAAAAAATATTCTGATTCTGATTCTCTAAACGTGACTACGCTTAAAATAACTACGTATAAGGTAGTTTCTTCACCCATCAAAATTGTTGAAGACAAATCTACAGTCACAACGAAAATAGAATCAGCAAAAAATAACAAGTTGAAAACCGATTCGGCAACCTCTGCGCGTCTGTACTTTCATCCGGGGGCCGCGGAGCTCCCGCCACGATTTGTGACTTAATCACTTTATTGGCAGCGAGGGAGCCGGCCTTATCGCAAAGAAACCCTTGATATATGAGTAAACAAGCTTGCACTTTTCCTCGGCGACTTTTGGCGGTCACGCCGACCATAAACTCGTCGCCAAAGTTTGGATTGCGACTGCGGGCACAGCGGCCATGTTGTTTTTTTAGTTTTAAAAGCGATAATGCTCTTATTTACCTTGTTTGCGTCGTCTTCGTTGCAGACACGTGCATCTGAAACAAATAAAAATGCCATTAAGTCTTCCGCCCTTTCTTAGTCTTCTTGCAAAAGTCAAATTTAAAAACTGTTTGTCTGTCTGCATGTTTGTTGTGAGGTAAACTTCGAAACGGATGGACCGATTTTGACAGGAATTTGACTGGTAAATAGCTAATGTTACAAAGAATTGGGAATGTTCCGCGGGAAAAAAAATAAAACCCGGGTGGTTAGGGTTCATAAACTCTACGTAAACAAAGTTGCAGGCTCCGCTAGTAGTAAGTAAAAACCTGGTTCGACGATATTTCTTTTTTAAAACCGGTTGCATAGTCCTTGTGTAAACGGAAACAGGAGTATGCAAAGGGTTTTATATCCGTCTCCCGGGCAGTGATTAGCCAGTGCACACTACGCCGCGTACCGGACCTAAATATGTTTGTATTTCGGCTTTGCCGGTACACACCCAATATCGGATCCCTCCTGAGGATCAGCCATTACGCAGCCTCTTAACGGCGGACGGTTTTAATTAAAAACTTCTTGCATTAGCATGTGTCCGCCCAATCATGATACTAATCCCCTCAAAATATTATTTAATATCGGTCGAGAGGCCTATCCCATGTTTTGGGTATAAATTAAATACTATTTCTTGGTAGATATACTGATTTATAAAAATCTACTTAAAATAAATAAGTTAAAAATCAGTATTAGATTTTTTTTATTATAATTAACCTATACAGGTACTTATGAATCGTCAATAAAAAAAAAAAAATCTCTACCACCCATTCGGAATGCATTTCCTATGGAGAAGAATGGGCAAGAAAATCTATGGTTGCTCTTTTCCAATAAGGATTTACATTTTTGTGTACTTCTCTTAATTAACAATTATACAATATAAAGTAATTTTCAACAAAGAGTACCACTTGCTAAACAGTGAAGGAAAACATCGTGAGGAAACCTGCACGACTATAGAAAGGCGTGTGAAGTTCACCAACACACACTGGGCCAGCGTGGTGGACTATGGCCCAAATCTCCCTCGTCTTGAGGGGGAATGTGCCCGGTATAATGGCAATAGGCTCGCCCCCTATTATATTGGGACCGAAATAGTATAAAATTAATGATGCTATATACTTATTCGTAACTGCTTCTTAATTTAATACATAGATTCATTTCGATGAAGATTTCTGTAGTCTACTCTCTTTACTGCTAACTCATTAACCTTGCGTTAGATAATCTGTATTTTTCCCCTATAGGTATACCCTAACAAAAATATATTTTAAGGAGCAGCCGTTTGAAATATTTTTCCATCACTTTTTAGTCCATTAAAATATTTCAAAAGTAAAACCTACTCTCTGAGTAATACGGTCCATAAATTTGCAATCGATCTTTGAATATTATAAATGCATAAGTAGGTCAGGGGAGGGTTGTGCCTAAACAAACAGTGCACCTCAAGTACCTGATCTGAGCGATAAACAAACGCAGGTGGCATTGGTACCACTTGTACCGTCCTCGACCACTATTCGGAGTGAGTTTCAAATGTATTTGTAATGTTAGGGATATATGTGCTTTACTAATGGGATTAATTAAAGACTTGAACAATTACGAGAGTATGTGTTTATTCAACGGTGCAAGAAAAAAAATCGAAATCGGTCCACAAACACCGGAGGAAAAAAATCATACGTGTCGAACTGACAACCTACTCCTTTTATTGAAGTCAATTAAAAATACCGGGTAAAGACACACGTTATTTGCCTTTTTTGCCATCATTGACATCGCAACAAACTTGCCAGCAGCATCAATCGATGTAGAAACACAATTTTAGTGACCTTACAAGCACTGCACGGTGGGGCACTAACGAAACTCTTATCTGAACCCTACAAATGTTTGTCCGATAATTTAGCCATACTATAAGCGTTCAAACAGCGGGTTCGTTATGCATGCTCCGGTGGGTTTAATCACGAGGCGCCCCGCCTCAGGCGGAGGTAATGTTTTCACTATGTATTTTTTAAGTGCCGGCAAGTTGCCGGTTCGGAAATCGCGGTTCGCTCTCCATACCGCGAGTACTTGGGTCGAACAAATTTAATCATAATTTCTCTACATCTTTTAGGTACAATTTTTGAGGGTTGGAATAAAAGCAGTGGTAGCCTCGTGGGCAAGAACGCCCGCCTCGAACGTAAGGGGTGCAAGTTCAAATCCTCTGAGATAATTTTCATGTGCGAATGTCATTTTCAACAATGATTACCACTTGCTGAACGGTGAAGGAAAAGATCGTGAGGAAACCTGCGTGTAGAAAAGAGTGTGAAGTTCACCAACCCACACTGGGCCAGCGTGGTGGACTATGGCCCAAGTATCCCTCGTATTGAGGGGGAATGTGCCCGTTTTAATGGCAATAGGCTCGCCCCCTTTTACATTGGGACCAAAATACATCGGCGAAGTGTGGGCGCACTACAGTGCACCTCTGCCTACCCCTTCAGGGAATACAGGCTTGATGATGTGTTATTATTTATATTATGGAATAAAATGATTCGTATAATAATGCAATATTGTGTTCTCTACTGTAAGTAAACAAATTCAGTAATACATATTATACTGAAATAATAAAAAAAACTTTCTAAGTTTGGTCTAGGTACTTATAGCAAAAACTTTACAAACAAAATATATGAGAGTTCTATTCCATGTTTCGGACTGACCACGTTTCAAAAGCATAATATTACGTAACCTGTGATTCATATCGAATAGTATTGTATAGCAGTGGCAGTTGAGTAGTTGAACGCGCGCTTTGCCATCAAGTGTGCAGGTTCGAACCCTAAAACCAAATGTTATCCAAGATTATTACTTGCTAAGAAACGGTGGAGTCTAAAATCGTAAGGAAACCTGCAATCGTAAGGAATCTTGGCACTTGACTAGTTCTCAATAGATGTGTGAAGACTTCCAACCTGGACCGGGCTAGCGTGGTGGACTATAGCCAGAATCCCCTCGCATTGAAGTGACGCCCGCGCTCAACGGTGGGACGTTAAAAGGGCTATTAAGTAAAGTAAGTATTGTATAACAAATTTCACTGAAAACGGAACGAGCAGTATCAGCATGAGATCTTCAGATGTCTAATACCGACCTCATCTCCCACATCCGAATGTTGGTAGGCATTATACACCGTGTCCGATATTGACACAGTGTCCCGCAGACTACGCCTCGCCGCCTCGCCACAATGATCCCTTGTCACTTAACATGAATTTGGGTCTCGGATGCGACCGCTTGATATGATCATTTGAAATATCGATATCTCCGTACAGATACGATATACATCATCATGCCTGTATTCTCCGCACTAGGTGCCCCCACTCTTTGCCGATGTGTTTCTGGTCCTAATGTAATAGGGGGCGAGTCTATTGCCATTATAACGGGCACATTCCCTTACAATACCAGGGAGATTTGGGCCAAAGTCCAACACGCTGGCCCAGTGCGTTGTTGAACTTCACACACCTTTCTACAGACGTGCAAATTTTCTCACTATGTTTTCCTTCACTGTTGAACATGTGGTAATCATTATTGAAAATCACATTTGCACATGAAAATCATCTCGAGGTGCGAGCCCAAGATTTGAACATGCACCCCCTGCGTTCAAGCGCGGCGTTCTACCAACGAGACTACCATTGCTTATAGATACGATAGATTATCAATGTTGTTACACTCTTAGTTATTCAAAAAGTTTTGATACTGAATTATATAAGTGATCGACCTCATTAACAGGCCGGCCTGTGAGCGAATAGGATTCGATTTCACACGTCAAACCTAGTACCAACGACTGCCCATGTTTCAACAGCCTTAACCTCGCTGACCTACTAAACAGCACGAAACCAACTTAGCGTATTAATCATCAAAATAAGTTTATTAAATCGCTTCGTAATCAGCGCATCGTAAGATTTTGTTTGACTTGCGAAAAATTTCGCGTGGAGTCTTATTTATTTTTTATCAATTTCATCCGGCCGAGCCTTAAAAGCGTCCCCGTTTTATTTTAGGGACGTGAATTAGCAAAAAGAGAATGGATTTTGGCTGTGATTATGTCAAAAATAATTAATTATTATCGATTCGATGGCGGGCAGGGGCGCGGATTGATGGGAGGCACAGAGCGAGGAGCCGCTCTTTAAAATTGGAAGCCAGGGCTAATTACTCCGTTACGGCAGCCGGTAATGGGGAGACGACAAACATTACCGGAAATTGAATAACTCAAGAAATAAAAAATATTTACTTGCTAAGCCCGCGACTTCGTACGCTTGGAATTTAGAGAAACTAATTTTATTTTCCAAAAATTAAATTATCTTAATAACGTTTAACGGGCACATAATTTTTAAAATTGCGTTTTATTATGTATTATGTAGCGTATATATTTTCATGCGCAAATGCGAAAAGTAATTATGACATTACATACACAACACTTAAATTTGATTCATTTGTATAGATTATCAGTTTCTCTTATCTCTAGGTAAAGGTCAATAATGGAAGACTAAAGCAGTGTCTATTTTCTGACTCGAATTTACAATCTATGCGAGGGTGGTTGGATCCGAGGGGCTCGTGTGAGGGGCTCCTCAGAATTTCTTCATTCATTAGGCCGCCTCGGCTCCGTGATCGGCCTTCCGAAGCAGTCGCTACATTGTACACAACGCCGATGAGCAAAACTTTAATTTAGGCCGCGGTACCTGCGACCACTTTGCTCATTCATAATGAATCGCTTCACCCCTCTATTTAGTTTCGGAACGAGACCTCTAGTGTGTGACTGACATTTTATATACGGCCTTATTTAAACGTCAAAGAATGGCAGAGGATGGGCCGAAATGAAAGCCGCTTCTGCGGCGTCAATAAATCAAGTCGAGAAGTTTCAGCGTCGAAAGAAAAATCACAGTCATCGGCCTCTTTTTAAATTAACGCCATTAGCTTCGAGATTTCCTCTTCAGAATAGAGTGCAAAAATTACCTCTCTCCGTTTGAGCGGGCCGAGTAATTAGTGACGCTCGAGTTTTATTTGTTGACGTTCATTATTCGTTGATCTTGGGAGACGCGTGCGACCGGGACGAGGATAGTTTCAGTATGAATTAGAAAGGGAAGGAGGATCAATCGAGAGGCTGGCTGCACCTGCCACCGCACCAATTTGCAATTTAAATTCCAAACGAATATTCTGGAGGACCTCCTTAACACGACATCTGTTTAAATCGTCGCAGATAGAGTGACTGTTGTGGTTCCAACTCTTTGTGATTGCGAATTAATTGAAATAAAACAAAACCCTTCTCGTCATTTTGGGGGACAGTCATTGAGAGCGTTCAACCACTGATTTTCACTTTAGAATATTATAATAATGCATAATTTGTTTAGCTTAGCGAATTATCCCGCGAGTGAATCCTACATCTTTCTTCTTCTACTTCATATATTTATACAAAATTATTGCTGTTCGTTAAGCTCGCTAACACCCAAAATTAAAGGGCTTGATCGATTAGAATTAAGTTTTTGTTTTGTTTGCTCTAATACTGTGGTGGTATAAAAAACAAAATATTAGGTAATACGAAATTCGCCGGGTAATGTAGTACATCATAAAAATAAAAATCACACCGTATTTTTGTTACGTGGTCCATATAAATGGCAAAACAAAAGGGTGTAACGCTCCCTTAGCGATATAATTTCCCAAATTGATTGATATGTTCCTGTCCAGATGATATATCGTAATCGGCGGTGTATCGGACGCGGTCGGCTAATAGGTGTTAGTGGGCAAATAAAGAAGTGGCCGCGGGCGGAGCCAGGCGCCATTAATAACTATCCCGGCCACTTCATTAACGATCAATCACGTGTGGCCCGCCTTGCTAGGGACAGGCTGTTGCGTGAGATGACGAGTTTTTCAATAATGACGAACTTTCGTAAGAGTTAAGCAAGGTACCTACACATCTTGTTTAGAAACTAATATCAATATTGATTGAGTAGAGGTTTGCAAGCTTGAAAAAACCTTCCATTCTTTATACATAGTACCTAGCAATATAAAGCAGAAAGCTGAGTAATAACTGAACGCGATGCCCACAGACCTCAAATTCAATATTCTTTAATCTATGGCAGACTTTCTAAATAAAAAAAAAGAATTCATAGTATGATTACAGACAGACCGAGATTGGAATACCATATTATGATTCTATTTTCAAACGCATTCTCCCTTATGCGATTTTCAGTTGCATTCATTCCAAATTCAAATTTTGAATTTCAATTTCAAATTCACAGAGACATTACAGGGGCCTTAGCACTTAAAGTTTCAATAGTAACTGTATTTTTTTACAAATTTTGTACTGAGTTAACTGTCTATAACTGAAAGCAATATTAAAACATTGCTGTAAGACAGGTGGTAAGGTGGCCGTTCAGCCTAATTATCTACGCAGACGTTTGACTTTATTCAGTGAGCCTACATTACTGAGACGCAGAGCTTATACTATGCGATTCAAATAATAATAGGAATGTCAATTACCTCTATCTGTCAAATGTCACTTGAAAACGAAGGTTTGCAAAAATCTTATTTGCATATCAATAATAATAGTCTTACTTCAAATTTAAATAAAAAGGTTAAATTAGTAGTAAATTGTCTTAATATAATATTTAATTATTTAAAGTCTTGAAGTATTAGTTATTTAAAACCATACCATAACCTTTTTTATTTATTTTCATTTTTGGCGCAAAGGCCCAGAAACCATGCCGAAATTATTAAAGAAATGAAAATAAGGACGCCAGTCACCATTTTGTCGTTGTTAGTGTGCTTCGTCGTGCGACTAAGTGTATTTTTTTCACTCAACCTTTGCTAATAAATTTGATTTAAAAAGTATCTTGTTTTTCTCACCCTATCTAACTGGGTAGAATTGACAGCTATGACGTCACAATATGGCGCAAAGTTGATCCTATTCTCATTTGAATCGCACAGTATGGTATAAAATAAGCTTTTACTATGCAATTCAAATAAGAATAGGATCGACTTTGCGCCATATTGTGACGTGAAAAAACTAATTATGACTTTAAATAATTTAATATTCCATTAAGACAATTTACTACTAATTGAACCTTTTATTTATATTTGATGTAGGTACTATTATTATTGATATGAAAATAAGTTTTTTGCAAGCCATACTTTTCTTGTGACATTTGACAGATAGTGCTTCTTATTGACATTCCTATTCTTATTTGGATCGCATAGTACTTTTAACAACATCACAGGGATGCATGTTCACCAGTGTATAAGAATGACGTGTCGGAAGGAGTAAATAATCTTGTTAATTTGTTCGCGCATTACCCGCAGCGGCGGTCCACTGCCACCGACGTTCTTTGTTATTAATGGGAACACCTCATCTATTAAATTAGCACAAGGGCCCGTGGATACACGTGTGTACACACCGACAAGATTAACATGACCCACGATTCTCCTTTTCCTTCTCACAGGCAACAGTACAGTGAGGGTCTCGGTAAATTGGCGGATTGTCATATAGTCTTAACAAAATAAATAAATGGCCCGTAAAGAGAGTGAGCAAGAAAATACATTTATCAAGAAGGTAACGAGAGTTTCCACGTTTTGGATGATTGATTTGATTTTGAGTTTTGCGGAATGTAATTAACCAAAATGTTTTTGTTTTAGAAATTGATTTCATTTTGATGATCTTGTTACGGTGCTGTCAATAACATCTGCTATCTCAATAAATAATATCAATAGCTACGTGTGTGTAAGATAAATAAGTGAGTGAGTACACTATATTATGAAATCTGTACTACGAACGATGATACGAAAGTATTTAATTAATGTCACCATTACAATTTTACAAAGGCACTTCGCAGTTTGAAAATTTTGTAAAATAATAATACATACATACGTCATCACGCCTGTATTCCCCGAAGGGGTAGGGAGAGGTTCACTACTGTGCATCTAATGTAATAGGGAGCGAGCCTATTGGCATTATACCGGACACATTCCCCCTCAATTCGAGGTTGATTTGGGCCATAGTCCACCACGTTGCTCCATTGCGAGTTGGTGAAATTAGCACGCCTTTCTATAGACGTGCAGTACGCTTAGCATGACGAGCATAGACATAAGTTGTGTCTCTTTCAAGTGTTACATTTGTAGAGAAAAAGACGTCACTTCGTGCATTTTGTGTGGGACATCAGTGTGTTGTCATTTTCTCGGTAAATCTGACAGTTGAAAGAGATAAATCTTATGTCTACGTAATCATGCTACAGGTCCTGGTTTCCTCACGATGTTTTCCATCACCGGTCAGCAAGTGGTAATCATAATTGAAAATGATATTCGTCCATAAAATATTTAAGGCAGGTGTTTTATCAACCAAGCTACCACTGTGCTAATAATGCAGATATGACTACATTTACGAAGATATCATCTCAAAACCTCATAAATTATATTCCACAAACTATCCGCTTTGATCAATTAAATTTTATTACATACGTTAATTAAACGGCTTCCTAAGTGAAAGATTTATTGGGGGTTTATCCTCATAACCGAAGCTTACGGGGCACCGAATAGGGCCAAGCCTCCTTGGGGCTAGCCTGCTTAAGTGTACTCCGCGATTATTGGACCATTCACTTGATCCTTTGAGGTATGTAGTTTGGAATGCAAAACAATAATGTTAGTATAGCAGGCTTACATAGGTACATTTTACTATTATTAAGGTAAATATATTTAGCTACACATCTACTACAGCCAAACTACTATTTCACAAAACATAACATGCAAATTTGACATAGGACTCGAGATATTATGAGTTACAGAAATTTACAACGAAAAAATAGTTCGAACAATGTGGTCGAATTTCGATAACATTTTAAAATCATTCAGTTGTATAGCCGATACTGATGTAAACGTCAACGTATTATTTCGAACTTCTGAAACACCCTGTAGATGCTTACATTGCATACTTATTAGGTACACTTGTAGCCTAGTCATCTTTCAAATTATTACACACTTAAGTTTTTAGGGTTCCGTACCTAAAGTGTAAAACGGGACCCTATTACTAAGACTCAGCTGTCCGTCCATCTATCTGTCCGTCTGTCACCAGGTTGCATCTGCTGCGGTTCATGAACCGCGATGGTTAGTCAGTTGGCATTTTCACAGATGATGTATTTCTTTTTCCGCTATAACAACAAATACTAAAAAACAGAATAAAATAATCCCATACACCAAACGTGATTTTTTTTCATTGAACCGAGTACTGATACGCATACATTTTGGGTCTAATACGCTCCTTGCGTCCGTTATAGATAATGGTACGGAACCTTTCGTGCGCGAGTCCGAGTCGCTCTTGGCCGTTTTTTTACAATACAACGACAATGGCCGTATGTATGTACTGTATGATATCACTTTCATGATATATGAGCAGTAAATTGTAATGCGAGCGTTGGCCCCGCGAGGTGTCTACGCAAAGCCGCGTCGACAGCGGAATGATCATAATAAAGTATGATTTCTCGGTCGGGGACGCGGCCTCGTCTCGGATAATCACTCCTTAGGCGTACCCATATAATTCCTTAGTGCATAATGAAAGTTGATTAACATTATACGGGAGACGTCCCGCGCGTGTGTGTGTGTGTGTGTGTCCGCCGCAGATTCCGAGTCCTAATTAAGAGCGAGGGAGGGAGGGTCGCGGCCGCCGGCGGGGGCGGGGTATCGATCATCGCCCGCCAAGGAATCGACGCAGGGACCCGCAAAAAGGGGAAGCCCTCATCTGAAAATCAGCGTCCGCTAAGCCGGTCCGCTCCTCGCACATGTGTTATGATTTAAATGCGCTCCAAGGGTCAGTTAATGCGCGGGCGCGGAAACGGAACGCTCCGGGCGCGATTTGCAAATCCGATGTGAATAATTACGGGGCTTACCAGCGCTTACCTACTGCCTTACAGTCATTTGCATATTTTCTTGTGGCTTTGAGCCGGACGGCCGGCGATGTGTGAACTAAATATGCTCGTGGTGATTAATTCCGAAAATTCAGATTAGTATGTTTGTGTTAAAAACCCTTTGGACAGGATTAATTTGAATTAACGAAATATTTCTATACGTATCTAATAAATTATCATACAATACAAAAAAAAATTGTGAATAAGTAACATTGATACAAACTCTTGATTTTCAGTTAATATTAATTGTTTGAATTTTTGTTCGGTTTTGGTGTGTTATCGCCTTAAATTTCATGAATGAAAACATTGTTGACAATTTGGAAACAAAAACTTATAAATACCTGCCTATAGTTGAATGAATATTACATGGTAGTCGATAATTGGCGACAATCCTATTAAATGTAAAAACGAAAAATAGAAGAAAAACAAGCAATGTTAACAAAGCTGTTTATAGAAAAAAAACGTTGGATAACACTTATCGCGCTCGAGTGCAAATCGTCGACTGTCACTCGAAATCCCGCCGGCGCCCGGACAAAATGGGAAAAAGTAACAAAAATAACAATCAAATAGAGCATCCGCGGAAATGAGATCTGAAGGAATGATCACGCCCGACCCCGGGGACCGGTTGCCTCTTCAAAAAGGACTTAATCTCTCAATTCACTAAGGAGTTAAGCTTTAAAAAATATTTCGATAGGCAACAAAGAGCCCCTCGCTCGTCGCGTCGCGGTGTCTTTGACACGTCGCCGCCGGATTTTTTCGCGAGATCTCTTTAGAGACGGGACGTCACTCACTTTGTATCGGCTTTGTCGCGAGAGGTTAAGCGCCGGTTTATTAGGCTTCACTTCCGATTCGCAAACAGAGGGGCCGTTAGCAGATTCATTTTCGATGTCGTATTTGTAGAGTGAAAAAAATTAAAACGTCTAACCGATCGAGATTTATCGGTGCAATACCGTGTGCGTCGCGTAACCGAGACCCTCTCGCAATCGATATGAAAATGTGACGAGTGGGGTAGGCCGCCAGCCGGAGGGCATTAATTAAGAATACGTGACAAAAGCCGAGACATGCACACAAACACAAGTCGCAACGAAAAAGGTCCGGATTACGTAACCCTTTTGCGCTTTTGATTTTAAACGTCACGTGAAGTGCGATCGCCGGACCCTGGCGTCTAATTTGAAAGGAGACTTGACAAATCTGGCTTCGGGCGCCCCTCGTTTAATCGAGCCGTCGTTACACGTGACGTCGATATGAATGTTGATACAATGAAATAATAGCGTGGAGTGGGCGGTCACTATGGTTACGGGGTGGGCCGGAGCGGGCCGAAGCCTTATTTGAATGGAGCTGTGAAAGGCTTTTAGCCCCGTTTGACCATTTAGAGCGGGTCAGCGTTTCGGCCACTGACTGCGCTTGAAGCTGGGTTAATTAGCAGGCAAACAAGGAGCTGGGTGGCCGCACAACTTTCGCGGGCCGTTCAGGTGCTCCGCAAACATCGCTGCAAGAAGTTTAACAGCAGTTTAATTGCGGGGCGAAAACCGAAGCGCGCTGAAAACAGTTTAGTTCCAGTGAAAAGAACCTATTCGGGTATTGAGGTGAACGAGCATAATCAAAGCTACGTTAGAGTTTGAAAAGTCTATTGAAAATTCCGAAATGTCTCGTAGCTACTTCGCCCGCGAGGCGAGTAAGTTTAGCTAGTTAAACCATACAAAGCTACTTTTGAATAATTGAAAGTGTATTAAAAATCAAAATGTATTGACTATTTGTACAAATTATACTTCTAACTAGAGTTATACATATACTCTCGCTATAGTCGAAAGCGTCTACCTATTTTACAATTCAGTGTCTTTCGTTATTATAGAAAGTTAGGTATGACCGATTTTACACTAGCATCTTACATCATTTTGGGGGAAAATGCCTCTGTAAATTGTTTATAGTGGCGTTACAACTTCTGTAAATTTGAGGGTAACCATTGAACATAAATAATATGTTGATTGTCGACTCTATCAACTCCTACCAATTGTTTAAACATATTCAAAAAAGGTAAGCATATCATCATGAATGTGAATTTCATCTACCCTTACGGGAATACAGGCGTGATAATGTATTTTATTTATAATTAATTAAAACTCTCACCGCATCCAAGTTGATATTAAGCGGAATTCCACTAGTCCATAAATCCGGCACGTCAACAGCAGCGGGGTAAAGGTGTGGACACACAGCCAACGGTAAATTACCACTGGCGAGTAGCGGTAGTGACGTGCCGCTAATCCCATCGTACGTGACGTGTGGGCTCTGGCCCTAATTGTAGATTGTGGTCGGGTAGTTTCAATGGTCCCTATCTACACAGGTATCTATGTAAAACTATTTATTCATGTGTGTAGACATATCCATCGAGAGACTTAACTTTTCCTAAAAATGCCTTTAAAATCATTACTCCGAATTCCATAAAATCCGATGATTAAGTTTATGTATTTATGATAAATTTTGTGTACAAGCATAGAGCTTCCATGACAGAAAATCCGCTAATATTTTCTTCTCCCAACCCTCAAGTTTCGTTAAGTTTAGTTTACTATACCTAGTTTGGTTCGGTTACAATCCATTTACTACCTTATTATGTTGCCTTTGTCCTAAAATAGTACAAACAATAAAAATAATAACACGTATTCCTCTATAATCTATAATACAATATTGCCAAGAACACCCACATAAAAGTAAGCCCCAGCGAGGTCTCACACGCGAGACGGTACAGCCAAGTTTTGCTAATACATAATTGGGACCAAATCCCTATCGGAGACTGGCCCTATCGGGGACAGGTTTCTTACTCTCAGTGCGTGTTCGGCTGGGAAATTAATGAAATTAACCGGTACGAGGTAAACTCTAAGGGAGCAAATAAGGGTGGTATATTTTATTTATCACGAAACCCGAGACGTTGGACGTTAATAATAAGTAATTAAGGCCAATATTGTGACTGACGTCGCAAAGATCTTGTGAATGTTATATAGTAATGGAAAAATATATAATCAACATTTTCAATTTTTGTTTTATTCGTGTAGGCCAAAAAGCACTTACAAATAGTCAGATTCTACCACCGCACCGGTTCGGAATGCTGCTTCTGCTGAGAAGAGCCGAAAAGAAACTCAATGGTTACTAATTGTGAGTAATACATTCTCAGGAGCAGCAACGCCATGAGAGCAGGAATGTCTACTCTAATCACATCTTCTTGACGCACAAAATACTATATTAAGACTTTATAGCGACGTGTCCCTTCTACGTTAAAGTCCTGAACATATTTTTGTCATTATTAAAACAAACTGTATCATTGAACTGTTGCGGTAAAAACCACCAGACCACGCGTCGTAAGTCGCTCGCAGTTTCAATAGCATTTCGTTGAAGAATTTTCTTAGCTTTTTCTATGAGTCAAGACCGTTTTGACGCCCGCGTCTAGACACCCGAATATGCCCGAGACTTTAAGTGCTAGTTACATATTTATTTCCACACGCCATTTTTCGCCCATACGAACAACAATAACTCACAATAATTAAAACCATTTTTTTTCTAAGTCAAAAGACTAACAACGTTCGTGGCAAGCCCTCCAAATGACATAATAACCCAAATTAAGAAGCGAAACTAGCTGTTGTTACGTTCATTACCCCGAGTAATTCCCGGGCGTACCTCGGTGCGGTATCGATCGCAGCGAGCGACAGAAAACTTTCGAGACAGCTTTTATATGCACCGACTCTTTAGCCTAAGTATAGAGGTGCGTTCGGCGAATCGCGCGGTTTTACACCGTGCACACGGTGCCTTATTAAACAGTTTCGATTTTCGATTGACGGTTGTTTACTTGGGTGTATTATATTTTATAGAATAACTAACTACTCCTATGTGTGCTCTACTTAAAATAAGCGTACCTAACTTTTAAAATAACGAGTTTAAGTTAATTTGTTTTTGGTGGTAGAGTAGAGTAGTCCGTCCAAGTGTTTGACGATTCATAAAGTAAAGTGAAGGAAAACATCGTGAGGAAACCTGTACGTCTAAAGAAAGGCGTGTGAAGTTCACCAACCCGTACATGGCGTGCGTGGTGGACTATGGCCCAAATCTCGCTCGTATTGAGGGGGAATATGCCCGGTATAATGACAATAGGCTCGTTCCCTATTACATTGGGACCAAAATACATTGGCGAAGTGTGGGCGCACTGCAATGCGGAATCCTACCCCTTCGAAGAATACAGGCGTTATGATAGATTGTATTGACTTTAGACCATATTAAAAGCATAATCAACATTTAGACCTCAATAACTCAATCGTACGTAAATACATCCATCCAGAATTAGGATAACTGACATTAAACTGAATGCTATATTTTATAAAATTACACATTCCCAGTAAAATCATACCATTATTAAGATACACTAACTTAACCGACAAATGACGTAGGTAATATTTAAAAACATAGTATATTTAAAGACGAATTATAGACCTTACTCACAGCAAATTAAGGACTTAACACTTCTGAAGCATAAGCACTCACGTGGAGTAACATTTTCGGTGTTTGTTTTTCGTCATGATGACGTCAAACATGACGTCGGCGCGGTGACGGGGCGTGCATCCGACAGTTGATAGGGGTAGCATCAATGTGGGCTTGGATGCGAAGGAGCCGCAGCCCTATTCTGAACATTGGATAACCGTATTTAAAACCGTTTTGGATAACCGTTTTAGAATTCTTCGTCCTAATGGAATCTAAACTTTAAGGTAGTTGTAATTTAGGGTTAATTTAGGTCGATAAGTTCGTAGCCTGTCGAGTGACGAAAAGAAGATAGACATTGTTCTTCTTCTTTTACGGAATAAATTTAATAATAAAATTCTAATGGAATAACACAATAAGAAAATGTCAAGTAATTAATAGCATGAAAAAAATAAATAAATAACAGATTAAAATATGAAATTACAAAACATTATATTACTAACCTTCGCCCAGAATAAAAATAAAAAATAATTTTTTTTTTTTATTTTACAGTAAGCTCACTTAGAAAAGTGTTATTCTGTTTGCACTAAACGTTACTTTACCACCGAAAAACAGTTTACCGTATGACTTTCCTGACAATATATTTGGGCTATCAGAAATAATTTAATTTAAGTTTGGGTACAACGGAATCAAAACCTTTATAGTTTTAGTTGTACGTATATATTTTTGGTTTTAAATTAGAGACATTACTCGACATCATCTGTCAGAATAAGGCTGCTTGAAGTAATCGTGTGATCCCATGTGGGGTAAGACTAATCAGCTATGAAAATTAGGTTCCGCCTCGCATCTTCTGCTTTGTACCGCTAATGTGGAATTTAATTACTATTCCGAAATATTGTATTACCGTGACGGAACCGGGAGACATTCTTGATGTTTAATTTAACGTTCGGTTGTATCTTCAATAATTTGTGTATTTAGAATTTGATTACGTGTACATGCAAAATTAACTCTAATTTGCTGTCGGGTTTATGAGTCGTTTAATATTATTTCACGTGTGCTGCTTTATACGAAGGTATCGTTTTTAATTTGCGTAAGTAAAGTTCATTAGTTAGGTCCTCCAAATTCTAGCCAGTTGACAAAATCACGTGTATAAACGAAAAAGTGTTGTGCGTGAGAAAACTAGGATGGTTGTATTAAACAGATTTTCGTTTCTATGAGATGATAGGATATATAATTAGAACAGGTGAGAAACCATTTATGTAACTAAACATGAACAACAGACTTAACGTAACTACGTAAATAAAACATTGTCTCATCTAAATACATTTCTCATAGAATCTCATAGTAATTTCTATTGAACAGTAGTTGTAACATGAGCGCGAAGACTAGACTTATGCCACAGAATACGTTGATTATATCTCTTTCTCTCGTATGAAATAAGACAGAGTGCGACTGAGCCAATCCGTGATAGAGGTCTTGTCTTGACATGCGTGCTAACACCACTGATGACGTCGCATAGAGCTTGTCTAGTTCGATGTTACTTTGACAGATACGATAGTCGGAAAAGCCTGCAGTCAAAGACACTATGATATCTTGAAGTTATCCTTCCCGGGGTCCCTCCCGATCATCGATCATCCAATTAGCGTTGCGATCAATCATCGTGCCGATCACCCCCTGGCCGCGCCGCGATGATTTTTTCCCACTCTTGCGTCGCGCCCCACCGCTGGGGACCTGTTAATCACACGTGTGAAGGATCCGCCCTGTAAAACCCCTGATGGATTATTATTTTTGCGTTTACGACTATGTTTCTGGTGGGAATTCTTGAAGAAGACCTACTTATGAGTAGAAATATTGGGAGAAGGTCACTTACAGGTAAGCCAGGATGATGAAGATGCCTGCTGATGCCTGATGCTTGTTCTATTGGCATCCAACTAAATTAACTAATCTAACCTAACCTTATTTCCATCCTTATTACAGCCATGATATATAGGCAAGACGGCAATATTACAACTGTTATTGTCAAATAAAGTTCAGTTGCAGTTTGTGTACGACATTTTTGATTAAGGTAAACGAGAGCTTAATAAAAATCGACAAAATAAGTAGATAATGCAATTGGTTGTGACAAGACAAGAAGTGAGACATGTCAATTAATCTCTTTTTATGATCATGTATATTACGAGGCTGTGAGAGCTATTTCAGTCTTGGCCCATGTGTGTATGTATGTATTAGGTACTTTTGATTTAAATGTGCCGTTTCGGATTACAGTTTCTATAAATTTAAGGGTCCCTTAACAAGCTTTATAAGACAATAGTCTCGTCTCCGTTACACCGACACTCCTTCAATCACGACAATAAAGCTCAACAAAACGGCAAGTTATAAAAAGATGAACAATAATTCTTTTTTATTGCGCGCCAAAGTGGGAATCTCATTGTCGGCGTGGAAATAAATAATATCAGGAAGGAAAAAGAAAAGGGAAATAACACAACATAAAATATTAAGATTCACCCTGGATTGGCATCATTCTGCGGTCGGCGCGGCTCCTTGTAGGGGCGGCCGTACCTACGTCTTTGAATCTTAATGCTATTTGCATAACCGAAGTCATGAGATAAATCAGCCGCGACGGACAGCGGGGACGTCTGTTCATTATGCCCGGCTTTGTCTACAAGTAACAATTAATGCAAAAAATATACTTTTTTTTTGATCTGAGGTATTTTTTTTAACAATCTTTTTTTTTATTTAATCAATTTGATAATCAGCATCTTGGAAATAATTTTGTTAGAACCAAACTTAATAAATCTAAGTGTAAATCCATCTGTTCCATGGTATAAACATTTAAGCATGACAACAAGATTTTTGGTCTGTCGAATTTTGTTAATTCTTCTTAGCCCTTTTAACAAACACTGGAGGGAGAGGCAATACAAACTGAACTAATTTGGAACATTACAAAACTTAAAACTAATTCAACTAGCGCCGTATTCATATTCAAGAATTTCATTCAAATTCCCCGAAATAAACTCTAAATCACAATATCCATTTGTGAAGGCGTATGAGTCGCGAGGTGAGCCCTTGTGGATAATGTCAGGATCCGCCGTCAAATTGCGTCGTATTGTGAGCCAAACGCGAGAAAAACGGAGTGAAAGTGTTAGGGCAGCATTTACATAAGTTGAGACAGAGGGTCTCTCGCAATACATACATACGAAAATATTCAGGGCCGAGGTGATGAGAGCCCTCCGGGCGACTTGCATGCATAACCTTTATGATGGGGAAAATATTTACAGCCTGCGCGAAAACGCAATATTTATGGAGAAACTGAAAAACAGTTCATGCGGGAACGGTGCGGGTGTTTAGTAATGATGCAGTATATTGTTTTATATCTTATACCTAATAAATGGTGAGTTATTACTTTGTATTTTTCTCAAAGCTTTCATTATTTGTTCTGTTTTAGAGATATGATATATTATGTTGCATTCGTGTCGAAGATATGCTTTTGTCGCTCTATCGGTCTTGTTCAATAGCACATCATATAAAAGACTTTCTCCAAAATTTATACAAATTAAAATTTTAAAAGAAACCATTCATTTGAGCATTATTTACAGTACAAGTGTTTTACGACGTCATTGCGCTAGCAATTGGGTGGGCAAAATAATTGTTATGTTGCTTGTCTCTTTGGTAAATCGGCAATAGAGGAAACCTTGCTCCCATTCAACTTAAGCTGAGAAAAATGCATTTCATAAATGTCTTAGGCAAACATTGCCATAGCATTTCTTATATACTACGCTTTGAATTTATCATGTCAGTGGCGAATAATGATGTATCTTTCTTTATATATACTTGAGATATCGTGGTTTTGTTTACATACCGACCCACCGGCTGTTATCGATTGTGCAGGCGGGCAAGTTTTTATGAATTAACCGTCAAACAAGTAAAGAAGAACAATGAAAAAACAAACTCTTCAAACAAAAATCGATGACAATCTAGGCCAAAAACTTGGGTGGAACTTCGCCGGCGCAAAGATTTATATACTTATAAAAAAGTGAACGGGAAAAAGAAGTTTTGGAAAAACTTTAAATTGCGACCTTGAACCGGTTGAACTTTGTTTCAGATTACTATTAGTGGCGCCAGCGAATGGAAGTTATGAGCGGGAAGGGTTGATGCGCGCGGACAGTTCGCGTCATTAACCGGGGGTGCTCATGATAGGGATATTTCGGTTTTGATTAGGGGCCTAGCCCCTGATTTTGTTTAATATCTGGTACGGGTTTTATATTTGCGGATAGAGTACGATGAACCAGCAATCGATTGCGGACGGGTGGAGCGCGCGCTCGCGGTCGCCATCAAACTTTTGGGTCGGTTTTAATGAAACAATTTCGTAACTTGCTTGAATTTGGGTCATTGTGTACAGCACTTATGCGTAAAGCTCTCGAGGCACGGATTTCATTTGATTGCTTCGAGATATAAGCCGAGATACAGAAGCCACGCTGAATACCAAGCGGGTAGAGATAACTGTGCTCTACATTTTATAGACGCTAGCATAGATAATAATGATAGAATTTTAGCTGTATGAAGATATTTGATAATAATGCGTAGGTAGTTTGCCTGAATGTACCAATGTAAATTGTATTGCATAAAAAGGATTCAATCAATACAACATCACAGAAAAGAATACAAATCTTTTTAGACTTAACACATTTGTACACAACAACGGAGCGGAAAAATACTCTGTAAAACAATACTAACCCATAAACATTTCCATTTAAAAGGCATCTAAACGAGACAGCCTCGTCAATTGGGACATCGTTTCCTTTATTAACTGTTAACTAGCAAACGCTGTTTATGTAAATTGTTATTGCTTTTTTAAGAAAATCCTCGTTTGACACGTCGAGGCCCGCTCGTTATTATACCAGCTCCTCCGTTGGGACACAATGGGATTTTGAAGGTAAATAAGTCTTTAAAAGAGGAATAAGTAAATTAGAAGCGACAAGATAGGAATCTCCCCTATTTTTTCCAAAGGTTGGGGCGAGAAAAAAGGCGATCGCCTTAAAGTATCCACTGGGTAGGCAAGTGTGGAGAAGTGTTTATAATTCTGCATTGTCAGTATAATATTATAAAAGCGTCTTTTGATAACCGTACATTTATACCTTGTTAGATGTTTGAAGGGAACAGCTCCAGATAAATATGAAAGTATACGTATTCAGAACACCAATTGTGAAATTTAATCCCTACTTGCCGAAAGTTCAATACGTGTAGCTCAGTAACTAATCGTTCGACGCAAGTGGCGACTGCTTTATCTAAATAACTTAAGTGTAAACAGGCTCAGAGCCCAGTTGTATCATGTTTCAGAATTGTCATATATGTAGAAAAGTTAAAAAACTCAGAGAAGCCGACTCAACCCAATGTAGCCATCTTAAAAAATCTCTTTAAGGGTGAGTGCGGCGACACTCGGCCGGTATCATAACAGCTGCTCCCAGCGATACCTACTTATTAAGCCATCGACCGGCCGAGCACGAGCACCTCTACCCTGTCCTCCGCCATTATACTCGCTCATGTTTTTAAATTATAATCTCGAGATGGATTACAAGGCAATTTTGGAAGCCAATTAACCTTGGTAGGTATACAAATATGATGGTGACAACGGAGAAATTATTTACTTATTTTAAATTCACTAGCAATGTGAGCTTGCCTCCTAATAATCCCGTCAACCCGTAAACTGAGCTCTTGTACTAGTATTTGCTTCACATGAAGTTTATTGGTAACGGCAACGATTGAAGCTGGAACCTTTCCGTTACTGGAGTTACCATCTAGCCCCTAATTGTATTTTTATTCTTTGAAATTTACCAGCTCAGATCTTTACTACTGCATCTAGGGCGAAGGATGACTTAAAAATTTATATTTTAAATATTATTTAATATTTTTTTCGTTACCCGTCACATGTACCAATTACCGTTCACCATTTTATGAATACTTAGAGAATGGAAAGGTCATAATAATCTCCTAAATGATGCCCTTATTACGTGTGAGATGGCTTCGTAGGGTCCGAATTAGCTTCGTTTGCCGAAGGGCTGTCTGGATATGACAGCTGTCAAAATATTCTCAATTTAAATTAATTCTTCCCCTTTAGGATTATAATTCGTAATAATGTATTAAAACGGTACAATTTTTGTTAGGTTAGCGCACCCATTGTGTATTTATAGTGTTCTTCATTAATCAGGACTAATGTCACCTAGAAAAGTAATTTAAATAAATATACGCTAGACAACACCTACTTATCCTTTGATCCCAAACTAAGCAACGCACCTACTATGGGTACCGTACAATGGACTGGGGGCGCTCCCAGTTACAGCCATACAAAGGAAAATTCTGAATAGGCAAATCCGGAAATTTTCCACTGACGGGAATCGAACGCGCAACCACTCGTCAGTCGACCCGTCTACGCTCGAACCACCAGACTAAGTAGTCGCGAACCCAAGTTGGAAACAAATAAAGAACACCATAATATTATTCAAATAGGTAAAGATAGGCAATTTTTTTCGTTAACAGTAATTCACAAATGACTTCCCCTTTTATAGTGCCCAGTAGACAACGGCAGAGTTTGGTAAAGTCTGAAAATGATCTTACGAAGTGAGGCCACGGTCCCCGTAGTAGCCCGGGGGCTCCGAGGCGTGCGCACCGATACAGAGTTTAAGAGTTATGCAAATGTTATGGACAACAAAAAAGTTAATGTCGATGATAAGTGCGGCCCCAAGGGAACGATCATGCGCACTCACCATTTTTTTCTCTAACGCTACTCATTGCGAGTCAGAGATTATTTGCGAAGTCTATTGTGTAGCCCTCTTTAATTTATTTTATTATTTTTGCAAGTTGTTTGCAGTGTGTGTCTAGTGGCGGAAGTCAAGGTTTGTTTAAAAAAATAACTCGGAGAAAAAAAATAAAACAAACCCAATTTCCTATGTAGTACTTTTAAGTACTAAAAAGTACTACACATGAAATTGGGATTGTTTTACCCAATAAAACAGGTTATAAATGAACTTACTAGGTAAAGAAAGAAAGAAAGAAAAAACATTTATTCGGCACAGACAAAACAAAGCAAACAAAGCACACAGAGAATATGAAACTTATACAATACACAGAAAAGGAATGAAAAAGAGCTCAGTGCGAACTCAGGTACATGTTCATATTGATTTCCAATACTGCTTTCATTCTAAAATGGCTACTAGTGTACTAAGAAATGAATTAACGTTTCATATAATCATGACTGACGTAAGTTTTCAACCACCCCCGCTAATTTAACTCGCCAAATCCAGTTCTCAGGCAAATTCACGTCACCATTTGCTTCCGATTGTCCTCGAGAGACTTGGAGTGTCTGTAAAAAGTGCTCGACTGAAGTAGGTGGAATTAGGAGCAGGTCGGATGAGGGGAACCGCGCGGATCCCATTAACAGCGGCGAGTAATGCAGGTGTCTCGCGGTGTGGTTTCAGAGGTAAAAGTCAAGGAACTTTGCCGCAACTATCTGGAAAGTATGTGGAAATACTTGCGACCTAGGAAGACAGTTGGAAAATTATAATCTAGCATCTTTCCGTCGTCAGAATAATGCAAACTTTGAAATGACGTCATTTTGAAGAATTTTTTTTGCGTAATAAGAAATCTTGTAACTTTAACAATGTATGTTTAAAAATGACAGTGCAAAATTTTAAACATTATTTTCTTTCTCTCAATTCATGATATCGTTTGGATAGGTTTATTGTTACTACTTGCATTATACTAGAACAAAGTAATCAATGAATGTGAACCATACCTTATCATATAAACTCTTTTAAAATCAATCTCAATAATTAAACCCGGTTTCAGACATCCAACAGCATCGCTCTACATCCTCCCTTCAACATCTCATACCTAATCTTAAGTAGCGTACCGTGGGTGAAGTTTTACATGCAAATGAATTAATTCTTCGGGACGGAGTGTTCGGTGCATCGGCGCGATGCCTCGTTGCATTTATAATGTGAGTTCATTACCTCGCGAGGCCTCGCCGAGTCTGCGGGCCCCAGCCCCAACTAATGGGTTTGGAAGAACCTTCGCTTCAATTATGACTACGATATTAAATCGGTAGCTATCTATGGGTACATGTGTTTGGGTGGATCTCACATTTGTTTCAGCTGCAGGAAATTTCGTTTGGTTATTAAAATTTTCACGCGAAGTTGGTTACTGAAACTTTAAGTGTCATTAATAAAGCAGTTTGAAAAGTAAAACGTTTCATGCAGAAGTGAAAGTAGGTTTGTGGCGTGCCAAAGTTATGGCATAATAGCGAATCTGCTATGTATAGCGAGTACCACGAAAAAGGTGTTACTGCGAAGGCTTGTTAAGTAAAACAAATAAGAACGCCTCTTTGTTAAAATGGAGAGAGAAAAAGAATAAAATTATTAAAATTTAACCAAAAATCTTAAACACAGCTTGTTAAAAGAAAAGAAGGACAGAGCTTTTAAAATTTCAAGGGGCACTCGGTCGGTTTAACATGTTTTCCTTGAGGCATTGTGGGCGCGTGTGCATTTTTAATTTTTACAACCGCCGACCCGTGGATGACGCGATGAATTTTTACTGAACCACGCTCTTTCTATCTTATTAACGGGGGCGGGTTAATTGTGGAACAGGCTTATTAAGCACCCGTGCTTGCGATATTTCGTTAAAGTATTACAGGGAAACAAACTAAACTTTCGGATAGATGCAAAGTAAGTTTCATGTATTCATGTATTACCTATTGTATAATAATTTTCATACCCTTTTTGAATGATATAATGCCACTAGGTGATAGAATGCTTAAAGTAATCTCAATTCTTGAACTTTTGTAACAAGTAGTTACAGCTAAAGTTTTATTAATTGAGGTACTACTACTACAGCCCTTTTAACGTCCCACTGCTGGGCACGGGCCACCCCTCAATGCGAGGGGGATTCAGGTCATAGTCCACCACGCTGGCCCAGTGCGGGTTGGCCGACTTCACACATCTATCGAGAATTTGACAAGTTCCCTCAGACGTGCAGGTTTTCTCACGATGTTTTCCTTCACCGTTTCATAGCAAGTGATAATCTCGAAGGAAAATAAGACTATACATAAATAAATATCGCCAGACTCATCTTATGATCCTAAACTAAGCTTGTACAAGTGTACCTTAAAATGGACTGGGGACGATCCCAGTTACACCAGACTTAGGCAAATTTTGAAAAGACCATTCCCGAAATTTGCCACTAGTGGGAATCAAATCCCAAACGACTAGACCAAGCCATCGTCAAACTATGAAACTACGATAAATTTTTGGCGAAAACGAATCATAATAAATCAAGTTCGAACCCGAAATATCATATCAACTGATGTGAAGTGTCACAGCTAATAAAACAGTATCCCTTCACAGTGTTTATCTTGCGTCGGTGCAATGATTTACCGATGGAAGCTATTTCACGGCGGGTGCGGCGCGGGCGCTGCAAATTGAATTGATATGTTTCCGCTAACGGCGCGGCGCGGGCGGCCGCGTTTTTCGGAAGATATCGCTTATGATGCGAGCGCCAAAGCGCCCGGAAAAAGGGGGTATGGATTGCAGACAAAACCTACATCATGAAAATGCAAAATTTATATTATGATATATAACTCTTTCCAATCTTTGTACTCAACAATGACATAGCTTGCCAATTTTGCCGACTGCCAATATTTAGAACGATGGGAACTCCTATAAATTTGATAAATTCCAACAGTTACCATATATTAGGTACTTATTTCAAACTTTTAGTAATACTATGTTTTTTTATAAATCCGTAAATTGCTTAAAGTGGTTTGAAGACATACACAATTATGTACATTTATTATTTCCTAAAATATTAATGGCTATATTAAAAACATATAGAAACTCAAAATATTGTAGAGTAAAGTAAAGTAAAGTAAAAATGTATTTGTAATCATGAGTATACACACAAACAGTTGCATGCAAGATGTTATAATTAAAATTAAAAAAGAATGACACTTTAACGGGAATGATACCTCTGTTATATTTTTTTACCAACGCTACTTAAACCGTGTGAGGTGTGAGATAGGGGTGTTGTAAAGAGTGCAAACGATCGGGTCGCAGTGTCAGCCGCGCGCGCTCCACTGCGCGTTGAGAACACCGCCAATTTTACATATTTCACACCGGCCGCGCCCTGTATACCTTACACGCATATATCATTCTGATTTATCGACAGAGATTCCAATGGAAATTATGGTTGTGTTACTTTGTGACTATTGAGCACTTTTCATAAACTATTATATTTGGTGTAACCTGTTATTGAAAATTTTGTAACATGATAATATTTCATTTAATTCTGTTAAGATGATAACACATTTCGTAAAGCTCCCAAATTTATAGAAAATTATCATATACTAGCGGCCCGTCCCGGTTTCGTACGGGTGGTATTTTTTATTTTTAAATTGGGATAAATAAATACAGACTATGTTACTCAGTGATAATGTAGCTTTCTAACGGCTAAATAATTATTGAAATCGGTCCATTAGTTTCTATGTTTATACATACAAAAATAAAATCTTTCCTCTTTACAATATTATCTAGTATAGATTTACCACGGCGTTGCAGATCACTTTTGTAGTCAAAAATGCTGTCGTAATTGATGGCAGATAGATTTTTTTAATACATTTGAGGGCTAATGATTACATATTTCTGTTAAAACTGTTAGCATATCTCTTTACTTTATGTACATATCTCTTGCCAACTTGCACGCACAAACTAACCTAACAGTTTGAAGAAATAAGTATATGAGCAAACTATGTCCCCCGCAGTGCGAAGGCGCACCTTGGCCCCGCACTGTATCAAAATGATAAAAATGTTGAGATCCAATAACCATTCATCCATCAAGTGTCAAGATATAATCTCCGGGCTGTGGCGCGACCTGCTTAGCCCTCAGACTTGGGGTGAACTCGCCGAATATAAAAATGCCTGAAAGATTTACAGGTTCCTTGGATAGATATCGCTTTACAGATTTTGCCAGCATTGCGAGGGCAACGTTTAACTTTTGGAGGAAAAATAAACCTTCTATACATCTTGCAGAATATACTTACTTATTCACACAATGACTTCTGTAGTGTTAGCAGAAATATTCGTATTACAATCACTTATAAAAAATATTTTCAATATTGAAATAACCTTGGCTACGCAGCGTAGGTAGATAATCTTTTGTATGATAATGTTTTATTATTGGGAGCAGACACCTACTCCTGACTCATCCTTTTCAGAAAATACTTATTCCACCGAAAACGAAAAACTAACTGAAGTCTAAACCAACAGCAATAAAACATACAGATATCCTTTTATCTACCCCAAAACTTGAGTACACTCGTTCCAAGATATCATTTCTACTAACGCGGGGCAGTAAGAAATCTGTTTGTATCTGCCATTCCGGGCCAGCGGGCGATTTAAATCTCTTAAGCCGCCTGCGACCGGCCTCGGGCACTCCACGACTCACAAATCTTTCATAATCTCGAAAAGATCCCGCGAGGGGCGTTCTTCATAGTGTACTTACATCTTTAAAGGTCGGACCGAACAGAAAACTAAAAGCGAAAGGCGACTCATTTTTATTCCATGTTGTAAGTGCGTGTAGAGCTGTGTTTCGATTAGTGTATCGTGGTAGAGAACTTTAAATAAAGGTAGCTGGATATTTAATGTTAATAAATAAGTATAGCTTAAACTTAGGAAGATATGGTAGCATTTACACCTTTTAGTTTTATTTTACATTCATAGATCATAGACAAAAAGTTTCATAAAAAAATCATACCGTTCGAATTGAGAACATCTTTATTTTAACGAAGTCGATTGAAAATAAAATGTATTTACGAGGATTATTGTAATCCTTTACTAACGTACTACCGCGCGATAATATTAATATCATACCATAAACATTTATTTTATTTTTTGTCTCCCGTATCGTATGTTATATACCTATTTATATTTAACAATATGGAGGGCAGGCAGGTACGACCGGTATTCATAAGCAAATACAAGGCGAGGGACCCCATAATTTTCGGTTTGCATTTTTCCATCGCGACCGCGAACTCGATTTTCAGTCCCAAGGGCGAGCGGCCGGCCAGCCTCAAAAATATTAATGAAAATTTTTACATAAATTTATTCGAGTGAGGGGCCCACGCGTCCTGCCGAGAACCGATGGGGTCCGCTTCTGTTTTTTATTTATTAATTTAATGGTATTTTCGGTCTAATTACCTGGCTGAGGTATAATTCATTGGCTTTGTATAACGAGTATTTGTGGATACTCGTGTGTGGAAAATTTATAATAAAGAATGAAAAAAGTCTGGATTTTATGTGCGCGATCACGTGAACGCACCTTTGTTTTTGGTAAAGCAAGTCGAAATGATGACTGCTAAGGATATTGTTTACTGTAGATTTTTACAGTAGCACATAAGAACTATCCGTGAAAATACCCAACTCAATACAATATTAATCTCGACGTTGTATTATACATACTGGTACAGACATCTATAGTCTCTCACAGCTCGCCCCCACTTTATTGAGCCTACTATAAAAAGCAAAGCATTCTTGGCTTTAACCCTTCACCGGCGGCATCAAAAGAACAAACGCAATATATCGGGGGGATCGGCTTAATTTGGCCTCTAACTTTAATGCGAGTAGCCCGCCCGAATGCTCCAAATTACTCCGCGATATTTTTAACGTGCGGAATGCAACCGTTTTAGGTTACGCGTGCGATATTAACTGGCCGGGCCGAGAGAGGGTTAAGAAGGCCAATTTTCATCGGATAGTAAATTAATTTTGATTATATTTTGGGCGGTGTTTGTTGGTACTTGTTTTTTTATTGTATTTCACTATACATTGGTTATTATTTAAACATTACAAACCATATTTTGCTATTTCCTTTTAATATTGGCCTTTTTGCAATGCGAAAATTTCAATTGATAATGGGATTTGATTTTTTTTGTATAAGATGTTTGAACATTTTAAATTGCACCCATTTTAATTAGATTTCACCAGTTTTTGTTGAATGAACAAAGTGGGGAGCGGAGATTCCTAATTCGTTGCGCTGCGCTAAGACAAGACATTTTTTCTCCAAATGAATTTCCCATCTTAGGGGACATTGGCTTCTTGCCGTGTTTACAAAGCTCCCGAAGAGTCCCACTTTGTTGTTTAATGAAATTATCGGTTTACCGAGTAAATGAACAAAGCCAGATTTCGCTGTTCGGTCAAAAAAGGGAGGGGGCGATGTTTTTGTTTTGCGCGGAGGAGGTCCGAACGGCGTCCTTTGTGGCGCTCCTTAGCCCGCCGCTCTACTTAATCAATTATGATCGATTCGGTAATTTAAGCAAAGGGGATTATACTGTAGATTTACAGCGAACTGAATATTATTTACTGACGTGAATTAAGTTTCATTTGTTCTCGGATTTATCTAGCCGAAGTGAAATCGATTTTCAATTGTACAGCCATAGTTCGGATGTGCGAATCTTATTTTCATTCAAGCTTATCACTTGCTATGACACGGTAAAGGAAAACATCGTGAGGAAACATGCACGTCTGAGGGAACTTGACTAGTTCTCTACAGATGTGTGAAGTCTGCCAACCCGCACCAGACCAGCGTGGTGGACTATGGCCTGTATCCCCTTCGCATTGCAGGGAGGCCTGTGCCCAGCAGTGGATACTTTTAAGTATTAAAAGTAGTAAAATTATATAAGTAAGTAAACAGTCATGAAAACATGAATAGGTGTATACTAACGTTTTCTATACTTTACTCAATTATGTTCCATATTCTGCAAGACGAAAATTCCCCTCGAAAACCCACACACTATTCCCTCACACGTGTAAAAATAGCTGCACGCCCGCCCAACTAATAGCTGCAATTAGAAACGGCAATGAAAAGAGTATGGCGACCCTCGCGACACTAATGGCCGCTCGACTTAATTATATAAAGTGCTTAAGTAAATGATAGCTAATTCTGGCCGGTGCTCGCTGTCCCGTGAACAAGAGGTGTGACTTTCCACCATTGTAGCCGATCTGTCACTTCCACTTCCGTCGCGGTCCTTTTCACGTGATTCTTTCTCATTGTTGCCCTTTCTCGTAAAGAAAATACGAAGTCTTTACTCTTCTTTTTTCTTTTTTCATCCGGTGCGTGCAATTGTCACCCTCCCGTAGTGTTTGTTGCGAGATTTGATTAAATACTGCTGTCAAAATTTGTTAATTTTTCCTTCCTGAGTGCAAAGTTTGTTATTTCCTTTGGTAGGTAGATTGTTTATGTATACCTATAGTCACAGAAGTTATTTTTCTATAGTCGTTCAGAATAGAAGTATAGAAGTTAAGAAATTAAAATTAACTTCTGTGACTATAGAGCCACAGAAGTTAATTTTCATTGTTCAAATGAACTAACTAATAGATAATATAGTTTTTGAAATTTCGACCTCAATTTATTAATATTACAAATTATTTTGATGTGCCCGTCAAATATTTTGATTCTAAATTATTTTTTTCATCCGTGTCGTCGGCGTGTCGGTGGAAAATTTACATTTAAATGGAACATCTGCGGGCAGGTCGACCCTCTCAAGGCTTCTATGGCGTTTTTCTTACGCGCTAATTTGTAAATCGCTCCGTAATATCGAAAAATTAAAATGCTGATGTCATATTTTACCCGCTATTTATATGCTAATATCGATATTACGGAATCGAAGGGATGGTACTTGATTAAAATATCAATGGGTAATTTGCCAAGCGCCAATATGAGAGCTGCATAAGTCAAATTCGGAGGACGTGAGACGAATATCGCGTCACTCGCGTCTCAGATTTGGAAAATTTAAACGAAAACTCTAATGCCAGTGATTACCATGCTAAATCTTATTCGGCATAACCGTCCTAATGAGCCTTAATCTTGGCGCTTATCCCATTTCTCATGGCGTAACATCACTGCAATTATTTGTAAGACGGAAGGGTTGGGCCGGGAGTAATGGCACAATATTCGTAAATTAAGCGCTTTCGCCGGCGCCGGGGCCAGTAAATATTATTTTTTTATGTTAATAACCGCGCGATTGCGTTAATAAAGCCTTACATCTAGTAATTAGCTGAGCCATTGTCTGCGGAGGCGCCGTAGCGAGGGATGAGAGATGAATTGAAATAATTCGCGCAAAAGGCTTGCCCATCAACTCGGCTCTCGGATTTTGTATAAGTAGTTCTTATTTAAGGTTCATTCATCAAAACAATGAAAAATGATTATAACTTTTTGAGATAACAGCTGGCCTCTATTATATTTTCACAAAGTGTTATTTGACGCGTCCGCATCTAAATTAATCAATAATATTGATATTAATGAATCAGTATAGATATATTGCGACATTTTTCATATCGAGTCGTAACGTGAGTGTAATGACGTTAGTATCAATTTCAGAAGGAACGACATTGAACACATAGAATTCGACAAGACGAATGACGCGATTTTGTTAGTATTGACCTTTTTGACTGTTGATGAATACATACACTATAGTCGTTAAATTTCTTGAAAAAAAGTATAGCCTTAATTTCCCTCAGAATTAACAGTAGCAATAGTACAGTTTTTTTTTCTATTTAAGGGTCACCGATTCCCGGATATAAGCCTCCTCCTCCCCGCCCTGTATGTTTGTCATATGCTATAAGGGTCCATAGTTTTTTTCGGTAGTTTGTATTATCTCGGCCTTCCTCTAGGTCTCTTGTCGACGGCACCAGTGAAGGATTCTTAAAAAAATATCGTATTCCAAATCGAAAGTTTACTTTTAGATAACCACGTTTTCATTGCTCACGCTTCGAAACCACATAATCTGCTCCGGGGCGGGCGGATCGGGCGTCATCGTCTCCGCAACACTGACTCCATTAATTAATAAATTAAACAATGCTGTTCTTAATTCCGCAGCGGCTTGCGGGGCCTCAGACAAAATATTTGCCATGTATAAATTCACGCCGAGGATGATGAAGACAGCCCTTCAACGGCGGCCCTTCTTTATAGCTCTATTTGTGTATTTTAATTACTGTCATTATATGCTAATGACTACCATCCCTTTTTCTTATCCTCCCAAATGGGTTATTGCAGACTTATATCTATGTAGCTCAGTTTTGTCGAGTAATTTTTAGGATTTAAATATTATAATAATTGCTTAAGAACCCCCCGGAAGGATTGTTCGTTTAATATTTTTTTGCGCGAGATAATCAAATGTTTTGATTAATTGTTGCAATGTAGACGATTTCGTTAGTAATTTGTTCTGTGTTATTAACTAGTCGGGGGGAGTTGAGTCTCAACTGTTTTTTTTACGTTTACGATTTCGTAGATTAATTGGTTTGTTACGTAACATCAGTTATTTTTCTCTTCCATCTGTAGAACGGCGTAACCGGTAAAATGACAAAATACTCCGCTGACAGAACCCTAATAACCACGACACGGAACGGATGTCGTATTTTGCGTTACCTGAATTAGTACGTCAACGGAAAACAAATGGGTATTAAACGACTATGACAGGTGGAAAAAAAGTGTTTTATATTGCAGCGGTCGGAATGGTAGTTTGCTCATCAATTATTCGTTAACTTGCTTTACCTTTCAGCGAAGTAAACGAGGGTTCATAAATAAAAACATAACAGCCCCTATAATTTATTTAATGATTAAAGAGTTAATAGTAAGCAGTGGCACTCTAGTCGGTAGGACACGTACAAAAAATGTTCAAACCTGTGTGTGCTGGTTCAAACCTAGATTCGCACCTATTGAATTTTCGATTTTCATATGCGAATGTCATTTTTAATTATTAACGCTTAACGGTGAAGGTGCTTGAAGATTGCTTAAGCTATGTGCAGTGGGTTGATCAAAGAACCAGCTTGAATGACTACAGCCAGAATTCTCCACGCATTGAGGGGGACTGTGCAAGGTAATAGCAATAGGCCCTTATTAAATTTGGACCTAAAATACATTGGCGAAGCGTAGATGCCTCTGCCTATCCCTTCGGGGAATATATATGTGATAATATTATTTTATAAATAAAATATGAATCTGAAGTCCAGTTTCATCCTTCTATTTTTTCTAAAGATGTTAATATGCAACACACAATATACAGGAACAATGAGTATTATCGTGAGAAAACACACCCCACAAAAGAGTGGTAAAGATGCAAATCTGCGGGACTCCGCGTCTTAACGACACGCATTCCCTTTTCCTCGTACGAAATCTCGAAATTCTTTTACATAATCATGTGTTGAAATATAACAGCTTTTTAGCGGGGAGAGAACGTCTGATAAACTCTAGTTACGTATGCGTCGTTCGACGTACGCAATAATACCTACGAGTATTTAGCATAATCTGCTGATTTAGTCGCGTGCAGAGGAATAAAGATTACTTATATTGAGTTTTATGGTCGCTGTGTGTCGCCGCCGTCTTAATTTATGTACTTAAGAAACAGCTTTAAAAGGGCGATAAAGTTTGGTACATAAAAATGTTCCGATCGATTTTATGATCTGATCTCACTTTCAAATTGTGTGGCTTGACTTTTTAATGCATTCCTCACGATTGTAAATACAGTATTTTTCATCATGAAGTTTGACTTTACTTTGACAGTAAAATGTGGTAAAATTCTCACTGTTATTCCACCGTTAAACATCCAATAGGAACACTTCGTACCTATCAATAAAAAAATAACTTCGTGGGCCTAACGAAGTCGGGCGTAAGAGCGTCTTTACCGTTTTTACCATCGTTTACCGGTGTGACGACATCGCCTGTCCATATTTACCGAGGCCGTTACTTTTTACCGGGCCCCGTTCCGTTCTGTTTACGAGCCCGTCACAGGTTTATTGTTATGCCACGGGAAAAGGGGTTAATGTCACATTTTTGTGTCGCTGCAGCTGTACAAGCTTCGGTACAAGATGGGGGTCATTACTTGTAAGACGTCTTGCGCAGCACCTCTGCGAACGTAGCACAAAATGGCCGGGCTCTTAACATTACATCCCATTACTTAAAAACTAAACGTCAAACAAAAAAAAATGATGTGGACATGTTTATATCCCTTAGTAGGAGAAATATGCCAATGTGAATAAGTATCAGGACCACACTTTTTTATTTCCTGTCCGTTTTACGTGAATTGCCCCATACGTGTTAATTGCTATTAAAACATTATGGTACTATGATTACTAAACAGTCTGTGACATGACTCTCGTGTTTTAAAAAACCTATCTTATGTTACGTTTTTTATTAGAGTTGGCGTCTAATAAAGAATGAATAGAGATTTTCCAAAAACATCCCTACCACAAAAATATCTATAAATTTGACAAACCATTCACAAATGAATTATGTAACAGACATTATCTTCATATTTTCCAGCGGTACGCGGGAGTAGCACGGCGCGGCTCACTCACATATTTATTGCCATTGAAAATCCAGTTTCTGGTAATGTATTCGAGCGTGCGGGCGCGTAGCATGTTTCCTTGTCGCATTAGGCATAAGTAGTGCTCTCTCCTCACCCTATTAACGGTGATATATGCGCCAATTCTTTTCGCAAATCCCCGAGACAGAAGGGAGGTGACGTCATATCGCCGGCTCCGCTTGGCATCGACACCTCGCGTGTGTGACGCGCTAATTCGCGCTGATAAATGATTTCGAACGGAATTCGGAATTTGAAATTTTCTGGTGATTCGTCACCGGGGATGAGATGTGTACGTGGAAAAGAAACGTGGGAAGGTATTATCTTTGTCTGACAGATATAAGGGCGCACAAATTATAACCGATCTTGTTGACATGACAGTTACAGGGTTTTTTTTTTAAATCGGTGCAGACCTAGCTTTGTGGGTATTCACACCCTTAAATAAAAACATAAGTGTCGAATTGAGAATCTTTGAAGTCGGTTATGAATAGAACATTTTTCATAATTAGAGATATTATGAAATATATTTTTTTTATCAAGAAACCAACATACTACAGGAATCCTTATCAACTCATATTTTATACACATCTTACCAACCTAAAGGCACAAATTTGTTCTAAAACCTGAGCAACATTACCTTGTATTTTCCCCCGGAGCGATATAAGAAAAACCTTTATCCAATCCAGACTAATAAGAAGCGAACACGCTCCCAAACGCGATTCACGTGTTCAGACAAAAACGGTCCATGTTCCCCTTGCGAAGACTACCGTGTGTGTGATGTATGCAAAAAGGGAATTGAATAAGGTGATTTGGCGCCGGGTCGCGGGGGAAAAGAATCCGGTAATGGCAAATACAATAAATTTTCATAAACAAATTGCGTTTTGATGGCGGCATATCGGCGCTCCGAGCGTGCGCCTACTCCCAATAAGGATTGATAGGGAAACAATGTTCGTACACTGATTGAATGTCAATTTGGTGCGGGGCTGCGGTCCGCGAATAATTCCCTATAATGGTGTACACGTCGCTTTAACGACGTGTGGATGCAGCCGGCGCGGAATACATTTTACGCTGTCGCAGGATTCGATGAGATATTTATTGATTCGTCTTTCACAAGACGTCAACGTGTGAAATATACCTATATTGAATAAGAAAAAATCTAGGACGGAGTAAGTAGCAAGATAAGAGATTTAGATAGATAACTCTTTTGTTCTTTTGTTGTTCCACCTCTTAAAGTAATACAAACTAGGTATACGACATAAATTCTAAGTTCTACGATGGGCGGCCTTATAACTAAAAGTTTAAAGTTAACGACCTTATCAAGACTGTTTTGCTTAACAAAACGAAATAGCTGATTATAACATTTTCCTCTAGTTGATGGCTCAGTGATGAGCGTCGTGAAGCTTCCAGTCATGCGACAGATTCGTTTTCACGTTTCACATTCTTTAGCGTGGGTAAGTGCGATCATTGTCTCTAGTTATTAAGGCACTTGGACCATATTATCGGGCTGCCATCCTTTGGCCACTTTCTCTCCAACCTTTTCGCTATTATAAATTTTTAAAAACCGTGTGACAGTAGAAATATAAATACGCGAATGTAAAATGGAATATTGTAGGACGATTTAAAAGTCAAAAGTGTGCTAATGTAAGTTATAACCCGCACCTGTGCGAAATGTCGAGACATTTGCGAGCGCGTAAATCAACCAGCGACCCAGCTAGAGGTGTCGCGACCAGAGATCATTACTGCGACCAGTGAGTTGAAAAAAAAAAAATTAATTTAGGTAGCTATATTATTTATATGCTTTTTTGTTAAATTAGGGGATTCGATGGCGATGACAGTGGACTTATACATCCTAAATCTATATTTACAACAACAGCTTGGTCTAGTGTATGGAGGGTATATTAGAGGAGGGCAATCTACCATGGGAAAAATTTGAAAAAGTGTCCGTCGAAATGCTTTAATTATTAGTTCAAAATCCTTCCACAATGGCGCTGGTGTCGATCATTGGTATGGTATGAATATAGCAATTGTGGATGAATATGCCATATATACCGATGATCGACACCAGCGCCATTGTGAAAGGTTTTTGAACTAGTCATTATAGCATTTCGGCGGACACTTTTCAATACCTAGATGTCACTCCTTTAATATACCCTCCATAGTCTAGTGGTCTGGCTCTAGGCCGCTTGACACATTGCACGTGGCAGTTACGGTTTTGATTCCCGGCAGCGGAGAATTTTGGTAATGGTATTTTCTCGACCTGGGTGTAACTGGGATCGTCGCAAGTCCATTGTTTGGTACCCATAGTAAAAGCTTTGCTTAGTTTGAGATCATGCCATAAGTATGTGTTATCTGGCGATATTTGTCCTTGTAGGAAAAAAAAAAGGATTTAATGTTAAACGAAACATAGGTAATTAGTCATATCATTAGCACAGGTTACTGATAGATAACTTTGTTCTACCTCTCTTTCTCTCCAAATCTCAAACCTCGAGCCATTTAACACTTCACCTGTGCCTGTTCGATATGAAAAATGTTCACACGGGTTGCCACTTGCGTCGGGAGGCACTTCCAAGGAGCTTTGACTTGCAAAGCAGCCGCGCCGAGATTTTTCAGGAGGGTGGTAATGACTGCTTGATGCGAACCATGCTCTATCGGTGTAGAGACAGACGTTTACTTTTGTAAGGAAGAAAAAATCTAGAATTTGTTTATCTACTAACTTAAGTAAACTATTGAAACTGTTCCAATATTGTACAACACATTTTGATATACTACTGAAGTCAGTAAAGTAATAAAACGTTGAGGCATATATACGCAACCCGTATTTATGATACAAGAGCAGAGGCTTCTCATTAAACATTCAAATACTATTTCCTCACGTACGAAGGAAACGGGATTGTCACAATCCGTATTGTTTCAAATCTCATAACGTGTGTAGCCCTTTGACTCGGCATTTCCATACAGAATGCTAATACAAAACGGTAACACATAAAGGCGTCTCCGCACTTGGCTAGCTCGCAGGCGCGCCACCTTTGATGCGCGTATGATTGCCCGCGCCCGCGACACATTGGATCTATATTGTTGTCTTTTTCAAGTTTCGTAATAAGGGATGAGGGTGTATTAAAGCCTTTTATCCGGCTCGTCACGCCGGCACGTGGGGTCGGGAAGGGGTTTAAGGTGAGCAAACATTAGCTCTGTTACATTTTTGCAATTTCATCGACGACGCCCGACGTTTGCGGTGCTTCGAGTTTCAGCACTTCCAAGGTTCAGGGGTGTTACAACTTTAACTCTTTTCGAAAGGGTCCCGAAAGTAAACGAGTTTTTAATGTTTGTTTACAGATGCGCTTAGTGTCGCTAAAAGCCGCCGCTCGGCGGGTGAAACCGAGGCATCTCGGGGAAGTTAAGCCGTGCATTAAGTCGGCGCTAGGCCCGGGGCCAAGTGCCGCGGCCCGCAAATCTTGGCTGCATTCTCGAACATTCCAGAAGATGTAGCCGGGATTATACGACGGGGTTACGTACATGGAGCGGTTACAGTGTACCGAGGTCTCGCGCAGGTGGAGCTGCATACTTCAGCGGCGAGACAATATTAGCCGCAGCGCTCGTGCGGAAAACGAGACAGTTTTTGGTGGCTAAATTACAACTCTCGCAATTCGGGCGAACACGCTCCTTGTGCCGTTTTGTGTACGCTACGAGCATTTTGAAATGTATTACCTGAGTTTGCAAATATGCATAGTGGAACAATGCGAGCGTGCGCAAATGTTGGCACAACCGCCATTATGTCTAATGCGATGAAGGAACTATCCGACTCGCGATGAATGGACTTTATTGTTTTTAGATTAGTGAAGTCACACATCTGTAAGTTAATATTCGTTTAAAGGCTCGGGTATACTGGGGCGTCGAAATATTCACCAATACTAAAGCAAACTGTAATAACTCATAGAAAAAGTTTATTCTCCAACTATATGAAACTGACAGTGCGAGCGAATTTTGACGTGTCCCCATCCGTGGCTTTCACAGAAATTCATTTTTTATGCATGTTGACACAGAGTTCATTTTGCAATTGGAAAAAAAATACGTGCGCGTTATGACGTAATTTTAGCAAGACAATTTCTAATATCAGTTACGATATATTTTTTTAATATAATCTGCACTAGCTCGTTTTAAATGCAGTAAAACTTAAATGATGGAAACAGTTTTTGATAAAACATATTTGTGTCGACGTTCAAGTCTGCCAAGAATCTGGAAAGAATACGTATAATTTGTAGAGGCAGATACATTTGTTGTATTTACATTGTAAATTTATTAAATACTATTGTAGACAGATAAAACACGAGAACTGAATCTAATTTACCTTGAGATAAAGCGTATCTATTCACAATAAAGGGCTAATTACCAGCAATGAAAGAGGCGGCAAGGCGGCGTCTCACCGCGCGCCGCGGGCGACCACAATTCAGGAATAGCTCATAATTCACGCGTAATCTGCGACCACCGCGCGACACCGCTGCATCCTGCGGCTGATACCGCGATTCCCTAATAAACGCTTTGTGTGCGCCCGCTCTTAGATGCATTTTACATGAATTATTAACTCTTCTATTTCCACTGTCTATACAATAAACACTGGCCGTCTAGTCTTCATAATTTTCATAATGCAATCTATACAAATAATTAATATCCAAGTGGCTGTTTTTAATATTGAAACAGTAGCTTTTTACTAAATGCATAATAAAAGTATAATAATAGGTATATTACGATAACGCATTTTTTATCTATCTGTCTGTTTTTTAGAAGTAAACAACCAAACGGCTGGACCGAATTTTGACGAGATTTTTATTGACACATAGCTGATGTTACAAGAAGTAACTTAGGTTATTTTTATTTATTAAAAAAAACAATTTCTTCAGATTAATTTGGTTTTCTGAATTCTGCGCACACGAAGTCGCGGACTCAGCAAGTATTATATACATTTAATGTTAACATATAGAGTGAGTGCACACTGAATGTTGTAGTTTTTAGTTGGTATTTCAAACGCAATAAATATTGAAACTAATTGGCTTAGTAACAGTATCGTTTCTAGAAATGTAACAGCTCAAATGGACAAGAACATTACGTTCGCTCGCGTGCAATGTACTGTGAAAGTTTATATCAAAACAAACGCCGTCATTACCGCACTCGGTTCGTATTTAACACATTATTCAAAAAGCACGTGAGGCGGGAAGCCCTTAAAATTACACACGAAACAGTGCCCGCCAACTTTCCCATAAGAGCCCATTATTTACGGAGCCACCGTACCATTAAGATTCTCCACATATCTTCGAAAGGCGCGTTATGGTAATTACGGGTCGCCATTTTATCTCGCGACTCTTCGCGATTAGAGCTCGCGCGCTCGGCTGCACGTAGAAATAACAAGTCCGGAGAACTTGGTTCGTTTCTGGTAAGGAGTCGCGCGCTCGCGTTCCGAAATTAATTCGGATGGAAGATATCGGGCGGGGCGATAGCGGGCTCGTTCCGCGCCATTTATTGCTCGTGTGGTGGTATCGGTGAAGGGGTAAAGAATATCAAGATGTAACGAGCACCAGCCGGAAGGCTCGCAAATGAGCTCGCCGACTTATCTGCGCTAATGTCGGCGAGGGTTAATTTCGTCTTACATGAGCAATTTGGAGATACCACCCAAGATTCGAACTTACATTTGTTGTTGGGTTAGTTATGATCATGCAAGTGTACATTTGTTTCGAGCTCGTTCACTTACAAAAGGTCCCAAGTCGCCTAACATACTTGTGGAGTAGCTATGACTTAATTTTATAAGGTATAAAAACAACATCTTTTGCCAATGGTAACTAGAATATGACTAGTCTTATTTAGAGATTCTATCTGTGTCTTATCTAGATTTATTATCTCCTCCGGTGATGTTGTAAAGGCCAACTCACGGCCAACAGCGTAGTCCATTAAAAAAAAAGGGTCTTATGGCATCAAGGTGACAAGATCTTATGTTTACACTGGTCATATTTTAGCTACTATTGATAAAATATGTTGTTTTCATGCCTTAAAATTATTAACTCCACAAGGATAGTAATTGAATACGATACTAGACGAGCTGCTGCAAGCCACTTCATATTTCCATTTCATCTTTCATACGAATGTGTGGCCATACATCTCGCATTTAATGTATGCAATTTAAATATTCGTTAAGATTTAGTCTAGACAAAAGGAAAATATAACCGCGTCTGAAGGAGAGCAAACATGGACGGATGGCGTGCAAATAGCGGTGTGTATTAGGAAATGAAATTAAGTCTCAAGTGCAATCTACTCATTGGGTATGTGAACTACTGTGTAGGTACAATGCTCTAGTCAGTACGAGGATTAATGTAGGTATTATTGAGCTTTTAAGCTCTTATATAGGTATATTTTGGACAGGAATGTTAATGATCTAACAGGTGTTCTATAGTTTAGAAATTGACATTGCAGAAACAGAAACGAATGTATTTAAAGAAATACAGAAAAGATATCCAGGTCAATTATTTGTTTAGTATCATATGAGTAGATGATGAGACTAGTCATTACATACATAAAGACATGCATATTCGAGACTTTGTTTCGTAACCTTACCATTTGCAATAGTGCCTATAAAACCATTATGATATTCAACCTCTGTTTCAAGAACAAGCCAGGGATTTCCCACGGTGAAATATTGAAGATATCGAACTTGATCTCATGTAATATGCAGGAGTCGAGTGGTCCATCGCGCGCGTTGCATATTTTGCGGCCGAAGATCGCGGGTTCTGTACCAACTTCGGAAGCCGTCTGCTTACCTACTTAGCTACTAGTACTTTGGGCGGATTTTTAGTCGCTTTCAGGATAAATGATAATTTTGTTAGACGTGTCTGCAAGCATGTAAATACGTAATAGTATGTAACCAAGTTTAAATGGACAGTATGTACCTAGTATGAGAATAGAAAGGATATGTCAAAATATTCTTTTCGTGACAAGATAACGAAACAAACGGACAATAATTTATCGTTATAAAATATTACTGGCTTACTGGTACATCAAAAATTCTGTATTGCACTCATTTTAAAGCTGTTTAGGATGATGCTAATAAAATTAACACCTTTGGCAAAAAAATATCTAAATCCACCACCTTGAAGTTTTTATCTGCAAAATAAACCTCTTGCATAGGCACGAGTATTCTATCAAAACCTCAGAAAAGCCGCGAACCAAACGAAACCACTATGATTTCGGTCGATCTTTAGAAATTAATTCACCATAAAGCCAAATACACAAAACGTTTGCGGTCGTAGGTGAGAGCTCAAAGGGCCAGTTCACACTGCAGGTTACACCGTCAAAAGGATTGACCGGGACACGTCTGGGGCGGTCTGGTTTTACCACAACTAGGGTCCATATAATTGCACTGGTTTATCAGGATACGTCCTACTATCAAATGCCACGAATATTTTGTAAAGAACTGCTAGATTGGTCAACTATTTCCTCAAGTAATAGTAGTTCGTGTAAATATTTTTGATCTTTAGAAAAATCACCTATTTCCGTTTTCTTTTTATACTCCTTGCTCTACCTATGTTTAAATGTTTTCCCTTGTGTATTGTGCGTGTAGTTGCTAGTCCTTATAAATCGAGGGTTGAAATGCTATTTGTCTTAAGCGACATTTTGTGCAATATTGACTTATATACATATTTGGAATCAACCAATTTTTCTGCGTCGAATGAGTATTCTCTCCTGTTAAGTTAAAAACTGTCGCTTCCTGTCTATCATGTATAGGTGATGGAGACTATGTAGCCATGGCTTGAAAGCCTCATTACAATAATGAAAATATTTCAATATGAGGGGATCACTTTTGAACTGATTTGTTTCATAATATATCCTATGCAATGCTGAAAGCGTGACACTAACCACAACCAAGTCATCCAGTAACTAAACTCAACATTTTTGGATGAAACGTAGATACCTACGTCTCTTGCGGTCATTTCTGTATGAAAGTTTTTAAGTCTTGTTGAGATTAATGCTGTATACTTTACCTCAGCTATGTATTTCGAGTAATGTTTACTGAGTTTTTACATTGTAAATGCCATCTCATTTGCTGTTCGTATTTTTATTTGTAAATCGTACCATCAGACTCTTGTATAACTATAAACTCACTTTATCATTACACATTATTATCGTACCTTGATTTAATTACTATCTTATTAAATTCAACACTATTTTTAATTCTCACAAAGATTTCCTAGGGTTTTCATGCACATTTTGCTTCATACCAAAGCGTCCAAAAAGAGAAACACAGTGTTATTAATGTACGTAATGAGTAGAACAAACAATTGTAACTTCTATTGCCCCAAGTATCCGTCTGGCATTTGTACGCTGCAAAAGGAACTCGGAGGCGAGCTGTTTACGTGAGGGCTGTTAGCAAACACCTGTAAACGCCTTTACCTTCGGCACTGTTTGCACTGGACTCGCCATTGCCGTGTACAATTAGCCTCAGATGTCTCACCTGCAAACCAAACTACCATCTTCATTTGCCAATAACAATATGTACTTTACAACCCTAACTAGTTTATACGTATTGTACAACTGTAGTGTAAGTCTTTTGAGTGTCATTGAGGTGCTAGCTGCCTAATTTGGAACTTACAAATGGGTGTTTGTGCTTCGGTTCATTTTGTATCAAATACTGATTTAGGGTCACGTACGAAGAAATTTAATGATCTTGGGTAGAGTCGTCTAGACAGCAGTGGTCAGATGTAAACACGCCATTAGCTATTAGGGACGGACAAGCGTTGAGAAGGTGTATTTAAGTTAGATTTAGCTGCTCGGTAGTATCTTGTAACAAGGTTGTACAAGATATGACTACAAGTATATACTTTAAGTAAGTAAGTACTTTAAATTTAAGTTTAAGTATATACTTAAACTTAAACTTAAAATAAATATCCAATCGAAATATGAAAATAACCTGAATACAGAATGAAAATATTAAATAAAAGCTCCGCAATTCAGAAAACCAGCTTTGCATTCCCGCACCACCCTTGCAAAGTCCTCAATCATATCCGCCATGTTGACTCCTGGATATGAGACCTCTCGACTCGACATGATCATAATACCCTCCGCTGCATCCAACAACCCTTCTACAACCGTAAACCGGCTACAAATCTTAGCCGCGCGTTCGGCATCTTTATAACTGGAGGACGGCGATCCTTTAACCCAACATAATGGGCAGGTTTACTGGGAGGACCGTCGTAAAGTGTCCCGTCCACCGTACGAGTCTCGTACCCCACTACGGGACCCTTCGAAATTTCACGAACTATTTGCCCCGCACTAGCCCTCTCAGCTTTTTTGTCGGGCTTTATAGTCCGGATTTTCCGCTCACCTTTATCGTTATTGTGTCCGCTTGGCTTCATAAAGGAAAGGTTCACTATTAAGACCTCATAACCGTGGGAAAATGTTGCGTGGGACGTTCGTGTGGCGTGGATTTTTTGCGGTTGTCAAAAAAAGGAAGTAAAAATGTGTGAGGTCAGTCAATAAATCGTTTGGTCGATTGGGCAGGACACGATGGGCGTGTTAATTGGTTGGGTGCGGGATATATTGCCGGCGTCGGTTGCCCGGGGACCGGCGAGTGGACAGCGAGCAATCATTGCGTGAATGATAATTGCCTGACTAGCGGGCGCCGCATAAATTCAGCCTATCGGTTTGGAATTGAATGGGTTCAAACACGGGCTAACACGGCCCGTTGCGCTGTGGTCTGGATGCGCATATCACTAGATGTGTTATTCAATTAACATGTTGTACAAAACCTTGTTAATATTTTACTCCGAATTATTTTAATTAAATTAAAGTTAAAATATTCTTTTGATTTTAATAAAGCAAGAGTAGGGTGAATGGTTTATTCGTTCATAGACATTAAACAGAAGTTGCGAAAAAAAATTCTTTTTCATCCAGACCTTTTTCAATTGGAATCGGCTCCTAGTCCACTCTGATTTCATTGAATAGAGCGATTGTCACCAACTCTTCGAGAATTTAACTCAAGCAAAACTGTTGGTAACCGAAAGGTCAGAAACTTCAGTCAGTTTTATTCTGTCTTCTGACAGGCAGCGAGTAACGATTTTCAAAGATGTTATACCCCTCTAAGGTTTACTATAACCTCTAAATTCTGACTCATATCCTTGCTACTAAGGTAGTTAATGTAAGGTTGTATCAAGATTTGTTGCCTTTTTTCAACCAAAATCGTAAGTTCAACTGTAAATAAAAGCGATAGAATCCGTAAAATAGTTTTATTTCCACAAAATCGTAACTTCAACTGTTCCATAAGAGATTCAAAATGTGCTCTATATCTTTGTAATCCCAATATCCTGTCCCCAGGCAGGCCGAGTGCATACGTTCCCCACAGAGATAAACGCATACGATTACACGTGCGAGCCACAGGTGGCGCATAACATTTTTCAGCCGGGCACTGGCATACAGGCGGGCGCGGGCCGGCTTAATTCGAAATCGTTTCGACCATTTGCGCACTGGTTTGTTTTTATTGAAAACCGTGGGAAACGGGTGGTTCGATTTGAAAATGGAATATTTGACTTTTGTCTACTACAAGGCAAAGTTTTTTTTTATAACTCACTAACACAATTTGGGTTTTAACGCCAGTGTTATAAAGAATATTTTCAATACTACTGTTTCATAGAAAATATATATACTAGTATCTATATTAGTATTTAATTCGTTCTCGTAATTTGAATAATCTATCTGAAAAGATATTTCTAAGCAAATATGTTTAGTAACATTAAAAAAAAACAATTACATCCGCGCCAAAACAAGCATGAAAATTTGGACACTTTACAATAATCAAACAAATTACTCACCTTTTATCCATACTGTAAGCTATTCACGACGAGGAGGCGGGGGCTCGAAATAATTATTGCTCGCTTGACAAATTGCCGGCAAAGCCTGCGTCGTTGCCACAATTTGATACAATTTCTAACGCCTCTCCCCCGCACGGGCCAGAATTTGCATACGTGCCCTGATTATGCTAATATGCTTTTTTAACGTACTGTTTACTTACCCCCTACAGGAAGAGGAAACACTTCGGGGTACGCGTTTAAAAAAGATTTACGCGCTTTGTCGGATCATTAAGTGCGGAACTAATTTGCTTACCTTTGAAATGTTTTAAGCTTTGTCCCACGTAATTACTGTAGGGTAAACGTCCCTGTTACGTGATATGCAGATTACCGAGTCGACTGTTGGTTTTTCCCAAAGTGGGTTGCAATTAATTTTAAAAATGGAATACCAAACCTCATGCAATTTCGTTATAATAAAAAAAAATAACGGCCAGTATCATTGTAGTTTCAATTTATTTTAAAAGAATAAATACTTATGTTTTTTAATTTGCACAAGTTTTTTTGTACAAGTGCGCAACTTCTCAACGATATCGAGCATGTGGGAATCGTCGAAATTAAATTTTCTTTGTTCTTTCCCATGGGCTGTGAGCTCTTGGCGTTATTAAATTTCCTTGTGTTTTTTAACACAGCCATATCATTAGATTGAGGGCTTCCGTCAAGAGGAAATTGTGGCGGCGAGGGGAGCTCAGAGCACCTAAACATATTGAAAAAATAAAAATCCCGGCTACTTATTGCTGTAACGGTATTGAAGAGACTCTACCACGGGATGCATTTTTGCATCGATGCAAGTAAAGATTCACACAAATTTACTCAGACGTAAGATGACTGAATTAAAAGAACGTGTTTGTTTTATAAATGTACGTATAGATCAGTATTTTTAAGATACAATATTATTAAGTCGTTACTTCAAAGATATATATCTTACATTCTATAAAATATAATATATCCCCTCAAGTATATTTGAAGTGCAGACAATTTAGTTGCAATAAAATTTTCGAAACAAATACTAACAAAAAAATAAGTAGAGTATCTTTCATAACGTTGTAACAGCCACAGCCTAGCGATGGCAGAAAGACATTTCGAGTGGCACTGTGTAATAAGTAGGAAAGCGACAGAATTCCGTCGCGACCGGGAACCTCACCTTAAATATACATATTACATTACGTGAAATTGCCCATTTTTTCCACTCTCCACCCCACCAATTAGGGTAGCTTGTGTATAAATATTGCAGGGCCCTCATTAATGTGCGTGTTCGTTTTATAGTATATATTTTTACGGTGTGCTTCACCAGGCGTGTCTGTAAGGAGCAGCGGGATGTAATGAATAATTAAGACATGTTTCACAACAAGTGTTAAGGATTTTTAAACGATGGCTTTGGGACATTAAGGCGAAAAATGTTACTCGTTTTTTTAAAGTATTTTTTTTTCGCTACTCAAGCTGTTGCCTAAATAACGGCAAACATTTCAATGTTCTAGAATATTTATGTTCTAAATTTGAATTTAAAAAAAGCTCACCTCGGTCACTCGGTGACGGCATTCGATGCCGTAAGGACGCCTGAAACAAAACAATAAATCATTCAATATCACAAAATAGTAACCCTTCAAATGAAGAATATCCATCAACGTCGTCACTTATTAAAATTCATTAAAACAAATCACGAAAAATCGAAACACGAAAAGTTTCTTTCAAATTAAAAATATGACGGCGAATGATTAAAAGCGCCCTCTTCCGAGATTGCATTTCGACAATTAACGCATTAAGACTACGCTCGCCAATAAAGAGAAACTCTCTTAATTAACAATCCCTGTTAAAAATTGAGTACAAATTCAAGTAGCAGATCTCCCCAGAGCGGGGGGACCTAGTGAATAGCCTGTAATATTTTAGTTTGCTTGAAACAAAAAGTCGCCTGGCGAGGGGCTGGGAAGCTGTCACGTAGACACAATAAGCCTTTTAATTCGATTCGTCAAGACGGACGCGAGACAAAGGGCAGGGAGTTATCATTCAATGGGGCACTCGCACCTTTTCTTATTACTTGGTTTAGTTCTGAGGTGGGTGCGGGCACACAGGGGGTGATCTTTAGAATTATCCTTACATTTATCGTTATATTTTACACAAAATGTACAGAGTTTTGTGAAAACTTCATTTACCCTAGCTATTCTACTTTGAATATCTGTAAAAGCTAAGAAATTTTAAATTATTTTTTTAAGCCTGGGTTAATTGAGACACTGATATGCGACTAACTACTACAGCCCTTTTAACGTCCCACTGCTGGGCAAGGGCCTCCCCTCAATGCGAGGGGGATTCAAGCCATAGTCCACCACGCTGGCCCAGTGCGGGATGGCAGACTTCACACATCTATCGAGAACTAGACAAGTTCCCTCAGACGTGCAGGTTTCCTCACGATGTTTTCCTTCACCGTTTCATAGCAAGTGATAATCTCGGATGAAAATGAGATTCGTACATAAATCCCAGAGGTGCGAGCCGGGGTTTGAACCTGCACACTTTGATTTGCAAGGTGTGCGTTCGACCACTCGGCTACCACTGCGACTTGATAGTAGTATTAACATTGATCGTCATTTTATGACAAATTTTCTACTGTGTAAGCTGTCAAAAACTAAAAGTATACCTTACTCCTTACTTCCCCTATATCCCTCTGGCTATGAGGTCAATATAGACTCTAAGTATAAAAAATATAAATATTTTGGGTTACTACAAAAAAAAAATATGTACCCACGTATAACTCGTATAATAAACGTTATTCACACGTTACCTAATCATATTCTTGCACCTATTGTACACCTAAGTGTAGAAATAAGAATAATATGTCAAACGCCGCAGTAGTCTCTACTTTTATCACCCCGTGTATACCGCTCCGCGGAAGTGCACTTGATCCCGTGGGTCGCCGTGACCCGACTTCCGATTCGAAGCTAACAGCTTTATTTGTTGCCAATGCTCTCCTTCACTTATTTATTTTGAGAAAATATACCTTGAATTATGAGATAAAATGTTGGTCTTCTAAAATCTTAGTAGTTTACACGATCTATTGCATAAGTTAGTAAATACTAAGAGATACCCAAACACTATTGTAAGGTTGCCGTGCTAAGCTATACACCGAGTAATTTGAAGGTTGTGGGTTCAAATCCTGATATCTTATCTGATCTCAATGTCAAACTATTTTATATTTATTAAGCAAAATAACATAATAATTGTTGAAGCTAAAATAAATGTACCTAAACATACTCACATACTCGTATTTACAATTATTTTAAAAAGCGCTGGCTGCATTTCCTCATTAAATTGCTAGACTAGAGATGTATTATATCAAAACTAACCCATCTCAAACTGGAGATACCGCCTAAGAGATTCCATCGTCTACACATTTCGATTGGAAATTATTCTTAACAGTATCTGTTTAAATCTTCTACATATTACCAACTTTAAAATAATAAAATACTACGCACATTTCTAGATTCGACGTGAATATAACACTGGTAGATTAAATGTAGTTGAAAGGGGTTGGGATTCTGTCTGCGATTATACTTACTAGTCAGGTATTAAGATAAAACCAAGGCAGGCTAATTGAAATATGCCGCCAGCTATCATGTTCTAAGCTTATGTAAAATTATTGTTTCATATTAAAAATGACGAATGTAAGTTTTCATGTATTTTACACACGCGATTTTGAGTTTGTCTGCAAATATTTATGTCTTCATTTAACACGTTCGCTGTGTTGTGAGGTCATATTGGCTCATGGCGACCTTTCATCCAGTGCGCAGCGCTCACAAAGTTAGTACCTCTATGAGTCAATATAACCTCATGACGCACCAACTGTAAGTACACTACAAATCCTTACGCAGCGAACGTGTTAATAATGGAGTGTCTTTGATTTTTTGCTGTCTACGGAATGACAAATTAACAGAAATAATGGAGATTGCGACTTGCAAGGGCGGACTATGGCACAAATAGCAGACATTTAAATTAATCAGTCCATAATTACATAAGTATTCCGAAATTCAGTTAAATAATTATGTCCTAATACTAAGAGATTATGACAAAAAAATAAAATATAAAAACGTTTAATACTTCAAATCAAATACATGACAATAACAGGAACAAATAAAAAACGCGGCGTTAATCATAATATAGAGAGTTAGCGCTAAAAGAGATGGCTTTAATTAAACTAATGGCGTACGAATGTTAATTACTATAGAGACAGAGGGCGACGACTGTGAGATGATGTTATGATATTTGATCTATGTACTTTAGGATAATATTATATTTTAAAGGAAAATCATACTCATAGTCAATTGCATTATTTCAAGAGCCATTTAAATTTCGAACACAATTAAAATGTTCTAATGCAGTCAATATCTACTAATAACTCAGATGATAGAGCTATGTTGGTCCTTTTAAGATGTTTTTTTTTTAATTTATTTACGTTTGCATAACAAACTTGCTGTAACAAAAGTAAATCATTAATCTCAATAGTTAACTATGATCGCTACACTAAGCTCAATATGGCATTTGTCGGAACCAATTATAATTAATATATTTTTGTCAAACCTTCTGATTGATAGAATATTTAAGAACCACGTTTGTTGTTCTCAACTGCTGACAATACAAAAAGTCTTTTAAAGTTTATAAATCATAAAATCGAAATAATCGCTTCTGAAAATCATCTCGAAACAATAAAAAAGAGAAGACGGCCATCTTGAAAAATATCACACTAATTATATTATAATTAAATGGTCGTTAAATCACGCTAATTGTGCTTTTGTTTTTATTTTGCGGCTCATTTTTTTGTGCCCGGCCTCAAGCTCGTCGGTGAATGGAATCCCTTTATTTGCGGCAACAAACAGCCTGTTTACCAAACCGGGTGATGACAAAGGAAGCAGAAATTATACCCGCGATAAATTTAGAACGAAATGAAAAAATATTTTATAGATTAAAAACGATGGTAAACATTCAAGTGGAGCGAAAATGTATTCTTGATTTATATATGTATAACCGACAGCCCCCACATCACGACCACTTTTGCAGTGTTGTTATATAATTTCACAGTTATCTTTGTACAATTATTGGTAAAAAATTAAAAACCCACATTAAAATAACTGTTTAGATTATAATTAACTTTACCACCAATAGATGGCATTAGGTTAGTTTTATAAGTCGTTTTATCTGGGGTTTAATTTCGATACCATAAATAACAACATTGTTAAAAGATGTGCTTTAGGCTATAGGAGAATAATGCCAATTTTTTTTTACTACTACAGCCCTTTTAACGTCCCACTGCTGGGCACGGGCCTCCCCTCAATGCGAGGGGGATTTCAGGCCATAGTCCACCACCGGGCGGGTTGACAGACTTCACACCTCTATCGAGAACTAGACAAGTTCCCTCAGTCGTGCAGGTTTCCTCACGATGTTTTCCTTCACCGTTTCATAGCAAGTGATAATCTCGGATGAAAATGAGATTCCCACATAAATCCCAGAGGTGCGAGCCGGGGTTTGAACCTGCACACTTTGATTTGCAAAGCGTACGTTCGACCACACGGCTACCACTGCTACCTACCTACCTATTTTTTTTTAAATTTAATTACTACTGTTAAAGTAAAAAGCGTACTTGTAGTGTAAAACACTGTATTTAATAAAAATAATCAAAGAGCGCACTGCCGCTAATTACAAATCAAAAACAGGAGAGATTAAAACCAAAAATAATGTTGCCAACGTGCATTAAAAATTATAATTTTATAAAAATACAAAAACTTACTAAATATGTATGTTTAGTTTTACTTAAACATAATTGGGGGCCAACATGAAACGGTTAGCCTATAGGTAATGGACATAATCTGTTTATAGATCTTCTAAATATTTTGTTTTTAATTTTTACATCTGCAACCCTTACCTTTCCATCAGACCCAGGGTAAATTTTAGAAATACGAGCCATGGGCCACTCATAAGGAGGGGTATTGAAATTTTTAACAATAACTAAATCACCTTCTTTCATATTAGGCTGTGCATATTTCCACTTGGGACGGCTTTGAAGCTGAGTTAAGTAGTCATTTGACCATGCCTTCCAAAAGTCCTGCTTTAGCTTGGTGCAAAGATTCCAAAACTTCAAGCGATTAACGGCAACCTCTGTCAAATCAACTTCAGGATAGCTGGTCATAGCCGTTCCAATTAGAAAGTGTGCTGGAGTTAAATATTGACAATCAACCGAGTTAAGTGAAAGCAATGGCCTGGAATTTAAAATTGCTTCAATTTGAACAACAACAGTATAAAGTTCTTCAAATGTTAAACTAAGGTTACCTACCACCCTCTTTAGATGGTGTTTTACACTCTTAACACCCGATTCCCACAATCCTCCAAATTCAGGAGAATAACTGGGAATAAATTTAAATTTAATGTAATTTTGAGCACAGAAATTATTTACCGCATCTCTGTGATTTTTGGAGGATTGTAGTACATACAACTTTTCCATTACATTTGAGGCTCCTTTAAAAGTTTGCGCGTTATCACAATATATATTTGTAGGCATCCCACGCCTAGCTATAAACCGCTTAAGACACGCTAAGAACGTTTCAGTTGTAAGGTCAGATACCAGCTCTACATGAATAGCCTTTGTGGAGAAACATACAAATAGTGCAATATAACTTTTTTTAATAATCGGATTTCTAATGCGAGCAACTTTAATGTCAAAAGGACCGCAAAAATCCACGCCAACATGCTGGAAAGGCCTAGATGGAGTTATTCTTTCTTTTGGGAGTGATCCCATCAACTGCTTGGCAGCTTCAGCTTTTAAACGAAAGCACCTCACACATTTGCGCACTACTCTCTTGACCTCCCGAACACCGCTTATAATAAAATACTTTTGTGACAAAGAGCTCAATACTAACCTAGGCCCTGCATGCATCAGTCATGCTCTCTCTCTATCAACAGGCTTGTAATGTGACAATTCTTTGGGAGAATAGAAGGATGTTTCTTATCAAATGAAAAATCTTTAGCTTTATCTAGCCTACCTCCTACTCTAACAATGCCCATTTTATCAAGAAAAGGATGGAGGTTACCTATACCTGTTTTTATATTTTTACCAGCAGAGATCAATTGCACCTCTTTATAAAAATGTTCATATTGAGTACAACGAACTATAACTGACATAGAGTCTGCCAGTTCTTTATTGGTTAAGTTATTTTCTGTAATCTTATTATTCCTCTTTAAACAGTTATTATAGAATCTATAAATAAAACCTATCACTTTTTGCAATTTATAAATATTAGAATATTTTCCAAAGAACTGCACTGAAAACGATGGCTCTACATTCGCTAAAGCGCATGGTAATCCTTCCTCTGATTCGCTTTCTGCGGGCAACTCAGGCATTTTAATACTATTTTCAAACATAACATGTTTGTAATTATAATCTGACAGATATACTGGCCCATGCCACCATAATATATTTTCCTGTAATTTATGTGCCAAAACACCTCTTGATAACAAATCAGCTGGATTATCATACGTTCTTACATAACCCCAACTACTCTTATCGGTCAATTCTAAAATTTGTTTAACTCTATTGTTAGCATAAACATTGGACTTTACATGACCCGACTTGATCCAAGACAGTACAATTTGGGAGTCACCATATAAAAAACTTTTAAGTTGGGGATATTTAGATCTGAGAACTGCAGCAACTCTATGTATAAGTTGGGCTAGAAGAAGAGCGCTATTGAGCTCTAATTGTGGGATAGTAAGACTTTTGCTTAATGGCGCCACACGGGATTTGGAACAGAGCAACATTATTTGGACTGAACCATCAATTTTTAAAATCCTCATGTAAAGACAGCAACCAAAAGCCTTATTGGATGCATCACAGTACCCTACTAACTCTATACACACCATATCTCTAGTACTGACACACCTACTTATTATAATTTTTCCCATTTGCTTTAATTTATTTAAAAAAATATTCCAATATGAAAACTGATCATCAGGTACTATAGCGTCCCAATCAATCTTCAAAGACCATAGCTCCTGCATAAATATTTTTGCCAATACAACTATAGGGCCTACTAAACCAAGAGGATCAAACATTTTACCAATAAAACTTAATATCTTTCTTTTTGTTTTTAAATTATGCTCCTCATCAAACTCTGGGCAAGTAAAGGTAAAAGTATCTGAAACTATATCATACATTAATCCTAAAGTCTTTACTAAATTGTTGCCGCTCATATCTACATTTTCAAATTGTCTATGTTCCTCCGGGATATCATTAATTACCTCCATGGAATTTGAACACCATTTGTGCAAAGAAAAACTACCTACGTTAAGGAGCTCTATCAGCTGCCTTTTTAATTCATGCAGCTGCTCTATATTGTCAGCTCCACTAAGAACGTCATCAACATATGTATTGCTTATCATAGCCTGAGCAGCAAGTGAAAACTTATCTTTGTGTTGGTAGGCTAATTCAATTAAACATCGAGTGGCCAAGAAAGTAGAGGCTTTTAAACCATATGTTACAGTCTGCAACTGCAAGCAGGTGATCGGTTTCCTAGGGTCATCCCGCCAGAGAATATTCTGCAGGCAAGTTTGGTGGCTATTTATACAAATTTGACGAAACATTTTTTGTATGTCACATATGAGTGTGAAAAGGTATGTTCTGAATACAATTAAAATATCAAAAAGCTCACTCTGTACCATAGGCCCATTCAGCATGACGTCGTTAAGCGATACCTGGTTGCGAGATTTCATGCTTCCATCAAAGACTACTCGGAGCCGAGTTGTTTTACTGGCATTGTTTATGACAGCGTGATGGGCTAAAAAATAAACAGGATCATTATTAATGTCATACTCTGCAATATCAACCTCCTTAGCATGTCCTAGGTCTACATATTGTTCTATAAATATTTTATATTGCTCTAATAACAGAGGGTTAGCTTTGAACCTTTTTTCCAACATTAGAAACCTTTGATAGGCAATAGAAAAAGAATCCCCGAGCTGCAATTCCTCCAACGGAACAACAAGAGGCATGTCAACATGAAAACGATTATCATTAACAGTCAAAGAGCTTTGAAAAATCTGTTCAGCCTTCTCCATCTCATCACAAACTGGCTTAGCAGGCTCGGGTATTTTCTCAGACAGCCAAAAATTTTCAATTACATTTTCTAACTTATTATAGTCTTGGATAGCTAGATTACTTACTAAATTATTACAATTATCAGTACTTAAATTTTTTTCAGAAATATTTCCACCAATTACATAACCAAACAATGTGTTCTGCAATACCGGTCCATTTTGGAGCTTTATACAACCATCTAATATATCATTAAAGTAAATATCAGCACCCAGTAACAAATTAATTTCTGATGGAGTATTAAATTCACAATCTGATAACTTTATATTTTTTGGTAAATTCCACTGAGATACATTTATATATTGTTGAGGCAATTTTGTTGTAATAGAGTCAACAACATGACATTTTACATTTAATTTTACATCATTATAGCATGAAAGTAATGTTAAGTTTATAGACTTTTCAATTTTTGTTGGTTTATTACCAATACCAATAATATTATTATGTTGATTTATAGCAACCAATCCAAGTTGTTTAACAAGATTTGATATTACAAAAGATGCTTGGCTGCCCGTGTCAAGCAACGCTCGAACCAAAATTTTCTTACTACATTGGTTGAGCACATTTAGTCTAACAGTGGGAAGCAATATGCCGCTGGAAATAGGGTTTGACAACAATGTCACAACAGTCTCCTCCTGTTCAGATGGCTCATTGTGTAAAAGAGTGTTATGTCCCTTGCGGCATATTTTACATTTGAAAACAAACTTACATTTTCCCGCATGAGATCTCAAACAAAGGGTGCACAAGCTGTTACGTTGCACAAATTCTTGCCGATCCGCAGGAGCAGCCGTTTTGAATTCCACACAACTGAAAACAGGATGCTCAGTTTTATTACAGAACTTACAGGCAGATTTTTTTGTATTGGTCGCCACATTTGTAACAGCAGATGTGCTGAATTTATTTTTATTCGTGTATTTCGTAGGCAGACTATCCTCAAGCGCTATAGCACGCTTCTCTAGAAATTTTATAAAATTAGACAGAGTAGGCATCTCATCAGAATCTCTATCTAACTGATAAGCTCGATTAGTAAAAAGATCCAGTTTCCTAGTCAATATTGAAATTAATAGCATATCCCATTTATCGGTGGGCTGATCAAAATTCTTTAGAGCGTGCAATTGTTGCTGCACCTCAGACACAAACGACCTTATGGAGGCAGCTGTGCCCTTCTGCATAGTAGGCAGATCTAATAAAATATTAATATGATTAGCGATTAACCGTGACTTATTGTCAAACCGCTTTTTCAACAAACATAGTGCTTCCTGATAAGATTGATTAACTAATGGCAGGTTGACAACAACTGCCAATGCATCGTCTGTTAAATATTTTCTTAGATAAAAAAGTTTCTGAACATCAGACAAGGTATTGTTCTTGTCAATGACAGCCATAAATAAGTCATAAAATGGTTTAAACTTTGTAAAGTCCCTACCATCATAGGCAGAGATCTCACTATTTGGTAACTTACATGCTGATATGTTACATGATTGTGAGGTAGCCTTGCTACTTGAATTTTTTATTGCAGCACTTAGCTTACCTAATACAGAATAATATTTGTCCTCAAAATCACCAACCGGCTCCTCATCTCCTTCGTCCAAACTTACTATATCTAGCTGTACTGCTTCATAATCCTTGAGCACGGTAAGTAACTTTTCTTTGCGTGCCTCTAACATGTCGACTGACACCGAGTCAAGCATTTCAGGATCATCCACGAATTTTTCGATGCGCGTTACTGTCGCTTTACACTGGGCACGCTGTAGTTTATATTTTCTTAACGCCTCCTTCTCGCTCATGTTTGTAACGTAAAAAAATACAGCAATTCAAAACTTTGGCTACGAAATAACAGCGAAGATGAGGACTATCTTAGTAATAACTGCTAAAACTTTTAACTTCAAAAACTTTGTCGGCAAAAATGACAGCGAAAATGGCGGCTGTCCGCGTAATTAGGTACTACCAACGTCAGAAACGTTGTCGGTGTAATATGACGGCGAAGATGGCGACCGTCGCAGTACACGCTGCCAACCTCAGGAACTTTGTCGGCCAAAGATGACGGCGAAGATGGCGACCGTAGCAGTACACGCTGCCAACCTCAGGAACTTTGTCGGCCAAAGATGACGGCGAAGATGGCGACCGTCGCAGTGCACCACAGACAATGCACTCTGCCAACCTCAGGAATGTTGTCGGCCAAAGATGACGGTCAAGATGGCGGCGTAATCTGGCGTAGGTACTTGTTGATGCCGGTAAAAAATAACAATGAAGAAACTTTTGCGCAATCGTAAATCATACGATAACTCGATGACTCGACGCTTTTCGATGATGCCCTGCAGATTTTTCGTTCTATTATAGATAGAGCGAAGGTGCGAGCAGTATAACAGGCAAACAGCTTCAGGCGACTCGTATTGCGAGCCGGCCACGCCAATGTCCAAAAGTTCGAGATAACTCACGAAACGAACACTTGCACTGATTCTAATTACTTCACGAAGGACCACAACACTTTTGTTAAAGTAAAAAGCGTACTTGTAGTGTAAAACACTGTATTTAATAAAAATAATCAAAGAGCGCACTGCCGCTAATTACAAATCAAAAACAGGAGAGATTAAAACCAAAAATAATGTTGCCAACGTGCATTAAAAATAATAATTTTATAATAATACAAAAACTTACTAAATATGTATGTTTAGTTTTACTTAAACAACTACTGTTAACATTGCCGAAGTCTGGAATCGTAGCATTATTTCAATATTACTTTGAATGTTGTACTGCGCTAACTGACAAAAAATCAAAATTACAGCTCAAGCGGTGTTGGGAGATAATGGCACTGAATCCCCAGAGTATCAAGTAAAAATAAATGCAAAATAGAGTGGAATAAGTGGTATGAACATGCCACCTCAATCATAGCTGGTCTATAAATTTATATTCTGATTAATCCTTCCTTATCCTAATATAATATTACAAATTTGAATTTCTATTTCACGCCAAATCTACTGAACGGATTTTGATGAAACTTAATACTATTATTGTTATTACACCAGAATAACATATAGTCTATACTTTATAAAGATATTTAATCATCAAAGTCTGCGCGCACGAAGTCGCGGGGAGAAACTAGTTCTATAATAATCCTACAAGAGTAGCCACTAAAGTAGCAGTAAAAAAACGTCCGTTTGATCTGGTGTCCGGAAGTGTCCCTGTCCGGCGGCATTGTCCCGCGGCGTCACCGCGGCGTGGTCGCCCTAACTCATCATCTTGATTGTTTTCTTTGCCAGCCACTCGCGGGACAATGCGTAATGACGCGCTTTGATCTGCTCGTAATCGTGTGTGCTAAATTTAGTACAATGGAAGTCGTTACATTAATAAAAAAAATCAAAAATTCTGATTGGTACACTTGCTCCATTGGTCCAAACTAACTTTAGCCTATGTTATTGGTCTACAATGCATAACTGACGTTGTCGTAATTCAGGGTCTAGAACGGTCTTAACTAGTCCTCAGACGAGTGCTGAGGAAACTGGAAATTATCATGGAACCCGTATCGAAATTCATAGAAAGATCACAATCATCATAAGATGCAACTATAGGATAACTGCGTATGCGGCTATTGGGAACTACATGTTCATTTTACAACGTTTGGACGATTCGATCACTTCCATAATTTTCAGTTATCTAGTTTACGTGTTAACCCTTTACAGCCAGCGATCCGTCCAGTCACGTAGATCGAAGACACGTGACATTTCGAAAACAACGGGTACCAAACAAAATTAAGCGGCAACACGCGTCTCTGTGTGCGATATCTGAGCTGGCGGTGTGAATGTGTGCGTGCGCCTGAATTAGACGCGAAACTTTCAAAGTTTTCCCAAATTTCTGCCCTCCCGCACCCCGCGGTGCCCCTCTCCCCCGTGGATCGATAGCGCGCGTCGAGCGAACGCCGAGGCTCCCAGCCTCATGAAAATACCGGACAACACTTCGCCTCAGTATTTACCATGACGTGTTTTGCGGCGAGAACACAGTTATAACTGGGAATTTTAGTGAGTGCCCGTGATTTGATAGCTCGCCCGCAGACAATTTAAATATTTGCCTGTTGACCTGAATTGCTATGATCATGCTGCCTCCTAAACCTAGAGATATTTTTCTGTTTTTTAAATGGTACAGTATGTTTGATGTTTATATTTACCTCAATTGATCAATTAAACGAAAAGTAAAAGCAAATTTCTTAGAAACTTGATTCTTTTGGAATAAGTATCCGTTGCGTGAGCAGGCCGACCCGTGCCAACTGTCACAGAGCAAACCAGGAGCGACAACCGAAAATTGGGTACCCGAGTCCACGCCATTGTTTGTCATTAATTGAGGGCTTTGCGATGATCTTCGTGCTGAGGTCCCTGTGATGCCCGAGGGCGGCACTCCTGGGAGATATCGGCTCGCCAATCGCGTTGACAACGACCCTCCAGCCTCGAGTGGACACTCGCTAACTCGAGGTGGGAAAAACTACCGGCCGACACTACTTAGCGCACGGGACACACCCGGGAATTTTCTTGAGTGCTTGTTAATGTTTTATGGGCGGAACTTTTTCAAAGTAGTGCGTAGATTGACGCGCTAAGTGTACCTACATAATTTAACACGTTTCCCCTTCAACGTGCGAGTCGTTCATCGATTCTATTATCCTTTATAAACAATGCTTTTATGTGTGTCCGCAACAAAATTACCCGTGTGCACAGACGACGGGATTGGTAGCTAATTTTGATGCAATAAAAATCCAATCCCCGAAAGAGGCCGTAACGAAAAACTTTTCTGATTTATAACAATTAATATTTGAAATATTGACAATATTAAGGGAAATGGCCGACAGCCGATGAATCATATGAAACCGCCCCGGAAGGAGGAAGCACTGGCCCGTTGCTCGGGGACTTTATTTGGGAATGGAAAGTCTAAAAAAATAAACGACAGCGAAGTGCGGGGACATGATTTATACGGAGCGGCTAGTGTGTTCGATTATCGAGATGATATTTCTCGATATTAAAGTGTTGCCGCGAGCAGTGCGGACAATATGACCCGAGGAAGATTTATCGGGCAATTCAAAGTGACGTGGACGGCCGTTACGATTATTTCATTATATTGTCGGCGCCGTAAAAACGGTTAGCATTTTATTTTATTGCTGGTTCGCGAGTGAATTTTTATTATTTCAATACTTTATTGAGTTGTAAAACTGGAACTGCAGTCGGTTTTGCTTTGACAAATTCGAACGCAACGACGCCTCTGCTCTGCAAAAGTTAGTCATGGTAAGGTGAATGTAGCTTTATATGGATGAGGCGGGTCATACTTTAGATTTTAAAATATCATATATATTACATGCTCAGTTTATTCATAGTTACTGAAAAATACAATCGGCACAGGTGGCGGTAGCGCACATTGGAAACTTAATGCTTCAAATCGCTCACGTTCTTGTCCCGTCTCCAATTTATTTTCAACGCATCTGTTAAGTAGTAAAGGTTTTCAGGTCTTTTTAAAAATCGGGATGTAGGCATATCTACCTATATATATTGAGAATATGTTATGCCGTTTTTAAAAATAAATTTAAGTTAGAAGCCAAACTCGTGCTTCAATCCATAAAAGTAAAATACAAAATGAAAACTTGACACTGTGTAAGTGCTCCCGTAGGCCTATACAAAATAAATGATTTGACTTAGGCGCTAACGATTTTCTTTTATTACTACGGTCGTCTTTATCGACCGTATCTACTTGCTATTAAATAAAAAGTTGTTACATCTGTCAAGCTTAATAAGTATCTATATACTCGTATCTAATGAATAAAAGTACGATATAAAAAGTTTCGTTCAAGATTCTACATTTCAAAATAATAAGGTTCGTGAATGTTCGACATGGCGCATGATTTGTGCGTCTCGAATCCCCGCGTCGCCCGCGCCGTCACCGCTCCTTCCTTGACCCGTGTCCACCACCGCCCCGTACCCCGTACCCTCCGCCCCGTGTCCCGTGCCTGCTGCTCCTTGCCCCGTGCCCGCCGCACGTGTTGTGGCCCATGCCTTACGCAACGGTTGCGAATCGAAAAACTCCCGCTTTTCGCTAAAGAAACCGTACAGTTGTTTATGAAGGTTATTTTTACCTTCGTGCAATGTCGTGTTAGAAGAAACGTGGTTTCTAAACTAAATTTCGTAAACGCGGGACATTGCTTAAAGTTTTATTTACTTTACGTTGGAATACGTCAGCAAGAGGATATTAAAAATAAGCTTCAATATTTTCACCATGTGCACGTGTTTTTTTCGGTCCAAACAAGTTATAATCACGTTTGTTTTTGCGAGTTCATGTTCAAGTTGTAAATATTACGAGAGTAAAAGTTGGTAGTATTCGTTTTGTCACGTGCAGGTCCAATCCAAGGTGCGTGTTCGAGTATACGGGTGTTTCAGAAGTCCATAATAATACTTGGCCGTTTGCGTGAGTATCGGATACACAACCGAATGGTATAATAATTTGATCGAAATTCGATCATGATTTTAAATTCTTTTCGCCGCGATTTTTAAAAACGTAAAATATCTCTAGTCCTAAGCGATACTTTCAAGTTCTGTTGTCTAAATATTAGTAGTCACCTCTACGTAAATTCCACTGTTAAATAGGGCTATGTAAATGCCCTAAGACCACAATACGATTCTTGTGGTAAATGTTCAAAGGTCTGTAACTTATAAATTATCAGAAATGTGACTTATCTAAGATACAAGTATCTGAAATACAGATACAAGATACAAAATACGTATTTATATCTTGTATCTAATTTGTATCTAAACAACTTGTTTGTCTGTATTTTGTATCTTGTATTTAAATACCTTTTGTTTAGTATCTTAGTATTTCGTAGATAATTTGTTAGCTAAAATACTTTTAGTAATAGATTACTAATTCTAAAAAAAAAACAATCGAATTGAGAACCTCCTCCTTTTGGAAGTCGATTAAAAAGTAAATGTTTATCCTAAAATAAAAAAAATAAGCGACTCTTCTCATTTGGGGGCATGATTATGAGACCTCATCGAAGAAAAATGAGTGATAAACTGGTTCTAGGTACTTAGGTCTCAATTAAAAACTATAAAATATAATATTATCTTGTGTCGAGTTTGCGCGATCAACGCGATTTACATATAGAAAAATAAACTTTCATTAAAAAAAATGTTTTTTTACAAAAGTATTTTATCTATAAAAAGTATTTGAAAGATACGTATTTTGTATCTAGTATTTCAGATACCATTCCAAAAAGGTATTTGCATCTGTTATCTGATATACTTAAGTTAAAGGTATTTTGTATTCCATATACTTTTTAAGGTATCTTGTACATCACTGGAAATTATGATAGTCAGCCTTCACTAAGCATCTATGTATGTAGGTACCTCAAATATTATTTCGGACTTCTGATATACTCTGTACACCATTTCTTACATTAGAGAGTTCTAGAATTTTTCATGAGATTTCAAAGGCACATCACAATTGTACCGCTGCATCGTAGCGGAGTGTCACGGTGTCGTAAATCCTCTAAAGCTCTGTTCGCTTATTGAATAACTGCATGAATCACTGCTGCACGCTCCGCTGATCCCCCCATACGTTTTGCACGAGTAGGGATACCATACGATGCCGATAAAAATGGATAAACATAGAAGGTAAAGTTGATTATGTAACTCTACGTAGATTGTGTGAGAATTTAGAAAGTTCCAGAAGGTTTTCAAATGTAGATTCTGTCTTAAGTTAGTCTGGACATTAGTGTCATAATATTAGCTTATTTGTAATTGTATTACCTATTTACTTGCTCTGAAATTTTCTAGGTTCTTTCTTTTATTGCCATCTCCAAATACCAATATATTAGTTGGGACTTCACTGAGTTCATGCGTATTCCAAATTCATAAAAACATCACAAATTATTTAAAAGGGCACTTTTAAATTTAAAATTCCTTCGTGATGTCGATGCCAATGAATTGTAACCTTCTGAAGACAATTGTTGATTTAAAAATTGAATATACGAGTAATTACTAAATTACTACGAGTTCATATTTCATAAATCAAAATTTAATTGTACAGAAATAAGAATTTCACGTGGTCATACAACAGGACAGATCCCGAAAAATCATTTTAATTACTTAGTCACCATTGAACGAATGTTGGCCAACTTCCGCGCTTTCCGTCGTACGGGTACGGCCGCGGGCTCGCCTTTCAGCCGGTAAAGCACAGCTCAAATAGTAGCGTCAAGAGGCACGCGACCAATTGTATGCCAAAATGAACTGTAATGCCCTATAAAATAAACACATTTTTAATGGCATCGATTAAGCGAACATATTTAGTCACGTGTTTGCGTGGCCACAGAAATTCAATCATTATGGATATTTGCACAGAGTACATTTTCAAAAGAAGTCAAGTGAATTCGCTCATCTCGGTATGTTCACAGCGTAATATCATTGGCGACAAAAGTCCACGACTCGTTACGGTTGTAAGTCGGAGAGTATTGTAGTTAAACGTCATCCGCGTCACGCACCAATGGTACGGGCAATGGTCGGATGTTTAGTTTAGAATTATATTATTCTCTTACATATAAGTTATGTAGTTATGTACATCACAGAATATAGTTTGGTATAGTTCACTTCTTAGATCGAACTATTCGCAGTGGATACATATTATGGGCGATCAACGTAGGGCTGCGTGAGCGAGTTTAATTCCCGACATATTCTGAAATGGCTGTTCCGTTATTTTCGTTATGTAGTCCACTCTAAGGTACTCGAATTAGGAATTCCTTCATAACACAAATAAACCACACTAGCGCTAATCGTACCTAAGAAAGCGGAATGATTATTTGGATGCCAACTTTATTATGCAAATGCCAAATATTTGCCAACCAAAAATACACCTAATGCTGCTTTATTCAAATCACGAGTACCATTGTCACGGTGTTATCTCAGCATTCGGCCGGCCGCACACCGCGCAACTTATCCGCACCGCGTGAATGGTGCACATCAGCTGAATTTGTAAAGAGTCGACGTGTGTCGCATGCATCGCCACGCCTTATCTTGCGTCGCTCCTCTCTTACTGCAGTTCTCAGCGGTATTTGAAAGCCGTGTTCCGCATAACGGAAGGTAGATTAGGAGTGGCATGGAAATGGTGATGGAAAAGTCGTGACGACAATGTCTGTACGGACATTTAGAAAAGTTTGATACCATCATTATCATTGTTGTGGTCAATGTCTGGACTCGATTTTAATGTTATAATCACGGGTAGGCAGAGAAAAAAATCCATCTCTCCAATAAAACCACTACCGTTTAATTTCGTATAGGCATTCGGGGCACTTACATATATTGTCAAAATAAATTTATTTTCAAAGCACGACCTCAACTAAGAAGATCCGGCAAGAAACTGAGTGGTCTAATCATTATTTTTTTTTTAATTCTCCAAATCTTACTTCTAGAACATAGGTAGATATAGCTTCAGTGTGTCAGAAAATCCGTTAATAAGGCAACACATGCTACGCTTTGACATGACAGGGCATGATATTATGATTGCCTAGTATTTGAGCTGTACAGGTCCAAGCTGACTTAACATCCCAATAATCTGAGATTTTATAGTAACTTGTTTTTATTAAGGTTAAAATTTATGAATGGGCAGATATCCTAACAGTATAGAATAGACCTAATGTAGTGTTCCATTATTCGCAAGTCTATTGTGGTTATACGCTTGTCTACGTGGACGGAAGGTTCCGGCGTCCGTGTGTGAACACGTCAACCTGATCCAGCGAAAGGTAAACCCATTCTTAGGTGTGAAGGAAAAGGGTTAGGAGATATGGCGAGTTATGGTTTTGTATAATTTAAAGTTTATTAAGACACATTAAAATTAACAAAAACCTATTTCTAAAACCTAGGTGCACTAAAAAGCTAGAAATAACCTCATAATTCATTATATTTGAAGTCGGTGCCAATCTACGTCAGACTATACAAATACACTCATGGATTGGCGTCAATTTCAAATATATTGAATTATGTTGTTATTTTTAGCTTTTTAGTGCACCTAGGTTTTTGAAGTCGGTTTTTGTTTTTTGTTAAAAAAAAAATCAATAATCGTTGAAAATATGCAAGTATTATCAGCTCATAACTAAATGTTGTGTATAAAAAGTAAATGTTTACAGCTAACCTTGTATAACTTTTTTTTTTATTACACTTGAAAAACATCCGATGTAAGATACATATTCTTATACTTATACTTATACCTATTACTATTATATTACTTTCTATACTAATGTCCTACCTAATAGATACATTTTTAGTATAAAAAAAAACACATAACACGAGCAAAGAAAACAATAACCAGTGGCTTTGATTTCAACAACTCATGGGGTTCTTCGCAATTTGAAACTATGCGATAAGTTCTTAAGTAGGTATGTAGTTCATTATACTCATAAATATAAAAAAATGTTGCCAGTTCATAACTATAGCTACCAAAATACATTACACACATATAACCACACAACTATGATGACACAACAAAAGGCCGGATTTAAACTTCATTATTTAATTATCCAGCGGGATCACACGAGGGCCGCAAGTCGGCTTCTGCGAGGGCGAGCTGTCTGAAGGCCCGTCAAGGGGCAGGCCTTGGCCGTACGACGCAGTCAATTAATTAGGCATAGACCCAGCTCCACCAAGTATTTATTACACTTGATAAATGCGTCTTGAGACGTTCGTGTAAGCATTTGTGAAACCTTAAAATACTCAACAAATTTGGATATCCTTAATTTTCATATAACGTAATTTGGGCATAAATAAACTTATTGTATCTGTTTGCAGTTACAATCGGCACAGCTGGCAGTAGTACACTTCGCTAACAAAATGCTTTGAATAGTTCTCGTTCTTATCCCAGTTCAAATTTCCCTTCAACGCTACTGTTGTCCAAAAAAAATATTTGGTTCTTTATTAAAATAAACTGTACAAAAGAATTTGCAACACATCGTCACGTGAATGATTATCGAAATCCAATAGCCAAGTTCATAATAACAGACCTATAACCTCATTTGTTTTCGTAACACAAATGAACGCAAAAACAAGATGGCGCAATAATTTAAATACGTAACGAATCAGGGGCCAACGGTGCGGCCGAGTCATTCTTTAACTTGCTCTCCCATGGATAAAGAGATAAACTTGTTTTTAAAGGATGACCGATCGTGAAAATTTATGTATCGCGGACAGCGCCGCCGGCCGGACCCCGACAAAAAGAGCCCCCGCAATGGGGTAGATACAGGAAGACGGCAGATGGAACGAAGAATTATGCTCCCCGCAGGCTGATGAGGTAAATCTGATTGTGAACTTTCGACGCTATGCAAATCGGACAAGTGAGACGATATACGGACCCACCGGATTCCGTCGCGTAGATACGAAGCTTTTATTTACCGAATCTGAATTGGCGTGTCCACAAATACACGGACGTGGCGGGGGAGGGTTATTGTAGGCCGGGCGGCTCGCTCGCGTTTTTTTTTATTTGCTACGATGTATATTCATAGCCAACTTTATGTAAACTTCAGCGAATGTTCAATGTATTCAAATGGATTCATTGACGGATGACCGGCTTGAGAAAATACTGGAGCTGAAAACACTGTGTACTCTGAGCGTGGGCGAGATCGATATCCGAATCATAGCCGTGTTTAGATAGGGCTAGTGGTATTTTATTGAAATACAAATGAGTGTCGGAGGAGCTCGGCGACCCGTGCGCGGAGTGTGCCCCGAATAAAAGGGCCGCATTAGAATAATTTGCCCGCCGAACGAGTACAATTCTTCACATGGAGAAGCCTTAAATTTCACTATTTTACATAGTCGGGATTATCATATCTGGCCGGGTCCGCGTCCGTGGGCCGGCCCCTACTTTTTGTTACGCACCCAACCTCTATCGGGCCTCTCCGATATATTTAGTTGTTACTTTTTGTTGCGCGGCACGTGAGAGAATTCTTAATCATCGTGAGCCTTCTATTTTACTCTTGTGGGGATGTTTTTGTGTGGAATACTACATTTTGACACTTGTACCGAAACAAGTATTCGAAAGAATAGATTAATAACCTAGTATTATCCTTTCAAAATAATAATTATAGTTAATAATGTTGATATCCTAATCGAAATTGCAATTGCCTCGAAAAGTCTACAACTTAACTAATACTGTCTCATATCAAGACAAAATGTTGACGTCGAAAGGATCTATCATTCTATTCGCGAATCTATGATTGCTTTATGAATTTTAAATTTGGAATAAAAATAAATAAATTAACTAAGAATTCCCACCGCTGCCGCTGTGCTTATTAAAAGCAACCTAACACCAATCGTGGCTCACTTAACCTCGGCCGCAGTATTATTGTCGGCAACCGAAGCGCCAGACGAAGCCCCTCGCAGGGAGCCCCTCGGAGGGGCCCAGGGGCGAAGGCTGATCGAAGGTGGGCGAATTAGCCCAACTCTAAAACCTCAATTAGTCTCGTCTAGCGCGTATTCAGAGCGGCCACATCCAATTATCGCGGGTGCTTTGTTTCGATTCCCGAAGTTCACGTTGTTCCCGATCGAATATTGGATACAATGTTCATATTGAAATTCTAAGAGCCGAGGTACCTACGGCTGTCTGCTGTAGGAGTTTGTTACTTCTATTTAAAATATAATAGAGCAGGCTACATACAAGAGATATGTTTTTTTTTATAATACTGCATGCATACGTTACCATGATTAGTACCTGGGTACATAGTGATTTATTGAAATTGTTTTATATTCTTAGTTCCTATAAAAGCTTCACATCCTCGGAAATGTAAATTAAATACTCTATACTCAACACTCCGAGTGAATGACACTTAACTTTCCGACAACACAGAAATGCTAGTCATGTTCGCACAATATCAAAATCACCCCTTCACTTCACAGAATGATCTTCAAATGGAAGGCGTTATTCAACAATGCGTTATACGAACTGAACGAGGCATTAAAATGTAAACTTTAACACCAAAGTGATACAGTTCAAATTATAATGAAAATATCTATAAAGTTTATCAGGTTATTGTAAAATTATGTGTAAAATGACGTCACAGAGACGCTACTCGCCCGGAGCGATGACGGATGGCGGCGCGACAGTCATCGCCAAATTAACACCGCGCTAAGTGCGGAAATATGTTCACAATGGTATGTTAACTATGGCAGAGAAATGGCATAAATTTAATTACTGTAGTAGAGAATTGGCATAATTATTTATTACACTTATAGTTATAATATTTTATTATCTTGCGTGCGGAATCCATTACCTTATCATAGAAAAGTGAAGAAGGAAGCTTCTTATCTATTGCTTGAACATGTCAGACCAACTCTATAAAATGTTGTCAGATTAATATCGAGAGTAACTGTTTAATAAACTGTTGACAAGTCAGTTATACTAAGAGCCTGAACGTTGTTAAAAAACTAGAAAGATTCACAACATGGAAATGACTGCAAAAGGCAAGTCCAGTTTATATATTCTATGTCCATACCGGAACAATACAGAAAGAGAGAAAAAAAAACACTTGTGAATAAAACTTAAAATTTGTTCGTCTCTAAGCCATCTCTGCCCACAAATTAAACCCAAATCCATAAGAAAACCCCCTAATTGCGTCATAAATCAGGTAACACAATAAAGCATAACGAGAAATAAGGCGGCAAACGCACCACGCCGCTAAAATACAGGTAATTGTGACTTAATTCGCTCCTTTCAGACAGCCCGTGTCTAGGTAACAAATTATCTTCACTATAATATTGCGTAATTATCGCTAAATTTCCACCGCGAAGAACAAATCAAGTTCAGTACCAGTTGGAATTTGGGGGATGGTTTTGCATTTCGAAACACAAAACTGACTTAAACTTTTGGATTGGCTAGTAGTAACTGTTCAGTTTAAATTAGATGTAGTAACTACATCTAAGTATTTCAGATGTATCTCATGGCAAGCTATACCTACTAAGCCGATGCAAATAAATATTGAAAGTTTTAGTGAAAAAATAAAACATCTTAGAATAAGGGAAAATGTTTGAAAGTTTGTTGTATATAAATGATAAAAGTGTTACGGATTTTATCGCGTGTATTTACTATTTTATTTTTCCGACGTTTCGGCTGCTTTATAGCAACCATGGTCACGGGGGGACTGAGGTGTTAGACGTCCTGATGTCATAGTTAATAACTGGGTACCCTCATATTTAGTTGTTGTTTGCGGTCCGATCCACGCAGAAAGTGCTTACGGTGTCTTTATTTCAATGTATAGTATTCGCGTAAATATAAGAAAACAATATGATAAAAGTCTACTCAAGATTATTGATTCCACTCTAGTTTAGTCGACGTACACCTTTAGTACGAGGGAGAATTTAAGTTAGACCGTGAACTAGTGCGGTACCTCGCTGTTATAAATCAGTACACAGGTTTTGCCTCTCGCCCTATACGCGGATGACACCGCTCTCTATTTCTCGCATAGAAATAGGGGCGTTATCACCCGCACCCTCCAACGCGCAGTAGATTCTTTGGGCGAATGGTTTCGGAAATGGCGCATTGAGGTGAACCCGGAAAAGAGCGCCGCTGTGCTCTTTACCAGGGGAACCCCACGGCGTCCCCGAGCTCCCTGGTTCAGTCTGGGGACCATCTCTCTGTTCGACCAAAGCATCCCTTGGGCAAACCGCGTCAAATATCTAGGTGTCACTCTTGACAAGTCCCTTACTTTCGGTCCCCACATTAGAACGGTGAGCAACCGAGCAGCTTTTGTGCTCGGTCGCCTTCACTATTTAATCTGCAAGCGGAGTAAAATGTCCCTTAGAAATAAGGTGACACTTTACAAAACATGCATCCTCCCCATTATGTCATATGCCAGTGTGGTTTTCGCTCACGCGGCGAAGACACACATCAACCGCCTGCAAGTAGTGCAGTCCCGGTTTCTCCGTAGGGCCGTAGGTGCCCCGTGGTACATACGGAACGTAGATCTTCATTCCGACCTTGGCCTCTTCTCAATTCGAAAACACTTAAAAATAGCGTCCGAACGCTATTTTAAAAAAGCCGCGTCGCATTTAAATCCTCTAATTGTCGCCGCCGGCAATTACGAGCCAGACCCCGCGCACACATCATCGACTCGTCGCCGCCGTCCGCGGCACGTGTTGATTGATCCTCCCGACACGATCACCGCCCTCCTCGACCCGGGCGTTGAGAGGGCCACCAACACACCTACACCAGCCTCAAACAGACACCGATCTCGCCGGCGAGGTCGAGGAACCCCTTCTTCCGCTCGTAGGTGCATCTTTGCACCTAGGAGCGCAGTCACTACCCCTCCCCTCACGGTAACTGCCCAAGCCGAGGTTGTGCCCTCTGTGGCGCCCTTGAGCTAGTTGCCACCCCTTTCCGCCCTTAAGGCCTTGGTTGGAGTGCACTCTGCGCTCGCCACTCCTCCGGTAAAGCTGTAAAGGCCACCTCACGGCCAACAGTGTAAGTCCTTCAAAAAAAAAAAAAAAAGGTTTTGCCTAAGATTTTGTCGGAGATTGAAACAGGTATTCAACATCGGGATATCAAATCCAGAGTTCAGAGCTGATGCTTGGAATTTAGTTCTTTGTGCAAGGCTATAATTGAACATAAGATTTTTCGAAGCGAGCGTTCGACCAATTTCGCTTTAAGTGCCTATATAGATTTTTGCTTCGTTCGGAGATAATTTTAAATGTACTAAGCTATGTACGTTGACGTATAGATACAACTTCTATGGGTAACATGTAATTAATTTCATTTTATTCCCCGCCGCCGAACGCTCCCCCGGTGTTGCCATCGCGAAATTCCCCCGGTAATTGGGAAATTTATTGCAAGGTGTTCACAGCGCAAGCGGCGTGATGTTTCACTTTTCCACCAATGATTTATCGCGCACCGAAACAATTTTAATTGCAACCAGTGACAATGTAAACAACTATTCGATTAAGGTAATCCCATTATTTCGGCAATTAATTTAAAAGCCGGATAAATAAGGTTCAAACTTGGTGTTGAAGGTTTCAAGTGAATTAATGTGCCGTGGTTCGATCGAGAGTTGGATGGAATATTTGTTTCCCATTCATACACTCATTATACCTATTATTTGTTAAAGGTAATGACTATTGATAGTCATTATTGTATTTGATTAGACAAATGAGTTTGGCAATATTTATGCATTTACAAATTATAAACAGGTGTCATTTCAGAAAACGGGAATTTTATTTTTTTCCAAAAATATCTATACAAATAAATAAAATTGAAATGTCTGTTTGTAATTTCAAATAACAATGATTACTAAATGCATATTAAAGTATACAGGGTAACTATAACGGAAAAACAGTTTTTTTTGTCTGTCAGTCCATCCGTCTGACTGACTGTCTATTCATTTGAGGTGAACTTCCAAATGGCTGGAACAGTTTTGACGGGACTCACACTGGCAGACAGCTGATGTTACAAGGAGTAATTTAGGGCACTTTAATTTTGCATATTATTACATTAACGAATATTAACACTAATCCTAAGAGTAGCCAACCACAACAAACCAATTTAATAATGCCATACATACACGAACCTCAAAAACAACGTTTTAAGCACACGAGCATCAGTAATTATAATTAGAGTGCTGAACAGGCGACCTCAGGCGATAAGATGTTCCGCGGAGCATGAAATAAGGCCCTCCACACAAGTCCTGCGAGGTAATGGCTGGCCGTGGGAAGTCACTCATGCGTCTCGGAGCCTTTGGTACCACGGATGAAGAGTTAAGTGGATGCATCGTTTGAGGATATAGAATGTCACTTTTCTTTGTACATCTCGTTGGCATTTCAAAATGTTGACCATAAATTTGTTGATTGTGGATCTTCTTGTTCTTTTACGAAATGAGTGAAACGATTAAATTGAATGGGATTTTTTTATTTTCGTGATATTTTCCTACGTATTTCAAGTTGAGTAGGTAAGTGTTGCCGTTTTTCTCCCTATCATACCTCAAAGCGCCTAACATACGTACGGAAGCAAATTCTGTTGGCATCTTTTGAAAATTTACTTTGTGCTACATACCTATGTATACAGATTTAATGTGTGCTGCAAAATCCAAGCGACCCACAAAAAAATGGTGCAACCTTGATTGCATAATATTAGAAAAAAGCTTTTTCTATTAGTTAACACAGTTAGTTTAAGTATTGAAAAATATATGGTAGCGTGAACTTTGAAGTATTTGTTGGAGCCTTGAACTGTTCGCTTTTTATTTGAGACTAGCAGCCCGTCCCAGCTTTTCACGGATTTGTAATATAACCTATGTTACTCAGTGATACTGTAGCTTTCTAACGGCAAAAGAATTTTCGAAATCGGGCCAGTAGTTTTTGAGTTAATTCGTTACATACAAAAATACAAATCTTTTCTCTTTATAATATTAGTATAAGTATACAAGTATGGATAGTATAGAAGTATAGATTTAGATAGGAATTAGTTCCAAGGCTAAAAACAAACTGTTTCCAAAATATCGTCTTGAAGAGATTCACTGCGTTTATAATTCAATTTTTACAACGTTTAAAAAAACAATAAATTTTCTAGTTACTAGAAAGGCTCATAAATCGCATGTAGAGTGATGTTACTCTACATGCGATTTATTAGCAGCGCTAGGCACTGACAGACAACCTCATATCCGGCGGCCGCACGATGCATTAGTGCCGCGCTCTCTACATATAGATCTCTACACGCTCCAAACTTTAACCGATTTGTTCTACGCGGATGCTTACACTATTCAATAATGGTGCATACATTGAACTAAATTTTTGACGACGAGAGCGAATTTAATACATCGCCAGAATAAACACAATGATAGTATGATCCCAAATTAAATATCATAATATATATATTTCTACTGTACGTGTGTATGTCACTGAACTCCTCCTAAACGGGTGGACCGTTTGAAGGTTTTTTTTTGTATTCGTTTTGGTGGCGCCCTGGATGGTTTAGATTCACAATTTGACCCGGTAGGTGGCGCTGCGAGTGCTGGTACGAAGTTCGCCGGGACAGCCAATACTCTTATAATAACTTACTCTGGCAAAATTAGAAATGTCTCACTGCCTCAATTTACCTTACAAAGTAATCGTACTAGCATGACTTAATTATTATTGGTGGAATTTCAGTTACCTCTAAATTATTAAAATAATACATGGAACACCTTTGCTTGCCTGAGTTGGGCTTCAGGGCAATTTAATAACATCAAAATGTATACGCTTAAATAAAATACAAAAGATTGGCAGATATTTTTCTTGTACTAAAGGTGACCATAAAAATATTCTTTTCTTCTTATCCGGTACGCTCTTGACAGAGCGGTCGTGATCGTTAAGTATCAGTATTGGAAGGGGCAGATGTAATGCGCTTCACGACATTTCGCCACCGCTGTCTGCAAGAGGTCATCCTGCTGCATTCGTTGACTGAGCCTCCAATGGCGGACTTGATCTGGTCAGTCCAACGCGTGGGTGACCTTCCGCGCGGTCTAGTGACTTCTATTTTTCCTTGGACGACAAGGCGTTCTATGGACTGGTTGTCACGCCGGGCAACATGTCCGAAGAATGTCAAGATGCGAGATTGTACAATCGAAAACAGACGCTGCCTGATACCGAGTTCTTGAAGTATCGAGACGTTCGTGCGAAACTCGGTCCACGAAACCCCAAGCATTAGAATATAATCAAAATATAAGATTCCTAAAAGATTCGTCTTTAGTTGAAGAGCAATCGTTTCGTACGACTGAGTCATAATTTATCACCCTTGTAGCATTTATAACATCAGTGGGATTAATAGGCATATAATAACAATGAATAGAGTCCAGAATTCTATATCCACTATATAGCAATAGGTACAGTCAATATCGGAGGGCGATCTCATTACACGGGTGCAGCGCTGAATGGAATTAATTCCCGCGTTCGCCGCAGACATGAGATTTTCAATGCTGCAACCATCTTACACTATTTGCTATGCCCCAGACTGTTAACATCGATTATATTATTGTTTGATACCCTTTCTATACAGTGTGTATGTGTTGTAGGGCTATATAAAAATATATAATATACTTGCTGTCCCGGCGAACTTCGTACCGCCTTAGAATTAGTGTCATACGAAAGCAGCGCCACCTACCGGGTCCAATTGTGAATCTAAACCATCCAGGGCGCCACCCAAACGCATACAAAAAAAAACATTCAAATCGGTCCAGCCGTTTAGGAGTTGTTCAGTGACATACACACGTACGGTAGAATTATATATATTAAGAAGATTAAGATGACGTTCTGGACTATCAGACTCTTGACAATACTATTACTCAGTAACGCATGGAGGTATCAAGTTGAAATTAACACCCAAGTCTGCATTCCTTTGGAGTTGTAAAAAAAATCTGACCTTTTATTCAACGCAATCAAAAGATACGGCCGTTTATGCCGCAGATTTTGAAACTCAAGCGAATCAAAACTTATAGGGAACTTCCCGTTGACCTAGAGTCATGAAATTTGGCAAGAAGCTAGGTCTTATAGCACAACTAAAGGAAAAAATCCGAATACTGTAAATTTATTGTTAGAAAATGTTTTTTTGCGATTACAAACTTATTTTGTAGTTACTTTGTATGGGGGCACGAGTATACCAACCGCAAAGTTATCTCTCTATTCAGTTCATCTTTTACTTAGTAGAGAAATGCTCGGTGCTTTCTCAATTTAGGTACGGAAGCCTCGATGCGCGAGTCCAGCTCGCACTTGGCTGGTTTTTCCTTTTTAGGTACGGAACCCTAAAAACACCTCTAGTACGGACTTAAGTTTTAATTATTTCGATAGATGTCGCTAAAGTAGTTTCAGATGGCGCTATGGTTTCGTTACTTTGGTTTATTAAACATGTTACCAGTTTTTAAATTAGAGTACTATAGTAATATTCTACAGCTTGTTGCTGTCATTTCACTTTGTTATTTTTGACGACAAGCTCGACGCGACAAGCTTATATATCATTATTATCATTCAATAAATTAAGTAATGCATGTACTAAATTAATCGGATTGATTTAATTTAAAGTTTATTTTCTTCTTTTAGGGCAATTATTTAAAAGCTTGTTAGGGTTCCGTACCCAAAGGGTAAAACGGCAACTAGTGATGGGTCGTTGACGGTTTTTTCGTTAACGCAACGTTAACGTTAATTTACGTTCGTCAACTAGTCGATCAACTAGTTAAATTCGTCAACGAGTTAACGTGCTACTAATGTCAACTTGCAACGTAAACCGTTCATTCATTAAATTCACCCGTCGCTTGATGTTATTTTCAACGTAAGTTTCGCGGTAAATTCATTGACGTAAATAATGTCGTTGACAAATTAAACTAGTTGATCCTTATATAGTTAACGTTGATACGTTGACAGGAGATCAACGGTTGATTCAACTAGTCCGTTGATTCAACGCCCATCGCTAACGGCAACCCTATTACTAAGACTTCGCTGTCCGTCCGTCCGTCCGTCCGTTCGTCCGTCTGTCACCAGGCTGTATCTCGTGAACCGTGATAGTTAGAGAGTTGAAATTTTCACAGATGATGTATTTCTGTTGCCGCTATAACAACAAATACTAAAAACAGAATAAAAAAAATATTTAAGGCGGCTCCCATACAACAAACGTGTTTTTTTGCCGTTTTTATAGATAATGGTACGGAACCCTTCGTGCGCGAGTCCAACTCGCACTTGGCCGTTTTTTTTTTAAAGCGTTTTTACCATTAATATATCCGAGCACATTGAGGTAGATTTAATAAATGACATTTATGTACAACTTTTTTAAACTTTTTGAGGATAACGTTTATAAGGATAGCTAGTGACAGGGAGTGGCAATTCAAATAAATAAATAGATTCCAGTAGTAACTTACCTACCATTACACATTTTCATAAGTATGTCTTTTACCTTCTAGTGAGAAAAGGACAATATCTACATACGTGGTAGCCAAGTGGTGGAAAGCACGTTTTGCAATCAAAGTGCCCAGGTTCAAACCCCGGCTCGCACCTCTAGGTTTCATGCGAGTATCTCAATTTCATCCGAGATTATCACTTGCTAAGAAACGGTGAAGGAAAACCTCTTGAGGAAACCTGCACGGTATAGAAAGGTGTGTGAAGTTCACCAACCCGGACTGGGCCAGCGTGGTGGAGTATGGCCCAAAAAATCTCCCTCGTATTGAGGGAGAATGTGCTCGGTATAATGGCAATAGGCCCGCCCCCTATTAATATTGTGACCAAAATACATCTGCGAAGTGTGGGCGCACTGCAGTGCATCTCTGCCTACCCCTTCGGGGAATACAGGCGTGATGATGATGTTTGTAAAATAAAATACAGATGAATATTTCAATGTGCTAATATTAATACAAAAAATCGTGAAATAAAAAAATATATTTTATAATTTATTGTTGCGATGCAGCGTCAGAATCATCATAGCTTGCCAGGAAAAAAATAACAACGATCGTAAAAAAAGGTTCAATAAGTCGGAAAAATTCCTGGCAATCTTGTCGCACCGTATTAGATTCTGATTTATTCGCGAGCGAGCCTGCTGCAAGGGTGGACAAGTCCTTCCGTTTCGGCTATCCGGCCGCCAGGGTAACGCGACCTCCCAAGCCCCTCGTACACGATATCATCATAGATGAGAACGGTAGAATCTAATAATCGCCGATATGTCATCCTAAATTGGTTGTGTTACATGGCCTTAGGAAACAAAGATTGCTCCATTCGGCCGATTGAGCACACCTCCCTGCACTAACTTCCCCCCCATTTAACGTGACTCCATGCAACAAACGGATATCTCGCGTGAAATAACAAAACTACCAATCCTCCGATGTATGAGTTGAATGTGGAATTTACTATATGGGGTGTATCAGCAGTCCGAAATAATACTTTGGGACATATACGGTACCTCATATGTGGATGCTTAGTGAAGATAGTTTACACCTAACTATCATAGTTTCTAAGTTATAGACCTCTGAATATTTGTCACAGGTATCATTTTCTAGCTTTTGGGTACCTCCTCAACCCTATTCAGAAGGATCAAGCATCGTTCAAGGATCGCAAAAAAACACATGTAGTAATTATTAGTATTATTTTGATATGTATATTCGGGTGGTTTGTCTGTAGATATTTATCGTTGAGCTAGTGTATTTGTAGGTATTCTTTTTCTATAGGTGTAAATAGTTTAGTTTTAACTTCTTTTTAATACTCCAGACAGTCGAATTTCACATCGAACAAGGCGATGATCCGATGTGTAACACATGTACTAAATTGATTGCTTTGATTTAGTTTAAAGTTTATTTCCTTCTTTTTAGGGCAATTAAATAAAAGGTTGTTTTTAAAAAGTTTTTTTACCTATTAATATATACAATGAGGTAGATTTTAAATCTAAGGACTTAGTAAATGACACTTTTGTACAATTTTTTTTATAAGGGTGGCTAATGACAGGGATTGCCAATTCAAATAAATAAATAAACTCCAGTAGGTACCTACCTACTATTACACATTTCCATAAGTACGTACCTTCTAGTGATTTATAGCAATAGCTGCGGGGCAAGCACGCATGTCAACATATGACCATTGTCACAAATTCGCTAGCCCGCTCTCTATCTTATTTCATACGAGGGAAATGGGCAATATCTACATATTCCGTGACATAAGTCTTGGCGCTCATGCTACAACAACAGTGGTAGCCGAGTGGTCGAAAGCACGTTTTGCAATCAAAGTCAGTACGTTAAAAGGGCTATAAAAAAGTGATCTATATAACTAATTTCAGACAAATACTTTATATTCCACATACCCCAATACTTTTTACATAAACACTCCAAAAATTCTAATAAAATTGTTCAATACCCTCTATTTGCCGTATTCTTAATAATTACTTCTTCCGATTTGTTTGCAGGGTCAGTGCCGGAGGGTCGAGTGAACAGTGAATCCCGGTCAAAGAGAGCTGATAAATAATACTAGTAACAGCCCATCGGTCGACAGGGGGCCAACGTGGTGTGCTCCCAAATCGGATATTATCAACTGCAAAATTAAATACATTTGTCTAGAGGCAACATTGTGTTATTAAATAGTTCTTTTTTCATTTGTCTTATTGAATAAATTTTTAAATGTAAATATTTGAAAAAAAAAACATTTAAAAATATTAAAAATAATTCCCCACCGGCATCTGGAACAGTATCCTAGTTACCAGTAGGGCTCCAGAGTGAGGAACTTCCTCACAATGTGTCCTTTGACCCAGCCGCCTAACGCGAGCCTCTTTACGTATTTGTCGAGGCTCTTGGCTAATAAGCAATGGGCGAAAACGATTATCGGCACAATGATTGCTGCATCAATGTCCCATATTTCGACAAGTAGTAGGCACAAGTATGGAATGTAGAAGTAAAGGAGAACAATCTCCTATGGGAAAAAAAATTAAAATTGTCCGTCGTAACGCATTAAATAATAGTTCCAAAAACCTTCCACAATGGCGCTGGTGTCGACAAACGGTATATATCGACGCCCCCATGAAATAAGTCGGTAGCGCCATTATGGAATTTTTGCTGTTATGCCAGAATCGGAATCAGCGAATAACTGATTTAAAATTCAGTTGCATAATTCCACCCGGACATACATTGCAAGTTAATATAAAGCTTGTAATAAAATAATAATACTGACCTTTATTTTTAAGTACGACAAAAAATAAGAATTACCAATTGGAAACACGATGGGCACCATCGAATGATTTTAATCAACGACCAAAAGCAAAAAGGTCACAATCGAGATGTTCGATGTTAATTATTTAGGGACTATTTTGTTAGGACACAAAGCACCCTCGGTCATTGTGTGTTTTGGGTCAGCCTTCGTCTACTTGTTTGTTTGATTACCTAACTAATCAATCGAATGGACGTTTTCACTAAAAAAAAATGCATCTGCGTTCCACATATTCTATAGACTGGTCTGGCAATACCAAGCAATTAAATATTCCTACTTAAATATCGCCAGACATAATTATACTCATTCTACGGCCCCAAACTAAGCAAAGTTTGTACTATGGATACTATACAGTGGACTGGGGCGATCCCAGTTACACCCAGATCAAGAAAAATTCCGAAAAGGTCATTCCCGAAATTGGGCGCTGGCGGTAATTGAACCCGCTAACACTCAGTGCAGTTAGCCGACCAGATCGACGTCGTATAAATTGAGAACGCTTCTAAAATAAAACAATTCTCTCGCAAAACCGATCCCATTACAATGGAGTCTGGCTCACGACATCGCGATGAGTCGTAAAGAATAGGCGGCTCGGGCGAACTTTTCCCATGGAGGACATAAATTGGATTCGGAAGCAGATCACGTAACGGTTAAGAGTTCACAAAACTGTGCCATAAATCGGACGCGCCGAGGTGGGCCGGAGACAAACGGCGCCGGACGGGGATAGGGGAACAGTGGCGTTTGACGCGACAACACGCAGTGCACTTGGAGGAGCATACTAGTACCTAACCAGTAACAAAACATGCTGGTTTAAAATATTACCATAAGAAATAACTAGGACATTTCTGTAATCTTATTATTTCCATTAAACACAAATAATTTATTTTATACACCACTAGTTAACTATTTACAATTACAAAGTAAAATAATTGGTCCATGCGAAAACGTATCCAAGACGCTGAAACAATTTAAATTTATGTTTTTTTTTTGCATGGAATATTATAGATCTATTTTTACAATAAAATAGTTAATAATACACATCCCAAACATACACAAGTTTGTGTTTTAACTTTACCGAATGTAGTAACGGTCAGTATATATTTTGATTCTGATGCTTATGTAAAAGCATGTCGGTTTCTAATCATTAGAAAAAGGAAGATAGCGAAATTAAAATGCTTAAATTTATATTACTATGTTTACACTGTCATCAACAGTCTATAAAAATAATTGCAATTATCGTAACAAAATCTGTAGATTTGCATACTCGGAGCTCAAGTCTGCTCCCCGCGATAGGTTCCACGGAGGAGCTATTAAGGAGATACCTCTCGGCGGATAAACGGCTCGCCGGTGCCGGAAACGAACAGTACCAGACAGGTTTTTTGTTTTGAATTTAGAATCTTTTAGTGATATTCTGGGGAATGTGAACCTTCCTAATATTAAAAACCATAAACGATCAATACATTTACGACGCAACACCTGTAACGTGATTGGTAGTGCAAGTCCCGAAACTCTACCAGCGACGTCTTTTAAGAAGTAATATGTTAACCGTTATTTAAAGTTATATCTTCAAGAAACGAGCCTACTCATTCCTTAAAGGCCGGCAGCGCACTTGCGATGCCCCTGGTGTTGCAGGTGTCCATGGGCGGCGTTGATCACTTACCATCAGGTGAAACGTCTGCTCGTTTGCCTCCCTATCGCATAAAAAAAAAAAACTGCTTGTGACTACAATTAATAAAGATGGTACGCTGCCATCTAAATATACAACGGATTTTTTTCAGTTTAAATGTAAATATTGCCATACAACACTTATTCATCGTATGATCCCATACTAAGCAACGCTTGTACTATGTGTACAATACAATAGACTCGACGCGATCCTAGTAACACCCAGACCAGGTCAAATTCCAAAAAGGCCGTTATAGGGTTCCGTACCCAAAGGGTAAAACGGGAACCCTATTACTAAGACTTCGGTGTCCGTCCGCCCGTCCATCCGTCCGTCCGTCCGTCTGTCACCAGGCTGTATCTCATGAACCGTTATAGTTAGACAGTTGAAATTTTCACACATTATGTATTTCTGTTGCCGCTATAACAAAAATATTTAAGGGGGCTCCCATAAAACAAACATGTTTTTTTTGCTCGTTTCTATAGATAATGGTACGGAACCCTTCGTGTGCAAGTCCGACTCGCACTTGCCCGGTTTTTTAAATTTGCCGCTGATGGCATCCACCTGGTGAAGTGACCCGAGCCGAGCGGCCTATGGTTAAACCCAGTACAATTTAATAATGTAGTCACCAAGTCATCAAATTAATACTATTAACTGCCAGATAATGCATACGCATAATTGACCTATAGGCCATTTCACGTAAAGCGGACAGTGAAAAAAAAAAGTAAGCTTCTGAAATTTGTTCATATTGGGCATACATAAATTAGAAGAACCTCACTTTTATTTCGCTGTCCGCTTTACGTGAAATGCCTCCTAGTCTTCACTGTTAGTTTATTATACTGGGCCGCCAACGCCACGAGGTCAATCTTCGGCTTAAGAAAACCATGCTTTAAATATTTTCTTCAATAATTGGCGAGTATCAAAAGAGTGAGTGCCGTGGGGCTGGAGGCGCTGGAGCGAGTAACGAGCGTATAATTCTCTCGCCGCCAGGTGGCGCGGCGGTGCGGTTTGTCTCCACGGAGGCATAAATGTCGACTAATTCATGTAAATAGCTTTGCTACCCGATTCGGTTACCCGATTTTTAAGAGATAAGACGAGGTAAAAGGTTTATGCTGATAGAACGGGAGACAGGTGTGTTTTAAGAACTAGTCACCCCTCAATATGTCATGTACAAATGATGATAAATAAAAGAACTATCCAAAATCAACCATATACAAGGTGTATCAGAAGTCAGAATATGTACTTTGTGTAAATATACGGTAGCTCATATGTGGATGCTTAGTGAAGACAGTGTATACCTAACCATCATAGTTTCTGAGTTATAGACCTTTGAACATTTGTCACAGGTATCGTGGTCTGGCCTTTGGGTACATCCATAACCCTATTCAGCAGTGTAAACGACACTTATGAGGGGAGATTACCAATATTCACAAAACAGAATATGCGAATTTTACATATGACTCGAGATATTACGAGTTGAAGAAAAAGACGTCAAAAAAAAGTTGGAAAAACATGGTCGAAATTCGATCAAATTTTTATACCAGTTGTATACCTGACACTGATGCAAACGTCAAAGTATTATTGCGAACCTCTGAAACATTCGGTAGATAGATAGATAACTATTTATTGTACCACCTCCTAAAGTGATACAAACTATAGGTATGTTTAAGATATAAATTTAAAGTGTTACAACGGCGGCTTGGTGCAGTGGTTCAAGCGTAGACCGCTTGCTTCACTGCACCAGGTAGGTTCGGGTTAGATACCAGTCAGCGACAAATTTCGGAAGTGGCCTTTTTGAAATTTGCCCTGGTTTAGGTGTAACTGGGATTCCACTCAGTCCATTGTAAGGTACCCATAGTACAAGCGTTGCTTAGTTTGTGATCATACAATGAATATGTATTCTCTGGCGATATTTGTTTATGTTGCAAGAGAAAAAGGTTTTTTTTTTTTAATTTTGTAGAAGTATTTACTCTAAGACGAGTAGAAATAAAGGAACAAAATTAATGGTAAAAAAGAAACTTGAAAAAACTAAGCTTTTATTTAATTGCCATTGGTTTTCGTGTTCTTCCCAGCAAGCCCTTTCATTTGATACCCATACTGTGGTAGTGCAGAAAAAAACTATTCCGCCATCTTAGATGATCCGATATTGGAATTAGAATGACGTCACATAGCTAAGCATGCATTGTCATCCAAAATAAGCGTGTATACCAAATTTCAGTTCAATCGGTAAAAGATAACCGATTTAAAATTCAGTTGCAAGATTCCACCCGGACATACATTGCAAGTTAAAATATAAAGCTTGTAATAATAAAAAAAAGCTAAAACCTTTTCTATTAAAGCCATATCAAGCACATGTACCAAGATAAGCTATACAATAATCAACAACTCTCCACATCCTATTAAGATTCCGCATACACAGAACGTCTCGGCACATCGACACACCGCAAGGCTTAGGAAATCCCATTTCGCGCGGCTAATACGGGCCCTTGTTTGGGCTGGCTATATTTAGGAGGTCGGAGGCAATCTAAGAGGCATTCAGCCTTGCTGGCCGGCGACAAGGCGACGGGGCACCGCGGAGGTTGTAGTTTCCCAAGGGGTTAGGATGTACGAAAGGTTGTGGAGTAGGCAGTTCTTATTTTTTTAATAAATTATTGTTATCGATTCTATCGACATTCGGCACCACCCTAAACTAAGAGTATTGCCGTCCTTATAACGGCCGCCATTTATGAGCGAGATAGTAATTTCCTTAGTGCTCACATATATAGTTCAGTTGTAGTTCATTATCAATATATCTCAATACTTATCATAGGCATTGTTTTAATACATAGTGTATGGAAATACACAACCTTACCTACATTATAATTATTAAGGATTGCGTTCGATTTAAAATAGTGTTCTTGGTCTTAATTTACCTCATCCACCAAGTATTTCTCCTACAATAATCTTCAGTGCCCAAGGGCCGCCCTCTCTCATTATTTACGAAGGGCCGATGGGCTGAAGTGTGTGACAAGCGGCACGTACGGACGCTAACGAGACGCTTTGTGACCATCCACATCTCGAGTGTGGTCAACGCTTGTTGATTTTTTTAATGGACAAATTATATTTGACTTTAGCTCCCTAAGGAGTCGCGTGGCAGACCCTTTTGTAGAATGGTACGTCTTTTAAAGCCGTAGGGGACACGTGAGCATCGCATGCCTCGTGAGGCGTTCACAACGACGTGCTTAGGAAGTTTTTCTTAGCGTAGTTTCAAATAGTTTAAAGCCAATGAATTGAAATTCAATTTACAATTTCATTCCATTTCAATGCGATTTACGAGTTACGTTTTCAATATCTTTTAAAAAGTTTTGGGGCATAAATAAATACTGCATTGTCTGCGTGTTACAGTGAACAATAAAGTAATTGCATCCTATCTAGAAACTAATATCTCACGATTGATATCGGCACGTAAACACATAAAATCACACCCATACGTCATCGCACACCCGTCTACAGAATGGAGCAGACACTGCAAAACCGTTTTCCTCCGATTTGCTCTCACAATAGCTCATTTGTTATAACCTGATATCGCTGCGTTATTACGGCCAAACAAATTGAGTCGAGGCTTCGCCACCTCAGACTAATGTAATTCCGGAGTGCGCGCCCAAGAATAGATATTTAGAGTGGATTGTTTTCGACAGACCGTAATGAAACTCTGATGCCGGGGCCCAAATCAGTTTCGGAGGTGAGCACGCCGCAGGGGAGGCGAGCTACATTGTTATAAGACGTGGAATAACGTAAAATAAACCGGCGAGCGTATTCGCAACACAAAGATGGACACGGTCGGCGCGGGTGCGGCCGGCCCCCTCTACTGCTTAATTTGCCTACCGTAATTACTGTCCTCTCGGGTTGGGAAGGACCCCGGGGCTCGACCCGGCCGTCTTCCAGGTTATATTGCGCTCGTGCGGGCGCCGCGTGTGTGCTCAGCAAATACTACTCCCTTAGTCGTTAAGTATGAATACGGGTGTGGACGAAACGTATTAGTTTAGGCTGAGATTCGGACCGTGTTTGCTCAGCGATGATAGATTTATAGTAATTGTGTTATTAACGTTATGGGATAAGGGTTTTACGGGACTTAAGTAATGAACGCTTTTACCTAATGCTCGGATTTATAGTCGGTTTGCACACGTGGTGCTCGGCGCGGGCGGCCAATCAACTGAGTAACTTGGCAAATTCGTTTATACAACTATGATACTTACACAGTTGGCTTTTAGTATATACTACAGGGTGGTTATATAGGGTGTTATATGCTAGAGTACCGTATAACCAATTGAATGGTATAACAGTGTTTAACGTAGTCAGAACATAATAATTATCTCGAGACCTATGAAAACTTTTATATAAGTTTCACTTTTTAAGAAGAAGTGGCTTTCGTATATCACGTAGTTTACACATTTAATAACTGTTTTGATGCGCAAAGACCGAAATAAAGTAGAGGTGACAACTATTCAATAGATTGTAACTCAGAAATTATGATAGTTAAGTAACCTATATTCTGTCTTTACTAAGTATCTGCATACCGGCTTCCGTAAATACATAAAATATTATACCGAACTTGTTATAATATATTCTGTGCACGAACGTTATTTAATTTCTACTCTAAGTAACCTACATAGGAACCTACCTACTTATTTATTTTAAGTTACTTCTCCTCTCGGGGCCGGTAACGAGTAAAAATGCAAAAACTTTGTCCAACTCATAATGATGAGGACATACTTTCTTTTGTTTTGGCACGAGCTCCAATTGAATAAAACATTTATGTCAATGGAGTCCATTAGGATTCGACGGAGTTTGGGAGTTTTTTAATGGCCGTATGTATTGCCCGCCGCGGCACATCACAAAGACGACACAAACTCAATTGTGTAAAGCAAATATTCCTTTAATTATTTAGGTTTAAAGATCGTTTATTTCTTAAAAGAACATGGTTCACTTGATGAGAATTAAAACAATTAGGTAATTAGTAACAAATCGACAGAAGGCAATGAAAGGGACGGAGGGAATTCTTTTTTTTAAGTTCAAAATACCTATTATAGTATGAAGTTTTCACAAACTTATTACGTTTCTTTTTGTGTTTGATTTGATATGTATGAAGGAAGCCGTTTCTCCGATGTGTTGTATAGCAATCCTTTAAATTGTATTATTTTGTTTCTATATGTTAGCGTTCTAGGACGTCTTAGACATACAATTTTAGAATTGCATTTTTAAAGTCGTATTTATGCATTTTAGATATGCCAGTACAGTTTTAATGCCATAGGTCACGTGTCAAGCGAAAATATCCCCATTCACCGAAATATAATTAACACTTTTACGGCGGCGGTTACTCGGGATCATCCCGTAATAACCTTGTTAACCCTGGCGCACCGAGCAACTCGACTAGCCTTTTAACGGCCTTGTACATGGGTATTAATCCGAAAGCTATCGACCATTGTCCTCTTCACACTTACGGGTTTAACTATCTTTTGTCTCGCGCGTCTCCGAGGGTCCAGTCCGGGGACCCGTGCCTTTTAGTGTGAGGTTTTCGCTCGCCTTAACGAAGGGAAGCAGAGCAAAGGTCGTCATTAGGGCAAGCGCGGTGTAAACAAGGTCCGAAGCGCCCGCTAATGGGCAATTCGTGCGTCCTTCTCGAGGTGACCCCAGGTCTGTCTCAGCCCGCCGCCGTAAATGGGCTTTTAATAGCAATTTTGATAGAACGCGCCCGGATTAGTTTTGCTGTGTTTGCGTTTATGATGTGTCGGTGTGCAGATTTGTGTCGTGTTCCATATAAACCCGTGTCTATTAAGTTCTATTTATCTACTGACAGCGGTCATTTTATCTTATTTATTTCTGTCTACGATCTCACTAATATAATATTTCTTGTTTATAAGTAGCAGTGAGCAGTGGTAGCCGAGTGGACGAACGCACGCCTTGCAATTAAAGTGTGCAAGTTCAAACCCCGGCTCGCACCTCTGGGATTTATGTGCGAATCTCATTTTCATCCGAAATTATCACTTGCTATGAAACGGTGAAGGAAAACATCGTGAGGAAACCTGCACGTCTGAGGGAACTTCACTTGTTCGCGATAGATGTGTGAAGTTTGCCAACCCGCACTGGGCCAGCGTGGTGGACTATGGCCTGAATCTCCCTCGCATTGAGGGTAGGCCCGTGCCCAGCAGTGGGACGGTACTTTTACCGTCAGATGATATGGAGTGACTGACTACAGCCCTTTGGCTGTAGTCAGTCACTCCATATCATCTACTAGGTACATATAGAAAACCAAGTTCAGAGTCTACAAACTTCTCAAAACTGCACACATAGCTCTACCATGAGATAACTCTGATCGTCCGACAAATACGCTGCGTAGTTGCTACGCGTAAAACTCATGGTTGACTAGAGTAGAGAAGAGTAGATACAATTCTCGTATTAACCAGTGATCAATCTTTTCCGTAGTAGCGCGGGCGCGACACGCATCGCGCGTCACCGCACCGTGTCGCGTGACACGTGTTTTCCGCGGCGAGTGTTCCCGTGTTCCCGTTCTTGTTCGGATGTGAAATTTAATTTCCGCTATGCGGAAATCTGTCAGCGGGGCGGGGGTACAGAGGGGGGAGGGGGTCACCCACCAAGAAATATGCCCCGCTCTAAACTTTGTCAATTTGTTTGTGGAGCGAAATTAACTCGATCCAATCTGCGAGGCCGTGCGTCGCCGCGGCTCGCGGCCCGATACCGCATCATACTTCCCAACAGGAAGGTGAGCGAGTTCCGACAAGCCTTCCTCCAATGTTATACAGCATGTATACACCATAAAAACAATATTTACAAAGTTCGCTATGCAATGGCGGTTGTTAAGTAACAAATTCTCTGAAGTTTACCTTTTCCCCGGATACTTGCTATTTTTGCATTTGCATTACTCTCAATTTACATTTTTTGCAGAATAATTTTCATATATTCAATATAAATACGTAAATATAGTAAGTAAGTAGTAAGTAAGTAAGTAGATATCGAGGGGTGAAAGGCTGTATGACTTAAGCGATTTATTTTTTTAATTTTAAAGGAGAGCATACTCATTCGACGCAGAAAAAATCGCTGATTCCAAATATGTAGGTATACAATTTTTTTTATTTTTTTATTATTATTATTATTGTATATAAGTCAATATCGCACAAAAGTGTCGCTTAAGTCAAATAGCCTTTCACCCCTCGATATACTTATTTATTGCGTAACGAGTTAAGAAAAGAAAATCACACGAGTTCGTAAAATTGCCTCACTCTGTAAATACACTCTTCGTTCCGTTAATAAAGGCAGTACGCGTCGTAACGAGTATTTATAGCGTTAAAAATTTGCGTTTCCAAATTAGAGCCGCGCCTCATTGTCGGCGCAAACGTACCCAACAATGCGTGGAAAAGTAAAAATGCGCGTTTCCAACTTCGTTATCCGTATCACGGGGCCGTCGGTCTCGGGAGTGTGCGTTATTAAAATATATTGTGCATGCACCTTCATTTTCACGTCCCTAGTACAGTCCGTAAGGATGTTGCTCTATTGTATAAGCGAAGCGGTAGAGGGTATTATCATAATTTTTGTTGCGGATTACCTACGTAAGTGTATCGTCGAACAAATGTAGCGTGAACTGCTGAACCTATTTAATAAATCCAGCGCATATTTTATTATTTTTAAACTTCATTATTAAGTGCAAAAAAAATTTACACTTTTAATTAAATTTATTGGAATTGCCACACTTATTTTTAAGTCACAGTGTTTTACAATACCAATGAAAATGGATCGTAACTCATGCCAATTTCGAGGTACTACCTATGTGAAACCCTTACAGTGCGTTAAAGGTATCAAAAAATATTAAAACGAGAAAAAATCTAGATTTTTTTTGTGTGTACGGCGTTTTTCTATCGCAAATCGCCGTCGCCTTCTCAATGTGGTCGCAGCCTTACCACCAAATAAATTAGTTATGCCCAATATTTTCACCCTAAATGTTATTCGAAAGCGAGTGTATGAACACGCGGAAATTGAGAGGGCATATTTATCAGATGGCGCCGCCACCTATCTGCCCCCGTATTCTTATAATAAGGTGCGGAACATTTCCTATCCGCGGTACATTTGCATCGCGCCTCGTTCGCAGGTGACGCAAGTAATTACATTCAAGAAAGTTCCCGATGAAAGTTTGCGGAGGTTGTACTCTCATATCTTGATAATATCATATATAGATTGAAAAGGCGTGACAACTGGTAGATTTTTTTGGTGAGAGAAATTAAGAATTGGCATAAAGTAATAACTGATTGGTTGCCAAATGTAGCGGTAAAAAAAGTGAAGACAAATGGGACTCCTACAGTGAAGACTGGTCTAGGAGGGAACCGAGAGGAGTAGAGGATTGAAATTGATGCAGCGGGTCAAAAAAATAAGAGTAAGCAAAGCAAGCTCGCCTCCTCACTTCAGCAGTATTAATTGATAACCATACTATATACCCAATAATTATACATTATATAATATGCTACTGATACAAATGTGCACGGAAAAACAAAAGAAAAATACGAAATACGAAATGTTCCGTGTACCGTTTGGCTCTGCGTTTATTACAATACTAGCTGTGCCCGCGACTTCGCCCGCGTGGACTTTAGGGAGATTACCCGGAAATATGGGTATTATGTTTTTCCCGCGGAACCCTAATGGTTTTTCTAAAATTAAAGTAGCCTAAGTTACGCCTTGGAACGTCAGCTATCTGTCAGTGAAAGTCCCATTGAAATCGGTTCAGCCGTTTAGAAGTTTACCTCAAACAAACAGACAGACAGACAGACAGACAGACAAAAAAAATTAAAATTGCGTTTTCGTTATAGGTATCGTATATACTTTCATATGCATATGGTAAAAAAGTGTTATTTTGATATTACAAACAGACACTCCAATTTTATTTATTTGTATGTATGTATGTATATGTATGTATGTATATTGTTTTCTTATATTTACGCGAATACTATACATTGAAATTAAACTATTTTACGGATTTTATCGCGTTTATTTACTATTTTATTTTCCCGACGTTTCGGCTGCTTTACAGCAACCATGGTCACGGGGGGACTGAGGTGTTAGACGTCCTGATGTCATAGTTAATAACTGGGTACCCTCATATTTAGTTTACGGACCGCAAACAACAACTAAATATGAGGGTACCCAGTTATTAACTATGACATCAGGACGTCTAACACCTCAGTCCCCCCGTGACCATGGTTGCTGTAAAGCAGCCGAAACGTCGGGAAAATAAAATAGTAAATAAACGCGATAAAATCCGTAAAATAGTTTAATTTCAATGTATGTATGTATGTATGTATGTATAGATGTATAGATGACATTGAGTACCTACTTTATACCTACACCTAAAATAACATAAGACACAAACTCCTAGCGTCAGTTACTCATAGCTTACTTTAATTAAACATAGCCTGCGATGCTACAGTTTTCTATGAGAGAAAGAATTTTCAAAATAGGACGTGTAATTCTGGAAAATCATTATTTCAACATAATTTATAAAATTACTCATATAATAAAATAAATAATAATAATACATCATCACGCCTGTATTCCCCGAAGGGGTAGGCAGAGGTGCACTGCAGTGCGCCCACACTTCGCCGATGTATTTTGGTCCCAATGTAATAGGGGGCGAGCCTATTGCCATTATACCGGGCACACAGGTTTCCTCACGATGTTTTCCGTCACCGTTTCTTATCATATATAAATATATGAGTAATTTTATAAAATATTATATTATTATAAGTTTCTTACTTAGATCCACCTTGACCACTGTACCCACTTAACATGGTATTTTTTCAATACAAATGGCTTATAAATTATTATACATTTTGGGGTTTACAACTTTACTTCTCTAGTATACAAAGCTCGTATAAGCACATAATTCATTAATTCCCATTTCAGTTGACGCCCCAAATCTTACATCTCAAAGCAAGCAAATGAGACGCCGATTATTAAAAGCAAATATTGACACACAAATTAATAAATACAGGAGTTTCTTTTGACGAGTGGCGAATCGCGCCATCTTTAATTACGGCTTGTACAAATAGAGGCGTGTTTGAACGGGGAACGTATCATTGCATGCGTCTAAATGAGAGTTGAAGAAGTGTACAAGAAACTATGGGAAGACTGTTTGTTTGTGCGGCGGGGATAAATATACTGAGCGTGGAGACTGGTCTCAATGGAACTGTCACATCCACAGAATGTATCAGAAGTCTGAAATAATATTTGCAGGAGTACCTAACGGGTATAGTGTAAATTATCAAAAAAATATCGAAATTCAAATTTATTTCATTTTTTTTCACCGCATAAATATATATACAGGGTGTTTCAGATGTCTGAAATAATACTTTGACATTTGCATCAGTATCGGTTTTACAACTGAATGGTATAAAAATTTGGTCGAAATTCGACCATGTTTTTCCAACTTTTTTTTCGTCGTCAATTTCTATAACTTGTAATATCTCGAGTCCTATGTAAAATTTGCATGTTCTGTTTTGTGAATATTGGTAGTCGTCTCTCATAAGTGAAGTTTACACTGCTGAATAGGGTTATGGATGTACCCAAAGGCCAGAACACGATACCTGGGACAAATGTGCACAGGTCTATAACTCAGAAACTATGATAGTTAGGTATAATCTGTCTTCAGTAAGCATCCACATATGAGCTACCGTATATGTACCCAAAGTATTATTTCGGACTTCTGATACACCCTGTATATCACGAGTGCTATGCAAAATTTTATATTTTCTATCTTGAATAGTCACCCTCGTAGCTGCAGTTTCCAGTATTGGGTTATAAGTGTGCTCTAAGTGGCTGTATTTGTAATCAAACTTAGTTAAAAATAAAAAGGGTCTTTGAAGAATTTATTAGCAAACATAAAGTCAGCTCAAAAAATTTCGGAATTATACGATATAATACATAGAAATATAATCGAATTTAGGGCCTCCTCCTTTTTTGAAGTCCGTTAAAAAAGAAAGTTCTCTTACCAAGCGATCCGTTTAAGATCAGAAAATCAACACATAATTCTCATTAACCCATTTCATTTCACAAGTATAATTCTCATCGAGAATAACTGGAGTCCGCGTCCCGCGTGCCCCGGTTCCTTGTCACATCTAGTTACGCCGCGCAAGAGTTGCAAAGTTGGCTCGACAAAGGCCTCGAGAGGAAACCATTATGGTTCTCGACGTCGCGCCTTCGCGGCCGCTTCATTAGAGCTCAGAAAGAGTGAAGTGTACCCCCCCCTATTTCCCCCCATTCACGTGCTATACATCCATGCTAGCCGTGGTAGCTTGAGATGCTTAATTTGAAAGTGTTTTTAAATATATCGAGGGGTGAAAAGCTATTTTACTTTAAAAGACGTTTTTTTAACTGATCATACTCATTCGATGCAGAAAAAATCACTAATTCAAATTATCTATATCTATACTATCTATATCTATACTAACATTATAAAGATAAAAGATTTGTATTTTTGTATGTAACGAATAAATTTAAAAACTACTGGACCGATTTCAAAAATTCTTTCGCCGTTAGAAAGCTACAATATCACTGAGTAACATAGGCTATATTATAAACCCGTGCAAAGCAGGGACGGGCCGCTATGTATAATAAGTCAATATCGCCCAAAATTGTCGTTTAAGTCAAATAGCCTTTCACCCCCAAACCTAACAGGTATCTAGGTCGATAGAGGTCCGGTATAAAAAAAAAAAAAAAAAAAAAACAGGTATCTAAGTTTAATAACGATGGATGCTTGTTACTTTTTCACGCAAAAATTACTGAACGGATTTTAATGAACCTTCACAGTATTATTTTTAATACATCAGAATAATATTGTTTTCTTATATTTACGCGAATACTATACATTGAAATTAAACTATTTTACGGATTTTACCCGCGTAAAAGAACATATAGCTGACGTGAAACACCGACGCTCCACGAAGTCTGTAATCTGTGAACATGTACAGGACCGCACCCGCCATTATATCAGATTTGATAAACCGCATATCCTCGCAAAAGAACACCGACTCCGACCAAGGATGATACGTGAGGCCATTGAAATTAAAAAACATCCTAATTTCAATAGGGAAGATGGCTGGGTGCTACCACCAACTTGGGATCCAGTAATCAATATGATTAAATCCAAAACCAAGTGTACCATTGCAAGACCTCAGGACACCGTAAGCACTTTCTGCGTGGATCGGACCGCAAACAACAACTAAATATGAGGGTACCCAGTTATTAACTATGACATCAGGACGTCTAACACCTCAGTCCCCCCGTGACCATGGTTGCTGTAAAGCAGCCGAAACGTCGGGAAAATAAAATAGTAAATAAACGCGATAAAATCCGTAAAATAGTTTAATTTCAACATCAGAATAACATATACAGGGTGTATCAGAAGTCCGAAATAATACTTTGGGTATTTATACATAACTATTATAGTTTCTGAGTTATAGACCATTGAATATTTGTCACAGGTATCGTGTTCTGGCCTTTGGGTACATCCATAACCCTATTCAGCAGTGTAAACTACACTTATGAGGGGCGAACACCAATATTCACAAAACAGAACATGCAAATTTTACATAGGACTCGAGATATTACGCGATATAGAAAATGTCTACAAAAAGAAAGTTGGAAAAACATGGTTGATCAAATTTTCTTACCATTCAGTTGTATACCCGATACTGATGCAAACGTCAAAGTATTATTTCGGACTTCTGAAGCACCCTGTATACTATAATTTAAAAAGATAATAAATAACCGAAACTGCGCGGACGAAGTCGCAGGTAGAAGCTAGTCTTTTTATAAATAAAAGAGTTAGCTACGATATGCGACATTTTTTTCATGTTTCACTATAAAACTTGTCAATGACCCTACTTTACAGTCCTGACTCTTAGCTTGCTTAAGTTTACTCGTTGGACAGTTCTAACCTTTACAGTAAGTTACACTCAGTTGCTTAAGTTCCTGTATATTACTACTACTACTTAGGCGAAGATTACGTCACAAGAGAGTGGCACGAGTGCCCGCATTGCGCTAACTCTAACTAAATGATGCCTATTATACAGTGCTTATGTACCGAGCAGCATTGGTCTGTTTAGAATCTTTTTAAAAGCGCTTTGGCTGAACACTAAGAAAATACGATAGAGTTTTGGATGTAATAATTACTTCAAGTCTCTATAAAACATAATTTAAGCTAGCTGTGCCCGCTCCTTCACCCTCGTGGACTTTAAGGGAGATACCAAACCCTATTACTAAGACTTCGCTGTCCGTCCGTCCGTCCGTCTGTCACCAGGCTGTATCTCATGAACCGTTATAGTTAGAGAGTTGAAATTTTCACAGATTATGTATTTCTGTTGCCACTATAACAACACATACTAAAAATCTGAATAAACTAATTATTTAAGGGGGCTCCCATACAACAAACGTGATTTTTTTGCCATTTTTAAAGATAATGGTACGGAACCCTTCGTGCGCGAATCCGACTCGCACTTGGCCGGTTTTTTTATTCCTGGAATTGATGGTAGTCTAATGGTCTAATGGTTCGAGCGTAGGCCACTCGACGCATTGCACCGGGTGGTTGCGTATTCGATTCCCGTCATCGACAAATTTAAATTTAATTTGACATTCGAATTTATTTTTAATTCCTTTAATGTACGTACAGAATTTAAGAATCGCTGCGTGTATTCATATTAATTAATAAAACGATACACGATTATTTCAAGTAAAATTATTAACATAATTCCCGGCCTATAAACTATATGCTGGAAATCGTTTTCCAAATAATTAATATATATTTCAGGATATATATAGAAAATACTATATTACGACACTCAAGATGGTGTCAGTTCGCATCGTACAACTCTCGCCTCATAGCTACATCAATAATAATTATTAAGCACCCTTCACACGGCACGACGTCACACAGCGTTAATTTGCGACGCTGATGCGCCGGCAATGAGCGGCCACCGAGCGTCTTATTAGACACGTAGCGGGGCGTGCCTCCGGTTACCGTCACATCACATGTGCAGACAGGATGCCACACGAAATAACGGTTGTGTAGTCACCGCCTTTATTACCGAGCGCTTCATTTGGCGTAATTTGACGAAAATACCTCTATCAGTCGTGACTGGGACAAAAAAACTCCTATATTGTTGCATATATTTTTCGAACCGCACTCAAATGTAAATGAAAAGAGAAACAAGTTTGAAAATCGGTTACCCGGCTACGGAACAAAGGAATGAAATCTGTTAAAATCGGGGTTTACAAGGTAAAATCGATTCCTCCTATTGTTGAAGTCGGTTAAAATGTAGCCTATGTTACCCGGGCCATAATAACTAATCGATTGACAACTTATTCATCAAAATCGGATGAATAGTTTGGGCGCTACGAAGGAACATACGTAAATACAAACACACATACATAGACTGCTAAAATCATAATCCTTCCTATTGTTTCTGCCGTAGTGAGTTAAAAAAGATATATCCTCAGATCTTTCATCCATGGATCTGAAAATATTGAAGGATATTATGAAAGATGAAAACATTTTTTGAAATTGAAGGTGTTTATTCAAACCAAACTTTCAATCAATCACATTTCATGGAGTATCTACCCCAAAAAGCACCCTCAAGGTGCAACTAAGGCGCCGTCACGCGCCGATCCAGAGACAGATGGGAAATCGATGTCATTATGATAGATTATCCGTTAGGGCACCGACGACGTATGCCTCTGATTGGCTTTGTTAGCAGCGCTCGTCTTCGGCACCTGAGAGTCCTTGGCTCTCGGCGACTAATTTGACAGATCGATGGTCGCTCGCACGTCTTGTACGGTGTGAGATGACCTTAATGACCTGATGGGCGGACAATGTACTTCGAAATAGAACAGAAAATAGATTTGTGGACTAGTGGTAAAAAGTGACCAACGAAACAAGACAATAAAATCATTTTAGTAGTATCTGCGCGAAAAGTACGAGCGCCACGACAAGTTACGAGTGTGTGTTGCGGATTAGGTATATCGCATCTGGTCACATTCACACTTGCTCAACTAATGAGAGAAAATAACATTGACATATCTCACATTTTGTCTTGTCACAACTGGTCGTGATACCAATACTGACATAATTACAATACTTAATACGTGTGAAGCTGCGAATTCTTTAAAGTCTCGGATAAGCTGAAATTTCAACATGCGCGAGTCAATTATTGCTAATTCTAAAACAAACTTTATTAACTCATACAAATAGCTGATTCTACAACAAAATGTTACTGACTGCTTAATTTAAATTTAACGCGTGCCTTTAACCAAATTCAAACTCCATGTATAATTGACACATAGTGTGCGTGCGAGAGTGCGACAAATATATACAGCGTCTGAACGTAAAAAATAATACAAACGCTTGATTTCATGAAAATTAAATACATACGGAAACATGAAATTTGTTTCGTGCGCGTGAGAGACATCAAATGTGCTTCACCCTAGTGGCATCACCCTTTATGTTGTGTACAATAAGTTCGTACCCGTCCTAATGAAGGCAGTTCAGACCACGGTGGTGAATACATTACGCTTTTAAGTTTCATATGTAGATTATTGATCCTATTTCTATAACATTTCTAACGGTTACCTCTTTGCATTCACAAGCGTGGCTTATATACCCTCAAGAGGTTCTAAACTGGCCACTGAGAGATTTATCATTAAGAATTATTTTTTATTAATTATCAAAAGCAGTTGTAGCCTCGCTGGCAAGAACCCCCGCCTTGAACGTAAGGGGTGCAAGTTCAAATCCCGGGCCCGCACCTCTGAGATAATTTTCATGTGCGAATGTCATTTTCAACAATGATTACCACTTGCTGAACGTTGAAGGTAAACATCGTGAGGAAACCTGCACGTCTATAGCTTTCTATAGCGTGTGAAGTTCACCAACCCGCACTGGGCCAGCGTGGTGGACTATGGCCCAAATCTCCCTCGCATTGAGGGGGAATGTGCCCGGTATAATGGCAATAGGTTCACCCCCTATTACATTGGGACCAAAATACATCGGCGAAGTGTGGGCGCACTACAGTGCACCTCTGCCCACCCCTTCGGGGAATACAGGCGTGATGATGATGGATAATTATTTTTTAGGATTTTTTTTACGCAGTTGTCCAATTTAAATACAGAGTAATTTCATTGGCAGAATGGCAGAATCATATTTGGAATTATTATCCTGCATTGACAAGACCATGGTGCGTCAACTGCTAGCCTATTAAGTAACTCTTACAATCAATTTTAGTTAAACCAAAAAAAAAACGAAGCGGATTACCAATATATTATGACAGCTAGGCAGCTGTTTTAAGAAGGTGATTGAAACTTGCTTGTAATTTAATTACGTGATCCCCTGCTGGTATATGTTGAGTCAATTTGTAATATTTTGTATCATTCTGCTGGTTTAGGTTGAGTCCATTTGTAATGTTTTATGTGCGCCTAGTATTAGTTTCGGTATGCAAGGAATTTTCTGTCCGTTCCCGCCGCGCGCGCCCAGAACACATTCAACTCGACACAGCGCACGACTATGCAAATTAAACGTGTTTCATCTTGGCATTTTCACGGGAGCTTGTCACTGTCAAGTCCGTACGTCTGTTTATTAACTTTTTACTAATTAGACAGGCCCCGGGCACGTCTGCGAGTATGTTGGCATTTTTAATTAGGCGAGATACATCCCCACGCATACTCGGGCGTCGCCACTCGCGCGTCCACATTTTTACCAACACCAAAACGAACTCTATATCTATATGCATAAAGGTTGATTTTCCGTCGTCAAAGCCACGCTACGACGCGTTAAAATTCGCTCGCGCTGTCACTTTGATGTGTCAATACAGTTCGTTTTGGTATTGGAAAAACAGTAGCCGTCGCGGGTCGCCTGGCAGGTGTGAAACATAATGTTATTTAGAGTAAAGACAGAGAAGCGTCGTAGCGGCGAGTGAGCGGAGTCAGCCGGTGCGCGGAGTCTAAGCGGCGGAAAGAACCGAGGAGCCACGGAGCTGCTCGAAGTTTTCGCATCACGGCATCGTGGCATCAACAGTTGCTCTTACTCACCAAGCGCGCCATTAGATGTTTCACATCAAAAAAATTGACGAGCGAAGGTTGACGCTCGGGTGTGTGGGCGGCCTAATTCTGTGTGGGGTAGAGGGCGTGTTGCGCCACTGGGCCGCTTAACGAGCGTTTACACAACGCGCACAATTAGCGTCATTGCTGCCTAATTCTCGTTTGCTTAAGTGTTTTTATTGAGAATGATAAGTGTTGCGGCAAAGGTATGATAAAATTCTCCGCAAACTGGGCGTCAGAACGCTTGCATCAGTATTTTTGCCTATACAAAACGAACTGTATTGTCTTATAGAAAAAAATATAAAAAAAATGTCACCCGACTACGGAAAAAAAAAATTGTCTATATTACCCGGCCCATAATAACGTATCGATTGACACTTTATTCATCGAAATCGGATAAATAGTTTAGGCGCTACGGAGGAACATACGTAAATACAAACATACATACATATACTGCTAAAATCATAACGCAGGAAGGGTTATGATTTTAGCGTCGCCGTAGTTGGGTAACAAGTTAATTTTTCAACGAAATGACTTTGACAGCGCGAGCGAATTTTGATAGGTAGGGGGGAAGATGTTTTGTACCGCTGCAGAAATTCAATCTTTATGTGTATTGACACACAGTTCTATTTGGTATTGGAAAAATGTATAATATTTAAACTAGCTTAATTATTATTTCAATAATAATTAAGGCTCTTTTTATTCTCTAAACCTCTGACCCTCGATCATTATCTTCTATATTATTTGTATCGAATTTGAGAAATTGTTCTCCCCTATCTTTCGTATTGTGTGACGAGTACATGCGTACGAAGAGTCACGCTACGTAAAAAATATTGTGACCACTCTATATCGTAGCACTGTAATTATAAGCTCTATCTACACGTCTTTAAATCTCAATTATTTAACCCACACGAATAATTAACGCCGTTTAATTGTTCCACGGTTCGGTTGGATCGAAAAATGTCACAAATCAAATTAAGCCAAATCAAAACAAAGAGAAGGAAGGGTAAGCAGTGTAATCACTTCGGACTGTCAAACACACTCGCAGGTAGGTACGCAGCTTACGGGCGCATTTAAGTTAAAATGTTCACTCCCCGGTAGCTTTTTACTAATTCGCCAAGTGAAAAGGGTTCGGCGAAGTAATACAGTTTACTGCTTATTCAGTATTTATGCGTTTGGGGGGCCACCGCGGCGCGGCCGACTCTAGACGCCAACCTCTGTAAGGAGAATTTGGAAAATTCGCCGTAATTAGTACCTGTTAAAAGTATGGACGCCTGACGGTATTATTATAGCAACCAATAAGTTACTACTACTACTACAGACCTTTTAACGTCCCACTGCTGGGCACGGGCCTCCCCTTAATGCGAGGGGGATTCAGGCCATGGTCCACCACGCAGGCCCAGTGCGGGTTGGCAGACTTCACACATTTATCGAAAACTAATCAAGCTCCCTCAGACGTGCATGTTTCCTCACGATGTTTTCCTTCACCGTTTCATAGCATAATAATGTCGGATGAAAATGAGATTCGCACATAAATCCCAGAGGTGCGAGCCGGGGTTTGTACCTGCACACTTCGATTTCAAGGCGTGCGTTCGACCACTCGGCTACCACTGCTTTTGCACCAATAACCAATAAGTAACTAGTGTATAATTAATGTTGCAATAAGGACAGGCTCTCTCACTATCTCCGGTCTACCGCATAAACTTGTGAGAAATCTCCAAAACTAATTCTAGTGTATTCAATATATTAAACGACTAAATGTCTCGCTTTTCAAAAAGTACCCCATAAATGTGTAACCATTACGTACAATGAATGGCAAGAATAAAGTGCATAGACGATCCTTTCTACGTTTCAAAGATATTATTTCCATAGAAAGTTGGCGCTTGGTTTTGTTCAAATGTAACTTTGCTAACGTAGTATTTCAGGGGGCAATTCTCGCAAGGTCGACATCATCTCTAATTCGTCATAATTACGACCAATTTGAGGTTTTGTTTCGACATATCGCATCTTTAAAAGTATAGACTAGAGATATGACTCAAAAATAATGTTGTTGAAAAATGGTCGTTAGGACGACCCTTTAAGATTTATAGTTGAAATCCTAAAATTTCAAAATGGGTCTCTATACTTTGAAAGATGAGATATATCGTGTCGTATAACGTTGTAAAATAACGAACGGAAAAAGTAATGTCCAAAGAAATCAGATGTTTTTAAATTGTAAGTTTGACCATATAAGTATTTCTGAATCGAACCCATACCCACCTAGTTCAATGAGCTGAGCGGCCTACGCTCAAACCACTACACAAACCTGTCGTCATTACTAGCTAAACATATTTGTTACAAATGGTTTTCCAATAATATAACTCTAATCGATTTGGGGGCGTAGTAAAAGCGATATAGGAGGCATTATTAAAATCCTACAAAGTTGGATAGGCAATAAAGAGTTGAGGCGAGGTGCGTTGTTTACTGACAGGATAACAGAGCCGATGGCGCGTAATGTATTTATGATTATTGTTCGAAATCGTGCGAGCTGGTAGCTTACTGCAAACATAGGATACAGTGAAACTACTGTTAGTAAGAATCTAGTTAGGAGTCTGAGCTAGCAGTGGTTTGCGTATGTAGTAATTGTCAAGAATGTTCCCGAATCAATTTTGTGTACTATCCTTAAGAGATCTACCTCATCAGACAGGGTCTAAACGCGCAAAATAATAAGTTTAATAATGATTTTCAGCCTCTGTAGCCGAAGAACTTTGACACAATAATTCGTCTCATTTTTAAGCTGTGTTAAAGCGCTATAATCTTGACTAGGCGCGATGATGTCGCAATATTGTGATAATTGTAGGCATGTGTAATAATCATGGATGTTCAACTTAAGGGTGTCTTACCTCTAGAATAAGAATGATATGTATACATGAACTGTCAACAAATCAATGTAATAATATAACAATACTGCTTAAGAGGAGGGTAAGGGGGTAGAGCTAGATATACAAACCCATCTCGCTACCCTACAAACAAGGGCCCGAAGTAAAATTCCGCCACCAACCTAAGCATTACTCGGTTAAGTCTATCGATGAGCAAACATTGTATATTAGCCGACGGTGCCCTAAATATTGAAGCGGCCGTCTTAATCCGCCGGTGGCGAGAGCAAGCCGCTCCTTAATCCATCACGTAACTGGAAGCCGTCGAGAAATCGTGTTACATCAACGAAAAATGTATTATAAGGGGTGGGAAGGCATCCCCCCACGCCGATCGGACAAACTTTGCTAATACCACCCTCTAACATAATCGCGGAACCTTTTACGAGAGGAATTTATGGGATGGTCTCGATTTCTTGGTGTATTTACGGCTGAGCGTGGCTCCGCGTGCCGCCGTCGCCGTGCAGTTAATTAGGACGAGCGGGAATTGCTAGTTCACGTGAGTATTTAAGATGTGGAGTTTTTTTATTGGTTTTTGAAAGTAAAATAGTTGCGATGTATGTAACGTAGTCAGTTCAATGGGTATATTAACATGGAATGATACCTATGTATTTGTTCCCAAATTGTCTTTGAATTGTTTTTTACTATTTGTTCGCCTGAAACTTGTTTCTGGAGTCTACTCCTTATAAAGCTAACTTCAAAAAAGTTATAAATAATTTTGTAATACCTATTACTGGAATCAAGTATAATGCAGCTCACATTGTTAGGTCCAACTAATGTCCGTGGTGCCTTCTTTATTTCTGTGGCAATTCAGCCAATACAGTTATTTTTTTCTCCCGTTTTGCAATGGAGGGAAGTGGATACATTTTTCTTCCATCTCCTCCTACACCTTTTTCGATTAAATTCGTGCGGGTTCCAAGACAATTTAGCTTTTCCCCGGGACTCGCCGAGGATCAAATCTCGGTGTTTTCAATGGACACCGCTGTCGATCCTGGCTTACAGGAGTAACAGTGGTGGGAATGTGTGGCGGGCTTAATCCCATAAAAAAAAAGATAACCATAATTCAAGTGTCTTATTCACTTAAAAAAACTGTTTACAGATATTTATATAATAACCATATAATTAAAAATGTTATACATATATGATAAATAAAATCTCATATTTCCTAACTACACCAAACGCGTCCCGTTAATTGACAAGACCGGAGTATTTCTATAGCGAAAGCCGCCGGTAGTAGCGTTACGTGAGTAATTCAGGAGTGCATTGAAGGCATCGTCAAAGTTGCGAAGTCTTACCAAGTTCCGGCCCCAGGTGAGAATGTGCTAGACGCCAACCGGCTAGACGAGGACGCTGCCCGCGAGCCAATAACGCCTCCCACACACTGGGACGTAAACAATCACGCGTCATTTCTTCGCCAATATCAAAAAGAACTGTATTGACACACAGAAAAAGTTCATTCTTCAACAAAGTGACACTGACAGCGCGAGGGATAACGATAACGACCAGAGTATCTAGAGTACCCACTCTGCGTATAGCTCTGCGGCGATTTTTCCGCCAGTTTTGTTATCTCATGTACCTGTACTATACGGCAAATATATGGGAAAATAAAGATGGTGGAGTCAGATAAACCAGAAAAAATTACCGCGCGCGCTGGATATGCCATCTCCGTAATAATATCTCATCGTTATAAATGATTTTTTTTGGCATATTGGCACACACTTCGATTTGCTGTTGGCAAACATTTTGACGCTTGAATTTTGCCGCCTCAGTGTGCGGCTTAATGCTTCACGCTAACTTGGACTACACACTGTCGTTTAGATCGCCACGCTTGCTCGTGAACATTTTGAAAATTATATTAGCGCACCACATCAGAATGGCTAGCTTTTCTTTAACTTTAGTCTTTCGAATTATTATTATTACACGAGTGTTAAGACAGCATTTAAGATAGTTTGATTTAAAATACTATTAAAGTAAAAATGATTTGTTACAAGCAATTCTCACCCTCTCTTCTCAATGAAACTCAAATTAACAGTTCAATATTTATAATACGAGTTTAATTGATTGCTTTGACATGAGTTACTTATTTTGTCTGCATAAACATTACCGTCATTGTTTTCTAGCAAACAGTTTTTTTTAATCTTTAGAACTATTGTACTACGCCCCAAGTAAATTTAATTAAAACCCCAATTAAAACAACTAATTTTATCGATGGAAGCTAAAATATAAGTGGACATTGCCACCTTAAAGCCATTAGACTAGTGATATTCTAGCAACCATAGATGAAATACGTAGTTAAAATACATCATCACGCCTGTATTCCCCGAAGGGGTAGGCAGAGGTGCACTGCAGTGCACCCACACTTCGCCGATGTATTTTGGTCCCAATGTAATAGGGGGCGAGCCTATTGCCATTATACCGGGCACATTCCCCCTCAATACGAGGGAGATTTGGGCCATAGTCCACCACGCTGGCCCAGTGCGGGTTGGTGAACTTCACACGCTATAGAAAGCTATAGACGTGCAGGTTTCCTCACGATGTTTACCTTCACCGTTCAGCAAGTGGTAATCATTGTTGAAAATGATATTCGCACATGAAAAACGTAGTTTTCATACCTTAAAAAATCAAGTCAGTAACTTAACAACGATAGTGTTAGTAAACTTAGGGACCTGCTTGTCTAACTGTACTGCCGTGTGTCACTGACACATAAGTGAATTCGACAATGCATGAATATGTACTTGTAGGATATAAGTGGCGGTGGAGAGTTGCGGCTTTGTTCTCGAAACTTCGCCAGTGTTGTGATGTATCTTACCTATTGCATGTGAAGCAACACCGACTTACCTGAGCATTTACATATGCTTTGAGAATTTCAAAACTAGCAACATGTAGGTACACCTGTGTGTTTAATACTAACGGCATGGTCTGATGCAGTGGTACTCAACCTTTTTAGGGTTCCGTACCCAAAGGGTAAAACCTTATTACTAAGACTCTGGTGTCCGTTCGTTTGTCTACCTGTCTGTCTGTCCGTCTGTCACCAGTCTGTATCTCATGAACAGTGATAGTTAGACAGTTGAAATTTTCACAGATCAAGGCGCACGGGAGTGCGCCCAGCCAATGAAAGCTGGCTGCAGCACCGTGTGTAATATTACACGAACCATTTGGAGCGACTTTTGACTTTTGACTCATAACTCAGAAACTATTTAACATAACCATGTCAAATTTGGCTCATCTATTGAGACTTGCGAGATACATATGTGCTCCAAATTCGTATATTAGAACTAGCAAAATAAGGCTTTAGGCTAATATATTATCCTAAGTTTTAATAAGAAATTATACTTTAAGTTGTTATGAAATATTTGATGTTGCTATAAATAAATTTTAGGACTGACCACAGAAATTGGCGCCCGTTTAGATCTCACATCTTTTGTCGTTGAAGTGGACAACCAAGGCATATATCATTGGCTAAACAGAGGTTTACATTTATGTTTTTGATGGGATAATGTATTTCTGTTGCCGCTATAACAACAAATACTAAAAAACCGAATAAAACAAATATGTATGGGAGCCTACAACAAACGCGATTTTTTTGCTCGTTTTTGATCGATATTAATAACGTCCAGTATAAAAAGCTCGAAGTGACGTCATTTTCTCGACAAATCTGACAGTTGAAAGCGATAAAACTTATGTCACGTGACACTGGTATTGCTTTCAGACCATTATATTCAGTTTCAAATATACGAACATTGCTTGAGACTATACAATCACTTCCAAATTTATATAATGTTTTGATTAAGTTTAGATAAAAATTACTATATCTGATAGATTCAACGTTAGGATTCCTATAGATTCGAAAGTGAGCGTTTGATATCCGTTGAAAGAACATCAAAGTCCAATTTTCTTCTTTCTACAACGATATAATATTAAAGTCATTGTCTATGGAAACAACTAAAGAAAAACAGTAAGTACCTACCCATGAAATCCCATTTCAACTAAAAATAGACTTTAAAAAGTACCAACCGCGAACGCAAATTACCAAATCGTTTCAATTTATTTGGCAGAAGTTTACTAAAAATACATAGAGTCGGCTCGAAATTAATTATCATTCACAAAACTCGGGGCCGAGTCAGCCTACACGAAATCTTCACGCTTCAATTGAGCCAGTTTACCGAGAAATTAATTACTAGCTAGAGAGGATCGACTATAATAGTTTCCCGCCGGAATTATTATTGTGAAAGGGTCCTACGGCCGACTAAATTGTGTCCGAACAAGAAAATTACTGAGCGTAAAACGGGGTGTGAATTTGGAAATCAAAGAGGCTGGAGGACTTGTTCGTAGTCCATTGTGTCGACCCATGATTTACATGGGACGCCACCTATACACAATGCAGCGCATAACTCGTTGGCAAGTTTACGCTTTTGAAGAAGAAAAGGACGTGCGAGTTGTTTAATTAGTCGGGATGTGTGGGCTACTATTGGCTATCTAAAATCACTCGGATATACAAGCTGTATCAGAAGTCCGATATAATATGAAGGCTACAGGCAAATAACAGGGAATGTCACATTTTTTTTTTCATATTTTGTGTAAGGTATTTTGAATTCTAATCATTAGAATTTAAAAAAGTTAACAGATGGCGCCAAAAATGCAGTTTTGTTTATGGCCAAACTATAGAATAGTTGAACTTTCAAATAGTTTTTTCTCAAAATTCATTAATTAGGACATTCCCTGTTATTTGGCTGTACCCTTCATATTTTAGGTACATATGGTAGCTGATATGTATAATGAAGGTAGATAATACCTAACTATAATAGTTTCTGAGTTACAGACCCTTAAATATTTGTCACAGGTAGCGTGTTTTGGCCTTGACGCACATTCATAAAACCTATTTAACAGTATTACATCAACAAGAGGCGACTACTAATAACAATCAGAACTTGAAAATTTCGCATATGACGAGATATTGTAAGTTTTTGAAATTAGCAGCGAAAAAAAATTCAAAAAGTTATGATCGAATCTCGATGAAATTTTTATACCATTCGGTTGTATACCCGATACTCATGCAAACGGAAAGAACTATTTCGGACTTCTGAAACATCCTGTATAATTCTACTGAAGGGATTTTAGTATAGACGCCATTGATTTCATGAAATCGGGTGAGATGAAATAGAGCAAAATTGTAGGTACAATGCTGTACAAATTTAAAAACGAAAGACTCTAAATGTAGCGATGGCTAGGTATAAACGGAATTACATTTAGTGCGATACGTATACCTTAAAAGAAGACCCACTATCATTAAGTCCCGCACACAATACTAAAATGAACTTTATTGACTCATAGAAAAAGTTGATTGTTCAACGAAATTACATAGACCGCGCGAGAGAATTTTGACGCGTAGGTTCTGTGGCTTTTATCACAGAAATTCAATCTTTATGATTATTGATACAGAGTTGGTTTTGTTATGGCCAAACACATTGGTGCGCGGAGCTATATCCCATGTGTTACCCAAAAGCATAACATACTCTACTTATATGTATACTTTACTAAACTGACAATACTAACAAGCCATATCCACTGTAAAATGTTGCTATAATTAACATATTATACAGTAAATTTCCAAGTTACGAAGCTTTCAAGACACTTTCCGGCTCGTGTTGGTGTCCAACCTTCTTACGGAACACGGGCCGAGCTAGGCGTACTCTCCTAGGAGCGTGGCTTGGTATTGCGATGTATGACTGCCTGGGGAGGCACCGACAACCACAGCTGAGATTCACACCGACTGATTTATGGTTTACGTGCAGGAATAATATAACTTCAACTATTGTTAACTCATAGAGAAATCATATTTACGTCTTAGGAAAATAAAGAAAACGTTAGGCATTTTAAAATGAGAGGTGTTTTAAATTATTCGAATCGATGTCGGAAACAAATTTAGGAACATAAAACTATTACATTATACTTGCAAATAATAAGATTATTTATAAAATTATTACCCTGTTTATAATTGTGTGATAGATTATAATAATTAAGCAATTAAAAATGTCGAAATATCTTTTGCGGAAATCGTCTTGGAAATTTTCAAAATTGGAAAATATCACAATACCGTCGCAGAAAACACGTAGGAAGCATATTTGCTCTGAACCTATACGACGATGATGGGTTCTGGGTTAAAAATTTCTTCTATTTTCTACTGTAGAATACAGGTGCACATAATGGCGCAACCGCGGCCTAAAGACTGAAGGCTCATAAACTAAGCAGGAAAGAATTAAGTATGAAATATGCGCAACACCGCCTTACATTGATTTATGTGCTGGAGATCTGCATCATAATATTGTTTGGTGGTATCTCCTTGTTTAGTATGAAAATACTACGTGTTTCACGTTGAAATAGCTAAGGAAACAGACATCGAAGAATACGGGTCAGAATAGTCATGTAAGTAGTTAAAAACAAACATAAATGAAATTACAATACTTATCAGTTTTAGAAGACAAACACGTGAAGATTACATTGAATAAATGTATGTTACAAGAATCGAAGAATAGAAGAAGGATTCTATTAGACTAATTAATATAATTTTGAAATGAGCAGTATTGTCAAATATTGTTTTCTTATATTTGTATTTCTTATATTCTTATATTGTATTTGTCAAAATCAAAAACAAATATTTTTATTGGTGTAGTGCAAAGATCACTTACAAGTTAGTCCGATTCTACCACCGGTTCTGATTACTGCTTCCACTTAGAATAGCCGGTAAGAAACTCAATGATAACTCTTTTCAAAGTAATAAAATGCAAGTGGAGTACTATACATTCTTAGAAGCAGCAACGTCATGAGAGCAGGCATCATCTTTGTCTCACTAGAAAATAATTATACTCAATAAGTTTAATATTGTGGACTCGTTGGCCACTTACTGATCAGGGCCCCGATTTTCGTGCGATCGAGATTCATCTCTATTCGAGATATGTCGAAACGAAACGTCAAATCGTATGTATTTTTTTCATTTGTTTCGAGATATCCCGAATAGAGATGAATCTCGATCGCACGAAAATCAGGGCCCCACATCCTACAATAAGTAAGTATAAGTATACCATTTCGGTCCTCCGTTGCTCTATCATCGTATACTAGAACAATGTACTGAAATATGGGAAGTAATTAATGCTAGGAACATAATTAGCCATGCTACCACGTCGGTCGTTTTTATCACGGGCGTATGACGTGGTGTGGCGAGCACGGGCATGACGAAGGTAGCCCGCAAAACGCAGCCGCAGCTGTGGGCCGGGGCCCGTGTAATTTTATTATAATTCCATTATATTATTTGATTAAGTAATTATACTGAAGGACGCTCTATGGTTTCTGTGGCGAATTATATGTTACGTGACACATATTCATGTTTAGTAAGATAAAAGGGGATTGGTTTTGTAACAGAGGCAAAATTATAACTACAGATCAATCTTCTACATAGAATTATTATATTTCTACATAATAATATTCATGTTTTCTAGTCGTGTTTTATAAATAGTCATGTGAAGGGCACATTCACCTATTTTTTAAATATTTTTTAATACAACCATCATCCCAGTATTAGTAGCCTTTCGAACGAAACCGCTTTACAGCATCGGTTAGATGGTCCTAAAGTCTACAACGGACATGTGTAGAAACATTTTTTGTGTGTTATTTAAACTTTTACTTTAATGTGCTACCACCAACTTGGGATCCAGTAATTAATATGATTAAATCCAAAACCAAGTGTACCATTGCAAGACCTCAGGACACCGTAAGCACTTTCTGCGTGGATCGGACCGCAAACAACAACTAAATATGAGGGTACCCAGTTATTAACTATGACATCAGGACGTCTAACACCTCAGTCCCCCGTGACCATGGTTGCTGTAAAGCAGCCGAAACGTCGGGAAAATAAAATAGTAAATAAACGCGATAAAATCCGTAAAATAGTTTAATTTCAATTTATGTACATATATTGATGAAAAGGGAAAACATATGAAAATAAAATGTGTAACAAAAAAGATCGAAAAGTCGCTTTTAGCGTATTGGAATTATTTTTTCTATTTAAATGATAATGCAATCTGAATGCGACTATCTTTGTAGCAAAAAGTAAGTTTCAGAGTCGTTTGCGATGCACGACCACTTCGGACCGCAGTTATGTCGGCCAATGCAACTTGAAAAAGCTACCTAACGGCGTGATTAGAGGGGCGTTATGCAAAATTTAGTGGTTTTTGTTTAGTTGCTGCATGCAAGTATCAGAGTCTAATTTACATAATTACTATTAATAATATTAGAAGATGCAGAAGAAAGTATTGTTTTACAATGTCCGTTTTATAGTTACTATCTGAATTCACAACTACTCTTCAAAACAACGAAGTAAGTACAAAGCTTCTCCCATAAAGTGGTTTTATTTGGTCGTAAATAGTTTTCCGTAAAATCGTCTCCAAAGATCTCGTAGTCAGTGTTAAAACTAGCAACTGATTTAGCGAGTTCCCCGCTGCGTGAGTTAATTCCGGCGCTGGCTGTCTTGCCGGCTCTCGAATAATGGCCGCCGTAAATCCCGACAGACAAAACTGCCTCACCTGCACTCATTATATTTACGCCGCAATAATAAAACTTTCCAACTCTCTCTCGCTCTCTGAATATTGAATTCGTTGCGGCGAGGAGAGGCGGTCGCCTTACTTATTGCTGTCAGCTATGCAATATGCCCGGTAGGTTTTAATAAAGGCCCCACCGACGGGGCATTTCGAAAAGTTTTCGTTTCGCGAAGGCGGACGCTATTGCGCCGACAATGAGCCCTGGTAAGCCGCGTCGAGTCGAGTTGAAACGTTTTCGTTTTACCAAAAGCGAGCATGTGAATTTTCGTGGTTTTATTCTCATATGATAGACGTTGCGCCAGTCGAATGCAAGGTTAATCGTAGCTCTATATGTTTTAACTACAAATGAACATTTGAACTTGTTATTTTGTCACTACATATTCAAAACTACAAATATCAAATGAAGATTATAATATCATTATCAACAGGACTTACTTCTTCATAATACATGTTTGATTTCAAACAAATAAGATCTGAGAAGGTGCATACACACACATGAGAGCATCCTATCAAATGCAGGTAAAACGATATATTTTGCGTTCCATTATTTGCACCTTCCGAAGGCAGCGTGCAAAGTTCTTACTTAGCTAAGGCTTTCCTTTTACCCCGTATACCTGGTAATTGTTTATTTATCTTTAGTAGTTTAGGTATCTTTTCTATTTGAAGCGAAACTATCAAACATACATATTTATATATCAATCAAGCGTTCAAGAAATTCATCATTAGTTTTGTCTATGTACCTTGCGTGACCATTTTGAAGAGAATACTAATTTTATAAGACCACTTGTCAACCCTGCATTTATTAAAAGTAGTTCCTTTAACAGTTTATAAACAAAAGGAAAGAGATATAAAGTGGAAGCAGGATGCAATGATGCAGATGCATTATCGTGTACACCTGCAGGCGGATATTGCATTAGATGTAGCTACGGCGGCGCTGGTACTACACTCAAAGCTCTTCTAGTTATTCACACACAACGCCCAGACTATGCAGACGAGATTCATAATTACGTAGGGATATTATAGTAATATAGTTCTATTATTATAATAGATAAATACATCATCACGCCTGTATTCCCCGAAGTGGTAGGCAGAGGTGCACTGTAGTGCGCCCACACTTCGCCGGTGTATTTTGGTCCCAATGTAATAGGGGGCGAGCCTATTGCCATTAAACCGGGCACATTCCCCCTCAATACGAGGGAGATTTGGGCTATAGTCCACCACCCTGGCCAAATGCGGGTTGGTGAACTTCACACGCCTTTCTATAGACGTGCAGGTTTCCTCACGATGTTTTCCTTCACCGTTCAGCAAGTGGTAATTGTTCAGACATTGTTGAAAATGACATTCGCACATGAAAATTATCTCAGAGGTGCGGGCCTGGGATTTGAACTTGCACCCCTTACGTTCAAGGCGGGCGTTCTTGCCCGCGAGGCTACCACTGCATTATAATAGCTCTATTATAATATAGTAATATAGTTCTATATGGTAATATAATATAATATAATATATATAGTTCAAAAATGGTATGTCAAACCGCGCACGTCAAAATGTCACGTCAAATGTTTGCCAATACCAAAACCAACTTTGTGCTACTATACATAAAGATATAATATCTTTTGTAGATATCTATCACTCCGCCACGCGTCAATATTCGCTCGCGTTCTCAATGACATGTCGTCGAAGAATGAGCCTTTTCTTTGAGTCAATACAGTTCGTTTTAATATTGGCAAAAAAAATAAGGCGCTCGTCTAGACGCTTCAGTATCGCCGGGGCTTTATACGAGCAGCTTGTTGATGGTTACCAAATGGATGGGTCGCCTTATATATATTTTAAGTTCCATCTTGACAACATAATTGTAATCAAAGTACTGCAATTAATACATTTTCTTGATTTTAAACGTCGTCATAATCGTCAGTTATATTCCCAAACAGTACTACCCGCGACTTCTTCCGCGCACACTATGGTTATTTAATATCATTATAAAATATAACTACAGGGTGTTTCAGAAGTCCGCAATAATACTTTGCACCAGTATCAGCTATACAATTGAATGGTATAAAAATTTCATCTCAATTCATCCATGTTTTTTCAACTTTTTTTTCCTCGTCAATTTCTTTATCTCGTAATATCTCGATTCCTATGTAAAATTTGCATGTTCTGTTTTGTGAATATTGGTAATGGCCCTGCTTGATAGGGTTGTGAATGTACACAAAGGCCAGAACACGGTACTTGTGACAAATATTCTAATTATTAATTCGGACTTCTGAAACACCTTGTATATCGACGCTTGAAAGGCAATCCTTACTAGACGATATACAATCGTAAAATAAGTATATATATACCAAACGACTAAAATCAAATGCTGTATATAACTAATTTAACGTTTTTTGTCGCTTAGTAAGGATTGCCTTTCAAGCGTCGATATGTTATCCTGATGTATAAACAATAATACTGTAAAGTTTCATCAAAATCCGTTCAGTAGTTTTTGCGTGAAAGAGTAACAAACTTCCATCCATCCTCACAAACTTTTACATTATTATTATTACTAGGATTAGTAGGAATGATTGTTATCTCAAAAATGATCGAGCATTTAAATCGCAAGTCTGCATCTGCACAAAGCAATAGCCTATTTGCTTACGGGCTTGTAAGCACAAGCGTCGGTGCATCGGATTCATGACGAGGTGAGTCAAAAGTTCCGCGTTCGACGCCGGCCCGGAGCCCGTCGCTCCCAGGAAATTGAAGTCACCTCCCGCATTCAACGTACGAACAATGCTTTGTGAAAGAACATCTAATTTATCTGCGAGTTGTTTTGAGAAATCGCTCGGTTTAAATTGAATATCGATTCTTGGAATAAACAATATGATTGTATTGTCTTAGACTGGTAATCCTTTGTTAGGAATCTGGTTCACTTCAGTATCATCGCGTCTGTATTATTATCTGTCTATAATATTTTTGACGTATTAGGTCGGTATGGAAGCACTGCCGTGCGTGTTTGGTGTTTGGTAGTTTTATTGGCTTCGTGCCTCAAAAAAGAAAGGATCGTTTTGGCGTTTATAAATTGAGAATACATTAAGATTGTACAGAACCCTTGGTGCGCGAGATTGACTCACACTTGGTCAGCTGATTTACATCAATATTTTAAAATTTATATATTTACAACATAAACTAACAAACATAATTATGGTCATGGTCCCTCGCTGTCAACTTTAGTCGCTAGCAATAGAAAACAATCTATGACCACCTCCACATTTGGTAAAAATAACTAATGGAAGGAAAGAAATACAAATTTTAAAGGACAATTGATAATATAAGACGAGCTTACTAGGTAATATAAAATATAATCTATAAGGATGAAGGTTATGAACGTCGTCAATGTTATAGGAGAGGAATAATATGAGACACCGCAAGTTCTATCAGGTGGCGCGCTATTCGAGCGCCAGCCACGCACGCCACCCATTGTAAATATTAGTTCGCGAAACTCATCAATTCCGCGCTCAAACTTAATAAAATACTTGGAGCTTAATTGAAAATGAATACGGCCGGCGTCGTCGATGCGATCGATAAAATATTCCGCAGCCTTAATCCGCGATAATGAAGCGGCCCCGCGAAGGGTTGCCGAGAGGGGGCCAGTAATAAATGTTGCGTTCCAAATTTAAAATCAAAGTGCGGAATAAATTTTGATTAAGCGATTAGCCGAGACCAGAGAGGTGTTTGAGTTTCTTCGGCGCTCTATTAGTGATGCTGCGGTGGTCTCGTTGACAGCTTCCGATATGGGATTCGGGTCCGACGGTTGATTTATCTTTGATCAAGATTAATTTTATACTGCTTGTGTACATTGAACTTAATCTAAACAAAGCATAAATATTGTAGGACGGCTTGGTCTAGTGGTGTGAGCATAGTTCACTGCAGCGAATGGTATCAGATTCGATTCCTGATAGCGTCAAATTTCATTAAAGGCCTTTTCAGAGTGTGCTCTGGTCTGAGCACTACTAAGTTTCCCCAGTCATCCCCGTTGCTTGGTTTGGGGTTTCGTACTTACGATGAGTAGGTCTTGTTTGGTAATATATATTTATATTTCCTAAAATCATACTTATAAGAGATACAATTTCCTCCCTCCATTTCAAATACGGGATGCAATTCCACTCAGAAACTATTATTTCGCTTATCATATCTGCGAGCGCTGTTAATGAAATACGATCTCTCCCAGACGAGCTCCTCCCGAACAAGTAGTTCCGTTGCATCAGTATCTAATGCATATGCGACGCCACATTTCACAAACGACGATAATGTACCGTTGAAATTCATTATGATTTTATTCATGCTCCATGGTGACTCCAGGTTTATTAGCTCGTATGAAGCTAGATATTGCGGGGTCGAGATCTACGAGGTAATATTATTGGCTGGGGTAATAGATGGATACCCTACCAATTTTAAATAAGCAATTTTCTGCAGGGAGGACGTTAAATTGTAAGAAAGGTAAATAAAAAATAAAAATAAACATCTTTTTGACGGACGTGCTCTTCATAAATTAATTGTTATTAAAATAAAACTGTCTTTGGATTGACATTCAATTCATGATATACTTCTTCTTCTTCCTTTTTCGGAATGATGAAATTTAATAGAATAAGATGAAGAATGCCTTCACCTGCGGTTAGCGGGTACTTAAGTCTGTATGAAGTAATTCATAGCAAGAGCAAATTCCATATCAAAGAATTCGAATATGACTTTATGACGTAGGTGCAGATTTCAAGTCTTTGTTGTCGCAAAGTCAATAACCACAGAGTTTATAAGTCCTATTAAGGCGAGTGATAATTCGGTAGCCTTGAGGCTACAGCCCACAAAAGTTACACTTTGTCATGTACGCTAATTAAGACTTCATCTATTGAAAGCTGTACATTTGAATAAAAATATCTAAAGTACTATAAATATACAATAATATTAAGCAGCTCATAATTCTACAGACGAGGTACATTCACGAGTCGTGCCCTCCACACGACAGGCAAGCAGCGAGTCATACGGTTAATTGCCCCGTGCGTACCTCCTCTGATTTATGACTTACAAGCCATGCTAAGAAGCGAAGTGCTGTTATTTTGATAATGTTAATAATATTTTAAGTTTTATAGAGATATTATGTTGGATTACTATTGTAATTACCTGACTAATGCTATAGAAATTACTTAATTTTGATCAAAACGCCATAATTTTGTTAGTAATTATTTCAACTGAAACTTTCTTGGTCACTTCTGTCTCTGGCCCTTCTATAGTTTGAATCTTTACAATAACAGTGGTACCAACGAGTTAATATCAAAGAGACAGCTTTTCCTAACATTTGAAAGTTCAGACGTCCTATTTCGTGAGATTTTGACGTCTACGTACGCCAGATTTGACAATCATTGGTCCTATTGACCAATTGGACTCATTGAAAAAATTGGTCTCATCGATTTTGCGGCTTCAATGATACCAATTTTAATAATTACTTTTTATGGACTCCTCTTTGATACATTTAGGTATCTGCACTTTCTTATATCGTTGAGGGGTAATGTATGGTACAGGTAAAAATAGTTTAAAGCCCAAAACAAAAGTAATAGCAAAGAATATTAAACTTTATTTACCCAATTTAAAATGTGCACGCTGGAACCTCTTTCCACCGTAGCGCTAGTGTTGACTTTAAAATGCACTCTCATTACCACGTGTAGTTACGAGCAGCGTCGTTGGCTCCGGGCAACTTATGAGAAACGAATTCTTAAGGTTCGTGACACACTGTTCTTAATGTAGTCAAATATTAATGGATTCGTTTTAGTTCGTCATTACTCAACTGCTCCCATACCACCTGTCTTGCAGCAATGTTTTTAGGGTTCCGTACCCAAAGGGTAAAACGGGAACCCTATTATTAAGACTTCGCTGTTCGGCCGTCTGTCACCAGGCTGTATCTCATGAGCCGTGATAGAGAGTCGAAATCTTCACAGATGATGTATTTCTTTTACCGCTATAACAAAAAACACTAAAAAACAGAATAAAATAAATATTTAAGGGAGGTCCCATACAACAAACGTGGTGGTGGTGGTGGTGGTGGCGGTGGCGGTGGACGTGGTGGTAAGGACCCGGGTTTTTCATATAAATTGTACACTAAGCAATTTCATAAACAATTTAGTGATAGCGTCTTACCAAGTGTGAGACATTAGAATTCAGGGTGTATCAGAAGTCCGAAATAATATTTTAGGTACATATACGGTTAGCTGACATGTAGATGCTTAGTGAAGGCTGAATATACCTAATTAAAGTAGGCTTTAAAGGAACATCCATATCGCTGTTTTAAGGTTATATTTACGAGGGCCTGCTACTATTATTTTCAATACAGAACATATAAAATTTCTCATAGGAATCGAGATACCAAATGGTTTTAAAAATAGGCGGCGCAAAAAACGTGAAAAAAAAATTATCTAATTTCTATGCCATACAACCGTATATGATAAAATATTACGGACTTTTAATCTATTTGTATTATAATATGTAAGCATAAGGACAAGCTTCTACACTCGTTTCGAACACGCAAAGTTCGCTCTTGTTCCCTCACCTGTGTATCATAGTTTACTCGGCGAGGGTACACCTTGTCTAATAAGTGCCCACACTCAACTTAATGAGTTTACTGCATCCTCGGGCTGGTAAGTTTTATAAAAGTGCAAGAGTTCCGGCGCCTCGTGTACCTCGTCGCGTGGGTGTCGGTAATTAATGCTGCTGACTGCGTTCGCGACGCTTCCTTCGCAGTGAAGGGTTAGATTTTTAATTAGCTGTAAGTTTTGGGTGTTTTTTAAGCGATTTTACTAAAGGTAAAAAGTGACTATGCGAAAAGGTAAAGAAATCTCGAGTATTAAACGTCTAGTTTGATAAATGTAAATACATCATCATCACGCCTGAATTCCCCGAAGAGGTAGGCAGAGGTGCAGTGTAGTGCGCCCACACTTCACCGATGTATTTAGGTCCCAATGTAATAGGGGGCGAGCCTATTGCCATTATACTGGGCACATTCCCCCTCAATACGAGGGAGATTTGGTACTATTTGGACGACGTCCACCACGCTGGCCCAGTGCGGGTTGGTGAACTTCACACACGTTTCTATAGACGTGCAGGTTTTGATAAATGTGAGATCCTATAAATTAAGGATAGATTGATAAATGGTATACGTAGAATGGAATGACAATATAAACCCACCCTGCACACTGGGACCTAAAACGCGCTTGTTTAATTTTGTGCCAAAACCAAAACAAACTGTTGACTCATAGAAAAAGTTCCTTAATAATTACAATGACAGCGCAAGCTAATTTTGTCACATGAATTTTATCACAGAAATTCAATCTTAATTTTTTTTTTGTTATGTTTCACCTGATGGTAAGTGATCAACGCCGCCTATGGACACCTGCAACACCAGGGGCATCGCAAGTGCGTTGCCGGCCTTTAAGGAATGTACCTATATGGCCACGTTTGTTTTGGTATTGGTTACGTTTTAACGGCACAGTATTTCCGGGGCTCTACTATCTACGTATATTTAACTTAGTATACCCAACTTGTTCTCACTCGAAAACAAAACATTTTTCATCGAACCCACTTGTAGTGGCACGGCGGGGTGAGGTAACTACGTTAACCGGTCCATTTCTCAATTCCGCTCGGCAGCTAACCCTATCCTTGGACGTACAATGGTATATCTACCCTTCGGCAGCCCGCGGCGTCTGGTGCACTGACGGCCGCAGCGCGAGCGCCTTAATTTTATTGCTTTCCAAAGAATTTCCACAGTTTTAAGATACTTTAAATTTTATATCAGAAAATTATGCAGTAGATTTGTGTCAAGATATTGCTTGCTTGAATGACATATTATTGTTTACCAGTCAGTTCATATTCTAAACATATTATATTCATTTATAAGACCACATAGACCACAAATAATAAAAGTTGCAACAGATTTCTACCGAGAACTGTACACTGACCGGGACCAAACTACAGAACAGACAGAATATCTAACCCTAGAAGAGGAGGCCATACCTAAATTCTTATCACAGGAAATAAAAAAGGCTATTGAATCACAAAATAAAAACAAATCCCCTGGCGAGGACGGCATCACGAACGAACTGCTTAAAGGTTTGGTGGAGGTTATATTAAAACCAATCACGGATCTTTTCAATGAAATACTAGATAAAGAAACCATACCCGAGCAATGGCAAAAATCCATAATCACCCTATTACATAAAAAAGGCAGCAAAACCGAAATAAACAACTACCGCCCCATAAGCCTTATCTCAAATATATATAAAGTGTTCGCAAAAGTGCTGTTGGGCCGATTAGAAAAGACACTAGAAGAGAATCAACCAAAAGAACAAGCTGGCTTTAGAAATAGTTACTCAACTATGGATCATATTTTGGTAATCAAACAAATTATAGAAAAATACACAGAATACAGGAAATCTTACTATGTTGCGTTCGTAGACTATACCAAGGCATTTGACTCTCTAAAGCACACTGAAATATGGAAAGCATTAAAAGAACAAGGTATACAGAATAAATACATAAGAATTATTAAGGAAATATACAAAAATAGCAAAGCCAAAGTAAAATTAGAAACCACAGGAGGAGAATTTAAGGTACAAAAAGGAGTTCGGCAAGGAGACCCACTGTCACCGAAATTATTCACAGCGGTGCTAGAATACATATTTAGAAGACTCAACTGGAGTGCATACGGAATAAATATAAATGGTACCAACTTAAATCATTTAAGGTTTGCTGATGACCTAATACTTATCACGGATGATGCAACAACACTTCAGATTATGCTTCAAGAGCTGGCAGATCAAAGTCAGATTGTGGGGCTCTCCATGAATACAAGTAAAACTAAAATAATGACTAATAGTATAAAAACCAGAATAAGTATTAATGGAGCAAGTGTTGAATATGCGGAAGAATACCAATACCTGGGACAAACAATATCACCATATGACACAATGAACAAAGAAATAGATAACAGGATTAATAACGCTTGGAAACGTTTCTGGTCACTCAAAGAAATTATGAAGGAGAAAAGAATCCCAATAAAAGATAAAAGTAAAGTTTTCAACACATGCATTCTACCTATTATGACTTATGGTTGTCAGTCATGGGCTCTAACAAAAAATAATATCGAAAAGCTACAAATATGTCAAAACAACATGGAGAGAAGTATTCTGAACATAAAATTGAGGGATAAAATCAATTTAAAATCCATTAAGAAAAAACTGAAAACTAAACAGACAAAAGTAATTATTAAACAGCAAAAATGGAGATGGACCGGACATATGATGAGAAGCAAAAAAGAAAAGTGGACTAAAGATATATTGGAGTGGTACCCTAGGGATGGAACAAGAAAAAAAGGAAAACAAAAAACGAGATGGGAAGATGACATTAAGAAAATAGGAGGAATAACATGGATACAAAAGGCAAGAGATAGAGGAGTATGGAAGTCTCTGGAAGAGGCCTATGTCGGAAGGCAAACTGAAGATACCGAGGAAGAATAATAATTAAAAAAAAAAAAAAAAATGTAATCAGTTTAAGGGGTTTTTTTCAGTAATAAAGGCTTATATTATTATTATTATATTATTATATTCATTTATTTAATTAGAGAGCTGAATAGCTTACCATCAAAATATGCAAAGGAAGAGAATTTTAAAATAATGAATGCAAAAATCACAGACCAATTATTTATCTATGGCAAAAATAATGACCTTATAGAACCGTTTAGAAGTAAATATGCTTTTGTTTTAAACTTCAAATACACTTGTTGTTTTGATTATCTTTAAAAACATATTTTTTTTAAATGCCACTCTGACGCGACAGTCGCTTCCAAACTTCACTCCCAACTCTGCATTCTACCATTGTGGTCGCATCCGCTTCCTCGTGGCATTATATTAAATTTTATTATCGCTCTGGACTAAGTAATGGGAATATCGTGTAAGGAGCGGCCGTCCGCAGCCCCTGGGCGTCTGAGGGGGTGCGGGGGAAGGGCCCAGGGGGGTCGGGGGTGATTAAAATTTCGACTACCGGCTGATGACACGACAGTACTGCGAGTGGAAGGATTAATGCCCGCTTTATGAGTGGATTACATTACTTTGTAGTGCCCATGCGGTAGTTAGAGCTGTGGTTCCATTGCCGGAGATGTTCGGACGAGGCAATCGATGTTTGTTAGTCAGTTAAAGTTTTATAAGGTTGTAAGATAGCTATCGGAGCTGTGATCTATTAGTTGTACGTAGAAGATTTTTATTTTTTTTATTCAAATAAACAGAATATACAAAAGGTAACAATAGGAACTGTAACACCGATTTGGAATGCATTTCCTATGGAGAAGAATGGACAAGAAACTCCAAGGTTGCTTTTTTCGATGTAAAATCGAGGGTTCTTCTTGAAGGGATTTTTTAAGACTTACTAACATAGGTAGTAGATGTTAACTTAATCTACGCTGAATTAAGCACCTAGTGTTATTCATCAATAAATATAACTACTTTACTACTAAAAGCAAAGGACACAGATCACGCTTGGAACCGGTAGATGTTGAAATTTAAATAAAACTACAAGAAAATTTGTTGTCACCCCTTATTTACTTCAAATATATTTAAATAATTACAAGCTGTGCCTGTGACTCCATTTGTGTTAATTTATAAATCGTTAACAGCGCCACCTGGGTTTTACTATGACCGAAAACTACTCAGTTGACTTACTAAGTTACAAAACATAATTGCTCAAGACAATTAGGCAGAGAAGAATTACGTATAAAGATTACTTGCAGCAAAGAAAATTTACATTCCCAACAAAATGATTCAGATGTAAACACACTTAATAAAAATTCGAGAAAAAAAGATATAACATTTTGAAATGCGAATGAAAACAGGCCAAGTTTTGACTATAAAAAGCAGCTAAGAGCGGTCCAAAGTAGATAAGGTTGAAAACAAACATATTAGTTGGGGAGGACGAAGTTCGGTCATAAGCCATATACGTGGTGGAATTGTTTATCAATTGTCTAAAATGTTCAAACTAAAATGGTGTCCTAGATTATGATCTATACCTACATAACCTAGTTGATTTTAAATTTTTTAATGAATATAACCGGCATGAGATTTGCGACTCTACGATTTTTTTTTAACTAAGCAAATGACTCGATAATTTTATTGGAACGTAGTTCCTTACGGCGCGTTGCGAAAGGGGGCTAGATGGAAAAACTAAGACTAATAGTGTCAACCGACACTATTGTAAATGTGTGTGTGAGAGTAAAAGTTGTAACGTAACTTTTGTAAATGTGTGTGTGACTTCGATTTTGATTTTGATTCCGATTCCGGTTCCGGTTTCGGTTTCGATTTCGATTCCGATTCCGATGTGTATGGGTGGGTATGTATATGTACAATTTTTTGCTTTTTTTTTTCAAAAGGAACTTCGTTCCATCCGGGTGTCCCTTGACACCTCTCAAGTTTTTTATTTAAATATGTGCAAGGAGGAGGAGGGGACCTTTGCCCGGCAGTTAGACTCAAATGATTAGAAGACAAAAAATGTGCAAACATTCCAAAAATTAATATTTCTATCATTCAACAGTAGATATGTGTGAAGTGTGTGTGTAAATTATTTAACATCTACAGAATTTGATTTGACGTTTGCATCAGTATCGGGTTTACAACTGAATGTTATAAATTTTTCATTAAAATAATAATTAATTCGACCATGTTTTTAAAATTTCCATTATAAGTTTAAAACCATATCGAAAGCGCGCATTTTCCAACGAAATGTCATGTGGCGAGCTAATTTTGAGGCGCGGTCGCGTGTCTACCATATTTTAATGCTTATTGATACAGAGTCGATTTCAACTCGGCAGTTAATCTTATTCAATGGAAAAGCTAATATTTAATTTCACTGTGCCTAAAATTTACATAATTATAAGTAAATTTTGTAGATATAGATACGATAAATGTAGTTGTAACTAATGGTGAAAGGATCGTAAAAATATCCTCTAGACTTGAGATAGATAGATAGATAACTTCTTCTTGTTCCACCAAGAGGTGAATGAAATACAAAATTATACATATACAACCGACGCGACGGACGGACTTTTAATTCTTTCGATAGATGGCGCTATGGTTCCGTTACTTTGCTTTTTATTAAACATGTTTCCAATTTTATATTCTAACTAGCTGTGCCCGCGACTTCGCCCGCGTGGACTTTAGGGAGATTACCCGGAAATATGGGTATTATGTTTTTCCCGCGGAACCCTAATGCTTTTTCTAAAATTAAAGTAGCCTAAGTTACGCCTTGGAACGTCAGCTATCTGTCAGTGAAAGTCCCATTGAAATCGGTTCAGCCGTTTAGAAGTTTACCTCAAACAAACAGACAGACAGACAGACAAAAAAAATTAAAATTGCGTTTTCGTTATAGGTATCGTATATACTTTCATACGCATTTGGTAAAAAAGTGTTATTTTGATATTACAAACAGACACTCCAATTTTATTTATTTGTATGTATGTATGTATAGACTACTATATGTATTACAAATTTCTTTTATTTATATATTTTTGAAAGGTGATGTTTTAATTAAAACGACACTTAATATCTGGGAGCGCGGCACTCGACAGTGTTGGCAGTAATAAGTAACTCTTATTTTAATAAAATAAGATCGTCTTATAAAAATAATAGATAGATTCATATGACGAAAATGAATGGATATTATAATCACCCACCATAAGATGTTGTTAGGATAGCTAATTACGTAATAACTCAAGACAGTAAAGACTTAACAAAGTAACCGACTTGGTATTACATGAAACATATAACTTTTTCCGTAGAACTGAGTTGCGAGGCTTGGTGTTTTTTACAATTTTGTTTTTGATGGCATACACATTTTACTTGTAATATTGGGCTGCGTGGTTGGTAGTCGTCCCTCATAAGTGTAGTTTACACTGCAGAATAAGGTTATGGATGTACCCAAAGGCCAGAACATGATACCTGTGACATATATTCAAAGGTCTATTCCTCAGATACTATGATAGTCTTGGCAAAGCATCCACATAATAATATGAGCTACCGTATATGTACCCAAAGTATTATTTCGGACTTCTGATACATGTATATACTGTATATAACTAAGGTGTATGTCAGGGGTGAAATATTTTTGACAAAGAATGCTTCGTTCGCGTACCATTCTTTGTTGAAAATATTTCATTCAAGCTATATAGTAGTAAAGAAATTAACTTATGACTTATATCTATATCTATATATATATATATATATATATATATATATATATCTTAATGACTTTCTCGAGATCGTTCGAACTCCAAATCTTAATTATTTCCAAATAAATCCCCGCCGCACCGGTCGCTGTTGATCTCTCGAGTGTGAATCTTTATTTAAGGGCGGCAATATTTTTTCCGAGCCCCCAACTCTGCGAACACTTCGTTATATTTATTAAAACATCGCCCGAGATTACAAAGAACACGATATTTTTTACACTGTAAGATGTGAAAACCAATTAAGGAGATAAAAAGGGAATCCAGCGAGGTGCCTGCATTAATTTCTTTTTGCGGGGATTATTTTAAAATTGCATTATATTCTTGTTAAGACGGCGAGCGCCTCCGGTTAATGATAATACTACCCCTTCCATTTTAATTGCCTCGGGCTATTGCAAAATGAGTAATCTAAAGGTGCTTTGTCGGTCCTCGAGTAAAACTTTGGAGACCAAGGATTCAATGCCTAGTCAAATATATGTAAGGAAGCTATAGGATTAAAAATAAGCTGTAATAGTTTCAAAAGCTTTCTCCGTACTTCACATATTGCTAATATGCCCTGAATTTAGAATTTTAACAAAGTACAAATAGTTACTAATGTCCTGTTATCCTCGGAATCAAGTTATTTAAAATAATATTTAAGCAAAATTAATCTTAGGAAACAATGCAAAAAAAATCCAGAGGCTTCCTCTATTTATCACCCCGGTTCCGATTCTATTTCCGATTAAATTTCTGGATAATTTTTCCCAATACTAGAATGAACTGTATTGTCTCATGGATAAAGCTCATTCTTCAACGAAATGTCATCGCCTTTCAAGCGAATTTTGACGCGAGGTAGTGTGGTTTTACCACAGAAATTTATTTCTTATGGTTGGTACTTACGCTGCAGTGTGCGCGGGGCTTTACATAGGTAACATTCGTGCTTGAAAACGAACAAATTAACTACAGGCTTCAAAGGGCTAGTACCCAAAGCCGTAAAACCCAATAAAAAAAACATGCGTGCTTGCTTTAAATAGGTAGCAATATTCTTATATATTTAACCTGGCACTGTGCAACCCCGAATCAGTAATAAAGATATAATAATTTCCCACAAAGATATAAATTGTGCGTCGATAGCAATGCCTATCTGAGTACATAATTCTGACACGGACCGCTCAATTCGGGGGCAAACTTCGAAAGTGTTCGCTAGAAGTGGTCACGATTATAACTGAGACCGTGATAATCTCACATTGTGATACACTAAAACCGTCTGTAAATTAATGAGAATAAGATTGCTTTCGCTGCAGAATTAAGTTTGTCGAAGCTGTCGCGATTACGGCACCGCTACGTTGCGTTTGCGACGATGCCAATCGATGAGCAGCTCTATTGTTTTGGTAGTAAGGGTGGTGTGGAGTGCACGTGTAAGATGGTGGTGGTTTATTAGTCATCGATGGTGGTGCGATAGGCCGGTGCCAGGCGCGGGCGGCGCGCACGCACCCACTGTCAACACTGCCTAATGAACGGCAGTTATACAACGCACGTGATGCTAAATGTCGCTATGCTTCCTGCTGTAATTTTATTGTAATTTGTGCGTATTTATCATGTGATGTAGAATTATGACTCTATTATAATTTGAGAAGCAGTGGTAGCCGAGTGGTAGAACGCACGCTTTGCAAATCAAAGTGTGCAGGCTCAAACCCCGGCTCGCACCTCTGGGATTTATGTGCGAATCTCATTTTCATCCGAGATTATCACTTGCTATGAAACGGTGAAGGAAAACATCGTGAGGAAACCTGCACGTCTGAGGCAACTTGTCTAGTTTTCGATAGATGTGTGAAGTCTGCCAACCCGCACTAGGCCAGCGTGGTGGACTATGGCCTGAAATCCTCCTCACATTGAGGGGAGGCCCGTGCCCAGCAGTGGGGCGTTAAAAGGGCTGTAGTATAATTTGAGAAATATTCAACATTTTCAGGCTTATATTATACCCAATTCCCTTTTTTAGTGTAGCCACGCCAAAAAATGACGAAAACAAATGAATGATAACTAAATATTAATTAAAATGTTTATTTTTGTATCCCTAATGAACAGTGTAACTTTTCCGACTACACTTATAATAAGAATTAAAAAAAAAAAAAATTATATAAATCAACTAGCTGTGCCCGCGACTTCGCCCGCGTGGACTTCAGGGAGATTACACGGATTTCCGTGTAATGGATATTGTGTATTTCCCGCGGAACTCTAATGCTTTTTTCTAAAATTAAAGTAGCCTAAGTTACGCCTTGGAATATTAGCTATCTTCCAGTGAAAGTCCCGTCGAAATCTGTTCAGCCGTTTGGAAGTTTACCTCAAACAGACAAGCAGACAGACAGACAAAAAATTTTAAAATTGCATTTTCGTTATAGGTATCGTGTATACTTTCATATGCAATCCGTAAAAATGTGCTATTTTGATATTACAAACAGACACTTCAATTTTATTTATTTGTATAGATAGAGGCACTTATGAATTGTCTAGTAATTTGTTTTGCTTACTGTTTCAACTGTATAGTGAAAAATGTATTTATTCACGAGCCTAACAGCATATATAAGTTTTCAAACGTGCTCCATTGTTATATGCAGCTAAAGAATTTTTATACCTAACAGCGTAATCATACCTTAAACACTTTTTTATGAGCAATAATTAAAAAATAAATAAAGGTAAGTGCACAATGCAAGCGAGGCTAAGCGAACAAAGAATGCTAATTACAGTTTATATTTATGCGACTGCAGCCGTGTTCGTGTTTCGTGACACCGCTTTAGTAGCGACCAAATAAATCGTGCAAAGTTGTCCCACCCGATACAGCTGTTGCATTTGATACTTTCTTTAAAAAAAAAAATTTTCTTAATTAATAATAAATGCGAACACGCAGCTTTTATATTATAATATAGACAGGGAAAACAATTAAAAACCGGATTGAGAACCTTCTCCTTTTTTGAAGTTGGTTAATATATAAAAGAGTTTCAATATCAAACTTTTCGTAAAATTCGCTTTGTTAAAGTCGTTTTCTTGGTATCACAAATTAAGTAGATATGTAACGCTCATAAAAAATAACAAATTTACGGCGATTAAGTTACTTGTTTTCTCCAAAATTACATTTTTACTATAAACTTTACATGAAATATCAGAAAACTATAGAATATAATATCATACATTAAGATAGGTAGAGCAAAAGATTAAATATTTATAGCTGCTTGTGTTTACATGTAAGGAAATGAGTATTTCGTCAACATTCCATAAGCATAAGGTGGTCTTTTGTATAATAATGATATATAAAAAAATCGGAATACATAAAGAATCTAACACAGTAACATTAACGCGATTCATCACGTTTTGTTCCAAATGGCACGTGACAATGGCGCAGCAACGCGGATTCGCTCGACATACCGTGATTAGCTTTATGGAAGGACTGTTGCATTTTACAGTTCAAATAAACTGTGACAAACTCAATGTAACTGGTTGAACATCCATCGTTAACAAGTACTATTTACAGCTAACTTGTAGCGATCGTACGCTTTGGATTGCTATATTTTTTATTATTATTATTACAAGCTTTATTATTATTATTACAAGCTTTATATTAACTTGCAATGTATGTCCGGGTGGAATCTTGCAACTGAATTTTAAATCAGTTATCTTTAACGGATTGAGCTGAAATTTGGTATACACGCTTATTTTAGATGACAATGCATGCTTAGCTAACAGACGTCATTCTAATTCCAATATGGCGGATCATCCAAGATGGCGGAATAGTTATTTTTCTGCACTACCACAGTATGGGTATCAAATGAAAGGGCTTGCCGAGGAGAACACGAAAAGTAAGGGCAATGACTTAAAAGCTTTTTTACAATTAATTTTATACGAACCTATGTTACGGGTATTGTACTTAACAAGAAAAAAGTTTAAAAAAACTGTAACCCTTCTACAAAATTACAGTGTAAAACAGAGTCTTCCTACTATTGAATTTGGCTAAAATGTAGCCTATGTTATCCAGACCATAATTATTGATACCTCATTCATTAAAATCGGATGAACAGTTTAGGCGCTACGGAGGAATATACGTAAACACAAACATAGACACTAAAATCGTAACCCTTCCTGTTGGCTTCGCCGCTGTCGGGTAAGAATAGCAGCTCCATACATGTGGAATAAGGGTTCATTCTATTTATTTTACTAAAATTAAATAAAAGTAGCCGAAGTTAGCGCTAATGAAATTCCCGTAGATATCGGTCCATCCGTTTCGAGATTACTCGGAACAAACAGACAGAAAAAAAACTGCTTTTTGTGTTTTTTGTACCTACACATTCGTAAATACCTGTTACACTCAGACACTTCAATTTTATTTATTTGTATAGGCATCATGCCGCATGGTAGAGACTTCTTAAAAAAACTTACTTGGATAAGCAGGTTAGGAATCTGACTCCTTTAGATATTGATGAAAGACCCGCGATGACAGTAGGAAATTCAAATGCCTACTGTATTATATTAAATATAATATATTATTTTATCATTTTCCCATACCTGAAACAACACAAAAAAACTTTAATAATATTTCGCATCGACAACTCTTTCGTGTATGCTTAACGAAATCTCGCTGTGGAGCAAGCCCGTACAAATTATGAGCTCCATTATAAAGTTAGAGTAACAACAGTAATTTTATAATCAAAGCGTGTAAAACCGACATCGTAAAGCTTTCAGCGCGGATGGAAAATCCGTTAAATAACGGAATAGAATTTCCGAGCGGAGCTGCGGAGGCGTGGCGGGCGGAAGCGGCGTGCGTTTGGTCCGCCGGATGTGACTCAGATGGCCACATCCGCGCGCGCGGCGAATATAATACGAGGTTTATATGACAGGAGACGGCTACTGTCGATGGGTTTATCCCGTACGGAAGATGTTGATTTGTTCATTGTTAAAAATTATTCGTGTAAGTCGTGAATTATAAAAGCGCCATGATGCCACTGTGAAAACGTCATTTAAAGATTGTCCCAACGCGATTGTTAAAAGCGTCTTTCAGACTACGCTAATTATAGCACAAGGAATATATTAATATAGCACAACAATATCGCCCACCAAACAAAGCCAATAATATATAGTACAGTACCTACAGTGTGAACGTGGCCATAACAATGTATGGTGCGCGATATTGTTGTGCTATGAGCTATATCTGATATGCTATAATATTATAGCGTAGTCTAAAATCCGCATAAGGCTATATATGACACTATAACAAGCCTCAAGATAAGCTTATTAATCTGTAAAGTGACGCCATTACTAAAGCGTCAAGGTCATAATGAAAGTGCCGCGTAGTACCACTACCAGAATAACGGCGCGAATCGTATTTTTGTCCCGAGCACATTGGGGCGTCAAGACGCGCGCGTCAAATGATTTGTCAATACTCAAATTCAGCATTGACTGAAAAGCTCGTTCTTTAACGTGGTCGCGTAGATTTAACCACAGAAATTCAATCATTATGTATGTTGATTAGTTGACAGGGTTTGTTTTGATACTAGGAACAATTTAGACGTGGGCGTCTTGACGCTCCAGTGCGCCTGGGTCTGAATGGCGATGGCGTCAAGACGCCGTGACAGTTATCCCAAATGCTTCGCGTATTAGTCAAAAAAAAATAATTCAACAGTTATGTATCTATAGCAAGCGCCTGAGCATATACAATCTTCCCCGAGCCGTTCCAGCGGGTGCCGGGCACCATGAGGCCCTGTTAATTGATTCGTAGATAAAGCCGGAATGTCACTTGCCAGCTCGCGATCGTGATTCGTGTTAACACCGCTATAGTTGTTATTTCACGCTCCAGAGGGCGCTGGAAGATTGCATGACGTAATAGATAGATGGTAGAGACGATGATTAGATTACACTATGCATTTAGATTAGAAATAGTAGAATTGAACGCAATAATGAGTCAGCGTAATAATAGTGTGTTATATAAAGTTTGGCAATAACTAAAGGAGGATATATGTTGGTTATAAAGATTATGTTAATGGTCACGGGGGGACTGAGGTGTTAGTTAATAACTGGGTACTGGTACTATTCGCGTAAATATAAGAAAACAATATATGTTAATGGTATTAAAATGTATAGTAACTATAGAACATTACTGACAAAACGAGATGAAAGTAAAAAATAAACATTTAAGAAGCTAGGTTGCTTTGTCGCGGAAATTTAGCTTCTCACTCACAAAACAGACGCAGCGAAAGATTATAGAACATCGCTCGCAAAAGAAGATTTTTTAAAATAAATACAAATGAAATTTAAATAAACCACAATTGTGTATCTCAAACATTCAAAAGGCATAATATAAATCATAACGGATGATTCTTTTCCGAGAGCTTTGAGAATCCATAACACCGTTAATATTACCACCCTCCAGAACAATCTATGTAATGAGAGAGTAAAACAATGCTCCCTTGTAATTTACGAGCCGCGCTCCGGAACTCGGACCTCTTGCAGTTTTACATCCACTTCTATTTGATAATGCCCGAGCTTTTAAAATGAGCATTAAGATTAAGGAAACGGTATTGGAGGGTCCGGATATCGAGTGAGTTTTATTTTGTATTTAATTTATCACAATATCACTGATGTGAAAATATTATTTCTAAAACTCATTTATTCCAAAATAACAATGTGATAATGGTGTGAATATTTCATAGTACTTTATATTTTTTTAAAATATTAAATATGTAAATGGCAGGCATTAAACTTTAATCAAAGATAATATTCCAAGAAAAGGAATAGTTGGAACATAATTTAAAAATCGAATAAAAACCTCCTTTGTATAAAAAAGTAAATCAAAGCATTTGAAAAATGGTTTTTCAATTTTGGAACGCGTAGCGTAGGCGCAGGAAATATAAATTAAAATTCGAATGGGCGCCGTGTAATTCGACAATAAAACGCAGCTGAGCCGCGCCCCAATCAGATGGCGATCTTGATAAACGACCACCGTGAGACTGCACTCTTGCCTTCCGAACCTGGAGGTCTCGACATACCTAAGATATATTACTGATAGGTATTTTCATATCAGAAATGGAAATGTGGTGAGAATGGCACTTTTTCATTTAAATTGTCATTGATAGCTTTAAACTTGACTCAGCTTAAGTTGTAAAAAAATTACTAGCACGCTATCTTGACAAATAATTATTATTTGTGGTAAGTGTTCTCTATAATCTTTTAGTCAGTGTGTATAATAAATAGTTGTAGAACGTTCTCAAAAGACTATTGATAAATCCTACAAGGTACACATCTCAAGTGCTATATAATGCAAAAACAAAAACTAATCTTGCGGTTATAATTATTTATTTAACGGATTCTAATTTAGCGGACAGTGTAGCAATCTAGGACCCTGTCGCAACCTACAAAATGACGACAGCACATAAAAAATACACGGCAATGACAGAATAGAAATAATTACTCCGTATCCCGGGCAAGGCAGCCGTTCAACTAAAGCGGCACATATAAAAATACGCTCATCTTTCTCTAGCGTACGCGAGCTTGTGTAAGCCAGAGCGGGAAAGATGATCGTTGCCTAAATAAAACATAACGGCTGAGAACACGAGCCATATTGCCTCGGTGGAAAAGTTTTAAAAGTTTTCTTTGCAGACCCATTACAAGTACGTCGACTCTATGTGTGTGTGTTCGCTCGATACAAGCGGTCGATGGTCCTGTGATATGTTGGAAGATAACCTTCGAGAATATACTTTATCATCATACATATATGTAGGAATATACCGTTGAAGTAAAAAAAATATAATAATAGGCCTTTGGCTACCGTTGCCAGAACGTTTGCGTATAAGTGAACATAATTCTCTTTGTTCTTTATTTTTTTCGTCATCGGAACATATACTTGTTGTATTGTTTCCTTATTATAGCTGCGGGTCATTGCTGCAACGGATTATCTATCATTATTGCATTTTTAAATGTACCTACTACCTACTTAGTAATAACTAACTGCAAAATATTTTGAAGAATTCTTTCTTATATTTTATTTACGATTTCAAATCACTCTAAGGTCGCAAGAAAAATCATAAAAATGCAACCAGAATTTAAGTTCAAAAAATTATAATCCATTGGAAACGTGTGACCTCGAAGTAGGTGAGTTTGTGTGGGTGGCCCCGCTCCACGCACACACAGAAATCCGCCGTACACAACGAAAGTAGGTTTATTTCCATGAAAAAGTTTTGAAAATCGATGGCTTTAGCTCCTACGCTCGGAAAGTTTTGCGTCATATAACCATAAATACTGTGTACCCGGGCCGTGTTTTGCTCGCAGTAGACACAGAACCACTGGTGTTTTCATGTTATAATTTGCAATTTACATATATACATTTATATATACATTTGTGTTCAAGATTTTTTTTAAACAATTTTGTATTCCTTTTTATAACCATCCTGTAATTTTATATTCTTGTCGTATGGTCAAAAATCGCCATCAGAGTATAAGAGATCAATTTAGAGATGTCAACTTTTTGAAGATACTAAAGGAATCCATAAGGCGTCTTCAATTTGTCATATTTTGTACATGAGCCAGACACAAGATTTTTAATTAAAATAATAGATTACAGCATCGGTAAATTATATATTTCACAATCTTTCACACGAAACACATCGGTATAGTGTAAGAACTTTTTTTCTAAGGTAATTATGTAAAATAATTTGAACAGTATCTAATAATTATCCAATATTGTCATTTATTTTGTATGTTGCAATATAATTATCAAACGCAATCCATTCAAGAGCGCTGCATGACGCATCGCCCGGTCTGCGGCGTGCGCCATCTTGAAAATATCGCTTTGATATATTATTGTTTATAAATAATGACTGCTAGACCCTCCCAATTTAATTGTGGCGTATCCCCGAGAATGGCTTATTAAGCGGCCGGTTAATATTTCCTTATTGGGCTGTAATTAATTTTGTTAGTCAGGTGCGACGCCCGAAGCGGTTATTCGGGCTTTACTAAATGGCTATTATCTACCGCATTATTTTGTCCTGGCCAATTTGTTTGAAGCCTTTGACGGCCGAGACGAACGTTCGGTTAATTAAGTCGCCTCCGACGATTCGCGATTGAGATGGCCAGAGATTATTCCAAATTTAAATCGAGAAATTGTTTACGTCAGTAATTCGCGGGTGCCTATGAATTGGATTACGTCCAACAACCACTAGGGCGAGCGGATTTACTTATTACTTCTTATGAAAATGTACTCTGTATCAATAAGCATAAATATTGAATTTCTATGGTAAAAACCACGCGAAAGTCCGTCTACATTTGCTCGGGTCATCGATGATATGTCGTTGAAAAATGTGCTTCTTCTCATGAATCAATACAGTTCATTTTGGTATTGGCAAAAAAAATACCGAACGACTTTTGATGCGCCACTGGGCGCAGGGTCTAATCATTTAGTGGTGATAACGTTTTACCTTTTAATGTTAGATATACGTTCAGTAAATTAATGCTGAGGATTAGAAATTGGAATCATTCGTCGGATCGTAAGTTGGAAATAAAATGGTAAAGAAAAATTACAACTAATTGCAATATGTGTTGCATTCACTAGAATGAAGTTCCATTCCATTGGAATCTGTCTCAGGAAACAGCAGTTGAACTTGAGGACCGTCCATCTAGCACAATTACCAACTATGAACTAAAGCAATACTGTCGCAGAAGTTGCGGACAAGGTCGAATTAGCGCCATGACCTTCCTGCAGCCCTCTGGTCGCTGCTCCAAGTAGTTTCCGAACAACTGCCATAACTCTGGTAGACTCCGAAACTGGGTGACGGACTGCGCGGCCCGGCCGTTGACTCGAGAAAAAGTTCCCTTTAAATATCCACAACTTTAGTTTAGCAACTCAAATTTAGTTCGGTAACAAACAGAACGAACAACAAGTAGCAACAAATCCAGTTGGAAAGTTGCGCGAGAGTCGTTTTCAAGTTCAAAAGGCGGCATGGTGTGTGCCGCCACAAGTCGGCTCGCTACGTCACTGTTCTTCGCAGACAACTTTTTTTTCTCTATTAACATAATTTATACACGCTCCTTATAATGTGCAGGTCCTGTAGTGAAGTAAACAAATATTATTTACGATATAATCATCTTCAGCTACACATTTCAGAGAAAAGGTACAAATAAGTTACATGTTGTAATTTGTTTTTTGTCTCATGTATTAATTGTAATAAATATAAGTAGATGCTTAAATATAATAATATGTTCCAGTTATATACCAAGAACAAAAAAAGTGTCGATGCGAAGTATTGTAGGCTACGTAACTCGTAGCACATGAGCTACGAGTGACGTAGGCGGCGCAAAAGCTAACGGCTACTTTGCTTCGCTTGGGTGTGGGGCACAGTAAATAGTATCGATTGCTCTCACGGTATCCTTAACGTGACCTACCTTAGCCTATAGCCTAATCCTACGTTATTTATAATGATACAAAATTTCCTACTTTACGCTTGTGTAAAAATAAAAATAATTAAAATATGTGTTTCTATTTGTTAATCATATAATTTTTACTTATTTATGACAATTAAAACAGAATGTTGTAGCGACAATATATTTATTTGTACTATAATCTAAAATGAAATGTATACGCAATTACGTAATCGCTCGTTTTATTGGTATAAGGGTCGGCATCCTTGCGCCTGGGGTGAAGTCCTGAACAGGACTGGCCTGTCAGCTCGGCGGCGGTGGCACCGCGCATGCGGTCCTCCTGCCCCCACCACCCCCTGCCCGCAACACGGAAAACTTTTCCCCGACATAGCTATAACCACGCACACCCGTCGGCAACACTTTTTGCCCCCCGGTGGGCGGGCGGGCGGCAAAAGTTTTGCCAGCCCGGCTCGGCGCTCCGTACACATCTCTCCTCCACTTTTTCCTGTATATTGAAATGGAGGTGCGGAGAAAAGAGTAGAATTTAGAAGCTGTCGTACAAATTTTAATGAGGAGTGAGAAGGTGAATGTTTGGCGTAACGAGCTTCGGGCATCGACGTACCTATGTTTCAATACGCACGCGACGTCTAATCTTGGCAAATTAAATATTTTTATTTATTTAATTAAACTACCTTTAACAGGTATCCCTAAAACAATAGTGTAGCTACGACTTTAACTTAAGTAGTTGGTAATATATATTTATTTATATTTTTGGAACGTAGTTCCTTATCGTGCGTTGCGAAAGGGGGCTAGACGGAAAAAAATAAGACGAAAAATTGTAACGACACTTTGACATATGTGTGTGTGATTTTTATTGTATACATTTATGTATGTATACAATAAAATTGATTTCGATTGCGATTGTGATTCCGGTTCCGATTTTGATTACGATGTGCGTGTGTGTGTGTGTGTGTGGTGTGTGTGTGTATGTATATGTACAATTTTTTTGCTTTTTTATTTCAAAAGGAACATCGTTCCATCCGGGTGTCCTTGACACCTCTCAAGTTTTTATTCAACCTGTAACGTCCTACTGCTGGGCAAAAGCATCACTTTACTTCCTCGCATAAGAGAGTTAGAAAAGGGGGTTGGACGTTTAACTTAAATAAACTTACATTTACGGCCTTTGCACGGGTTTATTACATAGCCTGTGTTACTCAGTGATAATGTAGCTTTCTAATGGCAAAAGAATTTTTGAAATCGGTTCAGTAGTTTTTAAGTTTATTCGTTACATACAAAAATAAAAATCTTTACTCTTTATAATATTAGTATAGAGTATAGATGTAAAATGACCCTAAAGTTATTCACAACATCCCAGGTGTAATTGCAGTTAAATATTAATAATTATACCTTTGCTTATGGGAGTTGGTCAGCGGTGGTCAGCACCTTGTTAACGATAATCGCAATTAGGGCAACCGGCACTTCATCACGCCACCACTATTCGATAACAAGGAGCCGGGCTGAATGATTAATAACGGGAATCGCGGTTTGTTTGCATTTGGACCGTCCGCGTCGAGAGGAACCAACTTGTGAATAATACCGCGCACAACTTGTGAGTGATTTAAGGATGGATCGATTTTCTTAGCGCTATCTTCTTCCATCGCGGTTAATTGCATGGGTTAGGCAAACAGGGCCGTCAACAACGAAATATTTGAGGTCTGTACATTCATCACGAGGAGGGTAGTGCAGCCTGACGCCTTGTATACACTGGCACGAGCGAATACACTTGCCTTTTTGAAAATTACTTCTTTGGCAACATACAATAAATGTGCGCGACAAAAGTCAAGGGATATTGTGACTTTTGAATGGCGTTCCAGTACAGTGCGATTTACCAGGAATTTTCTCCCTCGCACCACCAAATTGTGGAATGAACTTCCTGCAGCGGTGTTCCCGGACCGATGCGACAAAGGTATCTTCAAGAAACGAGCATACTCATTCCTTAAAGGCCGGCAACGCACTTGCGATGCCCCTGGTGTTGCAGGTGTCCATGGGCGGCGTTGATCACTTACCATCAGGTGAATCGTCTGCTCGTTTGTCTCCCTATCTCATAAAAAAAAAAAAAAACTTCTTTCACTCGCTTCATCGATGATATTTCGTTGAACAATGAACTGCTTCTAAGCGATAATACAGTTCATTTTGGTATTGGAAAAAAAATCGTCACGCGCGTTTTGACGCTTTTATTTGTTCAGGGCTTGACCCTACGTTATCTTGTGTTAGCAGTGACGTGGCGTGGACCTCTTGGTGACTGATGACCTGGCTTAATTAAATTTTATTGGTCTTTAATTTCCAAAATGGGTTCCACTTGCTGCTTGTGGTTGCATTAAAATAGCAGTCCGCGTCAGTCTGTTAACACACACTATGTAAGGTCCATGAAGTAGGTATACAAGGTGTTTTAGAAGTCCGACATAATACTGTCAAATATACACAAGTATACAACTGGTGTACAAATTTGTTGAAAAGTGGAACATGCTTTTTTATATATACTTTTCCACCTATTAGTCTTTGTAGCCCTATGCGAAATTTTCTTGTATTACATTTTTAATTAATGAAAATTAGTAGTTGTGTAGTGTTGTGTAGGCACTCTTAAACTATGATAGTTACCTACGTAAAATCTGTCTTCACTAATCAGTGGTTTACATATCGACCCTTGAAATGCAATCCTTGCTAAGCAACAAAAAAATCATAAAATGAGTTACACCAATCGATACTGAAAAATCTAGCCGGTCGAATGCTATATGTAATTTTACGATTTTTTGTCCCTTAGTTAGGATTGCCTTTCAAGCGTCGGTATGTTTCAAAAATATTTCAGATCTATGATACAACATACGCACTGCGTAAAAGGGTTAACTAAAATATTAGTTATAATTAATTTAATCCAATCCAGCAAAAGGAAATGCAATCATCCAACTCTATCTATAAATGGCGATTTTAGTATTAAAATTCACCATAAAAAAAGTTCGAACACGGACGCAGTAACGGAATGTCAGTCCTAATTCGCTGTACGCTTAGTTAACGTCTAAACCAACTTTACAATTCTAACGTAGTTGCGTATTCTGTCCACCTGAAAACCACCGGCCAACTTTGACATTAGCCGCATCCAAAATTCACACTACAAAGACAACGGATCAGTCCACATGTCTGACACATGGACGTAGTTCAGCCAAAAGGATCCAATCCACGAAAAAAACATCTTCACGCCTGTATTCCCCGAAGTGGTAGTCAGAGGTGCACTGCAGTGCGCTCACACTTCGCCGATGTATTTTAGTCTCAATGTAATAGGGGGCGAGCCTATTACTATTATACCGGGCACATTCTTCATAAATACGAAGGAGATTTCAGTCCATAAATTTATCAAAAATTAGTTAAGAAGTCCAAACGGTTCTTAAAAGTGAGCTTATCGATCAACAAACAAGAATACATATCGAGGGGTGAAAGGCTTATTGACTTAAGCGACATTTTTGTAACTTTATAGAAGAGCACACACATTCGACGCAGAAAAATTAGCTGGTTCCAAATACGTATATAAGTCAATATCATTTTTATCACCTAGATTACCATTCCACATGTAACACATTATCAAAATTCAAGCGGCCATATCTCAAAACTGACTTTGACTTGATGTGGATTGGATCCGTTTTGTTTAACTACATCCAATGTAGTCAGTTGATATGTGCGAATCAAAGACTAGGATTTGGATCCGAGCTCCAGAATTAGAGCGGAATATAACTACGGTTGGCGGGCCTTAAATAAACAGAGGCAATGTTTGTGCTGAGTTTTATGTACGAAATTTTCATGGAGCTACTAAGGATTCTAAATAGAACAGGACGAATTAAATACATTTATAATATCCCACTGTATTTATAATTCTTATCGGCATAGATAAATAATTAGTCTCGGGCGACTCATCGGTAAGTATTTAAGCCCCGAGAAGAAGACGCCCCAGCGTCAAGACGAAAAAATACTGAACTTTATTGAGTCATTGAAAAAGCTAATTCTTCAACGAAATTTCGCTGTCAGCACGACCAATTTTTGATGCGTGGTCGCTTGGCTTTTGCCACAGAAACTCAATTGTTATGTATAATGGCACAGAGTTCGATATAGTATTGGCAAAGATTTCGACGCGCGCGTCTTGTTGCCCCAGTGTGCCCAGGTCTTTCAGTTACGGCTAGTAGGTATGCTTGCGGAACCCAAATTCAAAAGTACTTTTAAAAAATAATAAGACCTTCATTATATGACACGATACTGTATACTATTTTGATTGGCAAATATCAGCCATAATAATAGTTAATATCAGCCTCTATATTAATTTAATTTCAAAATACAATTCAGAATGTTTTTTAATTCTATTTATTGCACAAACCAATTCACCCAATAACAGTCCGTCTCGTACGAGCACCATTTAAAAAGTTACAACAGTTGAATTTCGAAAATAGAATACGTACGATGTTCGAACTTTGCTTTCAACCAACCGGTTGGAACTATTTGTTATTGATAGAACGACGGGACGTACCAATAAAATTATTTTCAATTAAAGTTCTCGATTCGATTCTCTCTAAATTGAAATGCTTCAATCGTTCCATATCGATAGAACGCAAAATTTTATCACACTTTCCTTTAATTCGTTTTTTTTGCTATAATAAACCTGTCAAACGTCACTCTTCTCCGTGAGAAGTGGCGGATGGCAAAACAAAAGAATGTCGCGACATTCAGTCCAAGATGTGGCAATAACTCACCCGCCGCCCGTAGCCACTCGGCCAGATTTATTGGCGCAATTGACAAAGTGGCAAATGGCCCATTAGAAATTAGGAGATCCGAGAGAGCTGCGCGCCGTGGAAAAATGTACAGCAATATTTCCCCCGTACAGGCAAAATTGTCTGCAATAAATAATATCAGACTGTTCTTGTGTCGGTTGTGAGAAGTTAATTCGAGAAAGGTATGTTTTATAAAGAATGATGACTTAAATTTGTTTTTCGACCGTAAGTATAACTTTTGGACTTTACGCAATGACTTTATTTACTTGTATAAACATTTGTTCGTGATATATAATGTAAAAATATATTAAAACCGAAAACTTAATCTAACTCACTGAAATCGAACATAATCTATTGTTTTCTTATATTTACGCGAATACTATACATTGAAATAAAACTATTTTACGGATTTTCTCGCGTTTATTTACTTTTTTTTTCCCCGACGTTTCGGCTGCTTTACAGCAACCATGGTCACGGGGGGACTGAGGTGTTAGACGTCCTGAAGTCATAGTTAATAACTGGGTACCCTCATATTTAGTTGCTGTTTGCGGTCCGATCCACACAGAAATAAAAAAAATAGTAAATAAACGCGATAAAATCCGTAAAATAGTTTTATTTCAACGAACATAATCATTAAACGATAAACATGTAAATTTTACAACCAAATGAATAACGCCATTAGCACTTATTAAACCATGAAATCGAATAATAAAAATATATAAACAGATAGAAAACGATAATCGAATACAATAATCGTAATAATCGGAATAGTGTGGGGGGAGACTAATTCCGCGAATGTTTTCAGTCGATAGCTTACGACATGTTTATCGACATCGAGTAATAAAAACGAGTCTAATGACTCGCGAGAGCCGGCAGCCCGGCCCGGAATTGTCTCTCTATATCATATATGGGTCTATAAAATTTTATGTACAGTTAAACTTTGTTAAACGCTACGTATATTTCCAATGGAATTAGGCTTCACTTTGTTTTTCTTCTACCTCTCTACGTCACTGATTAGATTGCTTAAACGTTACCTTAAATTGTGTTTTATTTTTATTTTATTTTGGTAAATTATTCTGAGTTAAGTTAACCCGCTTACAATTTATACTTAAGGTTTTAAAATAGAGATGAATCGTAATAGTCATCAGACTTTTACAAATATCACAAATATTTAAAGTGGGAAAATTTCAAAAATATTATTCTACATACATTTCAAATTTTCTCACGCTTATAATGCAAATTTTGAATCATTTTAAACTTCTACAATGGCTCGGTAGCTCTTAATACAACATCATAGAGTTCAAAGTTTTATTTTTTGGGCGAATATACAGGATGTATTTTTTAAATCGTCTGCAAACACATCAGCGGGTGTTCTGTATAAAGAGATTATCTGGTAAGAATGGAGAGGAGTAAACAGATTATAAAAAAGTCGTTGCACCGTTACCGCGACCCCTCCAGACTATACGTATACCTACTTAAATTGAACTTTACTTATTTCTATTCAAAGTTCATGTAAGCTTGTACAATCTGATTCAGAATAGGTATAACAAAACTTCGTCCTGCGTCATAAACAGAATGTAAAATAATTAATTGATTTCTGACAAGCCTAACCACGGTCAGTTACATTGCTTGTAGCTTCTTCTGCGTTTAACAAAGGGAGTTTAAAATTAACAGCTGATTTTAGAGTTATGTTGGGCGGATTTTTTCATTAAAACTAACACGCCATAAATCTTACTATAAAAGGCATAAGTTGACATTGTAAATAGTCTCTAATAAGGTTTGCCAGATAATTGACGTAAATTATATTAAAAGTATAAGCAAAGTAAGCAACAATTTTTTCAAGAACAATTTTCTTTAATCTTTAATTAAGCAAAAGATTAACTCACGAATTTAGTCACTGAACCAAATAGGTCCATGGACTAGACTGAATAAAGCAAAATTTATTAGAAAATATATACAATATAAATTTATTTTGTCCGACCAGATGCTTTACTGCCAAGTAAAGCATCTGGTTCAGTTGGACAAAAGATTTTATGATTTATGTATTAATATTAATTTATACCGAGTTACCTGTCAATGACTGATAGAGGCTGTAAAGCTAATAGATCTATATTAAATGGCATTTTACTATGTATAATTATAAACATTACTACCACATTTTTTGCAAACTACATCTGCAGTCCCCAGATCCGTACAGTTTTCCCCTTTTAAACCTTATTTTTTGTCCCCGCCACTATCTGTGAGGTTCCCGCGGGTGCAATGCGTCGGTGTCCCGTTGTTTTGCACCCCCTGCACCCCTGTACCCCTCGACCCCGCGAGCTGCCGTCCTCACCCCGCCGAGACCCTGTGCGACCGTGCGTATCGATAAAAAATAATTGCTTCCGTCATTCTGAATTACAATACAAATAGGTTAGATTTTTTTCTTGAATTATTTCGTTGGGTGATTTGAAAGTGGGAGAAAAGGTTTATTTTGTATTGAGCTGCAGTTTGTCTGTGTTATTATTGCATGAATTTAATCATAGAAGGAGTATTGATAGTTACGATATCTAGAGCGAGTGAGAAACACACGAGTAGTTGCCATTTTCTGAAGATGTAGAGTCTGAAAAATCTCTAGGTCTCAGTGTAGAGACGGCAAACTTCAGATGCAATGGTTCTTAACGTATGATTTCACAAATATTTAAATAACAATAAACTACCGATCTATATTTAAACCTTCAAAAATAGGAGGAGGTTCTTACTTTGACTCAGTAAGATTCTTTTTTTTTAACAAATATGTCCAACCTTTATAAGCCGATTTTTCTTGGTTATAGAGTCTATAATAGCGCTTAATATTCTTACTCAGAATTTAATATTGTCAGGAATATCAAATCTAGGAATATGAAATTAACATCTTAAGGCGGAGTTCTCAATAGTTAATCTACGTTCATTCTCGATTTGCTCCCAATAGCCTCGCTATCGAGTGAGCCGGCACACAATGGATGCACTGGATCGAGTTTCAACATCCACTCGATTTTATATCGGCACCGAGTTTGGTTAAATCGATTAATTGTGTATTGGAGAATATTAGGAAACTCATTTCAGCTGTTAATAATGAAGTACTCAATAAGGAAGGTTCTGACTATGAATTGATATGAACGCGATCTTGTTTTTACGAAAATCCAGAAAAAATTAAAGTCACGTGACTGTGTGTGGGTGGACAAGATGAGATGTTTGTTATACATTAGGCTTAATATGCGCCCAGAGTATGTTCATAAGTCTATTATGGATTTAACTATAATTTGTGAACGGTTATTTTTTTTCAATGTCTGAGAGGCAAAGATCAGAAGACTATTGTGATTAAAAAAATAATAGATATTGGTATGGTAAACTTTCGCAATAAAACCAGAGTGACACTGAAGCGATGTCATTACTAGTGAAGTGCCGGATTATTAAAAATGTATAACCACGGATACGGATACATCCGTCCGGCACATCACTAGTCATTACTATCATTGCTTTTTTCAATCACTTCTTTAGTAGGTAATCATAGAGAACTTAAATATTTTTAAACGTTTCTCATTGTTGGAACAATACCTTAAGAACATTCTTAAAAGTAATCACCCAAGGCTCTGCATCAAATAAGGTGAGTGCACACGTGAGGGGTCCCATTCAACAAGTCAGCGATGCCGCATTGTGTGCCGTGCCGCGATCAATCATAATCACGGGCTCTTTCACCTCGACTAATGGCCCACGAAATGGCGGAATGCGTTTAAAATCTGCGAGTGTTTGCACGTATTGGAAGGCAACCGCTTGGAAATGGGCACAAAGAGAGCGCTCTCGACTGATCCATCATGTGTCACGGGGTTTAGTTCACATTCGGTGCGGTTTGTTAATAGCAAATGTTTCTGTTTCGTGTAAGCCCCGGGCATATTGGGGCGTCAAGATTCTTGCCAGTTCTAAAATGAACTGTATTGACTGTTAGTAAAAGCTCATTCTTCAAAGAAATTTTATTGACAGCGCGAACGAATTTCGATGCGTAGCTGTTGCCACACAAATTAAATCTTTATGTATATTGAGACAGAGTTCATTTTGATATTGGCAAAAAAATTAAGGTACGCGTCTTGACTCCCCATTCCGCCAGAGCTTTATATCTGCTATTACTTATCTACTTATAATAGCGGGACATAGCATGAAGTTTTTTGCTAATTCATCTTCATAGGAAATGCATCCTGGATGGTTGGGAGAGTCTTTTTACAAGCTTTATATTAACTTACAATGTATGTCCGGGTGGAATCTTGCAACTGAATTTTAAATCAGTTATCTTTAACCGGTTGAGCTGAAATTTGGTATACATGCTTATTTTGTCATTCTAATTCCAATATCCAAGATCGGATCATCCAAGATGGCGGAATAGTTATTCTTTTCTGCACTACCACAGTATGTGTATCAAATGAAAGGGCTTGCTAAGGAGAACACTAAAACTAAGGGCAATTAAATAAAAGCTTGTTTTTAAAAAAGGTTTTTTACCATTAATTTTATTCTTTGACGATTCATACGTACATTACGTATATTGGTTTCCATAAATTACAAAAATCTGACCCCTAATATATAATCTGTAAAGATTTTAAGCTAGACGGCTTGGGATTGACTTTATCAAATTTTCCGTAGCTTTATTAGTAGGTAACTTAAGATAATAAGATAAGATAACATGACTGATTCATCTTAGTATGTTGCGTTTCACTGCAGATTGAACGGCAGTTTATCATGAGAGAACAAGCGTTGGCGGATGGTTCGCTATTCATTCAAGAATTTTTAATTTTAACAATCTTTGGTAGCGTTATGTGTGCGCCCGCACATCAGCCGTAAGTGGCGTCCCGGCCACGCGACGGCCCCCATTGTACTTCGCTGTTATTTTAATTTTTTTGCCATCCAAGAATGTCTTTGAGTCTTGATACGACGCGTGTAATACTAAGGTCTGTGTTCGTTTGATGTGCAAAGATAAGGGGTATTCTAAAAATATTTTTCACTGTAATAAAAGGGAACAGTAAAGCCGCCCACACTGGCACATCGACACTCTCGCTTCGAAATTTCTGCTAATACGAAAACGAACTATATTGACACATAAAAATTAATGTTATTTTTTTTTAAAAAAAAGCTTCTTTTTAATTGCCCTTAGTTTTCGTGTTCTCTTCAGCAAGCCCTTTCATGTGATACCCATACTGCAGTAGTGCAGAATAAATAACTATTCCGCCATCTTGGATGATCCGCCATATTGGAATTGGAATGACGTCATATAGCTAAGCATACATTGTCATCCAAAATAAGCTTGTATACCAAATTTCAGCTCAATCGGTTAAACATAACTGATTTAAAATTCAGTTGCAAGATTCCACCCGGACATGCATTGCAAGTCAATATATAAAGCTTGTAATAATAAAAAAAAGTTTACTCTAAAACGAAATAACACTGACAGCGCGAGCGAATTTTTACGAGTTGTTATTTATGCATATTGATAAAGAGTTCGTTTTAGTATTGGCAATAATTTTGCCGCGCGGCTTTGACGCCCCAATGTATCGGGGTTTAAAAGCGTCGATAAGCTAAGGATCCCTTTTTGCGGTACGCCAACATTGTTTGCAATGGTTTTTTGATGTGGCCACTTTGTACTTGATGAACGTCTGATTCGCTTTGATTCTATATTTGAACGTTCCTTTATAAATTAAAGTTGGTTGCTGCAAGGTTTTTTTTTAAAATTCTTCTGGTATAATAATAGCAAAATGCAATGTGAAAAATTCCATTCCAAAAAAATTTCTAATCTTGCATTTCTTTAGGCAACACGGCTTAAAGACATTTTTTTTTGAAGGACTTACACTGTTGGCCGTGAGATGGCCTTTACAGCTTTACCGGAGGAGTAAGACTTAAAGACACTGAGAATTATTGAAACATGAACATAAACCAGAGCCTTCACCAGAGTGGTTCTAAAATTTAATATCTATGTTGCAGTCTTAAATAGTTTTAAAATAATGGCTACGACCCAAATTACTAGTAATTATGATGGAGTTACTTGCTCTTCTTATTTTTCTCCATTATAATCGTATTCCATATGGATAGTAAAGTAATTTCAAACCATTTTTGACAATTGAAATAAAACTATTTTATGGATTTTATCGCGTTTGTTTACTATTTTATTTTATAAATATGAGGGTACCCAGTTATTAACTATGGCATCAGGACGTCTAACACCTCAGTCCCCCCGTTACCATGGTTGTTGTAAAGCAGCCGAAACGCCGGGAAAATAAAATAGAAAATAAACGCGACAATATCCGTAAAATAGTTTTATTTCAATGTATAGTATTCGCGTAAATATGAGAAAACAACATTTTGACCATTCAAGTCAAGTCAAAATTCAAATATGAATGTATAATTTATGTAATATGAATCAGATATTTTTATTCATGTTAACATCAAACTATTTCCATAAACGGTCCGATGACAACAATAAAACAAGATAAAGGCAAGTTTAATACCACGAAACTCGACCTTAATCGAATTATCACACAACAGAGCTCGCAGAGAACATTGCCGACATGTAACGTCCAAGACAGGCGGGTCACCGCGCCCGCCCGCACCAATACTCCGGCCACGACGACGTTAAGCAGAAAATTCCGTTGCGGCAAAGTTTTGATTGTCCGAGGCAGCTGGCATTCTTGGCCGACACATTCCGCGAATCACTGAGGAGACCGTAGCGTTTTATTGTGCTCATATAGCCAAACTCTCCACCGCCAACTCATCGGGCGTCATTCGAACGGTCAATGTGACCCGAAGCCTGAACACACTGGGGCGATCAAATTAACTTGTCTTTTTTTTAAATGTACTCTGTATCTATATATAGGGTTGCTCAAATTAACAGTTTAAAATGTATATCGTGACTGCGTCCGAGCAGACTTCGATTATTCAATATCATTAAAAATTATAGCTTATATATGTTATCCTGATGTATAAACAATAATAATGTAAAGTTTCATCAAAATTCGTTCAGTACTTTTAGCGTGACAAAAATGCATTCTCACAAACTTTCAGATTTATAATATTAGTTGGATACGTAGCTTGTATCACTAAGACGTGGAACAATAAAGAGTTATCTATCTTTAAACATAAAGATTAAATTGTAAAAGGTACGCAATCACACACCAAAATACGATCGCATCATTGATGACATTCCTTCAAAAAAATACAATAAAAAATAATACGCGTCGAATTGAGAACCTCCTCCTTTTTTTTTTCGTCGGTTAAAAATGTGCTTCTTCTTTGAGGTATAACATTTTGTTTTGACGCATTTATTATATGAAATACTTGAGTACTTAATAATTTCTATAAAGCGGACTATAACTTTATTGCCCTTGGATGTACATGCACAAAAGCCAATAGTTTACGTTTTCTTTTGTTTTATACATTTAGCAATAAAAAAAATACGCAGACATTAATGAGATCGAGCAAAAAGGTAGAGCTACTAAAGTAATTTCTATGAATATACAAAAAAAAAAACTTGTTCATTCTACAACCACTTAAAACCTATTTCCTCTCACATAAACAAAAGCTAAACGCAACTTCCTACCCTTACTCATTTTTATCCCCACCCCCCTCAACTAATTGTAATTTCATTGATAACACAGTTTACAGTTTGACCGGTCCATTAGGGCGAAACAAGGTGGCGTCCGGGCCTTACGGGTGTATTTATAACCTTTAGTATAGTTGCGGCAATAATTTCATTAGCGGGGTACAACTACGGGCCGGACAAGACAAATGGTGGCCATTAGGAGGCCTAACGACGGCCCTCGTCAGCCCCCACAACTTTTAACGATGAGAATCAAAGTAAATACGGAGCTATCTTGCCGATTCGGCGTAATCATAATTCTACGCAAGGGTTGTTAATAGGATCGACGGCAGGTAGATTGTATCGGTTTTAATTAATGAGTGTAGTGACCGATGAAGGGATTTGGATCGCTTTTATGTTTACCTACATGATTGGCGAATATAACTAACGCGTCACTGACAATCCAATCTAGACACACGGTAGTGTGTCAAGCCAAAGTTCAAGCTGGCTTGCAGCACCATGTGTAATATTACACGAACCATTTGAAGCCAAAATAAATTATACATAAGTAAACTTAAAACGAGTGTTTACACTATATTTTTGTGTTAAGCCCCGGGCACAAGGGAGCGCCATGCAAATATTTGCCTATACTAAAACGAACCGTATTGAACCATTGAAAGAGCTCATTTTTCAGATGTTATTGACAGCTCGAGCGAAATTTGACGCGTGGTCGTGTCACTTTCACTACAGCGATTTAATCTTCACGAATGACAGACATGGCACTTCGTTTTCGTATTAACAAAGACTTTGACGGGCTTGTCAAGACACCGCATTGTGCCCGTGGAATGAAGTTTACTTGAGTCCATTCATAATAAATGTCCAGTTAACAAATAATAGACAGAAAAATGTCCAGCCTTGGAAACAGTGACCAAAGAATAAAGCAAAAAATAAAGAGAACTACATCATAAGTCCTCATCCGTGGTACCCTCTTCATTTATTTAACTCTTAGTGCACCGTCTCACGGGACGGCGGCAAGGCAGTGGAAATCAGTCTCGCATTCTCGCCAGTCTCGCGACACCCTTACGTTATTGTATACTGGTCATTAAGGACCGGTCGTGGTCAGAAACATCTTCTGTGGGATGTAATGCGTCCTCTTTCTTGAGATAAGAATGACGAAGTGATATTAGCAGCTGTGTTGTTATGATTCTGTTGTCTATTATACGTTATTTTTATGATAGCAGATTGTGTTGAAATTGTTTTTTTTTAATGTATAGTTTTGACAGTTGCGTGACATTTGTATGTGTGTCTTTATTTGTCTTCTGTTATGATGTATGTCTAGCTATTCGTGTTATCTAACAGCTAGCGTAACCCGCTTCGTCTGCGTGGAATTTAGTAACTTTTTTAATAAAATAAAACAAAACTACCCTAATTTACTCCTTATAACATCACCTCTCTGCTTATGAAAGTCCCGTCAAATCGGCTCGCCGTTTCGGATATTAGCCGGAACAAAGATAATTTAGTTTTTGTTTTAATTGTCGTATCTATTTTTGTATGAATTTTGTAAAAAGCTGTAATTTAGACATTACGAACAGACATTATTATTAATTTGCATATTCGCATATGTGACCCTCATATTTAAAAACCGGCCAAGTGCGAGTCGGACTCGCGCACGAAGGGTTCCGTACCATCTATAAAATACGCCAAAAAATCACGTTTGTTGTATAGGAGCCCCCTTAAATATTTATTTTATTCTGTTTTTTAGTATTTGTTGTTATATCGGCAACAGAAATACATCATCTGTGAAAATTTCAACTCTCTAACTATCACGGTTCATGAGATACAGCCTGGTGACAGACGGACGGACGGACGGACGGACGGACGGAGGGATGGACGGACGGACAGCGAAGTCTCAGTAATAGGGTTCCCGTTTTACCCTTTGGGTACGGAACCCTAAAAAAATACTACAGGGGCTTATCTTGACGAGTAAAATGTACCAAAACTCAGTTTCCGAAGCCGAAAATTATTAGCTAACTCCGCATCCCTCTCAAGATCTAATACACAAAATAAAGCTTATCTGCAGTCGCAGTAACACGCGTAATCCCGTGACTTGTAGGAGGGCTGTCGCGTCCGATGCCTCGGCCGGGCTCATTACGCTCATTACCTCCAAGACTCGTGTGATGGGGGTCTAATAATGTACATGTGTCGATCGATTAGCTAGCTGTGTGTAACATGTGTGTGTACATATTAATATGTGAATATGGAGGTACTTAAGTGTGTTCGCTATAGAAAGTTATTTGTAGTATGTAAGCACTGCAACGAACATGATTGAATATAGGAAACGTTAAAACACGTATTGCAAATATGTTAAAATATAATACCAATACAAAAGTAAGCTAAGTTACTCCTTATAACATCAGCTATTTGCCAGTTGAAAGTCCTGTCAAAATTGGTTCAGCCATTTCAGAGATTACCCGTAACAAACAGATACGCAAGCAGACAGACAAAAACAATAAAACAGTGTTTTCGTCATTCTTCTTCTCAGTCGGACACTCTTGTCAGAGTGGTCGTGGCTATGGAGTTTCATTTTTTTTCTTGGTTGTGGCCGCATGTTTTGTAATACATTTCCAGGCTTCCCAGTCCACGAAGCTGCAAGAACATTGTGCTATAGGCCATCTTGTGAGGGTTTTTATAAGATCCACCCATCAAGTTGGAGATCGATCACGTGGCCGTTTGCCTTTGGTTCGACCCTGGACCCTGGTTTTCGTTATAGGTACCGTTTATATTTTGTTTAGTTAATAGATTTTAACATAACATACACTTCAATTTTATGTATATGTATTAAAGTAAGTAAGTATAAGTATACGTATTATTACCAGCCTCCTTATCACCACCTGTCTTGCAGCAAAGCTTTTAATATTAGTTTTAATAGTTGGAGGAAACTAGATCTTGATATTTTCCATGACCAATCCAAGCACTTAAAAAACAAGATATTACACTGTGATACTGTTTAATTCGTATTAATTTATATATTCTGTAATCTTTATTAAGCTCATTTTATTTTTATATTTATTTTATCTTTTTATTCACAATACTATTTATACAAGTCTATTTTCACAATATCTTGTAAGAACATATTTTATTTTATTTCATTTTATTTTAAGTTTAATTTATAATAATACCTTAAGTTCCTATTAATTTTATTTTAGTTTCTTTATTCAAGTTGTCTGCTTATTATGAATGTTGTGCATATTTGTAATTGGCGTAGCACATGCCCTATGTTTAGGAAAGCAATATGTAATGTTTGTGTTCACTCTGTAAATATGCCTTAAATAAATAAATAAATTAATTAATGTTTGACAGTTACGTCGGTACAAAATCTAACAAAAATTGGCAGTCAGCAATCAGCATGCAAACAACCATTAAGACCACTGTTAGTAGTTATGTTCCACAATGCTTCCAAATTTTCAAATTTTGTTTAGGTGTGTGAATATCTTCCCAAAACAACATTATTATAAGATCATGTCTGTTTTCGTACAAAACTAAGCCTTGATTAATATAAGTGGTAATGTTAAGCCGCCTCAACAATCCATAGTAACAAAATCCTTGCACTCCGCCTAAGGGCGGGTGTTCATAAAATTACACCAAGTGTCGGTATGTGATGTGAGTTACGAGAACTCATTTACACAGATGCAATATTGTTGATGTGCAAGAAATACAGGAGGATACCAGAAAATATTGAATCAAAAATTCCATATTACTACAAGCCTTATATTAACTTGCAATGTATGTATGTCCGGGTGGTATCTTGCAATTGAATTTTAAATCAGTTATGATTAACCGAATGAGCTGAAATTTGGTACACACGCTTATTTTGGAGGACAATGCAAGCTTAGCTATGTAACGACATTCTAATTCCAATATGGCGGATCATCCAAGATGGCGGAATAGTTATTTGTTCTGCACTACCACTGTAAGGGTATCAAATGAAAGGGCTTGCTGAGGAGAACACGAAAACTAATACAACGTCACATTAAATCCAATAACTTAAAAAATACAAATAAATTAATGGTAAAAAAAACTTTTTAAAATCAATAACTAAGCTTGTTTTTCAAAAGTTTTTTACCATTGTTTGTGCTGAAACTATGTTTTTTAAGAGTCTTTTTTTGAACGAACCTTATTTAGTTTTCTACAAGCTGTAAGTCTTGTTCTGTTTCTATCGAGATCTTCATGTAAAGGTGAAAAGATTTTTTTGCCAAAGTTATTTTGCTGCTGAATCCATACGCGAGTATCGTTTTTTTAAAATCCACTATACACGTCTTATTTTCATCCGAGATTATCACTTGCTATGAAACAGTGAAGGAAAACATCGTGAGGAAACCTGCACGTCTGAGGGACCTTGTCTAGTTCTCGATAGATGTGTGAAGTCTGCCAACCCACACGGGGCCAGCGTGGTGGGCTATGACCTGAAATTCTCCTCACATTGAGGGGATGCCCGTGCCCAGCAATGGGACGTTAAACGGGCTGTAGTAGTATACACGTCTACACGTACCTATATATACTCTACGTGTACATATCGAGGTGTGAAAGGCTATTCGACTTAAGCAACACTTTTGGACGATATTGACTTATATACATATTTGGAATCAGCGAACTATTCTGCGTCAAATGAGTATGCTCTCCTGAAAAGTTAAAAAAAAATCACTTTAGTCAGTTTAGCCTTTCACTCCTCAATATTATTTATTTTACATATCTGCTTATATATTGTTTTCTTATATTTTCGCGAATACTATACATTGAAATAAAACTATTTTACGGATTCTATCGCGTTTATTTACTATTTTATTTTCCCGACGTTTCGGCTGCTTTACAGCAACTGGGACTGAGGTGTTAAACGTCCTGATGTCATAGTTAATAACTGGGCACCCTCATATTTAGTTGTTGTTTAACGTCGGGAAAATATAATATTAATATAAACGCGATAGAATCAGCAAAATAGTTTTATTTCGATATCTGCTTATATTTATGAAATAATTAAAAAAAAATTAACCATAAATACATGTACCTTTATGTACATTTAACTAATTAGGTTGAATAGTCGATGCAATTATGTTATTTCTTGAGGTGTACAAAAAAATACAAGCTGTATACTGCAAGTATTTCATTTCGTCCATATTGCTACACAAACTAGATCGTATTAAGTTAATGAGGGACAGCGCTACAGCGGGGAGCGTATTGAGACACTCAACGATAGTTGTGGAATACACAATTTATTGTTTCATTTACAGCATCCTCTCCCAAAGTGGGCGATAACGCTCCCTTGTGGGCGCTGCAGACCTAAAGCGGAGCGGTATGATACCCAGAAAAAAAAATGGGGGCGTTTTGTAGAAGCTTGTATCAATTAATTTAATTGAACGTCATAGTGGTTTTTAAGTACGTGAAAAAATGGGGGCGCTAAAAATAATTTATTCTCAAAGTGGGCAGTATGCAACATAAGTTTGGGAGCCACTGATTTACAGGACCTCGTGATCATGGCCCCTACTCTACTAACACTGTTGGCATAAAAACTGTTAAAATATATATATATCAAAATAATTAGAATATATAATTATAGTATATTAAATACTTCTTACGAAATCTAGTAGTAGAAATGTGTATTATCTGTATCTTTATAAAGAAATATATTCAGTCTGTTTGCAACCCTTATAGTGTGTTTTTTATCAGGTTATGGGCCCAGATCAAATAATATAATTTTAATATTTTATATCGTGTAGTTTGTAACAAAGTGCAGAAAATGTCGTCGGGCAGTTATATAGTAAACGTGCCGAAGTTAAAAGGTCGAGAAAATTATGACGATTGAGCTTTTGCTGCAAAAAAATTTCTTGTGTTGGAAGGAATTGACATAGACGCCATTCCGGATGACCTGACGGAATTAGATGACAGAAAAGCGAAAGCGAAGTTAATAATGACTATCGATCCGAAGCTATATGTGCATATTAAGAACGAAACTAAAGTCAAAGATTTGTGGCAGAAACTCAGAAAATTATTTGATGACAGTGGGTTCACGAGAAAAATCAGCTTACTTCGAATGCTAATTTCAATTCGATTGGTTAACTGTGAAACCATGACAAGTTATGTGACTCAAATAGTAGAAACTGCGCAAAGATTAAAAGGCACAGGCTTTGAAATAAACGAAGAATGGATCGGATCATTGCTATTAGCGGGGCTCCCAGAAAAATTTGCACCCATGATTATGGCAATAGAACATTCCGGTATCGCTATTAGCTCTGACGTCATAAAAACGAAGCTACTTGACATGAGTTGCGAAGTTGGCAGCGTTGACAGTGAAGTCGCTTTATGGTCAAAACATAAAAATGAAGCTGGCCACAACGCAAAAGGTAAACTTTCAAATTAGAGTAATACGTCTAAGTCATCTGTCAAGAAAATAATAAAATGTTACAAATGTAAGAAAATTGGACACTACAAAAACCAGTGTCCTGAACTAAAAGAAAAGGAAGTAAATGCTTTTAGTGCTGCTTTTTTCAATAGTGAATTCAAAAGCGAAGACTGGTATATAGATTCAGGAGCAAGCGCTCATATGACATCTAACAAGGAAAGCTTATTGAAAATTCGGCAAGTACACGATATAAAGAAAATTATAGTTGCTAATAATATGTCTGTGGCAGTTTCATGTGCCGGAGATACACAGATCACCACAAAGGTACACAAGTCTCAGTTTGACATTAAAGTAAATAACATTTTGTACATACCTAACCTAACGACCAACCTACTATCGGTAAGCCAGTTGATAGCAAATGGAAACAAAGTTATTTTTAAAAGAGATGCTTGTTATATTCATAATCTACAGGACGAGCTTATTGGAGTAGCTAATTTGAAAAATGGTGTGTACAAACTGGATACAATAAAGTCAGAGAACGTGTTCGCGGCAGCAGCTCAATCAGTGGATGCCAAGCAATGGCATAGAAGGTTAGGACATATCAATAGCCATGATTTACAGATAATGAAAAGTGGCATAATAGGAGGAGTTTCATATGATATGAAAGCTGATATTCAGAAATCTAATTGCGAAGTATGCTGTGAAGGTAAACAGTCACGTTTACCATTTCAACTATCAAATCACAGAATTCAGAAAGTGCTAGATTTGGTTCATTCAGATCTGTGTGGACCTATGGAGGTTCGATCTATTGGACAAGCAAGATATTTTCTGTTATTTGTTGATGATGCTAGCAAAATGGCATTTGTTTACTTCCTAAAAGAGAAGAATCAGGTCCTACAATGTTTCAAGGAATTTCATAGTATGGTTGAGAATCAAAAAAAGACAAAGATAAAAGTGTTAAGAACCGACAATGGAGGGGAATTCTGTTCAGATGCGATGGAGAAACTTTTAAAAGAATCCGGAATAATCCATCAAAAAACAAATCCCTATACTCCAGAGCAGAATGGTGTTAGCGAGCGATTCAACAGAACAATTGTTGAACGTGCTAGATGTCTTCTTTTTGATGCTAACATGGAGAAACATTTTTGGGCTGAAGCAGTTAACACGGCAATATATCTGAAAAATAGGTCGCCGGCTTCAGGTTTAAGCCAAAAATCACCAATTGAGGTATGGACAGGACAAAAACCTGACCTCAGTCATGTTAGAATATTTGGTAGTCCTGCGATGATGCATATCCCTAAAAATAAGAGATTAAAATGGGATAAGAAAGCAATCAAACTCTTACTTGTAGGGTATTCTGAAAACACCAAAGGTTACAGACTCTATAACCCAGAAACCAGAAAAATCTGGACAAGTAGAGATGTTGTTATAATGGAGAGAAGTGACAACACTGCTCAGGTAGAAATAAAGGATTTAAAAAAGGAAAATGAATCAGTACAGCAGCAAAATCCTGAAGCAGAAAGTGATAAAACATTCACAGATCTGCGGATTCTACATATGTATGTGGATCAGAATTGAGTACAGATGAAGATAATTCTTATCACACATTATCTGAAGAAGAACAAAACCCTATAGCTGATGACATACCTCAATTATTGGAAAAACGTTCCAGGAAACCGCCTGATAGGTATGGCTATATGAATTTGTGTGTTTCAGATGAACAGGAGTTGTGTACTGAAGAAATTACCTATAAAGAAGCAACAGAAGGTAATGAGAAGGATAAATGGCAGCAGGCCATGTCAAATGAAATTCAGGCATTTGAAGAAAACCAAGCGTGGGAGATTATAAACCGTAATGAAGCAGACAGAGTAATACAGTGCAGATGGGTGTTCAAGAAAAAACTGGAAATAGATAACAGTACCAGATATAGGGCAAGACTTGTGGCAAAAGGTTTTACTCAGCTGGAGGGCGTTGACTTTAAGGAGACATATTCGCCAGTCGTCAGGTACTCAACACTAAGACTATTGTTCGCTTTAAGTGTTAAACTTAACTTTGAAATTACCCATCTTGATGTAGTCACAGCGTTCTTAAATGGTAACTTAAATGAAAATGTGTACATGCAGGCCCCACCTTGCTTAAACTATCAAAGTAATTGTGTTCTTAAGCTAAACAAAGCAATTTATGGATTAAAACAGTCTGCCAGAGCATGGAATGAAAAGATTAATGATTATTTAATTGAAATAGATTATATAAAGTCAAAATCAGAACCATGTCTTTATAGTAAAAGATGTTTTAATTGCAATATTTGTTGACGATTTTTTCATTTTTTCGGACAGTAAAGAAATGACTAATGATCTGAAGAAAAAACTTATGTCAAAATTTAAAATAAAAGACCTAGGCCACTTGAAACGATGCTTGGGTATGCGAGTAAAAATATATGAAAATAATTGTATATCCATTGATCAGGAAGAATTTGTCGAAAAATTTCTTAATAAATTTTGTATGAATAATTGTAATACTAAAGATACGCCAATGGAATTTAATTTAAAATTAGAAAGGGCAGAATGTGTTGACAAGAAGTTTCCCTATCAACAACTTATAGGAAGTCTTATGTACTTGTCAGTTCTAACACGTCCAGATATTTCTTATAGCGTTAGTTACTTAAGTCAATTTAATAATTGTTTCAATTCTATTCATTGGCATCATCTTAAAAGAATTTTAAAATACTTACAGAAAACTAAATCTTATGGCTTAATCTTTAAAAAGGATAATTGTGATTTGGAGGGCTTTGTAGATGCAGAATGGGCATCTAATACTATAGATAGGAAGTCCTATACCGGATTTTGTTTTAAATTGTCTGGCTGTGTAGTGTCCTATGAGTGTAAAAAACAGCAAACCATAGCATTATCCAGTACTGAAGCAGAATACATGGCCATTACTGAGGCATGTAAAGAAGCCATGTATTTAAAAGGTTTATTATCTGAAATTGTTAATTTTAACTCTACTGTTATAATATATAATGATAATCAAGGAGCTCAGAAGTTAACAGAAAATCCTTTATTCCACAAGCGTACTAAGCATATAGATGTACGATATCATTTTATAAGAGAAGTAGTGTTTAATAAGATTATAAAAGTAATATATCTGTCAACATCTGAGATGCCTGCCGATATCTTAACGAAAAGTTTAAACTCTGTTAAACATAATTGTTTCGTTAATAAATTAGGAATTCGTGATATATGTAGTAATGTGTAATGTTGTTAAAAAATTGTTGAGCTCAGATTTTAATATAGTATATAGATTATTTTGATAAGAGGTGATGTTAAAATATATATATATCAAAATAATTAGAATATAACTAACTATTATATTATATTTTTTAACTTATTTTATTTTGCATTGTAAATATTTTGTAAATAGTTGTCCAATTATATAATAAAGGATTAAGACAAACGGTTAAAAAAAAAAATTAGAATATATAATTATAGTATATTAAATACTTCTTACGAAATCTAGTAGTAGTAGAAATGTGTATTATCTGTATCTTTTTATAGAAATATATTCAGTCTGTTTGCAACCCTTATAGTGTGTTTTTTATCAAAAACGACCGAGGGGTAAAAGGCTTTGACTTAAGCAACATTTTTTAGGGTTCCGTACCCAAAGGGTAAAACGGGAACCCTATTACTAAGACTTCGCTGTCCGTCCGTCCGTCTGTCACCAAGCTGTATCTCATGAACCGTGATAGTTGAAATTTTCACAGATTATGTATTTCTGTTGCCGCTATAACAACAAATACTAAAAAACAGAATAAAATAAATATTTAAGGGGGCTCCCATACAACAAACGTGATTTTTTGCTCGTTTTTATAGATATTGGTACGGAACCCTTCGTGCGCGAGTCCGACTCGCACTTGGCAGGTTTTTAACTTTACAGGAGAGCATACTCATTCGACGCAGAAAAATATGTATATAAGTCAATAACGCACAAAAGTGTCGCTTCAGTCAAATAGCCTTTTACAACTCGATATTATTAAATCTTCCTCTTCATTTTGTATGAATTTAATGGAATAAGATGAGGAATGCCTCTATCTGCGTATAGCGGGTATTTCAGCCAGTGTCAAGCAAACTCAATAAAAACACATTATAATTAACAATACGTATTAAACAAAAACTAAAAATTAACCTTAACGAAAACCCGTACACAAACTATACAATTACATCATCCACGTAAACGAAAATTATCATAATCTTTTTCTGAATCATTTTAACATTTAAACAGTATCGCTCGCACTCATTGCGAGGGGAGGCGCGGGACACACGGCCCGCTACTTTTTATTAATTTACAAAATAAAGTTATAATCTCGTTAGCGGCCCGCCGACTCCGTTGTGACGTCACGTTACCTGGACATTGTAATAGGATCAACTTATTAAACACTAAGTACACAAACATCAAAAGCGTTTTACAGAACGAAAGAATGCCGCTTTCGCTAAGAGGATTTCTATTTTCGCATTCTCTGATACTTTACGAGTATTTATTTTCGAATACAATTGAAAATCATAACAAAAATATAGAATACAATATGCTAATGTATTTATTTATTATTAGGGTACTTTATTCTTGATAAAACACGATTTATTGCGCAACAATAATGTGAAAGCTCCCGAACTCGGTGTACCGAAAAGCAATAAACATGATAACATCGTTTTGCTATAATGGTTATGGGGCAAAATATTTGAGATCCATTTACCAAGGATATTAGCCGTTAAAGAGGTGCTTGAAAGGCAACGGAGCTACCTTTCGGACCCTTTGGGTGGTGTATTCTCAAGGAGCGAAGGAAGGTGTTGTGCCCCGTACTAAATACGATCTAATTACGAAATAGTTTCACTTCTTGATTTATAGATTAAGTTCGGCAAGGCTCGGGTCGCACACGCGGCGCAGTGGTACACCACTGACATATTAAAATCCATATATGTGTGCCTTTATCGATACTGTTTATCTTAGAAATTGGCTATTTCGCTAATATAGGCATATTTTTTTTTAGGCAAACTAAATAATTTTAACAAGGAGTTATTGTATCAAGAGGGAGCTTTTTCTAACATCTGACAGTTTTATGCGTCCAATTATGTGCGTGACTTTGACGTCTACGTACGTCAGACTATCTATGTCAAGTCCTATAAGACTAGGTGGCGACAAACTATTTCGGCGTATTTTTTTGGACGTCCTATTGGTACATTTAGGTATCTGTACTAGGTATCTGTATACTTATAAAATGAGAAATGAATGAAAACGTCAGATTTGAAAGATACATTTGGAATAAATTTCTTAGCACCCAAAAAAATTTCCACGTAAATTACAATTCCATTAAATCTCCAAATCAATATCGTCGACTCAACACAAAGAGCTCTGTTCATATAAGCGGCGGTATTGAGAGGTGTTAGAGGAAAGACGGGACAATCTCCAAGGCATTATCGGATTCCGCCGGTGTTCGGCCCACAATGGATGTTCTTGGCCGATCCGAGCTTACGATGCGGGCCCACTGCTTTGTACCAAATCACTTCGACTAGATTTATTACCGACTGCCCCCTTTTACCCCACTCTCCCCGACGTATAAATTTTGGAATAAGTGTTGCCATATTTACTGGTGACGTGTCGCTAATCGCGGGCACCTTCTGTTGCCAGTCGCGAGTAGTAGTGATTAATCTGGGAGTCCGAAGATGAATTTGAATAATTTATATTGTTAATTTATTGCTGCGAGGGCCGCGGGTCACAGTGAAGAGGAGGCGACACATGTGTCATAGTTACAATAGAGTGAATAGTGTGTTATTACATCGTGAACCTACCTATTTTTTTTTGTCACTGTCTTTGAAAATGGAGGAGGTTCTTAATTCAAACTTATTTTTGTTTTCGTATACATGCAAAAAAAAATATATGTCCTCGTATACATAGATATATGTCAATTATGATCTGCTTTCGAGTATTTCTTTGTTTTGTTTAATAGATTAAAAACAAATTCATTGCCATTCTTATTTATTGATCGTTTATGTGATGTAATAAGAGGTTATTTAGACAGGCATGAAGCTTTAAACCCGCACACACTGGGGCGTTGACATTCACGCCTCAATATGTTTGCCAATACCAAAACGAACTCTGTGTCAATATGCATAAAGATTGAATTTCAGCGGTACAAGCCTCACTCACACACAAGCAAAATTTACTCGCGCTGTTCGTGTCAGTTACTTGAAGAATTAACTTTTTTACCGTGGCATACAGTTCGTTTTGCTATGGGGAAAGAATTTAACGCGCGAAACTCAACGCCCGTGTGCTTTATGATCTTCACATTAATTACACACTTGATCACATTGCGGTCTACGATGCCAGCAAAGGTATTCAAATTGGGTCGACCCGAAACCTCACCAAGTCACATCACTAATCAATCGTCCGAATCGACTCACCGTTTTTGGTCAAACGAACCGCGAAAACCTAATTACTGGACCCGATCGGAGTGACCGATGACAGTCGTTTAGTATCGAAATGTAATTACTCGATACCCCCACGGCAAGGTACACATTTAGCTAATGGGCGGGATTATTTGGAGCCGACCATACTAAAGTGAATTTGTAATAGGACCCTCACAATCTTAAGACCTGTCTCGGCCTCAATAATTTATTTACTTTGACGATATTCGTCTTGAAACACAAGTAGGCGTTTACTAAGTTGTTTAGTGTTATTTGGAACTGACTGGAATGGTTTATTAATAAGTATGAAGGTAGCTACTTTAACCTAGTTATAATTTATATTGATAGCTGGTCGCTACTCTATGACCTTTTTATTCAATAACTATTGTTCAACCCTCAAGGTACGCGACTGATTTGAAATATAAATTTCATATCGTCTAATCTATCGTCCTCATGAGTAAAAAGACCCGAGCAGTCTGCGGCGTCAATACGCACGCTGAAAAACTTTTGATAACACCAAAACGAACTCTATTGGCTCATACAAAAAGCTCATTCTGCAACGAAATGACATTGAAGGCGTGAGGGAATTTCGACACAGAAGTTCAATCTTTATGTACAATTAACACATAGTTGATCTTGGTACTGGCAAAACTTATGGGCAAGTCGAAAAACAGCTGGTTAAATGACGTGAAAGCAACATTTAACGTTAAATATCATTCTGCCGTGATATATTTGCTGTAATAACGTAAGTGGTCCCATGATAAATACAACCCATTATTACCTAAGAACCATGTGCAGATGGATTTCATATCGTAAATCTGGGGAGGGGTAACGAATGTATGTAACGAATGTATGTATGAAACCATAAGACGGGGATGAATGCAAAAAGGTGGGGAGACCTTTGTCCCAATGACACAAATGGTTAGAAAGAAAAATGCATTCTTAACACTGATTCAAATATTATTAAATTCACTATCAAAATAGTGTGTAAAGTTAAAACAAAATACTGCAGAAACAAAAGTTCAAAACTCGTTTTTTTTTTGCTAGCCGAAACATTGCTTACATTTATTTGTATGTAAAATAGAAATTTTAAAAATACCTTCTGATGCATTTAATAAGATAAAGATAGCAACGAAGATAGTTCTCATTAATATGCTTACCTAAACCAGGTAACTAGGTATTTTATGTGATCTAATTAAAATAGGTCACTTTACCAAATGATGAAATTTTTCAATTTGCTTAGTAACTTCCAGACTCCCCTTTCGTCAGCTAATCAGCACAGAGCAGATGTGTACGAATGCTCAACTCACTCCATATACTTAATTAATTAAAAGAGTACTCGAGTTCGAAGCAACTCCGGTACCATCGCTGTTTACCTGAGCCAATGTTTGTACAACTAACGAACTACTTTGTCGTTTATTCCCGTTTTAAGTAAAAAGTTATTGGCTGTCCAAATAGTGTCTCAAATATTGGCTGTTCTCTCGCTGTAATCGACCCTTTTCATGGAGATATTATAACGGAGATGGCATTTCGAGCCCGCGCTGCGGTAATTTTTTCTGGTTTATCTGACTGCCATTATCGTTTTCCCATAGAAGAACTTGGCGTATACTACAGGTACTTCTTCTTATCCGGTACGCTCTTGACAGAGCGGTCTTTTTTTTTTTAAAGGACTTACGCTGTTGGCCGTGAGGTGGCCTTTACAGCTTTACCGGAGGAGTGGCGAGCGCAGAGTGCACTCTAACCAAGGCCTTAAGGGCGTAAAGGGGTGGCAACTAGCTCAAGGGCGCCACAGAGGGCACGACCTCGGCTTGGGCAGTTACCGTGAGGGGAGAGGTAGTGACTGCGCTCCTAGGTGCAAAGATGCACCTACGAGCGGAAGAGGGGGTTCCTCGACCTCGCCGGCGAGATCGGTGTCTGTTTGAGGCTGGTGTAGGTGTGTTGGTGGCCCTCTCAACGCCCGGGTCGAGGAGGGCGGTGATCGTGTCGGGAGGATCAATCAACACGTGCCGCGGACGGCGGCGACGAGTTGATGATGTGTGCGCGGTGTCTGGCTCGTAATTGCCGGCGGCGACAATTAGAGGATTTAAATGCGACGCGGCTTTTTTAAAATAGCGTTCGGACGCTATTTTTAAGTGTTTACGAATTGAGAAGAGGCCAAGGTCGGAATGAAGATCTACGTTCCGTATGTACCACGGGGCACCTACGGCCCTACGGAGAAACCGGGACTGCACTACTTGCAGGCGGTTGATGTGTGTCTTCGCCGCGTGAGCGAAAACCACACTGGCATATGACATAATGGGGAGGATGCATGTTTTGTAAAGTGTCACCTTATTTCTAAGGGACATTTTACTCCGCTTGCAGATCAAATAGTGAAGGCGACCGAGCACAAAAGCTGCTCGGTTGCTCACCGTTCTAATGTGGTGACTGAAAGTAAGGGACTTGTCAAGAGTGACACCTAGATATTTGACGCGGTTTGCCCAAGGGATGCTTTGGTCGAACAGAGAGATGGTCCCTAGACTGAACCAGGGAGCTCGGGGACGCCGTGGGGTTCCCCTGGTAAAGAGCACAGCGGCGCTCTTTTCCGGGTTCACCTCAATGCGCCATTTCCGAAACCATTCGCCCAAAGAATCTACTGCGCGTTGGAGGGTGCGGGTGATAACGCCCCTATTTCTATGCGAGAAATAGAGAGCGGTGTCATCCGCGTATAGGGCGAGCTGAACTCTGTCCGAACGAGGGATGTCATTCGTGAACAGGCTATAGAGAAGGGGGGAGAGAACGGAGCCTTGAGGGACTCCTGCCCTAATGGGATGAGGGGCCGAGAGCGCCCCTTCAACGCGGTAGCGAAAGGTTCGGTTTGACAGAAAGTCTTGCAGGATGAGCACGAGACTGTCCGGCACACCCAAGAGGTACAGCTTGTAGATCAAGCCGTTGTGCCAGACCCTGTCAAACGCTTTCGCCACATCGAAGAAGAGGGCTCCCGTGCTGTGAGGACGCGGTCTATGAAACCCCTTGAGAATATGCTCCGTGAGGCGGTGCACCTGATGGACACAAGAGAGTTGGGCTCTAAAGCCAAACTGCTCATCTATGAGAATACCATGGGAAGTGACAAACTCTCTGAGTCTTGCATAGAGCAAGCGCTCGTAGAGTTTGGCAATGGCTTTAAGGAGACTGATGGGGCGGTAACTAGACGGGACAGTAGAGGGCTTGCCTGGCTTGTGAATGCCAATGACAATTGCATCGTTCCACTTGTCGGGGAAGATGGAATTGGCAATGGCGGCGTTGAAGACGGTCACAAGCAAGCAAATGAGTTGGGCGGGTAAGAGTTTAAGAACTCGGTTGGTAATGCCGTCGGCGCCGGCGGCCTTTTTGGGGTTAAGCCCCTTAATCAGATCCTTGACCTCTGTCTCGATGGTTGGGCGGAGAGGTTCGGATGGGGGTAGGGAGGACCTGCGCTCTACTTCCCTATCTACTAGCTCTACGTGAGCGGGGTCTACGGGTTGGGAGCTAGTCTAGCATTGCTCTTCGAGAGCGGAAGCGAGAAGCTCGGCCTTCTCGTCATCGTCGAATGCGGGGGGGGGGGGAGCCTGAGGGGCGCGTAAGGGGGGGCATCTGGACTACAGTGTCTGATTTGAGAGCTCTCACCACCTGCCAGTAAGCCTGGTGTGATGGCGAAATCCCTCCTAGAAACTGATCCCACCTAGTATTCCGGAGTTCCGCAATGCGACGCTTTACGTCCCTCTGTAAGGCGCGCATGCGGACCCGGTTCTCTACGGTGGGGTAAGAGTCGTACGCTCTGATGGAGGCGTTCTTGACTCGGACTAGGTCTTTGATGTCATCCGGCAGGACGAAGCGGTGAAGATCACTCGCTACGACCCGCTTGGAAGACTGGCTGATGGTCGAGCTTAGGTGTTCAGTGAAGGCATCTATGGCCTGAGACGTGTCCTGAGGGGACGAGATGGAGGTAGGGACATTTGCGATAGGTACCGAAGCGGTATCCGCCAAGGTAGTTCTTAGCGCATGCCAATCCAGCACCGATCGCGTGGGTGGGGCGGACGACGGGGTCGGTCCGAGTCGCATAAGGACAGGACGGTGGTCCGAGTGAAGCTCCGAGAGCACCTCTAAAGAGCGCAACGTTAGACAGAGCGGTCGTGATCGTTAAGAATGTATTGGAAGGGGCAGATGTAATGCGCTTCACGACATTTCGCCACCGCTGTCTACCGGTACATGTGATAACAAAAATGGTGTAAAAATCGCTGCAGAGCTATACGAAGAGTATGGGTACTTATGGGTACTCTAGATACTCTATGACCCTTTTTGTTTACCAATATTACACAGAATAGTCATAGCCTAATTTGAAATTTGACACATCTACTAAAATCATAAAGTTAGGAAGCTCAAAACAAGAAGGCATTTACAAGAATAAACAAAATGACAGCGACCTTTTCTACTTATTTTTTTACGAAATGATGAAATTTTATGGAATAGCATGAGGAATGGCTCCACTTGTGGTTATTGGGTAAATCAGCCAGCGTCAAGTGGGTAATTAATAGCTAAAGAAAATTCAATAAAACCCACATTATTAAATATAAATGGGTGATGAATGTGATCAACATGGTGGACGAATCAATTCCGTTGACAGTTATGGCAATTTTGTTGACATTGGCGGAATAGCATTGGTCCCGCCTCAATGGACAGAGGCTATTAATACAAACAAAAAACAATTAAACACAAACTACGACTAAACTTAATTTGACAGCGAGTACTAAAAATATTGCTTGCTTGCTCATACGATATGATCATAAAAAGGACAGATATAAAGTAAGTTTAGTTTCAATCAGTCATTTTAAAGCAATTGTGTTATAGAAACTTTGGACCCAGCATTCCCATCTCTGCCTCTTGTATCCCGTATAATATTAATCATACACCAAATTCAATTCTCTTGACATAATTTTCACAAGACCCAATTTTATAGAATTATTATCAGATTAAAATGGGCCCGGGTATAACCCGGCCGTAACGTAACCGGCGGATAAGAAAATTGCATTAAATAACCTTATTAACCGGTTTAATGTGTAGGTGTTAAGTAAATTTGGATGTAATCGGGGTAAATCTTTTTTCGGAGGGTGGATCCCGGTAAAAATGCGCCGGGATTTATTGGCTTGTTACCGGGATTTAAAAAAAAGGATCGTCACAGACGGGACGGGATGGAATGCGAGCGGTCCCGGAGTCGGAACCCCGGGCTGTCGGCGAAATTCGACGGTTTGAAAAAGGGCACTTCCGATGTTCATTTTTGTAATCGTTTCAATTTTTCGTTTAAATGGATACGAATTTTGAAATTATTTGCATAAACGTTTCACAGACAAAATGGTTTTAATATTTAATACAGATACCAATTCATTTACAAATCATTTACAGCTATACTAGGTACAATAATGTTTTATAATGCCATTCAATGAATGAATCATAACTTCTTATATATTACTAGCCGACCCGGCGAACTTAGTCCCGCCTTACAATTAGTGACATACGAAAGCAGCGCCACTTAAAATTATCAGTGTTTCTCTACCATATTATGCATGTATTATACATATAAACCTTCCTCTTGAATCACTCTATCGATTAAAAAAACCGCATCAAAATCTGTTGCGTAGTTTTAAAGATTTAAGCGTACATACGGACAGCGGGAAGCTACTTTGTTTTATACTATGTATTGATTGTAAATAATAATAATTAATATTACCGTTAATAGGTAGTAGGTATACGATACCTAATTATTTTACTAAGCGTATAAAACGGTCTGCCTGCGTAGAAAATGACACAAAAATTATATATGAATAAACTTAATAAAGTCAACTGCACATAGGTACACGTTAATATTATATTTAGTGGCTGTCTACCCTCTCTATGTCCCCAACTTGATTGCTCATCAAGCTTTTTAAAGTGACTCTCGTGAGTCTCTCGAGACTCTCTCGACGGCTTCTTAAATATTCACAGACCGTGAATCTCGATAGCACATTTGAATACACTGATAAGTTAAAGACATTTCATCGACGAATTAAGACCATGACGAACTTGAAATAACTTTTGGTGATTTATAAAAAAAAAATATCAGCCCACTGAGTTTCTTGCCGGAACTTCTCAGTTAAGGTCGCGTTTCGATCCGGTAGTAGCATATAAGAAAAAAAAGTAAACTTGACAATTTGTATGTCCCCCTTGGGCTTAAACAGAATAAATGATTTGACATTGACTTTGAAATTTTCATAAACCTGAATATCACAAAATCATAATATAAATAGGTAGCTAAAATACATACATATATTGTGTAATTATAATCGTCAGTTAATGCCTACAATTTATAAAAAAGACAATGAATTCCCTTAAATAAAAATACACAAATGAATACAATAATCGCATCACTGATTCCATCATGAATATTTTATAGGATTCGTAAAAAAACGTAGCAACTTTACTCTTTGACGTCATCAGCGGGGCGGGTGCGGGGGCGGGCGAAAATAAATGAGGTAAATTAATAAAAGAGGGCGGTTAGTTACAATTACATTTTTAAATGTAAGCAAGCCGGCTCCTCGTTGCTCCTTGATTTTTCTTGTGCGACACGCCATTTGTCGGTTTAACGGGAATTATAAGATCCGGGCGTACGGGAAAAATGTTTTACAATTAGATTTTATTATTTATCGTTAAACATAATATAATAATTATTTAGGTGAGAAAATAAGTACATAATAATAGATTTAAATAAGTCAACTATTCAGAAGAATGTAGTAACTTTATCAACTAATTATTTTTTTTGTCAGCTACCATCGGACATAGCATTTATTTTTATGTACATGGATGACAGTGACAAGAAACTTGTGATTTTCATATAAATATACCTATTGCTTTTCGATCTCTATACCTTTAGCATTAAATAATTAAAATAATCGATTATCTATTATTATGGGAAGAATTCGTCCGTAAATCTGAAACCTTTAGAACTGGAATAGATAAGTATTCGAAAATAGCATTTACATCCTTGTTCAAACTTGTCGTTATTAAGCTTTGATTTCACCGAAAAGCAAAGGGTTCGAAATAAAATTCGCGACCCTTCCACAAAAATCGGGCCAAGGAGAAGGGTAGCCAGAAAAAGAAATACCAAAAACTCGTTGTTTTCTTCTAAAGGCGGGGGTAACCAGGTAGCGGGGCAAATGAATTGCAAACAGCATTATTATTTCCTTCAGGAAGTCGTATATATTCCCGGGCGCCTTTATTTTAACGTTTCTTGCTTTATTCATTTTTTTTCTTACCCCTTTTTTATTGCCGACAAGCTCATAATATATTGTAAACGCACAGCGAGTGCCGGCTGTAAACAACTATTACAACTTAATGGGGAAATGGGGTAAATGTTTATGGGGTTTAACTTCGTTTTATAAAAACAAGTAAAATATATGAAAAATTAACTAGCTGTGCAAGTAACTATGTAATATAATAGTAATTAGGTCTAACAAAGGGATCTAACTAGATAAGAACAAGTACATTTCTTGGGTGAATAGTTTCGCTCATAAAATCTGCTATAAAAGGGCGATAACGGCCGATTATGGCCTCTGTAACGGCTCTCTAATAATGAATTGTCTTTAGTATAATGTCCAATCGCGATTGTTCTACCAGCTATAAGGCCTTTGTTCTAGATTATTAGATGGATCATTCCAATTTGTTACCTCATTTTCAATTTGATTATTTGAATCATATTATGCAGTGAATAAACCGTCTTCTTAATTATTTTCTGTATTTTTTATCGAATTTTCATTAAGTTTAGGTTATTTTTTTTTTTAATGGACTACGCTGTTGGCCGTGAGTTGGCCTTTACAGCTTCACCGGAGGAGTGGCGAGTGCAGAGTGCGACTCCAGCCAAAGCCTTAAGGGCGGAAGAGGAGGGCAACTAGCTCAAGGGGCACGTGGGGCACGACCTCGGCTTGGGCAGTTGCCGTGAGGGATTAAGTTTAGGCACCGACACACTGAGTGATCTAGATGCGCGCGCCAAAATGTTTGCCGAAACTAAAAAGAACTCTGTGTCAATAAGTATAAATAATAAATGTCAATGGTAAAAGCCACGGGAGCCCGAGTCAAAATTTACTCGCGCTGTCAAAATTAATTGAAAAACTTTTTGCCTGAGTTAAAACAGTTCGTTTTAGTATAAGCAAAAATATTAACGTACGCGTCTGGAAGCACTAGGGTTCCTGAGGCATTATACTAGACTGCATTTAAAACATCGCTGTTTATATTTTTACACGGCAAAGCTACATGTAGATAATATGTTATTAGATGTATTCTCCGTGTATAATAAAGCAGCGAACGAAGCCAATAAACGTAGATTATCGGGAGTTATGATGCGATTCCCGTTAATGCGACATGACAATAGGCCCCGGGCCGGGACCCAGCCGGGGGCAGGATGCGTCGCCGTGGAGATACGTGTTCTGCAATAACGTATTACAATATACGAAAATTGCAGATACGCCGTTATTCAGGTAACATGTATTTTTATAACCATTACTCGTTTGAAATATTATCTATACAAATAAAATAAAATTAAAGTGTCTGCTAGTGTAATGACAAATAACAGCTTTTTTTACTATGCAAATCAATTTTAATTCAAAGTTTGTGTGTTTATCTGCCTGGCTATTTGTTACGGATGATGTCCGAAATCGCAGAACTGATTTAGACGGGGCTTTTATTTTAACTGATGTTACAAGGAGTAACTGAGGTTAATTTTATTTATTTTAGAAAAAGACACCGTAAGCACTTTCTGCGTGGATCGGACCACAAACAACAACTAAATATGAGGGTACCCAGTTATTAACTATAACATCAGGACGTCTAACACCTCAGTCCCCCCGTGACCATGGTTGCGGTAAAGCAGCCGAAACGTCTGGAAAATAAAATAGTAAATACACGCGATAAAATCCGTAAAATAGTTTTATTTCAATTTATTTCAAAATAATTAGTGTCCCTAAATACGCGTCTAGAGTACAGCTATATCAGAATCAATCATTCCTGTTATAATATACTCATTAGTATTGGTTTTTTCTTTAAGTTTTGAAACAATTTTTTTCATTCACTGAAAATCTTTGGTCAAATTGATAAAATACTTTTTAAAATCCTATGCGAATAAAAGAACCCTATCAAATCCAATCGAGTCATTGAAAGATCATGACAACACAGTGGCTCTACCACTGTGCAAACAGTTCGACATCGAGTCAATGTTGACTTTTCCCCGACCTCCCCTATTGTGTGGGCCATGCGACGATAAATCGAATAAATAAATTACCGTTGTCAATTTGCTGAGATCTTATTTATTACAATTAGGAATTTTCTATGGAATATTGTTTGTAAAAAAAATAAGTATGTTGTACGTAACTACTCAATATTTTTTTCTATAAATTGAAAAAGGAGACCAACTAACTTTTATAAAAATACCTTGATCAGAGGAAAACATCGTGAGAAAAAAGCAAGTCTAGTCTGACACCCCCCGCACTAGACCAGCATGGTGGACTATGACTTGAGACTTCCTCGCATTGAGGGGAACCTGTATTCATCAATGTTGAATTATTGTAGGCTCGCTTGAAGTTGCATAGATCCGGCATAGCCTTAATTTTCCAGAAAAAAAAACAGTACACATTTTGGGGTGAAGCGGGGAATAGAGATATCGTGGTCGCAAACAAAACGATACGTTGACTGTGGCGTCGTAAAAAACACGTTAACATCCATTCACATTTATGTCCCCTATTTGCGCGGCCGCGAGCCACTGGGCAGGGGTACAAAGTAACTGATTGCACGCAACCAAGTCGCCTCTTTTGTTACGAATCTATTCATTCATTTACGTGTGGGTATTTTTTTCTGATATTTGGTGTGTGTTACAAATAGGGCTGGAAATGTTCTAGTTATTTTCTCTATTGGTTCTTTCAGATGTCTAAACACATAATTTACTTATGCTATCAGGTATGGTACAAAAACATCTAAATTGGAGAATGTTTTATATTTAAAGTTGCTAGAATTCTAATACCGCTTGTTGATAGAACCAAAGGCTTGCTAGAACGTAACCTTAACTCTATTATAAACGCCATAGAATGAATCATTTATTTATAATCCACTTATAAAACTGACACTTTACGTTCTAAAAGTTAACAAATGAATAGACAAAGGAACGCTCCCGTTACAGGGCGACGAATTTTTCGTCTCTCACAATCGCTTTGTTACATTGTGCCCTATCTACTCTAAGGTGCTCAAAACAATAGTTTCGGGAAGTTTTATCACAGCCGCCTCTGGAGGGGAAGGGGTGCGTTGACCCATTTCTCTGGAGATGATCCATTCTGTGCTGTAGCCAAGAACGTTTTATTACGTGGATAAAACAAGCGATAAGAATATCATGTCACTCTACAGCATTTCATGTCAAATTATTACTTGTAACACTTTAGCTCCCATAATTAACTCTAGTCTTCATTTGAAACACACAAATAACCTTATGTTCAAAGAGGTTGTTCCCCATGCGAGACCTTGAAGGTTTCATTACCAATCTATTTGTAATTGCATTATCTTGAAGAAAGTCAACTATCTATCTATCTATCTATCTACCAGCCAGAGACGTCCACTGCTGAACATAGGCCTCCCCCATAGATCGCCACAAATTACGTTCTTGGGCTTTATGCGCCCATCGACTCCCGGCGACCCTGGTGAGGTCGTCCGTCCATCTGGTCGGGGGTCGTCCCACATTCCGCTTGCCTGTTCGTGGCCGCCACTCTAGGACTTTGATGCCCCAACGGCCATCCGTTCTCCGGGCAATGTGTCCGGCCCTTTGCCACTTCAAACGTGCAACCCTTCGAGCTATGTCTGTAACCTTGGTTCTTCTGCAGATGTCCTCATTTCTGATTCTATCGCGCAGTGAAACTCGCAGCATAGCTCGCTCCATTGCACGTTGAGTGACTCTGAGCCGTCTTATGAGTCCCATTGTGAGCGACCACGTCTCGGATCCGTACGTCATCACTGGCAACACACACGTACGGATCCGAGTAAGTCAACTATTAAAACATTATCCGTGAAAGTCAACTATTAAAACATTATCATTTATGTAATCTAAACTTTCGAACGCTTCAAATAAAACCGTCATCCAAATCCAAGATGGCGGCTGGTCATACATACACGTCGACCACATAATCCAGTCGCATCAGGCCTCGCTTATTGAGTTATCATAGTTTCTCCGCAATAGTTATCGATTGGAAAATATCTCCCACACCTCGATAGAAGAGAGCCTGCAGTTATTGTTCTGTGTCGCGGATAAGTGGAATGGACTGATTTCTCCTTGCTGGATATTTCTTTTGTTCTAGTACGAAAGGAAATTTATGTTGATCGACCCAAATCTTGATTAATGTTGAAATGGCCAAATTCTAATGGTATGTGACAATGGTGTGGACAAGTGAGGGCGATGATAATTTGAAGAAATCTATTCCGTTAAAAGACACGACAAGGTGTGAGTATATAATGCAAACAATTTTATGCATTTCTGGTACTTACCTATGGTAAAATATTTTCTTTATCCTCACTTCCAAGCTGTAGAATGAAAGCCAAAGAGAGACAAAAAATATAAAGAGAAATAATGTCCTCAGTAAGGTCTTAATTTGACAAACATCTTAATATCTTAAATACTTAATTTGACAAAAATCGGCTCTCAAGAAAATAATAAGTACTGATCTCGCTCTTACACATTGCCTGCTCTACAATTTTATATTCTGTAGTGAAAGCAACCGGAGCCTTAACTGCTGCCGGGGAGCATATAAATCAATCAAATGAACGAGTTACAGGTAAGAAGTCAAAGGCGACTTAGCCCGTGCAAACAAGTCTGAGCCGTCCTCGGATCTTATTTATTTTCTCCTCTATAATTCGTTTCCGACCCCGTTTAATGTTGATTACATTCCACTCCACGGTTCAACTTTGAGATGGAAATAACTCGTTACTTCTATTAAGTAATTAGTCAGTATAAAGCGATGCTTAAGTAATGAAGCGTAATTATAAGAGAGGACACGTCTAAGGAGTAGAATAATTAAATCAATCATCCCTTCCCCGTGGTGTATAATCTTTTCACTGAAATTAAGTTTGAATTAAATACTCTTAAACGAATCGGGCCGGGTGCTTTGAACACGATAGCCTTTTGGAATAGAATTTGAGATGTTTGTTAAGTTCGCATCATCTGAACTTATATTGGATTTCATCTAAGAGCGACTAAATAAGGTTGTCTTTCAAAGATCTTATGAGAAAATATTTTTTAGAGACGCGTGGCTTTAACATTATTTTTTTACTGAATGATATCTGTATCCCAGTAACGCACATTTAAGAAGAGTATCTATTATAATACGTCCAAGTTTGAAAATGTTACTAAACTCAACATTTAACAGTAGGAGGTTAAAAATTTGCTGAATTACTAGCAGAACTGTGGTAAAAATTTTGCTATTTTCCATAAAATGTCACGAATTCATTTCCTTTGCGGATAAATGTTCGGTATTTTTTATTAATAAATTAGGAAACGAATTACGCTTAGAAATGCTTGATGGGGCCATTTTAGACGACTAGTTCTACATCTTATGGAACTTTTAGCAATTTACTGAAGGGACATGCATATACATACTAATAATCAAAGTGTTCTTACAGCAATGACGTCAAAAGCGACTCGCATTTTTTTGCATTTCGCTAATAATATTTGATTGGTAGAATAATTCGTAGCGATGGTTGGTGGACCCCGGGGGATGCGGGTCGGGGCGAACTTTTAAAGATATTACCCGAGAAGGGTTGAGCCCGCGCGCGTCCTACGTGATCCGGAGCGCCATCTGTCTCCGGCCGACTGGAATCTGTTTATCTTCGGCATTGATGCAAAATGTTATGATTGAGAATACTTTACGTAAGACAAAAAAACACAACAATATCTGCATCACATAAATATTGACTGTATAGTTCTAAACTGAGAAACCACGCTTGTATTCTGGGGTAGCACGACGCAATAGACTAGGAACCGGGGTCAGGGAAATCTACGAATGAATTAAAATTCCAAAAATAGGTGTTGAACTAAATCGAAAATATTAAAATTTAGATATTCTATCTTTCTATATGTATATTTACTTTTGAGTAAATATTTTTTATTTCACAAATCAAGTAATTACAGGTACCAGTGTTAAATTTTCAATTTTTCTTTATGTTTTATTAGAGCAGCCAAAAATTTATCTTCTTCAACTTCATATCTATAGATTTTTATTTGAGAGCGAACATCAGTGTTGTCAATAGGCGAGACAGTATCGGACAGACAGCGATATATATTATGCAAACGTGCGACACTAACCATAAAAAATCTGGATTTCACCACTATAGGGTACTCGGAATGTATCAGCACAGGAACTGGACGCACATAAATTTATCATTTTCCACTGCATAAAGCATAAATTCGAATCATTGGTGCTTCCTTGGGGATCGGTAGTACGTACCTATACAAAAACTTTGTCGCAAAGAGATGTGGTGATTTATTGTGGTATTTGTGCGCGGTGATATTTTCACACGCAAGAGACGACACGCGTTTTACGAACGCGCATTAACTATGCTGAGTATAACCGAACTGCTCCTGTGCAGGCCCTTATGAAGAATATAGTGCCAAAGTAAGGAAGATGAGTAGCCAGATATAATTTCTGTATCTAGTTTCAGAATAAATACGAGTCCATGTAAAGTACTTTTTAGGACCTTCTGGAGCTTGTTTACAATCTCTCAAGATCAATAGCATACCTAGTAGACGATAAGAATGGAATTCTATTTTATTTACGAAAATGCAACTTATTATGAATAGAAGAAAATAACGAAACCAATATCGAAACATTGAAAATGCAACTCCATTTAGAATTCTAAAAGAAATATATTGAATGGGTCCGAGGCATCACACAATAGGAACGTTGCCTACAGCTATGCGTGGAGTTTGCCCACTTGTCACCCGCATCGGACCGAGGGGATGAATCTACATGAAAATATCCATATTTTTAAATTTGATTTCGTAGAACTTGGACAAATGTTTGCTATTGAAAATTGTATGGGTAGTGACGTGACAGAAATGCAATGCGTCGAACTGGGCGGTGCATAATAAAATATTGGACTTGGTTATTGAATGTGTTTGCTATTCACATAAGATGTGTAAGTGAAATAAAAGTTGGTACATAGGCATTTCTGAAGGTAGGTGATGCTGAAGATCACAATTATAATTTGATACCCGACGTAATTGCATCTCTCCATTTTTTTAAGCTCAAAATAAAAAGCAACTGGGATGGCTGGAGTTAACCAGCTCACCCTCCGTCACACATAATAGGCGCAATGGACATCGATTTGTGGAAAAAGCCCGCAAGAAGAAGAAGAAGCAATTTGATCAATACCATTGTTCATTTCGATGTCATCATTAGCGTCGTGAGTCTCTACCCTGCAAAACATGATCTTTGTTCGACCCTCGATAGTCGTTGATGCCTATATACTATTTCAGCCACCGGTAAACTAATTAAGAGTCAGCGGCACTGTTAGTAAATTCAGGATATATCTTGCCTTCTTTGTTAATAGCTATTAACGTAAAACACCTATCAATATAACATAATTGTAACCATAAGAGAAACAAAAGCGCCATTGGGGGTGTCAACACTCGCCATAAGTAAATAATCATGTTTCAATGGTCCTTATTAACCGGCGTAGGCACGTCTGGCCTGGAGCGTTTCACCAGCGGAAAACTTTATACGTCGCGTGTACTTGTGTACACATCTGTGCCGGCCACAGAGCAAGTTCTGGCACAGTGTTGCGGTCCTGACGGCTCCCAGATATGTCATATTTGAAGCCCGCCTTCTCCAACCCCACTTGCCCCCCCGTTCCCTCCACCCCCCAGGCCGCAGCACCCATTGGACATCTTCTCGCGTAATGCTGCAACTGATTGTACTTGCATGAGAGTTTGAAAATCTTGGTACTTGTTACTCATAAGATTCTTAATTTGAAATCTTTTGATATATATCAATTCGTATTGGGATTCGTCTCCTTTTTGATTTGGCTGATATCAGCTCTTACAAGGAGTGGCTAATTTACGTATTCGATACACTTAAACGTAAAATTTCGCATTTCATCTAAGAGGCCATTTTTGAGGCTGGAAGGGCTGCACTAAAATTAGAATGTTGTATTTTATGTCTACAGCAAACTAACCAGCGTTAATGTGTTATTTATTTGGGCAACATATTATCGACAACACGCGCAGCCATCTTGGCAAGTATCAAGAGTATGTAATTTAAGTACATGACCACCAATAAAACGAGTTAGTCCACCCACTCCTGACAAGTTTTCTAACGAAGGCGTCACACATGCAGCCTACAGCTTGCATGCAAATACTTTTATTTGCGATTGTTCGATCATACAGCTGCAGTAAGAGATATTCGCATTTCATTCTTATACTTAAAGCTTTTCACATAAATTTTACGTCAAAGCCGTCTTAGTATCACGAAAGCGAATAATTCAATATTTTTTACAATTAGCATTCTTCTATTTATAGTGTATATAAGTACTTGTGCAAAGTATATACAATGCGTACCAAAATAAAATCACACCAATACTCACAGGTCGCGGCAGGACCACATAACTACGGCGGCCGTCCTCAAAGGAGCTATGTGTTTGATTTGGGCCCGCTTACCCCGCCCGCCCAACAAATTGTGTTCCAAACTTCGTCCACACAGTAAAAACCTCTCGCATTCTAACTCTTTGCACTACATTTGCTGAAATAACGAGGAGACTGTGTTGTCTTTATTTAAAGTCCATTTCAGCTTGTGGTTTTAAAAGTTTGTGGTTACAATTCTCATTAATTACTGAACAGCGGGTGGATGTGCAGGTTGGTTAAGCCGTCTTTAAGTAAGGTCCTATTTTTTAAGATATATACGAAGATGCTTTTTTGTACAACTCATTTTACTATTAGTATTAAAGCTTCGCACACATCTCCAAAAATATAGTGATAAATGATCACTATATTTTTGGAAATCAATAATGGAAGGCAGGTTTAGTTTACCGTAGCTTTTCAGCAGAACACGCCAAATTAGAAGCATAAATATCATCTTGACTAATAAATCAACAGTGAATACTATTTATCGTAACAATATAAAATACTTTATTTGAGTATTCCAAAGAAATTCACTAGAATAACAAATTAATTTGGCCAAAAGCGCTACAAAGTCTAAACTCACCACACGTACTTAAAGCGAAGCGCAAATTCCTGGCAATCCTTTAAAATCAGCGGAGCGATCCAGCCTCGCTCGGAGTGACCGCGTCCTGATTCCATTAATATCTTACTACCCCACCAGTGGAGAGGGAGGCCCCTGTTCTCAGAAGCAACTCCCGAACGAAAGTATCTTTTAATCTAAGCTGGACATCAGGATAACGATATTATAAACCATTGCTGCCGACTACAATTCGCTTTTAGAGGGGCATTAGTAACTTCAACGCATTTAATCTGAACCCCAATATAGTGTGAAGACCTTGAGGGTGCATGTAGGGATGTGGAATTAAGTTTTTACGCGCCGCTGATGGTAGATTGGAATGATCCAATAATGAGATACGTGACCGAGAATACTATTTGTGTTTATTTGATGGGACATGAGATTGTTGCAAGATTGATGTGATTGTAGTGACTTTTACAAGTACTTTCAATCATAACCCAGTCTATTTCATGTCAACCATTTTTAAGTATTATATTGGAGCAGTATTCCAAAAACCATTCCAACCAATAATGTCTCAAATTAGAAATAACTGTATTTAAAATGGGCCACCCCTGAACGAAACAAGAAAGGGTCAGTTCTCAGCGAAAACATCGTAACGTCCGGTACAGCCCGTGTCCGGTCCCCGCCGGGCATTTGCGTAAACCAATTAGTGGGTAATATCGCCCAGCCTACAATGTTCTCGATACTGTTAACTGGAACTGACTGGTGATCTATAATGCAATCATCAAATTTTAAAGCTAACCTAACTACGTCATTTCAACTACAAAAAATATCACATCCGACTGATTCCGTAAACTAAACCATAGCACGGACCGAATATTAAGAGCAAAGCAACAGTTAGATTAAAGAATTTTTTAAATAATGGGTCAGAGATTTATTTCAAAAATCTTTGAAAAAATTGGCGTTTAAAGCGTATAACTGTTGAAACGCCTCGGATCATCAATCTATAGTAAATATCAAACATGAAATCTAGATTGGTATGAAGCACACGATTGTATGCAATTCAAGCCTTTCTTGAATCGTGATATAAATTATATCTCTACAGGTCATAGACATAATCATTTCAGTTTAACAATAGAAACATGTAATTACTCAGATACATGATCTATGTGGAGGAGCGTCATATGGTAAACGATAAACATTTTTAAAATCATATTATGAATCCAAATGAATGCAGAAAAGAATTCCAAATAGCAAAATACCGGATTTAATATAACAACAAAAAGGTTGAGATAGTCTCAGGTTTACATGAGATTCAAGCTTCGCATCTTGGGGCATTTAGTGGTGTTGGGGCATCCTTGAGAATGGAAGGCTCGCATTCCCGGCTAGGAATGTCTTGTAAGTTTTAATGTAGAATTTTACTATCCCAGTCGGGGTTGGATGGGAGATTTTACGGATGCTGTGGTTGTTCAGAGAGAGATCTTTGATGTGTATAACAAAAATATACACTTTTGGCGAGTGTGAGGAACAGGGTGTTAAGTTCCCTCTTCCACCATTGAAAAGGGAGGATCCTCCGACCAGACGGGTGTTGTGTCTGGTGAGCTACTGCCCGACGGTTGTTGTCGGGTTCTTGTATATATGTGCAATCGCTCTGATCGCTTTAATATCGCGATGCAGGATTTAGTTCGTATGTGGCGAGATAGATGTCGCTACACACTATTACTGCAAATATCATAAAAAAATAATTCAAATAGTATACCTAATATATAAGTATATTAGTGTTCTACAAATACATTGAAAGTGTATTATAACTCTCCAAATTGAAGGCTAGTCTTATGCACCATAACCACTATCAGAATAGCTTCTTACCAACCTTGCATTGCTCCCAGCATCAAAATACCCTGAGTTATCGCAACAATTCACCTCAAATAGCTTACTCAATAATCACACCAATATTATATATTATTTATTAGATCAATATTGCTAAGGTCTAGCCAGCCCGCGCCATAATGGTTATCGGTCCAACGTTTAATTACCCCAACCGAGCCGAGACAATGGATAATAAGAAGTACCTCACCATCCCAGTGATTTATGAAGCTTTAACAAGTTCCAACATATTAGATGAATTGCTAACTACAAACAAGTAGTGAAGTGTTTAGTGAAGGTAATTTTGTTCAAAGTCAAAGTCAAAGTCAAATCATTTATATTGTTTTCTTATATTTACGCGAATACTATACATTGAAATTAAACTATTTTACGGATTTTATCGCGTTTATTTACTATTTTATTTTCCCGACGTTTAACGTTTAACGACGTTTAACGACTAAACGTCGGGAAAATAAAATAGTAAATAAACGCGATAAAATCCGTAAAATAGTTTAATTTCAATCAAATCATTTATTTTGTATAGGCCTATGGGGGCACTTACAAATTGTCAAGTTTACATTTTTTTCTTATATACTACTATACTACCACCGGATGTTGATTCTTGATACGTAGTATATAGGCAGCGCAAAAAAAAACCGGCCAAGTGCGAGTCGGACTCGCGCACGAAGGGTTCCGTACCATTATCTATAAAAAACGGCAAAAAAACCACGTTTGTTGTATGGGAGCCCCCTTTAATATTTATTTTATTCTGTTTTTTTGTATTTGTTGTTATAGCGGCAATAGAAATACATCATCATTTCAACTCTCTAACTATCACGGTTCATGAGATACAGCCTGGTGACAGACGGACGGGCGGACGGACGGACGGACAGCGAAGTCTCAGTAATAGGGTTCCCGTTTTACCCTCTGGATACGGAACCCTAAAAAATAGCTAAATTTTTAAAAAAGCAGTGAAGGGATTCAGCCGCTATCTCTATCACTGTCATCACCCATTTTTTATTTATATTGTATATTTATTAAATTTGTCACTTCTATTAATTACTCGACATTGACATAAATACCGCTAATCGTAGGTGCAGCCATTTCTCATATTATTCCATTAAATTTCATTATTTAATTCATTTCGTAAAGAAGAATGCAGTAAAACGCTACATTAAAATGTTCATAGTAGTTTTTTTTAATATACATCACGTGTACATATGCCTTGTAAGTCAAATGAAAGACTTGTAAAACGGTACAGAATAATTTATTAAGTATTAAATAAAATCTACGGCACCAACACAGACTATGGTACACGTTCTAAACATGACTTCGCCGGGCAAACTTGAGGCATACATCAAAGATATCGGCTGAATATTCAAAGGGTCTGACGAGGTATTACAAGAGCCGAAGTCCACACGCCTGGCCCCTGGTAATTGATTGAAATGTATTCAAAACAACAATTTGTACCGGCCTAATGGCTACAGGAAAGTCTTGGAATACAGAGACGAATTCTGTAATTAACTTAATAATTATTACGTAAATATTATATTACTTTATAACCGTTGAGTAATTTGAAATTAAAAAGAAGAAATAACTGGTTTTTTGCACACATATTAGTGCACGAATAGAAAGTTTTTGCTTTTCCCTTAAATAAATGTGAAAATGAAATATTTTTCCATATTGCATTATAAGACGAAACCAAATCTTTTGGTATCATACTTTTCGCACTGAGGCATTATCAGCACAACTTTTAGCAATATTACTTTATACATATTTTTGTCAGTTATTGTACTAAGTGTCAAAATAATTAATTAAAATTGAAATCAACACTGAAAAATTAAGTCGTAGTAGGTAAGTAAGTATACTTAGTTGAAATGGCATTTCAGTCCATCCCTGTGCTTCGAATGTAGATGAAAGGCTTCTAAATAATTGATTAGCTTTCATCAGACGGTGTGAGGTCCGCATGGAACAATCTTCGTGTTATTCAAATTGATACAAACTTAACATTTGTACTATTTAGACCTACTACAAGAAATGGTTGGTTAATTCAATATCGTTTAAGTAACTGGTGTTATTATTGTACATAATTTGTTGTTCTCTAACACCAAGCTTCAAATAAAGTTCCATTTTCAAAACGAACTTTGTATCTTGAAAAAGAGATTTTATACGTCTTAGAGGAAAGGCAAGTATTTCTGATGACACTTAATTATCAATTTAATTTTAACAGCCCTATAGTAGATAATCGTGTAAGAAATTATGATAACGTAGCGCTTATTGGACCCGTGCACTATTCATGCGAGTTTACACTTTAAAAGGATTAGAATACAGTTAATTATTGAGTGGAATCGAACATTCCTCGCTCGCACTCACACAACCATGACTCACTCATAGTCAATAAACAATAGGATTTAAAATGAAAATATCAGCAATGAAACAATAAAAGACCGCCCGAAACAGCAGAAAGTCGCGTTAAAAATGGGTTGCCTCCAAGGCAAAAAACCAATTCCAAGTATCCAATCCATTTCACTTAACAACCGATTTCAGACGACCACATTCATTGAACGACGAATGTAATCTGTAATCTAATGAGGACGCACGCATCAGCTGACGCCGCGACGCCCAAGTTTTCTTATCTACAGAACACTTTTCATAAGAACCGAGCTGCACTTGACTCATGCGGGGGAGAGAACAGAGATTGTAGAAGGCAATAGAATATGGATGAGGTAAGTATACATTTAATAAGTTGAAATTAAAGCTATGCACCATTGAATTGTACTTGGAAAAATGGTTAAAGGTAAACTAGTTCTTATATGCGTGCATGACTTATAAAATTTGTTAGGCATCTAAGATCTTTGATTTGCATAAAAACAAGGGCTCCTTCGCCCTCGTATTTACTCTGTATTTCAACCAACTGTCATAAATACTATTGCCTCAATAACTTCCTTCATAGACTTCTGAAGGATGACGAATGACGAATTCGGGGCATACCTAGATCACTATGCTTGCCTAGTGCGGTTGAGTCACATTTACATGTCCTTCTGTCATATAGATTTTCTCAGCGGCTGATAATAATGATAATGACATTCTATAATCCTTCTTAATTTTTTACGTAATGAATGAAATGATGAAATTTAATGAAATAAGTTGAGTAATGGCTCCACCTGTGATTAGCGGGTATCTCAGCCAGTGTCAAGTAATTAATAGCAAGCATAGCAAATTCAATAAATGCACATTATAAATAAAAAATGGTGATGAACGTGATAAAGATGGCGGATAAAGCCCGCGCGGCGGATAGCAGTGGTAGCCGAGTGGTCGAACGCACGCTTTTCAATCAAAGTGCGCAGGTTCTATCCCCGGCTCGCACCTCTGGGTTCCATGTGCGAATCTCATTTTCATCTGAGATTATCACTTGCTAAGAAACGGTGACGGAAAACATCGTGAGTAAACCTGTGTGCCCGGTATAATGGCAATAGGCTCGCCCCCTATTACATTGGGACCAAAATACATCGGCGAAGTGTGGGCGCACTGCAGTGCACCTCTGCCTACCCCTTCGGGGAATACAGGCGTGATGATGATGTATGTGATGATGTATGGATAAAGCCCATTCTGTATTTGAATTAAATTGAAATCTAACCTATAATGTAACAATTTTGTGTCATTTATATTAGTTAGTATTTTTAAATGTATTATACAGAGTATATCAGAAATGAAAAAAAAGTTAAACAACATGGTACCAACTCCAATGGCTTCAATATTTGTAGCTCCACGTTCGCAAGTGCCATACGTTGCTGTTTACCGCGATCTCTCGTTAGTGATAATGCGAGGGCGACATCTTGCGCCCGCGACGACAACGAAGCCCGCGGAGCGATGGCCGCAGATACGAGCTTATTGCGACAATTATTCTTTTGTTTTCCAATGTCATGCCCCCCACACAAACATCATGGGAAATAGCATAAAGATTTCGCCACTGTTACTTATTTTGCAAAGTACCTACATAAATCCTTATTTTAAGAAGAGTTCATAACATAGTAATTCATTATGTGCATAATTTGGTTTTCTAATTATAGCAGTTGATTCATCTTGCTCGAGTAGTTGTAAAATAAAAAATATTCTGTGTTTTCAAAGATATTGTTATACAAGGAGGCATCAGACTTTATCGTAGGTAAGATTAAGAACTTCAATGTAGTAGTTTTTGTATTTTATGAACATCGCGCTAATCCTAATCCAACATCTCTCGATTCATTTTATTTTACGGACCAATCTTGCTGCCAACAAGAACTACATTGAATGTTAAGCGTTAATTAGTACATTTTTTGGTAAACGTTTACTGCAGAATATATTTTTTTCGTCATGTATTTTAAAGCAGAGTTACTTGTTTAAGTATCAATGTGTAAGTATCCGTGCGGGGGTTCAATGAAACAGTGTTGAGATGAGCTGCAGCAGCCTCCCCTCGCGTATTAAATTCGGTTATTAGTCCCGCAAACTTTGATCAGCCGAGTTGACCCCGGCCGGGTTCATCGATCCGCGCCGACTTTCACCGGATCATAAACTGAGCCACCCAGTTTCAAACACTGAAAAAAAAAAACAGTTACCAACTCACTTCAAAACTAAGTCTTCCTAATCACGCGGCACGAACAAAGTTCCACCGAGTTTTTTCCAAGTTCAGCTGAAGTTCATCGATGTGGGGATCGTTCACCCTGGAAGGGACACTTGCATACGGCCGGCCGCGGGCCACTCTGCCTTAATGTAGAGCAAGGTTGGCTAACATTACTTTCGTCGCTAACTTTTCCGCGGATCGATGAGGAACCCGAAACTTCATTACGAGCGGCAGCGCTCGTAAAATGAAGTTCGTTCGACGTTCGACATTCAAACCATCATCCATTCCTCTGATAACTACAAAATCCAGCCTCGCGGTACTCTAAAAAGAACCTTTATTTACTTTACATATCAGGGGCCGTAACTAACGAACGTAATACCTGCTCAGCATTTGTATTCACAAAGGTTTTTCTACCTACGCCGGCGGCGGGCGTAAAATAGGAGGCGAGCCGGGAAGGAGGCATAAAGGAGAAAATAAAATAAAGACGGCGCCAGCGAACGGATGCGAGGTCCGTGAAAAAAGTATAAGGAGAGCAGGCTTAATGGTGTGGCGCAGGTGAGGTGGGCGGGGTCCGAGGGGTGGTTCGCGGGGATTGGTCGGCGCCGCCCAGCCGCGAGCACGCCCCCCACCTCGCCCCCCATCCCCGCGACCACCGGCTATCGCCTGGCGACCACCTAGCCACCCGGCGCAAGCTATGCCTGTGTCGTGAATTAGTTTGCCAACTCTCTGTCTATGGCGCAGCTCCGGGCCTGTAAGTATGGACGGCGAGCTGAATAATCGATAAAGGTGTTTATTGAAAATGGGTAAGGACGGAGCTCCTTATTGCTACTTTATTATTAAGTAAGGCCGAGTTGGAATCGATAAAAGCTAAAGAAAGGTGGACTGACTACGACGTAGCACTTCGTAGCGGCATCGCTACGAATGATTCGTAGGTTTAAAGATTAGCTAGAATTCCAAGATATTTTTTGTATAATCACTTGTTTGATACATGAAGTTAATCAGCTTAGGTACCTACTTTCATGTTATAGGTACTTTATAGACGGTACAAAGTTTCACAACTGAAGAATCAGTACAACATTTAAAGACCTCCTATATGGAACAGTGGGTAGGTAGATTGTAACAGAAACTTTACAGATCATCATGTTACGTAGACACAGCAAGCATCTTATTTATCATCCTATAAGTAGATACCTACTATATATTTTGATAGATACTTAATTCGTAGTTATATGGCTAACTGATTCCTACGAGTATGTAAACAATTATAGTCAGTTCTTATGACTTATGAGGAAACAGCTGATCGCTGCGTACTCGAGCTGTTTGGTTGATTTCAAAAATATCCGTTTTATTTGTTGATGGTAGGGTCTGTGCAATGACTCTCAATTTATTGTTTCGTTGCGTAGATACCTATGACAAAGGCCCTTCCTTCCCTCGTGAGGTACGTGTTAAATGTACCGTGAAATGATGACTGATTACAGACAGACAAACTATATCAAACACAATGCACCTACATAAAAATGTATATACAGGCTAACAGAAAAAAAAATCTTCTTTTGATAAAAATATTTTATTAAATATAGCTGTGCCCGCGACTTCGCCCGCGTGGACTTTACCTGGAAAAGTTTTTTCCTGCGGAACTCGAATATTTTTTCTCGAAGATTAAAGTAGCTTAAGTTACGCCTTGGAACATCAGCTATCTGCCAGTGAAAGTCTGTTCAAAATCGCTTCAGCCGTTTAAAAGTTTACCCGCTAAAACAGAGAGAAGAGAAGAACAGAAATGTTTTAAAAATTGCATTTTCGTTATAGTTATCGCTTATAGTTTTATATGCATTTGGTAAGGCATTATTTTGATATTACAAACAGACTACTACTACTACAGCCCTTTTAACGTCCCACTGCAGGGCACGGGCCTCCCCTCTGTGCGAGGGGGATTCAGGCCATAGTCCACCACGCTGGCCCAGTGCGGGTTGGCAGACTTCACACATCTATTGAGAACTAGACAAGTTCCCTCAGACGTGCAGGTTTACTCACGATGTTTTCCTTCACCGTTTCATAGCAAGTGACAATCTCTGATGAAAATAAGATTCGCACATAAATCCCAGAGGTGCGAGCCGGGGTTTGAACCTGCACACTTTGATTTGCAAGGCGTGCGTTCGACCACTCAGCTACCACTGCTTCAATATTATTCACAGACACTGCAATATTATTTATTTGTATAGATTATTGGTTTGACCAAATAAGTTTATGTCGTAAGTCATAACAACTTTAGAAAAAAAGAACCGACTCCAAAAATCAAAGAGCACTGAAAAGCTAGAAATAAACTCATTATTTATTACATTTGGAGTAGGGCCTAATCTACCTTAACACGACACTATGTCGGGACGAGGCAGATATACATTTGAATTGGCAAAAACTCCAAATGAGTACATCCAAGGCGTAATCAAAACTCTACTTAGAATAAAGCAAAGCCCAAAAACTTTCCTTTCAAGATATAGTCTAACGTGGAAAGTCAATTGCACGTAGAGATAGGCATTAGTGCAACTATTACCAACACTAGATAGGCTTTGACTGCTTTGCATAAACACATTAGGGCGATGGTAGTCCCCCCATCGTCTTACAACCGCGCACCTATCGCGGAGGGAGCTACTAACATTATAATAGTTCCCACGTCAGGTGCGGTCTGATGCATAATCAAGTTTTCTGCTTATCAAAGACGTTGTTTACATTTTACAAAGCGTTTGCTTCCTTATTTTTTTTACGAAATAAATGAAATGATGACATTTAATAAAATAAGATGAGGAATGACTGCACCTGCAGTTATTGCTAGCCTGCCTGCTAGTATTTCAGCTAATTTCAAGTAAGTATTAGCAAGAGCAAATTTATTAAAAACCCATTATAAAAATTAAAATGGGTGATGAAGATCAAAAATCGAATTATTTAAGAAACTGGAAATTATGACGTTAATTTATTAAATAAATTTAAACTATCTATACAACATCCATAATTACTACGTCGATATTGGCAGGGTCACATTGGACCAGACTCAATGGAAAGAGGCCATTAAAAAAAAAGACATTCACAAACAACCCACGATACAAAAGTGTTTTATAATACCACTGTAAATTTTTCATAAATTTACCAAAATGTTCCTAAATTTCAAATGACTTCCTTATTATTAGTTTATAAGTATAGTGAATTTCACATAACATGGGTACGGTGACACATGTCAAATAAACTCTATAGTGAAGTGACCATGCATAATTAATTTATGTGATTCGATTATCGAGTACAATTGCGGTTAACCTTTAATCGATTATAAAAAAATAAATATATTCAATTAATCATACATTTATTCGCTATCTGTCTGAACAGGAACACTTATCCGATTCCGATCCTACATCTAAAGCTTCGTGACACTGTATTACGCCCAATGTCAAGTGTATGTGCAACTCGATCCACTAACAGACAGATAATAATTGACAGATAATAATGCACCGCCATTTTCTCGCTCCCGCTCAAAGTATTCCCGCAAGCGGACAACCAACTCCTGGGCTTGACTGTTTAAAACGGTCTTCTTTGTTCTTTTCGGCATTTATTTTTGCCGATTATTACACGATTATTTGTTTTTGCTGATTACTACGTGTCAATCCCTATCATTTAACGTTTCGTTTCATGCCTCTAATTTTAGGATAATATGTTTTCTGTACCTTTTTTAATTTGTTTAAAATGTAAAAACGCATATTAAAATACAATTTCAATCTAATAAACCATTATTGTTTGCTTTGGAAATTAATTGGTGATTATTAAAAATGTATATTTATCAGATTTTAAGAAAATAGTTACAGTGTATTGGAACGTATCAAATGGCATGGTACCCTTGCTAAGTGAAATTCACTATAGATACTCATAAAATTATTGATATACAAACACCTATCATATGAAACAGTAAAGAAAGAAACTCATTGAATCGGTTTCTAAAATGAAACCAAATTCACCTGGCATCAATGGAAAAGTCTAAACACTCCCAAACAATACCAACATCCATTCAAAGAAAAAAAAATTGCGCGCTCGAAAAAATCGCGGCATATCCCCACCATTGTCCGGCCATACAATGGCTTTGCGACACACCGGGTAAATAGCGTTTTGGAAAAATGTAAAAGAGTGCCGCGCTGTTCTGCCGTCCGAATACTAAAAATCCGTTAAGTGACAAAACCTAATTTTGAGCTACAAGCAATATAATGCGAAAATTAATCTCGCTAGAAATTATGAATACACACAGATTTCTTTCCATTTATCTCAATTACTATAAATGTTAGATCAATGAGACCAAAACCAGCTTATAGATAAAATGTTTCGTTTTCAGACTTCTAAGAAGCTATTTAAGTGAGTATATCCAATTTCAACATACAAGCAAATATGCAGTAAGTGCAGTGTTTAGAAATTGTGAACGCATAGAGATTTGTCTCCTCTTATCTTAATAACTATAAATGTTAGAAAAATAAAACCAAGGTTGGCCGATGGAGAAAATGTTTAGCTGTCATGTAGTTTATATAACTCAAATTAGTCAATATGTTACTTAACGACCTTTTATGAATCGGACGGCAGTGTTGTGGGTACCGGGTAAACACGTCGCCGTACCCCTTATTGAGTTGATCTGGCCATTTGTACGTACCCTCGCCCTTTACGAACGCAAAAAAAAGAAACTTTGCTTGCGAATTCAATTTTCAATATCCATTTTTGACGTGCCGTGATTAGGACGCAGTTTGATCGTTAGCGGGGTGTTTCGTATGGAAACCGGGCTTCGTTTGCATCCATTTTTGTAGATGGCAAGTGTGAGTTTATCTGTCCGTTTTGAATGGGCTTCGTGGATGGTGCGAGGACTGATTTTTCTTGACGGAATTTTTAGGTAATATTTTTTTTATAAAATTACTCAAATCGTTCATTATAACAATTCTCTTTAAGTGGGTACATTTGGTTTAACCAAGGGCTCATAAAACTATGTAGATATATCTCAATGACAAATTGACATAGTGATTTTTTTTATAAAAACATTTTTTTAATGTAACTAAGCAAATCTGTAAATAAAAGTAAACATCTGCCTACTTACACTTCCGAAATGATGTTTTTTTGAAATGATGATTCGCGTGATGGTGTTGTTTTTCAGACTAAGGATATGTCTTGGATATTGGATATTACATTTAATTAACTTAAAGGAATATAACCAATACAGAACTAACAATAAATGTTATTGCCTCCAATAACTACCACTTAATACATCTCACGAGTGTCTTCGGAGGCTTGTAGTAATAATAAATATATCATAGACCTCCCTAAGGACAAATAAAAGGGAAAATAAAGCAAATCGGTACTCCGGAAGGGTCCGCAAAGAAAAACGATTAATATTAACTGAAATTGTTATTGCCCCTTTATTGCGTAGATTTAATATTTTTACTGCCCCTAACCGAAAGAGTTTAAGTTATCGAATTTGACACTCGTAAAAAAAGATGGCTTTAAGTACTAACTCGCACAGTTATAATAGTTGTAATAGACGTAAACAGGCCGATCACGCTTAGATTGGTGCCTTCAACTTTTGCTGAAGATACATCATACATCATCACGCCTGTATTCCCCGAAGGGGTAGGCAGAGGTGCACTGTAGTGCGCCCACACTTCGCCGATGTATTTTGGTCCCAATGTAATAGGGGGCCAGCCTATTGCCATTATACCGGGCACATTCCCCCTCAATACGAGGGAGATTTGGGCCATAGTCCAACACGCTGGCCCAGTGCGGGTCCGTGAACTTCACACGCCTTTCTATAGACGTGCTGGTTTCCTCACGATGTTTTCCTTCACCGTTCAGCAAGTGGTAATCATTGTTTAAAATTACATTCGCACATGAAATTATCTACGAGGTGCGGGCCTGGGATTTGAACTTGCACCCCTTACGTTCAAGGCGGGCGTTCTTGCCCGCGAGGCTACCACTGAAGATTGCTGAAGATATTTATAATAAAAACTTATTGTATTTTGATTCACAAAAGAATAGTAACATTTGTTTTTTTTTTTGTTTTAATATAGGGGCTCATTTCTCGCATAATCAACATCATCTCTAATTTGACATATGTCAACACAAAACTTCAAATTGGTCGTATTTTTTCGACACATGTCGAATTATAGATTATGTCGAGAATTGCCGCCCAGCACATTGTACTTTTTTGATTCAACATTCTATAAAGATGGGAAACAACTGTACTACGTAGTGCACCCACATTTTCATAGCTACCACACATATAATCGTGAGAAACAACGCGAAAAAAGTATAGAGAACAAAATAAAAACAAATGAACAAATACCCATGCAAGCAATTTTCACGCAACTTTCAGAAACGGCAAAAAAAAGTTAACGACTAAACTTCTGTAATGAAATCTCAGTTCATTAATAGCGTAAGCAGAAAGAGTTGGTTTATTACGCACTGGGCACGTGACATTGCCCTCTTAACGAGCGCACAGCCACCGCGTTCTTACATTAAAATGTAAACATTACCCTTACCCCTTTTACCCGAGTAGCTGCAGGCCCGATTGTCATTTGTCTGTGACATTAGCATAGCGACAGACGAACGGAGAAAACGCTGCGATATTTCGGGATATTAGCAATATGGTATTCTTCAAAAAATATTTGATTCAACCGAATCAAATTATACTATCTGCAGCACTCAAGTAAATACCTAGGTTAAGTTCCATAGACGCACGTATTTTTTGTTTCTACTACCAAGACGTTAGAATAAAATAATGGAAGTTAAAAAGAGATAAACTTTATGACGAATTTAAAAGATAAGGTGGAGTTAATACGCATGTCAAGGCTAGACGTCTGTCAGGATTCGCTCGCTCGCTCCCTGTCATATCTCATACGAGAGAAAGAAACAAAATCAACATATTCCAAGACATAACTCGAGTCCTGGTTGTTTTATTAAGTATTCATTTTTCTGGCTAAACAAAACATCTGCCATAATGTTTATGTGGGTTGAAACAGCCCCGTGGCGTTTCGATCGCGACGTTTCGACCGCCGGTGTACTTGGGGTCTTAATAAGAGCATCTAATCTAAGTGTCGAGTACCTCCAGAGCGGTCATCTCTGTCGGGATCACTCCCCGGGGCCCACTAGACCCCGGGAATCCGGATTTATTCCGTCTGAATACCCGGCGTCGCAAACGACACCTCTGCGATACCTCTGAATGTTTTATGACACGGCGTGAAGATGTTGGATTAGATTAAACGGGAAAGGTGTGAATTTAACTAATTGGTTTGTAAATACTAAATTGTAATAAGCATACTTAATCCTTCCATTATTTTAATGTTAACAAGCAGTTTAAAAAAAAAAAATTAGCCCCTCACTACTGCAGTTTTATTTTAATTAAATATGTTATAGGAATCGATGCAGCTTGTAATATGAAACCACCATTTCTCTTCTTCTTTTACAAAATTAAAGCAGCGCATGTTTTGACAATATCAAGTCATAAATAGCAAGAAAAAGTTCGATTAATATACAAAAATAAATAATATAATGTGGTTTAATTTTGTTGGCAATAGCCTCGCCCCCTATTAGGTATATTGGGACCAAAATACATCGGCTAAGTGTGGGCGCACTGCAGTGCACCTGTACCTACCCCTTCGGGGAATACAGGCGTGATTATGTATTTTGTTGTAATTAGAACTCAAAATATTCGTTCGTTTAGTCTTCAATAATTGTAATTGAATTAATATATAGTCAAGATGGATGCTCAGATTAAGGAACATACTCAGTAGTATGTCGACTTTGAATTCTGCTGTAAGACATTTCTCGTTCGTTATTTTGAGGGTTCCGTACCCAAAGGGTAAAACGGGGACCCTATTACTGAGACTTCGCATTCCGTCCGTCTGTCACCAGGCTGTATCTCATGAACCGTTATAGTAAGACAGTTGAAATTTTCACAGATTATGTATTTCTGTTGCCGCTATAACAACAGAATACAATAAATATTTAAGGGGGCTCCCATAAAACAAACGTGATTTTTTTGCTCGTTTTTATAGATAATGGTACGCGAGTGCGACCTTCGTGCGTGAGTCCGACTCGCACTTGGCCGGTTTTATAGTCATCATTGCATAATGAACCTTGTTTGCATGCTAACACAATCGGGGCACACGTCTACACGAAATTCAAATTTGCATTCATAAAGTTCAGTAGTTTGCAACTATCGCACTTTAGACGATAGCTTCTTAATTTTTAGTTAGTAGTTCAATCTTATACATTGCTAGTAATAGTCTACATTAGGATTTTTTTTTAAACACTAACTAAAATGGCACACAAACATAGGATCAGTACTAGTATCAGTAAAGAGTTGGACAACGAATTAAAAAACAAAAAAGATTGCTTGACTTTTTCAAGTTAAAGCTATTAAAAACTAATAGTTCACTTGCTGAATTGATAATCTCTATCTATCAGCACATAAATAAAACTGTGTGCCAATACAGGTTTTTTTATATGTGATCGATCGTTGATAGACAATACCTGGGTTAACTAAAAAGTAATTAGATTGAATAAAGTGTGCGCACCGTAGCGCATTTAGAAAGGAACCATGATCCAATCAATCCTATATCTAAATGCGTATACACCATTTTACAAATTAAAACTGTTTTTAATTGAAAATACATCTCTTGAGTCACGTCACTGTGCCCAAGGGCCAAAGTTAAAAGAACTTTAGGGTCTATAATCCGAATCGAAATTGCGAAGTTAACAGTGAGCGGTCTCTTAATGTCGGCTAACGACAGAGAAGACGGCGGGATTCTTTAATTATTTAGCTCTAATAGGTACCGGCGATGTCCTTTGACGTCTCCCGGTTTAATTTTGGATGCCGCCCCCAAATTAAAAATATAATGAGAGCGAACTGAGCCAGTGTTAATTGGAAACCGATCTGCGACAAGGGTGCAAGGTTATATCAACGGTTTCACACTGATTTTTTTATAGCCTAGTTTGTGTCCCAGTCCTGTGCAAAGGCCTCCCCTCTCTCTTGATATCTCCTCTCACACTGATATATGTAGTAGAACAGATATAATGATAAAAAAAACTTTTGAAAATAAGCAAAGCCGCGCGGGCTAATCTCCCGCAGGCCAAAATAAACAGTAATAATTCATATAAAAAGGTCATTATTCAACGAAATGTAATTTACATCGCGACCGAATTTTGCAGACTGGTCGCATGAATTTTACCACAGCAATTAAATCTTTATTATTATTGACACAGAGTACATTTGAAAAAAAAGGTCATGTGAATTCAGCTCGCTTCATTCTGTTTTGTGGGGAAATGGCGTTTTGTAGTGATCACCCATTCATTATCGTAATTGGACTAGGTATATAATATTTTCTAACACTCAACATAATCTCTTAATGATTTTTTTCCAAATTTAAATTACATAAATATTAAATTTATGTGGCAGGATCCACGCGACCACATGAGTAAATTCGCTCGCGTCTTCCATGACATTTCATTGAAAAATGTGCTTTTTATATTAGTTTACACAGTACATATTGGTATGGGCCACAAATTTGGTGGCACTTATTTGCACAGGGCTTGTTATATACAATATGAACCCAAAAACTGCGTCGTTCACTAGTCCCACGGGTGTGACGTCATTACCCACAGACTCCCGGGCCAGGGATCGCATGCATACAGAATCGACCTTATCTGTTATGCATAATGTGGACACCCCAAAGGTGGGCAAAATATTGCAATGCTCGTGTAGACGACACACCATTTCTACAGGCTGTTTTACAAGAGGATAGATTTGTTTAAAAAACTTTTTCCTCAACAATACCTTGTAGAGTCATTCTTGTGTAAATTAGATGTTAAAAAACAATTGTAAAAATGTATAAAACAAAATCAATGTTATTGTTTATCTGTGGGGTCGGTCACGGATTCGCACGCTCGCCCTCTGAATTATTTCATATAATAGCCAGAGACAAAATCAACATATTTCGTGACATAAGTCAAGTTTTGGTGAACATGCTACAACTACCAGTGTAGGCAACTGGTTTAAAAAAAAAAATCAATTATGCACAAATAGGTTAAATATGCCTAGTGCTGTTTTCAAAGTAAATATATTATTTTTAATACGAATAGTACTCTGAAGTATGTAATCTTTATTAAACTTTTCTTATTAGATAAAGTATAATTACATTTTTAAATTCTGCACAGCGCAAAGTCCACAAATATATCTATGGAATGTTTACAGATAATGTTCTAATTTCAAACAATCAAATATAGAATGAGATTTGATTTTATGGAATTGGAATATTTTAAATTTCGAAATACCTCTTCTTCTTATTTTATTTTTTTAATGGCATAACATGAGGAATGCCAGCACCTGCGATTAGCGACCTTTATGGCAATGTCGACTAATTAATAGCAGGGACAATTTTAATAAATACACATTATAAACAAAAATGGATGATGACAGTGAGATAAAGATGGCGGATGAATACAGAAATACTTCTAAACTATAAGAGTTCCTCTGTATAATGTCCAAGAGACAATGTCCCGCGCATGTATCAACGTCGCACATGTCACCGTGATGGATTTTATTCCCTGATTCTATTATACTGTTTTTTATTCGTCCGTCGCGTCGCTGCCAGTTATGTGACCTAGCCATGAATATGAATGCGAATATTTTATGTGCCTATTATACATATATAGATAGCTGATATTAGTAGCAAACTATCTTACACAAACATATTTATTTAGTATATATATATCGAGGGTTGAAAGGCTTATTTGACTTAAGTGACATTTTTAACCGACTTCAAAAAGGAGGAGTTTCTCAATTCGACCTGTATGTTTTTTTTTTAACTTTACAGGAGAGATTTACTTTTTAGGGTTCCGTACCCAAAGGGTAAAACGGGATACCCTATTACTGAGAATTCGCTGTCCGCCGGTCCGTCCGTCTGTCACCAGGCTGTATCTCATGAACCGTTATAGTTAGAGAGTTGAAATTTTCACAGTTTATGTATTTCTGTGGCCGCTATAATAACAAATACTAAAAAACAGAATAAAATAAATATTTAAGGGGGCTCCCATACAAGAAACGTGATTTTTGCTCTTTTTTAGTTTTTAGGGTTCTAAATTTTTATAAAGTGTTTTTTTATTTTTATCTTTTTCAAATTCATAATTGACCATTGATACAGTGCATAAATAATTTTCTTAAATTGGGACTAAAATGTTGGTGTATATACAAACTAGAAGCTTTTAACTCAAACCGAAAACACACTTGTAACTTGAAAAGCGACTTTGACACCTTGTTTTTTTTTATAGATAATGGTACGGAACCCTTCGTGTGCGAGTCCGACTCGCACTTGGCCGGTTTTAAGTGAATATTCCTCAAACCTCCTCTGCCTACACCTTCAGGGTATACAGTCGTGATGATACATATAATATTGCTTGGATTGCGTACAAGAGAAGGTTGGTATCATGACGTATGTGGAGGTGAATGAGGCTGCACTAGATCGAACTAGGTGGACAAGGCTTTATCAGACTTTCAGATGCACCGACAAGGGTTTATCCCTTCAATTAGAAGAAAAAATTGCATGGATCACGTTTGTATCCTAATAGGCAAAAAAAAAAATCTAACAGCAATATTTATCTAAAGCATCAACGTCGAGCTCAACTCGTTAACAAATGTTTTCTTTTTTAACAACAAAAGGAAAAGATAAGATAATCCGCCGCCCACCGCTGCGGCATGTGCTCCTTGACAAATGAAGACGATAACTTAACAAGTCTTACAACCCTACGTAGTCTTTACCCTCGCAAAAGTGGTGTCAGTAGATACTTTATTGCAGGATGTATAGAAAAAAAAAACAATATTTTTTATGATACCATTCTACCTAGTAATTTGGTCGAATAACTACAGAGGTAGAATAATTACTACATCTCATTAGTAGTTCTACCATGAGGGTTACGCTCGCTATTCATAGAGACTGTGTCTATATTCATACAGAACTCACGTTGACGACTGTACTCGTAAACTCTACATAGACACAAAAAAAAAAAACCCATTTTTATCGACTTCAAAAAGGAGTTCTCAATGCGACCCGTATGTTGTTGTAATTATTTAAAATTTTAATCACCACCAAAACATCAACAAAACAAAAACAAATCTGTCCCCGACGCATTTGTTTTTTTTACTCAAAAAACGACATCCGTTTTCGAGTTTTTGCAACACTAACGAACGGAAATTGATTTTATATAGGTAGAAAAAAGATATAGTATATAGCTTTAACAGACCGGCACATAAATTTATTCAAAAATTTCTGTGCCATATTCTTTTGAATTATATAACGCATAACAACATACAAAATTTACCATTTCCCAACCCACGCCAATCACGGGGCACACCAGCTCCGGATATTCAATTCCTGGACATGTCCGAACTGGACAACAAATATTTATCAAAAACCTGTAAGGAATACGTAAAATGACATAAAACATGTCCGCCGGGCACAAACAAATAACCGCCGCGGTCCGTGATGGATTATTGCGAGTGACCGCCTCTATTTCCTATCGGAATAAGGAATTACCATATGCGCCTCCTAGACTGCCAACTGGACAGAGCATGTATGGAGTTGGATATTTTATTTAAAAAATACATAATGATTTAATGACGAGTACCTACATAAATAAATTATGTATACTGCGACATAACAATTAGTGATAGGGTGATAATAATTATTTGAACAAACTGATATTACCTAGATTAAAAATATAATTAATAGGATTCAATAAACATGGTGCAATCTCTTGCAGATTTGTATGATAGATAGATTTTTTTATTTTTATTTGTTTAATGTAATGAAGTGTGTTCTAAACTCATATTAACCTTCCTTTATTGCATGTTTGCATTATATTAGCATTATTTTTTCAACAAGAAAAAAAATTAAAAACCTGTAACGACTACGGAAAAAACTAATGAAATCGGTAAAAATCGGGGTTTATAGGATAAAATCGAGTCCTCCTATTATTGATATCGATTGTCACCTCATTCATCAAAATCGGATGAATAGTTTAGGCAGTACGGAGGAACATACGTAAATACAAACATACATAGACTGCTAAAATCATAACCCTTCCTTTTGGCTTTGCCGTAGTCGGGTAAAACGAACTCTCGATGGAATAAAAATCATATTCCACATTCGCATACCCTCGTTGTCCGAAGCAGGCCGGGTCGGCGTCGCGGCGGCGACCGGAGACCCTTCAAAAAGTTTGATAATAACACCAGGAGCGGCGCGCCAGGGCTGTAATGTGACAGCCGATACGTCGCCAGGCCGGAGCGGCTATTTAAATTTCGGACACCCATTGTTGGACGGACACTGGTGCCGGGACAGAAGATGTATTACGAAACAGTGCATTGGAACCACATATTTTATTTTTACATACATCACGCCTGTATCCAATGGGGGTAGGCAGAGACTACCGTTTGTCACATGCTACGATCCTGACATACCTCTTTCGCTTCATCCACAGTCATACATCTTTTCATGCACTTCCGTCGGATGAGAGTGCTACGGACTTGACCTTTCTGGATTTTTTTTTGTGTTTATATCAAATATTTATTTAACGAAATTTAATTTTAAAATAAATTTCTATTAATATCTTAAAAAAAGCAAAAAACAAATCAAAATAGTTGTAATAGTTCATCATGCATTTTTATAATTTGTCCTTGCTATTAATTACTTGACATTGGCGAAATACCCGCTCTAGTCGCAGGTGAAGCCATTCCTCATCTTTCACTCATTCCGTAAAAAAAAAACAAACAGTTGTGGTAACTTAACTACAGTTTTATAACTATAATTAGTCAGACGCTAAGTTTAGGTTTAATACAGAATACTACTTTTAGAGCACCGGTTACCATCGTAAGTTAAGCTAGTAAAAGTAACATTAAAACAATATTGCTGTAATAGATGTTAGCAAGTGGACTGGAGGCAAAATATATATAAAATGTACTGAGTAGCGTGGATCTTTAAATTATTAGAAGACAATGATAATTTGAAAGAATAGACACCTAAATGTGTAAAAAAGACGTCCCAAGAGAATTGGATTTAGACATTTAAATATGTCAAAAAGACGTCCCAAGAGAATTAGATTTAGACACCTAAATGTGTCAAAAAGACGTCCCAAGAGAATTGGACTTAGACACCTAAATATGTTAAAAAGACGTCCCAAGAGAATTGGACTTAGACACCTAAATGTGTCAAAAAGACGTCCCAAGAGAATTGGACTTAGACACCTAAATATGTTAAAAAGACGTCCCAAGAGAATTGGATTTAGATACCTAAATATGTCAAAATGACGTCCCAAGAGCATTGGATTTAGACACCTAAATATGTCAAAAAGACGTCCCAAGGGAGTTGGATTTAGACACCTAAATATGTCAAAAAGAAGTCCCAAAAGAATTGGATTTAGACAACTAAATATGTAAAAAAGACTTGGATTCCCAAAAAAAATGGATTAAAATTGGTCTCATTGATGCCACAGCCGTCTAGTCTTATGTCATGACATAGATAATCTGAAGTAAGTAGAGGTCAAAATAACAAACAAAATAGGATATGTTAAATCGCCAAATTTTAGGAAAAGTTCTTTCTTTAATCTACCTAATAACTTACGAGTATGTAGCGCCTCGAGAATTGTACGAAATATTTTCATTATACAAACACCAATTCATTTCAGTCGCCAATATGAAAAAAAAACACTTTAAACGTCAATTTTCGGGGACCACAGATAATATCACAGATAAACACCCAATGACAAAGCTCAGGAGAGGCTTAGCGATGATTAATGACAGATTCATGAGGTGTCCTGGACGGCACGTGTCGTTGGCGGACTAATGTCGCGGAAAACACGACCTATATGACGTGATGATGCTATAGTATTACTCGGAAAAGGTGAGTTATGATATAAATATGGTTAATGTGATACAAAATGTTTACAACATGTCTGTATCATGTATTTTTTTCTTCCACGAAATTTAACATTAATTTATTGTTTTCTTATATTTACGCGAATACTATACATTGAAATAAAACTATTTTACGGATTTTATCGCGTGTATTTACAATTTTATTTTCCCGACGTTTCAGTCCCCCCGTGACCATGGTTGCTGTAAAGCAGCCGAAACGTCGGGAAAATAAAATAGTAAATACACGCGATAAAATCCGTAAAATAGTTTTATTTCAATTTAACATTAATTTATTTATATCCTTTCACTAGTCTAGGTATAGCCAGTTCGGTCGCTTGTGCCTCCTGCTGTGTTAATCTTTAGATCAAAAGGAATTCAAAAGTAACAGCTGATTTTAGAGATGTGTTTTACCGAATTTTAAAGAAACCTTAACACATTATAAAAATCTTATTAAAAATTATAATAAAATGTCTTATTTCAAATATTTCGATCAGAATAAGCTAGAGAACCAAAATTTAAAGGGTTAGTTTACCCACTTTGAATTACATTGTTTACGTGGTAACTGCCACGCAACCACGCGATACAATTCGCTCGCGACATCGATGATATTTGGTTGAAAAATGTGCTTTCTTCGTGAACGAATACAGTTCATTTTGGTGCTAGCAAAAAAAAAAAATCGCGCTCGTTTTCAAGCATCCGTGGGCGCGGGCTTTTGTTTACAACCGCGATAAATCTATTGAAACATGAAAATATAAAAATCAGTCGACTTGAAAAGCTATATGGTATTTTCAAAAAAGCAAGTTTAATACATTTGAAATATTCAATTGCCCGCACCACTGTTACATGGCTGATAACTTAAAAAGTTTAACGTGCGTTGCCAGCGAAGAATACCTGGTGGAATGGCTTTGTTTTCAAGTAAATGCAACGCATATGTCCGGATATCTTGCGGAAACCAATATATACATAATGTGGTGAATTTATTCATTCAGAGGACTTGCCAAATGTATTCTGAACTCTAGTTCATGTATTTTATAAAAGAGAAGAAAAGCTATGTACTTTAATCTACCCAGCGATAGGTATTATAAGGCTTGCATTCAGTTGGTATTGGGGATATTCTCAAGTAATTAAAAGATACAGTTTTAAATTTAATATTAGTTAGGCTATGGAGCACGTCTTAGTTTCGTCGACTATCCGACTAATATTATAAATATGAAAGTTTGTGAGGAATGACGGATAGATGGATGGATGGATATTTGTTACTCTTGTACGCAAATACTACTAAACAGATTTTAATAAAAATTTGCAGTATTATTGTTTATATATCAGAATAACATATATGCAATAATTTGTAACGATATTGAATATAATCAAAGTCTGCGCAGACAAAGTCGCGGGTAGAAGAAGTAAAGCGATGAGGATAAGTAAAATAATAGCCAACAGCCATCAGAGAAGAGTGGCGGCGTGTTGTGAAGCTTGCCACCAACACCTGAAGTTGTAGCATGAGCGCCAAGACTAGACTTATGTCACATAATATGTTGATTATATCTCTTTCTCTCGTATGAAATAAGACAGAGAGCGACCGAGCCAATCCGTGACAGAGGTCTTGTCTTGACATGCGTGCTAACACCACTGAAGTCATGACCACGACCACTCTGTCAAGAGTGATACCGACAAAGAAGAAAGAAGCCTACAGTTAAATATCTACTACTAAATACCTAGTATTGTATCAAATCTATTTTGACCTTCTTATATGTATTTTTAATTATACAGGGTGTATCAGAGGTCCAAAATATTACTTTGGGTACATATACGGCAGCTCATATGTGTATGCTTAGTGAAGACAGTTTATACCTAACTATCATAGTTTCTGAGTTATAGACTTTTGAATCTCACATGTATCGTGTTCTGGCCTTTGGGTACATCCATAACCCTATTCAGCATCGTTAACTACACATATGAGGGGCGACTACCAATATTCACAAAACAAAACATACTAATTTTACATAGGTTTCGAGATATTACGAGTTACAGAAATTGACGACGAAAAAAAAATTGGTAAAACATGGTCGAATTTCGTTCAAATTTTTATAGCATTTGTTTGTATATCCGATAGTGATGCAAACGGCCAAGTATTATTTCGGACCTCTGAAACACCCTGTATAACTAATTATACCTATATGGCAAGTCAAATAATAGCCCAGGACCGAGATGTGTGGAGAAGTAAAGGCTTTTGCCCAGGAGTGGGACATAAAAAATAAGAATAATGGGTTTTTTTTTTTGAAGGACTTACACTGTTGGCCGTGAGGTGGCCTTTACAGCTTTACCGGAGGAGTAGCGAGCGCAGAGTGCACTCCAACAAGAATAATGGGTAATGAACTAATGACTAATAAAACCTGCTACGCAAATAACATCGACGCTAGTCTTGTTTACTAATAAGGGACAACGCAGACTGGACGTAGAGTGCAGGCGCATAAAGTTCAATGTCACTTAGCATCAACTACGTAGCATTTTATTACAGTACAAAGAAGCGAGAACGCAGTTTAGAAAATCAGAATCAGCGGAAGTCAAGTTATTTTTGTTTAAAACTTTTGATGTACAGTTATCAGTTAAGTGCCATCGAAATTAGCTCGTATGAATGATAAACTCAGTGTGTAATGGATTTAGGGCCCGGCGGAAAACGATTTATCAACTCATCAATAATTTCACATTCCAACTAGCAGGAATCAAAGCGGACTTGTGAGTCGGCATCATCAACAAAGGTGCTGTGATGCGTTGTGACAAGTCAGATGCTAATCAGTCAACCCTTTAGTCGACAAATCGGAAATTAGGGACGCATGAGCGCCGCCGGGTTAACCCCGACTTGCGCCCGAACGGGGTCTTTTCGACCCCGGAGACTTGCGAACCCGACTTGTTCTTTGAATATTTAACACGAAATTAATGCTGTTTCACATTGATTGCGTAGTTGCGATTAATTTTATCATCTGAGCCCAGGACTTCATCCACGTGGAATTTAAAAACAAATAGGTATTTTTTCCTGCGGAAGCATAATTCTTTGGCTAGAATAAAATTAGCCTAATTGTAACATCAGCTATCTGCTAGTGAAAGTCCTGTCAAACGGGTGCAGGCGTATGGGAGTTTACCTCAAACAAACAGATAGTTTTTTTAAATTGCTTTTTCGTTATAGATACCGTGAATACTTTCATGTGTATTTAGTAAAAAGCTGTTATAAACCGACTTCAAAAAGGAGGAGGTTCTCAATTCGACCCGTATCCTTTGTTTTTTTATAACACAAACATACATTTCAATTGTATTTATTTGTATAGATAGTACAGTAAATGTGTGGGGGAGAGTGGAGGAGACCTTGGAAAATATCTTATATCAGTACAGCGTGTCACTGCTGGTATACTGCTTCATCAATGCACTAGATTAACTGAATGTATCACATTGATTTTTGGTCAAGAAGAGAGTGGAAATCGTCCGTGTTCGCACGCGTCAGTCTGAAGCACCATAATCGTTAGAGTTTAGCGTTATCGATTACAGACAAGGAACTAGAGTGCTTTGATCAAGTCACTGTCCGATCGACGTATTCATCTTTAAGAGGCATCGCCTTGCTCGAGGCGTTATCGTTAGGTAATTGGAGCTGTATTAAATTGCATTTTCTTAAATTGACCTTTATAGAGTCGTTACTAGGTATATAATCCTTTATATTTTAGATCTCTTATCTATTGGATGTTCGTGTATGTTGACAACAAGGGATTACCTGAAACAAACAAACATGCAACCTTTAAAAAAACTTTGTTGCAAGTATTTTATACACTTTCAAATGAATTAAGTAAAAAACAGCAATTTTGAAATTAAAAACAGACACTTCAATTTATATTTATATGTATAGATAATACGGTAAATAGCATTTATAAAGAGATCTGTGGAGGAGAATTGGGAAGATCTTTGCACAGCAGCAGTCGGAGAATACGGGTTAGAAAAGATATATTCATAAAGTGGCATATCATTTATTTAATTTTATTTATATCAACACTAGCTGTGCCCGCGGTTTCACCCGCGCTAATAGTTACTTTGGCGTAGAGTGATGTTGTAAAGTTTATGATTATAAGTCTATAATACCCAATTCATGTTCGGGAATTTTCCCGTTTTTGCCACATTATTCGTTGCTGCTCCGCTCCTATTTGTCGTAGCGTGATGATATATAGCTTATAACCTTCCTCGATAAATGAACTATTTAACACAAAAAGAATTATTCAATTCGGACCAGTAGTTCCTGAGATTAGCGCGTTCAACCAAACAAACTCTTTAGCTTTATAATATTATATATATATATATATATATATAATATATAATATATATATATATAATATATATAGTAAGATAAAAATGGCTCTACCTCTTTGATACACAATGAAATTTCTATTTTTGTGATTGTTGTTTTATTTCAGTGACAATGTAGGTGCAGAAACACATTGTCGCGGTGCATGCCTTGGCGATCCCGTGGCATCCCTCCATAGCGGCGGGTGGTACACCGTGGGTTTTTAGTGGGTATACCGGCACAGTGCCGGGGAGTCCACATACCCTCGTCGACTCCCCCGAGTCGGCGGGGGATGCGTAATGCATTTTCCCACGATAAAAAAAAAATGTACAGAAACACATACACACAACTCTCACGTGTAAATTTTTTTTCCAGTATCCTCCAAAACTTACTTTGTGTCAATATGCTTATAGTATGAATTTCTGTGATGTAAGCCACGCATAAAAATTCTGTCATTGTCATGTCGTTGAAGAATGAACTTTTCTTATGTATCAATACAGTTCGTTTTGATATTGGCAAAAAAAAAGTACGCACCTCTAACGGCCTTAAATCTTTGTTAGACACCAAACTGTAACAATTGCGTAGACATAACACCGCTCATACGCACAGTAATAAATATCGGCCGTCTCTTGTAACGCCAACGAGGCACATTCCACGGCCAGATGACGGCGACGTCTTAAAATATAGGGACCCTTTCTTCGACCCCCCGACCCCAGACGAGGTACCAACCGTTGTAATTAATAAATGACCCACACGGCCCCTTAGACCGCACTGGATTAATATGAAATTAGTGCGAGAAGTTTGTATGTTTGGAAATACTTACATAATAGTGTATTTAGGCTTGTCGCTAGTCGCAAGTTTGTGAACGCAAACGGGAATCTTTGCCAGTTCCTTCTTGCCTTTTATATCAGCCCAGATGTTTGTGAAGCTGAGCGAGTAAAATATTGATTTTTCTGTTTTAAACAGATAAACATTTCTGAGTACAACATACGGCCGGATGTATTTAATAGTAATTGGATATGAAAAAAATATTGGGTTTGTTTTACGATTTACCTAATAGAAAGCCATATATGTACATTCATGAGGGCCAACGGCCATAATAATTTTAACGCAGAGATGAATGTAGTTAAATTTATTGGTTTGGAAAATTCATTTAAACTTTCTAATGTTTCTTTGACAGGTCTTGATACCACAAGCCAAGATACCACACTGCAATATGACATTTATATTATATTTTCAAAAAATATATTTTCCCTTATTTTTAATTTTACCTTCTATGCTTGTATTTTCTGTGTATTGTTGTTTAAAACCGAAATAAATATATTTGTTTCCTTTATGTTTAGTACATGTTCTAAAATGCTTAACGAAATCATTGTTTACAACACAAACTAACCCAAATATGTATATACTATCTAAAACGCGCCTACCCTGCCCAAACAGCGCCCATTAATTACTTAAATTTAATTCATACGTACCCACTATTTACATTCAAAAACGTGTCCCGCACCGTGCGCCCGCATCCGTAACCCTTGCCAACAAACTTGCCGACCCTAAGACGCTAACTCCTAAGTAGACTTTCTTTGATAGCGCGCTCTGCTGGTTTCGAATAAAGGCCACCGTCTCGATAGAGTTTTGATCTGTAATTTTATAGCTTTGAGCCCGCCCCTAGCTCCGGTGACGCTGGTGGATTGTGGCCTATTGATCTCCTCTTGTCTTGTTTTTGTTCAACTTAGTACCGCGGAACTGTCGAACAAAGCGACGTTTGATCTATATGCCGTGCTCAGGACGACAGAACCAAAAAATATGGAAATGGTATAACAAACTATTATAATTTTAAAGTGTAAAAGTATTATAAAATGGATCCAAAAAAATCGGGGTTATTGTTAGTAGTAGGTACTAATAGCAGTGGTAGCCGAGTGGCCGAACGCACGCCTTGCAAATCAAAGTGTGCAGGTTCAAACCCCGGCTCGCACCTCTGGGTTTATGTGCGAATCTCATTTTCATCCGAGATTACCACATGCTATGAAACGGTGAAGGAAAACATCGTGAGGAAACCTGCACGTCTATAGAAAGGCGTGTGAAGTTCACCAACCCGCACTGGGCCTGCGTGGTGAACTATAGCCCAAAAATCTTGTGCCCGGTATAATGGCAATAGGCTCGCCCCCTATTACATTGGGACCAAAAATACATCGGCGAAGCGTGGGCGCACTACGGTGCACCTCTGCCTACCCCTTCGGGGAATACAGGCGTGATGATGTATTTATATTTATTTTAGGTACTACTTACCTTTTTTTTTTTAACGCCGGAAAATTTACCTACTTATTTAAAAAGAAACTGATAATAATAATATCTCTACATAAATGTAAACATTTTGACGCTTAATTTAGAAGTGGTTTATACTAATTTGCGTCAAAAGTAGCAAATTGATTGTAACTCTAATCTGTAAAACTATAGGGTAGAAAATCATATTTAAAATCAATAAATCCGCTATGAAAGTTGTGGATAGACTGTTACGTCGCCGCGCAAGACATAATCAAATAAATAAAGATCACTGGTTACTTGAAGAGAGGCCGGATTAGCCTTTATCACTGTGATACCTATATGAGTGCCCCTTTATTGCATTAAACAGGGGAAGGGTTGCCCTCGCCGTAACGTCTCCGGAATACAGGAAGAATTTATAAATAAGTTAAAGCGCGCCCGCCATTCTTGCTCGCGTCTTACTTTGTTTTATCATATTTAAATTATTAGAGTCAGATGTAGAACGTGTACCTAATTGCTGTACTTTGTTAAGATAATGTACCTTTGGCGCGACTCCACTTTTGTTTTCTTGTTGGCGAGCGGTATAAATTCACGACGAAGGCGGGGTGGTACGCCCAACTTTTGTGTTCTGTTTTTGTTCGGACCTTCGTTACGCGAGGGAATAAAATTTGTTATGCAGCCGCGCCGAGGTCGTAGGTGCTTTATAATAACGCGTTATGCCCTGGACATACTGGGGCGAGCGAGTTCACTTGGCTTTTTTTATTTGAAAATGTACCCTGAGCCAATATACATGAAGATTGAAAGTCTGTGGCAAAAGCCACGCGATCACGCGACTAAATTCGCCCGTGACATCGATGACATTTCGTTGTTTAGTGTGCTTCTTCTATGAGAGAATAGAGTTACTTTTGCTATTGTAAAAAAACATTAGTCGTACGTGTTTTGACGCGCCTATTTACGTAGGGATTGCAGCCACTACAAGGTCGTCGGTGCTTTATTAAGCGTTAAGATTATAAGTTTAACTTGGTTATTTTCTGAATGTGAAATCACTTTAGAAAAGCGAAATGTTCAATCAACAACCGATTAAGCACTCTCTAAATATAAATATTTAATAAGATACCTACGGATAGATGACGGGATGAATTGCACACTCACAAGCCAGTAGGCTTTACATGACCGCGTAGACATAAGTTTTACCTCTTTCAGAGTCGTCGAGAAAATGACGTCACACCGAGCCATGTCCAGTACAAAAAGCTCGAAGTGACGTCATTTTCTCGACAATTCTGACAGTTGAAAGAGATAAAATTACATGACCACTAAGACATGATTTGGGAAAATTACATATAGCAAGATGACATAGACTAAAAATACTACTGTCATTGCATGATTGGGTACAGTAACCCATTTTTTTTGAACATTTTTTTAGTGTTATTTTTAAATATTTTTGTTCTAAAGAATTGCATTGGGTCGTTTGTAAATAGTTTTCAATGTCAATAAAATATAAGGTATTTTTGGGTATATTAAGTATACACACTAGGGCGTCGGCGCTCACGCGAATTTTTTTATGCCGATACCAAATTGAGCTCTGTGTCATTATTCATAGAGATTTAATTTCTGTGGTAAAAGCCACGCGCCTACGCATCAAAATCCGCTCGCGCTGTCAGTGTTATCTAGTTGAAGAATGAACTTTTTCTATGCGTCAATACAGTTTGTTTTGGTATAGCAGGCTTATTAACAAATCCAATAAATAACAATGTATATTTCCTTCACAAACAATTGCCGTGACGCCATTCATCAAACCCCACACACGTGCATACAAAATGCCTTAATTTAGCCAAGAAAACAACGTCTCATCCGTATTACAGTATATTTTCTATCGTAAATCAAGTTTAAGTGTTATTTCATTTCCTAAGGGCGTCCCGCGCGAGGCGCACGCATCGAACGAATAAGTAATTGAAATTTGAAACGAACTTTTGATTCCACGAAATAATTCCACCCTCATTTTCATCGGGAAATTATGAAAATAGCGATCCATCGCGACTGTTTCGTTCGAAGGTTCTCTTATGGGGAAATCAGATAGTATTTTTCAAACCACCATCTGAAAGGTAATTCCGCTGTTCTTTTGCAAACATGTTTCAATTACTTTATGTTAAAATGTATTATGTTGAAAAGCCGCCATTCTTTGTGGTTTCAAACGATTTTCTTTGCAATTAAACTTACATAATCGCTTGGCTTTGATTCGAGCTCACTTGGCTCGCTGTAACGGATGACTGCAGGTTCGATTCCCAACAGTGACAAAGTGGTTTTTACATAATTTGCCCTGTAATTGTAGCATATCAAGACTAGGCACGAAATATGTTGATTTTGTCTCTTTCTCTCTTATGAAATAAGACAGTGAGCGAGCGAATTCATGGCAGAGGTCTAGTCTTGACATGCATGCTAACCCCACTAGTTACAGCCTAAGTAGGACTGGAAGCGATCCCAGTTACACCCAGACCAGGGAATAATCCAAAAAGACCATTTCCAAAATTTACCGCTCACGGAAATCGAACCTGCAACCATCCGGTGCAAAGAGCCGAGCGGCCTAAGTATGACCCACTGGACCAAGCTGCAGGCTTAGCATGACCACGCAGACGTAAGTTTTATCTCTTTCAACTGACAGATTTGTCGAAAAAATTACGTCACACCGAGCCATCTCCAGTACAAAAAGCTCGAAGTGACGTAAATTTCTCGACAAATCTGACATTTGCGAGATAAAACTTACGTCTACGCGGTCATGCTCAGCTTACTGGTCGTCGAACATGCTGTCAAACATGTATTTGATAAGTTTCTTTAGTAGTGACAAATGGAAGACAAAGAAAATATACATAAGTAATACAAAGTCATAAATGAATGTAAAGTAATAAGAACTTTCGAACTGTATTCATTTAATTTCCATTTCATACGAGATGAACACATCTTAGAATAAACGCGTTCACCTTTTCATACGGCTCAAGAAATTTTACTTGAATAAATATTTTCATTTTGCCTTAGAATGTGTACGCAAAGGATTGAATAAACGAACTTTTGAAATGTTGCGTGGATTTCTGATCAAAGGCAATGGATTAAGCTTAAGTGATGTCAAGACTAGACTTATGGTCACGGATTGTATAATTCACACGAGAAAAAGAGACAAACAAGACATATCTCGAGCGAGTCTTAGTTATTAATTTCAACTTGAAACTTCCACGCGTTTCTGAGAAAAAGAGTATTGGCAGACAGACAGACGGACGAAGTGATCCTATCAGGATTCCTGTTTTAGCCGACTACGGCCAAGCCAAACGGAAGGGTCATGATTTTAGCAGTCTATGTATGTATGTTTGTATTTATGTATGTTCCTCCGTAGCGCTCAAACTATTCATACGATTTTGATGAATAAGGTGTCAATCGATTCGTTATTATGGTTCGGGTAACATAGGCTACATTTTAACCGACTTCGATAGTAGGAGGAGTCGAGTTTACGTAGTAATTCCGTAGTTGGGTTACAGTTTTTTAAACATTTCCTTACGTACGGAACTTACGTTCCTACACTTCCTTAGGTACACTTCCTTAGGTACGGAACCCTAAAAATAGTAAGTCATTCCATTTTGTACCAGTGTTATCTATCTATCATTGCAAGTACTAGTCGGGTATTCCCTCAACTATCATAGCCCCGGGCTCGAGTTGTCAGGGCCTTGTCAACCAACCCTTTCCCGGACTCCTGATACTTGTCAACAAACTTGTAAGACATCTGTTTACTGATAATATAAATATGAATTGTCTGTTCGTCCTTGTGTTACGACTCTACAGTTGATCCCATAGCAGCGATAAAGCCTCTCGCATATTGGAGCGTTGGGCACGGGTGTAATTTTTTTTTGCCATACCAAAGCAAACCGTTATTGACTCATAGAAAAAAAAAATGTTCTACTAACAGCGCAAGCGAATTTTGACGCGTGGGGGCAGAATCAGAATCAGATTTTTTTATTCATGTAGGTACTCTAATACAGGCACTTATGAATCTTCGGGGGTGACTTTTAAGCCAGAAATTTAATCTTTATGCGAATAGAGACAGAGTTCGTTTTGGTGTTGGCAAAAAAAAATACTCGCGAGCCTGTTTGCAATTTAATTAGGTAATCACCCTGCAGACGGCAAGCTGTGTTAGCTAGTCCTGTCATGTGCAACAGAAGTAGATAATTGAAAGTATTTCATTATATCAAAATAAATTAATTGTAAAAAAACTTCTTAAAACAAGCTTTTATTTAATTGCCATTAGTTTTCATGTTCTCCTCAGCAAGCCCTTTTATTTGATACCCATATTGTGGTAGTGCACAAAAAATAACTATTCCGCCATCTTGGATGATCCACCATATTGGAATTAGAATGACGTCACATAGCTAAGCATGCATTGTCATGCAAAATAAGCGTGTATGCCAAATTTCAGCTCAACAGGTTAAAGATAACTGATTTAAGATTCAGTTGCAAGATTCCACCCGGACATACATACATTGCAAGCTAATATAAAGCTTGTAAAAAACTTACTGAACATGAATATCAATCAAATCAAATCAAACATCAACCTTCTTATGTTTTGTCTTCTCACGCTATGGTGAGTACGTCAATTATGAATTACGTCCAATTTCAATGATTTAAATTACAAGACTTAGACGACAAAGTAAAAGGAATCACCTCAGTCAACCGCGCGACGACTGAGAACATTCTTAATTCGCCTATTAAAACCCACTACGAGCGGCAAGATGTCGGCAACACCGATAAACAAGCTAGAACGCAGCGCGAACGCCGAAAACTTGGGCGCGCGCGGTGAGTGCAGAAGGCCCTTAATGAGGGTTAGAAATTTCGGCACATCGTGGCCCAAACCGCACCCGGTTTCTTGGCTTATTATTAATTCTGTAAGACGTGTCCCCGATGTCCAAGACGTGCTGAGATTCGAGACAAAAGTCACAAGGCGGAAGGGACCGACCCCCTTTTCCCCCCTCGTCCCCTCGTACGTGTGGAGAGTCGGCAAGTCGCTAGGAGTATGGGATTTACAGGTGGTTTTAATAACGGCAGCCACTAATGTCGCGAGATGAATACTTAATGGACGGATCATAGTAGGATTGAGACGGATTGTGTGTTCGACAGTAATAATGTTTGGTTCATTTTCATGTTAGAAGAATGGGTAATCTCGTTGAATAGGAATATGGAGGTATACTCAACGCCTACAAAAAATCTTCCTAATAATACTTCATCACGTCTGTATTGTATTGCACTGAGGAGGATTTGGGCTATAGTCCACCACGCTTGGTGAACTTCATACGCCCTGCTATAGACGTGCAGGTTTCCTCACGATGTTTTCTTTCACCGTTCAGCAAGTGGTAATCATGATTGAAAATGACATTCGCACATGGAAAATATTTAAGAGGTGCGAGCCCGGGATTTGAACTTGCACCCCTTACGTTCAAAGCGGGCGTTCTACCGACGAGGATACCACTGCTGTTTCTAGATGTATGTACCAAAATGTAAACACATTACTTAAATTTGTGACAGTGTCTTTTCAATTCAAATTGAATTAAAGGAATTCACCAAGGTGTGCGCTCAGAGCCGCATGTATTTTTTTTTTAATACAAAGCAATCTCTGTTTCAATATCCGAATATTGAATTTCTGCGGTAGAAGCCATTCGTTCGTGTTGTCGATTGTCATTTCGTTTTTACTTTTTACATGAATCAATACAGTTAATTTTGGTAGTAGCAAAAACATCTACAAGCGCGTTTAGACACCTAAATGTCACACCCCAGAGTGTGGGAGGTTTTAACCACCCAAACTTTTAAAACACGTGTGTATAAAAAAATAATAATATCATAATTCCTCAAGACTACGCCTCACACTTTTCTATCTTTACGATCAGTTCCCTTATCTCCACCTGTCTTGCAGCGATGTTTTTAATATTACTTTCCATTTTTAATAGTTAACTCAGTACTCAATTTATCAAAAATTTACGGTTGGCCCCTGATGCAATTTTTCCACATTATATATTTATCTAAGACAGTATAGTTACAAAGTGCAAATCCCTTTAAGATGGCTTCCCTGACAGGGGGTGTTCTCAAAAACTCGTTAGGTGGCTGGCATTCTGCGGTGCCGGGTCACGTGCGCGATGCGTCGCGGCTACTCCCGGACAAAATGTTACAACCAACTTTGCAGTGCGCTGTCACTAGCCGGGATATTTAACTAAATTTACACCCAGTTACATTACTACTACTACAGCCCTTTTAACGTCCCACTGCTGGGTCCGGCCTTCCCTCAATGCGAGGGGGATTCGGGTCATAGTCCACCACGCTGGCCCAGTGGGGGTTGGCAGACTTTACACATCTATCGAGAACTAGTCAAGTTCCTCAGTTGTGCAGGTTTCCTCACGATGTTTTCCTTCACCGTTTCATAGCAAGTGATAATCTCGGATGAAAATGAGATTCGCACATAAACCCAGAGGTGCAAGCCGGGGTTTGAACCTGCACATTTTGATTGCAAGGCGTGCGTTCGACCACTCGGCTACACATTACTTGGCTTACAGTACTTTAATAAAAATAATATATTTAGTGCAATAGTCTATTTGTAAAATGATATCGTAGGGAGTACGTAGGGCTTGCTGAATATAGCTACTTCAATTTTTAACGAAATTAATTCAATGATGAAATTTTAGTAGAATAAGATGAGGAATTGCTGCAACTGCGATATCATATCTTGATATGATAATTGAATTAATAACATGAATAAATACACATTATAATTATGTATGTGTAATGATAGAGATGGCGCATGACACTCTAAAATTGTATGGTAGGTATATTCTAAGGAACGATTCCTAGTTCACCTTTTTTTTCGAAATGAATGAAATTATGAAATGTTAATGGAATAAGATGAGATTTGATCACAATAGTATCGCAGATTAATAATAAAAAAAAAAAACATACCGGCCGAATTGAGAACATCCTCCTTTTTGGAAGTCGGTTAATAAAACGACTTGAGTTTCTGACACACGCTGTATATTACACCTATGGAGATTTTATAAGATGGCATCTCGAGCCCGCACAGCGGTAAATTTTTCTGGTTTATCTGACTCCGCCATTGTTGTTTTCCCATATAGTTGCCGTATACTACAGGTACATGAGATAACAACAATGGTGGAAAAATCGTCGCAGATCTATGCAAAGAGTGGAGTCTATATGAGTACTCTAGATACTCTATGATTACACACGATAAAAAAAAGAAACGAAGCATTATTTATCTGTGTAGTGCCAACCCACGCGGAGTTATGTATTTGGTATTGTCAGACTAGATATATTTTTAAAAACATATTCTTCGTATTCCAAAAACAAACGATTCTATTTTTAGAATCCAATGCGATTAAGTTGGAAAAATTGGCAATCGGCGACGCTGTGCGCATTACACTGGCGTGATCGGCACACGTTAGTGCCAGTTTACCGGCAAGTGCTCGCGCGGGAACAATATACCGACACGATACCGCGCGATCCTGACGCATTGCACCGACCCACTGTTTATGTGGCACGACGTGTAATTGATTGTGTTTTGTTTTATGTTGTGTACTTATATGCGCCTTTTATTATACTAACAATTGAACATCAAAGTTTATTTTTAAGATTTGAATTCAGAACGAAAGGTGTCTAAGAAAAAAACGAAACGGTGTCTTGACTAAACAAATTTATTTACCTAATTTTATACTACAAATAAAAAATCTCCTTTTTTCTCATTCGTTTAAACGTGAATAAACAAAAAACCCATCGAGTTAATATATCAAAGATGGAGCTTATCTTAACGTATTAGTTACACACGTCTACTTCTGTTAGTGACTTTGACGTCTACGTATGTCAGATTATCTATGCCAAGACGTATAAGACTAAACGGCCATGTCACAATTTTGGTCCAATTTGTTAACGTCTTATTGTTTGTGATAAGATCCTGCTTACTAGATTCTCGCTATTTATTTAGCAAAAATTCTTACGTAGGACTAAATCACATAATTCAGTATATTTTTATTTTATCAAACAGTACAAAAACATCAGTGAACTGATTATAAAAATTATTACCAACCCTTAAAAATACTTTAACCCGTCGTTTTGGAAGCAATAAATAACAATTAGTCGTTAGGTTTCAATCGGCCGGCAGTACACCGGGTGGGAGGTACATTACCGGGAAGAGCGGTAAATTACCGAGCAGAGCGGTAAATTACCGGCGGGAAGGCGCGAACTGGACGACGGAAAGAAATATCGCCGTCAACACCCACTGTATTTGTTCCGGTTAGAGAAGTGAACACTATTCAGGACACGTGTCGATAAACATAATTAATTTTTATTTTTTCTTACCACTATTACTATTAAAGCCCTTTTTTAACGTCCCACTGCTGGGCACGGGCCTCCCCTTAATGCGAGGCCATAGTCCACCACGCTGGCCCAGTGCGGGTTGGCAGACTTCACACATCTATCGAAAACTAGTCAAGTTCCCTCAGACGTGTAGGTTTCCTCACGATGTTTTCCTTCACCGTTTCATAGCAAGTGATAATCTGGGATGAAAATGAGATTCGCACATAAATACCAGAGGTGCGAGCCGGAGTTTGAACCTGCACACTTTGATTGCCTTTGACTGCGTGTGTTCAAACACACTCGGCACCACTGCTATTCTTCTTACTAGTCAATAAATATTATTTTAAGGTTAGTTGGTTTTGAACGAACCAAGCATAGGTCTTTCCCGCTAATTAACATAAATAATAATACTGTCATTAATAAGTACTTTTGTATTAAAAAAAGCTTTACATAACTTTTGCCTAGTGATCATAATTTCTATGATGCTTGTTTGTTAGGAAGCGTCTTTTTTTAACATAAAAATAAATCAATTATACGAAACATTGTAACCTGTCAGTCTTTACTTGAAGCAGCTACGAATTACGTGGCCAGTACACTATTTGAATTATTTTTGAGATAAGAAAGAAAACAGAGACTGGAACTGTTACCAACACAAGTGGTGAACAAGAAACAAACCGTAGTGCATATTGCGCAGTCTAATATTGTTTTTTTGGCCTACGATCGTAGCAGCTACGAAACTCATAGTCGCTACGAAATATTAATATTTTCTTGCTACGTAGGAAGTCTTTTCTGGTGTACCGACCGATATCGACATTAATCCCATCACTATATAACGAAGTGTTTATAACTGTTTAACAAATCGGTGCGTAAGAGACCGGCCCTCAGACCGCCCGCCGAGCGCTTAATCACTTAACACTCGCCAGATTAACGGGGAATTTATCGCGTAAAAATAACACTACGCCATTACATCTATATAAATAGTATATGGCTTAAGGTATGCAATTAGTGTTTCATGTATTGTTTCAATGCGTTTGACACTTTACTAAACAAGCATACAGGCGGTTATTTCAATTATGGAGATATTGTGAGAATCGTGTGAATCGTGTCAGTATAAAGTCAATTGGTGAAATTAATCTGGGTCACAAATACATTGAAAACGAAAGTTAAACAGCTTATTCAAATTATACCTTAGTTTCCGAGAAAAAAATTCGAACCCAGATCACAAACTATAACATCTCGGTAACTATGCGTTTCATCATTTAATTTTTTTTAAATATTTAAAGTTTATGTTCGTGACCCGAATGAATTCAATGCCTCCGAGTTAATTTTCTATTATTAAACTATAACACTTATTGGAATTTAGATTGGAGAAGTGTTGACTATGGAAGAACTAATACAGTATATATAAAATAAACCCTTTTAATAAAACGGTCCATGCCAAGGAATGAAAATGTTAAACTAGCATTACAATGGGGGCACGAGAGAATTCACCCTAAGTAAAGACATTAATTCTTACAAGAGATTGTGGAGCCGTCCGGCCGGACACGGCGGACGCGGCCCATGCCGGACCATGGAAAGAAAACCCTTATTAAGGCACGTAAGGTAACATGTGGATATGATTAAATTAATAAATATTGTCAGCTGACTTCTGTAGCCTTAAAGCATGCTTTGACAGCATCACCTGACGCCTCTAGTGTAAATGTGAAGCTTTATAGTTACTGTCAAAAGTATAGCAACATTCGGTTACATGTTCGGTTTTCGAATACTTTCAGAATGCATATTAGGTACCCTATAGCTGTAGCTTGTGCGCCAAGACTAAACCTATATCACGGAATATGTTATTTTTATATCTTTCTCTCGTTTAATAGCAAGCGAGCGAATACGTGACAGAGGTGTATTCATGTCGTGTGCTAACCCCAGTGATGCAGTGAAAAGCACGGTCTTAGAAGTGTAAAATGTTTTTTTGTACGCTAGGAAAGCTTTAAAAATAATAGGCCGTCATAATGTATAGCTTAATCGCCATGGGTTTTTCGTTCCTATCGCAAAATTACATCAAGTTACATTTATTCCTCCCAAGGAAAAGAAGTCATGTCCACTCTATCCTCACATCACCCTTTCCAATGACAATCGCCTGTTTGTCCAATGTCCACGATCAAAGCGATCGGCCAATAAATAAATACTTGATTTGCCTCGTAAATAAATACTGAGAGAATAGTTTCGCGTGGAATGCGGCAGGGGGCGCCCGCGCCGGGTCAACTAACTAACGAGAACTAAACGCGTTTGCCTTTCGGACAGACATTCTGTTTACCCGTTACAATTTGATTGATTTATTTGGTTTGTTCCGCGTTTGTTTGAAGAATTTGGTAACATAAGTTCGCGTAGATAGAGGTTGACAAGTGACATGATAGAGCTCAGATAGATAAACAAAGCTCTGACACTGAGAGAGTAGTTTATACTTTACATGTTTAAAAATATTCGACGACGAGATGTTATAAAAAACCGGCCAAGTGTGAGCTGGACTCGCGCACTGACGCTGCCGCACCTAAACTGTGAAAGCACCGAGCATTACTCTAAAGAAAAGATAAATTGAATAGATAGACAAACTTAACTATGCATTAGTATTTTATTTTTAAGAGACAGATTAAATTTTATTTTTTTAATTGCTCTTTCAATAGATGTGTGTAAGTTAAATATCTATCTAGCGAATAAAACGTTAATATGTTAATATAAATACGTATATTGGAAATGAAAATTATCTTTGCACTTGGCGTTCTGAAACTCCTAAGTAATAACTCTTTGTTATTTAATTGAAAACAACATAATGTACAGTGTAGAGATTATTCATATCAATATTTAATACAGCGCCATCTCTCTGATATAATAAGAACTGCGTTGAGGGTACGCGCCCTCACTCACAAAGCAACTCTCCTAAGAGGGTTGGAACATAAGTTAACGAAAGGTACATTTTCTCTGCCAGTGAAACTGTTGAGATGAAAGGCGCTGTTAGCAGTGTTCTCAAATAATGGAAATCTCTCTAATGAATTCAAATTCTCAATTTCTCACATTTACGGTTAATAAAATATATTTGGAGAAATAATAATATAAAAAATAAAAACTGTCTATACTTTATTATAAATGCGAATAATATTTTCTCCATTAGAGGCGCCACTTAAAATATTTTAATAAAGCATATAGAAACATATAAGAAATGTACTTCATTATTTGTTATATTTATTTATCATGATATATTGTATGTTATTTGAAATAAAACAATATCTATGGCATGATAACGTGTCCGAAAAAGTTTTCTTTTGTGTTTTTTATTTGTAATATTTTAATATAAAATTAGTACACTATTCCACCGCCACAGGCGCCACTGTCACGGAAAAGTTTCTCACGGGGCGGTGGCGACGCTTAGTTTACGGAGAAAGTTGTTTTTCTAAATAATTTATCACAGTAACACAAACTTGGACCGATAGGGCCAACACAGACTGGGCTTAGATGGCATTTAATAATCAACCGTATTACAGCTATTTTAAATTACAAAATATAATGATCGCATTTTTGGCAGCATACTTCGGTTATTGAGGCCGCGAACATACTACTCTGTACTCAAATGATGTAAGTAGATACAGCTTTTTATGTAGAGTCTTTTCAGACTTGCGTTTTTTGAAGAGCATGAAGCCGCGTAGGCGCACGATTGCTACACGCGCAACTCGTACAAGCGTTGACGCGCTTATAAGCTTGTATAAGACATGCTACTGGCACTCGCCACCACCAGTTCGAGCGTATATGCCCGGAACAAGCCCGTGTACGTGCATTCGACTTTTTGAAGTGCGCGTGTCAGCGCGTATGCCGAAACGACCGTATACGCGCAAAACTACGCTATCCTGAAAGCTTTCAAGTTCCAAGTTATTGGAAAATTAATTGTAACCTAGATACCACTTCCAAGTTTAAATAATATTAGTAACTATGTAGAGATCGTCAGTTGTTTTTCTATATGTCTCTTGTCATTATTGTCCCTGTAGAAAAAGACCTGTTTGATTCTTTATAACTATTCATCCGCCATCTGATAACACTGTCATTATCAATTTTTATTTATAACTAGCTGTGCCCGTGACTTCGCCCTCGTGGACTTCAGGGAGATTACCCGGAAATATGGGTATTATGTTTTTCCCGCGGAACCCTAATGCTTTTTCTAAAATTAAGGTAGCCTAAGTTACGCCTTGGAACGTCAGCTATCTGTCAGTGAAAGTCTCATTGAAATCGGTTCAGCCGTTTAGAAGTTTACCCCAAACAAACAGACAGACAGACAAAAAATTTTAAAATTGCGTTTTCGTTATAGGTATCGTATATACTTCCACACGCATTTGGTAAAAAAGTGTTATTTTGATATTACAAACAGACACTCCAATTTTATTTATTTGTATGTATAGATGAGTATTTATTGAATTTGCCCTTGCTATTAATTACTCGACACTGGCTGAAATACCCGCTAAATGCAGGTGGAGCCATTCCTCATCTTATTCCAATAAATTATCATCATTTCACTCATTTCGTAAAAAAAGAAGTAGAAGATTCTCTATAACGAATATGTATAAAAGTGATTCTCTTCTACTGGAAGTATTATTTCCAGTACAAGCGCGCATTTTACGCTTGGTGAGCGCTCACCTTTATTGTTCGTCGTCCCTGCATGTGTACCTACTGTTTACGGTCGAGTCGTTTAATTATGAATCCTTGTAGAGCTTTAGTACGCGGTTTGTTTCTTTTAGGATGCTGTTAGTAGGTACTTACTTTTTTTATAAAGATAAATCGTATTGTTAAAATATGCAGGGTGTTTCAGAAGTCCGAAATAATACTTTGACGTTTGCATCACCAATACAATGATATTCTATAATATCATTGTATTGGGTATACAACTGAACGGTTATAACATTTTTATCGAAATTCGACCATGTTTTTCAAAAATTTTTTTCGTCGTCATTTTGTATATCTCGGGTCCTATGTAAAATTTGCACGTTCTATTTTGTGAATCCTATTGGTAGTCACTCCTCATATTTGTAGTTTACACTGCTGGATAGGGTTATGGATGTACCCAAGGACCAGAACACGATACCTGTGACAAATATTTAAATGTCTATAACTCTGAAAATATCTGAGCTACCGTATATGTATCCAAAGTATTATTTCTGACTTCTGATACAGCCTGTATTCGTTAACACGTTCACTATTTTTTTCTGATTTGCAAATAGTTTGAGAATGTTAAATGAGTTAGGTTACATCAAATATTATATTGAATTGGCAACAACTTTCAAGTCTATGGTCACCTTTATATTGGTTTAAAAAAGTTTATGTTTTTTTTATGCTTCCTTTTTCAATTGTGAAAATACAGAAAAGCCTTAATTCAATTCACCATCCGCGTATTCTAAGAACATTTTACCAATCAAAAACATTTTCCCTTCCCCTTATCGGGGCAGCTATTCTGATATTGATTCAGCTTATTACTGGCATTTATATAACTGTACCTTCTCATGGGGATCACGTTTATTAGTTCACCTTTTGATATAGTAATAAGTGTTCCAATACAAAAAACTGAATTCAAACCTACGCTACTTTGTATATAAGTTCTATTTTCAGTTTTGCAATGGAAATTAAATATTGTTACGTAATGTATTCATGAAAATATGACTCAGATATCATAACATAATTGATGCACTACTCTAAACATATGTCTACGAGTTTGTAAATAAGGATGTGCGAGTAATCTTAAAACTGATACCCGTAAATACTTGATACTCAATCAGTCAGTACCCGTTACCTTGCACAAACTCTTTCGCTGTATTGTTTTCATGTAACTTTGCTTGGTGGACAGTTATTGTAGTAAAAAAACTGTTAATATACTCGTATACAAAGTTTTGTTATAATAATACTTCTATTAGAGGTATGGACCCAAGTTCTATCTCAAACCTATCGTAGCTTTTTAAGACTAACTATCTCATCCAAATACGAATCGAACACACGTAACCAAAGTTTGTATGAAACACCATAGAAATACTAGTAGGTGCTTTCAAATGTATAAATATTCATTATCCATTTAGTTTAATTCAAACTCAGTATTTTGAACGAAACATATTTCTGTTACCTAAATTAGTAGTTAGTATAGATATGGATATAGTTTATAAATGGAATTAAATTTCTATAAACTTGATAACATACCTACTTGTACTGATATTCCAATTTTGTCACCGTAGTACCCGTTACTAAGTATTTCATACTGTTACTATTGTACATCTCTTGTGAGTATAATTAATGGCACTGACCTTGATGCAGGGTGCGGGGGGGTGCGGCGCGGAGGGCGGGCTGCGCGGCGCATTCGGCAACTGGAGCAGATGTCGGATGCTGTACCCCTGCCGGCTCTTGCGTGACATTCTAATAAAACACAAAAGCATTATTAAACACAGGGTTTTTAATACCAAAAGTAGAGATGGGCATCTGGGGACTAAAATGGCCATTGTAGTAATTCCTCTGGAATTTTCTTGATTTACTAGACTGTATACAGGGTGTATCAGAAGTCCGAAATAATATTTTAGATACATATACAGTAGCAAATATGTAGATCCATAGTGAAGGAATATTATACCTAAATAACTTAGTTTCTGATCTACAGACCTCTTAATATCTGCCACAGGTATCGTGTTGTGGCCAACCCTATTTAACACTGTGAACTACATCAACGAGAGTGGCCCACTAATATTCAGAAAACAGAACTTGAAAATTTCGTTTAGGACTACAGATATTTTGAGTTTTTAAAATTGGCGGCAAAAAAAACAGAAATATAAATTTTTTATACCATTCGGTTGTATGCCTGATTCTCATGCAAACGACCAATTATTATTTTGGACTTCTGATACACCCTGTAAGTCACACTTATTACTGTAACAAGAAAGTAAAAGAGATGCATTTAGTAGGTATTTAACGATGAAGGAAAACATCGTGAGGAAGCCTGCACGTCTGGGGGAACTTGTCTAGTTCTCGATAGATGTGTGAAGTGTGCCAACCCGCACTGGGCCAGCGTGGTGGATTATGTCCTGAATCCCCCTCGCATTGAGGGGAGGCCCGTGCCCAGCAGTGGGACGTTAAAAGGGCTGTAGTAGAAGTAGGTATTTGTTGGCTCACTCGATATATCGTGTTTTGTTTCACCGACTCATAATTCGGATAGATCCATGGATTACTGTACCCAGCTTCGTAACCCCTAAAGCTCCAGGCACACTGGGGTGTCAAAACGCGAGCTACAATTTTTATGCCAATACCAAAATGAACTCTGTATCAATATACATAAGGATCGAATTTCTGTGGTCAAAGACAAACGATGGCTCTGCAAAATTCGCTTGCGCTGTTAATGACATTCCCATGATCCAATGATCTTTTTTATGAGTCAATCAGAAAAGGCCATTTCCGAAATTTGTCACGGACAGGAATCAAACCCGCAACTATCCGGTGCAGTGAGCTGAGCACCCTACGCCCAAACCACTAGAACAAGTCGTCATCAAATCCCATTTATAAAAGAAAAATAAAACTCTTAATACGTTGAGCCCCGCGCGAGACGTATAAGTTCCCAATAGAAACATGCGAATGCCGTAAAAATTGCTCCTACCTATATATTTGCATTATTTTACTTTAGTAGATAAGTAGGTACTCATCATAGATCCTCTTATCCAAAATAAATCTTCCCGAGCTGATCATAAATAATTGAATTTCGTACGAAAATGTTAAAGTAATATTTACCTTAATTTATATTCATTAAATACAATAATAAAGTAGGCTACGAGTCTATACTGAAGTCTTGTTATATGCAAATAAAAATGAACCTTGTTACAATGGTAATATGATAAGATTTTCATCAGAGATCGTATTCGGTCTACGAACTCTATCAAAGTTATTAATAACAGTTGAAATTATACTCAATGGGTGGTATGAATAAGGTATACATTTGATTTGTATTATTTGGGGGGAAAATAAGTATGATGTAGGCTTTGGAACTATTGAACGTTATCAATCAGGTAATGACTATAATAGAGTTTGTCGAGAGGCGTTTGTCAAGCAGACAATAATATCAATGGAATAACAAAGGTAGTTTCTGAGAGCAATCATTATTACAAAGGGACTTAATCTCAGAAATTGAGTACTTTGCAAGCATTATCACGAGCCGGACTCCAAGATCGTTCAGTAGTACTTTAAAACTCTACATTAACATTTTATTTTTAATCCATAGGTCCTAAATTTAAAGACATTTAAAGGCCAAATTGCCGCGCGCGATTTCACGCACAAGTGTGTGCAGGGACGTTATAAAACAATGCACAATCTGCGAGAACTTCCGCAAACTATAAAGTAGGTAAGTGAAGTAGGTAAAATAAACTTATCCAAAAAGCGATAGCAATATAATTTCGGATCCAATCATGAAACTACTCGTGTTATGACTTGCCGTATAACTAGACTGTTTTTTGCTAAAAACCTAAGCGAATTCTATTTTAATAGATATAAAGATTGCTTTTCTGTGGTAAAAACTACGAGACCGAGCTACAATGACATATCGCTGAAAAATGAACTTTTTTAATGTTTCAATACAGTTCGTTTCGGTATAAAAAACTTTTTGCACCGCGCGTGCTAACACGGTAATCTTCCCGAAGCTATAATCACACTGTGGTCTCAAAAGTCGCTGTCAGTGCCATCTCGTTGTACAATGAACTTAGTCAAAGACGCAATACGGTTCATTTTGGTATTGGCAAACATTTTGCAGCACGCATCTTGAGGCCCCAGTCGGCCAAGAGTTTTATCCACCATGTTTCCTCAAAATTTTAGTGTCCTATTGACCTGATATTAAGCAAAATTTCAATTTTACAACCCTCTCATGAATTATACGACCGTATCGAACGAGGCCTGTTTACGCTTGCATAATATCGCAAAGTCACGTATATAAGACAGTTGTGAATCCAAGAACCTTTTATTGTTCAAAGAAAATAAAAAGAAACGTAGCAAATGTGCTGTGACCGTGTAAAAACGTCCTTACACACCACTTGCGTGAGCAATTTTCAGTCGTAACTGAACTGTAATAAAGTTCAAACTGCTTTGAATGTTTACTCGTACTTACTGTGTTTTAACTTTGAAAGGTTATTAGGGTTTAATTCAGGAGCCAGTAGTAAATTCTCAATGTTCTTGTAAATATATTATATAAAGCACTATACACAATTAAATGGAAACTGACTTTCAAATTGCTGGAGTACTTGTTTACGTATTTCTACGTATCATAGCTATATTATATAAGCTGTTATACAGAGTGTATAAGAGTTTGAAATAGTATTTTTGGTACTTATGTACACAGCATCACACACGTAAATGATTACTGAAGATAATACGTACTTACTATAGTTTCCGAGTTAGCTGCCTTTAGATATTTGACACAATTTGTGTTAAGGGCTTATTAAACTGCTTGTTTACAAGATACGGCAAATAAAAATAAATAAATACTGCATGGAAAAATACAAATTTAAAGAACTGGCATGCAAAAATTAAGAAAAAAGTTCGAATTTCAAATTTGTATTTAATGGATATCATTCAATGGTAAACACGATACTCACGCATGTTGAAGTATTATCACAGCATAAATATCTACAGTAATGGGACTCGGCCGTGTCCTTAAAAAGGTACCTACAGCCGCGCGGTACGTATACACGCGATAGGGCTGCCCGCCTACAGTATTTTAATTTCATCTACCTAAGTACTGGAATCATAGAATTATTACACATAGAAACCAAGTCCGCGCGCCGATTTTGAAGCACCTTAATTGGAGCCATAAATGGCTCCAAACGCCGGGCCGCTCCGCAGTGTTCAATGTCAGTGCACGCCGAACGTGTCTCGCGAAAAAAAAAATATTATGACGATTTGTGCAGTTAAATTGTGTCACAACACATCTGAAAAACAAAAGAAATGTGATAACATCACTTTTCACAGGTAAGCTTTCAGTATTTCATAGTATCTTGTAGTTAATTAAGTCAAAATAGAACAAAATAGAAACGTTTTAATTCAATGCACAGTGTTGCCCGATTGTTAAAATATTTTCCCATTTTAACTGAATTTATTGCTCCGACTAATTAATTTTAAAACATTTGCTACTGTTACTTACTGTTGTTGTTCTTTAATGTAGGTGTTTGTGTGATTTAACGATATCTATACGATATCTATACGAACGATATTTTATAGGTTTCTAAACTGATTATTTTTTAATAATTATTTTTTTCTTTTTCATAATATGAAGACTATTCGATTAGAAATATTTGTTGACTTGATTGGTTTACTTTAGTTACACAGTATAAAAATTCATAATTGTATACAATAATTAAAATATATATATTTTTACGTGTTGTTGTTTTCTTTTATTCGTTTCATAAAAATAAACATTCCCGTATTATAACAACATTACATTACCATATCCACACTTTACCACACATAGCTATTTATGCATGATTGCCAAAAACAAATGGTTATCAGCGGCCGAGTCATTACCCCACTTTCGGAAAACTGGACCTTCACTGGCAACATTACACAAGTGTATGTGTGCGTGTCGCCGGGCGTAAGCACGTAATCGGCACGCCTGTGTGAACCGGTTTAGTGCTTCAATTTTGACAGAGCGCTTGTATGAAGACTATCCTTCTATGTTATTCTATGACTGGAATTTCTTTCTAGTTTTGGATTGTATTTTGAATTGAATATTGAATATACTTATTATTTAATAAAATGAAATTCGTTGTGAATGAAATAGGAAGTATTCAATAAAATTACATATTGTGTTTTTTTTATTAGTAGATTTAATAAATAATACCACCCTTATGAATTTGAGGCTGAAAAATATTTTCGCCTCGACTGAGACGTACGAAAAGCTTTATTGTTCAATTAAATAGCATAAAAAATCCGCATTTGGATAAAAAGTTTCATTAAAAATACTTATACAATTGTCAAATTACAATACAATTGTACTTATTTAAGAATCAAATATTCATAAATCGCACGCTTACTGCTTACACCGTGCGTTCGTCACTGCGGCACAGTCGCGACTGATTGGGTACCAAGTGGGTACCAACATCGAGGCGCGTAGGTATAACTCGCGTTCCGACCGTTTGTATGAAGTTAAAACACTGTAGATATTTATGCTGTGGTATTATTTCTAACTAATGAAACACCCTGCATTCTATGGAACTGCGGGATCATATGATACGTAGGTATATACCTACTATACATTTCTGTTTATTTATGAGCGCACAATCTCTTTGTCTTCGATATTGTTTGTGATACTTGCGAAGTTTTATTAAGGTTATGAAATTACGTAATGGATGTCTTTATTAGATACTTGAGCTAAAAGGCTAGCCTCCCTCCACCCCTATTGTCTATAGGTACTTAAACTCACAGTATCCGAACTCTTACATTACTATACAATCAAGCTCTGCGCCCATAGACACGTCAAAACGTGCGCGACCAATTTTTGCCAATACAAAAAAAACTGTATAAACTCGTAGAAGAAGTACATTTTTCAACGACAACGCGAGCGAGTTTCGTTGGGTGTTGCCATAGAAAATTAATCTTTATGTATACTGTCACAGAGTATATTTTCAAAAAAGGTACTTAATTTTCTCGCACAAGCGGATACAGGGAGCAACTTACTGAATAAAACATTTCAAACATAAGTAAATTGAACCAAGTGTTGAATCAATTGATCTTAAATACTTAAAGAAATAAGAAAAAATAATATCTATTATTCTTAACAAAACGTATGTAAACAATGTCGCGAGTACACAAAGAAGTAGGATAATTATGTGTCTACGCAGCATCCTTTTGAGTTAATATACAAAGCCAATAACATCGCGGATCCAATTCAAGAACTGTCAAAACTCCGATTGTTATCCGTCACACAAAAACATCCGCCAATCGATCCACACACACCTATAAGCACAGCTGCAGACGACGCCATTTTGAAGTGCTTATTTCCATTATAACATTGTACTAACTACACTGAAATGTTCTACAAAAGTTCGCGTTTTGCTCCGTGAAGTCCACAACTTTCAACTCAACGGTACACACTAACTCCCCAATTGGCATTACGCGAAAACAACATTTATTACAAGCGGGTACAGATTGAATTAGCCCGCGGTGGAATTCCGCTTACAACTTTGCGCAAATACGCCAAGTTCAAGTTATCTGAAAAGTTATTTAACAAAGTTTCATAGCTTTCTTGGCCGCCGTGCGATATTGCGCTTTAAGCTACGAAGATTAGGTTGATTGTAGTTTGAAGGTCGTTTTGCGCGTGGAACGTTTTTGAAGCGAGGGGCATCTGCGTTATCCCATCGAGAGCCGTGACTGTAGAAAGATTTTCCTTCTACAATGGACTGAGACTGGGACCGGTCGGTGAAATGACTTTGTAATAACGTCTTCAATAAAACGACCCAATATCGGCTTTCTACTTTATTTATGAGATAGTTTGACAGTACTTTCTTTACTACAAAAATGTTTCGTTAAAGGATAAAAAGGAATATCCCTATTGGCGAAACGATCAATAGGAATGAGGTTAAATTATTTTAATGTGTATAAATAATTCCATCACGGCCTTACAGTCAATGAAATATGAACCTTACGAACTCAGAATAAAGTCGTAGTGAAGTTTGAAGCTATTGTAGAACGCCTCAAACTACATCTCCGTGATTTTATAGTTACTGGAAGTTTTAATGAGCTCAATTTGGTCTTCAAAAGCTGATATACGTTGCTTAATGTATTAAGTTTCTGCGTTATGTAGATAAAAGTTAGTAGAATAAAATGTTATGTATTTCAGAATATTAGAAAACGACGACAATATTTGAATATCTCTGTCTGTAGTACTAAAATAAACATGATTCAATTAAATAAGTGTATATTTTATAAGACTTCAATGCCTCATAACAAGGTTACATCTTTCATGAAATATGATTTTAAAATTATATTGCCGAGAATCTTGATAGCTTACGCTCGGTGCTTCCTACAGTTCCAAGAATATTAATTTATCCTGCATACAAAATGAGCACTGAAAATAATTTAATTCCTTCCCGTAACCTGCAGTTGTGTTACATTTATATTTATTGCGTCACATCACATCTTGTAGGTACTAAGTACTTTTTTATGATGTCGTGACATTCTTATCAACGCCATTGCCATTTTGAGCCTTATTAACATTAAGAAAGTTCACAGCATAATAATGCTTAAGAGGAATTTGAATAACAAAGCAGCGTATAAACAAGCTACTTATATCGTTCTCTATCGCAAACCATGAACGGTGGCTCTTAAACTAATAATAGAACTCTATTCAAGTAGTTATAGTAACTCGTAAACACTTTTTGACTAAAACTTTTCAATGTCACAACTTTCTAGGAGGTCATACAAACTAGTTAAACTAAGTTTACTATAAGTCACCTGTCACTTAATCGCGTTCCCGGGCCATAGGCAAGGTCAAAAAGTGCTCGCAGCGTCCTCTTTACTGTTGCCAGAAGTAAACACAAATTCCAAGAGCATCCGAGGAACGTCACTCGAGTTTCACTTCAAAACAACATCTGAAACGAACACAAACACTCGAACGCCGGCCGTGCACGGTCACAGCATCACGGGAACCTCAGCACCGAGTCAGAACAGTACTTTGCCTTCCAGCATAACCTCAAAACATCTTACTGACACTCCGCGGCCCACAGGAATTAATAAAAAGTTTCTTTATAAAACAAGTGGGCTGTGAGCATGTTCCAAAATGGCGGAACTTTGCGTTAACTTCGGAACGTAGAGCGACGTGAAGTTGTAGGGTGCGCGGCGCGCGTTGCCCGCGGTACGTTTGCGCAGCCATCGCTAACTTTTCTCATAACGAATCACTTGTAAAACTTGTAAACGCGTCTTTTTTCACACTAAAAGTGTGTAACATAGCATTAAAACTAATTTTATGACCGAAGCTATAACTTAAAGTAGTTTTGATGTAGTCTTATAAGAGTTGAGAAGTAGTGCTACGGCGTAGAGCTCTCGCACCGTAGCGCGAGCCGCGTAGTCGGCAGGGGTTCGGTCGGGGAAAATCAATAACTTACGGCCGACTCTCTCCGCCGCTCTCCGCGTTTAATCATACACTTTGTGAGCAAAACATTAAAACTTGTCCGTTTGTTTGTCGGAGGCGGATCGTTGTCGATCGCGGGTTAGAGGAGGGGTTGGAGTTCACGAAGTGGAGCTGGTACCTAAGCGGGTGGCGGTGGTGATCGACTTTGCCGAGAGTTTACTTGTGACAAAGTTTTGCGAGGTGTTGTTACAAAGAAGTGCGATGTACTACTATATGCGGAGGATTGGCGCGGCCTCGCTGTCCACAACTTTACTTAATTGTTATCGGTAGCCAAGATCAAATTAAATGTTTGTAGTTTACGGGGCGTTTGTATTCTCTGTCTTTTTATTTATAAATCACTTCAAATCCGAAGTTTAAAGATCTTGAAAATAATTCATGATAAGTTGGTCAACGCGGTTTGTTAAAAAAATCAACAATGAAATATGTTTTCCAATTTAATATTGAAAATTTCTCATCATCGAATTTATAATAAATTATTTATTTATATCAAAAGCTACAACATTACTTAATTACGGCCTTGGTACGTAATAAAAAAATAGAAACACTCCCTGGCGCATTATAATTTACAGTATACGCGATTATAAAAACAACATCAACGTAGGACTCAAACCCTTTTCATTGAGCGTAAAGCAAGAACGCCAAAAATAACTAAGTACTTACGTAAGTCAAAAACTCACCGGACTAGTTCGGCAAACACCCGACCGAAGTGATTTAATTCCGTAAGATATATAAACAAGTTTTGTCCTTAGATGATTCTTACCCCACACACCCTCCGACACTCCTATCCAAACAATCCACCGAATTGTGAACAAACAGATCTAACAACCAACATCACTTGATCTACCCCTCCCTTCCCTGTATTGTGACAATAAAGTAAACTGACGTGAAGTAATACAAATTCAAAGGTCTTATTAAATTGGATCGATGAGTTGTCCGACTGGTTCGCGGATTAGTCGGATTGTAGGAGCAAAGGAAGACTTCATCGTACAATTCCCGGGGTAGAGTATTAACAAGTATTTTACGAGATAAATTAGTTAGCTCGAGATACTGTTGATGTTTATAACGAATAAAGTATAGGTGTGTGAAGTAGGTACATTCATTATGGTTATGTAGATTAGTTGCATAACTTCATATGTAGGTCAAACTTCTATAGTGGTTATTCAAGAAACTAGTTACCTAACTATTATATAAGTACCTACATACCTACTATGATATAATGATAGTATTTAAATTGACTTCGTAAACAAAAACAATTGGTGTTAATTCTGATCCAACTAATACTAAGTAGATTGCCATCCCTTTAACAGTCGTAGTGTGTGAATGAGACATCAGTATTTTTCAATGCTAACCACTTTAGTTTAGTCGTGGCATAGTGCCCATAGAATCAGCACCATTCCCACCGGAACAAAAAAAATGGTGGTAAATACAAAGTGTATCAGCAGTCCGAAATAATATGTTAAGAACATATACGGTAGCTCATATGTAGATGTTTAGTGAAGACATACCTATTGTACCTAACTATCATAGTTTCTGAGTTATGGACCTATGTATTTCTGGCACAGGCGTCGTGTTCTGATCTTTGCGTACATCCATAACCCTATTCAGCAGTGTAAACAATACTTATGATGGCTACCAACATTCACAAAACAGAACTTGCAAATTTTACATAGAACTCGAGATATTACGAGTTATATTAATTGACGAAGAAAAAACATTGAAAGGACAAGGTCTTATTTCGATCAAATTTTTATACCATTCAGTTGTATACCCAATACTGATGCAAACGTCAAAGTATTATTTTGGACTTTTGTAACACCCTGTATAATTATTTTGGCAAGTGGTGAGCAGTACTACCTTCGAATATCGCGTAAAAAAGACAACAGATTATGTCGCTTTCACTTAAACAAAGAACCTCATTATGTAGTTGAATATGATTCACAAACTAGGTAGATAAACTAACTACTATATAATAGGTATAACCTATAATAATAATGGCATTTAATTATTTAATTTCCTTTAGACAATTGACGTTTTAAAAAAATGGGTACAATACAAAAAATTGGTCTCATTTATTTTAACAAAAGAAAGTTCATTGCTATGGTTTCGTTTGATCCGCGAGCCTCGCTCCGAGAGTAAAAATACCAATATTTCGTCTCGCAAAGCCTCGGAAATTATATATCGAACATAGTTTGAAATATGTTACAGAAAATACCGTCTATTTGAGGATATAGACGGCAGAACAACATAATGTCTTACGCGTCACAGAAAAAATATCCCGAGGCGAACTGGGGATGATGTATTCAGAATAATTCAGTAGTTGTAGCATGTGCGCCAAGACTAGACGTATATCACGGAATATCTTGATGGTGTCTCTTTCTCTCGTATGAAATTAGACAGAGAGCGACCGATTGAATCTGTGACAAAGGTCTTGTCGCGACCTGCGTGCTGACCCCACAGATGTATCAAATTCTATCCTGTTTATTTCGCTGATGTTTTACGCCCTACAAATACTGATGCGAGCGAAGTAACTTGAATTTTTTCGAAAATGTACTCTGTTTCACTACGAACAGATTCCAATTTCAATTGAATTTATTGTATCGTCGTTTACCGATGATTTTGCTGAAGACAAGTTGATAGACGAAACCTACTTAAAGATTAAATTTCTTTGGTTAAAGACACGCGCTGCTATCAATGACGTTTCCTTCAAAAATGTGCTTTCTGCATTATTTAATACAATTCGCTTTGCTATTGGCAAAATATTGGTCGCGTGTATTGACGCGCTTGTGGGCGCAGGGGCTCTATGTTTAAATGGGAATGTTTATGCATGATTTCGTCTGATACATTGTAGAAGGAATTTAAGAGACTTAAACTAAAGAAATTGAAACCCATCTCTACATAGCAGTAACAACGGCATTTTATGAACTAAAAGTAATGTATAATGCCTCTCTTTAAATTCAAATCCCAGGCCCGCACCTCTGAGATTTTCACGTACGAATATTATTATCAACAATGATTACCACTTGATGAACGGTGAAGGAAAACATCGCGGGAAAACCTGCACGTCTATAGAAAGGCGTGTGAAGTTCACCATCCAGCACTGGGCCAGCGTGGTGGACTATGGCCCAAATCTCTCTCATATTGAGGGGGAATGTGCCCGGTATTATGGGAATAGGCTCGCCCGTTACATTGGGACCAAAATACATAGGTGAAGTGTGGGCGCATTTCAGTGCACCTCTGCCCACCCCTTCAGGAAATACAGGAGTGATGATGATGTATATACACTTGTATGTATTCCAACCCCCAAAACACATGATACGTCCCAATGGACCATTTATCATTTACGCTTGTCAAACGTTAACCATGTACCTGAGGCAAACTACGATATATTTGATATATTTTCTTTACAAAAGCGACCTACAAAGGTAGTAATAATTTATTCTAGATTAGGCTAAGCTAAAGACTTCGCAGAGTAAGAGCAAACTAGTGAACTAATAAATATAACAGGTAACGTTGAATGATGAGTTTGTTGAAGAATACGGTTCGTTTTAGGTATTAGCAATAATAATGCAGCTCGCTTCATGACGCCCCAGTGCATTATAAGCTTTAAGAGACCTATTCAAAATTTTATTTTGTTTCAGTCTTGTCCCGTACAATTAAAACAATTGATATTATGTTGTTGTGAGTCGAATTCGATGGGTATAGATAAAAATTTGATCCCAGAAATTCTTTTACAACAAATGAAACCCATTCGGAATTTTATTTTATACCATTAAATATTAATATCAACACGTTTTCGCTCTCCCCGTATTTATTTCGTGACAACTGACATTCTTAACCCTTTCACCGACCGTGTTGAATTATTAAATGTTCAAAATATATTCTTCGAATGTTAATTAATCATGTATCAGCCCGGGTTAGCACTTGGGACGGCGGAAATAGAATCCATTTGGTTATTTATTTTAAAAGTGATATTTTAAATATCGTTACTAGGTTTCAGGTCACGGCCTTCATTGGAAAAAATAATGAGGTTGGAGCCAAAAATATTCACGTGACCCCTTTTTCGTACCAAAATGTACTGTATTAACTCAAGGAAAAAGTTTATTCTTCAACGAAAATTTTGCCGTGTTGTCACGTGGCTTTTACCAAAGAAATTCATTCTTTAAGTATATTGACACGGAGTACGTTTTGATATTGGCAAATAGATTAACGCGCACTTATTGACGCTCTTGTGTTTTCAGGGCTCAATGTTCGTAAATTGTTTGAGTAGGTACCTACAGTCAACACACCGAACTTTAATCCTGAAATTAGGTCAGTTTTTGGTTCACTACCTATTGAGCTCGCGCTCACTACTGCTGAGTACCGTTGTTACTAAGTTATATTTAGATAACTAGGTGCTTACCTAAGTACTACGACTTACCTAGTTTTTAATTAAAACTAAAGCACCTATGTATATTTTTTTAAATAACCTATTTTGTGTCATACCCTTAGGCAAAGGCCTCCCCTCTCTCCGGCCATGGTTCCTGATTCGAGACTCTTTCCAGCTACGTCTTTCCCTCAAAGATGCTGAGATCGTCTCGTCACCGTCTTCTAGGTCTTCCATACACATATCACATATAAACATTATATTTGTAAACAATTCACTATAATTTACATCAAGAATCTTATGCATTTTGTACCCTAAATAGAGTTTATACCTACATGAACGAAATAAATTTGAAACGAATTGTAGCCAGGCGCTGCGACAGTTTAACTTAAATAAAAGATAGGTAAGAGCAGATAAATTGTGTTACCAAACAAAATAAACACTCCTTTTAAGTTGAATCTTGGAATAGATAAAATGGTTGAGTAGCCATTATTTAGTTTCTAAGAATTTTAAGGGTTCGTTTCACTCCGATAGTAAGTATTGTTGTTTTATTATAATTGTTACAGAAATTCCAATAGATAAATATTATCAATTGCGTTTTCCAAATACTGTACCAATTGTGGACTTAAAGATAAACTTTTGACTATTGGAAGATGAAACCTACATTTCTCTAACGAAAACATAGTAGTTATGTAACTAATATCGGTTTCTGAGTTATGCAGTGTCAAATTAGGATCGTTATTCACTATAGGGCCAATTTAGCACGACAATTTCACGAATTTCGTGTGCGTAAATTGGACCTACTGAGAGTACAAATCCCTTGGTCACAAACTTGATTCACAGAGACAGTTAGAAATATGACATGTTTTCAAGTTCTGTTTCGTGAATCTTAATAGTCACCACAGACATAACCCTAATTAATGTAAACTACATTAAGTAGGGCTTAATTATAATAATACTTACTAATAATACTACTTATGGCTGTGACCTAAGGCCGCAACGAGATATTTATGACAAATACCCAAAGGTCCGTAACTTCTGAGTTACAGACCTTTGGCTATTTGTACCTATAGTGTCTACACTATGATAGTTAGATATAGAGTCTGTCTTAACTAACATATTGACTGACATATTAGCTAGGTACGGAATATGTACGTAATATATATTGTTTTCTTATATTTAAGCGAATACTACACATGAAATAAAACTATTTTCCGGATTCTATCGCGTTTATTTACTTTTTTAATGTTCCCGACATTTCGGCTGCTTTACAGCAACCATGTTCACGGGGGGACTGATGTGTTAGACATCCTGATGTCATAGTTAATAACTGGGTACCCTCATATTTAGTTGTTGTTTGCGGTCCGATCCACGCAGAAAGTGCTCACAGTGTCTTGAGGTCTTGCAATGGTACGCTTGGTTTTGGATTTAATCATATTAACATCAGGAACATTTAAAAAGTAAATAAACACGAAAGAATCCGTAAAATAGTTTTATTTCAATGTACATAATATAATTCAGACTTCTGATACACTGTATTGTGAAGGCGCCATTTATCGCTAGGTGTATAAGTACTCGTGGCAGTCCGTCGGAATCTATTAAGAGGATTATGAGCTGCAGCCAGAACGGAAGACGAGGGTCGTATAAACGTCTCATACTGGTAGCGAGAATCGCTCACACAGTAGTGTAATGTTCGATACAAATCGAACTTAGTGCTTATAATGATTTATCATTGGTGTTGTATGTAGAGCGATGATAGACCAAATAGTCTACGATAAGTTTTTAACTTAGTAGAAAACGATTCAGGGTAAGATGTTCCTTGTGCGCGCACCCTTCTGTTGTTTTTTTGTGTCTAAATTTCAGAACGATAGTGACTCAGATTCAGATTTTTTTATTCATATAAACCACTATAGGTACTTATGAATCGTCAATAAACAAAAAAAATAGTAACTCGACTAACTAGTACATGCTGTTATAGTGTCAATATGTTTATTATTGACACTTTTTACTTTAATACACACGTTTTAATTTAATGTTTTAACTCAAATCCAAAAAAAAACATCATCAAATCTTCCTAAAGTTCCAAAATCCTTGCTAAACAGAGATGAAAAGAAAAACGAGTGTTTATCGCCCGATGGCCCGAATTCCACTCTCATTGACGGGTTAGTCATTAATTAATGCCATATAATTGATATGATTATTAATTTGATACTTCTTCTCAGACGGGCACTCTTGTCAGAGTGGTCGTGGTTGTTGAGATGGTGTGCATGGTGGATCTTCCGTATCGTCGTACTCCTTGGCGAGGGTTACCGCTCTGGCAATGCTTCTCCACTTCTGACGGTTGGTAGCATTGCGAGAACACTGCGCTATGGTAGATACACGTTTGATACACGTCGGTGTAAAGGGTGATGTCTCTAATCCGACGTCAGATGAATTATTTATGCATTTAAAAGGATTTACTCTTAATATGAGGTGTAGTGGCTCGGTCACGACTCGCTTCCACGTCGACATCGCAGCCGAAAAGTTAATTAGACACAAGTAAGCAACAACCTATTATACCGTGCTACCCTTCCAGAAACATTCAACTTTGTTGTTATGGTAATAGGGTCTACAGTGTTAAAATGACGGAATATGTGATTAAAATATTATTCCTCGTTATAAGTAAATTAAGCTTGGAATAATTATATCAAAGTCTGCGCATAGATAATAAGTAGATAATATAAGCTAAACCTGTGGCAAAGTTTATGAAATTAGTGAAGGTAGAGACTCTCCCTTACCAACTATATTAATAGGACCTCGAATGGTAGATAAATCAATATCTTATTCCTATAAATAGGGAATGCCGCGTTTCACCAGTCATCTGTTCTATTTTTAACAAGACGTTAGTTAAAGCTGTACCTATTAGGGGTACCAGATCATCGGAAGATCCCAAACTAAGCAAAGCTTTTATGAGTACCGAACAATAAACTGGGGACGATCTCAGTTACACCCAGACTAGGGCAAATTCTGAAACGGTATTTTCCGAAAATTGTCACTGGCGGGAATCAAACCCTCAACCGCCCGGTTCAGTGAGCCGTCCAAGCCGTCGTCGACTAGCTAACAATATTGCGTAGTTTATAGCTTAGGTTTAAAGTAAGAGGGTAGTGAGGCGGCGAAAGAGTAACCTATTAGTAAGTATATAGGTAAGTATTTTCGCAAACAAAATGTCCCAAGCTTGGACCTGGTAGCGGGAGAGGGGAGACCTTTGCCCAGGAGTAGGACGAAAATCGGGCCATGATAAATTTCATGAAACATTTATGGTTTTATATTGTCAATACCAATTAAACCTGCTAACCAATGGCGCCCACGAAGCATTGTTCCCCACGTGTCGTCTTGCCCATTGTTCGATTCACCCATAACTGTTGTGTCGACACCAATTATAAAGTTGTGAACCTTTCACAGAGCGGTACAGTCGGCACGCAAATTGCCTCGCCTCGAAACATTCGTCATTGATTGACGTGTTTTCCGAGAGCGAACTGACAATGAGTTGGTGAAATGAGCGGATCTGTTTATTTTGCGGGGCGAATTATTGTGACCTTTCATAATTTGAAATGTCTTGTCTTAATTAACTTGTAAACTTTACGATAAAATGGAACGCGCGAAATATGCGTAGGTATCAACTGACAAGATATTTCTAAACACAGACGATAGGGAAATTAGTGATTGGAGGAACATATATATATTTTTTTAATTCCGGGCCTCTATCGACCCGGCCCGCGTGCTCACCTCTGATGTGGGGGTCAGAGTACTTAAAATTAGCCTTAAGTTTAATGTGTGTAAAATATTTTTTCCAGCCTGGATTGTTTTATTAAAATAAAAGTCAAATAAATTTTATTAAAAATTTGTAAAGGTCAAAGTAAATAAATAATAAAAAAGTAAACCCGTCTAAAAAATAACAATGTAAAAAAAGACAATAAAATAGCAAAAGGCTATGGACAAGGATAATATACAGCATATAAAACATGATAAAAATTAAAATGACAGAGTTTCCCTACTATCCATTGCACGGATCCGGCAACCGAGTTGATGCGCAGTGTGGTGTAGGCGGCTGTTGGTCGCTTATTACCAAATAAGTTGGCAGCTGGCCACTTTCTGCTTAGGTCTTATTTCTATCAATGACTCTGGTCGCCACCTCCACGCAATAGCCTAGTAGGGTATCACGTCTATCCTTGTCGGAGGAACATATTGACTAATAGGTACCTACCTAGTTGGGTAGTAGTTTTCCCAAGTAGTATCTGCTATTTACTTTTTAGTTGCTGGGTACTATGGTGCAAGTAAACTACCAACTTATGTGGGTTATTATTACTTATTCGAGCTAACTATTTAACTTTTTGTGGCTCCAAAAAACCTAAAGCATTACAACCCTTTAAACCGCTTTTCCTTGGAACATTTTAACTAATTTAAGCCTCCCCAACCGCAGGCTTACCACAAACGAAATCACTTCTTCAAACGATATTAGATTAAGACGTTTTCAGTTTGACAAAAGGGCGGCGATATTTTTGATGCGGTTCGCAACCGCGGACTTTAACTAAGTTGCAAAGCCTTACGAACCGAATGGTTTGACAAATAAATCGACAAAAGTAAGAAGCCATAGGAAACATGTTCATAGAACCTCACAACGAGATGTAAACACCACTTCCCTGTATAGTATCATTCGCGCACTTGAAATCTCTTTACTATTTCTACTATCCTGGTACCTCTCCGTGGTGAAACACGTGTCGTGCGTGACATATCTCCAGATTTTGGACTGACACGATCTAATCTGATGAAAGACAAAGCTATATAAAGAAGAAGGATGCACTTGCATTGAACTATATTATTACCTTGTAGCTCCTTTTCATATCCGCAGATAATAATCCAGGCTATTTTTTTATATCCCAAGACATCCTGCTTTTCCATTGAATAGGATTCTAAGTATCTACCTTACATGCACGTCAATTAAATTATCTAGTTTACGTAAACCAGCGAAGAACAAAAATATTAGGCAACTTACTACGTTGCTGCTGTTGTAAATTGAGTTTATATCACCAACCTAGCAATCACGTAACTTATCTCCTCAAATAAAACCAATCCAGACAAACCAATACTCGATACGCTAACCCATACCTCGCTAGGGTGACTTTAACCCCAGTTGCCGCTATTTCCCAAAAGGGCTATTGTCTCGGCCGGTGCCGCTTCGAATCCCGGGCCGGCTGCAATCATAGTCTCGTAATTGGTACAGAAAGATTTATCGACTCTTGTCCCGGCGAATTTACTTGGAACAACGTTTTATCTAATCTTCTCGTTCATTATTCCTTGATTGAGTGGCTGCGATTGTTATGTTCATATTCTGTTTATTCGATTAATAAATATCGGGGACTCACCCTTACTCTAGTCTTGTAGAGACGGACTGAGTAATATTGATTGTAACGATTATTAATTATTGGAATAAAACTATTTTACGGATTCTATCGCGTTTATTTATTTTTTTATGTTCCCGACGTTTCGGCTGCTTTACAGCAAACCATGGTCACGGGGGGGTCACCATTAGTTTCGTACCAATACTAATAACTGCATGCCTTATCTATAAGTAGGACTATATAGTAGGTATTCATAATTAATTAGGACAATTTACTTCCCTACTTGTTTATTAAATAAAATATTATTCTTCTGTCAAAACACAAATTACTAAGCACCATTATTTAACCACTGTTTGCATTACGCTCGCTTCATATAAACTTTATATAAGACGAGCGGGTCCGATACCATCTCAGTTTTACAATAAAAAGAGATGTATATTCTTTATTCTGTAGCCTACTATTTTCCAAGAAAAAACTAAACTACCTATTTAACAGTAGCATATCATTTACTGTTCCAACTTCAAAGATTGCGTTAAATGTAAACGCTACGGTATTTCTGAGATCCTGGTATTATTTTCCCTCGTTGTCGGTCATTTTGTTTTGCTCCCCACAGCCTTAGGGGAACCATTTCAACCACCATGCAAATTGCTCTCGAATGAGACGCGGTCTGAGCAGTCCTTTACGCTCGGATTGTTCAATGACTAACACATAAAAATAGGTAAGTGCTTTGATACTTAAGTACTCACCTACCTACTTTTTCTAGTTATCTTTTTCTAGGTATATAAATAAGTAGGTACGAATGCATAGTTTTTTAATGAACATAAACGTACGTACCGATTGCAACTCAATCAATTAATTAACAGGTTACTATGAGTAAAAATTTAATTTAATCTAGACTATTCCCCATACTAAAAACAAAACAATCCATCTATAAACCAGCTGGAAAATTATCACCTATTTAAATTAGTATAAAAAGCTTTACCAAATGGATGAAATTTTCATAAATTTCGATGTATGTGTTAGGTAAGTAATTAAAAAAGATTCGTAAAGTCTAGTCAATACTTATTTACTTAATGTTTATCATGCAATTGATCTAAGCAGCAAGGAACTACTTTATTGACCAAGTACCTATCTAATATGCAGAAATTTATCATCAGTTAAAGGTCCCTCACGTCAAAAGAACGCTGGCTGTTTATTTGCCACTCATACGAAATCTGACCCTTTAGCACCACCTTGTATTGCAGTAATGTTTTTAGTAGGTTGCATGCGAAAGCGCCCCAAAATAAGCGGAAGATGGTACACCGTCGGTTTTTAGTGGGTATACGGCCTTAGTGGCCATACGGTGGGTATTCGGCCGGGACTCCCACATAACCCTGTTACTTCCCCCGAGGTGGCAGGGTATCCATAAAGGATTTTCAGACGTTAAAAAAAGGTATTGGGTACTTTTAGTTTTGGACTAACTGTCAACTGTTTGTTTGTTGTGTGTAACTGTTTTTGACAGTTAGTCCAAAACTAAAAGTAATACTACTACTACTACTACTACTACAGCCCTTTTTAACTTCCCACTGCTGGGCACGGGCCTCCCCTCAATGCGAGGAGGATTCAGGCCATAGTCCACCACGCTGGCCCGGTGCGGGTTGGTAGACTTCACACATCTATCGAGAACTAGTCAAGCTCCCTCAGACGTGCAGGTTTCCTCACGATGTTTTCCTTCACAGTTTCTTAGCAAGTGATAATCTCGGATGAAAATGAGATTCGCACATGGAACCCAGAGGTGCGAGCCGGGGTTTGACCCTGCGCACTTTGATTGCATAGCGTGCGTTCGACCACTCGGCTACCACTGCTTTTACTCGGCTACCACTGCTTTTACTCGGCTCCCACTGCTTTTAAAAAAGTAATACTAAAACCTTAATACAAAATCTGACCAAAATTTAGATCCTATTGAAACAACAATACTTTAAGAGGTGGGGTAAGGTCTCTGTACTTGCTACTGAAGCCCTACCAAGTTCCTATAGGTACCTACTTAGTAAACACAAAAATATCATGAATGTAATAAACGGAAGAGAAATCATAATAAATCCGCCCTCGAATAGATGAACTAATCAGTGCGGAGACCGAAGAGGGAAGTTCTCTTGCCCAATAAAAACACGCTTCTCTCGGTAAAAAAAATCTCATTTCGCTTTATTGCGGGCAGCCTAATTTGAATTGAGTGTTATGCAGTTATGAGTCAAGAGAGCGGATAATTTTAAGTAGCTGCGGACTGTGGGAGATGAAAACAAAGTTATAATATACATACCTACCCATTTATTTAGTATTAGCTGTGCCCGCGACTTCACCCGTTTGGAATTTAGGAACCCTAATTATTTTCCCAAAAGGCTACAAGCCTTAGTTGCTTTTTGTAACATCAGCTACCTGCCTAACATACCTATGGCTAGTGTTTAGTGTGACGATGTAACGTTATGGGCCTCGCTGGTAATTAAAATGTATTTCTTAAAAGTTTTATACATCATCATACATCATCACGCCTGTATTCCCCGAAGGTGTAGGCAGAGGTGCAATGTAGTGCGCCGACACTTCGCCGATGTATTTTGGTCCCAATGTAATAGGGGGCCTATTGTCAATATACCGGGCACATTCCCCCTCAATACGAGGGAAATTTGGGCCATAGTCCACCATGCTGGCCCAGTGCGGGTTGGTAAACTTCACACGCCTTTCTATAGACGTGCAGGTTTCCTCACGATGTTTTCCTTCACCGTTGAGCAAGTGGTAATCATTGTTGCAAATGATATTCACACATGAAAATTATCTCAGAGGTGCGGGCCTGGGGTTTTAACTTGCACCCCTTACGTTCAAGGCGGGCGTTCTTGCCCACGAGGCTACCACTTCTTTATAAGTAACTAATTATTAAGTAGGCAGATATAAACTGTCCTATGAACCTGCCGGTGCTGCCTGAGGGCGACAACACAAGTTCTTGTCTTAAGCTTAATTTATGTGTATTGAGATAAAGCGTAATAAATAGGCAGCAGGGATAACTTTAAAAAATAATCACCCTCAAATTGCTGCTCGAACTGAACACTATATGTATGGAGAACGCGAGTGATTATTTTGAAATTTAAAAAAAAATCATAAACTACAATAAAAACTTAGTGCCATATAAATTGATAAGCGCTTCTTAAAACCTAGTAGAATAATTAATGTGTTAAGATGCGTACTTAAGTACATACTCTACCTCCATACATAACTTTGATACTGTACGAAAAATATTTTTTCACAGACTAAAGTATACATTAAAAAACCGCAACTGTTATATTATAGGCTCCTTTCACGTGCTCTACAGGAGCAGAAACAACTTTTGACATCATGAAATTACCGATCAAGATCAAGAATCTTTCCATAAATTTCACAGCAGCGGAATCACTGCATTTAACAGTCATATGTTTAAAATCATACGATCTCTCGTTTGGTGTTTAAATACATTCATAGCTCATACTAAGGACCTAATATACGATTGTAAATAACAAAATAAATTTAATAACCACGTAAACTACAAAATTAAATAACGACTACCAAATTAATTGTTTAAGTTGGCTCGTCTGCATTCGCTATTCCAAATTTCTCCGTTTAAAAAAAAGAGTGGCCTCGGTGAGGCCTCCGGGGCAATAATACTGCTCTACATAATGTACGCAGCAATGTTATGAAACGACGAAAAATTCCTTCTTCCGAGAAAAGTATTGCAAATAACAAAGTATTATAGCTTGAATACCTGATTCAGGCAGCTCTACTACTTACTCATTTTCTGTAAACATCTTTTATTCTCAACAAGGCACAGTTCGCACAACTTTTTCTCTATTTATAGACTTCTTACAACACTGGGAGTAACATCCTACGTTCTTATATAACCTTTTTCAATTTGACGTCCCACTAGAGTATATCAACATAAAAACCATTATGTAAGCCTAATATCGCCAGACAAATCGTATGTTCACAAACTAACAAACTATTGCTATTTTGTATATTGATTCATTATTTGAGTACACCACCAACAGCTGCCCATAATTAATTAAGTATAGTTTTCTCGCCCAAACTGGTTGTCTGGAAGAAATTGCTTTTAGCGATAAGACCGCCAAATTGTACATAGCTACTGTATTTAAAACTAAGAATGTTGTATTATTTTCTTTGTTTGGTGTGTGCAATAAAGAGTACTCTATCTATCTATCTATCTAAGCAAAGCTCGCACCATGAGCACCAAACAGTCCATAACTGGGGACGATCCCAGTTACACGTAGACCAGGGCACATCCCGAAAAGACCATTTTCGAAATATGCCACTGACACGGAACCAATCGGTGCAGGAAATCGAGTGGCCTTCGCCCAAACCACTAGACAAAGCCGGTCGTCAAACTATGAATAGCTAGAGGCGACCACCGATTAGTAATGTAATTACCACTGAGAAGAGCTGGCAAGAAACTCAATACTATGGCCCTTTTAACGTCCCACTGCTGGGCACGGGCCTGCCTTCAATGCGAGAGGGATTCAGGCCATAGTCCACTACGCTGGCCCGGAGCGGGTTGGCAGACCGCAGACCTCACACATTTATCTGGAACTAGTCAAGTTCCCTCAGACGTGCAGGTTTCCCCACGATTTTCTCCTTCACCTTCACTTCAAGAAACTCAATAGTTACACATTAATCACATTACAAAAAATAGTAGGTGTATAGGTAGGTACATTCCTTGGAAGAGCAACGCAACGCAATGAGGAATTGTAAATAAGCATACTAGAGAAAGATCCACACAGCGACTAACATTAGCCGTTCAAATAACGCCCAAGTTACCAAACTCTCACTCAAAAGTAATCAAAGAAAACGGGACAGCAACGGAAACGCGGAATAGCTAAAGTTTGTTTAAGTCCTGTACTCACAAGCACATTTAAAACGAAATGTCATCGATGACGCGTGCGTATTGATCATAGAAATTCAACCTTTATTTATATCAGCACAGAGTACATTTTCAAAAAAAGTTACGTAAGTTCGCTGGCGACAATAGGTGCAAGGTGCCAATCTTTTGTTTCAGGGCGAATGGGGAATTTAATTAACATTCCGGGGTGGCTGCGGGTTAGCTGGACACCGTCCCGGTCGGCTCCTAATTGCGGCCTGTCAGCTTCAGCCCCGGTCACCCCCGCTTGCACGTTACACCGGTGTCAAAACATTTTGACCAGTTTTAAACACTAGTGTTCTGACATTTTAATGGACAATCGATTTGCAAAAAGATAATACTCAGTAAAGTCAACAGTATTTCAAAAAAAGCCTTGAAAATGTTAGGACACGCATCTTATGCGATTTTGCCACTCGGCTAAGAAGCCCTTAAAAAGGCAGGAAAAGGATAAAGTACTTGCCCAATAACAAATAAAAAATTGACTATCCATAAATAAAGCGGCTGTAATGGAATTTTAAATTTTTCTACACTAAAATATTACACATTGCCAATGTTAACCTATATGGATTATAATTATCTATAGTAAATTTTACAAAAGCACCAATTGTTTTTATAATACCAATTTTTTTACCAAAACTATTAGGTGCTTATCCAAGGAGATTATAAAAATAAATTGGTGTTTTTGTAAAATTTACTACCTATAGATATTATTATTATAAGACAGTACCTAGGTACCTACTTACTCTTATTACCTATTTCAAAATCCAATATACCCAGACATCATAACATGCAACATATTTAGAACACAAAATATGATTACGCATCACGCATAAATACTACCGCACTTAAAGTGTACGAAGATAATCCCCGTGGGATCGTAAAAATGGCGGGCGGCGGGACGTGGAGGGCTTTTAAAAAGTAGTAAAAACTCCCAGACATTATTCCGGTACCTGTTGGCAGGTGAGACCAGATCGATGGACGCCCTATTAAAATTAATTACTTTAATAAGGTGAACGTCAGATGAATATACTTTCTTAGATCTTTGAACTTATTTTCATAAAACTGGGTTGGTTTATGTCACCCCAGAGGACTTCAAGAAATAGTAAATCAAATAACTACTCTGTAAGATCGGTATTTCACAATGAGTAGATACTTATTATAGCAAATGTACATAATAGAGCCGTTAAAATCAAAAGGAACAATATAATGTAACTTTGAATTAATTTGTAACTGAATAGAACCATAAACATTAAAAATAACAGATTAAGGTTTTTTTTTATCAATAGTATTAGTTACATTCTATTGTCTTTCTTAGTTGTCATTAACTAGTTTACTTCAATACCTCAGCGATCCTCAAAATTAAATTAGGCCCCAACAAAAAATCAGGTATGTCAATAAAGTGCAATTCTGTATAACTGTCCTCACTTGATCCAACGGTGGGTCCGGGTAAGCATACTAATCATAAACTTAAAAAAACAACCCCACATTCTTCATTATAAAAATACGGTAATGTACATGCCAGTAATTACTGTTTTAAGTACCTCTGTTTACTCGTAAAGATCAGGACAGATGCTGTTTCTGTGTTGCCGTAAAATCAGATTACACGAGCCCTGAAGGTTTATTAAACAGTCGTAAACGGAACTGCGGGGGAATGCGCTCAACCCAAAGGCATCAATGGAACTTCATTACATAATATGATATCTAAAACCTAGGCTAGGTCGACTAACACAATAATTGTAGACTGACTATGGCTTAACTCTTTAAGGCATGAAAAAAATATCGTTTATCAATGATAGCTAGAATATGACTAGTCTAATTGGCTTCGAGGTGACAATGTCTGATGACTTCACTGGTCATATTCCAGCTATGATTGATAAAAAAAATGTTTTACTCATTATAAACAGAAGTCATTGTCATTCCACCACGATATTTTTGGTAGAGTTGAGCCGCTGAGTAGTGAAACAAAATTTAAATTAACTGGACTCTTTTCAAAAATGTACACTGTTACAAAATACATAAAGATTGATCTCCTGCGATAAAAGTCACGCGACCACACGTCATGAATTACATTTTGCCTACTTTTTCTTGTAGAAAACCTACAGCGATATTTAATTGCAGTTTAGAACCTATTTGCTCCATGTTTTTAGCCCCACCGAAAAGGCGAAAACTCAATAAGTATGTACATATAGAAATCAACTAAAGTACTACCAATATACAATATAAACATCCTATATAAAAACTACAAGTCCCTATAAATAATCTATAAGTCCGTAAGTAAATACGTGGAGAAATTTTCATTCGTGTCGTTCTCAAGAGATATTCTCGGTAAATTGCGTAGGCGGCTCTCATAGTTTGTAAGTACGATACCTATGTATTAAATTCCCAGAAGGTTGAATTTCAGTGGTAGCCTCGTGGGCAAGAACGCCCGCCTTGAACGTAAGAGGTGCAAGTTCAAATCCCAGGCCCGCACCTCTGAGATAATTTTCATGTGCGAATGTCATTTTCAATAATGATGACCACTTGCTGAATGGTGAAGGAAAAACATCGTGAGGAAACCTGCACGTCTGTAGAAAGGCGTGTGAAGTTCACCAACCCGCACTGGGCCAGCGTGGTGGACTATGGCCCAAACCTCCCTCGCATTGAGGGGGAATGTGCCCGGTATAATGGCAATAGGCTCGCCCCTATTACATTGGGACCAAAATACATCGGCGAAGAGTGGGTGGACTACAGTGCACCTCTGCCTACCCCTTCGGGGAATACAGGCGTGATGATGATGATGATGTATGAATTTCAATAGGTAAGTAAAGGAATCCAGTCTTAGACCTACTTACCTCATTAAGAATTTGAAGACTGAGATGGTTTGTACTATCCCACTAATATTATAAATGTGAAAGTGTGTGAGGTAGGATGGATGGATGTTTGTTACTCTTTCACGCAGAATCTACTGAACGGATATTTATGAAACTTCACAGTATTATTGTTTATACATCAGAATAACCTATATACTATAATTTATAACGATATTGAATAATTGCAGTCTGCGGGGACGAAGTCGCGGGTAGAAGCTAGTACATTATATGGACGAAATTGAATTACCAAAGGAAGGAAAACATGTTAGAAAGTCGAACCGTTTATAAAAAATTATAATACATTTACATAAGCTTTGTAGCACACTTTTGAATAATGCCAATAATCAGATTTTTTATTCATGTAAGCTATTACAAAGTAAGTATCTACTTATAATCAAGACTTATAGGACTCTTAAAATCCATTCGGAATGATTGGGCAAGGAACTCCCACGGTTCCTCGTCTCTAAAAGGATTATTATATATTTTTTATGTTACTTATTGATATACGTAGTATCTATACATACATATATATACATACAAATAAATAAAATTGAAGTGTCTGTTTGTAATATCAAAATAGCACCTTTTTACGAATTGCATATGAAAGTATACACGATACCTATAACGAAAATGTAATTTTAAAAAATGTTCTGTCTGTCTGTCTGTTTGTTTGAGATAAACTTCCAAACGGCTGAACAGACTGTCACTGGAAGATAGCTAATATTCCAAGGCGTAACTTAGGCTACTTTAATTTTAGAAAAAAGCATTAGGGTTCCGCAGGAAATATATAATATCCATATTTCCGTGTAATCTCCAGCGTCAAGTCGCGGGCACAGCTAGTCTGCAATATAAAGTATACTTAGCTACTAAATAATTTCTATATCCCAGTAGAAAAAAATATTTTTTCACAAAATTCAGTCTAATTATAACAACTTTACCTAACTGGTTGCGAAATATAGAAAATACGAACATAGAAACTGCAATTTCGTGTGAACGCGACGGAATGGGGTTTTGGCGGCTCCTGGCGTCCAAGTAATGAAAAAAGTTTCGTGACAACTGAAACCACATGACAATAACACACCCCTATTGCGATCGTGGTAGAGTTTAAAATGTTAGCATTTTAAAGTTACGACTTGGCAAAATAGAAAACACAATTTTAGTTTTGCACTTAACTTGAAATACCTATTAAATAGATTATGAGTTACCCGAGTTAGCAGTATTTTGAGGAAAAGTAACGCTTAGGTGTATCTACTTCCAATTCCAATTGAGTTTATTGCTCCATCGTGTACCTATGGTTCTGCCCAAGACAAGTTGATAGTTAAAAGAAATACAAAAAAATTAAAACTTAATAAACTATGAAGGAAGGTGTGTATCTACTTAATTCAAATCGTTAACATGTACGTAGATAATCTACCCACTGTTAAAACAATTTTCAAATTAAGTATAGGGTTCAAAATAAACTTACCCCGTTCATTTGGTTTATTCACAAGAACACACTAATTTTCATATTCCGATATCTATACATAGAGCACCCACAATTTAAGTTCACGAACAATAATTATCGACAACAGTTCACTCCTCAATAATTACTACACAGACACAATTTCCACGGGATATTGAACCTTGCTGCTCTCAATTTAGGGTGATCGATCAAATATAATGTTTAATTGCCAGTGATCGTCGCATGGGAAAAGACCGAAAACCATTTAGCTTGTATGAAAGTTATATGAGGAAATTTCACCATGATTGCCGGGTACGACTGTGATTCGAAACTCACTAGTGAATTATAAATAACATGTGGGTAGGCTAGTACATTTTGGGCGTTACTTAGGCCTCGGCCAATCTGGGTAGTCGAGGCGCGACCGTCCAAATTTTTGACACAACAAAAACTAACTGTATTAACTTATAGATAAAGCTCAGTTTGCAACGAATGTCATGGGCAGCGAGAGCGAATTTTGACGTGTGATCGCGTGGCTTTTACTTTACCGCTCTTTATGTATATTGACACAGAGTTCATTTTGGTATTAAAAATATTGACGCGCGGTTTTTGGCGCTCCAGTGTGCCCAACGATCTAAATGACACTCGGTGTCGATTTTGTTAACTGCTAGTTGTTACCATATATTTAGGGTGCACAAGATACCTACATAATGTCAAATAAATAGCATTACCAAAAATAATCTCTTGTGTGAGGGAAATACTATAATATGAAATAATTTAAAATATAAAATATTTCCATGACTCACAAGAAAAATAAACTTAAACACTTTTTTTCTCATTTATATAGTAAACTAAAGTAGACTTGTAACAAAATAATGCTTTGATATTCATAAACAAATCGTTTAACGAGTGAAATGTGTAAATGTTGGTATTTAAACATAGCGATCGAATTTTAGGTGTGGTTGGCACCAAATTAAACTATACTGAACTAAGCGTAGGTATTGTCGTGGGTGATTGATGGTCCTTATTACGCACAGTATGTATGAGCAAGATGGCAATATTTTAGTAGAATCAAATATATATTGAAATAAAACTATTTTACGGATTTTATCGCGTGTATTTATCGCGTTGCTTTACAGCAACCATGGTCACGGGGGGACTGAAGTGTTAGACGTCCTGATGTCATAGTTAATAACTGGGTACCCTCATATTTAGTTGTTGTTTGCGGTCCGATCCACGGAGAAAGTGCTTACGGTGTCTTGAGGTCGGGAAAATAAAATAGTAAATACACGCGATAAAATCCGTAAAATAGTTTTATTTCAATGTATAGTATTCGCGTAAATATAAGAAAACAGTAAGAATCAAATATAGTTGACTTGTACTTTGTGTACAAAAGAATCCACATAATACCTACCTAGGGACTGAATGGAACTGAACTGAACTATGTTTACATTCCGTCTAATCATCATATAAAGCTTGTTAAATATAGTATCCGCCAGACGACACATACCCATCGTATGTTCCGAAACTAAGCAAGGCTTGTACTATGGGTAACATACAATGGATTGGGGGCGATCCCAGTTACACCCAAACCAGGGTAAATTTCCAACTGGAATCGAACCCGCAACCAAGTTCAGTTGGTCAAGCGGCCTACGCTTAAACGTCATCAAACGAAACGTTTGCATGGAACGAAATTTAGAAAAATCTAACTTATTCAAGTAGATACGAGGCCGCCAGCGCAAAAGTGGCCTAAGCTTGAGACACAATATGAAAAAAATAGGGCTTGTATAATTATGAATTTAGGTTTAAGACATTTTTTAGGGTTCCGTACCCAAAGGGTAAAAAGGGAACCTTATTACTGAGACTTCGCTGTCTGTCCGTCCGTCCGTCCGTCCGTCCGTCCGTCCGTCTGTCACCAGGCTGTATCTCATGAACCGTGATAGCTAGACGTCAATGAAAGGCGTGGATTAGCGACAGACTGGTTTATTCATTAAGAATCGTAACTACCTTACAATATTAATATCTAACCGCCACCGTAATAATATCTAAACGTCACACTTCTCCCTTCTAAGCTAACAAATACTATATAAACATTTTAACATTTGGTCCTAGGGGAGGAAAGCTCGCTTTGCCCGATTGACAGCACGCAATGCTCGAGCAGACACGTCCGGCGGTGTCGGCTGCGGCTCCGGCTCTTGTCGGGACGGTGACAATTTCCTACGACTTATCGGAGACTGCTTCGGTTCCAAAGGACCACCTTGAGCCTCACCGTCACCGCTGGACGCGTCCTCGTATGACTCACCCTCGGCCCCACTATCGACCCCCGAATTGTCTGATTTCGGAGTCATGTCCTCTGTTTCGGCCGCCTTACTCATTCTCGATAACGAGTACCTATTATTTATAAGTTGGTCTGCGTGCCTGCGCCATTCTACACCGTTACTCACTTTCACTTTGTATGAAACCGGCCCTGTTTTCCTGACCACTGTGGCCTGGGCCCACTTGTCTCCCCTCGCCGTGTAATCGCGAGCTAGCACCGCGTCCCCTTCGCGAAAGTCCCTGTCCACCCCGGCGGTGCGTGCGGCTTGTCGCTCCTGCTTGGCGCGCACCGCGGCCGCCACATCTGGCCGCAGTGCGTCTAGTCGGCTGCGAAGCCGCCGCCCCTGCAGCGCCACCGCCGGTGACACACCCGTCGTAGCGTGCTCACAGTTGCGATATTGGAAGAGGAATTTGCTAAGAGCCGCGTTTACGTCCTCGCCTTCGTATATTGCTCTTTTGATTGCTTTTTTTACCGTTTTTACGGCATTTTCTGCCGCGCCGTTCCCCTGGGGTCTATAAGGAGCCGAAGTTGTGTGCTTAATACAATTTTTTTCACAATATACTTTAAACTCTGCCGAAGAGAATGGCGGACCGTTGTCGGTCACGAGCTGTGACGGTAACCCAAAACGCGCAAATATACTTCTCAGGACTTGAATTGTGGAGTTCGCATTAGTACCGCGCATACCTATGGCTTCTATCCATTTGGAGTGTGCATCCACCGTAATTAAATACCGTACGCCTCCGCAATCTGCGAAGTCGGCGTGTACGCGCTGCCACGGGTACAGCGGAAACTCCCAGGGGTGCAGCTGCGCCCGAGGCGGCGCGTCGCGCACGGTGCGGCACGCGGCGCATGCCCTACACACCTCTTCGATATCGCGATCCAAGCTGCCCCAGTAAATGTAACTACGCGATAAACTTTTCATTTTATTCATGCCCAAATGGCCTTCGTGCACTTCCTTTAAAATTTTACTTTGTAAAGCCCCGGGAACTACTATTCTATATTTATAGATTACGCAGCCTTGATCAACCACCAAATCATTTTTTCTGGCAAAATAGGGTTTTTCATCGTCGCAGCTCGGGGCCGACGGCCAACCAAAGAGAACATAACCCTTAATCTTACATAGTAATGTGTCTCGCTCCGTCTCTTTTGCAATATCCTTGAAACCTACCGGCAGCGACTCCTCTACTAAGTTTAAGTAATCGACTGTTTCCGCGGAGCGACCCTCCCGAGGTAGCGGTAATCGCGATAAAGCATCGGCCGGACCGTTGTCCGCCGATCGAACAAATTCGATCTTGAAATCGTATGCGGCCAGGCGTGCCGCCCATCTTTGTAGACGACTGGCTGCCGTTTGTGGGATTCCACCTTTATCCCCGAATATATGCGTCAGCGGCTGGTGGTCGGTGCGCAGCATGAAACGCCTCCCGAATAAATACTGATGGTGTTTCGTCACACCGAACAGGATAGCGGCCGCCTCCTTATCGAGCTGGCTGTAATTGCGCTCGGCCTGACTGAGTGTACGCGAAACGCAACTAATAGGCCGCTCGGTGCCGTCTGAGTATCGGTGCGCCAGCACCGCCCCCAGCCCGTAAGCACTGCTGTCCACCGACAACACCAGTTCGCGCCCCTCTTCGTAATGCGCCAACACACGCTCGCTCATGAGAGATCGCTTCGCGTCTGTAAAGGCTTTATCACACTCAGAATCCCATTTCCAGCTGACCTCCTTCTTTAGCAAGTGATGTAACGTATGCAATAGACTGCTCAACCGGGGAATGAACCGCCCATAGTAGTTCAACATCCCCAAAAAACTTTTAAGTTGTGATACATTTTCCGGTCTAGGCGCGCTGGAAATGGCTTCTAGTTTTTTCGGGTCCGGCCGTAAGCCGTCCTTGTTAATAATAAAGCCCAAATATTTTACAGCCTCTTGCAAAAATCTACACTTACTTTGTTTTACAGTGAGTCCCATGTTTCGCAACCTTTCGAGTACAGCTCTCAAATTTTTTTTATGTTCAAGCCTGTTTTCTCCCGTTACGCAGATATCATCCAAAAAAACCACACACCCCGGCACCCCGCGCAGAGTCTCCTCCATCATTTTTTGGAACTTTTCAGGTATACACGATAAACCGTACGGTGTACGTCGATACGCGAACGTGCCCATATGTGTAGTTATGGCTGTATAGCGTTGCGAGTCCTCTGACAGAATACATTGTTCATAAGCATGTCTCAGGTCAATTTTAGTGAATTCTTCCCCCCCACTAAGGTTAGCAAATAGCTCTTCAATGCGTGGCAACGGATAATAGTCTCGTTTTAACTTGGGATTAATTGTGATTTTATAATCCCCACAAATCCGTATATCGCCATTTTCTTTCACTACGGGGACTATTGGTGTTCCATAATCTGAGTAATCAATGCGATAGATGGTGCCGTCTGCCTCCAGACGTGCCAACTCCCGTTCGACTCGTGCGCGCAGTGCCAGTGGTATCGGTCTCGCTCGCACATAAACCGGTTCATTATTCGACAGCTGTAGACGAATAGGTCGCTTGCATGTACCTAGCTTATCACAAAATACTTCCGGAAATTCTTTACATAATTGATTGACGAATCCATCCTCTGTGATTTCATTGAGGTTTATTTGTTTTATTTTTAAAGCTCGCATCCATTCTCGTCCTAATAAAGGGCGCGCGCCATCCTTAATGATGTGCAGTCTTAATGATTTGACCTTCATGTCGCCTAAGCCTACGTCCACCTCAATATAACCAAGAGATTCAATTCGTGAACCCGAGTAACAACGTAAAACTAAATTATCCGACACGATATTTTTTTTTGAAAACATACGTCGATACATTTCGTCTCCAATCGCTGAAATACGACTACCCGTATCTACTTCACATTCGATGATATTGTTATCAATCAGTAATTTCATAAAGTATGGCTTGTTACCTCGAGTCGTCACCTCCATGTTGAACATGTCGTCCTCTGACTCATCACTCACGTAGTTATGTCGAACGCTACTACCCCGCACCTGTTTACACATCACTTTTAAGTGCCCTCTTTGACCGCACTCATCACAATTATAACTTTTGAACCGACATCTTTCGGCCGAGTGCGCCTTGCCGCAGCGCCAGCAGGCGCGCGCGCGCGAGCCCGAAGCCCCTGTGTCGCCGCCGCCACCCGCTCCCACGCCGCCTGCGCCGGGCGCTCGTGGCAGCCGCCCGCGCGGGCCCGCTCGCCCGCCGCGTGCGTAATGCAGGCCCTCGCCCACCTCGCCACCCGCCGCCCCCGATGAGTCCGCCGCCGCCGCCGCTGTTGTGGAGCCGCTGACTTCGGCATGTTTTTCCGCTGCCTCCAAAGCCAGCGCCAGTTCCACCGCGTCTTTGTATTGGATTTTCTTTTCCGCGAAGATCCTCGACCTCATCGCATCATTCGACAGACCCGACACAAATTGGTCGCGTAGATTTTCTTCGAGAGACGAACACGATTTGCATTTTCCAAAATTACAGGTAGCCGCCAGATGTTTCAATGCCTGCAAGTACTCCGTAAGAGACTCGCCGGGGCGTTGGCGGCGTTGCCGGAACACGTGACGCTCGGCGATCTCCGAACGTTGAGGTTCTAAGTGTTCTGTCACCAGTTGAACTAATTCGTCGTACGTTTTGTTTTCTGGAAAACTAGGTGAACACAGATCCCCCATCAATGCATAAGTTTCTTCCCCTACCACCGTTATGAGCATCGAAACCTTCAAATCATCGTCAATTTTGTTGAGCTTAATGTACTGGTTTACGCGACGAACATATGCCGGCCACTGTCTCGACGTTAAATTAAACGGTTCAATTTTCCCGATCGTCATATTAACGAAGTTTAAACCAAAATGTAACACGTTAGTATTTAAAAAAAATATCCCGTTCTCGTCGCCAGTGAGACGTCAATGAAAGGCGTGGATTAGCGACAGACTGGTTTATTCATTAAGAATCGTAACTACCTTACAATATTAATATCTAACCGCCACCGTAATAATATCTAAACGTCACACTAGAGACTTGAAATTTTCACAGATGATGTATTTCTGTTGCCGCTATAACAACAAAAAACAGAATACAGTGAATATTTAAGGGGGCTCCCATACAACAGACGTGATTTTTTTGCCGTTTTTATAGATAATGATACGCAACCCTCCGTGCGCGAGTCCGACTCCCACTTGGCCGGTTTTTTGTAGTTAAGTAGGAATATGAAAAATTGTGGGTTAGGTCACTTTCACGCTGACGGCCTCTAAACAGGTAAGCGATCATAGCACTCATCATATCACAGCGCGTCGCAATCGCATATCAAATAGCTAAGATGAAAACCAAACGCAGTCTTAATTGCGCAATTACAAAACACTCAACTATTTCACGCAGTATGTACCTATAGTTAGTCACGATACGAAGTTAGAGCAAGATTAGTGCTGCTGCCTCGGTTAAGTCCTAATTGCACATAATAACTGCCGGCACAAAGGTAGGGAAGTTGCGTGGCGGGGCTGCGGTCGCGCCGAGCTGCGCGAACAATTTGCGGCCTAACTGAGTTATGCCGCGTTTTGCTGATACATCTTATGAAGGTCTTGAGTGTGTAGACATATTGTAATAATGTTGACTATATAAACCAAACTGCCTTTTACGCATCTTCCCCTTACCAAGGTTTCAGATGGTCTTTGATCACTGCTGCGTCACTAACTTATGTGCATTTATGTGAGTTAATAGGAAGATTTCTCTATAAGTGCAGATACACTTGGGCAATACAACGAACGGAACTAAAAATATTTTGTTTTTTAACCGACTTCAAAATAGAGGAGGTTCTCAATTCGACCCGTATGTTTTTTTTTTATTAATATTAATTGGAACGTAGTTCCTTATTTTATTACAGTAGCGTTAGTAATCGTAGGTATACGCTGAGTGCTGTCTCGCCTTCACGCCACATACGGTACAAAATCTTTGACGTTTGACCGCGTTACCAACTGCGTTCCTATCTCTTCCAAGACTATTTAATTTTTTATCAGCCTGTCGTCCCACTGCTGGGCAAAGGCCTTCCTTCCTTCCTCCACTTCTCTCGGTTCCTAGTATGGGCTAGTCGCCATTGATCCATTATCAACGTCGATTCTGTTGCTACCAAAGTCAACGCAAAATTTAGCGTATTGCCTTACAGTATTAAGAAGACGGCAACATTATAGCGCTCTCAAATAAAATACAGTTCTAATTGATATATCATAGAAATTATATCAATGTTTAAGTATCTTTTATGTATAGCTTACATCGCCAGACAGCAAAAGTGTATGAAAAGAATGTGGGTTGTTCTTTATAGCAAAAACAATTAAGAAAAGCAAAGTGAATTTGCTATTCCGAGTTTAAAGCCGTAGGAAGAGGAAATAAAACTTCATTATGTACTATTTAAATTTACTTTATTATCCATAGACAAATGGATACAAACTTTGACACTTCACTAATGTCTCAATACTCGATTCAATATAAAAACATTGGTAAAGAAGAAAAACATCGCCTCAAATTTATCGATTTTTTTTGATGTGGCTTCACAAAAGACGTTTGTATTGATAAATTACGCGCGCTGCTTAATGTTTACCAAAGCCAAAGTTAACTTTAATGACTAATAGAAAAGGCTCGTTTGTCAACGAACGAATTTTGCAGCGTCGTCGTCGTCACATAACTTTAATCTTTATGTTTATTGACACTAAGTTCATTTCGATATTGGCAATATTTTTCAGCGCGCGTCTTCACGCCCCAGCATGTCCAGGGCTATATGGTGGTTATTAAACATCTATAAATTTGGACGATCAATTAAAAAATAATACAGGTATAAGATTTTAAAAAGGACAATCACGTAAATTATTATAAAAATCTTACACTCTATGATTACATTATACTACATTATATTTTTCGCTAACGGTTTAGTGTGTGCTATGTATCTGAATATCATATACGATGTGCAAGAGTCGATATTGTTGGTAAGCTATGGTGAAACGCACCTACATCCATTTAATATATAATCAATATAAAAAAAAATCTCGAATTAAAAGTATTCTCATTCATATCGAAATATCTCAACATAATGTCGGTTACAGATAATCAATTTTTGCGCTTATTCTCACTACTTAATAATAATCCGCGAATACCATACTCCCATCAACAAAATACTAAACTTAACCTATTAGTTAAAATAAAAATCATAATAGGTCTCAATCCAGAGTCGTATAATTTCGCCTCGTCAATACGGCAGTATCAAAATCATGGCAGTCAAACATTTAAAATTAAACTTCGAATACGTGATTCACTCAAACGAACAGTCTTATTCATTTAAATAATGATTCATCATATATTGTAACAAAATAAAACGGTCAACTTCCAATCATTCTTAAATAAATCCAATACTTTAAATGCGCATTGCTAATTCAAATTACCAAGTACATACTATATAGAATACGATTTTAAAGCCTATAAAAAATCTTAAACTTACATTAAGTGTACCCTATGTTCCGATTAAACGCATTTTATACGTACGCGTATAAAAAAATACGATTTAATCAATGCAAGGTCGAGATAAAACATGATAACTTCAACAAAATGGCATAGGAAACTAATTTGATTCCTCTTTTGAAACTCGCAAATTAATATTGTTGTTATTTTAGCACCAATTAAAATAAACTCAATGGTTCCAATATTAGTATTTGATTAAACACGCTCCTTTGAAACAAATTAACTCGAACCATAGACAAAAATAGCTGCATAAAAACTCATGTGTTTTTTAAACATTCATAATTAATTTGAAATTGTATTGAGTAACAACATTTGCGATAAATCATCATCGTTCTATTGTCTCCGGACTAGACTAAGAATGACTTAGCGTAGCGCGGAAACTAAAACATTATGACACAAACCCATGAACTAAATTTCGCGACACATCCCACTGTCGTCCTTCTCAGATGTGCGAGACATAAGAGAGACAGCAATAGAGTATGGTCAAATCAAATGTAGTATATGAATATAAGTGTTGTGTCCAAAATTATAAATTGAAAATCTTATGGCAGTGACATGTTTGTACTAATAATATTTTGTCAATTTGTAGCAATTACGTTACTTCAGACGACAGTATTATATTTAGTTTGTAACCATAAGAGCAGAGTTTTTGAGAATGTATAGCCTTATTAACTTTATATTGTATAATTGTTAATTAGGAAAAACACACACAAAAGTGTAAATCCTTATTGGAAAAAGCAACCATAGAGTTTCTTGCCCATTCTTCTCCATAGGAAATGCATTCCGAATGGGCGGTAGAGATACTATTATTGTTATTTATTGACGATTCATAAGTGCCTGTATTGGTGTACGTGAATAAAAACATTCTGATTCTGATTTAAAGCTGCCACGCATCTTAGGTCTAGGAAATCGGTTTTTTTTTATCGACCGATCACAGTAGCCATACGAATCTATACACAGAAATAAAATTTGTCTGTTTTTAATGTCAAACTAACAGCTTTTCACTAAATACATATGAGGATATATGCGATACTTATGTTTTTTTTTTACTGTAATCACCGAAATTACTGTACCTATTTTAACTGCACTTTCACAGGCAGACATAGCCGATGTTATAAGGAGTAACTTAAGCTATATGTCGAGGTTTTATTCCATCACTTTCTTCTTTTTTAACAGACTTCAAAAAAGGTGTAGGTTCTACATTCAACGAGTATATTTCTTTTTTGCACTATTAACTCTATGTCTCATACTGCAACGGTCAGCCTCGAACAAGTTGACAGGTCTATCAGGTTATACATCAATCACACAACACAAAGATATAGTATACTTTAGCTGCAAACATTATTAATCTATAGGTCAGTGTCGTACCACGCGGCGACGTTGTTGTTATCGTGCGGGGGTTCAGGGAACGCGAGGTCCGCGGAAGCTGCGCCCGCGCCTTCGTTCTCACCGATATCCATGTCCATGTTGAATCCGCTGCCAATCTCCAGGCCCTGCATTGAGTCTATCGGTATTTGATCGTAGCCTGAAATGGATAGACACGAATTGAACACATAAATAATTACGCCCCGGCGTTTTTTTTAGAATATGTACTCTGTGTCACTATGTATAAAGATTTAATTTCTGTAGTGAAAGCTATGCGACCTCGCTGTAAAATTCACTTGTGTTAAAGACCTTCGTTGAAGATTGAGCTTATATAGTAAATTTTAGTATTGGCAACCATTTTGCAGCGCGCGTCTTAATACCCGGAGCTTAAAGGCCGCACAATGGGCCGTCAAAGTCCGCACCACAAAATTTCTACAACATTAAAACAAACTGTATTGACTCATAGAAAAAGTTCATTCTTCAAAAAGACATTGACAGCGCGAGCAAATTTCGACACTTGGAGACCTGGCTGTAATACATAAATTCAATCTTTATGCATAGTAACATAACGATTAAATTGGAAAAAAATTGTTCGTTTTGGTATTGCCAAAAGACGCTATGTACCCGGGATTCAATGGTTTAGGTTTCCATATATACTCAATGAAAAAGGTTTCTAGGAGTAAGAAAATGATTAATAACTTTGGTGATGATAATAATATGATAGCACTTTATACACAAACACCATTGCTTTAAGGTTATTAATGAAAGCGAAATGGAAATTGTGAAGCTCGGTTTTTAAGTTTCATGATTGGGGGACAAAACGGACACAATCGTAAATATATACCAAACCATATTTTTTTTAATCCTAATTAAATATTAGGCACACACATTAGGTAGTAATAATAAAATCTGTATTTGATATGTATATTTAAAACATGTAAATCAAACGAATAACTGTACTAACCTTTTAACAAACGCTAGTTTCACTCGACAAATATACAAAAACCATGCATAAATATATAAAAAAAACCAGTAAGCTATTATTATTCAAAACCCAGATATGATGAAATTGTATTAAAACACAAACAATTATAGAATAATAATAGTCCCATCACCTGTGTTTAGTGATAAATAGGTCCCGGGTTAAGCTGCGTGTAAAAGAAGAGAGAAACTCGTATTTATACAGACACCTTATAAACAAATCTTATGACAGGAATGATACGTAACAAGTGCTATCAAATAATGGACTTGAGAAGTATTTAAAAAGTACCAAAAAAATCCTAACTTCCTAACTGTGGAGGAGGGCAATCTCCTATGGGAAAAATTTGAAAAAGTGTCCGTCAAAATGCATTAAATAATAGTTCAAAAACCTTCCACAATGGCGCTGGTTTCGGCATGCGCATATATCGACACCCCCCTGGAATAAGACGGTAGCACTATTATGGACTTTTTGCTGTTATGCCAGATTCGGTATCAGCGATTTTTCAGATTGCTGGTTTATTCTCAAGGGGCGTCGATATATACCTATGCCGACACCAGCGCCATTGTCGTAGGTTTTTGAACTACTATTTAATGCATTTCGACGGACACGTTTTCAATACACAGATGACACTCCTTTATTTCTAACCTCCATAGTCCTAACTTAGCTTTTAAAAATTGAATCAATTTTATATGCAAGTTGCTTGAAGTTTACGCTGATAAATAATTCTCAAGTCACCCAAGGATATTATATAACCATTGATGAATTTAAAAAAAGGTTTAAATATAAATTATTGTGTACATGACTTCTTAATTTGGTCAGGTTATGTAATATCGTTTTTATCAGTACAGTAATACCAGATATCTAGTGTTAGACGATCAAACTTGCTACTTGACGTTGTCCTATGTCTTACCTTGCTGGTGGAATGATGGCCTGGTGCCATACAGCCCCTCATATCCTTGCTCAGGCCCCAGCATATCCTAGCGAAGGGGTTACGGATCAAAAATTAAACAAGGAATAATGTACAAATTAAATATTTAAAGAAAAAAAAATGGGATTCAAAGCACATTGAGTACAGACAAACACAACAACTAATTAAGTACTTCACAATAACTTTGTAATTAAAAAACGATCGGCCGTTTCTACATTACACTGGTGATATAACATATTCTGTATTTTCACTTACTTCGTTCTTAATAGGTTTGAGATTTGGGTATTATTTTAAGAAATATAACTACGATTAGAAATCAGACTTGAAAGTAAATCGTGTAATTTTTCATAAATAAAATTGCATCCTAATTAAAATTTAGAATTAACTCAAAATAAACGTGATAGAATCTGTAAATTTACTCTTCATTCAGTCTCATGCCTAGTGCATGAATCGCAAATCGTAATTTAACGTAAATTTTACGATCAAGATATCAGATATACATAATCGAGATGAATTTGAACAATCGATTAATAAGAAGGTACTACTTTTGTTCTATAAAACTAGGTTCTTTTTATAGGAATTATTTCTGAAATGGTAAGAATCAACTTCCAACTAATATCACAAATGTGAAAGTTTGTGATGATGGACATTTGTTACTCTTTCACGCAAAAACTTCTGAGCGGATTTTGATGAAACTACAGTATTATTGTTTATACATCAGAATTAACATGTAGGCTATAATTTATAACGATATTGAGTAATCAAAGTTTGCGCGGACGAAGTCGCGGGTAAAAGCTAGTCGTTAATGAATTCTAACAAGCTATCTAGTACTCGACCCGAATCGTTTTGTATGTAGTTCTAAAGATCAGCCATTAAATTTAATGAATAATAATAGCCCTTTTAACGTCCCACTGCTGGGCACGGGCCTCCCTTCAATGCGAAGGGGATACAAGCCATAGTCCACCACGCTGGCCCAGTGCGGGTTGGCAGACTTCACACATCAATTGAGGACTACTTAAGTTCCCTCAGACGTGCGGGTTTCCTCAAGATGTTTTCCTTCACCGTTTCATAGCAAGTGGTTACTCTATTAAATTTAATATAGTGACAAATTTACCTGCAGGTCTGGCTGCATGGTGAGATCGTTGGGCCACATCTGGTGGTCGTCGCGGAACAGCGAGTTGGTCAACTCCATGGAGAGCCGCTTCTTGTAGTCGTGCGGCTTGTCCTCCGACATGCGGAACAGTACAGCAGCGGCATATGTCGCCACACCTACAAACATAATCATACTTAATGAAACATTTTTTTAAAGGCGAACAGATTATACGGAGTGTTTCAGAGGTACGAAATAATACTTCACGAGTATCGAGTATATAACTAAATGGTATAAAAAGTGATCCAAATTCGATCATGTTCCCAAACCAAACAAAAATTTCTGTAGTTGGAAATGAACAGGTAAGAGTATACCTGTTTTCGATTTTTGAGTAATGTCTTGTTGTATAGTATATATATAGGGTATATTGAGGCTTGCCTTCGTTACGGGAATGAAGTAATTCAGTGAGCGGAGCGGTGGCGCCTTCTGCTTCAATCATCTCGGCGCCTTCTTTCTCGACGGCCAGTTCACAGAGCACTCCGGCGGCAACACGCTGTAGAATGAAATCAATGTTTTATATCAATATGAATGTTTAGGCCTATGGGGGCACTTACAAATTGTCAAGTTTTCATTTTTTTTTCTTATATACTAATACACTACTGCCGGATCTAAACGCGACCTCAACTGAGTAGATCGGGCAAGAAACTCAGTGGGCTGATAAGTTTTTTGAATCGCCAAAACTTATTAAAAAGTTGTTATAACAAATATATCGGTGTACCTGTATGTTCTCAATCTCGTTGAAGAGCAGCTGCACGAATATGGGGATGACGTTCTGCTGCCTGATGAGCTGTCGGTTGAGACTCTCCCGCGCCAGGATGTGCAGCGCGCCCACCGCGCCCTCCACTATCTCCTCCATGCGCACGCCGTCCGCGTACGCGCCGCCGCTCGCGCCGCCCGCCGACGACGTGCGCTGCTGGATATTGCAACCAAAAATACATCATCACGCCCTATATTCCCCGAAGGAGTACGCAGAGGGACACTACAGTGCACCCACACATCGCCGATGTTTATGCAATGTATGGAGGGTAGAGGTAAGGAGTATTATCTGTGTATTGACGTCATTTTATCGACTTATCTGACAGTTGAAAGAGATAAAAGTTATGTCTCCACGGCCATGCTAAGGGTGCCAGTGTCTCCTCCAACATTTCTCGTTCGGTAGATCAAGACAACATAGTGGTGCAACCCGGTCCTAGTGAAATACAGCCTCGAGGAAGCGGAAGTGTATATACAAGTGCCAAGTACGTACCCTCTGCGTGTCGTTGAAGGCCCGCATGAGCAGCCGCACGAGGTGGTGGCAGGCGCCGTGGTCGCGCAGCGGCGCGCAGTTGGCGGAGCTGAGCGCGAGGTTGCGCACCAGCCCCACCACCGCCTTCACCAGCGGCCAGCGCGACGGCGGCGCCAGCAGCTTCACTATCACCTGCCACAGCACGACCCACATCACACATCGCTCATTACAAACGGCTCTTGTAAACAACTATTCTAGCAAAGGCAGCGTTCAAGTATTACGTATCAAATTTGTCCAAAATAATACTTCAACGTTGGCATCAAAATACGAACATGTTTTTTAAACTTTTCCTTTACGAAATTTTTGTCTTCTTCTTTATGAATATTAGTAGCCAGCGTATTGTAAATATAATTTAAGGCTACAATACGATAACTGAGACAAACACTCAATAGGCCGTAACTCGGAAACTATGACAGGTGCAATCAACCTACATATTAGCTACCGTGTTTGCCAGTAAAATATTATTTCGGACTTCTGATAATCTGTATAGTGTTCTCGGCTGACCGGCAGTCCGTAGTGCAGGCGCACGGCGTTCTGCGCCATCTCGCTCTCGGCGTGTCTGGAGGTGAGATGGCGCAGCGCGCACACGGCGGGCTCGGTGATCTCCTCGCGGTCGCCGGCCGACACCACGGTGCGCACCAGCGCGTCCACGCCGCCCGCCTGGCACACCGTCACCTGCATACACACACACACATATACATACTATAATAATAATTTAAAAAAAACTTTATTGGGAACAAAATAACAGAGAAGCCAATAAAATAAAAAAAACTTGAGAAGTGTCAAGGGATGGATGGAAAGAAGTTCCTTTTGAAATAAAAAAAGCAAAAAAATTGTACATATACATACACACACACATTGAAATCGATGTAAAAGTGTCGGACAATAAAAATGACACACAAAATATCGTTACAAAAAGTGTCGTTACAGTCTTATTTTTTCCCGTCTTGTCTTTCGCAACGCGCGATAAGGAACTACGTTCCAAAAATGTTGACATTTGCGAAAGTTAAAAACTGTGTTGCAATGTCAGAATCCATTTCCCTAAAATGCGTAAGTTACATATTACTCTATACATGAAAAACTTCTAATAATAAAAATTTAAGAAGAAAGAGTGATGTGTTTGTTACCTTATTGCGTTGGTTGTTGCAGGTCAAGTTGGACAGGATACCGGCGGCGCAGGTGACGATGTTCACGTCAGTTGAAGCGAGAACTTGCACCAAGCTCTGCAGCAAACCTTCGAGACCCTCGACCTGGTCAATACCGTGATTATATTAAACCGTCATATATCTGCAGTGGTAGCCTCGTAGGCAAGAACGCCCGCCTTGAACGTAAGGGGTGCAAGTTCAAATCCCGGGCCCACACCCCTGAGATAATTTTCATGTGCGAATGTCATTTTCAACACTGATTACCGCTTACTGAATGGTGAAGGAAAACATAGTGAGGAAACCTGCACGTCTATATGAAGGCATGTGAAGTTCACCAACCTGCACTGGGCCAGTGTGCTGGAGTATGGCCCAAATCTCCTTCGTATTGTGGGAGAATGTGCCCGGTATAATGGCAATAGGCTCGCCCCCTATTACATTGGGACCAAAATACATCGGCGAAGTGTGGGCGCACTGCAGTGCACATCTGCCTACCCTTTCGGGGAATACAGGCGTGATGATGTATTTATTTGTTTATATACTTAACGCATGCACTTTGAATAAATAATAATTTCTACTCACAAAAACTCAACGATAATTTGTTAGAAATATGACAAAAGAAACAACAACCTTAGTAGCGGCGTCGGATAGATTCCGCAGGGTCCAGAGGCAGTTCTGCACGAGGCGGCCGCTCGGGTTGCCGAGATGCATCGCCAGCGCCTGCATGCCGCCCGCCTCCACTATCGCGGGCTTGTTGCTGGAGCACACCGACAGTACCTGTGAGAGCACAAAATAACTTGTATCTATGTTTCTATACCCTAGTTCGACTTATTTATATTCTAAACCAAGCTTAAAGTCTTGTGAGCTTTCTACTGCAACAGTGTTAGTATTATTTTACTCAAATGGCGCATTTAAAACTGAGGATGATGGTACCATACCATACCGTATCGAGGTGTGAAAGGCTATTCAACTTAAGCGTTAGTTTGTTAACTTTACAGGAGAGCAAACTCATTCGACGCAGAAAAAATAGCTGATTCCAAATATGTTTATAAGTCAATATCAGCCAGTGTCTTTTAAGTGAGAGGCGAGTCGATATGGTCACCCCTCAATATGTATATTGATCATAACTGTAATGTATAAGCAAGAGGGCAATATTTTAGCGATATCAAATTAATTTGGTATGTTAAAATATTGGGGTCCATAACCATTCATTCAGATGCTGATTAAATAACATCAGTATCATTACATTCTACAGTGAAAAATAATTTATTCTATAAAATAACGTAACCATGCGTTGTTAAAGCAACTTACTTTTAAAACCCTTGAAGTGGTCCACAGCAACTTTTCGTAATCGTACGAGCGCATGATTCGCACCAGTTCGATAGGCCCCTGAGATGCGAGGATGATCAACTTCGACTCCTGGTTCCCATACGCCAGGATCTGCAGGCAATCCGTCACAATCGCTAGGAACTTCACATTGTTCCTCTGTAGGAGCGCGACCATTTTCTGAAGACCTCCAGCGAGGCGGACGGCCATCTTGGAGCCGTCCTGGTGCAGAAGCAGATTGTGGAGAGTCGTGATAGCGTAGAAGAGCACGGACTCAACTGGAGAGCTCAGCAACTTGACGAGAGCTGGTATTCCGCCGCTCTTGAAGATGGCTAGAAGACCTTGACGGTGGTGTGACAAGTTATGCAGGGTTCCGACGGCTCCCTTCGTGGTTTCGAGGTCATTGCTATTAGATATAGCGCGAACTAAAGCGGCGACCATCTGAGGGGAGTTCATGATCGCGTGGCGGGATGCCTCCTTCTTCGACAGCTGGTGCACCATCATGGCGGCTTGGGACACCACCACTTGGTCTTCATCGTTGAGAAGCTTGATCAACTCTGGTATAGCCCTTGAATCGAGAAAACATTAAAGATTAAACTTTTTTTTTGTTTATTGGCCTCTTTCCATTGTCTTAAGAGTTCCTTCAAAGATAAGACATAGTGCACTACTAGGTCAATTATTTTTTATAGCGCAGTAAATCCATCGAAAATTTGTTCAAATTTGACACTTATATTTACTTAACTCATTGATGTGGACATGAGTGAGTATACTATAAAGGATTCTCATTGATAAATACCTGGTGGCCAAGTCAGCGTCGTCCTGATAATTGATTAGATTGACAACAGCATGCTTCAGCATCTGCGAGGGCTCAGAGAGGCGCTGCACAGCAGTCGGTTGGGCGGGGTCCAGCTGCGTGGATGGGATCTCCATGCCTTCCTCCAGCGTCTCGGGGAACATGGCCGCGCGGACACGCTGGGACCGCGTTTGGGAGAGTTGTTGATTCATATCTGGAAATAAACAATGGAATTTTTTTTTAATTTAGATAATACCAACATAATACAACATGGCAGATGTCTCATTTATTTAGGTGTCAATATCCCAAGTGAAATGTTGTAGGTAGAAGTGAAAACTTACCATCAACTTGTTCCTGGGTGAAACCCTGTGCGAATCCTTGATCAAGATCAAACATGAGCTGATCCCCTTCCATCTCATCATCTTCCTTGCCAGTCAGTGATGGCACCTAAGAAAGAAAACTATTATATGAAACTAGTCAGATTTTTGTGATAGTATGTTTGGTGCCTAAAATGCAATAATTGCGCCGTTGGTTTCATTAAAATTTACGATTCATAGTGGCCAACACCCAAAACTATTTATTTTTAACACAATCCACAGCCCTTAAATACATAACAAGTATTACATATATGATGAAACCATCATATAAATATTTTATTTTAATTAAATTTTTATGTTATATGTCTGTGATCTTATAAACTTGGTGAGTAAATTATGATATCTAATTCCTAGTTAAATATAGGTTCCCATAGGTATGTTGCAATTCATAGCAACAGCTTCAACATAGTGTACTGAATTTTAATATATTTATTAATCAAATAAACTATACTGTTCATAATATTCCCATACTATTCAGCTGGTAATCTATGATTCAAGCATAGATGAAGAAGGAAGAAGGTATACATCTTCTAAAGATAAAGAGTGAATCTAGAGACAATACACTCATCTGCTATCACTTTAGCATAAAACAACACTATTATATTGTAAATGTGCAAAGTGGGACAATAATACTTGCCTGAGTTGCAGCACCGGAATTGATGCCAGAATCCACCAAGTAGGAGTTCTGCTGCCACATCAGTGTCTGCTGCTCCTTGCTCGGTGCCATCGGCACATCAGACCCGGCGTAGTTGCTATGAGACACTGTACACCAAGTTACTTATTAGACACCAAGTTACGGCAACTAGAAACAATAAGTACAGGATGAAGTAGGCATAAACTTGTTTTTTTTTTACATTCTTCATATGTTATACTCAAAGGGTATTAAATTTTATCAATGAATTATTATTCTTCTGTCTTATTATACAATTGTTTCCATAATACATGTTATTAAATTATTTATTGTCTCGCAACTCATTAAACTAGTTATAGTTATTATATAATAGTTATTATAACTAGTTTTATTAGTTCATCAAGGAATCAATATGTCAGACTAGAATGACTACACTAGACCATGTTATAGGTAGTAACACATATATATATAAATATATGTGTAGTAGGATATATTTATAAGTTAAAATTGTTTAAGTGGTCATCGGCAGCACTACTGTATTGGAGTTTTGCTCTGTAAAAGTTGTGCTTGTGCAAATATATAAAAATAAATAGACACGAGCTTCAGTAATTAAGATGCTGACTTAGAAGAACTCATATAAATATTTCATGGTATTCTTTAATAGGAGAAACATTTATTCATTAGGATATAATTTACAAGAGTTATGAGGGATTTCACAATTTTTTCAATGAATCAGAAGTTGTAATAGTTGAGAATTAAGTCAAACCTTACACATGAGTCATACATTACAATGATCAAAAAATCCAAGTAGGTATCAACATAGATGGTTGGTTACCTAGGTAGATAAGTACATTGATATCTTGCGCACAATAGTTCCTGCCTAGGTATTGTAGATATCTACTTAAATATTCGTTCTATACTTTAACTTACCACATACCTAAATTATAAAATAGTATCAGTACTTACTTGTGCGGCTCTGAGACGACGGTATCTGATAGCTCATGGTTCAGCGGATGCAACAATGCACCCCGCGCCTGTTGTACAAAAAAAAACACCATGAAACACTAATCGCAACGCAGCCATACCAAGTATCGATTTTGATATTCTCATAGTAAACAATTAAAGTTGAACGCTTTATTCTCATAAACACCTCAATCCGCACCAGGTTCTAAGCATCCAGCGAGCCAACGAATCGGATAAAACAAAACAAACAAGTAATCCATGATCTAAATACCAATATACCACACCCGACCCCATAAAATGTTTGGAATCCATTCGATCATGTCTTTACACATATTTCTCAGTTATATTAAGTAATATGATACGATTTGTACTTACCTTAGCTGCCGTGAGCCGCAAGGGGTCGTTGGATAAAAAATTACCACAATATCAGTAAAAAATTAAATGCACAGTAAATTCACCACAGTCACAAAATTGACATGACAATATGGCGACCGACGACGGTCGATTCGGTAAATCCCGTTTACTTTCGGGCAAACTCGTATACAAAAGTGATTATTTCGCTACCTCGGTTTTACAACAGAGATTTGTATGCGTACTTCTTTGTCTTTCTTTAAGGCCCAGCCCAATGGTGCCAACCCACCAAAACACAGAGTACAAATAACGTTTCTTTTGACGCAACATTTTACACTTTTTAATTAACGTTTATTAAATTTAATGTAAAGTATTATTATATTAATTGAATTGAATACTTGACATTGGCGAAATACCCGCTAATCTAAATCGCAGATGAAGCCGTCTTAAATACTTCTTACTGCATTATGTTTCATCAATAAAAATCAAATTCGTATCGTACTGAAAAAAGAAGACTATACTCTTTAAGATTACCAAAGAGCATTATTATAAAAGAAGATTCCCAAATAAGGTATTATCGATGGGTAGTATTTTCCCATAGAGGAATACCTACTCATAATTTCAATTTTCCAAAGAGCATTAATTATTTTATTATTGCACCAAAATATTTATTTTCAGTTGCTTTTCCTTTTACCTACAAAAATGCAGAACGAAGTAAAACTCAGCCATAACGTACCGACTCACAGTCGATATAACTTAAGCGAGACTGAATCCGACATAAATGTTTTCGTCAATGAATACAAAGACCGCATTATGAAGCAATTAGATTTAGATGATGAGGGAGGAAAAACACCCTTCGTTTCTTTTGTGGACAAACGGCTTAGTATTGAAAGTAAGTTAAGCATTGCGTACGTAATACCTACTTGCTTAGATAATAGGCGAGTACTAACTACAGCCCTTTTAACGTCCCACTGCTGGCCTCCCCACAATGCGAGGGAGATTCAGACCACAGGCCACCCCGCTGGCCCAGTGCGGGTAGGCAGACTTCACACATCTATGGAGAACTATCAAGTTCCCTCAGACGTTTCCTCACGATGTTTTCCTTCACCGTTTCATAGCAAGTGATAATCTCGGATGAAAATGAGATTCGCACATAAACCCAGAGGTGCGAGCCGGGGTTTGAACTTGCACACTTTGATTGCAAGGCGTGCGTTCGACCACTCGGCAACCACTGCTATAGCGGCGAGTACCTAACTCGTCTATTACCACCACCAATACCTTAGATGTTTGTTATTGACCTATAACTTCCAACATCAACAACTCAAAGGAGAGTTAGTTCAAAGGGGGTCAATTCTCGAAAGATCGACATCATCTCTAATTCGACGTATATCGAAACAAATCGAATTAATAGGACCAATTTGACGTTTTGTTTCGACATAATTATGTCTAATTAGAGATGATGTCGATCTTGCAAGTATTGAGTCCCAGTCAGTGGTGGATCTATCACCAGGCAGAATAGGCTGGAGCCTAGGGCGGCAAATTTGGGGCCAAAATTGTATTACAGAAATTAAAAATTCATTGAAATTAAACTATTTTACGGATTTTATCGCGTTTATTTACTATTTTATTTTCCCGACGTTTCGGCTGCTTTACAGCAACCATGGTCACCCGCCATTATATCAGATTTGATAAACCGCATATCCTCGCTAAAGAACACCGACTCCGACCAAGGATGATACGTGAGGCCATTGAAATTAAAAAACATCCTAATTTCAATAGGGAAGATGGCTGGGTGCTACCACCAACTTGGGATCCAGTAATCAATATGATTAAATCCAAAACCAAGTGTACCATTGCAAGACCTCAGGACACCGTAAGCACTTTCTGCGTGGATCGGACCGCAAACAACAACTAAATATGAGGGTACCCAGTTATTAACTATGACATCAGGACGTCTAACACCTCAGTCCCCCCGTGACCATGGTTGCTGTAAAGCAGCCGAAACGTCGGGAAAATAAAATAGTAAATAAACGCGATAAAATCCGTAAAATAGTTTAATTTCAATGTATAGTATTCGCGTAAATATAAGAAAACAATATATTAAAAATTCATATTTTATGTACTACCTTAATGTTTCAACCGCTTGGATACATGTATATTTTTCTACAATTTGCATAGTCGCGTTTGCGCGTCTAGATCTCTCTACAAATATTCTAGGAACTAGGGTATCGAATTGTAGAAGGTCGGTACGGGCGGCAAAATTTTAACAGCCAACTGGAGGCAAATCCGTGAATCCGCCACTGGTGAGTGGTCCCAGTAGACAAGTTTGGTTCTTATTTCGGTGTGTAGTAGGTATTGTTCTAACGATCTTTGCACAACATTGAGCTGGGTGCAGATAGGTACCTACTTATCTACTTACTTCTCAGATAGGTATCTATCTCCCTACTCGACCAAGACTTAGCTAGGTATCTACTCTTCAGCACTTGCAGCATGAGCGCCAAGATTAGACGTATGTCACGAAATATCTTGATGTTGTCTCTTTCACTCGTATGAAATTAGACAGAGAGCGACCGAGCCACAGTATGAAAAATGACCCGAAAATCGGACGTCCCTTTTTTATATTCTTAATCGAAAGTATATGCTATTTTGAATGCTAGAGTAGAACTCCCAGAAGTCAATTCGATTTAGAACTCGAGTATAATTTTTTTTTAGAAAAATACGGATTTTCAGAAAATCGCCAAAATAAAAGAACTGCTTATCATATTTGTACATTCATTTCTAAGGCAAAGTGGCAGTATATAAAGGGCATTTTACAAGCTAAACAAAATAGAATTAGCTAGGCCAGTAAAGTAAATATGTTTAATTTTGTGATTTTTACATTTTTTTTTTCTCATAAACCATTATTAATTAGCACTAGATATATATCTGAAAATATTCTTCGTTAGTATATTGTTAACAGTAAAAAAAATCATACCAATACCTATCAGGAACTTGGAGATATGAGGTTTCTATGGTTTTCAACCATTTCTATGATATTAGGGTTGACACCATAACATAATTACAAATGTACCATAGAATATTTTAAATCGGTGGGGTGAAGCACGGAATTTGTCGTAAAACACTTATAAAGGATTTTTACAGGTGTAAGTATGTATGTATGAGTATGTGTGATCCTTTAGCCGTCGTTGCTGTAACCAAATTGAAAGGATGGATTTTAACAAATATGGTGTCGTTAGATTCGTCTAGACCACAAGAGTGATACTTTATCTTTAGTTCGGAAACCAGTAAAGAAAAAACAAAGTTCACTAAATAATGAAAACAACACTAAATAGGTACACAATAAAGTTGAAATGTTTAATGTCAAAATAATAGCGTTTTACTAAATGCACATGAAACTATATAATATGCTACATATAAAATATCCGCAATTTGTTAAATGTGTCTGTCTATATCGCCATATATCGCTAGACAACACATACCTCAACGTATAGTCCCAAACAAAACAAAGCTTGTACTATGTGTACCTACCATATGGACCATTGTACAATGGCCTGGGGGTGATCCCAATTACACCTAGACCTTTTTGAAAAGGTCATTTCCGAAATTTGACACAAGCGGGAATCGAATCCGCAATCACCCGGTTCAGTGAGTCAAGCGGCCTACGCTTAAGCCACTAGACAAAACCGTCATCTGTCAGTTTGTTCTAAACTACCAAACGGTTAGACTGATTTTGACGGGACTTTCACTAGCAGATAGCTAATGTTAAAATGAGTAAATAAGGCTACTTTTGTTTTCCCAAGTACAACGCACGCGAAGTCGCGGGCACAGCTAGTTTTTAACCGACTTCCAAAAAGGAGGAGGTTTCTTAATTCGACCGTATTTTTTTATGTGTGTACGCGGATAACTTCGTCGTTTATGAACCGATTTTGATCATTATTTTTTTGTTGGAAAGGAGATATTCCAAGGGTAGTCCCATTTTCAAAATATTAAAACTACTTCAGCCCTTTTAACGTCCCACTGCTGGGCACGGGCCTCCCCTCAATGCGAGGGGGATTCAGGCCATAGTCCACCTCGCTGGCCCAGTGCGGGTTGGCAGACTTCACACATCTATCGAGCACTAGACAAGTTCCCTCAGACATGAAGGTTTCCTCACGATGTTTTCCTTCATCGTTTCATAGCAAGTAATAATCTCGAATGAAAATGAGATTCGCACATGAACCTGCTCACTTTGATTTGCAAGCCGTGCGTTCGACCACTCGGCTACCACTGCTACATATACAAATATTATAAATCTGCTGCTACAAATATTATAAATCATATATAAATCAAGCCCCATGGGGGGTTAAAGGTCCATTAAAAAATATTTTAATTCTAAAAGAAGAGTTTGCGGGTCAATTACATCAAACTCTTCGAGACTTAATGTTTCGCTAGTATACAATAGTAGTCTTTGCGCTAGTTTCACTATGGCTCGCTTGTTTTATTCGGCCAGTCTCTGTGTTACCATCAAAAGGCTTCAGCAAATTTAGAACTGCGCATGAAAGGGGTAAGCGCTTTAACTTTTTTACTCTTTGATGGAACCTAATATTGGAAACTAACGGGTCAGAAGACTAATGCCCTGTGAAATAAATCCAACATTGTCTTTTCGCGGACTGACTTCCTACTGCGACGTACACGGTCGTATCGCCAGAATTTATTACGTGATTCATCCGCTTGCTCCGACAGAAAACCTATAGGTAATGCAGAGTTTTCTATAATTTCTTTTCTATGAACCAATATTTTGTGTAAGGTTACTGTCATTGGATATGAGTGCATATTTTGTGACATATTAACTCGCGACTGAGTTCAAAAAAATGGCAAATTTATTACTGTCTACTGGCAATCCACATGATAAAACCACTAATATGGTGTGCAGATCATCTAATAACCACTGTGGAAGACCCAATATTTTAGCAAATGTATGGCGGTTTTGATCAGACCGAGCTGATCTCGCAGTGTTACCATCATGTGATGTACCAGAACGAGGCCGAACAACATCCACCAGAAGTCCTAATTTAGTCCTTCTTGCTGTATTTTCTTCTTAGTAAATTCTACTATTGCAGCTTCTGGAGAATTTTGATTCAACCTCCACTTTTTCATTGGGTTTTGTAGGCTAGATGTAGCAGAAATTCTTGCACTCGAATTTAGGCGTGTTAGGGGCTTAATCCGTGTTTCATTAGCAATTCACTTGTCGGCCGGGAATAAACTAAGTTCAAGTTATTAAATTCCTTTGAACTAGGCTTGCAAATAGGGCACCTGAGCTGTGACCAATTATCGTCAAATAAAGTTGGCTTTTTGCTAATATTTTATGTTTCTGCAAGTAGTTGTCGTCGATAGTCGTTTACGACTTCTAAGTTGTTGTCTTGTACTGAGCGCGTTATAAGATGAACAATTAAATTGAAAATCATTGCTACTTCTAATTTAGAATCAGAATCCGGAATGAAACTTGAGCCAGATTCGAGCAGATCAGTAATAGAACTTGGGTCAGTTTCGAAATGATCAGTTATGTAACTGGGGCCAGGTTCAGGTTGATCACTTATATAACTGGGGTCAAGTTCGGGTTGATTAGTTTTGTAACTAGGGCCAAGTTCGGGGGGTTCAGTCTTGTAGCTGGATCCTGGTTCAGTGCTATCATTCATGACAGACATTCATGACTATGACAGGATTTGGAATAGAAAGGCTTATAATTTAGAACACGTTCTTAATGAGCATGAACGTAACTGGGGACCAGGTACAGGAACATCGAGAGTGCTCCTTTGGTGATTTTCTAGAGTTTTGTTTATACATTCTGAAAAGTTCCTGTTAAAATGTATTCTGAGAATTTTTGCGTGTTTTGTGGTAAAAAAAATCCAGTTACGTTTACATTTTTTGTATAAAATATCGAATTTTGAAGTAAATTTTGACACATAAAGTTTGACGTCCGTATATTTCTTATAGTCTTCATTTAATGATATACTATTTAATATAGCAGCTGTCCGACACTCGAAAGGTAAATCTGACGGACGCGTACTCTTGCCCTGTTGTTTAGCTAAATTAAATAAAACTTTGTAGGCTTCAAGTCTCGTAAATTCATTTTGTTCTTCTCCTTTTGCTCTCCGGATACTCCCGGAGGTTGCAGAACACCGGCTGTGGCGTTATCCACAGCTTTATTAATTGCCACTCGTGGACTAGCGAAAGGGATGGCGTCCCCTTGCCCTCCTAACACTAAGTCAGCCGGTCGGAGCCCAGACACACCTACCTCAGCAGGCTGAGTGAGGTCCTGCTGAGGCAAAGTGCCTCCATGGATCTTTAACGACTCCATGAAGCCACAAACCCCTCTTCCTGCAAAGCATATGTATAGATTTAGGGTTTTAGTTTTACACTTAACGAGGTCGGATCCTTTCCCTACATCACATATACCCTTTCATCAGTAGTTTCTTTATTTTAATATGTTTGTCAAATAATTAAATGATAAAACAACTTTTGATGCCAGCAAAATTAAATTCAAAATCTGTAAAAACAAAAATGACCAATATGGATTTTAATTCTAACTCATTCACTTTGGATTAGCCCCTACAAAAATTAAAATTCAATGAATTCCTACGGATTGCGTATATTTTGCATGATATTTTACAAGCAGATGCGTCACATTTCACATAATCGTTTCTGGGAGTTCAATTGTTGATGTAACACGATCAAGTTTTGTGTTTTGTTCATATACACATACATACATTGACTGCTAAAATCATAACGCTTCCTTTTGGCTTCACCTTAGTCGGGTAAAAATTCCGACTTAAATTCAAATTCATTCACTTTTGATTAGTGCCAACCCTAACAACGAAATTTTAAAATTCGATATTTCCGAGTTCCTACGTGTTAAGCATTTGATATTTTACAGGCAGATTGGCATAACACTAATAAACATTATGTGTTAAAATTAGATGCTAATCTCCATAGAAAACTTAGCAAAAAAATTATTTCTGAATTACTGAAAAACATACACAACTTTCTCCTTTGTTCACCTAGAAATCAATTAGATGATTCCAAAAATAGCAGTTAGTTGGTTTTATAGCATGCTATAATTGAAACTAAAAACTTTAGCTTACATATGAAGTTACAACGTTTTTTTGGGTTTTGTGGAATATCCATAGAAAATTTAAAAAAAATCATAACTTCGGTTCTAAAATGAATTGACTTCTAGGAGTTCTACTCTAGCATTCAAAACAGCGTATACTTTCGATTAAGAATATAAAAAAGGGACGTCCGATTTTCGGGTCATTTTTCATACTGTGCGAGCCAATCCGTGGCAGAGGTCTTGTCTTGACATGCGTGCTGACACATCTGGTCTGGGTAAGGTAACAATTTCCAATGTAAGTAGGTACGATTACTAGGTATCTATCGCTCATTAGTAGGTGTGTCTTGTCAAGGCATATTGAATATGCTGAACTAAATTTAATTTTCAGGTTTCAGCTGGGTCAAAGACAATACATTCAGATTTTTTAAAAACACAGATAACGATGGTATAGTTAAATCTTTCTATCTGTCGGAGTATGGCGATATTTATTGCATGATATTCACTCCTGACGGAGAGTTTATTATTGTAGGGCATGCTACCGGTTTGGTTCAGGTTGGTAAGATTAATTTTTATTTCAATATATTTAAGGGAATTATCTGTATAGCAGACTCAGCATGGCCGCGTAGACATAAATTTTACTCTTCCAATAGTTGTCAGATTGGTCGAGCAATTAATGTCACATCGAGCTATGTTTATTACGAAAAAAGCGCGTTAACACTTCATTTGCTCGAGAGATCTGACACTTGAAAGGGATAAGGCTTATGTCTACGCGGTCACGATGAACCTTGAGCTACGATTATACATCTGCTCACCCCTTTGACGTGTACAATGATAATCGTGTAGATGCTACGCCGCGTGGATAGGTCCTTCATTATTTACCTAGTAAATTATGCATGTTCACAGTGACGTTACGAACTTGCATTCCAATTTCCCATATAAGTAGATAACGTCAGTGAACATGCGATTCCGCATATAAGTAACTATTTATAAAGAGGCTAAAGACCTGAAATAGCAGAGCGATGGTGAAACTGAAGGGCACAAATATTAAGTAAGTGGAACAGGCTAGGTAGATACGTTATAAAATACTTAATACTTTATGTAAGTTCGTCTCGTAAAGTCGGTATTAGATCGTACTTATATTGGTACTAGCTGTGCCCGCAACTTCGCCCGCGTGGACTTTAGGGAGATTACCCGGAAATATGGGTATTATGTTCTTCCCGCGGAACCCTAATGCTTTTTCTAAAATTAAAGTAACCTAAGTTACGCCTTGGAACGTCAGCTATCTGTCAGTGAAAGTCCCATTGAAATCGGTTCAGCCGTTTAGAAGTTTACCCCAAACAAACAGACAGACAGACAGACAAAAAAATTTAAAATTGCGTTTTCTTTATAGGTATCGTATATACTTTCATACGCATTTGGTAAAAAAGTGTTATTTTGATATTACAAACAGACACTCCAATTTTATTTATTTGTATATGTATATGTATATAGATGTATATAAAACAAATGGGCAAGCAATCGAGATGGTTATGAAAAATGAACGAAATACTCGCGGATTACGCAAAGAAAACTTACGCTTATTACAATAATTATGCCAATTCAAAGATATGGTATCCTATGTTTTATCGCGGCAAGCTGAAAGAGCGGAACAGATACGCTTGGGTCGGTGAGAACCACGAGAGATTCCTTAAAGGGAGCCCAAACAAAGTGGTATACAACAGATGGTTTTCCTCAGAAACTGGGGACGTCACGGCAGTGGAGTATTCTCGTAACGGGTACCATGTTATCGTTGGCCACTCGTCAGGGTTGATTCAGGTATTCATGCTTGTTTTAGATGATAGAGAAGCAAGATGTAGGAAACTAAACGGTGATATTGTAAGGCCTAAAATAACACGCTCGATTCCAAGTTCCCTTACCTGTTTGAGGGAGTGGTTGATTAGGGAAAATTGCTTTAGGACGCATGTTAGCGTTAAGATAAAATTAAATTTGTGATTATACTAAAAGTTAATTTTTAAATATTTGAAGAATCTCAGCGGTGAGGTACTGGTACTGGTACTGGTATTCATCTATCTGAATACTGTGTTCGATCTATAATAATTACTTATAGTATTTTGTGAATCTATAAGTATATCTACCTACTAACCTATATTTACCAAACATTTCCCTAATGGTCAAGGATTTAAAGTTCATGAGTGAACCATTCTAGACAAAATGTGGTTAACTCAACAATATTTTCTGTACTTAAACAAATACGCCTAGGACCTCTCGTGCCCCGCGCTTCCAAGAAGGGCTCATTGAACTATAGGATGGGTGGTAACTGTTCAGCACTAATGACTTACTCCAAAATTATTAAAAATGAACCTATAAACCACAGTGGAACTTTTAGTACCAAAAAGTATTTTAGGTGAAGAATTCATTAATCTGTTTAAAAAGTTCACGCGCTGATAAATCAAGATCCCGGTTTTACCAAGTTTTGACTTCATGATTAAGATATTTTGATGGTTTTTGTACCAGATGCGCCATGGGAGTACTGGCACAGTCCTTTGCACGCTTCGCAATATACAGTTCCCGCATAAACCGGTGTATGCTCTAGCGTACAGCCTCACCGAAGAAAGGGTGTGTTATGCAGCCTGCATGGATGGAACTATATACAGGATTGAGATACCGAGTGTATGTATTCAAACAATAATTTTATGTATGTACAATGTTTAAGTATCTTGCCTTGTATGTATATATATCTATGTATCTATATATCTATCTTCTATGTTTAAATATCTTGTATCAATGTATCTTGCCGCTGAATTCCACCATCGCACGGCTCGCCACAGACTGCATTACCATCCTCACCATCTGGATGAATAGCGTTCCAGTACACTGCGATTTACCAGGATTTTTTTCCCTCGCACCACCAAATTGTGGTATGAACTTCCTGCAGCGGTGTTCCCGGACCAATGCGACAAAGTTATTTTCAAGAAATGAGCATACTCATTCCTTAAAGGCCGGCAACGCACTTGCGATGCCCCTGGTGTTGCAGGTGTCCATGGGCGGCGTTGATCACTTACCATCAGGTGCAACGAAACGTCTTTGCCTGCCTATCTCATAAAAAAAAATGTCTCCCCCTCCTGCATTTAATTCCTCTCCATCCAAATGTCCATTGTAAACGATGTCGCTTCGAGGTATATCTTATAGTAGAAAAAGCTTGATAAGAAGTCGTTTACTCGACAAGTCTGATAATTGGAAGAGATAAAAATTATGTCTACGCGGTCCCGCTGAGACTGCTGGTAGATATCAATTTTGGCGATAGGTAAGGCCGTCCATTGTAACACTTCAACGTGTATCGTCTAAGTGCCTAATTGATACTACTTTGCGAGATGTAGTTATCTATGTACCCATATAGTTAGGTCTAATATAACTTTGAAACGTAGTTACAGGTATAATAATGGATTACGGACATTTTCTAACAGATTTGCGTTTTAAGAATATTTGTTTGATATAAGTGAGCCTGAGATAATTTCTTTAGCGACATTCACAAGAATAATAAGAACGGGAAAACCATTATATCTCAAGCTCTAGCACCATGCGAGGACTATTCTGTAGTTGTAGAGAGTTCAGTGTCTATGGAAAGTCGTTTAAAATATGCTTTCTTCATAAAGCTGGATTCGTCAGTCTTGGACCCGCCTGCATACTGTATCCGAGCGGACCCACTCCTGGACAGCCTCAACATGCAGTTCTACGGGACTCCAGGCGTCTCGTCATATGCAACGCCCTTTATCACGCGTATGATATTGTATTCAACTCTTTGTAATGCCCATTCATGCCCTTGGTGGTTAAAGTCGTAATCAAATACCATCCCAATTGATAGTTATAGTTACATAGTCTTCATGGAGATGGATGTTATGGTCTTAATAGAGTCTTTCCAGGTGATTATGTAACTTTAATTGCGATACAAAAACATTTGAAACCACAAAACATACTTGTAACTAACTATACATAACTAACTATACATATATTTATTTATTTTAAAGATTTCGATGATATAGAAAAAAATATTGCTCAGAGTAGTATTTATATATTCACATAATATATTTATATCATATTTTTGTTATCAGAGCGTTATGGAGCCCTTAGTCTGGGGTTATTAGCTGATCAGACAAAAATGGCAGTTGGCTACGCCGATACATCTATTAAAGTTTACGATATGGAGACCCAGGAGGTGCCTACTTATGAATCAATTATTATTATAATAAAACCAACATACGTAGGTTATAGATTCATGCTGGATTTGTACAAAATCAAATCATTATTGGTACTAACAGCGATTTATTTAGAAGTGTGTATCAGGCATCAGGCTCGTTATTTACGTTTTATTTTAAAGGAATAGTTTTTCTAGCTTCTTGTTGAAAAATTGACATTCTGTAGCGAAACGGGTCGTTATTTGAATATACCTAGGACCTCTAGAATCTCGAAAGAAAAACCATCGTCGAAAGGAATTGTGTGGTTTCAAATTTGCCATAATTTTGTAATTCTGTAAGTTGTTCAGGGTTATAATACGAGTGTAGTAATATTAGGGACATTATCAAAACATTATTAAAACAGAAATACATCATCTATGAAAATTTAAACTCTAATTATCACGGTACGGAACCCTAAAAAAATATGGTATGAAAAATAAGTTCGTAACTAAAGCATATCACAGTTATTATATCACATAGAATATGCATATAGTCGAATACATTAAGGCACACTACGTCTTGCTTAGTGATTTAGGCGTTTTCTTTGCGTGTTTTTGAGAATTTATGTTCATTGGATGTTTTATTGCGTTTCTAGACGTGTGATTTACTTTAAAAAGAAATACGAGGCCGCCGGTTATTATTATTGTCATAGTTTTGCTTGTTACTGTAATAAAGAATAATGATATGTGAACTATGAATGTTGAGTTATGAAATTCACTACGAAACGTGAAACAGCACAATATAGCAATATTTGTATAGTATGCTTTATTCTACAAATAGTTTGATGAGTAGATTCTGTTTATAATTGAACGGGCTTAGAATGACAAAGGGTACGTTTCAAAAGATGAATAATTTAATTCAAAGCGAGCCAAATATTACGAGTATGCGTAAAATGTAACCACTAATAAAATGCTACAGCTTAATCTCGGCTTTATGTTGACATAAATCTGAAATGGCTGCATTGGTTTCGTTTTATTATAATGTAGGCATTTTAACTTGCGTATCTTTCAGAGGTACTCTTTAACTAACAAAGAATGAATAACGCGGCAAAAAGTGTTTTGCTGAATTAAGTTCACGCCCTTGTTAAACAATGACTTATGTCAGATGCCTATATTCAATTAACGCACTGTTTCGTCAGCGGACCTCTTGAGCTCCGCATAATCAGTTTCGTAACGTAAGGAATGCTCCCGATGGCGGTTACGGATCGTTAATCGTTACTCAAACAACGATATATGATTTTTCGTTTCGTTTCTTCAAAAAATTAAGGGAATCTGAAATGTAGTCAGTAGCTTGAATTATAGCAGACCTATAATATGTCAGTAAAATCCCCCTCGCATTGAGTGGAGGTCCGTGCCCAACAGTGGGACGTTAAAAAGGGCTGTAATTGGTTTGTTTGTTTATAATATGTCAATCATTTCGATAATGATGAAGGTGAAGGCTACACTAACAGTGTCTACGAAATTAAAAGTTGCTATTCCTACCAGTTAAAATTTATATACCTAACCTTTTTTTTTATTTTATCTCCTTACCGGGGGAAGCGACAGGGCTGGGTAGCCTGTGACCTGACCTTTCTTGACCCCTATGCAGATGGACCTTACATACAAAGTGCACAAGTTGCGTCTGCAGTTCATCCCGAAGAAACTTCGGCGCATGCACTTTGGACAAGTTTGCGCGCTGAGGTGCCACCCGCAGAAGCCGTACATGTTCGCAAGCGGCGGTTGGGATAATACCTTAAGGGTGCGTATTTTCTATATTATACCATAAAACAGTGCATATTAATCCATATCATCAAATGAACTGGCCCTCAAGTCCCTTAACAATATCGTTCTGGAGTAGCTATGACTTCAATTTTAAGGGCTTAAAAATCGTCATTTGTATAAGGAAGCTAAAATATTAACAAAGTAGACATTTCATAACCTAATATAAAGTACCACGCAGGTTGATAGGTAGGTTACTTTGTACGGCTATATTATAGGGGTAGACAAATCTCTTTACTATAGTATTTGAAAACCAAAGTCTAACAACTCAAATAGGTAGTTGTTAATATTTGTATGGAGTAACAGTAATTATACTGTGTTAATCCATCATATTAGTCAAAATTATTTTAGAATAGGTTAGTCAATGACGCCATATAGATATGAGATGTCTGATATTTGTACTCCGCCCTTAAGGCTTTGGCTGGAGTCGCACTCTGCACTCGCCACTCCTCCGGTGAAGCTGTAAAGGCCAACTCATGGCCAACAGCGTAGTCCATTAAAAAAAAAAAGGTGATATTTGTAATATAAGTTTAGGTAAAAATAAACAATGAACAAAATATTTAATATCAACAAAATAGTTGTACAACAAACTAAATGCAGTATAGTAATATCGTGGTGCAAAAAAGCTTGCGGTGCAACTTTGAGAACAGCGAGTTATGCGACCGCAACACGTGTAGGTAGGTACGCCCACATTTCGGACCTCCGGCCGAGGTGAAAAAGGAACTCTACAGCGCAAATATAACAACACAGTCGCAGTTTGGGTCGTCATGCCTATTAACTCGGAACAATGATGTTATGCTCCGTTTACACGCAATTTTACAACTATGCAAAAATACTTAACTTACAATAAAAACCGGCGAAGAGCGAGTCAGACTCGCGCACGAAGGGTTCCGTGCCATCAACTATAAAACCGGCAAAAAATCATGTCTGTTGTATGGCAGCCGCCCATATAAATTAATTTTATTTTGACTATTTATTTTTATAGTGAATAATATAACTCAATATTCTGTTAATATTTCAAGCGTCTAACCGCTATCAGTATCAAGCCAAAACGAGCAAAAAATCACGCTTGTTGTCGAAATAAATATTTGTTTTATTCTGTTTTTTAGTACCTATTTGTTGTTATTGCGGCAACAGAAATACATCATCTGTGAAAATTTCAAATGTGTAATTATCACGGTTCACGAGATACAGCCTGATGACAGACACAATAATACTGTAAAGTTTCATCAAAATCCGTTCAGTAGATTTTGCGTGAAAGAGTAACAAACATCCGTCCTCACAAACGTTCACACACATTTATAATATTAGTAGGACATTTTACAAGCTTTATATTAACTTGCAATGTATATATGTCCGGGTGGAATCTTGCAACTGAATTTTAAATCAGTTATCTTTAACCGATTGAGCTGGAATTTGGTATACACGCGTATTTTGGATGACAATGCATGCTTAGCTATACGACGTCATTCTTATTCCAATATGGCAGATCATCCAAGATGGCGGAATAGTTATTTTTAGGGTTCTGTACCTAAAGGGTAAAACGGGAACCCTATTACTGAGACTTCGCTGTCCGTCCGTCTGTCACCAGGCTGTATCTCATGAACCGTGATAGCTAGAGAGTTAAAATTTTCACAGATGATGTATTTATGTTGCCGCTATAACAACAAATACTACAATACAGAATAAAATAAATATTTAAGGGGGCTACCATACAACAAACGTGATTTTTTTGCCGTTTTTATAGATAATGGTACGGAACCCTTTGTGCGTGAGTCCGACTCGCACTTGTTTCTGCACTACTACAGTATGGGTATCAAATGAAAGGGCTTGCTGAGCAGAGCACGAAAACTAAGGGCAATTAAATAAAAGCCTGTTTTTAAAAAGTTTTTTTTATTGTATTTTTATGGCAAAAGACACGTGTCAAAATTCGCTCGCGTCATTCAAGACACATCATTGAAGAATGAGCTTTTTGTATGAGTTTCTAAAGTTTGTTTTGGTATGAGCTAAAAACATATTGCGCGTATTCTGACAGGCCTGTGAGCGCGAGTCTTGATAATAATCTTACTTATTTTATAAAACCTTTACATAATGTCATAAGTTTAACAGCAAGTCGATGGTTTGTATGTACTTTTATTCTATCAAGTAATTTCGTATGTGCGTCGCACGTCACGACACTCCCTCAATAAAACATTTATCCAACAGCAACATGCCCACGCAGTCTGTCGTCGACCTATAAATGTACGGATCCGCTGACAGCAAGTACGTGGGGCGAGTAACTATACTTGCGAGTTGTAAACACACCCTGAATAAAACATGGCGGCCAACGACCGCGCACTCAAAGCATTTCTGCGCGAGATTAAAATATTTCTCTTGGCGGTTAACTGCTCTAATTATTTATTAAGCGCCCCTTTTACGGCACAAAACGTATTGTATCCTATGTGCGTGGATGATAATTCGTATTTAGATACTATTTTTGATATACTCTACTGAAGATAAGAATGTTTTTTTTAAGTTCTAAAGGTTCTCAAAACATTTACCTACTTAAAGAAAACGATGACAAGAATACCAAATTGGTTTAATGTTTGTACCAGAATATGTTTGTAATGTCAAAAAATAGCTTTTTACTAAATGCATATGAAAGTTTATACGCTACCTTTAGCCATAACGTTATTTTAACCATTTTTGTCTCTATGTCTATTTGTTTGAAATTAACTCCCAAATAGCTCAACCCATTTTGACGGGGCTTTCAACGACAGATAGCTGGTATTACAAGGAGTAACTTAGGCTATGTTTTTTCCTAAATTTTACACAGACGAAGTCGCGAGCACAGTTAGTCCATGATATAACGTAATAAAATAAATCTAGCTGACTAATCAAAATCCCAAGGTTTTCGCAATCTTAACTTCAACCGAAATATCTCAAGGGTATATCCTAACTTGTTCTCTATTCAAGTAAGAAGCACCTTTACTTAGCCGAGCTTTTAATTCAAATGATACGAGCAGACTTTGAACAATGGCTTTCCCAGCATTCGGATCGTTTAAGAAATTAACAGATGTTATGATAGTTCGCTTAATTAAATTTCGGAATAAATAACCTTTAGCATTCCACCCAAATTGCAGTCTAAAGTTATTCGATTTAAGTATTTTTTTATACATATTACAGTATTCATTTTGATAACAGATTTTACAACTACTGTTTACTGATTTACTAATAGGTCCCATTGTTCTCCAGCAAGTGTCAAGACAATACTTCTGTCCGGGATTATATCGCACGGAGTCGCTCTTTCACTTTCATCTATACTAATCTATACTAATATTATAAGGAGGAAAGATTTGTATTTTTGTATGTTACGAATAAACTTAAAAACTACTTAAACTTAAAAACTACTTAAAAACTATTATAGAACACATCAATATCTACAAAAAAGTCCGCGAGACCATATGTCCAACTTTTGTAGTTTTGTCACTATAACTACTTTTTTACATTTTAAAAGTTGACATGCCGTTCAAAATCAGACCGTGTTATCCATACCTTTGTATTAATTCTTATCCAAATGAATTATTTCGTATTCAAGACTGTTTTAATACCTGTCGATTACTTTTTGAATTATTGAAATCGATCATTCCATTCAAAAGATATTACGAAATTAAAAATGTCAATAAAAAAACAAAAAATACACGCCGCCGCGGACGACGAAAAACGATAGAATTGGCGAATCAATATTTTTCTTCACTATATTTTTTTTTATATATAAGTTTTTTTTTTCGTTTTTTCCAGATCTGGGACGTGAGGTGCCAAGTCGGGTGCGTTATGACATTTGAAGGTGTCAATATTTGCAGTGACAGCATTGATCTAAATGTAAGTAGATATATATTTAAACAATTTGTATGGTAATGGTATTTTAATTTTGTTCTCCTGAGTACCTCATCAGTAGGCTTAGCATGACCGTGTAGACATAAGTTTTATCTCTTTCAACTGTCAGATTTGTCGAGAAAATGACGTCACTTCGAGCTTTTTGGGCTTGACTCCGTGTGACGTCATTGTCTCAACAAATCTGACAGTTGAAAGAGATAAAAATATATCTACGCGGTTATGCTAAGCCTACAGTGGGGTTAGCACGCATTTCAAGACAAGACCTTTGTCACAAATTCACCTGCATACTTTCTGTCTAATTTCATAGGTAGTTTAAGTAGAGTTTGCGTCGACCCCGGTGTGAACCGCTACAGTACGTACGTTAAAAATATGTTGTATGGCGATATTTTTACTTACAATATGAAATGTCAAGTGAGCCAAGTTGCTGAGGTTTTTTTTAGAACGACGAAGGCCTTTCAACGTCTCTTTTTCTCGTGGAGAAGAATATTCATCGAGTTTGTTATAATGAGTTTCATGAAACGTATAATATTATATTAACTCAAATTCTAAGAATACCATAATACAATTTAATATTAGGCACAGTATTTATAAAGCTTGGCCTTACCTAAAAATTAAAATTAATATTTTTTTACGTAATTAATTATAACCTACATACATCATCATCACGCCTGTATTCCCCGAAGGGGTAGGCAGAGGTGCACTGTAGTGCACCCACACTTCGCCGATGTATTTTGGTCCCAATGTAATAGGGGGCGAGCCTATTGCCATTGTACCGGGCACATTCTCCCTCAACACGAGGGAGATTTGGGCCATAATCCACCACGCTGGCCCAGTGCGGGTTGGAGAACTTCACACGCCTTTCTACAGACGTGCAGGTTTCCTCACGATGTTTTCCTTCACCGTTCAGCAAGTGGTAATCATTGTTGAAAATGACATTCGCACATGAAAATTATCTCAGAGGTGCGGGCCTGGGATTTGAACTTGCACCCCTTAAGTTCAAGGCGGGCGTTCTTGCCCACGAGGCTACCACTGCTTGTGGTCAATTATGTGCCAATTGTGTACAAATTATAATAACCTGTTTTGATATTTTTCACATTATTTGCTGTTGCTTTATGTAGCTTCTTTATACAAGGAAGTCGAATTACTTCGACTTTATGCGAATATTAAGAGTTTATGCGAATACATTTCATATTGTTTGTACCTGTATGCGTCAGATTAAATTAATTTTGTAATTGAATTGGTATTAAATCGTATTAATTAGAATGGTTCGGTGATTTTCCTCGTACATTTATAACTTGATAATTAAACTCCGAACACACAAGGTCGAGCGTTTGAACTTCAGTATTTTTTTGGAAAATGTGCTGTGTTAATATACTTAAAGATTGAATGTCTGTGGTAAAAGCCACGCATCAAATTTCAATAGCATAATGACATTTTGTTGGAAAATGAGCTCTTTAAATTAGTTAATATAGTTCCTTTTGGTATGGGCCAAATATTGGTCACGCGCTAACCACAAGAGGCTGTAGTGAAAAGGGCTAAAAGTAAAATGTGTTATTTATTTATTGCACAATTATACAGAAGTAAAAAATGTACAAGGTAAGCTTAATGCCTCAGGCATTTTCTACCAGCCAACCTTAGAGTGATGTAGAGAGAGAGAAAAAAATCAAACAAAGTGGGTGCAAGAAATAAAAAGTCGAGTCCTTTTAAACACAGCCCGGTTCCAAATTGTCTCAGCCTTTAACATTTATTGGCGGTATCGATATAACATTATTTCTCTCTTAACATCAGAATACTTTCTTCCTAAGTAATATTGAAATGCAAAATAAACAATTTATTTCTCTTGCGAATTCAAACCAGATCATACTTGGGTCGGTTTCAGTTTCAGTCAATATTAGGTTGGTTATAAAAAAAAACTACTGTGAAATCTAAATCTTGTCTTTATATCGCTTTTGAGATGTAATGTTATATTGAAATTAAACTATTTTACGGATTTTATCGCGTTTATTTACTATTTTATTTTCCCGACGTTTCGGCTGTCAAGTGACCCCCCCCCCCGTGACCATGGTTGCTGTAAAGCAGCCGAAACGTCGGGAAAATAAAATGGTAAATAAACGCGATAAAATCCGTAAAATAGTTTAATTTCAATGTATAGTATTCGCGTAAATATGAGAAAACAATATGTAATGTTATAGTTAGTATGCTTTTTAAAATATGATATTTAATGCTATTAAAATTACATTTCCAAGTTCCCTCTCAAACTTAAGATCGATTTATCAGGTAATATTAGCGAAGTTTAGCTTCGTTTTTTCAATGGTTAAAAAAAAAAAAAACGGCCTCCAAATAGTCTGGCTCGAAAGTTTACAGACGAGATAGGTACCAAATGTCTTATGAAACTGTAGAAATATTCATAACACCAAAACTTTAGTTTTTTAGAAATGGCTTTTATTTTAAAACCAGGTGTTCTTTTCGAAACACGTAAATTATCGATTAACATGAGTAGTATAATTCACCAATCATCATTTGCCTTCCTTGTCCCATTATTTGGGGTACGCGCAGTGTGACTTTTTCTCCCATTCATCTCGCTTTTCCGTCATACTGACATCCACTCCGATCTCATTCATATCACCCTTTATACAGTCCATCCATCTTTTCTTGGGCCTTCCTCTCGGTCTGTATCCGTCCACATTTATGCTTGGCTAGAATAATTCACCAATACTCTATACAAACTTTTAAATAGAGACGTTATAAAGTATACAGAAAGAAAAACGGTATCTGCGCAGCTGCCTTACTAATCACGTGTGTAGACCTCATGGGATTTATACACAATTTTTGGTTACATAGAAAATTTACCCAATTTTTATTGCGCATAGAAAAGTTACCAAGACTTAAGCCACGGATCATATTCCACTGAGTCACTCTCTCGCGTAATACAATACATACAAGAGGAAGAGACAGTATCTATAAATCGAACTTTTTATTTATTTTGGCATTATCTTGGTAAAACAACCTTACATGATCAAATCCCAAAGTTTAGCTTTATCTAATAATGGTTCAGTGGATTTTTAGGAATAACTTCTAACTCGTTTATTGTTCAACACGTATTCTTACTGTTAGTTAGGTAGTAGCATGTTTGTTTTGCGATATACAGCCTATGTATTTACATTTCCCATTTCATCATTCAATTACCCCTATTCATCGTCACACAGTCATGGCTCGGTTTGTTTCAACGTCGTTAATTTCGAAACAAGACACATACATGCACCTAAAATTAGCTCGTTCCGAAGATCTAGGGCGTACGTAACAAGCAATATAAGACACTTTTTAATTAAAAACTTTAGCCTTTGTCTCGCCTAACTTGATGGTGTTTCGTCTAAAGCTCCCTCTCTCGATATGAAGTTTGATGCTCCATTGTTTGTTCTTCGACTTTCAAGAATATTATTGTTGTAGGTACAGCTCGCGCTCTGGTGTTTTTAGTTTTCAAAGCGTTAAAAGTTTGTCCGTGAAGAGTGTGCTAATATTGAAAGTACCCGTGTTAGTATAGGAGACCAGAAAATAGAACAAGGACCTGGTAGATATCACTTTTAGTGATAGGGCCGCCCATTGTTACACTTAATTATTATTATATAAGTATAGTTTGTATGTCTCTAAGAGGTGAAACAATAAAGAGTTATCTATCTATGTAATATATTGTTCATCGTCATTTATACATTTTGCCTCCTAATGTACTTCTGCTGGGGTCGCCTTTAGCAACTACCCGCCTAATCTAGGTACTTGTGTTGCAAATTAGTTGTCGTGTGCGATTATAGGAACATGGTTCGAGTATATATCAGTTTTCTGTGTCTATACATCACCCAAGCACCTCAGATGACAGAAGAAAACTTTGGCGGATTGATTTTGTAAACAATTTCAATAGTCAATGTTGGCACATCAATCTTTGGATTCATGTTTCCATTACATTCGTTAATTCATCAATTAATATTATAGTAATGGTATGCAATTAATATTATAGCAGTGGTAGCCGAGTGGTCGAACGCACGCCTTGCAAATCGAAAGTGTGCAGGTTCAAACCCCGGCTCGCACCTCTGGGTTTATGTGCGAATCTCATTTTCATCCGAGATTACCACTAGCTATGAAACGGTGAAGGAAAACATCGTGAGGAAACCTGCACGTCTATAGAAAGGCGTGTGAAGTTGGCAATAAGCTCGCCCCCTATTACATTGGGACCAAAAATACATCGACGAAGTGTGGGCGCACTACAGTGCACCTCTGCCTACCCCTTCGGGGAATACAGGCGTGATGATGTATTTATTTATTTATTTTTAGTAATGGTATGAATTAGTTTTCTGTGGCTATGCACACTACTAGTTTAAACGGATTTGATCCACGAGTCAGTCGGTACGTACGATACAAAATATCCAACTCAATAATTCCGTTTGAATTGAACAGTGGACGCGGAATAAATTGCGATTTCGTTTTGCGATGGTTCACTTCTCTCCCGGTCGTCTAACATCGATCGATAGTTCTAAAAAAAAAATTGAAACGAAATCCGTTTGTACAAATGATTTGTGTATTTTTAATCTCTTTTTAGGGTTCCGTACCCAAAGGGTAAAACGGGAACCCTTATTACTGAGACTTCGCTGTCCGTCCGTCCGTCCGTCCGTCTGTCACCAGGCTGTATCTCATGAACCGTGATAGCTAGAGAGTTGAAATGTTCACAGATGATGTATTTCTGTTGCCACTATAACAACAATTACTAAAATACAGAATAAAATAAATATTTATGGAGGCTCCCATACAACAAACGTGATTTTTTTGCCGTTTTTATAGATAATGGTACGGAACCCTTTGTGCGCGAGTCCGACTCGCACTTGGCCGGTTTTTTAACCGACTACTATTTAAAGTAGGATAAGGGTGACCTTGGACATGCAGATAATTAAGACCATTTTGTCAAACCTAAGCTAGTTTATTAAGCTACTTTATGTATCACTTAAACAATTGCTTAGATTTTTAGTAACTTACATTCAAGCTATTTGCAGCATTTTTCAATACTAATGTGTTCTAAGACGCCACCATAGATGTAAATTAATATTTTGGGGGTAATTCTTTTGCAGAGGGAGCACTGCCTAGCTGGTAGCTGGCAGCCAACTGAAGCACTGACAGTCTGGGATCTGGTCGCCAGGAAGCGCTTAAACGTTGTCAGGGTGCAAAATCGAAGACCAGACGTTGATGGAGAATACATCTACGCATGTCGGTACTGGCATTCTACTGATGTAAGTTTTTTAAATTAAGATTAAAAACACACATAGGTTTCGGAAAATAGACACATAATTTTAGAAAGAGAAACGTAGGTACTATACAGTTTTATAGCCACTAAAGTTAGTGCACATGATTTATATAACGCGATAGAAATTGTTTCCTATATTTCAAGGTAACGAACGGAACTTGTTATTTCTAACTGTATTTCAACTGAAGCCATAACTTCGACAGGTGTTCGGAAACTTTAGAGCTATATTTTTAAAGCGGAAATTGTACCAATGAGCCAGTTTTAAGTTTGAATTTGGCACGTGTGCCACGAAATTTTAGACACTAAATACATCACCTTTACAAGCACCCCATAATCATAGTTCTACACTTTATGACGCGAAGTAACAATGAACGAATTCTATGTTACTTCTCTCATGTCAATCCCTATTGCAGCATAACCGCAAAGGTAAATATGCCGTGATAGGCGGCAGCGGAACCAACTGCGTCGAGGTCATCAACCTCCATAATCGTTATATCTCGTGTTCCTACCCCACTGCCGGCACGATCATAGCCGCAGCCAGCTACCAGGAGCGCATAGCCTTTGGGGGCACTTCCTCAGCCTTCAGCATCGTGACCTTCTTTGACCCCAAACACGAGAAGGGCAGGTACCAAGTGGAGGACGATCAGAATTACGACTACACCAAAACCGCTATAGCATTGTTTGAAGACGACGATGACACCAGCGTGTCTTCAGATAACCTACCACCGGAAGATACCTACCCATCACACTCCTATTCCATATCAAACGTTGGTGGTGGTAAATACACTAGGGTCTCAAAACTCATGTGATGAGTATATATTGTTTTCCTTTTTTCCTGCGTAGTTAGTAATTTATTTAATAAAGGTTTTACATTTGAAGGTCTATTTACAATATAATTTACGTCACGAATTATGCCAGGAAGCTTTTGTCGAGCTGTAATATCGCACTAAAAATAAGTATGACGAATGTGAATGATGATAGCTCGCATTACCCCGACACGCGAGCGGCCCATCAACGAAAACAGTAATCCGTTTCAATTTTCGCCAAAGAGATGTACGTGTCCATTTCGCATCGGTATCGTTCCAGAGCCCCGACCCGTCGTAATGTCATTGCAATGATAATTTCCAAAGCTTGTTCCAACCGAATTGGACCGCAACTGCAATAACCATAAAACCCATCCGAATTCGTGTTGAAATTAAACTGGGCGAAAATTGAAATCCAGAAAACAATTGGACGAGCTTTCTCATCGGCTACAAAAAAAAAAACAGCAACGGACCGACCAACATTGAAAAATTAGAGTCGACATTGCGAATTCAGCCGAGACTACAATGGCGAACAAGTTGCAATAGAATTTAAATAAAGAAGCGTTCGCTAACAGCGCGAACTCGTGTGCGGGGCGTTGGTGAACTTTCAACTTTTACCCGCTTATGTAGCGCGGGAACGTTCCGACGCCCCTACTCCACCCCCGCGCCGGGTGGCGGGGGGCTTTCCGTACTTGGACCGAATATTTACAGCGCAACCTAAATATAGCGTGCCGCTGCTCAGCTGGCACGGGCGGGGGTGGAGTGGGAGGGTAAACATTCACCCTCCACCCTACAGCTGCCGTGTAGAAGGCCATTCGAGCGCCGGCGTCGGAGGTGAGCGGACATCTCCTGTATTATGCTGAGGTCGAACCGCGACCATGACCGTCGGAAGCTCTACAGGGGTTGTCGGTCGCTATGGTTATAAAAACATTTTCAAGGCTATGGTAGTCTATATGGCGTGTCAAAGGGCTGTAGACACCCAATAAGCGTTTCATAGCAAATTACACAGCAATTAAGATAGTAAAATGATTTTTACATGAGTACTTTCCCTCTCGCAATGAGGAAATCGCATCCTTGGAGTATGGGTGCACTATAGTGCACCTCTGTCTGCATCTTCATTCAAGCGGTGTCAGCTTTACGTAATTGTTTGCGCAGTAACATTATGTTTATTATAAAAGAGGAAGAATATGTCTGGTAACAATGAAAATATCGTGGGGTTGGAACACTTTTGTGCGATAATGACTTCGATACATATTTGGAATCGGCGATTTTTTCTGCGTCGTCTCCTGTAAAGTAAAAAAAAATAGTTTAAGTACATAGTATAATAGCTTTTCACACCTCGATATTAAGTTTTGTAATGTTTGGTAAAAAATATTTGCCCTAAAAAGTAGGTAAGTAATAAAATAAATTAAAATACCAGCCACCCTCAACGTTTAATTCCGTAAATAAATCGCTCACAGAACGGGGGCTAACTAATCCGTCGTGCATTTTTCACGAGCAGTTAGCGCGACTCAGGTTAAAGGCATACATTATTCAATCCAATCAGCCGAAATACAGAACAAGATTAACGTCTGACATAACATCTGACAGGCGGATGTAAGCACAGAGGAAATGTTATCGTTTATTATTTACGAAGATTTATGTATTTTCACGATAACCGTTTTGCGGCGAAGACCAGTCGTAAATTAGACATGTTTCACTCAGCTATTTCCATATACATACTTTTTCTTGTATTCTGATACTTATGCAATACATACGGACCCACTACGAATATTACATACCAAAGTAACATTCGGCAAGGAATACATATCAATAAAGAAATATCGCCATGTTCCTAGTAAGAGTAACCATTGAGTTTCTTACCGGCTCTTCTCAGTGGAAGCAGCATTCCGAACCGGTGGTAGAATCTGACTATTTGTAAGTTCTTTTTGGCCTACATGAATAAAAAAAAATGATTTTGAATTTACTCATCGTATCCCAAATTAAGGGACGCTTGTATTATGGGTACGATACAATGGACTGCGGGTGATGAAAGTTACACTGCGAGCGAGGCATAGAAAGAGACAATTGGTGGTGACGGGAATCCAACCCGCAAACAATCGGTGCAGTGAACAGAGTACCTACACTCAAACTACTGGACCAACCCGTCGTCTTAGATAAATGAATAATTAATAATTATGTTAGATTTGAATATCATTGCCACACTGCCTTTTTATTTTCAACTAGCGGCCCGTCCCAGCTTCACATGGGTGGACATTTTTTTCTAAACATTTTGGGATAAATAAATATAGCCAATGTTACTCAGTGATAATGTAGCTTTCTAACGACAAAATATTTTTTTAGATCAATCCAGTAGTTTATCCAATTCCTGTACATACAAAAAAAAACAAATCTTTCCTCTTTATAATATTAGTATAGATTGAAATGATACCGACCGATATAATACTTAATGTTCAAATTTATTTTTTATTATTACCCGATAAAGTTGTTTTGCTAATGTAACAAGGGTCGTTACGGTTCGCGTAACAAGCTTACTATATATCATTTTTGTGGCTTTTTTTGTTTTCGCGAGTTTGGAACAAAGCCATTAGTTATCTCCTGTTCTGTACTTTTTGCGTCGGAAAATTTTGAATCTGTAATAGCTCCATATATTACTAAGTGTCGGTATTTAATCTGTGTACCGAATATTTTGTGGCACGTGAAATGTTACGGATTTTAGCGCTGAGTAATTTCAAAGAAATTAGGGACAACATACTCACCTATACTAGTTTTTTTGCTCTTCATTAATGTGATTGGCGTCCTATGCTATATACACTACTACTCAAAGTATTCAAGATATATTTAGGCTTACTGATTTCTACGAGGACAGACTTTGGACGTGCTTAAATTTATTGAGACTTTAAGAAGCCATTTAGAGTTTTATTACACGGAAGTACTTTTTATATTTTTTTTATAAAATGTCATTGTAATTTTGATTTTACACACTGTTTATCATATTAATAAGCTATTGTATCAAGTTCAGTAAGAAATGAAGGATATCGGAAAAAGTATCACAGATTGCTATTGAATATATCACTGACCTACTTGTTGTACGTAGGCACTAACTAATGTAATTATCAAAGCTTCAACCACGAACATTAATTACACAGAAAATGCCATCCGACCGAAGTTCTCTTTTAATTAACAACTTTAGGTTCTATTTTTTATAACGGTCCTGCCTCTAATACCTTACTTAAAAGAAGCCGATAAAAGACAAAAGAATATAAATGAAAGGACGGACGCGTCTTAACAATAGGCTCTACAAATGGAAGGCTGAAATAAAATGAAATTTTCAGCATAAAGGTCGTGCTCGCACCCGCTCGCTTGTCAATTCAAATATAATACATGAACAGGAAATTAAAATGGCGTCACAACCACAAAGGCTCAAATTATGTCGCCTCTTCAGCTATGACGTACGACTTTTCATTGTACACACTTAATAAAAAAGATTCATTACGTCACTACGCTGACTTTCACCAAACTCTTTCGCACAATTTAATCTCGGAGCCCTCGGAGGCGAATATTTATCACTTACCATAAAGCTCCAATTTCATCAAAGAAAATAAATTATAAACGTATATACTTGGTTGCTATAACGATCTTTCTATACTGAAGGAGCTAGATGCTTCATGACGTCATTGAGAACGAAAGAAGGTTTGCGGAATTAAAAAGCTATGAGAACACAAAGTTTGCGGATTTGGGATTTGGGTGTAGCGCCGTAGCGGCGTAGCGGGGCGAGGGCGGCGTAGGGGCGTAGCACGGGCGTCGTAGCTGCATCGATCCGCGGGCCGTGACCTTGACCCGCCCGCGTTCCCGGATGTGCCAGCATTCGCCTAGTTGCGCTATTGTCGCTATTCAGCTTCTGCCTTTTATTAGCCCGGATTTTATTTCGCTTACCTCATATTAGCTCTGCAAAATGACGCACCTACGTCTAGACATTTCTGTTATTCTTGTGAAAGTAACGGCTCGTAGGTAATACAGTCTCAAGGTTTTATTTTTTGTTTTTACCACCATTTACTTGATTCATTGTGAATTCTTAATAATAAGTAATCCATAAATCTTTTTGCGCCTTCCTACTTTCCGTAGTTTTGGTTCTTTGTTTTAATGGGACGTACCTTTTATCGTATTAGCTACTGAAATATAGGTCATTTTAGTTTAGGTATTAAGCTGCACTGCGGTATGCGAAGTTTAAAATGAATATATATATCTATAATTTCTTGCTGTACAAATTTTCAAACACAAAAACACTGGGCCCTTACGAATAATTACCCATTTAATACACAATAAATTTTCCAGAGGCGAAAATGTGCTTTTTATTTTCTTCCCTTGTTTGAAAGGACTGTACTTAATGAATTATTTATGTTCCAAATATAAATTTCAAATTATGAATGAGTACTTAAGCACGAATCCTCGGGAATCTCAATTTAGAGCAACTTAAGCGGGAGAAAAGGTTACGTAAAAGAGCAAAAATAACAATGATGGGCTATCAAAATAAACTGGAATTAGGTAGGTAATATATATGTCTATTTTTTAAACCTGTCCTTTTTATTCCATTTGTGTAAAAGACTGAAATATTTTTACTATCAAATTTAGTTTTATTATAGTTGTTGTACAACAGATTTGATATCATTTAGTTAAAGTAATTTTACGTGGCCTTTCCCCGTCGGATGTATACTTACAGTTTGTTCCGATTGTGTTGGGTACGTCAGTTCTCCATCTTTTCGCTTTAAATAGTAAACGTTAAAAGTATTTTAACTCAACTGTTAATGCAATTAAATTGCAGAACTATCTACATACAGGTTTTTTTTGTTAAAAGTATTCTGCAATTGGCCCATAACTTTGTATAAATATGAGGTAGAGCAGCTGTAGAGTCATAAAAATGTAACAATTGTGTACGACGAGTCCCCGTAGTGTTGTTGCTGCATCCGCATAGTGGGGTTAAACAAAATTATGCAAATAGATGCAATCTGGCCAGCGCGACGTGCGGCCGCGGTGCATAACAATATATGCTAATCAAAAGATAGCCAGGCATGATTTAAATGGCGCACCGTTTTCATTAGAGCAACCAAAACGCCTTGAATTTCGATGGAAAATTGAGTATGGTTTCAATTTGAAAGTTAGGTTATACCCGCGACTTCGTCCACGCAGACTACGTTATTCAATTTCGTTATAAATTATAGACTATTAATTATTCTGATGTATAAACAATGATACTGTTAAGTTTATTCAAAATCCGTTTAGTAGTTTTTGTGTAACATCCATCCATCCAACCTCATAAATTTTATTTTATTTTATTTTATTAGGGAAAACAAACAATTATACAATTTTCTTATTCTAAAGTCTTAACAAATAGCTTTATCATTGCATAATTCACAACGTTATCCACAGTTTAAGTAAAAACATTTTTACACTTGAACTGAAAATTGTGAGTTAATTCAAGTTTAAAGTAAATTTTGGCAAAACCTATTATTACAAATCGGATATTCTACTTTTAATCAGCGTTTACAAAAGTATTTAATCATTTTTTAAATACTTAATCTATTTTATGTTTTGTAAGAGTCTCCTTTGAACGAATCCATGTTATTGATTTATTATATCGTTATGCAGAATGGGATATATCGCCGTATGCACTAGTCTTTCGAAGACCTTTGATAGGGTGGAGAGAATAGATATAGGGCGATAGTTTTCGACATCATGTTTCGATCCTGCTTTATGCACTGGTGTTATGTTTGCTATTTACCATATTTCCGGGAATTTACCTTCCGTAATACACTTATTGCAGATGATATGTAGAGGGGTAGATAAACTATTATAAGTTTTTTTGAGCAAAATACGCAGGCAGTCCGTCTGGTTCAGGTCTCTTTGATGCATTTAAGGTGTACAGTGTTGTTTTATTTGTTCTAAAGTGAAAATAATGCCGTTGATCACGACACAATTATTTTCATACGTCTCTGGGGGCAACCGTAATATAAACTGAAATAAACTTTCACATTTATGATATTAGTAGGATTCATATACTTTTAACTTAGTTCCGGTTGGTGTGAGACTAGTATACTCAATAGTAAACTGGAAACACAAATAGTAAACTAAGTGTGGTAGAGATTTGGCGATGAGGCCGCCGCGTCGCTCATTGTAACACTTTAAATGTACATCGTATACGTAGTTTACGTGTTACTTTAAGAGGTGGAGGTAGGTATTAAATATGCAATTTGCTTTCGTTTTTTATGGTTTTTTTTTAATTGAAAAGGTCTCCTTTTGGAACCGTTTGGTTTAGTCAACCCATTGCACATTGTTGACAATTTTTAGATCGAATGCTTTTTGCCTAACTATGTCTAAGTAACTGTAAATAGTTACTGTAATACTTAGTGTTAGTCAGTCAAAACAGTTAATTCGTGTAAAAATCTGCATGAATGCTTTAAACAATATGAAGGTGACTAGTTTTAATAATAGTCATTCAGTGGTTATAGAAAAAGTTAATTAATGAGCATTTTCTGTTCGAGACGCAACTATTATAAATCATAAAAAGTTTATAAAGTGTACTCCGGGTTCATTTTGCTTTGTTATTTTCTCTTATTATCAAAATGAGCGGCGAAATAAGCTTTTAATGGCAACGATATTACTGCTTGTGTCAGTATTAAAAACGTTTATTATTTTAAAATGTGCACTTGACGTTTGGGTATTGTTTTTAAATGTTGTATTTAAAAAAAAGGAATTGGAAAACTTAGCTGGATAATTTGGAAAATAATAGCGCCCGGAACCTGCTGCTCTGCATATGATGCTGAGTGATGCAGATACAAATGGGTAATTCAATAAACGGAGCAATTATTAACCTTTATCACTAATCGGCACGGGTTTCCCCTAAATTCGAGGGGGATTCATGCCATATGTTTGTCACGCTGAGCCATTGCGGGTTACGACTTACTTCTATCGAGAACTACTTAGTTTGGCTAGAACGTGCAGGTTTCCTCACGATGTCTTTCTTCACAGTTTTAACAAGTAATAATCTCGGATGAAAATGAGATTTGCACATAAAACACAAAGGTGCGAGCTAGGGTTAAAACCTGCACACTGCACAATTGTGCAAAGCGTGCGTTTGACCATTTAGCTACCACTGATTTTAATCGTATATATTTAAAAAAAAACGTATTAGTACACTAATTCAACTATTTGTTAGTACTAACATAAATTTATGGGGCTTCTTTGTATGTGGATTATTTATACTTTGCTACTCTATATAAATATATCATGCTAAAAATTTAGGTACATCTGAGACATGATATCGTTCCAGTTATTTAATCTAAAGGTGAAATTCGCCCTGAAATGGGTCGCCATTTAAGTAAGTGAATAGATATAAATAGAGGGATCAAAGGCTATTTGGCTTAAGCGACACTTTTGGACGATATTTACTTATATACATATTTTGATACATCACATCAATACATCATCACGCCTGTATTCTCCGAAGGGGTAGGCAGAGGTGCACTGCAGTGCGCCCACACTTCGCCGATGCATTTTTGGTCCCAATGTAATAGGGGGCGAGCCTATTGCCATTATACCGGGCACATTCTCCCTCAATGCGAGGGAGATTTTTAGGCTATAGTCCACCACGCTGGCCCAGTGCGGGTTGGTGAACTTCACTCGCCTTTCTATAGACGTGCAGGTTTCCTCACGATGTTTTCCTTCACCGTTTCATAGCAAGTGGTAATCTCCGATGAAAATGAGATTCGCACATAAACCCAGAGGTGCGAGCCGGGGTTTGAACCTGCACACTTTGATTTGCAAGGCGTGCGTTCGACCACTCGGCTACCACTGCTAATTTGAATCAGCGAATTTTCTGCGTCGATTGAGTATGCTATTCTGTATAGTTTAAGAAATGTCGTTTAAGTCAAATAGCCTTTCACCCTTCGATATTATATTGGCACAGAGTAGGTAATTTTTTTTATAGTTATTCTCAAGTGAATTCGCTCGCCCTAGTGTGTTCACAGCGTTCACTTCATAATATTAATATCTGGAGTATGAATGTGGATGGATACAGAGCGAGAGGAAGACCAAAGAAAAGATGGATGGAGTGTGTAAAAGTGATATGATTGAGATCGGAGTCGATGTCGGTATGACGGAAAAGTGAGACGAATGGAAGAAAAGGACATACTGTGCCGACCCCAAATAATGGGATAAGGTAAGGCAAATGATGAGTGTGTTCACAGCGTAACAATAAACTGCTAGCAACAATGTACATAGTACTGTTCCACACATTAAATATTGTTTTATTTGCCGTGAATAGATTACACCTGACATAAATAATATCCGCGCACGGAGTTTAATCGAAATTATATGAACAACATTTTAATTAAAAAACACGATGGCGGAAAATCAAGTGATCAAATATGAACGGCAGATCCGTTTGTAAGATTAATTATTAAAAGTGGCCCACGTCATTAGCTCAGGTTCAGAAAGGGCGGTGTGACTCCACAGAGTTAGAGGGCTAGTGGGTAAACCTTGGGGATAACCTCCTGGGCCCTACAGGGTAGCCCCCTTATGTTTTTTAAATGTATGAATCGTTTACATATTTACAGGAAATTGCGTTTAGTAACAATGTATGAGGGAGAAGTCACTTAAAATTGTATGCGAATTAAAATTGCTTTTCAAATGTATCGTATTTTTTAATACTAACTAGGGGTTGAAATGAAAAACCGGCCAAGTGCGAGTCGGACTCGCGCACAAAGGTTTCCGTACCATTATCTATAAAAAAGGCAAAAAAATCACGGTTGTTGTATGGGAGCCCCCTTAAATATTTATTTTATTCTGTATTTTAGTATTTGTTGTTTTAGCGGCAACAGAAATACATCATCTGTGAAAATTTCAGCTCTCTAGCTATCATGGTTCAGGAAATACAGCCTGGTGACAGACGGACGGACGGACGAACGGACGGGCGGACGGACGGACAGCAAAGTCTCAGTAATAGGGTTCCCGTTTTACCCTTTGGGTACGGAACCCTAAAAAACGCATCATAATTATGTTTACACCACTAGTCTAGTTGTCTATCTATATACCTGATAACTGTTAAGAAATTGCTCCATTGCATTTTTTTGCATAGGTAATTAATTCCAATTAAGTGGTAGAGTCAAGTTGTGAGTTTCTGATTTCTGAGTAACCTATCTTTTTCTTTTTTAACCGACTTCCAAAAAGGAGGAGGTTCTCAATTCGGTCGGTATGTATGTACACCGATTACGCTGCGAGTTAACCTTATAATTCATTACATTTGAAGTCGGTGCCAATTCATGTGTGTATTTGCCCAGTCTGGCGTAGATTGGAACCTACTCCAAATGTCATGAATTATAAGGTTATTTCTAGCTTTTTAGTGCACCTAGGTTTTTGAAGTCGGATTTTGTTTTTTATTAAAAATTTATTTTATTACATAGATAGACTCTAACTAACAGATTTTTTTCTGTTTAAATCATGACACCACATTTATCGCAGGCCGTTCTATTTGTTGAACGTATCCACGAAAAATGGGTTACGGGCCTCGAATTCGGCACAAGTTTGACGTTTATCTCTTTGTTTTGTACTGGTACCAATTTGTTTTTGGGTATCTAAGCTACGTTTCAGCTGAGCAGACCGCCTCCAGGTAGCAACCCTTTTTTCCAATTTACAAATAACAAGTAACATTTCGCCCACGTACCTAGTTCTCATACATAAATCCGAATGCGACGCACGCACTAGCAACGGCACCCATCTTTTTCGACGTATGTAGGCCAATTTTGTTCTGCGCCGCTCCAAAGGAGAAAATAAGTGGTTTTTATGAACGAATCTTGGCAAGAATCTACGTTTAGTTTCTTTGCATCTCATACAGACGCCTCATTATGTGAATTTAAAAGCAATCTTAAAGGTACTCCTTGCATACCTTTGTTGAATATGTGCGCGAGCAATTGAACGCAAATTCAATGGAAGTAATTTGGAAATTGCCTGAAATTCCAGGCACGTACGTTGTGTATAATAGGCAACGCTCTGAAAGGTTAAATTGAAACATAAGGACCGATTGCTGAAAGCGATATATTTACTTACGTCAGCCTACGAAATTAATAACCCACGTATACGGTTTTCCTTTGTATGTAATACCTAATAAGAAAAATACACAAATACGAAATTTTCGTAATATAATATTATTATGATAGTAACGTATCTTCACTGTCATATTAACTATACTACCTTTTCATTATATAAATTTTGTACCTACATTATTTTTCTTCACTTCTAATACACATATAATAAACCACAAACGTGAAAGAGATTTTATAACGTTTTAAGAGTTAGCTTTAAGATATTATACGCGCAAGTTGTGTACTTCCTGACACCTCAAATTCTGCAAACTGCAGATTTTTTACTTCACAGCCCTGTACATATTGGGGCGAGTGAATTCGTATTGCTTAATATTTCAATATCTGTGACAATAAACATAATGATTAATGATTGAATGTCTGTGGTGTTAACCACCACGCGTCTATATTCGTTCACGTCATACATGGCATTTTGTTGAAAAATATGCTTCTTCTCAATTATATTAGAATATCATTGCTTCTTCTATATCAGTTAATGGAGCTCCATTTAATATTGGCAAAAAATTGACCGAGCGTGTTTTATCGCACCTATTTCCACAGGACATTATGGTAGGTGCTCCATATAAAAGCAGCTATATGCCAGCTAAAAGTAACACAGGAAGTAGCGGCATGTTGACGAATAGGGTAGGGTGGTATAAGATTGCGCAGTTTGCAATCAAAGGCTCATAAATTGCAAAATACAAATGTCACCTGAGATCTTTTATTTTTTTATTCATCCTTATTAACATGGTAACAAATTGGCATACTTATTTTAACAGAACATAGATAATCTTCTTAGTAATTAAATTAAAATCACGAAATGGAATTTGCGCAATTTTATACACCTCAGCGTGTAAAATTGCGCATTTTGGTCGATAATATTGCGCATCTTTTTGTATTGAATCTATGAGGAATGTTGTTTCTCTCCGCATACTGATATGCTGCACTCCTTAACCCTTTTGCCGTTAATCCATAAAAAGAAATCTAAAGTGTGTAGGCGATTGCAGAAGTCTTTTTCGACTTCAGGCAAAAATGTAGTATCAAATCTGCCTAATTTCGTTGCACATTTTGTTTGTTGTAAACGAAATCGAAAAAATAGACTCTCTCTGCCATTCCTAAAGATGAGGCAACTGATCTCTTGCTTTTGCCTTTATCAATTCGCTTACGAGCCTCTTTCATAGTCCCTTCGGAACAGACCTGGCGATATGTTTTGCTTTTTTGTCTTGACATTCTGGAATAATACAAATCATTATAGAACATAATCGTATTTGAAATAGAAAGCAGAAATAGCAGATTATCTTAATAATTTAAAAATATGTACCTAGTTATTCATTAACTATAAGACTATAGAAATTGCAAGCGTGTAAAATTGCGCGCGCAAACTTACACACGTCCTAAGTGCGCAATTTTACACACTTGGATGCTATCTAAAGATCGCAAAACCACTGCCATCTCTTAGGAAATATTCGAACATCTTCCTTCGATACCGAAACTTGTGTAGTAGTACAATACAAAAGCATTAAAAAACCGTTGGGATTATTTATCTTTTTCTTACAATAACACATTAACTTTCTCAAGAAATAAGATAAAACGTCAATAAAAACTTTGTACTCACATATTTCTTGTGTTTTCCACTGCATATTTTTTTTTTCTTAGTAGCGTAAACCGGTTCCAATAGCAAACAAAACACCACTAAAGTTAGGCGCGTACGTCACTCCGTTGACCTGTTCTGATGAGTGCGCAATTTAATCGCCCGCGCAATCTTATACCACCCTACCCTACAGTGTACACCACTAAGGCTTCTGGCCGGAACATTTGGCCTTTAGCCAACTGTATTTACTTCACAGAACTGTTGTTGCGTGTAATAAACATTGCCGAGGACGTATTAACATGATAATTTGCCCAATTATAACCTAAATAGAAAGACAAACATGGGGTTACACGAGGAAATACTTTTAATATTATCATCTCTACGTAACGGTTGCCTACTTACGTAGTTCTAATTCGAATGTAGGTTCAGTTGACATACCCATATTGCAGTTAGTACCTTATTTAACTGTAAATAGTGTTAAAAATTCAGTGATATTTGAAAAAAATGCCTGCCTTTTCTTCGTTATGAAATACTCTTTAAAATTGTATTTTTAATCAACTCAATAAAAAGGGTAAAACGGGAACCCTATTACTGAGACTTCGCTGTCCGTCCGTCCGTCTGTCACCAGGCTGTATCTCATGAACCGTGATAGCTAGAGAGTTGAAATTTTCACAGATGATGTATTTCTATTGCCGCTATAACAACAAATACTAAAATACAGAACAAAATAAATATTTAAGGGGGCTCCCATACAACAAACGTGATTTTTTGGCCGTTTTTATAGATAATGGTACGGAACCCTTTGTGCGCGAGTCCGACTCGCACCTGGCCGGTTTTAATAGATGATGTACTTACGTAAAATAATTAAAAGATGATAGTTGTACATTTTTATTTAAAACTAGCTGGTATGTAGTAAAACACTGAAGTTGTATGACGATCAATTTTATTTCCTGCGGGATTCTGTTTCCATTAAATTTCATGTAGTAAAAGACATACATTTTCCAATACTGTTAACGGATTTTGTATTTTCGCCCGACTTAAGTAGCACATACGGATCATTATGGATTGCGAAAAGTATATTGCGACGAACACTGCGATCGAAGCTTCAATTTATAACATGCGTAGGCTTCAATAAGTACCTAGAAATGTCAGCTTATTACATTTGGAATGGAACCTTAAATAGGTATAGAAGGAAATGGTATGTTGTATAGAAGGAAATGGTACACAATATCATCTTAATGCCTACCCTCAGGATATAAGCGGTGGAAGTAATTCCATTAGACCAGCCATCTGCTAGTGTGTTTATTACCGTCCAAAAAACCACGAGGAAATACGAAATACCCAAAACGTTTATCCTCAAGGCGACGTCAATAAATTCCTAATAACAAATTGCTTACAGAACCGGCTATATTTGTTCGATATTTCAGCCGTAGGAACGTTTCCGCGTTTGCGAATTATAATTTTGCTCCGCGGCAACGCTGACTCCCGATCGATTTGCCTATACGGACGCGATTGGAAGTTTGCCAAGTGGTATTGCATCGAACCTTGTGCCTAGAGTCGTGGGCTGTGCTTGCATTGCGGATTTTTTTTGGTGTCTGTAAATTTTTTAGTTTTCATGAAAAATATTGCAAAATTTTTGATGTCGTCCAATTAGGATCACATGCAATTTAAATGGAATGAGATGAGGAATGGCTCCATCTGAAATTAGCAGGTATTCTACCTATAACAAGTAATTAAAAGCAGGGAAAAAATCAAGAAATACGTTGGCGGAAATATTTTCGTAATTTTTTTGATACAGCCAAATGTACGAGACGTATCTGTTTTGCGCTCAAATCTATGGATACAACTGTCTCGCCGTTCTAAATGTAATAACCTTCAATCCGTCATAAAACATTGTCTGGCCGATGCGTAGTTTACTGAAAAGGTTCCTATTCTAGGTCGCATTTCAACAAAGCAAGCTGTTTGTCTGCCCTACTTACTGCTTGTTTTATCTCTGCGCTAAAAACAAAGAAGACGGCTAATCCCAGATCAAGTGAAAAGCCTAGGTCACGCTTTGCATGAACAAATTCGACACAAAAGGTCTGTACACAAAAGATGCTCAACAAACAACCAAAAAAAGTGCCTTTAACTAGAAACTTTCAGTGATATTCAATAGGTATCGATTAGGTTAATGAAATAGTTTGAGCTCATGCAATGCGAATAAAAGAACTCCGTTAATGCATTAATAAATTGGTTCCTGAATTTCGTAATCGCGTCACTAGTTTTGAATACTGAGTGACTAGCGAATGGGCGTTTGTGTAATTCGTTTCCTAGTTGTTAGCGAAACCGTTAGCCGTAACAGATCATGATGATATAAAGAAACGTAAATGAATAAACGAAAGAAACGTAACGAATATCTTGATTAATATTCGTTTACCTCACTTCTAGGTTCTTACTTTTTAATAGTGCGCGGAGATAAAATTTCGGATATTAAATCTTTGATGTAGGTATTAAATTAAATTATTTAATAAATAAAGTAAATACATCATCACGCCTGTATTCTCCGAAGGGGTAGGCAGAGGTGCACTGTAGTGCACCCACACTTCGCCGATGTATTTTGGTCCCAATGTAATAGAGAGCGAGCCTATTGCCATTATACCGGGCACATTCCCCCTCAATACGAGGGAGATTTAGGCCATAGTCCACCACGCTGGCCCAGTGCAGGTTGGTGAACTTCGCACGCCTTTCTACAGACGTGCAGGTTTCCTCACGATGTGTTCCTTCACCGTTTCATAGCAAGTGGTAATGTCGGATGAAAATGAGATTCTCACATAAACTCAGAGGTGCGAGCCGAGGTTTGAACTGCACACTTTGATTTGCAAGGCGTGCGTTCGACCACTCGGCTACCACGGCAATTATTTAATAATTAAATAAAAAATGGTGAAGTTATAGTTCTGAGGTTTTGTAGTAGATTGAGACGTTAGGCTGAATATACTCCGGTGTGGGTGTTGTTACCGTGAAGAAACTTGCTTAAAAGTTGAAGCAGTCTTGTGAAGTCGTGTAAAGTTTTCAAATTGAGACTAATCCAGTGTTATGAGGCTCTAGTTTTAAGTGTTGAGAAAAATCAGCAGTAGTTTGGTTAATCTTAAGTTTATGTTATATCCGGTGACTAATAAAACTAGGAGTTCATAAAATAAAAAGACTATTGGAAATTGAGAACAAGTATATCTCGCAAAGGTTTGAACGTCGCGAGTTTGCGACACAGTCACAATCAGGCCCGGTAACGATGTTTCCATCTTCTGTGTCGTAGGGATGGGATAATATTGTATGTATTGTTTGATAAATTGTTGAAAGAAACACTATAAAATTTCACCGTGACTACATCATATGTGTAACGTACGAACTACGAACGCGTAGTTTAATATTGTTGCTATGTCTTTAGCACCAGACATTACTACACTAAGCTAAGTTTATTGTCGTCCTTGTCACATTCGAAATAACAGAGCTAATCATTCATATTTTTAGTGCTATCAAATATAGTATCTGAACTTACAACAAAATGGGCACTATTATCTACTCACCTCTACCTATTTAAAGTTGCTTAAAAAGTGGTTTAAAATTGAGTAGACTTTAATTAAATAAACTTTAAATATTTTCCGTATATCTTAATATCCCCAAATTTATAATACAAAGATGCTACAAAATAATTTGGCTCTGAAAAGTGTCATTGCAAATTTAATATACGTGAATTGGAGTTTCTATAATGGAAGTTAAAAACTACATACTATAATATGTATTGCTCCACCCCTACCACGTTGTGCAAGTTTCGGCTAATGCAGGGGGCGCCACGGTGGCACACAATCAAGGCTGCGCTGGCGCGGTGCCAAGGACACTAGAAACCTACATGAAGACGTGATATGAGCCTCAAAACAAATGATTTACCACATAGTGTGGGATTTTCTTCGGAACACCCAGATTTTATAGCGTCTTTCACCTAATTCCTGAACCATTGAAAGCACGGGCGTTTGTGGCGAGACAAAATGTAAGGTACTTAGGGATATCTCAATACTGCTTCCTTCTGTCTAATTAATTACCAAATATGGAGAGACTATTCTGACGGCAGGAAGCGGAAATATTGTACCTATTTCGAAATTTGGCCTAAATTAGTTATTGATATAGAATTGATCAGAATAAAATGCCGCGGTCTATGTCTCGTTTGCCTACGACGAAAAGAAATATACATATAGCATACATAGTTATGATACAGCGTTAATTTTAATTTTGTTTTATTAAGGAGTTATGTGGGAAAATAGCAGTGGTAGCCGAGTGGTCGAACGCACGCCTTGCAAATCAAAGTGTGCAGGTTCAAACCCCGGCTCGCACCTCTGGGTTTCATGTGCGAATCTCATTTACATCCGAGATTACCACTTGCTATGAAACGGTGAAGGAAAACATCGTGAGGAAACCTGCACGTCTGAGGGAACTTGACTAGTTCTCGATAGATGTGTGAAGTCTGCCAACCCGCACCGGGCCAGCGTGGTGGACTATGGCCTGAATCCCCCTCGCATTGAGGGGAGGCCCGTGCCCAGCAGTGGGACATTAAAAGGGCTGTAGTTTTAAGGAGTTATGAATTTTGGAAATAGTTTTTCGGCTCTGGTGTAAAATTTGATATTTCGAAATACGACATTTCCGCTTTCTGCCATCGACTTTTAATGTGTATTTATTCAATTGGTCCTTGCTATTAGTTACTCTACATCTTATCGCACGAGCAGCCATTCCTCATCCTATTTCATTAAAATTTGTTCATTTCATTATTTTCGAAACAGAAGAAGACCATGTCATCAATCGGCGTAGGCCATCTTTTGAGCACTTTTAGGTATATTTTAAATATCTTTGATAGTAAGCTAAAAACGCGTTGTACATTAATTGTTCTAATTGCTCGGAAAGCCTCTTGTAGAGTGTGTGGCGCATTGGGAACTCATCTGGCACAGCTCCAAGGCCTTACAACTCCTCTCAACACGACTGTAACTTCCTCTAGTGTAAACATAACGCAACTTTCAATTAACTAGCTGGATGCAAAACACTCGGAATGTTCATTGGTACTTATTACAACTGCAAGAACTTAAGACACAACTCTTTCTGCGTGCAAAAAAACAATCATATGAATTGTAAGCTTACAGCTGGTAGCTACCAGTCCGAATCATTGTACCGTTTTTTAAAATGTACTGCTATGAATCCAGTCACATACGATCTGTTAAGTTTATCTGTAGACAAAATACAAGAAGGAAAATTTGTGTCTAGAGATAACTACCTACCAAAATATCTTGAGTACGTCTAAACAAATACCCAAAGAGGTATTATTATTATAACGAAATGATAAAAGTTTACAATTTCAATTAAATACACATTATACCTATATAAAAATCGGTAATAAATGTGATCACGATATCAGATGACTCCCGGGTTATTATATTAAACAAGGCGCTTTTCCTCTCATTTGAAAGTCGTACACGTTCTATTTTTTGAGACAAATCTGTGACACATTTTGGGTATCTTTCCTTGCAAATATCATCGAAAAAGCCGTACAAATAAAGGAAATAAAAAACATACACGAACCGCGTACAAAATTAGTTTTATTTGCAAATTAAATAAAATGTTTTCAGGACAACAAGGGCAAAGGCACATTGGGTTTTTTACATTATTTGTACACCTGTTGGTAAGGGAACGGACAAAAAGGTCAAAGGGTATCCTTGATCCCTGTACCAGGGTCCACGTCTCTGGTCAGAGTAACTTCGTTTGAATTGTTAGCTTAGGCCAACTCGTTATTAGTTTAATTGGTTTGACGTCGGTTTGGTCTAGTGGTCCGAGCTATGTCTACCTATGTATTTGAAGTGTGTTTTGGCAATAAAAAAATATTACAAATGATAACCCATTGAGTTTCTTGCCGGATCTTCTCAGTTGAGGTCGCGTTTCGATCTGGTAGTTGCTTAGTAAAAAAATCCTTGAAAATTTGTAAGTGCTCCCGTAGGCCTAAACAAAAAATGATTTGTCTTTGACTTTCAGCGTAGGTTGCTTGCCTCACTGCAACGGGTGGTTTCGGGTTCAATTCCCGCCATCGGAAATTTGGTAAATGATCCTTTCGGAATTTTTCCTGGTTTGAGTGTAACTGGAATTGCCTCCATTCCATTTTGTGGTGCTTTGCTTAATTTGTGACCATACGACGAGTCCGGTGATATTAAATTTATTTTAATTACGTGAAAGTTACAGGTACCAGGATATCATAACAGAGCAAAGGAATAAGTTTATGGATACAAAATTCATTCATTTCTCGGAAAGGTTAATTAACGGTTTGTTTTACAAGTATAACGTCTATGGAATGCTTCGGGTAGTATTCGGTTTCAAGTATTATTAAACAGGGTACTGTTATATATATAATAAGTTCTGTAAAACAATGTAATTGTCGAAAGGAACCTCAAACTTTGAGGAGTGTGGAAGTAGCACTATTTGGCGATAATCATTACTTTTTGATGTACTCTTTTCAAGACGTTACAGTTGGCTTAAATATGATCACTAAAAGCCGCGCGTTTTGTACCACTGAAAGGCTACAAAAGCTATACTTTGGACACACGGCGGGTACCCTTTGCTATTACAAAAAGAACATCTATTTAAAGGCTTCGTTATTCGGAACTCAAGCTGTCCACCATAGACTATATTTAGTGTCGAAGTAGAGATCAGACACTGTTCAATAGCCGACTGGTGAAGTTTAAATTATAGATTACAATTTACAAACCAGTCCTAACATTTTTGATTTTCAGATAGATTTCTAGGTTTTGAAGATAATTACGCAGTACGTATTTTTGTATTGACACATTTTTGATACCTACTTACATATGAAATCAAATAATCATTACTTTAAGGGTTGCGTAGTCAAAATAGGAACCTTTATAAGAGGCTTTATAAAAAGCCTTCAGAAATGATAAAAATATGATTGTACGCAACAAATCCACTTATTACCACTTTATTGAATTTCCTGACATTTCACCTTACCGGAAAAATGCCGACGGAAAATCTTTTTCGACGTTTGTAACGATATTATTCACACAAAGGAAGGTTTTCGGGGAGAATTGAAGTAATATAAGATCCTAAACCTATTGGGTACAGTAGTCGCGATGGTGTATCAGAAATCAGATAATATACTATATTCAGGCTTCATTTAATAGTTTGAATCTTGATCAATTCAGCCCATTCACATGCCCGAATGTTAATAAGAACGCTTTCAGACTAGCGTTCTTTTTGGGGTCGGTTCGGCATACGCGCTTACACGCGCGCTGTTTTTTTCGCGAATCAAAAATTTGGTCGCTGCACGAGCTTATTCTGGCGTGTACGCTCAAATCGGTGGTAGTGGCGAGTGTCAGTAGCAATATGGATTCCGACGAAGAAACAATTTAAACATCACGACTTGTATTGACGTTGCGCGTGTGGAAAAAGGCTTATGCGCGCGCTCGTATAAAACGCTAGTTTGACAAGGCTCTTTATCACTATGATCATCCATTTATAATGTGTATTTATTGAATTTGCCCTTGCTATTAATTACTCGACACTGGCTGAAATACCCGCTAAACGCAGGTGGAGCCATTCCTCATCTTATTCCATTAAAATATCATCATTTCATTCAGTTCCTACAAAAGAAGGCTCTAAAGGAGCGTAAAAATTAAAGCTAGAACTTAATATCGACGTCATTGTTAAAACTAGCTCCGGGCTCTATCAGTAATTAAACATAATATAAATTAATAACAGCGGGTGAGTACAATGCCTTCAATAATTAAGAAACTCCCTCCGCAGCGTTAGCGCCTTTGAAAAGTTTAATTGACCTTAAAATAATATCTTTTGTTTGAGGAAAAAAACCTCTCAGATCTCAGAGGGGATCCGCTTTCAGTTAGTCCACAAAGGAAGCTTTAGGTTACTTTTTTTTTTATTGTTTCAAAGGGATTGTTTCCTTAATTTTTCCTATAAAAGTTTTAAAAAAATACTTAATTTCTTATATACTCCGTTACTATTTAAGTAGTAAAATAACCCGTCAATTTATAGATTTTTTCATTCAATCTACAAACTATTCACAACAGTAATTGGCGTAAACATAACACAACTTCCTTTTCATTTTTGGATATTTTTTTAACTTGACCGTGGTCATCTAACATTTTATTATTACTTCTAGTCACAGTTCTTAGATATTCAGAGCGCGAATCAATGGTATTTGTTTCAAGTAGTGCTGGATTAGACTAATATAAGTAAAGAAACAAGCAGAAAATAAACCAAAAATTCATTATATAATTTTATTACATACCATTTTGTTAACTTGCAAACCGGCAAACGCGGAATTAAATAACTGGGGCGAGATTACGCAGCACAAAAGCATTCTGGCTGAACGTCCCCAATTCGGCAACAATAGCGTGGGATAAATGGCGGTCCTCTGAAGCCCGAAGCCGCAGTGTTTTCCTCAATAACTCCCACCTGCCCCATACCTGCGCGGCATTTATGACGTCACTTATAATTCTATCAATCGACACTGACAATACCAGCACTTATAGCATGAGCGCCAAGATTAGACGTATGTCACCATATTAATATATTGATGTTGGATCTTTCACTCGTATGCAATTAGACAGAGAGCGACGGGCCAATCCGTGACAGAGATGATATAACGCATGATATAACCGCATTCTTAATATCCAAAATAATATTCGTCAAAATAACAGGTCATGCAGGGAAATTTCAACTTGGTACCAGGAGTGCATAGTTACAAGAAGCTGCGGAAACGTGGGGTGTTCCTAATTAATGGGAACCGCGGCGGTCGCTTGTTAACCTAGTTAGCAGCAGCCGCGCCGCTTGCCGCCCCCGCTTTCTTTCAAATACTTCATGATTTTAATGAATAGTACGCGAATCTACCAAACCTAGTCTAACTACATAAAATACTTTTAAAACTGGTGATTTTTTGACTTTCCGAGTCTTCTATTTGTTACAAAGCTTACGTTCATTAGGTGGATTCAGACAAATATCTTATTCTTTACCGCAAAATGTCCGTTTTCTTGTCCACAAATGATTTTTATTCCGACTATTAATACCATTGACGTCTGCGAATAAAGGCTGGGATAGCATATACAAATGGCGTCGTGAGCTAAGCCCGTTGATGATACTAAGCCCGATGTCTCCGGTGTATTTTATACCCACGTTTTGAAAGCATATTATAACTTAGTTCCCTACCTGTTCCATAATGCGTTTTTAAGTATTCGTTCCTATAAATGCCGTCGGATGCAGTGAAACGAGTATAGCTTAGTGTTTACTGTAAAGCAGCCGTGTCTGTACTTAAATCAATGTAATGCTTAAATAGACTATTCTTGTGTTTTCGACTGAAAATCTACCCACGCTCAAACTATTGCAATGATTTCAACGATCTTTACCCTTTGAATAGCATGGATATAGAATGTGAGTTGAAAGGCAGGCGAAAGTAATAAATATATCTTTGCGGAATTTTATAAAAAAATCTATACGAACATAATCGTCGTGGGTATAAAAAATAAAAAATAAAAAAATTTCATAATAAAAGCACAGTCAGGCCGAAATGGCAAGAAAATAAGTTAGAAGCTGGTATTCGTTAATTTACCGTCTCTGGCTTTTAATTGGATGTATTTAAGGAGTTTGTTTTCTGAGTCCCAGTTTCCACATTACGCAAGATTCCACAAACAAATAAATCGCCCCGGAATGGAAAGCGTTACGTTTAAGTTAGCTCCTCTTTCCAAGGACTTACGAACAACTTCTTGTTTGTTACGAGCTATTTAGTTATTGCTGTTAGTTAGTATAAGTATCTTATAATTGCTGTAAGTAATGGCGAATACATGAGCTTAGTGTTTAACGTGGCATACTTATATTTGTCAGCTGTTTTAAGGTACATATACTGGATCAATATTACCTACTGGTGAAAGGTTGGTGCTTGCCTACCCTAACATTGTTAGCGAAACCTTGTGACAAAATTAAGAGAGTTCTCCTTTGACCCATTTGTCACTATAGTGAATTTCATCAAGCATGGGTACGGTGACACATGTCAAATAAACTCTATAGTGAGGTGACCATGCATCATTAATTTATGTGATTCGATTATCGAGTACAATTGCGGTTAACCTTTAATCGATTATAAAAAAATAAAAATATTCAATTACTCATACATTTATTCGCTATCTGTCTAAACAGGAAGACTCATCCGATTCCGATCTTACATGTAAAGCTTCTTGACACTGTATTACTCTATCCACTAACAGGCAGATAATAATTGACAGATAACAATGGACCGCCATTTTGTCGCTCCCGCTCAAAGTATTCCCGCAAGCAAACATCCAACTCCCGGGCTTGACTGTTTAAAACGGTCTCTTTTGTTCTTTTCGGCATTTATTTTTGCCGATTATTACACGATTATTTGTTTTTGCCGATTACTACGTGTCAATCCCTATCATTAAACGTTTCGTTTCATGCCTCTAATTTTAGGATAATATTTTTTCTGTACCTTTTTTAATTTGTTTAAAATGTAAATACGCATATTTAAATACAATTACAATCTAATCAAGCATTATTGTTTGCTTTAAAAATTAATTGGTGATTTTAAAAAAAAAATTTTTTTCAGATTTTTTGAAAATAGTGAGAGTGTATTGGAACGTATCAAATGTCATGGTACCCATCCTATATGAAATTCACTATAATAGCTATAAGATAAGGCAGCGGTTCAACCCTAAGTTCTTTAATCAATAAGTCTTTCATTTATTTATTTTGCAGTTTATATTATTTTTACTATTAATTGCTTATTTATACTATTAACGGTGAAAACCTATATGTAAGTACTCTTTGCCTATTCACTTCATATTGACTGATGGTTTTCTAATCTTTGATTAAATAAGTAAATGAAAAGATGTAAATGTTGTCTCGAACTCGTGTATGAATGACTAAAGTATGAGTGTGATATAATTCGTGAATTAAATCCTGTCTTCGTGCAAGTAGTGGACGTACTCAAAAGGGATTGTGACTCATGTGACAAGTACAGAGTAAAAATATGCTTATAACGGTTGACTTGCGTACAAAAACAAACGAAAACATTTCATTTTAAAGCAATCATATATTATACTTGTTCCTATAATCTTTTATTTACTACATCTAAATAAAGACTTCTTATTCTTTTTATAATAAAGTTAAAAACGAAGTGACACTTGTCTTTTTTGTAAAAAAACCTGATATATGTACGAGGTAATAAGAAAAAAACATCACTCTTATAAGAGCTGACATGTTTTGTTCGTATCGTAGCATACAATGAATGTCTTTTGAGGGTATAGATACTTTAAATATCAAGTATCTTCTCTCATTAATTCTCCTTAGGACCGAACATAGCACTTTTGAGTGTTTCTCAAAAACCTTTTTATCAAATTTAGTGCCGAAATATTAATTCTTTAGTACATTATAATGTTTCATATCCTCTTTTAATGATTTTGATGTCATAAAAAGTGGATACTTATGTAATTTTAGTTTATTTTTTATTTTAGTTTATTAAGGAGACGATAACTGGGAATTCATTAGAGATTTGCCCATAGTTGACTTGACTACTTCAATACCATGGGCACCGAAGACACCAAATATGATAATTATTTAAATTTACGAGTAAACTCAATATTCAGCAATTAGGTAAATACCGTATTTACACTATATATACCGTATTTCCGCTGCAATGCAAATGTTTGTCATCGGATTTAGCATACCAGGAGTGCAGAAATATACAAGCAGATTATTTCGCAGCTGCCATTCGCCGCGACACTTGCCGGTCGTCCTATCGTTCTAATATTATGCCTTCCTTTTTTAATGAGTCGAAATTCAAACTACTCCAAAGGCGCCTTTAAATACGTAAAAATAAATTAAATTTAATGCGATTAAGCATCTTCCTCGGGTGTAATTTGCTCCGTTCTACGCCGACCAAACTTCTATTCCCTGCGGTAGTGTGATTTAAGTTTTTCCAATTTATCATTGTCGTTACGTTTTATATCTCCTGAATTTATGTAAGGAACATTATAATTTTACTCAGGAGGATGGATCATCGCTTTACAAAGTTCGGAACCTTTAAGTTTTAGCCCATAGATATCAGTATTCCATACTTACTTGCTTCTCTAAGTCATGTTGTCCTGATACTTAATTGAACAAGTGGTACGATCCGTGACGCATTCTCATAAGCCTGAACAGGTATTGCAAACCAGAACGATTGTTCACTTTTAAACTAAGTACATGATGTAACATGCGGGTAAGCAAACACAGCTAGATAGAGCGACACCCTAAGGCTATGCTGACAACATAATTATACCAAGTTGTTGATTTACGACAAAACGAAATATACCTAAAATCATATTCCTACAGTAATCTCGCCTTCATTCCCAGAGGCTAATGAAATAAACAGAACCTTTCAAGTGTGCGTGAAATTGAACACAAAATAATATTATATTCCCACGTTTTTTCTGCCTAGCGATGTGGGCTGGCATTGGCGCACGAATTTTCGCTGATAAATTTCACTCGGCTGAAATAAATTACATCCGTCGTTACCTACCTCCCGGGTGTTAAGTATCGGTGTTTGTCTCTCTCGCACACGAGGCACTCCTGTATATATATCCTTGTCACACATCAAACGTATCTTTCGCTTACGTTTTGACGTCATTGTGAAAAGGGTACTTACTGAAATTGAGTAAATACATATAATTTAATATTTTCGTACAATATTACAGTTATTAACGGTCGGTAGGCGTACTTACCTGCTCAAAGCAGTAATAAGTTATGGAGGATGCTTACAAAATTTCGACAACCGACAAAATAGCTTTTTGTTATACACTCCTAGATTGATAACTTGAGACTAAGTTACATGTAAGTAAGCGTGTTTCAAGTAACTTTAATTACTTTAAGTAACCACTTGAGCAGTATGTAGGCTGGTACAGGAAGCCGCAGGCTCTAAACGAATGGCGCTTTATGAGCGTCGTAAAAGTTCGCAAAGCACCGACACTTGTAGGTATTAATCTTGCCATTTCTTCGAGGGTAGCTGTCACGTGTGGAGGCGTAACGTGATCTAAGTATTAAGGATAAGAACGGGTAAATTACTAGTATTTTGTTCTTATATCCAAATCTCCCTAGTATTGAGTGGGAAAGTGCTCGGTAAAATGGCACGTCTATAGAAAGGCGTGTGAAGTTCACCAACCCGCACTGGGCCAGCGTGGTGGACTAAAGCCCAAAAATCTCTCTCGTATTGAGGGAGAATGTGCCCGGTATAATGTTAATAGGCTCGTCCCCTATTACATTGGGACCAAAGTACATCGACAAAATGTGGGCGCACTGTAGTGCACCTCTGCCTATCCCTTCGGGGAATAAAGGCGTGATGTTGTATTATTATTATTTGTTCTTACATCATCATCACGCCTTACGTTTTCAATAATTAACATAATCCAATTAATCTCAGTCCAATCTGTATTTAATCATATTTTATTACCTTTTCTGACGTGGACATGGTCGTTGAAATTAGGCAATTCCAGCACTGTTATTACCCCATTTTTCAAAAACTGCAACACCATAAAACTGGGTTATTTATGCTTTATGTAAATGTATCTATCAACTACATTATGAATGTCTTTTAAATTTCAAAAGGTATGAAAGGTTGACCTATATTCCTTTCAAGGCACCTCCAAAACGTTCCATTCAATTCCATTCTACAGCTACCATCTAAGACGCAGCAAACTCATGTGCAAAGAAAGATACTACAAAAATATATTACAGGTAGGTTATTTCCTTATAAGCTCCATTATAATTAAAAATACGCCCCTAACGTTCAAGGTGGACCTTGTTCAAGTCTCGGGCCTGCACCTTTGAGATAATTCTCATGTGCGAATGTCATTTTCAACAATGATTACCACTTGCTGAAGAAAGGTAAACCTGCACGCCTATAGAAAGGTGTGTGAAGTTCACCAACCCGCACTGGGCCAGCGTGGTGGACTATGGACCAAATCTCCCTCGTATTCAGGGGGAATGTGCCCGGTATAATGGCAATAGGCTCGCCCCCTATTACATTGGGACCAAAATACATCGGTTAAGTGTGGGCGCACTGCAGTGCACCTCTGCCTACCCCTTTGGGGAATACAGGCGTGATGATCTATAATTAAAAATATCATATTTATTGTATAATAACGTAAAACCTTGAAACGATTTGTTTAAAAATAAAAGTTGTTTCAAAAACTCGATAAATAAATTGTCTGCGTAACCATTTGCGGTTCTGTAAATAGCTACTCGCTTTAAAGTTTGAGAACATTCCTAAATAGGTATTTTGAAACGCAATGTTATTTCAGTTCTTTTAAAAGTAGGTGCTCACGATAATTACATGAATGCCCTCGTTCCCTCGCAGAAATTTATTATGATTTCTTTCATTGCCTAATCATCCGAAAAACGGGCCAACTCACGCGAAAGATATATTACTTTTTCTCACATGCTTATATGAAAAAATATTACACTTTTACCGTGTAGGTTGGACAAAGCATTTTGGCAAATACGTTCGCATCACTTTGTTGAAACAAAGATTTAAGAGACGAATTTTTTACACTAGTTCTTTGTTCGGCTAAACTAGAACGGGGCGGATGTGCTCTCCTATATAATAATACGCACACAATTCCACATCTTTGTTGTTTAACTCTGGTAAACTCTATAGTTTTAGCTCCGAAAATTCTATATTTTTTGGAGCTAAAAGGTATTTCTAATGAGATATTTAAGTAAAACGGAAGTAAGCCAAAATTAATACTTAATAATATAACCCATTACAAACCAACTTAAATCGAATATTTCATGAAAATCTTGCAATCTACAAACTCTACAAAAGGCTTCAAACATGTACCAACGTTCAAATAAACTTTTATAAATCAATTTAACATTTGAATATCTCCCCCCGCATCTTCAATTATTGATTGGAACCAATACGATGACGGCAACAGGTCATGAATAAACTGGCCGACCCATTTTCCTTCCCACTTACATTTATTGTTTAAGCAATAAAGTCTAACATTGGTTGAACAGATCTCGCAAACGGCGTGCAGTGTGCGTGCACTAGATATCCAGGTTTCCCCGGGACCTAGCGAAAGAGAAAGATAGCTGGCTACAGGGGAAGTGGAGCTAGCGAATTGGCGCGTCCTGGGACGGGCTTTGACCTTTTGTGAATATTTTCAAATTTAAAATCTACAACAAGCTTCTGATAGATTTTTTTTACTATTTTGGTCCACAATAATTTTTTTCAACTAAATCTTGAATAAAGGTAGCTATTACAAAACGATCTATGACTTTAGCGAGTTTCCTTTGTATTTTTATTTTTATGTTTGTACTATGTAAAATAATATTTTTTCTACAGTGATAAAGAGGTTCGTTCAGCAAGATTTCAGTACCTGCTATGAATTTATTATTTTTACCTCTCTGCGGAAATTGGAAGACCGTAGATATGGATTTAAAAAGTAGGCCAAACAGTTTGATATTTAATCTAAGAATACGAACAGTCAAGTTTAATTGAATACTGTGTACGAAATAGTTTTGCCAAATATTTTCCCCTAATGTTTTGAACTAACAAAATAAAAATATGCAATAAATCATTGGAATACCTACTGCACTAGAACAGCGGTATAAGGTTTGCCCGGGCTCGCTATAAATAGAATCCAAGCTGCATTTTACCTTTGCACTTTCAGAGCTCGCGGCCCGCACCGCGTCCGGGTGCTCTCTGTAAATGTTCCTATACATAAATCCGTGTTTGGGCTTCTTCACAAAGGTATTCATTGATTTCCGCTTCTGTACTTAGATACATAGTACCTATTACGTCTTACGACTTATTAGTTTTTTATTTCCGCCATTATATGCTCTATATAATGATCTAATGATAAAGATTTGACTAAAAACAAAGTTATAACTTATATCTGCGACGATACCAGCTTGCAAATATGACTCTTAGAACCAAAGAACAAAAGTCTAATTTGCAATCAATTATGATTTTATGGGAGCCGTATCCGCCTACGTAATCCATTCTAACGGGAATTGTGTCATAGACAGAAAATCACTTGATATTTTATTCCGTGTAGGTAAGGTAGGTAGGTTTTTTAGCTAATCTAAATAAAGATTCTAGAAGTAGACAACCACGAGAGTATTCATTTACATTGATCCGGTACCTACTATTCAAAATACTTAAATCAACAAACTTGACCTGCCTGAACACCAATGAAACAACCCCATAAAAGGTTATTATGTCGGAGTCAATAGCGTGAAGCGCCGTTAATCCTTTTACGCCCTCAATATACTGGTACTGGGGCGAGCGAAATCACTTGTCTTTTTTGAAAATGTACTTTATCATACTATACATAAAGATTGAATGTCTGTGGCAGACACCACGCAACCACACAACTAAATTTCCTCGCGTCATTCGTAATATTTCGTTGAAAAATGTACTTCTTCTATCAGTTCATACGGTTTCTTTTGGTATCACTCAAAAGGTCAACTGAATTTGCTCGTCTCAATATGTGTAGGGTATTACGAGCACCCCTGATTCAGCGACATGGAAGCGGTATTAACCGGCCGAGTTATGTGTAACCCGGTCGAAAACAAGTTGGCACGGTCGCGTGATCTTCGTAACCCGATCAGGTAGCGTTGTGAGGAGACTGCGTGTTGCCCGCTAGCATTTTGTGTGCGTGTGTGCGTGAGAGCAGGCGTGCCCTAAATTTGTTGGGTTGCCTAACCTCCGTATAGCTGTAATGCTAGGGAGCTTTATGAACCTTGAAATTACGAACGAGTGTTAAGCACATAAAACAAGGTTTAAAAGTACGTTATTTTAAAATGTCTACATTCTCTTTGCGTGTGTTTAGGCTGTTTTACTGTCCACAATTTATTACACAAAAATTGAATACCTATTGCTATCTTACTTAGACAATATGAACACGAGCACGACCGGATGTTAAAGATTATGATTGCGCATTGCAAAATTCTTATTGTGGTTCTGTCTACTTAGTTAGTAATTTGAATCAATACGAAGTATGCCCAATGAGGAGTGTAGATACGCCGTCAGTTTCCGGTGGCTATACGGCCTTCTGCCGGGGCTCCCACATAACCCTGCTTCTTCCCCCGAGGTGACAGGGTAACCATAAATAATTTTCGGATGTCCAAAAAAGGACAAAAAATTACATAAAAAAAGGTGAATAGTGAAAGTATTTTTCTGTAATCCAAAATAGGTCTATCAATAATGCATAAAGCAGTGTTTATGTTAAGAATTTTCTCACAAACGTTCCCTTATGCAGTCTGTCAACATATTTGTAAAAGTAGCGTATGTAAACGTAGGCAGGGTCTCGGGAGGACCCCGTCCCTCACCGTGAACGGAGGCTGTCATTTAATGTCAGAGGTCGCGATCGATGTACCCTCCGCCTACGCCGCCCGCGTCCGTATCCAGCTGGTATGTGTGCCAAGTTATAAAATTTTGGCGGAACGAGGTTTACAAAAAATATAAGGTGGGTGTTTAATTTTGTATTGTTTGGAACAGGGTTGTATTCATACCCCTTAAAAATTAAGCTATGATACATTTGCGGTGGTATTATATTTATTATTATTATATATAAGCAGTGGTAGCCGAGTGGTCGAACGCACGCCTTGCAAATCAAAGTGTGCAGGTTCAAACCCCGGCTCGCACCTCTGGGTTTGATGTGCGAATCTCATTTACATCCGAGATTATCACTTGCTATGAAACGGTGAAGGAAAACATCGTGAGGAAACCTGCACGTTTGAGGGAACTTGACTAGTTCTCGATGTGTGAAGTCTGCCAACCCGCACTGGGCCAGCGTGGTGGACTATGGCCTGAATCCCCCTCGCATTGAGGGGAGGCCCGTGCCCAGCAGTGGGACGTTAAAAGGGCTGTAGTTAGCATATATAACACTTTTGTACTAAAAAATATGACTGTAAATGGATAAAAATTTCTATAAATTCGTGAGATAGAGTAGATAGTTATTATTAATTTTTGACGGCAACTCGTGATGCGATGCGAGTTGAAAACGTGCTGTTTCCTAAAATAAATACCAGGTATAAGTAGGTATACCGAATGATTCAATAATAATTTTTGTAATAAAAAAAATGTGTAAGATTTTATTAAAATCATGTATAACTTCAGCATACAAAACTAAATTCTCAACTTTGAAAAAAAAAATAGTTTTCTGATTAAGTTAGGTAAAAAATAATCATATATTTTTTTAAAGTTGCTACGGAATAGACAAAAAGAAACATTCACCGATGGCGTGGCTCTATTACCTAATATACAAATGAAGCTTGGCGTGGTACCACTGTCGCCACTACACTATGTAGTAAAACGGTATGGCAAACGAAAGCGTGTACGGGTCAAACGCTACTCAGCCCGGCTGTGACTATGTGCCAAACATAAATAACGCTCACATTGCTAACAACTCGAATGTTACCTGGAAGCATATCGAGGGGTGAAAGGCAATTTGACTTAAGTGAAATTTTTTTAACTTTACAGGAGAGCATACTCATTCGACGCAGAAAAAAATGCTTATTCCAAATATGTATATAAGTCAATATCGCCCAAAAGTGTCGCTTGAGTCAAATAGATACCCCACGATATGGAAAAGGGTATATATATCTCTGATGTGGCTATGGAGTAATTAAGTTAGGCCGCATGTAACTGCATTATAACAACTATTTATTGGTGCATATTAAATTACGAAAACATACCACGATAAAGTTATCAAATATCTAGTTGTTGGCTACATTCGTCCGCGTGAAAATTAGGAAAATTAAAATAAGGGAAAAGTAGTTTTTCTTTAATGGACTACGCTGTTGGCCGTGAGGTGGCGTTTACAGCTTTACCGGAGAAGTGGCGAGCGCAGAGTGCACTCCAACCAAGGGAAAAATAGCCTAGGATACCCCTTGTAACATCAGCTACGTATGCCAGTGAAAGTCCCGTCAAAATCAGTCCATCCGTTTGGGGGTTAACTTCAAACAAACAGAGAGCCAAATAAAATGTTTTTTCGCTTGTATCTACTGTAAATATATACTTTCATATGCATTTAGCAAATAACTAATAATTTAATGTTAAAAACAGGAACACATAATTTTAATTATTTGAATAGATAATAAAAAAATGTATGACCTTGTTATTAATTACTTGATATTAGCAGAATACCGCTAATCGCAGGTGCAGCCGTTTCTCATCTTATTCCATTAAATTTCCATCGTTTACTTTATTTTCCTGAAAAAGAACGCTTCGCTGTTCACCACACAGTATCGTATATGCGACAGTGACTTAATAACGAGTAGAGAATCCGCCCTAGTCGCGGACTTAGTTCTGTCCGGTCCTTTGTTTTTATTCAGTTGAAAGATCTCCCCATTATATCAATTTGTTTTATGTCAGTAAATCATCAAGAAGAAAACAACAAAATGTCCATAACAGCTTATGTGTGACCGTGAGTGATATATGTCGATAGCCAATAGCCACCGCGTCTAGACTTAAGGTCGCTACTAATATTTATCGCCCTGCCTATAGCCTGTTTCAGAAGTCCGAAATAATACTTGCATGTGAAACGACACCGAATGATTCAACAATGTTCGAAATTATTGAAATGATGAAATATTTATGAAATAAGATAAGGAATGTCTGCAACTGCGATTACCCCGTATTTTAATGCATACCCATGTATGCTAATGTCATACCCATGTATGTTAATGTCATACCCATGTATGCTTATGTTTTAGCTGCCAAATTTATCATCAAGTCCAACAAAAAAAAAAAATATCGTGACACCTTTTTCGAATAAATTATTTTCAATATTTTTAAGGCTCTTGGATGTGCCCTAGGGCCAATAATGCAATACTAGTAATGAAAGCCTGTTACTCCAAAACCATGTTACTTACTACTACTAGTAGTAGTACAGCCCTTTTAACGCCCCAATGCTGGGCACGGGCCTCCCCTCCATGCGAGGGGGATTCAGGCCATAGTCCACCACGCTGGCCCCGTGCGGGTTGGCAGACTTCCCACATCTATCGAGAACTAGTCAAGTTCCCTCAGACGTGCAGGTTTCCTCACGATGTTTTCCTTCACCGTTTCATAGCAAGTGATAATCTCGCATGAAAATGAGATTTGCGCATATATCCCAGAGGTGCAAGCCGGGGTTTGAACCTGCACACTTTGATTGCAAGGCGTGCGTTCGACCACTCGGCTACCACTGGATGTTTTTGGTATATGTCATTGTTCATCTAAAGCAAAAAAAAAAAGCAGTGGTAGCCTCGCGGGCGTTCTTGCCCGCGAGGCTACCCCTGCTTATTTGCACCGTGAACGTAAGGGGTGTAAGTTCAAATCCCAGGCCCGCACCTCTGAGATAATTTTCATGTGCGAATGTCATTTTCAACAATGATTACCACTTGCTGAACGGTGAAGGAAAACATCGTGAGGAAACCTGCACGTCTATAGAAAGGCGTGTGAAATTCACTAACAGCGTGGTGGACTATGGCCCAAATCTCCCTCGTATTGAGGGGGAATGTGCCCGGTTTAATGGCAATAGGCTCGCCCCCTATTACATTGGGACCAAAATACATCGGCGAAGTGTGGGCGCACTACAGTGCACCTCTGCCTACCCCTTAGGGGAATACAGGCGTGATGGTGTATTTTTGTGCATCTAAATACCGGCGGCTGCCATATCTGTACCTAAAATGTTATTATCGGATTTCTAATACACCTCTAGGTATAAATGTCGAACTATTGATTAATAAAAAAGTTTTGCAATAACATCTAATAATAATAATTGGTACGCCTATGTAAGCCGAAACGTGATGATAATAAAAGTTATTGAAAGTAATAATAGAGTGACGCGTGTTAAATATTAATTATGTCCAAAGATTATTAAGTTAACTTGGATTTATTATTAAAGCTGATTTGTTTTCTAATTTTGAAAATGAAATACTCAAAAAGCATTTTTTGTACTATAACCCTTTTAATGGCCCACTGCTGGCTACGGGCCTCCCTTCAATGCGAGGGGAATTCAAGCCATAGCCCACCACCTTGTGGTCCGGTGCGGGTTGGCGGACTTCAAACAAATCTATCGAGAACTCACTAGTTCTGGGCACTGCCCTCAGACGTGCAGGTTTCCTTCCTTTTTTTAACGTACGATGGATTTATGGATACTCTGCTACTTCGGGGGAAATAGCAAGGCTTATGTGCGAGTCCCGGCAGAAGATACCCACTAAAAGTAATGGTGTACCATCCTCCGCCTGTATCGGGGCGCCGCGGGATCTCACTAGCATGCACTGCGAAATACTGGTTTACCTAATGTGAGATTAACACATTACCTACTAGTAGTCTCATTAGACTCTCTAACTAAGCTGAATGTGGACTGTGGTACAATTGGTGTTGCGTACTCTGAGGAACATTAAGGGATACCTAGAGCCTATACCTAATACCTAGAGCGAGTAATATATCGAGATCATTATTGGTTTTTAGGGCAAAAGACACGGACCTCACTTTAAAAACTATGGGCATTGAACCATATTTAATATGTAAGCCAATTGTGTATTTATTAAAACATCCTAAATCGCAAGAAAAGAATTTCAGGTATTTTATGATAATATTATTATAACGCAGTGGTAGCAGAGTGGTCGAACGCACGCCTTGCAAATCAAAGTATGCAGGTTCAAACCACGGCTCGCACCTCTGGGTTTCATGTGCGAATCTCATTTACATTCGAGATTACCACTTGCTATGAAACGGTGAAGGAAAACATCGTGAGGAAACCTACACGTTTGAGGGAACTTGACTAGTTCTCGATGTGTGAAGTCTACCCGCACTGGGCCAGCGTGGCCGACTATGGCCTGAATCCCTCTCGCATTGAGGGGAGGCCCGTGCCCAGCAGTGGGACGTTAAAAGGGCTGTAGTTAGTTATTATTGATTCTATTTAAATAGAATTGATATTCTCAGGGTTTTCTCTATATACTTAGAATGGTCGAGAACCGCGATTCAGGATTCGGTATGGGATTGCGTATGCAATTTAGGTGTTGGTATGCGATATATTGCTTGACGGGCTATCTATTGGGCGTTTTTCCATTAGCCAGCCCGGCACCGGCACGGCACCGGCATGGCCGTGCACTGGCACCGGCGCCGGGGTTTCGTTTTTCCACTGCGCCGGTGTCGATGCCGGTTTACGCCCGGTGAGTGGTACAGTACTGACACGCGCAGTTACACACTCACACGGCTACAATTCATGTAAATATGCAATACACATACAATTTTGCCGGGCCGGCACCGGTGGGAAGCTTGCTACCCCGGCGACAGCGACGGCGCCGGCAGGACTCAATGCAGGGCCGGCGCCAGCGCCGGTAAGTAAAAAAGCGAGCCATACATTTTCATACGTTTTTGCTTCCCCGGCAACGGCACGGCGCCGGCGCCGGCGCCGGTGCCGGTGCCGGGCCGGGTAATGGAAAAACGCCCATTAGCGTATAGCAGGAGTTTATGTTGATATATAGGGGTTGCCATATAACTATGAATTAACTTTAATAGTTCGGTTTGTATGTTATTTGTCCTACCCACTTATCATAACATTTGTCAAAAAGTGCAGTTACATGTAACTTATATATGGTTTACCTTTAGACAACTATTGAAAAAGCAATACTTTAAGAGGTGGTCGTAAAGTCGCTGTTCTTGTTTAATGCAAGGAATATAAAATCTTTGGTTAAATGTAATTAACAAAATAGATTGATGCTCAGTTATCCCCTATTTATTTTACAATTAAACATTTCCAGTGAAGCTTATATCGGTCACTTTGCATATAACCCTCCTCTAACATTATTAAGCCCCTAAATGCTTCTCAATATTTATGAACCAATTTCTTCTAACTAATGGTTCGTTATTTTGTTGATGATTTTTAATTTATTGACTTAATTAAAGGTACAGTCACGTGCCTGGATAATAATTATAGGAGCTTTTAGTGAGATTAAACGGATACGTACATTTGGTATAAAAATTTCAATTCCGCCATAATAATCTTGACTGAATTGAAACCTAATTCATTAAGCCACGGGTGGGTCAAAACTCGCTCGTTGAATTGTTTGACAATACTTAAACAAACTGTATTAACTTATAGAAAAAGATTATTTTGGCTTGAAATGTTATCGATGACGCGTACTAGTTATGTGGAGAGGTCGTTTGGCTTTTACCCATGGAGATTTATAACGGAGATGGCATTTCGAGCCTGTTTATCTGACTCCGCCATTGTTTTCACTTATAGTTGCCGTATACTATAGATACATGAGATAATAACAATGGTGGAAAAATTGCCGCAGAACTATGCGAAGAGTGTAGTCGTTATGGGTATTCTACATACTCTATGCTTTTACCACAGCAGCAGTTCAATCAATGTCTATGTTTATTGACATTAAAAAATCATAAAGTTTTTTTTTTTGTATAGACGCCTGCTTGCCATGACCAAGCGCTTCCATCTTAATTTAAAGAATAAACTCCTCGTCCCCAGACGATCAATTTACGGTGGCCATAACCCCAGTATCACATCAATTCCATTCCGACGTTTCCAACACGAATATGGGTTATGAATCCTGGTTTTACGGCACTCGTGGTACACTGGCCTCGTGGCTCCTACCATAAATAACATCCGCTGTACACCAACGAAACTTTGCAAATGCCGAAGCAAAAATAATTTTATGCCAGTTCCAGTTATTGATTATTATGAGAGTGGGCCATCGACTTAAATTATTCCCAGTACAGTCCTTGAGGATTCAAAGCTAGTTGCACAAGGGATATAAAAGTGCTTGCGTTGTTTACGGGTTATATGACAGTTAATCAGGAAAGAAGACTAGAGATAGTCGATGGCTAACAGCTCTCATACTAAATAATAAGGTGGTGGCCATTTCGAGGATCTTAAATCTAAGCCCCCACAGAATGGTTGTCTTTTTATATACCTATTTACAGCGGCATTATTTAAAACTTTTGTTTTAAAAGTGCTTCTATTATATTATATTCATTGGAATTTTAATAACTTTAGAGATACATATGCTTTATAAGATTTTTGTAATACTTTTGATACCTAATTTATATCTTATGAAGGATCTAAATCCCTTACATATTTACATAAACAAAAACAAAATAGCAAATGATATCCCCTTAACGTTTCTACTTCCGATGACCAAACATTATTATGTACGGTCTCTTATACTAAACAAAGTTAAGAGCGCCTCTGGGAAATTTGGGGTTATCGCTTCTTAGACAGAGAATAGAGACGAATAAGTGAGATGTTCGGCACACATCAGATTTTTCATATCTACATATGAAATGAGAAATCAATCATGCAGACATATTTGAAAAGAATATATTTTTAACAACAGACTCGTTAAACAAATCGTAAAAAAATGTATTATGTTACTAATTTTAAAGTGTACCCCACTTGATGAACCCAGTTAAATTATGTTAAACGAACCATTATCTTTCTAAAAAATATGTTGTCTTATAAATTGTAATATTCAGTATTTTTTATCTACTAAGCCGCGGTAGCCTCGTGGGCAAGAACGCCCGCCTTGAACGTAAGGGGTGCAAGTTCAAATCCCAGGCCCGCACCTCTGAGATAATTTTCATGTGCGAATGTCATTTTCAACAATGATTACCACTTGCTGAACGGTGAAGGAAAACATCGTGAGGAAACCTGCACGTCTATAGAAAGGCGTGTGAAGTTCACCAACCCGCACTGGGCTAGCGTGGTGGACTATGGCCCAAAATCTCCCTCGTAAGGAGGGGGAATGTGCCCGGTATAATGGCAATAGGCTCGCCCCCTATTACATTGGGACCAAAATACATCGGCGAAGTGTGGGTGCACTACAGTGCACCTCTGCCTACCCCTTCGGGGAATACAGGCGTGATGATGATGTATTTATCTACTATTATAAACCTACTATGAACATTTTCAGGCTAATACACTTTTATTTAATCTTAAAAGCCTGAAGCGTCTTGCCTAGGAAGCAAAACCTAGTAATATAAAACACGAAAGCTTTGATGGCTAATTGTTTAATGCCAAACTGCACCTACAAATATAGCAGGTATAAAAACAAAATAATAGGTCCTACCCACAAATTAACAAAAAAGGTTAAACAACGTATCTTGCAAACGTGCAATTCGTCGCATTTCCCTTCGTACTCACATCTATTTACTTTTTTCCATATCGATTTTTCCATTTATTTTTTTATCCATACATCTTGTCTTGGGTTGCGCAATATGGGTCCGCATTCATACTCATCACTCTTTTGCTTCTCATACCTTCATCATCATGCATTGTATAGAGAAAATTAAATAAGGATTATTTTCATCCCAACATCTTTTTCTCAGATAAAGCCGGTCTACAATCCTAGTGTAGCTCAAATTGTACTCTTAATCACAGCCTTTTGTCTTCAATATATGTAAATAGAATTTTGGAAACTTTTTTAACAGCTCATTGTTACGTTACGTACGTAAGTTTAATGCTTGTAATTTGTCAACTTATTCTACGAGATAATTTAACTACAAAATATTACTTTAATTTATAAATTTAAATTCATAATTTAATCATACTTAAAACTTGTGGATGAATTAAGTTATAAGTTTATTGTGAAATGTGTTAAATCGCTTCAAAAATATAACCCCTAATTTACTTCTGTATAAAGAAAGCGTTGATCTTTCCATATTTAGAATATAAACAGTTTACAGGCATCTCTACATCCGGATTATAGTTTCTTGAAAATGTTAGCACACTTAAGTACCCTGTATCATCTGCCACAATCTTGTACGGCAATGTTCACTTTAGCATTGGGGAGTAAAGATGAAAATTGTTTGTGCATTTTCTCGTACGGCGTCGAACCTACGAACGAACCAGCGGGGTACACCGGTGAGGGGTTAAATTAGGGTGGATATAGGTCAAGGCAGGGCTTGGGCTGGGGAAAGTTGAATAACGACGACGTGGAAAGGTTACGGTGCGCCCATTATCAGAAATCTAATTGCGTGGAATTCAGATTAGGGATCATTTAATCTGTCTTAATATCTGGTAAGGATAATGGCGTGTTTAATGGATAGGCGTTATGGTCAAACCTAATATGAAAAACAGACAGACTTTATTAGTAAAATTGGTGTATAAGGTTAATAAAAAAATGGTCTGAACAGAAGAAGGCGGCAGCTTCGACCTTGCTCAATAATGCGCACACTCTAATGTAGACACATTCCCTGAAGGTTTTCTCCAAAGGATTTCACTTAAAGAATTCAAATACACGCAATGTATGTGTTATTACGGCAAATTACCTACTATTCACCCGAAAATCCACCCGTGAGACTTCAAAGGATGCTTTCAAACATGTCTGAAAATGTCAAATGTCCCAACGTATAGGCGGTATCCCAAGAGAACGCACGAATATGTCTAGTACAGACGCAACGTGTGAACCCGAACGAACAAGTAGGTAAGAATAACTTACCAAAGGCTACCGAATACAAAAAAAATTCTTCCAACTCCTCCTAAATTTTTTTTCAATTAGTGTCAGACGAATTATCTACTTAACACTGTTATACAGATCATAATAAAAATGCCTGAGTTATTTTGTAATTGTAAACCGTTGTAAGTAAAGCCTACAACGAATGTTGAATATACACACAAAGCACATGAGACCGAAACTGATAACTTATAGTCTGATAACTTGAATCTAAAAGTAAAGAAGGATTTTTCATTGCAGTAGCAACATCACTGTAAATGGATCTTAACTTTCTGTTAATTTGGAGGTACATGTATTGTTGTCTTTAATAATGTTGTTAATAATGTTAGAACAAGACGGCAATACTTGTAGTACTATCTAATTAGGTTTACTCTTCAACACAATGGTGGCAATATTTTAAAAAAAGAGCCTTGCGTCTCTAAGCACCCTTCGTCGGGTAATGTTGTATTAGGAGTTTGCCGACCCACATAAGCCAAGTTGCTAAGAATTCTACTGTCATTCATAAAGACGGCTTACTATATAAAACTGGCGCTATTGTGACGAGATAGGGTTGACGTTGTAGATACTAATAACCGTTATTTTGGTATAAAGAGTAATCGGATTAGATAGTTTTGTTATTCAGAAAACTTCTGATGACTGCATCAGAAGTTTTCTGAATGACTAATTGTGTTATAATAAAGGTATATAAATATGTCTGACGTTCTTAAAATGAGCTCAAGATACTAGTGGAGGTGTCAAGGGCAGTGGGATATTGTCTGTAGGTATCTGCTTTAAAAAAATATTCTTTGGGTTCAGCCATTCTGAAATAAATGTTTTTGAAATTAAAAATATAGTCACTTAAATAAAAATTGGGATTCGTTGGCAGTTCAGGGAACATACTTATAGACTTGTACTTGAGATATTAGTAAGGTAACATCGGGAGCTGTTAAAAAATCCCTGTGTAGTTTCTGTGCAAGCCACGGATGTCTTAGATGTTTTATTTATTTTGAGTGTCTAATGGAATGGGAGTGGAGAAGAATATTCAAAATATCTTATGTAAATTCACCTAGAGTAAACTTGTCAGTAAGTTCGAAGTGCTCGATTTGAAACTGCTTTTTTGGGAATGAAATACGGCAATCCCCACAAACGTTACCGTCATACTTTTATTTTAAATATCACCCATCCACATAAAATATCCACCATCAACGAAGACGTCCGAATGTGAGCTCGGGGAGCCATCGTATTAGCATTTTTATTGCGTCACAACCCTAGCGCCAAGTTTTACAATAACAGTTAGCGTTGTACAAAAGTAGAGCGTAGTGAACTTTCTTGATGCGAACGCTTCAGTTCAACTGTCTCATTCAAATCCTCAGACAGCTTCCAGATTCCCTTATTGTTTTCGTTATGTACACCCCTAGCTTCCTCTGGGTTTGCTCGACCGAAAAGGAATTTATTGGTGTTATTTTAAAGACGAAAATCGAGCAATAGTTGCCTTTCTGTCTTAGTCATCCCGGTTTGATTGCTCTTGCATCACCGCCTATTCAATATATTTTAAATAACGCATTGAGCTAGTAATTACTTAGCTTTTGAAAATACTCTTTGCCAGAACTTTACTGTTTTCTGTTTTACTGAATTGATTGTTTTCAATCATTACATTCATATTGAGATTATGTAAGGAAATACAGTTTTCATCGCGGTATGCTTCCTCAAGTAGGCGTCCATTGATGGATGGAAGTCTCCCTGAAGGATGACTAAACACCATGATTTTAAACAGATAAATTCAGTAGGTATAGTTTTATACACAAACTAGTGGAGGACATAATGTCTTTCGTTCCACCAGGATTACTTATTGCGAGGCAATAAACGTTGATGGCAACTTTTATGGGTATTATTATTGTAATCTTACCTACAAATAAAAAATTAAATGGCTGACTTGATTACTTCCTGTGGTAATAACGAATCAATTAAATCTACTACAGCGTCTACGTACTTCTGGGTAAAGAAAGTTATTTCTTAATTTGAAAAACACGTAGCAATCCTTCCATATTTGGATTGATCCAGGACGCTACCTACTATGGAAAACTACTTTACTCAAAAGAAGGAAGATTAAAAATCAATCCCTACGTGTTTTTTCAGCTAAATCTCATGTATTATTTAAGAATAAATGAGAACTTTAAGCAGAAAAACATATTTATGTAACGGGATATACTTATTTGATTCAAGACTTTATGACGCGTTCTTAAAGTATAAAATCATACATCGTGTAAGTAAGTAATATTGGGATTCTCACATCATCTTAATCCTAAGTCCTGTAGTTTGACTTGACCTGTTTATCTGCCAGTACCCAACAATCAGATAACTTTCTCCATATACGTATTGAGAACAAAATATTAATCAGTTTGGGATCAAAACAACAACTTCGGTCCATTACCTTGTTATATGGATAGAATGAAATTGATTCCATTAGTTATGTACTTACATGTGTCTACAATATTTTATTACAATTATGCCCTGACAGATACAAGTTATTTAGAAAATTATTTCTGAAAAACCATCAGTCAATTTGAACCGACATCAAAAAAGAAAGAGAATAAGAAAGAGAAGTAAGGGACTAGAATGGTTTGGGCATGTGATGAGAAGACAACAGCAGTGGTAGCCGAGTGGTCGAACGCACGCTTTGCAATCAAAGTGCGCAGGTTCAAACCCCGGCTCGCACCTCTGGGTTCCATGTGCGAATCTCATTTTCATCCGAGATTATCACTTGCTAGGAAACGGTGAAGGAAAACATCGTGAGGAAACCTGCACGTCTGAGGGAGCTTGACTAGTTCTCGATAGATGTGTAAAGTATGCCAACCCGCACCGGGCCAGCGTGGTGGACTATGGCCTGAATCCCCCTCGCATTGAGGGGAGGTCCGTGCCCAGCAGTGGGTCGTTAAAAAGGGCTGTAGTAGTAGATGTGATGAGAAGAGATGAGAACCTTGTGACTAGAAGAGTGATGAGTATGAATGTGGATGGATACAGAACGAGAGGAAGACCAAAGAAAAGATGGATGGATTGTGTAAAAAGTGATATGAATGAGATCGGAGTGGATGTCGGTATGACGAAAAAGCGAGATGAATGGAAGAAAAAGACATACAGCGCCGACCCTAAATAATGGGATAAGGGAAATGATGATGATCAAAAAAGAAGTTTTGCAAGATTTTGTAGAAGATAAATAACGAAAAAATGTGATAAAAATATACATAGGTACATAAGAAGTTGCTAATATATGCTATCAAAAAGGGAGCTTTTCCTTGACAGTTTCACACGTCCAATGAGCCCAATTTTGCGTGACTTTGACGTCTACGTACGTCTAATTGTCTATGTCAAGCATAGAGTATCTAGAGTACCCATAACGACTCCACTCTTTTTATAGGTCTGCGGCGATTCTTCCGCCATGTACCTGTACCTACCTGTAGTATACGGCAAATATATGAGAAAACAAAAATAACGGAGTCAGTTAAACCAGAAAAAAATACCGCAGCGCGGGCTCGAAATGCCCTCTGCGTTAAAATATCTCCATGATGTCAAGACGTATAAGACTTCATTGCAGTGTCACTAACTTAGGTCCACATATTTTAGTCTATTGACACATTTAGGTATCTGTACTTTAAAATATCATTGGAACGGACATTGGTCTATAAATTGATAGGTACTCTAATGTTGGCGGCGTTTGTAGAGATTATTTAGTAACTTATACACAATAACGCCGTCTGAGTCTAGAATGTTATTCGGATCTAGCTTATAGCAGAAAAGCCAATAAATTAATGCTAACAGAAAGCTCTGTTCAATAAGTACATTTATATCTTATGTCGCAGAGAGACAGTGGAGGTACATAAACACCATTTGTTATATAACCCTACTTAATATTATAGATGTAAAAGTTTGTAAGGATGGATGGATGTTTGTTACTCTTTCACATAAAATATGATATCATAATTAAGAAAAACACAAAAATTTTCTCCCTCGCACCACCAAATTGTGGAATGAACTTCCTGCAGCGGTGTTCCCGGACCGATGCTACAAAGGTATCTTCAAGAAACGAGCATACTCATTCCTTAAAGGCCGGCAACGCACTTGCGATGCCCCTGGTGTTGCAGGTGTCCATGGGCGGCGTTGATCACTTTCCATCAGGTGAAACGTCTGCTCGTTTGTCTCCCTATCTCATAAAAAAAAATGTAAATCCTTATTTGAAAAAAGCAACCATGGAGTTTCTTGCCCATTCTTCTCCATAGGAAATGCATTCCGAATCGGTGGTAGAGCTACTATTTTAACTATTTATTGACGATTCATAAGTATTGGTTTATATGAATAAAAAATATTCTGATTCTGATTCTGAAAAACTATTGAACAGATTTTGATGAAACTTTACATTATTATTGTTTACATCAAAATAACACATGGGCTAATAATTGATGACAATATTGAAGAAGCAAAGTCTTCGCGGACAAAGTCGCGGGTAGAAGCCAGTATTTAACGTAAGTGATGTATTTCCAATTACGTTTAATAAGCCTTTTTGATCTGAACAAGATCATTAAATATAATTAGGTACTTACCTAAATTCAAACTTATTTTAATATGCTGAAAGCACAAATTAAGTCCTGTTGAGTGGTCCCACTAAAAATATTAAATTGCTGAACACTTGTTCTGTTACTTTAAAATACGTTTTCCCAAACTTTTACTTTAAATATGAATTGACTGCTATATCTATTATTTGCGCCTATAACCGCGTTCAATTTAGGAAAATTGAAGAACTCTAAGTAACTTATTATAACATCAGCCGTACCGGAGATAACCCGGGACAAACAGACAGACAGACACAAAAAAAAGTATTAGTAATAGTTTTTTTTGTTATATGTACCTATTGTTTTCTTATATTTACGCGAATACTATACATTGAAATTAAACTATTTTACGGATTTTATCGCGTTTATGTACTATTTTATTTTCCCGGCCGCAAACAACAACTAAATATGAGGGTACCCAGTTATTAACTATGACATCAGGACGTCTAACACCCCAGTCCCCCCGTGACCATGGTTGCTGTAAAGCAGCCGAAACGTCGGGAAAATAAAATAGTAAATAAACGCGATAAAATCCGTAAAATAGTTTAATTTCAATTATATGTACCTGTTTTCATATGTATTTAGTAAAAAGCATTCATTTTGACATTACAAACAATCAGATATCAATTTTCGATCGACGAAAAAAAAAACGGAGGAGGTTCTCAATTCGACGCTTATATTTTTTATTAGTATGCTTATGTAATATAGGTATGTAAGATATATAGAGTTGCAGATTTACCAAAGGCCTTTTCGGAATGTGAGCTGGTCTGGCTGTAACTAAGATAACCCCCGGTCCATAGTACCCATAGTAAAAGCTTTGTTTGGGATCATACGATGGGTGTGTGTTGTCTGGCGATAAAAATAATTTAAATACTGACTGCGTGGTCATAATGACCTTGCTGGTTAAATTCGGCACAGTCGCAGTCTCAGTAGGACAGTTCTCGTATAGTCGACGTTATCTTGATGTCAAAATACGCAACTTCAGGAGAGCAAAAAAACTGTTTTACTTTATTTACCATACTGATACACGCGGTGTTTTTTTCTTTTTAGGGTTCCGTACCCAAAGGGTAAAACGGGAACCCTATTACTGAGACTTTGCTGCCCATCCGTCCGCCCATCTGTCACCAGGCTGTATCTCATGAACCGTGATAGTTAGACAGTCTGTTGCCGCTATAAAAACAAATACTAAAAAACAGATTAAAATAAATATTTAAGGGGGCTCCCATACAACAAACGTGTTTTTTTTGTTCATTTTTATAGATAATGGTACGCACGAAGGGTCCCCCCTTCGTGCGCGAGTCCGACTCGCACTTGGCCGGTTTTTTAATAACGCCTCGCCATTGGTCCTAACTCTCGTGTCTCGCGATTACCTATCGAATGATATATTAAACGTATTTTGGTCAAAATATGACTTCCGCGGTGTAAGAACACTTAGAACTTAAGCGACGATATGTGGAAAAATAACGCCAAAGTAGTCGTATTTTTCTGTTCTGTTTCGACATTGGTATGTCGGAACAAAACGGAAAAATACGGATAACGTTGAGCATGCGGGAATTGGGCTCCTGATAGTTACCTAATTCAGTCGTCTGGACCGTTTTCAAGAACGCGAACTCCAGCTATGCTATATAGGGCGAGATTCAGTTTATTTTACCAATAAAAAATAATGATTCGCTTTATGTGACTTTTTGTGATAATGAAAAGAGCAAATTGTTTTTAAGTGTTCAGTGAAGATTTAATTTTTAATTTAGTTCAATGTGTTTAAATTAATACAAACTTTTACAATACTCTTCATCTCCATTTATGTTGCGCAGTAAAGAGTTTTTAGAAATTTTATATTAGGTCCACTAGCTTAGCCCGCGACGCGGTACGCGCGTAATTCCGGAATCCTAATTACCCGCAGAACCTGTTTTTTTTTCGGCGGAATCCTTATTCGTTTCTAAAATTAAAATATCCTTTGTTACTTCTTGTAACATCATCTGTATGCTGAAGGTCCCGTCAAAATCGGCCCAGCAGTTTGGGAGTTTACATCAAACAAACAGATAAAAAATTATAAAATTGCCTTTTCATTATAAGTATCGTATATACTTTCATATGCATTTAGTAAAAAGGTGTTATTTTGACATTACAAAGAGACGCTTCAAATTTTATATAAAGTGTAGATAACGTAAAAAGCTTTTTTTTTAAGAGCGAGCGAGTTTTTTTTAAGATATAATAGTCCATATTTTTATTCATGAAATGTTTCAAATCTCTGGATATCACCAAAGACACTCAGAGTATAAGGCGCGAGCGATCCCTGGGGAGGCGGACGAGTTAAAATTCAGAGCCTATCTGTTTATACAATATTAACGTATACTTTATGTACCTACTGTAGTGTAAGTTATGCCTTATCTCTCTCGTTTCAGACGTTTTTGTTGGGGATCGACCGCACCCCGGGGTGGCTGGGCAAGTTATAATAGACCTCAGTAATGCGAACAGAAAATATTATTTAACTAAACCACCAAAAGTGTGTGTAATAATTTCAACGCAATTTATGTTCACTTAACGTTATTAAAAGTAATATTCGTGCTAGTTTTTTTTTTTATTATTTGAGTAAGTCTATCTTGTGTTTTCAATTACTTACTTGGTATCTTGGTACATGTATATTTAGTTTTGTTCATAATAACTATTCCCCCCCCCCCCCCTACTGCACCCCCTGCCTTGCCTTCAGTTTTTTAAAGGTTCTCGCTGTTGGCCGTGAATCGCCTTCACAGTTTTACCGGAGGGGTGAACCAATTTATCTACAGGCTGTTTCAGAAGTCCGAAATAATACTTTGACTTTTGAATCTTTATCGACTATACAACTGAATGGAATAAAAATTAGATCGAAATTCGACCATGTTTTTTCAACTTTTTTTTCGTTGTCAATTTCTATAACGCTTAATATCTCGAGTCCTATGTAAAATTGCATGTTCTGTTTTGGGAATATTGGTAGTCGCCCTGCATAAGTTTAGTTTACACTGCTGAACAGAGTAATGGATGTACCCAAAGGCCAGATACCTGTGACAAATATTCAAAGGTCTATAACTCAAGAACTGATAGGTAGGATAATCTGTCTTCACTAAGCATCCACACAACAGGTACCATATATGTACCCCAAGTATTATTTCGGACTTCTGATACACCCTGTATATACTTACTTAATTTTTATAGTTAAGTAGTTTTAGTTATCTGACCTATTTTCATCGTTTATAAAAGATCTATAGCTCAATTATAATACAATAATTTGATGACAAGAACATTATTGTTGGAGAACTATGTAAGTATGTAAATGTAGAACAAACATTAATACATTATCTCTAGGACTTATGTACGTAATAAAAACTATGTAAAGATATGAATATATGAAAGCTCATACATTATTCCTTGAATAATAAATGTTGTAATAAAGTGTACATTTATGAACCCTTTTTTGTGTTGTAAATCACTGATGCCCGTTTTCACTAACAATAGGTGATACCTTAATGTGGTAGCCGTGTGGTCGAACGCACGCCCTGCAAATCAAAGTGTGCAGGTTCAAACCCCGGCTTGCACCTCTGGGTTTCATGTGCGAATCTCATTTACATCCGAGATTACCACTTGCTATAAAACGGTGAAGGAAAACATCGTGAGGAAACTTGCACGTCTGAGGGAACTTGACTAGTTCTCGATAGATGTGTGAAGTCTGCCAAGCCGCACTGGGCCAGCGTGGTGGGCTATGGCCTGAATCCCCCTCGCATTGAGGGGAGGCCCGTGCTCAGCAGTGGGACGTTAAAAGGGCTGTAGTAGTAGTAGTAGTAGTAGTTAATGTTATGCCTAAATATTAAGCATCACTAAAAATCGTTTCATCAGCCCTCAATCGACGATTCGCCTAAAGTTACGGACCTAGATATCATAGCTTCCGAGTTAAAGACCTTTGAGTATTTTGTCAAAAGTCATGTTTTGGCATTAGACACTCATAACAATGTTAACTAGATCTTCATTTGAAATAGAACTACAATTTTTGAAATAAACTTAAAGTTATATTATTCCACACTAAAAAAGGCACTTTATAAAGAAAATTTAATTCTATTTTAATATTTTTTTCTACTAATTGCTAATTCATAACATAAGGGAGGTAGGTAGGTATTCTTTTTAGATAAAGCTATTCTTGTATTTGCTCAAATAAGAACCACATAGGTACCGTAATTTTTCTATATATATATATGTATATCTGTAGTACGCACTATACACTATCTATTCTATCTATTATTATATCCTTTATTTGTTATCTTTCTTATAAATTACATTTTTAAATATATATATAAAAAATACATTTAAAAATATAAAAAACAGTTCCCCACCGGTCCTAGTTACCAGTGGTTAGGGCTCCAGAGAGAGGAACTTCCTCACAATGCGCGCCGTCTCCAGAAGTACTGCCTTCTGAATCTGTCCCTTGATCCAGCTGCCTAACGCGAGCCTCTTTAGGTGTTTGTCGAGGCTCTTGGCTAATAAGCCATGGGTGGAAACGACTATCGGTACAATGATTGCCGCATCAATGTCCCGCATGTCGACAACCTCGTGAGCCAGATCAAGATACTTGCTTTCTTTATCTTTTTCGGCCTTCACGAGATTCTCGTCATGGGGGACAGTGATATCGACAATCATTGCACGGCGCTCTTGGCGATCTATCAGCACAATATCAGGCTTATTGGCTACAATAGTCCTGTCTGTGATGATAGATCGGTCCCAATACAATGAGATATGACCTTCTTCGAGAACTGGTTGTGGTTCATACCTGTAGTACGGTACCTCGGATGTCACAAGGCGATATTTCAGGGCAAGTTGCTGGTGGATAATCCTGGCTACTTGGTTGTGTCTGTGTAAATATTGACCATTTGCGAGACGCGAACAACCGGAGATGATATGCCTCAGGGATTCTCCAGGGCGATGACATGCCCGACAAATGTCGATGGTGCCATCCCGAAGAATATATTACCGGTAGTTGTTCGTCATCACAACTTCGTCCATAATTGCACAGACAAAACCTTCGGTTTCCCCAAAGAGGTCGCCGAATCGTAGCCAGGCCACGGAGGCCGCAAGATCTACATCGGGCCCATGAAGGGCCCGATAGTACCTTCCGTGTAGCTCCTTGCCCTGCCATACCAACCTACGATCATCCGTTGTCAGCACTACAGGTTTGCGCCAGTTCTCTTTTGCCAAAGATAGAGGGGTGAGTCCATTATTTACTGCCACTACATCCGCATGCATTTCCCCATCGGCACGGAGAAAATATTCCCTGAGGCTACATATCTCCCGGTTATGTAAAGTCTTGACGTTTAAAAAGCCACGACCTCCACATTTCCGAGGGATATATAGTCTCATTACCGATGAGCGTGGGTGATGCATGCGGTATGCAGTGAGCGTAGTACGGACTGTTCTATCCAGGGTGTCCAATTCGGTCTGAGTCCACTTGAGTATGCCAAAGGAGTACATCAAGACTGGCATGACCCAGCCGTTGTAGGCTCGCACCTTGTTTCCGCCTGATAAAAGACTTTATAGTACTTTTTTCAGGCGCCCCAAGAAGCGATCCCGCAATAACTGTTTCATGTCAGTCTCACTAATGCCTAACCCTTGTGACATACCCAAGTATTTGTAGGTCTCGGTTGCAGCGAGTGATCTCAGTTGGATGGAATCTGAAAGTTGGATGCCTTCAGACTCCACCAATCTCCCCTGCTTTGCATGCATGACCGCACATTTATCCACACCAAACTCCATCCTGATAGAATTACTAAAGGTCTCTGTAACCTTCAGTAATCCCGTTAGTTGGAGCGCAGTGGGGGCAAACAGTTTAAGGTCATCCATGTAAAACAGGTGAGATATTACCTGACCTCCTTGTCGCAACCAAAAGCCAAACCCTGACTCCTCTAAAAGTGTGCTCAGAGGGTTCAGGGCCAGGCAAAACCATAGTGGACTCAGACTATCACCCTGGAAAATACCTCGCTCTATCCTTATAGGCTCGCCATTCCCAAGGATCTGTCGAGACCCTGGACAGAGAAGGACCGTTTTCCATTGCCTCATACATGACTCCAAGAAAGTGCGTAGAGTTGTATCTATTTTATACAACTCAAGCACTCTCACAAGCCACGTATGCGGCACAGAATCATAGGCCTTCTTATAATCTATCCAGCATGTCGACAGATCCTTTCGGTTACGGCGAGCCTGTTGACAAATGGTCATATCGATGAGGAGTAGCTCCTTAGGACTACGGGACCCACTCCTACATCCATTCTGAGAGGCAGACATTATTGAATTATCTTCAACATGTCTGGCGATTTTCGCTCTCAGGATGGATGTAAGAGTTTTGTAAATTGTAGGTAGACAGGTGATCGGTCTATAATTTTTAGGGTCCGTGGTACTTCCAGATTTATGGAGCAGATGGGTTACGCCTGTAGTTATAAATTCGGGTAACGACCCAGATTGTAAGGCTGATTGGAATTGGGATGCCAAGCGAACGTGCGAGCTACGTAGCCATTTGAGCCAAAAATTATGCAGTCCGTCCGGGCCTGTCGTATTATTATTATTATTTTACTGATTATAAATGCATACTGATCTGTCGTCCGTGAGGTGGGGAGGCCTCGGCTGAAAATCAGCGCTGTAGTCTACTGCAGCTTCATGCTGAGCTGAGACCTATTAGGCATGCAGAATTTGTGTACCTAGCATGGAGTTATCTTCTATTTTTATTTTTTTTGTGTTGCTTAATAAACATTATTCTTTCTTTCTTTCAAATACATTTACATCTGAAAATTTCGCATGGTAACTAAAAGATTTTTAAATTTTCTACGAATTTCTAATAATATGAAAATTATAAAATGATGATGTATTTATAATAACTAACTAACTGCAGCCCTTTTTAATGTCCCTCTGCTGGGCCCGGGCCTCCTCTCAATGCGAGGGGGATTCAGGCCATAGTCCACCACGCTGGCCCAGTGAGGGTTGGCAGACTTCACACATTTATCGAGAACTAGTCAAGTTTCTATTTCTATATTTTTTTATCACATTCAGTTATTTACCCGCCTCACATGCAAACGTTAAACGATTATTTTGGGTTTGTTAGAGATCCAAAACATTAAGTTAAAACAAATTGATTTATAGTCTGTAATAATGATCCTAGCAAACAATTAAAGTTGCTGCTACAAATAAAGGGAGCCTTGATAATTGCAATACAATTTTTGTGGAACCCTAAGTACCTTTAAACATTTAGGTCCTGCGTAGAGCTTGCCATTGAGTGTTTCCACCAGCTAAACGAATTAAGCGCCTATTACCGCATTACGTCCAAAGTAGGCACTAACGGTACCCATAAGTGGGTTAATGGTAATCTTCTAGGGCCCATCCCTTGTACATATTTACCGAAATTGCTTAATTTACCGTATAACAGTGACTGCGGTGCTAATGGCACTCTCAGAGGCACTTTGCGAGTGACGCGGTACTAATATAAGGAGATGTTTGGGTACTTATTAAATATTCGAGACTGTAGAGTAGCTGTCAATATTTTGACCTCCTGCCATTATCATAGTCTATTTTTTTATTTAGTAAGTAGGTACAGTAAAACAACAAAATTTATAGAAAATTATGTCCCATTTACTGGACACTTTAAACTGGATAATGTTTATTTCAGGTTTGCAGATTGATTGAAATTTCCATTACATATAACAAAATTACGAAAATTCCATTCCCGAAATTAAGCATACTGAGAACTCTGCCCGAAATCCACTAGAATGATAATTAATTTTGGTTTCTGCTTGCAATGGAAGGAGGATTCAATCTTACGGGTTACGGAACTATTCATATCTTCATACCGACTCGTCAAGCGTCAAACCTTGGCGTTATTGGACAAACGATATATACAACTGAATATCGCCCAACATGGTGCTTAGTCACTTCGCCTTTCGCCCGTTGGTATGTTTTATCTTGTGGAATTTGGTTTTCAGCGGTCTCAGTACGCCTGCCAAGATATTTTTTCACGGATCGTGACGTCATTTTTGTGGCAAAATCGTTACGTCTTATTTGCTAGCATGGCGTAAATATAAAATGGGTTTGACAGTTAAATACAACGTGTTTGACGTATGGATAAGATGTTATATCTTAAGTGCTAGCATGGGTTACCAAAATGTACCATAGAGACACGAATTTGACAGGTCAACGTAAAGAAATTTCTCACGGTCAAAGGCCGGTGATGAGAAAATAATTAGGCTGTAAGAAGTATATAAATATAGCATTTTATACACTATTATAACAAATAATACTTATTTTACTCCATCCTTCGCCAATATCAAGCGGACTACATGCAAAATTCTTCCGAAAACGAACACGTAAATTTATTTTCGTGTTCGACAAACAACAACAAAAAAGTGTAGAGACATTTCTATCTGTTTTATTTTCTTCCGAAAATCCCCATAATCCTATTCCACGTGATTTAAAATCCATATTTTACAAAAAATCAGTAGGTTTGAGGTTAGATTTTGTTTGGCATCATACTTTGCGTGCTTTTTGCCGTTTTACAATGTAAAGTTCTTTAAATTGGCAAATAAAAATAGTATAGTGCCCAAGAAATAAATTTTAAGCATAATACCACCGACCAAATGATAATACGTAAAGCTTCCGGCATAATAAAAAAGAAGCTATGCCCAAAGATATTTTTAATCTGTGCATAAATAATCTAATATATTCTATGATGTGTATGCAGCATCTTTTTTCTTTGTAAAGCTCCGTCTCGCTCTATTTGTCATTTCAATGAACGAATGAACGAAAGATCGTAAACTGTGAGAAAATTTTAGCAGGCTGTCTAATTTTAAACATCTTGGAAGCCATATTAGCAAATAAGATACGGGAACGCAAGTTGACAAGATGTTTTAGGGACTTGTGAGAAAACATCTTGGCAGGCGTACTGAGGCCGCAGGAATATACTATACTTTACTAACTAATAGGTATACTATAAAGTCTAAAATTCATTCCCACACTCAGGTGTTCATAGATAATTGCATCGCATTGAAACTCGTTGACTGAACTCAGTAATTACTTAGAGCGAATTGTGCACTCGGATAATTAACTTAGTTTAAAGTTTAAGTGCTGTTAACAGCTAAGCTTCGGCTTGTTTGATAAACAAACGGTGGTAGTTATTCGAGATAATGTTATAAATTGGAGTTGTTTGTATAATAATTTTCTCTTGCTAATGAACCGTTAATTTGAAACCCTGCGCAAATAGGGCAACCTATTTTTTGCTAATACAACAACGAACTGTATTATCTCATAGAATATAATACATTTTACAAGCTTTATATTAGCTTGCAACGTATGTATGTCCGGGAGGAATCTTGCAACTGAATTTTAAATCAGTTATCTATAACCAATTGAGCTGAAATTTGGTATACACGCTTACTTTGGATGACAATGCATGCTTATCTATGTGACGTCATTCAAATTCCAATATGGTGGATCATCCAAGATGGCGGAATAGTTATTTTTCTGCACTACCACAGTATGGGAAATTTTTCAAATGAAAGGGTTTGCTGAGGAGAACACGAAAACTAAGGGCAATTAAATAAAAGCTTGTCATAAAAAGTTTTTAACATTAATTTATTTCATTGAAGTTTCGCGAGTCATGCGAGCGAATTTAGTCACAGTCTCGCGTGGCTATTGCCACACATTTAATCTTTATGTAATTGTAACAGAGTATATTTTCAAAAAAAGTCTTATTCGCTCGCCCCGATGTGTTCAGGTCGTAACGCTTTTCGAGTTGCCTTCATTATCATTTATGGTTTTCAGTTATATTACACGGTGAAATCTTGAACTTAAAGCAGGCTACTATATGTCGTATTTTTTTGGAACTTTTCAAAAAATCCATGTTGTATAATTGAAATATTCACAGAACGAAGCGAATTATTTTTATGAGATGCATTGAACATCATCATCATCACGCCTGTATTCCCCGAAGGGGTAGGCAGAGGTGCACTGCAAAGCGTCCCACTTCGCCGATCTATTTTTTGGTCCCAATGTAATAGGGGGCGAGCCTATTGCCATTATACCGGGCACATTCTCCCTCATTACGAGGGAGATTTTTGGGCTATAGTCCACCACGCTGGCAGTGCGTTGCAAGGCGTGCGTTCGACCACTCGGCTACCACTGCTACCATGCATTGAAATGCTTTTGAATTTATGATCCTTCTAATCTAACGAATACATTTTGACAACTTTTATGATACATTATTTTGCGTAGATTCAAATGGTTAAGTAGTAGTTATTAAAATTAATCTAATTTTAGGTCAGCTAAGCTTTCATGCCATGAGTTGCTTTCTCAATTTCACTATAGTCGACATTTATTTATTTAACTTTTGGAGATCATTCATAACCTCATGCATGGTTTACTTTCGAAGACAAATCAGTTCTTCTTACTTGTCTTAAACCGCGTACCAACAAAAGCTATCAGAAATAAAGGTCAAAGTTCGACATCTAATACAGCGTTTCTCAACTTCAAAGGATCCCTCCCATCAGCAATATTATTGAGCACTAAATCTGCAAAGGTTACCAAAGTAAACGACGATTTTGTATCTAGGGCACAAGGGTCCAACAGGCCTTAATAATGGCTAGAACTCGAGAAGTGTGAACAACTAGATAAGGTATTGCTAACATTTATTGGAGACTCGGCTCCTAATTACAAGGTTGTTACGATCGATAGTGGTTCGGTACAGAATAATGAATTGTTTGCTTGTTTGTTGGATATTCCTAGGTACGGTCATGGGAATATGTATTTAAAGGTCAGTGGTTTTTTGGCGGAAACTGTAATGGCGTCTCTTATAAATATCACTTGAAATCTCGTATCTTAGTTCAAAATTATAACGAACCTGTCATGACGCTTTTATTAAGTTCATTTGTCATGAATATTATGGTTACCTATTTCGAACATTAAATAAATATGAAGAACGGGTTCACGTAACAAAACTACAAGTACCATACTAAGTAGTTAGTTTATTATATTTTACGCCAAATAACTTGGGTTTAAATTTAAAAACAGTGGTAGCCTCGTGGGCAAGAACGCCGGCCTTGATCGTAAGGGGTGCAAGTTCAAATCCCAGGCCCGCACCTCTGAGATAATTTTCATGTGCGAATGTCATTTTCAACAATGATTACCACTTGCTTAACGGTGAAGGAAAAATTCGTGAGGAAACCTGCACGTCTATAGAAAGGCGTGTGAAGTTCACCATCCCGCACTGGGCCAGCGTGGTGGACTATGGCCCAATCTCCCTCGTATTGAGGGAGAATGTGCCCGGTATAATGGCAATTGGCTCGCCCCCTATTACATTGGGACCAAAATACATCGGCGAAGTGTGGGCGCACTACAGTGCACCTCTGCCTACCCCTTCGGGGAATACAGGCGTGAAAATGTATTTATAAATTTAAAAAAAAACTATAGTTATGAATATTATTACTTCAGTATTGTTGTATTATTACTGCAAACCTAAGCATGCCATAGTCTATTCAGATCTGTGGTTACGACAAACTACTAATAATATAATACTTACACACACCTGCTTAACTTTATTCATATACACATGAAAGGTTTTTGGCAAACGACTTTTAGTCATAAGGTTTTTGGTCATTGGCTTAGAATGCAGTTATTGACGTAATATCTTAACACAGATTTTACACGAATATCTGACGAATGAAATCAACCCTTCTCATCCACGCAGCAACGGTGTTTATTATAAAACAAATTGGCCCCTCAAATCTCAACAGATACGCATCCATTTCACTGTCAAACCCAAGCCGCCTGTCCCAGAAATATAGCCCACTTTACCAAGTATTGTACAAATACCGAGATAACGGATGGTATACACTATAAAGATAAAAACATCCTTATTGCTTAACTTTATGTCCGCCCACCATTACTGTAATGTATCTTGGGGCTGTCCAGATAAAACAAAAGTATCGGAACGCCACGTAGACAGAGAAAGGAACTTATAGGCCAAATTGTGTTCCTTTCACTCTGAAACAAAACATGGGTAAGCTAAAATTACGAGCGCTAAAGAAGCTTTTAATCTATGCTGTTATTGATGTCCCTATCATCGTTGTTCGCGTTCCACGACCAGAGCTGTGAGATTTTTTTCGGTGGACTGGATGTCAAACATCCTAAAGCATAAATAAAACACAAAGAATTGGTAGTTTGTTATTAAATGAGTATAAAGTGTTTTAATGATTGCCTCTTCTTCTTATATTACGAAATGATGAAATTTTATGGCATGAGATGAGGAATGGCTCCACCTGTGATTAGCGGGTAATTCAGCCAATGTCAAGTAATTAATAGCAAAAGTAAATTCGATAAATACAAATTATAAATTTACAAAATGTGTGATGATTATGATAAAGACGGCGGGTGAATCTCAACCCATTCATTATTTTTTGTGTTGTTTTTTTTTTATAATCGACTACTAATGTCTATTACTTTACTTGGTTAACGTAATTAATCATAGAGATTAACCTATATCTTAGTTTGCTGCAATCTGTGGACCCGCATCATTGAAGGTTCAGGCCGCGGCCACGTTCAAAGCCTCCTGAATAGCTCCGTATTTATAGCTGGGTGACCTATTTCGAGCTGGCGCAGCTGCCCGGGCTGAGCTGCCGCGCTCTATTGACCCACATGTACGCAGCTCTGACGTCAGCCACGGTCGTGACGTCACACGCCACCGGCGAGATCTTTGTTGCCCGCCCGATCTTTGTCGATGATATCCGCTTTACGTTACCGTAATTTTTAATAGAGAAGATTATCCTCACAATATTCTAAATGTGAAAGTTAGTGATGGATGGATGGTTTGTTACTTTTTCAAGCAAAAACTATAGAACGGATTTTGATCAAACTTTACAGTATTATTATTTATACATCAGTAAAATTTCGTTGGACAATGAGCTTTTTCTATAGGTCAATAAAGTTCGTTTTAGTGTTGGTAAAAAAAAACGCATGCGTCTTGATCCCCGACTGTGCCCATGCCTTTACCGATGGACGGGGTTGTTTTGCTATCAAAAATATTTATACATTGATCTAACACTAATTATTGACTCATTCCTATACGCGTGAGATTGCCGTTTTACCTAATTACTCCAAGACTCAAGAAATTAGAATCATCATCGACCCTTAAACTATGTTCCATACTATTAACACGTTTATATCTTAAAGCCCTCGTTATCAAAAGAACCTGTGTGCCAATATACGTATAGATTAATTTCGGTAGTAAAAGCAACGCCCCCACGCGTCAAAATTCGCTCGTGCTATATATAATATTATACGGTTTTCGATTGTACGGCATTCTTGTCGCATCGAGTAGCGAGATGTCAAGCTTAAAAGCAATTCAACAAACGGCACCGATCGCCAACGCTCTTTGTAAATGGCTCGAAACGCAATAGAATCCTACAAATCAAGATAGCAAAAGGGTCGTTCAATCAGCAGCAGCCACAAAAGAGATTTGGATCGCGTTCATTTGCATTCAATGTTTGATAGCGAACCAATATATTGCTTTATTCATACATATTTAAAAAAAACCGGCCAAGTGCGAGTCGGACTCGCGCACGACGGGTTCCGTACCATTATCTATAAGAACGAGCATAAAAACACGTTTGTTGTATGTGATCGCCCTTAAATATTCATTTTTTTTCTGTGTTAAAGCGGCAACAGAAATACATCTTCTGTCAAAATTCCAACTGTCTATCACGGTTCAAGAGATACAGCCTGGTGACAGACGGACGGAAGGATGGACGGACGGACGGTCAGCGAAGTCTTAGTAATAGGGTTCCCGTTTTACCCTTTGGGTACGGAACCCTAAAAATGGGCAGTGGTAGCCTAATTGGTGGAACGCTCGCCTTGAACGCAAACGGTGCAAGTTGAAATCCCGTGCCCGCATTTTTGGGATTTTCGCACTTCATGTTCGAATGTAATTTTCAATCATTATTATCACTTGCTGAACGGCAAATATCGTTAGGAAACCTGCACGTTTAAAGAAAGGCGTTTGAATTTCACCATCCCGTACCGGGTCAGCATGGTGGACTATAGCCCAAATCTTACTCGTATTGAGAAGGAATGTGCTCGGTATAATAGCAATAGGCTCGTCCACTGTTACATAGGGGCCAATATATTTCGACGAAGTGCACTGCAGTCAAGTGCACGTTTGCCTACCCTACTGGATTACAGGCATGATGTAGTTTTTTTAAAACTCCTTTATCACACCTACATATAATAAGATGTTATTGTATACTCACTATTAGCAAAGACAAGTAATCTAAAATGTCTGTGGTTATGTAAAAAAAAGATCCTATGTAATGGTAGCCGAGGGGTCAAACGCACGGCTTGCAATCAAAGTGTCCAGGTTCAAACCCGGCTCGCACTTCTGGGTTTATGTGCGCATCTCATTTTCATCCGGGATTACCACTTGCTATGAAACGGTGAAGGAAAACATCGTGAGGAAACCTGCACGTTTATAGAAAGGCGTTCACCAACCCGCACTGGGCCAGCGTGGTGGACTATAGCCCAAAAATCTCCCTCGTATGTAGGGAGAATGTGCCCGGTATACTGACAATAGGCTCGTCCTCTACTTCATTGGGACCAAAATACATCGGCGAAGTGTGGGCGCACTGCAATGCACCTCTGCCTACCCCTTCGGGGAATACAGGCGTGATGATGGTGATGTATTTAGATTCGATGTGTACATACAGCAATGAAGATTATCTAACTTACTAAAAGTAATTTCAGCTAACTAAAAATGAATTTAAATAACGAATCCACAAAATGTTTATTCAAATCACGAGTCTATATTTGAAGTGTCTAACAAGATAAAACTAGTCATCCCTTAAGTAAATATATTCACGATAGGAAATTGAAAAAAACTCAACGAATTTATAAGCCATAATTCTAGTTTTTCAGCATTCTATTTCTAATATACCTACCTATATCTATAATTGGGGACCGGAGGGATATAGAAGGAAAATATATCTTCTTGTTTTCGTAGTGCGATTGGAAATCCATTAGTCGGCCGCAAGAAAAAAAAACTCGAATGATTCCACTTCGAGATGTAGTTTTCAGCTCATCGGAGATTTCTCGCAAGTCGCCCTTTACTTTGGCCACAGAGTAGATACAAAAATATTATTTTTGTGAGTGCGTGACCAATTTTCTATTTTTTTTTAATTAGGTATATCCAATTTCAGGTCCCACACCTGAGCAAAGGCCTCTCCTTTAATTATCCATAAATATGAAATATTAAAAATGAAAAATATTTTTCTTCATTATCCATGCACCAATGGCATCGTAGAAACCTTTTGGACTATAAATGTACCTAGGTGGTTTGCATATGAACTTTTTTTTTTTTAAATAAGCCTTGGATATCTGTTTCATACTTAAATTCCACCTTACACTTAGTATGCACATGAAGTAAAATGCATTTGTATCCTGGAATCATTAGTATAGACTGCTGTCCTAAGCACAGACTATTTACGTAGCTTAATAATGTTACGCACATAAATCTTAACATAAGTATGTACTGTCCTACTCTCACATTACATAAATTAGTAAGATTGACAGTGATAGCATGCTTTCTAGTTGCATTGTGCCATGGACGACAGTAGGCGGATCATTGTCATGATGGTAGTCTCACTAAGCTCTTTGACAATAGATGTCGCTACTAGTTGGGTAGAATATAAAAAAACATTTATTAATTTATTGATTTTCCTGTTATCTTCCAACAAATTTGACACTATTAAGCCAATGAAATCAAAAGTACAGAACGCATAAAATTAATTGTAAATGTATTTGTAACGACATCATGCGTTAAAAATATTGAGTAGGTAAGTAATTTTAGCGATAACGCGCCGTCCAGAACACTTTAAATATATTTTCGTATACGTAGTTTGTAAAGAGGTTAAGTGGTGTAACAATAAAGAGTTATCTATCTACCTAGACAAAAAATAAGACTAAAGAAAAAAAATATGTGCACAACAAAACACATGCAGATTTGAAAAAAAGACACCTACTTTTATCAAAATATGTCTCTCTCTGAAAATGTACCGTAATCTGCGCTATCATCGTCCAGTCGATATGGCTTTACTTGTATTAAAGATAAGTGCTACGAAGACATCCCGTCCTCTCGCATAAAACTACTTGGGATTACTTGGGTGGCTTATGTTCATACTGCTTTATATACTTGCTATTTACCTACTATTTCATATTTCTATGTGACAGATCATATAAGATTTTTTTCTTTCCTTGCAATCGCTAATAATTAACGCATTTAGACGCCAACACTACCCAAACTTATGTCTACGCGGTCATACAGGGCCAGAAGAATCAAAACTTTGTCTATGCATATCAATCAGTTTTAACCTGGCCTAAAAAAGTTTACCTTGACACAAGATCTTTGTCACTATGTGTATGCAAGGGTTAATACACCTATTACCAAATGAGCTCCCAATGCCAAGGCTCATAACACTTCATTTAAATCAAATGAAACTTGTTATATGGCACGAAATATAAACACCTTTTCCTTTTATCGGTCAAGATTAGAACTAGCGGCGTCTTAATTACCGCTTGTGGTATAATAAAACCCTTTATTAAGGCCCTTGAGCTGATCGTTTCAGATTCCATGAACGTTTTCTTTTGTTATTTCATCGAGAAAATAAAACGCCGTTAAGAGCCACAAAGCATTTTGAATTCTATTTGAGTCTCGTTAAAGATAAAATTATTTACGTGTTTGAGTTAAGATTTGTCTGCGAATTTATTTGAAAGCTGCTATTTAGAGAGATTTTTTTCCTCTGAGTGATGATTAAAAAATACTGAATATTTACACTCTGAGCTCTAGTACATGTGTCCACAACCAAGATATTAAAAATGCTACGATAACAATGTGAAGTCTGTAAATATCATTATGTTCGTTGTTTTCAACACAAGTAAATATCCGTAGCGTTAACATATCAGGTAATTTTCCAACTTCTCAACGTAAATTTAATTAAAATATTTATTTAGGTCGAACCAGCCAAGTTTAATTGGAACACTTCAGGGGAGAGTGCTTCAGTAAATCAAAGCCGGGTATCATCTTCAGGTTTGCGGTAGGAATCAAGTCTTTCCGCATTCTGTTACTCCAATGAATTTTAAGTAGTAAGTACTGTTTTTGGTATTCATCCGCTATTAATTTAGATAGCGATAACACTTCTTGGTTTGATTAATTTGCAATTGTTTCATGTTTTTGCTGTAAATTTTAGATTTATTGAGGCTTCTGAATTTAAACATAGTTTGTTTTAGTACTAATTATATTAAACATTGGAATTGCATAAGAAAGTACTACAAAAAAAGTTGAGCTAAAAATTGTATCGTGTAGATCCAATTGTACAAAAATATAAAAGTTAAATCTAGCTGACTTTTGAAATAGTATTATAGCCGCTGTGATTATGTAAACATCTAAAAATCTCAATAAGCCGTCAACAATCAAAGATGAACATAAAATGTATAAAAGAACATCCATCATTCCAGTCTGTAACCAATCTTATTTATTTTTATCGCTGAAAACAATCTTGTCTACAGAAGTTCTGTTACACACGTATTGGACTATGGTGCCTCGTTTTGTATTCCAATTTTGAGAACAAATAAAACGGGCTGATACAACGGAGGGCAATGCTGGGATATGTCTGGACGTCCACTGGTGTATCTAGACGAGTTGTCTAATTCAACGTCTAAGATTGCGTTGGTATTTTTTGTATAATATGGAGGCTAGATGTTTCATTAATTTGGAAATGTAAAACTGAGCCGTGGAAAGGACAACTCTGACACCTCAAGTCAACCCTCACTAATTAATGACAGTGGAAACCAAATTAGATTTTATAATAAAATACTTCATTAATCAGTCTAGCTCCGCAGTTATTTCTATTGCTATGAAACGTGCGGGTCACAGGTAAAAACAATACTAATCTAAACATAGTGGATATCGATAAAGTATCCGATTTGAAAAAATATTCCATTTCGTTTCCAAATAGATGAAAATTATATTTTTCAAAGCATCACAGGGTTTTACCCTTTATATTTTTAATATTTCTTAGTGAAAGTGAGTATTAGACTTGTATCCATTAAAACGTGGCTAGATTCAGTTATAAAAGGGTTCTATTCTTAATATACCCTTCAATTTACCTGCGGCACCGTCAAATAATGGTGTTGGCTAGTTATCAATAAATTAAATCCTGTAGCATCGACAGGGTGACAATGACACCATTTCTATCGTCGGTCTACGGTGGAGTAGGGATTTAGCCAATATTTTTATATACTTACCTAAGCACATACCACTTAAGATATTGATTATTTTGTAAATTAAATTCTATTCTTGAGATTTTGGATAAAATTTCTAAATAAATAAACCTAATCCTAAATGTTCTATACTGGGGCCTTACCACTTTATAAAGTATTGTTTTTTCAACAGTAACTGCAAATTTTGGACAGATTTTGTTCTGAGTTAACTTTCGAAAAGTGAAAGTAAAATATTAAAGACATTGCCACAAGACAGGTTGCCAACACTTGGGGCTGTACGTGTATTTGCAGAGAATGCGTATTTTCTTGGGTAATCATTATTCTGAATGTCACGTTACAAATTGTTCCGAAACCAAAGATAAAACTCTGTTATATTGCAACACATGGTCCGTTTAACCTGTTATTGCGCTCTGTCGCATCATCGCTGACCTATATTCTTCCAATCAAGCATTCGTGACCGTCGCTATTTAGTTTTTAATTCAGGTCAGTGGTTAACATTGAACTTGTCACGTTCAGTTGGCTAACCTCTATCCGTTTCGCCACTTTATACATTTTCACACTTGATAGGACAGACGTGGAGAGTGTCATCAAATACTAATTCCACTAATCTATCAATTATAATACTATTGTTATCGATTACAATAAATATAACAGGTGTGACTTATTTATTGATGAATGTCTGCGCACACGCATCCACTGACCTTACTACGTGACGCGTTGAGCGAGTCACGTGACAAGCGACACATAGAGTTTTATCATATCTTCGATAGATGTCGCTAGCATAGAGTTAGTAGTCACTATGGTTTCGTTAATTTCGTACACTGATATGGTAGAGTTGAAGATTGTTGCATTAAGACCTTACTTCATAGGATCATTTCTATAGTAAGCTCTTCCCGAGACTTTCACACTATGTGAGTCCCCGAAAGCCATGATGAGGAGATGTGGCGCGGCACCCTGAGCGTGAGGCGGGCGGTGGTAGTCTACCATCAGCCCTCGATGATCGTTCGCTCCCCTTCGGGGGAGAGTGGGGTGTTGTCGCTATCTGAGTGGTTTTTTTGCACCCTTTTAAATCCAATGTTCACGACCGTTTTACTGGTGGTAGTAGCCAAGTATATTCTTAGATATCTGCAATACATCTATCAAGTTTAGAAAATGCTATTTAATAGAATTTAAAAAATATTTTTTTTTCTTATTAAGATAATATGTTATCACGTATATATATAATGTATATACCTATGTATTATATTTCAAATAGTGTTTCAAGAGTCCGAATAGTGCCGAGTAAGTACACAACCTAATAGTAAAGAAAAATTACGAATTAGGTACTCTGCTAAAATTTATTGAATTCACAGTATTCGACATGTATTTTGTCTGGAGATCGGCTCTAAACTGATATTCAAGTTATATTTTCACAAAATGTACACACTGCACTATGAAAAAAAAAACTATAAGCAAATCTCAAAAAAGCAGAAGAATCTATAAATAAGGATTTTGTCTGTATTAGACAGGAACATACGTAGCTAGAGCACAGCACCACCAGTAAATAAACATTGAACTTTTTAATCAAACCTCTTCGTAAATTCAACGAATTTATTATTCAGTTGGTTTCCACGTCTAGTCCACGTTTCAGTCCCGATATGGTATGCAAATGTACCGCGGGTACGGTATCCGACGTAGTACAGCGAACCATTTTATATTAGTTCAGTTTAGCTTCAGTTATTGGCAGGAAAGGGTTTGATGAAAGAATGGAAAATGTATTTTGTTTCGTGTCTGATATTTGAGAGTATATTTATGTACCTTTCATATACTTACACTTTTATTTAAAACCTTATTTTTGTTTTATTTAGTTTCAATCTTATAACCTTGTGTGCATTCAGCATTAAGTATTGTATTACAAAATTAAAATATCAAGGAATTTACCCTGTTCTGTGTAACTGGGATCGCTCCCAGTAATAAGACAAGCTTTGGTTAGTCGGGGACTATACAATAAGTATGTCATTTATCATTTTGATTCGTCGGTCGCGTGGTTTTACTACAGAAAATTAATCTTTATGTATGTAATCTGTATATTTCCAAAATATACAGATTACAATTTTCAAAAAAAGATAAGTGATTTCGATCATCCTAGAGAGTTCAGGGCCTTATAAGTACATCTTGCTCCGTAGCCAATCTGAAAATTTAGGGACTTCACAGAGAACCCTTCGCACAATAGCTTCCTTTGTTATCCGATATCTAAAGGTTAAGGTGTCGATAAAGAGGCGACAAATTTTGTACTCCCGATATAATTAAGCAGGCAATATATTGGTCGCGGTGCATGCGAAAGCGATCCCGTGGCGCCCCGATATAAGCGGAAGATAGTACACCGTCGGTTTTTAGTGGGTATACGGCCTTCTGCCGGGACTCCCACATGACCCTGTTACTTCCCCCGAGGTGGCAGAGTATCCATAAAGTATTTTCAGACGTTAAAAAAAAAGTATAATATATGCTATGGCCACAACCCTTCTCACATTGAAGGGAGGCCCGTGCCCAGCAGTGGGACGCTAAAACGGCTATGGTAGTAATATAATATAAAAACATGACTTTAATATCTATACACACGAACAGATTTCGATGGTACTTTCTCTGGCAGATATCTGATGTTCCAAGGCGTAACTTAGGCTACTTTTTTATTTTAGAAAAAGCGTTAGGGTTCCGCGGGATGAACATAAAACCATTATTTCCGGGTAATCTCCCTAAAGTCCTCGCGGGCGAAGTCGCGGGCACAGCTAGTCTTATATAAAAGGCAATCAACTATTATTTTTCAGTATGTGGGTAGTGGTGGTAGCTTAGTGGGTAGAACGCCTGCCTTGAACGCAAGCGGTTCAAGTTCAAATGCTGGGCCCCACACCTGAGATTTTCGGATATCATGTATACTTTAATCTGTTAATTTAATTTAAAAAAGTAATATGCACACGGAGACAGGGTAGGGGTGATGTTTAGCTATTTTGAGTATCGATATATAAATGTACGACTGTTAAATTTTAAAATAACATACATCTACCTGAAACTATCAAACCCACGAGCTCTGTTTACTTTTAATTTAAGCCTTCTACTGATATGATCGTACAAACACTGTACTGTGAATATTAAGGTAGCAACACATAGAGCCTACGCTGCATGACAATCGACCTTTTTTTTTAAATAATATATTTTTGGCATGGCAGAAGGAATAAAGTCTGTATAAAAACCTGTAATAAACAAATGCAGCTGCAGTGTTTTGTTTTTGGAAGAACAATAAGATTTTTGTTTTTATACGCTATAGTATCCCGCGGTCTTATGGCCGTAAGACGCTGTTCGGAATATTTGTATTAGAAAAAGAAACTCAAGTTTAAAATGTGAAGATTTTGATGCAACAACAGTGAGCGTACGCTCAGACCACTGCTCAAGTTCCTACGGGACAACTAAAGTAAAGGTAATTAAAGCAGAGACTTACAAAAACTAAAATATTAATAAACATTTAACCTTCGGTCAATGTATTATAAGGAAAATATTGTACTTACTCTTTAGTACTTTATCACTGGGTGGTAGAGATACTATTATATTTTTGTTGACGATTTTGAACGACGAGAAGAAGAAGAAGAATTCTGATTCTGTACAATCAATTTAGTAACTAAGTTCAAAGTGACCATATTTCTAGATTTCATTCCTACATTTTAAAGTGGCCATATTTTTTTATTGTTATGATTATGGCGTCGCGTATGCGTATTGTGTTGAACCCCACGTCAGCGGCTATTAAAAAGTCGAAACATCCAGAGATACGTGCCATCGCATACCCGTATCCAGCTAACTTTAACGACGCAGCCATACCAATCACCTGAAAGCTAATAAAAAATTTATAACTACCAACACTATTGCTCTGTATATAATACCGCCAAACAACATAAAACGAGATGCAAAGTGAAAACGTATTACTAAGAAAATAATATCAAAGGCTGTTTAACTTAAGCGACTTTTTCGACCCAGGAGACCTCATTCGACGCAGAAAAAATAGCTGTTCCCAAATATGTATATAAGTCAATATCGCCCAGTGTCGCTTGAGTCAAATAGCCTCTCCCCTACGCCTTGATATTATTTATAGAAAAAAAAAATACACACACACGCGCACACACTACATAGTAATGTGTTTAACAAAGAAAGTTATGATAGTATACTTATTACAAAATGTCAAAGTACCAGGAGATGATGAAATAATAGAAGCTCTTTCTCTGCAATATATCTATAATTGATATGACTTCGTGGTAATTGAAATGAAAACCTATTCCTAGAATATCTTAAAACCTAATCGTTTTATTGGAAGTAAAATGTGTGACTTTGATTTCAGCTTTATGAGAGCGTAAATAATTATGTTGAAAATGATGTCTAGTTTTGAAATTGCCTTCAACTGTTTTGTATTCAACCATATATTTAAGTAATATATAAAGGTGCTGATGCGTATGAACTTCGTAGCGAATTGCAAACATTTAAATTTAAAAACCCCAGAGATATTTACTAACAAACATTAAAAAAACATACTTAGACACAAACATACTTGAGAACATCCTCTTTTTTGAAGTCCAGGGCTACTTTTGTAATTCCGCTGTTCAGACGTATAAACCTTGGTCATGAGTTTTCAGATTAAAATATAAAAAAGTGAAGATCAACATTGCACTAATAATTTAATTATGCTTGTTATTCTTTCGTTGTTCAAAATAAAACTGTTTATCCCCTTGACCACGACCTTGCCACTCGAGACGGCGACGCAGCGTGTCTTGGGACAGTAAGCCCGATAAGATCAAGTCAGAAAGGGTTTGAACCGAGCAACATGCCACGGCGCACGTAGCATCACGGATTCACGTGACGTAGTTCATGCATTTCACGATGTCCCCTTGGACATGTTCGTGGCGAAAGGGTATGAAATGCAGACTGCTTTGAGTTCACAGATTGTGCAAGAAATTTATTTAACAATCAATACTGTTCGAAAATTTAATTCATCGCGGTACCCATAGGTAGGTATGTGTGTATAATTAAGTGTATGCAAGCTTTCCTTGTGCGTTTGCGTATGCGCAGAGTACCCTCGGATGTTACGAAACCCGCCAGAAGTGTGTAGTTCCAATAGTTATGCAGATTTTGTGTTGTCCTTTTCGGTTTTATAACAACAAATAATTTCGTAAATTTTACAAAAACATAAAAGAACTCGGATACCTACCTAAATAACTATTTACCAATACTATTTATTATCTTTAAGATCAGCTAATAGTTAATGCAAGTTTGAAACTCTGGGCTCATCACCTGTAGGTACGCTATTTTAAGTTTTGGCGAAAATAGCTGTGTCCAGCGATTTAAACGTCTTAAAACTTAAAGCCTATAATAACATGAAGTTTAAGAATATTGCAGATTCTATTCAGTATGAGCATTGAAATAAAACTATTTTACGGATTTTATCGCGTGTATTTACTATTTTATTTTCCCGACGTTTCGGCTGCTTTACAGCAACCATGGTCACGGGGGGGACTGAGGTGTTAGACGTCCTGATGTCATAGTTAATAACTGGGTACCCTCATATTTAGTTGTTGTTTGCGGTCCGATCCACGCAGAAAGTGCTTACGGTGTTATTAACTATGACATCAGGACGTCTAGCACCTCAGTCCCCCCATGACCATGGTTGCTGTAAAGCAGCCGAAACGTCGGGAAAAAAAATAGTAAATACACGCGATAAAATCCGTAAAATAGTTTTATTTCAATGTATAGTATTCGCGTAAACATAAGAAAACAATATAGTATGAGCATTTTCAGAATCAGATCATTAATTGCCCAATAATAAGCGAACTTCAGTCATTTGCATATTTTTAATCAGTTCCATAATTTAATCTCCACGTAGGTAACTATTTAGAGATTATGGTGGTGGAGTTAATTATATAGGTACGTATTTTGATACTCACAAATATTCTAACTACTGAACCATTTCACTAAACTATGGTTGGTACTAAAATACTTAAACTGTAATCTAAAATCTCAACTCCGCAAAAAGCATTTCATCGAAGCCAGCACAAAATCCGTAAAACTGCAAGATGTATCGACAGAAGTCGGAACGAAGGTATGAATTTTAAAAGGAACCAAATTGAAATAGCACTTTCTATGCTGGATTGTATCGTTCTCTCAAGTAGGTACGGAGACCTACGTAGTACAAACTCTTTCATTTACTATGTGCGATGGAATTACATGACGAGAGAGCTTTTTTTAGCTCCTGTATTAAATGAATCTCCGGGATTTTTATGAGCAGTGTACATGAAAGGTACCATTAATTAGTCTACTTGTTATATTGTTCATTTATTTGTATAAAATAATATAGAAAATAGGCACACCAAAACGTGGACGACCATTTGTGCATACCAAAACTAACTGTTTAGACTCATAGAAAAAGCACATTTTTCAACGAAATGCTTCCAAAGTCGAGAGTATTTTGACACATATAATTTGCTTTGGACAATCAAACTTTATATATATTACAACAAAGTACATTTAAAAAAAAGTTTAGTTATTACGCTAGCCCCAATAGGTGTAGGATGTAAAAGAATCTCCATTCAAAAAGAGTGAGCCTTGCATCTAATTAAACCAATGACGATAACAATTCAAAGATTCAATCGTTTAAATAACGTCAAACTGCCGTCCAAAGAAAGCTCAAAGGAAACCGGAGCACAAAGAATCGCGGTATCTTTAGATATGACAGCCGACACTCCCACGCGCCTCCCGACCTACTTATGTTAACTTTAATATGCCATTTTGGGCTGCAAGTGAGGGACTAACGGCGGGTCCAAGCTCATAAATTTAATCTGGCATTTCCCTACTAACTAACATTGATTAAATTCTACAAGATCATTTTCAGTTATTGCAATAAAACAAGTACCAAAATGTGTCAAGTACAAACAAACAAGTACTGCTCTAGTACAAAAACTGTCAAATCGAAGTAATAATAGAACAATACTACTAAGAAGGTGGACATCATGAGAGCGGCAAGTGATAATCAATTAAGATTACCTATAACTTGCTGAACGGTGATGGTAAGCAATGTGTGGAAAATTGTATCTCGGACGAAAGACATTATAAAGTTCGCTTATTTGCATTGAGAGAGCGTGGTGGATTATGGCTCGAAGCTTCATTGTCATAAAGGGGAATATGGCTTGTGTGGCAAGAGGCTGGCCCCCTATTAGATTGAGATCAGAAATACATTGACGAAGTGCAGGCCATTTGGAATACACTAATACAATATGAACTATAGGTATGGATCTGTCTAGTTATGATACAAAAAATACAGATTGATATATGTACTGTACCTAAGGTAGCCAAGGTCTAGAAATCTTCGACATCCTTCACAAAGGGAAACCGCCCCGCCTTTCGAATATTTCTGGTTAGCATTCATTTTAATAACTACTTTGGTGTTGGCTATCTAACAAATTTTTATTTTCAACATTAATCTTTTATATTTAAAAAATAAGATGTAAAGGTACAAGTTCTTAAATCTTGTTCCACACAGCGACGATTCGAATAAATAAATAGGTACGATGTCAGTGATAGAAACGCGTTATTGGTTCCAATTTGAATAATGGTCGGTTAAAATAGAAATAGGTTGAATAAGGAAGCGTTATTACATACACAAGGATAGTATTAGTAGTAGGTTAGGTAATAATTGTATGATATAAATTATGTATTGTTAAGAAACTTACATTATTTAGAAATCCATTAGCAAAATTTATCTTTATATATAATTCTACTGTAGATGTATATGTCACTGAACTCCTCCTAAACGGCTGGACCGATTTGAATAATTTTTTGTATGCGTTTGGGTGCCGCCCTGGATGGTGTGAATCTAATTTACAATTGGACCCGGTAGGTGGCGCTGCTTTCGTATGCCACTAATTCTTAGGCGATACGAAGTTCGCCCGGTCAGCTAGTAGATAGTTTATAATATTATGTGTTTCTAATAATCGAAAATAATTTCAAAACCAATTCAAAATACTAAGCCACTTCGAAAAACTAAATTTGCCACAGTTACTAAAAATATTTAACAATGTTTTTATGTGCAGTATCAGAAAGTAAACGATGTAAGCGTGTACTTTGCACTATACCATTCTGGGCAAAGGCCTCCCTTTCTCTCTTCCATACTTCTCTATCCTTGGCAAACTCTGACTACTGTGTACTTGTGTACACCAGAAATATAATCTATGGCAATCAAGCTACCAAAACTTGAAGAATACACAAAATAAATGCAATTTGTATATACAGGGTGTATCAGAAGTCCGAAATAATACTTTGGGTACATATACGGTAGCTGATATGTGGATGCTTAGTGAAGACAGATTATACCTAACTATCGTAGTTACTGAGTTATACACCTTTGAATATTGGTCTCAGGTATCGTGTTCTGGCCTTTGGGTATATCCATAACCCTATTTAACAGCGCAAACTACATTAACCAGTGGGGCCTATTAATATTCAGAAAAGAGAACATGCAAATTTTACATAAGACTCGAGTTATTACGAGTTATAGAAATTGACGACGCAAAAAAAGTTGGAAAAACATGGTCGAATTTCGATCTAATTTTTATACCATCCTGTTGTATACCCGATACTGATGCAAAGGTCAAAGTATTATTTCGAACTTCTGAAAAACCCTGTATATAGAACTAGAAGTGTATTACATTACAATTTTAGTTACAAATACAAATCGAATATTGTATATGTAACTATAATTGTATTACATTACAATCTTAGTTACGTATGCTAAACGTTTTGTTACGGTTGCCTACATAAATATTCTGTGATCATAACGTGTGTTATATTGTGTTCTCTTACTCTAAAGTCCGCAGAATACATTGTGCTACTAGAATAGTTTAGTAAACCAACGCGTTTCGATTTTCTAAGAAAGTATTTATCCCTTGTATCTAGGTGATCTTATGTACCAAGGCAATTCACGTCGTAAAGTCTCCAGATCTCAAAGCCTCCCACCGAAATTTATTTCATGGTCATTTGAAACCGAAATAGACGGCCTTTATCCCAGTAATAACTCAGTAAATATCCAGGTCAGGCTTTCTTTTACAATAATCGTCTACGCTCGTCTCCCAACGGCACGTCACGGGTAATCTCCAGTTTATCTGCCATCTGGTACATTTGTTGCGTAGGCTTAACGGATCACGCGATGAATGGTGACTAACTTGTGAACTGTTCGTTATAAATAAAATGTCATATCAGCAGGTTATCAGTGGTTAGATTAACTAACTGTACAAGACTACGGTAATGCTACATTATATTCAGAAAAAAAAAATAGTCCATAACTGGGCCATAAGAGTTAGTATTTCGCGCAGGCCATCTTATTATGGTAAATTTAAATTAATTTATTCGAAATAACGATGTCAAACATAAATTTATTAAAGTTAATCATACGAAATAAAATCACATAAAAAATAAACAAATTTATTTAATTGGTAAAACTAATAATTGTAAAACCTAGAGAATAATCTACTACCGTAACCGGAACAACATCATGATTATCGCAATTTGTCTTATACAAAATCGTAAAATGATACATTTTGGAGAAAAAACTACCTGTGGTGTCAGCACGCATGTGCACAAGTCTGTCACGGATTGGCTCGGTCGCTCTCTGTCGCTCTCTGTCTGTTTTATACGAGTTAAAGAGACAACAGCAAGATATTTCGTGTCATACGTCTAATCTTGGCGCTCATGCTACAAGTGCTGCTACACAATCATGATAACGACGGCACCGATATAAGATAAAGACTAACATCATTATGATACAAAGAACCTATTAAAAGAAATTAATGTGTTGCATCAAAGCAAGACCTCAGGGGACGTAAAACCAACCTTAATAGCAATATTATTAGACATGTCAAAAAATATCGCCTTGTGCTCGCGCAACCAATTTTTTGTTTATACCAAAGTGAACTGTATTAACGCATAGAATAAGCACATTTTTGCACATAATGCCATCGATGATGCGTACGAATTTTGGTGCATGGTCACGTGGCTTTTACCACAGCAAATCAATTTATAAGTAGATTGACATAGAGTACATTTTCAAGTTAATTCGCTCTCCCCGGTGGATGCACAGCGTAAAAGTAACATTGAAACAATACAGCTGAAGAGGTGGCGAAAAGTCTTGCATCAATCTAAATAAATAGCAAAAGTCGTGACCTGTATAAATGCCGTTGTGACCTCTCTGTGAACGTCGACGTAGTTGTCCCTCTCGTGGTCCCATAAGAACGAGATGGCATTGTTGTAGCTCTGAGCTCTCTTCTGGCCGATAGTGACTACAGTAAAGATACGGTATCGACTGAATCCCATGGCTTTAACCGTGCGCATAAGCTCGCCGGCCAGACGCATAGCTATCACAGGAGATTCCTGACAAAAATAAAAAACAAATGAACATCGCCGATGTTCTTACACTTAGCAACGAGTTTAACGCTCCTGAAATAGGTGCAAGCTACTTAATTTGACTTTTTTTGATAATGTACATACATACATACATATACTCACGCCTGTATCCCATGAGGGTAGGCAGAGACTACCGTTTGCCACACGCTACGATCCCGACATACCTCTTTCGCTTCATCCACAGTCATACATCTTTTCATGCACTTCCGTCGGTTAAGGGTGCTACGGACTTGACCTTTCTGGAAAAGACCGTTAATCTGGTCGTGAAAGGTCCTATCCTCCTCGGGCGCTCTTTTCCGACATTTTCACTCACGTTTGCCTGGTATATTTCTTTCGTCAGTCTACTTACATGCATTCATCCTCTCTACATGGCCAAACCACCTCGACACACTTTTCTCAATCTTACTCACCACATTATCCTTCAGCTTACATTCATCTCGTCACTATTCCTCAACCGGTCAGCAATGGTGACACCACACATACTCCGTTGATAATGTACTCTGTGCTAATACACTTAAAGATTGAATTTATTTGGTAAAAGTCACGCTAGCACTTATTAAATTTCGCTCGCGCTATCAATGACATGTCGTTAAAGAATTATCTTTTTCCATGAGTACGGTTCGTTATAGTATTGACGCATGTGGCTTGACGCTCACTTGTGCCTGGGGCTTAAAAAAAATCACAGAAGCTCTAAATTTTCATAGATTAAAGGCTTTAGAAATTAACGGAACCTTCCAATTTTGTAGGCATCACAATAGTTTGGCAAGATAAGCACTTGATCAACAAAAAGGCAGTGCATAGCATAGCAGTGGTAGCTGAGTGGTCGAACGCACGCCTTGCAATCAAAGTGTGCAGCTTCAACCCCGGCTCGCACCTCTGTGATTTAAGTGCGAATCTCATTTTCATCTGAATAGTTTTCGATAGATGTGGGAAGTCTGCCAACCCGCAATAGGCCAGCGTGGTGGACTATGGCCCGAATCCCCCTCGCATTGGGGGGACGTAAAAAGGTCTGTGCCCAGCAGTGGGACGTAAAAAGGGCTGTAGTAGTAGTAGCAACAAAAAAGGCTTAAGAATCATGAGACGACTTTCTAATAGATTGATTTTGAACGTAAGCTGCTCATCGGACTAACCCTGATGGATGCGGGTTCGATTACCTTTACTGGCAAAGTTCAGAAATGGCCTTTTTGGATTTCCTAGTCTGGTTGTAACCGGAATCGCCCCCAGTTCATTTTACGGTACCCATAGTACAAGCTTTGCTTATTGGTTTCTCATATTTACGCGAATACTATACATTGAAATTAAACTATTTTACAGATTTATGGCGTATATTTACTATTTTATTTTCCCGACGTTTCGGCTGCTTTACAGCAACCATGGTCACGGGGGGACTGAGGTGTTAGACGTCCTGATGTCATAGTTAATAACTGGGTCCCCTTTTATTTAGTTGTTGTTTGCGGTCCGATCCACGAAGAAAGTGCTCGCAGTGTCTTGAGGTCTAGCAATGGTACGCTTGGTTTTGGATTTGGCATTTGCTTTGCTTAGTTTGAGGTGAGTATGTGTTGTCTGGCAATACAGATGTAGAAAGAAGTAGGTACAGTTACCTGAACATTGTATTTATGACCTGTGAAATGTTCATCCAGCAGTTCTTCGGTGGCACTTTTCACATTAGCCACGTGAAACTTAATGTATGGATCCAATTGATAAGTATTCATGTATACCAATGGCGGCCGTTTGAACTCAATGCCGAGCTGAAACAGAAACACAATTCCTATATGAGGCCATCAGCGCAAAAGTGGCCTAACCTTGTAACGTGCAGTATGAAAATATTAGGGTTTATATAATTACTAGCTAACCGAGCGGACTTCGTACCGCCTTAGAATTAGTGACATACGAAAGCAGCGCCACCTATAGGATCCAATTGTAAATCTAAACCACCCAGGAACCCATTGAAATATAAACACAAAATTTTATCCAAATCGGTCCAGCCGTTTAGGAGGAGTGCAGTGACATACACACGTACAGTAGAATTATATATATATATATATATATAAAGATAAATTAAGGTTTTAGACAGTGGTAGCCGAGTGGTCGAACGCACGCCTTGCAATCAAAGTGTGCAGGTTTAAACCCCGGCTCGCACCTCTGGGATTTATGTGCGAATCTCATTTTCATCCGAGATTACCACTTGCTATGAAACGGTGAAGGAAAACATCGTGAGGAAACCTGCACGTCTAAGAGAACTTGACTAGTTCTCGATGGATGTGTGAAGTCTGCCAATCCGCATCTGGCCAGCGTGGTTGACTATGCCCCGAATCCCCCTCGCATTGAGGGGAGGCCCGTGCTCAGCAGTGGGACGTTAAAAGGGCTGAAGTAAGGTTTTAGACATATTTTTGTAGTTATGTAAGAATATGAAAAATTGTGGGTTAGCCCACTTTCGCGCTGACGGCCTCATATGTACCTTTTTAAATACCAAACATTACTATGGTTATACAAAAATCATCACACCCAGTGCATGTCGAACTAAAAGGTAGAATCTGGCTATTTCTAAGTGATTTTTGATGTGCACAAATAAATAAATAAATATTTCGATTTTGAAGCACCTTTTGGCACAGTCAACATCTAGACAAAAATAATCATAGCTCGTATTATATACTACAGCTTCACTATCGTCTTACTATGCAGTCTTAACGCCCCCTGGGCAGACTGAGGCGTCAGGACTTGCTGCAAGATGGTTGCTCCTACCAAAATGAACTGTATTCATTCGCATACTCCGTTATTTACAGGTCTTGGCGCACGAACTAGCCGCGTAGCTTTGCGGTATTGACACTTATATATATATATATATATATACATACATAATCACGCCTGTATTCCCCGAAGGGGTAGGCAGAGGTGCACCATAGTGCGCCCACACTTCGCCGATGTATTTTTGGTCCGAATGTAATAGGGGGTGAGCCTATTGCTATTATACCAGGCACATTCTCCCTCAATACGAGGGAGATTTTTGGGCTCTAGTTCACCACTCTGGCCCAGTGCGGGTTGGTGAAGTTCACACGCCTTTCTATTGACGTGCAGGTTTCCTCACGATGTTTAGCTTCAACGTTTCATAGCAAGTGGTAATCTCGGATGACAATGAGATTCGCACATGAAACCCAGAGGTGCGAGCCGGGGTTTAAACCTGCACGCTTTGATTGCAAGGCGTGCGGTCGACCACTCGACTACCACTGCTTTTTGACACTTATGTCCGCGGAAAGTACCTGGGAGGTCCTCTCCAAGGGCCGGACTCCTGGAACGCCGGTGAATCCATAAGATGGTCTCCGGACCTTCAGTCTGCTCATAGACTTGCCGGCTAGCGCAGCCACAGACCTCGAACGAGACTGCTGGCCTTTCAATGCCAGCATCGAGACTTTGCTCTTTTTAACTTCGGTCTCACTAATCATGATTGATGATTCTTTAATATATTGTGCAATAAAAATAGACTTTTATGATGATTTGTGAAGTAAATACAATTTGAATATGATTGGGAACGATCAAAATTGACAACAAGAAATTATTATTTTTATTTTCACAAATCATAGAAATTATCAAGCGGATTTTACAAGAATTTCAGATAAAGAGTTTTTAATGTCGGTGCAGATTGTTCTGTAACAAATTTATATTGCGTTTGTAAAAATATAGATCACTACTTTATACACTGTGTACATATCGTAATTTTACGCTTCGCTTGATTTTAATAAGCTTAACGAATTGAATTAAACTTACGACCTACCTGACGAGACGGTTGATCTAGAGGTTCGAGAGCGTAATACATATCATAAACAAGTGCGAGTCGAACTCGCGCACGAAGGGTTCCGTACCATTATCTATAAAAACGGGAAAAAAATCACGTTTGTTGTATGGGAGCCCCCTTAAATAATTATTTTATTCTGTTTTTTTAGTATTTGTTGTTATAGCGGCAACAGAAATACATCATCTGTGAAAATTTCAACTCTCTAACTATCACGGTTCATGAAATACAGCCTGGTGACAGACGGACGGACGGACGGACTGACAGTGAAGTCTCAGTAATAGGGTTCCCGTTTTACCCTTTGGGTACGGAACCCTAAAAACATTATATATCATGCCTTATTTTGGTTAACACACCTCATTAGTTTATTTAAACTTTATTGATCATTAAACTAGCTTTATAAATACGCCTGACAACACATATTCATCGTATGATCACAAACTAAGCAAAGCTTGTACTAGGGGTAGCGTACAATGGACTGGGGGCGATCCGAGTTACATCCAGGCTAGGGCGAATTCCAAAAATGCCATTTTCTGAAATTGCCACCAATGGGAATTGAACCCGCTACGCCTACGTTGAAGCATTCACTAAGCTTTCGTTTTAAACTTAAATTCATTCATATTTAACATCATGAAACCATCTACCTGATAAGCTGGTTGAAGAAGCAAGAGGGTGTGAAAAGGACATGCAGGAGAAGACATCATGTCTCCCTTCCGTATATATGCCATATTAAATAGAAGTTAGTCAGTTATGTAACAAAACAAAAACCTAGACAGACATAGTGCTTTTAGTCTGTACAAATAAATACCCGAGAGATTACATGAAGGAAATTTACATAATATTATATAAGAAGAGTACTGCAGATGCAAGCGCAATGCACTTGGGTCGAGGCACTCGCGGCCGAAGCCCTTAAAACCACGCACACTGGGGCGTCGACATACGCGCGTTAAATTTTTTGCCCATATCAAAACGAACTCTGTGGCAATATTAAAACTGAGCCGTTTTTTAGGGTTCCGTACCCAAAGGGTAAAACGGAAACCCTATTACTGAGACTTCGCTGTCCGTCCGTCCGTCCGTCCGTCTGTCACCAGCCTGTATCTCATGAACCGTGATAGCTAGAGAGTTGACATTTTCACAGATGATGTATTTCCGTTGCCGCTATAACAACAAATACTAAAAAACAAAATACAATGAATATTTAAGGGGGCTCCCATACAACAGACGTGATTTTTTTGCCGTTTTTAGGGTTCCGTATCCAAAGGGTAAAACGGGAACCCTATTACTAAGACTTCGCTGTCCGTCCGTCCTTCCGTCCGTCCGTCCGTCTGTCACTAGGCTGTATCTCATGAACCGTGATAGTAAGACAGTTGAAATTTTCAGGGATGGTGTATTTCTGTTGCCGCTATAACAACAAATACTAAAAAACAGAATAAAATAAATATAACATACAACAAACGTGTTTTTTTTTGCCGTTTTTATTGATAATGGTACGAAACCCTTCGTGCGCGAGGACGACTCGCACTTTGCCGGTTTTTATAGATAATGGTACGGAACCCTCCGTGCGCAAGTCCGACTCGCACTTGGCTGTTTTTTTTATTGTCCGGGCGCTATACTGGCCGGCCCGCGAGCTATATCCTCTGACATTATCAGAGACTTTACTTAAATAATAGGGTGCCTGTAACAATTTAAGTTTTGCTGATAAATATTAATTACTCTATCTCTTGTACTCTTGGCTTATTATATTTTAACTAATACTATAACCTATTTTATTAGATTGTACACTAATGTTTCTTATACTCTACTTTTGTTATCTATTTATTTTACTATATTTAAATTAATGTTGACAATACATATTATTACAATATGTTGACATCATTATATTTTTTACGTCATTTCTATTTATAACTAATTTGGCTATTTCTATAAAGAATTCTAATATAACTAAAACTGAGCCGTTGCGGGACGCCTGGCAGTTGTGAAACATAAAACATAGTAGTCATAGCGGCCAGTGAGCGGAGTCAGCCGGTGGGCGGAATCAAAGCGGCGGAAAGAACCGAAGAGCCAAGGAGCCGAGGAGTACGAAGCGTGGCCGCATTTAAAACTATACTTTAAGTAATAGGGTTGATTTCATTTTGTTGTGGCAAAGCGTCGGCAAATCTCGCCACGCCAAAAATCAGGTTTATCCCTCGCCTATAGATGTTTCACATCAAAAAGTGGTCGCTGTCAGTGTCATTTAGTTGAAGAATGAACTGTGTCTATGAATCAATACAGTTTGTTTTGGTATGGCAATAAATTTGACGCGCTGTTGTTATCGCCCCAGTGTGCGGGAAGCTTTAACGTCAGTGCTGCTCTCCTGTGCATAGAGATTTGTTATAAAAATGTTCCCTTGCATACCTTTTTAGGGTTCCGTACCCAAAGGGTAAAATAGGAACCCTATTACTGAGACTTCGCTGTCCGTCCGTCTGTCCGTCCGTCCGTCTGTCACCAGGCTGTATCTCATGAACCGTGATAGCTAGAGAGTTGAAATTTTCACAGATGATGTATTTCTGTTGCTGCTAAAACAACAAATACTAAGAAACAGAATACAATGAATATTTAAGGGGGCTCCCATACAAAAGACGTGATTTTTTTGCCGTTTTTATAGATAATGGTACGGAACCCACCGTGCGCGAGTCCGACTCACACTTGGCCGGTTTTTTTATGTACGCTACCTTAAAATTGAGATGCTGCTTTTAACAAGATTTATAGAGTGGAAAACTTGTTCACAAATTGACGTTTGAATATTAAAATCTTTTTGATCGTCCAGTTAAGTATTTACCAATTGTTGGTTATAGGTATTATGTCTTCTAAAGAGACTTTAACGCTTTTAGTTACGGTTTGAGAAGATACTTGCAATAAGATGCTTATTATAAATAATTCATTATGTAGCATGCTATGTAGGTACAGTATCCTACGAATTATTTTGGGACAATAGCAATGCATTCTATTATTTTTTCAAAATGCCGATATCTGAAATAATATTCTATTATCTACTATATTACGTGGTAAGTAGTATTTGTATCGAAATTCTCTCATTTTTGTGTAAATATTGTAGATATTGCGGTGTGTATACATTTTTACTACTTAATACCTTCTCTCATCATCAGTTATCAAATAAACTGCCCACAGCAGACTCAATTTGTTCTTTTTTCGTGTCCATAAAATACCAAAGACTTTCATTTAACGAAGATTTCACTTTGGAGCGTCGTCGTTTTCGCGTTTCAAATAAATTGCATTCCACCGACGATCCACACATCACCATTTATATACGGTCTTGTCCTCATGTTTTCTAATTTAAGTAAACAAAAAGGCACTCCAAAAAGCGTCCCTGAATCCTACTATCGGTCAAATCTTGGTCCCACCCCGTACCACTTAGTTTAGGGTGAACAAACGTTTAACTGACCTATAAGAGAGCACGAACGTCGTTGACGTAGGAACCACTATCGCCTGCATCTATGCAACGAGCATTTCAATGCTTTATGCTGTATTTTTGTGATGGCGGGTCGATGCTCGTGAAATGATTCAGTGTTTGTTTGAAGAATAGAGAATGCTTTTTAAAGTTGTTGCAGCAAATTGGGGATTAGAGCGCGCGGGGCGGTTGCATATGACAGCTTTTATTGTTTTTAAATAACCAATTAGTGAGCTATTGTTGGCGTTCAAAACACAGTGCAATGTTTCAAAGGAGAAATGCTTGCTTTGTGTCGAGTGGCTATTTAATAAAAAAAGTTTTATATACAATTTTCCTCAACGCTTGATCCTTTACGTAGCATCCAAACAAATCTAAGCAATAAAAGTAATCACATTTTTTTTCTAGTTTACGGTACTCACGGTTATATTTCCAACATCGCTCTCTCTATAAACGTGGAAAAATATAAAAGTATGTGTAACATCTTGCGTAGCACACCTCAGGTAACAAGCATTGTTTGTGTGACCCCAACAGAGCGGGTGGCGAATACAAAGAGAGGCCACATTCCAAAAAAGAGGTCTCTATGCGGCTTTTACTCGAAAAAACCTCTTTGTCGACGTGCGAAGAGAAATTTTTCATTGCAAAATATTTTTTCCGCGTAGGGACGCTGCCGATGTATATGGCGGGTTTTATTGTCTGTTTTTGTTGTGGTCTGATGGCTGTGACGCAGATCCCTGTAGAAATCATGAACAGGTGTTTCACGCTGCGTACTTCTGATAGATCTGATAATTACTCATAAAAAATAATGTAAAGCTATTGTGTTTTCAGGGTTCCGTACCCAAAGGGTAAAACGGGAACCCTATTACTTAGACTTCGCTGTCCGTCCGTCTGTCCGTCCGCCCGTCCGTCTGTCTCCAGGCTGTATCTCATGAACCGTGATAGTTAGGGAGTTGAAATTTTCACAGGTGATGTATTTCTGTTGCCGCTATAACAACAAATACTAAAAACAGAATAAAACATTTAAGGGGGCTCCCATATAACAAACGTGATTTTTTTGCCGTTTTTATAGATAATGGTACGGAACCCTTCATGCGCGAGTCAGACTCGCACTTGGCCGGGTTTTTTAGGGGTATATGATACAAGTGACATATTAACCAACGGTTCAAAGAAGATTTTTACGATTTCCTCCTTTTATTAGTCTATTTGTAACATCGTGTCGTTTTAGTTAGTTCCAGTGGTCGATATAAATCCTGTGTCTTTCTAACAGAGTGTTTTGGCTCCACCCAAGATCAAAAATCCAAACATGCTAAGCGCCTTCGTTATTTTATATGAGAAATTCGTTATACAGTTCACAAATTACTAGCTTATCTACCCTAAAACTCAATCCGCATAAACGTAAAAGGCAATGGCATCGAAAAGCACGCGCCGTGCTATTATCTAGGTGGTTACAATGACGTCAAACAAGGAACCCGCGTCTACCCGCACATTAGGCCGAGTGGTCATTGTGGGCGTAAGCACCCTAATACTGTGTAATAACAGCTTAAGCTTCCGCCCTTCGGCAACCATCCACAATTCACGCAGTAATAAAAACAACCATTTATATTGACGTTCTACCTATTTTGGTAATTAAGTTTTTGGAAATTACTTCCGTGATACCAGTTGATCTGTCGGATGAGACTAGGGGGAGGGGGAGCTTTATCCACGAGTCAGACACACTTTTGTCATATAAGTCTTTGTTTTTTTTTCTAGAAACAAAGATAATTTATAGAGGCGCACATGGGTCTTAAAATACATACTGATTGAAACTAAGCAATATTGTGCTGTTTGTAGACCACTATAAGACATCGACAGTTTGTCTGCATTCTTTTCGATGAAGCCGAAACATATATTGCTGTCTTTCTGCAAAAATAAATATTATAAAAAAAGTTTCTGCACTAGATGCAGGAAATCTATTGCGATTTTTTTATAATTGTTAGAAGCTAATGATAGCAAATAGTAATTTTGTAGGGGATGATATGGGCAGCTGTTTTTTCCATAACAGATGTTTTACGAGGATGCTAGTATCGAGCAACTCCTCGAGGTGTCGAGACATACCACACATAGAACGTATGATTGATTGAGACAAAAACGGAAAAACATATTTTTTTAACACGTTATGTTTAAGTAACTAGTCTATACTATTTAAATCTTAGTAACTACACTTTTTTTTTATGGAATCGACTTATTTTTGGGATCCTATGCATGAAGCACTCCTCTGTTAGTTGTACAAAATAACCTACTCGCGTAAATGATAAAATAAATTCACATTTACCTTAAGGTAATTAAGTTAGGTCCAAACTAAGTTACGGCGAGGTCTAATTAAGCCTATTTAAAACTAAGACAATTTACATTAAGAACCCGTCGACATTCAGACGACTCCGTCTACCTGTATAAAGGATTATGCGGGAACAGGCCTAGTTGAATCTATTTATGTAAGAAGCTTAATAGATCTTTTTTAAAAGGCTTTGTGTTTATAAAAAAAAAGCTAGTCTCTGGCCCGGCTCTGTGTTCAGCGGGACATAATCTCTAATTCGACATATTATGCCTAAACAAAACGTCAAATTGTTCGATTTTTTTCTTTTTTTTCGACATATGTCGAGTAGAGATGATAGCGATCATACGAGAATTGGGTCCCTGACAGGTATATAATATATGGTACATGATAAATAATAGACACAAATAAAAAAAATACTGGTTTAATTGAAACCGTCTTTTTTTTTTTAAGTCTGTAAACAGCCCCAATTGTTTACTTAATTTATTTAATAATCACGTTTTCTACGTGTGCTTTATTTTAGAGAAATATATTATAACTTCAATTAATGTGTATTTAGATACACGAGTTGGTATTGGCTCATATGTTTTGGGGCATACAATAAATTATTAAACATTTTAATTTAAAAAAAAACATGTGAAAGTCGTCGGGAAATCGTTTTAAAATTCGATGTTTTCTTCATTGGTATCTGTAATATAGGTGTCGCGGCGCCTGTGGTTCTATAATCAGCATAATAATATAACGTCACCAATTCATCACCATGGAAACTGTGCGACTGACTCTCTTTACTGATTTTACTTGTTCAATCTCGTGTACCACTAAAAGGAGCCCAAGTTAATGGGTACAGATCCCAACCCTACGGTCGTTCACTGTTTTGCTACTCCACTCATATGTTAAGGAGCCCAAGTTAATGGGTACAGTTTCCAACCCTCTGGTCTTCCACTGTTTTGGCCCTCCATAACATGACCTGAACACCACTGCGGCCCATCCGGACCCGCAGCTGAGCCTCCACACACTCCCCTACAGCTCTACCCTGCCACCAGGTACTACTTGGGTGTTCATGCCCATAGGTACTGTGCCCCGTTCGTATACTAGCTACGAAGGCGGCTGCCCCTTGCGCATACTCGCTACGCAAGGCGGCCTACTCAAATCTCTAACCATAGCCCCTCTAGAAAAGACTATAGCTCGAGTACAAACTCAATCGCACATTTACCGTAATGACGAGTCCGTGCTCGTATTACTAATTAATAATCTCGAATAATCTTTGTCGTAATAATAGTAATGGGACTCACCCCGATACTCTAGGTAGCATTGCCTCGTGCATCGTGACTCCACGCCTTGCACGCAATTACTTACTTTGTACTTACATGCCCTCTGCACTTACTGCATTACTACCTCCATCGTAGCAATGCATAACGTACAACCATTTGTCGGTCTTCACTCCATGAAGACTACACTCGGTTTTCTTGTTAACCACTGTAGGTAGATGTGGAACCATTTTACCACGCTTTGCTCTTAATACAACCCCCACATATCGTAGCGTTCCCACGCCTACGCCCTTTTTCTATCCAAACGCGCTCGCGCACTGTCAAAAACTAATGACATTGACACTCACCTTGACACATGACAATAACAGGTAATAAATCGCGATGAAATCCGCGACACTCCCCAACCACAGGAAAAGTCACAGAAGCATCAACAGGTGTCTACTCAGCCATTTCTGTCTGGCTACGGAGCAGGTCACCTCTTAAACATTCTTTGTACACTATTTTACATGGACTTACATCTGCTTCTACTTCAACTGAATCTTTCAGACTTTCACCTAAAGTTAGATAATTACTGTCTGGACCAATCAGACCTGCTATCACTTTGAGGAATAACCTCTTTCTGTCGGCTCTCTCCATCTCTAAACAATAAAGATATCTTACCGAACATTTAATTCTGTCTCATCTGCTTTCAATAATGATACACGATATGCACCATCAGCTCCATTCACCAATCTTAGCAAGTTTTCACTTATTTCTGCTCTTAGTGTCACACTTTCTTTATATTACTCACATCACCAACATTTGGCAATCCTCATATGGCAAAGCCTATAACTGTAACTCTGAAACTTTACACATCAAAATAATAAACATTATTTAAAAATTATTCATTAGGTATACCTACTACATATACATACACTTTACCAGCTTTTTAAGAACTTTTCTGTTTAAATTTTAATTCTGCTAGGTGATCATGCTCTATTAAGTCTGGACTGTCCGTCATGACATCCTGACCCTCCTCAATCAAACAGAAAGTCTTGTCTACGCATATCTATCTAAGCGGGCAAATTTTCTTTCAAATAAAAAAAAATAAATAATTGGGCTATCAAATCAAAGATGTGGATCCCACTGTCATGTCCTGCCCGAGCATGTACCTACTACATGTACGGGTCTGTCACCCGAAGGTATACTTCAATCGCCATATGCATTTTTCCACAGCATCAACAAATAATGTAATACATACCCCCCTGACATGTCCAGCCGGTAGCGTTTACTATTGTCTCGGGTCTGTCACCCGAAGGTATACTTCAGCGCCATATGCATTTTTCCGCAGCATCAACAAAATAATCCAATACATACTCCCCCAGACAATATTGCCCATGCTACGGCATCTATACTACTTCTGCAGTCAGAAAATCGCATTTGTAACTTCAGCTTCTGGACTTATCAATTCTTGTCCATTCAATTTCAACTGCTATTAATAAAAAAATATTTTGTACCTGAAAAATTCTCATATAAGCAATTTAAAAATGATCAATACTTATTTAGACCAGTCATTAATTCCTTTCTGCCATGGAATCACTTTATACTGGGCACCGGTGTGCTACACACAACATTAGCATGAATATCCCATAAGACATCTAAAAAAGAACAGGGATTCGAGTTTCCTTGTAGCTCCCTCTGGACCAAAGGAAAATATTATAACTCTTCATTATATAGATCATATCATTACATCGGCGAAGTGTGGGCGCACTACAGTGCACCGCTGCCTACCCCTTTGGGGAATACAAGCGTGATGATGATGTATTATATAGGTACCTACTAACTCATTTACTTTAGCCTTTTTAAAACATAAACCACTAGGTAGGTAACTATTAACATAGTATAGCTGGGTTGGCAACCACTATAAAGCAGGAGTCTAAATTTCCTCATTGTCCTTTACTTTAATATTAATGAAAACGCAGTTGTCCTTAACTGCAAATTCCTTACGACACAACACTATTAAGATTGCCCTTGCAATGATAACATTCCTCTTTAGCTAGAAATTTCTAAAATACTGCACAGATGTCATCTTGCTCCCAGTTAATTATTTCTTGTATTTAGTCAGATATTTTATATGACTTTTATAATTATAACATAGTCCTTCACAAAACAGGCAACTAGATAGGTACCTTCTTCAGTGTTTACAACCTCTTTCAGGTGTTTTATAATCAAGCTTTAAACTTCTTGCATACTTTAATTTCTTGGCCTTACCGATGTTTTCGTTTACACATAACATCAGAAGTAGATACTTCATTAATCTATTTTAGTGAATAAACCCTCTAAAATAAACACAGTCTGCGACAACTCTATTCATAGCTGCTATGATCAGTTTATTCTATAATAGCCCCAACTGAATCAATATATTGTTATTTCTAAATCGACCTTCCGTCCACAACAATTTTGTAATTCTGTGCAATAGTACACAAGCCACAGACAACCTTTAGCGCAGTATCTGGCAAGGATAATATAAGATATGCAAGCCTATCATCTCTTGGTAGGGCTTGCTTGCTCACACTTGCTTCTAACTGCCACTTTAATATGTTCCCATTAAATGTGGGAAGGACAGCTAAGGCAACTTTGTATGGATATTGTCACAACCAGAATTAGCAATAATTTACTGTCAAGGTTGATAATTACGACTTCCACCTCAAACTGAAAGTTCTTACTCTCCTTCACTATATCTTGAGACCACTCAGGGCCTTGTTAGCCAGGGCCATGTATACATATGTATTCCTTCTTGCAAGCCCTTCGTACAAATGTTTAATTGCCCATTGTTCGCATTAAATCCTCTGAAGCCATGCTCTGGCATGGCTTGGCAAAGTTATATCTGTACAACTCGCTCAAATAATTCTGCAATTAACCGCATCATTAAGTCTTGTCAAAAAGTTCCTTGGTCATCGTCATCCTGGAACTTTCAGAATACGCTTGTACCCAGTTATCGAACTAAAACTATTTATACTTGTTACTGGTCGACATACGAGGTACCTACTTATTATAAGGTATCATTAACAATGAGCTCTTACATTATGAGCTACTAGCATGTAGCACTGACCGACTTATTTCTTAATGACATGGATAAATTTACTTGTTCCATGTTCCATACTCAATACACTAGAACATAATTTCCTTCACCATTCTGTGAATACGTTTGTACATGTATACTTTTAAACAATACACTTTACACCACTTTCAACACAGACCATGCTGTTTGATAATAATATGCCTTCATAGCACCTTATAATATAATTACGCAAAGTAAGACGCTTTTGAAAAAGTAACTTCAAAATAGTAAACATTACAGAATGACACCATTTCGAAACGTAAACAATAATCATAACATTTCATACTTGTCGCAGTACTCTTTAACATGGCAGCCTAATACCATTGCAGCCAACACAACAAATGACAGGCAGTGATGGTAACGAGTAAGGAGTAACACACTTTAAGTCGAACATAAACATTAAAAATACATCACATGGGTTTCTCTTTCCAGGGAAACCATAGATATTACCATTACTAAATAAATATTCGGATACCTCTGGATTAAATTAAATAGATGCATAAAACATAAGGCACCCATTCACGGTACCTAAAACACAAAGAGAAGTTTACCAAATAAAAACCATAGATTATACACGTTTAGTTATAGTACAAACAAATGTAAAAATATGGAGGTAAAATAAAACAAACAATTTATTTAATCATAAGTTTATAAATAAAACCACAAATGTTGTAAATACGTTTATTTAGCCGAAAACCTATATACAAGAGGTTTTCGATGTAGGACAAATCATTGTCCCATGAATACTCATGATGTTGAATCACATCCTCTAAAAGATGTATGATTAGAATAAATAGTTCTAACCAACTTGTCTATTTAAGAAAGCATAGGTCATAGCCACCCCAGGTCATCCCTTACTAGTAAAACAACTTACAACAGGTTCTCCCAACGGATTGGGACCAACCTCCTTTATAGTCTCTAATAGTGGCACTCTTTGCTTGTCTGCACTTAGGAACCAGCCTCCCTGAACGAATCGGGGCCAGACTGTCCACAACTCCATATAGCACTCTGTCCCACAGACAGAGTCACCAGTTTCTGTACCTCTGTACCTCTCTATTGCCACTCTGCCAATCTATATAACTTGACTACAGCCTCCCTGAACGGATCGGGGCCAGACTGTTTACTACTCTACAACAACTTTGTCTATCAGACAGACTTACCAGTAAGCTCTGTCTATGAAGGGACCCTGAGATAGCAGACCTCCCGAACTTAAAGAATAAAAAGAAAAAAAAGTTGTACCCGGACAGGCACACATTAAAAAATGAAAATGAGTATAGTAAATGAATCTCATCTTATACTGCTCAAAACTCATTATCTGATTAGACCGAGCACCTCCACCATAATGTCGCGGCGCCTGTGGTTCTATAATCAGCATAATAATATAACGTCACCAATTCATCACCATGGAAACTGTGCGACTGACTCTCTTTACTGATTTTACTTGTTCAATCTCGTGTACCACTAAAAGGAGCCCAAGTTAATGGGTACAGATCCCAACCCTACGGTCGTTCACTGTTTTGCTACTCCACTCATATGTTAAGGAGCCCAAGTTAATGGGTACAGTTTCCAACCCTCTGGTCTTCCACTGTTTTGGCCCTCCATAACATGACCTGAACACCACTGCGGCCCATCCGGACCCGCAGCTGAGCCTCCACACACTCCCCTACAGCTCTACCCTGCCACCAGGTACTACTTGGGTGTTCATGCCCATAGGTACTGTGCCCCGTTCGTATACTAGCTACGAAGGCGGCTGCCCCTTGCGCATACTCGCTACGCAAGGCGGCCTACTCAAATCTCTAACCATAGCCCCTCTAGAAAAGACTATAGCTCGAGTACAAACTCAATCGCACATTTACCGTAATGACGAGTCCGTGCTCGTATTACTAATTAATAATCTCGAATAATCTTTGTCGTAATAATAGTAATGGGACTCACCCCGATACTCTAGGTAGCATTGCCTCGTGCATCGTGACTCCACGCCTTGCACGCAATTACTTACTTTGTACTTACATGCCCTCTGCACTTACTGCATTACTACCTCCATCGTAGCAATGCATAACGTACAACCATTTGTCGGTCTTCACTCCATGAAGACTACACTCGGTTTTCTTGTTAACCACTGTAGGTAGATGTGGAACCATTTTACCACGCTTTGCTCTTAATACAACCCCCACATATCGTAGCGTTCCCACGCCTACGCCCTTTTTCTATCCAAACGCGCTCGCGCACTGTCAAAAACTAATGACATTGACACTCACCTTGACACATGACAATAACAGGTAATAAATCGCGATGAAATCCGCGACAATAGGAGCGAATGGTAAGTGCCGATTATTATCAAGTAAGTTACTTAATTCCTGTTTACTAATCTGATTTCATTATCCAAATTCTTCCTGTTAAACAAATTAAGTTAATAGTTACAGATGACTTTTGTGTTTATTCAATAAAAACACCGTTTTTTATCGTGTAGATCATAAAACACTTATGAATACTCATATACCATTCGCAATGCTGCTTCCACTGAAAAGAGCCGGTAAGAAATGGATACCCTTTTAAAATAAGTTTTTCTTTGTTACTCGTTATATTATCAATCATGTCAAGAACACACATTAACTTAACTCGCGTTGAAAATAACGTGTGTTTTCAAGAAAAAAAATCGTCTTTGTTAACGTCACTGAAGTAACCTATCTTATTATTCCACCCCGTCCGAATAAACAGGTAGAACTATAGAGATTAAGTAAGAACGTTTGTCTAGAGGGGGTTGTTTAGGAGGTCTGACGTAAGCGCGGTTCACGGTTCACGGTCGGCGGTGGGGCGCGCGCCCCTCACTGCAACTTCGCTTATTATGTGAGTGCATTCAACTGGTGGTGGCTTAGGGCTGTGGTTCTATAATAATAATACGTCATCGCTCCTGTATTCCACGATGGTGTAGGCAGAGGTGCATTACTGTACATCCAAACTTCGCTTATGAATGACATTCGCACAAGAAATCCGAAAATCTCAGAGGTGCAATCATACCAACTAGGCTACCACTGGTATTACTGCACGGTGGTTTATTTGTTATTTAATCTGAGAGCTAGCAATTATTAAGAGTCATAAAACATCGTTAGTGAGTCTGGGTGTCAACTCCGTCGATGGAAAAATTGATTAATAGTACCATTTGTCGCTTCCATTGGTGACGTGATTATCATTGTAAGAAGGAACGACAACGATTAAAATGAGAGTATGATTCGACATGACGAATGCCACGATAAATCGATTCGCCATTTTCAAAGTTGAGGCACTGGGTCGCAAAAAAGGTACAAAGTGTCTATGACCACATGTCAAGCTACAGACAATTTACAAAATGAGTTTACTTAATCAAGAGACGTAACCTTATCTACCGGTGACTCAATAGTGGCGAGCAACAAGTGACATCACTAACGTTGACGGAAAATGTTAGACAAAGACTTTCAATGACGGATGAAATATTTTTCATTTAAGTACAGAGATAAACTCGCATGCAAACCACTCAAGTGTGCTGGCTGGTAACTATGACTTTCAGTTTAAATTAACGTGTACATAAAGTTTCGAATAGCGCGTATTGTTTGCCCAATGCAACACATTCCCGAACAGATCCTTTGTAGCGAGCTCCATTGAGTAATTACAGTGGGATTTGTGCTATGTGTTAACAGTTGACTAATATTTGAGTAAGCGTGTTTGTTTGTTGACGGAATGGTTGATGGCGATGTTAATTTGGATGTTATTAACTCGCAATATGCTGGGATTAGAGTCCCTACACGATGGGGCGTCAAAACTCGCACATCACCCTTTTTACCAATATCAATACGAACTGTATTCACTCATACATAAAGATCATTCTTCAACTAAATGACATTGACACTTGAAATTCCATTTAAATTCGTCTTTTATAAAATTGCTGCTGGATTCATCCGCCTTCGCATCTTTATCACGTTCTTGACCCATTTTTGTTTATAATGTTTATTTATTGTATTTGTCCTTGCTATTAACTACTTGACACTGGAGAGGTACCTGTTCCTGTGTAATATCCATGTAACTATTGGTGTACAATAAAGAGTTTTCTATTCTATTTGTATTCTACTATATTCTGTTCTAGTTGCACATACAGCCATTCCTCATCTTATTCCATTAAATTTCATCATTTCGTAAAAAAGAATAAAATTGCTGCGGATACCAAGACAAAAGCTTTTCAGGGACTAGATCTTAGATAATCTTGAAAAAAACCCGGCCAAGTGCGAGTCGGACTCGCGCACGAAGGGTTTCGTACGATTATCTATAAAAACGTACAAAAAACACGTTTGTTGTATGGGAGCCCCCTTAAATATTCATTTTATTCTGTTTTTTAGTATTTGTTGTTATAGCGGCAACAGAAATACATAATCTGTAAAAAATTCAACTGTCTATCTATCACGGTTCATGAGATACAGCCTGGTGACCGACGGACGGTCAGCGAAGTCTTAGTAATAGGGTTCCCGTTTTGCTCTTTGGGTATGGAACCCTAAAAATGGACTTAACAACAGGCCAGAGTGGAAAGTTTTTAAAGCCTAGACCGAAAGAAGCACCTGTACTTATAATAATCTGCAAACAAATTTAATGACTATGAAAAAGTTATTTACTGCGGTAACCAAAGAGACCGCGGCCTTAAGAGGCTTGGGGAACTTTATATAAACCTTTTAAACTTAAGTCTTGGTGGTAAGCCGGCTAGAGAGGTCGATGGACACGAACAGAAGCCGGCAAATTTATTTTCGGTCTAATGAACATTCATACCTGAGGAAGGGCTAAATAATATATGAGTCGGCGAGTAGCTACGACCCCAGCCCCCGTAGCATGACCGCGTAGACATAAGTTATATCTATTTCAACTGTCGAGAAAATGACGTCACCGAGCCATGTTCAGTACAAACTGTTCGAAGTGACGTCATTTTCTCGACAGTTGAAATAGATAAAACTTATGTCCACGCGGTCATGCTACGGGGCCAGGGCCTCTAACTCAGTACGCCGCGTCAGGATTTGGAAGGGAACCGCGAAATAATAAATGACGTTTAGATTCGTACCTCGTTCTGTGGATTCGTCATTATTATTTATGGTTTTGTGTTCGCCGTAAAATTGTTTGGTGTTGCAAGTTTAAAGCGGCGCGGGTAATCCGTAGATATATTTTGTTTTGTTACAGTTGTAATTTCTCAAAGGAGTGCTAAGTACGTGATAGAATACATAAGACGCGTAATCGTATTTGAAAGGTACAGGCAAATAACAGGGAAGGTCACCATTTTTAGGGTTCCGTACCCAAAGGGTAAAACGGGAACCCTATTACTAAGACTTCTCTGTCCGTCCATCCGTCCGTCCGTCCGTCCGTCTGTCACCAGGCGGTATCTCATGAACCGTGATAGTTAGAGAGTTGAAATTTTCACAGATGATGTATTTCTGTTGCCGCTATAACAACAAATACTAAAAACAGAATAAAATAAATATTGAAGGGGGCTCCCATACAACAAACGTGATCATTTTGCCGTTTTTATAGATAATGGTACGGAACCCTTCGTGCGCGAGTCCGACTCGCACTTGGCCGGTTTTTTTTTCATATTTAGTGTAAGGTATTTTGAATTCTAATCATTAGAATTTAAAAAAGTTAACGGATGGCGCCATAAATAAATAAAAAATAAATAAATAAATGGCCAAACTATAGAATTGTTAGAATAGTTGAACTTTCAAATAGTTTTTTTCTCAAAATTCATTAATCAGGACATTCCCTGTTATTTGTCTGTACCCTTCATATGCTCTCGCCTATGTTCTCTGAAAGGGTAGGCAGATGTGGAACACATCCATAATTCTCCGTTGTATTTTCGTTCCAATCTAATACTACAAACCTATTGCTATTATTCCGGGCACACTTCCCCTCAATACGAAGGTGATTTCGGCCTTAATCCACCACGCTAGCTCAATTTGGGTTGGTGAGCTTCACGCGTCATTCTATGCACGTACTCCATGATGTGTACCTTAATTAAATTTAAATTCACAAATAAAATCTCATAGGTAGGTACTAACGTGTCCAGGTTTCGAATCTGCTTCCCTTGCTTCTAAAGCAGGTGTTCTAGCAAATAAGCTACAAAAGTATTAATTGTAGAAAATTCTTCTTCGTGCGCTTTCCGTTATCATGAGGTAGATAAGTATGCAAAAATAGTTTGTAGGCTAAAACCAATGATGTTTTCCAACTCACCCGCCGATCAAAGGCCAAAACTAATTCATTTCATCTCCAATAGTACCGTTTATTTTCCTAGAAAATAAATAAAATTAATATCAATTCAACACAGTCTCCGGGATATTTCGATTCGATATTTAATCAAAATATTCTATTCACAAACGAAATTAAAATTCCTTCAAGCTTTCTATACGAATGGAAAGAGTGAATATCATTTTCTTTTAGCCGTCAAAACAAGATTATACGGGGTCAATGCAATAAAGTACCAGGAGTGCAGGACTGGTAGACTAGTGGATTCTACAGCGAGCTCTTTATAGAGGAGTTAACAGTGCACCCACCCTACTCAGTGCATCTAACTATCGTATGAGCTGTTGTTTGTTACGTTCGTATTGGGTCCCGAGAATGACACTTTCCGAATTCGTTAAATTAATTATTTACACTAACAACGGTTTTTCACTTCGAAATAATTTGCAATATTTAAAAAAAAAATATACTTCATATCAATAAGTATATTGAAATTTATTTAAAACATCATAAGGGACAAGTTAAATATTTATTAAATTAAAGTTGTATAATCAGGACCTAAACGAAACTTGCCAATTTGACGGTAAGACGAACACCAGGAGCTCAGAGCATCGCAGACGGCGAGAAATGTTAGTTTTTAGATTGGATGGCAGCCCTGTGACCACTCTTACGGACTGTGTAATTAGTTCGGGCTAAACTACGTGTCTTCATGACATCTTGGTAATTATATTGCGACTTGTTTGTGTATTTTTTATAATTATTATCAAAGTATTTAGTTGGCGGAAATGTTCACTCATGAAATGCATCCAAATTTAGATTAATTTAGTTTATTAAGTAATTATAATTAATCTATATTAGAGAACTGGATATCTTACAAAGTAATAAGGTACCAACTTCATAAGTAATAACGAAATCAGAAGCATTATCAAGGCACCAGTCATGAGCGTGAGGTATAAAAATGTCGGATGGAATCTCGCTAAATAATAAGTGAAGCACCCATTGTAAGTTCGCCCACGTGAACAATATTTTTCACACTTACATCATAGTAAGTCAATTCGCCGTAGCGTAGCACGTATTAGTAAGTTTTTTATACACATCCGTGGCTCCAGTTTAGGTACATCGATCCTCTGCGCGAGAGTACTTATTTACATTCGGGCTCAAATAAAAAAGTTTGCCAGTCGAAACTCAACCTTAAATCTACATATCCGTTTGTTGGTTTCTCATTACTGCTGTAAACATGTAGCCGAGTTACAACAATGCATCACAACAGGGGGAACTCACACACAAAAGCCCCCTTTCTCAACGCTCGGGGTTATTTGGGTCACACTTTATCACGCACCCTGTGAATCGAAGGACCCAAATCGCCCATATTTGTAATGTACGACTACTATTAGCTATCGGTGAGGTAGCTAACTGGGTAGGTGCGGAAGGATCCGACGGAAAATAGGGTTAGTAGGTACCTAATTGGATTTTATGTATTTGGTGTGCAAGATTTTTTTACAGATTATAACCACGAGAGTTAGCGGAAAGCGGATCCCTTACCACCACGTGTCTTGCAGCAATGTTTTTTAGGGTTCTGTACCCAAAGGGTAAAACGGGAACCCTTTTACTGAGACTTCGCTGTCCGTCCGTCCGTCCGTCCGTCTGTCACCAGGCTGTAAAATAAAACATGAACCGTGATAGTTAGAGAGTTGAAATTTTCACAGATGATGTATTTCTGTTGCCGCTATAACAACAAATACTAAAACACAGAATAAAATAAATATTTAAGGGGGCCCCCACACAACAAACGTGATTTTTTTGCCGTTTTTATAGATAATGGTACGGAACCCTTCGTGCGCGAGTCCGACTCGCACTTGGCCTGTTTTTTAATATTACTTTCAGTTTTCGACAGTTAACTCAGTACAAAATCTGTCAAATATTGACAGTTACTATTGAAATAAAAATTAACGGTAAAAAAACTTTTTAAAAACAAGCTGTTATTTTTAATTGCCCTTAGTTTTCGTATTCTCCTCATCAAGCCCTTTCATTTGATACCCATACTGCGGTAGTGCATAAAAAATAACTATTCCGCCATCTTGGATGATCCGCTATATTGGAATTAGAATGACATCACATAGCTAAGCATGCATGACATCCATAATAAGCGTGTACTTATACCAAATTTCAGCTCAATCGGTTAAAGATAACTGATTCAAAATTCAGTTACACGATTCCACCCGGACATACTATGCAAGTTAATATAAAGCTTGTAATAATAATAAAAATACTTTAAGGGGTGGCGACAAGGTCTTGTATTTTGTCTAATCTAAGGATTTTTCCTAATGCTTAGGTATAATATTACTTTTAGTTTTACATTGTAGTACGAAGTCTGTCAAAAATGTTACACTTAATATTAAAACAATAATACTGTCTCCATTTACACCTTTTGTTTATTTTATAACTAACCTTGGCCGCTTCAAGTCTGTTCTATGGTACCTATTGCTTGGTTTATGCGTTATACGACCTATAAGGCGTCTATCCCTAAAATACTACTATCCCTGTAATTTAGTCTTATCAGTTTCTAGAAGATTAATACCTATGGAACTTTAATAAGCCCCTTGTCAATAGATACTAGTGATGTGCTGGATATCCGTATCCGTATCGGTATCCGCGGATATCCGAGGGAAAAGATAGATCCATATCCGCTAATTTTTCGGCGGATCTTTTACCTTATTAATTTTCAAGACATATATTAAATTCTATACACTTATGTAGGTAGCAATGAAAATTTTTAACTCCATTCCGATTATTTTATTTCTTATAATCACACACTTTGTATTGCAAAAAAATTATCGTAGTGAGTTGCCATACTAATATTACATAACTCAAAGGTACTATATCAACTATCTTTATAATGAGATCAATGACAAATCTCTGTGATAAAAATAAAATAAATACATCATCACGCCTGTATTCCCCGAAGGGGTAGGCAGATGTACACTGCAGTGCGCCTACACTTCGCCGATGTATTTTGGGTCCCAATGTAACAGGGGGCGAGACTATTGCCATTATACCGGGCACATTCTCCCTCAATACGAAGGAGATTTTTGGGCCATAGTCCACCACGCTGGCCACATTGGGTTGGTGAACTTCACACGCCTTTCTATAGACGTGCAGGTTTCTTCACGATGTTTTCCTTCACCGTTTCTTAGCAAATGGTAATGTCGGTTTGTAGTCTATCTCTGTGATAAGCTTCTTAAACATTTAATGTAGGAAGTTTTTATAAAATTGTTAAGATTCGTATCCGTATCCGCGGATATATATTTTTAACGATCTGGCACATCACTAAGAGATACATACCATGACGAAGACACAGATAATTAGTGTACAGCGTCCAGCCCGTCCGGTTATACCCAGCTATTTCCCTGCAATTTAATCAGTGAGCGCTATACATTAATTAGAGCTACTAAATAATAGGGGTGACGGCTAAATTAAAACATGTTGTACATTGCGAATGGCGCATAAATTGAAATGATAGTCATTTAATACATTATGTCTCATTTTAATTGAGTTGGGTTCATCGGAGTAGACGTTGTAAGGAATATTTAAGAGAGGTCTACAATTTTATATATGAAATTATTTTTAGTAGTCTGAATATCGATAACATTTTTAACTCCCACAAATTACTTATTTATTTCTTTGCTTTGACAAGTTTAGACACGTAACCGGCCGGTTAGGTCTTTTATGTGTTGATGTCGCTTGTGGTGTTAATCATTAAATCAAACGTAATTTTAAAGTAACACCTGATTTAAGAGCAGTATTGCGCCGAATTTGAAGGAAAACTGAATACGTCAAAGATCTTGTTAAAAAAACTATACTAACATATTTATGATGTCAAATATTCATTTTGAATAAGCGAGAGGATATTTGAAAGGTAGAATTCTCTTCATTAATATTCAAATAAGCAGACTTATAAAACGTAAACACGTTATTAATAACTATCACGCAATTATAAGTCTATCTGTCAAAAGTTTCATGCTTATAAGCAATACAAATTGGAGCTTACGCTTTCGAACAACGAAACTAAAATGGTGTAAGCGACTCCGTTTTACAAAAGGCCGTAAAGGGCTGATTTGTCTTTGGTTTTTACAACATTTTGATACTAGGATATCAGCAAAAGGTTAGCGTAGTTCAACAACCTTACGCGAGTTGAACATAGATATCTTTTTTTTCGCACAGAGCCTTTGACCTCGTTTTGCCTTAAATAATCCAGCGGTAGGCAATGAATAGCGAATTTCCCCTCCGCTCCGTTGAGAAAATCCAATAATCTTTCTTTTTTGACGTCGTTCATAGATAGTTGATTGTGTTGTTATATAGACATATATTTTTGTGACAGGTATTCTGTTGGAATTTTCAATTAGAGCCAGGGTAAAAGTGAAAATTTACAACAATGGCCTCACCGAGCACTTTGATTACGGAAAATGTTTTTCAAAGATGTTGAAAATAAGGAACTTGTTTTTTTATAAATTTCTATAAAGCTTCAGTGTATTCAGTCCTTCGCATTAGTGTTGAACTTCACATAGGAATAATACTAAAAAAAATCTAAAAGCAGGAGTAACTAATCTTAAAAATAACAAAGTAAAGTTCTATCACAAAATCCCAGTTGTTAGTTCCGTTCACTGCAATGCACACACTTTTAATGTGGGTCAACATAACCGACCCATAACAGTCAATACACTCAGTTTATGTCGGCACCATAATTTTTGTTACATCCGCTTAGGGATTGATTAATCGGGATAGATTTGAATCCAGGGGACTCACATCCTGTATGTTCGATGTATACCGCAGTAACTCCTACTATTTTATGCTCTCCTGGTACTGCTCTATTTGGTGTAGTAAAATAGTCGAATAAATTGATTTATCTATTCCACGATAGCAGTTACTGGCTCAGTAGTGATGCGCATTGGTTACAAATGCAAAGAAAGGACTGTATATAATATAACCTCCAACGCCTTTCTTATATGTAAAATATTTCAAAGAGGTACGGAAGATTATGAGTGCTAAACCACTGGCGTATGTTCATTCCTACATGACAGATCTATCGTAGACGGCCTGCTATTATGTAGTGTATTTGAGAATTGTACGAGCAAATGCCACTTCTACAGCTGATTCACATTTATAAATCCGTAGGAATACTTTTAGATTCAATATCATGTCTTTATAACAATAATGCAATTTTATAAATGACCCGGGGCGAACTGCGTATCACCTACCTTTTTTTATCCACCTGTATTAGAACGAACAAAACAGAAAAAAAAACAAATCTGTCAAGACGTTTTAAGCGGGACTGACTAACTGACTAACTGTTCGTCAGTAGTCGTATCTAATAGGTGGAATAATAACAACAGAATTACAAAATGTCCCCATCACTACATCCGCGATATCCGGGTGATTTAGTGCGCGCATTAGGTTGTATCCGGGCCGGATTATTGAACATTCGGTTTGAACGGATCGGTAAGTGCGGTATCGGATTACGATATCTGCAGATCCGGATTCTAAGTTTACGACGCCGTAAACGGATTTCGGTCAAATTTAGTGTCAAACACGGATAATAAAAAAAATGTAATTTAAACCAAACATGTGGAAACTTTTTGTTACGTAGTTAAACCGGTGATTTGTGTCATAATCACAAAGATAGGAAAAAATACGAACCGAGTCAATACAGGTTATATTACTGTGTCTGTCATTTGGAGGTTTGACGTAAACATCGCGTTGCCGTCAAAGTCGATTTTGTCATATCGATATCTAGCAGTTTCTGTATTACGGAATAAGTTTTCGCAAGGAATTCATCCGCCATCTTTATCACTGTCATTATCCATTTTTATTTATAATGTGTATTTATTGAATTTGTCCTTGCTATTAATTACTTGACATTGGCGAAATACTCGCGCTAGTCGCAGGTGATGCCATTCCTCATCTTATTCCATTAAATATCATCATTTCGCTCATTTCGTTAAAAAAAAAAAGTTTTCGCAAGTCTTTAGCTGGCAGAAAGATATATACGTCAAAATTCTTTGGTAATGGATTAAATATGAAATCTCATGGGTTTCATTTGGCGACAGTTTCCGAATCCGTCGAATACATGATATACACACGTACATACAAAACGTTAATTATCCTTTTGAAATAAACATAAAAGGAATCACTTAAAGGGTAGACGTAGAGACTCCATAAATCTTTGAGGTCAACGTAAGAAAAATACCAAAACGTAAATCGGAATTGTATTCCAGGGTTACTGTCGTACTATTTTGTACACAGAAAGAGCCGAAACATAAAAAAGCCGACAAAGCCTTTGAAAGTTAATCCGTTGCCTTCTCGAGGCGGGTATCAAAAACATTTTTCCACGTAACTATGCAAAATCTCTTGGATTTGCAGGCGCCTAATATTTGGCGCCCTTTGTAGGCGCCTCTGCCGAATCAAGGTACGCGTTTAAAATATTAATTTGGAACGCTGAGGCTAGGCAGAAACAAAGGGCTGGTGAATTTTTTATCGCAGGTAAGAGCTTGCAAGTTAGGCTGGATGCAGACAGCCGGAACGTTTCTCTAAATACATAATCCTAATTTAAAATGTATGCACTTTGGATTTGAAAGAACAAAACAAACCTTTAATATTTCATTCTTAAATAGATTCATATTCGATCTTTTAATTATTTATCTATGGTCAACTTTACTGTTTATTTTTCCTATATTACATTTTGTATTGATTTAAATGACATTTGAAGTAGGTAATTTGGTTCCATTCACTATAAGTCAAATGGACAAACTTAATTATTGAACACTATTTAATTTTATTATTGATCCGCCATCTTTATCACTGTCATCATTCATTTTTATTTATAATGTGTATTTATTGAATTTGTCCTTGCTATTAATTACTTGACATTGGCGAAATACCCGCGCTAGTCGCAGGTGAAGCCATTCCTCATCTTATTCCATTAAATATCATCATTTCGTTCATTTCGTAAAAAAAAAAAAATATTTACGGCTTAAAATTTACATACTATTTCATATGAAATATTCCATAATGTTCATATTCCTAATTAAACAGGTTACTGTGTAGACTGTTCTTCCTAAACGATGTTTTTTTAATTGGCTCTTGTTTACGTTGTAAAAGGTTTGAAGGATACCTTGAACTTGTTTATTTCGTTATCGCTCTCACGGCGTTGTAAACAGCTATTCTTTTTACCACCCCATTATGTTATAAATACCACAGACTAAATCTACTTTAATAAATAGGTACGTTTAAAAAAGTTACTGACTTTTTCAAAAGGAGGAGATTATTAATAAGTTTAATGTTTTTTTTTGTGAGTTTAATAGACACTGTCCAGATATTACTCATAAAACCCTACAAAAGTCTCAATTTTTTAAATATATATAATTTTAAATGAGATTATGTGAGAAGATTCTAATAAGTCGCGCATATACAATATTTCTTTATATAATATGCACACAAAATTGTGAAACAGAAAATTTATTCATATTATTTGCGTAAACTTAAGAGGCGTGCGTACGGTATGCAAGTAGACATACATTTAGACCGTATGATATTATGATTAAGACAAACATACATACATATTTAACCAGGTGCCGAATACGTGAGGTATGATGTTTTCTGACTGGAAATGTAATAAGAAGTGTCAATCTCAGGATTGAATACGTTAAACATAATATAGAAGGCAATACGCCCTGCGAGTAAATAAACTTAACATTTTTTGAAAATGTACGCTGTTCTAATACATATAAAGCTTAAATGCCTGTGACAAAAGCCACGCAACTAAATTCGCTTGCGTAATCGATGACATTGAAAAATGTGCTTCTTCGATGGGTTAATACAGTTCATTTTAGTATTGGCAAAGAATTGGTCGCACGCGAAATGTCACGACTATTCGGGTAGTTTTACGCTACATAGGTAATGAGTAGGTAGATACTATGTTCAATAGAATATAGATCAACAATAAATAAAAAATATTTTGTAGAAAACAAATTACACGTTATATGTATTATGTACAGCTGTTAATATTTAAATAAGTCAACTATAAAACAAATATTGGGTGTATTATTTATGAATAAATAACAATAATATTATTGTCGACTCCGAATTTACCATATTCAAATTATTACCACAAAATAATATCGAACTACCTCCATTGACACTGATTTTAATATCCTTAGTTACTTTCCCACTTCGAAAAAGTCAGACAGTCGTGACGAGCGGACGCGTTTCGTGCATACTCCTGGGTTTAAAACATTACCCTGGAATCGTGTGTGTGCCCCTTGTGAGCCTCTGGGAGCGTTCTCCATCAAGATACACCACCAAAGGTAACTTAACCCCTATCAATTTACTAACCTCGTCATTTATCCATTGCTTATTTTTGAATTCCATATTTTATTTCAATTTATTTTATCTCCCATAGCACTATCTGGCAACAGTATTTGATACTTGCATTATACCTACTTCAGTTGAGATTTTTCGACTTCGTTTATCAATATAATGCAGTGGTAGCCTCGTCGGTAAGAACGCCCGCTTGAATGTAAGGGGTGCAAGTTCAAATCCCGGGCCCGCACCTCCGAGATAATTTTCATGTGCAAATGTCAATTTCAATAATGATTACCACTTTCTGAACGGTGAAGGAAAACATCGTGAGAATATCTATGGAAAGGTCTGTGAACGTCACCAAACCACACTGGGCCAGCGTGTTGGACTATGGCCCAAAATGTCCCTCGTATTGAGGGAGTGTGCTCGGTATAATGGCAATAGGCTCGCCCCTTATTACATTGGGACCAAAATACATCGGGGAAGTGTGGGCGCACTGCAGTGCACCTCTGCCTACCCCTTCGGGGCATACAGGCGTGGTATTTATCAATGTACAAAAATATTTTTTTTTGAGATCCACGTCAAAGTTGTCGTCAAAGTCACACACAAAATTGGACGTAAACAACTGTTAAATGCTAGGAAAATAAGCTAGGAAAATAAGCTCCCTCTCAGTAAAAGCTCATCTAAAATTGAATCTTCACCCATTTCTCGTTAGCGTTTCAAAGTTATGAACACACCACTAAATAACCCGACATGAACCCAGTATTTCGTAAGGAATTTAATAAATTTGACTCCTCCCTATCTGAGTTTCAGTTTAGGAGTTCAAGAGTTTCCTAATTTATGTAGATTGTTAGCTCTCTTCCCGCCATGAGTTGGTTCCAAATGGAAAATAATTTTCTTTAATATCTCTCAAGGAAATTGAAGAAATATTCAGTGAAAAATTATCGAGATCTCTAATTATATTATATTATATTATCGATAAGAGTCAAGTGAATTCGCACGCACAGTACGTTGAGGGCATCATCAGCCAGCTCGTGAGCCTTTACATCTCAAAGCGGTATACGCACTGAGACAACACGGCCTCTTTTATTTTATTTTGAATAACAGATTTTATCGATGTTATCTCAACCATATCATCTCGTTTCCTCTCTCGCAGCATCGATTCATCAAGTGAGCTCCATCTATCATTGTCGCAGTGTCGCGGTTGCAGTGGCCTTGCAAATAACAGTTGCCTCCGTACCACACAATCCCACTCGTATTAACGAATCGATAGAATCTATAGAATCTACGTCATAATACCTACCGGTCTATTAAGGAGTTATGTTTTAACAGCGGCAACCTACAGAGTGTTTCAGAAATCCGAAATAATACTTGGCCGTTTGGATGAGTACCTATCGGGTATACAACCGAATGGTATGGAAATTGTATCGAAATTCGATCATGATTTTTCAATTTTTGTTTCGCCACGAATTTTAAAAACTTAAAATGTTTATTGACAGTTAATTCAGTACAAAATTGAAAAGTTAAAGTTACTATTGAAACAACAATAAGAGATCGTGTGATCGGTCATCTTTATCAAGTTCTTTTTTAGGGTTCCGTACCCAAAGGGTAAAACGGGACCCTATTACTGAGACTTCGCTGTCCGTCCGTCCGTCTGTCACCAGGCTGTATCTCATGAACTGCTATAGTTAGAGAGTTGAAATTTTCACAGATTATGTATTTCTGTGGCCGCTATAACAGCAAATACTAAAAAACAGAATAAAATAAATATTTAAGGGGGCTCCCATTCAAGAAACGTGAAATTTTTTGCTCGTTTTTAGTTTTCAGGGTTCTACATTTTTATAAAGTGTTTTTATTTTTATCTTTTTCAAATTCTAAATTGACCATTGATACAGTGCATAAATAATTTTCATAAATTGAGACTAAAATTTTGATGTATATACAAATTAGAAGCTTTTAACTCAAACTGAAAACACACTCGTAACTTGAAAAGCGACTTTGACACCTTGGTTTTTTTATAGATAATGGTACGGAACCCTTCGTGCGCGAGTCCGACTCGCACTTGGACGGTTTTTTTATTCTTTTTTACAAGCTTTATATTAACTTGCAATGTATGTCCGGGTGGGATCTTGCAACTGAATTTTAAATCAGTTATCTTTAACGGATTGAGCTGAAATTTTGTATACTCGCTTATTTTGGATGACAATGCATGCTTAGCTATGTGACGTCATTCTAATTCCAATATGGCGGATTATCCAAGATGGCGGAATAGTTATTTTTCTGCACTACCACAGTATGGGTTACAAATAAAAGGGCTTGCCGAGGAGAACACGAAAATTAAGGGCAATTAAATAAAAGTTTGTTTATAAAAAAAAAAATACCATTATTTATAATATGTATTCAAATTGAATTTGTCCTTGAGACATTCGTCATCTTATTCCATTAAATTTAATCATTTCTTAAAAAGAGGAAGAACTGGTGATGGTAAGGCCTTTGGACGAAAATTTTCGATCTCTTGACTGCACAGTCGACTGTCCCCAACTTGAGACTCAAACGAGTCCAACTTAGAATTTAATCCACTTAAATTCACAAACACGGTTGAGAACTTCTGCACAAACCACAGCTTAGTACAACAATGAGCTTTGTATTCTCAAGTTGCTGTATACCTACAGTTCTCGGTAACAACTTGTATAATATTCTGTGGGTTCCTTAATTTTACTCGCTATACTGTACATTCAGAACTAAATTTTATTTATTTTCTTAAATTTTGGCGCATCATAACATAGCTCTAAAATGTGTTTTTTTTACTTTTCTTTGATCTAAAGATAAATGATAACAGAGGGGACAAGCGACCTAACTGAACATGCCAAGGCTTATCAAATCTTGGAATAAAAATAATGGAATACTGACATCACAAAATGATTTCTAACACATAATGTATATGACGAAAAAGTTGGAGGTAATATGTTTATTATAGATATTATCAATCCGTACCACCATCACTTAAAGTGTTGTTGCTTCATATAACTGTCACTTCTTGACATATTTAGTACTGAGGCAACTGAAATCAGAAATATCCTTTTTTACGAAATGACTGAAGTGTAAGCTGAGGAATGGCTCCACCTGCGTGTAGCGGGTATTTCAGCCAGTGTCAAGTAATTAATAGCAAGGGCAAATTCAAATAATACACATTATAAATAAAAATGAGTGATGACTGTGATAAAGATCCTGTGAATCCTGTCAGAAATTAAAAGTGATATTAACAACTTTGTTGCAGGATAGGTGGTTGTAAAGGAGCTGATTCAAGTTGAATTATACACAGTTATACAAGAATACTATAGATTATACCTTCACAGAGGCAGGGTTGATAACTAGTGTCACACAGGTCTATTACATCATCTATTGAACTAGCCCATCCTTCCCTGCCTCGTCTCATTAAATTAATTCACTCGTATCGTGGTAATTACGTTTTCGCTTTCAATAGCTTATAAATAGACAGTTACTTCCAAGAAATTGTTGGTAATATCTTGTGAACTAATTACATTACTTATGGCTTCAGAAGTTTCCTAAGTCGCCTGAAATAGGTACATCTTTGTGAGTAGGTGTATTAGATACGGACCAATATCTTTTTTGCTTAAAGATTAATAGCAATGTGAGCCTAACTGACTAAGCTAAATGCTTGTGCTAGAAGTAGGTGCACGTCAATAGTTGTATGGTCAGGGTGGGTATCGAACTCGGAACCTCTCTAACTCTCTTTTCCTTAAAACTTCTTCTTCTCCTACTTCTCTAGTATTGTGTCAAAGGTGCTGTCTGCTCTCATGGCGTTGCTGCTCCTGAGAATGTATTACTCGCAATCCTTATTATTTATCAGTTTGAAAAGAGTAACCATTCAGTTTCTTACCGGCTCTTCGCAGTGGAAGCAGCATTCCGGTTGGTTGTAGAATTTATTTGTAAGTGCTTTTTGACCTATACGAATAAAGAAAGTATGATTTTGATTTTGAAAAAACTTGCATGATTTTGCTACAACTTTCTGCTTATCGAAAATCGGCATCCTACCATCCAAAGGAATTCAGAAATTCTCCTCTTGGAAGCCTAGATCTTCTAGGCGAAGATGTTAATACACTAACTTGCCGGGATGTGAATCATGATTATAACAAAAGCAACCGTCAAAAGCATACCGCATATCTCCGACGTCTGAAATAATGATTTATCAAGGGAACAATAGTACTTTGTCTTTCTGTCCCCCAAGTCTTACAATCTCACCTGAACGTAATTTACCGGCTCCCCGTTCGTTAATTACACAGATAAAATCAACGAGACTTTGTTAACAAGACACCGCGAATGATCCGACAGAAGTTTATCTCAAACTTTGGTGTACAGAACTTATCTAAGTTTACTTGACCTTATGGAGCTCCAATTTAGTTTTAAACCCTGCACCCATAGAAGCGTCAAAACGCACGTGACTATTTAGTGGCCAATACCAGAACTAACTTATAGAAATACTACATTATTCAACGAAAAGACATCAATGACGCGATTTAATTTTACCACAGAAACTCGAGCTTTATGTATATTTTCATACAAAACAAGTCAATTCGGTCGTCCCAGTGTGTGTAGGGTGTTAATTTATCTCTATTCAAATACCCGAACCCTCCCACTCCTGCTGCTGCTGTGACGTCATTCACTTTTAGCTATCGGGATCGGTAGTCCACTTAATTAGTACTATTTCGTTTATTAATCACTTTGTTCTTTATGTTTCTGAGTGTGGGTGTTTGATTGAGATGTTTATTAAGTATTGACATTTAAAACGAGATAATTATTTAGTGAATAAATAGATCACCACGCCTGTATTCCCCGAAGGGGTAGTCAGTGGTGCACTGCAATGCGCCGACACTTTGCCGATGTATTTTGGTCCCTATTGCCATTATACCGGGCACATTCGCCCTCAATAAGAGGGAGACTTGTTCCACAGTCCACCACGCACTGTGTGGATTGGTGAACTTCACACGTCTTTCTATAGACGTTTAGGTTTCCTCACGATGTTTGCCTTCACCGTTCAGCAAATGGTAATTGAAAATCGCGTTCGCACATTCAATTCGAATAGCGAAGAGTTTCGGGCCCTGGATTGGAACTTGCACCCCTTGTCTATCAACTAGGCTAGCACTGCTTACTTAGGTTAGACATTATAATTGGATAATAAAGCCATATTTGAAATGCGCATGCTCTACCCGCTGTGTAGCTTACCAAATAAACACGGTAACGTTTATAAAATCTTCCGCACGATTTTATTTGTTTACCTAATTAAGGCAGTGTTGTGCATAGAGTAAGATAAGATAAGACGTATCAGAACATTTAATTTTTCATGACTCCGCCTTTCTTAGTAGCTAGCAAACTGAACGATATATACTAAAGTAACTAGTGTAAGGTCTAATGTTTGGCTTAGTTACTAGTGGTTATGATGCTTTTAGGTAGCTGATGGTGGCGATTCAGTTGTAAATAGCCTACAACTAAATTAAATTCGACAGCAGAAAAGCAGTGGTAGCCGAGTGGTCGAACGCACGCCTTGCAAATCAAAGTGTGCAGGTTCAAACCCCGGCTCGCACCTCTGGGTTTATGTGCGAATCTCATTTTCATCCGAGATTACCACTTGCTTTGAAACGGTGAAGGAAAACATCGTGAGGAAACCTGCACGCCTATAGAAAGGCGTGTGAAGTTCACCAACCCGTGGTGGACTATAGCCCAAAAATCTCCCTCGTAATGAGGGAGAACGTGCCCGGTATAACGGCAATAGGCTCGCCCCCTATTACATTGGCACCAAAAATACATCGGCGAAGTGTGGGCGCACTGCAGTGCACCTCTGCCTACCCCTTCGGGGAATACAGGCGTGATGATGTATATATATAAATTCGACAGCACTAAAAATATTGCCGTCTTGCTCATACAATACAATCATGAGAAAGATGATTGGCAGTTCGCATACTTTAGTTTGGTTCCACCAAAATCGACGCCATTATTTTATTAAATAATTTATTTACTATTAACATTTTTTTTTAAAGTCTGGTCTCCCCGACGGCTTGGTCTATTAAATTGAGCTCACTGCACCGGGCGGTTGTGGGTTTGATTCCCGTCTGTGGAAAAATTGGGAAATTGAATTTTTGGAATTTGCCATGGATTGCCCCTAGTCCATTGTACGAGTATGGTACCCATTGTACAAGCTTTGCTTAGTTTGGTATCATACGATGAGTATGAGTTTTGTCTGGAGAAATTGTACGTAGATATTAGTAAAGTTGCAACATTCAATGTAGGTGGTATGTTTAATCCAACAAAGCGTATAAGGGTCAGAATACCAATTCCGGGAAACAATAGAGTTAGTTTGGCTCTAATTCACGATTATGTTTGCAGTGAGTTGGAAATCAAATGGGATGTATTGTGAATTGACCCCTATTGATCCATATTTAAGCGGGAATTTGTGATGAAACACATACCTATATGAGGTATCAGAGGTTAGGTAAAGTATGTTAATCACTAAATGAAAAATTATTTACGTTCAAAAAATATAATAACTACACGTCTTAGTTAACTAGGTACCTGATATTAATAACATCACGCTTATGTTCCCCAAAGGGGTATACAGTACACCAACATTTCGCCGATGCGAATGATTAATTAAACCATTTCCAATAGCTTTTAAGTGTTTAATATACAGTTCTAAGGGGTTATTTTTTATTTGTTTTAATATTAAGAGATTCATGGATTTGGTAACTGCTTTAATTGACTTTCCCACGTTTACCTACTTATTTATCGGTACTTATAAAAACTTAATTTGTATATGAGTTTTGTTATGACCTTCTCACATCCCTCACATTCCTTATTATCAATATTAATTAAATATAGGAAGGCTAGAACAAATATTTGTAATCAAATCCCGCCAAACTTGGTTAGTTCAGTTTAAACCTAATCTATAATTTAAATCTATGTAAAGGTCTATCCCTTTAGCATTCAGGGGTAAGTAAATAACGGGTTCAATAGGTAACCCTACATAAAACGTGTTATATGTTGTATGTATTAGGTTATATGTTATGTAACCTTTTTGTACACTTCAATAAAACCTTTTTGACTATACATAATGTAAAGCCCGCGTATATTGGTGCGTCAAAACAAACTCTTTGCTTATAACATAAAGATTGAATTTCTGTTGAAGGACTCCGCAACAAATATCGCAGGAAAAAATTCTGTGTTAATACGATCTGCCCTCGTACCACCACTTGGCTTGCAGTAAATCTTTACAAAATCTGCCAAAAATGTACAAATACTATTAAAACAACAATACTTTAAGATTTGGTGATAAGGCCACTATTCGTTTTAGTATTGGAAAATCATTTGAAGCGTTCGTATATCGCCCCAGTGTGGACAGGGTTTAATAATCTACAGGAATAAATAAAATTAAAATAAGCACTCGTAGATCGTGGAGTTCTGGGAATCGAACGGGATCATATAAAGGAAATGTTAGAAGCCCCCATTGTGACCTTTACGGTAAATATCTCTGAGATACAAAATCTTATGTACTTGCGTATATCAAATATTATTCCAAAATCAAAATCAAAATGTTTTTTTATTCGTGTAGGCCAAAAAGCACTTACAAATAGTCAAATTCTACCTCCGGTTCGGAATGCTGCTTCCACTGAGAAGAACCGGTAAGAAACCCAATGGTTACTCTTTTCAAAATGATAATTGCGAGTAATACATTCTCAGGGGCAGCAACGCCATGAGAGCAGACAGCACCTTTGCCACAATACTAGAGAAGAATCATACTCACGGCAGTCTAATATTAAATACAAATATAGTCTTTACGCTTAGAAAGCTAGTACAGTAAGGTGCGTCTACTCCCATTTACAATGAAGGGATTATTCTAAACCACAGATGGTTATGGAAATAATTGCTTTGGTATGATGCCTTCAACGGACTATGGGAGAGTAGATGGTAAGTCATTAAGAGGAAAATGGTTGGACCAGTCCTCGCAAGTAGCACCCGTACACGAGCATGACTTGAGGAGCAGCCATCACTCTCCTCAACCATATTCGAGGGAAGAGGATTTTATTTATGTACCCTGTTACCAAGACGTTTCAGTTAGGTAAGTTGTCATTGGTTCATTATTCGATGACTGTTTGTTCTAATGGTTCGAGGTAAGTCCGCTCGGCTCTCAGCACCAAGCTAGATTCTTGTAAGCGGAAAATTTAACAAATGACCTTTTTGAAATTTTCTCATAGTACAAGCGTTACTTAGTCTGGTATTATGTGACCAGATGTTGCCTGGCGATATTTAAGTAAACACATCATCAAGCCTGTATTCGCCGAAGGGATAAACAGATGTGCACTGTAGAACACAAGTCCCAATGTAACAGGGGGATAGCCGTAATTAGGTGATTAATTAATTAAGAATTCTACATCATATGACAAAGCTAAAATGAACAAAATCTTACGTTATTGTCTTAAGGTAGGTTTTTCTTTGCAAGTTGTAAATTATTATTATTTCAATACAACTATGTGTCTTTGTAGGTAAAACTGGAGGAAACTACAGGCGAATATCTCCAGTCCTAAACTAACGAAACTAGATTTGGAAATCATTGGTCCGAAAGCAAACTTGGTACAAAGTGGTTCTGACACTAATTCGTCCCAACTAACGAACCATTTCAAACGATGTTGACCCTTATAATGAAGGTATTAGGTTCTATTTATGATTTAAGTTTTCGGACATGAGTTCGTGTTTCTCGGTACAGCCATTAGGAATATTAATTAAACCAACGCTCACACGTTTAGTCCACTTTCAGTTGCTCAGTGGTTTTGAAGATTTAAACCCGAATGGCCGTTGTGCCTTAAGCTTTATTTAATTAAAGTAAACCTTCTGTAGAGCAACTAAGGATCAACTTGTTTGGTATAGAACCATTTTGTGAAGTAGTTAGCCACTTCATGACTTGTGTTCTAGGTTTAATAACCATAAGAATATATTTTTCATAAGAATACCTCACCATGACCTTTCTGAATGGGTGATAAAGTCTTATCAAAGTTTTGACATGTATAATAAACTATTAAATGGTTATAAGAATTAAAAAAAAATACTGCCACCCTAGTAACAAAATACCTCTCATTTTTTATCAGTTAATTTGTCAAAATTTGAATAAATAAACAGGCAAAGGTGTAGTGCACCAACACTTTGCGACATATTTTGAGCTCTATATTTATAGGGGCTCTATATATATAGCTCTATATATATAGGGGGTAAGCCCAAATATTCCACGCCAGCCACAGGGGGCACACTTCCCATCAATGCAGCAGCTCCCTACTCCTTTATGGAAGATATAAATATCACGTGTGAGATCGATAGGTAGAATTAGTTTGAAGCGGCCTGATGTCCTAATGTGTAGTACTGTGCTTAGGCTTACCAATAACAACATAATACAATTTAAAGTTAATTTATCAAACAAAAATTCTATATATTGTTTTCTTATATTTACGCCAATACTATACATTGAAATAAAACTATTTTACGGATTTTATCGCGTTTATTTACTATTTAATAAACGCGATAAAATCCGTAAAATAGTTTTATTTCAACAAAATTCTATATTCAATTATTCACATCGACTCACTGATTTTATCAATTAGTTTCATATGTTAATATTGTGATAGCAAAATGTACACTATTCAAAACTAAATTACTCGGCCTTGCGTACGTCATCTGCGTATTTTATCCATATTCATGAGTTAATTATAACAAATGACTGGAGGTATTAATTTCTAAACTCATTTCGAGCGAGAAACACCGGTCCTGCGGGAGCAGCAAATGCAAAATATTCATTGTCGAGCCGTCGGTGTTCAGAATTTAGTTTTTCCCTTAAACTTATCTCAACATTTTAGGGTCTGATTAATGTCGTTATTGATAATGACAGTCGATTTATCGTTAAATAATTTTCAAATTTTAAGCTTTTCGTATAATGGATAGAACGTTATCACGCTTGTCTTCTTACGTACTAGCCATTCTATCAGGCACAAAGGCATAAAGATCCCCAAAAGAATCTGAAAACCCTCACGTTTTGTTCGGTCAACTAAACAATTATTCTTGTAATATTTACGATATCATAATGTTATCTTTACAGTATAAAAAAACTCAAAATAACACATGTGACGACTATATATTTTATATTCCAGCAGAATACTTTAGCTGTAACAAATCGCATTGTTACAGAGAAGAAAGATGTCATATTTTCTCTTGTTATTAGTCATGGAGATATTATAACTAAATTTTTCTGGTTTATCTGTCTCCGCCATTGTTGTTTTCCCATAAAGTTCCCGTATACTACAGGTATATGAGATAACAACAATGGCGGAATAATTAGCGCAGAGCCATACGAGGAGTAGAGTCGTTATGGGTGCTTTAGTTACTCTATGCTATTAACCAAACAAGACAAAGATTGTTTTTCTAAGCATTCCAGTTTAAAGAGCTCCATCTATAGGCGCTTTAAAACGCGTGAGACTAATTTTTGCCAATCACCAAAAGTAAATTCAGCTGAATCAATAATAACAATTGTGATGACATAACAAAGCCTTAGCTTTACTTAAAGGGGGGGTAAGGGGAGAAGGGATATAACATCTCATCCGGCCCAACTGTCAACCTCGCCTGCTCGCACTGGTGGTTCTTTTCAGAATAGCGACCCAGGGGTCGTCGCGGTGCTCCCTGCTAGATAACAAACGAGGCAATGACGACCGAGCATAGGCGGTATAACCTAACACCCAGTAGGGCGACCATCTGGAAGAGGCTACAGCAGCCTAGGGAATCAAATACTCCCAAAAGGTCTGGTGCAGAAGGCAACGGGAAACCACTGTACTATTTCCCAAAAAAACTAGTATGAAATGAGATGACCATAGTACATCAAGGGATCAATACCTCAGACTAGACACGACTTTCAGTAATGAAAATGCTGACTAAGAAGAAGAACAAAGCTACTATCTACTTCATCTATTGTTCAATAAGGTTAAAGCAATATTTGAATTCTGGAAGATTTAAATCGCAATTAGGTCAGAATATTATTATAATCTATCAACTGATGTAGAGTTTCAGACTAGGTTTTTTATAATGCTTTCAGTTTTAGTTGACCCTTTAATAAATGACCCAATGTAAACTTTAAATCCCAACACATTAGGATTGCGGGTCAGAAGTTTTTCTTATTGTTACTAGTTTTTGCTTCACCGTTGCTATAGTGCTGTCTGCGCTATTGTTTTTAGCTGTTACGTTTATTTTAAAAGTACCTTTCAATTGAACAGGCTAAGTAACCAAAAATATGTTATACGAGACCTGAGCCTAAGACAAAACATAAAAATGAAAATAAACTTTTTAAAAACAAGCTTTTATTTAATCGCCGTTAGTTTTCGTGTTCTCCTCAGCAAGCCCTTTCATTTGATACACATACTGTGACAGTGCAGAAAATATAACTATTCCGCCATCTTGGATGATCCGCCATATTGGAATTAGAATGAGGTCACATAGCTAAATAAGCATTGTCATCCAAAGTAAGCGTGTATACCAAATTTCAGCTCAATCGGTTAATGATAACTGATTTAAAATTCAGTTGCAATATTCCACCCAGACATACATACGTTGCAAGCTAATATAAATTTGCCACGTGCGGGAATCGAACCCGCAACCAACCACTACAGTAAGCCGAGCGGTCTACGGGCTACCAACCCATTGTCAATCTTTCTTTCTTTCATATAGGTTCCTTCGCTAATGGCGGAATTGTAGCATCGACAAATTTACGTAGGTACCTAAACGCTCATTCCAAATCCGCACTGTTAGTAACCAATACGGTACTAGTTACGTAAACGTATAAGCGATAACGTCAACTCAACTCGTGTTGCACAACTTTTGAATAACGAGTTGATAAGCCGAATGTTTGGCCGCAAACATTACGATGTAACGCAAACAGCTATGAGGGTTTGCGAAACATTGTTTAATAACCACGACTCGACTATTAGGGGGCGAATCGGGACCGGTGCACTGGAATTAGTCAGCTGGGCCCGCTGGGGGTAGTTGACACGGGTGATGTTGGATCGCGCTCGTGCAGTGAGAACGGATGGGGAACGACGAGAGATTATGACATCTACCACGGGGACCAATAACATGCGATACACAAAAACCCCTATTATAAAATATATACATTTGTAATGCTATTACATAGTCCTTTTGTTCTAAATAATTACGTGGTGATCTTTTTAGGGTGCCGTACTTAAAAAAGGAAAAATAGAACCCTTATGGGAGCACTTAGTTGTCCGTGTGTCTGACTTTACTGTGTGTTACTAGAACATATTTAATAGGACTTAATGATGTTTTAAATAAAAGTTATTATTTTCTAATCATGCTGAGCATACGAACGACTGGGAGAAAACAGGATGTTTATAGTATTTTTTATAACAACGTTACTCACAGGTAGACAAGATTGTTTGTACGAAGTTTGAGATGTAACACAAATCTCCTATTACGTCTAAGGGAATTTGATTCATAATACAATGTAAATAAACAATAAAATACGCAATCAATAGCTAGATCCACCTTACTTTTATGTCACTAATCATGCCAATTAGTCGTCACTACGCACTAACGAAAGCCGTTGTTTTATTCAACTTAATTAAAGCTAAATAGGAAACTTAGCGTAATTCAGCGGAATTATTAATGACCGGCATAATTGCCTGCCCTGTCTTCAGGTTACGTTTGTCTTTATAAATAATTAAGTGGGATATACCTGCTGTGATGGCAATCGTGAGGATAATTAGGTAGTTTGGCGTGTACATAATAGCATCCGCCCAGACGGACAATTCTCGAGTGATCGAATTATCTCTAGTTCTACATATGTCGTAAACCAGTAAAACAATAACATTATTTTTTTATTCAATTTAACCGGAACAGACCAAAAAGACCATGGCAAGTCAATTTGGTCCCTCTAATGGTAATACTTGGTCACAAACAGCACGAAGTCGCAGTCGGAGGATTAAAGAAAAGCCCTTTGCTCAGGAGTGGGACACGGAGAAATATGTTTTTTTCAAGGTATTTTCTATTCGTCGCTTGAATAAACATTTAGTTAAACCTGTAGAAAAATATTTAATTTTACTACATTTTTATTTTTTACATCGCACGCAATACTTTTTTAAGCAGACTTATATTCAAAATATTTCTAACAAAAGATAGTTAATTAGATGAACGTAATGTGGCTTAATTGTTTGAAGATGGTAGACGCAAGACAATTACTGGATATCACTTATTAATGAGAATTTAATTAGAATTGCCCCTGTTCACATAATTAGGTTCGAATCGAATTTATATTTAAGAATGGACTAAATTAACATCTAGAATTACTTTCTTCCCAGCCTAGAAATTCTCTCCAGACCAGATATTTACATACACGCGTTCCCAGTTACATACACACATACCATACATCATCAACCCCGAAAGGGTAGGCAGAGGCGCACAATGCGCGTACAGTGACTGTCGTGCACTATCGCCCATGTATTTTGGTCCCAATGGGGGCGACCATAGTCCACCTAGGGCCAAGGGTTTTGCTAACTACGCAACCACAGCTTATAGTTTGTTTTCAAGTAACGCTACAAAATACATATAGGTACATGAATACTGCAATAAGTCATGATTGTTCACATATCACTAAAGTATTTTTAATCGATACTACCAACACATTGCACAATCACAAAATACGGTTAATTAATGCTTGTGGACCTTGAACTCCCAAATCTATTGAATGTGAATGTGCCTAATAATTTCAAAAAACATACCATATGTACACAGTTTCATTATTATCTGTATATCACGATGTGTATCAATAGAAGATTCGTTTATCAGACGCATTGAGAAGACTGATAACAACTGAGGTTGCTACATAATCAATATTACGGCAGATACGATTGATATAGTTCTTTTATACTGTAAAATTACTACTTAAGTACTATGGGAAACGTTAGCGGTAGTAGGTATATCCCGAAAATATAATGCTTGAGAAGACTCTTACAACTTCCCCACCTTCAATTTTCCTTAAAAAATAGAGCCATTCATGTTATTTAAATATCGTCTTGACAATGCATTTATTGGGGGTATCAGATATGTTTAGACGCTCAGATGCAAGTGATGTATGACTTATCTATAATTTCGCCAGTTTTCGACTGTAGCTAAGGGCTTTTAAATGCAAGATATTTTACAGTAATCATCCCTTCTTAACTTTGTCTACTTGACACACTTTATCAAGGGCCAGATAGTTCTTTCCTCCCCAAAGGGCTAGTCCTGAAAAAAAACCCATGTAAAAAATCGTCCCTTTCAATTTGAATCGGGAAATTGTGTTGTATTACGCGGCCCGCTGCCTTCGAGGCCCTTATTGTTTTTCAACATGTTTTTCACACGGAATTTTTAGTTTGGGAAGTAGGAAATGCATCTGGGACCTTGGTTTGTATTGATTTCGTCACGCTCTAAAGAGAATAGCGTCAACAAGGTAGGACAACGTGTCTAGATTCAAGTTAACATCAATGAAAAATGAGAGTCAACCTTGGTAATGATTGGAGGCTTAGAGCCTAACCTTACTTAACTGCGAAGTGAATGGTGGCGAAGAATCGAATGATCTATAGAATTCGAGAACCTGTTATGTCTTGATTTGGGTTTGTTTACATTGCAAAGTTCCAGGTCCCTGTTGGCTTAAATCCAGATTTATAATATTGCATTTGAGCTAACAAAGTGGGTGCCGATATTCTCATTCAATGAGACTTGAAGGGCAGATGGTAATTTGTGAATATAAACATCGATAAATAACATATCAAGACGCTAATAAATTCTTTAAAAAAATGTATGCGACGAGGCGTTGTTAAAAGAATAACACATTTTAATTAGGTACATTACCATCAAACCTTGATTTTGGGTGAGACCAAAACTAATTTGGTTTGATAATGAAGGTGAGTTTGAGGGCTGAAACTCCGCATACTTGTTCTTATGCCCAAATTGAGCCAGCAAAACCGTTGGCTCCCCCAATATGAGTTTCAAAATTTGCATGTATTCACCTGTTTAACGCAGAATCTACCTAATAAACTGCTATGATACGGGGGAGGAGGAATATGTGTAATAGTGATGTATCAGGTTCTTCTCGTCGCTTCCTAATATAAGGAAAACTCTTTTTGAGTAATTTATAGACTCAATAACATACTTATTAACCCGATGCAGTGTGATTTGTTTTGGTGAGATGTTGTTTAAAAAGAAAACCTTTTACGTAGGTTATACTGTACCTTTTGTTTTGGCATTGGAAAATAAATCCTTGAGCTTGAACCTTAATTAAAATAGCCGAAATGTTTTTCGTTACCTAGTTAACTGAATTTAAATCTTATTTGATATAAATATATGTTATACTCTTGAATAAAATAGAGGTGTCGTTTTCCTCGAAGTCCAAGCGTTCGGGGCCGCGGGTAAATGCTAGTAATTTATATGTATACATAGCTAGAAAGCTTTTCAATATTTTATACCAGCACACAAAAGCAATTCCAATATTTTCCACCGAGTTATCACAACAGAAATTGTCTTATATCCGATTCCATTCCTTTTCTATTACGTTCATTCGTACTATAAAATAGTTTTCTTCGGAATAAAAAAGTGGAGGAAATAACAAAAGGTATTTCTTATGTATTGAATAATATATGAAGGGGCGTAGAGGCGCTTGCTAGAGGTTTAATCTCATAGCTGCGAATATGAGCGTTGGAACAAAAGGTCGGGTAGAGCCCAAATTATTACTGGCGAAACATAATATTACACGTGTGCCGATAAAATGTATTAATATATTTTTTAATGGTCTTGGCCCTTTTTAAGTTGTAGTCAATTGAGAGACTCACCAATATTTATATGGTAATATTATAATCGCGGCAATATACTAGCACGCATGCAAATAAATGTCACGGCTTGTGTCGCGCCGAGTTGCTCTCTCACTATCTTATTTTATATGAGAGAAAAAAACAAAATAGACTTATTCCGTAAGTATAAGTTTTGTCTTGGCTCACATGCTAGCCGTGCAAAAAAGTGGTTTATTCCAATTGCAATTATTGTCGCCGTCTTATAAGTAGTTTAAAGAAGATACTAGAATTGTTTTCAAACCGCATATTCATGCTAATCACATTTAAAACAAAATTCAAGAGTGATGAGAATGTATTCAACTAAAAGCCTTCTATCAAATGAAAAACTATTACGCTATGAGCAAGCAATTTAAAATATCGAAGAGTGGTAGCCGAGTGGTCGAACGCACGCTTTGCAAATCAAAGTGTGCAGGTTCAAACCCCGGCTCGCACCTCTGGGTTTATGTGCGAATCTCATTTTCATCCGAGATTACCACTTGCTTTGAAACGGTGAAGGAAAACATCGTGAGGAAACCTGCACGTCTATAAAAAGGCGTGTGAAGTTCACCAACCCGCACTGGGCCAGCGTGGTGGACTATAGCCCAAGAAAAAAATCTCCCTCGTAATGAGGGAGAATGTGCCCGGTATAATGGCAATAGGCTCGCCCCCTATTACATTGGGACCAAAAATACATCGGCGAAGTGTGGGCGCACTGCAGTGCACCTCTGCCTACCCGTTCGGGGAATACAGGCGTGACGATGTATTATGATGTATTAGTTTAATAATAAGTCTGGGCAGCATTTATTTAAAAAAAAAACGCCCGTCATGAAATTAGAGTTTCGTAAGTCATGACTTGATCTTTATCTTAGCTGTTGATAAAGATTACATAGCAATTCCACGTTATCTTTTCCTAAATAGTGTTCGAGTGTACTTTGAAGGAACCCTTGATTGGGCAAACATTCACAATGATAAAAAACGCGTTTGTTGCGACAATGCGAAGAACATCACAAGTCATTTGTTTAATTCATTCGAAGTCTATAAACACACAACCAATTAATAGCTTGTTAATATACGGCGGAGGCTAATATTTACTCGCGGGTTGAAGTTTCTAAGCCCCCCAAGGGTCTTGTCGTGATGAACTTCTTTTAAAACTAGAACTGTCACCTCTGAAGTACGGAGAAAATCGTTTAGCTACCGGTAGTCACTTATCCAGGTATTTAACGACACGAGCACACATTGATTTAATTCTCATTAGAAGGTAATATTAAAAACAAGAAAATAGATGGAAAAAAAACCGGCTAAGTGCGAGTCGGACTCGCGCACGAAGGGTTCCATAACATTATCTAAAGAATCAGCAAAAAAATCACATTTGTTGCAACAGAAATACATCATCTGTGAATATACTCTGTCTCTTTCTCTCTCTCTCTCTCTCTCTCAACTCTCTATCTATCACGGTTCATGAGCCTGGTGACAGACGGAGGACGGACAACGAAGTCTTAGTAATAGGGTTCCCGTTTTACCCTTTGGGTACGGAACCCCAAAAACTGTAACTCGACTACGGAATTACAAGGTAAAATCTACTCCTATTGTTGAAGTCGATTGAAATGTAGCCTATGTTACCCGGGCCATAATATAGAATCGACTGAAACCTTAATCATCAAAATCGGATGAATAATATAGGCGCTACGGAAGAACATACGTAGATACAAAAATACATAGACTTCTAAAATCATATCTCTTCCTTTTGCCTTCGCCGTAGTCGGGTAAAAAAAGATAGTTGCCAACGAGTAAGACACATGCATAGTAGGGCTTAGTTTGGATTGTGTGCACTGATTGCGTATCTTTTGTCTTGTTAAGCGTATTGGTTATATAATTCTGTTCAGCGTAAGCTATCCTTTATCTATCGAGAACCCAAAATACAAGGCCTAGTTTGGGTTCCACAGTAACTCGTTTTGTAATTATTTTGTTTTGTTTTTAGGGTTCCTTACCTTAAAAGGAAAAAGGGAACCCTAATAGGATCACTTTGATGTCCGTCTGTCTGTCTGTCAAGACCCTTTTTCTCTGGAACGCTGGTATGGAGCTATCATGAGTATTTTTTTAATGCACTCAGCATCTCAACTATATACTTCCTGCCTGCTATAAACAAACTTCCGATGCTTTTAATTTCTATATAATTACACCGCCCGGCAACAGAGGCCGCTACTGATTTGCATGCGTCACTCGGAGGCAATCCATCATAAACGCTGGCACTCCTACCCTCGTGCCCCGACAATGGTGAATCGATATCTTGCACCCCGGCCCAATTCTGTGTCAACCATTAAGTAATCCTTCTTGTAAATTGAACTGTATAATCGCCACTTTAAAGTTTATATTCGGTTACCATGTTAATTTAGCTTAACACAATATTGTTTGTATATTATGTAGAGTTGTGGGCCGTTTTATTTTTAGATGACATTGATAAACACTGTACTTGGGGTAGTAAAATTAGGGTTGTTTTTTAACGTTTGGGCTCGCGTGTATAACGATCGATTTTTATTAATGCTCTTTGGGAATATAGGGCCAATTTGGAATAACTTAGTTAAATATTCACTTGTTAAAAAAATATAAGACGTTAAAACAAGGGCAAGGTAGTCCATGGTTACCCCTTTTCAAAAGTCCATGGTTACCCCTTTTCAAAAGTCCATGGTTGCTCCTTTTCAAAAGTCCATGATAACTCCTTTTCAAAAGTCCATGGTTACTCCTTTTCAAAAGTCCATGGTTACTCCTTTTTCAAAAGTCCATGGTTACCCCTTTTCAAAAGTCCATGGTTGCTCCTTTTCAAAAGTCCATGGTTACTCCTTTTCAAAAGTCCATGGTTACTCCTTTTCAAAAGTCCATGGTTACTCCTTTTCAAAAGTCCATGGTTACTCCTTTTCAAAAGTCCATGGTTACTCCTTTTCAAAAGTCCATGGTTACCCCTTTTCAAAAGTCCATGGTTACTCCTTTTCAAAAGTCCATGGTTACCCCTTTTCAAAACATGATATTGGTGTCGATTCTGTTGGAACTAAACTAAACTAAGTCCTTCTTACGGTCGTAATAAATAAGCAAGATGGTAATATTTTCCGTGCTCTCAAAATAAGGTTTCAGTTTGTAGATGTTAAAAAGGCGTTGGTGATGTAAATTAAGGACCTGGGGAATTAAAGGCAGATTTTCATGTATCAACTTTTATTCAAAGATACGAACAAGAAAAGAAACATAGACAAACAACGGAAGAACGTGTTGTTTTAAACCAGTAACAAATTAGATAATCATGCGCCAAGAACAATACTCGCAGCAGTAGTAGCCTCGTGGGCAAGAATGCCCGCCTTGAACGTAAAAGGTGCAAGTACAAATCCCGGGCCCGCACCTCTGAGATAACTTTCATTTGCGAATATAATTTTCAACAATTTGTATATAATTTTATGAAATATAATTTTACCATTTGCTGAACCGCGAAGGAAAACGTCGAGAGGAAACCTGCTCGTCCATTGAAAGGCGTTTGAAGTTCACCAACCTGCACTGGGCCAGCATGGTGGACTATGGCCCAAATCTCCTTCGTATTGAGGGGGAGTGTGCCCGGTATAATGGCAATAGGCTCGCCATTACCATACCATTGGGACCAAAATATATCGGCGTGTGGGTGACTGCAGTGCACCTCTGCCTACCCTTTCGGGGAATACAGGCGTGATGATGTAAATATATGTAACAATACTGTCTAGTTTATCTATAACAGAATCGAGTTTATTAATGAACGATTTTGAATTAAGATTACTTGTTTTTCATAAGTCAAGATTAGCACTTTAAATCGTCAACATTAAAATAATCTTATCGATATGCATAAGCTTATTTTTTCAAGCAATCGACCTTATCGACTCTCGAAAGGTTTAAGCACCCAGCTTTAGTTGGCAGGACGCACTGCCGTGCGTCTAGATTTATAGGTAGAATATTGTTATAAACAAAATATTGTACTAAAGAAAATTATTTTAAAAAATTCACACAAGCCTTTTTAAATTTTAATTAATAAAATTTTAGCTAGGCAAGGCAAGAGAAAGCTATATTTAAAGACTTGAGTTTATGTGCACTCAAAGTACTTAGCCTAAGTGAAGTAGGTATTCATGAATATTCTCAATGATTATTTAAAGTTAAGTGTCACTTAAAGTTTTCTTATAATTATTAAAATAAGCCTAAGTAGCTAATCCAAATTTTAAAAAGGATTTTTTTTTCTTTATATTTCAGTGTCATATTTACCATTAAATATGTAGGTATATTCGTGCTTAGTAGGCGGAGGCAATAATTGGACCATTTAGAGATGAGATAAAAGAAATACATCCTTACTGGTAGCTACTAAAAGAAAAGTACTTAAAAAAATGTCACTCGAAAGTTGCTCTTATAATCGTCTCATAAGTTTAATTTTAAAACTTTAGACTGAAATGCATACAACTTCCTTAACGAAACCGAAACATTAAGCAGTTAATTCCAATTTGATCCTTAAACAAATACAACCGGCCGGAAATTGAGACAACCATCGTATACTATAATATAATAATAATAATAATAAACAGACACAACCAAGTAGCCAGGATTGTCCACCAGCAACTTGCCCTTAAATATCGCCTTGTGACATCCGAGGTACCGTACTACAGGTATGAGCCACAACCAGTTCTCGAAGAGGGTCATATCACATTGTATTGGGACCGGTCTATCATCACAGACAGGACTATTGTAGCCAATAAGCCTGATATTGTGCTGATAGATCGCCAAGAGCGCCGTGCAATGGTTATCGATATCACTGTCCCCTATGACGAGAATCTCGTGAAAGCAGAGAAAGATAAAGAAAGCAAGTATCTTGATCTGGCTCACGAGGTTGTCGACATATGGGACATTGATGTGGCAATCATTGTACCGATAGTCGTTGCCGCCCATGGCTTATTAGCCAAGAGCTTCGACAAATACCTAAAGAGGCTCGCGTTAGGCAGCTGGATCAAGGGACAGATTCAGAAGGCGGTACTTCTGGAGACGGCGCGCATTGTGAGGAAGTTCCTCTCTCTGGAGCCCTAACCACTGGTAACTAGGACCCTGTTCCAGATGCCGGTGGGGAACTGTTTTTTATATTTTTAAATGTATTTTTTATATTTATATTTAAAAATGTACTAAATAAGAAAAATGAGAAATAAAGGAATAATAATAATATCGCCAGACAACACATACTCATCGTATGATCCCAAACTAAGCATAGCTTGTACTATGGGTACCATACAATGGACTGGGGCGATCCCAGTTACACCCAGACCAGGGCAAATTTCGAAAAGGCCATTTCCGAAATTTGACGCTGGCGGGAATCGAACCCGCAACCACTCGGTTCAGTGAGTCAAGCGGCCTACTCTTAAACCACTGGACCAAGCCATCGTCGATTCGTGTTCCTTATTTTTAACTGTGAGGCATAAACCGTTTCCCCCTTCGAAATATCTCAAGAGAAACGCGGCGTGTGAAAATTCATGTTTCAGGTTTAATTTGAACATCACATAGTACCGAACCACAGATTGCGACATGGAATGTCGGTAACAGGTTTACATAACTTTGATTAGGAATAACTGTGTTATTAAATGTCGCTTTTTTTTATTACAGTACAGTAGTTAATTGGCGTAGGTAATCCTTTTTTTAAACTTCTGTTACTCCTGTAAGCCAGGATCGACGGTAGTATCTACTGAAAACTCAGAGTTTTGACTCACGGCGAATCCCTCGGAAAAGCACAATTGTCTTAGATTTTTTTATTTTTATAGACTAAAAAAATCCCAGTGCCTGGTAGACCGTTTTTGTTTGATTAAAACTAAAGGTAAACTTCTAACTACCTAGTTATTTGCCAAAAGAGTAAGGAGTATGGTTAGGAAGTCTGATTTGAGATATAAATGTATCTAAATTTTGGGACACAATCGTGATTATTTTGTTGGCACTGACCTAAGTGTATCGCCGTCACAAAGTATAAGGAAGAAAGCAATATTTTTGCAGGTGTAAAAAAACTATACCAATATACAAAATAGTATAGTTTTTTGGTCCTGTCAAAGAAACTAGAGAAAACCGAATTTGACAGCAGAATTTTATAAGTTATCAGTTTTTAATATCTTCAACCCACCCAGCATATCCATGCAAATAGCGATCTAAAAATAATATTAATAAAATCACAACAAAACATCGCCCCAAACTAATTTAGACATCAATTCGATTCAGGCCGACCCTGTAATTTTCCTGAAAAGGAATACCCAAGGTTTGTTAACGAAAATCGGGAGTCGAATCAATCCCGTTCGTTATAAGATCCCTTCGGATAACTTTTGGTACTTTATTACCATTTGAAAACATTAATAGGTTTCTCGAGTTTTAATCCTGAACACAATAAAGATATTTATGGAAAACGGTGTTATACTTATTTGAATAGAATAATAATGCCGCTCGGTAGGTAATCCTGTCATTGTTCGACGATAGCGCCGAAAATACAATAAGCTGAGCTATTTACATACACTTTGATGTGTTTGAATCTGAAGCGTTAAATTTCGCAATGTCGGATTATCTTGAGATTGCGTCGTTTGTCAGTACTAGTAATTTAAATTTGAATTTAAATAGAATAAATAAGCAAAAGAAAACTAGCTAAAGCAAAGGTGTTGCTCATTAACAAAGTTTTTTTAAATTTAAATTACTAGCTATGTCAGATAATTGTCTTGTTAGTGGCTGAAAACTAAACCCCAAAGAGGGAATTAAACCCAGAATCTCTAACCAGTTTTCACACATTTATCGCTAAAGAAAAAAATCCAAAAATAAAAATAACCAATAAATTTCATTATAATTTCAATAAAATAAGCAATAATTATAAACGATTATATGACTCGCCCCCTATTACATTGGGACCAAAATACATCGGCGAAGTGTGGGCGCACTACAGTGCACCTCTGCCTACCCCTTCGGGGAATAAAGGCGTGATGATGATGATGATGATGATTATATGACAAGGTCAAAGAAAAGGAAAACGTTGAGATACGTCAAGGATTTTCCTCCATCAAGTCCATAAAAATAATTCAAGAGTGTATTTTTGAAACATTGATGGTTTTTATAACTTTTACCTTGAATTGCGTACTCCTTCAGAAAATCTTACCCAAGGTCCCTCGAATCACTTCCAGGAAAATAATGCTCGTAGCATTTTCCCCAAATCTTACTAATTAAGACACGTCGACTCACGTATCAGAAGTTTCGTGATAATCAGGGGAACTCATCAGAATACTGATCAAGGAAAGTAATGAGGATAAAATACCATTAGAAGGTGTAATAGTGTCTATTCCTTAGTTTCTATGTGTCAACGCGTTTTGGATCTCAATCTAGACCATGAGCATTTTATTTTAAAATAATTTGTATACCTTTAGTGATTGTTATCTGTTGTGTTGTCCAAATAAATAAAGAATGCGTTGTCTACCATTAGAAGGTGTTGTTGAAATACTTTACGCGCTAATTCCATTAATTAGATAATATCGGCTTTTCCTAAGGCTAACGTAGGCTCTGTGATGTGTAGTGATGTTATGCACTTCTAACTCTCAGACTTCTCTGCCATCTTTATCACTGTCATCATTCATTTTTATTTATTACGTGTATTTATTGAATTTGTCCTTGCTATTAATTACTTGACATTGGCGAAATACCCGCGCTAGTCGCAGGTGAAGCCATTCCTCATCTTATTCCATTAAATATCATCATTTCGCTCATTTCGTAAAATAATAATAAAATAAATATAATAATTCACCATCTTTATCACATTCATTAGCCATATACTAGCGCACAATTGGGAAACTGCAGAATAAATTTGACCCTATATTGAGTGTATTTGAGTTATGGCCCATCACCAGTAATATGCAGGCGACATGGTAAAAAATGCACACATTCTTACGCCTGTATTTTTCAAAGAGGAAGAGAGAGACTGTAATTCAGCTTTCACCAATGTATTTCAGGGGCAAAGAATAATGAGCCTCCATATTTCTTTAATAGAAATCTCAACAGAATCAGAAAGTTCCTAACTCATAACGAGATAATGCCATAATGGCTGTTCCTAGGAGACATTCTCCGTGCTCTAGATAATTTGAACAAGCGTTCACTTACTCGCTTAACTGGGCGTGAGTTAACTGTATTGGGTATTGTTCTGACGGTATTACCTGCTAGTATCTTATGATAACCTGGTACCCGTTTCATGGATTGTTGCATGCAAGACTGCATCTTAAGAGCCTAATTGGATTACCTCAGGTCATAGAAAAATATTTTAATCATGATTTCATGGGCATAGTAGTTTTTAGTCCTTATAAATAAAAAAAGAATTGACTAGATTTTCCAATGGCTACAAAAAATAGTCAAACATCTTTACTTCGTTTTGTAAGATCTATGCAGCAAAAACTAGTAAAGTTTGGCTACAAAATACGGCTAATCGAGGAAATCTGTTTTAATCTCAGTTATATTTAGGCAATACATAAACCGATTAAAGGACGTCATATTTTTTTGTCTTAATTCAGCTCTTTTCTAGGTTGTAACTGTTCAATGAACTTTTGTAAGCCACAGGATGTATTTCGGTGGTTCTTATAACTTTGGTTATTCGATTTATCTAATACCCTGATGCTTGGTTAAGACTAAAGAAAATACGCAAGTAAACAATTAGATAATTACCTAGTAGATATTACCTAGTACCTAGTGAAGGAAAACATCGTGAGGAAACCTGCACGTCTATAGAAAGGCGTGTGAAGTTCACCAACCCGCACTGGGCCAGCGTGGTGGACTATGGCCCAAATCTCCCTCGTATGGAGGGGGAATGTGCCCGGTATAATGGCAATAGGCTCGCCCCCTATTACATTGGGACCAAAATACATCGGCAAAGTGTGGGCGCACTACAGTGCACCTCTGCTTACCCCTCCGGGGAATACAGGCGTGATGATGATGTATTTTTTAGATATTTTTCTTATATTGTTTTCTTATATTTACGCGAACACTATACATTGAAATTAAACTATTTTACGGATTTTATCGCGTTTATTTACTATTTTATTTTCCCGACGTTTCGGCTGCTTTACAGCAACCATGGTCACGGGGGGACTGAGGTGTTAGACGTCCTGATGTCATAGTTAATAACTGGGTACCCTCATATTTAGTTGTTGTTTGCGGTCCGATCCACGCAGAAAGTGCTTACGGTGTCCTGAGGTCTTGCAATGGTACACTTGGTTTTGGATTTAATCATATTGATTACTGGATCCCAAGTTGGTGGTAGCACCCAGCCATCTTCCCTATTGAAATTAGGATGTTTTTTAATTTCAATGGCCTCACGTATCATCCTTGGTCGGAGTCGGTGTTCTTTAGCGAGGATATGCGGTTTATCAAATCTGATATAATGGCGGGTGCGGTCCTGTACATGTTCACAGATTGCAGACTTCGTGGAGCGTCGGTGTTTCACGTCAGCTATATGTTCTTTTACGCGGGTTTTAATTGATCTTTTTGTTTGTCCTATGTAAGAGAGCCCACATTCACAATCGAGTTTGTATACCCCTGCATCTTGTAGAGGAATGTGACACTTGACAGGTGGTAAAAACTGACTAATCTTCTTCGGTGGCTTGAAGTAAGTTTTGATTGAAGCCCGTTTCAAGATGTAGCCAATCTTGTCTGTGACACCTCTTATGTATGGTAGTACAGCAGGTAGACGCTCAACTGTGGCTGGTTTCACTCGGTCACTGTGATGGCGGCGTGGGACCCGAAGCTTGTTGTCATGCAATACTTGCTTGACGTGGTGGATCTCGGCAGCCAGGTGTTGCTCATCACAGATCCCTTGTGATCAGAACACCGACTCCGACCAAGGATGATACGTGAGGCCATTGAAATTAAAAAACATCCTAATTTCAATAGGGAAGATGGCTGGGTGCTACCACCAACTTGGGATCCAGTAATCAATATGATTAAATCCAAAACCAAGTGTACCATTGCAAGACCTCAGGACACCGTAAGCACTTTCTGCGTGGATCGGACCGCAAACAACAACTAAATATGAGGGTACCCAGTTATTAACTATGACATCAGGACGTCTAACACCTCAGTCCCCCCGTGACCATGGTTGCTGTAAAGCAGCCGAAACGTCGGGAAAATAAAATAGTAAATAAACGCGATAAAATCCGTAAAATAGTTTAATTTCAATATTTTTCTTATATTAAAATCTGAGCAAGTTCGTATATGTCGGCAATAGATTTTCAATCTGTATCCTTAAGTTCACATTTGCTATTAGTTACTTGTTCTCTGATGTATCTACCAACTATCCCCGAGTATTACGACACTTAACGTGGACGATATGTGTGTCACAAAGAAGTCCTTTTTTTGTTATAAAAGGTTACTAGCAATGTAAGTTTTATCTCATTACTAGTTAGTTTTCCTATTAAATATTTGAATTAATTAAATAATGATTTGGAATTCACATTCACGCGAACACAATATTTCGATCGTAAAATTCTGTTTTATATATAATACATGTTGGATTATGTACAGTGAGATACAGCTGTTTCCTTATCTATCTCTCGATAGTAGTGAAGTTATCTTCGTTATCGAGATATTTTTGTCGGATCACATATGTTTGAACGGATTTTTTTTAGTTTTCGTTAACATTTAATTCGGCATTATTTTTTATTCTTATTATGTATATTACTTACGACTTTCTTATTATGTATATTATTTAATAAGTTACAAAAATTCAACGAATAGGTATCAAACAATAGAATTTTGTATTCGTCGGATAGGCTTTGTTGGACAAATTTTTCTTCTACCGGGGAAATAAATTGATTGAAAGATAAATAAACAGACGAATAACTTAGGAGGTTAGGTGGTTATTTGACATTTTATATCAAGGATCAAAAAAGGCCCATATACTTTTTTGTCTATTAGGAACAGCTAAGCTAAGCTGGTCACAGGCCTGTGACTAGGCGGAGCGACGACATACGCAAAGCGGTGGGCAGTGGTTGCAGAAGAAGAGCCGAAGATCGGGCTCAGTGGATAATCTTGGGAGAGGTCTACGTCCAGCAGTGGACTAACACTGGCTGATGATGATGAAGCTAAGCTAACCCAAGCAGCTAAGGCGCCATAAATAAGATATTTTTCATAATTAGTCTACAGTACTCTTATCAACGAACAAGAACAGAACGTCAAATGTGTACAATCTCGTATTCTTCAATAATTTATATTTTCCAAGACGACCCCGTCTTTTCCAACATAATTCATAACAATACCACTGTTGGAACAACAAAAATCACTATATCCCGGTGAATGAACTTGTACATACACCAGAAACTTTTAAATTAAACTCCAAGAAGACTCCATGTATGACCATAAATCTCTACACTGACTGGCGCGTTAAAAAACGCTACCAATTTTGCCAATACCTAAACGAACTGCCTCCTTACAACCACCTGTCTTGAAGCAATGTTTAAAGGTTCCGTACCTAAAAAGTAACCCGTATAGGATCACTTTGTTGTCAGTCTGTCTGTCCGTCAAGACTCTATTTCCCATAAACGCGTGAAGCTATCAAGTTGAAATTTATAACAGAGACTTATGACTGCGGTCCCTTGGTGCCCTAAAAAAATCAAACTTCTAAGTTAACGCAATCAAAAGATTCGGCGGTTTATGTTGCATTTTCAGTACATTTGCACGGGAATCGAAAACCTATAGGGTACTTCCCGTTGACCTAGAATCATGAAATTTGGCAAGAAGCAAGGTCTTAGCACAAATAAAGGAATAAATCTGAAAACTGTAAATTTATTGTTAGAAAATGTTTTTTTGCGATTACAAACTTATTTTGTAGTTAGTTTGTATGGGGACACCAGTATACCAACTGCAAAGTTAAGTTTTCCTCTCTGTCCAGTTTATCTTTTCATTAGAGCAATGTTCGGTGCTTTCAAAGTGTAGGTACGGAAATCTCGGTGCGCGAGTTCAGCTCGCACTTGGCCGGTTTTTAATATTACTAACAGTTTTTAACAGTACAAACTAACTTATTAAAACATATTAAAAAAAATACATTTACTATTGGTACAATAATACTTTTAGAGGTGGTGGTTAGGCCCCTGTACCTATTATGTCGTAGAAGAAGCAAATTTTTCAAACGAATTGTTATCAATGACGCGAACGCGTGGTCCCGTAGATTTTGCCACAATATTTCAATCTTTATGTAAATTAATACAGAGTACATTTTTAAACAAATCTACCGAATCCGCTCGCCCCAGTGTGCTCCGCGCGTGATACAGTCTCCACCAAACACTAATGCACTCTAAACCGTCTAAACTTTACAATGTGACAAATTTTCTAAATGAAAAATGTCTGACTGGATATTTTGTTGAGGATTAATTAGTAGTTGAAGTTCGTTTACAGGGAATGCTTCAGACTTAATCTAAGCTCCTGGTGTTCTAGACCAGCGGTTCCTAAACTTTAAAGCTTACGGAACACTAATCAAATACCTTTTACTTTATGGAACCCATTATCAAATGATTACAAACGCACAATTATAAAAGATGCCACAACTTGAATTGTACGTAAAATAATAGACATTTCGTAAACAATTGTTTTGTTATTAGCATTTGATTCGACCGTCGCTCAGCTCACTGCACTGCATGGTTATGAGTTCGATTCCCGTCCGCGACAAATTTCAGGAATTACTTTTTCGGACTTTGCCCTGATCTGGATGTAATTGGTATCGCCCCCAGTCCATTGTATGGTACCTAGAGTATAAGCTGTTCTTAGTTTGGGATCATGATGAGTAAGTGTTGTCTAGCCATATTATGCATAACTAGCGGCCCGTCCCGGCTTCGTAGCTTTCTAACGGTAAAAGAATTTTTGAAATCGGTCCAGTAGTTTTGAGTTTATTTGTTACATACAAAAATACAAATCTTTCCTCTTTATAATTTTATTATATTATATTAGTAATTAGTATAGATAAATGATAAATTCAATAGAAATATAACGTGATTTGTAATCTTCACTCTAAACGCACAGTTGCATTACGACATTTGCATAAACGTGGCATAATTCCACATAACGCCCGCCGAGACACAAGACTAAGTGGTTAGATAACTGTACTAATCATTCGCGTCAACTAGAAGGCTACGCATAACAAGATTTTCAGATAAAAACACTGTTTCACAAGGTAAAACGAATTATCGACGTTCGGTCATCTTACACCTGGAGTTGCGCAAGTTTAGTTAGATGCTGGACATTACTTGTATCCTTCATAATCATTATTAAATTGGTGACGAGATGACAAAATATCATAAATATTACTACACTATAAAATGCAAATATAACATACATGGTGTATCAGAAGTCCGAAAAATATTTTAACGACGTACACTGTAGCTGATGTCTATATGCTTAGTGAAGCTAGATTTTACCTAACTATCATAGTTTTCAAGTTACAGACCTTTGAATATTTGCCACAAGTATCGGCCTTACACATAATCTTATTTAACAGTTTAAACTACATTGATAAGTAGCGATTATTAATATTAAAAAAATAGAACTTTCGCCTAAGACTCGAGATAATTGAAGTTTTTAGAATTGACAGCAAAAAATAAAATGAGAAATGATTTATGAAATGTTGTATACCCTATACTCATGCATATAGTAAAGTACCTATTATGTCGGACCTCTGAAACATCCTGTAAAATTGATCGGAAAAGCTAAAACAAAGGCGTATAACTCGACATAACTCTACAATAATTTTGACGGAAGTGTAGTAATATGCAAATTTCTAACGAAGCAATCTGCGAATCGTGACTCCGTCGGCTATTAGCTGGTATTCAGTTAGGGAGCGATCACGCTGTAACGATGGCCTCCATCACCCAACTCCTCAATTCGATTAACGCCCCAGCACTTTACGGAACTACGTGGCGATAACGTAAATCAATTACGTAGCTACGTTAGCGTAGTAAACAAAATTTATGAAAAAAACTGTTTTTATCTTCAACAGAATTACTAGTACGTTGAGAGTTGCCTCCTGGACGTGTTTCCAATCTCTACATTGTAACTTGATCAAGGTTACATCGATAACAACCAAACTTTACCTATGAAATATAAAAAATCTTGTATAAACTCTTCCAATAGCAATTTGAAAAGTTATGTTTTTTCTCTACCTCCGCCTTCTGTGAAAAGTTTCAAGGTACGGCCTACGACAGTAGCCCCGCTATGAAAACGAAGAAATGTATCGTATGCTATTGTATCGGAGCATCTAATCGCGACTAGTTATGTCCTTAAACTTGTCAAGTGTTTGATGCACGGTAGAGTGGGCAAGTGCAGGCCCAGTCCCCGTGACCTACATCCGCCGACCCTCGTTCGGGAAGCTGCTAATTTCCACCATCGCGGGCCGCAGCCGACGTCACGGCGCGGGGAGGCACCGAGGCACCTCGCCGGCTCGCTGGCTGCTCCGAGCAGTCCGCCGCCCTACGCCGACCCGATAGCACGCGCCCGACGCGACACACGCCGCGGATGATCGCGAACAACACACAACCTCACAAACGCCGCCTGATTAAAAGTATCCAAAGTGCTGAATCCTTATTTTTTTAAAGTGCGAAAACTGTGCAAGTATTTTTTTAAATATTAAACTGTGATAGCGAGTCAGGCGGGCGGAGGCTCGGGTGGGGCGCGTTCCGCTGACACAGTGGCTTAGTCGGCCGCCGGTCGCCGAGTGGCAAGCACCATCGATTTTCTCCATACGGCTGTACGCGAGGTACGTAACCATCACGTGCTCGTATTTTCACCGCGGCTATTTCCACGCGCCGGGTATTTTCAGGCGATCTGCTTAACGTTCAAGGCCGCGTTTGTTTGCGTTCACCGTTTACGCTCCGATGTACGATTTACGTTCATGTTATGATCGATTGTTTAGATCTTGTGCAGCGTTATCTGTTATCGTGGGAGGAAAACGAATCGTTTTCACGGCTCTGCGATCTCCGAGTCGTGCTTAGAATAGGTAATGCGATAACGTTATATGTAGTTGCGAAGGCTGTGTCGCGGTTGACGACAGCTACACGTAAAAAGTTCGGGCGATTCGGTGAGTTTGAAGGTGACATTTTCAGTGTGTTCTTGGTTCGTCGGTGTATAATAGAAGTAGGTATTACATACGCAGTCAGGTGTGCGAACCTGATCATGAGAATGATCATGACCTACAGAGTGGACACTAAATCAGTGTGTGTTTGATACGCGATCTGGCAGCCGTTCAGACATGGATTCATTCAAGCGATGTGCGCGTGTGTCTGTCTATTACATCATACGAATGCCGCTGTAAATACCCATTAACCGACTGCAAACAATTTTCATTTATATTTAAATAGTAATAAAACAGCTATAAAGTTATATTTGCAATAAAGAAATCTAAGCACAATATATGATTTTCTAAACAGTGACGCTACAAGAAAAGAAGTCTGTAGGTACTTGAGTACACTTGGTAAATAAAACTTCTTTAAAGTAGTAAGTACTTTGGCTGTGCTTAAGTAATCAACGAACTTTTGCTTTCAAGTAAATATTTAAATCAGTATACCAATATCTCGTGAGCGTACGCTTATGAGCGAAAGCTCTTGGTGGAAAGAGATTTTGATAAATTTATCAATGTTATCAAGAATCGATCGAACTTCATTTCAAAACAGATAACATATGAAATTTTTTTTAAAATAATGACGCAATACCAATTAACATACATATGTTAAACACGTTGTAGATAATATGTAACCTGGAGGTATTTCTAGTCCAGCTATAACCGGATGCTTAGAAGGCTTTCGCGGAGGATACGGGTTTCCCTTGTCTCTCAGTCTCAAAGCTGCAAGTGATAGGACGCCTTGACCGCAGCAAATGGAGGAACTATTAGAAAATTATTAAACTAAAATTTTGGTCTATAAAATGTATAGTTTGGATGAATCGAAAATCAGGCTTTTGCTGTTTCAATATTATTACCTGATAACAGCTGTACCTACGTCATTATAAGGAAGGTTTTACGATCTTGCCGAGATTTCGTTAAACAAATTGCTTTTCACCAAATCCAGTAACGTTTTTCAGTAAGTTGTTATGGGATTCTTATCGTTCGTTCTGTTCGACGCACGGTCGAGACGTATGAGAAACACACAACATACATATTCATTTTATGTAAATGTTTGCGAGCGAAACTGAACGTATTACGTATTAAAATATCGCTTTATTTTGATGGGGAATCCTCATGAATTATTATGAAAGGGGATTTGTATTATATAGAATAGCGTGCCTAAACTTATTCAAAAATTAACTGTTAGTTATAACATAATTAAAATTACGTTAGAAAACAAAACTATGATTAATTATACTCCATTCAATGTACACTTATTCACAGTTATAACTATTGGTTATTTCCTATAGTAAATGTCAAGATAGCGTTATCAGAAAACATATGAGTTTTCTTTATAATTTCCAAATTAATTTAATGTTGCCTTTTAAACAATAAATCCATTCATAATAATAACCAATAATATTGGAAAGTATAATGACGTTACAAAATGGACCGAAATTAGTCTCATTGATGGCGTTAGTCGTCCAGTCTTATTCATAGACCATTTGACGTACGTGGAAAACTTACAAAATGGTTGTACATGTTAGGAAAAGCTCTCTATTCGTTATGGTAACTCGTTGATACTTAAATGACTAGTAAATTAATACATGTGTATACTTGTATAGGTATTTTAACCGTCTTAGGTACTACTCAACTAGCGTTAACAATGCAATAGTCTACGACGTCACAACTCGTGCGCAGTTACATAACGGACCAATCAAATGATTATGTTTGAAAACATTGTACCGGTTGTTACGAGATGCGCGTGATTGCTACAGAAATGACAACAACAGTGTTGTTGGATGGTAAATGGAAAAATTAGAGCAACAATACATCTATACATAAAATTGATCTCGTTGATTCAACATATAAGAACTTGATTAAGTGACTTTTATTATAAAAGTATCTGTGCCCGCTAGTCCGTTTACGTGGGGTTTAGGAACACTATTTTTATAAAAATCGTGAAAAAAAATTATTTTTAACAAAAATTTTTTGGCTGTGAATTTTTACTTTTTTAGGGCTGTTATAAGGTGTAAGGTTATTTGTAGCTTTTTAGTGCACCTAGGTTTTTGAAGTCGGTTTTTGTTTTTTGTTAAAAATAATTTTTTTTCACGATTTTTAGTGTCAATAATCGTTGAAAATTTGCAATAACACCTTATAACAGCCCTAAAAAAGTAAAAATTTACAGCCAAAAAAAAAATCACCCCCCCCCCCTCACCCCCCTTTCCATCCCTTTGGGGGTGGGTTTTGATCTTTGTTAACAATCCGTATTAAACAAAAAAAGATTTTTCGAAATCGGTTCACTTACGCCGGAGATATGCTGTAGTCCGGATTGGACCCCCATTTCACCCCCTACATATTTTTTCTTTCAAAATTCCTGAAAGACGTGTTTTTTTATTTTGTATGTTAAATACATATACAAAGTTTGAAGTCGTTCAAAAAATATTTTTGAAATTATGTGACCTTCAACCCCCCATTTCACCCCCAAGGGGTTAGATTTCTGATAATATTTTGGAAATGGGACCAACCTTGAAGAATTCCCTAGCAGACCTAAAAAAAAAATTCGAAATCGGTCGACAGACGCCGGAGATATGCGGTAACATACATAAAAAAAAAACATACGGGTCGAATTGAGAACCTCCTCCTTTTTGAAGTCGGTTAAAAAGAAAATAAAAGTAGCTTAAGTTAACCCTTTTAACATGAGCTATATGTCAGTGATCGTCCTTTCAAAATCAGTCCTGAATTAGTCGAAACAAGCAGACAGATAGATAGTCAGTCCGACAAACAAAAATGTTATTAGTGCCGTGTATACTGTCAAACGCATTTAATTGGTAAGTAAATAAATAATTGGCTTTAATAAAAAGGTCTTACTTTGACATACAAAAATACATTTCAATTGTATTTATTTGTATAGATACGGAAACTGATGCTATTGTTGAAACTTTTTATGCGCATATGAAAATTACGTCTTCTTTTACTATCTATTAGATTTACTTCATAAATCGTAGCATAATTAATTCACGGGCCAGTACTTAGTGTAATTTATTTTGGCAACACAGGTAATTAACGTGTATCAAAATATTTTAATAGCTATTACTAATAGTATCGAGAACATATAAATAAAATTGTACAAACGTTTGTAATGTCACACACAGCTAGTCGCGTGACCAATTAACGGATAATTTTAATTCGATATCACAGGGCTTCTGAAAAAAGTTATGTTTATTTTTAGTGGCACAAAAACATAATGCTGGCTGGTGTTAATTTCTCTTTATTACTTTAATTACAGGCTTTTTTAAATTATAATATAGATTTTAGGACACTGACGAATCAATATCGAGTAACGTAAGTAACATTATTTGTAACTCTGGATTTAAATATGGTAAATAAAAACATGCCTGATATGATAGATACTAATAAAACTTTAATTGAAACCATTCTTTAATATTAACTTTCTGGCATTTGTTCTTTTTTAAAACTACACGTTTCCTGATTTATTGAAATCAATAAGACATTACAAATCAATAAGACAACTATATATTATGTAAATTAAATATAAAAATGAATTACATGTTTATGAATAAAGTTGTGTCAACGTGGAATTGTAGCAAGAATTATTGCGGCATTTCCACGTTGAATTGCTAGACTGATTCGTTGATCACTTTTCTCTCACTAACTTTCATTTGCCTTTATTCAAAACATATACGAAAGGTGCTCTACATGTCTATGGACGAGCAAATTTAATAGTCCCCGTAATAATGTCAAGGCATTATTGTCGTCACAAATCATCTGGCATCATCGGACCGATGGCATCGCCAAAATAATGCCAATAAAAAATCTAGATTCTATATACCTATACGTGACAGGTTGATTGGTGCCGATATAACAATGTATGCGATTTTTCATCCGACATCTTTATCACTGCCATCACTCATTTTTATTTATAATGTGTATTTATTGAATTTGCCCTTGCTATTAATTACTTGACACTGGCTGTAATACCCGCTAAACGCAGGTGGAGCCATTCCTCATCTTATTTCATTAAATATCATTATTTCGTAAAAAAATAAAGAAGAAGATCTATGGATACATAAATGAAAATCAATTTCTGTCCGTTAGTCTCGTTAAAACTTAAAAACAGCTTCACGTGTTTGATTTTTCTTTGTTTTGTTCGCTCTATAATGAAGAGTTAGTGGAAAAATGATGATATACAGTTCATCCTATCCTATCCTGCTAATATTATAAATATGAAAGTTTGTGAGGATGGATGGATGTTTGTTACTCTTTCACGCAAAAACTACTGAACGGATTTCGATGAAACTTTACAGTATTATTGTTTATATATCAGAATAACAAATAGGCTATAGTTTATAACGATATTGACTAATAGAAGTCTACGCGGACGAAGTCGCGGGCACAAGCTAGTCATCTATATAATATAAATTAATATAATATATATAAGTACCTGTCTTTATCGTTTCGAAATTTTGGTTCATAGATCGACAATAAAATACAAACAAGTCCCTATTTAGGTACATTGTGATGGATTAGGTACATTGCCAAGTCCAAATCGGTAACCAGTTTTTTATTCAGATAGTTTAACTAATCGATTTATGTTTATGGGTTTCGTATTTAACATAACTTATGTTGTTAACACACAAAACATACGTTCATAATTAGTAACTTATTTAAAAAAAACAATAAAATCAACTCCTTATTCCTTTAAGTTATCATACGCGTGGTACCTCGTCGTAACATCCACCGTGAAAGACGAATTCGACACAGATAAAAGAGAAGTTTATGTTGTTTGTTTGGTTTGCCTTTAACGAATTCTAGCATGTAATTGTACACAGTAGGTGGCCATTGCAGTTATTTCGTTCTTGCCTTTGTAATAACTACTGTCACTGGTATTTTATGACTTTCTGGCGTCTTTGTGAGCAATGTATTTTTAAAGCCATCTTCGCTATCGTTATGACTATTTTTTTTATTTAATAGTAATCAATCTACGCTTTGGTGTTACTACAACGATAACTGTGTTAGAGGAAACTTACCATTAACAAAAATAAGTGATAGTATTTCAAACCTAACCTAATTTTAAATATATAAATGTTTATAAAACTTAACAAACACACTTATTTTCATGTGAGATCTTTTTAAGTCAATCAAGGTGGCATTTTGTTGTTTAAACATAAAGAAATAGTAATTTGACAGCTTATTAGTGCTCCCGTACCCCTAGAGACAAACGATTAAATGTATATTTTATTTAATATCTCCACATAGACAAAACTTTTAATATTAATTGCTTCTAAAGTCTTTTGATACGTTTGATTCTCTCTGTAGCCCAGAATAGAACCTTCTTCTGCAGACAATCAAGATAGCTGTCACCAACAGAAGCTGAGATTCAAAGAAACCCCGCGGACCGGGTAGATCCCTTACACTCTACTTGTGACTCTACAAAAAAAACTCTACTATTTGCATTTTATAGCCATTGACTGCCCCAAAAATATACCGGAATCTACATAATGATGTCGTTAACGAAAATGCTTGAAAAAAATAAGAAACGGCTCTAGATTTCGACTATCTATAATGTCTATTGAAATGTTTGGGTCCCTAAATGTTTTCTTTTACGTTTGAACCAAAGAGAATATAATTACGTTTTTTAAAATTGGTGCATAGGGACTTATACTGCGTATATCCGGAAAAAGATTCCGAATCGGTCAAGCTGTCTCCATAATAAAAAGGTTTTTTAATGTCCAAATATCAAAGTTTGTATTAAAATATATTTAAAAATAAATATTTACGATCCCAATCAGCACATTGTAAGTGCTATTTTGATTATTCATTATTATTGAATATAACAGTTAGGACCCATATGTTCTGTAAGAAAAAGTCAAAAGAAAATCACTAAAACAATATTAGTTTTAAAATTCCAAGTAGCCAAGTTAACCGCATAAAAGCTACCACGATTACGCTATCCCATAACCGCTGACGGCAAATAATTGAAAAACTTTCCGTCTCACTTACAATATTAATTAGTTTGAAAGGATTCATATTCTTGAACGTCTATAATTAGAAAATTGTTTTTCCGACGCGGCGGCAACCTTGAACAAACAAGGCTATGTTAACCCTCCTTAATGCTTTTGTTTATATGACAGATCGGGCCGCGCTGGCCTAATTTATACCCACGACGCCCTACACTGACTTAAGCGAGCGAATTAGCTACACGTGTCTTTAAAATTGACTCTATGTAAATATACATAAAGATTAAATTTCTGCGGTCAGAGCCACGCGTTTGTTGACATTTCGTTGAAAAATGTCCTTCCTCTACTCTATTAAGCTGGCTTCCCACGGTGCGCGATTCTACGGATCATCACACACAGCCGTACGACCACATACGGCAACGCACACAGACAGGGCTCTTCCCACGGTGCGTGTCGGTCTGTGTAGATCTTTTGATAGCTTCATTTCAAAATGCAAAGTGAAAGGGAACGCGTGATGTGTTCTCTTTCACTTTTTCACCGCACCTTTGAAGTTACCGCCTCGCGACGAATACCCGCGCACCGCCTATGCTACCACGGACGAGACCCTTCCCACGGTGTGTCGTGCGAGCTGGTCCGCGTCCGTCCGCGATATCACCGACCGTAAGAAGCTAGCTTTAGAGGTCCTTTTGGGAAACATTGTTCGCGCGTACTTTGACGCGCCTGTCAGCACTCGCGTCACATCGCGCCGTCACGCAATCAAGTTATCGAAGGCTTTTTCCTCATAACATGAACACCTTTCCTATTTTCCTTTTCTTCGTCATTCAGTCACAAAATTGCTGTAATTGAACATAATACGTTTTACTCAACCTTTTAGGGAAATTACTGAAGAAGTAGTATAGGTATTTTAGTGGGGCGGTCGAAAGAAATTGTTTTTTGATTGTTACGAAATGTAACGTGACCAAAATAACATTGTTGGAGCGCCTGTAAAAAACATTGGTCCTAGATTGCACGATAAACACGCAATACGACTATTTGCTCAATGAAATTACGATTAGGAATTTTATTTTTATAGGTGTATAGAGTACAATTTGTGCGTTTAACAATAGACGGGAGAATCTTCACAGCTGTACATTTCTAGTGGTGTCTGCATATAAATTTAAATCGATATAAGTAATTAATTCTTGCTTCGATGATAAAAATTTTTTTTTTTATGATTTTCTGTTTAATGCTGAAACTTTTTTCTTTCACCTTTGTAACCCCAAGGTGAAAGAAAAAAGTATTAGCTTTATGACAAGCAAAAGAATAATTTAAAAGAAAGTAAGTAAACTATAAAAGCAATTCTTAAAGAAAAGAGTGGGGTAGTAACTACGCTTACGGTAAATATAGCAAATTCTAGATTGGCATTTCTTTCACAATGTGAATATGTACAAAAAAGGATTTGTAGGTACGTACAGTAAATTATTGTGTTCCGTATACCTACAGTAAGATTTCGCATTTGATATTAATACCTCCTATTTAAAGTAAGTCATTGTGATCGTATTTTCTAACCGAATTTCTTTATGTAATGGCTAATTAAAGCGAGTGTAATTAAAAAAAAATATTTCAGTGAACTTTACAACATAAATTTTATCTATTTCAACATAAATTTTATCAATTCATGACATTAATTTCGTTATGAGTGGTTGAAAGCACTTAGAACTAAATAATTAATATCTACTGGGATGAAAATGAGCCAAGTATGACATAACTGTGCATGACACTGCCAAATTAACGACAACCGAATTTTCAATTATGTAACTTTTTGCTTGTCAATTTTTCCATTTTTTTAACTTTATTTTTATAAAATTATCTCAAATGGAAAATTGTTTTCAATATCTAAATATTACCAAAGTATAATTATTTTACATACTTTGCCCGTGATTTCTTTTAACGTTTTTTAGGGTTCCGTACCCAAAGGGTAAAACGGGAACCCTATTACAGAGACTTCGCTGTTCGTCCGCCCGTCCGTCCGTCCGTCCGTCTGTCACTAAGCTGTATCTCATGAACCGTGATAGGTAGACAGTTGAAATTTTCACAGATTATGGATTTCTGTTGCCGCTATAACAACAAATACTAAAAACCAGAATAAAATAAATAATTACAACAAACGTGATTTTTTTTTGCTTGTTTTTATAGATAATGGTACGGAACCCTTCGTGTGCGAGTCCGACTTGCACTTGTTTGAGCTTTTATCATAGAAATCATATCGAGTGGTGAAAGGCTATTTGGCTGAAGCGACACTTTTGGGCGATGTTGACATATATACTTATTTGGAATCAGCAAATTTTTCTGCGTCGAATGAGTATGCTCTCCTGTAATGTTAACAAAATGTCGTTTAAGTCAAATAGCCTTTCACCCCTCGATATAGATCGGGGGATATAAGTTAAAAGCTACTTTTTAAATCTTTAATGATTGGACGAACGCACGCCTTGCAATCAAAGTGTGCAGGTTCAAACCCCGGCTCGCACCTCTGGGATTTATGTGCGAATCTCATTTTCATCCGAGATTATCACTTGCTATGAAACGGTGAAGGAAAACATCGTGAGGAAACCTGCACGACTGAGGGAACTTGACTAGTTCTTGATAGATGTGTGAAGTCTGCCAACCCGCACTGGGCCAGCGTGGTGGACTATGGCCTGAATCCCCCTCGCATTGAGCGGAGGCCCGTGTCCAGCAGTGGGACGTTAAAAGGGCTGTAGTTAGTTAGTTAGATTGGAGCATGAAGCGCCTAATATATGCCTACGCTATGTAATATTTTATTATAGCTACAAGAATGTGTTACTATAATGTTAAGACTAGATCCTTGTACATATCAACACGCATATATGCCTCGAAAGGGAAGGCAGAGGTGCACTACAGTGGACGCATAGTTCGCCAATGTGTTTTGGTACCAATGTACGAGTAGTTAGGGGGAATGTGCCCGGTATAATGACAATAGGCTCGCCCCCTATAACATTGGGACCAAAATACATCGGCGAAGTGTGGGCGCACTGCAGTCCATCTCTGCCTACCCCTTCGGGGAATACAGGCGTGATGATGTATGTATGATGTATGTTATGTAGTTACAGATGTTGAAAGAATAATGAAATCGTGTTAGCAGCCGTGATTAAAAATTAAAATGATACAGAACTTTCCAAGTCCATTCACGCTTAATTAGATTTAATTTAATTAATTTTAATTTTTAAACAGCTTTTTAGAGTGCCAGTTAAAAGCATATGAACCTCTTTCAATGTTATGTTAACGTAAATAAATTTATAGAATTTGAAATCCTTCTACAAACTATTTACAACTGCATTTTTAGTACAGACTAGCTGTGCCCGCGACTTCGCCCGCGTGGACTTAGGGAGATTACCCGGAAATATGGGTATTATGTTTTTCCCGCGGAACCCTTATGCTTTTTCAAAAAATAAAGTAGCCTAAGTTACGCCTTGGAATATTAACTATCTTTCAGTGAAAGTCCCATTGAAATCGGTTCAGCCGTTTAGAAGTTTACCTCAAACAAACAGACAGACAGACAGACAGACAAAAAAAAATTAAAATTGCGTTTTCGTTATAGGTATAGTATATACTTTCATACGCATTTGGTAAAAAAGTGTTATATTGATATTACAAACAGACTCTCCAATTTTATTTATGTGTATGTATGGATGTATTGTATGTATAGATGTATAGATGTGTTTTGTAACTCATGTAGGTATAAATGTACCAAGAACTTATTTAAATATCGGGCGTATGTGTGTCGAATAAACAGTATAAATTATTGACAATACTTTAAAATATTATTCGTTTATACTTAATTAATCATTTAATATTTAAATGTGTGTGCACATAACAACATACGTGACCGTGGTGATATATTTTGTTTGAATACCTAAGTATGTTTTATTAACAACACTTAATATTCCATGCAAATAAAAGCTATCAATTAATAACTGTTGTTTTGTTATGAATTACTATAATAAACAAGAGTGATCTTTATCCAGGACATAGTAACCTGATATGGCGTGTGAAATTGACCAACCCGCACTGGGCCAGGTGGACTATGGCCCAAATGTCCCTCGTATTGAGGGGGAATGTGCCCGGTATAATGGCAATAGGCAAAAGGCAATTGCCCACATCGGCGAAGTGTGGGCGCACTGCAGTGCACCTGTGCCTACCCCTTCGGGGAATACAGGCGTGATGATATACTTCGACAGTTACGCGTCAAAATTGTTTCCAATACGAAAACGAACTCTGTGTCAATATACATAAAGATTGAATTTCTGTGGTGAAAGCCACGCCCCCAAATTATCATTAATCCAAGTACCTATATAGAATAATTGTTTATCTGTGGAACATTACATTTTGAACCATGGAGATTATCATAACGGAGATGGCATTTCGAGCCCGCCATCTTTGTTTTCCCATATAGTAGCCGTATACTAAATGTACATGAGATAACAAAAATGCCGGAAAAATCACCGCAGAGCTGTACCTACGAAGAGTGGAGTCGTTATGGATACTCTGGATACTCTATGACCTCAGGATTTTTGACACTTTTCGGTATCTGTACAATGTTAACTTATCAAACAAAGAAACGTACTCGAATACAACAAAACCATAGGTAACAAATAATAACATAATTAAAAGGAAGAAAAAAAAGCAATTACCATAAGTGCCGTAAAATTACTACTTACGTAAAAAGAAATTTAAATTAACGAAATGACAAACAGTTTTCCGTTAATAACGGCTTGTTTGTCCTTCCCGCTATTAATAACACGTTTTCCATACGGCAAACAAGATAGTCTATGTACTTATGTAAATATCCATCTTTATCTCATGGCTATGTACTATAACAGATGACTCGAGATAATTCAAGATTTAAAAATTGGCGGCTAAAAAAGTAGAAAGAACTTTTTGCAAATTTCGATCAAAATGTTTTTAGCGTTAAATTGTACTCCTTAAACTGATGCAAGCGGTAACACATTATTAGAAAAGGATGGCAGTAAATAATGTACTTTATTTACGACACGTATAAACAATTATATGAGACTTAATGAAGTTTTCAAACAATCGGTATTGTGTTCCATGTAAGGCACAGTATTTATTTCAATGTAAAAGTAATGATGTCAAATGCATATTGCTTACTTTTTTGTACTTTATGTACCATTGAGTTTTAGTTATTGGAAAGTTCCCACCTTCTTTTTAGGTCACGCTAAAGTTATATTGCCAAAAGCTGAAGACGCTCGCTAATATTTTCCTGAAACTGGCAACCGTTCAAAATTCTAAATAATAATCTCGTCATAGTAAGCACCTCTCCGATACTGACTCACTTTTTTGTCAGAATTATTTATAACCTTCAATTTTGGTTGTAAACTCACGAGGACATAACTAACCTATAATTTGTTGTAGCTCGATGTATATAAAAAGAAAAACAACCATAAATAAGAGTTTATCAGTATCTGTTTTCAAAACGGAGCAATGTTTGAATAATTTTGAAATTCGAACGACGATTTTTTTTTCATAAATTCATTGTCTTCAAACAAAAGAAGGTGGGGTGGAATCGCAAACTGTTTACGTTTTTCGCAAACATTGATGACGTCAGTGGACAATCAAAGAGCCTGTTTTCCAGATCATTTGAACTGTAAAGCCGATCGCTAACGACTGTTGCGACAGATGGTCTGAACGTAAACATCAACCAGTCGACTGTGACATTTGCGTTATGGCACAGTGCAAGTTGGGAAATATAGCGGTCACAAATAATAATTAATCCATACCATTAAAAATCATCCGACTACTAATTGACTATTTAGGTATGTGAATAATCTTACTTTCGAAATTTATAAGAAAATACTTATTCCATACCTAACATTAAAGACAACAAAGATAGTTCTGCTAGTCCTGTTCTTTAAGTATTAGATCGAGTTCCAGTGTACTCATTTTTAGCTCATATATTTACACGGATCGTTTGCGTTCTGCGTTCCGAATCCCTACTACCAAAACTACCGGCACGCTAGGATCACACATGAAAGTAATAAAATGTATTCTCCCAAAAAAATATCGCTTAACGCTTGGTGTACACGCTGCCGTACACCTATTGCACTGCACAGGCTTGTTTAGCAAACAATTCGAAAAATAAACAATACGATTTCAAAAACTAGTGTTAAATTATGCTAATTAACAAAATATTTAATATTATTTTATACCACTAATTGATGAACCCTGTTGAGTTATTTGCATGTTCTTTTATTTGAATTTGAAAACTCAACTTTTTATTGCCAACTGAGCGCAATAAAAGTCGAACAGAAACATTTTAAATTTCGAAGCAATAGATTTTTTTATATATTTTTTTATTGCTCAACTGTTTTAATATCGCGGCCTAAGATAAAAATACGTAAGCGGTTTTGCGAACAAAAATATTTGGTTTGTTGACTATGTGGACTTATAGTTGCGATGTAATTCCGCGAGCCCTCAAGAAGCCCTCGTTATTCTATTTAATTTCATTTCCACTTTCCATTCTGACCTTATTCGTTCGGGACAGACTATAAAGCCCAACTATAACAGTCAGGAAAAGCTGTTACGTCAGGGAGCAAGGAACTCGTAAAAACCAGCGTGCTCGGGCGCCGCGGGCCGCAGTCAGATGTATCCAGTGAGGAGGATATTGGATGATGAGGTCGCGCGACCTCACTCTCCATCCGCTAAGCCAATTCTCTTTATCGACATAGCCTCGTGATTGCGGACGATTTATATAATTAAGTATCTCGATCACGGTCTTTGGTTCAGTAGGTACCTCTGACTTGTTTTTTTTTTGTTTTTTTTTCGTAAATACTACTACTAATACTTAAATTATGTTAAGTTACTGATTTAATAGTGGGCTGCCCAAAAAAATTCAGTTAATGAAATATTTTCGCACCCAACTTATAAATTCGTTCTTTTTTTATCCAACGACAATATATTGTTTTTTTTACTTTTTTCATATCAACCGATAGGTTTTATTTAAATACCTGAAGTTGCGTACTGAAACATATTTGACTTTTAGAATGAGTAGATAAATAAATTGAAAAAAAGTTCCCGCGACTCTAAACGCTACTTTTCATATAATTTATTTAAAAACCATTTGACTTGCGAAATATTTAATTGAATTGAAGACTTTGGTATTTTTAATACATATTAAAACACGAAATTATAATAATAGAAATTCTTAAGAACAATTACAGATTCTAGTAAAACATCTGATTAACATTGTTAAATGTAATAACTCCCACAAGTTATCAAATTTATTAACTTTAGAAGAAAACTCAATTTTAAATATGTATATTAATCAAAAACTTTGAAACAACCTTGAGAGGTCCTATTGACTTGCAAATGTAGGTAGAGAGGAGTGTGGGCATAACTCCTGAAGTTACCACTTTGTTGTCGGCGAAATTTGTAAATTCAATTATGTCCTATTCGAGTTGTTGTTAAAGATAACCACCCGCACACTGAGGCGTTGAAAAACGCGCGTCAAATTCTTTACCAATACCAAAAACTGTATTGACACATACATACTACTACTACAGCCCTTTTAACGTCCCACTGCTGGGCATGGGCCTCCCGTCAATGCGAGGGCGATTCGGGCCATAATCCACCACGCTGGCCAAGTTCGGGTTGGCAGACTTCACACATCTATCGAAAACTAGTCAAGTTCCCTCAGACGTGCAGGTTTCCTCACGATGTTTTCCTTCACCGTTTTATAGCAAGTGATAATCTCGTATGAAAATGAGATTCGCACACGAATCCCAGAGGTGCGAGCCGGGGTTTGAACCTACACACTTTAATTGCAAGGCGTGCGTTCGACCACTCGGCTACCACACATATAAAAACTTTTTATGTTTTCACAAAATGATTGAAATCATGAAATTCAATGGAATACGATGAGGAATGGGTTCACCTGCGACCAGAGCGGGTATTTCGCTAACGTCAAGTAATTAATACCATGGACAAATTCAATAAATACCTACACATCTTCTTAATATATATAATTCTTCTGTACGTGTGTTTGTAACCTAACTCCTCCAAAACGGCGGGACCGATTTAGATGAAATATTGTGTAAATATTTCAAAAGGTTCCTGGATGGTTTGAAAACACAATTGGACCCGGTAGGTGGCGCTGCTGTCGTATGTCACCTATTAACATTAATTAATTCTAACGTGATACGAAGTTCGCCGGGTCTGCTAGTTATAAATAAATAAAGCTTGTAAAAATGGATGATGACAGTGGTAAAGATGGCGATGAATCCATAGAAGAAGTTGATTATTCAATGAAATGACACTGACAGCGTCAGCGAATTTTGACGCGTGGGGGCGTGGCTTTTACCACAGGAATTCAATCTTTATGCGTATTGACATAGAGTTTGTTTTTGTATTGGCAAAAAATATGACGCGCAACCTTTAACGCCCTTATTTGTGGTAGGCTTCAGGAGACTTACCGGCGCGTCGGAAATATTGTGAGAACTAAGAAAGGTCTACAGGGGAAACTAAGTATATTCATTTGTACATGGTTCAATTCCAGAGACTTCAGTTGTCTGTTCACATCACGTCAGAAATCACGTGTCTGTTACACAATTAGTTCCGTAAATTTTATAACGTAACCATTTTTTATCTTTTGAAATGAAAGTAGGTCCCATTCTATATGAGTAAAGAATATGACTATGTGGGACATAGATATGTTATATTCTAATAAATCGTTAGTGTACTTACACTTACATACAAATATAATATTATCTTGCTTATGTCCAATTAATATGTAAAAGAAACGCTCCGTTTCGCTAACGGACCGTAAAATTTTCAACGACACTTCCATTTAAACTATTCCTTTAAAGACCTTTTTTTCAATAAGGAAATCGTTGACTTTTATTTGATATTCAAAAAAGGGATTGTCAATTCGACCAGTACGTTTTTTTGTTTTTTAACCGACTTCCAAAAGGAGGTTTCTCAATTGTACAGTATATTTTTATCGATAACATTTAGTTTTTACAGGAACCCCGCATAATTGATATACAACCTCGATTGCCTATACTTTTTCCTTACTGTTAAAAAAAAGTTTTAGTTTTAGTTTTTCTCGCGACACCTTGCTTTCCGGTGCGCTGGATTCTTCATAGCGACGTTCGCGGGCGCTATACGGAAAAAAAATAATAAAAATAACAAATACTGTCGTGCATGGTTGGCGATGCGTGCATACTGCGTCAGGGCTGCCCATCGGAAAAATATAATAAAAATTAAACTAAGTTGCCTATTAACGTTATTTCTGTTTGTATTGAACTAAACACAGCGTGTTACAGTCCTTCTTACGGCCGCAATTTATGAGGAAGACAACAATATTTTTAATGTTCTCAAATTTAGTTTTGTTTATCACAGTTACAATTTAAATTAAGAATTTTATATTTTGGTTGCTTATCTTTCTTTGCTTCATATAACTTTTTTAATGCACCTGACACGTGCGTTAAATAATGTTTAGTATAAAATTATGTTTTTATCTATTTAATAATAAGCAGCAGTTTGACTAAGGATCTATTCAAGGCTCTCGCGTGCTAAAAAGCAATAGCATTCACATAGCATTTATGATTAGCCTTCATAATTGAAGATTGCCAGCCCTACGGATGTTGCCATGAATGCCTACATTGACATTGGACGTTGCACGTGCTGTGATGTCATGTCACTGTAACCAATGATTTCTTAGCTGTGTACAATATATACTCTACAACATAGACTCTACAATAAAGTATCTACAATATAGACTCTACAGTATAGACTCTACAATTAGACCCTAGTACATTTGCCATTTTCTCGCAGACAACTAAGTATTTCCAAGGTCAATAGGGCTTAGTTTAAGTTTGCTCTATCCTCCCCCCTGTTCCAATTAATCCAGCCGTAAGTAATTTTCATTTTTCTTTCTCTACATTTTCGTAATAAGGCATTTTGCATTTCATTATGCCTCCAGTCCTAATCAATGTTGACCTCACGCCGACCTTTGCCGTAAAGGTCGCGTGCACTGTTTTATATTTCATGATTTATTCCTACAGCATAAAGTTCATATTTAATTACAGCATTTGTGTAATCTCAGCGGCCTTCTGACGTAACGTTACGAGGTGTCACATACGAGGAATATTTAAGCGTTGGAATAATGCCCCCGGTACACTGGGACGTCAAAGATCGCGCGTCAAAATGTGTGCCAATACCAAAATGACCTCTGTGTCAATATACATAAAGATTAAATTTCTACCTTGAAAGCCACGCCCGTACGCGTCGAAGTTCGCTCGCGTTGTCAGTGTGATTTCATTGTAGAATGTAGAAACTTTTTCTATCAGTCAATACAGTGCGTTTTGCTATGGCAAGAAACGCCTCAATGTGCGGGCCATATCTTGGTCGTCGTACAATGCTGGTGTAACCTCGTCAATGCCATGGACAGTACCCATTGTGTAGTCAGGTGATGTGAAGCTGATCGCAATTGTTGTTTCGTCATTGATGCTGCGGTTATCGTACGCCGATCGTAATGATTGGGGAAATAATACTTGCATAATACACGTCTTTATTTTTTAGGTCAATGGATAAATGTTTTTATTTGTTTACCAAAATTTTCATATAAAATTAAAAGTTATTTTTTCACTATTCTGTATTGTAGCTAGCCAGTTGAGGAACCTGAACCTTGAGTTTTTAAAGTCCTTTGATTCAGGTCAAAAACAAACAAATAAATAATAGCATCCCAAAGTTTAAAGCCGACAATTTCCCAAATCAGCTACTACTGCTACTAATACTTTCTACTATCTAATACTTTCATATGCCTTTAATAAATAGCTGTCATTTTGCCATTACCAAGACACTTAAATTTTATTAATTTGTATTGATATAGCTACAAGAAGCTATTTACGCATTAAACGGTTTCAACTATCATTGAATAAAGAATTTATATCATCGGAATCGTAATCAAAAGAAGGAAATAACAAGAATCGTTCAGTTTCATCAGATTGTTTCACGGTATTATGAAACTGATTGAAGTAATCATTGTGTAATGAATTATATACTTTTTGTAGTGAAATGGTCTTATTAATTGATGGTTGCAACACAGAAAGAATCACAACCCAGTTTAAACTAGTAGTAAACTATAGTTTTCTCGTCCAAACTCGTTGTCTGGAAGAAATCGCTTTTAGCGATAAGACCGCCCAATCGTACATAGCTACTGTATTTAGAACTAAGAATGTTGTATTATTTTCTTTGTTTGGTGTGTGCAATAAAGAGTACTCTATCTATCTATCTAGCTAAACTTTTCATTAAACTCTTGGCGATTCTGTTGGCAGGAAACTAAACAACAACAAACTTAACGTATTGTTGTCCTTCTCACAACCGTAATGTGGGAGCAGGATTGCATTATTTTTACTGCTGTCAAATATAGTTTAATAATCAACATTATTGTCCGTATATTAGATAATTTTTGTAACTTGAAACATTTGAAAATCATTTTTTTTCAGCTTAAAATAACGTATTCAATCTATTTAAAAACTTCTTACTATTGAGTACAATATAGACTATAATAAGTACATATTATTTATTACATCTGAGAAGAACTATCTATATCTATACTATTATTATAAAGAGGATTTTTTTGTATGTAACAACTTAACTTAAAAACTACTAGACCGATTTCAAAAATTCTTTTACCATTTGAAAGCTACATTATCAATTAGTAAGATAGGCTATATTATAAACCTGTGCGACGCCGGGATGGACCGCTAGTGTGATATAAAAACAAATAAAATGGAAATTGTATAAAAAGGGCTATTACAAAATCTCGGATTATTTGGAAGATAAATCAGCTTGGGATTGTACAGCTCAGGTTCAAATCAAAAATAAAAATATTGCCCGTCATGTCAAAGTGTAGCGTGTGTTGCCTTACTAACGTAATATTATCTTATCTTTATTATTAAAAACAACTCTAAGGCAACACACTGGAGCTATATGTACCTATGTATTTGTAATAAGTTTTGGCGATTTAAAAAATGATCAGCCCACTGAGTTTCTTGCCGGATCTTCTCAGTTGAGGTCGCGTTTCGATCCGGTGGTAGCATAGTAGAATATAAGAAAAAAAAATGTAAACTTGACAATTTGTAAGTGCCCCCATAGGCCTATACAGAATAAATGATTTGACTTTGACTTTGACTAATCTAACCTAATTACACACAAATACCTGCGTAATAATTAGGTACAACATAAGTATCCCCCAACCCCGTTCCGCTGCCTCTAGCCCGCGCCAATAACCCACATACCCACATTCGGAACGAGGAAATACCACAATAATATAACCCACTGACACCCTGTGCCGCCATCAATCAAGTATTTCTTCCCCAAGGGTCCATAAGAAGTAAATGGATATCATTAATCATTGAATAGATGCTCGCCCTACCGCGGCCTTTCCACGCCTGCTTTTATCTCTAAGGATATCTCACGTCATTTATTTCTCCATTTTATGACAATGTGTCACAGAAAATGGGTGGGTGAATATTATTTTTAGTATTTCTTGTGTAAATGTAATGAATATTACATAAGGTGAGGGGAGAATGGGGCTTATTTCGGGAAAATATAGTCGACAGTGCGTAGGTTAATTGTTTTAACTTATCTTGCTTTTTCTGGCCTATTATTTTGGATTGCTAAAGCTTAAATCACATAACCTGTAGTACAATTATATAATATGTCTTCTTTAAAGGTATCATTATGATTACCTATGTTTATTTCTCAAACAAAGGCAGCTTAAAAATCTAGCAGGACTTACCTCAAAATGAAAAAAACTTGTCTTATTAGACTAAGTGAAAAATGCGGTAACTAATAATAAGATTGTATTATCGGTTCGGAAATCCCCCTCGCATTGAGGGGAGGCCCGTGCACAGCAGTAGTTGTAGCATGAGCGCCAAGACTAGACTTATGTCACAGAATATGTGGATTATATCTCTTTCTTTCGTATGAAATAAGGCAGAGAGCGACCGTGCCAATCCGTGACAGAGGTTTTGTCTTGACATGCGTGCTGACACCACAGTGGGGCGTTAAAAGGGCTGTAGTTAGTTTGTAATTATCGGTTCGGAATGCTACTTGCATTGAGAAACCGGTAGAAAACGGATTACCAAAATAAAAAAGGGATAAAACTAGGTAAGTACATTTTTTAAACTTTACATTCGACGCAGAAGAAATCGCTGATTCCAAATATGTACATAAATCAATATCGTCCAAAAGTGTCGCTTAAGTAAAATAGCCTTTCAGCCCTCAATATGTGTGTATAGGTACAATTAATGAATTAGTTAGGTAAGCAAAATCAATAGTTACATTCACGTAACCAGATCCACATGGATTACAAAACATGAATTAGCTCCGTAACAGATACGTCGATTTACCAACTTTAAACAACGATACCTACAATATTCATTCACATCTAGGCATGCTATTGTGAATTTATTTAAGTAATACAATAAATAGTCATAAAACAAAACAAATGACTGTCATTGCTATGACTTAGGCTCTTCGAGGGTAGATCACCTCGCTCTAGATATACAATGTAACTTCTAATTGTAGAGTCATGCCACATCCCTTGCGGCGCGTTAGATACACACACATTATCACGATCTCTATCCATGAAGGCACTTAGATTTACTAATAATTATAGCCCTTTTAGAGGCACACTATTGGGCGCGAGCCTGCCCGTAATGCGAGGGAGATTCAGGCGATAGTTCACTGAGATAACCATGCGTGGGTTGGCAGATTTCACACGTCTATAGACCCTGGTTCAGGTTCCCTGCAGGTTTCCTCATGATGTTTTCCTTCACCGTTATTTAGCGAGCGATAATCTCGAATGGAAAAGAGGTACATAAAACCCAAAGTTGCATGTGGTTTAAATCTGCACACTTCGATTGCAAAGGGAGCGTTCGACTACTGTTTAAGATAAGCACTTAGATAAATGACTTAATTTATGAACATCGATAACTCTATAAATATAAGACCATGACTTCGAATAAGTCCATATTAGGATGAAAATATATTTTTGAATACTACATCACCAGAAAATAAACTATTACAAAATAACCTTTACATGTTGTGTTTATTTTTTAATTTAGAAGTGTTTTAACTCCTTGTAAGTAATGGACTATCACCGCTTTCAATAAAATTTGTCTGATTTCAAACGTGGGTGGCATTTCAGCCCAAATCCTTAATAGGCCAAGTTTATTAATTGTTGAAATTTATTGAGAAATGTCATCGTTGATTTAGAGCTTAAATTAATATTGACACGTAATTGCAAGTTAAATTTATTGTTAATCTAGATATTTAATTAATTTGAAACAATGTTTAAGTTGGTCTAGTTTAGTTTTAGGTGTCTGAGGAGTTGAATGTTAAATGTTTAATTTAATTTTAGGCAAATTTAGAATACAATTTTCTGCATAAAATGACAGAAACTATTATTAAAATGGTATTTGATACATGATATAAATATTTAGCTTAGTTACAAATAATTGTATTAACGAATTTATAAATCAAATTATGAGGTTTTATCTAGGTATTTGTATTCTTTTTCTGTTTTTTTTTAATCCTGAGTTTATTGACATTCTTGAGTTAATTTGACTTCTTTGAAGATTCTATTAGTCCGTGCAAAATCTAATCTCTAAAATAAATTAATGAGAATTTCAATTCTGATGCAATAGTGTTGTACAAATATTTATTACAAAAGTGTTATACAATAACAATGTGAAATCATAACTTATAAAAAAAGGGAAGTTCTTTTCCTACTTATAAACATTGAACTAACGCGGCAACAACTGTCTGTTTACATAAAAACAATTATGAACTCTGTTTAAAGATAATCGAGGCACAAAATCACATTAAACCTTATTATAATAAAAAAAAACTGAAAGGTTACCATCGATCGGTAGCGTGATGACGCAAAAACTGTTTAATCGATAACCTATAGACCTATTAAGGGTTGTAACGAGAATACCCTGAACAAACAGGAGCGCAAGACTTCAATTGTAATTTTTTTGAAAATGAACTCTTGCTTAATGTACATAAAGATTGAATTTCTGTCGTAAAAGCCACACGATAAAGTCAAAATTCGTTCACGTCATCGATGACACCTCGTAGTAAAGTGTACTTCTTCTTCATGGTAAAATGAACTGTATTAACTAATGTCATTACAGTTCATATTAGCAATGGCAAGGTTGATTCAAAACAAAAATATTTTGGGTGATCCGCCATTTTTATCACCTTCATCACCTATGTTTATTAATATACAGTATTTTTTCTACCTATTTTATAAATACCCAGATTAATTAATACCCTATGACACTGTCAGAATACCCCCTAATCGGTTCAAATCTGATTTCATAAAATTTCATTCATATAGTAAAAGAAGAAGTACAAGTATTGGCCAAATATTATCACGCGTGTTTAGACGTGCCTACTAGCGCAGGGCTTAATCTAGGGGTGGCTCGCCCCTACTCCTCGGGAGGGGAGGAAAACATTCTCGGAACATGTTCTAGAGTTTTGGAATAAATTAACAAGCGGTCGCAAAATTGAGAAATGTCGCTCATTAAAAATATCTGGGTTTGTCATACTCTAGATTTGACATGTAAATTAAATTAGTTTAGATTTTTGTCGCCTGAATAAACTAGACACGTTTGTAGGTCGATGGGTTGTTTAAAAATATTATTAGGTACTTTTGAAGAGAGCAAAATTAATAGCAGTTTTTTTTTGTTTAAAATACACTTTTATACATTGCTAATGAAAGACAAATTTATTCTATAACAGGATTTTTTTTAAATATAATAGCTGACCATAATCTGAAGAGATCAACTACTTATAAACAAATTTTTTCTTCAATCTTTTGTTGCTCCCAAATTATATTGCCCGCCCTATTAGGTACTCTGTGGTTATCGCATTTCATTCAACAAAACACGTCTTGAAAAATGTACCATATTTTACTATGTACTACTAGCCCTAGTTTATCCATTTTCCTTACAAATTTTAGTTCAAGTAGAGCTACATAAGTAAACGATGTCGGGCCATTTCAGAGGCCGAACCAACAAGCTTCTACTCAAATTAAAGTCTTAATAAAACGTTCCTATTCCAGTCGACCCACATACTGAAACCATGTTAAATGTTTAACTTAAACACGAAGCATATTTTACTTCACGTCACAATCTGATACAAGCCGCTGCAGGGTTAATTTCAGTAATTACTCCACGGGGCGGGACTAAACATTTCTATGGGATTTTGACCTTTGCTATCCACTGCATAAGTTCCATTTCTCTACTACGGAGGATACGGTCGACCGAGACCTAGTTACTTGCCTAATGCGAAAAGTTTGACGTCAGTGGCCCATATTTCTGGATGACTAAATTTAGAAAAGAGTTAGCAAGATAAAGTACAAACAATTGAACAAATATAAAACTGGGCGGAAATTACATAATTTTTTTTTGAAAATGGACTCTGTGTTCGTGTACATAAAAATTGAATTTCTGTGGCAATATCCACGCACCGGCGCGTCAAAATTCGCTCGCGTCATCTATGACTTTCATTGCTTGTTCTATGAGTTAAAGATCGTTTTGGTATTAGCGTAAACCTAACCTAACCTAGCCATGTAGCATGACCGCGTAGACATAAGTTTTATCTCTTGCAACTGTCAGATACGTCGAAAAAATGACGTCACACCTAGCCATGTCCAGTACAATAAGCTCGAATTGACGTCATTTTTTCATCAAATCTGACAGTTGAGAGAGATAAAACTTATGTCTAGACGGTCATGCTAATGGTGCAAGTATTCACAGAGAAAAAAGGAAACACGCACCAAATTATAATTATAAAATTAAATAGAATATCAAATCTTATTTCACATCAAGAATATATAATAACGTCTATCACCTAATATATCGGCGCCTAAACTCTATTACATAATAAAATCTAAACTAACATAATTTTCACGATAAACAAACATATATTTTGTAATGGCTGTAACACTTCGCGGTACCTATTTCGCTAATTCTGTCTCAATGTTTACAAGTCATTTAATACTAGCATGTTAAAATGAGAATTAATATAACAAGGCAGTCATGAAAACACGCAATTACACGTTACAAAGTACACAGCGTTATAGGAACTTGAGATAAGCAGAAAAGAGATAGATATAGATATACTATTCAGATATAATATAATATCTGCATTCAAAGTTCATCCTTACTACGTAACACAAAAAGCAGTAAATAGGTCGATGCGACACCCATTCATGTTTACGCGTGTCAAAACCGTAATAGGGAAATACCTTGACATGGTTGCTGGGTGCGGATCGCGGTTCGCGATCCCATTGTCATTTCTGCACAGCAATGTATTGTGTTGTATAATTTACGTCGTTCCGATGCCAACCGTATCGGGTGAGTCGCGTATTTATAACCGCACAATGCGTACCGTGCTCAGGGTTGTTAACTGAATGAGAAGGGATTCTACCATAAACTGCGGTCAAATATAGAATGGTAAAAAAAAAATGGTCTTAACTGTCGGGCGATTTTGCAGTTCTGTTGCAAACCTGTTTCAATCGCTTTCTGTCAAAACATAATATCAAGTTGTTTTGTTTATATCCGGTATGATTTTTTATTTCCATCGCAAAATGAAAGCGATAAAAGTTGCAACATCGAACAGCCGTCATCGTCGTGTTCTAAAATAAACACAGATTTCAATTTCAAATTCCGAACACCTTTATTTCAAAGTAATAAAAAAGTAACGAAACTTCTGAACCGTTATTTTAAAATTCCCTCATTCCAAATTGCAATCTTATTGAGAATCCCATTATTCCTTCTTTTGTTCAATCACACGCCTTTTTTCAGTCGATTGGAGTTGACTGCTTTTATTGCATTTAAAAGCTTTTCACTGGGGTTATAGGTTAAGTTTTATACTCCCGCTCGAGATAATAATAAAGAAGTTTACAAAGTAATCGCTTGATTCCAGCTGTTTTATTCGCATTCCTTTTATACCGAGTATCCATCAAGATGAAATTGCTTTTGACATAATGTGAATAGGCACACAATTAGTTAGCAATAGACGTGATTTCTTCGTGCCTGATTTAAATTGAACCATTTAGTTTTGGTTCGTAATGTCTAGTATTTGGTAAAAAGGAAGTTTTTGCTTGCGGAGACTTTTCTTGCCAATTTCATTGTAACGCCGTAACGTTTTCCTTTCCCCCACTCCCCTTAGTAAAACGTTACGCAACAACCACCAAGTGACCATTTTAACCTGAAAGTCACAATCATGTGGCGTAAAGTAACAAAAAAAAAGTTCAACTGGCCTTGAAATTTTGAGACAAATAAACGTTTAAAAAAGTGCATGAGAAAAAAAATCTCTACGCGACCGTTATGAAGGGTTAAAACAAAGCTACAGAACGCGTAGTTCAAACTCCCCCTCCCGCCCCTCTAACGCATCGTAACGTTTCAGACCCCCAAATTCGGTACGTAATACTTGAACGCTTCCATAAATTATGAAATACTTTTAGAGATGTAAGGCTAAGTATAGATATCGGTCAGTTACGTTTTTAAAGCTATTTATCGGATTCGATAACACATTCGAATATAGAATTTACTTTCCTATCAAAGATTCGTATATCATCCATCAATGTCCGCCAAAAGTTACAAATATTATAAGTACTAGGCACCTAATGTTGCCGGCGTGTAGGTACTTAATCTTTGTCTAAACTTTGAGATAAGCGGTAGGTAATCCATCACTTATTCGATATGCGAAATTTAGTTGCCTACGGATATCTAAGTTTTGGTTTAGGCGCAAAGTTGCGAATTGGCTTTTAATGATTTATTGGGTTTGAATAATATTTCTAATGCTGAAATAGGCTTGATTTGCAGCTTATGAATAAGTAATGTAGATATGTAACTTATAGTGACCGATATACGAGTATTAAGATCATCTTTTATGCCTTTAGTAGGTATGTAGAGTATATAATATTTTCTCAAAGCACACGTAAATATTGGATTCTATTTCAAAAATTTACTGTCGTATTTGTATTACTAGATATGATAATATAAGACATAAATTGTATTTTTTAAACTCGTAAAATTTCAATATCAATAAGCAAGCACTGCAGTCTTATATTTTTTTTTTTTTTTACAAATTTAATGCACCATCTACGTCATCCAATAAAATATTGCATCAAATAAAATATCACGTGAATGGTTTATTTAATATAGAGGTAATAATGGGTAAAATAACCATTATTTAAATACAATATTATATTTTGCAACTACTACTACTACAGCCCTTTTAACGTCCCACTGCTGGGCACGGGCCTCCCCTCAATGCGAGGGGGATTCAGGCATTGTCCACCACGCTGGCCCAGTGCAGGTTGGCAGACTTCACACGTCTATCGAGAAGACAAGTTCCCTTTAGACGTGCCGGTTTCCTCACGATGTTTTCCTTCACCGTTTCATAGCAAGTGATAATCTCGGATGAAAATGAGATTCGCACATAAATCCCAGAGGTGCGAGCCAGGGTTAGAACCTGCACACTTTGATTTGCAAGGCGTGCGTTCGACCACTCGGCTACCACTGCTCCAATTTTGCAACTACCGTATTTTATTTTGTTTGCATGCAAAACTAGTAAAAATAATTTCTGATTGCATAAGTGGGTACCTAAGTATAGTACTTACTTATAATTTGAGCAGGTAACCAAGCGCATCGCAGTTATTTAGCCCATTATTGTTCTTTACAAATCATTATTGTGTCCTTGGTACAAGTCACCACAAGCGTTTACAACCTGTCTCAACAATAATTTTGCCAATACCAAAATGAACTGGTAGAAAAAGTTCATTTTTGAACGTAACATTATCGATGATACGAGCGAATTTGGACGCGTAGTCGACAAGTAATTCAATATTTAAGCATATCGTTACAGAGTACATTTACAAAAAAAAATTAACTCGTTTTTTTAAAAATAAAGGTTTTTTTATTTTTTTTTTAATTAATTTCGTTTGATTAAATTAAGGAGATAGTTTAACCATGTTTGCATCAACAAAGTTAGTTTACAAGACAATTTGGGTGTCATAATGCATTTGCTCCGAGTAGGAAGCTGTGACGTCACATATATAACACAATATTTCTACTTATGATTATAAAACTTAATACGTTCGCTGCGTTGTGAGGTCATATTATCTCATGGGGAACTCTTATCCAGCGGTCACAATGTTAGTGCCTCTATGAGTCAATATAACCTCATGACGCGCCAAAGTACACAAACATTTCTTACGCAGCGAACGTGTAAAAGTAGTCCATATTGGTAGAGTTCTATAAGAATTTAACGATTCATTAGTACCTTATAAAAGTTTACATGAACAGTTAAATTAGATTTCGGTTTGCTTCGTGTATTCTATCATTTAAAAACCCAACAAACCGTAGATCCGCGGTTCCTAACTGATATGAAACCGAATAATCGTGATTCACATGTTATCATGCGGCAAATGGATCGGTGTTTTCACGTCACGATATCTAAAATGGTGCTTGTTCCTAATTTAAGTGATTTCTATATTATTATAAGTTACATTTCAGTTTCACAAACAGTGGGCTACTACAGCCCTTTTAACGTCCCACTGCTGGGCACGGGCCTCCCCTCAATGTGAGGAGGATTTCAGGCCATAGTCCACCACGCTGGCCTAGTGCGGGTTGGCAGACTTCACACATCTATCGAGAACTAGACAAGTTCCCTCAGACGTGCAGGTTTCCTCACGATGTTTTCCTTCACCGTTTCATAGCACGTGATAATCTCGGATGAAAATGAGGTGCGAGCCGGGGTTTGAACCTGCACACTTTGATTTGCAAAGCGTGCGTTCGACCACTCGGCTACCACTGCTACAACAGTGGGCCTATTCTGGCCTGTTCGACATCATCTCTAATTCGACATTAAGTCGAAACAAAACGACAAAATAGGACCATTTTGGTCGTTCATGCAAGAACTGTCCTCCTACAGGCACCACTGTAGTGATTGTCCACAATTTTGACAATAAACAACACTACTAAAGTGCACTTTTATTTACAAAACACTTTGCAAAGCCATTGTAAATGGACGATATTCATATCTACAAGGTTTTTCAGAAGTCTGAAATAATACTTTGACGTTTGCATCAGTATCGGGTATACAACTGAATGGTACAAAAAATTTATCGAAATTCAACCATGTTTTTCCAAATTTATTTTCGTCGTCAATTTCTATAACTCGTTATATCTGGAGTCGTATGTTAAATTTGCATGTTCTGTTTTGTGAATATTAGTAGCCGCCCTTCTTACGGTTAGTTTACACTGCTGAATAGGGTTATGGATATACCCAAACGCCAGAACATGATACCTGTGACAAATATTCAAAGGTCTATAACTCAGAAACATTAATAGTTAGGTATTAACCACCTTAACTAAGCATCCACACATGTATACGCCACGGTATATGTACCCAAAGTATTATTTTGGACTCCTGATACACCCTGTATAAACAAATAAAATAGTTTTTTTTTATTGATACGACGTTCGCCGGGTAATCTGGTCTTCAATAAATTTCACGTATATCATTTTATTAAACAAAGAGACAAGTAAGTATCGTCGTTCGAAACTCTAATGTAAGATGAGCAGAACCATCTGTCAATACGACGTGCCATTATCGTCTTTACGCAAAATAATAACGTCCATAATGGCACACGCGATTTAGATAAACGAGCCACGATTATTTGCATCGACGGTGATAGATCGTGAAATTACTGACAGATACCAATGTTATATGGTTTGATGATATTATAGTATATGCAAACATTACACATTGTGATTCAGAATATTCGTAGAGTACAGTATATGGATTTTTTAAAGATATTTTTTGACACAAATTTAAAATATTATTTGTATGCTTTGAGAAGCCTAACTGACCATAGTTGTCCTTGCCATTTCTGCTGGGTCAATCTTTAGATCAAAGATAATTCAAAATACAGCAAAGAGCCGAAAAAAAACCATATTACATTTTACATACCACTTTTTAATAAACCATAACCAAAATGATGATTAAATGCATTTCCTTGTGACATAGTGTGTACAGCTGTTAGTCCCAATAAATGTCAGATATTTCTTTCTTACATCACCATTAAAGATACATTTGATAACTACAGTTTTTTTTTTTATAATTGTACATAAATCTAGGTATATTTGTAAAATGTAAATAGCAAATTGTATATTATTATGTCTATAATACTATATAAACAAGATCGGTTCAAGTAAAAGTATTTTTAAGTAATATCACATCCTGTTTCTTAGTGTTATCACTATCACTAAGAATAACTAAAGATTTTCACATAAAACCCAAATGAAAATTCTTGACTGACGTAATTTCATTATCTGCCACTTTGAACGGCACGACGGAGAAGTATTTACACTTATATAAATATTTATATTTTACATACATTATTATCTATTTTTGTAAACCACGACAGTAACACAATTCCTACTGTCAAGCATTATATCAAGGGCTTAAGGTATTCGACTTAAGTGACACTTTTGGGCGATATTTACTTATATACATATTTGATCAGGGAAAAGATCAGCTGGACAGAAATGATAACAAATGTGAAAGAGAGTGCAAGAACGAAGAACATTATTAGAGACACTAAGGAACAGAAAAGGAAAGATGATAGGCCATCTCATGCGACATGACACTTTTATTAAAAACATCATAGAAGGCAAGATGGACGGAAAGCGTGGGAGAGGTAGACCGCTAATATGTTACCTGAGCCAAATAAAAGATAAGGTTGGTGTCATGTCATATGTGGAGGTGAAGAAGGCTGCTATGGATCGACCCCGATGGCGGGGACTTCATCAGATGCACCGACAAGGGCCGAGCCCTTAAATTAGAAGAAGAAAAGAAGACATATTTGTAATCAGCTAATTTTTCTGCGTCGAATGAGTATGGTCTCCTGTAAAGTTAAAAAAATGTCACTTAAGTCAAATAGCCTTTCACCCCTCGTTATATAGGAGCTACTTAAGTATTCATGGAATTCATCCGCCATCTTTATCACATTCATCACCCATTTATATGAACGTTCTTGTATGAGTGTAGTTAACAGACAATGCAGTTAACAGACGCGGTTACACACTCTGCGCCCAAATTTATAGAAATTGAAATCCCTTTACAATCCTTTTAATTTAAAAAAACATAAAGGTAAAAACTTTTTAAAAACAAACTTTTATTTAATTATTATGACCAAGAATTATTTTTTTATTTCTTAGTTATTTGGATTTAATGTGATGTTGTATTAGTTTTCGTGTTCTCCTCAGCAAGCCCTTTCATTTGATACCCATATCGTGGTAGTGTAGAAAGAATATCTAGTCCGCCATCTTGGATGATCTGCCATATTGGAATTAGAATGACGTCACATAGCTAAGCATGCATTGTCATCCAAAATAAGCGTGTATACCAAATTTCAGCTCAATCTGTTAAAGATAACTGATCTAGAATTCAGACGCAAGATTCCACCCGGACATACATACGTTGCATGCTAATATAAAGCTTGTAAAAAGAGTTGGACATAAATAAAATAAATACGTCACAAAAATATCATGACACAACCAATCCTGAATATTTTTTTAAAATGTTAACAAACATCGACAACCAATTATTTTTTTAAAATAACACAATACCTCGTTAACATAGAATACGCTCGTTATGCCTTTACGCCCCGCAAAGTGGTTAATATATTTGCCACCGACGTTCGATCTCAGGCTCAACTAACACGGCAAAGCCGGCTGCCCGGTTACAACGGGTTTCTTTCAGCAATGTTTTTCTTTTTTGTTAACGAAATGAGGAAATTTTAATGGAATAAGATGAAAAATGGCTGCACTCGCGATTAGCTGTATTTATGCCAATATCGAGTAATTAATAGCAAGGACAAATTCAATACATACACATTATAAATAAAAATGGATGATGACAGTGATAAAGATGGCGGATGAATCCAGCAATATTACATTCAGTTTTTGACACTCAGAACGCAATATGTCAAAAAGTTACAGTTACTATTAAAACAACAATATTTTAAGAGGCGATGGTAATTCCCCAGATGTCAGAACATATTGAAGCTTTAACACGGTATTGGGGTTTCTATTAATCCGACCTAATCCCGTTTCACTCGGGCAATCGGCTTTACCGTGTGGAGATAGCCTCTCAGTAACCGCTTCAGGCGAAACAGGCAATCAATAGCACAATATTTCCCCCGGCAATTGTCTTTGGTATAACGAGTATAGAATATAACGTTTACAGTACCTACGGTTTATTGTACTGTGATTATGAAAAGACATTTCTATGCAAATGTTTTTAAATCTATATCGATATTTGAAAGGCAATCCGTACTAAGCGCCAAAATATCGTCAAATTAGTTACAAATACCATTCGAACAGCCAGACTTTTCTGCGTCGTTTGGTGTATATATCTAATTTTTTCTATTCGTTGTTTTCGCTCAGTAAGGATTGCCTTTGAAGCGTCGATATAATATACAAGTAAATATAATTGCAGTGTCTGTTTGTAATGCCAAAATAACAGCTTTTTAATATATTTTTTTGTCTGCCTGTTTGGGTTATCTCCAACACGACTGGATCCATTTTGACAGATAACTGATGTGTTAGTTAGGTTACTTTGTTTCAATATTTTAAAACTCTAGTGGATGAATTCACAGGTGAGAGCTAGTTTATTATTATGTCTATCCCTTATTTATACCTGCCCCCGTACTCCCGTTTATCTTGCAGTAATGTTTCAATATTACTTTCAGTTTTTGACAGTTAACATCAAAACAATAGTTTTCCATTGGTAATTTTATAAAAAAAAATGTAAAAAATGTCTGAGAAAACAAAACTCTACGCGACCGTTCTGAAGGGTTAAAGAGTTAAAACAATGTTACAGAAAGCATAGTTCAAACACCCCCCCTCCCACCCCTGTAACGTATCGTAACGTTTCAGAAATTTGTTACGTAATACTTGAACGCTCCCTAAATTAAAACCATCAACTTGGACATAATCAAAGACCAACGGAAAATTATTTGTGGGAAATGTCAGGAAACTGCCTGTCAGCAATTGACTACAGATGGAAATTATTTATGTAATAACTTTCCTTACTAAAATCACCAAAGACTTTAAGGGTTGTTTCAGAAGCCCACCGAATGATATAAAATATTTTTTGTAATTCGATATTTTTTGTCAAATTTCTTTTCGTCGTCGATTTCTTTAACTTGTAATATCTCGAGTTCTGTGTAAAAGTTTCACGATCTGTTTTGTGAATATTGTTAGCCACCCATCGTAAATGTAGTCTACACTGCTTTGATCGTGGATGTACCTTAAGGCCAGAACACACAGTGTATATAACTCTGTCTTCTTCTGATACCTTTTATTCTGTGAATATTTAGATTTGTGCACAATTAAATTATGTCTGCGTAACATAAACGGAGCGGTTGGAAAGCTCCAGTTTTGTGGAACTACGTGTTAATTCGATGATTTAATAGCACAGTTAATTATACGCTAACGGAGTAATAATTAAAGGGTACGCTTTGGCTATCCAGCCCAGCGAAAATAATTTTCAATTTATTACAGAATATAATGTTTAAAATGTTAACGAATATATTTCGAACGGAAAGGTGTCCGTGTAAATTAATTTTAATTATCAATTTAAGGCCCCATTTTTGAAGCAAAGGTTTTTAGTATCTTATATTAGAGGTTTATGTAACTATGGTGCATTTTATTATCAATCAAACCAATGAACTTAGTATCACGTACAATTTTTTTCTGTAATCCACACCCCAGGGACCCAATTCTCGCAAAATCGACATCACCATTCGAATACACCATATCTCGAAACAAAATGTCAAATTGGTCGTAATTTTTCGTTTTGTTTTGACATAATGTCGAATTAGATGATGCCGATCTTGAGAGCATTGCCCTTCTGTATAAGAGCGATCTAAACAAAAAAAACAAATCAGTAGTGTCTGACCGAAGCTTCGGCTTTGGTTTCGGCCACCTTCGGCTTCGACCTAAATTGATATCTGTCGTTTTGGAGCTATAGCGAGGCATAATAACAGCAATTGATTTTTAAAAGATAAATCACACAATATATCTTTAACTACAGTACGCGCTCTCCATACTGGAATAACTACTTACAGTTCTAGAAACGTCACCCTTGTAGGTATTTGACTTTTGAATTCACCCATACTCGTATCAGCGAACTAAATATTAATTAACGTGCACAAAAACGGTAGAGTTAGTCGTGTAACTCGTAAAACCGGCGTAGATACGGGCATCGTATCGTTGCAAAACAGAGATAACCCACATCGCTATCGGCACTCGTTCATCCCAAAAACGTGTGAAAGTGCGTATAAATGAGCGCATTTGCATAGTTCATGATAACGCGGTTTTAGAAGATAACACCACGCTTATAGATGCCTAGTTGTTAGTGTGTAAAGATCTCTTGATAAGGTATTTGAATGGACGAAATAAATCAGAACTAATGTTAGTGTACGACTGCGGATTCGGTAAAAAAAAAACATCCGTCGGTCAAACGTTCGGTTACGGCCAAAAATAAAAACATTCGCCCCTAACTTCGCTTCGGCCAAAATTACCAATTTCGACCAAGCCTTTGGTTTCGGCCAAAAATAATAGTCTTCGGCCAAGTACCGAAATTACCGAAATTGAATGAATTGTTACGATAACTCGAAAACGCAATAGATGGCAATGCGATGGCCGCAATCGGCAATAGTATTTTTTTAAGCTTGTTAAAAAGAAACCATTATTTTTCACCATTATTGTTCACTTTAGGCCAATCTTGAACTCAATTTATTATGGTAATTAAACCTTCGACTTCGGCCAGTAATCGACCTTTGGTCGTACATACTAGAGTTGCAGACGCAAAAAAAAGTTTTGCTACAAATTACAATATTCAAAGCGTTTGCCGATTCAGAATAATCAAAAGCAATACCTAGACATTTGTATTCCTAATTTAGTCGCAAATTGATAGCTTCTGTACGATAGCGGTGAATGAACTCTAAACTGTTGTCGGTGCGCTGAAAATTGTATTAAACCGTTTGAAGTGCGCACTTACGAGGTATGCACAGGAAGAGAGATATCCACGATAGGGACCTGTATTTTGTTCGCGCTCAAAACTAGACGAACAAAACTGTGCAGTCGACGTATAAAAATGCTCTTAACTCGCTTTGCACTCAAACATCTAACCAGACTTGGCTCACCTAGGGTTAAACTTCCACCTGTTGTAGTATACAAAACCTATAACGATTATTATGGTCAACTCAATAAACATTAATGAACACGGTGTGACATTAAAATAAGCGAACGCTGAGCCGCGCTGTAGTATGACTTGTAAATAAAATAAAAAGAATATATACGGTCGAATTGAGAAACCTCCTCCATTTGGAAGTCGGTTAAAAAATAGCGAGCAGGCAACGCCTGTTACCGAACCTTCAAATGCAAGCAAGATCATCCGCCATCTTTATCACTGTCATCATCCATTTTTATTTATAATGTGTATTTTTTTAATTTGCCCTTGCTATTAATTATTTGACACTGGCTGAAATACCCGTTAACCGCAGGTGGAGCCATTCCTCATCTTATTCCATTAAAATATAATCATTTCATTCATTTCGTAAAAAAATAGAAAAGAAAGAAATGCAAACAAGCAAATTCACATAATTTCAATCTTTGTGTAAAATGATACTCGGAGCTAGTTTTGGTATGGGCAAGTCTTTATCCGCACGCGTCTAGTCGCCTCAGTTTGTCAGGGACTCAATGTTATGTATCTAGGTACCTTTAAAACACGATGTAATTGAATAATAAGTTTTGTATATATAAATTCATTTTGTATAAAACAACAGTAACTACAAATTGAGAATGTCCATTAATCAGACGCCGAACAAACAGATTGGAACGTCAAGTGTTGTTAAATGAAATTTGAGAGAAAAATATTTATCTCGCCTCTTCGTTGGGCCTATTTCACGTCGCTATAAGCCCGGGCACACAGAGGCGTCAAAAATTGCGCGCTAAAATCTTCGCATAACCAAAACGAACTATGTATCAATTAACATAAAATGATTGAATTGCTATGGTTAAAGTATGGAGGGTAGAGTAAAGGAGTGTCATCTAGGTATTAAAAAGTGACGGTCAGAATGCATAATCAGTAATTCAAAAACCTTCCACAATGGCGCTGGTGTCGATAAATGACATATCGACGCCCCCCTGGAATAAGTCAAATATAACCGGTTTATATTTGACTTATTCCAGGGGGCCGACACCAGCGCCATTGTAGAAGGTTTTTGAACTACTAATTATGCATTTCGACGGACACTTTTTCATTTTTTAACCATAAGAGATTGCCCGTCTTTAATTCTACCCTCCATAGGTGAAAGTCAAAGCCTCGCGTAATAAATTTCGCTCGCGATGTCAAAGTAATTTCGTTAAAGAATGAACTTGTTCTATAAGTCAATACAGTACATTTTGGTGTTGGCACACATTTTGACGAGCCTCTTTTGACGCCTTAGTGTACGGGGGGCTTTGGGACCGAAATCATGTCAGCGTCCGTCGTACAACAAAGCTTTAGAGGACCGAATAAAACCAACAAATCTAGATTGGATTTGGGATTTTATGAATTATTTTATGAATGACTATTATGCAGCTGTACCGTCACAGAGATTAAATCAAAAGTGGGTCTGACAGATGTCGGAAATATTGGTTCCAGATTTTTAACCAAATTTATGAAAAGGAGGAAGTTTTCAATTTGACTTGTATGTTTTATGTACCTACAGACCTTGGGGGCAATTCTGGCATGCTCGACATTATCACTAAATCGATATTAAGTCGAAACAAAACGACAAAACTGGTCGTATTGCCCCCGGGCTCATTACCACCACCTCTTAAATATAGCTATGGCCTATGTTACTTAGTGATAATATAGCTTTCTAACGGCAAAAGAATTTTCGAAATCGGTCCAGTAGTTTTTAAGTTAATTCGTTAAATACAAAAAAAAACAAAAATACAAAAACTCAAATATTTCTCTATAAATATTGACATACGATACTAAAGTCACTCAATTGTTTTTCCTGCCCGGAACTCACTCTCCATTATCACATAAACTTTATCGTATGGTATTTAAGTTCAAATTGACTTTTTGGTATAATTACGAATATTTTGTATGGGAGTATAGAAAAGTGTTGTTTTTAGACTTTTTTAGGCAATTTTTTCTCTCCGTCAGAACCATTCTCGTACGTCAAGGAATATTCTAAAAACAGAAGTGGCGAAATCGGTTCAGCGGCTCTCGAGATTTGCGCTTAGCAACACATTCAGCAATCATTTTTTTATATTATAGACTAGCTGTGCCCGCGACTTCGCCCGCGTGGACTTTAGGGAGATTACCCGGAAATATGGGTATTATGTTTTTCCCGCGGAACCCTAATGCTTTTTCTAAAATTAAAGTAGCCTAAGTTACGCCTTGGAACGTCAGCTATCTGTCAGTGAAAGTCCCATGGAAATCGGTTCGGCCGTTTAGAAGTTTACCTCAAACAAACAGACAGACAGACAAAAAAAATTAAAATTGCGTTTTCGTTATAGGTATCGCATTTACTTTCATACGCATTTGGTAAAAAAGTGTTATTTTGATATTACAAACAGACACTCCAATTTTATTTATTTGTATAGATATAGATGTATAGATGTGTTTTTATTGAAATTGCCCTTGCTATTAATTACTTGATACTGCCTGAAATACCTGCTTAACATAAATTAATTATATTAATGCTTATAATTATTAATAATATTAATTATTATTAATGCTTAACGTATCACCATTTCATTCATTTCGTAATAAAGGAGAAAAAGCGGTCGTGGTAATGCCACTGTATTTTTTAATAGTATTGACTAACGTAATATAAACCATTAATATTCTATTCGGAACACAAGCTACGTTGATCATCAGATAAGCACCGGTCGTCCATGACTGACAGCCGCACACCATCAATCGCCTTGACTTAAATATAGGTCATAGGGATATATTGACGTTTAAATAATATTGTATTGTTAACATTTAATGTTTTGGTAGCACATCAGTTGGTATTTAACTTGTGATGTCTACTACCTACAGAACCCATTTTATTTTTTCAGTAAAATTAAATTATTACGACTTGATGAACGGTGAAGGAAATCATCGTGAGACTAATAATAAATAGACAAACACTATTTAATATTATTGAGATTTACCTGAACTTGACACTCATACCTTCTTCTTATCCGGTACGCTCTTGACAGAGCGGTCGTGATGGTTATGTATCAGTATTGGAAGGGGCAGATGTAATGCGCTTCACGACATTTCGCCACCGCTGTCTGCAAGAGGTCATCCTGCTGCATTCGTTGACTGAGCCTCCAATGGCGGTCTTGATCTGGTCAGTCCAACGCGTGGGTGACCTTCCGCGCGGTCTAGTGCCTTCTATTTTCCCTTGGACGACAAGGCGTTCTATGGACTGGTTGTCACGCCGGGAAACATGTCCGAAGAATATCAAGATGCAAGATTGTACAATCGAAAACAGACGCTGCCTGATACCGAGTTCTTGAAGTATCGAGACGTTCGTGCGAGACTCGGTCCACGAAACCCCAAGCATTCTTCTCCAGCACCACATTTCTAGGGCATCTATTTTCTGCCTTTCCACATCTCGCACTTATACCTTCGGTTTAATTTTTACAATTTCGTCCTTTCAAACGGTGATCATCATCAGACGCATGTCACCTTGTTTACGCTCAGCATTACAATCAAACACATTGAATATTCATTAAGATAAGGATTTACTCAACGTCTCACCCACATTTCAGACCTTGTTTGGTGTACCAATAAATGTTTTAACACCTACTTCTAAACAAAATAATAAAGCGAAATATGTGTCAATAAACATAAAGTTTCAATTTCTGTGACAAAAGCTACGCGACCACGCTTTCGGCTTTGTCAATGTCTCTCCGTTGAAGAATGAACTTTTTCTCAGAGTCAATACGGTTCGTAATTATATTGGCAAGTATTCGTTTTCACGTCCCAGTTTGCCCGGGGCTTTACTATATCTTGACACCTTCAGTGCTGAACAGGCACTTATCAGCCTTCCGCGGTGCTCACGGTTGGTGCGGAAGCGTGGACGGTGAAAACTACAACGATCGTTGGGGGCGTATTTCGACCCGCCACGCACCAATGAAATTTTATTTTAATTTATTTGGTAGTATAAAGGTGTTTTTTGTTTTAATTTATTTACAATATACAAAGATTTACATCTGCAAAAGCTGTACCACGCAGACCTCGTAGGGTCTGTCTGGGTATAAGCGAGATACACATATAACATTGTTACTTGCTTAGCATCGGTACATAGTGTCTTTTTAAAGTTAGTTTTTCGCATTAGATCAGTCTCGGCTGTCCTCAAATGCCAGTGTCCTTAAATAAAATTCGACTAAAATATTTTTTAAGCTTATAACTGTTTAATTAACATTTTTGCAGCTTTTATTAAGTCTTGAACGCAATGAAATTTTTAATTAATTAAATCGCATAGCCGTAGGCTGTTAAGGGGAAATTAAAATGAATGCCTTTGTACAGAACAGATGCGCAGATTTTCAGAGAGAAATGTCAGTTTGTGCTATGTTTTTATTAAAATAAAATAAAAAATAAAAAAAAGAAGGGAACAATGTCCTTACATTGTTCCCTTCTTTTTTTTATTTTTTATTTTTCTAAGGAGATGATCATTTACTATCCCTTGCATCAATTAAGGCTTTTAAGTCTGCATAATAGCGTTAAACGTATTTTGTCTCTATGAACCATACAACACAAATAAATATTGAAAATTTGTTTCAAACATGTAGACACAATAAAAACCTTCTTCCGTTCTTTTCGCACAGTACAGCTGAATATAGCGTGGACAAATGAGATGAAACGGACTATCCGGTTTGACCGGATACCGGATATTCGGCAAGCTACCAGGCCGGAGCGCCGAATATCCAGCTACCGGATATTCGGCCCTTTATATCTCAAATCGATCGCAATTACGACCAATATGGTGGTCAGTTAATTTGCATGAGTGCCCGCAGTTGTCAAGGTTTGCTAGAATTTATCTTGCAGCACCTGGCAGTAGCGTTTACAGCGAAAGGCTATAATATATATATTAAGCAAGCACGTCTAGTATACGAAGCCAAACGGAGTCGCCTCTTACCAATAAATGCCGGAAATGTGGTATTCATTCACCACAATTTGCCAATTGTTAAAACGTTAAAACAAAAACAAGGCCGGATAGGCTGGATACCGGATAGTTACCGGATATCCGTTTCATCTGTAGGAAATATAGCCTAAAGTTTTCTCCCCAAAACTTAAGAGAATACTGCCTAAATAGGTACCTACATTATGTATCTACTTACTTGTAAGGTAGCTACACGTTGGTACAAACGTGACGACCTGGATTAAAACAAGTGTTACTATTTACACCTTCAACAATACAAGCCTTGGCTTGGTATTATAATATTAATAGACCACTATGTTCCGTTAAAACGTTGGTAATCCCGTAATCCAATACAAAATTGCGTTTATTTCAGAACTTACTATATATACCTGTATTAACATAAGAAAATTTAATCTGTATACAACAGCAATTTAATTCACTTTTGTTCGTAGTACAAGCATTTCTTAATTTGATATCTTACAATGAGTAGTGGTATTGTTTGGCGATATCTATATTTTTAACCGACTTCCAAAAAGGAGGAGGTTATATTTTCGTCAGTATGTGTTTTTTATTTATACACATACTACATTATATAACAATAGCAACTTTAATACATACACGTACTGTACTTAATCCATAGTTTGTCATTTTTATGTCTTCTTTAAAAAGAAAAATACCCATAAATTTTGGTGATAAATTTTAATGATATTCGTTTCATTATTTTGTCATGAGATCGAAATGAGGTGCTTAATCAACATAATAATAAGACTAAAAAGCCATATATTCATTTATAGACAATATAAATACCCTGATTATTGAAAAAGATATTTGGGACGGGGCAGTGGGGATGGCTCTACCATTCAATGCATTTTTTTTACGGTTGTACTCGCGCCACCCGTGCCCATTGTCCAAGCTTACATTATTTGACAACTAGTATGGTCTCAACGTTTTTTTTTTATCTTGTGGAAATCCTCATGGTTCCCGCACGCCCCGAGGGAGGCGTACGGGTTGTGCCGGAATCTTACCGACTAAAACCACACGTTGACATTCCTCCGCTCTGTGGAGGAGCCACGGGAACGCTTTCGCACTCGTCCGTGACAGTCTGTAGTACACCGATGATGCAGACTTTCCCTGTAACAATCAAAGTGGAATAAATTACGAAATACAATTTGCCTCATACGGGACGAAACTATTACCTATTGAAGGAGAGAATTTTACCCAGATAGTAACTATTTGTACCCGCAAGTAAATATAGCTCTTATTTCAATAAGTATGTAGCCCAAATCCACACATGCAAAATCAATTTATTCGTTAACCAACTAAATTCGAAACTTGAGTCGGTATTTGCGTGCAAACAAAACTGAGGCCTAACAACAAAAGACAATATTTATGTTAACACCAAAAGTTCAGGACTCGGGAGCGAACAGATAGAGTACTTACTAAATACTTCACCTGACTTTACTCGTTTTGAATGTAAAGTGTGATGTGAATACGTGTCTAGAGACCCTTTAATATGATTTACTTATCTATGTTCAACATTGTATACACTTTTTGCTTAATAAGTACTTCACTTCACTTTTTAAAACATATGGCGTAGTATCGTATTTAGTCGATGATTTTGCCAACAACAGAGTATGTAAAAAAAACCCTGGTCGGTCCGTGAGACTATGGAACTTTACAAGATAATAATGTGAAAGCTAAATTTTGTAATTATGATGGTTAAGATATAAGAATGGTTTCAAAGGGTTTAGTAGGTACAAGGTTTGACAACATCAGCTTTCGTTTTTTTTTGTTTTGTAAGGTCTGAACGATCGATTAAGTGTTGATTCATCCGCCATCTTTATCACTGTCATCATCCATTTTTATTTTTAAATGTGTATTTATTGAATTTGCCCTTGCTATTAATTACTTGACACTGGATGAAATACTCTTCAAACTGTCAAAGTCCGTGATTGTCAAGATCATTGGCTAAATACGAAGAAGGCCATAGATTGACCTCCTCCGACCAGCACCTCTGGAGAAATTGTGAAGCTTGATTGTCAAATGTTTCGATATTTGAATACTTTAAATGTCAAGTGAAATTAACACGCATGTCAAGCCTAGACCTCTGTCACGCATTCGCTCGCTCTCTATCTTATTTCATACTAGAGAAAGAGACAATACCGTGACATTAGTCTAGTCTTGGCGCACATGCTACAAGTACTGAGGTCCAAAATACTCTTCTTATTACTAGAATATTGACGATGTTGACATTGCAACCTACTTTATCTAAAGCCCCGTGCCCACAGGCGTCTGAATTTGCGTCATCCATTTTTGGGCCACGCCAAAACGCACCGTATTTGTTCGTAGAAAAAGCGCATTTCAGTACGAAACGTCATCGATCACGCAAGTGACTTTTGAGGCACCGTCGCGTTTACCACAGTAATTCAATCTTTATCTACATTAATATAGAGTCCCTTTTGGTATTGACAAAATAATTCTTCGGCTTAAAGCTGTATTTACTCGATAGTCGATATCATAATAGGGCTTCCACTATTTATTTATTGGCCATTTTGCCGTCGCCAACGATGAAAATTGATGATCCTGGTAGCTTTTATGCGTGACTTAAATCTTACGAAACTGGGTGCTTGCCTATACAGTATCTATAAAATATCTATAGTATACTGAACCAAAGAGTATTCTTACAAAAGAGGGTATGTAAATAAATGGCTTTATTTGGTCAATCCATCTTTTTTATGGAACAGAACAATGTCTTTTGATATTTTTTGGCGATAATGTATTTTCTTGAAATTGTTGCTTATTGTTTATCTAAAGAAGTGTATGGTTGGCCGGCTCGCGTTGGGCTAACATGGTGGATCATGACCTGAATTTACTTCGAGAGGAGTATGACTGGTATAATGGGAATAGACCAGACTAATAAATTGCAATTAACAGCATTAACAGATCTTATTACATCGCAATGGTACCAAAACTATTTGGTTAAATTTTACCTCAGCGTAGTGCCCCTCTGCCTACCTTTTCGAGTGGTACAAACGTAATATTAATCTTAAATCAGTTTTTTTAATGTAAATAGTATAGTAATTTTGAATCATCAAACAAATAAAATATAGGTCTACCACCCATTCGGAATGCATTTCCTATGAAGAAGAATCACCAAGGAACTCCCTGGTTACTCTTTTACAAAAGCATTATTATCATTAACATTCTTGTAGGAAGTATATTTATACAACATAACGTAGATATCTACTCAACACCTGCACGGTATATCTCAATATCACATACACATAGGTCGTTATAGTGCTTCACTTTTAACGGGAGTGGCTGGAGTCTTCCTTTATTTATACGTCCATGATAAAAGTATGTAGTTTTAAAACTACCTCCGATCTGAAAACTATAAAACTCACTTTGTCTCATGATACGGACGGATGATCATCCGTACTGGAAGTAGAAAGATTATTAAGCTATAACAATACATCAGGCCATTACGCGGTGAGAGCCGCCAACATAGACGAATGCATCCCATTTATAACGCTGTGGTACGGATGAGGAGATTCGAGCGAGATTTGTATTGATTTTTTTACGAATACAATAATGAACTGTATTTACATACAGAAATTTCCGTTTTTCAACGAAATACATTGAAAACGCGAGCAAACTATGACGCGTGTGGGTGTGGGTTTTACCATACAAATTTAATATTTATTTATATTGACACAGAGTTAGTTTTCGTGTTGGCAAACATTTTGACGCGTGTTTTTGACGCTCCAGTGTGCCCGCGGCTTGATACTGATTTAAAATTTTGAGATTATGTAGTGGAATATTGGTTGTTACTGATATTATGGACTAATAATTACAAGCTTTATATTAGCTTGCAACCTATGTATGTCCGGGTGGAATCTTGCAACTGAATTTTAAATCAGTTTATCTTTAACGGATTGAGCTGAAATTTGGTGTACACGCTTACTTTGGATGACAATGACGTCATTCTAATTCAAATATGGCGGAATAGTTATTTTTTCTGCACTACCATAGTATGGGTATCAAATGCAAAGGAATGAAATAAAAGCTTGTTTTTAAAAAGATTTTTTTAGCATAATTTTTTTAGTAATTACACACATTCGATAAACGGAGTCTTCCAGAAAGGTCAAGTACGTAGCACCCTCAACCGACGGAAGTGCATGAAAAGATGTATGACTGTGGATGAAGCGAATAGGTATGTCAAGAGCATAGCATGTGACAAACGGTAGTCTTTGTCTACCCCCATGGGATACAGGCGTGAGTATATATATGTATGTATACATTATTAAGCTTTAATCTAAGATTCAGAACTAGATAAATACTATATTGGTGTCAATTCTGCTGGCACATAACTAAACTTCACTAAATTAACCGTATTGCCGTCCTGCTTACAGCCGTAACAAATGAGTGAGACGGAATTATTTTTAGTGCTGTTACACATAATCTATTTGTAGATTGTCAACTGTTTTTTTTATTGAATATAGAGTACCAGTCTGAATGTTTTTATGTTTTATCTAAATAAAATATATTTTCAGCATTAATTCAATTAATAACTTTTAGCGATAAGACCGCCCAATTGAACATAGCTGCTGAATTTAGACCTAAGAAGGTTTTATTTTTCTTTCATAGTTTGGGGTACAATAGTAGGTACTCTATCTCTATCTGAAATTAATTTTTGTTAAACTCTATTAATAGAACTAGATGAATAAACCTCACGGAATAGGCATTAATTACTAACGATATGCCCATTAACTATGTAAAAGCTTGTTCTAACGATAATGGCACGGTATATAATGGCCCGTAACATATAAGAACCATTAAAATTGTTATGTAGTAAATTACCATAAGTAAGCACATTGTTCTCTGATAATCATCGACCTTAATAATTACAATCTCGAATCTTTGTTATTGTTGTCCTACGGGGCACTTTACTTTTTATCTCTACAGCCGAATCGAAGCGAACTTTTTTACAATAGATATGGAGAACCATATTCATAGTCAAGGTACGAGGACTTCTATTTTGACTATAAATGGTTCTGGATTTTCCGCGATTATCAACTCAGAAGAACTTCTAGGTTATCAATCGTGTATCCATCGTGTTTGTGACTATGAATATAAGAGATATACCCTTAAGTCTGTCACCTACACCAGCCTCTAATAGCACACGCTTTAATTTATTGCAATACTTTTGCTGTAGCGTAAATAACTAACATACACAGGCGCCGACTCTGTCCCGAAAATAGTGGACCGAGGGTACCACTGCACTGCATTTCCACCAATAAGATTGCATGATTTAAATTGCTTCACTATGACGCTATTTAAGATGTGACGATGGTATAATAAATAAATATCACCGAGCAACACATACTCATCGTATAAGGGATGGGATCGACCATGGGATAACCAGTACTGTGGTCGATCCCATTTACACCCAGACCAATCGGCTTAGCATGACCGCGTTGACATAAGTTTTCTCTCTTTCAACTAGAGTTGAAAAGGATATTGATTTGGCCGGATACCGGATATTCGGCCAGCTACCAGGCCGGAGCGCCGGATATCTGGCCCTTTATCGCGTTACGCTTCTTAAAGACATCTAAAATCGATCGCAATCTCGACCCAGTTAATTTGCATCAGAGCCCGCAGTTGTCAAGGTTTGCTGGAATATATCTTTCTGCACCTGGCAGTAGCATATACAGCGAAAGGCTATTTTCATTCGGTCTGGCCGGTATCTGGCCGGATACTGAATTACTATCCGGTATCCGGCTGGATAGTGAAAACAAGGCCGGATAGGCCGGATACCGGATAGTTACCAAGTATCCGTTTCATCTCTACATTCAACTGTCAGATTTGTCGAGAAAATTACTTTACACCGAACCGACAGCAGAAATTGAACCCGCGACCACCTGGTACAGTGAACCGAGCAGCCTACGCTCAAACCACTAAACCAAGCCGTCGTCGAATGGTTTTTGTTAGACCATAAGTAATAGATAACCTCATATCACGATCCCTCCATTTCGCTACATAGTGTTACGTCATTTTTTGCCGGTCCCATGTTAAATGAGCCGAGGATGAGCTAATAAAGCAGAAAATAATCCCCTTTAAGTGCGAATTTGTAGAGTTTCGGATCCACACTTAGCTTAACCTAAATCTTTTTCCAATATCGGCCCCGAAATGGCCGGTTCAATACGTGAATCCGTGTGGAATGGAGCGCGCCTTTTCAGAACAGATATATCTATTTTTTATATAACTGTAATAATTCTTTTCCTTTGAATAGAAAGAAAATTATTAGGTGCGTGCGTTATGTATTCCACTCCGTTGAATTTCAGCTGTTATTTGGTCTCTATTTTCATGTCTCTACTTTAATGATGATGCCACAGAGCCGTTTTGGGCTAGAATAACTGCTCTACGTAATTTGGTTTGAGCAGGGCCCCAAGTCCTTTAGTCTTATCGTCTATCGTTTAGTCTATCGTTGTAGAGCTGCTATGACATGACCTTTTGTCTATCGTTAGTTCCTTAGTCTATCGTTGTAGAGTTGCTAAGACATGACCTTTTCTTAAAGGCATGAAACGAGATCATTTATCAATGGTAGCTAGAATATGACCAGTCTAATGGCTTCAAGGTGACAATGTTCACTGTGGCATTGATGAAAAATGTTTGTTTTATGCCTTAAAATATAAAGTTATAGCAAATTCACAACTATAGTGATCTAGGGAACTTGGGACCCAGCTAGTAATGTGCTCTACATTGACTAGTGCCAATGTAGAGTACATCAATAACGACCTTACTAGAGCCAATACTAGCAATAGAGGTGTGAATCTGCTTGTACGATTAAAATCGATCGATGCGTGCATGCCATCGTGCTTTATAGAGTTAGTTACAGTAGTAAGCGAACTTATTAAGAGCACGTGTAATAGCAATTTTGAATAGCTTCAGCGAAAAAAAAGCTACAAAATTCGGGCAAATAGGCATACGTTATAATGAAATGAAACACCATATTATTTTCAGTGCTGATTACTTTTCTATCATAGTTGAATCTATCAACACTTTTACACAAAGTTGTTTATCAGTCTCGTAAAATAAAATTGCAACCCGCTCGAATAGTATCTCTATTTATATCTGCACTAAAATCCAAATTCCAACGTAACGAATACGAACACCAAGTATGGAATCAACAGTAGTCGATTGGCGTAGACTATTTTAAACCATGTAAGCATTCGTGCGGACTAATTTGACCTTTGTGTTGTCGTGTTAAGTGATATTTTCGCTTGGGGTCGGATAGGGGGTTGTCGGCCAGTGGGGCGACAGATCGATACCCGGTACATATAAATAGGACGGGTGAACTTAAGGCCGTCCTCAAACGCTCGGTTTCGTTGCGGATCGATCCTGATGCTGTAATGACTGCGGTGGTGGGGTGAATGGAACTTATAAGACCAAATTATATTTAATGCTCTTAATATCATGTTTTCAGGACAAATAGTATATCAGCTAGGTAAGTAACTTTTTTTTTTTACGAAATGAGTTAAATGATGAAATTTAATGGAATAAGATGAGGAATGGCTTCACCTGCGACTAGCGCGGGTATTTCGCCAATATCAAGTAATTAATAGCAAGGACAAATTCAATAAATACACATTATAAATAAAAATTGATAATGACAGTGATAAAGATGGCGGATGAATACCAAGTGTTTTTTTTCGACCAACTTTTATTTCTATCAATTTTAGTTAGAAACATGTAGGTTTCTTTATGTCTATGTTGTGACAGCTGTTTTGACAGAAAGTGTATGTCAAAACCATAGAGTAAATAGAGAACCTATATCGACAGCGCCCTACGAATGACTCTGCGGAAAAACAATTGACGTTGAACTGACATCTAACATTTTAGTTACCTGTAGTATACGGAAACTATATGTATAGGGCAACTGCAATAGTCGATCTCTCTCCGTTATATATCTCGCTGGTCTAAACAGCTGCTGATGTGCCAATAAAGGTATTCTAGCTTCGTTAGTCATAGGAGATAGTGTATTTTTACAAAAACATTCAGAAGACTGACTAGTAAAGTATAGGTAATATTATGTGTGACCTATCGAATGTATATACATACATATGTATGTATGTATATACATTTGATAAGTCACACATATGGGATACAGGCGTGAGTATGTATGTACATACTCACGTCTGTATCCCATGGGGGTAGGCAGAGACTACCGTTTGCCACATGCTACGATCCTGACATACCTCTTTCGCTTCATCCACAGTCATACATCTATTCATGCACTTCCGTCGGTTGAGGGTGCTACGGACTTGATCTTTCTGGAAGAGATCGTTAATCTTGACAAAACAACTGACTACGCGAAACTTATTAAAATTTTCTGCATTTTTCAAAAGCCGCTCCACGTTAATAAAATATGTACGTGCCTAAGTGTATCGACTAATTTCAAATCGAGTAACGTTTTGGTAAGCACTCAAAATTCCCTGCATTTATTCACAATTATGTACTTTACACAGGCATAAAGTTTACCCTAAAATTCTATTTATGTAGGTACTTAATCATTTATTCAAATGAAACGTTATTAGAACAAGGCCAGTAGGCTACCTACATCTCATGATAAAACGATTAAGAGCAGACATACCTCTCAGTTCGTGTCTGGCGCATGAATTTACTAAACTTTTTTTTTAAATACACACTGCGCTATACACTAATATGCTATTACACTCTGGCCCAGTGCAGGTTGGTGAACTTCACACGCCTTTTTATAGACGTGCAGGTTTCCTCACGATGTTTTCCTTCACCGTTCAGCAAGTGGTAATCATTGTTGAAAATGACATTCGCACATGAAAATTATCTCAGAGGTGCGGGCCCGGGATTTGAACTTGCACCCCTTACGTTCAAGGCGGCCGTTCTTGCCCACGAGGCTACGACTGCTTCGTTTGATAGATATATGGCTTGATAGATAAATTGTACACTGGGACATTAAAATGCGCGCGTATTTTTTTCCTGCCAATACCAAAACGGACTTTATTGACTTATCTAAGCAGTTCATTCTACAACAAAATTACATTGACAGCACGAACGAATTTTAACACGTCGGGACGTACCTTGCACCACAGAAATTCAATCCTTAAGTAAATTAGCACAGAGTTCCTTTTGGTAAACTTTGACGCCATAATGCTGTATGAAAATAGTTAAACGATAGCGTGATTCGCCGCCATCACGCCGGAGTTAGCTGCTAACGTGTGTGTTAGCGGTGGGAACATCTCTTTTATCCATCCTCGTGTGGTCGTTTATTTAAATTGCAGTTTGTTTTATTGCCGCGTGAAATTGTTTCGTTTTTCACTTACAGCTGCTTACAAATCGTTTAATTAAAATCATTGTGACGGTAAACATTTTAGTTTACACTTTCAATTGTTTTTTATTCATTAACAAATGTTTCCTTAGATTTGTGGCATAACATTTAATAATCAACTTTATAGATATGTTTTTACAGTACGAAATAGAGTGAACCTAGGTTCGGAAGCCCATGGCGCCTATTTGCTACGTTCATGATTTTTACTATTAAACAAGTGATATATATGTATGAAATTTATATGCCGTCTACGCTGCTCATGTTTATAATACATATCTAATATAATACATATATCAATATGCTCATGTTTATAATACATATCTAATAAATACATATCTAATATAATACATATATCAATACTCGATTAAATCATTATGTAAACTTTTTTACCCTTCAAAAGTTAGAAAACATTCTTACCTACTTAATAACTTTTTTATTCATGTGTTAATTTAAAGAAAAATTTAATTGACTTCCGGTCCCTTTGACCTACATACTGAACAACCATTTGAACGTGACAGTTTTATTACATAGAAAGCTCAACCAGTGGTTTATGTCACAAAATGTAGCCAAATATAATTTAGCGGCACCTGATTATTGTATTTTTATAGTCAACAGTTTTGGACGCAATAAAAAAATACATCACTGTAGTCCTTACGGGGTAGACCGATTTGCTTTGCAGTGCGCCCACACTTCACCGATGTTTTTAGTCTCAATGTAAAAGGCTAACCCTATTGATATAATACCGTACACATTCCCCCAAATCAAAGGTAATTTGGGCCATATTCCAGTTGCAAAGCATAATTTCAAACTCCTTAAAAATAACGACCAAAAATAACAATAGCACATGGCAAAGCAATTACCGAAGGTTTACTTAAAGAGACAGAGAAACAGTACAGAGAAAAGCCTAGTTAACCTGATTACGTCAACACATAGAGGCTCCTAAGTAAACATTATTGTACTGCTCATTGTACGTCTGATCCCATTACCATCAATACCCTACTGCCGACACTTCCGTTCGATCTCAGCTTTCAGTGCGTTAACATGTTTTAAACCTTTCATTGTACCGTCAACACACTTATTCGATTAATCTTGGGTGATTTAATTACCCCCGACCTTCATACTTCATGGTTCACGTGTTTAGCTAAACCGCTAAGGCTTGGGAAACCGCTGGGTGCATGGTTTAAGGTATAAACGGCGGGTTATCATATTGTTATTCATATTTTCAGTTTATACAATTCCTTTGTTTTGTAATCTTCTATTTTTACGGAATGAATGGAATTATGTAGTTTAATGGAATAACATGAGGAAAGGCTCCACATGCGATTAGCAGTATTTCAGCCAGTGTCCAATTAATAGTAAGGACAAATTGAAATGGGTGATGAACGTGATAAATATGGCATATAAATCCTGGTTTGTAATCGCTTGGTTAAACTTTAAATGTTATTATTATCTATAAGTTATGTATGTTTATGATGTTGATGACTACCTAGTCATCAACATCATAAATATACAGAAACATACAGAAAAAAAAAAATTTAAGAACATACCTACCTGGTATGTTCTTAAATTTTTTTTTTTCTTCGACAAAATGTAATCATTTTAAATACTTCACCCGCGTTTACCAAATAACTTACCAATGTCTATTAATTTAATTGCAATTACAAAATCTAATCCCTTAACTTTAAAAACCTTCACACATCGATGGCAAGTCAAATAATAGCCCAGGACCGTGATGTGTGGAAAAGTGAAGGGGAGGCTTTTGCACACGAGTGGAACATAGAAAGGCTATAAAAAACTAATAATGAAACATAATTCGTTTCAGTCCGTATTGTAAAAGAATAATAGGAATAATTCGACTATGAATTTGTCATTCCGCTCATAGCTTGTGTCAGAGACCGCCACCATTTCTCATCATGGCCTTCCTCGTGACAAGGGTGGCTTTGTTTGTGATATAATGATGGGAACCGTTTTGTTGGTTATGTGACCGACCGGACGCCTCCGCGTTGTTGTTGAACGTGGCCTGGATAGTAATTACTAATTACCTACCTATGTAATACTTAAGTATACATCATCATCATCATCATCACGCCTGTATTCCCCGAAGGGGTAGGCAGAGGTGCACTGCAGTGCGCCCACACTTCGCCGATGTATTTTTAGTCCCAATGTAATAGGGGGCGAGCCTATTGCCATTATACCGGGCACATTCTCCCTCAATACGAGGGAGATTTTTGGGCTATAGTCCACCACGCTGGCCCAGTGCGGGTTGGTGAACTTCACACGCCTTTCTATAGACGTGCAGGTTTCCTCACGATGTTTTCCTTCACCGTTTCAAAGCAAGTGGTAATCTCGGATGAAAATGAGATTCGCACATAAACCCAGAGGTGCGAGTCGGGGTTTTAACCTGCACACTTTGATATGCAAGGCTTGCGTTCGACCACTCGGCTACCACTGCTTTTAATAATACTCACTACTCACTGCTTTAATACTTAAGTACTACATAATACTACATAAGCTCTATTATAATGTAAATCCACTTACAAGTTTTTTTTTTGTAATTAACTATTATATTTATCCGGTTGTACCCAAATTTGCATATCGACTCTTAAAAGGCAATTCTTACTAAGGTACAAAAAATCGTAAAATGAGATAAATATACCAAACGTCGCAGAAAAATCTGGCCGTTCAAATGATATAACCAATTTTACGTTTTTTTGTCGCTTGGTAAGGATTGCCTTTCAAGCATCAATATAGCAATGCCTATAAATCAATTTAAAATAAGAACCTACAAAAACCGGCCATTATCTATAAAAACGGCAAAAAAATCACGTTTGTTGTATGGGAGCCCCCTTAAATATTTATTTTATGCTGTTTTTTAGTATTTGTTGTTATAGCGGCAACAGAAATACATCATCTGTGAAAATTTCAACTCTCTAACTATCACGGTTCATGAGATACAGCCTGGTGACAGACGGACGGACAGCCAAGTCTCAGTAATAGGGTTCCCGTTTAACCCTTTGGGTACGGAACCCTAAAAACAACTTTCTTATTATTTAAATACACAACATTATAAGTAATATACACACTATGTACCTATACGCAAAAATAAAATAATAATACAAAATCTAAGTACCTACTTACTGAAAAACAAAATATAAACAAAAACATGTTGACAATACGCCCAAGGGCGAAATTACATCGATACAGATAATATCAAATGGCATCCATGATTGGCATTCAAAAACTGAAACCGCCCGCTATAGACATTACGTGACGTAGGCACTTTACGACCTTTTTTATACGATACCTTCGAAATTCGCCCGGAGGCATTATGTTTATGGGCAGTCGTGAAATCCTTAAACCGGAGCGAACATGCCCTAACTTCAGTTTTAAAAATGGCTACGTAGGTCCTGATTTTCAAGGCCGATTGTTAGAGTCCCTAGAAATCTGAGACAAATCAGATTAGACTTATATACCTCTCTGCGAAAGCTGATTGTTGACCATAATCGCGTCAAAGTTCACGCGACCTATTAATGCCCATACCAAAATGAACTGTATTAACTCAAAGAAAAGTTAATTTTTCAACGAAATCATCATCGATGAAGCAAGCTTGCTTTGAAGCATAGTCATGGCTTTTCCACACACTTTTCTAATATTTTTTTATCTTGTTTTTGTGAACTACTAGCTGACCGGGCGAACTTCGTACCGCCTTAGAATGAGTGACGTACGAAAGCAGCGCCACCTACCGGGTCCAATTGTGAATCTAAACCATCCAGGGTGCCACCCAAACGCATACAAAAAAATCATTCAAATGGGTCCAGCCGTTTCGGAGGAGTTAGCTTACAACGAAAAGTGGCATTGATTTTTATATATATTGATTGATGAGCGCCACATTTTTCTCATAAAGGTGGTTCGGTCGCTCTCTGTCTAATTGCATACGAGTGAAACAGACAACATCAAGATATTTCGTGACATACGTCTTATCTTGGGGCTCATGCTACAAGTGCTGCTCTGGCTTCCTAGTCGTTCAAAAATAAAATGTAAAAATAACAAAACTTTAAACATGTTAAATCGTTTCCTTCCCTATAAAGTTTTCTCTACAAAATGTCACACGCTTCGAACAAACTTATCTCGGTCCCGGGAGACTCGAGGACCCTCCAAAGGGTTTTTCTGGTAACTTTCAGTTATTTTCTCAGAGTAGGTAGGTAACTTATGTCTACGTGTTATCTTGAGTCGGTTGTGACAGATTACTTTATTATGTCAATATTAACTTTCTGAGAGGCTATGAAACACAATTTAAAATACTGTGAGCCATATACCTACTCTGAATATGATATTATATACAGGAATAAGACGTGTGGGGTCAAGTGTTTCGAGCGTAGATTGCGCACTGCACATGATTGTGAGGTCGATTCCGGTTGATTTTCTAAAAATGTCTTTTTCAAATGTGCTCTGATGTCGTGGTGACCATCATCGCCTCTAGTTCAATGTATGGTACCCATAGTACAAGTGTTCCTTAGTGTGAGATCACTCGAAGAGGAGGTGTTGTCTGACAATATTAATTTATTTACAAAACAAAGAATGGTTTGAACCAATTAAAAATTTAGTTTTATAAAAAAAATGTTGTCAATAGTGAGGGTCCTATTCTTATTTATTGAATCACGTCACGTCCTCTAACTTAGTGATGTAATTTAAATCTACTGAGCCATCTTCGTCGTCTCGGAATAATATTTGTGTTTTCCTACAAACCGTGCCGCCGATTGATCTCAAAGAGGAAAATATTTTTTTAGAAGCCGCCATGTTGCCGATCTATCTTTGGGTTATATTATTTTGATATTCCCTGGTGTTATTTTATGTGGGATAAGGTCGCATGAAGACGTGTGTGTGTACATAGAGAAAATGGAGCAATAATTCTTGATTTTAGCGAACTCGCAAATATTGAGCTGACTTGATGGATTAATGCTGAGATGTAGGTAGCTGTGTAATTGTTAAGCTAATAAATACAAAAATACTTTGAAAGTATCAATTTATTCTACTTGTCGTCTATTGAATATTTTTTAAGACTTTTAGCAATTGAAAGCCATCACAATTTTTCTTCGCAAATATATTTAAAAAAAAAAAAGATCAAGATAAGTGTTAAGCATAAGATTATGTAAATATGTTTTTTATACTTGATGAATATATAGGAAAATACAAAAGTAAAGAAAAAGGTCATAGATAGTTTTCGTAAAAATATAAGGAAGCTATTCATTCATCTGGCATCTTAATAACGGTCAACGTCCTTGTTATTAATTACTTGACATTCGCAGAGTACACTCACTAATCGTAGGTGCAGATATTACGCATAAAGAAGGTGGAAATAAAGATGGCGGATGATTCCCCCTCCCTACACTGGAGCGGTCGTTGTGAGGGCCTAACGTCACTACTACTACTACAGCCCCTTTTTTTTTAACGTCCCACTGCTGGGCACGGGCCTCCCCTCAATGCGAGGGGGATTCAGGCCATAGTCCACCACGCTGGCCCAGTGCGGGTTGGCAGACTCACACATCTATAGAAAACTAGTCAAATTCCCTCAGACGTGCAGGTTTCCTCACTATGTTTTCCATCACCGTTTCATAGCAAGTGATAATCTCGGATGAAAATAAGATTCGCACATAAATCCCAGAGGTGCGAGCCGGGGTTTGAACCTGCACTTCGATTGCAAGGCATGCGTTCGGGCTACCAGCACTAGTCTCTAGTTACATATTTTTGAACGAGGTAACTACTTAAAGTTATCTGCGAATAACTATATAGACTGTTATATAAATTTTTCTTCCAACTCCTCCTACACCTTTTTCGATTAAATTCGTGCGGGTTCCAAGACAATTTAGCTTTTCCCCGGGACTCGCCGAGGGTCAAACCTCGGTGTTTTCAATGGACACCGCTGTCGATCCTGGCTTACAGGAGTAACAGTGGTGGGACTGTTATAGAGAAGATATTCCATCTCCAAAACCGTTAAAGCCAAGAGACCATAATCTTCCATTATCCAGTGCATAGCTCTGCGGTCATGCAGACACGAACAAGTATCACGTACGGGTGAAATATACAGGAGCTAACAAGAAACGTACTTTGGAGCTGTCGAGTAAACTACGAAATAGGACCTATCCACTCGTCGGGAATAAAAAGCTAGTGTATACATTGTTCGTAGTAAATTTTACGATACAAAGCTGAGAAATCCAATTACCTATCTGACATCGAAATGTATTTTATACTTTAATTACTCGTTGGTTTATGTAACTATGAAATTGTTTTTATATTTTACTGTACCCTTGGGTACTTTATGCTCTAAACACGCAGGTGCGAGCGAATTCACTTTTTTAAATGTACTCTGTGCTAATCAATACCGTCTTCACCGTAAGGGCACATGGGGCCCGTGGCCAGGGCCCCCATTCTCAGGTGGCCCCGAAGGACCTACAATTTCTCTCACCCAAAACATTTTGTCAGGCACATTACACATTCACAAATCAGTAATCTTATCAGAAGGTAGAAATCGGAAGGTAGTAAAAAATGTTATTATAATTAGCTTTTTTTACTTTCCAAAAAGGCCTCCAAATTCTTGTGTGCCTAAGGGCCCCAGCCTAGTTTAAGGTGGCCCTGGTGCTAATATAAAAAAAAAGATTGAATTTCTGTGGTAAAAGCCCCGCGACTAGATTCGCTCGAGTTTTCGAATACACTTCGTTGCAAAATGTGCTTCATCAATGTGTTAATACAGTTCGTTTTGTTTTGTTATTGGCATTCTGCGTAGGGCTTTATTCAATTGAGTCTCCTAGATATTATTCGAACACTAACCCCCAAATTTGTAGAAAGTTATAATCGATTTAAGATCACAGATCACTTTTGCACCTTAAGCACTGTTAAAGAAGAGTTGAAAATTCTATGACTGTACGGGTATCATGGCATACCTAAATAGTTTGTTTAAAAACGCTTTTAGTCTGAATATATTTTGCTAAAGTGAATATTATTAAAAATACATCCTTATTAGGTAGATACCTATTTAGTGTATAGGTTGCATTAGTTGTTACTAGGTTATATTTTGGTAATTTTGTCGACAGCGTATAGCTGGTATTTTTACATCGCTGTAAAGGTAATACATGACGTGCCAGTCAAAAGTGAAGTCTGAAGGCCGCACGTTGATACGGAGCCAAACCGCGCCTATTCCGTTGGTAATATCATTTTAGAAAAATGAAACCACTTAGCCGAGGCACTATGTTGATTTCAAATGAAGGTACAATGTTGTACCGTACCTACCTAAGTTTTTTATTTGGATTTGTTTAACTTTCAGCACAGGGCCTTCAAGGCCAATATCAAAACGAACTCTACGTCAATATGCATAAAGATTAAATTTAAATGGCCCATGTCTGAATTCGATCGCGTGATGACAACATTTTGTTGAATTAATTGCTACAGTTAGTTTTAGTGAAATTGCGTGAATTTACACACGCCTGTAGGCCCGTGAGGTTATACTATCTTAATATTCACTATTAGCTACTATAATCAAAGATTGTAATTAATATTATACACGCAAACTAACACACTTTTCCACACTTTAGGTATAAGAAAAACTTTCTTATTCCACTTAATTACCGGACATTTAAAACTATAATAAATCATAAGCAAAGCCGCGAAGCCGCAAAGCACATAAAATATAAAACTAAAGTGGCGACAAAGATATTTCTAGGTAGATAGTTCGGTGTGAATAGCAAAAAACCGCGGCGACTGTCACGAACAAACCCGCACGTGACTCTACCACGCTATAATAAACACGGGATGTTCCGTACTACGGCTCACGATCGCGTAGACTCGCCGCGGTAGAGAGCTTCACCAATAAGATCTACGACGACTATCGTATCACAATATTTAGTGCAACTCTACAAAAAAAAACTCGTTCATAGAGTCGCCGCGATAACAAACTCGATAAACATACATTCACGCTTTACCAAATATAACTTTTGTTAGACCATCGTATTAGGAAATGTAAACTACACTGTAGTCCACATTAACTTTACCAAAAAAAATTGACAATATATTTTTCTTGTCATCTATTTATATAAATAAAAGTCTATTGTTCCCTTGTATATGCATTTGATAAAAAAATATGCGATACCTATAAAGAAAGCACAATTAAAAAATACATCGGTCCGTATGTTTTGTGTAATCTCGGAAACAGCTTGGTTGATTTTGACAGGACTTAAATCCATAGCTGATTTTACAATAACAACTTTTATTTTAGTAAATATATTAGGGTTTCGCAAGAAAATATAAAACCAAATTCCACGTGGACGAAGTCGCGGGCTGAACTAGTTGATTTTTAAGATTGTAATTCTTATCGAACTAAATCTGATTACAGCCTTTATCTAAGAGGGAAATATATGGGACTCACTACTTTCAGTCTATGTCCAGTTCTATTCGTCGCTAAGCCGTTTACACTCGCATCTTTGGAAGGCCAAAGTTAATTTCGTGCGGAAACGTAGCCAACGAGTAGCCCCGGGAGCGACGACCGGATATCACAACAAACCCACCGTTACGATAACGAGAGTGAAATAACTTTTTTAAAAGGTAAATCAAAAGTGCCAGACAACACATAGTCATGGCAGTGGTAGCCGAGTGGTCGAACGCACGCCTTGCAATCAAAGTGTGCAGGTTCAAACCCCGGCTCGCACCTCTGGGATTTATGTGCGAATCTCATTTTCATCCGAGATTATTATTTGCTACGAAACGGTGAAGGAAAACATCGTGAGGAAACCTGCACGTCTGACGGAACTTGACTAGTTCTCGATAGATGTGTGAAGTCTGCCAACCCGCACTGGGCCAGCGTGGTGGACTATGGCCTGAATCCCCCTCGCATTGAGGGGAGGCCCGTGCCCAGCAGTGGGACGTTAAAAGGGCTGTAGTAGACATAGTCATCGTACGGTCCCAAACTAAACAAAACTTGTACTATGGGTAGGTTACTGTACACTCAGACCAGTTGGCATGAAAAAATGGCAGATTGGTCGAGAAAATTACGTCACTTCGACGTATTTGTACTGGGCATGGCTCGGTGTGACGTCATTTTCTCGACAAATCTGACAGTTGAAATAGATAAAACTTATGTCTACGCGATCATGCTAAGCCTACAGGGCAAGTCAGGAAAAGGTTATTTCCGAAGTTTGCTGCTGATGAGAATCGAATCCGCAACCACCCGGGGCAGTGAGCCAACCGGCTTATGCTCGGACCACTAAATCAAACCGTAATCAAACATATATAAAGAATTAATTTCTGTAGCAATAACCATGCGTGAAAATTTGTTGAAAAATGTGTTCTTTCTATGAATTAATAGAGTTTGGTTTGGTACTGGCAAAAAAAAATGTTGCATCGCCTATGGACGCCTATTTGTTTCAATACATGGCTACGTGCCGAACATATTTATCCGGTTTACATTTCTCATATGGGTTAAAGGGGTTAAAGTTTGCCATATGTTTTTTTCAATATAGGTCACGTTCAATTAGCCTATCAAACAAAGGTATCCTTATGCAAAGCAGAATCGATTATAAGCGGAATCGTCTTCAAACAGTTCGAACTAATTATCATTTAAATATTAGATTCGCAAATCGCTGAGCGGCGGCCATTCCGAGTAGCGAATCGATTCAATTCAATCGATATGACTCGATTACGTCGCATAGCTAAATCGATTTGTGTCCATTCTTGATGCAGTGAAGCAATTGATTACGGAAATGTGTTTTTATATTTTTATTTGTTTCCACGGTTGGCTCGGTTTCATTGCCACGGCCGGTGCCGAGGTCAGATATTATGCTCGATATAATCGGCACTATGCCTCGTTGTTCGATTGTATGACAACTATAATGATGAAGGCTAGGTCTAGTGGTTAGAAGGTAGTCCGCTTGGCTAACGGCACTGGATGGATGCTGGTTTGGTTCCCATCAGAGACAAATTTTGGAATCTCAAAATCAACCAGACCAAGGGTTGCCAGTAGGATCGCACTAATTCTATTTTATGGTGCCCATACTACAAGCTTTTCCTAGTTTATGGTTATACTATAAGTATATAAAAAAAATCTAACTGCTACACTCATCACTCGTTGTTACTTCCTGTCTATGAATAGATATTTTGGTTATAAACTTTTTTTTATCCAATACCTAACTACTTATCTTATCGAAGTAAGATAAAAAGAGCTGTCTCTTATCATCTGTTTAACTGCACAAAACATACCTAGTTTATACATCATATAATTATAGAAATTTGCCCACAAAGCCTTTTTTCCAGTCAAAGGTGTTGTAATTTTTTTCAGTATAGGATTTATTTTATACTTTAATGATTGGGAACATGAAAGAAATCTTTTGAAAAATCATAACAAATCTGTCGTTCGGTCCGGTTTACTAAACAATTATTGTAACATTAACAACATCTGTTTTATAGCTAGTTATGTAAAAAGCAATAGAATTTGAATTATTGTTACGACAAACATAATGTAGGTAAATGGTAGGTACGAAAATTGCAAAGTAGATCGATCAAAACGTGAGCCATCACAGATTATACACAGGTAATTTTTCCCACAAACGTAAAATACGCTCGTAATCTATGGTTTTCTTCCATGATTTTGACATATATATGACTGTATTGCCATCTTAAAACTTAGGTAACTGACCAAATTCCTCTCTCTTGTCCACAGTGATAACAAAAATGCATATTGAAGTGCAAGTGGCCCTAAACTTCGTCATATCGTACTTGTACAATAAGCTGCCGCGGCGGCGCGTCAATATCTTCGGTGAGGAGCTGGAGAAGGCACTTAAGGACAAGTTCAGGGGTCATTGGTACCCCGACCGGCCGTGCAGGGGTTCAGCTTTCCGGTGCTTGAAGACCGGAGGTCCCTTAGACCCGGTTCTGGAGAGAGCAGCGAGGGAGTCAGGAGTTCCAGTCCGGGATGTGCTCGAACATCTGCCGAGGGACCTCGCTGTTTGGGTCGATCCAGGTGAGAATTCGAAAATCGAACTAATAATTCGATCTTCAATCTGCTGTTGAATGTTCGATTTCGCAAAACATTTAAGCTTAGTTGATTCGACTTGTCGTTATTTTGACGATGTCTACTAACGTAAGTAGGTTTTTTTTCAAGCGTCACAAGCGATGACGTTAACATGTTATCATGGCCTATCGCGTTGTTTGCCTAATTGTAACGTCACAGCCGCCATGAACGGCGAGGCGTCATCATCGTTACTAAATTTTGTCTGTCGAACAGATATTACATTTCAACTACCTATAGACGAAATTTACAGATATTTCTACTACCTATAGTGCTTCGTACTGCAAATATAATTCGAATGAGCCCTACAGGGGCGTCATTTTTTATTCCAGTACCAAAACTAGCTCAATATCAATATCCATAAAGATCAACTTTCTTTGGTAAGCCACGAGACCATGGGCCCGATTTTCGTTTGATAGACATCAATCTCTATTCGAGATATGTCGAATAAAAACGTCAAATTGGTCGTATTTTTTCGTTTTTTATTCGACATATTATCTCGAATAGAAATTATGTCTATCAAACGAAAAAAATCGGGCTCCATGCGTTAAAATTTGCTTACGTTAACGATGACACTTCGTTATAGAATGAACTTATTTTAGCAAAAAAAATCTCGCGCGTGTTTTTACTTGCCTGTTGGCCCGAGGCGTTATTCATATACTAAACGCAAACAGAGATAAAATAGAAAAATACTTGTTATCTTATTTTTTCCTAACGATCAAGTCACCCAGTGACGGTGGTTGAGTTAAAAGTCAAGACACATGTACCTAAGTCTGTAGAATTATCAGGAATAAAAAATCCTCTCCTGCTTATAAAGACGTCATTGTAGCCTATGACATGTCATTTGTATACTTTTAAATATTCCAAACGCAATTACGGGCTTGTCAAAACGCTAACCGTGTTTGTACAAATGTGTTACGAGTATTCGTATATTTTGAACGGAATGCGCGGGCTGCCATGCCATTTGCTTATGCGCAAATACATAATAATATCCATCAATCGACCGGGAATCTTAATTAGCGCCAGTCATTCCAACGATAATTGACTGAACGTTCATTCTTTGCGACATGTTGAGTTTCAACATTACGTACAGAAACTCGACTGTATAAAATTAAACTGCCATAGCACCTAATCTGGGGATTAATTCCGATATTCCACAATCGATATATATATTTATTTATTTAACAGGACATCCAAAAACTGTAGCATTAATAACACATTAATATAAAATACAAATAAGGGAAAACTAAATGCACAGTTAACAAAGGTGCCACAACATGCATAAGCAAAAATGTTATAACATGTTACAACATGTTATCGTGAAATAAATCGTTAATCGGGATATTTGTCGTGTCTTATCCTACTCTCGGCGTTTCCACTGTCGTTCCTTCTGACATTAATGAAGACCACGTTATGATACGACACAATATATCGATTATTTTATATAGGTATTTCTTCTTTTTAACGAAATGGATGAAATGATGATATTTAATGGAATAAGATGAGGAATGGCTCCACCTGCGTTAAGCGGGTATTTCAGCCAGTGCCAAGTAATTAATAGCAAGGGCAAATTCAATAAATACACATTATAAATAAATATGGATGATGACAATGATAAAGATGGCGGATGAATCGACTCAGGTATGTATTTATCAAATTTGTATTTGCTATTAATTATTTGACATTTACAGAATACGCCCCAATCGCAGGTGAATTCATTTCTCCATCACATTTTTCATAATTTCATTCATTTCGTAAAAGTAGATTTTCGGTATTACACATAAGACCATTTTAATATAGTACTTATTTCTCACTAGTGCAAACCGTATGCATATTTCGGCTGAAATGAACGTCAGTGGAGAAGCTGTTAATGTAAACGGAGATTTTTCCGCGAACAAACAAAGGCGTGCGATCGTTAAATGAAAAATTACACATCTCAATGACACGTAATAGCTTAAGTGGCGGTAGTATTGCATAACGTGAAGGTACGAGGTCGCGAGGTGAGGACCCTGCACGCACTGGCGCCAGCATATTAACTTGACATGTATTGAAAATGTACTGTGAATCAATATATATAAAGACGAAATTTCTGTGCAACGCAGATGATGAACGGATTCATTGGGACAGACGCTGAATGGGTGGAATATATATTATTATTATATGTTATTGACGATTATTAAGTGCATGTATGAGTTTAGATGAATCTGATTCTGAAACCAAAATATAATGTGCTTCTTCGATGAGTTACTTACTTGGTTTTGTTAATCTATGCCATAGACTAACAAAAGCAACGAAGTAAATTATATATATATACAGCGTGTTTCAGAAGGCCAAAATAATACTTTGACGTTTGCATCAGTATCGGGTATACAACTGAATGGTATAAAAATTTGATCGAAATTCAAACATGTTTTTTGCAACTTTAATTTTCGTCGCCGATTTCTGTAAATCGTAATATCTCGAGTCCTATGTAAAATTTGCATGTTCTGTTTTGTGAATATTAGAAGTCGCCCCTCATAAGTGTAGCTTATACTGCTGAATCGGGTTATCGATGTACCCGAAGGCCAGAACACGATACCTGTGACAAATATTCAAAGGTCTATAACTCAGAAACTATGATAGTTAGGTAAAAACTCTCTTCACTAAGCATCCACATATAAGCTACCGTATATGTACCCAAAGTATTATTTCGGACTTTTGATACACCCTGTATAGACTCTATGGTATTAGTAAAAGATTGAACGCGCGTATTTTGACGCGTCTGTAGGCACAGGGGCTTCCTAAATTACGATTGTTACATACGAGTTGTGACTAGACAGACGTTATAATCTTGTTAGTACCGGTACATTCGGTAACAAAGAAACTCGCTCTAGAGATTGACGACCTAATCAGAAAATATCAAAGTTATCGTGTAAAAATCGTATAAATTGCATCGCGAACTTCTTAGGTAGACAATAAGGAACATTTTACAATAAGAGACTAGCTAGAGGTACACATAACTGTACATATCTGGGTTTGGGTGTAACTGGGGTCAGCCCTAGTCCATTGTACGGCTACCATAGTACAAGCTTTCCTTAGTTTGGGATTATACAATGAGTAGATATTTGTTATTGGGCGTTTTTTTTTTAATAAGTATTACGGGAATAGCAAATAAATTGTTATCGAAACTCTTGATCATTGCGCGTCATGTCGTCTCTAGATTCTAGTAGGGTTGGAGACAGTTTTGCAATATCCTCAATCATATTATTAGGTTAGGTAGATATCGAAAATATGATGAGTATTTTTTAAGGTAGAGTCGATAATATTTTCAAACAATTAAAATAAGCCTTTCTTATTTTACAGGCGAAGTATCATACCGCATCGGCGAAAAGGGTGCTGTGAAGGTGCTATTTAGCAGCGATGAGAGAGCCGCCGATGAGAGGACCGATAGAGAGGTGAGAATAATTGAATAATGAATCAAGAACAAGAAACATTTCACAACTATTTATGTAGTTACCCCGAAACTGCTGTTTCTATATGCTTTACATTTTCTAAACTTCCACTCCAAATTATAGAGCACATAGACATTAGCATTACATTATCGGATGAGGAGGAATCTCTATCAGTGAAGATGGAGAATGTAGAGTTTACTAGTCGTGTTTACATGGATTCTTTAACAATCCAAGCAAGACACGTCATATCCTACACTCTAGATTAATAGATTAATGTGCAAATATCATTTTCAATAATGATTGAAACACTTGCTGGACATGAGAAAAACTGTACGTCTATACATACAAAGTCGTGTGAAGTTCACTAAAGCGCACCGGGCCAGCGTGGTGGCCTGCCCTCATATCCCTCGTATTTACGGGCGGGGAATGTGCCCCGTATAATGGCAATACATTACATCGGTAAAATGTGTGTGCAGAGCAGTGCACCTCTGCTTATCCCTTGGGGGAATACAGACGTGATGATGTATTATTATAATTCTTCTATGAAATTATTACGATGCTTATATGGCGACGTTTGTTACAATGTGATGTTCTTTATGTTTCAGGTGACTCGCGCATTCAACCCCGAGGCTCAATGCTTCCGGCCGGTGGAGCCGGCGGCGGCGCCGTCGCCCCCCGCGCCCGCCGCCTTCTCCCCCGCGCCCCCTTTCCGCGCCCAACCCCTCACCTTCACCACAGCGACGTTCGCGCAGACCAAGTTCGGAAGCACCAAGCTGAAGACGAGCAGCAAACGGGCGAACCGCATGTCGCCCACCGAGTTCAGCAACTACATCAAGCAGCGCGCGATGCAGCAGCAGATGGCGGCGCGCGCGCTGTCGCCCGCCTCGGACCCCGCGGCGTACTTCGTGGCGCGGCGCGAGCCCACGCCGGGCTCCGCGCCGCCCTACCCGCCGGCGCCCGCGCATCTGCTGCTCGCCAACTGAGCCGCCCTCGCGCGCCAGCCGCCCCGCGCGACCCGCTCATAGAGTTTACTTTTTTACGAGAGAGACGCGCGCCGCGATTTATTTTTTTATTTTCCGCGGGGGCGTCCCGCGCCGCCCGCCGCTTGTGATATCCGTACGATTTTCCGTAACTTTTTGTATTCTCGTTCGTTACGTCGATGTGTAAATTAATCGATAGGAGCAATAATCTGCCGCGCGACTCGCCGGCGATTTATTTTCGTAATATTTAATGCTGAGTCAAGTTTTTGATGTCTTCGTTCGATATCGATATATTCGTAGGGTGTAAGGGAGCGAACGGCCGACGGCCGCGTGCGCTTACGACGACGTACCTTCTAGAGCGAGCCTGTATACATACGTCCTCCGATCTAAGAAAATACTAATATATAAATATGTATACATATATATATTCGTACGCGATAATCGTCTAATTTTTCACGTGGAAACGAAGGCCAATAGAGAAATTACGTATTTTTAATATTGAAATTGATAATTCATACTTACTATTATAGTGTACTGGTATCTACGTATAGTACTCGTATGTTGTAATGTAACTAATAAATGTTTGCATATCCGGTCGGACGTGGTCGGACGGCGGCGGGCCGCCCGAAGGCGTCGGAGATCTCACATAGTGTAATCATCACTCGTACGATTGTACCCTTATAAGTAATAATTATTATAATATACATAATAATATATTATAGGTTTAGCTACGTTTCAATCTAACAGTATTTTTTTAAGAAGATATTAGTCCTCGTGTACATTACCGGTCGACCGCACCGCGGCGCCGGCCTTAGCGTGTATTGTATACTTATATTGTTATAAAAGACATGAATATGAATAAATTATAGAAAAAAATTTTTCTCAATTCATAAAAATAACGGGTGCATGCAAATTCATAAAAATACTATGTGTTATTTATCTTTTTTATATTTCACTTGGCGATCGGATCAGTTTTTCAATGGAGGTCAGCCGTAGCGTAGCGCGTAGCGTACGTAGCGCATGTAGCGTACGTAGCGTAGGTGCATAGAGCACATGTGCGGGTAGAGACGGCCGGTCGCGCCGCGGACTCTCCCCGCGCGACGCGATGCAAACACTGACAAGTTGTACCCAAACAGAATGTACAACTATTTTTTACCATTTTTATATTTTGATTTAGAATTAAGCATAGTTGTATGATTTCCATTTAATGTACTTGATTAAATATCCTATAATTATTATATTATTACGTAATATCGATGATTGTCGATTGAGAAACTGGCCGAAGTGCTACAGTATTTTGTAGATAAAATCTATAATGTAAGTTTAATAATAATGTAAATTAGAGTAATGAGATTTTTTATTATAAAGATACTTTTTATTTTTCTTTCTTTTGTAAGATATATTCGATGGAAGTGTTAAAGATAATATAATATTTGCATAATATAGTAAAAACGCGGCTCTCCATGCCCGCTAATATAATTAGTCAATAATAATTTTTCATATTGTTGTACGACTTTTTAAGTTTATATTAAAATGTTTTGTGCAATCTATTCGGCGTATTATTTCGTATATCCGAGGTAGCAGGATCCAACCTTATCCTATTAAATAAAAATAGTACTAAGTTACTATATAGGAATTTTCTGGTTACGAGGTAAATCTCATCATTGCCAATATAATATAACACAATAGATTTGATACATTCTGATGAATGTTTTAAATTGAAAATATGTAGATACCAGGCATTTTTTTATGGGACTAAGCCCGCCACACATTCCCACCACTGTTACTCCTGTAAGCCAAGATCGACAGCGGTGTCCTTTGAAGACACCGATGGTTGTGTTAACCATTAGAATGATCACAGATTAAGCAAATCTTGTACTATGTGTACCATACTTTTGTCTGCGAGCGATCCCACTTACACTCAGAACAGGGACTCGATTCTCGCATAATCGACATCATTTCTAATTCGACATGTCGAAACAAAACGCCAAATTGGTCGATTTTTTTTTTGTTTCGACATGTGTCGTATTATATATAATGTCGATGATGCGAGAATTGACCCCTGGGCGTATTCCAAAATTAGTCACTGACGGGCGTCGAACCCGCAATCAGACGGTGCAGTGAGCCCTGCGGCCAGAAGCCACCTGGCCAAGTCGTCAAATACAAGGAACATTAAAACAATCATTATAATAATTAAGTCACTTTATTATCAAACCACAAAAACGACACATACCTCATCTATGGACAAATTTGTACACATTTAGACGCCGTCAGTATACAAATCATCATTAATTTGACATCAATATTGTATATGCATGCGGGATTTGTATAAATTGAACAAGACATAATAATTTGGATTAAAAAAAAATATATTATTGAACAATAATTGTCTATTTGTTATGTACACAATTAAAATTATGAAATAACTTATAAATGCATAAAATAAAACAATGTGCTACATAGATAATGTTGAACGCATATAAAGGCGTGTACATGAGTTGTATCCCTTTCAACTGTCAGATTCGTCGAGAAAATGACGTCACACCGATCCGTCCAGTACAAAAAGCTCGAAGGGACGTCATTTTCTCGACAATTCTGACAGTTGAAAGAGATAGAACTTATATCTACACGCTCATGCTTAGCCTACACAGCACGATATTTAATCATATATCTATGGATAAAATTAGCATCACTGTCTCACAATATATACACGCTAGGTCAGTGAAAAAGCGACTTTATTTCAATTTAAAAATGTTGATAACAATATAATTTTAACATAATTCAGCTGTGTAGGTAAATAATTGGCATTACTCACATAATTTAAGATTGGGAATTTTGTATTAAAACTATTCATACGATACGGTGCTTCAACCAAAAGGGATATTGCCCAATTACTCATTACAACAAACTGTCTAGAAACTACATTTACAAGGGACACCTTGTAGCGGAAATCTTAATCGACTGAAGTAATAAAATCTAGGAAAGTTAAACTCTATCTCAAAGGCACTAGGAGCGTTTCAGAATGGACAAGTGATACGACGACAGATGTCATTCTGACAAGAATTTTATCTCATTAAAATAAAGTTTAATTTCCTTAGTCGTTGAAATAATTGCAGCCTATTCGTCTTGATATGCGGACTGTACATTTAATCCAGTCGATAGGACGAATAACAAAATAATTAAAATCCAAGCACAGACTGTTATACCAAAATGAACTCTGTGACATATATACATAAAGATTGAATTTCTTTGATACAGGCCACGCGCATGATACAGGCCACAGCTCTTTCTATAAGATAATACAGTCCATTTTGTTATTGGCAAACATTTTGCAGCGGGGCGTCAAGACGCCTCATGTGTCCGGATTCAAATTAAAATTGGAACTCATGTGAAATTCATGTAAGTACCTATAATATTATTAAATAGTAATAATGGTGGGAGAATGCAGTGGGCGGTCCCCAAAAATGCGTTGTAAACACACTTTAAAGTGGGGGACTGGAGTGTCAAGACACGAGAGGCGAATTTTAGCCAACATAAAAAAAATCTGTATTGACGCATAGAAAAAATAGAGATGAAACGGATATCCGGTAACTATCCAGTATCCGGCCTATCCGGCTTTGTTTTCACCATCCGTCGGATAGTGATTCAGTATCCGGCCGGATACCGGATAGTGATTCAGTATCCGGCCGGATACCGGATAGTGATTCAGTATCCGGCCGGACACCGGATAGTGATTCAGTATCCGGTCAGATACCGGATAGTAAAATTAAAAAAAAATCTCATTATACTGCACAAGGCAAATCATACCACAATAGGTTCTGGACATTATTTTTATAATCGCACGTCAATAATATTTGTTTTATTAATAAATCTAGTACTCAAAATTAACAATTGGCAAATTGCGGTGAATGAATAGGTACCAAATTTTCCGCATTTGTTGGTAAGAGGCGACTCAGCTCGGCTTCGTATACCAGACCAGCTTCTGAAAATTGCCTTTCGCCGTAAAGGCTACGGCCAGGTGCTGAAAGATAAATTCTATCAAACTTTGACAACTGCGCGTACTGATGCAAATTAATTGACCACCATATGAGTCGCGATAGCGATCGATTCGAGATGTCTTTAAGAAGCGTCATGTAAAGCCATAAAGGGCCGAATATCCGGCGCTCCGGCCTGGTAGCTTGCCGAATATCCGGTATCCGGTCAAACCACTATCCGTTTCATCTCTAGAAAAAAAACATTCTAAAATGAAATGTAATTGACAGCGCAAGCTAAATTTTTAAATCGGGAAGGCGTGGCTTTTACCCTACAAATTCATATTAATGTTAACACAGAGTCGTTTTGGTATAGACAAAAAAACGACACAAGACTTCTGACGATACTGTGTGTGAAGGCAATTGTATTCAATAGATGTATTTAATAATCTATTAAACAGGAACATATGGTATCTACTTGCGATATATAACTGAAATATAGTTACAATTGATCTGAGATATTTTGGCACTGATCATCAGTATGGACAAGACAATAATGATTTAATAGTATAAATATATTAACATCGTCCAAAATCTTATATAGAATCTTAACAATACGATTTAGTAGGCCTGTATTTATTTACTAACCTTATTTATAAAAAAAAATGTTACCATAGATGAGGAGATATGCCCTTAGTGGTGTTCACAAGTTTACATAAAATATATTAAAATTACTAAAAATAATCAGTACATTTTAGTGAAACTCAAATGACCTTACCATTTTCATACCAAATCAATAACTCATTTAGTCCCAAGTTATAACTAAAATAACTACCTAATTAATATTTACATTTACATGTAACTAAACGTAGTTTATCATTAAAAAAAAAACTTACCTCTAACATTTTTTCGTTTTAAAAATATTCATAATATTTTCCAAAATCATGCTTATATTAAATTTAACACTGGCTATGACTGTTTTTGACTATGTTTCATAATTTTGGCCCGTGATTCCATATTCAAAAATAGATTAACTACTTTTCATTGTTTACCTAGAATTTATCATAATTTATTTAACTATGATAAGTACTTACAACCTAATAAGTATCCAAGTGTGAGTTCCACCCGCCTCATTACAGAAAATTGAATTCTTAACAGTCTTCGTAAAAATAAATAACACAAAGTGTGAGCAAAAGATTAACGGCAATAATGAAAGAAAATGTTTGTGGAGGTTGACACTCGTGAACAATCAAAAGTCAAGGAATGACCGCATCATAAAAACAAAAAGAAATCCATATTTCTCGGCGCAGTTCGCTCGTAGCGTTCGTATTTACAATGTACAAGAAGAGCCATCAATCACCACCGTACACACCTTATAAAAGTAACAATAATATTTAGAAACACTTCATTATTGCTATCTATCTATCATTGGCCGTCTAAGATCAGTGGGCCATTTCGATGTGCCGCTGCAAACTTTTCTTGTTCATATAGAACCTATCGCACATGGCGCAGGGGAAGAATACCTTTTCGTTGTCCGCGTGTCTGGCGCGCGTGTGCGAGGAGAGGTCCAGCGCCCTGGAGAAGTACACCTTGCATATGTTGCAGAAGAACTTGGTGGGGGTGGCGTGCATGGCGCGGTGCGCGATGAGGTCGCGCGGCGTGGCCACGCCGTCCCCGCACTGCCCGCAGGTGAACTCCCCGGGCGGCGCGGGCGGCGCGTCGCCCTCCGAGCCCGAGTCCGAGCCGGCCGAGTCCTCCGCGTGCCGGCGGGCGCGGTGCGCGCGCAGAGCCTCCTCCTCCGCGTACTGCGCGCCGCACACATCGCACGCGTGCATCTCCTCCTCCGTCTCCCCGTCGCCCTCGGCCTCCGCCTCCGCCTCCGCCTCCGCCTCGGCTTCGGCCTCCGCCTCCGCGTCCGCCAGCGCCGCCGACCCGGAGCCGCCGTCGCCGCCCTCGTAGTGTTTCTTCATGTGAATGAGCAGAGTCGACTTGCGCGTGAAGCTCTTGTCGCAGACGGGACAGAACACCGAGTTGGGCTGATGGACCTCGTCCATGTGACGCTGGTACGCCGCCCGCTTGGTGAACTCCTTGTCGCAGATGGTGCAGTATTTGTCCTCGAGCGAACTGGAGTTCTGGTCCGGTTCCACGGAATCGTCGGAGCGCAGTTTCTTGTTGGGATTGACGACGGTGACCTCGACCTCCGGCGGTAGTCTCCTCTTGGCCGCGGTGGCGACGGCGACGGGCGGCGGCACGTGTTGGACCTTGGCGAGCTGCGACGGATCGATCACTTCGTGTTTGCTGATCTTACTCGTGACCTTGTGCTGCGGCATCCACAGGCCGGAGTTGTTGGCGGCCGCCTTACCGTCCGGAGATCGTAAGTGCCAACCGCGATGACTCTTCAACGCGGAGATGGAAGTGTAGCTCTTATGGCATATTTCGCAGTCGAAAGTTTGCGGTTGCGCCGGAACTTGGGTAATGCACTGATGGTTCTGTAACGCGAGCAATCCGACAAATTGCTTACCGCATGTGTCGCACGGGTATCGCGCTTGATAGTCGACGCTGGGGTCGACGGCTTCTTGTTCATTGTCAACCTCGGCTTCGGCCTCTTGCGGCGCTTCCGGCTGACTTTTACTAGATCCTTGGTTAGCGTTGTATCCGAGTAATTCTCTCGCATGTGCAGCTTTTAAATGCTCGTACAACTCCAACGTAGAGTTGAGAGGTTTGCCGCAAATCTTGCACATTTGTATCGTGGACTTGTGGACATTCTTCCTGTGTCGATAGTATGATTTCTTATCGGAGAATGTGATTTTGCAGATAGTGCAGCTCGATCTGCTCGACTCGCTCGGAGTCGTTTGGTGCTGGGTCTCAGCACTATTGCCAACGTTAGGATTGACGATTCCATGCTTAGCGCGTTTATGTTTCCACAGACTAGTCCTCAGTGGGAATCGTTTTGAGCACAACTCGCATGAGAAAGGCATCTCCGGGGGCGTTTGTTGAGCATTGTTAGGGAAGTTAGTAAAGTTGAAACTGTTAAACTGCGGCGTGGACAGCACGGCGCCGTTTTCCTCCGGATTGAACTCCTCGTCCTCTGTAGACGCATGCATAGTATTCTCTTCGCTATCGTTTCTGTCGTTCAATAAATCTGCGTGCAACACTTTCTTGTGTTTCCATATATTTTTCTTGTGCATGAAACCTTTGCCGCAGATGTCGCACGAATAAGGTGCGTTAGGAACATTACAACTCGGTTTGAACGAGACGTAACTGGGTTGGACCAGTGTGAACTGTTTTATGGGTTTCCCAATGATCTGCGGTGCGAATCCTTTAGGGTCACCCGGTTTCCTGTTAGTGGTGGGTACTTTGGCATGTATACGCATGTGATTGGAGTACGCTTGACGGCTTTTGAATGATCTGATGCATATGTCACAGAAGAATTCAGTTTCCCCGGCGGCAGGGGCGCCTATTCCGGCGTGACTCTGCTGAACGTGTTCGGACAGTTTCTGGGGAGTGCTGTACGAGTTGGGGCATATGCTGCAAGGGTAGAATTTAACTCTTAAATGGGTGTTCTTGTGCTCCGCGAGCTCCGACGGCCGTAAGAACTTCTTGTCACACTGGTCGCAATGGTGCGCCACTTGGTTGTGTTCGGCGACTTGGTGGTCGGTCCACGCGTCAACGGTTTCAAAAATGGCGTTGCACTCTGTGCACGAGTAGTGATACTCCTCAGCTTCTTCTTTCACGATCGACATGTCCGGCTCGGGCTGCACGCCCAGAGTTCTATCGGAATGCTCGATGTAAATGTGTTTGTTAAGATCGGTCGCCTGTTCGAACTTAGAGTCGCAGTGTTGGCAGTAATGAGGCTTCTCCTCGCTGTGTATCATCTTTAAATGTTTCACCAAATTCGGATAGCTGCTGTTCTTCTTGCCGCACAGAGGACAGTCTGTGGGACGGCCGTCGACGCATTTATTCATGTTATCAGAATGATCGAGATTGCCCGCGTGGGCGGCCAAAGCATGCTCGCTAAAGTCTTGCATGCTAATAAACTTCTGCTCGCACATGTCACAGGAAATGTAGACCGTGCAGTCACCTTTACGAATATGTTTTTTGAGTAAACTCTTATCCTTGAATCTAGAGCGGCAATGGACACACACTAGAGCGACTCCCGATTGTCCGTCTTCGTGGACATCTAAAACGTGTTTCATTATAAACTGTTTCAGTTGGAACTTGGCCGGGCAAAGTTTGCACGCGTACGACCTAGCGTTGAATATATCCTTGTATTGAACTTTATTATCTTTGGGTTCGTCCTCTAGGATCAAATCGTCCGTTATACCATTATCATTGTAAATAATTTTCCAAAGGTTCGTGCAGGAGTTGGAACGCATGTGACTGAGCAAGGCGCCGATATGTCCGAACGTGACCACGCAATTATAGCACGTGTGCTTGGGAACCTTGTGTCCATTTTTCTGTAAGTGTTGTATGACCGCTTTTCTACGAGGATGTTCCCTGTCGCAGCACAGACACCGCTTCGTGTTGATCTGTTGGATAATATCGCGATATTTCAATATAAAATCTCGTTGGGTCTTAGTTACGTATGTCTTTTCTGGATCGAGTTCCTTGACTTGGGTTTCACCTTCGACGGTTTCGTTGGGATCGGCGGTCTCGTCCAATTCTTCTTCTTCGTTAACCTCGCTGTTATAAGAGTTGTTACCCTGCGTGACTTCGCTTATTTCGACGACCGGGGCCAGGGACATGGAGAGGTCTTCTTCCTCATCTTCATCTTCCGGATCCTCGTGATTCAACTCATTTCCATTGTCATGCTCGGTCTCCTCGTAACTCTCGTGTTCTTTCGCGTCATTCTCAGATTTGATGTCGACACCTTCATCGATTTCCATTTGGTCTCGGCTATCGGCTGTGTCTTCGTGTTCACCATCTTTTTCGTTATCACTCTGTGCTTCTATATTATTTTCTTCGTCGCGTTCGGCATTATCGTCATCCTCCATTTGTTCGTCACCTTCTGCATCATTCGTTTGACGAGCAATCTCAATCTCATTCTCAGAGTCCATATCAACGGTGTCATAGTTCTGACTTTGATTATTATGCATATTACCCTCGGTTTCCTCATCTGCCTGCTGTTTATCGTAAGCATCAGGCTCAGAGAGTATAGTTTCGACTTGGAAAGAAGCAATTTCCGGTTCAGATATCAAAGTCTCGGGGCTCTCGGGACCAGAATTAATTATTTCCGGTTCAGAAACTAACACTTCCGGCTTGGAAGTCAATAGCGTCTTTAATATCTGTGGCTCCTTCTTCTTTATTTGCAAGTCTTTGAGCGCTTTGATGCGAAGCGGGTAAGGTAGACTGTTCGGTTTTAATTTTGCCGTTTTTATTGGAATCGGTTTGTGCGGAGTTAGTACTTTGTTTAATGGTATTATTTTAGCTGGTATATTTTTCGACATAAACTGCATTTTATGACTGATCGGGTTCGGCATGAGACGAGCCTTTGGATTGAATGGATTGGGTCTGAGTTTCGGTTGCATGTGAGTGCGGGATTTCTTGTTGGTTATCTTGTTTGTGTATCTGTCGAAACTGTGTGAGGTAAGTTCGTGTCTCCGGGCATTGTGCGAGTACCTGTAGGAGCGGCCGCAGACGAGGCAGTCTTTGGAGGCGAGCTGGTGGATGCCTTGCCTCGCGTGGAGCGTCTCGCCCGAAGGGCGCATGACGGTGATCGACACCTCGGGCATATTGGGGACTTTTGGGAATGTATGGGTGGCTTCGGGTGTCTCTTCTTCATCCTCTTCTTCCTCCTTCTCACTCTCGATTCCCTGCAATTATGAATGATATGCAAAATATTTTTTATACATTTAAAAGTGTCTGTTTCTAATGTCCAAAGAACAACTTTATATTAAATGCATATTCAAGTTTTATACTTTTATACAGGGCTTATAAGTTATAAAAAAACATATTTTAAATTAATGTCTGTTTGTTCCAAGTATTCTCCTGGAAAGCAGGACCTTTTTTCGGGACTTCCACTGGCAGATAGCTGATGTTATAAACAGCAACTTATTGTTTTAACTTTAGTTAATTCTACGCGGACGAAGTCGCAGGTGATGTGATGGCATAGTGATGTAAAATAAAAAAGTAGTCCCCATAACATTTTAATCATGTTTAATATAAAAACATTGCTTTCTAGAATCATCTTTAAATATGACACTTCAACTAAAATAAAATTATTAATTACATGTAACACCACAACAATACATAAGTTAAACTAAACATATAATGGGTACTTTAACAATAATTTTAAATTAGAAAAAATAAACAAAACAGCATAGTTCATAAAGAAAAAATTCCGAGACCCCAATTAGTATTAAATAATAATGAATCAATCTAATTTAAGTTGCACAGACAGTGCAAATATTTACAGAATGCTCTTTACAAATGTATAAACCGCATTTCATGCAGAACTTTTTCGTTCTTCGATCACGTTTAGTAGTCTTCACGCATATTTTACAGCGCCTCCTCTGCTTGTAATATGGCCCATCGTACATAGTACAAAATTTCTTTCGATTCTCTTCAATGTTTTCAATCGGTGACATCGGTATTAGTTCCTTCTTATCAATGAGACTTAGAGCTAATTCTTTTATAAACGATCGACGCTGAGTTACTCTCGAATTCTGCGAGGTCCATATCACCTGAGTGTTGATCGAAGCGATGTTTAATAATGTGAAAAATAACGATAAGGTCCAATCATTTGTATGTTGCATCGTGGTGTAGTAATGCATCAGTACATCAACTACTTCTACGGCAGATTGGTTCTTCTTATATGCAGACACAGCTGTAACCTGGTTGACATGACTTTTCTTATAGAACTTGGGCAAATTCGTCATAACATTTATAGATTTCGACTCAGAGTTCACATAGGACGTGATCGAAACTTCATGATCGATAAATCCAGTTGCAAAAGTGTTACATTTTCTGTATCGTGATAAAAACAAGGGGGGAATCAAATCGCTATTAGGATTCAGTGCCGCGATCGAAAACAACTGATACTCGCTCCTGAGAATTTCCATCAATTTGAATGATGTATACCAACTGTCCATAACTATGGTTCTGTCCGTACCGGCTAAATGTTGCACTAACTTTTTCACGATATCCTGAGCGGTGAAGTACGGGTCGGTTATAACATCAATATTGCTCACATAGAAAGTTGGAGAATCCACAAGCAACGCCATTTTTATTCCCCGTTTCAGCGGTTTCTTATCAATATCGTATCGAAATGGACAAGGCCCGTAAACTGGCACAATGATCTCATCAATAACCGCAATGCTCCCGACGTCGAGAGCTGTTCTGCAATTCATTGCAAACATTTCGAACACTTTACGCACACGTTTCATTATGTCGAACTGTATGATGCTGTCGTCGTTCCGTTTGTCGAAACTCAAGTTTTGCAGGAGACATTTGAACCTTTCGTACGTCATGGCATTTCTAACGCAGGGCGTTCCGCATTCACTGTTCCAAAGGTCACCGCATTGCTGATGCGTCGGCCTTATTACGCCGTGGAGGTACAGTATGCCTATTAGTGTTTTAATTTCGTTAACTGACGTGGACGAGGAAAATCCTTTCCCATTGCTAGCTATTTTCTCATTAGTTGATGCCACAATCAATTCTAATAGGTCGTCAGTGAATAACAACTGCCATGCATTTTTGGGTCTTGGGCAATGCGTCCGAGAGTCCAATTTACGTTTCGTCAATATAACCGCTTCTTTTTTTTTAATGTTATTCGTAGATAACGGTTGCTTGGGATTCTTAGACATCACTCGTTTGTCCTTACATATGTAACCAGTTTTGCAATCATAGAAGTCATCGTCTAAGTCTGGCATGAGTTCAGTTTCAGTTTCCGAGTCGTGATCAGAGTGTTGCAACACATCACACTCCTCGGTGGACTGCAGGGAATCAATCACCTCACTTTCTTGAACCATGTCCAATATTGCATGTACCCGATGCCAATCCATTCTAGGATCAACATATTTCTGTGGACGAAATTAATTTAATTGAACTATTCTCCCACTCTTTCAATGAACTGCGAGAACACGTCACAATGTTGAAACTCATTTGAATAAAAAACACAGTTAACTAAAGTGTTTTCAAAGTTGAAGTGTCATATTTAATAATACATATTTGTGCCATATTGGAACTACTAAAAAGTTGTTTTATTAAATGATAAGGGGCGCTATGTGTCTAATCTTTACCTTATCACTCTTTGGTGTGAGCCCCAGTGAAGCCAAGATTGGGGGACCTTCAGGTTGAAGTCTCGCTGAAATGCTGGCATTCTGAAATAAAAATAAGTTTTTCATTGTATTGTTACACACAGTATTTAACCTACATACCAGCTGACTAAATAATTTGTCACACTAGATTACGTTACAAAATGCATTGCAAGGTAAAACACATCAAAGTAAATCATCCTTATATTTAGTTCGAAGAAAGTCAATGACCAAATGAACACACTGAATTATTTACATGTTTCACAAACTATTCAGTAAATACAACTTATTATATTATAACATACACTTTACAATATAAAAAATCCAGTTGATGTAAGAGGACAATCGCTTACAGAAACTGTACTGAAGTGGCAAGTTCTTATCAATCATGAATTAGGCCAATAAGGATAAATAATAATAAAAACTTTGTTGAGTCTTTTTGAAAATTATTCAACATATCATAACTGGTACATTCACCATTTCCCTAAGTCTAGTTTGCAACAACTTGGTCACAGTACTAATGTCCTTGACACCAAAAGGTTATAATGTGTTGCCTACACATTGGCCAATCATCAGCTTTATATTGAGTACTGTCTCACTTACAGATAATGGTGTTTATCGCATAGCAAATGACTCATACATACCTCCACCCTAGGGTATGACCCATCTATGACCACACCATCATCATATGCTTCATCAGACAAGGGCTCACTTTTTATCTTCACCTGAAAATACATAACCATGTAAACAACAAATCTCACAAAATGCCAACTGACAATTCCAACATCAAATATCCAGAATGTTACCCACCCCTTCTAGATGGCTGCCATCTTTATTAATCAGAGACTGTAGTTTGTTTTGTGTCCTTTCACATACTTTTTTAAATATATGCCAGTTATTGACATTGTGCAGACACTTCCTGCAGACATTCGTTGGCAGCTCGTCATTCTCGTTTATCTGGAAAACAATCATACGTAATCATCACGCGGAGGGCAAATGGGCGCTCTCCACGACGCGTTCCATCAGAACGAGCGAGGCGAAACCGCGCCTCGTATAGGTACAGATACGCGAGGAGAAACTAAGTAGGTAGGCGTAGGTATAGCCGAGCGGCGGCCGCGGCGACGAGCGGCTGCTCCTCGACCGTATAAGTAGAAGCGAGTCGAGTGGCAGCCAGCGAGCCCCCCGAGGGTTAGCGCTCGATATACGCACACACGGGCGACGCGCACTCACGCCGACACAGACGCTCGGCCCGGTCGAGGGACGACCTGCTGGCTGGTCTCGTCCGATAAATCAATACGCCCGATGCCCAACGCGGACCACACCGCAGCCCCCTCCCGGCCTGACCCCCGGGAATAATGCCAAACCCGACCCTCGTGATGCGCGTCATTCCTCGCCGGCTGCACGGAATGCGACGCGGCGCGGCCACGAGCCGCCCGATAGCCATGGAACGTAACAAAATGGTGGACGATCTTACGACATCTCCACCTAAACGCAGCGCTAGCTGACATTGCTCGACCGAGGCGGATGACGAGTTCTCACGTATGCCGAGGGTCTACTTTCACTCAAAACTTCGTTCTAACGCTTATTTTACACATTACGTACCTGCACAGACACACAGTCCTTGATTTTTGAAGCGAGGACGTGAGGTTCCGTGTCATCCGAACTGGTGGTAGGAAAAATCGGCAGTAATTCGCCACGAGATGACAAGCACAGTCTACAAACACGATCATAGTTCACACTCATTGTAAATAAACAATATTTTGAAAGAATTATCACCTTCCACAACGATTAAAAAAGAGACGCCATGTCACCACGAGCACTTCAACACAAAGCACTGCATGTTCTTGCTAGAGAACGAAAGCGGCTGATGATGAGCGAGCATGAGAAGTCGATAGGTTCGGACGGGACGGCTGGCTCGAGTCGGCGACCACCTGTCGTTCTGCGCATGTGCGCGTAACATCATGCCAGTGCGGCCAACATAACAAACAAAAAACATAGGTTATCTCAGATGCTACAAACCTTTCGACGGTTGTGAATACTTATAATAATTAGGTTTACTTATTCGTATCATAGTCATCGAGTTACCTAAATCAATGTCTGTAGAACAATATTTATAATTTAATCATAGATAAATACGAAAACCATAAAAAGCTTGATACCATAATATTAACCATGATATTATCATGTGGGACTATAAAAAAAAAAAAATTAGACTGAACATCCGTGTAATATGACTGGACGCATTATTTAGTAATATTGAATTAGTTACTGGTATGACAATGTTTCCTTCATATAATTTTATATTCGGCATATTATTCTGATAGATCAAATAATAATTGATTGTTCCAAGGTAATCATGAATATAAACAATTTATTACTAGTAAGTACATCTTTTAAATCATCAGAAGAACTAAATATACTATTGTGCTACACTTGTATTGCTTCTACGAGTAATATTTTATATAAGTCGATCACATATATAAAATATTTGATTATGCTTAAGAAACAGTTTGCGGCCACTGAACAGTGAGGCTGGATTCATTCCATCTCTTTCTAAACCGGCGGATTCACGGCGCGGAATTTGAACTTCGGAAACACTCGTGGAAGATTCGTTAAGGCGCGAAATTACAAATCTGATTAAAACTTTGTTTACTTATTATAATCGAATGAAGAATGAGGTGTTTGTATGTCCTTGACAGACAGTAATATCTAAGGTGTAGGTGTTTAAACAAAATATAAATGGGTAATTATTAAATGTTCGAGGTAAGCAGCTCTTATTATCGTCATAAAATTAACATTATTGTAATCAAGACACCTAGTATTATTGATAAGGCAAAATGAAGTGATGCCAATATATGGACCTAATGATATCAAGGAGAATACTTGGAAAAAAAGAAAGATTTATGGATGCATTAGTTTTTTTTTCTTTTACCCATTAGGTATTGGAAGGTAACGTTAGAGTAGTAGTGTAGTACCTAGAAGATAGGGATGTGTAAGGTAAGGTAGGTATTTTAAATGAATAGAGTGTATCATTTATACGTTTTTAGATTTTATTTAGAACTTATTTATGTATTTTTTTATTGTACAAGCAACATTCAACATTACACATCAATATGATAGTTAATTACAATTTTTAGACAAACTAAGATGCAATATCACAATAAATTGTTACAATAATACATATTATTTTTTTGGTTGGTAGGTAGATAGGTATATTTACTTTTATACCTATATGTATTTGTAAGTACTCACAAAATCACCTAGATTTACATATAGGTAGGTAGTGTCAAACTAAATTCAAAACTTGATGAAAAAAAACTAAATCTGATACTAGAAACGTAATGCACTATAAAATATAGAAATGACGTCAGTAGATACATTATTAATGTACTTACATTTTTAAGATAGCTTGATTGCCAAAGGATAGCTAGGTACATAATTACTTATTAGAAATGGCTTGGCACCAATGCCGAATTTAAAAATAGGTAAACTAGGTAGTGCGTAGATAACTAGGTATGAGAAGGTAGGTCATTTGCACCTGCTTAGATTAATTTAGTAAATAATTGAATGTTCTGTGGTTTATTTACCTATTTGTTTTTATCTTACAATCTGTTTAAGTAACTTAGTACCTACCTACCTACTAACAGTTTTATGAAAATCTGATTAAAATTACTTAAGTAAGGAGTACCTACCTATTTAATATACCTATTCGGTTACGTTTTGCAGTAATTTATGTGTAGGTTGTATCAGAAGTCCGAATGTATCGGGTAAGTGAGTGAATGGGTCTACCTACACTCATGAAGTATGGTACTTAGGTTGATACATAATATAATGTAGATACCTACTTACCTAAAATATTATTTCGGACTTCTGATATATCTCATAGGTAGGTACAAAACACATTTAAGTACCCTACCGTATTATATTAGGTACCTATCTAATTGCCTACCTATCTATGTTCAAAGAACAAACAATTTAAATTTAAGTAAGTATACATATATAAGTATTTACTACCTATTCTTACAGTTATCAATTTAATCACTTATTTTATTTTTAAAATCGGTAGGTAGCAAATTTAAATGTACTATTTGAGTATATCTATCTCCTCACTATGATCTTCTGAGGTTATACTTACCCAGTTATATTTAAATTAATAATAAATATTTTATTAAAAATCGCAATAAGTACAGATTATAATTTAATGAGTATAAGTTATACAATTTTCAGTAATGTGATACAAATACTTAGATACATTACATATCAATTATTTTTTTGTGCTCAACGTTCGAATCTTCATTCACAGAATAGTAAAATTATCAGATATGACACACTCTTTACTATATAAATACTTACACACCCTTCTCTGTCTACGTACACACCTAATCTTAACATCTTATCGACAGATCTCGTCGGTGATATAAGAATATCATGCTTAATGATATAAAAATTCGTATTAAGACTTAGGTATATCGCTATTCACCGTATCTACTCTTCCTCATAATTTACGAAAGGATAAAACTTTAGACGATGAAGCTGAAAAGGATACTTAGACTCTGTAATATGGGTACGGGGTATGGAGCACGGGGCCAACGAGAAAAAAAAATTGTGGATACGATATGGAAATTGAAAAAACTAAGAGTTGAGAGTAGATTAAGTGGCCATGATACCGTATATTCGGAGAGGTACAATCGTAGTTATTATTTCCGATGTATCGTTATTGAGCCGGGCCCTGATTGAGTAGACTCCGTACATTCGTTCATTTTGAATAGTCAAAAAGCCTAGTATCACTGGCCAGTAACATGTAACACTCACGAACGTCCATCCCAAAAAACCTATAAATGACTATAAGTTTCTTGGTCCACTTCTAATACCTTAACGACATTCCAAATTTAAATTTGCCGCGCAAATTACGAACATGGCGGACACGAAGACCGTTGCTCCTGTGAAGGGTGCGCGCGCACCGCCAGCCTCGAAGCGTCGACGGGGTTCGCTTTTGCCACTAAAGATCGTGCCACATGAGCAAAAGCAGCTTCGACGTTCAGTCCGGTTTTCGCTGATGTCTCCATAAACGCGACTTGATATTCTCTCGCCAGACGCTGCCCCTCCTCCCGCCTCACCGCTCGTTCTAGGCCGCTGTCCGATTTGTTACCTGCACACGACACAAACTTGGTGTTATACGTTTGACCCTGACAACTAGATCTGATTAGAGGCTTCTTTGGGATAGTTTAAATTTAACGATATAAATTCTCTCATATCGGAATGTATTTTGGTTTTATTTTGTCATTTTTTTATTGAGGCTGTTATTGGTTAACTGGTGGGATAGAAGCATTTAACGGTCTACTTAGGTATGCCTTATGTGGGGTCTAAATAAGAATCACCAACGACCCCGTACTAATGGCGTGATCTAATAACACCCGATAGAGACGGAGATGGAGGAAGATATATTTGATGATCGTGCATCCTCTTTCTTTATACAGCTCTGTCTCTGTCTCAGACATCGTCGGGTCTTTGGGAGGGGTTATGTGCCCAATGCAGGGTAGAACCAAGGACGGTTGTTGCGTCGGTTATCCATACAAACATTTTACGTAGACGCTAGAGACTAACTAGCTTGAACTACGCGTTACACTCATGGTAGAGTTTTTTTTATTAAGAACTTTATTATTTAAAAATGCAAAATTATAAACGAAAAAGTTGCATAAAAGAAAACATTTTGACCCTTACTAAATAAAAAAATTAACGAAAACATATAAAAATAAAGAAGAACAGTAAAACAATAGTAAACCTGCCGAAATCTCACTATGCAGCCGTACTTATGCTAATAACTTTCTTCTTCCTCATAGAGTTAGAACGCGTATCATTCATAGTAGTGGCAATCTGAGATCCTGAGGTAATAAGCATCATAGTAGTTAAAAGGCGTCTAGGCGTCCTAGTGGTTAGAAAGGCCACCATGTTGACCGAGAGGTACCAGGTGTAAACTCCACCCTAGCCATTGAACGATTGACGAGCGAGGGCCCATTCGTGTCAAAAGGATTATAGCTTAGTTAGAGGGGATAACGCTAAGACGAGGTTACTACATCCTAGGGATACTGAATCACCTAGGTACCTATATAATAACCTCATATAGTCACATTGATAGAAAGTGACACGTAATCCTAAAAACATTTTTTTTTTAATTGTCAATACTTTCATATTAACGGGAGATTGATAGGAAAGACGGTTACTGACCTTAGTACATAATAAAGGTAAGTATGTATTTAGAAGCGGTTTAGAAACCACACAAAGACAGTATCACACTCGTTCGTGAGAGAGTTCCCAGTCTTGTTCATGTCTCGCTTATAATGGCTATCGGTCTAATTAAGCCTCCCACAAACGTCAACGCTAGCGCGTAAATTGTTTTGCCATAGTAAAACAAACTGTTTTGACTCATACAAAAAGTTCATTCTTCAACTACATGACACTGGCAGCGCGAGCGAATTTTGCGTGGAGGCATGGCTGGTACCACAGGAATTCAATCCTTATGTATTTGGGCGTAGAGTTCGTTTTGATATTGGCAAACATTCATCGCGCGGATTTTGACGCCCCAGTGTGCCGGCCGAGGGCTATAAACAGTTACTTGTCGTGTTTTGATCCCAATCTAATAGGGAGCGAGCCTGTTGCAATTATAATGGGGACATTCTCCCTATAATGAGGGAGATTTTTCGGCCATAGTCCACCACGCTGGCCAAGTGCGGGTTGGTGAACTGCACACGCCTTTATAGACGTGCTGGTTTCCTCACGATGTTTCCCTTTACCGTTTTAGAGCAAGTGGTAATCTCGGATGAAAATGAGATTCGCACATGAAACCCAGAGGTGCGAGCCGGGGTTTAAACCTGCACACTTTGATTGCAATTGTATACAGATTATAGGTGATTACAGTTCTTTTTATATCCCGTTGCGTTTCATAACTACCTAAATCATTTTTTCTTTTTTTTTTTAAGTCATACCTACAAATAGTCAAATTCTACCACTGGCTCCGAATGCTGCTTCCACAGAGCCGGTAAGAAACTCAATGGTCACTCTTTTCATACGGTACGTATTAATCTAGTTAGAAATAAGGATTGTGGGTGCTATTGTACCTAGAAGCATGATGACGACATCGTCCTGGGCGTACTCCCGTATCTCGCCGAGCCACGCGCGGATGTTGTCGAAGCTTATCTTATTTGTCACGTCGTAGAGCAGGAGCAACGCTGTGACAGACGGGTTTCATTATACACAGATATGTATTATACACAGACTCTGTGTGTCACAGAGTATATTATACACAGAGATGTAATAAACATTATACAACTTGTTACATAGACCTCAAGCTTTGGGCCTCTCGTCCTCAGATAAAGTATACGACTAGATGGATTACAATAAGCTGAACAAAGTCACCTATCTTTTACTTTACACTGGCATATGGCACAATTTCATGTGATAGAAAGAGATAGCGATAGCCTCTTCTGACCGTCTTTAAACGCTGCGCGCCACCAGCCGAAAGACGCCATCTTGGTTGTTATCCAGCTGGTTAACAGACGTTTCTGCCGATTTTGTCTGAAATATTGTTTCATAGTGAATAATATTGTGATTTGAGTGCGATTTACAACATAGCATAAAAAATGGCGTTTACTGTGCCTGGTTGTGTTAATAGAGTGGGTGTTTTGACAGAAAAATTATGAAAACATTACTAGGCTATATATATCTATAAGTAAGAAGGATATAGTCAAAGTGGCGACATTTATTTGTTTTAGACCTACTTGAGACTCTATTTCTTTCTCTTTCAATCATATGATGTTTTGTTTATGTAAAAATGAGAAAGATATACGTTCTGAGTTTTGCTTAAATGTAATCTATCTAGTCGTATACTTTATCTGAGCTCTCGTCTAATTACTTATATTCTGTCTAATCTATGCATTTGCCTTACTGAGGATAAAATTGTTTATCTTCTCTAGGAAGTCTCAAATATTAATGTGAAATTTACCTTTTACCAAGTACTTTGTCAGCCCTAGACAAAGTATAGTAATCTAGTACCTAATACCGGATAGTAATCTAGTACCTATCCGGCCGGATAGTAATCTAGTACCTATCCGGCCGGATACTGGATAGTAATTCAGTATCCTGCTAGTAAAATTTAAAAAAATCTCATTAATTTACACAACGCAAATCATACCAGAATAGTTTATGGACACCGTTTATTTTTATAATCGCCTATCCGGCCTTGTTTTCACTATCTGGCCGGATACCGGATAGTAATTCAGTATCCGGCCGGATACCGGATAGTAATCTAGTACCTATCCGGCCGGATACCGGATAGTAATCTAGTACCTATCCGGCCGGATAGTAATCTAGTACCTATCCGGCCGGATACTGGATAGTAATTCAGTATCCTGATAGTAAAATTTAAAAAAATCTCATTAATTTACACAACGCAAATCATACCAGAATAGTTTATGGACACCGTTTATTTTTATAATCGCCTATCCGGCCTTGTTTTCACTATCTGGCCGGATACCGGATAGTAATTCAGTATCCGGCCGGATACCGGATAGTAATCTAGTACCTATCCGGCCGGATACCGGATAGTAATCTAGTACCTATCCGGCCGGATACCGGATAGTAATTCAGTATCCTGATAGAAAAATTAAAAAAAATCTCATTATTTTACACAACGCAAATCATACCAGAATAGTTTATGGACAACGTTCATTTTTATAATCACACGTCAAAGATATTAGTTTTATTAATTAGTTTAGTACTCGTATCCGGCCGGATACCGGATAGTAATTCAGTATCCAGCCGGATACCGGATAGTTACGGGATATCCGTTTCCACTATCTGGACGGATACCGTATAGTAATTCAGTATCCAGCCGGATACCGAATAGTAATTCAGTATCCGGCCGGATACCGGATAGCAATTCAGTATCCTGATAGTAAAATTTAAAAAATATCTCATTATTTTACACAACGCAAATCATACCAAAATAGTTTATGGACAACGTTCATTTTTATAACCACACGTCAAAGATATTAGTTTTATTAATTAGTTTAGTACTCAAAATTAACAATTGGCAAATTGTGGTGAATACCGAAATTCATATAAAAGTTTCGAATAATTTCGGTTAAGGGCTTCGGACTATTTTATGCGATTTATGTATTTTTTTGTATGTTTAAGTAACTAGATAACACTTAAAGTACCCAGCTTAAATAATTAGTAGATACTTATACTTATACTGGTTGGAAAACCAAAAGATAATCTAGAAATAAATTCAAATCATGGGATCTTGTTATTGGAATCTTACGTTGAATGTTCTAAAATTCTAATATCCCCAACCGAAACTAACGATTATTACGGAATAATTTCATATCCGAAACCGGTACAATATTATATACCTATCCGTATATCCGTATCCGTATCCAGATCCAAAATTTCATATCCATCCCTAATCTGAATCGCATTATTTTTTATTTTGTCATTCAAGTCACGTATCATAATGATAGCAAGCTGCGTGCGTCTGATAAGGAGACCAGCGGCTTATTAACTCGATGTGTGACCGTCTGGTCGAATGTGGCTCAATCGAGTTCCACATGTGAACCGCGTGATCCGGTTTGACACTTGGTATGAGAGGAAACGGGTCGAGGCCGAGCGGCGAGTCTCGCTGGACGCTCTGACTCTCACGAACAGAATTCACAATGCCGAAACATCTACTTAGCATGGTGAAAAGAAAATAGGTACATTATATGAATCTACTTAAGCAGTGATGACTTCAAGATAAGTGCCTTAACAACATGATTACCTAAGTTTAATTACACAGAGCCATAACTTTGAAAATGTTACAAAATAATATTTTGGGTGTTTCTTCCTCATGAAAGCAAACAATACGTGACCTATTCATTTTTGAAATACGAACTTATCTTTGGTTGACAATGTTTTTATCATTAGCTAACAGATGGCGTTACCAGTCATTAGGCTTCTTGCTAATAATATTTACTGCTCAAGTCTTAAGATACCTCATTAAATTTGTATGTAATAGATGAATTTTTGTTAATACTAAATGACTACTTCTATAAGAATCGCGAAGTATTACCATGTGCATCTCTGTAGTAAGCGTGTGTGACGCTACGGAAGCGCTCCTGTCCGGCAGTGTCCCAAATCTGAAGCTTCACCTTTACTCCGTCTACTGTCACTACCTTATTCTGCAAACAGATGGCGTTAGTAGTATAAAACGTATGCTACAATATTTTTATTTTATTTTTAGTCCCTGTCAATTTACGGGAATAAATGACGTGGACCTGCACACGTTTATTTAATAAAACTGAATAAAATATGCCATTATGTTTTTAACATAACATGAAAGTATCAGGTAAGCACTCGAGTGAGTTACCTAGATTAGATTACCTATCGTATCTAGTTAGGTACTTTATTATTTAACTTAATCGCGACCAACTAAACTAATAATAACTAACGATAAAGGTAAAAATTATACCTACAAATAAATACACTACACTAATCAAGTTATAAAATTATTATCTCTACAAGTTATTAATGACAGCTGCAATATATCAAAGTGCAAAAACGGAACACACAAAAAAAAACAAGGACCTTTTCAACCATAAATCACTCAGCCGCGGAGTCGATTCAATCACAGCTGTCATGGGCAAGGGGCGGGAACAGAAAAAGCGCGCCAAACTTGGAACACCAATGGCGTCGCGGCGTACCGGCCGCGTGCAGCCACTCACTGGCCCATTTGAACTTGAAACCCTTGACGGTCATTAATTTATTACCTTTTTTTGCTAGAATAAAATTAAAAATGACGTAGGCAACTTTTTACCTGTTGCGACGGCACCGAAGGCACACATCATGATAACTCTGTCCAAGTAGGTAGGTTATTTATAGGAAGGAGAGTGATAAAGTAATGGATTTATTGTGAACTTTTTAAATCGTTCTTTAAAAACAGAGGAGGTTCTAAATTCAAGCTGTGTGTGTTTTTTTATTTTACCGTATTTTTTATTAGACATAATTACCTAACTATTAATCTAGTCTCGTAATCTATAAGTTTAATTATAAACGTCATAATAAGTTTTTATTGGTTATTTTATGACTAAGGTAAGATGACATAGGTAAGAACGCTTAGGCACGTCAGGTAATGAGATTCGAGGCGGTACGCGCGCTAGACGGAAGTGACGGTTGGTAGGTACCCGGAAGTCGATGCCGACGGTGGAAATGTAGTTCCCGGCAAGAAATGTGCCGTCCCGGAATCGAACCAGCATACACGTCTTGCCGACACCGCTGTCTCCGAGCAGCATTACCTGAAAATATTATATTTTTTTCAATGTTTGTTGCATACGTAACATACTTAGAATACGTACTTAGAATATAGTATAGAACATAGTTTTAGTATGCGATTCAAATGAGAATAGGATCGACTCTGCGCCATATTGTGACGAACTAAAACGAATTATGACTTGAAATATTATACTAAGACAATTTACTACTAATGTTACCTTTTTATTTAAATTTGATGTAAAACTATTATTATTGATATGCAAATAAGTTTTTTGCAAACCATACTTTTCAAGTGACATTTAACAGATAGAAGTTATTGACATTCCTATTCTTATTTGGATCGCACTGTACCTAACCTACGCACGCATTCTACCTACTCTGTTTTTTAACAATGTAGGTCGTATTTCGTATGGACCCGCAGAGGTGGGCCAACATAAGTACCAAATGAAGTCCCGCAGGTAGGTACAAGACGCCGTGGAAGACCAAAGAAACGGTGGCGCGATGATATAGACATCTTTGCGGGAAAGACGTGGGCGGAAATGGCTCAGGATCGGGATCGGTGGAGGAAGAGAGGGGAGGCAAACTAGGCTAATAAAAAAAAAATGAATCTAGTTAACTACTTCCCTATTGATAATTGCTTAGAAAATTTGTGATAAAAACTGGACATTTACAATCGATATAACGAAATACTATTATTAATGTCATGTCCCACACAGATTTAAATTAATGTACATTTAGGGGTTAATTTAATCTGTAGTAAACGATACTTTACTAACCAACATGCTGCGGGGATTGCCTCTTGGGTCTTGTAGATTATGTTTAATTAGGGCTTGTTAGATGTAGACATATCTACACCGACATAACTCTAATGTTCCTATCTATGATGTAGATATAAATTACTGGATGCGTAAGTAATAAGTAGTAAGTAAACTACCAATATTTTGAAGTCTTTTTGTCAGTAAAATTACTTTAAAATTTCGTAGTGAGACAAATTAAATAGATACTACATAGATTCTTAAAAGCTACTCATAGACAGGGCGGTCTTAAACTAGGCTGGGGCCTATGGGTACACACAAATTTGGGGCCCTTTTGAAAAGTAAAAAAAAACAATTATAATAATATTTTTTACTTAGTTTTTGTAAATACCTTCTGATAAGATTACTGATTTGTGAAAAAAGTGTAATGTGCCCGACAAAAATAAATGTGTGAGAGAAATTGTCGGTCCTTCGGGACCCCTGAGAATGGGGGCCCTGGGCCCGGGCCCCGAGTGCCCTTATGGTGAAGACGGTATTGCTCATAAAAGTAGCAATAAACATAGAAGTAAAGAGAATAATAAATAAGTGGTAGTTATGTAAAGGAATATATAAGTACGGGTAAAGGGCGATTTGACCCAAGCGCCTCGAGCATTAGGTATTGTAACTTTGCACGAAAACGAGTTCAAAAGACGGAGAAAAATTCGCCGATTCTAAAGATATCGAGGTGTGAAAGTCTATTTGACTTAAACGACACTTATGGGCGATATTGACTTATATAAGTAGGTATAATGAGTATGCTCTCCTGTAAAGTTAAGAAATGTCGCTTAAGTTAAATAGCCTTGCAGCCTTCGAGAGTTATATTAGATACTAGCTGTGCCCGCGACTTCGCCCGCGTGGACTTTAGGGAGATTACCCGGAAATATGGGTATTATGTTTTTCCCGCGGAACCCTAATGCTTTTTCTAAAATTAAAGTAGCCTAAGTTACGCCTTGGAACGTCAGCTATCTGTCAGTGAAAGTCCCACTGAAATCGGTTCAGCCGTTTAGAAGTTTACCTCAAACAAACAGACAGACAGACAAAAAAATTAAAAATTGCGTTTTCGTTATAGGTATCGTATATACTTTCATACGCATTTGGTATAAAAGTGTTATTTTGATATTACAAACAGACACTCCAATTTTATTTATTTGTATAGATAGATATAGATACAGGGTGTATCAGAAGTCCGAATTAATACTTTGGGTACATATACGGTAACTCATATGTGGATGCTTAGTGAAGACACTTTATACCTAACTATTATAGTTTCTGAGTTTTAGACCTTTGAATATTTGTCACAGGTATCGTGTTCTGGCCTTTGGGTACATCCATAACCCTATTCAGCAGTGGAAACTACACATATGAGGGCGACTACCAATATTCAAAAAACAAAACTAGCAACTTTTGCATCGGACTAGAAATATTGCGATTTTTAGAAATTGACATCGAAAAACAAGTTGAAAAAACATGGTCGAATTTCGATATTTTTTTAATACCGTTCAGTTGTATACACGATACTGATGCTAGCGTTCAAGTATTGTTTCGGACTTCTGATACACCCTGTAGATGGATTTTTTTTTATTAGATCATAGAGTAGGTATACCAGAGTATTTAGGTAGTACTTAATTGTAATAAGGTGGTTACTTACTTTTCCGAATACATCATATTTATCTTCCTGCTTCGCTTGCTGCTCCCAGGTCTCTGTAGGTGATGGTGGCTCGCTATGCGGCATCACTCCTGTCTCCGTGTCGCTCTTGTCCTCATCCTCCCTGGCTTCGGGCAGGTTCCTCGCCCAGGTCGGCCTGACTCTTCCAACCACGACACGCTTCTCCATCTGTCTGTTGTCCATTGCGTTCGGATTCCACATGTTTGACATTACTTTCAGGGTCTTACCACCAACTATTAAAGTACCTATTGCTGTTTCAATGCCTAGTAAATTTTTGGCAGATTGTATACTAGTTATCTGTCAAAAACTGAAAGAAATATTATAAGCATTGCTGCTAAACATGTGGTGGTAAGGAAGCTGGTTGTTTTTAGGTCATTATTCCAGAGTTCTTGCAGTGCACTTAAACTTTTTAGTCTTTGTATCACTTTTAATGTCACTTCAATATGTTTTTGCTCTCAATTTGTTAACTTCACTTTTTTTAAATAATCCTTATTGCTTTAACACTTACCTATAGGTAGTACCGAAATGTCAATCAACTTATATATATGTTTTATGTATATAAATAATATTAACAACAAAAATAAAAACATAATTACTAATATAAAAACTAAAACTAATAATAAAAACATAATGCCCGAGACTTAAAGCTAAGAACTTATACCAAGCAAAAGGACGTAGGTACCTAATAGAAAATGAAACCGATTATAAAAAAGCCGGCCAAGTGCGAGTCGGACCATAATCTATGGAAACGGCAAAAAAATCACGTTCATTGTATGGGAGCCCCCTTAAATGTATATTTTATTCTGTTTTTAGTAGGTAGGTATTTGTTGTTATAGCGGCAACAGAAATACATCATCTGTGAAAATTTCATCTGTCTAACTATCACGGTTCATGATATACAGCCTGGTGACGATACTTTGGGTACGGAACCCTAAAAAGAAATAGTCTATATACCTAACTAAAAGATACTAGGACGAACTTCAATTTATCCCTAGTACCTATATCAGGTCAGACAGAGTCACAATTTAAGTTTTTTATAGCTACTTTCAGTACCCAATCGTAGTTTTCAAGTTCATCAGTTTCAAGTTTATTAATCGAATTCAAAAGATTCCCACAAACTTTACAAGACAATCGCGTTGAAGACTGTAGAACGACTCTATTAGGTACCTACCCTTTATAAGAGTGTACAAGTTTCTAGATAGTTCTATGTTTTCCCGTTAATTACCTACAAGCGTTTCCAGACGGGCGTTTTATCGCGCATACGGTCGTCGTTTTTTCATACGATCTTACGCGTTTCAAAACGCCTAACGCGCGTTCACGGGCTTCTATCGTAATGAAGGGTACCTACAGGAACATAATAGGGAATGTCACTTTTTTATAGAATCATATTTTGTGTACCTACCTATGGTATTTTGAATTTTATTCTAATCATTAGAATTTAAAAAAAAGTTAACAGATGGCGCCAAAAATGCAGTTTTGTTTATGGCCAAACTATAGAATTGTTAGAATAGTTGAACTTTCAAATTGCTTTTTCTCAAAATTCATTAATTAGGACATTCCCTGTTATGTTCCTGTACCCTTCGTATGCACTCGCTTATTAGCCATATTGCTACTGACACTCGCCCCGGTGGTGGCGAGTGTCAGCAATATGGATTCCAACGAAAAAACATTTAAAAAAACATCGCGTCAACGCTTGTACGCAACGCGTCGCGACGTCAACGCGTATTGCAAAAAGCGTGCCTTCTCTACAGAAATTAAATCTTAACGAGTATTTATTAGAGTCCGTTTTCTATATTAGCAAACATTTTGACGCGTGACTTTTAACGCTCCACTATGTGGGGAGCCTATTATCTACCTACCTAATTTTACCAAAAAAATATAATTTCCATTTTAGAAAATATAATATTTTTTTTATAGGTAGGTATGTATTTTATAGGTAGGTTATGTCTAGATGACGCTTTCTACGTAATGTCAACAAATAAATACAGTTTTGAACTAATTTACTTAAGCACGAATTATGAACATCAAATCGCCACAGGCCGTACAGATTGAGTGTGTACCAAACTATTACATATCCTGCTTACCATAAATAATTGTAAACAAGGCATATCATAAGTCCGAAATAATACTTTTACTTTTGTTTGTAGGTATCGAACAAACAACTGAAATATCGTTTTTTCAATTTTTTTCTCGCAGCCTATTTAAAAAACTTGTAACATCTCAAATTCTATGTGTTATCATTTACTGTTTTATAAATATTACTAGTAGGTAGTCGCCTCTGTTGGCAACAGCGTAAGGCCACAACAAAATACCACAATAACTCGAAAATATGATAGTTAGGTATAGTCTACTTTTACTAAGCATTGACATATCAGCTACCGGTTATGTATCATAAATATTATTTCGCACTTCTGATACACCCTGTACATTTAATGGTAGGATCCTACTCCATGTAAGTCTTGTGAATTATCGTCATCTATTTGTTTAGGCTTCTATTTGTTCAGCCGACGAAGTTTCACAGAAGTTTTGATATCAGAGCGTTTATGTACGTAATTTGGGAATAATAAATTATGTAATTCATATCTTTCTAACTTACTACATGTTGAGAAAGTGATTTAAGTAGGTACAAGTAACTTTGGTGGGTAGAGACAATGGTAATGAAGTGATAAATAATTAGTTAAGTAAGTTAAGGCAGATGCCTTAAAAAAACCCTGGGAAGTGTAGTATCGGCTAGGTATGCTTTCCGGGGATGAGGCGTGGGGGGCCGTGGCTTCCTTCTGTGAGACAGTTATGTCCCGGAAGGAGTCATGCGAGCGGGATCGCGAGAGAGCCGATCCCGCTCGCCGACGAAGGCGCCGAGTTTCGCCTCGTCGAGGCCCCCCGGCCCTGAAGCCCGGGGCCCAAAACAACGGGCTACCCTTGGGGTCGTGAGCGTCTGGGGTCTGGGCCCCGGACGCTCTCAAGTAGACGACGACCCTGAGGAGGACGGCGGCGAGGGGTGGCTCTCGCCGCCGTATGCACTGAGAGGGTGCAGGGGGAGCAAACATCTGCTCCCCCCGAGACGAGCTCCTGGGCACTTAAGCTCGGGAGCGAGGCACAGAGGGACACCGGTGCGTTCCGGTAGGAGATCCCGGAGTCCCTCTAACGTGTCGAAGACGGCCACCGGGGAGGTTGTAGTGGGTAAGAATCCCACATATCCCAGTGTCCCTCTAACGTGTCGAAGACGGCCACCGGGGAGGTTGTAGTGGGTAAGAATCCCACATATCCCAGTCTTCTCCCACACAGAAGACTGGGAATGTTTCTGAAGAAAAAAAAAAAGATGCCTTAAAAAAAGGAAGTTCTAAATTTGCAGATATAATACTATCATTCAAAAAAATAATAAAAAATAATAATAATAATAATTCAAAAATAAAATAATCTTTGACGTCTTTATACAGACGTAAGATCTACGGAATAGTTTCACGCCCGTTTTCATAACAATGGGACATAACTTAATACAATGCTTAAATACTAAGCTGCTGCCTTAATAAGGCGTTTCCTAGTATAAGGAAAAACGTGCATCAATCTTATCATAACAAAAACATCCACTTTGTAAAGTCAAATAATTTATTTCATTACTACCGGATTGGATTACGGCCGCGACTGAGAAGATCCGGAAAGAAACTCAATGGGTTAACACTTGTACTGAGCTGTCTGACTGCTAAAGGCCGTATAAGAAATCAGATTTATAATAATATAATATACTTATACTCCTTTGTTATAGTATTAGAAAGAAGTTAAAAAAGGTTATTTTTAATGTACACTTTGTAACAAAAGTAACAATTAACATAGGTATTACAGTTACGATTGACGCCCAATTTATCTATCTATACATATACATATACATATACATATACAAATAAATAAAATTGGAGTGTCTGTTTGTAATATCAAAATAACACTTTTTTACCAAATGCGTATGAAAGTATATACGATACCTATAACGAAAACGCAATTTTGAATTTTTTTGTCTGTCTGTCTGTCTGTCTGTTTGTTTGAGGTAAACTTCTAAACGGCTGAACCGATTTCAATGGGACTTTCACTGACAGATAGCTGACGTTCCAAGGCGTAACTTAGGCTACTTTAATTTTACAAAAAACATTAGGGTTCCGCGGGAAAAACATAATACCCATATTTCCGGGTAATCTCCCTAAAGTCCACTCGGGCGAAGTCGCGGGCACAGCTAGTTATAATATATTTTTAATCCAGCAGTCTCACTGTAACTAATCATTTTCACTATTTATCTTATTAAATTAAATGGCTTTTTTAATGGCATTAAATTTAGATATATATATTTTTTCCAATTTAAAATAACAGTGTCGATAGAAAAAACCTAAATAAGCAGGAATGAATAATACCGGGAACGTTTTTCGTTTAACTATAATCCTACCAAATCTAAAATGTTGTTACCTAATTCCTTCATCCGTTGTGGCAACAGGATCTTTCTTATTTTGCCGGTTTATGTTGGCAGTCAAATTGACGTAAACAATGTTCTGTGATTGTCATCCACATGTGAATACTTCTGAATGCTACGCCTTGTTTGTTGTTATTACCCAATTTTAGTAATTTTGTTGTTATTTGTTACCGTTTTTCCATTGTCATTATTTTGTTTTTGAAATAAAATGTTTTGCACTCTTGCTTCTACGAGCCTCTTATTCCTAATGTTATAACAAATGGAGTATAGATGTCTACGAGTATATACAAATAATAGGTTTGATAAGTGAACCATGGAGAATTCCTAAATCGGAAACATAAGCAAAGGGACCAATAAATTATCTATCGTTAATTAAATCAGTACAGTTTCCATTAGAATACACATTCCCATGAGACGTGTAATTGGGTTAATCGTCGCCAAACTGTAGGAGACAGCACCCCCGTTTATAACTAATTAGTTTAGTAGGTAGGTAAGTCGTAAGGAAAATTATTTCTATCCACTACCATGACCAAGGGGAAGAAAATAATATTACATTTATCTATGTTGATTCCTTACTGACAATTCTTCTTAGAATCCATACAAATATATAAAAATTTAGTGTTTGTTTGCAATGTCAAATTAACAGCGTGGGGGGCGATTTTTTTTTGGCTGTGAATATTTACGCTTTTAGGGCTGTTCAGAGGTGATAATACTTACTTGCATATTATCAACGATTATTGACACTAAAAATCGTGAAAAAAAAATATTTTTACCACAAAACTAAAACCGACTTCAAATATACACATACAGTTTGAAAGTCTATGTCAAAAGCTACCCGACCACGGGAATAAATGTCATTGAAAAACGTGCTCTTTCTCTATATCTATACAGATCATTTTGGTATTTGCAAATATTTACTCGAGCGTGTCTTGAAGCGTCTATTTGTTAATATGACTATAAAGACGTCTTATGTTTTTTTGGGTCGACCTTTTCTGGACCCACATGGCCATCTAGGCGCGCGGTTTTTTTTAAATCAAATAAACTCTACGTCAATTTGAATAAAGATTGAATTTATGTGGCATAAATTCACGCGACCACGCTTTGAAATTCGTGTTACCTATCGATGACATTGCGTTGAAGAATGAGGTCTTTCAATAAGTTAATACAGTTCCTTTTTGCATGACTAAAAATTGGTCGCGCGAATATTGGTTAGGGCTTTACTTTCATTGCTTGTATCTACTTAGTTATGTCTATTAAATAAAATGCCAGAGGCGTAAGCCTGATGTTTTATTTTAGAGATTCAAATTGAATTGTAAGGCTCCCTAAGTTAAGTGCTCCGAAAAATAAGGCTTTGTCATGGTGACGTAGAGTCGGGCCAATTTGAAGCCAGCACACAAGGGCGACATCGCTCGCTCGTCAAATTGTTTGCCATACCAAAATAAACTCTATTGTCTCATCGACAAAGTTCATTCTTCAATGCAATGACACTGACAGCGCCAGCGAATTTTGACGCGTGGGGGCGTAGCTTTTACCACAGAAATTTGATCTTTATGGATATTGACATATAGTTTGTGTTGATATTGGCAATTTTCTTCACGCGCGAGCTTTGTCGCTCCAGTGTGCGGCTTTACGCAAGCCAAATTCAATTTGCGTCAACCTTCTAAGCAAGATGTTGAGAGGCTGGCAAACACAGTAATTGAGGACATAATTTACCTTGTATTTTTTATGATTTATAGCTTCATCGAATCAAGCCCGGGAACACAGGGAACGGCGAGACGCGCGCTGTAAAATTATTGGCAATACCTACTAAAAAACCGGCCAAGTGCGACTCGGACTCGCGCACGAAGGTTCCGTACCATTATCTATAAAAACGGCAAAAAATCACGTTTGTTGTATGGCAAACCCCTTAAATATTTATTTTATTCTGTTTTTTAGTATTGTTGTTATAGCGGCAACAGAAATACATCATCTGTGAAAATTTCAACTCTCTGACTATCACGGTTCATGAGATACATCCTGGTGACAGACGGACGGACGGACGGACGGACAGCGAAGTCTTATTAATAGGGTTCCCGTTTTACCCTTTGGGTACGGAACCCTAATGAACTCTAGGTACTACAGCCCTTTTAACGCCCCACTGCTGGGCACGAGCCTCCTCTTAATGCGAGGGGGATTCGGGCCATAGGCCTTAGTCAAATGAACTCCACAATATAAATAAAGGTTGAATTCATGTGGGGAACATTGTGGAGATTTCGTTGCAGATTGAGCTTTTTGCATGAGTTGATAAGGTTCGTTTTGGTATTGGCAAGCATTTTATCGCGCGTGACAGATAATATAAGTATTGACATGAGAAGTATTTTGTATAAATAATTGTTATAAATAATGTAGGGTAGTTGTCATTTCCTTTGTTCGATTGTCGTTCAGAAAACAGGAAATTAATCATATTATAAGGTATAACAAATAGCGATTGTATTCTAGAAATATTTAAATGATATTGCAATATTTTAAGATCAGTTTTACAATTTATTTTATAATTCATTCAGTCATTTGACTAAATACAATGATTGTCTGTATGGTGGGGAGTAGGCCGGTAGGCTATAAAAACGAAACGAAATGTTAGTCCCCCCCGCCCCCGCCTCTTGTCATCCAAGACAAGAGTGCATGGGAGCGCATCTCCCGCGCGATCCATGAGCGCAAGCTCAATTTTCTCCAAGCGCGGACTACCGCGCAAGGAATCATGGTCAAGGTGCAGACCGCCGATGACCACCGCGCCCTATCGCGTTTCTTGCTCGCCAGCAAGGTCGCATACCACACATACGCGCTCGAAGAAGAGCGTGTTCTCCGTGTGGTGATTAGGAGAATCCCCAAAGAGGTTGGTACAGACCTCATCAAACAGGACCTTCAGTCCAAATCCCTCCCTGTTCGGGAAGTACATAGAATGTACAAGTCCCGCACCAAGGACCCATACGACATGGTCCTCGTAATTCTTGACCGTTCCCCCGAGGGACGGGAAATTTTCAACATAAAATCCCTGTGTCACCTGTCAGGGATAGTCGTGGAAGCACCCCACAAAAATGGCACTGTCTCACAGTGCCATAATTGTCAACTTTACGGGCACTCTGCCCGTAATTGTCACGCTCGTCCCCGGTGCGTCAAGTGCCTGGGAGATCACGGGACCTCCCAGTGCTTGCGCAACAAGGAGACCGCGACCGAGCCCCCCGGCTGTGTCCTCTGCGGGACCCTGGGGCACACCGCGAACTATCGTGGATGCCCCAAGGCTCCCAAGGAGAATGGTGGGAGGGCAAGGCGCGGCCGCCCTGGTGCGCCCCGCACCACCGTTCCCGCGCCCTCTGCGCCCCGTCCCCCGGTACCGGTACCAGCAGCCGCTCCCTCTGAGCGCAGCCCTCTCCCTCCAACCCCTCAGGCGCCTAGCAGCGTATGGGTTAAACCCTTGCCGTATACCACGGCGGGGGTCTCACCCGCTGCTCCCGCACCCGTGCCCCCCCCGTCTAAGCCCTCCCCCTCGCCCTCTGCGAACGGGGCGGAAGTTACCGCGGATTTCTTCTTGGTGAGTGCCATCCTCGACGTCATCAACATCGAGAGGATGCGCTCCCTGGCCCACCTCATCCGTACAGCGACCACGCCCGTAGACCTCATAAAGGCGGTGGGGTCTCACTTGGACGTCTATGACTCCATATCCTCCTTCCTCTCCCGTAACAATCCATAATGGATTCACGCCCTAGTAGGACCAAACCCAGAAACCTATCCCTAGCGTTTTTCAACGCTTATGGCCTTTCCCAGCAGAGAGATCAGGTTGGTGAGTTCCTTCGGGACCATCAAGTTGATGTCTTTTTAGTGCAGGAAACTTTACTAAAGCCTTCCCAACGCGATCCTAAAATCGCCAATTACACCATGGTTAGAAATGACAGAACCACCTCTCGGGGAGGTGGTACTGTCATTTACTATAGAAGGTCCCTGCACTGCATCCCTCTCGATCCCCCTGCGCTCACTAACATCGAAGCCTCGGTCTGTCGGCTCTCCCTCACCGGCCATGCGGCCATAGTTCTCGCGTCCATCTACCTTCCACCTGACAAGCCTCTACTCAGGAGTGATATCGAAGCACTCCTTGGTCTGGGAAGCGCAGTCATTCTGGCTGGCGACTTCAATTGTAAGCATGTCAGTTGGAATTGTCACTACTCCTCTTCCAATGGCAACAGCTTGTATGATTTGACTAACCGACTCGACTTTGACGTAATCGCGCCAATGCATCCCACCCACTTCCCCAATAATACAGACCACCGACCCGACATACTGGACATGGCGCTCATGAAGGGGGTAACGTTAGCGTTACGCTCTTTAGAGGTGCTTTTAGAGCTTCACTCAGACCACCGTCCCGTCCTTATGCGACTCGGACCGACTCCGTCCTCAGCCCCACCCATGCGATCGGTGTTGGATTGGCATGCGCTAAGAACCACCTTGGCGGATGCCGCTTCGATACCTATCGCAAACGTCCCTCCCTCCATCTCGTCCCCTCAGGACACGTCTCAGGCCATAGGTGCCTTCTCAGAACATATCAGTTCGGCCATCAGCCAGTCTTCCAAGCAGGTCGTAGTGAGTGATCATCACCGCTTCCTCCTGCCGGATGACATCAAAGACCTAGTCAGAGTCAAGAACGCCTCCATCAGAGCGTACGACTCTTATCCCACCGTAGAGAACCGGGTCCGCATGCGCGCCTTACAGAGGGACGTAAAGCGCCGCATTGCGGAACTCCGGAACGCTAGGTGGGATACTTTTCTAGGAGGGATCGCGCCAACACACCAGGCATACTGGCAGTTGGCGAGAGCTCTCAAGTCAGACACCGTAGTCCCCATGCCCCCCCTGACGCGCCCCTCAGGCTCCCCCCCCGCGTTCGATGATGACGAGAAGGCCGAGCTTCTCGCCTCTGCTCTTGAAGAGCAATGCTCACCCAGCTCCCAACCCGTCGACCCCTCTCACGTAGAGTTAGTTGATAGGGAAGTAGAGCGCAGGTCCTCCCAGCCTCCCTCCGAACCCCTCCGCTCAACCACCGAGACAGAGGTCAAAGATCTTATTAAGGGGCTTAACCCCAAAAAGGCCCCAGGCTCCGACGGCATTACCAATCGAGTCCTTAAACTCTTACCCGCCCATCTCATATGCTTTCTTGTGACAGTCTTCAACGCCGCCTTTGCCAATTGCATCTTCCCCGACGAGTGGAAAGATGCAATTGTCATTGGCATTCACAAGCCAGGCAAGCCCGCCACTGCCCCATCTAGTTACCGCCCCATCAGTCTCCTCAAAGCCATCGCCAAGCTCTACGAGCGCTTGCTCTATGCAAGACTCAGAGAGTTTGTCACTTCCAAGGGTATTCTTATCGATGAGCAGTTTGGCTTTCGAGCCCAACACTCTTGCGTCCATCAAGTGCACCGCATCACGGAGCATATTCTTAACGGTTTTAGTGGTAGACCACATCGTTCCCTCCATACGGGAGCTCTCTTTTTCGACGTCGCGAAAGCGTTCGACAGGGTCTGGCACAACGGCTTGATTTACAAGCTGTACCTCTTGGGCGTGCCGGACAGTCTCGTGCTCATCCTGCGAGACTTCCTGTCGAATCGCACCTTTCGCTATCGCGTTGAAGGGACGCTCTCGGCCCCTCACCCTATCCGGGCTGGAGTCCCTCAGGGTTCTGTCCTCTCCCCCCTTCTCTATAGTCTGTTTACGAACGACATCCCTCGTTCGAACAGAGTTCAGTTAGCCCTCTATGCGGATGATACCGCTCTCTATTATTCGCATAGAAATTTAGGTATTATCACCCGCACTCTCCAACGCGCAGTGAATTCTTTGGGCGAATGGTTCCGGAGGTGGCGCATTGAGGTGAACCCGGAAAAGAGCGCCGCTGTGCTCTTTACCAGGGGCACCTCATATCGTCGCCCCCGAGCTCCCCACTCCAGGTTGGGTAACATCTCCCTGTTCGACCAAAGCATCCCCTGGGCAAACCAAGTCAAATATCTAGGTGTCACTCTTGACAGATCCCTTACTTTCGGTCCCCACATTAAAAGGGTGAGCAGCCGAGCCGCTTTTGTGCTCGGCCGCCTCCACTATTTGATCTGCAAGCGGAGTAAAATGTCCCTTAGAAATAAGGTGACACTTTATAAAACTTGCATCCTTCCCATCATGTCCTATGCCAGTGTGGTTTTCGCTCACGCGGCGAAGACCCACATCAACCGCCTGCAAGTATTGCAGTCCCGGTTTCTCCGTAGAGCCGTAGGAGCCCCGTGGTTTATTCGTAACGTAGACTTACATTCCGATCTTGGCCTCGTCTCCATTCGAAAACACTTCAAAATAGCGTCCGAACGCTATTTTAAAAAAGCCGCGTCGCACTCAAATTCTCTAATTGTCGCCGCCGGCAATTATGAGCCAAACCCCGCGCACACAACAGCACAACGCCGCCGTCCGCGGCATGTGTTGATAGATCCTCCTGACACGATCACCGCTCTCCTCGACCCGGGCGTCGAGAGGGCCCCCAACACACCTACACCAGCCTCAAACAGACACCGACCTCGCCGGCGAGGTCGAGGAACCCCCTCTTCTGCTCGTAGGTGCATCTTTGCACCTAGGAGCGTAGTCATTACCTCTCCCCTCACGGCAACTGCCCAAGCCGAGGTCGTGCCCCATGTGGCGCCCTTGAGCTAGTTGCCCTCCTCTTCCGCCCTTAAGGCTTTGGCTGGAGTCGCACTCTGCACTCGCCACTCCTCCGGTGAAACTGTAAAGGCCAACTCACGGCCAACAGCGTAGTAATAAAAAAAAAAAAAAAAAAAAAAAAAAAATTAGCAGGGCATTCTGAATCCAACTGGCAGACCCAACAGACGTAAGTGTTTCTCTTGTATATTTATAAATACTAGGAATCATCCCAGTAGGTTACTGATAAATTGTATTGTTATATTATTTGTGTGTTATATTATTATTATATATATATATTATATATGTAAAAGCCGTATAGCCTATAATATTAATGTAATATTAATATGTGTAATAAATATCGTAAGGAAATTTAAAGACAACTCATAAAGTTATGTCATTATTTTATTCCAATTTCTGAACAAGGGAGTTATCAGTATTATACGTTACTAAATAACACTTTATGGATTTTAGAAGGTTAAACTATCACAGCTGATTAATAGTATAGAATCTAACACGCGCGTCAGGACGCCTCAGTCTGTCTGGGACTAAATTTTTCCCATTAAATGTGGCTGTCTTTTACCTTTAATGACTTTAACATACCAGGCTGTCGACGGCAGAACGCGGAAATGTCTCATCTCGAAATATCCAATGTTACACCAGAGCCAAAAAACTATTTAAAAAATTCATAACACCTTAATAAATCTAGAAATAATTCAATACCAGTATCGATTACACAATCTACCTCCTCTCATATTTTCATGGATCGGGTAAAGAAGTTTTATCTCTCTATTTAACTGCACCTTGTATTTGTTTTTTTTTTTTTTTAATTTATTTATTCATCACTTACATCTATCATTACAGGCTAACCTAATTCAATAGTGTAGTATAATAAAATTTAAAATTGTAAACATACAGAACTCTTAATAGATAGGATGAGTCAAATTAGTTAACTTAACTTATCCCATCCATCATACATCATGCAACAGCACACGATATGCGACCTTTGTGAATTCACCCAATGAACAGTCAAACAAGTCAATGTGTAAGGACACCGCGTTGAGCGCACGCAGCGCGCGCGCTAGCGGCGCGTGTTGCTGGAGGTTGGTGCGCGCGCGCGGCACCGATAGCAGCGGCGGCCGTCGCCGTCGCCCCACGTACTCGTCAGTCAGTTATATTTTTACTGTAAGTATTTAAGCCTTTTTGTTTTCACAGGATATTATATTGTATGTAATGTAGGATGTCATATGGTATGTATGTATTTATATGTGCATTTTAAGCTATTTACTGTATCTATTATTAAGTACACCCTCGTCTTAATAATTCAGTTAAATCCTCTTCATCCTAAGGTTGCCTGGTAGAGATCGCTTTTAGTGATAAGGACGCCCATTGTGACACTGTATAATTTGTGTGTAATATTTTGTTAATTTTGCGGTGGAACAATAAAGAGTTATCTATGTACCGTATCATTGTTTTTTTGGCAGAGGCAGAGGCGTTTTATTCTGATCAATTCTATATTAATGAGTCATTTAGACCAATTTTCGAGATCCGACATTCCCGTTCTCTGCCATCGATATTGGTGAGAGAATTCATCTAAGTTTTATGTACTTAGGTATACTATGGAGGGTAGAGTAACGTCTCTGCCGAGATGCGAATGTTAAGATGGATGTGTGGAGTGATGCGAATGGATAAGGTGAGAAATGTGTATATCAGGGGTAGTATAAAAGTGGCGCCCATAACAGAAAAAGTACGAAGTATTATTATTAGAATGGTTTGGACATGTGATGAGAAGAGATGATAATCATGTGACTAAAAGAGTGATGAGTATAAATGTGGACGGATATAGAGCGAGAGGAAGTCCCAAGAAAAGATAGATGGACTGTATAAAGGGTGATATGAATGAGATCGGAGTGGATGTCAGTATGACGGAAAAGCGAGATGAACGGAAGAAAAAGACATACTGCGCTGACCCCAAATAATGGGACAAGGTAAGGCAAATGATGATGATGGAGGGTAGAGTTAAGGAGAGTCAATATAAAATCATGCGATCACACGAATATTAATTTGAGTAGGTAACACTTGTCATTGATAACATTTCTTTAAAAAAATGTGCAGTTCATGTCGATATTGACAAAAAATATAAGTCGCTTTTGACTTCACGTTCCTAAATCCGTTAGCCGTAATCAAATATTACAAGACCTCAATACGCCTTTACTAATTAAATCTTAGGCGGGAGTGTTCCCCATTGTATAAGGGGTAGGCAGGCACGCAGCCCAACCAAATTGATTACGGAATACGTTATTGAATTCTCACAGGGTATCTGCATATTTAATTTCGCGCTTGTTATCTCAATTTGTACTGAAACATCTGATTTCGAGAACATTTCGCGAAATATTCTCAAGACGTCATGATATCAACAGGGCAATTCTCGCTTGAATAACATTATCTCTAATTCGACATACGTCAAAACAAACCGAAATAATTCGACCAATTTGGCGTTTTTTTTTTAAAGTAAATAGTCGAAACTAAACGCCAAATTGGTCGTATTTTTAGGGTTCCGTATCCAAAGGGTAAAACGGGAACCCTATTACTAAAACTTCCATGTCCATCCGTCCGTCCGTCCGTCTGTCACCAGGCTGTACCTATCTCTTAAACCGTGATAGTTTAAGTTAGCAGTTGAAATTTTCACAAATGATGTATATCTGTTGCCGTTATAAAAGCAAATACTAAAAAACAGAATAAAAAATATTTAAGGGGGCTCCCATACAATAAACATGTTTTTTTTTGCCTTTTTTATGGCCGCACATGGCCGGTTTTGTTGTAATTAGAGATAATGTCAATCTTGCGAGAATAGGACTCCAAGTCGTGCTCGTAGGATGACAAGGACAGAGAAGTGTGGAAGAGAGAAAGGGAGGCCGAATATTGCAGCGTATTCGCAAGTCATTCACAGCACAAGAATTCAATCTTTATGTACATAGGTACAGAGTTCATTTTGGATTTGACAAAAGTTTTGCAGTGCGCGTTTATTCGCCTTAGTATTCACGAGACTTTAGTGTTTAGTAAATTGAAATTAACAACGACTCTATGGATCGACTAGTTATCCAGGGTCGAACCGAAGGCAAACGGCCACGTGGTCGATATCCAACCAGATGGGTGGATCTCATAAAAACCCTTACAAGATGCCCTATAGCACAATGCTCTCGCAACGCCGTGGACCGGGAAGCCTGGAGATGTATTACAAAAACAGCGGCCACATCCGAAAACAAGATTAGAACTCCATAGCCACGACCACTCTGACAAGAGTGTCCCACTGAGAAGAAGAAGAAAATTGAAGTTAATCTGATCAGTCAATCGTCCTGGTATATTTAACCGATAGTAAGCTCTATGTTTACCTATCAAAATTCATACCAATTTGATCGGATTAAGAATTGATTACAAGGAGACACGTGTTGCTATTCGCTCACCTACCAACCCCTGCCCTTAACTCCGTACCTACGTCGTCACTGCCATAAGCTGAAATTATTTTAAGATTCCCTTTGTATCGCTCATTTTTATCGTGCATTTTGCGCTCCTGGTAAAAGCTTTTCAAAGTAAATTGCGAATACGCGAAGCACGGTATATGTTGTTATGAATAAATATGAAATACTTACTGTGACACGTACCTTTACGGATTTTTTAGGGTTCCGTACCCTAAGGGTAAAACGGAATCCCTATTACTGAGACTTCGCTCTCCGTCCGTCGGTCACCAGGCTGTATCTCATGAACCGTGATAGCTAGAGAGTTGAAATTTTCACAAATGATGTATTTCTGTTGCCGCTATAACAACAAATACTAAAAAATAAAATACAATGAAAATTTAAGAGGGCTCCCATACAACAGACGTGATTTTTTTGCCGTTTTTATAGATAATGGTACGGAGTCCGACTTGCACTTGTTTAAAGATTACCTAATAGAAATTTGTGGTTATTACATTATATCGTGGGGTGAAAGGCTATTTGAATTAAACGACATTTTTATAACTTTACAGGAGAGCATATTCATTCGACGCAGATAAATTCACTGATTCCAAATATGTATATCTATAAGTCAATATCGTTCGAAAGTGTGAAAGCAATCAAGTTCGAAAGTGATCGTTTGAAAGTCAAATAGCCTTTCAACCCTCGATATAGTTACCTACCACAGTACCTAGATTAAAAAATGAGCCGTCGCGGGACGCCTGGCAGATGTGAAACATAAAACATAAACGTCGTAGCGGCGAATGAGCGAGTGAGCGGAGTCAGCCGGTGAGCGGAGACTAAGACTAACTATATATGCATTAAGTAATAATGTTGATTTCATTTTAATTGATACCATCGCATAGCGTGGCTAAGCGTCGCCACATTTAAAACTATACTTTATGCATTAAGTAATATGGTTGATTTCATTTTATTGTGAGGAAGCGTCAGCAAATCTCGCCACGCCAAAAATCAGGTTTACTCCTCGCCTATTAATGTTTCATATCAAAAAATAAAATAGTTTATATTAAAATAATAAGTAACTTTCTTCCTACGACATTGTATAGAAAAATAAAGATGAATATGATTTTGTTCCAAAAGATGTTGGCATATTTGTAGCAACTCCCGACCCTTCCTGCTAACGAGATCGCTCTCAATTCACTATTAAAGTTATCTCCCTAACAATTGGAATCGACGAAGTACCTACTACTACTACTACTACTACAGCCCTATTAACGTCCCACTGCTGGGCACGGGCCTCCCCTCTATGTGAGGGGGATTCAGGCCATAGTCCACCACGCTGGCCCAGTGCGGGTTGGCAGACTTCACACATCTATCGAGAACTAGTCAAGTTCCCTCAGACGTGCAGGTTTCCTCACGATGTTTTCCTTCACTGTTTCATAGCAAGTGATAATCTCGGATGAAAATGAGATTCGCACATAAATCCCAGAGGCGAGCCGGGATTTGAACCTGCACACTTTGATTTGCAAGGCGTGCGTTCGACCACTCGGCTACCACTACTTATACTTAATTTATTTTCACCCTATGATTGTGCAACGTAATAGAGGGATACCTACTCACATAGATAATGTTTAATTTTCGTTGGTTACCGTTTTTAAGGTTCCGTACCCAAAGGGTAAAACGGGAACCCTATTTCTAAGACTTCGCTGTCCGTCCGTCCGTCCGTCTGTCACCAGACTGTACCTATATCATGAACCGTGATAGTTAGACAGTTGAAATTTTCACAGATGATGTATTTCTGTTGCCGCTATAACAACAAATACAAAAAACAGAATAAAATAAATATTTAAGGAGGCTCCCATACAACAAACGTGATTTTTAGCCGTTTACGTACGGAACCCTTCGAGCGCGAGTCCGACTAGCACTTGGCCGCTTTTTAAAACATTACAAAAAATAGCTGAATAGCGGTGCTGGGTGCGCCGCCATGCACTTCTGCATACCCCTTCAGGGAATATAGGCGTGATGATATATTTATACAAATAAAAGTAGCATATATTACGGGGCGTACCCCGTACCTTGTATTTTTGCAGTCTAATCCCAGCAATTGTACAAATTGAGTCATAAATCATCCAGCTAAGGCGTCCCCATCTCCGTGTGTTGGCTTTGGCACTGCTAATTACATCAGCTCGTCATTGGGACACCCGCGGTCGTGGACACGACCTAAACCGGTTTACCAACAACGTCGTTAGTTTCCCAACGTATAGTTAGAGACAGCAGTGCTCTCAATTACGTTGGTTGGTTATTGCGTTAGCGAAACACATTCTGTTTTTTTTTTTTTTTTTGAATGGACTACGCTGTTGGCCGTGAGTTGGCCTTTACAGCTTCACCGGAGGAGTGGCGAGTGCAGAGTGCGACTCCAGCCAAAGCCTTAAGGGCGGAAGAGGTGGGCAACTAGCTCAAGGGCGCCACATGGGGCACGACCTCGGCTTGGGCAGTTGCCGTGAGGGGAGAGGTAATGACTGCGCTCCTCGGTGCAAAGATGCACCTACGAGCAGAAGAGGGGGTTCCTCGACCTCGCCGGCGAGGTCGGTGTCTGTTTGAGGCAACACATTCTGTGTTGTAACTATCTCACAATATTTACATAGGGTCTTTTGCATTGTCTAGACATTGTACATTGTCTAGACATCGTTTTTTTTATAGGTATAACCATGGATACAGAAATAATAGTCCTTAAATATATTATACTAGTTTCTATCCGCGACTTCGCCAACGAAGACTTCGATTAATTCATATCATTATAAATAAACAATAGGTTATTTTGTGGTGTCAGCACGCATTTCAAGACAAGACCTTTGTCACGGATTGGCTCGGTCGCTCTCTGTCTAATTTCATACGAGTGAAAGAGACAACATCAAGCTATTTCGTGGCATACGTCTAATCTTGGCGCTCATGCTACAAGTGCTGATGTAGGTATACACAATAATGCTGTTAAGTTTCATCAATATCCGTTTCCAAAATCCATCCATCATCACATACTTTCACATTTATTAATATTAGTAAGATTGCTAGTAGATAATCATAAAAAAATATTAACACGGTATACGGAAGTACCGTGACAATCTCTAAAGGCTTAAGCTCCGGACACACGGGGGCGTCAAGAAACCCGCGTCAAAGTGTATGCCAAACTAATACGAACTGTATCTATTGACTCATAGAAAAATTCATTCTGCAACGAAATGTCATTGTCAGTGAATTTGACGCGGGAATGTGTAATCTAAGCATAGAGTAACTAGAGTATGCATATCGACTCTTCTCTTCGTATGGCTCTGCGGTAATTATTCCGCCATTTTTGTCAGGTATACCTGTAGTATATGGCAACTATATGGGAAAACAACAATGGCGGAGTCAAATAAACCACAAAATATGCCATCTCCGTTATAATATCTCTCCATGAATCTAAGTTACTCCTAATAACATCAGCTATCTACCAGTGAATTTCCCGTCAAAATCCAGTCCAGCCGTTTTGGAGATTGCCCGATACACCAGACAAAAAAGACTCGTATTTTCATTGTAAGTAGGTACGGTATATAGTTTCATTATGTGTAAAGTAAAAAGCTGTTATTTTAACATTACCAACATACACTTAAAGCAAAAAATTATTTTTAACAAAAAACAAAAACCGACTTCAAAAACCTAGGTGCACTAAAAAGCTACAAATAACCTTACAATTCATTACATTTGGAGTAGGTGCCAATCAACGTCGGACAAGGCAAATACACACATGAATTGGCACCGACTCCAAATGTAATGAATTGTAAGGTTTTTTGTAGCTTTTTAGTGCACCTAGGTTTTTGAAGTCGGTTTTTGTTTTTTGTTAAAAATAATTTTTTTTCACGATTTTTAGTGTCAATAATCGTTGAAAATTTGCAAATATTATCACCTTATAACAGCCCTAAAAAAGTAAAAATTTACAGCCAAAAAAAAATCACCCCACCCTCACCCCCCCTTTCCACCCCTTTGGGGGTGGGTTTCGATCTTTGTTTACAATCCGTTATAAAAAAAAATGATTTTTCGAAATCGGTTCACTAACGCCGGAGATATGCTGTATTCCGAATTGGACCCCCCCATTTCACCCCCTACATATTTTTTCTTTCAAAATTCCTGAAAGACGTGTTTTTTTATTTTGTGTGTTAAATATATATACAAAGTTTTAAGTCGTTCAAAAAATATTTTTGAAATTATGTGATCTTCAACCGCCCATTTCACCCCCAAGGGGTTAGATTTCTGATAATATTTTGGAAATGGGACCAACCTTGAAGAATTCCCTAGCAAACCTAAAAAAAAATTTCGAAATCGGTCGACAGACGCCGGAGATATGCGGTAACATACATAAAAAAAAAAAAAACATACGGGTCGAATTGAGAACCTCCTCCTTTTTGAAGTCGGTTAAAAAGAGTGGTGGCTTAATTGGTAGAACGCTCGCCTTGAACGTGAGGGGTGCAAGTTCACAGCCCGGGCCCGCATCTCAGAGATTTTCAAGTGCGAATGTATTTTTAAATAGTGACTACCACGCTGAAGGAAAACATCGTGAGCGAGCCTGTAACTCTATAAAAAGCCGTGTGAAGTTCACCAACCCACACGGGGCCAGCGCAAGCAACTCTACAGTAAGCCGTGTGAAGTTCACCTACCCGCACTGGGCTAGCGTGGTAGACTATGGCCCGAATCTCCCTCGTATTGAGGGAGAATGTGCCCATTATAATGGCAATAAGCTCGCCCCTATTACATTGGAACCAAAACACATCGGCGAAATGTATTTTATGTATATAAACAGACTCCTCCATTTTATATGTTTGTAGGTATAGAAAAGTAAATACTAATGTACTATATCATTTTTATTTTTCCAACTAAGATATTCAATTCAGGATTGGTTCGTTCATAAGTTATATAAAAGGTATTGTTTGACCGTGAACTAGGTCGAATGAAAATGTTCAGAGTTTATTCCCTTTCAGTAAGTGAGTGACGGTATTCGGTCACTCGTTTCGAAATGTACTTAGGTACCTATAATAATTGAGATAATTTTACAAACTTTTTTGATAGATTTGATTACAAAATAATAATTATTTTTGGCCATAATAGCTGATCTCCGTATCATAAAACTTTTGAAGTAGAGTTGGCACCGCCGCCGACGACATTCTTGTTCAAAAAATGTTTTTACACAATCTTGCGCCCGAGTAGTTGGAACTCCAAAAGTAATGATGATTACAAATTAATTTTGCGATAACGTCACAAAATATTAATAATAGTAATGCATAAATAAAAAAAGGTAAGACTTTGGTAGATTATCATGTTCCAGAATGAAATCGTATCGAAGAGACTAAATTTATAACACTATGAATACCTCGCCAAACGATGCCAAAAAAACCAGTGGAGTATATTAGTTTTGTAAGTAGTATATAGTATTGTAAATTTATTTTCTTTTTAAAACGACTTCTTTATGAAACATGACAATCTCTCAACATGTTTGAAGTTTTTTAGGGTTCCATAGCCAAAAGGTAAAACGGGAACTTCGCTGTCCGTCCGTCCGTCTGTCACCAGGCTGTACCTATATCATGAATCGTGATAGTTAGACAGTTGAAATTTTCACAGATGATGTATTTCTGTTGCCGCTATAACAACAAATACTAACATACAGAATAAAATAAATATTTATGGGAGCTCCCATACAACAAACGTGATTTTTTTGCCGTTTTTATAGATAATGGTACGGAACCCTTTGTGTGCGAGTCCGACTCGCACTTGGCCGGTTTTTATTTATGAAATCTTAGGTACGTAACTTATTTCGTCATACTTTTTATTTATACGAAATATAAAGGCAACGAATTCTCGTTGGTTTTAACAGAGAGTCTCGTAAAACAAAACTTGCCAAATAACGATCGCACTTCACTTAATCAACCCCAAGCGTCGAGTTGTAGGGTCCCTCGGCGGAATATGGAAACAAATATCACTTTGTACATAACTCTGTAGTAACGAACAAAAGTATTTTCTTTCGTTTAACAACTTTTAATTTGGATATGGCTATTCGTCTCTAGAACGATTACAGCCCTAGGCGCTCAGATTTTTGCCAATAACAAAACGAACTCTGTAACAATATGATTAAAGCTTAAATTCATGCGGTGAAACCCATGCGACCACGTTTCAAAATTCGTAGCTTTAACCACAGAAATGTAATCTTTATGCATATTGACATAGACTTCGTTTCAGCGCTGGCGAAAAAATTACAAGTCTTTTGACGCCCCAGTGTGCGCGGGACAGGTATGAGCGAATTAAAAAAAAAATACTTTGTCTATTTTAATAAAAATTATAATTACAGGCAGCAATTATCTACAGGAAAGGAGTTTTTACTGTCTAAAAAAAAATGAAAAAACATATCCCCACGATGGCTATTTGACTTAAGTGACATTTTTTTAACTTTACGGGAGAGCATAGGTAGGTAGGTACTCATTCGACGAAGAAAAATTCACTGATTCCAAATATACTACTACTACTACAGCTCTTTTAACGTCCCACTGCTGGGCACAGGCCGCCCCTCAATGCGAGGGGATTCAGGCCATCTGGCCCAGTGCGGGTTGGCAGACTTCATACATCTATTTAGAACTAGTCAAGTTCCCTCAGACGTACAGGTTTCCTCACGAAGTTTTCCTTCACCGTTTCATAGCAAGTGATAATCTCGGATGAAAATGAGATTCGCACATATTCCCAGAGGTGCGAGCCGGGATTTCAACCTGCACACTTTGATTGCAAGGCGTGCGTTCGACCACTCTGCTACCACTGCCAAATATATACGAATATTAGTAAATATCGCCCAAAGTGTCGCTCGTCAAATTGCCTTTCACTCCTCAATATGTTAGTAAATCATCTCAGTATAGGTGATAAGTACTCGAATCGCGTCAGTTCAACTTTTTTTATATCAAAGTTGCAAAAAAAAATCTTTCGTCCACGCAATAAACTATAATAGTCACGGGGCTGGCTCCCCTCTGTCCGGGACTTTCATCCCCAAATTGGATTAATTAGCGTCCCGGCCGCGTCCCAAATACCCCATTGTGGCAGATAATATCCTTGTATACATTTTTCGGATTGTACGTTGTAAAATCGGCTTTGTGTGGTAATTGCCGTTGTTTGGGGTGTTTTGTTAAATTATACAATATTATACAAAATGCGTATACCCGTAAAATGTAGGTTCTTTAGCTTATGATAAACGAATAAGTGAAATCACACACAATGTTTGTTAACGTCGTCTAACTAATAACATCACTAGTCGGGACAGTGTGACAACACTAGAGTTCCGGCCGCCATTACATAAATACGACTAAGACATGAAGACGTAAGCGCATAAAAAATATAATAAAATACAAGAAAAAGAAGAAATAATACATTACAAGACCGTAAGCATAAAATAACATAAATAACGTAGGTGTAATCGACATCTGCGTGAACAATGTTTAATATTTTTAATAATTAAAAATAAGTAATAAGCAGTGGGAGCCTCGCGGGCAAGAACGCCCGCCTTGAACGTAAGGGTTGCAAGTTCCAATCCCAGGACGTGTGGGCGCACTACAGTGCACCTCTGCCTACCCCTTCGGGGAATACAGGCGTGATAATGTTTTTTTTTTGATGATGTATTTTTTTAAGTAAAAACTTAATAGAAAAAATAATACATAGAACAATGAGATAATAAGATTGTTGAGGTGTTTTCATTAATATTTGCAGCAACACAGCTCTAAAATGAGCTTATGAACTTGTTTCGATCTAAAGATCAACATTGCATATAACTTATCAGGAAGAAGGACTTAAAAGAAGGACTTATCTCCATGCCTAGGCGTGTCTAAGCATTCAATTTTTTTTTTTAATTTTGTGGGACGGACAAGAAATTAGTCATTTATATTCTGTTTTCATAAAATGATCTTACATACAGTACTTCGATGGGTGCTATTTGAATTAAATGACATTTTTATAACTTTACAGGAGAGCATACTCATTCGACGCAGATAAATTCACTGATTCCAAATATGTATTTAAGTCAAAATCGGTTAAAAGTGTCGCTTAAGTCAAATTGCCTTTAATCCCTACCCTATACCCATTTCGAATCACATTGTAGTATATTCGGTATTTACAACACACTTGTTCATAGTTTTTAGGGTTCCGTACTCAAAGGGTAAAACGGGAACCCTATTACTAAGACTTCGCTGTCCGTCCGTCCGTCTGTCACCAGGCTGTATCTCATGAACCGTGATAGTAAGATAGTTGAAATTTTTACAGATGATATATTTCTGTTGCCGCTATAACAACAAATACTAAGAAACAGAATAAAATAATTATTTAAGGGGGCTCCCATACAACAAACGTGATTTTTTAGCGTTTTTATAGATAATAGTACGAAACCCTTCGTGCGCGAGTCCGACTCGCACTTAGCCGGGTTTTTTTAAAATGTTTTGTATAAAAATTTAACGCACTGGTTTGACTTTTTACAGTTAATAAGCCAACGTGTCGTAAGAACGAACAAAATACTTTGTCTTATGAATGATGGATTCCTTTTACAATTTGAGCGACGTCAGATGACTTGAGGGGGCTAGCCTGGTAAGCACATAAGTACCTCCTATATTAAGTAGATGAATTCGTTAAGCCATACGTCCCATAACAATAGTAAAACAAAGATTATAAATGTGAACATGCGATGGACTGACCAAATTAAGGCGCTGACTAAGACCCCACTTAATGAATGCGTCCGCCAGACATCGGTTCGGGATCGGTGGAGGAGGACCATCAAATCTGTCGTCGATTGCACATGACCACGACTGCTCTGCCAAGAGTACATCGACCAAGAAGATTATAAATGTGCGGAGCTCAACAAGATTAGTTACCTATGGAAATTAGCAAAAAAATATTTTTTCACTTTAACGTTTAAGTATCTATACACTCACTTTTTCTACTAACACTCTGTTTCATAAGCTTAACACAATTTGACATAATGCACTTTACTTGCCTTAAAATCGAATAATCATGGGCAATTTTATTATATTATACAGGAAGCCATCATTTTAAGGATAATTTTAATTTTTACTATATTTATCCATTGCCAGAATAAAAAACAAATATCGGTCGCTACATGGATATTTTCAGGGTTCCGTACCCAAAGGGTAAAACGGGAACCCTATTACTGAGACTTCGCTGTCCGTCCGTCTGTCAGTCTGTCACCAGGCTGTATCTCATGAACGGTGATAGTTAGAGAGTTGAAATTTTCACAGATGATGTATTTCTGTTGCCGCTATAACAAAAAATTCTAAAAAACAAAATACAATGAATATTTAAGGAGGCTCCCATACAACAGACGTGATTTTTTTGCCGTTTTTATAGATAATTATATATAACGGTACGGAACCCTTCGTGCGCGAGTGCGACTCGCACTTGGCCGGTTTTTTTTTTTAATTTGATCGCATGGTCCAATACTTTCTCGTTAGTGTTAGGTTAGGTGGATGGACATCGACTATTTTAGTAGACAAGGGTTGAGTAGGGCCTTCCAAGTAGTAGGTATTCGCCGGTTTGAGCTCACGCCAAAAAAAAAAAAAAAAAAGCTCATTCGTCGCGTCGGCCATCGTCGCCTAAAAAAAAAAAAAAAAAAGTTTGGTATCGTTTTGGGGGTTTTCAGACATGCCCGATCGATCTGTGCAATCCCCGTTTTGATATCTCTTACGGTTCCCGAGATAGGTTTCAGGATTAGCGCTCATTAGATAACGTAATTACATCACGCTCGGCGCTAATGAGGGTTTGTCATTGTTGTTAATGAGGGTCTCTTGTTCCTAACAATGCATCTGTTTGAAATGATAAATCTTGGTTATTTTATAAATCTTTATTAATCAAAAAAAGCATTTAAACATATCATGAAGTAATATATCATTGTACAGTGTATTAGTATCGAATATTCGTATAAAATCAGACATTTTATTACCATTGAATTTATAGTACAGATACAACAAACAATATTCACCGCATACGGATGTTAAATCATTTTGTAACCTATCGCTATTAAATTGCCATTGTCGGGAATTCCTCTTTAAAAATGATCTGTGGTAACCTGTTGGCGGTCGACCATAAGAATCAAAATATTGCCCAACCCCGCTGTCATCAATGTGTATTGCTATCCAATGAGATCCAGGCTTTGTATCAGGGTCTAAATTGCTTATTATGTATGTTGGAGTATGACTGTATATTGGCAATCGGTTGGCAGCATACACATTAAATTGTAAGCTTGGATGAATTTTGCACAAATGTTTCTGGATATCTATTGTGTTCATAATGGTCACTGAATCGTCCGCCGCATCGCTAACTGTTAACTATCCAACTTATCAGATGCAAGTGTATAATTTAAGGTATTGACTTGGTATTTCAAGTCTGCTGAGGTCATGGAATAAATACAAGGATATGCTGAAAATTATGGGTTTATTCAATTAAAAAGCTTAAAACTATTACAATGAATACTTAAAACAACAACATAACCATAACAATGAAAACTTAAAACTATAATAATAAAATACTAACCTAACCTAACATACACTTAACGCGATAGTCAACGAAATTGATGTTTTAGCTACTATAGTCTACTGTAACATTACGGTTTTTATCAATTTCAATAACATTATCGAACTCAGCATAAACAATACAGTTGATGGTTTGCGAAAGTGCTGATTCAAAACGAACTTCCAATCTCACGCTTCCATGTTTTATAAGATTCCAATGGCCTGATGAGCTAGCTGATAGATCGGGTGTTAAGTCAAAAGCTAATAGACAATAACCTTGTGCATATTGTTCCCTAGATATGCCATTACCTTCGTTAAGGAAATGTATACCCGTTCCAGAGAATAATGTGTGATAAGCTGAAGTGTAAATATTATTCTCGAATGATGGTTGTAAAGCTTTGGAAGGTATTTGTTGTCCATCAATATATAAAGAAAATGTATTAAAATTGTGATTTTCAAAATTAAATGGATTTTTTGTGAGTTTGCCATTAAAGGCTGCGTTATTAACAAATCCTATTATGCATCTTTTAGGTACTTGTCCTAGAAAAATGTTATCTAGTGTTTTTCCCTGAACTCCCGATGGAATTGTCAAAACTTTAACTTCAGCACGCGTAATAGGATATTTAGCTGTAGTAGAGGCTAAGACTTTTTGATGTGCAAGTAAAACTGTTGGATTGATTCGTGCTCTACGGACAATAAGCGTTGCATCAGTAATACACACTTTCAATTTTAAATCATCTGAAGAAGCCATTAAGTTGAATGTTTCTCTGGAACGAACTAATTTAACAGACATCTCAACACCATTAATTAAAAACTTTTCTTGGTTGAATATATCACCATGCAGATGCCCAATCATTTCAATTTCTTTACTTTCGGCTGTTAATTCATGTCTTTTAGTGAACCCTTCATTTTTCTCATCGGTTGAGTCCATTTTCCCAGCTGTATCTTCATACCAAAGACTGCATGTTAGATGAGATTCTTTTGATGCAGGAGCATAATTCAACAATGTTTCCATGTAAGCACGATAGGCGTATGTATTATTTGGTGGAGACACAAGTTTTTGATTCAAATAAACATCGAGCTGACTAAATAATGAATGTAACCAATTGTTTATTGGTGCTGCTGTCGTTGTAGCTATCAGTTTTGTTGAGTCTTGGTTTAGTATCTTTGCTTTAATATGAATCAAAGTATGAGACAAATCTATGTAGTCATCACCGGTTCCTGGTACTTGAAATTCGATGGGGCCATCATCGGCGAGAGATGAAATAGGTTTGTAATGTATCCTTAATCAAACAATTTAAATACACACATATTATTATCAATGAACCATTTCTTCAGTAAAATGACATTTCTTAATGCACAATGGTTTTCATGGTACAAACAATTTGATGCACTTCTGTCATTATAATACAGTTTATATAATCGTATTAAATTGGGGCAACCTTTTTCACCAACATCTATCACACTGCAGTTATTACAAACACTTTGTAGCCACTTTATTTTTTCCCTACCTTTAACTAAAATTTTTTTATTTGTTAAAATTGGTATAATCACTCGTTTAAACTCACGATAGTCAATGAAACCGGAACTCCAATAATATCCATGTCGTCTTTCTAGGAAAGAAACGTTTTTCTTTTCTGCGTCTGTCAAATTGCCATATGGGTATGGCGGTTTTATCAAGAACACTTGGGTATAATCTTCTGTAGCTAGTGCAAACTCCTTTATCACGAACACATTTTGCGAAACTTTAAATCCTTGTAAATCTACAATCATGTAGTCTGGATTCATGATTATTTTCTTAACGAACGTCCACTCAACTGGTCAATGTCAACGCAACTACCATAGTTATCTATGTTCGCCTTTGCTCACAGATAACATCACAGCGTACAAGTTCAGACATGACTTTATCTTTATGGAACGAAAGTGACGAATTCCATTAACAAAGAATTTGAGTAATCGACATCCGCCCCTTTCTGCACAAAAAACCACTTAACGTGATAGTAAATGAAACCTTTTATTCACAGATAACATAAAGTTGAGACAAGCTTTTATCGGACGAATTCCATTGTCAAAGAATTTGAATTATCAACTTCCGTCCTTTCTGTAAAGAAAAAAACACTTAACTATAACAGACGGTGACGGTGGGGGCTACTATTTGGGTATAAAAGTGAACAATAAGAACTTGGAAGCTACAGTATTCATTAGTTTGTGAACTCAGTTTCATCTAGAGTGTTGTGAAAGTGATCTAAAATCTTCAATCTTCAGAACTGCACAATGGAGGTAAGTTTACGGTTTTATTTAATCAATTCATTAGATGGTCACAGTGTTTTTATTTCATCAATTCATTAGTTGGCTCCTATACAACTTTAATGTAAATTGTTACAGAACTCATTCGATGTCGAAGAAAATACATACAAACATTATTATTACCCACTCACCCCACCGGATGATGACCTAACCATCAAAGAAACACCTAAAAAAGAAATGAAAAGAAAGACAATGACCACATCATCGGATAATTTGGATGAGCTCTTTGAAAATCCATCACCGATAAAGAAGAAAAAGCAATCGTCCACAGTTGCTAGGTCTAATGCAGAGGGGGGAATAACATATATATCAACAAATGCTGATGATAATATTAATTCAAGCCATCTAATAAAAATTGAAATTTATGATCTAAAAAAGTTGTCGAAAATTCCTCAACAACAACACTGGAAATATGCTGATGTCAAAGTAAAATACTACACAGACATAAAAAATAATAACTTTGTTGATAGTAAAAATGTTATCTATCAAATAACGAAAGAAATTTCAGAAACGGACAGTTGTAGGAAATATTCATTTACTAATAACTAAAAATAATTTGTTAATTGTAATCCATTGTTCGCTGTACTTACTAATTTACTAATAACTAAAAAGAATTTGTTAATTGTATTCCATTGTTCGCTGTAGTTACTAAGATACTAAACCATTTTTTAACTAGTTAGGCTCCATATAAATATGTAGTGTAAATTTCAAAGGAGCATCATTTCGAAACGTGGAACCATCGATGTTAGATCTACCGTCTGTTTCCTCAAACAACATGGAACAAAGTGGCGAAGTTTGCATCAGCACTTTCTTCAATTCGGCACTCAATGAAGATGTTGATATTATTATGTACGAGCTTTGTGAAGAGATAGAAAAAAGATGTGAATTGAGTAATTCATATTACGATGCGGAGCTCTATAAAATCTGTGCTGAGGTTGAAATTACCTTAAAGTAAGTTGCATGAACATTTAATTTACCATATATAAAATAAACATATATCTGTAGGATTTATTTTAAACATATTTTATTTTTTTATTACAGTCAATCAACACATCAGATTGGTGGTGGTCTCAAAAGAGCTCGGAGTATTCAAGAAGTATCAGAAACAACACCTACGAAGAGACCAAGAATTGAAGAAGAACCTTCAACTTCATCATCTAGACCCTCCGCTAGTGATAAGGTAAATTGTAGCACATGTCAGATGTTAGTTAGTAGGAGATATTTCTCAAATCATTTAAAAAGTAACATACATAAAAATAATCTTTTCAAATTACACAACTCTTTGCCAAATGTTTCCGTTGTTGAAACTGCTTTTGGACAAAGAATCATAACATATAAAATTAATAGTAAAAGGGATCCCTCATCAGAATTGGTATTTGAAACACCAGAATTATTTTTGAATTCCATAAAAAATGATATATTACTTTTGATTGAAGAATCCATTAATAAACACAAAATTTTTAAAACAAATTTTATTTTGAATGCCGATTTTGTACAACAAACTAAAAATATTACAAATTCATTTGATTTTCAAACCAGTAATTATATAATTTTTCAAGGAGACGACTTAAATATATTCTTTTCATCTTTATGTGACACTCTAACAAATAAAATTAGTGCTTTCGAGAAAAAAGATAGTGGCTGGAGTCTCAAACAAATCAAATGTATCGATATGAATGTAAACAAATTTAACCCCCTACGGGGATCTTCATATATTGATTTACCCCCTGACATTAAAGTTAAAAAAGCCGTAATTAATGTAAAAAATAAAGATAATTTATGTTTTAAATGGGCATTACTCTCAGCGTTATATCCCGTAACTAAAAACGCAGATCGTGTATCATCTTACAGCATACATTTCAATAACCTTAAATTCAACGGCGTATCTTTCCCAGTTAAATTGAGTGACATACCGAAAGTTGAAAAGTTAAACAATATCAGTATAAATGTCTTTGGTTTGGAATTAAACAAAGAAACAAAAGCACATAATGTGGTGGGCCCACTGTTTATGACGAAATCTCGTAAAAGCAAACACATAAATCTATTGTGCATACACAATGGCGCAAATAACCATTATTGTTTTATTAAAAACTTGGCACGCTTAGTCGGAAAACAAATTTCAAATCACGATCATAAAATTAATATCTGTGATGGATGTTTACTTCACTTTCCCACAGAAGAGAGGTTGACTAACCACCAACAACATGATTGCTCACACATATCTACTGAACTTCCAAGTGATCTAAAAACATCGAAAGATTGGTTTGGACAGTCGGTATCTAACGATAAATTAAAATTTGATAAATTTCAAAGAAAGTTAAAAATACCTTTTGTTGTGTATGCTGATTTTGAAGCATTCTTAAACCCGATAAAATCATGTCCTAATGACCCGTCTAAGTCGTATACTAACAACGTTAATAAACATGAAGTTTATAGCTTTGGTTATTACATAAAATGTTCCTTTGATGATAGCTTATCAAAATATGAAACGTACAGTGGGCCGGACTGCGCACAAGTTTTTATGAAACGTTTATATGAAGATTTAAAAAATATATATTGTAAAAATAGCTTTCAAAAACTACCCAAACCACTATCAACTAAAGATGAGAATAAAATTAACAATTCAAAAAAATGTTACATTTGTGAGACCGATTTGAAAGAGGAAAACGTTCACTATTTTGATTGGTACACGGGTGATTTCAAAGGAGTTGCACATGAAGTATGTGTGACTAAATTTCAAACACCACAATACATTCCAGTATTCCTTCATAATCTCAGTCACTATGATGCACATTTCATTGTTCATGCATTAAATTTTGTGGATGGTAATGTGGAAGTAATTCCCCAAAACAAAGAAAGATACATATCCTTTTCAAAGATATTAACCATAAACAACCGGAGAGTCAATTTAAGATTTGTAGATTCTTTTAAATTCCTACCATGCAGTCTTGATCAATTAGCTAAGAATCTCAATGATGAACAATTCCACACACTTAAAAGAAATTTCCCTAGGGATGAAGACTTTATTCGTCTTAGAAAGAAGGGCATATACCCTTACGAATTTATGACATCATATGACTGTTTAAAATTAACAACTCTCCCCAGCAAAGATCAGTTTTACAGTTCACTAACCGATTCAAGTGTTTCTGTTGATGATTATCATCGTGCTCAGGATGTTTGGCAACATTTTAACTGTCGCGAAATGTCGAATTACTCTGACTTATACCTAAAAACTGATGTTTTGCTCCTGACTGATGTGTTTGAAAACTTTAGAGATATTTGTATTACAACTTATGATTTAGATCCTGCTCACTATTATACAGCACCGGGATTGAGTTGGGACGCTATGTTGAAATACACAAAAATTGAACTAGAACTATTAACAGACTTTGATAAAGTAGCTTTTATTAAGGCAGGTATAAGGGGAGGTGTATCTCAATGTAGCAATCGATATGCCAAGGCAAATAATGAATTCTTGGAAGATTTTGATGAGAAAAAACCTAGGTCATATCTTGCATATTTTGATGCTAACAATCTTTATGGTTGGGCTATGTCTCAATTTCTTCCAGAAGGTAGTTTTGAGTGGGTTAGCACGGATACAAATTTTGATGTGTCAGATACATCTGAATTTGGTTTCATTTTAGAAGTCGATTTAGAGTACCCCATGGAACTTCACGATTTACATTCGGACTTGCCACTGTGTCCAGAAAATATATTAATAGGTAATTCTAAAGAAAAAAAACTAATTCCAAATCTGAATGAAAAAATCAAATATAAAATTCATTACAGAAATCTCAAACAATGTCTTGAAATGGGTATGAAATTGGTTAAAATTCATAGGATTTTAAAGTTCCGTCAAAGTCCTTGGTTAGAAAGATATATAGATCTGAATACGAAATTAAGAACAAAGGCAACATCAGATTTTGAGAAAGATTTTTATAAATTAATGAACAACGCCGTATTCGGTAAAACAATGGAGAACATTGAAAAACGAGTTAATGTTAAATTATTAACGCACTGGGAAAATCGAGGTAAAACTTTAGGCGTGCAAGACTTAATTGCAAAGCCAGAATTTCACAGTTTATCAATTTTTTCCGAAAACTTAGTTGCAGTACAGTTACAAAAAACAAAATTGATTTATAACAAACCTATTTACTTAGGATTTTGTATATTAGATATTTCAAAAACTCTGATGTATGATTTTCATTACAACTACATGTTAAACAAATTCAACAATAAAACAAAATTATTATACACCGACACTGACAGTTTAATATATCAAATTTTTACAGCCAATTTTTATGAAGATATTAAACCAGACCTTGCTACACGATTTGATACATCTGATTATGCTTCTGATAATATATTTTGTTTTCCAAGACTAAATAAAAAAAAGATAGGTTTCTTTAAAGATGAAAATAATGGCAGAATTATGAAAGAATTTGTAGGACTTCGATCGAAAATGTATGCGTTTGAGGTGGAAAATAAATTGATAGCCAAAGCAAAAGGTGTAAATAAAAGTGTTACCAAAACAATGAACATTGAAAATTACAAGTCATGTCTCTTTGAAAAGAAAAATCTATTTTGTAGTATGTACAGATTTAAATCGATTAAACACACAATCTTTACTCAACAAATAAACAAAACCTGTTTGTCCTATAATGATACAAAGCGACATATTTTGCCAAATCAAGTTGACACATTAGCGTGGGGTCATTATAAGTTAAGTTAAGGAATACCTACACTTTCAATTGTAATAAATTTTTGTAATAGTAATACCTAGAAAATAAATAAAATTGTTGTTTTATAATTTTAAGATTTTAAATATTTTGTGATAGTAATACCTAGAAAATAAATAAAATTGTTGTTTTATAATTTTAAGATTTTAAATATTTTGTGATAGTAATACCATGTAAATTTAAATAAAATTGTTATTATATTATTTTAAGATTTTCAATATTTTGTGATAATTATTACCATGTAATATAAATAAAATTTCTGTAAAAAAAAAAAATGTTTTCACCATATTATGTAAGATTATTTTATTAATCCAAATATAAATGTATGTGTTTCGAACAATATGTCTTATTCATTTCAATACCCTCTAAGAATCTACACGTGTATTAAAAATGTTCCAATTTATTCATCCGTTTACAGCGATAGTTGCAGGTCCAAGTGGTTGTGGCAAATCTATATTCGTTACAAAGTTTATTCAACATATTAAAGAGATATGCAACAAAGAGTTTAGTCAAATTACTTGGTGCTTCGATGAAATGCAGCCTTTATACAATTTACCAAACGTAAACTATTATCAAGGTATACCGGATCTAAGTATGTTTGATGGAAAGGAGGCAAACCTTGTAATTATCGATGATCTTATGAGAGAATCTGATGGTAGAATTGTTGATATCTTTACTAAAGGTAGCCATCATAGAAACTTAAGTGTATTCTACATTACACAAAATTTATTCCACCAAGGTAAAGGTCAAAGAGACATTTCTTTGAATTCAAACTACATTATTTATTTCAAAAACCCTCGTGATAAAACACAAATTCGATACTTAGCGCGTCAAGTATCACCAGAAAATTCAAAATTCATTGAAGATGCATACAATGACGCTACCAAAGAAGCACATGGATATTTAATGGTTGATCTTAAACAAAGCACCAATGATACATGTCGCATTAAAACGAAGATATTCCCCTCAGATGGATATTGCACAGTGTATGTCCCCACAAAAGGGTTTAAATATGCCAAGAACCAACAAATTCCCATCATTTGCAAATAATGTCTCAGAGTATCCAGACGCACAAGAATTTACTAAGTGCACTACACACTCTTAAACCGAAATATCAACGAGCTCTATTAAAAACGTGTGATGAGAAAGAAATAAACTGCATTTGTGAATGTATTTATAACGTTCTCCAGGGTAAGGTGCCGCTTAAAGATAAAGAAAAGAAAAAACTTGGTAAATTTAAAAGTATACTTCGCAAGTTGGTACGTAAAGGAACAAATAAAATAAGAAAGAGAATAATAGTTCAAAAAGGTGGTGCATTCCTACCAATTATATTGGGTTCCATTTTGAGTGTATTAGTTAATTCACTTATTTAAAATGGAACATGCCAAAAAAATGTTACTTGTTGATCCAAGTTTATTAGAGAAATTAAATCAAAACAACAATGAACACAAAATTGAAAATTCTACCTCAAGGTTAGACGTTGAAATGCAAAAGATTTTGAATAGTAATATGGACGACAGAAAAAAATGGATTTTATATCAACAAATTTTACAAAGATATCTACACTTCACCGAAGTAGATCGCCGACCTTTAGAATTACCACTAATTACTTCCAATATCGATGTTGTTGGAGACACTGCAAACAACCAAGATTCTAATATAAAAGCTGAAATCGACGATAAAGATTTAGTTGCGAGTCAGACATCAAAAGACGAAGCGAAACAAAAACAACAAGAAAGTCATATATACACACCTAGACAAATTCTAAGTTTAATACCAAAAACATACATAAAAAAGGGTGAGTTATTACTTAATACAATATCATTGAGTGAAAACAAAATTCACTGGAACGACAGCGGTACAGTCACTATAGATAACAAACAAATTCCTGGAAGTAATATCATAGATTTGGTAAACGACTTCCTTAGACCATTGAAAAAAAGTAATCCGAAAGGTTGGGAAGATTTTGCTAAAGCATTGAAAGACATTAAAATACCATTAGCTTACATTGGAAATCCTAACAGAAGTGAATACATAAATAAACTCCAATCGAATGATCATCCACAACACTCTGTGGATGAGGAAATCTATGCTACACCAACAAGTGCTGATCAAAAGTATCAAAGAAAACTAAAGAAAAAGATTGATTGGGAAAAATGGACTCCTTACTAGAAATCAATAAAATATATTATGATGCATCACATCCTGCCGGATATGGTAGTATCACCAAACTAGTAACAGCTATGAAAGGTAAAATGACTAGAGGTGACATCAAGAAATGGTTGCAAGCTCAAGAAACTTACACACTTCATAAGCCAGTGCACAGACGATTCCCTCGGAATAAATACATTTTATCTAATCTAAATGAACTTTGGCAGGCTGATTTAAGTGATATGAGAACTTATTCTAAATATAATGATGGTTATAATTACATTCTTTGTGTTATTGATGTATTTACTAAATATGCTTATGCTATGTCCATGAAAAATAAAAATTCTGAAACTATTAAAAAATGTTTTGAACACATATTTAATGAAGCCGGTACCACTCCAACACATATACAATCGGATAAAGGAACTGAATTTGTTTCAAAAGATGTACAAAAGTATTTTAGGAGTAAAAATATAAACTATTATACAACAAATAATCCTGATATTAAAGCAAGCATTGTGGAAAGATTTCAAAGAACACTCAAGATGAAAATGTGGCGTTATTTTACTCATAAAAATACATATAGGTATATAGATATTTTACAAGACTTGTTATATGCATATAATCATGGTTACCATTCCAGTATTAAAATGAGTCCTTGTGATGTAAATTCAAACAATATAATGACTGTTTGGAATAATTTATATGAAAAGGGTAGTACAAAACAAGCTTCCGATATTACACCACCACCAAAATTTCATGTTGGTGATCATGTAAGAATTACAAAATTTAAACATATATTTCAAAAAGGTTATGAATCCAATTGGAGTGACGAAATTTTTATGGTATCTTCAATAATAGATAGGTCACCCTGGATAGTATATACACTGAAAGATTTACTAAATGAAGCGATAGTAGGTACTTTTTATGAAAGAGAATTGCAAAAAATAGATTATAGCCCCACTTCCAAGTATAAAATAGATAAAATAATTAGCACTCGCTACTCTGGCAACAGAAAGCAACTGTTAGTGAAGTGGAAAGGTTATCCAGATAAATTTAACTCTTGGATTTTGGCTTCTAGTTTAGAAACGTTACAATGAAAGAAAGTTTTTATTTAACCTTACTTAGTAATAGTTCTATGGAATACTTTCCAGAAAACTCAACAACTCTTTTTTCAACAAAATTACCTAAACCAATCATATTGGAAGGATCGTGGTCGGTTGGTGTGGTTGAATTCCAGTATCCATGTACGATGTTTACTGTTCAAGAACATGAAAACGTTGTTTACATTAGGAAATGGATGAAAATACCCGATAATACCGGCACTCCTGGCAACTCCCTAGCATACTACAAATCTCATATACCAGCCACAAACTATGATAATATTGAACAAATTATGGTGGTACTAAACAGTTTGAAGGAGAAAGTGAAGTTTCGCTATGATGAGATATCAAAGTTTGTATTTGTTACTGTAAATGATGAGTCAATAAAATCAATAATGTTATCGCCGAATTTGTCTCTTCAACTAGGATTTGAACCTAATAAAAACATTGTTTCTAAGAGGCTTGGAAAGTGTCCAGCGAATTTACATTTAGGGTTGCCATCTCAGTTATTTGTTTATTGTGATATAATCGAGCCTCAGATCGTTGGAGATGTAATGACGCCTCTTCTCAGAATAATACCTTTAGACCCTTCAAAATATATTTACGGTGCTAATAAAATGCATGTTTTCTCACCACCTCACTACTTGTCTGTCATGCGTAGAGAGTTTGATACCATTGAAATAGATATAAGATCAAGCACAGGACATAAAATACCATTCCAGTTCGGAACTGTGGCTATTAAACTACATTTTAAAAAATTATAATGCACCTACAACGTAATAATACAAGTTGTCCCTACGAACATTACTATTCACATCAAGCTGGATCAGGTATTGGAGTAATTTATAGAGGAGCACCATATCAACGCGGTCATGGAATCGGTAGCTTTCTAGGAGGCTTATTCAGATCAGTTTTACCATTGCTCTCTAGTGGAGCTCGAGCGATCGGTAAAGAGGTTTTAAATGCAGGTGTGGGACTTTTATCGGATATGGTTAGTGCACGTCCTATGGAAGATTCTATTAAAACTCGATTGAAAGAGGCTGGATCAAACTTAAAAAGAAAAGCCGATGAGAAAATTGATCGAATTAATATGTCTGGATCAGGATATATAACTAAGAAAAAACGTCTGGCTTCATTCATTCCACCGCTACGTGCTAAAGTGAAAGGTGCTAACAAAAAAACAAAGTTGACACATAATAATATCAAAGATATATTTTCTTAAATAATAATAAAATGTCTTTTTTACACAATCATTCTTGTGAGTGCATTAAGTCTGAGCTAGATTTATTTGCTTTACCATCTACACAAACAAGTATAGAAAATGGAATGTGGATACATTACAAACCTATTTCATCTCTCGCCGATGATGGCCCCATCGAATTTCAAGTACCAGGAACCGGTGATGACTACATAGATTTGTCTCATACTTTGATTCATATTAAAGCAAAGATACTAAACCAAGACTCAACAAAACTGATAGCTACAACGACAGCAGCACCAATAAACAATTGGTTACATTCATTATTTAGTCAGCTCGATGTTTATTTGAATCAAAAACTTGTGTCTCCACCAAATAATACATACGCCTATCGTGCTTACATGGAAACATTGTTGAATTATGCTCCTGCATCAAAAGAATCTCATCTAACATGCAGTCTTTGGTATGAAGATACAGCTGGGAAAATGGACTCAACCGATGAGAAAAATGAAGGGTTCACTAAAAGACATGAATTAACAGCCGAAAGTAAAGAAATTGAAATGATTGGGCATCTGCATGGTGATATATTCAACCAAGAAAAGTTTTTAATTAATGGTGTTGAGATGTCTGTTAAATTAGTTCGTTCCAGAGAAACATTCAACTTAATGGCTTCTTCAGATGATTTAAAATTGAAAGTGTGTATTACTGATGCAACGCTTATTGTCCGTAGAGCACGAATCAATCCAACAGTTTTACTTGCACATCAAAAAGTCTTAGCCTCTACTACAGCTAAATATCCTATTACGCGTGCTGAAGTTAAAGTTTTGACAATTCCATCGGGAGTTCAGGGAAAAACACTAGATAACATTTTTCTAGGACAAGTACCTAAAAGATGCATAATAGGATTTGTTAATAACGCAGCCTTTAATGGCAAACTCACAAAAAATCCATTTAATTTTGAAAATCACAATTTTAATACATTTTCTTTATATATTGATGGACAACAAATACCTTCCAAAGCTTTACAACCATCATTCGAGAATAATATTTACACTTCAGCTTATCACACATTATTCTCTGGAACGGGTATACATTTCCTTAACGAAGGTAATGGCATATCTAGGGAACAATATGCACAAGGTTATTGTCTATTAGCTTTTGACTTAACACCCGATCTATCAGCTAGCTCATCAGGCCATTGGAATCTTATAAAACATGGAAGCGTGAGATTGGAAGTTCGTTTTGAATCAGCACTTTCGCAAACCATCAACTGTATTGTTTATGCTGAGTTCGATAATGTTATTGAAATTGATAAAAACCGTAATGTTACAGTAGACTATAGTAGCTAAAACATCAATTTCGTTGACTATCGCGTTAAGTGTATGTTAGGTTAGGTTAGTATTTTATTATTATAGTTTTAAGTTTTCATTGTTATGGTTATGTTGTTGTTTTAAGTATTCATTGTAATAGTTTTAAGCTTTTTAATTGAATAAACCCATAATTTTCAGCATATCCTTGTATTTATTCCATGACCTCAGCAGACTTGAAATACCAAGTCAATACCTTAAATTATACACTTGCATCTGATAAGTTGGATAGTTAACAGTTAGCGATGCGGCGGACGATTCAGTGACCATTATGAACACAATAGATATCCAGAAACATTTGTGCAAAATTCATCCAAGCTTACAATTTAATGTGTATGCTGCCAACCGATTGCCAATATACAGTCATACTCCAACATACATAATAAGCAATTTAGACCCTGATACAAAGCCTGGATCTCATTGGATAGCAATACACATTGATGACAGCGGGGTTGGGCAATATTTTGATTCTTATGGTCGACCGCCAACAGGTTACCACAGATCATTTTTAAAGAGGAATTCCCGACAATGGCAATTTAATAGCGATAGGTTACAAAATGATTTAACATCCGTATGCGGTGAATATTGTTTGTTGTATCTGTACTATAAATTCAATGGTAATAAAATGTCTGATTTTATACGAATATTCGATACTAATACACTGTACAATGATATATTACTTCATGATATGTTTAAATGCTTTTTTTGATTAATAAAGATTTATAAAATAACCAAGATTTATCATTTCAAACAGATGCATTGTTAGGAACAAGAGACCCTCATTAACAACAATGACAAACCCTCATTAGCGCCGAGCGTGATGTAATTACGTTATCTAATGAGCGCTAATCCTGAAACCTATCTCGGGAACCGTAAGAGATATCAAAACGGGGATTGCACAGATCGATCGGGCATGTCTGAAAACCCCCAAAACGATACCAAACTTTTTTTTTTTTTTTTTTAGGCGACGATGGCCGACGCGACGAATGAGCTTTTTTTTTTTTTTGGCGTGAGCTCAAACCGGCGAATACCTACTACTCTTCCATTTACCGACATAATGAGACAATACAGTTATTCCAACAAATTCGCTTCGTGTTTATAGAGGTAACGATTTAGTTTGAGGACGATCAACTCGTAGACTGTCGCACTTGTGAATCTGTTGTTTGCCAATATAGGTGTTTATTACCCTCGTGCCAAACTAAACTAAACTAAGGATATTAACGTCATTCTCTCGCCCGCAACATTGAGTAAGATGTTAATATATTTAATGCTATAAAATATTTTTGGTTGCAGTTTTTCTACAACAGAATTGATATAATTCTATGTAGCAATCATTGATACAACTAATATAGGTGAGCCTAGACACGAAAAATATAACAAGTGTAACAAATTAAACTCATTTTCGCTCAATATTTGGCCATGTATCTGCGCCGTAAAATTATCTTTAATCTCTGCGGTCAAGGTTTAATTTGGATAGATAAGATCATAAACATCGGACCTATGGAAATGGACGAATTCGGATAGTTTCCGAAGATTTCAACGGAAAACTTTTAGTCAGACGATTTCTTTAAGATGGAAACTGCTTGGTACCTAATCTGTCGGAATAATTATTAAATACAAAATCGACTCTAACGACAACGGATAGTTTCCGTCAACTGTGAATATCTAGATCCGTTGTGTATTGCGTCAGGTTTTTATTTTCAATGGCAAATAAAATAGAGTGAGCAGGTATGGTAATCTGAATATGAACACACAATGTCGAAGAGTAAAAAGCGTAGTGACTATGACTAGGTATATATGTCGTCGGATTCAGCGAATTTTTCTCCGTCGTTTAAGCTGGTTTCGTGCTACCAAAATGGCGCTTGAGTCAATTCGCCTTTTAACCGCCGATCTGCTCGCGGTAGACAGAGTAAAATATGTTAATTAGATCGTGCCGCTCACACGCGCCCGCAGCACTGTGTTCCATTCAATGTTCTCTGTTAGCCTCCGTCAATATTATTTATTTTAATTGACTTTGTTGTTCATGAAGCAGTGCAGGCCCAATTTAATTATTATTCTTACAAGCTTTATTATAATTATTACAAGCTTTACCTATATTAACTTGCAATGTATGTCCAGGTGGAATCTTGCAACTGAATTTTAAATCTGTAACCGTTTGAGCTGAAATTAGGTAGGTATACACGCTTATTTTGGATGACAATGCATGCTAAGCTATGTGACGTCATTCTAATTCCAACAAGGCGGATCATCCAAGATGGTGGAATAGTTATTTTTTCTGCACTACCACAGTATGGGTATCAAATGAAAGGGCTTGCTGAGGAGAACACGAAACCTAAATAAAAGCTTGTTTTTAAAAAGTTTTTTTACCATTAATTTTTTTAATCCGAGATCATTACACGTTTGAACGGTAAACGAAAATTACCGTGAGGAAACCAGTTTTTTCGAGGGAATCTCTCGAGGGACGTGTGAAATATGTCCGTCTGCTTTGAGCTAAAGTGATTGACTTCTTCTCCTCCCATTGAGGGGAGGAAGAAATAAGACTTAAAATGGCCAATTATTTTTCGTAGGCAAAGTTCCGAAGATACTGGCAGCGTTCCCCCTTTGAATAGCTAGACTAATCCTTTGTCCGAGGTAGCTGCCAGCTCTTCGGTCTCCTTATAATATGTACAGTGTAACGAGATAGATATAGAAAGTAACGGAGTAATATTTCTATCGACAATTCGTTACCAATAGAAAAAAGGACAAAACATGACATTGTCTCCTATCCATCTACAACGTTTTACGAGCTGCCCGAATCGATTCGACCGGTTTCTATGACACTGCGAGCGATGTAAACCTTCATTCCGATAGGTGTTCTATTTTATTACTTCGTTTTCATTTTATTGTTAACGAATTTCGATTCGACATTTATGGAATCGACTGTGGTGCTTCCTAACATGCGATAATAATACTATATCATCGAATATCACGAATGGATTTGTTTTTTTTTTGGTCAGACACCGTTCGGTTTTTTCTTGATTAACATTCGTACAATCAGCCAGTGGCAGGATAAAATAAACCTGTCAAAGCCTAACAACGTGTATTCAATTATGAGTATGATAACTTCGGGAGGTTTTAATGTCATCATTGTAAGGGCCGTCTTTACACGGGGGTTCAAGGGGTGCACTGCACCCGGGCGCGGAGTCCTAGGCCACGCAAGCTGAGACTGATAACTCAAAAGCCCAGAAAATGTATGTATAATTATTTTACAATATGTATGTAACAAATATTTCATAATATAGTTATATATGCGTAGAACAACAAATAGATGATTATCTTTAAAAAAAAATTATGGGTTTTTGTTGACATGAGCGGGGGAGCGCAACCTGACTTTCGCACCTCGGCGCCGATTAACTCCCGAAAGGCGGAAACGCATAGGTATTCTCTCTAATAACCTTACTAAGAATAAAATTGCCTGTCCACTCTATTTTCGTTTCCGCGTCTCTACATTAATGTGAGTTTACCTTTTACCACTCAGACACTTGACGGCTCAGAGTCACTCAACGTGCAATGGAGCGAGCTATGCTGGGAGTTTCACTGCGCGAAAGAATCAGAAATGAGGACATCCGCAGAAGAACCAAGGTTACAGACATAGCTCGAAGGGTTGCACGTTTGAAGTGGCAATGGGCCGGACACATTGCCCGGAGAACGGATGGCCGTTGGGGCATCAAAGTCCTAGAGTGGCGGCCACGAACAGGCAAGCGAAATGTGGGACGACCCCCCACCAGATGGACGGACGACCTCACCAGGATCGCCGGGAGTCGATGGGCGCATAAAGCCCAAGAACGTAATTTGTGGCGATCTATGGGGGAGGCCTATGTTCAGCAGTGGACGTCTCTGGCTGATAGATAGATAGACCTTTTACCAATGATAGGGTTGCCAGGGCTATAATCCCAATATTATTTTGATGTCAACAAACATTTTGGTAATTCATAGAAACTTCTAACTTATACCAACGGTTCGCTAACACTTAACTCTGTATTTTTTTTTGTTTTCGCTCATTAGTATGTTGAGTGAGATAATACTTTTAAAAGAGTCTTAATTTTAGTTACATTAACTATGAATACCGTTTACGATTTGAAGCTTGTCGATGATATGTAGACAAAATATTTTTGGTAGTCCATTCATGTATCGAGGTATTGTAATCTTGTTGTATCATTTATGGGTTCACAAATCATTAATAGATATGCTCATCTAGGTAGGTAGGTAGATACTAATTAATAAGCATAGCCTATCTCATTAAAGTCAATTTAGTTCAAGCTTGAAAACATAAGTGACCGCGACTTCTAAATCCATAAAACGACCTTATACAGGGTGTATCAGAAGTCCGAAATAATATTTTAACGTTTGTAATTTTGTATCAGTATCGGGTATACAACTGAATGGTAAAATTCGACCATGTTTTTTCAACTTTTTTAGTCATCAATTTCTCTCGTAATATCTCGAGTTCAATGTTAAATTTGCATGTTCTTTTTTGCGAATATCGGTAGTCGCTCCTCATAAGTGTAGTATACACTACTGAATAGGGTTATGGATGTACCCAAAGGCCAGAACATGATACCTGTGACAAATATTCAAAGGTCTATAACTCAGGAACTATGATAGAAAAGTCTATACTCTCTTCACTAAGCATCCACATATGAGCTACCGCATATGTACTCAAAGTATTATTTGGACTTCTGATACAGCCTGTATAAAAAGAATATTTTATTATCTACAAGTAACACTCGGGTTGAACATGTGTTAAAACAATAGCTGGTAATGATCCACGTGTCGCCTATCATCAGATAAAGATAAATTTACGACAACTATTTTTATTTTTCTCTTCATTTACTAAACGAAATGATATTTGTCGCGGAGTATTAGGGTTCAAGATTGCTTGTGCACGAATTATCTGGATCTACTTTACCAGGTTGTTCTAATATTATCATCGACCAATTTACCAAACACACTCAATTTTCTTGACCGATTTTTAGGTATTTGCAAAATACTGTCCAAAAATAACAATACTGCTACCGAGATGGTGGCAATGGGACTGCTAACATGGTTAACCCGAAGAGCATTTTAGGCGAGCGATACCACTTAACTTTTTATAAAAATGTGATCTGTGCTAATACACATAAAGACTAAATATCTGTGGCAAAATCCACGCGACCACGCGACTAAATTCACTCGAGTCTTGGTAGACATTTCGTTGAAAAATGTGCTTCTTCTATCAGTTAATACAGTTCGTTTTGTTATTGGCAAAAAATTGGTCGCGCGTGTTTTGTTTTCCCTTTTCCCGTTAATGGGGTTATTACATGGTTTGGGCTGTCAATTGTCACAAGCATTGAAAACCCTTTTCAGAGATTGAGAAGTCATGTTTTGACAAGGGTGTAATGTACTGAAGGCTATATCGTGCTAGAGCAGATGCCTATTGAGTAAAAGCAGCAATTTAAATAGTTTTATTTGGGCTTTTGATATGCTATAAAATCTTATATTACTTTTAGTCAAACAACGGTAACTCTATCAAAAAGGTAACACTTGCAAGGAAGGGTAAAATAATTAAATATCCCATTTATTAAATAGTTAATCACCCATACGGTAACGATAACCTTATGTCTAGTGCGGTCTCCAGAATATATATATATTATTTAACTAGGTAATTACCACTTCACCGAAGTAACTGAAATGTTATGTAAACAATATCACCTTTATTTAACCTATCGGTGAAAAGGACTAATTTGTTATTATGTATTTGTAAATATACTTTTTGGAAATGGTACAATACCATATGCCGGTAAGTATAAAGCACACTGTGGCATCAGGGCTCGCGCGGTCAGTGTCATTTCAATGTAAAATGAACCTTTTCTATCTGACAATACAGTTCGTTCTGCTATGGCAAAAAAAATACCCACGAGTGTTAACGCACCAGTGTACGGGAGGCCTAATTCTATGTAAAGTTGATATTCTAGGAAATGAAGAATCTCACCTTTGACTCTGTAAGAACTAGGCGGCCTTGTTTCAACCATTTGATATTTGGAGTTCTCTTGTCTCAAAAATTATCACATTGTTAAATATTTAATAGCGAACGAAACCATTTAAAATGTTATATTGAATGTTGATTAGTAATATCGAACATTTGCATATTTATCGAAATACACATATTATCGATTATTATGTCGAAATAGTATTAATTTATAGTTATTGGGTTGATTTTTAAACTTATTTTTAAATTTTGGGTTGGTATATTGTTTTTTTTTATATTTACGCGAATACTATACATTGAAATAAAACTATTTTACGGATTTTATCGCGTTTATTTGGGTTGTTTTTTTTTTTGTTTTGGTTGAATTTTTTTTTGGCTGTAAAATTTTACTTTTTTAGGGCTGTTATGAGGTGATAATACTTGCATATTTTCAACGATTATTGAAATTGAAAAGCGTGAAAAAAAAATTAATTTTTAACATAAAACAAAACCGACTTCAAAAACCTAGGGGTACTAAAATACATCATCAATAAATACATCATCACGCCTGTGTTCCCCGAAGGGGTAGGCAGAGGTGCACCGTAGTGCGCCCACGCTTCGCCGATGTATTTTTGGTCCCAATGTAATAGGGGGCGAGCCTATTGCCATTATACCGGGCACAAGATTTTTGGGCTATAGTTCACCACGCAGGCTCAGTGCGGGTTGGTGAACTTCACACGCCTTTCTATAGACGTGCAGGTTTCCTCACGATGTTTTCCTTCACCGTTTCATAGCATGTGGTAATCTCGGATGAAAATGAGATTCGCACAGAATCAGAATCAGAATCAGAATATTTTTTATTCATATAAACCAATACAGGCACTTATGAATCGTCAATAAATAGTAGTAATAGTAGCTCTACCACCCATTCGGAATGCATTTCCTATGGAGAAGAATGGGCAAGAAACTCCATGGTTGCTTTTTTCAAATAAGGATTTACATTTTTGTGTTTTTCTTAATTAACAATTATACAATATAAAGTTAATGAGGCTATACATTCTCAAAACACAATTAAATCACTAAACAAACTACGTGTTGGACAAGATTTAAAGGTAGGAAGGAGGAGGAAAACGGGACAAATAGCTAAAATCCCTTAAATGAGTTCCTGTGGAGCCGGACCAGCGCCTGACCAAGCGTGTTTATCCTCTAAATAATCACCTATTGTGTAGTATGCGCGCCTGCATAGTGTATGTCTAATGCAAGTTTTAAATTTAGTTTCATTCAGGTTAATGACGTTAGGGGGAATTTTATTATAAAATTTGACACAGTACCCCATGAAAGATGTGTGAATTTTCGCCAGTCGAAAGTGTGGTTGGTCTAATTTATCTTTATTTCTAGTGTTAAAACGATGGCCATCACCTACTTTTCGAAAAAAATGTAAATTTTTCCTTACGTACATGATATTCTCGTAGATATATTGGCATGGGACCGTCATTATGTTGATACCTTTGAAGAGTTCTCTTAGGGAGTCGCGACTACCTAAAGTATAGATGGCCCTAATGGCCCTCTTCTGTAAAATAAAAACGGACTCAATATCAGTGGCCCTACCCCACAATAGAATACCGTACGACATAAACCCAGAGGTGCGAGCCGGGGTTTGAACCTGCACACTTTGATTTGCAAGGCGTGCGTTCGGCCACTCGGCTACCACTGCTATTAAAAATTGCTAGGGGTACTAAAAAACTAAAAAATAATAACCTTATAATTCATTACATTTGGAGTCGGTGCCTATCAGTAGTGTTTTTGCCTATTCTAACGTAGACTGGCACCTACTCCAAATGTAATGAATTATAAGGTTATTGAAATAAAACTATTTTACGGATTTTATCGCGTTTATTTACTATTTTATTTTCCCGACGTTTAAAAAAAATCCGTAAAATAGTTTTATTTCAATGTATAGTATTCGCGTAAATATAAGAAAACAATACATAAGGTTATTATTTTTAGCTTTTTAGTGCACCTAGATTTTTGAAGTCGGTTTTGTTTTTTCATTTAAAATAGAGTTTAACGACGCATGATAGATACAATATACTGTTGTGGACGATACATTTAACTTTAAAACATACTTGAAGCTTTGTCCTATATAGAATCAGTAAACGCCGATGAATTTGTCATTTTGACATATTCAAAGAGCACATTGCAACATTTGGCTCGGTACACCTCGCACGGGCGAGGTAACCCGATTGCCTACGAAATTTATAAGGTACTCCTAGCATTACATCAATCGAAATCAATCCGTATCCAATGGATCCCATCACACATTCAAATAAAAGAAAATGATGAGGTGGACTTGCTAGCTAAGCAAGCCATAGGAGATGGAGTCCCGTTGTCAATTACCCCGCTTTACTCAAATTACGCCAGACAAGTGAAAAAATCCTGTTTGGAAAGTTGGCAAGAGTACTTCGATGAACGATCAAAGTTGAAAGGCATATGGTTCCGTACTATCCAACCACACGTGTCTAATATCCTATGGATTGACCAGATCAATCTAAATAAACTTTCTTTGGGCATTGCGCTTAGACTTCGCTCTGGTCACATACCTTCAAATATTTTTTTATATCTAATGCGAAAAGTACCTTCTCCCAACTGCACTTCTTGCGGAGTGATTGAGGATGTTCAACATGTGTTAATGGAGTGTACTCGGAACTCGGTCTTAAGGAGAGATATATTTGGACATAAGAGCATTTTGGATGTAGGTTTCTGTAACACTATATTAGCTAGACCATCTTCACATGTAGCTAAACAATTATATAAGTTAGTGTAGGCACCTAGTAAGTAAAATACATTTTGTTCTGTTCCTATGAGGCGATATGGTCGCCAAAGCGACAAAGTCTCTTTAATAATAAATAAAAAAAAAAAAAAAAAACTTTAAAACATAAGTAATTACACTCAAATAAAATTCTTAGAGAAACATAAAATAGTATTAGCATCTTATTTAAAAAACATATCTGTTATAAATATAAAATCTAAAACCCTCACCGGCGACAGCAGAATTTCATATATTTTATATTTATGAGGCTAGCTATTTTTTTGTGTCCGAATGTAGGTAGGTACTGTTGTGTCGATAGCCGATAAATCGGCTTCGGCTTCGACCAGAAAAGACTTTCGACCGGACCCTATTAATTATAGTTTGTGTAAAAATAATCTTTAAAATAAATTTTTGACAAAAAACAAAAACCGACTTCAAAAACCTAGGTGCACTAAAAAGCTAGAAATAACCTTATAATTAATTAAATTTGGAGTAGGTGCCAATCTACGTCAGACTAGGCAAATACACACATGAATTGGCACCGACTTAGCTTTTTAGTGCACCTAGGTTTTGAAGTCGGTTTTTGTTTTTTATTAAAAAAAATTTTTTTCACGCTTTTTAGTGTCAATAATCGTTAAAAATATGCAATTATTACCATTATTACAACCCTAAAAAAGTAAATATTTACAGCCAAAAAAAAATCCCCCCCTCACCCCCCCTTTTCCACCCCTTTGGGGGTGGGTTTCGATTTTTGTTAGCAATCCGTATTAAACAAAAAAAGATTTTTCGAAATCGGTTCACTAACGCCGGAGATATGCTGTAGTCCGGATTGGACCCCCATTGACAGAGTGGAAAGGGGGGGTCCCCTTTCCACTCCTTTGGGGGTAAGTTTCGATGTTTGTAAACAATCCGTATTAAACAAAAACTAATAATCAACCTAAATGAAAACTCCTTAAAAAGCCGTATACAACTACATCATCCACGTAAATAATAATCATAATAAACATAAAAATGTTCATAAAATGAAAACTGCTTGGCCGTACAATTTTAAATTTTTATGGGACCAAATGGCATCTATTCCGCATCAAACAAAAAAAGAATCACGTAAATCGGATCATAACTCGCAGATCATATATTTAGTAGTACCTACGTTTGAAGATTCTATGTTATGAAGGTTATGTACTAAACATTAACGAACATAACAAGTGCTGCATTGGCAATGGTGGGGTTAGCATGTATGTCAAGACAAGACTTCTGGCACAGATTTGCTCGCTCGTTCTCTGTCATTTTTCATACGAGCTAAGGAGATAAAATCGACATATTTGTCTGACCAAAGTCTAGTCTTGGCACACATGCTACAATTGCAGATGGTTGTGTCAATACATAATGTGAGATACGCTAATGTTGTCTCTTTCCCTCACACAACACGGAAGTGGGAAACCGATTGCGTGCGACATACCTAAGTCTTGTCGTGGCGCATGTGTTTAAAAGACGGCTCGAAGGCTTGATTGCATTGTTAATACATTTCCGTAAAGGAGATTACCATCTGGTAATAGGATAAACAAGATGAATTGTAGATGCAATCTAATTACAGCCTCCACTCAAATAAGTTTAGGAAGTTGATTGATTTGGTTTCCTTATTACTTGGTTGTGATGTTATCAAATACTTTGGAAACCATTTTTGGCCACTAATGGCGCGCTTGGCGAGTGAGCAACTGTTGGTGCTGCGATGCCGTCTTGCGAAAACTTCGAGCAGCTCCGTGTCTCCTCGGTTCTTTCCGCCGCTTAGACTCCGCCCACCGGCTGACTCCGCTCACTCACCTGTACGACGCTTCTCTCTCTCTCTACTCTAATAACATAATGTTTCACATCTGCCAGGCGTCTCGCATCTACTTTTTTGTGTCGACACATTTAGGTCAAGATTTTAATTATCTATACATATAAACAAAATTGAAGTGTCGGTTTGTGATGTCAAAATAATAGATTTTTACTGAATGCATTTACTTGTTGAATAGTTGGAAGACGAAGACAAACTCAGCCCTTGTTAATGTAATTACAAAAAAAGTAAATGAAGTATTATTGTAATCAAGAAAGCAATATGCTCGTTTTATCGAATAAATGAAAGGCTACCTAATGTGGTAACAAATTGGTACAGCAGTAACTCAAGTTGATTAAATCTCCGATATACTGCCTTCGCTCATTGTACATACATACATACATACATATACTCACGCCTGTATCCCACGGGGGTAGGCAGAGACTACCGTTTGCCACACGCTACGATCCTGACATACCTCTTTCGCTTCATCCACAGTCATACATCTTTTCATGCACTGCCGTCGGTTAAGGGTGCTACGGACTTGACCTTTCTGGAAGAGACCGTGAATCTGGTCGTGAAAGGTCCTTCTCGGGCGCCCTCTTGCGACATTTCCACTCACGTTTGCCTGGTATATTTCTTTAGTCAGTCTACCTTCATTGTAAGATTATTAAAATCTTTAATCATTATCTGTATCAACTTAATATTAATGTTATATACATAAAACCTTAATGCTAAACTTCGCAACTTTATATCAAGTTTACTGGAGCATTATTAGTTCACTAACAAGCTGTAGTTTCTCTTACTGAAATTTTATCAACAAACAGAACAAATAATTAGTACTCCAAGATATTTATCAGTCTACTACTTAGTTGGAAAACTCAAGATCAAACGCACATATTTTTTTTTTTTATAGCCTGGTATATGTCCCACTGCTGGGCAAAGGCCTCCCCCTTTCGTCTCCACATGTCCCTATCCTGGGCCTGTTGTGGCCACGTTTCTCCCGTAAAGGTGACCAAATCGTCGCACCATCTCTCTACATAATTAATTAGAAGATATTAATAATGTTTTTTATTAATACAGGGTGTATCAGAAGTCCGAAATACCTAATACTTTTCCGTTTGCATGAGTAACGGGTATACTGAATGGTATAAACCTATCAATGAAATTAAACATGATTTTTTCCAAAATAAAAAGCCGCCGCTTTTAATATCTTGTATTATCTCGAGTTCTGTTTTGTAAAAAAATTTAGACACCCCTTGTAGACGCAGGTCTGTTTGCACTAGGTATGCATCTGGATATAAGCTACAACATATTATTATGTACCTACAATACAATTTCGGACCTTTGAAACATCCTGTATAATATAATTAATTTTTGCTCTATGTTGTTATCTAGACAAGATCAGGTTAATTAATTTAACATTTGCTAATTATGCTTATAGGTATGTTTATAGAAAACGCGAGAACATTGGGACCAAAAGACATGGACGAAATGTGAGTGCACTGCAGTGCACCTCTGCCTACCCCTTGGCGGAATAGAGGCGTCACGATATGTATTTATAATACCGATATGTAATTATTATTTTTCCATGAAATTAAAGCATTAATTTATAAAAGGAAGGGGGAAGGAAAAAATATATATAAGCTGAAATTAATTACTTAAAATATGCAGCAGATAAACCTCAGGGAAAATATAATGGAAGCGAGGAGAGAGACCGTCACAAAGGGCTGTATCAAAGTGGAGGTCTTATTGCAAAAAAAAAAAAACCAATATACTTAATGAGTTCTCTATTGCGACGTGCAACTACGAACTCTTTGAGAGAAATATTTTGTAATCTTTAATATTGCTTACCTACAGCAAGCACACTGGGGTGTACGGAGTATATATAAGAGGAGGGCAATCTCATAAGAGAAAAAATTAAGTGTCCGTCGAAATGCCATAATTACTAGTTCAAAAACCTACCACAATGGAGCTGGCGTCGGTCATTGGTACGGTATGAACATAGCAATTGTGGATGAACCGAAGTATGCCGAGTATACAATTGCTATATTCATACCGAACCAATTATCAACACCAGCGCCATTGTGGTAGGTATTTCAACTAGTAATTATGGCATTTCGACGGACACTTTTACAATACCGCGCGTCAAATTGTTTGCCAATACTAAAACTAACTCTGTGTACGTTCGCTGCATTGTGAGGTCATATTGGCTCATGGCGAACTTTTATCCAGTGTGCAACGCTTACAAAGTTGGTCCATCTATGAGTCAATATAGCCTCATGACGCAGCTGAAATTACACGAAAAATCCTTACGCAGCGAACGTGTTAATATTCATAAAGATTGAATTTCGGCGTTTCGGAACGTGTTCCGAAAGAACGCTTCAGTGACTCGGAACATATATGTAAATATTTACTTTATTCTGTTTTTTTTTGTATTTGTGGTTATAGCGGCAACAGAAATACATCATATCTGTGAAAATTTCAATTCTCTAACTATCACGGTTTATGAGATAAGCCTGGTGACAGACGGACGGACGGACAGCGAAGTCTTAGTAATAGTGTTCCCGTTTTACCCTTTGGGTACTGAACCCAAAAAATACCGTAAAAACACTTTTGAATTTCGATGAAATTTTCATTCAGTAGTTGTAGCATGTGCGCCAAGACTAGAAGTATGTCACGGATTACGTTGTCTCTTTTTCTCGTATGAAATAAAACAGAGAGCGAGCGAGAAAATCCGTGACAGAGGTCTTGTGTTGACATGCGTGCTAAGCCCATAGTTGTAGGAATATCGATTCTGTTACATTCATACATAACATTCGGCTTAGTTAATTGGTAACAAAACACATTAAGCGATTTGGAAGTCTCTAACAATGTACACCCATTAATTCTCGCTAATACTTATTAATAACAAGGCTTTACTGTCTGTGTACTGTCTGTGTGTTGCGGCTCGGGATTGCTTTGTGTGTAAGAGTGATGTTGGGCGTAATATTGATAATTGTGGCTCAAAATGTCAACCCTTAACATTCATCGCACCCTTTAGAGCTACTTACTTATTACACAATACTGAAGCATGATCACGTAAACTTCTCCATTTATCACGAAATAAATGTAATGAGGAAATATAATGGGACTTATCCCATTTCATCACATCATTTCACCCCATCATCTACTCACATCTTCTCATCTCAATGACAATGGCTGGTCAAATTTCGCAACTATTTCTTTTTTGCCAACAGCAAAACAAACTGTATGGACTTGTCGATAAAGTCCATTCTTCAACAAAATGGCAGCGCGAGCGAATTTTGATGCGAGAAATTTACCACAGAGATTTAGACGCGCAACTTTCGACGCCCCTGTGTACCTGGGGCTTTATTTATTAATTTATCTACAGTCCGGTATTCCCAGAGATGTTAAAAATAATATTTTTACCAAAAAAAAACGAGACTTCAAAAACCTAGGTGCACTAAAAAGCTACAAATAACCTTACAATTCATTACATTTGGAGTAGGTGCCAATCAACGTCAGACTAGGCAAATACACACACGAATTTTCGAAATCGGTCGAGATAAGCGGTAACATACATAAAAAAAATATACGGCGCGAATTAAGAACCTCCTCCTTTTTTAAAGTCGGTTAAATTAAACAACATTATTGCTTTATAAAGATCTTAAAATGGAATAATAACATGGAATTAAATATTTCGATTGCGGGCACGTTTCAAGGATTTTAATGAGTAGGTGATTTGTGTGTTTAAACCTTGTATTGACCGCGTTCAAAGGGTAAGAATAACAAAGTCATATTTTCTTTATTTATTTCATACTAGCTGTGCCCGCGACTTCGCCCGCGTGGACTTTAGGGAAATTACCCGGAAATATGGGTATTATGTTTTTCCCGCGGAACCCTAATGCTTTTTCTAAAATTAAAGTAGCCTAAGTTACGCCCTGGAACGTCAGCTATCTGTCAGTGAAAGTCCCATTGAAATCGGTTCAGCCGTTTAGAAGTTTACCTCAAACAAACAGACAGACAGACAGACAGACAAAAAATTCAAAATTGCGTTTTCGTTATAGGTATCGTATATACTTTCATACGCATTTGGTAAAAAAGTGTTATTTTGATATTACAAACAGACACTCCAATTTTATTTATTTGTATGTATAGAAGATAAGGGTTTGTTATTTTAGGGATGTCCGTCTGATTTTGGCCGATAACTATTATGTTACAATCCATCAGCACGCAAGAACAACAATAACTATCAATATTCATTTATACCCAATATTTGCACTTACAAAGGAAAAAAAATAGGATAAAAGTAATAAGAAAAATCGGCCAAGTGCGACTCGGACTCGCGCACGAAGGGTTCCGTACCAATATCCATAAAATCTACACTAAAAAGCGTGAAAAAAAAATTAACAAAAAACAAAAACCGACTTCAAAAACCTAGTGCACTAAAAAGCTAGAAATAATCTTATAATTCATTACATTTGAAGTCGGTGCCAATTTATGTGTGTCGTTTTTTGTTTTTTTGCTAGTATTTGTAGTTATAGCGGCAACAGAAATACATCATTTGTGAAAATTTCAACTCTCTAACTATCACGGTTCATGAGATACTTACAGCCTGGTGACAGACGGACGGACGGACGGACAGCGAAGTCTCAGTAATAGGGTTCCCGTTTTACCCTTTGGGTACGGAACCTTAAAAATTATGTTATAGTTTAGCCCATGCGGAAGCGTACCCAAGACTCTATCTCCATTTCCTTGCTGAATGGCTGGAGCCACTCGTTCGTTAGGCAAAGAAATGGCCTGCGGGTCGCTGATTCTATAGATCTGTCTTTTTGTTTATTACTTTTACTAAATTAGGGCGCTTGGACCTCATGGACTCAACTCAGGGTTTCAACTCTAAATGGTATATACCCTGTATCAATGTATAGTATTCGCGTAAATATAAGAAAACAATATGGTATATACCCTATTTACTCAAATTCAACTCTAAGTAAACAATTAGAATACAACCTTTTTTGCTTATTTTACACTTGGAGACTGCCATACCTATAGGTTAATAGAACGGCGAGTGCCTATAGGTTAATAGTACGGCAAGTTAATATGTAAGTATGCATCACATTAAATCTTAGTTTTACTTGAAAAAGGGCATACGTCTTTCATCCGTCTTTATTAGTATAAAGACGGATGAAAGACGTATGCCGTATAGGTAGTACCTATGGCCTGAAACTCCCTCACATTCTACACCTCATAGCTAATTATTGGCCAAAATTCGACCTTAATCTGTAAACGTTATTAAGGTTCCGTTTTTTGTTCGCTGTTATGATCTTTAAGTCAAATTCAGTTTCATCGTAACGCACAACCAAATGGGTTCCTTAATTATCTATCCGACGTACTGTATCTTGTACTAAATAATAGTCATGTTTTATACTCGTGAAAGTTTCATCGCTGTAGGTATATCGTCACTAGATAATTCATTTGTTTTAAAACTAAACTCACCCGGAATGGTTTCACTTTGCCAAGTCAGTTCTTGTTCAATCGCTTCGTAGAGTTCTCACTCGCCACTCATTTATTAATTGAAGTCTGGTGAGTTTTTAATTATATTACGTATTATAATGACGAAGACACCTACGTATTCGAACAAAACTACGAACACGTAAGTAGATAATTACAATATGAAACATGTGAACAATTTCTTAGACTTTTTTTTCGTTTGGTAGGTACTTGTTTTGTAAATTTTATAATTGACAATACCTATGAACACTGGTATAAGTATATTAAACAGTATCTAATGTATGTGTTTTATAAAATCTAAGTGCATATATTCATATTTATTTTCGATTTAAATATTATCAAAAATATTAAATAACATTTTTTTTTTATTGAAATTTTCAAGAACAATGAGCAATAAACGAATAAAATAATGAGGGGTCTTACTAACATCTGAAAGACCCAAGCCAACCTCATCTGCTTGCAGTCCCCCCTACTGACTAAGGAACGAGGCTTTGGCGAACCGTCCACAAACCAGCACTGGACCAGCCAACGTCGTGGATTATAGTTAAAATCTCCCTAAAACATGACGGGCATGAGGAGACGGGAGAAGAGGCTCTGGTCTAGCAGTGGGAGATTCAATAGGCTATTAAAAAAAATGAGTATAGCCATAACGAAATCGATGATGTCGTTAAAGAAAAAAAATGTAGAGTTCTTCTCTATGTAAAAAGTTTGGCTCTATCTAATGCTAATTTCAAATTCAATTGTGACTCGCTCATAATGGTAAGCACTTAAGCAACAATACATCATCATCACGCCTGTATTCCCCAAAGGCATAGGCAGAGGTGCACTGCAGTGCGCCAGCACTTCGACGATGTATTTTTGTCCCAATGTAATAGGGGACGAGCCCATTGCCATTACACCGGGCACATTCTCTCTTAATACGAGCTAGATTTAGGCCATAGTCCACCACACTGGCCCAGTGCGGAATGGTATAATTCACACGCCTTTCTATAGACGTGCAGGTTTTCTGACGCTGTTTTCCTTAACCAACAAAGTCGTTCGAAGTATCTTAAATACCTATATTCAGAGGGATTTTTACTTTATTATTATGAAACAGTGAACGATGTCTACAGAGAGCCATGTCAAACGCGACGGATATTGAAACTCAACTCAAACATGCGTCCCCGATTCAGGATATGAAAGTATAAGAGTATACTTTGTTACAAACCTTTGATGAGAACTACAACACAGCGTGGCATATGTACCAAATGTACCTATATATAGAGTACTAGCTGTGCCTAAGACTTCGCCCGCGTGGACTTTAGGGAGATTACCCGGAAATAATGGTATTATGTTCATTCCGCCGAAACCTAATGCTTTTTCAAAAAATAAAGTAGCCTAAGTTACGCCTTGGAATATTAGCTATGTTCCAGTGAAAGTCCCGTCGAAACCTGTTCAGCCGTTTGGAAGTTTACCCCAAACAAACAGACAGACAGACAATTTTTATTAAATTGCATTTTCGTTATAGGTATCGTGTATACTTTCTTATGCAATTGTTAAAAAGGCGTTATTTTTATGTTACAAACAGACACTTCAATTTTATTTATTTGTATGTATGTATGTATAGATAAAGCCCATTAATTATGTGAAACAATCAATGATCCCAATTCTGTTGTATACACTGTACAAGCAAAAGAAAAAACTTTATCAAACAAATATTAAATTATCGTTTTCTTACGTAGTTAATCCCAATTTAGGTAGATACGGACATACGATTCTATTGTCGGAATATTCGAAAATTTTGTCAACATCATAAAATACACTGGGTTTTTATTGCTTCCTTTTTTTACGAAATTTAAAATTTAATGGAATAAGATGAGGAGTGACATTGCTATTTCTACTGAGGCACAAAAAATGATTATTTTGTTTTATGATTTTGAAGTTTCGGTTTTAATAAAATATTTTAAGTTAATTGACGTTTCTTTATTTACACAGTTTTGCTTTTGCTTGAAACAATGTTAACACAAGAAACAAAATTATTTTTGATAGCATTCATAAATATCATAAATGTCTTGCGGCCACCAGAAGCGTTACGTTTAGTTTAGAATAAAAATAAATAAATGCTAAAAGCAACTTTTTAAAAAGAAGCTTTTATTTAATTGCCCTTAGTTTTCGTGTTCTCCTCAACAAGCCCTTTCATTTGATACCCATACTGTGGTAGTGCAGAAAAATAACTATTCCGCCATCTTGGACGATCCGCCATATTGGAATTAGAATGACGTCACATAGCTAAGCATGCATTGTCATCCAAAGTAAGCGTGTATACCAAATTTCAGCTCAATCGGTTAAAGATAACTGATTTAAAATTCAGTTGCAAGATTCCACCCGGACATTGCAAGTTAATATAATGCTTGTAAAATTTTACCCACTATCAGCTTCTAAGATAGACTAGACTAAAATTGACAGCACATATCGTGTTGCTGCTCATATATTACATACATGAAGGACGGCAATATACCTAATTAGTTTATTGTACCAACAGAATAAGCACCAATATTGAGCTTGCTAACTGTAATGAGGGGAGCACGGTCCCTATGCAAGGTACATTAGGTATCCATAACCATTTTACAGTCACTGAGTACACAAAGCACTGAAACTTTTCGAGCGAGCTGTGTTCACTTCGATGTTTCTAAAATAGTACTAAACAATACAGTTAATACAAAAACCGGCCAAGTGCGAGTTGGACTCGCGCACGAAGGGTTCCGTACCATTATCTATAAAAAACCGGCCAAGTGCGAGTCGGTCTCGCGCATGAAGGGTTCCGTACCATTATCTATAAAAACGAGCAAAAAACCGGCCAAGTGCGAGTACGACTCGCGCACGAAAGGTTCCGTACTATTATTAATAAAAACGGCAAAAAAATCACGTTTGTTGTATGGGAGCCCCCTTAAATATTTATTTTATTCTGTGATTTAGTATTTGTTGTTATAGCGGCAACAGAAATACATCATCTGTGAAAGTTTTAATTCTCTAACTATCACGGTTCATGAGATACAGCCTAGTGACAGACGGACGGACGGACGGATGGACGGACGTACAGCGAAGTCTCAGTAATAGGGTTCCCGTTTTACCCTTTGGGTATGGAACCCTAAAAATCACGTTTGTTGTATGGGAGCCCCCTTAAATATTTATTTTATTCTGTTGTTTGGGATTTATTGTTAAAGCGGCAACAGAAATACATAATCTGTGAAAATTTCAACTGTCTAACTATCACGGTTCATGAGGCTATATTATAAACCCGTGCAAAGCCGGGACGGGCCGCTAATCATTCATAGAATGAAAACATTAATTGTTTGCATAGACTATTGATGCTTCACATATTATTTAGCGTGGTTGCTTCCAATCTGAACGAAAGGCGTGTGAAGTTCACCAACCCGCACTGGGCTAGCGTGGTGGACTATAGCCCAAAAATATCCCTCGTATTGAGGGAGAATGTGCCCGGTATAATGGCAATAAGCTCGCTCTTTACTACGTTGGGAATAAAATACATTGGCGAAGTGTGGGCGCACTGCAGCGCACTGCAGTGCCTGTGTTCCCCAAAGGGGTGGGCAGAGGTGCACCTCTGCCCACCCCTTTGGGGAACACAGGCGTGATGATGTATATATTTACTTCCAATCTTTTTTATACGTATGGAGGTATGATGTTCGTTGTGACATTTACAGATAGGTATGAGTCTATCGCAATAATACAAAGGAATTACTTTAGTTTAATTCTGAAACGTTAGTAATATAATTTACCCAAGTTGCGAGTGTTACTAGATAAGAATTATATTAGTCTTTAAAGTAACTTTACACAGGATTGTCTCTCGAGAAACTTTGAGTGCTCCATAGACTTAAGGCGCAAGTAAGACTTAGATATAAGCATTTTAAGTAATTAAATTTAGCTCAAAATAAATTAAATCAAAGTTATTTAATTTACTTAACGGTGAAGGTAAACATCGTGAGGAAACCTGCACGTCTATAGCTTTCTATAGCGAGTGAAGTTCACCAACCCGCACTGGGCCAGAGTGGTGGACTATGGCCCAAATCTCGCTCGTATTGAGGGGGAATGAGCCCGGTATAATGGCAATAGGCTCGCCCCCTTATACATTGGGACCAAAATACATCGGCGAAGTGTGGGTGCACTGCAGTGCACCTCTGCCTACCCCTTCGGGGAATACAGGCGTGATGATGTATTATTATTAAATTTAGCTCAAAGGACACAAGGCTGCATTTAGGTGCATTATATTCGCTTAAGCTGGTGTAAGCAGTGGTAACCTCGCCGGTAGAACGCCTGCCTAGAACGTAAGGGGTGTAAATCAAATCCCGGGCCCGCACCTCTGAGATTTTCATGTGCGAATGTAATTTTCAATCAATAACTTGGTGAACGGTGAAGCAGAACATCGTGAGAAATCCTGCGCGTCTATAGGAAGGTGTGTGACCTTCACCAACCCGCACGGGCCAACGTGGTGGATACCCAAATCGCCTTCATAAAAGAAAGCGGGATTAGGGGGGTTATTACATTAGGACTAAAATACATCGGCGAAGTGTTGGCGCAGTGCAGGGCACCTCTGCCTACCCCTTTGGTAAATATAGGCATGATGATGACTCGATTGGCCAACACTTTGACGCGCGTGTTTTGACGCCTGTACTGGGGCCTTAAAACGGGTAAAAAGTCGCACCAGGGCTGCCAACTCTCGCAAGATCGACATCTAGAGATAATTCGACATATATCGAAACAAAAAGTCAAATTGCTCGTACTTTTTACAAGCTTTATATTAGCTTGCAACGTATGTATGTCCGGGTGGAATCCTGCAACTGAATTTAAAAATTAGTTATCTTTAACCGATTGACCTGAATTTTTTTTATGTATACACGCTTACTTTGGATGACAATGCATGCTTAGCTATGTGACGTTATTCCAATTCCAATATGGCGGATCATCCAAGATGGTAGAATAGTTATTTTTTCGACACTACCACAGTATGGGTATCAAATAAAAGGGCTTGCTGAGGAAAACGCGTAAACTAAGGGCAAATAAATAAAAGCTTGTTCTAAAAAAGTTTTTTTACCATTAATTTTCCGTTTTGTTTTGACATATATGTAGAATTAGAGACATGTGGATGATGCGAGAATTTGGCTCCAGGTGGCAGCACTGGTAGCACAACCTTACCCGGAGTTGGATAATTAGTTGGAGTGCGGCAGACAGGGAACAATACCGCCTCACAAACTGTATTACGATGAGACAACTTCGCTATTGCCGTTACAAACTTGTTATTTGTTAGATTTTCAATTTACAAGTAGATACTTAGCTGATTTCGGGGCAATAAATAGATAGATAGCTATAGTACTCTTTATTGCACACACCAAACAAAGAAAATAATACAACATTCTTAGTTCTAAATACAGTAGCTATGCACAATATGGCGGTGTTATCGCTAAAAGCAATTTCTTCCAGACAACCAGGCAATTTTCGCATTATCGACATAATCTCTGATTCGACATACCTACGTCGAAAAAAAGGACAAATTTTACATCTACATCAAAATTGTGATCATAACATTATTTTCGTAAAAAAATATTTTTTTGTGAAATGAAACCTTCAAATATTTATATATTTGCAATATGATTATGTAAGTAGATGTCGCATTTAAATCCTCTAATTGTCGCCGCCGGCAATTACGAGCCAGACCCCGCGCACACGTCATCAACCCGTCGCCGCCGTCCGCGGCACGTATTGATTGATCCTCCCGACACGATCACCGCCCTCCTCAACCCGGGCGTTGAGAGGGCCACCAACACACCTACACCAGCCTCAAACAGACACCGATCTCGCCGGCGAGGTCGAGGAACCCCCTCTTCCGCTCGTAGGTGCATCTTTGCACCTAGGAGCGCAGTCACTACCTCACCCCTCACGGTAACTGCCCAAGCCGAGGTCGTGCCCCCTGTGGCGCCCTTGAGCTAGTTGCCACCCCTTTCCGCCCTTAAGGCCTTGGTTGGAGTGCACTCTGCGCTCGCCACTCCTCCGGTAAAGCTGTAAAGGCCACCTCACGGCCAACAGTGTAAGTCCTTCAAAAAAAAAAAAAAAAATGTAAGTAGATATACTTATCCGTGCTCAGTGGTAATCCTAACAGCGTAACAGCAGACGTTGGTAGATGCAGTTAGGTATGTATATGACACTCAGACAGAGCATTTAAATAAATACCGCAATAAGTAAAATGAACTCCTTGCAGGTATATGCGACTCTCTGCTCTAGCATAAGTATATCTCTATATTCAACATCTTAGACAAATATAAATGTTGCGCCAGGCAATACATATCGAGGGGTCAAAGACTTAAGCGAAATTTTTTTTAACTTTACAACTTATTTGACGCAGACTTATTTAAAACCATCTCTGGATGGTAAACTAGCAATGGTAACCGAGTGGTCGAACGCAAGCCTTTCAATCAAAGTGTGCAGATGTACCACTTGCAATGAAACGGTGAAGGAAAACATCCTGAAGGAACCTGCGCGTCTATAGAAAAGCGTGTGAGTAAACTTCACAACCCGCACTGGGCCTGTTTGGTGGACTAAAGCCCTAAAATCTCCCTCATATTGCAGAAGAATGTGCCCGGTATAATGGCAATAGTCTCGCCACCTATTACATTGGGACCAAAATACATCGGCGAAGTGTGGGTGCACTGCAATGCACATCTGGCTACCCCTTCGGGCAACACAGGCGTGATGATGTATTTATTTTTATACCAACTCTAGATAGCCACCTAGAGATAGTTTAAGAACTCTATTTGCAAGTATTTGTACGATACCTAAGATTTTTTTGTTGAAACCAGAGTTATATGGATTCAGTAATAAAACAAGGCTAATACCATCAAGCTTACACGCCAAATGAATATTTGCTGAATACTCGGAGGGTCCACGCACTTAGACAACACAAACATTGGAGATGCGGGCTGACCTACCTAAGCTGAGCGGAATGTACACCTTCACCAAATAGAAAAAAGGATGCCATTCCCTCGTTATACATATTTTAAAACTGAGCGTGTGTATTTACTTGTACGTATTTATCGTTTTCTCATTATATTTGTAAATGTGGGAAAGAGAGATCGTTAAAGAGTTTCCTGTAACAGGTCAAAGGAAAGAGAGGGGGGAGTTTCCGACTTACTATTCTCAAAACGGAGTAAACAAAGACAGCTACGAGTATGTATCTGATTACTAAGACATGAAAAATTAAAACTTCTTATTATTGTATTGTAAGACAATATCTTTTTTATATTTAGCTGTGCCCGCGGTTTCACCCGCGTTTATGGTTACTGTGTTGCAGCATGATATTATAAAGTCTATAACCTTCCTCATTAAATAGGTTAAACAGTGCAAAATGTTTTTTAGAGATTGGACTGGTACTTCCAGAGTTTACTGCGTTCAACCAAACAAACTCTTCAGTTTTATATATTTTAAAGTATAGATTTCAGTTAAGTCGTAGTTTGTGGGCATTGGCCCCAGACACTATATTTGTTTTAAATATACGGAGGTATTCTGAACATATTTGTCAACGAAAACCTCTACTTTATTTACGTGACACCTACATAAAGCAATTCAATTTATGCTCAGGTAAAAAAAAACTTTGTTTCGCCTTTTAGGGCGCCGACCGCAAATTAATTAGCTTCCGAACTTTGCCCCCGTCCATTTTGTTTTCCACAATGTCCATTGAAATTGTTTACCGCCTGCAACAGTCAGCTGGAGGAAGTTTGCGAACAACTGGAACTCGATCGCTTACCCAATTGCTTTTTAACATGAAAGGACAGGTGTCAAAGTTCGTTGGGGAATTCATTAATCTCGCGATAGCAACGACAAAGCGGCTAAAGTTTTCACTTGTGATAGGAGTACACTTGACTCGTACTACCTATACTAAGTACACAAAACGAGTACGCTCGGTGGCATAGGATATGTACATCTTCACGGCTGTATTCCCCGAAAGGGGAGGTGCACTGTACTGCATCTACACTTCGCCGATCTATCATGGTCCCTATGTACTAGGAGGTCATTCTATTGCCATTATGCTAGGGCACATTCCCCTCAATACGAGAAAGATTTGGGCCATAGTCTACCACGCCGGCCCAATGTAAATTGGTGAACTTCATACGTCTTTCTAGAGACGTGCAGGTTTCGTTACGAGGTTTTCCTTCACCGGTTGAATAGTATACCTACCGCATTTTAGAATTTAGGTTATCCTAGTGTTTATAAAAGTTGATTGGAATGAGTTATTAGAGCTAACAGAATATAGTTTATATGGGTTAACTCATGTATGATTTCTTTGTTAGGAAATATAGCAAAGTTAATAACAGTAACGATATCCAATAGCGGATATCTATTAGCTAATGGACAGATACCAACATAAAAAATTCTATACAAATACATAAAATTGAAGTGTCTGCTTTTTTACAAAATGCATATGAAAGTATATAACGGTACTTATAACAAAATGTGTCTGCTTCGTGTCTGTTTGTTCGGGAATTTCCCGAAACGGTTAGACAGATTTGAGGGGACTTTCACGAGCCGGTACCTACCGATGACTGACCTAGCTGATGTTTCAACGAGTAACTTTGGCTTATGCCTTCTAAATCCCCCCTCTTCCGCTCGTAGGTGCATCTTTGCACCTAGGAGCACAGTCACTACCTCTCCCCCGACGGTAACTGCCCAAGCCGAGGTCGTGCCCTCTGTGCCGCCCTTGAGCTAGTTGCCACCCTTTTCCACCCTTAAGGCCTTGGTTGGAGTGCAGTCTGCGCTTGCCACTCCTCCGGTAAAGCTGTAAAGGCCACCTCACGGCCAACAGCGTAGTCCATTTAAAAAAAAAAGCCTTCTAAATTCACAGGCACAGTTACTGTAAAGGCAGAAGGCATAAGCCTAAGTTACTCGTTAAAACATCAGCAAGGTCAATCATCAGTAGGTTAGTCTTAATAATATTACAAATGTGAAAGTTTGTGAAGTTGGATGGATGGGTGGCTGGATGTTTGTTACTTTTTCACGCAAAAACTACTGAACGGATTTTGGTGAAACTTTACATTATAAATTGTTCACACCAGAAGAACATAAAATATGTTATAATTTATAACAATAATCGAAGTCTGCCAAACGAAGTCGCGGGTAGAATCTAGTATTGTAATATTCAGATATTCGGACGCTCTCCTAAGCTCCCTTGATATCTTAAGTAATTTATTTACCACATACCACCCAATATTGTCGTGCACGTCACTTTATTACTCCTAATATCCAAGGGACTCGGACGATAATAATAAATAATCGAGTATGGTGATATGAGGGATTTCTCTTCCATCTTTCAATACGGAGAGTCCATAAAAATCTTTATCGGATTGTTAAATTATACCATAATGTTATATAATGTTACACTAGCTGAACCCGCGGCTTCGGGTGCGCGGAATTTAGGAATGTAAATCTTTTAATACGATAAAAGTAGTCTTAGTTATAATCCTTATAACATGCTAAGCTATGTGACGTCATTCTAATTCCAATATGACGGGACATCCAAGATGGCGGAAAAGTTATTTTTTCTGCACTACCACAGTATGGGTATCTAATGAAAGCGCTTGCTGAGGAGAACACGAAAACAAAGGGCAATTAAACAAGCTTGTTTTTAAAAAGTTTTTTACCAATAATTTTTTGACAGTTAACAGTTAAGTTAAGTATAAAATCTGTCAAAAATTGACACTTAATATTGAAAGAACAATAGTTTAAGAAGTGGTGGTAAGATCCCAAAGCAAATCCGAAAAGGCCAAGCCGAGACGTGATTCGTATAAAAGTGATAATTAAGACAAAAATACTAAATCAGTAATGTTTCTGTCCTTTAAGACGAGACAGATGTTCCACCTTAGCAGACTCGCACATCAAAGTCAAAGAACGACACAGCTTTAGAACTTTACACAAGTTGCTTGTTGCGAGTTGAAACGTGTATTGGAGCCTGGAATCAGGTTTAATGTAAGCATCGGGCTTATGGTTGAACAACTCTCAGAGTAGATAGAGTTGACATGTGATATTAACTCTTCGTAATGCTCTGCGGGGATTTTTTTGAAGGTTGGCAATAATGGTTTATATGAGATCCACCATCTTAGAATTAAGATCAAGTAAGTAGGTAACGTAAGTGTCAAGCAATATAAACAATCAAATTCTAATATGGCAGAAATTTACCGCAGTTCGGGCTCCTTAGGGCCGCTCCTTAGTATATACTAACTCGATGGAACAACTCCATCCAAGAACACGTCAAAACTAATTTTGCCAGTACAAAAACGAACTGTATTGACTCATAAAAAAAGGTTATTCTGCAATGACACTGACAGTTGCGAGTGAATGGTTACTTTTGCCACAATAATTTCATCTTTATGTACATTAACATACGCCCCAATGTGATGTAAGCTTCAACAAACATGTCTTAACGCGAACGACCATTTTTTTTTCAGTACCAAAACGTACAAAACGTCTCTGGGGCCCGATTTTCGTTTGATAGAGATAAATCTCGATCCGAGATTATCTCTATTTTTAAATCTCTATTAAATGTGTCACCAAAATGTAGATTTTTATCCAAAAAAAGCTATTTTCGATGACAATGCATTTTATCTTCGATTTTTTTGTAGACATGTAAATATGACGTTCCGTTTTTTTCTTGATTAGACTTGAAAAGTATCGACTGGGCGTTAAGAATGTTTTAAAATATTGGTAAGGTGTATAAATAAGAATAGAGCCGTCATCATCATCATTTGCCTTACCTTGTCCCATTATTTGGGGTCGGCGCAGTATGTCTTTTTCTTCCATTCATCTCGCTTTTCCGTCATACTGACATCCACTCCGATCTCATTCATATCGCTCTGTATACAGTCCATCCATCTTTTCTTGGGTCTTCCTCTCGCTCTATATCCGTCCACATTTATACTCATAACTCTTTTAGTCACATGATTCTCATCTCTTCTCATCACATGTCCAAACCATTCTAATCTTCTACTTCTTACTTTTTCTGTTATGGGCGCCACTTTTATACTACCTCTGATATACACATTTCTCACCTTATCCATTCGCGTCACTCCACACATCCATCTCAACATTCGGCCGTAGGTATTAGTAAGAAATCCAATATATTTAGGCCAAGCAAAAAGCTTTTTAACTACATTTCTTAAGATCAATATCAAATATTTAGTAAAGGAATGGAACGTTTTAAATGTAATAAATTATGTTCGCACTTCGCACGTCAAAATGATTTCACGTATCCGATCAAACCATAGAATAACGTTCGGCATTTCATTCGACATTGCATGTCGATCACAAATTGCATGTCGAAGGCTACATCCCGATAGTGACATTTTGAAAATACGAAAATTCGCGATTTATTACTATCAAACGAAAATCGGGCCCCTGATGACGCTAGCGAATTTAGTCACGTGGCTTTTACCAGGCTTTTACCTACACAGAGAACATTTAAAACAAAGGCCAAGTGAATTCGCTCGCTCCAGTGTGTCCAGGGAGTAAAGCGACGAGCCGAGTATGTGACCACTGATTGGTCAATATCGGGTAACGCCTGCGAAATTGCGGTTTCTGATTTTGAAATTAACGATGCATATTTGGAATTGGCGAATTGCAACCACTAATAGGCACTATATAGTGTGTATAAGAAGTCCGAAATAATACTTTGGGTACATATAGGTACGGTAGCTCATATGTGGATCCTTAGTGAAGACAGTTTATACCTAATTATCATAGTTTCTGAGTTATAGTTCTTTGAATATTTGTCAGAGGTATTGTGTTCTGGCCTTTGGGTACATCCATAACCCTTTTCAGTAGTGTCAAGTACACTTATATGAGGGGTGACTACTAATATTCACAAAACAGAACTTGCAAATTTTACATTGGACTCGATATTTTACGAGTTACAGAAATTGACGACGAAAAGAAATTTGAAAAAACATGGACGAATTTCGATCAAATTTTTATACCATTCAGTTGTATACCCGATACTGATGCAAACGTCAAAGTATTATTTCGGACTTCTGAAACACCCTGTATAGTATCAAATAGTTCAACATAATAGTAAACAATGGTAGACTTGTATTATAGCTATACCTACAGGCTGTTTCATATATTAACGGACTGTATGTCCGGGTGGAATCTTGCAACTGAATTTTAAATCAGTTATCTTTAACCGATTGAGCTGAAATTTGGTATACACGCTTATTTTGGATGACAATGCATGCTTAGCTATGTGACGTCATTCTAATTCCATTATGGCGGATCATCCAAGATGGCGGAATCGTTTTTTTTTCTGCACCACCACAGTATGGGTATCAAATGAAAGGGCTTGCTGAGGACAACAGGAAATCTAAAGAAAATTGAAGAAGAAAATTTCGATGAGGCCCTTTTGACGTAGCAGTGTTTAGGGGGCTTGAAGGTACCTAGATGTCGAACTTAAAGATATCTATTTACGCCTCCTCGATTCCAGCCGCCCACTAACCAACCCACTTATCAAAGTAGCTGTCAAATTACGACCGTATCAAATTTGTCATTTCCAAGTAAGTTTAAATCTTATGTAGGTAGTATTATAATTGGTAATCAAGCCCGCCCTTAGATCATTTACGAACGCTACCTACCAGTAGGTTTCAAAGTAATTTCAAAGCGCTCATTTGATAAAATGAGCGCTTTGAAATTATGTTTTTCGCGTAACCATTGAAAGTCATTTACCGTCCGAATGGAACTTGCGCGTGCAATTTCTTTTTTATATTGCCATATTCCTGATCTAATAAATAAGTTTTTCACTAAAATAGGTATTGATCAAGTAGATAATCGAAGTGAAAGTGAGCAGTGGTAGCGGAGTGGTCGAACGCACCCCTTACAATCAAGTGCAAGTGAAGGAAAACATCGTGAGGAAAACTGCACGTCTATAGAAAGGCGTGTGAAGTTTACCAACCCGCACTGGGCTAGTGTGGTGGACTGTAGCTATATAAAAATCAACCTCGTATTGAGGGAGAATGTGCCCAGTATAATGGCAATAGGCTCGCCCCCTATTACATTGAGACCAAAATACATCGGCGAAGTGTGGGCGCACTGCATTGCATCTCTGCCTACCCCTTCGGGGTATACAGGCGTGATGATGTATAATCGAATGAAGCAAATAATAAAGTTATGAAAACTTGTACCTAGATGGCGTTAGTTAACTGTTCAATCTTAATATAAAATAGAAACTGATGAAGGAAAAATAAATACGTAAAGTTCCTTTTATATTTAGTACCCATTGAAAAGATGTGAGTCGTAAAACAGATGATGCCATTTAACTGTTTTCCAGCTTGTAACGATTTGCAGAACCACTCGTCTCTGTTCAGTGATCATTAAATGGCAATTTGCAGCAATTCGTGTCCCATTTACCCACTGACTCGTCAAACGCTCCACAGATAAGCCGACATAATAAAATTACATGAGACAAATTGACATTGGTTTCCGACACTCCATGGAACAATAAGGTTTACTTACTTGAAAGCTAATTTACCTAAGTTATTGGAAGATACATTTTCGCGACGACTTGGGGGACAATTCTCGTAAGATTGAAATATGTCGAGACAAAACGAAAAAACCGGCCAAGTGCGAGTCGGACTCGCGCACGAAGGGTTCCGTACCATTATCTATAAAAACGGCAAAAAAATCACGTTTGTTGTATGGGAGCCCCCTTAGATATTTTATTTTATTCAGTTTATAGTATTGTTGTTATAGCGGCAACAGAAATACATCATCTGTGAAAATTTCAACTCTTTAACTATTACGGTTCATGAGATACAGCCTGGTGACAGACGGACGGATGGACGGACGGACGGACAGCGAAGTCTCAGTAATAGGGTTCCCGTTTTACCCTTTGGGTACGGAACCCTAAAAACACGACCATTTCGGCGTTTTGTTTCGACACAATATGTCGAATTAAAGATAATGCCGATATTGAGAGAATTGGGTGCAGGGCTTAAGTTTTTAAATTGTTAAGTAGGTAGACCTACCTACTTTGTATCAATAGGAAAAAAACTAGAGTAGGTACCTAATACATTATCTACATGTAAAAGTAGCAACATTACAGACTTAAAATCTTGTAAGTATTAACACGTTCACTGCGTTGTGAGGTCATATTGGCTCATGGCGAATTTTCATCCGGTCCTCTATGAGTCAATATAACCTCATGACGCAGCTGAAAGTACACTAAAAATCGTTTCGCAGCGAACGTGTTAAGCAGTGACTGTGGATTAAAATTTGTTAAATCAAACCAACCCGTGACGATGTTATCGAACTAATAATGGCGGCTCGGAGCGCGCGCGATTTCGCGGGCTACTGCGCCTCGTGAACGGTGTTATGCACCATCGCGCACAAACTCGGTTTATCGGAATATTCGGACCACTATCATATTAGTATCATGTTTCTCCGTTTTTGAGACTGTGTTTATTATTACCTTGCGTTTAGATATTGAAAGTCAATCTGTTACATAAAACATCTACAATGTTACACTCAGAAACTGAGTTAAAATATTAGACTTTGATAATTTTACCGAGCATCAAAAAAGTCCATTTTTTTATTATTATCAATAACTGTTATCAGACAGTAGTTACCTACATATATTAATCAGTTGAGCCGTGGGTGGATCGGCTACATCCCATAACAATACAAAATAAATTGTGTTATTACGCGGGTTTTAAAATTATTGTAATAATACAAACTTAATTAATTTCATAATACGTGGACATAATTATGACAATAGGTACCAATAGGTACCTATCAGACCAGTTTTTATTTAATATCTTATTTACCCAATTGTTAATAGGTATACTGTTGGTGTGTCGTTCTTAAATAAATAATTCATTTGTGAAGCATTGACGTGCGATTCTCTTTCAGCCTGCATAAATACTGTGATCTCTTCTTACCTCAAACTAATCCCAAAACTAATTAGCTTACGTTGCACATTCCCAATACACCTATATAATAATATATGAGATGTCTCATATACCTGCGTAAAGTTACTCACATAATTTGATATTTTATGATATTTATTTCGCAAAAAAATATAACGTGGTAACTTTTTGATAACAAATTTTAGATTTAAACTTTTATAACTATGTCACTTCGTTAAATTTGAATAAAAACTTTTTAAATTTTAAAATAAAATTAATGGAACACTTTTTATAAAATGATTCCAAATTCAAACGCGGCGAAAACTTGGCGCGTGATTTTCTCGAAGCAGTATCGCGGGAGTGCAACAGCCTCCGTAGTCCAGCGCCGACTGCTCGTTGCTCCTGGATCCCTCGCGAACCCGGGCCACCTCCCCGTACCTCCCGCGTCGTCGCTGTGGATACGGCATTGAGCTACTAGCATTATCCCCCATGCAAAGTGGATGCGGTTAGAATTAATACGTACCTTATTAAAAAGAAAAAAAAGTACGTACCTACCTCCAATAACAGTTAAATAAAAACAATAATCCTGTTTAAGTCAGAGTTTTTAGCGTAAGCTATTTATTAGAAACTAGCTGTGCCCGCGACTTCGCCCGCGTGGACTTTAGGGAGATTACCCGGAAATATGGGTATCATGTTTTTCCCGCGGAACCCTAATGCTTTCTCTAAAATTAAAGTAGCCTAAGTTACGCATTGGAACGTCACTTATCTATCAGTGAAAGTCCCATTGAAATCGGTTCAGCTGTTTAGAAGTTTACCTCAAACAAACAGACAGACAGACAGACAAAAAAAAATAAAATTGCGTTTTCGTTATAGGTATCGTATATACTTTCATACGCATTTGGTAAAAAAGTGTTATTTTGATATTACAAACAAACACTCCAATTTTATTTATTTGTATGTATGTATAGAAGATATAGATACATAGTATATCTTTAAACTGAGATACCTACCGCTAATTAGTACAAAATTGCCAATTAATTTATTTCTGTTACGACTCACTTGGTCGTTTCAAAACATATATTTATCAAGAGTTACACGAATTAAGTATATTTTATAAAGTGCTCAAAGATTTTTGAGATCCACGTTCCACACAGTATTTCTTAAGGGGCATATATTTCACAAAACATATTAATGCTCCTAAGAATTCCGACCCTCAACCAAAAAAATTTACAACTGTGTAGGTGCTTCTGGCAATATTTAATTACGTCAAAAGACTTTTTCGGATTCCTTTAAAAAATCGAGTTATAAAGTTGGAAAGATTTTTTCTCAGTCAATTATAATTTACCTACAATCTGGCCAATGACGAGACCGTGTCATAAAATATTATAAAGAAATTTCTTTTTTTTTGTAGGTTAACAAAACTAGGTAAATCAGCACTGCTAGTATGTCCTTTTTTTTTTTTTTTTTTTTTCGTGGGAAAATGCATTACGCATCCCCTTCCGACACGGGGGAGTCGAAAGGGGTATGTCGGACTCCCGGCAGATTGCCGAATACCGACTAAAAACCCACGGTGGTCCAAACACCCGCCTTGTCGGAAGAGCCACGGGAACGCAAAGCACACATCCGTGACCCTGCCAGCGGCTGCCCGCGCGAGCGGACACCTCCTCCCCGCGGCGGCGTGGGCCACACCACGCCGCCGCCGCCGTCCTCCTCGGGCTGCTAGTATGTCCTAAGGCAAGACTAGTTTAATGGCGAGGTGTATGTAAATTTTGTCTCTTACCCTCGTATGAAATAAGACAGTTACTGAGGGACTCGATGGGACACAATCTATGACAAAGGTCCTTAACATGCGTGCCTGCCCTGCTACTCGAGAAGGTTTCGTGTTAAACCGACACGTGTATAAAAGAACACTGAGACAGGTAATATCCTCTATTCTATACTAATAGAACACTACTACTACTACTAGGTACATCCCTTTTAACGTCCCACTGCTGGGCACGGCCTCCCCTCAATGCGAGGGGGATTAAGGCCATAGTCCACCACGCTGGCCCAGTGCGGGTTGGCATACTTCACACATCTATCGAGAACTATACAAATTCCCTCAGACGTGCAGGTTTCCTCACGATGTTTTCCTTCATCGTATTCATAGCAAGTGATAATCTCGGATGAAAATGAGATTCGCACATAAATTCCAGTGGTGCGAGCCGGGGTTTGAACCTGCACAAATTGATTTGCAAGGCGTGCGTTCTACCACTCGGCTACCACTGCCACCAAAATTAATAAAATAGAACACAATACATATTAAATCTTACATAAATACTATGCGTGCAATATTTGAAGCAAAATAACCTTCTGTATTAAATAGAGCTAAGGAAGATTCGAATAATTTATGCACACCGGATTTACGTGGCTCTTAACATTAATAAAAGGTTCATAAGTAGAAAACAACATGGCCCAAATCCAAGCCATACAAAGTAAAACGTTTAGCGTTAAATTTCCCAAACAACTTTGTTCCAGGTAAATTAATAAGACCTTCAAACAGAGATCAGTTTCGGAAAATTTCGTGCAAACAAACTCTCTAGTAAATTGAATACCGTCGTAAAGCAGATAATCAGAATTGGCTTCCGAAATTATTTAAAATAATAATTGTGATTCTTATATTTTGTAGGTACGTATCTCATTTCAAATTATTATCTTTATATTAAGTTTTTAATCTATACTATATATAATATATAATATAAGCTAAAGAGTTTGTTTGGTTGAACGCGCTAATCTCAGGAACTACTGGTCCGAATTGAATAATTCTTTTTGTGTTAAATAGTTCATTTATCGAGGAAGGTTATAAGCTATATATCATCACGCTACGACCAATAGGAGCGGAGCAGTAACGAATAATGTGGCAAAAACGGGAAAATTCCCGAACATGAATCGGGTATTATAGACTAGACTTATAATCATAGACTTTATAACATCACTCTACGCCAAAGTAACTATTAGCGCGGGTGAAACCGCGGGCACAGCTAGTTGCATATATAAAGACTTTACTAAACAATACCTATAATAATAATTACATTTACACTTTTCTATCGAAGTGCGAATCACTTTGTAAGTAATGGAATTATCAATAAACAAACTCGTAAAACACTAATTTCATAAGTTATTATACCGGAAGTGAGAAGCAAATTATAAGTTTAGATCGGATCTAGTCATGTTACCGTCTAATTTTAATTCAAATTTTAGTGTATGACTCCATTAGGTATATGTTATAATAATCATAATACATACATCATCACGCCTGTATTCCCCGAAGGGGTGGGCAGAGGTGCACTGTAGTGCGCCCACACTTCGCCGATGTATTTTGGTCCCAATGTAATAGGGGGCGAGTCTATTACCATTATACCAGGCACCATCTCCCTCAATACGAGGGAGATTTGGGCCATAGTCCCGCTGGCCCACGCTGCCCCACGCTGGGCCCCACGCTGGCCCAGTGCGGGTTGGTGAACTTCACACGCCTTTCTATAGATGTGCAGGTTTCGTCACGATGTTTTCCTTCACCGTTCAGCAAGTGGTAATCATTGTTGAAAATGACATGCGCACATGAAAATTATCTCAGCGGTGCGGGCCCGGGATTTGAACTTGCACCCCTTACGTTCAAGGCGTGCGTTCTTGCCCACGAGGCACAGGTATATGTTTTATAATATATTTTTAGTTAATAATATTTTTTCAGTATATTTTGATATATTTCGTCAAATTATTGGTTATTTAGAAAGAATAGCAAAAAAACGTACCTAAGTAGGTTGGTCACATCACGTATTAATTGCTAATTAACTAAGGCCAGATTAATAAAATTAATTAATTTTCCCTTAAGGCGACGGAATCCTTACTTTGTGTTATCGTACTGTAATTACTTATATTTAACATTGCGCGAGTTAGCCTGGAACATATCTAATTAAATTACGACCAAATATTATGATAGCCGAGTGGTCGAACGCACGCTTTGCAATCAAAGTGCGCAGGTTCTATCCCCGGCTCGCACCTCTGGGTTCCATGTGTGAATCTCATTTTCATCTGAGATTATCACTTGCTAAGAAACGGTGACGGAAAACATCGTGAGGAAACCTGTGTGCCCGGTATAATGGCAATAGGCTCGCCCCCTATTACATTGGGACCAAAATACATCGGCGAAGTGTGGGCGCACTGCAGTGCACCTCTGCCTACCCCTTCGGGGAATACAGGCGTGATGATGTATTTATTATTATGATATTTACACAGACCGTGGTCTGCGGATATTTATGATGTTTAAATCGAACCTTTTTATTATTACAAGCTTTATATTAACTTGCAATATATGTCCAGGTGGAATCCTGCAACTGAATTTTGGTATACACGCTTATTTTTAATGACAATGCATGCTTAGCTATGTAAAGTCATTCTAATTCCAATATGGCAGATGGCGGAATAGTTATTTTTTCTGCACTACCACAGCATGGGTATCAAATGAAAGGGCTTGCTGAGAAGAACAAGAAAACTAAGGGCAATCAAATAAAAGCTTGTTTTTTATTTATTTATTTAAATTATGAAATCTTGGTTCACTTCAATATGATTTTATCTAATCAACTATTGCTTCCTTTTTTCTCTCTCAGAAATCGGTTACGCCAAAATTTGTAATTCAGCATTAAGTACGTGTTTTATAGTAACTGATGTAAGTGAATGGTACGAATTGAATGCAAGAGACTCGATGGATCATTAGAGTTTTATGCGCTCCTAGTACCACCACTTAATAAGCAGCAATACTTATAATAATACTTTCAATTTTGTACTGTTAACTTAGTAGGAAATCTGTCAAAAATTTACAGCTACTGTAAGTACTGATGAACCCCTAAAGTATTGTAATAGTAAAGGGGGGAAAATCGGGACGCGAAAATAGTGAAAACAGACAATTTTATCATTAGTAAGGTAAATCCATATACCTAACCATTAGACAGAATTAAGCTGTAAGACGTAAATACATATTAAGAAAACATACCGATAGAATGAGCAACCTTTTCTTTTCACCCGACTACGGCGAAGTCAAAAAGAAGAGTTATTTTAGCAGTCTATTTATGTTTATATTTACGTATGTCCCTCCGTAGCGCTTCAATTATTCATCCGACTTAAATAGTGTCAATTAGAGATGAAACGGATAGTGTTTGGCCGGATACCGGATACTGGATATTCGGCAAGCTACCAGGCCGGAGCGCCGAATATCCGGCTACCGGATATTCGGCCCTTTATGGTGTTACATGAAGCCTTTTAAAGACATCTCGAATCAATCGCAATCACGACCCATACATATGGTGGTCAGTTAATTTGCATCAGTAGGTACCCGCAGTTGTCAAGGTTTGCTAGAATTTATCTTTCAGCACCTGGCAGCAGAAGCTGATACGAAGCCAAGTGGAGTCGCCTCTTACCAACAAATGCGGAAAATTTGGTAATCATCCACCACAATTTGCCAATTGTTAATTTTGAGTACCTACTAAACTTATTAATAAAACAAATATTTTTGACGTGTTATAAAAATAAACGGTGTCCATAACCTATTGTGGTATGATTTATCTTGTGTGAAATAATGAGAATTTATTGAATTTTACTATCCGGCATCCATCATCCGGCCGAATACTGAATTACTATCCGGTATCCGGCCGGATAGTGAATTACTATCCGGTATCCGGCCGGATACTGAATTACTAACAGGTATCCGGCTGGATAGAGAAAATAAGGCCGGATAGGCCAGATACCGGATAGTTACCGGATATCCGTTCCATCTCTAGTGTCAATCGATTCGTTATTATGACCCGGGTAACACAGGATACATTTTAACCGATCTCAACTATATGAGGAGTCGATTTTACCTTGTAAACCCCGAGACTAACACTTTCCATTCCTTTCTGTTTTTATATAAGTATTGTTTTCGCATCACAGATTAAAACGGCCAATATTTTAATTAAAAAAAAGATGTTTTCTATAGTCGGGTTACAGTTTTTTTCTTGTTATAAAGTCGCTTAATTTGTCGCGCATAATTTCGCAACACCTAATTTATAAAACTGCGAATGAATAGTGTCCACTCATGAGGGGTGTATGGTGTATGTGACATGCATGGTCGCTTGAGCTGAATGTGGGGCGGGGGCGGGCGGCCACCCCTCACTGCGTCGGACGGTTCGTTCGTACACGAGTTCCTTTTGTTGTCGGTTATAATTCAATCTTCGCCGGTCTACTGACTATGAGATTGAAGTGTCCATTTTTAGATTGCTTAGGTACGTTGAATGTTTTTAGGGTCCATATTTTTTTTTAAATAATAATTATAATAGATAAGAAGGCGGTACTTTTGGAAGCGGCGCGCATTGTGAGGAAGTTCCTCTATCTGGAACCCTAACCACTGGTAACTAGGACCCTGTTCCAGATGCCGGTGGCGAACTGTTTTTTATATTTTTAAATGTATTTTTTTTATATTTATATTTAAAAATGTAATTAATAAGAAAAATGGAAAATAAAGGATTTTTTATTTTACGTTTGCATAAAAAATTTGCCGTAACAAAAGTAAATTGTTTGTTCCTATAATTCATAGGTACCTATTGCAGTTTAATATGGTCCTTTAGCTTTATAAGCTATTAGTACCTATTAACACCCAAGCTTAATATACCTTGTGTTGTAGGAACCATTTCTTAAGTAGGTAGATAGGTATACTTAGATTTTAATAGATACAATTGTATTAAAAATCACTTGTATTAATAAGTAGGTTTTTATAAGTTCACACTCATATTACTTATACATAACGTCGTATAATAACAATATAGTAACATAGAAGTCGTATCATATTGGTTGCTTACTTAACTACCTACTTCCATATTGACACTCTTGTGAAAAGTTTTCACGAGTAGGTACCTACTACCAAGAATCTGAAAAATTTTATACAAGACTAGCAGACCCGGTGAACTTCGTACCGCCTTATACGACAGCAGCGCACACCTAGCGGGTCCAATAGTGTTTTCAAACCATTCAAGAACACAATGAAATATACACACAAAAATTTCATCCAAATAGGTTCAGCCGTCTAGGAGGAGTTAGGTTACAATCCCACGTACAGAAGAAATATAAGTAAGTATATACATAATAAGAAAATATGTACAAATTATGTCAATTTCATTCTAGAAATTTACGTATATTGTGTAGATATCTAGGAAGTTAATTCTATTAAACACGTAAGGCATATTTTATTCAGTTTCAACAACGTGAAATAACGTTAAAGCTACTACGTAACGTTATCATATCAACGCGAGTAGGCAGGTCCACTCTATATCAACGTTTGAAAGGCAATCTTTAGGCCGTTTATCAACCGCCGCCGTCACCGGACCGTCAACGAGAACGAGATGACGGCGCTGAAGTAACGATACATGGACTACTATAGCCGCGTGTCCACCGCACGTCCGTCACCCGAGCACCGTCATCCCGGCCGCCGAAGTTTTGAGTAGATCGGCTTGAACGCTAGAACGGCACGATTTTATGACGGGCCGATGCGCCGGCAATACAAAACACACACTACCGTCGCACCGCGCCGTTCGCCCGGTTTTTGTTTTGTCTGAGACTGAGACACCGATATCGGCGCGGTGGACACACGATCGCCGTCACGTCATCTTAAACTCGGCCCGAAATAATCTCGTTCTCGGTGACGGCGGCGGTGGACAAACGGCCTTACTAATCGGCAAAAAACGTAAAATGGTAAATTTATATATACCATTCGAACGGCCTGATTTTACTGCGTCGTTTGGTATATATATAACATATTTTACGATTTATTATCGCTTAGTAAGGATTGTTTTTCAGGCGTCCATATAGTATTCGGGATGCATGTTAGTGTGATCACGCGGGCGGCGCCTCGATACAAGTGGAGGATGCCACACCGTCGGTTGTTAGTGGGTATACGGCCTACTGCCGGGACTCCCTCATAACCCTACTACTACACCCAAGGTGACAGGGTAAAAAAATAGAAAAAAAAAATAACACTATAGTACTAAGACATTCAGTCCGAATATTAATGAAAGTAGGTACTGATTGGTTGAAAGTTACTCTACTTTTGACATTAAAACTTCACCTTTTCACTCATAGCGTTGCAGTCAATGATATTCTAGTGCGAGCGGGCACTAGTGAAGACTCGAATACATCCTAATTAGGACGTATATTTGATATCAAAATGCGGATTGGTTGACAGATGAATGTTACATCATAGAGAAGCGCAAGTGACAACACTAGCTATCTCTTGTTTTTCGTTGGTTTTATCAAGCCATCTCTTTTGCACATTTCTACGTGTTGTGAAATGTAAAATGAATGAAAAGTGTGTAATGTGTGCTGCCGCTGTTACGCGGAACGCTTTTTTCGATTGTTTTGTGTGTGTATAACATATCTGTTTACTAGAATATCATTGGTTGCAGTGTAAGGATCACAGTCCTTACCACCACCTCTTAAACTATTGTTGTTTCAATAGCAATTACTGTAAATTATTGACAGATTTTCTGCTGAGTTAACTGTCAAAAACTGAAAGTAATATTGAAGACAATAGACAGGGTGGTGGTAAGCCATATTTGTATCTGTCAAAACATGAACTAAGTCCCGTGGTATTAACTTTAAGAAGAATTCTATGTTGTCCACTTACCGTGAATCCGATACCAACTGTAGCTGAAAAGTTTCCAGCTTGGAACTTGCCAGTCTCGAACTGGACGAGTAGTGAAGTCTTGCCGACGCCGCTGTCACCCAGCAGTATAGTCTGCGACGAATGAATATCATTAGTTTTACGGCTTAGTCGACTAGAGGACAATACGAACCAATGTTCGTTCTCGGTTCGTACTCTGTTCGTACTCGGTTCGTACTCGGTTCGAACGCGGTTCATACTCGGTTTGTACTCGGTTCGTACTCGGTTTGTACTTGGTTCGTACTCAGTTCGTACTCGTTTCGTACTGAACCAGGTGGGTGTTGGTTCTGTTCCCACAAGTGGCAAATTTCGGAAATGGGCTTTTCGGAATGACTGGTAACTGGGATCGCCCCCAGTCCATTGTATCGCACCCATAAAAGCTTTGCTTAGTTTGGGATCATACGATAAGTATGTGCTGTGGCGATATCCAATATGAGTACGTACCTACAGTAGATACCTCTCAGTAGATATTCTTCTTATCAGTCCATTTATCATAACATAAATACCTGCTAAGTAGCAGTGGTAGCCGAGTGGTCGAACGCACGTCTTGCAAATCAAAGTGAGCGGGTTCAAACCCCGGCTCGCACCTCTGGGATTTATGTGCGAATCTCATTTTCATCTGAGATTATCACTTGCTATGAAACGGTGAAGGAAAACATCGTGAGGAAACCTGCACGTCTGAGGGAACTTGACTAGTTCTCGATAGATGTGTGAAGTCTGCCAACCCGCACTGGGCCAGCGTGGTGGACTATGGCCTGAATCCCCCTCGCATTGAGGGGAGGCCCGTGCCCAGCAGTGGGACGTTAAAAGGGCTGTAGTAGTAAATACCTGCTTATAATTTTTCAATCACAGCGACTAATACCCGAAATCATTTCGCTTCAAGAGTTCAAATTCATATTTTCGTTTGAAAAGAAGGTCAATTTATTGCAACATTTTAAATAACAGATTTTTTTTTAATACACCGCTTGCTCGGAACCTATACAAAAGTATTTCTTGAGAATTTTCATGAAAAATCATAATGTAATGAGTTAAAGAACATTTTGAGATGAAATGAAATGCAAATTCAAAGATGAAACAGGCTTTTAGTTATTATATATGAAACGAAATACGTTTCCGACATTCCTATATACCTCCTTAGGTAAGTGTGTAAAACCATTGATCGTAATATACCAATTTATTCCAGTTCGAACCACCAACACATCCCTGGGGAGATCCGATTGAGATTTGCGCAAAGAAAATACTAAGTCTATATTTTTTTAATGGACTACCTACGCTGTTGGCCGTGAATTGGCCTTCACAGGAGGAGATTAAGTCTATTTTCCAAGAGCGCTATAAAACTCGACATTTCATCATAACTTTGAAAAAGCAATACTTATCTACCCCCGCGACTTGAAACTTATAACTGCGCCCATCGAACTGTGAACTCGGCGAGTTTGCATCTCATTTTCATAAATAGAGTCGCTCAGGATTATATTGGTTGATATAAACACTTATAGCCTTTGATATTTTCAAAGTTGACTCACAATCGGATATCCGATTTTAATTAGTTTTGTTTCTTAAATACAGAGATATAGGTGGCCGAGTGGTCGAACGCACGCCTTGCAATCAAAGTGTGCAAGTTCAAACCCCGGCTCGCACCTCTGGGTTTATGTGCGAATCTCATTTTCATCCGAGATTATCACTTGCTACGAAACGGTGAAAGAAAACATCGTGAGGAAACCTGCACGTCTGAGGGAACTCGACTAGTTCTCGATAGATGTGTGAAGTCTGCCAACCCGCACTGGGCCAGCGTGGTAGACTATGGGCCTAAATCCCCCTCGCATTGAGGGGAGGCCCGTGCCCAGCAGTGGGACGTTAAAAGGGCTGTAGTTTTTTTTATTAGAGAAATAATATTTTAGATCCCTAAATATGTCACCAACGTCCACAAAAAAAAAAACGGGAATTGGCGCCATTGTAGCCACGACTTTCTAGACTTACACCCAGACCAGTAGGCTTAGCATGACCGTGTAGACATAAGTTTTATCTCTTTCAACTGTCAGATTTGTCGAGAAAATGACGTCACACCGAAACACGGCCAGTACAAAAAGCTCGAAGTGACGTCATTTTCTCGAAAAATACGACATTTGAAAGTGATCAAACTCATGTCTACACAGTCATGCTAAGCCTACTGGGATCCAATTCTCGTATAATCGACATTATCTCTAATTCGACATATGTCGAAACGAAAAAATACGACCAATTTGACGAGACACCCCAGCCCTCTTACCACTACCTCTCTCGCAGCAATGTTTCCTTCTTCTTATTCTTTTTTTACGAAACGAATGAAATGAGAACCTGCGTTTAGCGGGTATTTCATCCAGTGTCAAGTAATTCATAGCAAGGGCAAAATCAATAAATACACATTAAAAATAAAAATGGATGATGACAGCGATAAAGATGGCGGCTGAATCCAGCAATGTTTCCAATAATACTTTTAGTTTTTAACAGTGAATTCAATATAAAATCTGTCAAAAAAAGGCAAGCAATTCCGAAAAGGTCTCTTTCGAAATTGTCGCAATTGTACCCGCATTCAACTGGTCCAAATCACAAGGCAAGGCAAGATGCCACCACACAGTCAACAATCTCAATCAAATATAATATAATCTTAGATTGGAAGCAGTGGTAGCCGAGTGGTCGAACGCACGCCTTGCAAATCAAAGTGTGCAGGGTCAAAACCCGGCTCGCACCTCTGGGTTTATGTGCGAATCTCATTTTCATCCGAGATTACCACTTGCTTTGAAACGGTGAAGGAAAACATCGTGAGGAAACCTGCACGTCTATAGAAAGGCGTGTGAAGTTCATCAACCCGCACCCGGACTATAGCCCAAAAATCATCCTCGTATCGAGGGAGAATGTGCCCGGTATAATGGCAATAGGCTCGCCCCCTATTACATTGGGATCAAAAATGCATCGGCGAAGTGTGGGCGCACTGCAGTGCACATCTGCCTACCCCTTCGGGGAATACAGGCGTGGTGATGTATTTTTTATAGATTCTGTTGCAAAAAATTCCGTGTAGCCGGTGTTTTTGTATGCACACAACATTAAGTATACCTACTGCATAATGCGAGCTGTTAAAGCCTACCGCACACTGTGGCGTCCACACACGCGCGTATTTTTTTTTTGCCATACCAAAACAATCTGTATTGACTCATATAAAAAGTTCATTCTTCAACTAAATGACAATGACAGCGCGAGCGAATATTGACTCATGAAGGCGTGGCGTTTAGTACAGACATTTAACATTTATGCATATCGAAGGGTGAAAGGCTATTTTTGGCTTAAGCGACACTTTCAGCCGATATTGACTTATAATATTTGGTATGCTCTCTGTAAAGTTAAAAAAATGTCCCTTAAGTCAAAGAGCCTTTTCATCCCATCTATTCGAAAAGGACGACTTTACAGGACAATTTACTTTGCCGCGCACTTTTTGAATTTGGAACATCTTAGTGTTCAGCGCCAAAGATATCGAACGCAAATATTGTTTAAATAAAGACTGGCTGGTACGACGGCCCATAATCGCGCCGCCAGCTGAATAATAAAAAAATAAATCAAATTAACAACGCGCGAACTACAGCCCACGCTGTCGTCAATTTTCAAGGATTGTTAGAAATGTATAGTTTTGTTAAAATCTCTCAAGTAGTTGTTTTATTATTAGATACTATTTAATTTCAATTTAGTTGTTACTCTATGACTTGTTAAATAATAATATTACAATAAAATATGAGGCGCTTTTATATTCTCATAGTGGGTGATGAAAAGTAGAGTGTATCTCTCGGGCGCAAAATATATTTTTGGCTCGGGCGACGTACTTTGAATCCCTCGCTACGTTCAGGATTCTATTAAAGAATCCCTCGCTACGATCGGGATTCTTCTCTAGAATCCCTCACTTCGCTCTGGATTCAAAAAAGAGCCCTCGCCGTAAAAATATTATTTTGCTCCTTTATGATACAATCTACTATTGACGCCCCAGTGTGGGTTTAATGCTCGAGACCTGAACAAACATAAGTGATCTCACCATGATGATATGATGATCAAAGTCAGCGGAGGTCGATAAACTGACGTCAATGACGATGCTTATTTTGTACTGAGTACCTATTTGTTTTACACATCACTTGTAGCCTAACTACAACTCTCCATGACATTGTAGACCCCTTTTGTATTGTAAATGCAAGTGTATATCGAGAGGTGAAAGGCTTGAGTTAAGCATCATTTTTTAGGGTTCCGTACCCAAAGGGTAAAACGGGAACCCTATTACTAAGACTTCGCTGTCCGTCCGTCTGTCACCAGGCTGTATCTCATGAACCGTGATAGTTAGAGAGTTGAAATTTACACAGATGATGTATTTCAGTTGCCGCTATAACAACAAATACTAAAAAACAGAATAAAATAAATATTTAAGGGGCCTCCCATACAACAAACGTGTTTTTTTTGCCGTTATTTATAGATAATGGTACGGAAACCTTCGTGCGCGAGTCTGACTCGCACTTGCCCGGGTTTTTAACTTTACAGAAGACTATAGGTACTTATTCGAAGCAGAAAAAAGTGGGGCAACTATCCGGCTTTTACCCTAGTAGATAATAAATTATTATACCCAATGCATATTATATTAGTTGGTAAGTAACCTTATGTATAGGCACATCGTCGTCTACGTGTATCCGAGCGGACGTCTCCGTGGGCGGGCGGTAGTCCCTGTAGCCGGTGGGGGAGGGCGTGCCGCGCTGCGCGGGCGCACGCAGGGTGTCTTCCTCGAACACGTCGTCACTCATACTGTCGTCTGTTGCCATTTGCTACAACAAATATACCATATAAATTATAATGAGGTAATTTTATAACAATTTCAAAATGAATAAGAAATAGAAATTAATTTTAATGAAACAATAAATGGGACCGTTAAAAATTATATCAACCGTGTGCCTAAGTATATGTGTATTAACTTTAAAAACCGCTTCTACTGCTTTTACTAAACATTTATTAGTATGGAAAATTATTTGTAATTTTTTTTATTAAATGTAATTGAGTTGTACAGTGAGATACGATCTTTATTCTAGGCTACGTTGCCGCTACATGCAATCAAAGTTATATCTGCCATTATTTGCCATTTGTCCAAAGCGCAAATTTTTTGCGACAAAGTACTCTTTTATTAAATGCCTTGACGTAAATCAACTATTACTATGCATAATCGTTGATTTACGTCAAGGCATTTAATTTGTATAAAAATAAAAGATCATAAATGTATCCATTGTGAAAAATGGTCTGACTAGCATGCCGTAGTTAATGTCCTTAGTAACACAGTAACACGGTGTTGTTTGTTATATTTGGCTTAACACAATATTAACATTACCTATGTTTCATCATCGGCTGTACTAATAAGGGTCTTAATCCAAATATCCTAGTGATTGGACAGGACGCTATTGTAACCGAGAAGTTCTGAGTCCGATTCATCACATTAGAATAAACCTCTAAATAAATCCGTCCAAGTTGCATCTTATTGTGCTGACGGCAGGTACTATAAGGGGGCTCATCATCTATTGCACGGCTTTATGGTCTGGGAGACGGTCGGGGTTGTACCTGGTCGTCTCTTCTCGCCCTTGGGGTCGTGAGCGTCTAGGGTGTGGGCCCCGGACGCTCTTAAGTAGACGACGACACTGAGGAGGACGGCGGTGAGAGGTGGTCTCTCACCGCCGTATGCACTGCGAGGGAGCAAACATCTGCTCCCCCCGAGACGAGCTCCTGGGCACACAAGCTCGGGAGCGAGGCATAGAGGGACACCGGTGCGTTCCGATAGGAGATCCCGGAGTCCCTCTAACGTGTCGAAGACGACCACCGAGGAGGTTTTAGTGGGTAAGAATCCCACATATCCCAGTCTTCTCCCACACAGAAGACTGGGAATCTTTGTGAAAATTTCTTCCCCGTCAACAAAAAAAAAAGCCCGTCTCTTCTCAGGGCCGGAGACCCAGCTATTGTTGGGTTATCCGCTCTGGTGCGTCACGGTGCATGTGAAAGCGATCCCGTGGCGCCCCGATATAAGCGGAAGATGGTACACCGTCGGTTTTTAGTGGGTATACAGCCTTCTGCCGGGACTCCCACATAACCCTGTTACTTCCCCTGAGGTGGCAGGGTATCCATAAAGGATTTTCCAACGTTAAAAAAAAAAAGGTGAACGGTGAAGGAAAACATCGTGAAGAAACCTGCACTTCTATAGAAGGGCGAGTGAAGTTCATCAACCCGCACTGGGCCAGCGTGGTGGACTATGGTCCAAAATCCCCCTCGTATTGAGGGAGAATGTGCCCGGTATAATGGCAATAGGCTCGCCCCCCATTACATTGGGACCAAAATACATCGGCGAAGTGTGGGCGCACTGCAGTGCACCTCTGCCTACCCCTTCGGGGAATACAGGCGTGATGATGTATTATTTATTTTATATGTAAAAAAAACGTACTATAATTCCATACCGATTACAGTTTCTCAGGTTATAAACACAAAGGACGTCGAACCTAAATTTGTCAAAATTTGTCAAATTTCAAACAAAATTACCTAAAATTTGTCAAACTAAAATGTATCTAGGTATTCGAAGTGTTTTACAGAAGCATTCCCAACATCCTACCGTTCACATCGTGACCTTTAACGTCACCAATACAGTCTCAGCAGCATCACGCCCATCAAATATCACCTTTGACATCAAAGTGGAATTAATAGACTATGAAAAATCACTTTGATGAAAGCCCTTTTCCCCGGGGTGGCTCCGGAACACCCAGATACTAAATTGAGCAGCTACCGGTGAATACCGGAAAATTTTCAATGAAACGTCCGAAACGGTATCAAGGACCTGGACACACTGGAGCATCAAGACGCCCGCGTCAAAGTCTTTTGCTAATACTAAAAGTTTAAACTAACTGTGCTAGTAGAAAAAACCCAATATTGATACGTCGCGTTGCTTTTACCACAATTCTTTATGTATATTGACACTGAGCTCGTTATAGTCGTGGCAAACATTTTGACGCGCATTTTGACGCCCCCATGTGCCAGGGCTTTACGCTCTGCACCTACTAGGGAGTGCGAATTGACGTGACTTTTCCTGAAAAAGTACTCTGTGGTGATATACATAAAAACGAGCCCTTTTAACGTCCCACTGCTGGGCACGGGCCTCGCATCAATGCGAGGAGGATTCAGGCCATAGTCCACCACGCTGGCCCAGTGCGGGTTGGCAGACTTCACACATCTATCGAGAACTAGTCGAGTTCCCTCAGACGTGCAGGTTTCCTCACGATGTTTTCCTTCACCGTTTCATAGCAAGTAATAAGCTCGGATGAAAATGAGATTCGCACATAAACCCAGAGGTGCGTACCGGGGTTTGAACGTTCGACCACTCGGCTACCACTGCTAATCTTAAAATAAAGGTAATTTACATAAAGATTTAAAAAACCCCGCGAATATGAGTCAAAATTCTGTCGCGACATCAATGACATTTCGTTGAACAAGGGCTTTTTCTATCTATGAGTTTATGGATAGAGTACCCATAACGACTCCACTCGTCATATAGCTCTGCGGGGATTTTTCCGCCATTTTTGTTATCTCATTTACCTTGTAGTATACGGCAACTATGTGGGAAAACAAAGATGGCGGAGTCTGGTAAACCAGACATATTTACCGCAGCGCAGGCTCGAAATGCCATCTCCGTTACCTATAATATTTATAGTTTAATATAGTTCGTTTTGGTATTGTTACAAAAGTCACGCGCGTTTTGAAGAATAATACATAATAACCTGTGGGCACAGGGCTCAATGGCCATTGGAGCTTGCTTTTTTTTTCAAAGTGGACATCGTTTTATAATAAAAAATCCTTTTTAGGGTTCCGTACCCAAAGGATAAAACGGGAACCCTATTACTAAGACTTCGCTGTCCGTTCGTCTGTCCGTCCGTCCGTTCGTCCGTCCGTCTGTCCATCCGTCTGTCACCAGGCTGTATCTCTTGAACCGTGATAGTTAGAGAGTTGAAATTTTCACAGATGATGTATTTCTGTTGCCGCTATAACAACAAATACTAAAATAACAGAATAACATAAAGATTTAAGGGGGCTCCCATACAACAAATGTGTTTTTTTGCCGTTTTTATAGATAATGGTACGGAACCCTTCGTGCGTTCGAGTCCGACTCGCACTTGGTCGGTTTTTTTATATTATTTTAAAGTAAATATCAGGGGTTGTTTTTAACATTACTTGATCTTTTTTACGGTTTTTTTTGTTTCATTTAAACACTATGGTGTTTACTTGTGTCAACTATTCCCTAAAATGTAGGGGATATTTGTTTATATCGTGGCGTTATTAAGAACCATCGATAAAATGTGAATGCACAACCTCGAGTAATCGTTTATGCATTTGAAAACCTACTAAACTTAATTTAACAGGAAAATTATCGCTGTTAATCCAATTAATTGGTCCGTGGAGCCCCGATAATTGGATATACGTCGGTGGAAGCAGCCTTATGATATTACGTAGGGCGGGCGTGGTGCATGCGACTGATGGGACTTCAAAGGCATGTCAGTCAGTGTGGACACGGCGCGGAGCCGACGGCCGACAATTAGTGCATCGCCAGTGTGACGAGCATGGTAAGTTAGCAAAAATGCTAAAAATAATAACTTTTGTAAGGTAATAGTGTCATGATTTTTAACAAATTTCAAAACGATTTCAAATGTTTCGGTATTTCGTTAAATACTCGTTGGTATCGATATTATTCTATCTAAAACTGGCAACACTATCGTGACACGTCGTGTCATAGGAGGGGGAAAGTGCCGAAGGAGCGCGAGACAGTCAGTCGGATCGGCATTCGAGAACGAGCCATTGAGGTGGAAGCATCACCATTTATTAAGTGTACCTAACCTACCTACTTGTATTATAATCTAAAAATAAGATATCTATGCAAATGGATGTTTAAATAAAATAACTGAATATCTGCAGTTGTTTAAGTTCTTAAAAATAGTATCAAAAATGAGCTGTGTTAGTGTTTTTTTCTGCAAGGTAAAGATCACTTTTATTTTCACACAATTATTTGTTCGCTAGTTTTTAAACTATTTGCACGAAAAAAGTTTTACTACTTACCTGATTTATCACTTACTAATAAGTATAAGTAAATAATAAGATTATAACTAAATAATATTCATAATAACTTAAGTAGATAAATATAAGTGTTTTGAGTTATGACTTCGTTTTCTTCACTATCACGTCTCAAGTAGTATTATTGTTTTTTTTTGTTTTTTGGGACAGTTAACTTTGCAAAATCTGATAAAAAAAAGTATTTAAAAAATTCTGCTTAAAAGTTATAAGGGGGTTTTGTAAGTTTCAAAGCTGGCTACTCGCTCAATATCAATCAATAATCAGAGTAGACGACACAATGCTTGTCCACCTGTACACACATGACACACACCCTCATCAGGGGGGGGCAATTTTCACACGATCGACATCATTTCAAATTCGACATAATGCCGAAACGAAACGACAAAATTGGTAGTGTTTTTTTAGTTTAGTTACGATATATGTCGAATTAGATATAATCTCGATCATGCGAGAATCGACCGCCTTGCTGTCTATAGATATTAATTCTACAATAACGAGAACTCTGGCGTGTTCACCCCGCTTTTGTTTGTACACTGTATACAGGCGGATGCGTGTGTGTGTGATTAATTAACATGTTATTGTGTTTATTTGGTATCGAAACGCTTTGATCTAGAGAATCGGGAATTTATTCAGCAAACCTAGTCACCCGCTGAGTTTTACTATACCTATACATAGTTACATTATATTCTCAATATAATGTAACTATGTACATATATACAATAAAGGGATTATGTATGCTTGTCAGTAAATGACATATTGAGTCAAAATGCTTTACATTCTTGGCGATTCGGTTGGCACCAAACTAAATTAAGCTGATTGCCGTCTCTCTTACGGTCATAATGTATGAACAAGAAGGCAATATGTTTTGTGCTATAGTTTCTTCGTAGTTTGTGCAAAACAGTCGGGTTAGCCGTAATGTCAAGACATGTGTCACGAATTGTATTGCACTGAGGCGCTCGCTCGCTATTTTATATGATAGGGGAGAAAGAGACAACATTCTGACATAAATCTTGAATCCACGACAATATGGCCATACAATAAATATTTTTAGGCATTATTTTAACATTAATCAGATACATTGGACTATCACATTTAAACATATGTTAAGAGTAACATAATAATTTATACGGATTAAATATAACAACACCGAATATTGAGTATATTATGTAAACTATGAGCAGTGACAAGTTTCGTTGTAAGGGAATACCGACGTTATCAGATATCTCCGGTCGGCAGTCTCGTTTTGTTACCAAGGGACAAATCTGATACGGCAATGTCATACGGCAGTATCCGGTGACCCCTTAAAAGTCACCTTAGTGAATGACAAATTATATTTTTTTTATTACTTTGTAGGTATCATAAACTACATTCATTTAGAGGAGAACTGCCAAATTTATTTTTTAACACTGTATAAATATGTCTGTGTATTTATTACAAGACAAGCTAAATGTAGCGTGATAAGCTTTTAGTGCTAAATAACATGTGCATTATTCCTGGAATACGTATTCTTACGATGGGGTTTTATTTATGTAATTATTTAGCGTTGTTTGGGTTATGTATGTATCCATAATACTGTGGGTAGGGCACTATGTCAACCTGAATACACCTTCTATATTCGTGTGAACTCCTTCTCCGCATTGTAATTCAGCGTGCGCTATCAGATGTCCCGCTTGGCGTTTCGTGTTTCATTACAATGGGCGTATCACTACGCTTAATGTCGAAACGCCGGGACTACGCCGCCCAACACCCTGTGTTACACGAGATCTAGGAGCTTTGTTTCGCTGGCTGTACCCTGATATTGGATTTATTGTTTGTTTGAGATTGGATTTGGATGTGTTTTACTTATTTACGATACGCTTATTCTGTGTTTGACAAGATTGTAAACAAGACCCCGTAGGACTATACTGAAATAAATTGACACTTTACTTTGACATTCTTTATCGGTCATTTAAAAAGTCTGAAGGCGGTGTTAAATTGGTGTACAAAAATATTGTTATCAAGTCAATTGTTTGTTAATATATTCCAAATACGTCGTTCTGCTTGTTGAATTATTGTGCTTCTGGGCAATATTGTCTTATATACATTGTAACCAGCGATTTTTTCTGCGTCGAATGCGTGTGCTGTCCTGTTAACTGAATGTCGGTTAAGTCAAAGAGCCTTTCATCTTTCGATATTATGATGAGTGTATGTGTTGTCTGGCAATATTTATCTATTTATTCAGTTTTCTCCGCGAAGGAAATAAAAATGTTCCTTTTTTTCCATTTTTATAGCGACTTGGGAGATTTTTTAAATCAACGCTTCGAATCTATATATATACTAGCTGTGCCCGCGACTTCGCCCGCGTGGACTTTAGGGAGATTACCCGGAAATATGGGTATTATTTGCAAATAATAATAATACCCATATTTCCGGGTAATCTCCCTAAAGTCCACGCGGGCGAAGTTTTTCCCGCGGAGCCTAAGTTACGCCTTGGAACGTCAGCTATCTGTCAGTGAAAGTCCGATTGAAATCGGTTCAGCCGTTTAGAAGTTTACCTCAAACAAACAGACAGACAGACAGACAGACAAAAAAAATTAAAATAGCTTTTTCATTATAGGTATCGTATATACTTTCATACGCATTTGGTAAAAAAGTGTTATTTTGATATTACAAACAGACACTCCAATTTTATTATTTACAATGGATTGTCTGCGATCCCAGTTACACCTAGACCAGTGCCAATTCCCAAAATACCGAATGCTGTTGCTATTATATATCATATTATTTTCCCTACTACTACTACAGCCATTTTAACGTCCCACTGCTGGGCATGGGCCTCCCCTCAATGCGAGGGGGATTCGGGCCATAGTCCACCGAGCTGGCCCAGTGCAGGTTGGCAGACTTCACACATCTATCGAAAACTAGTCAAGTTCCCTCAGACGTGCAGGTTTCCTCACGATGTTTTCCTTCACCGTTTCATAGCAAGTGATAATCTCGGATGAAAATGAGATTCGCTCATAAATCCCAGAGGTGCGAGCCGGGGTTTGAACCTGCACACTTTGATTTGCAAGGCGTGCGTTCTACCACTCGGCTACCACTGCTTTATTTTCCCTATATCCTTATAAACTCCAAATTATATTTCAATATCACTCACGGTCCATTACGGTAAGTCGGTATAAGCAGTGGCTTTTCGTTGAAAAACGACACTTTGATGGGATGCAAACAGCCGCGGGCGGGTGGTTAATGGAGCCTCCACCTCACTGGGCGGGCAGGTGGTCCGGATAAGTGATATGGCAGGATATGACTTTACCGATATTGACCACGATGGACGAAGGCTTGGTCTAGCCGTTTGAGAGTATGCCACTAGGCACACTGTACGTGGTAGAAGACTTGCGGCTTTGATGGCGGTTAACTTCTATAATGGTCCCACCCATGGCTAACACTACCACCGTGGTGGGGTTGCTATGACTTAATTTTTGAAGGAATTATTATTTATTTATTTATTATAAAACAACATATTTAATCAATGGTAGCTAGAATAAGACTAGTCTAATGGCTTGAAGGTGACAATATCTAATGGTTATATTTTTGCTACCATTGATAATGTTATTATTATGCCTTGAGAAATTAAGTCACAACAAATACACAACGATACTATCCGCGGACTTGGGGCCATGATCTGTGTGCAACTGAGATGCCATACTGAGACTAGACCCATAGTCCATTGTACGGTACCTATAGTGCCTACAATATTTGATTAATTTGGATCATACGATGAGTATGTGTTGTCTGGTGTTTGGTGTCTTAGTACTCGCAAGACCTACACAGCTTCCTATCGACATTGTTGCATTGTGACCTTTTGGTAGTACCCAACAAATTCTTTGGTACCAAATTCCCTAGGTATATCTACAACATTATATCGAGGGGTGAAAGTGTATTTGATTTAAGCGACATGTTTTCATTTTTTTAAGTTAAGTGGTAGCCGAGTGGTCGAACGCACGCCTTGCAAATCAAAGTGTGCAGGTTCGAACCCCGGCTCGCACCTCTGGGTTTATGTGCGAATCTCATTTTCATCCGAGATTATCACTTGCTATGAAACGTCTGAGGGAACTTGACTAGTTCTCGATGGCTGTGTGAAGTCTGCCAACCCGCACAGGGCCAGCGTGGTGGACTATGGCCTGAATCCCCCTCGCATTGAGGGGAGGACCGTGCCCAGCAGTGGGACATTAAAAGGGCTGTAGTAGTAGTAGTATTAAAAGGTTCAAATGTTACAGCAGTAATTCTTCTTTCCTTTGTTTGATAGGGTTTTAGCTCTGTCATTTCAGATTTTCCCTTATTTCAATAAAAAAATACAAATGATTTATGATTTTTTGTAAAATTACAATTGAATTTCCTTATCGTTTTAATGGCTTGGGTGTTGTTGGGACGGTTTGTAGATATTATCTTTGGGTGTTTTTACTTTTTTTTCAAACCACGTTGTTAGCGCCATCTCTCGTCTGTTTTCGGAATGACAAGATGAGGTTTTAGAGGGAAAACGGGGACTGTATTTCAGGGCGTGTCGCTCTTAGTTCAAGAATGTTTTTAAAGATGTCATGACGAAAAAATACAGCTATAGTTACATATATATAAATTGATGAAATACCGGTTTTTTAATACTAGAATACCAACTTATAAATAAATACATCATCATCATCACGCCTGTATTCCCCGAAGGGGTAGGCAGAGGTGCACAATAGTGCGCCCACACTTCGCTATTTTGGTCCCAATGTAATAGGGGGCGAGCCCATTGCCATTATACCGGGCACATTCCCCCTCAATACGAGGGAGATTTTGGCCATAGGCCACGCTGGCCCAGTGCGGGTTGGTGAACTTCACACGCCTTTCTATAGACATGCAGGTTTCCTCACGATGTTTTCCTTCACCGTTCAGCAAGTGGTAATCATTGTTGAAAATGACATTCGCACATGAAAATTATCTCAGAGGTGCGGGCCTGGGGTTTGAACTTGCACCCCTTACGTTCAAGGCGGGCGTTCTTGCCCACGAGGCTACCACTGCCTTATTATAAATAAATACCATAGGTATATATGTTATAAGTAAGTAGGTATGTATCCTTTGGATTTTTTTAAAGTAGGTACTTATTAAATAGTTTGGACTAAATGGATAAAAAATAAATATGTAAAAATTTACAATGAAGGTTTGGTTAAATCTAAGTAAGGTTATATAATCTAGGTAAGTAGGTCATCCGCCATCTTTATCACTGTCATCATTCATTTTTATTTATTACGTGTATTTATTGAATTTGTCCTTGCTATTAATTACTTGACATTGGCGAAATACCCGCGCTAGTCGCAGGTGAAGCCATTCCTCATCTTAATCCATTAAATATCATCATTTCGCTCATTTCGTAAAAAAAATTCGTAAAAAGAATAAGAAAGGCGTAAAGCGTTTTCCATAAACACGCAATTTTTCTGAAAAAATCAATTTATGTTATTTAATAGCCAATCGTGTAACTGATTGAATATCTCATCTCCCAATCTGCATGTAAAGGAAAAATAAAATGTCGTTTATATTTTTAGATTTGGGGCGAGCCACCCCCGCCCTTTCGATCTGGGTCAATGTCGCCACATTCAACTGGTGTTGTCTGAGAGCCTATATCAATGTAATTGTGCATATTTAGATTGTATTGAGTTCATTCCCTTCCATTATTTATGACATCGTTATAAATATTGCCTTTCGTGGAGTGTTTTTATTAAGTTTTAAGGGTTCCGTACCTTAAAAGGAAAAAAGGAACCCTTGTAGGATCACGTTGTTGTCCGTCTGTCTATCTGTCTGCCAAGAACATTTTTCCCAGGAACGAGTAGAGGTACCACATTTAAATTAATAACAAACTTACGCAAGTCTACAACCCATTGAAGCTGTAGAAACATCAAACTTCTAAGCTAACGCAATCAAAGGATACGGCGGTTTGTGTTGCATATTTAGAACATTTACACGGGAATCAGAAACCTATAGGGTACTTCCCGTTGACCTAGAATCATGAAATTAGCAATTACTTATAGCACAAGTAAAGGGGAGCATACCAAACCAGTAAATGTATGAATAGAACGCATACAAGATATTTGTTGAGATTATAAACTTTTTTTTCAAAAACTGACCTCGACCTATCTCGATAGGGACAACAGTTTTCCAACGGTAGGTAAGTTCAGTTTGTCTCTATGCAGATTATCTTTTCGTTAGAGCAATGTTCGGTGCTTTCATAGTTTATGTACGGAAGCCTCGGCGCACGAGTCCCACACGCACTTGGCAGGTTTTTATGTTAACCTAGTGATGAAGTACAGCCAATATACTTGAAGTTGTCTGTTACTAAGCTAAAGTGGTGTCTCGGAGTAAGTAGGTAACTTAGTTCTACTGAGTACGTCATGTAATGAAAGCAATAAAACAGTTTACGATGCACGACTGTACTACCCAAGACATGGTATCGACAACTATCTACATATACCTAACTGTACCTATCCGAAGACCGAAATAATACTTTGACGTTTGCATCAGTATCGGGTATGCAAAACCGAATGGTATAAAAGTATGATCGAAATTCAACCAAGTTTTTTCGTCGTCAATTTCTACGCTTATTACTTGTAATATCTCGAGTCTTATGCAAAATTTTCATGATCAGCTTGTCTAATCTTGTGAATATTGGCAGCCGCCCCTCAAAAGTGTTGTTTACACTGCTGCTGTATAGATAGGGCTATGCTATGCATGTACCGAAAGGTCCATAACTCGAAAACTATGCAAGTTAAGTATAATAATATGTCTTCACTAAGCATCCACATCTAATTCTAATTATCTAATTGGTAGGTACTCTAGGGACGGGAAAAGAAAAAACTGGCTAAGTGCATGTCGGACTCGCGCACAAAGGGTTCCGTACCTACCATTATCTATAAAAACGGCAAAAAAATCACGTTTGTTGTATGGGAGCCCCCTTAAATATTTATTTTATTCTGAAGTTTAGTATTTGTTGTTATAGCGGCAACCGAAATACATCATCTGTGAAAATTTCAACTCTCTAGCTATCACGGTTCATGAGATACAGCCTGTTGACAGACGGACAGCGAAGTCTCAGTAATAGGGTTCCCGTTTTACCCTTTGGGTACGGAACCCTAAAAAGAGGGAGGCAAAATAGAAGATGGGAAGACGAGATTAAGCTGACAGCGGGCGCAAACTAGAGAAGAGTGGCAAATGATAGACACAGCAAGGGAAGCAGTTGGAGGAGGCCTTTGCCAACAGGCACACTGAAGTCAGAGACATTTTATAGTAGGTAAAGTATGTAACCCATAATTATTTTTGCAAAACTTCAGGTAATAAAGGCTATTTTTTTAAGCATCCACATATGGGCTACCGTATATGTACCCTAAATATTATTTCAGACTTCTGATACACCATGTACATTTAAATAAATATCGCCAGTCAACACATACTCATCGTTTGATGCGTATGATGCCAAACTAAGCAAAGCTTGTACTATGGGTATCATACAACGGACTGGTGGCGATACCAGTTAGACCAGAGCAAACTCCGAAAAGACCATTCCATAAATTTGCCACTGGCGGGAATCGAACCCGCAGCCACATAGTTCACTGAGCCGAGCGGCCTGCCTTCGTCACTGTGATGTAGAAATCCTTGCCGAAATTGCCCTGTCTCTTAATGGTTAGGGGAGAGCGACAGACGAGACGTGAAAAGGTTATTTTATTACTGGACGGGCGGCGGGCGCTATCTCCGGTGAATTTCAGTAACGATTTTTTCAGTTGAAACGCTCTTATCTATTTATATTCATGACTAAAAGGTCAAACCTTATTGTATTTATACCTACTAATAAATTAGATAAAAGTTTGTGTTATACAAAACGGAACCATATTATCGGATGACATCCGTAATTATATGTATTAAGCGCCCGGCGCACTGAGGCGTCGAAAGCCGCGCGGCAAAATATTTTCCATTAGCAAAATGAATTGTATTGAGTCATAGATAAAGTTAATTCCTCAACGAAATGTCACATACCTCGTTTTCCTTTCATTTAATTTACCATGTTTGTTAGAGAGATTTCATCCTTATAATTGACCCTAACGATCGATGCAATAAAAGTATCTACAGGGTGTAATTTTTACAGATTTTAGTCGGTTCAATTCCCGGGTGTGACAAGCGATTTTTTGAAAATCTATGAACGCAGTGTTCTTTCTTTTCAAAAATAAAGGAATGCTTTCTTGGAGTACTATTTTCTATCTACAGTATTAAGAGTACTTTCCCTTCAGGTGGCATTACAAAATTCTATGTAATACAAGATCCTAACGATGCAAACTACCTTATTTTATTTTATAGACGCCATTACTATAAGCTTAATCAATTATACTAGGTACTTACTGATAAGGCGATTTGTTTTATCAGCATCCACTCAATGTGTCTACGCAAGCGTGCCCATACAACACTGCTCCCTCATGCATTTTTAATCAATCTAATAACGTAACCTTGAACTAGGTAGGTTAACTAAGTAAAGAGACCTAATTAAAAAATGATGTTGTTGAAAAATGGTCGTTGGAACGACCCTATAAGATTTATAGTCGAAATCCTAAAATTTCAAAATTGGTCTCTATACTTTTAAAGGTTTGTAAGAGGTGAACTGAAAAACTATCAATTGATTTATATTGAATGTGAGTGGTTTGTCTGTTTTTTTATTGGAGTGGGTAGATGTTTTGGGTATTTTTTTATACATCATCATCACGCCTGTATTCCCCGAAAAGGTAGGGAGAGGTGTACTGCAGTGCGCCCACACTTCGCTGATGTATTTTTTGGTCCCAATAATGTAATAGGGGGCGAGCCAATTGCCATTATACCGGGCACATTCCCCCTCAATACGAGGGAGATTTGGGGCTTAGTCCACCACGCTGGCCCAGTGCGGGTTGGTGAACTTCACACGCCTTTCTACAGACGTGCTGTTTTCGTTCACCGTTCAGCGAGTGGTAATCATTGTTGAAAATGACATTTGCACATGAAAATTATTCTCATTTTATTAGTATTTTTTTAATTTGTTAGTATATTTATATATTCACTTAATAATGTTAAAGTGGACTTTAACACTAATATAACACTATATAACTCCGCCCTGTAATAGAGAAACGCAAAAAAAAATATTTATCAATAAATACCTATCAAGATTCTCGCATATACCTACTTACATGGCGATAAATATTATAAAATCATCACTTACGCTCATTCTCCACTGGTACCCGGGTCGCCGGTCATTTATTTATCCGCACACTTACACGGTTAGATAACACAGACTCCAATGCCACATCTACCACTGACAGCCAGACACAACCGAATATTGTCCGAAAACCGACGCCAACTCGACCACAAACCGACACCCACGCTGCCGACACCGCACCACTGAAAAATAACTACAGTCCCATCAAAAGGGCAGCGTAACTGTCAGAAAAGCTTTCACTGTCTTTATCGTGGGTTGGAAACTCAAAATTTTGAGGTTAGAATTCGGATCGGTAAATGTAGGGCACATTGAGAGCAAGCCTGAAGCTTTAAGGACGAGAATTGCATGTTGTTCGAAGCTTGTGTGCGAGTGTCAGTGATGACAGTGTCTATGTGTGCATCGTACCGTAATGTCAGGGGTGTGCGTGGGGTGAATGTTTTCAGTTGTATGTGTGAGTGGTGTCTGATACACAGTGTAGTAAACTTTCCAAGATAAATCTTGATTGTACATGAAAATTGTAGAGGTAATCGCGAGGCAATTCAAATTACTAACTAATTAGCTAGTACTCCATGCATCACTTGCCTGCTTACCTTATTACACTGATCCCCGGGCAGATGCTAGCAGATAATGCAGTAGCTTTCTATCAGCAAAATAATGTTCAGAATCAGATCAGCAATTTGGCGCATTAGTTGCAGCAACAAACAAACAAACTTTACCTTTAGGAATATAGATATGAATCTACTTTACGTAGGTACCTACCAACCATGATTAATTTAAACTTCTTTAAAAAAAATCGACCAAGTGCGAGCTGCGCACCGAGGCTTCCGTACCTAAACTATGAAATCACCGAACATTGCTCTAACGAAAAGATAAACTGGAAAGCCTATACCTCCACTCGTTCCTGAGAAACAGAGTCTTGACAGAGAGACGGACAACAAAGTGATCCTATAAGGGTTATATTTTTTTCCTTTTTAGGTACGGAACCCTAAAAACAAACATGATAGGGCATTAAATGGAATTTATAATAATTTTATTTCTTCAGTAGGTACTTTTAGATTGTGTCCACAAAGATAGTTAGAGCACATCTTCAGTTATGACAGTGAAAATGTAATCCCGTGTGTACCCGGCCATTGAACCGATCGATCTCGCGACGCCCGAGCGTGGTCCTTACCAAGCAAACTCACATGATTCTCGCCTGAATCAATAAATGTTTACCCTTCCTCTGAACATCCAGTAATAGAAAAAGATGACTTAATATTCCGACGCAAAAAATCTCACTCTAGTGAGTTTGATATCGTTAGTAGTTTTCTGGTTTTCCTTTGTATCTGTGCATCAAACACGCACACATTGGAACATTTCCCCAACAATTAAAGAACACTTCCGTAGTAAGTTCATGGCAAAATAAATTTAAATTGCGTGACATAGAGTTTATTATTAACTGGCAATGATTATTCCACGCAATTTATGATAAGAGATGAGTGAGAATTGTGCGAGTGAAACGGGAATATGGTTTGTTGTATGAGGAAAAGTGATGGGAGATAATGAAAATAGGGTGATAACAAATTTGTATGTGTTGTATGATGTAGTTACCTACGTGACTTATCTTTGTTTGAACGATCAACTACGTACAGTTTTACTTGGTTATCTATGTTATAGATAGGTAGGTAAGTATCTACTCTTTATTTCTGAGAAATGTTTGTACTGTTAGGTACATAAGGTACGATTAAATGGCTATTTATTTGTCCTTATGGTTCTTCTCTTCACTTTGTATAACTGCGTAAGTAAGTATCTACTTACCTACCAATCTACCTAAGTTATATTATATACCTAAATTCTACGACGTCAAGAAACTCGGAATTTAATTGGCAGTTTCGCACAGACCTCCAATTTAACAGGTACGGGTCATTTCGGCCCGCAGTCAATTGAGGCCGCGGAGCGAGCAACACTTTTTAAAAATAATGCAGTATTTGATGGTTCATTTCGGCCCGTATTCAATTTTATATTTATATTTAAATTCTCATTTCTCATCTCATTCGCTCAAGCGCTATGTTCGGCGATATTACGTTATATCTCATTGCAATCAGCTAATTTTCTCAATCTTTTGAGCTGGGTTTCGTGCAAAATTACCAAAATGGCGCTTGAGTAAATTCGCCTTTTAACCGTCGACATGTCCAATTAGAGATAATGTCGAACATTTTAGAATTGCCCTCCCCCCCCCCCAAGCCATAGATAATCCATTTGTCTACTTACTATAAATTACCGGCTTACGCTGTCTACGGTCTAGTATTGCTGCAGCGCTACCATTCGCGTCTCAATTTATTTTTATCGAAGTGCACTTGACATGCGCACCGGCTGACCTCCGAATCGATTTGTTGTTGTTTTGTCTCGCTCCCACTCGTTGCTGCACCATACCTCCGTCTCGCACGTCAAGGTGACAGCGACGTCATTTTCGTCCAATCGAAAGCGGTACGCGCGCACCAAATAGTCCGCATATATTTTAATAGATGGCGCTAGTAGTGTGTAAAATAGTTGAACGTTATAAATTGTGACAAATATGCAAATTATATATAATGAAATACATTAATTTCAATTCCTGTTGTTATAAAAGTCAGTAAATAAATAGTCATGATAAAATGACCTAGATAGTTTTGGCAATCAAGTTAAGCATGTTTTTGAGTTCTTATACTACCTACATTGACTGATAAATTATGTAAAATACATAGATACCTACCTAATTTAAAATATAATTAGGTAAAAGCTGAGGCAGCACGGCTAGATTTTATCGTTAACATTCTGTAGGTTCCTATCTACTATCGTAATAATAACTAACTAACTACAGCCCTTTTAACGTCCCACTGCTGGGCACGGACCTCCCCTCAATGCGAGGGGGATTCGGGCCATAGTCCACCACGCTGGCCCAGTGCGGGTTGGCCGACTTCACACATCTATCGAGAACTAGTCAAGTTCCCTCAGACGTGCATGTTTCCTCACGATGTTTTCCTTCACCGTTTCATAGCAAGTGATAATCTCGGATGAAAATGAGATTCGCACATAAACCCAGAGGCGCGAGCCGGGGTTTGAACTTGGACACTTTGATTGCAAGGCGTGCGTTCGACCACTCGGCTACCACTGCTTAATTCGTAATAATGCGCAAAGATAAACATTGCGCCCAAATTACTTAGTAGGTACCTACAGGTGCCTACCTTACATAAAGTACTAAGTAAGTAAGTTTTTATTTCACTTACCTACATTGTCTACCTATCCAAAACATCTACTGAATAGTGTAAAACAAATAGAAGGGATTAACGTTACCTACTATAAATGACGACGTAAGTTCCAACTTCCAGCCCTAAAAAGTCCAGTGCCGAATGAAGGTAACTTGATACCCTCATCTTCACCTGTAGGCCCCCCTATCCTTAAGTGAACTAAAAATAATTAATTGAAAAATAATATGTGAATACGTATCGTAGGTAGAATATGTATGTGTTGTTCCTTCTACCCTTATCCCATTCTAGGTCACCGAAAACATTGTGTAGTTCGTATTATTGTGCAATGTAATTGATCGTATGGATTCAAGCCCTGTTTCAATCTTATTGTACAATAAAATGTATTGTTATTGTCGCGGTGCATGCGAAAGCGATCCCGTGGCGCCCCGATATAAGCGGAAGATGGTACACCGTCGGGTTTTAGTGGGTATACGGCCTTCTGCCGGGGCTTCTACATAACCCTGTTACTTCCCCCGAGGTGGCAGGATTTTCCGACGTAAAAAAAAAAAATGGGGTCGGCCAAACATGATTTCACATGTTGTCCTAAGATTTTAAAATTGCTCTAACTTTCGTATGCTTGTTTTTTTTTCCGGTCGGCTCTGGTGTCCCCCTAGACAGGATGCCCTAAGCTATTGCTTAAATAGCTTATAGGCTAATCCAGGACTGGAAAAGTCCATCTATTCGTTCGAATATAAAAAGTACCTTTGTCTTTTCTGGCTTTTACTTTGTTATATTACAAATCTGCAGTTCTGCGGCCACGATCAGGTAATCAGAATCACATCACTAAAACACATCCATTTTCGTAAGTACCATACGCCGGAAAAACTTTACTGCTTATACCAATAATTCTCCAACAGCGGAAACCTATATCCTATCTAATCTATGGACCACTCCTCCGGTGAAGCTGAAAAGGCCAACTCACGGCCAACAGCATAGTCATATCAAAAAAAAAAACTAATCTATGGATTTGCTCTAGGAAGGATAATGTTGTCTATCTTCTCTATGTTTGCGTCCTAAGATTACCTTTGACTATGCCTTTGACTAAGGATAGGGCTGACAGATCAATCGTCCCAATACCTATTATTTTGATGACAACTTTCGTTCATATAAACTTCCAATTACCAGTTGCTAACTATCGCGTATCTCTATCAAGAAAATATTACCTACATAGGTACATCATATACATCATCATCACGCCTGTATTCCCCGAAGGGGTAGGCAGAGGTGCACTGTAGTGCGCCCACACTTCGCCGATGTATTTTGGTCCCAATGCCTATTGCCATTATACCGGGCACATTCCCCCTCAATACGAGGGAGATTTGGGCCATAGTCCACCACGCTGGCCCAGTGCGGGTTGGTGAACTTCACACGCCTTTCTATAGACGTGCAGGTTTCCTCACGATGTTTTCCTTCACCGTTCAGCAAGTGGTAATCATTGTTGAAAATGACATTCGCACATGAAAATTATCTCAGAGGTGCGGGCCTGGGATTTGAACTTGCACCCCTTACGTTCAAGACGGGCGTTCTTGCCCGCGAGGCTACCACTGCTAGACTACACATTACTATATACATATATTCGACCTATCATCCTAGTACCTTTACCTATAAACAAGGTAAAATCGATTCATCATGTTGTTGAAGTTGGTTAATGTTATCCGGGGCATAATAACGAAGCGATTGACACCTTATTCATCAAAATCGGATGAATGGTTTAAGCGCTACGGAGGAACATACGTAAATACTACAAAGCTAAAATCATAACCCTTCCTTTTGGATACGCCGTAGTCGGGGCAATAATGTCCTGTGAACGACTTGGTTCTCAGTGTCTACGATAACGAATTTCCAACTCAAAAAACGCTTTCTAAAATTAAAAGATACAATATTATTTTCGCATAACACATAGCCGATTCATTAGCGAATGAGTCGACTGAGACGGAAAGGAAAGATATGAGGTGAACAAGTATTTTGTAGTCACTGAAGACGTCTCGGGCTTATCTGATCAATCACGTACGCGGATGTGGATACATCTTCACTTGCGCAACCGGATGAGCAGGTGAGCTTACCTGAGCAAATGGTTAATGTTACTATATTACGTGCATCTAATGTTCTACTGACTGTTAAGGTTGCAAAAAAACTTGAGGAACCTAAAGATAATGATCGATTAAAAGAACGTAATGTCCATAGGAATAGGTTAGAAGAGATAAAAGAAATGACTTTTGGTTTAGCCTGTAGTTGTAGCATGAGTGCCAAGACTAGATGTCACGGAATATCTTGATGTTGCCTCTTTCTCTCGTATGTAATTAGACAGAGAGCGACCGACAATCCGTGACAAAGATCTTGTCTTGATATGTGTGCTAACACCACTGGTGTTATCTTTACGTGATATGAAAAAAGTAAGCGGCTTCATACGCGTGGAATTGGGGCACCCATTTATTTGCCCGAAATTAAATTAGCTTATGTTACTGCCTTGTAACATCAGCTATCTGCCAATGAAAGTCCCGTCGAAATCGATACAGCTGTTTGGGAGTTTACCCAAAACAAAAACAAATGTTCCACCGTAGCGCTTAAACTATTCATCTGATTTTGATGACAAAGGTGTCAATCGATTCGTTATTATAGCCCGGGTAACATAGGCTACATTTTAACCGACTTCAACAATAGGAGGAGAATATTTTACCCTGTAAACCCTGATTTTAACCGTTTTCATTCCTTTTTTCATAGACGGGTTATGTACAGTTTTAATAATTTAAATTACATTTTCGTACCGTATATAATTCTTTCATGTGCATGTTATTTTAACATTACAATCAGGCACCTCAATCTTATTATTTGCATAGTTGATTAAACTCACAACATCCAAAACATCGTATAACCAGTGGTCCAAGAACGTTGAAAGAGCTCTTTAATTGAAAACCGATTCTGGCACAATCGCCGGAAACATGGACTAAATCCAGACGTAGCCTCGGGTAACAAAAAGGCCCTTAAAAAGATATAAAAAATCAAGATGCATTGGAGCGACCGCCTACCGCAGCCAAAAATAGACTACGAACAAATACAAAACCTCTCACACGGGAAGACGTAACTGAAACGATAACAACACGGAAATGCAAACTTTACTCGCAAACCGTAAGGTAACATCTCCATTGCCCAAGTGATGATAGTTGGGCTGTTTCAGAATATGTAACGCATGCATCCGTGTTTACATGTCGGCAGAAGATATTATTCCCTGGACCGTTTCGTTGGAGCAGTAGGTTTTAAATAACGTAGCACACGCGAGCTTTTTGGGCCAAAGATAAATTATACGCTCTGAGATTATAAAAGTGTTTTGGATAACTTTGAAGTGTTTTCACAGCCGCGGGCGTTAATAACTTGAGCTCGAGAGCAATATACCTTTTTATGATGACATCACTCGTGTGAAAAGGGCCAGATAAGTTCTACTTATATGCAAATAATTCATGCACGAAGTAATATCTACCATTAGAAAATTAATCTCACTTGCAATTATGAAAACACACAGATTTGCTTCGATGTATCTCAATAACTATAGAGAAAATGTTTGGCTTTCATGTAGAATAGAACTCAAAGTAACCAAAATGTCACTTATCGGCTTTTTAGGCATCGGACTGAAGATATGTACCTAATGGTAGATATAAATAAATAATTTAGACAAATTACGATAATTTAGATTCAAGGATGTCGTATTTATAGATTACGGACTAGCAAAATGATAAGTTAGTCTAAAAACCAGATAGAAATTGCGTTCCATATGCAGTATATTGAGTGCTTATATACGTTGAAATGTAGCTAGATAATCAAAATATGCTGAAAATCTAAACTGTCCCCAGAGGATTTTGAATTCTTCTTCTTCTTTGTCGGTATGACTCTTGTCAGAGTGCTCGTGGTCATCACTTCAGGTGTTGGTGGCAAGCTTCACAACACGCCGCCACTCCTCTCTGATGGCCGCCTTCCTCGTGCATTGGTGTAGTGATGATGAATCATTTACTGCCGCTTTTATTTGGTCAGTCCACCTCATAGGCGATCTTCCTCGTGGCCGGGTACCCTCAACCTTTCCCTGGACCACAAGTCGCTCAATAGCCACCTCCGCTCGGCGGCATATGTGACCAAAAAAGGTGAGGATACGGGACTGTACCAAAGATGATAAACGCTGTTTGATGCCGAGTTCTCGAAGTATAGACTCGTTGGTACGGAATTCAGTCCATCCAGGATTTTGAATAGTAAAGGGATTAAATGTACAAAATATGGAAGCGCGGCGAAAGACAGGGGATCGGAGTAAATTTTAATGTGCTGGCTTTTTCTACGTATATTTTCAACTTCGATAATCGATCTACATATAACATATTGTTTTAATTTGTGTGATTAGGAACACAGAAACAAAATGGTGATGTTGAAGATTTTGAGCGGAGCGAAGCAAAAACGTTTTCAATGAAGAAAAGAACAGTAAAGGGATCAACTTAAGCAAAGACTACTTCTATAGTGAGATCAGCTCCAAAGACGACATTCGTAGAACCTCCCTAATTTATCTCTACACGTGGTGAGTCGAAGTCCTCTGAGACTCACATCCATTAGCTTCCAACAATTCATTTGATAGCAACAGTACACAAAGAGATCAATCATCGATTTCTACACAAGATCTTCTCAGATCTATTCTCCGTCAACGTTACTACGACGACGTTATGTGACGTAAGCATTTAGACATTATAGACTAAGCTGTTATGAGCCAATAAGAATACTAGTAGGTAATACCCGCTATTCGCAGGTGGAGCTGTTCTTCGATCTTATTCAATTAAATTTCATCATTTCAAAGGAAGCAGAAATATCCCTCGTATTGAGGGGGAATGTGCCCGGTATAATGGCAATAGGCTCTCCCCTACTACATTAGGACCAGAATACCTATATCGGCACAGGGTAGATGCACTGCAGTGTAACTACACTGCACAGAACTCTGTTTACCCCTTCGGGGAATAAAGAATAAGTAAGTACTTCATGCGTGAAGATGATGTTGATGATGTTCTTCAACATCATCTTCAACCCAAAATACGTCTATAACAGTGGTTCTAGACGTATTATGGGTTTTTTGATTAGGCAATTTTCTATAATTTTGGGGCTACCTTCACCAAATTATAAGAAAATCATCGCTTTACAAAGTATTATTCAGGGACAAGTACTGCGCTCCAAAACACAAATAAGTGACGTAGGTCAAAAAGCTGCCAAGCTAAAATGGAACTGGGCTGGACATATCTGCGCACGTCAGAACAACACTGGGGCGAAAATAACCACAGAGTGGATCCCCGGTAATGCAAGAAGACATTGCGGCAGGCCCAGAAGGAGATGGCGGGATGAACTGGACTCCAATCAAAAAGAGTGGCCTATCTTAGCTCAAAATAGAGAAGAATGGAGGAAGGTGAGGGAGGTCTTTCCCCAGCAGTGGGAAGTTATAGACTCACAATAATAAAGTGCTTTGTGAGTAGGTGTTAATCTCATAATCTACTCAACACTACAAAAAAAAGTTTTTATAGCGTTAACCAATTAAACACCTCCCTATCTTACACTAATAAACTCACATCATTAAACTTGTACATATTACGTAAAACATTATCATCGGGGATTTGAAATAATCAACGATCATAAATTTAAGCGATACTTCTCTTTAGTATGTACGTAATTATACCTAGTGTTCGTAGCGTAGCCGACGGAGCGCGACAACAAGGTCACCACGCCGGTATAGGCACGGCGGATTGACAACGTCGCGTGACGGATAGACAGAGACGGCGACATCGATATCGGGACAGACAGAGAGAGACGTCAACATTCCTATTGTGCATTCAGAGGAGAACGGATGTGAAGTGTGCAACTCGTGACCCGCGAGAAAGCGGCCCGAGACAAGCTGAATTTGTAAGAGAATAAATTAGAAAGGAATGAATTGAGCGGGTTTTTGGTAGATTTTTTACATTCAAGGACCTTGCAATGAGACATTTCGTATTTTATATTGGTTCTTGGTTTGTTTGACGGTTTGTGGTTTAGGCCTACATGACGAGGCTATGCATAGATTACGCATTCACATGAGTACCTACTTGCTTAAGTGATTTATAATACTAGGTAGACATAAATTAGATTTTTACACTTATTATAGCAATCAATCAGAGTGATGGTAATTCCCTATTGTTAAAATAAATCATTTATTAGAAACTCTTGCGTTAACATGTTAAAGCGTGTCTGTGAACTAGTTATAAGACTATAACTAGATACAAAGATAGATAGAGTACTCTTTATTGTACACACCAAACAAAGAATATAGAAAAATAGACTAGTTATAAGATTAATTAAGTATAAGGGGTGTTATTCATTAGAGTTCCTTTCTATCTTTCCAGATAAATAAATTGGAAGCGTCTGTTTCTAACGTGAAATAACAGCTTTTTACTGAATGCTGCAAGTAAACTACTTACTTAAAATTGTGTGTTTTTCCGTCTGTCTGTCTGTTTATTCCGTGTAATCTCGGGAACGGCTTGATCAATATTGACGGAACTTTTCCTGGCAGATAAATGATGTTATAAATAGAACTAGGTAAGTAGTAACTCAGTATTTTTTTATATTCCACAAGAACGAGGTCGCAGATAAGAACTAGTTTAAAATGATACCGTATTCATAATATTATATTGTTAAGGTATTATTATGTTATTAATGCAATAATTATAAATTTATAACAATAAGTACCAGGCGCCCAGGGTCGAGCGGAACTCGCGTCTCGCGCCCGCCGTTTAGGCCTAAATGCGCGAAACAGCTACGACGCATCTCATGCACTGGGATTGGTTCCTGTGATATTAAAAAAAGATTAAAACACATTATAAACCGGTCGCTGGAATATAATTAGTTAAAAGTGATAATAGATTGAAGAGAAAGACGGCTGACATGTTGAAAACATTTTGGCAGAAAGTACTTATTTTGCGATGTTTCCTAAATAAAATCTAAATTGATTAGGTATGGCATTCTAATAATTTTTTTTCTATAATAGATGATTGACACGAATATCATAACTTGTGAGGGTATTTTTAAGTCTACGACGGCTCGTTAGCCACACCCAAGCATAGTGAGAAATAGCTACCAATTATAACAATTGCTGTCGTAAGGGGCCGAGTAGTCTCAAAGTGTTGTTTTTTTTCGATATTAAAGTAAAAAATTAGTAAATAAGTAGATAAAAAAAAATCTGTGTTCCGTGACGCTTAATTTATATTTCTAATTAGATACTAGGTTCCTTCTAAGTATACCTATAGGTTCTAAATTAAAAGATTTTTTTCCCTAAAGTACAATTTATGAAAGGTAATAGTAGGAAAACTCTATATGAACGATGAAATTAAACATAGAGTAGGGGAAATTCAAAAAATCATAACTTGTAAGTAGGTAGAGCAGAATACTGTCAAGCTATTTGGCTACCAGGTTTTAATTTTAGAAATGACGTCGTTTCCTTGTTGTCTATTTAAGATGAGAAATATTAAAACAGGGTATTCGCAACAATTAAATAATACATACTAACCTGAGTATTAAGTACTAACACAGGATCTATCCTACTAAGTATTTATAGAAACATACTTACTAACATAAGGTGTATTAGTATCCAGACAAACATTAGCTTGGTTTCTTCGTAATGCTTTAATATCAAACAGTGTATACAATCTTCCTATAGGATTTGTAATTACAAATAAGATAATAGGTGGGTACCTTTCTAATTAGCTAGGTATTTCTCAATTTGAGCCCTCTATCCCAAACCTGGTCGTTAAAATTGTCATGAGCTAACTTCTACACTGAGCATTTCACTTAGTCAGAGGGACTAATAGGATTATAAGTATTATCATAAACATAACATAATCTCTCAGTAGGGTTGCCAACCGTACTATAAAATATAGTATTGTACTATATTTTAGCTCTGCGTACTATATACTGTTGAAAAAATATATAGTGCACAAAAGTACTATATTTTTATGCCTTGCATGGAGATTTACGCGTATACTATAGCGTGTTTCGGAACAGAACGACAGCTAAACGAAACTGTCACTGTCAACTACTGTCAAGTCAAAGACGTTTTCACAAAAAAAGTACTGGTCTTTACGTACCACGGTACCGCTTAAAGAGGTGCCGTATTGTTTAGACTTTTTTTTGGACTGACTGACACTTTTTACTAGGAGTTTGGTGAATGTATTATATTTTTGAGCAATGTACTATATTTTACGACTCTGTCTGGAAAATACAATATTTTCGAAAAAAATTGTTGGCAACCCTAATTACCAGTAAAGTACAAAAAAAATACAACAAAATATTGTCGGTTCGATGTAATAAATACATATTACAAATATTGTTCGATAAAGGTGTCATCCCTAACCCTAATTGCTATAAAACCGTGTACACATGCGTGCCAGTATATCGTAAAAAATGTCTAAAAAAGAAATTGTCCATAAATAAATACTGATGTAATAAATACTTCGTTCTATAAATGTGGCATTCCTAATCCCGATAGATAAACAAAGATAAACCGTGTTCACACCCCCGGAAGCTGTGCCAGCAGACATCTTACAAATAAAAAATAAAAAAATAATGTCCGCTTTTAGCGATAGGACCGCCCAATTGTACATGGCTATTTAGACCTAATTTAGATTAATACTAGGCCGGCCTTTTAAGTTCTGTCGTTTCCATATTTCCCAGCAATTTTGAATTTGAAACTGTTCTATATTCGAATGTGTTTAAAATTTGAATCTCAAAACAGTTAAAATTATTAGGACTAATGCTATTGTTTAGTCACAGCGTCGATTGGAATCTGTCAGGTTATGTAATAAATGTTTTGGTTCATTCCTTTCTCTTATTGTTTGGTGTACGATAAAGATTAGCCTATCTATCTATATATCTGAAAACTGATGTAATAAATACTTCGTTCGATAAATGTGGCATCCCTATTCCTAATTGCTATAAAACCGCGTACACACATCCGGGTGCCGTACCTACCAGTAAATATCTTCGAAAAACATAATAAAACAAATATTGTCCATAAATGAATAAATATAAAATGATTCGTTTTATAAATGTGGCATCCCTAATCCCAATTGCTATAAAACCGCGTGCCCACTTCCGGGAGCCGGCGGATAAGCACCGCGGTCGATACGGGCGGCTCGCCACCCGCCGCCCGCCCCAGCCCACTGCCACCCTCGACCGCCCGCCCTACCTTCCTTCCGCCGATTCCTCTTACTAGTTATTTTTAATTTAGATGAAACTAACAATAGGGTGGGTGGATTTTAAATATAGAACGATTTAAGCTAATACCTAGCTAATTAATATTAAGTTTTGTCTAGCATATTTTAATGCTTTCGTATGAAAAGTATTTAGTTACGAGTTATGTAGGTAGGTAACTACGTTTTATCTTAAATTTAAGTTAAATATTCACACCATCATCACGCATGTATTCCCGAAGGGGTAGACGGAAGTGCAACGCAATGTGCGAACACCTCTTCAATTTTGGTACCATTGTAATAGAGAGCGAGCCTATTGCTGTTGTACCGAGCACATTCCTCCTCTGTAATGAAGTCGGTTAAAAAGAGGATTTGTGCCATAGTCCACTATGCTGGCCCAGTGCGACTTAGTGAACTTCACACGTTTTCCTATACCTACCTAGATGTGCGTTTACTCACGATGTTTGCGTTCACCGTTCAGCAAGTAGTAATCATAATTGGCATAAGTGGAAATCCGAACATCCCAGAGGTGCGAGCCCATGGTTTGAACCTACACCTCTTAAGTAACAGGCGGGCGTTCTACCAACTAAGCTACCACTGCTTAAATTTCCTAAGACGAGTAAAAAAGCCACCCTTGACCAACTCTATTAACTACCTAAATTATTGTTGCACTGCGTCCTATACATTTTAAATCATTTGGTAGATTTAGTTTAGAAAAAAACTGGCCAAGTGCGAGTGGGACTCGCGCACGAAGGGTTCCGTACCATTATCTATCAAAAATAGCAAAAAAATCACGTTTGTTGTATGGGAGCCCCCTTAAATATTGATTTTATTGTTTTTTAGTATTTGTTGTTATAACAGCAACAGAAATAGGTAGGTACCTACATAATCTATGAAAATTTCAACTGTCTAACTATCACGATTCATGAGATACCTAGGTACAGCCTGGTAATAGACGGACGGACGGACAGCGAAGTTTGGGTACGGAACCCTAAAAACACACCTGGGGCCAAATTCTCACAAAAGCGACGTCATCTCTTAATTCGAGCCTATGTCGACAAAAAACGTCAAATTGGTCGTATATTTTCGTTTTGTTACGACTTAATGTCCAATTAGGCATGATGTCAATCTTGAGAGAATATCCGCGCTGGGTACCTTCCTATGCACCTACCTATCTATTAGGTAGGTACCAACCTAACCTAACACGTTATTTAAAAATTACAATTGTGGAGAAAGCCACCTACAAATACAATTGTGGAGAAAGCCACCTACAAATACAATTGTGGAGAAAGCCACCTACAAATACAATTGTGGAGAAAGCCACCTACAAATACAATTGTGGAGAAAGCCACCTACAAATACAATTGTGGAGAAAGCCACCTACAAATACAATTGTGGAGAAAGCCACCTACAAATACAATTGTGGAGAAAGCCACCTACAAATACAATTGTGGAGAAAGCCACCTACAAATACAATTGTGGAGAAAGCCACCTACAAATACAATTGTGGAGAAAGCCACCTACAAATCACCGGACCGAACCGGAATTTAAAACCAAATATGACGAGCGATAATAGAAGAAACCACAAAAAGCGAACGCTTAGTAATTCGAGAATAGGTCTATAGGTTAGGTCTATCATACATAAGTCATCCGACCCTAACAATAAGCAATTCTCCGCGGAACAATCGAATCTTAAATAATTTGACACGTGTTTCGCCTCTGAACGAGGTATCGTTAAGCGTGACAGTTTAGCCAAACTTGAACTGAACTTAGAAAAAAAATAACTTGACAATTTTAAAGTGCCCCCATAGGCGCCTATAGTGCTCCCTATACAATATAAATGAATTGACTTTGACTCGGCTGCGACCGAGCAATTCGCTCCCTCCTTAGGCTCCGCGCACACAAGTGCGTCGTAGCGTGTTTTTTTAGCGAATACCTAAACGAACTATATCTACATAGTATTTCTTCTTATGCGTTTATTGTGATGCGAATTATGCGACTTTTTCTCATACGTATTGAAAATACATACATCTTGTTTCACCGTAGAAAATTTAATGATTGAGACCCAGAGCAACTTCACTCCAGAGACAAAATATGAGTAATGAACAAAAAAATGGTAACTTAAAAATGGAGGACACTTGACGCACAGCACTTAGTAACTCATAAATTTTGCAGCGTAACCTTTGCCAAAGAAAATAAATCTTTATGTTCATTGGAACAGATTTCATTTTGATATTGATGTAAATGTTAGAGCGCGTCTTTAAGCTCCAGTGAGCCCTTAAGCCTTGCTTTCACAGATGCGTCAAAACACATGCAATACACTTTTTGCCAATACCAAAACCAACTGTATGAACTCAATCAAAAGGCTAATTTTTCAACGAATAGTAAAATTAACGCGAGCGAATTTTGAAGCGTAGTTTCACCACAGAATCAATCAATTTTCAATATTTATGTAGGTATAATGCCATTTGTTAATTTAAAAAACCGGCCAAGTGCGAGTCGGAGTCGCGCACGAAGGGTTCCGTACCATTATCTATAAAAAGGGCAAAAAATCACGTTTGTTGTATGGCAATGGCCCTTAAATATTTATTTTATTCTGTTTTTTTAGTGTTTGTTGTTATAGCGGCAACAGAAATACGTCATCTGTGAAAATTTCAACTCTCTAACTATCCCGGTTCATGAGATACAGCCTGGTGACAGACGGACGGACGGACGGACGGAAGACGCCGCAGTATGCGGGAGGCCAATCGACAGCGACTTTTGAAGCGTTGCCGCCTTGTCTCGTGGCTTTTGCTACACAAATTCAATCTTTATGTAGGAAGGTAAATATAGGGCAAAGCTCCCCAAGAATTATGTCTTTTTTTTTTCATTTTTGGTGTACAATTAAAAGTTCTCTATCTATTTACATAGGTACATACATATACCTTCGTCTATATCCCATACGGGTAGGCAGAGACTACCGTTTGCCACATGCTACGATCATTACATACATATTTTGCTTCATCTACAGTAGGTAATACATATTTTCATGCACTTCCGTCGGTTGAGGGTCCTATCTATCTAACTATATTGACAATGGTTGATTTAAAGAGAAATGCAAGCGTATTCGCTTGTCCCAGTGTGAGCAGCGAGTTAAGCAAAATCAAGACTTGGTCGGCGTGGGGCGTGCGCGCAGGCGCAGGGCCACTCCTGTGGGCGGCGCGCGCGGCTCGCCCCGCCCCGCGCCCCGCCCTACATTGGCCCTTCGACAAGACATGACCAGCCCCATAAGGTTCTATTAATGTTACCGTAGTATTCAGACTTCTTTGCGGTACCTTGGTCTATAAAATATACTAAACCTAGATACTAATAGGTTTATAAATGAAAGTTTGTGAGGATGGATGGATGTTTAGTATAGATACTCTTTCACGCAAAAACTACTAACAAAATTTTAATGAAATTTTAAATGAAACCTACACCTACATCAGAATAACAAACAGGGTATAATTTTTAACTATATTGAATAATCGAAGTCGGGTAGAAGCTAGTATTATAAATGTGAAAGTTTGTGAGGATGGACGGATTGATGGTTGTTGCTTTTTCACGCAAAAACTACTGCACCGATTTTGATGTAACTTTACAGTATTATTGTTTGAACTTCAGAGTAACTTAAAGGCTGTAATTTATAACTATATTGGATAATCGAAGTCTGAACGGACGAAGTTGCGGGAGGAAGCTAGTACCTACCTAAATAAATAATAATACCTATTTCCAGATTACACATAGGTAGATGTACTCATCGTATGATACCAAACTAAGCAAAGCTTGTACTATGGGTACCATACAATGAACTGGAGGCGATCCCAGTTTCACGTAGACCAGGGCAATTTCCGAAAAGGCCATTTCCGAAATTTGACACTGGCGGGAATCGAACGCGCAAACTCCTGGTTCAGTAAGTCTAGCGGCCAACGCCCATACCATTGCCATGCATCATAATGCATGAGCAATATCTTTAGAGTTTTAAAACATAGTTTTGTGTGCAACATAATCGACATCATTAGATACCTAATTACTAAAGGTGGCCCCACTGGGGCGTCAAAAGGCACACGTCATTTCTGCCAATACCAAAACAAACTCTGTGTCAATGTTCATAAAGATGGAATTTCTATGGTAGGTATGCATGAGCAATATCTTGAGAGCTGTTCAAAATAGTTTAATTTAAGTTAAGTTTTTATGCGAAATAATCAACATCTTACCTAATTACTAAAGCTACACACTGGGGCGTCAAAAGGCACGCGTCATATCTGCCAATATCAAAAGGAAGTGGTAGCCTCGTGGGCAAGAACGCCCGCCTTGAACGTAAGGGGTGCAAGTTCAAATCCCGGGCCCGCACCTCTGAGATAATTTTCATGTGCGCATGTCATTTTCAACAATGATTACCACTTGAACGGTGAAGGAAAACATCGTGAGGAAACCCACGTCTATAGAAAGGCGTGTGTAGTTCACCAACCCGCACTGGGCCAGCGTGGTGGACTATGGCCCAAATCTCCCTCGTATTGAGGGCGATGGTGCCCGGTATAATGGCAATAGGCTCGCCCCCTATTACATTGGGACCAAAATACATCGGCGAAGTGTGGGCGCACTACAGTGCACGTCTGCCTACCCCTTCGGGGAATACAGGCGTGATGATGTATTATTATTATTATCAAAAGGAACTCTGTGTTAATATACATAAAGATGGAATTTCTGTGGTACAAGTCACGCCTCCGCGCGTCGAATTTCGCTCGCGCTGTCAGTGTCATTTCGTTGAAGATTGAACTTTTTCTATATGTTAATACAGTTCATTTGGTTTTGGCAAAACAGTCAGGCAATCAGTCAGACGCCCCAGTGTCCTTATTGCTATAATTCGACAGTGATTAGGTAAATGATGTTTACATCAAATATCCCATCCCTACCAACAAAGGCACAAAAAAGGGGCGTAGGGTATGGGCGTATCCCCTTCAATATACCCGAGTGCACATCATACGTAGCAAATGGTTATAAAGCTTATTATAGGTAAGTAATTTTCTCATAAAGTTGCATTACATAGTCTATACTTTAATTAAATAACCAATTACAATTTGAATTTGAAGTAATTACTTATTTCTTCGCAATTGCGAGACGATGTTTATTATTTAGATTACCTATGACGTAATATGTCAAGACTCAAGACCAATTAATTACCCACTAATCAAATATTAGTTTGATAAATATTAAAACGCATAGAAATATATCTTGGAAAAAAGCAACCGTGGAGTTTCTTGCCCATTCTTCTCCATAGGAAATGCATTCCGAATGGATGGTAGAGATACTTAGATACTATTACATATTATTACTTATTTATTGACGATTCATAAGTGCCTGTATTGGTTTAGGTACAAGATTAATAAAAATCTTATTCAGATTCTGTAATATCGTTAAACGAAAATTAGACGGGATAATAACAAACGTAGGTTTCCAACAAACGTCCGCTAGATGGCGTTGTCATATTTTAGGGAAGTGCGTTCATAAGTAACTTAATCTAAATCTTTTGCTGTTTGCTTTGATTCAACTAAATCACCCAAGATAAGTGATGTAGCGAGTGTAAGAGCAACACAGAGTAATTTTATTTATAGCTTACCTTACTAATTACCTATCTCTAATTCGAGATAAGTCATTTTGTTTCGACATATGTCGAATTAGAGATAATGTCGATCATCCGAGAATTGCCCCCCATGTCTAGGTTAGTACCTACGGGAGTCGTATTATAGGTACAACTGATCAAAACAAAACAGGTGATAAGCGGGCAGGTCCTAAATAACTGTGGCCGTTTACCTGCGCACTGGGCGATGTTTCATTCAAGCCTTTTCCTCAGTAAGTAGTTAGTAAAGTATATATTATGATATGAGTCTTTAAAACAATTACACTTAGGTATATTCTAAAGCAATAGTCTAGTATAGGTCCCTACGGGTAAATAGCCAGCGTATTTTTTACGTGTCAGGACCTGTACGTAAGTAAATGTGTAACATTAGATACCTGATAACATCATACATCATCACGCCTGTATTCCCCGAAGGGGTAGGCAGAGGTGCACTGCAGTGCGTCCACTCTGCGCCGATGTATTTTGGTCCCAATGTAATAGGGGGCGAGCCTATTGCCATTATACCAGGCACATTCCCCCTCAGTACGAGGGAGATTTGAGCCATAGTCCACCACGCTGGCCCAGTGCGGGTTGGTGAACTTAACACGCCTTTCTATAGACCTGCAGGTTTCCTCACGATGTTTACCTTCACATCGAAGGATAACATCGAAGTAACAACTAAAATTTTACTTATTGCCATTTTTTTTTGTCTTTAGAGCTGTTTTTAAGCATACCCGAGACGCTGCAAAACAGGAGACGCTTCAACGTGGTGTTTTAGTTCGTAATAGTGTAGCATAATAGAATCAGCAAGGAGGTATGCCCTGATGAGCTCGTTATTCAATGAGCGTGTAGACGTGTATAGGCGGGCCTTTTGCCACACGCGCAATTCGTACAAGCTTTGAAGCGCTTATCTCAGGCAATGTACAACTTAACCTGAACTGTAACTTTTAACTTATTTAACTTATATCATTGTAATCTTACTTACTCACACATAGGCACACACACACTCACCTCACAAAAAAAACACAAGCCATCATCCATACATCTCTCCAAAGTCGCTGATCCATTCTTGATGGCAGCCGGACGCCACATAATCAATTATTATGTAGGACTGGGCGGGATTGTCACACACATCATACAACATAAATAAATAAATACATTATCACGCCTGTATTCCCCGAAGGGGTAGGCAGAGGTGCACTGCAGTGCGTCCACTCTTCGCCGATGTATTTTGGTCCCAATGTAATAGGGCGCGAGCCTATTGCCATTATACCGGGCACATTCCCCCTCAACACGAGGGAGATTTGGGCCATAGTTCACCACGCTGGCCCAGTGCGGGTTGGTGAACTTCACACTCTATAGAAAGCTATAGACGTGCAGGTTTCCTCACGATGTTTACCTTCACCGTTCAGCAAGTGGTAATCATTGTTGAAAATGACATTCGCACATGAAAATTATCTCAGAGGTGCGGGCCTGGGATTTGAACTTGCACCCCTTACGTTCAAGGCGGGCGTTCTTGCCTGCGAGGCTACCACTGCTTATCATAAAACATACTGATACATACCTACACTTCATCATATTATATACGCAATTTAGTACTAGAATAGCTGCAAAATATTTCGTCACAATATATGTGGGCAATGGTGTAGGGTATACCATAAGTAATAGTAAGATATATCCTACAATAACTTGTATTTAATGTATACCTGTTGTTCAGAATAAATAAAATAAAAATAAAATGAAATAAAATGTTTTAAATTGTTTCTTTGTTGATTCCATTTTGCTACTGGTACTTGTCACCGCCTGTTCGAGCGGAATAAGCCCGTGTAGATACGCGCGTTCGACTTTTTGAAGCGCGGTTGAAATCGCGTTAGCCGAATTAATGAACCCTAGTCTGTGAGCGCATTTAGGATTTACTCTCGTAAGTTTTGCTAAGCTTATTACTGTTCATAAAGAGTTACAAAGACATGTTCTTAGAATTTAACACGTAGGGTAGGGTGGTATAAGATTGCGCGGGCGATAAAATTGCGCACTCATCAGAACAGGTCAACGGAGTGACGTACGCGTCTAACTTTAGTGGTGTTTTGTTTGCTATTGGAACCGGTTTACGCTACTAAGAAAAAAAAAATATGCAGTGGAAAACACAAGAAATATGTGAGTACAAAGTTTTTATTGACTTTTTATCTTATTTTTTGAGAAAGTTGATGTGTTATTGTAAGAAAAAGATAAATAATCCCAACGGTTTTTTAATGCTTTTGTATTGTACTACTACACAAGTTTCGGTATCGAAGGAAGATGTTCGAATATTTCCTAAGAGAAGGCAGTGGTTTTGCGATCTTTAGATAGCATCCAAGTGTGTAAAATTGCGCACTTAGAACGTGTGTAAGTTTGCGCGCGCAATTTTACACGCTTGCAATTTCTATAGTCTTATAGTTAATTAATAACTAGGTACATATTTTTAAATTATTAAGATAATCTGCTATTTCTGCTTTCTATTTCAAATACGATTATGTTCTATAATGATTTGTATTATTCCAGAATGTCAAGACAAGAAAGCAAAACATATCGCCAGGTCTGTTCCGAAGGGACTATGAAAGAGGCTCGGAAGCGAATTGATAAAGGCAAAAGCAAGAGATCAGTAGCCTCATCTTTAGGAATGGCAGAGAGAGTCTATTTTTTCGATTTCGTTTACAACAAACAAAATGTGCAACGAAATTAGGCAGATTTGATACTACATTTTTGCCTGAAGTCGAAAAAGACTTCTGCAATCACCTACACACTTTAGATTTCTTTTTATGGATTAACGGCAAAAGGGTTAAGGAGTGCAGCATATCAGTATGCGGAGGGAAACAACATTCCTCATAGATTCAATACAGAAAGTTGCGCAATATTATCGACCACAATGCGCAATTTTACACGTTGAGGTGTATAAAATTGCGCAAATTCCATTTCGTGATTTTAATTTAATTACTAAGAAGATTATCTATGTTCTGTTAAAATAAGTATGCCAATTTGTTACCATGTTAATAAGGATGAATAAATAAATAAATGATCTCAGGTAACATTTGTATTTTGCAATTTATAAGCCTTTGATTGCAAACTGCGCAATCTTATACCACCCTACCCTAGTAAGTATGTTAGAATGACAATCATCTTGACGTGCCGTCTAAAGCGCGGTAACTTAAGGTAAAGAGCACTTAATACCTGAACAAGCCCTGAAAATACTGGGGCGAAGCGTAGGTACTTAAATACTAAGGCGTAGCTAAAAGGATGGGTTATGATTTTAGCAGTATGTATGTTTCTATTTACGTATGTTCCTCCGTAGTGTCCAAACTATTCATCCGAATTCGATGAATGACGTGCGTTGTCAACGAATGTTATTTTATATTGACAACGCCCGACTACGACATTTGAATTGAATTAGAATGTTATTAAAGTGAAGTGAACTAAATAAGTAAATAGGAGTACGACGATGATATACAGCGCCTACTTTTGTTTCTGATTCTTCAAAATATTTCTTTAAGCGAAGGTTACACGAAAAGCACTCTGAGATTATTCAAATTCAAGGAACATCAAAACCTCAAGTTTCTATGCTAATTAAATTCTTTTCTTGCACATAAGTAGACGTATCATGCATGTAATTTAAGCCTACCTACCTACAGGAGCACTATCCCGTTGAGCCCTTCGAACAAAGGCCCGGTAGAGGGGCGCCGGGGCGTGGGCGTGTCTGCGTCAGCCACCAGCGAGCGTTCACACCGCCGCCGGGCTATGCGGCCCTGGTACCATGACGTCATTCTACCTGCCGCGGGAGAACCCATGGGCAGTTTCTTTGGTTTGTTTATGGTATTCTTATGCAGGTAGGTACACTTTGGTTGTTATGGTAATGCGTTGATTGGTAGCATTCTATCATGAATAATAATTGTTTCGACATTCAGATACTTCACATAACATGCCCTTTATAGAAACTACTAAAAGTATCCTAGTTGTACCTATGTATCTATTACTAAAATAATGTAGAAGTAGACTTATCAAACCAGCGACTTCCCAAATTTGTTATGCATAATTTTATAAGGTAACTTCGCTTTTCTTACAATGCAGAATTCACGCACCGAGAATATCGTAATGGCATGATTGATCTTACTGGATAGGTTTTACCTAGAAGGGTATTTGTGTTCTAATTTTATTTAAATCTCGTTTTCCCGCTTTTAAATCTTGCTAGCTCATCTTATTCCTGTATTAATTGTTTCTACAACAGACCAAAATATGAATGGGAGGACCTCTTTTGTGTCTCGTCACCTAAGTTAAAAATAGAGTGTCGTATCTGACTTTAGCGTTGCCGTCACCCTCTCAAGTGTCCATTGATCAATATCAAGCAAATATTTGTCCTAGGTGACGCAACTCATATCGGCTGTCACCTATAAAGGCATAAACCGGTGATTCTTATGAACAAAACGTGCCGCTCGTGTACATGAATTTATTATCCAGTCAAGGTGACGGGATCGATGAGGTCGAGACTGCGCACCGCCGCCGAACCCACGTGGCTGTCAACAGATGGCAGTGATCTATTATGCGCATGCGTCATTTTATTGAACGCACACACACACGCTCAGAACAGTTGTACACAACGATTATAAATCATGTTTGATACTGTTTCTCCGCCCGCTTCTGAATATACGTTTTACGTTAGTCGATATCGTCTCCGTAAAGTATATAGCACACAAATCGGTCACCCGGAAAGTGACTGATGGGAGACTGATGGGGAACGCATAAACTCATATCAGAGCAGCCCTAGATTACTTTTGTTTATCGACGCAATGATGCGACTTGATTTTAATGCTTATTACGTAGAAGTTTAAGTCTAGTTTACAGCGAGTTGGTTAGAGGAAGAGAATTTATGAGTGTGGACAAAATATTCCACGGCGAGCAGCGGCGATTGTCAATTACCGTGTTCATCTGGCCAGACGATTACGGAACTATGTATTACGGCCCCATATGACTTAATTTTTAGAGTTCCGTACCTACAAAAGTAATTAAGGAACCCTTATAGGATCACTTTGTCAAGGCATAAAAACAACATTTTTTATCAACGGGAAAACTTAACGTTTTAAATATCAATATGCTATACTAAGAACTACTAAGATACTGTAGTAGAATCGATATAAGACGTCTAATTATTTTTACCTAATGCTGGGATTAGTAAATAACGATTCGTCTTGATGAATAAGTTACGAGCCATAACGTGCGTCGGGATTGACACTTACGATCCATTTTTTATAGGAACAGTTTTAATTAAATTGTCGTCTAATTATACAGTCTGTTCGCAAATTGGGTCGCTTTGAGAACATTAGTCGTTTCGACTTGTAAATAACAAGAAAACCATAGACAAAGTATATTCAAGTAAGTATCTATAATTACAGCGATGTTAAGCTCTATGGTATAGGAACTTGGTGTCTGAAAAGTTCCAGCGAAGTTGATTATTTATGACAACAGTTGGGACTTCGGAACGCGAAAATTTATTCGTCGCTGTGAAGTTAAATATGATGGCTAAGGCTGCCTAAGTTGAAAATAAATAAGTTCCGACATCTGGTTAGTAAACCGGAAAAAAAAATTCAAACCATTATACTTAGAAAGGTTTTATATATTAAATAAAATTGTTAGATAGGTTGGTATGCATAGAACTACGTAATATTATGATTCAAAATTATCTATGGACAAAAATCTATGAACCATTAGTATAGCAATCAATTATCTTTTTAGGTAGATACTCTCTTCGTAAAAGATCTATTATACTAAATACCTACAGTCGGTAGGTACCTTAAATATTCCATAAATTATATATTTATGTAGGTTTAATGTCTACAATATAATTCTAATTATAATTCAGTTCCAATAAACGCGTCGTTATTTATTCTGTAGTTAATGAGCCCGACGCGTGAAATGCTCAATCGGAACCTGTGACAAGTACCAGAGCCGCATAACGCACGAGGAACTTCGCCGGTCGAAACTCGAGAGCGGCATCGGAGGCCGGGAAATGTCGTTGTTATTGCCATGCGTGCGACAATATGACATTATCTATACTATACAGAACATCGGATGTAAAGCATTTTGTGTGTTAAACTACCTATCGGTAAATTGATTTACCTAAGTATCTACTTAAAGTATCTTCTGCCTATAATAATTATTGACTAAGCTTCGCGTACCTACAGCACCGGTGTTTACTTTCGAATAATTTGAAAATCGAACTCAGTATAACCTTTGACCCTGTCATCTTTTTCTTGATAAATACTTTTTAAACCTTGTCTGTGGTTAATGCGGCATACCAACGCGAGAATATGTTTCATCTGTTTTTAGTTTTAATTATGTATTCTTTTAAATTTAAATACCAGTAGTTATTGTTTTGAAAATAGAACGTAGGTATATTTTTTTTGTTCAGTGAATGCAGCAAACGGCATCCTAAACCAGTGCTGGTAGAATCTCACTAAGTAGGTATGTAATAAGCCTACATGAAAATAAATTAAATGGTTTAAACCATAGATTTATTTTAATGAAAAATAACAACCTTTTTTTTATATCTGTTGGTCACCCACGCAACATACATATACCTACTTAGTTATTTACCTAACTGAGTCATTCATTGTGTCTTCTTAGAATCCCGTAAAATTGCAGAGAGGGGATCCGCTCGTGGGCGGTGTAGGTACCTACCATTAGGTATCCTGAATGGGAGGCGTTAATTTATTATAGATAATCGTATTTTGACTTCGATTGATTATAGGAAAGCTTAAATACATTATTATCCGCAAAATAAGGTTTGTACAAGCTAAGTAGCTAATAAAATATGTTTGGATAGGCGCCAACGCGATTTTTTTCCTTGGCAACCCAAAAAATTTAATAAAACCTCGAAGCCCTTCTAATCCAAGGGCCAGGCCTCCAATTGTACGTTATCAAAAGTTCCTGCCGCCGAAGCAAACAAACTTCCAACATCTGCCGTTTTCTCAGGAACGTGCCAAGTCCCCCTAATCGTTGTAAAATGCGATGAGTACGATAACTCAGGTCCCGTTACGGAGAAAAAAACTTTTATTTTAACTTCTGTTGTTATTGCAACAAAACTCATGTTTTCGATTACCAAAACGAACTGTATTAACTCTGAGAAAAAGTTCAGTATTCAATGCAATGTCATTGAAAGTGCGATCGGAATTTGACAAAAATGCAGAAAGTCCTAAAATTACCTACATTTGTTACGTTACGGAAGCAGATTTATTACAATTATTTACCCCCCCCCCATCCCCCTTGTCAGCAAAAGTAAGCAAAGCTCTTACCCCTCCCCCATGCTTACGTACCTATAAACATTTTTCAATTAAAAATGTACTTTTTTTAATATTATAATTATAGTGTTATAATTATGTTATCCCTAAAAATGCGTTTCGTTTTCAAGCATAGACAATGTGAGGGTTGCCATTCGTGTAAAAAAGTAAATAACTACCGATGACGTAATCATCATCTACACTCCCCTACTGCCATCCAAAATAAGCAAAACAAAGACCCTCCCACCCCCCCATAGTGCTTACGTAATACTTGAACGGCCCCTAATGTTAGCACATGCTATCATTAGGTAAAGATAGCATTACCTAGCTATTGAGAAGTAGATCACATTATTTATGTTATTTCTTAAGAAAGTAACGTAACAATTTATAATGCTTGTAGATGACATGTGATAATAGCAAAGGGAACTGGCCGACAGTGTTGACTGGCAAATGGGAATCATAAGAATGCTCAAACGCCTACAAAATCCGAGTACTTTTAAGATGTTTTACTTTCCTAGTTTCACTGTGCCCTAATCGCCTTCGAAGGCACAAAGGAACCACGCGGCGACGGGACAGAGACGTCTATACATAATTTGTGACTGGTGTGAGCAGGACGGACATAGGACCGGAACATTACACAAGACCGATTCGGTTGACGGGGCCCGAACAAAATGAATGGCCATACCAGCGGATTAAAATACGCCGTAACATCTGAATGAATGAGAATTATAAAAGAAGTCTTATAATTGCGTAACATGAAGCTATCTGTCGTTTTAGCATAAGACTAGACGTGACAGATGGACGGACGACCTCACCAGGGTCGCCGGGAGTCGATGGGCGCATAAAGCCCAAGAACGTAATTTGTGGCGATCTATGGGGGAGGCCTATGTTCAGCAGTGGACGTCTCTGGCTGATAGATAGACGTATGTCACGGCATGTCTTGATGTTGTCTCTTCTACTCGTATGTAATGAGACAGAGGGCGAGCGAGCAAATCCGTGACAAAGGTCTTGTCTTGACATGCGTGCTAACCCCACTGGATGATTAAAAGATGCTAAAGAAGGACGATGATGCTGCATTTAGGTACCACCTGACTGCATTTTTTTGCCAATTGATACCAAAAAGAACTAGACTCCAAGTCTCCTGACACTATGGTTGGGGAGTTACTTTGACTTAATTTTGTAAGGAATAAAATATACCTAAATAAATAAAAATCGCCAGATTAACACACACTGACTGTACGTTCGCAAACACAAGAAAGCTTGCACTATGGATGGATACCATATAATGGACTGGGACCCTTCTCCGGTGAAGCTGTAAAGGCCGCCTAACGGCCAACAGCGTAGTCCTTTAAAAAAAAAAAGGACTAGTGGCGATCCCAGTTACATCCAGACGAGCATCCTCAGCATGACCGTCTAGAAAATGACGTCACACAAAAAGCTCGATGTGACTTAATTTTCTCGACTAATCTGACAGTTGAAAGAGATAAAACTTCTGTCTACACGGTCATGCTACAGGGCCAGGTCTAATTTGAAAAAGGACATTTCCGAAATTAGCCGCTGACGGGATTTGAATTGCTCTAAATCAACTGTTTTCCTTCCTTCCTTTCACCTTTGAACTCTCTTTACTTTAAAGAATAACATAACAGAAGCAACAGTAAACCAAATTGCCCTGTAGGCCACTGCAGGCTTGCTAAAGCATAGACATAAAGTAGTGTTTTAAATTTTGCGGGAGAAAAGGAGGTCTTCATAAAATCGATGGGTGAAATACTATCTAACTTTACCGACACTTTTGGGTGATATTTTTCAATATACAAACTTTTTTGGAAACACGATGTTTTCTACGTCGAACGAGTATGCTCCCCTGTAAAGTTAATAAACGTGTCGTTTAAGTCAAATAGCCCTTCACCTCTCGATGTTATGATTTCACTTAGATACTGTTCATATCGATGGGTCTACTACTACCTACTACAGCCCTTTTAACGTCCCACTGCTGCGCACGGGCCTCCCCCTTAATGCGAGGGATCCTGGCCATATTCCACCGCACTAGCCCAGTGCGGGTTGTCAGACTTCACACATCTGTCGAGAACTAGTCAAGTTCCTTTAGACGTGCAGGTTTCCTCAAGATGTTTTCCTTCACCGTTTCATAGTGATAATCTCGGATGAAAATGAGATTCGCACATAAACCCAGAGGTGCGAGCCGGGGTTTGAACCTGCACACTTTGATTGCAAGGCGATACCACTGCTAACGATGGGTCGTAGGCTTGTTATCCCCATTCTCAGTCGCATTGTTCAAGAAACATATTTTTCAACGAAATCCCCTCAACAACGCGACGCGGACGAATTTAGTCGCGTGGCTTTTGCCGCAGACATTTGATCTTTATATACAGTGTATCAGAAGTCCGAAATAACATTTTGGGTACCTAGATACATTTATTAGTAGCTCATATGTGGATGCTTAGTACCTAGAAACAGGTTATACCTAACTATCATAGTTTCTGAGTTATGGACCTTTGAATATTTGTCATAGGTATCGTTTTCTGGGTTTTGGGTACATCCATAACACTATTCATCAGTGTAAACTACACTTATGAGGGGCGGTTACCAATATTCACAAAACGCAACATACAAATTTTACATAGGACTCGAGCTATTAAGAGTTATAGAAATTGACGATGAATAAAAAGTTGAAAAAAAACATTTTTATACCATTCGGTTGTAGGTACTCATACCAGATACTGATGCAAACGCCAAAGTATTATTTCGGACTTCTGAAACACCCTGTATATTAGCACAGAGTCAGAGTAGGTTCTATTTAAAATAAGTCAATTTAATTCGCTCGCTCCAATATGCTCAAGGCTATGTAAATTTTATAGCTACTCTCTATCCACAGCTAAATAGATAAGTACTTATTTATAATACAGTAAACAAGAGATAATTTATAACTAATAATAACATTCGTCATTCTATCATGACAAACATTTGCCTTTACAACACCCCTTATCTTTCGTCTGCACTGTCAGAACATTCCTGTCGTTAAGCTAAGTGCGCCACATTAAAGCCGGCACACTGGAGCGTCCACAATCACGTGTCAAAATGTTTGCCAATAGCAAAAAGAACTCTGTGTCAATATGCATAAAGATTACATTTCGGTTGTAAAATCCACGCACCCACGCGCCAAGTTTTGCTCGCGCTCTCAGTGTTATTTAGTTGAAGAATAAACTTTTTCTATGTGCCAATACAGTTTGATTTGCTATGGCAAAAAAAAATACGCGCGAGCTTTGACGCCCCAGACTACGCGGGTGGTTTAAATGTGTCCGCTAAATATTTATAGCGGTAACGAAAACCGGAGCCAATTAGCATCTCTATCTGTCATCGTGGCTCCTGGAAGAGGAACGAAACGGCGTCGCACCTCTGCGATGTTTATGCTCCCCTGGTATTTAACTCGAGTGCGTTGACGGCGGGTTAGCTGGGTTTAATCTTTCGTAAACCAGTAACGATAAAATCCGTAAAATAGTTTTATTTCAATGTATAGTATTCGTGTAAATATAAGAAAACAATATGTGAACAGTTACTGTATTCCCGTGTTACATAGGCTAGGAGACGCCTTAATGAGATGCCTAAACAGGAATACTACTTTATTTGGCAAGAATAGGCTAGTGTTACTGAAAGTGGGCTGTATCTAAAATTGCACGAGTATCGAGTGCAAGCTTCAAATATATTTAAGAAAAAAAAAATTAATAAAAGTGAAATATAATTTAATTTAGATAATTTCAATCCTATCCAATCTTCAATCTACAATGGTATTTTTCTTAGAAAAATGTTTTGTATGGTCGCTGTAAATGCATTTTTTTTTTTGTTATGACATGTCCCTTGAACGATTGTTTAAAAATAAACAAATTCGTCTTGAAGCGCAAATTTTGTTTAAATTAAATTTGTGAAACCGGAACTATAAAAGTTCTTGTTTTATGAAAACCCAACAAAACTCGGTTGTGTCTTTACGTGTTAGGTCTTATTAAATTATTAAGATTAAGGATGTTAAGTCCCTATATGAAACCTACCTTAGGTATAGTTGCTGTAAATTTCACTACAGATTTGACAGTTCTTAAATTGAACCCAAGATTATCCACGCTCGCTAAATTTGGTTAGTTCGTAGTTGGATGACGGTGACGGGTCCCTTTACACAGGATGCCGGTCGTTTTTGATCTTTAAATAGATGTGGCGAGGATTTAAATCCTTACTCACATATTTTATTCTCGTGTTTTAGGGATAGATAGGTGGACATAGATAGGTGGGTAGGACTTATGCAGATTTTAATGGAAAAAAGATTTACCAAGATCCCACACATAATAAGATAAAACTAAACATGACAGCGCCAAAAATATAGTTGTTATGCAAATATATACTCACTATAGGAATTGACTTTCAAATATACCCATCTCTTTCGTTTCCAATGGGATTTGAAAGTGCCTGTGTGTGGTTTTTAACCGACTTCAAAAAGGAGGATGTTCTCAAATTGATCCGTATGTTTTTTTCTATTGCAGGTTTGTTTGTAACTTCTGGTAGAGACGAGTCGATTCATTTGAGGTCCTCATGTTAGCAAATTGTTTTTTTTTTGTGAATGGACTACGCTGTTGGCCGTGAATTGGCCTTAACAGCTTCACCGGAGGAGTGGCGAGTGCAGAGTGCGACTCCAACCAAAGCCTTAAGGGCGGAAGAGGAGGGCAACTAGCTCAAGGGCGTCACATGGGGCACGACCTCGGCTTGGGCAGTTACCGTGAGGGTAGGTAATGACTACGCTCCTACGTGCAAAGATGCACCTACGAGCAGAAGAGGGGGTTCCTCGACCTCGCCGGCGAGGTCGGTGTCTGTTTGAGGCGTTAGCAAAATGAACGAGTTACTTACTCGAATTTCAACAATGAACCTCACTCGTTCACTTCCTCCTCACGTGCCGTGTAAAACTTGCTGAGAACATTTTTAATAGCCAGTCAAAGAAAATGATGCAAATAAGTACCTATACGTTAGTATGCTGCGCGAATGTACCTTTTATTTTCAAAGGTACCATCCTCCTCCTGTATTGGGGCACCGAAGGATCGCTGTAGCATGCACCGCCACGGAACGGTGGGCAATTGCAATTGCTGGGTCTCTGAGGACAGACGGCCTGGTAACCCGACTATCTCCCAGACCGACGGAGCCGTGCAACGGATGATGAGCCCCTCGACCCAACATCCTGGCTTCAGCTTCAGGGGAAAGTTACGCGCATAGCATCCTCTTCTTCTTCCCGTTCGTCTGCGCCGAAGCGGGCCAGGTGTACCTCACCCAGTACTAGAAGAAACATTCCAATCCGCCTACAAAGGACCTACAATGGCATTGATTTAGCACCAAAAGGGTTCTACAACGCCTTTGTAAGCGAGTAATGGTAGAGCGGTGCTCGCAAACTGAAAGCCATTGATTAATACAAAAATTATAGATATTAGCTCAAGAGGGTAAGAATTGTTTTTTTAATCTCGATACAAAAGTTAAATAACTACCGAGGAAATAAAGTACTCTAACTGTAGGTATGTTTATATATCTGTCAATCACCTAATACATTTATTGCTTAAGTAGTCGAATTATTCGTTCAAATAAGATGTGAAGATTTTTTTTTTATATTGTTTGCTGTTTCATTGATTAAATAATTGTAATGTTTCTGCATCAAACTACTATTGATGTCTCCCTCACATATTAGGGCCGAGAAAAGGACGGTAATACAATTAGCTTAGTGTCAATAGAATAATCACTACTGATTGTTACTTTGTCTGATGATTGTTTAAATAAGCCCTTGGAAATTCAAGTTGATTTTCTAAGGAGAATAGTAAATCACTGTAAATCAAATTGCATGTACATTAAATGTAACGTATCCAATAATAAAACCCAATCTCTGTATGATTGTGCGTACTTTTACCGCGCGTACTAATGGTGCCGAGTTCGGGTCGACGGCCGTGCGAAAGGGACGAGCATACGCGACTGCGTGTGCGAGATAGAGACGGCAAGACGAGAAGTGCTGGCAAATACGGTCGTAAAGAAAAACACGGTTTGTACTTTTTGTTCGATTTAACTTAGAGGAGTTGTTTGAGAGTTGAGTGTGGGCAAAGTTGAGAATCAAATTGGACACACAATTTATTGAAAAACCTAGTATTTTTAAGGTACCTATACCCCTTTTCCTGGTCTCGTTTTAAGGCCATAGTCCACCACCTTAGCCCAGTACGGGTTGGCAGAATTCACACGTCTATTGAGAAGTTTCCTCGGATAATTAAGTTTCCTCACGATGATTTTTCCTCGAACGAAAATGAGATTCGCACATAGGTAAAACCCAAAGTTGCTAGCCGGGGCTTAAACCTGCACACTTTGATTGCAAAGCGTGTGTTTTACCATTTAGCTTCCATGGCTAATTTAACCTAGAAGAATCATGAATGCGAGGTCAAAGTCTGTAACTTTCCAAGTAGGTAGACCATGCAAGTTAACTTCCTTACTTTTAACTACCAATTTGATCTCAGTTTGTGGATAGATAAGTGACATTCCTGATGGAATAGTAAAGCAAGTTCTTGGTAACTACAGGAATCACCCACCGACTTACTTTTTAATTTGTTACGATGAGTGGTTATCTCTGGTGATAGGGTGTTCAGGTTTGAAGGCGTCTACCTCTGACTGCAATAGCTCGAAAACGTAGATCGAAATCCGAAATCGTAATCCGAAAGCACGCACTGAAGCACAACACACTTATCATTATTATGATCCTGTAATTCCTGAACTTGTTTTATGGGTAATGTACGGGGGCGATCCGAATTTGCACTCAAACGAAGGCAAACTGAAAAAAAAAAATTACACGGCCCCTCCACAGGGTGCAGGCAGAGTAAATCACTATCCATTTATTGAGTCGTGCCTTAAATTACCTACTGGCAATTATTCCATTATTAAATAGTACCAATGACTTCTTAACTTGTTCCATTATATTTGATCATTTCGTACAATGGAAGACTTCTTATTTTGTTAGCATTCACTAGGGATGATGATGATTATGTTGGCACCAAACTAATTATTACCAGCCCTTTAAGGGCTTATTTTAAGAGCAATACTACAATATTTACCTACCTATAATGCTTTCAAATAAAGGGTAGTTGTGAACAACAGTATTGACATTATTTTCAAAGGAATATCGTATGTTTACGGTGAAAAATCTAAATATAATCTGCACGCTACAAAAATCGGAACCATCGATCTCGGTTCGCAATAAAGAATGTAATTTATTACTATTATTGCAATTAATACTATTAATAAGATGGAATAGATTGCCGACTCGTTGGTTAATCAGAATATAACTTTTACACGCCATCACGAGATGGCGCTACAATGTCGAAGCAATCCCAAATTTACTCAATGTGCTTACGCAAACTAAAACTACAAACAACAAAAAGGATTCCAATTATTCATAGATTATAAATAAATGCACAAGGGTTTCTGAAATCGGTTGTTCTTTTTGTGCTAAATGTTTTTTTATCATATTGAAATTCTTTGATATTAACAAGGTTTTTTCATGTTCTTTAGTAAACTACCTTCTTCTATTGAAATTGCTTGTTTTACAATTTTTTTTATAGGGGATAATGATCTATTTACTAAATAGGTAGATACGTAATTTGAGGGGTACCCTTTAGGTCTAGTTTCTAACTTAGTAATTTAACTTGAATCAACAAAACAATTCCTACCTAAGTGGTTGGAGGTAACATATTTTAGTCTCCCAAAATTAAATGTCTCATATCATATTGCAATTATTTCCATGAAAATGACCCTTCAGCTGTAGACGACTGAAAGGCTTTTAATGCCCGCCACCCGAGCTACCCTAATTGCTTTAATAAGTAAACAATAGGGGAGGGCGGAACGATCGTATCTTGTACGGGAGTGCTGGAACGAGGCATTTTTCCATGCCCTAATAACAAGCCAGTAATGGTAGTAGGTAATTGCAATATTTGTGGGGTTGATTACTTACTAAAAAAAACATTGAAAAATAAACATTAGGGCCTTACCTATTAAAGTATGTTGATTCAAAGTGGTAGCCGAGTGGTCGAACGCACGCCTTGCAATCGAAGTTTCAAATTCGCAGTTTCAAACCCCGGCTCGCATCTCTGGGATCTCTGCGAATCTCATTTTCATCCGTGATTATCACTTGCTATGAAACGGTGATGGAAAACATCGTGAGGAAACCTGCACGTCTGAGGAAACTTGACTAGTTTTCGATAGATGTGTAAAGTCTGCCAACCCGCATTGGGCCAGCGTGGTGGACTATGACCCGATCCCCCTCGCATTGAGGGGAGGCCCGTGCCCAGCAGTGGGACGTTAAAAGGGCTGTAGTAGTAGGTAGTAGTAGATTCAATAGAAACTGTAAATTTTTGACAGATTTTGTACTGAGGTACTTTAACTAAATACTTTTTAAAAACATTGCTGCAAGACGGATACTGGTAGGTACATTTCAATCCAAACTCAATTAGTTCACGACGGAGATCTTTAGTAAAAAAAAACAATCCAATTGAGAACCTCCTACTTTTGGAAGTAGGTTAAAAACTACTGTTTTGTAATGCTGATTGTAAACAAGGTAACTACTACTATTGCCCTTTTAACGTCCCACTGCTGGGCGCGGGCCTCCCTTCAATGCGAGGGGGATTCAGGCCATGGTCCACCATGCTGGCTCAGTGCGGGTTAGCAGACTTCACACATCTATCAAGAACTAGGCAAGTTCCCTCAGACGTGCAGGTTTCCTCACGATGTTTTCGTTCACCGTTTCATAGCCAGTGATAATCTCAGATGAAAATGAGATTCGCACATAAATCCCAGAGGTGCGAGCCGGGGTTTGAATCTGCACACTTTGATTGCAAGGCGTGCGTTCGACCACTCGGCTACCACTGCTATTTGGTAAGCATAAACCTTAAAACTTCGCTGTATAGTCAAGTTCTATCCATCCTCAAAAGCTTTCACATTTATTTATAACATTAGTAGAAGATAAATAGCAGTAGAAGGATCTACCTTCTTACTTACTTATATTAATTATTTGTGCTATTGATTACTTGACACTAGCTGAGCTACACCCGGTAATCGAAGGTTGAGCCATTCCTCATCTGTTTCTATTAAATCTCATCATTCCATAATTTCGTATTAAAAAAAAAAAGGTAGGAATTGATACAATTGTTTTTTTTTTTCTGGCACGTTCGCCGTACGCCCAATGTATTGACATGATACCAATCAATATGTTAAGTTTAACGACCTAGGTTAGTAGAAAATAATCATCCAATCAGTGCGACTCCTATAACATTACTAAGCGATGTGAGGCAATTAGCGCGGAGCCACCCTCCACGCGGGGTTCCCTCCACACCTGCCCTTGGCACATACACACTGCGCATAATTAATTTGGGAACTTTTCAACATGTCGCTTTTTGTTCCGAATTTGTATGGTACTAACTAAGAATGAATTCAACGCATCGATTCTTAAGTCTATTTATAGATACAATAAGATTCGATTCATTCGATTTTCATATCGATACCTACGATATTTGGAGTTGGTGCCAATGAAAGTGTGTACCTTATCTTAATAAGTACACAGTGTCAGAAATTATGTAAAGCTATAAATATGACGCGATATGGTCGCCAAAGCAACAAAGCCTCTTTAATAATAAATAAATAAAAACTACTTTAATAAAAAAAATCTTTGATACTTTGAAGAATTTGTCTGTATGTTGGCAATATCGTCAAAAGATAATGTTTCAATTAAACCCAAATGTTACAAAACAAACGTTAAAATATGGCCTGTCATGTTAAAGTGTAGCGTGTGTTGCCTTGTACGTAGATATTATCCTTATTATTAAAAGCAGCTCTAAAGGCACTGAAGCTATATCTACATTATCTACCTGTTAGTTTAAGCGATTTAAAAAAGGATCACCCTACTGAGTTTCTTGCCGGATCTTCTCAGTTGAGGTTGCTTTTCGATCCGGAAGTAGCATATTAAAAATATAAACTTGACAATTCGTAAGTGCCCTCATAAGCCTATACAATATAAATTATTTGACTTTGACTGAATAAAAAGTTGCATAATAAATTATTCGTTTATTCCTTAGCTTATACCGCACCTAGTTTTTGCTGTTTGGTTTTCTTAAACTTAATAAGAAATAATATTAGGTACCTGAATATTATGTTTGCATACGCGTAGGTACCGTAAATGTCTTGTAGTGTTCTGTTGTGCTGTACGAGCCAGAGAGACCATATTGAGTAATTTACTACCTACTAGACTTTTCCAGAAGTTTTAGGAGCAACTTATTTATAAGTAAGTACTTACTTGAGTGATTTATATACTTACTCTGCACTATTATCGAGGATTATTGTAAATACGTAAATAGAGCAAAATCGACCTTGATCCATACATTATATTTATTTACCTACTAGAGGAAAATGTACACAATAAATCAAGTGGTAGTACTTGGTAGTTTTGTAACCTTCCTTCAATACCTATTTACAGATTAATTAGACTATACCGAAGCAAAGTTATTCAATAGCACAAATAAATCCATTGAAATTGAGTCAATATTGTGCGTAAGACTAAGTAGATTTAAGAAGAATTTAGTAGTTTTTCCGCGATGGAATTAGAAATTTCGCGTAAATACAGTTCGCCTTACGCGGCGAGACAGGTCACGAACGCGCCAACAGCAGCTGCCGGCCGGCCCGCGAGTGAACAAGACGGACGCCCCGCGCAACCCTCTTGCATCATTCCGTCTCGCTCCCACTCGTCTCGCCCGCGTGCTGCGCCCCGCTCCGCGCCACTCCGTCGTCCGCCCGCCAGTCGCGTCGGTCGCAATCACTCAGACAGACCGTATAAAGAAGTTTCATCACAAACATTTTAAATATTATTTGTGATTATAATAATCATGGTAAATTGTACTGCTTGTTATAATTGTTCGCCGGTGAAAAATATAACTTATTTTGCGTACCCAAAGGATGTCGAGAAGTAAGTGACTATTCTCATTACTTAACTATTGCGCGGTATAATGGCATTTTCGTCGCTGTTATTTATCCCGCAAGTTCTCGATCTAATCAATTTTTTTTAAATGCTTTATTTACATAGATACTTGTCGTTTAGATAGATTTTCCCGGTTACTTCTATAAAAACAATCATTAAGAACCTACCTTCTTAAAAATTGACGACTCACACGATGACCAATGAAAACTATAAATATTGAATGGATTAACTTGAAAACATAATCTCTAACGTACAAAAAGATTTAAAGGGTGGGCAGTTCACAATCGAGGGCCGCCATTTTGTATGTAATGTAAATACAAAATGGTGGATACTAACGCGAAAACTGGTTTTAACTGTTAATCTTCTTAATGTGAGATTCAAAATTTGAGGGAGACTGAATCGAATGTAAAACGTGAATGTGTTTTGTATTATACTTACCTACCCAGATTTATTTATATTATTATCTTTACAGAAGAAACGCATGGTTCAAAGCTGTCGGTCGTGAAGATCTAATAGCTAGATTTCAATATACGAAATGGCCAAACGTCAAGATATGTGAAGAACATTTTAGGTCTCATTTCTTTAGATATTCCACAACAACTTCCGCAAAATTTTTGAAAAGAGGTGCATTTCCCACATTAAACTTGAGGTCTAAAGAGGGAGGTCCTAGTGCTCCACCCAGTTCTACCATTAGTAGGGAGAATAATGCTGATACAGAAAACCTGACGGAAGATGTACTTCCAGATCCAGTAACCAACTTGATTGTGAATCCTAGTAATATTATTGTTTCAAATGAACACATAGCTAATGAAATCGATACTATTTCAATAAAACAAGACCAAGCTATCGTAAAGTGCGACTATGACAACGAATCTTCTTACTTGGGTCCTACAAATGTACCAGAGAAAAGGGAACCAATATTTATGGAAGATACTACCTATACGGAACAAACACACATTTCAGAGCTAACAGATAATAAGGATTTCATGCCAAAAGGAATGTTGCAGCTCATACAATGGCAGCAAGAGTCAAACGAAAATAAAAACGATACTGAAAATAGGGAATCATTCTTATGTTTTGCCTTTCACTTGCATTATATGGGTTCGACGACATATACATTTTTACGAAACACGTTCCGTTTACCGCCACTGAAAACATTAAAGAAGCTAGTAGAACCGAAAGGAACTAAAATAGATGACACACTATTTAGTGTTTTAAAAATTAAAGTCGGCAAAATGGGACTTCAAGAAAGAATTTGCAGTGTTTGTGTGAGCTGTGTGGCTATAAAGAAGAATTTATTTTATGACATTACCAATGATCGTATTGTTGGTTTCAATGATATAAATGGAAGACAGAAGTATGAACCAGCAGAATACGCTGTTGTGATTATCGTTCGGGGCATAGTTCTCAGTTGGAAACAAATAATAAGCTACGCATTTCTTTCTCAATTTAAAGATGATATGGCTGTGAATGCCTGGATTCAACAAATCATTTTCCACCTATTGAAAATCGGTCTGGATGTTCGTGCGTTGGTAGCAGACCATTCGGATTCCCTAGACCTTTCAAAAGACGTTAATATTGACAATACATACTTCTCAGTTCACGGTCAGAAAATTTACTACGTTTTCGATGTTCCTCGTCTTATGAACTCGCTTAAAAACAATCTTATGAAGTGTCATTATTTTTTTGAAAACAAAATTGGTAAATGGGATCATATAAAAGACATGTATCATCACGATAAAAATAGTTTAGTTAGATTAGCTCCCAAACTAACGGACAATCACTTTCAGCCTAGTAAAAGTGTCAAACTAACTGCACAAGTACTGAGTACCAATGTCGCCTTTGCTATTAAAACTCTGATACAATCAAATTTAATAGATTCATCTGCAAAAGACACAGTCGAACTTGTGCTAAAACTTGATAAACTATTTGATATACTAAATTCCTGTAAATTGCGTGGTTCCAACAAATTCAAAGCAGCCTTCTGTGGTGACGACTTTCAAATAGATTTCTTGCAAGAGATGTTGGGATTTTTCAGAAGATTAAAAGTAATTGCGGTTGGAAGCAATACAGACGTGACTAATTCTATGAAATTTATCAAGTGTTTCCAAATAACTATAAAATCGTTCTTAAATTTGTTTAAAGATTTACAATTGGAAGGAGTAAAATCTATATTTACGAGAAGTTTAAACCTCGAACCAAATGATATATTTTTTGAAAAAGTGAATCAGACGAATGAGATTGCCTTAACACCAACATGTAGACAAGTTATGGAGACTTTCAATCGGAGATTTGTCATTGATATACTGAAAGAACCATTCAAAAAGGATTGTGGGAATGATTATGAAAGCTTGTTAGCAACAGAGGATAATGGATCTTCTTTGATTGAAGGTTTCTTGGCGAATTATGAAGATGTTGCTCCTATAATATTGGATACAAATGATTATCAGTTCGACTTACCGCAAGAAAATGGTTTAATCACGCTGTCAGTGTATCTATTTAAGAAATGTCTTGAAAAACACACATGTTCAAAACTAATAACTTATCTTAAGGTGTTTGATCAGGAACTTGCTGGGAGTTCACTGGTTTTCACTTTAGAAACTAGCACAACACTGCCTGATAATTTTCTCACATTTGTAAAATTGTTGGATTCAAACTTTTGCGATTATTTTACTATAATGAGTAATTCGACTATTGAAAAAGATGCCAATATATGCAACGACGTATTATTCCAAATTCAATATTTTACATTCGGAGCTCCATGTGAGTGTTTTCCAATTGATTATTTGAAGAAACTATTCGTTAGATCAAGGATACATCACACCGTTAAGAAATATAATGAGTTTCTTAAATCTGAGGAGTATGGGAAAATTCCATTTGATTTTCGATTTTTGTAATTTTCTGATAGTGTCCCATCCCACCACTGTTCCCACCCATCCCACTGTAAATCCTTGCTTACAGGGTAACAGTGGTATCATACAGTGGTCACAGTGGTATCGACAGCGATAGCAAATAAAGACACCGATGTTGCTTAGTTGTCTTTAAACCCGCACAAATTTTATCGAAAAAAAAAATTAACAAAAAACAAAAACCGACTTCAAAAACCTAGGTGCACTAAAAAGTCTAGTAGTTTTTGAAGTCGGTTTTTGTTTTTTGTGAATTTTTTTTTCACGCTTTTTAGTGTCAATAATCGTTGAAAATATGCAATTATTACCACCTCATAACAACCCTAAAAAAGTAAATATTTAGAGCCAAAAAAAATCGATTCCGCATCAAACAAAAAAAGAATCACGTAAATCGGATCATAACTCGCAGAGTAATCGGTGTACATACATAGAAAAAAAAATTGCAGAATGGCCGAATTGAGAACCTCCTCCTTTTTGGAAGTCGGTTAAAAAGGAGGGGAATGGATGAATAAAATGTATCCACGTCCATCAATTGCAAAGCCACAGAAATGAAGGCACCAAGAATGCTATTTCACACTAGGTACTTGAACTTAACAATGTCGTATTTTGTAATGCGAATTAGATAATAAATAAAAACAAAAATGCATATTGATAAGTTCTAGTACCTATCTAGTTTTAATGTAAATAAATATTTAGTTAAACTGAGCTAATTATACTCACCTATACAATTGATACGTTATTTGTTTTCATTCCACACGTGCCCACGTTGTTTCTTATGTTGACCAATTGTTTTATTGAGTGTCCAGCGGGCCGATTGTCGTCCGATCGATATCCATCGCTATTAGAGATATGTCAAATGGAAACGTCAAATTGGTCGTATTTCTTTCGTTTGTTTCGACATATTTCTAATAGAGATTGATGTCTATCAAACGAAAATCGGGCCCTGGCCCTGCAGCATGACCGCGTAGACATAAGTACTAGCTTTTCGTACTGAATATGACTCGGTATGACGTCATTAACCGACGTCAAAAAGGAGGAGGTTCTCAATTCGATGGGTTTTTTATTTCTCCACGAATCTGACAGTTGAAAGAGATAAGACTTATGTCTACACGGTCATGTTAAGGTTGCTGCCATTCGATCCTAACTACTCCATAATCTCTGCTCTAGATTCCGAAAGTGGTCAATATCGGGGTCGATATCGGTTTCCCAGGGATCGACGTAAATGAAAACTGATTTTGGGGGTCAACGAGGTCTAAAAATGTATCACACACACAGCTTTATATGTTGAATTTTGTCTCGTTTCTGTCGTATAAAATAAGACATTGAGAGAGTTAGCGAATCCGTGAGAGAGGTGTAGTGTCGATATGCGTGCATCACATCACCACGGCTGTATTGCCCAAAGGGGTAAGCAGATGTGCACTTCACACGCCTTTCCATAGACGTGTAGGTTTCCTCACGATGTTTGTATTGACTTTTCAGCAAGTGTTAATCATTATTGCAAAATAAATTTGCACATGAACGCCGGCAATCTTAGAGGTGCGGGCCCGGGATTCGAACTTGCATCCCTTGCATTCAAGGCGGGCTCTACGGATAAGTATCTAGTACCTACCTACCTAATATAAAGTATTATTTTGATGACTGAATATTTATTTCACCTAAGTGTATCTATTTCTCATACTTACGTACTTGTATTCGAGTTAGGTCACAAACAACGAACCAAACGAAGAAAATGTAGATATTGTTTTGTTGGCGCGCGCGGTTGTTTCTATACATACCTACTGCCTAGGGTTGCCATATAAAACGTATATAATGGTTTGGATAGGAAAAAAAATAAAGTATTTGAAAGAAAATAAAGTATTTTTCAAATTTTGTGCTTTTAGCACATGCTAACAATTCTTTGCTATCTTTAAGAGGCTGACAACAGCCAAATAAGCTTCTTTCACGCGATGTGTTAGCCAAACCTATACAGTTTGTGGCAGTGAAAAAAATATATGTTAATCTTGAACATATTTGTAAGAACATTGATGTGACCGAAACACGATTGTGAAAAAAAAAACTCGTTAAAAAATAATGGTAAACTCACCTCCAAAAATGAGCTTTAAACCATAGAATCGGCATTATTATAACAATATCGTATCATATGCATTTACAGAACTTTGTTGTTTTTATTTTTCAATTACTCAACTCATTTTAAATTAATAAATTGTTCTGTTTTGTATTTTATTTTCAATAAGTCACCCGCGCCCGGTCATCTCGCTTCTCAGTCTTTTCTATGCGGGCCGAAAGTGATCGCACAGGCGCGCTGCTAGACGGACGTATGTCACTTTGCTCCGCGGCCTGCTCGCTGTTCACAATTGTAATTTTGTTTGGAGTTGTGTATTATGAAATAGATTATGATACATTGGTATAGGATTTAAATAATAGGAAATAAACAAAAAAGCCGGAGAACAGCAAAGAAGCGCTATTATATAGTAAAACAAAAAAATCTTATGGATGTAAGAAAGTAAGTACTATTGAAATGTTTTGTATTATTGATTATTGCCGAAAAAATGCATACAAGCGGAAATGAAATTATAAATAATTACTAAATTATGTTTATTTATTAGCTTTTTGTATATTTTTGTAATAGAATACCCATTGTTTACTTTACATTAAAAAGATGCGTTTGGCGAACAGTCTGGAAGCAAATGAAGTATCGAAGATTGATTGTCATGGGTAAGTTTGCAATAGAATCTAGAACCAATTTAAAACAATATTCGCTTATATACAGAATACATCATCACGCCTGTATTCCCCGAAGGGGTAGGCAGAGGTGCACTGCAGTGCGCCCACACTTCGCCGATGTATTTTGGTCCCAATGTAATAGGGGGCGAGCCTATTGCCATTATACCGGGCACACAGGTTTCCTCACGATGTTTTCCGTCACCGTTTCTTAGCAAGTGATAATCTCAGATGAAAATGAGATTCGCACATGGAACCCAGAGGTGCGAGCCGGGGATAGAACCTGCGCACTTTGATTGCAAAGCGTGCGTTCAACCACTCGGCTACCACTGCTTTTTCTAAAATATATAACTCAATTGGTGATGAAGTGGATGTGTTTAATGATTCACTACCTCACTTCAGAAAGCTCGTGTTAAGATCATTAAAATGGTAGATACGTTACTCTATTAAATTATTTGTTTTCCGAATTAGTTTTTTTTTTAATTATTTTTTTTCTTATCGTTTTCTTATCTTTTTATTATAGTTTTCTTGTGTTATTTTTTCTTAGTTTTAGCTCATTTTAACTCTTAATTATTATTTTTTTCGTATATAAGTGTATATAGGTTTCTTTGTAATAATTTTAATATTAAGTGCAATATCTTATTTCTTATAATTGGTTACCATAATATTAATGCATGTTGTGACACCTTCAAAAACTGTATATTTAATTTACTTTTGGCATACTTTATTCTACAGCTGTTTACAATGTAACAGTTACTGGTTTGTCCTATATAAATAAATAATTATAGCAAGGACAAATTCAATAAATACACATTATAAATAAAAATGGACGATGACAGTGATAAAGATGGCGGATGATCTATAACCACCTCAATATATTATAAGTACATTCTTACGTTCGAAATTTGAAATATTCCCGCTATTCGAATTTCGAATCAACGTAACGAAATCTACGGATACTTTGTACCTGTGTGTGGGTGAGTGCTCGGACCGCTGCCTGTGTGTGTTATAGATACTGCATAGGTATGACAACACGCGTCACGTGCCGCGCGCTGGGTTCACGGACGCGTATCGCGCCAACAGCTGTCGGCCGGGTCGCCCGGGGAGCGAAAAGGACAAACGTCCCGCGCATTCCGCTCGCAACGTTCCGTCTCGCTCGCGTGCGACGGCGCCCCGACCCGCGCCGTCCGACCGCCAGTCTGCCGCATTCGGCCCAAGTGCTCATACTCCGTTATCGTTCGTTTCATTCAATTTTTTATCATTAAAGTTTCATTTTGTTTATTTTGTAATAATGGTTAAATGTACTGCTTGTTCAAATACCTCGAAGACAAAGAATATAACGTATTTTAAGTATCCGATGAACTTTCAGCGGTAAGTGGCTGTATGTCCGTGCGATTTACTCCTCGAGACTGAACTCACTGTAGTATACTTATACCAATTAAATATTTAATTTAATGTACTGAGAGGTTACTTTAATAGGTTAATTATGTATGTAGTGGATATGCAAAAATAGAATACTAACTAACTTATAACCTAGCAACACTCGTACTCCGCCATTTTCTTAATAATAAAAAAACAAAATGGCGGATGAGTAGGTTACACTAAATACGTTTGTACTGGTTAAAACTCATTAATCCGTATTAACTTTTGTTAATAACATGAATCAAAATGGGAGGGTGGTTAGATATTTTACTTTGTGTCTTAAATTATTTTTCCTAACCATTACACGCGTGCTAATTCGGGTCTTAACAGGTAAAAACGTTCTTTAGCAATTTTGAGAATAGCTTGGCCTGGAGTTGTGAATAAACACAGGTAATACTATTTTTTTTACGAAATGAATGAAATCATGGGATTTTGTTAAAAGTATGGACGCCTGACAGATTAATTATAACAACCAATAAGTTACCACTGCATAAATAACATGTAATTCTAACAGACTCTCTCTCTCTCCGGTCTACCGCGTAAACTGTTCTCTTATTTCTATTGTATTCAATAATAATTAATTATTAAAGTGTCTCGCTTTAGAAAAACACATTTATAGAAAAAGATGACAGTAATACTACTTACATCGTGCAGTTATATATTATCTTTGTTACGTTTCCACTCACACTTGCGTTGATGGCGTCGCTAGTAGACAACCAGGCGGCTGCTGCTGGACTTTCCCTGTATGTCTCATCGTATAATAGTACTTTATACAAAATAGAAAAATTTAGCCTATTTATTGAGGAACCATAGGGACCAACGCGTGTGCAACCGCGGACACAGCTAGTCAATTCAACATTCATTCAACATAGTTAGCAATGGTGGTCTGTATCCATTCCAAGTAGGGGCTGACTAGAGTATACAGTGAAATTTTAAATGGCATAGACTCCGTATGGACACCGATATTTTTTCCATCGTACACTAGTGGTCCACCAGAGTCACCACCCATAGTATTTTGATAAATATTGTCGCACCTTCGAGACAAGCATATGAACGGACCATAATTCTTCTAAGTTTTCTTCGCACACTTGCTAACGACTGCTTCTCCCAACTGCAATGGCCGTGTAAGGTCAATTATTACTTCATCTAGCGTATGGAAATGACCTGTCAGTCCATACCCGGCGTATTCGACTCGCACGCCCATAAGAGTTCTGTAATCCACAGATGAAATGCTCCCGTAGCCGCCCATGGCCACCTCATCGACTCTTACCAATGCCATATCGTTCTTCCTTTCTGCAAAGGTATTCTGTATTGTAACCCTACCTTCAAATTCACCCATCTTATAGTTAGTGGCTTTTAAAATTTTCCGTTTTGTAGTCGTTTTGTGAGATAGTAATGTCATGTTGCCGTATTGAATTGCGACTCTATACGTGGGTGACGGTGGCCTGCCGTCAGCACCCAGTTCGGTGCTATCAGTGTTCCAGTGCAAGATCTCATCGTCTCTGCTACCAGAGCGACAACGTAGAAGTATTTTCCATTGGTGTCATTGTACCCATCATAGACGCGCAGTGCGGAGCGAGCGCGGGCGCGGGCGCTGGGGTGAGGGTGGCGACGAGCAAATGAAGAACACGTCGCAAGCAGCAACAAAACAATTTTGATTAAAATTGAGTAATGCATCTTGATGCATTTGTATTTTGGATATGTTGAAAGTAGTAAGTCTTCAGGTAGACCTTCAGGATACCGTTATCTGGATGGTCCTCATATAATAATAATGAATACTGCATCCTATCATACCATGCAACTTGACAAGGCTCCGACGACGGCAAACAAAAGAGTCGATATAATAGAGTGGCTCATAAACAAGGACGTAAATGCCGACATGACAATGCTCAAGTGCGAACTGCTTGGCCTGGTGGCCACACACAAACCGAGGGAGCCAGTATATTTACTGGACGAAGCAGCAAAGCACCGCGGTCACACAGTGATCAGATTGCCACCCTATCATTGTCAATATAATGCCATAGAGCTGGATATGGGCACAAAAGTCATCAAGCATCAAAGGTCAGTAAAAATACTTTTTTCTTGATAAATTCTTTAACATCTATTTCATTAGTAGTATTAATCCGTAAAATAGTTTTATTTCAATGTATAGTATTCGCGTAAATATAAGAAAACAATATAATCACTTATTTCATTTACAGGAAACGCAGCACGTACATCTCCTCCCTTCACCGCAAACAAAATGGTCCGTTTGTTGGAAGAAGCTTGTGGTCAAGTGACCGCTGAAAACTGGGCGAATGTAGTACGACACGTCAAAGAAGCAATATTATTTGACGGGTTGCGCGACGTCCACTTCGACAATTTTATTGAACACGAGCTCCGACGACTCTGGTGATGATGATCTTGACTGTGCTCCTCTTCCTTAATAAAAACTGTTTTAAAGATAAAACTATTTTATTTTTCAATACAGGGATAATTTATGGACCTCCCGTCACAACTATCCCAAAGAAACACGGGTCGAAAAGTGTAAAAAATTTCAGACCTTCCATACGAAATCGACCACGTGATAGAGCAGTTTTCTATAGGAGGGTCGAATTTTTTTTCACTTTTTGACCCATGTTTCTTTGGAAAAGTTGTTTACTTTAATAGTCTGAACCACCTATTTAAATTTGGCGGGAGGTCCAAAAATAACCCTGTTATATTAAATAGGTGCTTATTATGACCCACCGTCGCTTATCTACTCAATGATTTATATGTCTAGTGCAATAAGGAATTTCACACATAATACACCCATACCATCTCGTCACAGTTGCAAGTATTTTAAAACGTTATTTTTTGGACTATTATACCAGATATTTTCTGTTTCCCGTCACTAGCCCGTCTGTCATAAAGATCAAGCTAACTTGTACAGGGTACAAACTCCTTATGTGTTGTAAAGTAATGCGCTAACTGGGTTGCGCGAATTAACTTTTTTAAAAGTACTCTGTATTAATACAGGCTGTTTCAGAAATCCGAAATAATACTCGGTTTGATATTACAATATTTTTTTCGCTGCTAATTTCAAAAACTTAAAATATCTCTAGTCCTAAGCGAAATTTATGAGTTCTGTTTTCTGAATATTAGTAGTCACCGTTGACGTAGATTGCACTGTTGAATAGGACTATGGATGTGCCCTAACGCCACAACACGATACCTGTGGTAAATATCTACCTATTCAAAGGTCTGTATCTCAGAAACTATGGTAGTTAGGTATAGTCTGTCTTCACTGAGCATCTAAATATGAGCTACTCATATGTACCTAAAATATTATTTCGGACTTCGGATATACTTTGAAACCATCAAACTGATGTGTCCTAAGCCGGTTTCATTACAAAGGCAATAATGCGAAGACCACTAAAACGATGCGTTAGGCACACTCGGACCATTCATTGGAGCAGCACACGCCGGGTATCCGCTAGTTATTTATAATCTACTAGTATAGTAAAAGCAGTTGTAGCCGAGTGGTCGAACGCACGCCTTGCAAATCAAAGTGTCCAGGTTCAAACCCCGGCTCGCACCTCTGGGTTTCATGTGCGAATCTCATTTACATCCGAGATTACCACTTGCTATGAAACGGTGAAGGAAAACATCGTGAGGAAACCTGCACGTCTGAGGGAACTTGACTAGTTCTCGATAGATGTGTCAAGTCTGCCAACCCGCATCGGGCCAGCGTTGTGGACTATGGCCTGAATCCCCCTCGCATTGAGGGGAGGCCCGTGCCCAGCATTGGGACGTTAAAAAGGACTGTAGTTAGTATAGCCCGCGAATACGTCCGCGTGGAGTTTATGAACCTTATTTTTAATAGATATAGCACGAAAATCATAAAAGGTCTTCTGTTAATAGTATAGCTATTGTGGCCTTTTGAAGGAACGAACTTATTGTTTGAGTAGTTTTAGCATAATTTATGTTTTTATTATATTATTGATAAGTTTAATGTTTTCTTCGATTGATGTCGCTACTACGAATTTAGCGCGCGATGGTACGGTGGAGTTGCGTTTTGATTAATACTGTTTAGAATATCTATGCGCATTTAAATCCTCTAATTGTCGCCGCCGGCAATTACGAGCCAGACCCCGCGCACACATCATCAACTCGTCGCCGCAGTCCGCGGCACGTGTTGATTGATCCTCCCGACACGATCACCGCCCTCCTCGACCCGGGCGTTGAGAGGGCCACCAACACACCTACACCAGCCTCAAACAGACACCGATCTCGCCGGCGAGGTCGAGGAACCCCCTCTTCCGCTCGTAGGTGCATCTTTGTACCTAGGAGCGCAGTCACTACCTCTCCCCTCACGGTAACTGCCCAAGCCGAGGTCGTGCCCTCTGTGGCGCCCTTGAGCTAGTTGCCACCCCTTTCCGCCCTTCAGGCCTTGGTTGGAGTGCACTCTGCGCTCGCCACTCCTCCGGTAAAGCTGTAAAGGCCACCTTACGGCCAACAGTGTAAGTCCTTCAATTAACTCCAGATTTTCTATGTGTAGCTTCTTATAATAAACCAAGATTTTGTTCTATCTCTGTCTTCTTATTCGTGATACAAAATTCAAGATCTGTTTCCTTTTTTAACGGCCAGCCAGTTGACATTGAGATACTCAAAAGTTTTTATAGCAAGACAATAAACAACGCTATTCGAATAAATAAGAAATAAATTAACTGACGTGCTTATTTTTTTTTTACAGAAGAGATGCGTGGCTCAAAGCTGTTGGTCGTGAAGATCTCATTGATAAACTAAAACTTTTAAAAGCGCCAATGGCCAAAATATGTGAAGAACACTTTGAACCATATTTGCTTAGATTTTCTGCAAACGGTTCCGCAAAATTTTTAAGAAGAGGTGCATTTCCAACTTTACGTCTGCAGTCTGAAAAGGGTTCCAGTAATTCCAGTTCTAATAGTCGTTGTGAGAATACTGCTGGAACAAGCCAGACTCAAGATGTATCTAACAACCTTGTAGTGCCCGGGTGGCGTGTGAATCCTGGTAATCTCATCGTTATAAATGGTGACACATGTAATGGCATCGATACTAACTCAATAAAACAAGCAAAAGATGCGAACACCAATGTTCCGAGTAACAACGAAACCCAGTCCAGTGACTCAGTTTCTACAAACATATCAAAGAGACAAAAATGTTTCGAAAACACAGAACAAAGTCAAATTTCACAGCTAATGGAAACAAAAAAGGAACAAACATTTATAGAAGATACCACCACTATGGAACAAACACAATTTGCAGACCCAACAGATAACAAGAATTTTATGTCGAAAGGAATGTTTCAACTACTACAATGGCAAGAATCTAACGGGAGGGAAAGTGATTACCATAATAGAGAATCATTTTTGTGTTTTGCATTTCACCTGCATTACTTCGGTTCCCCTGCATATCAGTTTTTGAGAAACACGTTCCGTTTACCACCACTGAAAACATTAAAGAAGATAGTAAAACCGAAAGGAACTAAAATAGACGATACACTATTTAGTGTTTTACAAATTAAGGTCAACAAAATGAAACTTCGAGAAAAAATATGTAGTGTTTGTGTGAGATGTGTGCCTGTAAAGAAGAATTTGTTTTATGACATTACCAATGATCGTATTGTTGGTTTCAATGATATAAATGGAAGACAGAAGTATGAACCAGCAGAATACGCTGTTGTGATTATGGTTCGAGGCATAGTTATCAATTGGAAACAATTAATAAGCTATGCATTTCTTTCTCAATTTAAAGATGATATGGCTGTGAATACCTGGATTCATCAAATCATTTTCCACTTATTTAAAATCGGTCTGGATGTTCGTGCGTTGGTATCAGACCATTCCGATTTCCTAGACCTTTCAAAAGACGTTAATATTGACAATACTTACTTCTCAATTCACGGTCAGAAAATTTACTACATTTTCGATGTTCCCCATCTTATGAACTCATTAAAAAATAATCTTATGACGTGTAATTACGTTTTTGAACACAAAATTGGTAAATGGTGTCATATAAAAGACATGTATAATCAAGAAAAAAACAGTTTAGTTAGGATAGCACCTAAACTTACGGACAATCACTTTCAGCCTAGTAAAAGTGTCAAATTAACTGCACAAGTACTGAGTACTACCGTCGCCTTTGCTATGAAAACTTTGATGCAATCAAATTTAATAGATTTATCTGCAAAAGACACAGTTGAGCTGGTGCTAAGACTTGACAAACTATTTGACTTACTGAATTCCTGTAAATTGCGTGGGTCCAATAAATTTAAAGCAGCTTTCTGTGGTGACGACTTTCAAATAGATTTCTTGCAAGAGATGTTAGGATTTTTCAGAAGATTAAAAGTGGTTGAGGTTGGAAGCAATAGAAATGTGACTAAATCTATGAAATTTATTAAGTGCTTTCAAATAACTATAAAATCGTTCTTAAATTTGTTTAAAGATTTACAATTGGAAGGAGTAAAATCTATATATACAAGACGTTTAAACCTTGAACCAGTTGATAATTTTTATGAAAAAGTGAATCAGACGCATGGAGTTGCCTCAAAACCAACATGTAGGCAAGTCAGTCAGACATTCAAACGGGGATTTGTCATTGATATATTGAAAGAACCAGTCAAAAAGGTCTGTGAGGATGATTATGAAAGCTTGCTAGTAACGGAGGGAAATAGACCTCCTTTAATTGAAGCTTTCTTTCTTAACTCTCAGGATGTTACTCCTATATTATTAGATGTAAACGATTATCAGTTCAAGTTACCGCAGGAAAATGCTTTACTTAAGCTATCAGTGTATCTTTTTGTGAAATGTCTCGAAAAACACACGTGTGAAACCTTAATATCATACCTGAAGATGTGTGATCAGGAACCTGCTGGGAGTACACTGGTTTCCATGGTGGATACTCAAATGAAACTGCCTGATAGTTTTCTCACATTTATAAAATTGTTGGATTCAAACTTTTGCGATTATTTTAATATAATGAGTAATTCGAATATTGATAAAGATGCCAATATATGCAACGACGTATTATTCCAAATCCAATATTTTACATTCGGAGCTCCATGTGAGTGTTTTCCAATTGATTATCTGAAGAAACTATTCGTTAGATCAAGGATACATCACACCGTTAAGAAATATAACAGATTTCTTAAATCTGATAAACATGGTAAAATACCATTCGACGTTAGTTTTTTGTAAATTGTGAAGGAATACTTTAAATAAATATAAATTATCCGTGCATAATTTGTTTTTTATTGGTGCTTTTATAAATGTTCCCCTATCCCCACCCATTTCGCAATCTAGACAATGTTTAACGAATCTTTAAGTTTTAAGTACTTTATTGGGTTTGAAATTATACTAAAATAAAGATATGGCATTAGATTACTTCACAACATTTATTATATTTTCAAACCTTAAATAACGTTAACCGCACAGTGTCCCATTTCACTAAAAAAAAACCCTATTATGTTCATCGCATAAATCGATCAAGAAAACATTTTAAACATAAATGCAAGAGTAGAACACCCACGTGTCTATATTTTTTATAAAAAATAATTTATACCTTGACGTAGAAAAAAGATTAAATAATTTCTGTAAACGTAACTGATCAAGATTGTTTTTTATTATTATTTGATAAAACACCTTTATGCGCATATTTTACAGTTTTTATTTTTGGAGAATCAGACTTATGAATTTTTATTCAGATTTATGTTCTTATTTTTTTTCTCACAAAACAAATGTCTTTACAAAACTTTATATTATTTACACATAAAATACATATCTTGCATACATTATTTTCTATATATTATTATAATTTATTTTAATAATAAATTATTTTTTATAAAAAGTGTTTTAAATAGACACGCGGGTGTTCTACTCTTGCATATAAAATGCATTTCTTGATCGATTTATGCGATAAGCAGCATAGGGAGTTTTTTTGTGTGATGGAAACACTGTGGACCGTAACCTACGCATTATTATAATAGTAAGTATTTTAGCTTAGTGACGCAAATAAACTAAGAAACCCAGCCTACGACAAAAAAAAACATTGCTGCCAAATCGCTTCATAATTAAGCCCCTCGCACACTGGTCGCCAAAATCGTGCGTCGTAAGTATATAATTAATTAATTAAAGATTGAATTTCTGTGGCACAAGCCAAGCCTCTACGCGCTAAAATCGCTCCCGCAGTCAATATCATTTCGTTGGATAATTAACTTTGTCTACGAGTAAATACATTTCGTTTTCGTTTTGGACCGTGCGTTTTGACGTCCCAGTGTGGAACAACGTAGTAATCAACAATAGTTTCAATTAGAGATGAAACGGGTAGTGGTTTGGCCGGATATTCGGCACGCTACCAGGCCGGAGCGCCGGATATCCGGCCCTTTAACGCGTTACATGACGCTTTTAAAAGACATCTCGAATCGATCGTAATCACGACCCATACATATCGTGGTCAGTTAATTGGCATCAGTATCCGTAGTTGTCAAGGTTTGCTAGAATCTTGCAGCACTTGGCAGTAGCGTTTACAGCGAAAGGATATTTTCAGAAGCTGGTCTGGTAAACGAAACCAAGCGGAGTCAACTCTTACCAACAAATGCAGAAGATTTGGTATTCATTCACCACAATTTGACAAATTGTGGTGAATAATTTGTTTGAATACTAATATTTTTGACGTGCGATTATAAAAATAAACGGTATCCATGATTTGCCTTGTGTAAAATAATGAGAATTATTTTAATTTTACTATCCGGTATCCGGCCGGATACTGAATTACTATCCCGTATCCGGCCGGATAGTGAAAACAAAGCCGGATAGGCCGGATACCGGATAGTTAACTACCGGATATGATATCCGTTTCATCTCTAGTTTCAATAGCTTTTTACTAAATGACATATATAACTTTAAACATCATAACTCCCCCCTTTCGTCCATTCACGCCTCAATCCGAAACCTCCTCAGAGCCTTGGGAGAGGCGTCGCATTTGCTATCCGGTCATCATACTGACATCCTCCTCCTCGCCGATACGCAGGATCGCCTTCTGGATAACCCTCTTCAGTCTCTTACGGGATTCTTGCGACCGGAGCGAGCGTAGTTCAGAAGCCACGAAGTCTCCGAAAATCTAACGGAGAAGTCATCCGAATAAAGTAAGTTGGAGTTTTTGTGTGTATCAACCCATTAAGTATCAACTTTTATTTTTATTAGTCATATGTTTTACAGAATATACACAATGTTGTGTCTCTTACACATCAAAATTGGTAAAAAAAATTGATAGTTAATGAGTTAATAGCAGTGAGGCAAGATGACATGACATGTTCATCACATTGAGAAGAAACCTTTGATTTTTTTAGGCTGCTTCCTCTTATAGCTGTTAACTTCTCATCGGTTTTCCTTCAGGTAAGTAATAAGTATTCAACCTTTGAAAAGCCAAGCCAATTAATAATACCTATAGCAGTACACTTTCCAGACAAGAGTGTTAATTGGTGGTTTTCATTATATACCCACTTATAGGTACCATACTATCTCGAAGACAGTTTGGTCAAGTGATTTAACCGTAGCCCGCTCGGCTCACTTTATCGGGTGATTGCGGGTTCGATTCCGGGCAGCGGAAAATTTGGAAAATGTTCTTTTCGGAATTTGCACTGGGCTCCAAGTCTGCTAACACTATCGTGGAGTTGCTATGACTCAATTTTTTAAGGCATAAACATTACATCTCTCTAAATTGCATCAAGATGACAATATCTAATGTCTACACTGCTCAGATTCTAGGTACCTTATTATTATTATTATGAGTCTATAACGTGCCACTGCTGGGCAAAGACCTCCCCACCGACCGTCCCCTTCCTCCATTCATCTCTATTTTGAGCCAAAATAGGCCACTCCTTTCGATGGGAGTCTAGTTCATCCCGCCATCTCCTTCTGGGCCTGCCGCGATGTCTTCTTGCATTGCTGGGAATCCACTCTGTAGTTATTTTGGCCCATTGTTGTTCTGACATGCGGCAGATGTGTCCAGCCCAGTTCCATTTTAGCTTGGCAGCTTTTTGACCTACGTCACTAATTTGTGTCTTGGGGCGCAGTACAGTATTCCGGATTCGGTCAGTAATCTTGACTCGTATTTGAATCTAGGTACCTACCATTGAAAAAAGATGTTGTTTTCATGTCTTAAAAAATGCAGTCATAGCAACGCCACGACAATAGTGTTAGTAGACTTGGGGCCCTGGTCTTGGTATAACTGGAATTGCTCGCAGTCCATTGTATGGCACCCATAAAGCGGGTTTCAGACTACGCTATAATTTAATAGCATATAGTACCTATAGCACAATAATATCGCGCACCATACTTCGTTATGGACGCGTTCACACTGTAGATACTGTACTATATAATAAAGCAGTGGTAGCCTCGACCGCCTTGAACGTAAGGGGTGCAAGTTCAAACCCCAGGCCCGCACCTCTGAGATAATTCTCATGTGCGAATGTAATTTTCAAAAATACTTACCACTTGCTGAACGGTGAAGGAAAACATCGTGAGGAAACCTGCACGTCTATAGAAAGGCGTGTGAAGTTCACCAACCCGCACTCGGCCAGCGTGGTGGACTATGGCCCAAATCTCCCTCGTATTGAGGGGGAACGTGCCTGGTATAATGGCAATAGGCTCGCCCCCAATTACATTGGGACCAAAATACATCGGCGAAGTGTGGGCGCACTACAGTGCACCTCTGCCTACCCCTTCGGGGAATACAGGCGTGCTGATGTATTATATTATTGGCTTTGTATGTTGTGCGATATTGTTGTGCTATATATTATAGCGTAGTCTGAAAGCCGCTTAACTTTGCTTTGTTGGGATCATACGATGATATTGTGTTGTGTGTCTCTCGATTTTTTTTTTTAAGTTTCGCAATGCCTTTGTGAAAAGATCAAAAACAAACCGTCGTCGAATAAATGATCCAAGCGCCATGTTGGGAGATATTGAGTTACATATATTGTTGGAATCAGGAATTGTTCTCCGTCTTTTGAGTTGGGTTCCCTGCAAAGTTACCAAAATGGCACTTGAGTCAATGGACTTTTTAACGTGTTAGAAACTCACCTGGCATTCATCAGTAGCGTTGCAGCTTGGATTCAAGTGTGGTAAAGGTTCCTCTGGCCACATGAGGGGGTTAGCGCTGGGTGGAAGCGGCGGAGGAGCTGATGCTGCCACCCTGAGCGGCGGCTTCCGTGGACCCCCGCGACCCCGACCTTTGGAACCCGGGCTGCTGACTAGTGTGGAATTCGCACGCGCAGCTATCCCGAACTCCACTTCTTCGTCCGCTTGAAATTCCGCGAGCTGCGTTACGAATAAATAAATTAACATCGCCAGACAGACTGTCGAAACAGTCAGCTCCACAGTGTTCATCATAATTCATTACATTAATGTCAATACAGTTTGTTTTCGTATTGCACAAATTGGACGCGCGAGTATTGACGCACGAGTGTGCAGGAGGCCAAATACCTAATTTAGTAAGTTATTTTATTATTACTAACAGCACCTAATCAAATAAATCTAGGTACTTTCTTTTTAAATAGTGCCCTAGAATATAAATTGGGTTACACTTGTATGGAATATAAATCATTGTGATCGTCTGCTGGGCGATTATGTGATTGCTTTCATTCTGTGTTAGAAGCAATAAAAAAAACCGGCCAAGTGCGAGTCGGACTCGCACACGTAGGGTTCCGTACCATTATCTATAAAAAAACCAAGGTGTCAAAGTCGCTTTTCAAGTTACGAGTGTGTTTTCGGTTTGAGTTAAAAGCTTCTAGTTTGTATATACAGTCTAATTTTAGTCCCAATTTATGAAAATTATATATGCACTGTATCAATGGTCAATTTAGAATTTGAAAAAGATAAAAATAAAAACACACTTTATACAAATTTAGAACCCTAAAAACTAAAAAATCACGTTTTTTGTATGGGAGCCCCCTTAAATATTGATTTTATTCTGTTTTGTAGTATTTGTTGCTATAGCGGCCACAGAAATTCATAATCTTTGAAAATTTCAGCTCTCTAACTATCACGGTTCATGAGATACAGCCTGGTGACAGACGGACGGACAGCGAAGTCTTAGTAATAGGGTTCCCGTTTTACCCTTGGGGTACGGAACCCTAAAAATAGTTGTTTGACGGAAGGCGATTGAAACAGGTTTGTAACAGAAATCTGTGTGAGGTAAGGTAGATAGGTTTGAGGTGTCTACCTACCTGACCCCTTGGTGGCAGGGGTATCCCTTAAGGGAGTCCTGGCGTTAAATAAAGCAAAACAAGAGAGGTTGCATCTGGGACCCAATTCTCGCACGATCGACATCATGTCCCATTCGAAATACATATGTCGAAACAAATCGTCAAATCGGTTGTATTTTTTAGTTTTTTTCTGACATAAGTATGTCGAATTAGAGATAATTTCATTAGGTATGCGAGCATTGCCCCGCTGATAATTTATCTACCAAGCAATACTGTCGATTTCCCAGTGACACATGAACCTACTTAATAGGTATACAACTGTCAATGCTTTGACGTACTTGGCAGTAGATGACATAATAGGTTATCTAGGTACGTAATTGCAGTATTACGTACTTACCTCCAAATTAACTGCTTCCATCGTGTCCAGAGGGTCTGGAGGCATGCGCATCAGGAATGACAGAGCCTCGAAGTACTCCCATCCACTGCCTCCCGCAGTGGAATTATCTGCGCCACCCACCGACGACTGCCGACGCTTAATCTTCCTCAACTCATTGTTAAACTGCGTCCGCAGATTATGTACTTTCCTGCTTATCTCCTCCGAAGTAGTACCGAGCAAACCAGCCAAATACTCAAGCTTAATCTGTCGAGCCGCTCGGTCTTTATTCAACGCATGCCTCACATCCCACAACTCGCGACACTCCTTCTCCAGAGTGTCGATCAACTTCATCGTATTCTTTGAATTCCAATGCAATCTCGACTCATTTTTGAAGCCGTTCCGCTCGATATCCATATCGAGTTCCATCTTGGGTAAGTATATTATGTCGGACGAGTTTGAATTTGAATCCATGTTGGGGAACAGGGAAATCGACGTTGTATTATTGAAAGCGCTCTAGCGAGACTGAGGGGCCGGGCGGGTTAGACCGCCGAGATCGGTGTCCGTCGGAGCGGCAACGTCGCTCACGTAACGTCGGGCGCGCGGCGTTGCCAGCTCGCTCTTATAGCGCGTGCACTCGACGCCTCATTGCGCTAACTTCAAGACGCTAAAGAGGTTAAAACCTCTCACACACTGGGCTGGCGTTCGCGCGTAAAATCTGCTCAATACTACATACATAATCATGCTTGCATCCCATGGGGGTAGGCAGAGACTACCGTTTGCCAGTCCTGCATTAGCCTCTAAGCTATTTTTACAACCAGCACATGCTGAGTTGGGACCAATTTGCGGCATACATTTGAATATTACCTAAACTTGTAGTCCCGTACGGGACCTTTGTTCTAATGTGCGTGTTTAAAACTTAAGTTCAAATGTATTTGTCTCAAATAAATTTCTTTCTTTCTTTCTTTCTTTCAATTGCTGGAATCCCGTCTAGGTGGGCACCAGAGACCGCATAATAAACCGAGAAAAATAAAGCCGAATCCTAATGTGAAATCATGTTGTGCCGACCCCACCTAGCATAGGATAAGGGCAGAAGAAACAACACATACATATTCTACCTACGATACGTATTCACATTATTTTACATATATCGTATATAATATAATATATAATATATAATATACAAGCAGTGGTAGCCGAGTGGTCGAACGCACGCCTTGCAAATCAAAGTGTGTAGGTTCAAACCCCGGCTCGCACCTCTGGGTTTCATGTGCGAATCTCATTTACATCCGAGATTACCACTTGCTATGAAACGGTGAAGGAAAACATCGTGAGGAAACCTGCACGTTTGAGGGAACTTGACTAGTTCTCGATGTGTGAAGTCTGCCATCCCGCACTGGGCCAGCGTGGTGGACTATGGCCTGAATCCCCCTCGCATTGAGGGGAGGCCCGTGCCCAGCAGTGGGACGTTAAAAGGGCTGTAGTTAGTATATAATACGTCATATATAAATCCATGAAGACTGGATGGTTAAAGTAAAAGCCACGCTCGCAGCTCCCACGCGTCAAACTTCGCATTTATAAAGAATGATCTTTTTGTATGTATCAATAGAGTTGATTTTGGCATTGCCAAACATTTAAACGCGCGCGTTTGACGCTCGAGTGTGCAAGAGGCTTAAAGAGCTGAACCACATAACCATATTAGTGGCTATTAGCGCTACTGGTATTAACAAAGGAAGTTTTGTTGGGGTTTGAACTGCGTAAGTACCGTAAATACGCCGAAAGTGGGCCGAATGGATACGGAACATGCTGCGATACAGACAGACCATTATCTAAATCAGGTCTGTCCAAACTACATATTGAATATTTATTTGACTAATTACGTAGATAGATAGATCAGTAAATGAATTGATTTGAAGTAAATACCTTTCTATTTATTTATTTAAAAACAAAATATTAAATAAAAACTGGTCTGATAGGTACTCCAATGACAGGCGTGTACAACTTTCACCGACGTGAGACTTAAACATTAAAAAAAAACCGGCCAAGTGCGAGTCGGACTCGCGCACGAAAGGTTCCGTACCATTCATTATCTACAAAAACGGCAAAAATAATTATTCTGTTTTTTAGTATTTGTTGTTATAGCGGCAACAGAAATACATCATCTGTGAAAATTTCAACTCTCTAGCTATCACGGTTCATGAGATACAGACGGACGGACGGACGGACGGACAGTCAAGTCTCAGTAATAGGGTTCACGTTTTACCCTTTGGGTACGGAACCCTAAAAAGAAACAAATAAAGTTGAAACTAAACTAAAAATTAAGTAAAAGAAAAAGTAGTAGTATTATAAATACCTTTAATTAGGTAAGGTATTAATCTAAACACAAAAATAAATCTAATCACGAAGACCGACGAGGTTCTTAGTTACCTACGAACACCTAATCAGATTCTACCACTGGTTCGGAATTTTATTATCTTTTCCCATTTATTAATGTAAGTAGCTTAGTACCAAAATAGGCAGAAAATGTGTAAAGGCAGAAAATAGATGCCCTAGAAATGTGACGCTGGAGAAGAATGCTTAGGGTTTCGTGGACCGAGTTTCGCACGAACGTCTCGATACTTCAAGAACTCGGTATCAGGCAGCGTCTGTTTTCGATTGTACAATCTCGCATCTTGACATTCTTCGGCGTGACAACCAGTCCATAGAACGCCTTGTCGTCCAAGGAAAAATAGAATCGAAAAAGAAAAGGTCACCCACGCGTTCGACTGACCAGATCAAGTCCGCCATTGGAGTCTCAGTCAACGAATGCAGCAGGATGACCTCTTGCAGACAGCGGTGGCGAAATGTCGTGAAGCGCATTACATCTGCCCCCTCCAATACTGATACTTAACGATCACGACCGCTCTGTCAAGAGCGTACCGGATAAGAAGAAGCTTAGTACCTACTTAAATAGGTTGCATCATAGTTATTAGATCAATAACCCGCTAAGGACTCGTACCTACCTATTAAACATCAGGCCTGAAATGAAGGTTTAACGAGAAACACGTGCGAGTATAAAACTCATCAAAAATGCTCGTAAATTTGTGTCCTGTTTAATTTTATAGAAACATCTATCGTCTCGGCATCACGCGGAGCCGGGACATTTTGATCTTTAAATGGGTAGGTACTTGGGGTTTTAATAGCAAACGCAATGATATAAGAAAGTATGCATACGTAAATATGTCAAAAATAAAACCGGCCTAGTGCGAGGCGGACTCGCGCTCAAAGGATTCTGTACCATTATCTATAAAAACGGCAAAAAATATCACGTTTGTTGTATGGGAGCCCCCTTAAATATTTATTTTATTCTGTTTTATAGCGGCAACAGAAATACATTATCTATGAAAATGTCAACTGTCTAACTATCACGGTTCATCAGATACATCCTGGTGACAGACGGACGGACAGCGGAGTCATAGTAATAGGGTCCCGTTTTACCCTTTGGGTACATACGGAACCCTAAAAAAGTACCGAAATTGGTCTCATTGATGATGAGGACGATCTCAGTTACATAGAAACCAGGAAAAATTTCGTAAAAGCTTCGTTTCGAAAGAAAATAGTCGGATTATGGGAGTTTTTTAGGGTTCCGTACCCAAAGGGTAAAACGGGAACCCTATTACTAAGACTTCGCTGTCTGTCCGTCCTTCTGTATTAGACTTGGCTGGCACCGACTTCAAACGATGAGTGGGTAGCGCTTATAATAATTATATTAATTTACTTTTCGCTTTTGAGTGCCTATTTGTGGTTTTGAAGTCGTATTAATTTTTTTTTTTTAATAATTTTATAACCAAGCTAGTTACAATTATATAATATTTATTTGTCTTCTGTGTATTTTTATATAATTTTAGCTACGAACGACATGGGACTACATTAATGCAATATCAATTTCAGACTGCGAAGGAGAAAGCCGATCTTCTGGGCTCTTTCTTCGCTTCCAACTCCAGAATTGATGACCATGAGATGTCTCCGCCGACTATAGCTCCTTGTGATTACTCCATGCCGGAGATCCGTTTTACACAGAAGTCTGTGCGTAGAGCGCTACTCTCATTGGACATCAATAAATCGAGTGGGCCGGATGGTATCCCCCCAATTGTGCTTAAGACATGTGCTCCTGAGTTGACCCCGTCCTTGACGCGTCTTTTCCGACTCTCTTACTCTAACGGCGTAGTCCCAGTCTCTTGGAGGTCTGCTTTGGTACACCCGATCCCTAAAAAAGGAGATCGCTCCGATCCAGGCAACTACAGACCGATCGCAATCACTCCTTTGCTCTCTAAAATAATGGAGTCCATTATAAACCGCCAGCTCCTTCGGTACTTAGAGGACCACCAGCTGATCAATGACCGACAATACGGTTTCCGTCAGGGTCGATCGGCGGGTGATCTTCTTGCCTACCTGAGTCACCGTTGGGCTGAGGCGGTCGAGAGCAAAGGTGAGGCCTTAGCGGTCAGCCTGGATATAGCGAAGGCCTTTGATCGGGTGTGGCATAAAGCGCTTCTTTCGAAGCTTCCCTCCTACGGGCTGCCTGAGAAATTTTGCAAATGGGTCGCCAGCTTTCTTACGGATCGGAGCATCGTTGTCGTAGTCGACGGATCATGCTCGGATCGCAAGTCCGTAAATGCTGGCGTCCCGCAAGGCTGTGTCCTATCCCCAACCCTGTTCCTGCTGCATATCAACGATATGTTGCATCATGTCAGCAACTTCCGTTGTTATGCAGATGACAGTACAGGAGATGCTGTTTACACCGGTTGTGCTAATATTTCTCGGGCAAACGTCGATGAGTGTCGGAACAAACTTGTGTCTGAAGTCGAGACTTCTTTACATCTAGTCTCGAATTGGGGCAAACTGAACTTGGTGCAATTCAACCCCAACAAGACACAAATTTGTGCGTTCACCGCCAAAAAGAACCCCTTTGTCGCATCTCCTCGTTTCGAAGACACTATCCTTAATGCCAAGCCTAGTATCGGGATCCTTGGAGTCGACATATCGAACGACGTGCAATTTCGCGGTCATCTGGAAAGTAAGGCCAAGTTGGCCTCCAAAAAGCTGGGTGTGCTCGGTAGGGCGAAGCGGTATTTCACTGCGGCTCATCGCCTGCAACTTTACAAGGCGCAAGTCCGTCCGCACATGGAATACTGCTCTCACCTTTGGGCCGGTGCACCACAGTACCAACTTCTTCCTTTTGACCGCCTGCAACGAAGGGCAGTTCGAATTGTCGATGACAAAAAGCTTACCGATCGGCTAGACCCTCTGGCGTTGCGTAGAGATGTAGGCTCCCTCTGCATTTTCTACCGCTTCTATCATGGAGAGTGTTCCGAGGAATTGTTCGGTATTATACCTGCCGCTAAATTCCACCATCGCACGGCTCGCCACAGACTGCATTACCATCCTCACCATCTGGATGAATGGCGTTCCAGTACAGTGCGATTTACCAGGAATTTTCTCCCTCGCACCACCAAATTGTGGAATGAACTTCCTGCAGCGGTGTTCCCGGACCGATGCGACAAAGGTACCTTCAAGAAACGAGCATACTCATTCCTTAAAGGCCGGCAACGCACTTGCGATGCCCCTGGTGTTGCAGGTGTCCATGGGCGGCGTTGATCACTTACCATCAGGTGAAACGTCTGCTCGTTTGTCTCCCTATCTCATAAAAAAAAAAAAAAAAAAAAAAATTATAATAACTTTTGGGGTTTCGGGGAAAGTTCCAAAATTATCTTCGGAATTTTTCGGTAAGGGGTTGGCTTGGCAGCTATTACCGTCGATCCCTTTTGCCCTTTTCCGCGCTGAATGTTAATGAGAATATTGAACACACTGGGGCGTCAATGCTCGTCCGTAATTTTTTTGCCATACCAAAACAAACTGTAGGTAGGTACTAATTGACTCATAGAAAAGGTTAATTCCTCAACCAAATCATAATGACAGCGCTAGCTAATGTTCTAGCTTGGCTTTTACTACAGAAATAAAAGTAAATAAGTCATCCGCCATCTTTATCACTGTCATCATCCATTTTTATTTATAATGTGTATTTATTGAATTTAAAGCAGTGGTAGCCGAGTGGTCGAACGCACGCCTTGCAATTCAAAATGTGCAAGTTTAAACCCCGGCTCGCACCTCTGGGATTTATGTGCGAACCTCATTTTCATCCGAGATTATCACTTGCTATGAAACGGTGACGGAAAACACCGTGAGGAAACCTGCACGTCTGAGGGAACTTGTCTAGTTCTCGATAGATGTGTGAAGTCTGCCAACCCGCACTGGGTCGCGTGATGGACTATGGCCTGAATCCCCCTCGAATTGAGGGGAGGCCCGTGCCCAGCACAGACGTTAAAAGAGCTGTAGTTAGTTAGTTATTTATTGAATTTGCCCTTGCTATTAATTACTTGACACTGGCTGAAATACCCGCTAAACGCAGGTGGAGCCATTCCTCATCTCATTTCGTAAAAAAAGAAAGAAACAAAAGTAAAATAAAATGTATTATTTAGTAAAATTGTTACAAAACGAGTTTACTGTGAAACCCAAACTATACGTTGCCCGTATTTTGGGTTCCTGTATTAACATTATTTGGGAAGTGAATTAAAAAATGTAAAGTAATACTGAAATATTATATAAATTAAAGGTAAAGAGTGTGTGCATGTATTGTGTGTGTAATGAAGTGTGTGAAACTGAGGGTGTGTGCGTGAATGTGTGTTAAACGTTTGTCAAGTTAGTGTAGTTAAATAAAATAAGTAATAAAAATAAAATAAAATCTTTATGCATATTGACATAGAGTCCGTTTTGGTATTTGACAAAAGTTTTACGCGCGACATTTGACGCTCAAGTATACGGGGTTAAGCCCCCCAATAGCCCACTAATTAAATGACGCAAATACATGACCAGGGCTCGGCGACAAACCGCGGCACTTTGCCGTTGATGTAGGGTCGTATTTGATACCTACGTTTTTAGGGTTCCGTACCCAAAGGGTAAAACGGGAACCCTTTTACTGAGACTTCGCTGTCCGTCCGTCCGTCCGTCCGTCCGTCTGTCACCAGGCTATATCTCGCGAACCGTGATAGTTAGAGAGTTGAAATTTTCACAGATGATGTATTTCTGTTGCCGCTATAACAACAAATAAAAAACATATTTAAGGGGGCTCCCATACAACAAACGTGATTTTTTTGCCGTTTTTATAGATAATGGTACGGAACCCTTCGTGCGCGAGTCGGACTCGCACTTGGCCGGTTTTCATTTAATCCTTCAATACTATCCATTTGGTGTTCGTATCAATACCTATCTGTTTTTTATTACTTAGTAAAATGTTTTGTATTTAATATTTGTTTGTACTCACTTAATTTTTATTGGTGTCATTCCTACGAGAAACCTTTATAAATTATATCTACATTCCTGTGAATAAAAAAAAAATACTACCTGGGTGTAGTACCTACCTTCGTATTTAATATTATTTTAGTGGATATCATACTACATATATACTTGTACTTCACTAGCATGACTGTCAATAAGTTGTTACATACTAGTTTAACCAAATAACCATTTTTGTTTTTTGTTGACGGGGAGGAAATCTTCAGAAAGATTCCCAGTCTTCTGTGTTAAGCCTATTGGTCATATTTAGCTACTATTAATAAAATATGTCGTTTTCATGCCTTAAAAATGAAGTCATAGCAACGATAGTGTTAGTGGACTTGGGGCCCTGATAAAAGGTAAACTCACTTGAATTTGGGGTCGCAAAATACAAAAGCTAGGGAAATTTATTCCTAGTCAGGCAAGTCTACGGATTAAACTGAATATGGGTTTCCGCCGTCAGAGGCCACCAGTGTCGTATATTAATTAAAATGAGGCGATGCACCCCTTTGCAACCCTCGCCCGAGGACTCGCAGTACAGAGGGAGAGTGCCGGATTAATATCTAAATAATGAGACTGACGCCACGCCCCGCACTTCGGACAGATAGCAGCACAAGCAATTGCAATACTAATAAGGGTATTATGACTTTCAATATCTTTGTCCAGCTGAGTAAATAATGTGGTATTCTTGAGATAGATTTTTTTAGGGTTCCGTACCCAAAGGGTAAAATCGGAACCCTATTACAAAGACTTCGCTGTCCGTCCGTCCGTCCGTCTGTCACCAGGCTGTATCTCATGAACCGTGATAGTTAGAGAGTTGAAATTTTCACAGATGATGTATTTCTGTTGCAGCTATAACAGCTAATACTAAAAAACAGAACAAAATAAATATTTAAGGGGGCTCCAATACAACAAACGTTATTTTTTTGCTGTTTTTATAGATAATGGTACGGAACGGCCGGTTTTTCTTGTTGTATGAGCTTAATTACAGAATATTAATTTTGACTACGTATTTTCACTTTAGGTTATTACCGGAAACTTAGGTAGTTACCATTATTAGTTTAAAGTAAACACCAAAGTATTTTTTATGGAGACATGATATGACGTTTGCTCAGCAGTGAGTCAGGTGAAAAAAACGGGTTGCTTCAACAGTTTTCAAGTCTTCATTATTTAATTCAGGTAAGTTAATACTCTAAATTTTCTGATTAGAGATAGGTATTTTTATTTTAAGCAATAGTCGTCGTTTAAATAGGTTAACTAGAAGCTGAACTTAGATATAAGATGTACCCACCTTAAAATCCAACTGCCCGTAACCGACCAGCTAAGTAAATTGTCTGGGCCCTAATTCCCGCAAAATCAACAACTTCTGTAATTCGACATATGTCAAAACAACATGAAAAAATATGATCAATTTGACGAATGTCAGACTTGCTACAATGACAGCCAGCAAGTTTTAATTTAAATTAAATATTGAAATAATAATGTTTTTTTTTGCTATCGATACTCACACCGCAGCAGGGATATCTCTCGAGACAGCGTTCCGCTCTACGTGGGGGTGACTATCGGAAAAAATGTCGTTTGATCCAGTGATTTACCTCTCTATCCGTCCTGCTATCGGATGCGTCGTGAGGATGTGTTCACGCTTCACTGCGTCCGAGGAATGATAGCGAGTCAACGCCTGCATATCTTTGGATCAATTTGATTGATTCGTTACCAGGGCCCCGATTTTTGTGCGATCGAGATTCATCCCTATTCGAGATATCTCGAAACAAATGAAAAAATACATACGATTTGACGTTTCGTTTCGAGATATCTCGAATAGAGATGAATCTCGATTGCACGAAAATCGGGGCCCAGGCCCTGTAACATGACCGCGGAGACATAAGTTTTATCTCTTTCTACTACAACTACTACAGCCCTTTTAACGTTCCACTGCTGGGCACGGGCCTCCCCTCTATGCGAGGGGGATTCAGGCCATAGTCCACCACGCTGGCCCAGTGCGGGTTGGCAGACTTCACACATCTATCGAGAACTAGACAAGTTCCCTCAGACGTGCAGGTTTCCTCACGATGTTATCCTTCACCGTTTCATAGCAAGTGATAATCTCGGATGAAAATGTTATTCGCACATGGATCCAGAGGTGCGAGCCGGGGTTTGAACCTGCACACTTTGATTTGCAAGACGTGCGTTCGACCACTCCTACCACTGCTATTCCTCAATAAATAGGCTATAAAGTGCGAAAAGAATTTTTGAAATCGGACTGGTAGTACCAGAGCATAATGCGTCTAAAAAAAACCCCTTCAGCTTTATAATATTAGTATAGAAATTTATGTATATTGCAAATTCCTCCCATCCCCATATTACCCCATACAGAGTACGGGAGTCCTCAGTCCTCTCGATAGCCGCCATATCTTCCCGTCATCCGCCCGAAGATGGATGTTCATGGATTCACGGCTCATTTGTCACGTTCGAGATGTTACTAGTAATGTTCACACTTTTACCGTGAAAATATCGAGACGAGCGAATTTAATTAGGTGCATTTGGAAAAGTACTTTGTGAAGATACGCATAAAGTTTGAAATTCTGTGGCAATAGCCTCGCGAACTCGTGATATACTTACCTTATTATTTTGTGTCATTTATGTTATGAAATTTCATTGAAAAAGTTTAGATACTATCTAAAGTTTTTTTTTTTATGATTTCTGTAATTCAAAAAGAAATATAGAACAAAACCCTTAACAAAATCACTCTCGCTTGTGTCTTTGTATGATTGTTTTAAGGGTATTTAAAGCATTAGCAATATTGATATCCTTTCAACTAAGCTATGCTACCTATTCCTCAAATTGTTGTAGGTAGGTACCTACCTACCTACTTCCTTATTTAGTGTTTATATCGACGGTAGAAAGTGGAAATGCTTATCTCGAAATATTAGAGATGAAACTGATATCAGGTAACTATCCGTTATCCGGCCTATCCGGCCTTGTTTTCACTATCCGGCCGGATACCGGATAGTAATTAGTATCCGGCCGGATGCCGGATAGTAAAATTAAAACATTCTCAGTATCTTACACAAAGCTAATCATACCATAATAGGTTATGGACACCGTTTATTTTTATAATCGCACGTCAAAAATATTTGTTTTATTAATTAGTTCGAATGAATACCATTTTTTCGCATTTGTTGGTTAGAAGCGACTCCACTAGGCTTCGTATACCAGATCAGCTTCTGAAAATAGCCTTTCGCTGTAAAGGCTACTGCCGGGTGCTGAAAGATAAATTCTAGCAAACCTTGACAACTGCGGGTACCTACTGATGCAAATTAACTGACAACCGATCGATCGATTCGATAATTATTTCTTTAAGATGCGTCATGTAACGCGATAAAGGGCCGAATATCCGGTCGCCGGATATCCGGCGCTCCAGCCTGGTAGCTTGCCGAATATCCCGGCCAAACCACTATCCGTTTCATCCCTACGAAATATTCAATTTTACACCTGTGGTGTTAGCACGTCAAGGCAAGACCTCTGTCACGGATTGGCTCGGTCGCTCTCTGTCTTATCTCATACGAGAGATAGAGATATAATCAACATATTCTGTGACATAAGTCTAGTCTTCGCGCTCATGCTACAACTACAGAGTCCTATTCCTGACTAAAATTATTTATTTATTTGTATGTAAGTAGGCGAACAAGACGTGGACAATTCGACGCGGGTTGTTTTTCTGCTCAATTCTTTATCTATCAATAAGCAATTTTGCCCAATTTTCTAGATACGCTATTTCCGCTTTCGGCCGTCAATATTGTGTGAAAAATCCCAATGAACTTCGCAGTAACTTAACCGTTTTTAGGGTTCCGTATTTTTAATATTTTGCACTTCGCTAAACTGTTCGCTTTTAAAACGATTACGCGCTGACATTACTATGAGCTGCTATTGCTTGAGATTAGTGAACATGGATCGAATCGGAAAATTTCGACTGTCGTCGTCAAGCTTTAGGCTTTAACCGCTAAGCTACTGACGCTTTGTGTGTTCGTGACATAGTACCTATGTATATTCCTCCTCCGGTAAAGCTGTAAAGGCCACCTCACGGCCAACAGTGTAAGTCCTTAAAAAAAAAAAAAAAAACCTATGTATATTTCTTATTTTTCCAATTTTATCTACATAAAAACTTTGAAGGTACGAGAATTGGTACTTTCTTAATTATTTATTTATTGTATTTAAGGTTACCAACAAATATTTCAATTTGAAAAAATATTACTTTTTTTAACAAAATTGTAAAATTTAAGCACTAATTATAATTATTAACCGGCCGGCAAAAAGCTTTATAAGACTCCAAGATCACATCGGAAAGTAACCCGTTTGAAACAGAGATGGCGCCTCATGTAGCAAGTACGGGAAGAAGTCAGGATTTGTATTTGCGATGCTTGCTTATTTTAGGTGTCTAATTTTATAAGGAATTTCAGTATCGTATCTGCTTAAGTATGTACCAACTTATGGGAACTTTTCTTCAACTTTATAAGTGGGTAGGTTATGAACATTTTAAATTAGGACATTATCTACACCGTGTTTAAAATAACGACTTATTTCCCAAACAATTCTAAAACCATTCAAAGATCGTATCTTGCAGGCAATCTTGATATTATTGTCTTCGGAGACTATAATCAGAAAACCCACATTTCGCCAGATAATTTCATAATTTATTGCCATACTTACAAAAATTCCAACGCACGAAATCGAACCGAATACCCGGCGCTCCAGCGCAACCCGGCCCGAACCTGAGACCCATCGCAAAAAAACACGCCGAGCAATCTCGGAACATATTTTAATAGCCGGCCGGTGACTGCACAAAGGCGGTTATTTATCGCACGCCCTCTCTCATTGCTTCTCCGTAACGCGCTTCTAAAACAACCTACCTCCTAACCGCACCTACAAAAACTAACCTTATCCCTCGACAAATAAAGACACACTCTAATCATCACTCCAATAAGATACGACGTTTGAATCTCAACACGCGAGACTAGTAATCATTCGATGTCCGATTCCAGTCTGTCTTATCGGTTGTGGTCCTACAAACAATTATGGACTTTAATGAGATTGGAAAAGGTGGGGAATTGTTGTGCGCTTTCTGGCGGAGTAATATTCCTGTTGGGTCGTCGGGAAGTGCGATAATGGATCGGTCTGATCGTACGAACAAGTTCGGGGTGATTTGCGTTGTCCACATGTACAGGTGTATTTTCAGACTTGGGTATTTAAATTCGTGTTTTAATTATACGAAGGTACAGGGCCGTAGCTAGGGGGGCATTGTGGGACAATTTCCCTTCCTTGAAATCACAATGCCCTACCTTAAAAATTGCAAAAACGAAGATAAATTATTACAATTAAATAGTTTGTTTATAGGTTGATATAACAAAAAATGTAGTTTTTACTTCCGCCCAACCTGTACCTAAACAATGCTGCCCTACCTCAAATTCGACTCTAGCTACAGCCCTGTGAAGGCAAGGTACTTATTACTTAAAATAAACTGGATCTTTTTCTTGATCATAACAATTCATTAGGTACAGTTTTTCCTGCAAAAATATAATGTCTTCGTATTAACGTGACGTTGATTGAAAATGCACTCTGTGTTAATAGACATAAAGATTGAATTTCTGTAGTAAAAGTCGTCGACAACGCGTCAATTTTCGCTCGAGTCATCTATGACATTTTGTTGAATAATGTGCTCTTTTGATTAGTTAATACAGTTAGTTTTGATATTGGCAAAACTGTTGACGCTCGCGTTTTGACGCCCGGTGTGTGTACAGCCTTACAGGTATTTCAGACGTGTCTAGTTTCATTATCAATTCATGTCATATCCATTCTGCTGCAAAAATATTACGAAAACCTTTATTGACGTTTTTTCATCGTATTTTTTACGAAATGGTGAACACAACGCATCGCTCTGTGATTGGCGGATATTTTAGCCAGTGCAGTAATTAATAGCAAGAACCAATTCATTAAATACACATCGAGGGGTGAAAGATTATTTGACTAAAGCGACACTTTTGGCCTGTATTGACTTATATCTATACATACTTATTTGGTATCAGCGATTTTTTCTGCGTCGAATTAGTATGCTCTCCTGTAAAGTTAACAAAATGTCGCTTAAGTCAAATAGCCACATTATTCACCACGCGACATTATGAATAAATAAATTAATGGTAAAAAAACTTTTTAAAAACAAGCTTTTATTTAATTGCCCTTAGTTTTCGTGTTCTCCTCAGCAAGCCCTTTCACTTGATACCCATACTGTGGTAGTGCAGAAAATATAACTATTCCGCCATCTTGGATGCTCCACCATATTGGAATTGGAATGACGTCACATAGCTAAGCATGCATTGTCATCCAAAACAACCGTGTATACCTATACCAAATTTCAGCTCAATCGGTTAAAGATAACTGATTTAAAATTCAGTTGCAAGATTCCACCCGGACATACATTGCAAGTTAATAAAAAGCTTGTAACATTGCAAGTTAATATAAAGCTTGTAATAATAATAAAATGGGTGAATGAATGGCATAAAGATGGAGCATGATCCAACGTCGGCGTCGCTTTCAATTCTTTATCGTGACAAAAACAAAATAAAACAAATCTGTTCACCCCAGCAGTAACCACAGAATAAACATACCTACCCACTATCGTATCGAGGTGCGAACATAATTTATTCAGTACAAAGGAAAAGTCGAGGGCGGGTGAAGCCGCCGTGAAATTGAAAGAAAGCTCCGCGTAAAAATACACAAATAAAACTTTGTAGGTGATTATTGTGGGGGAAACATGAAAGGGACGGATTAATGGAAAATTGCGGTGATTTGGGCAAGACAAGAGTCTTTTAAAGACACGATTTTATCACAGTTGCAGATCTATGGATATCAAATTTCTATTGAAATTCTAGATTCTATGGACTCCTTTGGGAGGTAGATGGCTCTGAGTCTAAAGGTCTGGCTAGCTCTTCGACTAATACACAAGGAACTACCAAAACTGGTTATTTACTTTTATCCGAGTTTTATATCGATGTTGGTTAAGTACTCATGATAAAACGAAACTATCCTTCCTGTAAAAGTTCCGATATACAGTTGTTATTAAAGTCCATAATCCTTGGTATTCTCTTTTTTAAGTGGACGTTTTTTAAATCATAATTTTAAGCTTGTTCCTGATTAACTCAATTAAAACAATAGGATTAAATCACGTAAAATACTTTACAAAGAACATTTACCACAAGATTTATAAATAGGTACGTGTTATTGAAGTATCTACAAGCATTTATCAAAAATGGTTTGTTATATTTACAAACGATATCTTTAACTAAATCATTGGTAGGTATTGCACACTTACAGAGATATTATATCTGACAGTCTCTTAAAAGGCGTGTTTCACGACACATTCGTCTGTCTTTATCCTTTGATAAGGGTTCTCCCAAGAGTGTCATCAATAACAGTCTGGTCAGGAACATCCGAAGCATTTTCGCGTGACATAAAACTGATTTCAGCTGAAAATTACTGACTTTATCAATGTATGGTTTGTTTGTCTAATGTTTTTTAATCCTCGTATTTCGATATTGGCGATGGCTCAATCTAGTGGATCAAGCTTAAGCCGCTCGACTCACTGCCAATTTCTTAAATAAGCTTTCCGGAATTAGACTTGGTTTGGATGCAACAGGGTCCCAAGTCTACTAACTATGACTCCATTTTTAAGGCATTAAACAACATATTTTTTCAATGGTACCTAGTATATGAGCAGTGTAGACATTTCACATTAGATATTGCCACCATGATGCAATTTACTAACTACAGCCTTTTTAAAGTCGCACTGCTGGGCACGGGCCTCCCCTCAAGGGACCGCTCTTGGGTCGCCGGTTGTGTCGACCAATTTTTTGCCAAGTAAGTTCATTAAATTTTGGGTGCTTGGACCCCATGGACTAGGGTTTTGACTCCAAAAGGAATGAAAATATATTCGGAGCCGATAACCTCGTACTTCCGCCGTTTCAGAGTCTCAGCCGCCGCCGCCGCTGAGCCCGCTTTCTGAGTGGTTCCCGAGAGATGGGAAGGAGCCAAAGTATCAACGCAGGTTGCATCCCATAGATAGATTGTGAAACTTAAAGATAGATTATGGCCGTAAGAAGGAAGGCGAGTTTGGTTTGGTGCCATCACAATTGACACTATTGTCTG